>JACEFO010001753.1:0-2956297 GCA_015342445.1 Digitaria exilis | reverse complement strand
CATACGCACGCAACCTACCCATATGAGCACCTCCGAAAGACTGGGCCAGCAATATTTAAATGGACAAACATCGATATTTTTGGGACTGGGACGACAACATTGATGTCATGGATAAAAAATGTATTAGGACTAGCACAACTCTAGGACTCGGTACCCATTGGCAAGCAGCACATGGATAAAATATGTATAACATACATGATGCTACATATATGAATATTTCCACGACAATAAATCATTCAACGAATGATGGATTACAATTAATCATTTTGGCTGACAGTCCAAGTTTGGAGAAAATAGGCAATAGATAATAATATGGAATAGCAGTTTAGCTACAATATAAGATATGTCGCATTTTATATTATTATATATATTGCGAAAATGTCTACTTATAGTAAACCCAACAGACATGTGTAACGAAAACAAGATTCATCAGATCAAACATCAGTGAAAGCATATATCATATTTGAGTAGCTAGGTTGGGGCTTATTAATCATCCAAATAATACAATTTTATTGGTGACTTTCTGCAAAACAAATATTACTCAAATAAAATAGCATCCATGAAATAACAGCAGTAGCAATGCACTGTTACACACAGTGTAAGGATACCATAGTAACAACATATTTCCTCCATAAGAAGCATCATATAGTTTGATGCACTTCATGGGCTTATTCATACAGAAGTAATGGCAATGCACAGCCTATAGCACCCTACATTACCATATATTATTTTCCCTTCAGCAAGTTAACATCAGTCAATCTACACAAAACCTTGAGGCAGATATGGCCAGATTGAAGGACCAGAGCCCACTGAAACATAGACATTCGCATAGTTGGCAGCCCTTCGTCCTCTGGATTTACTTCTACCTGTATAGAAAACATGTTATGTCAATTATTGGACAGAAATACTCTTCCAGAAGATTGATCAAGAGACTAATAAAAAGTTGTGGGTGTCCCAGTTTAGCTAGTTGCATCGATTAATAATTCAATACAAAGTAAAGTTTCTGCGATGCTTTGCCAGTATTGTATCCGCATAGAGAAAAAAAAGTCAAGTAAATCATATTGATATTTATACTAGAAAGGAACATACCAGTAGAACCTTGACCATCCAGACTACGAATCTTCTGCATAATCCAAAAAATAAGATTGAATCAAGTAATGAACTTATACTACAAGATGGTTCCCAGGAATACCATGCTAACCAACCGGTACTAAATTGACATTAATACCGGCTAAAAAGCAACTGGTACTGACTGAAGAGGAACGAATGCGTGTTTTTCTTGTAGTGTTATGAAATAAGTATTGCAAATGACTATAAAGTGATTAACAATGCACAGTTGCACTAAAAGATATATAATGTAGCTTTATAAGAATATATCATTATTTCGATGCTAGATTTTCTGTAAAAGGGTGACTACCTTCTTATGAAGTTTTTTCCCCCTGAACTTTCCTGTTACTGGCCCATTTGTGTCCAGGAATTCTTTCACTTGACGTTTTGAACGGAAGTTCCTCCGGTACACCCTATGCTTGAAGCTCTACATATAAGCAATTTACTTAGACATAATTAAGAATGTGACAAAAATATAAGCTATACTGCATTTCATTTCAAAAACTGCCCATCTTGATCCTTGAGACGTGCTGTTCTAGATGGATATAACAAAATGTAGTATCTTGGAAACCTTCTACCCATGAAATTTCAAGGATTTCGAAACACACGCTAATCCATCATGGATGCAATTTTAACTTATGTTCTTTACAGGTATGTCAATCACTGGTCTCTATTAATATCCGAAAAAAACAGCTGAGACCAATAACAGCAGTTAATAATACTCTCTCTCTCTCTCCCAAACATATATATATATATATATATATATATATATATATATGTACATTCTAGGAAATTGATGCTTCTACGGGCATCATTGTAAAAAAGCATCAACTTTTGCTTCTATCATACTAAAAATATGATGGATGCTTCCCAATAACTGCCACGAAACCACTAAAAATGACATGACATAAATTTGAACATATAAAAAATAGATTCATTGTCAGATATACCGTGCTCAATTCAAGCCTGCCCGAGATGCTAGGATTAATTAAAAATGCTACTGTAAATGAATTAACACACAGCATGGAACTACTCAATTGTCAAAAGGGCAATCAGGTGGATGTGTTGATATGCAGGGTATGAAAGCCTAAGAAGATCTCTTGTCCGTGCATCTGTGAAAGACAGGATACTTTCTAGAAGGTGTTATACAAGTATAACATGTTACTTCGGGACCAGAAATAAAATATCAGTTGGTTGGAATAGATCGAACGACTAGTACTGGCTACCATAACATACTTGGAATAAGAGGATCCAGAAGGATTTTTTTTTAATGAAAACATCAGATCTAGATGCAAAGCTGAGTCGCTATACAGAGTGCTATGTCTAAATGAATAGAAATACTAACCCAGTCCCTGCGGTCCCCATCAATTCCTGTGTCAATGAAAGCTTTCCAGTCTCCTTCCTTGTAAGCTTTACGCGATTTCAGTGACCGTGGAATATCAACTTCTTCTTTTCTCTGGCGAACACACTGTGCTTTGACATGAACAGATTGGTTTCTTAACAGATCACGTTTTACCTTGTCAAAAGGGATAGCTTCCTTTCCTCCATAGGCAACCACTCTCAAAGGAACTGCATCTACTATCTCCGGACTCTTCATCTTTGGATCTGGAATATTCAAGGTATTCTGTGGAGCAGACATGATCTCTTCCTCATCAGCATCCATCACTGCAGGAAGTGGGGATTCATTCATCTCATAGTCACTAATCGAATATGATTCAGTAGATGATGAATCCATGACCTACAAGTAGAGGTGCGGCACTGTTGCTATGAACCAAACCAGAAAATTCCTCAAGCTCTTTGTGTTTCTTTGTATATACTGGAGCAGGGGTGTCCTAAAAGTGAATAGTATATAGTCCAAAAGATAAAGCCCGTTTGTTTTCTGAGGGGAAAGAAAAAGATATACTAGTCCAAAATAAAAGTATGCCAAATTTTTAGGTGAGCTGTAAAGATATGCTTGTCCAAAATAAAAGCAAGGATATTTTCCTTAGTGACATGTAAAGATATACTAGTCCAACATAAAAGCATGCATATTTTCCTTAGTGACATGTAAAGATATGCTACGGATAGCATCTTGCTATGTCCGTGGCCAAAAGCTAGTCCCCGTACATTGCATTTATTTCATTAATTTGTAGGACAACAGGAATGTGCCATATTTAATTCATGCAAAGAAAAAATCATTTCCCAGATTTTGTATGGCTGTATAATAAATATGAGCCAGGTTGGAGCCTATTTGGATACACCAAAATTATAGAATTCAGAGTCTAAATTCCAGCTTGTGATACAGTTACAAACAACTCAAAACACGATCCAGCTTTTAAAATATATCGATTCTATGAATTCCACAAACTACTGTACCCGTGCCACTTCTACATACATACTTTTGTAGGGCATGATGCACCGTGGACCCTTCAAACAAATGTAATTACCCTGCACTGCTTCATGTAGGGACACTGTGCAGCAACTGTGATCCAGAAGCATTTACCATGAACCACTAATCTTTTAGAAGCCTTGGGTGGACCCGAATGTCGTCCATCTCTTCTGGTAAAGATGTGTTGGTATTGAAGAAATCACTCTGGGCCGAGGCAAGATGAGATAGCTGGGCGAGGGGAGCCTCTGATCGCACGACATAGCTGTGTCGGGCATAAGATAATGGACGGTCAGCATAGATCCTAATGTTATGTTTACACAATGCCCCTCTCCCCCGCTTGGCCGCTTCTCGCGGAGGACTTCCGTCGTAGAAATTAACATGATCCTACAACCAGCAAGGTAGGGATGGGCATTAGCTACTTCGTCCTATTCTCTGGTTGCTTCGGCCACGTCACAATGGGCATCAGCGGCGCAACAGAGGGCATCAGCGTACAAAACTGCGCTAGTCTTTAGCGTGTTTGCATGCATCATCATCGCACTTGGCAGCGGTGGTTGCGGTTGGGGATGATAGTGGTAAATATACCGACCGAGTATCCATCCTATTGAAAGGGTTCAGAGACTAAATAGTACAACCCGTATCCAGATCTGGACACTTAGTATCCGTCTATATTTGTATCTTGTCTGTATTCAGATAATCAAAGTGGGATTTCTAACATCTGAAGAGTGTGACTATCAATATCCAGCACATTTTTCACTGTTCGTATTCAGATCCATATCCAAGGAAAAAATAAATATTCGTATTCCTATATGCATATACCTGTCCATTTTCGATTTATTTTCATCCCTAGTTGCGGTGGTGAGAAGCCAGATGCGCAGTCGAGAGGAGCCATGACGGTGGGTCCATGAGGAAACTGTGCAAATTGGCAAAATATGGATGAGGGGAGGGAGCACTAGGGAGACTGCGCATGAGGAATAGAGGTACTCCCTCGGTCCCTCTATATTTAATTTGTCGCCAGACAAAAAATCGTCTTACCAATGCAAGTAAGCATTGTCCAACAAAACACAAAAGCACACGTCTGCCCCCTCAACCGCAGGTTCCCAAGACAAAGTGGAGAGGAACACGGGCACACCGCCACCAAGTTAGCGATGCAGCAGCGCCTTCGTCGCAGGGCAGTTGGAGGTGTGGAAAGACGGCGTGGTCGGCACTAGGTAGTGACGCTGTCCACCACTTTGAGGGGAGGAGACGAGCCGCAATGCGGGTGACACACTGGCGGGACATCCCGTGGACCAAGACATTCGTCGACACAACCAAAACCTTCCCCGGATTTGGCATCCACGGGAGCCGCACGCCTTGATGATGGAGGCAAGGGGGAGACTGGTGCGCCTCCATGCTTGCCCGCCGGAGTAGGAGCATGCGTGGTTGGGGATAAAGTCTGGCCGAAGACCCGAGGTTGGTGATAAAGTCTGTGCTGTCATGCCCGCCTGCCGGATGCACATCCCTGCCAGAGAAAGCTGGACTGCTGGAGCTTGTTGCGGCAGCCCGAGCTCACCACATCGGCCGCATGTCCGCTCGCTCGCCGGCTGCATGGGTAATGTAGGAGCTGCATTGGTAAGATAGCCTGTCGAATTCATAGAATAACGGCAAGCCCAACATGGGCACCCACAAATGGTAGCCCCAGCAAAAAGTTACTGCCCTAGTTGGACACATGGATCCAAGTTACAACGTCTCCAAATGCAGGAAAAGTAGCAGGGGATGAGGATAAACACGGCTGGTTCGTGTCTCCAACCGGCTATGATGATTGATGCACTCATCACAGCCGGTTGGTAAAACAATCCGGCTGCAATGAGAGCATCACAACCGGTTCCATTTCCAACCGACTGTGATAACCCTTTACAGCTGGTTTTTTCAAAACCGGCGACCGAATCTGTAGTAGTGGTATCATGTTCCGAGTTGTTTGTCATCGTATCAGAAGCTGAAATGTGGAGTGTATTATATAATTATTGTGGATCCTAATAGACCCCAACCTGAGAAAAACACATATTTTTATATATACAACTAGACAAAAGTTGGCATATGATTTTTGCTTGGCATGAATTGAATATGGCATATTCCTGGCACATAGCAAGATGCCATCCCTAGTGTCCGTTAGTACAATTATTTCTCAAAGACAATCAAGTAAGACTTTATTTTGAACTCGTGTATCTTTACTTGCATTTTTGTCCTTAGCCAATAAAATAATTACTCTAGGAATTTGGAATGTGAAAAAGGAGACGTCCTTTTGGAGTTTGCAAATGTTTTCAAATTCCAACATTTTTTAAATCCCATTATTTAAAAAATGAGGAATATAATGTTATAGTGTTGATCTGTCATTTGAGTATATTGTAGTATTTTTCTGATCTCACATTTAGATTTACCTTTGATCTTAGACATTATAAATAATAGGTGTTGTATCCATAGCATAGGGTCATGCTCCCATGAAAGTTTGTCAAATTTTCATATATAACAGGTGCTGCATCCATAGCATAGAGTCATGCTCCCATGTAAAGCTAAAATTCACCAACATTTATTCATCTCCTTCTTAATCAAATATACAAATAGTAAAGTTTATGGTTTAAACGATTGAATTTGCAATGCAGATGTATGTCGTTCCAGCATCCATCAGTGATAAGGCGACATTGGTCGCATTGCTTTCTACACCATGACCTGGCAGCATATACACGAGCAGCCAATATTTATATCAGTTCCTCCACATTAATTGCAGTTACAGTGTAGTTTGTACGAGATGGATAATAAGCTAATGATGTTATTTACCTGGTGATTGTGGGGAGCAGGTGGAGGACTGGAAACTGTACAGATGAGCTTCAGATCTCGGATCCTTTTTTCATATAAATGCTGCTCACGAACTTTAAGTAAGTCAACAATGCAGTCCATGTCCCTATTCGGCACACTTCTCACACTTCTGCAACAGCTTGACCAGATTTGAGGCGCACCGCCAGGGCTAGACGTAAAAATATATCTATAGCAAGCTTTCATGATTTCCTCTTTTTGCTGTTTTGTACAATTGCCAGCACCAGTAACATTGTATTGGTGTTGACAGGTCCTAGCAAATGCTAGGACTAGGAGAAGCATTGTCTTCCAAGTCATCATGGTCATGTTCTAACTAGGTTATTGTTGTAGGGTTGGCTCCAGGATGGTGCTCCAATATATAGGAAGCAGGACGTGTGCAAGTCTTAAAGTGTGCCGCATGTGCTCGAAGCAAGATATGCAACCATTTATGAAGCATGTATACTTAACACTAGAACAACCCTTCAAATGGATAGCCTACCATATCTCTCAGTACAAGATTTGTGCAGGATATTTTATCCTAGAATGATCTTTGTCATTGATCCCTCCCCATATCCATTGGATTTTTGGTTGTGTAGAATATTTTATTCCAATAGTATATTTTTTATTTATGTGCAGAATATTTTATTCTAGAATCGTCTTTGTCATGGATACCCTCCCATATCCATCACATCAGATTTTGTACTTTTTGTATAAAATATTTTATTCCAATAGCACCTTTTTGTCTTTGTGCTGGATATTTTATTCTAGAATGATCTTTGTTATGTATACCCTCCCATACCCATCAGATGAGATTTGGTACTCTTTGTGCATAATATTTTATTCTAATAGTATCATTTTATCTTGGTGACATCTAAAGATTATACTAACGGATACTAAAGATTGGCATGTTGCTAGGTGCCTCGAGAAATGGTTGTTCTCATACATAGCACATATCCTTTGGTATGACAACTGGAATATGCCATCTTTAATTCATGGGAAACAAAAATCTTTTGCCAGATTTTGTCTAATTGTATGATAAATATGTGCTAGTTGTGACGCGGCTAGAGAAGCAGTTGTAAGTCCATGTACCTGCTTGTTCTAGAAGTCCAATACAATCCTTCTTCTTACTATAATCTAATTTATCCTTTGCAATTGCCAGGCATCATAATTTCTAGATTGCTACAAGTCTGAATTCATTTTGTTTTTCATCTTATGAGCAACTTTTAGGTTCATCTGCACTTGTATTCTCGAAGTTTTCCTCCTGCAATCCGCAAGTGAATAGCCCAAGCAGTAGATTTTTGGTGGGGGATGGAACCACGAACACGATGCTAACACACAAAACTTAAGTATTTAGACAGGTTTGAGCCACACGAAGCGTAATACCCTACGTCATATATGTTCGATGGTGTTTGTATTGCTTTGGATGGGTGTACAAGCACATGCGTTGTAAGCTAGATGGCTAGAACCTATCGAGGATGAGATAATCCCTATGGGTCTTCCTTGGTGGCCTTATATAGTTCGATAACCTAGGATTACAAGTTGGTTGGGATATAATCTTGTCGGATACAACAGAATCTGTCTCTGGGGTCTTTCGGATATCTAGACGACTGACTAGAGTCTTGTGTTATCCCTTTGCCTTTAACACAAACTTTGCTTGACTGTCACCTCTAATGACCGGTGTCAAAAGATTAATATGCAGATGGCAAACTGTTAAGTACGTAATTATCATATCTAATGACCGTTGTCAAAAGATTAATACACAGATAGCAAAATGTTAACACAAACTTAGCTTGAGTGTAACCTCTAATGACCGTTGTCAGAAGATTAATACATAGATGACAAAACGTTAACACAAACTTGGCTTAACTCTTGTTGTGTCACGCGGAAACATCCGCGTTTATGCGCGCACGTGTGTGTCAACCAGCGCCATTATTCTCTTTAGTTGACTGTTCAACCTGAGAAAGATGCTCTCCTATTTAATTTGGCTTGCACATCTTTTGCCATGCACACTTGCTTTAGAATTTCTGAAATGGGTCTATTTTCCAGCATATGCGAATCCATAAATGTAAATTTGCACGAAGTAGTTGATGGACACACCAAATCATTTCCATCAATTTTTAAAGATTTTCGCTAATAAGTTCCACGGCTAATAACGTGAGGGTTTAGTTGTGGGTCCACCTTTTGGACTGGGCCCACGTGTGAACCAAGCCACGCAATTCTCCACAAAGTAGTTGACTGTTGTAGTGTATCACATCCAATGAGTTTTAGTCAATTTGCTAAATTTATGATGTGTGTGAGAGAGATTTTAATTATGGGGTTCTGTTCTTGATTTGGGATCCTTGTGTCAATCCAGGCACGCAAATATGCATGAAATAACTCACTATGATAACGAACCATCTATAATGAATCTCACAAAATTTCGTTGAAATTTATAATATGAAGACGATTTTTTTAAGTTTTGGGTCCGACTAGTATGATGGCTTATATTATACATGGAAAAAGTCTATATTAGTCCCATGAACTATAACCAAATTCTCCATAACCCCCTAAACTATCTTTTGGTTCATTTACCCCATAAACTATGTCACATGGTCAATTCTCATTGCTAGGAAAACGAGCTTTAGTACCAGGCGCAAGGCCGGTTTAGTACCAGTTATATGCCTGGTACCGAGCTTCCGGTACTAATTGGCAGCCCATTAGTACCGGCTGCAACATCCAGTACTAATGTACGCCATTTAGCACCGGCTGGTAACACCAGCCGGTACAAACGCCCGGTACTAATAAGAAACGTTTAGTACCGGCTGCTGGCTCCAACCGCTACTAAATTCCCCCTGAACCGGCTAGGGCCACCAGCCGATGCTAACGGTGCGCATTTAGTACCAGCTAGAGCCACCAGCCGGTACTAACTTGTTCTAGCCATTGCCCCTTACACCAAAGGTCGGTGGGTGCCATTTAGTACCGGCTGGTGACACCAGCTGGTACTAAATTGGCCTAGTGACATCGATGCATGACTATTTTGCACGTTAATACCGGCTCAAAGTGCAACCGGTACTAACGTGCCAGGGACGAATGCTTGGTTCTCAAGTAGTGTCTACCCCCTAATACAATTTGTCTTTTTTTTATTTCCCCATGCACAAGTTGAATTTTTAATTTAAAATTTTGAATGATTGTAGTAAACATCACAATGCATATAAAAATATATTATGGTTTTTTATATTAGTTTTTGTATAATGTCGTATTCTAAGGATTAATTAATTATTAAATATCTTACACCATCATTCTATATTTTTCTATCATGTATTATGATGTCTACTATATCATCTCGCAAAATTTCAACGTAATATGACACTTGCACATAGATAAATAAAAAATGCAAATTGCATTAGGTGGTAAAATAGGCCAAATATCATAGTTTAGTGGGGTAAATTAAATAAAAAATAGTTTAGGGAGTTATGCAGACTTTGCTTATAGTTGAGGGGATGACACACCCGGTTTTATAAAGATAAACCAAATTCATCTCAAATGTGCGCCAGGATCAGGTTCCATATATATGATAGACTTCATGAATATCAAAACACAGAGTTACAATGAAAGGAACAGATTAAAAGCATTACAACTATTTTATAGCAGCGGAATCTTCAACACTTCCCCACAGACAATTGACTGAGGGCTGCGTATGCCTAGCATTGTTTTCAACATTACGGTGCTGCACACCTTCTTCTCTTTCTGATCTAATGTTTAGTAAGGGTAAGTATACTTATAGTAGGTACTCAGCAAGTGGGTGAAGATACAGGGCATCAAGGATAGGTTGAGCTATAAGAGGTTAGCATTTTAGCTGGTCCAGTTTTATTAGCAAGCGCCTAGTTACTACAGTGTATGTGTTTACCAACTCGAATTAAGCATGATGAGAGATAAGCATCATAGACATCATCATCCATAGCTAGAGAACCACGATTTAGCCTTTAGTTCAATAGCTTAGTCTGATCATGTGAGGGTCCGGGCTGTTCATGACCATGAACACGGCTATTGCAATAGATTTTAACACTCTACAGAGGTTGTACAATTTTACCCACAATTCGTGTCTCCATTTTTGCTCGGGTTTGCACGACACTTAAACACTTCTGAGGTGAGTGGTGAGGGATTCACTACTATGCCTTTCCAAAGAATTCCTATACATGGATGCTTGATCCCAAAACATGCGGTCCATCAGAAGCCGAAGCTTCCCTTCACCTCTATGCACATACTCAAAACCGCCCTCAAGCATTTCAAATACCACACATAGTTCATCTAATTACTTGGCCTATGTCAGAGCCATGTGACATTGTGGTTGTAGGGAATCCTGGATGGTTACCGATGTTCCAATTAAATCAAGTTTTCTTGCCTAACAAGTCAGACATATTTCATATTCATCAAGTTATCATAAACCTCCATGAACTTGTAGTAAGCAACAAGCAGTTCTTCTAGCATGAGTATGAATGTAGGTAAATCAAGGTTGTCGGTAAAAGTCTAGTTATCCTTATGGGTTCCCATAATAATTAATGTAATATCAACATAGAGTAAAATTGTGTATAGGCTGATATTTCATGGGATCAAATGAGAGTATGCCGAGGGGAAGCCACTTGCCTTCTTTAGCTAAACACTGTGGCTCTTCCTCGAACTTCTATCCTTCCTCTTCTTTGATCGACATGTTCTCTACACGATCACACAAGCATAGCAAAGCACAAATATATAAGAATACACCAAACATGGGCAATAATATGGAACAAGCATAAATTGGGTTGAGGTTTGGGCAAGGATCACGAGGGTACGAGAAACGCTTAAACTTAAGCTACGGTTGTAAAGATAAAAATATCAAGGGATTTTGGTGATAAAAGAAAAAAGACTATATGCTTCACTTATTTTAAATTAAGAAAGGATGGGTAATGAATATTTCAGAGAAATATTCACATTAGATATAATTCAAATTATATTTACATATGAAAAGATGGGTGGCTTCTTAATCAATTTTATTTGCAAAGGTGTGTATATAAGTTGTACCAATTAAACAATTAACTTTAGAAAAAGAGTTATATATGGACATATGTTCAACTAATCAAATTATTATTAGAAAGATCATAATAGAATTAATCACATTAGTAAATTGTTCATGAAAGAGAGGTATAAGCCTAATTTGCTTTTAGTTAGGAAAGCTAGTTAAATAGTTGTTGATCAAATTAACATCATTTGTTTATGAAACAACTAGGTATAACCTAGCCATATTTTAGTTATAAAATATTTGTTCAATAATAATTAATCAAATTACCTTATAAAACACGGAAGGTAGATATCTATTTTGTTTTCATGTAGAAAGCTAGTGTAAACAAGTATTATGTAAATTAATATATTATTTTATTTCAAAATATCAAGCTCAGCAAAACAACACTGTTGAATCAGTCTGATGCTTTTTAGAAGGTTAACACGATCGAGATGAGATTAAACAATGGTTACACGTGGAGTCTACTACTAAAACAAGGCTACATAGACTTGTTTTCATAAAACCGAAGATTATAGGGGTTTGCAGAGAAGCTTCACTAGACAAACAGAACAGTGCCGCGAAAAGAGATTAAGGTCAGGGTTGGTTTGGTAAAAGGCTCGGTTTGGACTAGATTGTGAAGGATCTAAAGTTTTCAGGGGAAGCATCGTGAATTATGCAAGACACAAGGAAGATAAGAGTTAAAGGATTCTCTGGGGTACTTTCTGCAAAAGCTCTGAGAGTAGAGCCATGGCGGACGGGAGCTCAGGGCGTCTGCTTCATCGGCGTTCCGGCGGGCTAGGGGTACTGGCGGAGGCGGAGAAGCTTTATAGGTCCTGAGGGAGAAGCTGAGGCGATTCGATGAAGAGGATATGGCAGAGAGTAGTGGTGCTTGATGGCTATCAATGGAGTTGAAGAGGGGATTGATGGTGGCGGCTGTTACTACAGGAGGAAAGGGGGAGTGAAGAGGGGTTCGTGGTGGCGCTTGAAGGCACGGGAAGGTGAGATATACGCGTGCGGGCGCAGGCGCCACGCGAGCGGGCGGAGCGGGCCGGCGCGATGCGACGTGGCTGGGTCGGATGGGGGAACGGCCAGAGGAGGAAGAAGCACTTGACAAGTGGGCCCTACCTGTCCGGTCAGATTGTCAAGAAAAAGAGAGGAGGCGGAGGGGTGCTGAAACGATGGGCTGCTGGGCCGGTTGGGGAGGCTTGGGCCGCGGATATGATTGGGCCGGGGATGAAGATAGAGAGATCTGCGGACTGGGCCGCGTGGTTGTGCTGATAAGGAGAAGGGGAAGCCCGGGAGGAGAAAAGAGAAAAGGAAAAAGTTTTTTTTTTCATTTCAAGAAACACATTTGAGATCAAAACAAACATTGAATTGACCACTGAAAAATTGAAATGTTCCAGCATGAACGTTCAAAAAACTGTAGACCTATAATTAATGTTAGTTGTTTTTTATATAAAGAATATTTAAATGCCTATTCAAAGCAATATTCCTACAAATTAAATTTGAATTGCCAAAAAATAAAAAAATTCATAGTATTTCTAACTCAAGCATGTTATGAATTTTACGGTGTTACAGGGAATTAATTAAGACTTTTTCCATCATACAATGGTAAAACTAATCTTCTTTTTATTTGATCTCTTGGATGGCGTTGGTTGGACATGAGGTAGATTGTATTAGGATTGAACTGGATTTTATTTCTTTTTTATTCATATTGGATATCCTTAATTGGATTACGATGTGTACCTATAATAAGGAAATAGTTTTTTGGCGCCCACACATATCTCAACCCTTTGCAGTGTCCCTTAAAATGATTTTACTAGTAGTGCTAATATAAAAGAACAATAACAGGGCTAGATCATGAGCATGTTGTAGTACAGAGAAGAAAACAAAAGAGACAATCATGTACGCCAAGTATCTCGCATCAGCACGACGGATCAGTTTCTCTTCTTTTTTCTGTTATTGCAGCTTCTGACGAGGCACAAAGTCGCCGAGACCATTCAAAAAAGTACGTGCATGATAAGAGTGTCCACGTATTTTACACGACAGGTCAATCTACCAATGCATCCTCAAATGAATAAATCCAGCTGCTAATTTCATCCCCAGGCTTATTCCGTTGCTCTCATTCCACCAACGTCAAGACCTACCCACAGCACACGCACGCATCAACAATGGAGCACCACTACTACTTCCTCTACCTCGGGTTGGCTCTCATCTTGCTGCTCGTTGTGCTCGCCAAGCGCCACCGCGCCGCCACCTCAGCACCCGTCCACGAGCTAAGGCTTCCACCAGGGCCATGGCAGCTTCCGGTGATTGGCAGCCTGCACCACATCGCCGGCAAGCTCACGCGGTGGTCCTGTCGTCGGCGGAGGCGGCGCGCGAGGTGATGAAGACGCACGACCTGGCGTTCTCGCCGCGGCCGATGAGCGCCACTATTAGCGAGCTCACCAACGGTGGTCGCGACATCATCTTGCCCCCTATGGCGAATATTGGCGCAAGGTCCACAAGATCACCATCACCGAGCTCCTCAGCGTGTGCCGTGTGCTCTCCTTCCGCCGTGTCCGCGAGGCGGAGGTTGCCGTTATGCTCCGCGCGGTTGCCGCTGCGGTGAGCACACGCCACACCATCGTCGACATGCGCGAGCGGCTGTCCGTGGTGGTGTGCGACGCCTCGGCGCGCGTCGTGCTCGGTGACCGGTGCAAGGACCGTGACATGACCCTGGAGCAGCTGGAGCTCGCAAACCAGCTCACCGCAGGCTTCAACCCGGCAGCTCTGTGGCCATCATCTTGGCTCGCCAGAGGACTGAGCAGCGCCGTGCGCCGCGCCAAGGAGTGCCAGGATAAAGTGTTCAGGATCTTTGACGGCATCATCAAGGAGCACCTGGACAGGATGGACAGCGGCCAAGCAAGGGAAGGTGAGGACCTTCTCCATGTGCTTCTCAAGATACAGAGGGACGGCGAGCTCCAAATCCCTCTAGAAATGATCCTTGTAAGTACCCCTGACTAGACCGACCTCTATTTCTAGTATAATCCTTCATAACTATCACTTTTCACCTCTCTATTAATGGTTAATGAATCTTAAATCCACTTTTGAAGTGATGACTAATGGGGGAAATCTCTCTCTCTCACTCGAGTGATTTGGAGTCCTTTCTCATCCAGATTTTACACCATTTGATTTAAGAAATGTATGGCCTAGATTCATCCATCTCTCTTTACCTTATCTTCTTCGCCCATATGAAAATTTTTCCCCCCTATGAAAAATATGCCCCCTATAGAGGCCGCAGGGACCACCAGGAGGAGAAAGAGGAGGTTGAGGAATATAGATCTGAGCCATCAATTTTTTAGATCTAGTGGTCCAAAATCTAGGTCAGAAGGGCCACCTAATCACTCAAGTGTGGGATACACACTCCTTATGTTAGTATCTAATCGGAGTTGGTGGCTAACCGAATTCGTCCAAATACTTTCCCTTGCAGGACCTTTTTTCTGCAGGCAGTGACACATCGGCCACAGCACTCGAATGGTGCTTGGCCGAGCTCATCCGGAATCCCAGGGCAATGGAGTGTGCGACGGCCGAAGTACGTCATGTGTTCGCCCCGTGCGGCATGGTGTCCAAGCACGGGCTCACCAAGCTCAGATATCTCCACCTCGTCATTCAAGAGACGTTGCAGCTACACCCGCCGTTGCCGCTCCTACTCCCGCGTGAGTGCCAAGAGCCCTATCGCGTGCTCGGCTACGATGTGCCTAGGGGCATCGCGGTGATCGTAAACGCCTGGGCGCTGGGCCGCGACGAGTGTTGCTGGCCCGGCGGTGACCCCGAGGAGTTCCGCCCAGAGCGGTTCGAGGAGGATGGCGGCGAGGTGGACTTCAAGGGCACCGACTTCAAGTTCCTGCCTTTGGGTGCAGGCTAGAGGATGTGCCTCGGGGTGACGTTCGGGCTCGCCAACGTCGAGCTCCCGCTTGCCAGCCTCCTCTTCCACTTCGACTGGGTGGTACCCGGCGTAGCTGACCTTGCCCAGTTCGACATGACTGAGACGTTCGGTGTTGCAACGCGCCGGTAGGCCAGCCTCCTCCTCCGTCCCCATGGCCCACATACCCGTGCCTGGTGTCTAGCGGTGGGCTTTTTTCTTTGTCAATGTGGTTCGGGGCTATTTTCTTTGTTTAGTGCTTGTGTGATCTGATATATGCGTGTGTGATCTGATGGTGATCCATATATCGTGTCTTCTATCATGTAAAACACCAGAATAGCTACAAAGATCAAAGTGTACTAGATCACAATGTTTTATGTGTCAAATAATGAATTAATAAACTTGCAGATAGCTAAAACGACAGCAGTTTTCCAAACTATTGTACAATGGGGCTATTTAGCTGTCTGTGTATGCTAAAAAGATAGCAGCTACCTAAACAGTTGTACATGTCCTTATTGGGACAAACCGATAATGCATCCCAAACTCTCCTGAAATAAATAATGAATCATGTTTAAAATAATTTATTTTACCTTAAAGCACAATTCCCTTATAATTACTTGGTGGGAGTTCCGCCTTTAACATCAACACTCACGTGTCTCTCCTAACTCCAACCAGTGCTTCCTCTAGGGGCACGACGATTGCTGGCTCTCCACATGCGCTGTCCTGACCTCAAGGAGCTGATCCTCCACTGCACTGCCTGCATCTGCATGCCTGCTTTTCGCCACTCGCAACCTGACCCATCTGCATGCCTGCTTTGGGTCATCCGCGCCTGCAGGCCTATCCTAAAAGGAAGATATGAGCGCATGCCCTAGAATTCCAGCTCGATGGCATGGCATGTGCATCAGTGCTTGAAAATATTTCCAACAGATTACTAGCATTTGGCAGGTGAAAATAATTCTTCGTCCTATATATGACGTGGATCATATACATTGGTGGTTTCAAGATTCTCTATTCTCGGGCTTTCAACCTACGCCGTTTTCTTGATCGAGCCAGACCCTAAGCACAGAAGAAATAAAAACTCCTCTCAAAAAGGGTTATTAAACTCATCTCTTGTTAGCGTAACACATTGCTGAAGCACCCATGCATGGCGCCCTGGCCTTCAGGCAAAGCTGCTGGGTGGCAACGCCACGAGGGCAGCAAAGATCGATTGAGGGCGTTGTGACAAAAAAAAAACAAATTGCTAAATGGTCCCGAGGGGGTCCTGTGCTGAGTGGCGGATTAAAATTTACCTATGGCGATCCTGCTTACCATTCTATGTATGAAAAAAGTTAATACGACTATAATTGTATAAAATTAATAAACATTGGTAAGTTGATGATTGGATATACCTATTGTAACACTAAGTGCGGCGAGCAGTCTGATGAAATTTCATCCTCTGATATTTTAAGTCTTCATGGAAGATGCAGCACCATCATGGTTTTCAGGAGGATTAGGCGAAAATTGACTGCATGGCTCTATTTTCACGCTATCGTGGCCGAGACTCGTTGGCCATGCCCACTGCAATCACGCATCTGATGGACGAACAGCAGGTGACGAAACGACGGAGGAACAACAGACAACGGGCGACGAAACGACGGACTGACTGGAGACCGAGTGCCTAGCCAATTTTGACACTTGCTGGGGCTCATCTTTGGGAGAAAATCGACCTGCTGTCCTTTGGGATCATGGACAGGTGGCCCAAAAGTCTAAACTCTAAAGGCCCAACAAAAGTCTGACGTTTCAGCTTCTTTCTTCTACCTCCCTCTCCACCGAATAGGCGAATACTAGACCTCTAAGGCTCCAAGCATCCATGGCCGCTGCATCTGGCAGGAAACTAGCGTGGGATAAGGGTGGGTTCACCAGCGGGCAGGTATGGCGGCCGTCATGGCTTGCCATACTGCTTACGAGCTTATACTAAATTGGCTTAGTACCGGCTTAAAAAACAACCGGTACTAACGTAAGAAGGACAGATGCTCGTTTTTCTTCTAGTTATACAAGTTCACTAGACATAACTCGGCACCTAATGACACAGATCTTTCTCATGTCACACCTTTAGATTCATATTATCGGCCAAATAGAACTAAGCTAGCACACGGCCAAATGGAAGCATCAAAACTGTGTTAAAATGGACTGACATCTATACTTTTGGGACTGGGAAAACAACATTGATAATCCACTAGGACAAGCAAACCTCTGGGACTCTGTGCCCATGTTGGCAAGCAGCCTACAACTAGTATAAAATGCATATAACATACAAGATCCCAAGCTACATTTTAGCATTTGCACTATAAGCAATCATACAATCCATGATGGATATAATTAATCATTTTGGCAGACATTCCAAAATTGGCGAAGATAATAGGCAATAGATAATAAAACGGAATAGCAGTTTAACTCAAATTTATAACATTGTGAAAGAAGTCTACTTCTAGTAAACTAATCATACATGTGTAAAGTAAAAGCATATCTGAATTTTGAGTAGCTAGGCTGGAGCTTACTAGTCATCCAAGTAATTCAATTTTATCTGTCATTTTCCACAAAACAAACATCACATAAATAAAATAGCATCCACGAAATAACAATCAGGAGTGATGCAGGAGTACACAGTTTAAGGATACCATAGTAGCAAACATATTTCCTCCATAAGAATCATCATATGGTTTGATGCACTCTATGGGCTTATTTTATTTCCCTCCAGAAAGTTCACATCGTCAGTCAACCTACACAAAACCATGAGGCGAATATGGCCAGATTGAAGGACCAAAGCGAACTGAAACATTGTCATTTGCATAGATGCCAGCCTTTTTTCCTCTAGTGGACCTGCTTGTACCTGTATACCAAACATGTTATGTCAATGGACAGAAATAGTACTCTTCCGGAAGATTGAGGAAGGGAAGAAGTTGTGGGAGTTCCAGTTTGGCTAGTAAATTAACACTACAAGAAAAACGAGCAGTCATCTCTGGCACATTAGTACCGGTTGTATTTTTAGCCAGTACTAACGTGCAATAACACTAGTTGCATCGATTAATAATTCAAGACAAAGTAAAGTTTCAAAGATGCTACGAAAAACATTGTTTCCACATAGAGAGAAAAAACGTCTATCAAGTAAATTGTATTGACATTTATACAGTTGAAAGGAACATACCAGTAGAACCATGACAATCCAGACCATGATTCTTCTGCATAATCCAAAATGACAATGGATAATCAAGTAATAATTTTATGAAATAAGTATTTCGAATGATTATAAAGTGATTAATAGTTCATCAAAACTGCATTAGAAGATATAGCTAGAATCTTTATAAGAATATATGACTATTTCAATGATAGATATTTTGTTAAGGGGTGATACCTTCTTATGAAGTCTTTTCCCTCTGAACATGCCTGTTACGGGTCCATTTGTGTCCAGGAATTCTTTCACATGACGTTTGGAACGAAAGTTCTTCTTGTACTCCCTATGTCGATAGCTCTACATATAAGCAAGTTGCTTAGACATAAATAATAATGTCATGAATATATAAGCTATACTGCATTTCATTACAAAGAATGCCATCTTAAGCCTTGAGACGAGCTGTTCTGAAAATTTATCTTTCAAACAACAACTTCTCATGTTGTCTAGATGCACAGGATATTATAACCAATATATAATATCTTGGAAACATTCTACTCATAAAATTTAAAGGATTTACAAACGCATGGTGATCCATGATGGACGTAATTTCAACTTATCGCATTAACATGTACGTAGTTGTAATCCCCAAACATTACCAGATCCTATAATAAGGGTGTTGTGTAGATCAGTGGTGTCATTTAAATTCAGAAAAAACTGAGAGCAATGACTTGATGGGCTACACAATTTCATGCACTTTCTCCGAACCCGGGTAGGGCATTGGACCAAACAAATGTAGTGTTGGCACATGTGTTCTACTCGTGCTTCAGAAAGAAATGATACCAAGGACTTCATTAGGTACACCATTTTCTATATTCACGTTCTCTGAACTTGGAGAGGGGGATTGGACCAAACAATTGTTGGGCACTTGTCCTGGTAATCTGGCAGTGCTTAAACACCTAAAACTCTCCCTCCCTCCATCCCTCCCTCCCTCCCTCTCTCCCTCTCTCTCTCTCTCTATCTATCTATCTATCTATCTATCTATCTATCTATCTATCTATCTATCTATCTTTCTGATCTCTCTCCCTCTCTCTCTCTTATCTCTCTCCCTCTCTCATACATATATACACAACAACACCATGACTAAGACCATAAGAAACATAAAATTCTGGGAAATTTGATACTTATATAGGCATTGTTAGAATAAAGCATCAACTATTGTTTCAATGGTTCTGGAAATTTGATCGATGCTTCCCAATAAATGCAACGAAACCACTAAAAATGACATGCAACAAATTTGTACATGTATAAAGATTCATTGTCAGACATATCATGCCCAAGTCAAGCCTGCCGGGTATGCTAGAATTCATTAATAATTATATTGAACAATTCGATTGTCAAAAGAGCAGTGAGAGGTTCATGTGTGGGCATATATAGGGTATGAAAGCCTAAGAAAAGAATGCACACCTCTTGTCTGTGCATCCATCGAAGGGATTATACAAAATAAAACATATTAGAGGGGAACCAGAAATAAAATATCATTTTGTTGGAATAGATCGAACCACTAGCTTGCTACCAAATACTTGCTTGGAATCAGAGGAAACATTATTCAGTTAGCAGAGAATATTCTTGAGAGTCCAGAAGGCATTTTTTAATCAAACAATCAGATCCAGATGCAAATCTACTTGATTATGCAGAAGATGCTACAACTGGCTTAGTAGAAATACTAACCATGTCCTTGCGGCGCCCGTGAACTCCTCTGTCAATGAAAGCTTTCCAGTCTCCCTCCTTGTAAGCTTGATGGGATTTCAGTGGCACAGGAAACCCAACTTCTTTTTTTCTGTCACGAATAGGTTCCTTTCCTCCATAGGGAACCACTCTCAAAGGAACTGCATCTACTATCACCGGACCCTTCATCTCTGGATCTTCAATATTGAAGGTGTTTTGTTGAGCAGACATGATCTCTTCCTTATCGGCACTCATCACTGCAGGTGGTGGGGATTCAATCTCATAATCACTCACCGAATATGATTCAGTAGTTGATGAATACATGACCTACAAGCGGAGATGTGAGAATTTCTCAAGCTATTTGTGTTTCTTTGTATGAACTGCAGCAGGGTGGCCTAATAGTGAGTATTATATAGTCCAAAAAAATAAATGCTTGATTGTTCTGTGAGAGGAAAGAAAAAGTTATACTAGTCCAAAATAAAAGCATGCCAATTTTTTAAGTGAGCTGTAAAGTTATGCTAGTCCAAAATAAAATCATGCATATTTTCCTTAGTGACATGTAAAGATATACTAGTCCAAAATGACAGCTTCTTTTTCTTTGAGAAATGATTATATATAGTAACGGACACTATTGTTAGCATCTTTCTATGTTCCAGGACAAAAGCTTGTCCTGGTACATTACACGTATTTCTTTAGTAGGGCAATAGAAATATGCCATATTTAATTCATGCCAGGTAAAAACCATTTGCCAGAACTATTTTGTCTAGTTGTGTAATAAATACGAGCCAACTGTGTCTCTATGGTTGGAGCCTATTTGGATCCAGAATTCGGAGTTTATATTCCAGCTTGCTATACAACTACAAACAACTCAGATCCATATCCAAGGAAAAAATAAATATTCATATTCTTATATGCATATACCTGTCCATTTTCGATTCATTTTCATCCCTAGTTGCGGTGGTGTGAGGCCAGATGTGCATGGGGAGGAGCCATGACGGTGGGTCCATGAGGAAATTGTGCAAATTGGCAAAAATATGGATGAGGGGAGGGTGCACTAGGGAGACTGCGCATGAGGAATAGAGGTACTACCTCCGTCCCTCTATATTTAATTTGTCGGCAAACAAAAAAATCATCTTACCAATGCAAGTAACAAAAGACCCTTGCTACCCCTAGCGAAATAAACATTGTCAGACAAAACACAAGAGCACACGTCTGCCCCCACAACCGCAGGTTCCCAAGGCAAAGTAGAGAGGGGCACGGGCACACCACCACCAAGATAGCGATGTAGCAGCACCGTCGTCGCAGGGCAGGTGGAGGTGTTGAAGGATGGCATGGTCGGCACTAGGTAGTGACGCTGTCCACCACTTTGTGGGGAGGAGACGAGCTGCAGTGTAGGTGGGACACCGGCGGGACATCCCGTGGACCAAGACATTCGTTGATGCAACCAAAACCTTCCCTGGATTTGGCATCCGCGGGAGCCGCACACCTTGATGATGAGGGCAAGGGGGAGGCCGGTGCACCTCCATGCTTGCCTGCTGGAGTAGGAGCATGCGTGGTTGGGGATGAAGTCTGGCCGAAGACCTGAGGTTGGAGATGAAGTCTGTGCCGACATGCTCGCCTGCCGGATGCACTTCCCTGCCGGAGAATGCTGGAGTGCTGGAGCTTGTTGCGGCAGCCCGAGCTCACCACATCGGCCGCATGTCCACTCACTCGCAGGCTGCATCGGTAATGTAGGAGCTGCATCGGTAAGATAGCTTGTCAAATTCATAGAATAACGGCAAGCCCAACGTGGGCACCCAGGAATTATAGCCCCCACAAAAAGTTACTGCCCAAGTTGGACACATGGATCCAAGCTACAACGTCTCCAAATGCAGGAAAAGTAGCAGGGGATTACTAAGCCTACTCATTACAAGCTTTTCTCTTTTCTTTTTTGTCACCTCTCACATAGGTGGTTTGGACCATAACTTTTTAGCTCATGCAACTAGTTCTTCTGCAGGTCACTCTGAGCACCTGCCAAGCCTCCGTCATAAGTTCTCTCTCCTCCATATGGCATACAAGCTGACATGGCTCTATAGGGCTACAAACCACTCTGGTGTGTTGGGTTTGGCCTAAGTATATTCTAAAAGCTGTACACTACCCCATATTAGCCATCACAGCCGGATCCAAACCCGTCATCGCAGCTGGTTTTGGGAAGCGTTTGATTTATAGCGACTGCGTTGGTCCGGTCAACACAGTCGGTTCCCAACCGGCTGTGATACACCCTCATCACAACCGATTCGTGGCTGGAACCGGCTGTGATGAGGGTGTCCAGGCCAGCGTCGCGACCTGAAAAAAAAGTAGACATAATTTTTTTTAATGGGGGAGGGAGACTCCATCGGTCAGCCAGCTCCAAAAAAAAGTTGCAAGTCATGTAACCTTTCGCGTACTATGCGGTTGGCAGGATTCGAACCCACAACCTCAAACTCATGCGTATCCCTCTCTAGAACTACACCACATATGCATCCTCATGTGTGCTCATATCCTTGTATTCATTCCCCACGTATTATACCATACCGAGTGAAAATAGGTTGTTTGAGGACCTAAACAAATTCAAATAAAAAATTTGTCAACTACAGAGTTTCATAACTTTTCGAGATATACAACTTTGATTTTGGTCGTTTTTTCAGGCGAGGCATTGCTTGCCAGGGCTAGCTCACCCAGCCAGCAAGACGGGCCGGGAGAGGTGGGGGGGTGGGGGGTGGGGGGGTGAGCATGGCCTAGAGTACGCACGCTCGCGTGGGAAGCTGGCAAGGCCGGCCAGCATGGCAGGCGTGGGTACTGCTCCACTGGCTGGGCAAGGCTAGCATTCATATTTGTCCTTAGCCAATAAAATAATTACTCTACGAATTTGGAATGTGAAAAAGGAGATGTCCTTTTGGAATAAATAAAAATAGCAGCTGGACAGGGCAGCACCATGCGGGACAGGGTGAAATCATTTAGTGCCGGTTGATATCCCCAACCGGTACTTAATTGTGCAATTAGTACCGGGTGTGGCAGCCAGTACGTACTAAATGGCTGCCCATTAGTACCGAAAATGGGATACCGGGCGTATAACCGGTAATAACCGGGAATCCGAGCCGGTACTAAAGCTCATGTCTCTTGCAGTGATACTGTCACATTGTTTGCTCTTGTGAAGTAATTGAGGGATACACGATTAAAACATACATGACAAAATCTTGGTCATGTGTAGCACTAGACATAATCAATGACTCGGTGCCTGAATAGCACAGATCTCTCTGGTCTGTCACACGGTTTTATCAACCAAATGGAAGCATCAAACCTATATTTAAATGGACTAACATCGATATTTTTGGGACTAGCAAGATAACATTGATCATCCAATAGGACTGGCACAACTCTGGTATTCTGTACCCATTGGCAAGCACCACTAGGATAAAATATGTATAACATACATGATCTCTTGCAACATATGAATATTTCCACTACAAGAAATCATCCAACGAGTGATGGATTACAATTAATCATTTTGGCAGACAGTCCAATTTTGGAGAAAATAGGCAATAGATAATGATATGGAATAGCAGTTTTGCTAAAACATAAAATATGCCGCGATTTATATATATTGTGAAAATGTCTACTTCCAGTAAACACATCAGACATGTGTAACGAAACAAGGTTCATCAGATCAAACATCAGCGAAAGCATATAACCAATTTCAGTAGCTAGATTGGGGCATATTAGTCATCCAAATAATACAATTTTATTGGTGATTTTCCGTAAAACAAACATTACTGAAATAAAATAGCATGCACGAAATAACAGGCAGTAGCAATGCAGTATTACACACAGTTTAAGGATGCCATATAGTAACAAACATAATTCCTCCATAAGAAGCATCATATAGTTTGATGCACTTTATTGGCTAATTCTAACAGAAGTAATGGCAACACAGCCTATAGCACCCTACATTGCCATATATTATTTTCCCTTCAGCAAGTTGACATCAGTCAATCTACACAAAACCATGAGGCAGATATGGCCAGATTGAACGACCAGAGGCAACTGAAACATTGACATTCGCATAGTTGGCAGCCTTTCTTCCTCTGGACTTCCTTCTACCTGTGTAGAAAACATGTTATGTCAATGGACAGAAATACTCTTCCAGAAGATTGATAAAGAGAGTAATAAAAAGATAAGGATAAGTCCGATTTTCAACCCTCAACTATCAAGTCCATCAGATTTTCACCCTCGAACTACAAAACCAGATATCTTATACCGTGCAACTATCAAAACCGGACACTTTACACTCTTGAAACCAAACCACCCGGTTTTCGACGTGGCAGTGGTTTTGTTGATGTGGCTTCCACCATGTGCACTTCAGAAAAATACAAATCTATGACCCCACATGTCATACTCACAAGTAACGAGAAATTACAACATGGCCCTGGGGCCTATCTTCTACTCTCTGCTCCTCTCCCAAGACCGGAATGGCTCCAACTCCTCTCCGCAGATCAGCAATGGCGAGATCCGGTTGGCACCATCCCCTGGTCTCTCTCCCTCCCCTCTATCTCTCTTCCCAGTTCCATGTGCGGAGGCATTCACTAGCTTCTTTTCTTGCCTGGTAGCAGCTACGCGCGGGGACGGTAAGTCGGTAATGCCCAGCACTGGTCCGGCCCGCCGACGCTGGTCTACCTGGCCAAGATGGGTGTCAAGCTCAAGGAGGCAAGGACATCAGGGTCCTGGTGGTGATTGGTGAGCTACAAGCCTACAACCTCGGCGGATGCGTTGCAGCACCAGGCTACTCTTTGTGGACCTCGCAAGGTCGTCGCCGCCGCCGGAGCAATGCCCGAGGCCATGGTGACACCGTGCCGCTGCGCCACTCCCCGTGCCCCGTCGCTGCTGGCCCTCGTGTCCGACGCGCTCGACACCGCTGCCGCTGACTTGCCATCGCTCTGCGCCTTGGAGAGCATACTGGGGTCGCTCTCAGCCGCCATGCGTGCTCTCCTGCGGTCCTGCCTCCTCCTCACACTCGTGTGTGGCGCGCGTTGCCCGGGCGGGGCAGCCGCTGCCCGACCTCATCGGTCTCGGCCTGGAGATGGGTTCGATTTGCCACGTTGGATGCTGACTAGGTGAGTTCTGCCATGCTGGGGGATGATGTTTGCCTAAACCGGGGTGGTTTTGCCTCGAGGGTGTAAAGTGTCCGGTTTGGATAGTTGACTGGTGTGGGTTGTCTAGTTTTATAGTTGAGGGGTGAAAATTGGACGAACGTAATAGTTGGAGGTTGAAAAACGGACTTATGGGTGTCGCAGTTTAGCTAGTTGCATCGATTAATAATTCAATGCAAAGTAAAGTTTCCAAGATGCTGCCAATATTGTATCTGCATAGAGAAAAAAAACAGTCTCAAGTAAACCATATTGATTTTATACAGGAAAGGAAAATACCAGTAGAACCTTGACCATCTAGACCAGGAATCTTCTGCATAAACCAAAAATAAGAATGAATCAAGTAACAAATTTATAAAGTGATTAATAATGCACAGTTCCATTAAAAGATATATAATCTTAAACTTTATAAGAATATAGTTATTTCAATGCTAGATTTTCTGTAAAAGGGTGACTACCTTCTTATGAAGTTTCTTCGCTCTGAACATGCCTGTTACTGGCCCGTTTGTGTCCAGGAATTCTTTCACGTCAGGTTTGGTACGGAAGTTCCTCCGGTACACTCTATGTTTGAAGCTCTACATATAACCAATGTACTAATTAGACATAATAACAATGTGATAAAAGTATAAGATATACTGCATTTCATTGAAAAACTGCCCATCTTGAGCCTTGAGACGTGCTGTTCTAGAAATCAGTCTTTCAAACAACAATTTCTCATGTTATCTAGATGCAAAGGATATCACAGAACAATATGTAGTGTCTTGGAGAACATCTACCCATGAAATTTCAAGGATTTTAAAACACATGGTGATCAATCATGGATGTCATTTCAACCTATTTCTTTACAGGTATGTAGATCAGTGGGCTCAATTAATATCAGAAAAAAACTGAGACCAATGACTTGATGGGCTACACCATTTCATGAACTTTCTGTCTTTCACCGAACCAGGGATGGGCATTGGACCAAAGAAATGTAGTGTTGGCACATGTATTATACACATTCTTCAGCAGCTAATAATACTCTCTCTCTCTCTCTCGTACATATATACATAGAGATACACAGAGCGCCATGCGTAAGACCATAAGAAACATAAAATTCCAGAAAATTGAAGCTTCTACAGGCATCATTAGAAAAAGCATCAAGTCTTGCTTCAATCGTTCTACAAATATGATAGATGCTTCCCAATAAATGCCGTGAATTCACTAAATGAAATGATATAAATTTATACATATAAAAAATAGATTTATTGTCAGATATACCATGCTCAATTCAAGCCTGGCGGAGATGCTAGAATTAATTAAAATGGTATGGTAAATGAATGAAAACACAGCATAGAACGAACACCTCAATTATCAAAACAGCAATCAGGTGGATATGTGGACATGAATGGTATGAAAGCCTAGTTAACAAGAGAATTCAGATCTGTTGTCCGTGCATCTGTGAATGAGAGTATAATTTTTAGATGGGATTATACAAGTAGAACATGTTACTTCGGGACCAGAAATGAAAAATCGGTTGGTTGGAATAGATCGAACGACTAGTACTCGCTACCCAAACATATTTGGAATCAGAGGATCCAGAAGGCATTTTTAATCAAAACATCAGGTCCAGATGCAAAGCTGCTTCACTATACAGAGGGTGCTATGTCTTGGCTAAATAGAAATACTAACCCAGTCCTTGCGGTCCCCATTAACTCTTGTGTCGATGAATGCTTTCCAGTCTCCTTCCTTGTAAGCTTTAAGCGATTTCAGCGACAGGGGAATCTCAACTTCTTCTTTTCTATCACGAACAGACAGTGCTTTGGCAGGAACAGATTGGTTCCTTAACAGATCATGTTTTACCTTGTCAAAAGCAATAGGTTCCTTCCCTCTATAGGGAACCACTCTCAAAGGAACTGCATCTACTATCTCCGTGCCCTTCATCTTTGGATCTGGAATATTCATGGTGTTCTGTAGAGCAGACATGATCTCTTCCTCATCAGCATCCACCACTGCAGGAGGTGGGGATTCATTCATCTCATAGTCACTAATCAAATATGATTCAGTAGATGATGAATCCATGACCTACAAGCAGAGGTGTGATACTTTGTTTCTATGAACCAAACTTGAAAATTCCACAAGCTCTGTGTGTTTCTTTGCATAAACTGGAGCAGGGGTGGCCTATTAATACTGAATATTATATAGTCCAAAAGATAAAGGCTTTTGTTTGTTTTCTGAGGGGAAAGAAAAAGATATACTAGTCCAGAATAAAATCATGCCAAATTTTTAGGTGAGCTGTAAAGATATGCTAGTCCAAAATAAAAGCATCCATATTTTCCTTAGTGACATGTAAAGATATACTTATTTTTCCTGGAGGAATGATTATAGTAACGGACACTATGGATAGCATCTTGCTATTTCCGTGGACAAAAGCTTGTCCTTGTACATTTATTTCTTTAATTAGTAGGACACAGGAATATGCCATAATTAATTCATGCGAAGAAAAAAAATCATTTCCCAGATTTTGTCTAGCTGTATAATAAATGAGCCAGGATGGACTCTATTTGGATCCAGCCAAATTATAGAATTCAGAGTCTATATTCCACCATGTGATACAGCTACAAACAACTCAAAACATGACGATCAAACTTTTAAATCGGTTCTATGAATTCCACAAACTACCGTACCTGTGCCACTCCTATACATACATACTGCTGTAGGGCATGATGCACCATGGACCCTTCAAACAAACGTAATTACCCGGTACTGCTTCGTGTAGGGACACTGTGCAGCAACTATGATCTACAAGCATTTACCACGGCCCACTAAATTTTTTGAAGCCTCCCGTTGACCTGAACGTGGTCCAACTCTTCAGGTAAACATATGTTTCTACGGAAGAAATCATTCCGGGCCTGAGGTGAGATGAGACAGCTGGGCGAGCGGTTCCTCAACCTTGGGAGTCTTACATGGTGAGGGCCATAAGGTAACACAGGGTCAGCATGGATCCTAAAGTTATGTTTAGAGCCCCCCCCCCTTCTCATGGAGGGGTTCCCTCGTAGAAATTAAACATGATCCTCGACTAACATTACAGCTTACAGAAAACGGCTCTTCGCCGTGTGTCGAAACATTTGCAAAGGGATTCATTGCCTTGTGCCACACAAAGAATGCATGGCAAAGAAAAACACTCAGCAAAAAGCCTCTAGCTACCAATCCTCGACCCCCTTTATAGTACGGCCAAAGGAAAACAAAGACCTAAACTACTCTAAGTGCCTCTCATCATCTAAACGGCACTTAGAACTAGCTTATCCTTAATCTTCGAGCATATCCTTTACGCCAATACAATCATTCTCAAATGATGGGGGCCAAGAACACTATGAAAACCCATCATTGCACTAACTTAAACTTTTCCTCTGCAAAACACTTGTTAGTCGCAATGATTATGTTGTCATTAATCACCAAAACCGAATTAGGGGCCTAGATACTCTTTCAGTGTTAAAGGGCAAGTATTATATATGCAAACGGAGACTTTCTAAGTGCTACGAAGAAAAGGAAAAGATCAGAAACGTGGAGAGCAATACTATATGGCTGGGAAGCTCTAGTAAAAGGCTTGGTCAAGAGAGTAGGACCTGGTAATACTAACATATGGTCTGAAAATTGGCTTGTGCACCCACGCTTCAGGCGGCCATTAATACATAGGGAGGATGTACAGGTTGAACAAGTACATGAGCTATTTATATCAGGCACAAGGTGTTGGGATGAACAGCTGGTGAAGGGTTCTTTTGTTGCTATGGATGCAGGAGAAATTTTGAAAGTAAAGCCGGGCACGCGTATGACTGCAGATGTGCTAGCCTGGTGTAACACCTCGTCTCCCATGGCCGCACCGCCCAGCCCTTCCGTGGGGGTGGGCACGCGTACACATAGCAACTGCTTACACTTTCGTCCTCGCTTCGTGTAAAAGCGTCAACCTGAAGGTGCTATGGCTAGGGGACAAAGGCTTATAAGTTGGTTCCACCCTCTCTAAACTAGCAAGGTGGTACTAAACATGCGCACACCACGCTCATAGGCCACTATGGGCCTTATCAACTTGGGCGGGTGTCACACCTGGGCCCTAGAATGGAACGGATTTTATTCTGTTTGTTCCTTTTATAGAATGTTGAGGAAGAAAGTGATAAAAAAGAAGCTGCAACAGCTAATGAGGCAGAATCATCCGAAATGAGCCTGTGGTGGAAAAAGTTGCGGAAGCTTAACATTCCACCGAAGGTCTGAATTTTTTGGTGGAGAGCAATGAACAATTTTCTTCCATCAAAAGGTGAATTGAAAAGAAGGCATATGTCGAAGGTGGTTCATTGTGAGACATGTGGGAAGCCGGGGGAGTCTTTGTTTCATGTGGCATTCAAATGCAGCTTTGCAGTTCGGTTTTGTCGGGCTGCAAGAGAAGTCACAGGTTGTGAGATTCCAGTCTTACATCCAGTTACATGGACCTGGGACCTGCTCGCCGGGGTGAGATACTTGGAGAAGGACACTTCCCTAATAATATGTGGAGTATGGTAGTTATGGTCAGGGAGAAATGCACGAAAATATGGAAAGGAGAAATGGAATGCTACGGCAGCGATCAAGCATGTCGCTGCGATGGTGGACGAGCAAAGATGGAGGAAACCCGACCCTGGTTGGTTCAAAGTGAACACAGATGCAGCTTTTCAAGCAAGCACGTCCTCTGGCACTGGAGGTGCAGTGATCAGGGATGGTGATAGACGACTAGTAGCAGCTGCAGCGAAGAATTACATGCATGTTGCCGACGTCTTAACCGCTGAAGCAATGGCGGATAGAGAAGGCCTCAATTTAGCAGTCTCGCGTGGATGTGAACAAGTCGTGTTGGAGGTAGATAATCTCCCTCTGTTCAATCTGTTACAATGCGACAGAGGTGAAAGGAGTGTGATTCCTGGCCTATGGCAAGAAATCAGAGAGCTTAGTAGGATTTTTAATGCCTTTAAATTATCTTTTGTGTATCGGGAAGGCAACGAGGCGGCTCATATGTCTGCGAGTCTAGCCTCGGTGACAAATCCGAATGAGTTATAGCTATCTATCTTCCCCCCTCGCTTAGTCCGAGTGGTGGAGATGGGGTGTAATCCTGATTCTTATTAACGAAGCTCTCGTGATTGGCGCAGAAAAAAAAAAGAAGATAGTCACCCCTTTACAAAAAAACTTCTAGCATTGAAATAATTATATATGCTTAGGAAGTTTCTACATATCTTTTAATGCAACCGTGCATTATTAATCACTTTACAGTTATTTCACATACTTATTTCGTAAATATATTTCTTGATTCATTCATATTTTCAATCATGCAGAAGGTATCAAGTCTGGATTGGCATGGTTCTACCGGTATGTTCCTCACAACTGTAGAAATATAAATATGATTTATACTTGAGATAGTTTTTTTCTATGTGGATACGATATTTTGCATAAAATATTCGAAAGTTTACAATGTGTTGAATTATTAATCGATGCAACTACAGTTAATTTACTAGCTATACTGGGACACCCGGAACTTTATTATTTGGACCTTGTCGTTTAGAATGTCATTTGGGCTCATACTGAGAGCCTTGATCGATGGCAAAATATGTAACAGAGCCAGATCCTCTGCGCTCTTATCTTAGTTCAAAGTAACAATGGCGATGCATCAAGTTCGACATAAATATAAACATAATTTTTCAATGAAAAAACACATAACACAAGTTCAATTCTGAATATTACCACAGAAAAAGTTCAATTCTGGATAAAAAAAAATTGATCACTCTTTTTATAGGTGTTCTTCACTACAGGAATCTAATGAGGTCTTATACAATGGTAAAAGTAATCTTGTCATTTGATCTCTTGGATGGACTTGGATTGGACATGAGGTATATTATGCTAGGATTGAACTAAATCTTATATGTTTTTTTATTCAAATTGGATATCTTTAGTGGGATTACGATTTTGAACCTGTAGTAAGGAAATAGTTTGTTGGCGCCCACACATATCACAACCCTGTCCACCTCGGAGCAGCATTTTGTAATTCCCTAAAATCGTTTTTTAGTAGTGCTAATATAAAAGAACAAAAATAGGCCTTGATCATGAGCTTGTTGTAGCAACAATGAGAACAAAACAAAAGAGACAATATTGTACGCTAACTATCTCGCATCAGCACGATGGATCAGTTTCTCTTGTTTCTTCTATTATTGCAGCTTCTGACGAGGCACAAATTCGCCGATACCATTAAAAAATGTACGTACACGATAAGAGTGTCACGTATTTTTCACGACAGGTCAATCTACCAACGCATCGTCCTTAAATCCAGCTGCTAATTTCATCCCCAGGTTTATTCCGTTGCTCTCATTCTCGCATCAGCACGATGGATCAGTTTCTCTTTTTTTTTCCCTATTATTGCAGCTTCTGACGAGGCACAAAGTCGCCGATAGTATTAAAAAATGTACGTAAATGATATAAGGGTGTCCACGTATTTTACACGATAGGTCAATCTACTAATGAGCTCTTAAATCCAGCTGCTAATTTCATCCCCAGGCTTAGTCCGTTGCACTCAATCCGCCAATGTTAACACCTACCCACACGGTCACACCAGAAGCACACATCAATAATGGAGCACCACTACTACTTCCTCTACCTCGGGTTAGCTCTCATCTCGCTGGTCATCGTGCTCGCCAACCGCCACCGTGCCGCCGCCTCAGCAACCGTCCACGAGAAGCTGAGGCTTCCTCCAGGGCCATGGCAGCTGCCGGTCATCGGCAGCCTGCACCACATCGCCGGCAAGCTCCCCCACCACGCCATGCGCGACCTTGCGCGGCGCCACGGTCCGGTCATGCTCCTCCGGATCGGTGAGCTTCCCACGGTGGTGCTGTCATCGCCGGAGGCTGCGCGCGAGGTGATGAAGATGCACGACCTGGCGTTCTCGTCGCGGCCGATGAGCGCCACCATTAGTGAGATCACTAATGGTGGCCGTGACATCATCTTCGCCCCCTATGGCGAGTATTGGCGCCAGCTCCGCAAGATCGCCATCACCGAGCTCCTCAGCGCACGCCGGGTGCTCTCCTTCCGCCGCGTCCGTGAGGAGGAGGTCGCTGCCATGCTCCGCGCGGTCGCCGCCGCGGCGAGCACACGCCACGCCGTCGTCGACATGCGCGAGCGGCTGTCGGCGGTCGTCACCGACGCCTCGGCGCGCGTCGTGCTCGGTGACCGCTGCAAGGACCGTGACATGTTCCTGCGGCAGCTGGAGCTCGCCAACCAGCTCGTCGCAGGGTTCAACCCGGCTGACCTGTGGCCGTCCTCTTGGCTCGCCAGACGGCTGAGCAGCGCTGTGCGCCGCGCCAAGGAGTGCCAGGATAAAGTGTTCAGGATCTTTGACGGCATCATCAAGGAGCACCTGGACAGGATGAACAGCGGCCAAGCTAGGGAAGGTGAGGACCTGCTCCATGTGCTTCTCAAGATACAGAGGGACGGTGAGCTCCAAATCCCTCTAGACATGGACGCCATCAAATCCATGATCCTTGTAAGTACCCCTGAGTAGACCGACCTCCATTTCTAGTATAATCCTTCATAATTATCACTTTTGGCCTCTCTATTAATGGTTAATGAATCTTTAATCCACTTTGGAAGTGACTAATGGGGAAAATCTATCTCTCACTCGAGTGATTTGGAGTCCTTCCTCTTCCAAATTTCAGACCATTCGATTTAAGAAATGGATGACCCAGATTCACCTATCTCTATTCACCTTATCTTCTTCCCCCATATGAAAATTTGCCACCCTATTGAAAAAAGCTGCCCCCCTATAGAGGCCGCAGGGACCACTAGGAGGAGAAAGAGGTGGTTGAGGGATATAGATCTGAGCCATCTATTTTTTAGATCCAGTGGTCCAAAATCTGGGTCAGAAGGGCCTCCTAATCACTCAAGTTAGGGATATGTACTCCTTATGTTAGTATCTAAGTGGAGTTGGTGGCTAACCAAATTCGACCAAATGCTTTCCCTCTCAGGACCTTTTTTCTGCGGGCAGTGAGACATCGGCCACTGCACTCGAATGGTGCTTGGCCGAGCTCATACGGAATCCTAGGGCCATGGAGCGTGCGACAGCCGAGGTACGTCATGCGTTCGCCGCATGCGGCATGGTGTCCGAGCACAGGCTCAGCGACCTCAGATATCTCCACCTCGTCATCCGGGAGACGTTGCGGCTGCACCCGCCGTTGCCGCTCCTGCTCCCGCGTGAGTGTCAGGAGCCCTGTAGCGTGCTCGGCTACGATGTGCCCAGGGGCGTCGCGGTGATCGTGAACGCCTGGGCGCTAGGCCGCGATGAACGTTGCTGGCCCGGCGGTGACCCCGAGAAGTTCCGGCCAGAGCGGTTCGAGGAGGATGGCGGAGAGGTGGACTTCAAGGGCACCGACTTCAGGTTCTTGCCATTCGGTGCGGGCCGGAGGATGTGCCCCGGGGTGACGTTCGGGCTCGCCAACGTCGAGCTCCCGCTTGCCAGCCTCCTCTTCCACTTCGACTGGGAGGTGCCCGGCATGGCTGGCCTCGCCAAGTTCGACATGACTGAGACGTTTGGTGTTGCAACGCACCGGAAGGCTGGCCTTCTGCTCCGCCCCATCGTCCGCATACCCGTGGCTGGTGCCTAGCTGTGGGGCTTTTCTCTTTGTCAATGTTGTTTGGTGCTTTTTTTGTAAATAATTCCATGCTTTGTTACTTGATCACCGATTGAATACTGTAATGTCAAAATTGTGCACACTGGATTTTTAGTAGCCACGCTGCAGAATGTGCGCCAGCGTTGACTTTTGGACATATACGACAATGCCGTTTGGACATATATGATGACTCATGTAAGCGTACATCATGATTAAAAACACTATATATGTAGCATAAACATCACTGATAAACTCTGAATAATTATGATATGTGAACAGAGAATCCAGACAACACGTGACAGACACCCCAATGACCGTGTACCCGTGCCTGGTGTCAAGCGGTGGCCACCGTTGACCAAAAGATTGCTGGCTTTAATTTCTTTTTTGTGTAAGCTGGTTGGGGCTTCATCTTTTTTTGGTGTAATCGACACCTTGTCAAGCTAAGGTCATATTTACGCGTTCCATGCATATTATTTTATCAGTAGTTGAATACTGCAATGTAAAAAATACATGCATGTTGACATTGGGAGAATGTTGAGTGTCGTGACAAGCAAACATTTAGAATGGGAAGAATTATGAGTATCTTTCAGCAATCTCTCTTTTCTCATTCCAAATATATGGAGCAAAAATAGTACTCCAACTGAAACACTTAACATCTTCCTTTCTTAAAAAATTGTTCGAATGGTGAAGATAATTTATTTTCATCTTAAAGCAAAGTTGCATTATAATTATTACTCATTTCCCTATGGAAAGAGATTAGTGGTAGGTCCAAATCTAAAATCAACAATCATGTGTCTCTCATAACTCCAACCAGTGCTTCCTCTAGGCGCACGGTTGCAGGCTCTCCACATGCGCTGACCTGACCTCAAGGAGCTGATCCTCCCACTATACCACAGCCCTAAAATACCGTCACACATCAGTCGCTAAAAGTAGAAGATTACCGACACATCATAAGTTGGTAAAGATTTCTAACTAAGCATCAGTCGGTATATCTAAATTTGTCGACTAGCTATCCGTCGGTATTTATATTTACAAGTTTTTTCGGATCATCCGTCAGTATAGATGAGTATACACGTCCAACAATCAGTCGGCATATATATATGGCTGAGTTTCTCTTTTAGTCCAGCTGCACGCAGTCACCCGGCCCACCCGAGCGCGGCCCATCTAAAGGTGGCACAACGCGAGTACAAACCCTAACCCTCCCATTCTGCAGCCGCGCCCCTCCATCCCCAAAACGCAGCCGCCACCGCCGCTGCCACCACACTCTCCTTTTTCCCCAAATATCCGCGCCCTCTCCCATCCAAATGACGGCGACGGCGGCGGCGGCGGCGCATGCCCTCCTGCGTCCTCCTCCGCTGTCATGGGCGGGCGGGCAGGTGGATCTCCTTCTCCGCGTGAGATTACTAGTGCTTGAGCCCTCTCTCCTCTTGCTTAACAGGCACCTCCTGGGGTGAATACTGCACGAGCTCAACGGCACGCACCAGTGCCATGATGCAGCCAGCGTCTTCGAAGGCCTGGTTCTTTCGAGGATACCTGCAACATGTTTCTGGTAAGCAATCATGGCTGATAATATTTTGTATATTTTTGTGTGGCGTAATTGGGATTTCTGTTGTAAGCAAAGTGTTTGATGAAAGGTCGCCTTGGAGATTTGTAAGCGGCTTTCTGAAGAAAGCAACATGAATCAGGTTGCAAGGTGTTCACAGGGGCAGGCCACAAGGTGTTCACAGTTTGTATGGGAAAGTTGATTAGTTCCCCATCTGTCGCAAGGTGAATCCCTCCATCATTTTTGCTGATTATGTTTTATAGTTGCCATTCATTTTACAATTTTTTAGAAGGGAGTAAAAGGAGAATTGACGGTTAGACCCATACATGCATTAGAAATACAGCAATCAAAACAATCTGAATGATAAGACATTGAGAAACCCTGACGATTCCGAATTAGCTGTGGATCTAATTTTATAACCAGGGTCTCTAGTGTTGCATAGATGGTTGTATAGAGTGCCACAGCTCTGTACAGAACTTTTGTAGACTGATGTATTCACTAGTGGATGTGGAGCCTCCAGAAGTTAGTAGATGTATTCACGAAACTATTGCTAGACCTATACAGTGCTAAGTTAGGTGCTACTCTAGTGCATCGTGTACACAAGTGAAAGACAACATTTGTAGTATGCTTAGATAGGTCCCGCTCATATCACATATTAAACCAAGTTATAGTGGCATGCATGTTATCTCACCTTTGCAAACATAATACTTCTGCTTTCACTATAGGCAGTAGGTCTAGAAATAAAACAATAGCATATTGGATCTTACTGCCTTTTGCCCTTTGATGTTGTGGGTACCAGGCTATTAGCAGAAAATATTGTTGGTTTCTAACTGTATCTGATGGATGAGCTTTGAATATTGAGTTATTGACTGGTGATATAAAACATTGCCCATATAGTTATGTCTTTATTTTTTTGTATAACTTAACCAACTAAAAGTCAGCTTCTCATCAAATTCCAGGTAGTTCATGGAGGTGCAAGGTAGCACGCTTGATGCCATCAACAGCAAGGTGTTAAAGTGTTCATGGAGGTGCGCAAGGTAGCACGCTTGATGGAGGTTTAGGAGCACTAGTTGTCTTGCTGGTCTGTAGTTTTTTTGGCTTGCTGTGTTTCCTCTGTACTTGCCATTGCCGGTCTGTATCTTTTGGGTTCCTTCTCTTAGTGGCATCCTAAACATTGGTCACTTCTTTTAGTTGCTACTAGCAATGGTTCCAACAATTGTGGAACACTTTTGGACATATGCCTCAATGTCAATGTTTTTTATGCTAATTGAATAAATGTATGCCTTTATGGTTAATGTATCTTGTGGTTAAACGTTGATGAACCCAGTAACAACTGAGCTATGGTGCATTGATTAATGGTTTAATTATATAGTACTAACTAACTGTTGGTCGGTAAAGATAAATCTTGCCGTCGAACTATTGGTCGGTATTTCTCTAGAGTCTCAACTGATCATCCGTCGGTGAAGACCTGTCAGTCGCTATAGGTTTATACCGACACCACTTTTAGCGACGTTTAGTTAGTGTCGGCATAGCTCTATACCGACTTATGATAAGTCGGTACAACGACTTACGTAGTCGGCACTGTGGGGCTGTGGTATAGTCCACTGCATGCCTGGTTTTCACTGCTCGCACTAAACCGCAACCTAAGCCATCTGCTGGATCCATTGGCTATCCGCACCCGCAGGCCTATCCTAGAAGGAAGATATGAGCGCATGCCCTAGAATTCCAGCTCGATAGCATGGCATGTGCATCAGTGCTTGATAATATTTCCAACCGATTACTAGCATTTGGCAGGTGAAAATAACATTGTGAAAAAAGTCTACTTCTAATAAACTGATCAGACATGTGTAAAGTAAAAGCATATCTGAATTTTGAGTAGCTAGATTGGAGCTTACTAGTCATCCAGATAATTCAATTTTATCGGTGACTTAATTTCCACAAAACAAACATCACATAAATAAAACAGCATCCACGAAATAACAATGAGGAGTAATGAGCAGTACACAGTTTAAGGATACCATAGTAGCAAACATATTTCCTCCATAAAAATCATCATATGGTTTGATGCACTCTATGGGCTTATTTTATTTCCCTCCAGAAAGTTCACATCGTCAGTCAATCTACACAAAACCATGAGGCGGATATGGCCAGATTGAAGGACCAGAGCCAACTGAAACATTGTCATTCGCATAGATGGCAGCCTTTCTTCCTCTAGTGGATTTGCTTGTACCTGTATACCAAACATGTTATGTCAATGGGCAGAAATACTCTTCCGGAAGATTAAGCAAGGGAAAAAGTTGTGGGAGTCCAGTTTAGCTAGTAAACTAACACTACAAGAGAAACGAGCATTCATCCCTAGCATGTTTGTAACCTTCTCAAACAGCATTCATGTCGGGAAGGACCATCATGGAGGGAGTAGTAATTTTACATGAAACTTTGCATAAGATGCATAGGAAGAAGCTTGATGGCGTTGTCCTAAAACTCGATTTCGAAAAAGCCTACGACAAAGTTAATTGGCCTTTCCTCCAACAAGCTTTACGAATGAAAGGCTTTTCATCGCAATGGTGCAATTGGATAAACCAAATTGTTAAAGGAGGGAGTGTCGGTATCAAAGTTAACGATGATATTGGACACTTTTTTTAGATTAAGAAAGGACTCAGACAAGGTGATCCTTTGTCTCCGATCCTTTTCAACATAGTCACTGATATATTGGCCATTCTCATCGAAAGAGCAATGGGGAATTTAATGGAGTTGTGCCCAACTTAGTGGATGGGGGACTCTCAATCCTCCAATATGCCGACGATACAATTATCTTTATGGAACATGACCCCGAACATGCCAAAAATCTTAAACTAGTTTTAAGCACCTTTAAGCAATTGTCGTTTAAAAATTAATTTTCATAAAAGTGAATTGTATTGTTACGGGGCTGCCAAAGACTTGGAGCATGAATACGCAAGTATCTTTGGTTGCAAGACGGGCAATACCCCCTTCAAGTACCTTGGAATCCCCATGAACCATACGAAGCTATCTAATAAGGATTGGATAGCCATTGAGGAAAAATTCCAAAAAAAGCTTAGTAGCTGGAAAGAAAAATTGCTCTCGGTTGGAGGAAGATTGGTTTTGATTAATTCTGTCCTCACTAGCTTAGCAATGTACATGCTCTCTTTCTTCGAGGTACCAAAAGGTGTGCTTAAAAAGTTGGATTACTACAGATCTAGGTTTTATTGGCAATGTGACAAACATAAGAAGAAATATAGACTCACTTAGTGGAGTATCCTGTGCACACCAAAAGACTAGCTTAGCAATGTACATGCTCTCTTTCTTCGAGGTACCAAAAGGTGTGCTTAAAAAGTTGGATTACTACAGATCTAGGTTTTATTGGCAATGTGACAAACAAAAGAAGAAATATAGACTCACTTAGCATTAAAAACTTGGAAATTCAGAATAAATGTTTGCTAAGCAAATGGTTATTCAAGCTAATTAATGAGGATAGCATTTGGCAAAACCTCCTAAGGAGAAAATATTTGTCAAAATAGACTATATCCCAAGTCACAAAAAGACCTGGAGATTCTCACTTTTGGTCTGGGCTCATGGAAGTGAAAGAGCAATTCTTGCAATGCGGGCGTTTCAAAATTAATAGTGGAACCGAGATTAGCTTTTGGAAAGATACTTGGGTAGGAGGTCAACCTCTTAAAGTATCGTATCCCAATCTTTTTCATTTAGTTAGAAAGAGAAATGCAGCGGTAGCGGAGGTGCTAAGCACCACACCGTTAAATGTGTCCTTTCGACAAGCGCTAATTGGACATAAATTAGAATCTTGGTATGAACTTGTTGAGAAAATTTTAACAACAAGGCTCACGGATGCTAGAGATGTCTTCATCTGGAATCTACATAAGAGTGGAACTTTTTCCACAGGATCTATGTATATGGCTCTGATCACCAATGGTGTAGTACCATGTAAATGTCCAATATGGAAATTCAAGGTTCCACTCAAGATCGAAGTATTCTTGTGGTACATCAAAAAAGGCATTACCCTCACTAAAGATAATTTCGCAAAGAGGAACTAGAAGGGAAATTTAAATTGTTGTTCATGCAGCTCCCTGGAGACCATTGAGCACCTTTTCATTGACTGCCTCTTTGCTCGCTTTATTTGGAACACAATCTAAATCACCTTTGGAATTCAACCACCATCCAAGATTTCACATATGTTTGGTTCTTGGCTTAAAGGCATTCGGCCGGAGCTTAGGGAACAAATTGTGTAGCATTAACAGCTATATGTTGGGCTATTTGGTTGAACAGAAATGATATGGTCTTTAATCGTTCCAAATCTAACACTTTCATGCAAGTAATTTTCAGGGCGACATACTGGACACGCACATGGTCACTGCTGTTTAAGGACGAGGAAGCGAAGACCAATCTGAAGTATGCATGTCGCTTATTGGAATCATCGTCATGGAGATTTTTGCTAAGTTTGGTTGGAAGTTTTCAACTAGCATTGCGGCTTAGTTGTCTTCTTATTTGTTGAACTGCCTCATGTTTCTTTTCCATACTCTGCGGAGTAATTCGTGAGCATAGGTGCTCCCATCTTTGTATTAAAACCGCAGTGTACACTATCTTTGATAGTGTAGAGGCTGGGACCTCGTGTTCCATTATCTAAAAAACGTTAGTATCGGTTGTATTTTTAGCCAGTACTAACGTGCAATAACACTAGTTGCATTGATTAACAATTCAGAACAAAGTAAAGTTTCAAAGATGCTTCGAATAATATTGTTTCCGCATAGAGAAAAAACGTCTATCAAGTAAATTGTATTGATATTTATACAGTTAAAAGGAACATACCAGTAGAACCATGATAATCCAGACCAGGAATCTTCTGCACAATCCAAATATAAAAGTGAATAATCAAGTAATAATTTTATGAAATATGTATTTAAAATGATTGTAAAGTGATTCATAGTTCATCGCAGTTGCATTAGAGGATATAGTGTAGAAAATTTATAAGAATACATGACTATTTCAATGCTAGATTTCCGTTAAGGGGTGATACCTTCTTATGAAGTCTTTTCCCTCTGAACATGCCTGTTACGGGCCCATTTGTGTCCAGAAATTCTTTCACATGGCGTTTGGAACGAAAGTTCTTGTACTCCCTGTGCCGATAGCTCTACATATAAAGTTACTTAGACATAAAGAATAATGTGATGAATATATAAGCTATACTGCATTTCATTACAAAGAATGCCCATCTTAAGCTATACTGCTGTTCTCAAAATTTTTCTTTCAAAGAACAATTTCTCATGTTGTCTTGATGCACAGGATATTATAACCAATATATAATGTCTTGAAACATTCTACTCATAAAATTTCAACGATTTAGAAACGCATGGTGATCCATGATGGATGTAATTTCAACTTATGTCATTTACATGTACGTAGCTGTAATCCCCAAACATTATGAGATCCTATAATATGTGTGTTATGTAGATCAGTGGTGTCAATTAAAATGAGAAAAAAAACTGAGACAAATGACTTGATGGGCTACACAATTTCATGCACTTTCTTGAAACCCAGGAAGGGCATTGGACCAAACAAATATATTGTTGGCAAACGTGTTCTACTCATGCCTCAGAAAAAAAATTGACACCAATCACTTGATTAGGTACACCATTTTTGATATTCACGTTCTCTTAACTTTGGGTGGGGGATTGGACCAAACAAGTGTTGGACACTTGTACTGGTACTCTGGCAGTGCTTTAGCACCTAAAACTCTCTCTCTCTCTCTCTCTCATTCATATATACACAACAACACCATGAGTAAGACCAGGTTATTACAAATGATTTGTGTAGTGGTGGCAAAGAGAGAAGGGCAAGATGTTCCTAGTTGCGATGTTTACTAAAGACAACATACCAGAGCTATGAAGAGCGTGAGAGAGAAGGGCGTTGGATGAAGCTGTAAAGGTTGGTGTGTTAGGCATACTCTATCAGGTGAGCCCTTCCTATAATGTTTTGACAAAGAGACAAGATACACGAGCTGTCAGGTAAGGCACTCGTGTCCGGGTGGACGAAAAAAGGCACAAACCATGTGTGCTTGAAACTAGGTATTGAAAAGTACTATTTTTTTTCTTACATATACTTGTAACTTTGGCCTTCTCTTAAAGGAATCTAAAATTTCTTGTTGTTTGTACTACTTGTAAGGTATCACGATTATAGGATTTCCACTACTCAACTCTGTCACGTTGTTGCATCGTTCCTTGTGTGTGGTCTCCCTGGTGCACCCTCCCCTCATCTATACTATCCCAATGTGCACTATTTCCTCATACATGACACACCATCATGGCTCCTCTGCCCCTACACAACCTCCTCAACACCGCCACCACCGCTGCCTGCGATGATGATGCATGCAAACATGATGAAGTTTAAAAGTCGGATCATGTCTGAGTTGTTTGTAATTGTATCACAAGATGGAATATAAACTCCGAATTCTATAATTCGAGTGGGGCCAAAAATTAGGCTCCAACCCAAGAGATACAGCTGGCGCGTATTTATTACACTACTAGGCAAAATAGTTCTGACAAATAATTTTTACCTGGCATGAATTAAATATTGCATATTCCTAGTGTCCTACTAAAGAAATACGTGTAATGTACCAGGACAAGCTTTTGTCCAGGAACATGAAAAGATGCTAACAATAGTGTCCGTTACTATAATCATTTCTCAAAGAAAAAGAAGTAAGCTGTCATTTTGGACTAGTATATCTTTACATGTCACTAAGGAAAATATGCATGATTTTATTTTGGACTAGCATATCTTTACAGCTCACTTAAAAACATTGGCATGCTTTTATTTTGGACTAGTATATCTTTTTCTTTCCTCTCACATAAAAATCAAGCATTTATTTTTTTGGACTATATAATATTATTCACTATTAGGCCACCCTGCTGGAGTCCTACATAGAAACACAAATAGCTTGAGTAATTCTCACATCTCCGCTTGTAGGTCATGTATTCATCATCTACCGACTCATATTCGGTGAGTGACTATGAGATGATTGAATCCCCACCACCTGCAGTGATGAGTGCCGATGAGGAAGAGATCATGTATGCTCTACAAAATACCTTGAATATTGAAGATCCAAAGATGAAGGGGCCGGTGATAGTAGATGCAGTTCCTTCGAGAGTGGTTCCCTACGGAGGAAAGGAACCTATCCCTTTTGACAAGGTAAAACTTGATCTGTTAAGAAGCCTATCTGTTCCTGTCAAAGCACTGTCTATTCGTGACAGAAAAAAAGAAGTTGGGTTTCCCGTGACACTGAAATCCCATCAGGCTTACAAGGAAGGAGACTGGAAAGCTTTCATGGACAGAGGAGTTCATGGGCGCCGCAAGGACATGGTTAGTATTTCTACTTAGCCGGTTGTAGCATCATATTCTGCATAATCAAATAGCTTTGCATCTGGGTCTGACTGTTTCACTAAAAAATGCCTTCTGGAGTCTCAAGAATATCCTCTGCTAACTGAAGAATATTTCCTCTGATTCCAAGCAAGTATGTTTTGGTAGCAAATACTAGTGGTTCGATCTATTCCAACAAAATGATCTATTATTTCTGGTTCTCATGTAACATGTTATATTTGTATAATCCCTTTGACAGATGCACAGACAAGCAGAGGGTCTGCATTCTCTTCTTACGCTTTCATACCCTATATGTCCACACATGGACCTGACTGCTCTTTTGACCATCGAATTGTTCAATATAATTTAATGAATTCTAGAATATCTGGCAGGCTTCAATTGAGCATGACGACAATGACTCTTTTTACATGTGCTTTTTAGTGGTTTCGTTGCATTTATTGGGAAGCATCTATCAAATTTCCTGAACCATTGAAACAAGAGTTGATGCTTTATCTAATAATGCCTATATAAGCAACAAATTTCCCAGAATTTTATGTTTCTTATGGTCTTACTCATGGTGTTGTTGTGCATATATGTATGAGAGAGAGAGAGTTTTAGGTGCTAAAGCACTGCCAGAGTACCAGTACAAGTGCCCAACACTTGTTTGGCCCAATCCCCAACCCAAAGTTCAGATAACATGAATATAAAAAATGTTGTACCTGATCAAATGATTGGTGTCATTTTTTTTCGAGGCATGAGTAGAACATCGTGTGCCAACACTATATTTGTTTGGTCCAATGCCCTTCCTGGGTTTCGAGAAAGTGCATGAAATTTTGAGAACAGCAGTATAGCTTAAGATGGGCATTCTTTGTAATGAAATGCAGTATAGCTTATATATTCATCACATTATCCTTTATGTCTAAGTAACTTCTTTATATGTAGAGCTATCGGCACAGGGAGTACAAGAACAACTTTCGTTCCAAACTTCATGTGAAAGAATTTCTTGACACAAATGGGCCCGTAACAGGCATGTTCAGAGGGAAAAGACTTCATAAGAAGGTATCACCCCTTAACGGAAATCTAGCATTGAAATAGTCATATATTCTTATAAATTTTCTACACTATATCTTCTAATGCAACTGTGATGAACTATGAATCACTTTACAATCATTTGAAATACTTATTTCATAAAATTATTACTTGATTATTCACTGTTATTTTTGGTTTATGCAGAAGATTCCTTGTCTGGATTGTCATGGTTCTACTAGTATGTTCCTTTTAACTGTATAAAGATCAATAAATTTTACTTGATAGACGTTTTTTCTCTATGTGGAAACAATATTTTTCGAAGCATCTTTGAAACTTTACTTTGTTCTGAATTGTTAATCGATGCAACTAGTGTTATTGCACGTTAGTACGGGCTAAACATACCATCGGTACTAACGTGCCAGGGATGAATGCTCGTTTCTCTTGTAGTGTTAATTTACTTGCTAAACTGGAAGTCCCACAACTTTTTCCCTTGCTTAATCTTCCGGAAGAGTATTTCTGCCCATTGACATAACATGTTTGGTATACAGGTACAAGCAAATCCATTAGAGGAAGAAAGGCTGCCATCTATGCGAATGACAACGTTTCAGTTGGCTCTGGTCCTTCAATCTGGCCATATCTGCCTCATGGTTTTGTGTAGGTTGACTGATGACGTCAACTTTCTGGAGGGAAATAAAATAAGCCCATAGAGTGCATCAAACCATATGATGATTTTTATGGAGGAAATATGTTTGCTACTATGGTGTCCTTAAACTGTGTACTGCTGCATTACTCCTCATTGTTATTTGGTGGATGCTATTTTATTTATGTGATGTTTGTTTTGTGGAAAGTCACCGATGAAATTGTATTATTTGGATCACTAGTAAGCTGCAATCTAGCTACTTAAAATTTAGATATGCTTTTACTTTACACATGTCTGATGAGTTTACTAGAAGTAGACTTTTTTCACAATGTTATTATCACCTGCCAAATGCTACTAATCTGTTGGAAATATTATCGAGCACTGATGCACATACCATGCCATCGAGCAGGAATTCTAGGGCATGCGCTCAGATCTTCCATCTAGGATAGGCCAGCGGGCGCGGATAGCCAATGGATCCAGCAGATGGCTTAGGTTGCGGTTTAGTGCGAGCGGTGAAAAGCAGGCACGCAGATGCAGGCAGTGCGTGTGGAGAGCCTGCAACCGTGCGCCTAGAGGAAGCTTTGGTTGGAGTTATGAGAGAGTCAGCACCCAGAAAAAAAATTAACTTGGTGGTACGATTGTTATCTTGGCGGTCACCAACAGCCAAGGAAAGCTATTTCCTTGAGCTAGGTTCAGAGATTTTCTTTAGGTACCTGGAAGTTTGTTGGCAGTACTACAGAATACACATCACAGCCGGTTGGGAAACCCTCATCGCAGCCGGTTTTGGGAACCGTTTGATTCCTAGTGGTTGTGGTGGTTCGGGCAACACAGCCGGACCGGCTGTGATACACCCTCATCACAGCCTGTTGGTGGCTACAACCGTCTGCGATGAGGTTGTCCAGGACGGCTTATGAGAGCTCAAAAAAATAGCAAAAACATTTTTTTAATTGGGGGAGGGACCCCACCGGACAGCCACTACTGCCCAGCCCAGTCCCAAGTCGTAAGATTTTGTGTGCTACGCGGTAGCTGGGATTCGAATCCACGACCTTCCCTCACGCGTACCCCCTCTTACCACTACGCTACACAGGTGGTTGTGACCATATCCGAGTTTGATTCCCCACATACTATACGAACCCGAGTGTAAATAACATATTTGAGGGCCTAAACAAATTCAAATTAAAAACTTGTCAACTATAGAGTTTCATAATTTTTCAAACACTACAACTTTCATGTTGTCCGTTTTTCCATCCGAGGTCGTCTGTGAAATTTAAATTTCAAATTTGAAGAATTTCAAGCTTGGTTTTTGTTGACCATACGAATTCAAATGAAAATATTTTCAACTATAATGCAATACAAAGCAAACAGGAACAGCATGAAAATATATGTTTTCAACCATACGAATTTCCTCCCGATCATAGCCTATAAAGCAAACAGGATCAGCATGAGGTTTTGCAACAAGCTGTATCAATGCAAAATATAGAATGTGTAAAGAATCAACAAGTACAAGACCATTCCAAAGAGCATTTGTTAATGCAATAGAAAATCTAACTTTTACTGATCATGAAGTTTCAAATTTGATCTAAGCAATGCCATCAACAAGACTGCCATCAGAGAGTAAAACATGGCCAAATGCCCAATTGTGCAATCCCTCTGCAAATCAACAGATCATTGGGGGCAAAACAGACTCATTTCAATAATTAGGAAATGGTGTCAAAGTGCCACTGAGAGGAGGTCAGACTATACTGACACATGCAAAATTGATACATCAGAGCAATTGTAAACAGAGCAGCAACTAATCAAGTAGTTAAATTTGCCAGGATGCCATACATATCATACTGACACATCTACATATGTCTTTTAACTATGCCAAAAGAAGCCATGCAAATATTACCTGGCATTATCCTTAGACTTGATAAAGCCAGTGATAGATGGCATGCTAAACTCAGATGAATATGCAATATGGTCAGCTTTCAATAAGGTTTCTATTTGTACTGAAAGCTGAAAAAAATATTTTAAAGACCAAATATGTAAATTAGAAATGAAATTTACCTTCTGCTCGATACTAGTCTTGTGTGCAAATGAGTGCTTCTACAATCTCAGGTGTCGAGCTACTATATATGACAGTCACTGATTATTCCTTCGCTGGTGCTAAAAGCTGATTCACATGCTACATAAGAAGTTGGAATAGCTAGGAGATCTCTTGCTATACGGCCAAGAATTGGATACTTGCTTGCATTGCCCATCCACCACTTCAAGATATCAAATTCTTTAGAACCTAGAACTGGGTGCTCATCCAAGTATCTATCTTACTCTCTACACCTTTTTGACTGAAGATCACTATGAAGTTGTCTATTCCAAGCAGCCCACGGATCAGTCTTTATGGAAGGTAAGAAGATCCACCACACTTTGCTCAGTAGATGCTATGTTTGAATCTTTTTCTTGACAAGAATAGGATTCAAACAAGCTTCGAGCTAGTCTTTCTACTCTAGCAAATCATTGCTGGGCTTTGGTTGGAAATGATTCTTTGAAAAGAAAATCAATGTATTTCAATTTATACCTTGGATCAAAGACAACAGGCTCACACAACAACACATGTGACTTATTCCAGTATTTGTCAAATTTCTCTTTCGAGAGTTTTAGTACGTTGCCACATTCAACTAATGTCTGATTTTCAGCAACTTCTACTTCAAGTGAGGTCTCATTTTCTGAAACTTCAACTGCCATTGAGGTTTGTTCCAAAGTTATTTTGATCTTCCACAAAACATGGAAATATAGATTTGAAGTGGGATATTTGGTACCTGATATGACCTTATTTGCCTTCTTAAATACCTTCAACAGCTTACAAAGAACAGCAGTCTTTCCCATTCATGTGAAGATGGTGCATGTGTATACTTTTGATCATCACCTTTCAACTTCTCAAAGGCCACTCTTAACTTCAAGGCTGTTTTAAGCATTAAATAAGTTGAATTCCATCTTGTAGGAACATCCAGCCCTGGTTTTTTTCTTGCTTGTAATTCCTTCCTGTGAAACTATTTCCGTAAATATTTGCTTTCTAGACACTGAAGAACATATGTACTTAATACTTTCACTGATGTTCACAACAGCTTGTTCAACAACTTGAAGTCCATTCTTGACAACTCCTATTGATATACAAGACCCGCTGAACAATGAAACCATTCAAGATCCGATCACAAGAGCTCGTGCACGACAATTGAATTACAGGTGAGCTCGTTCCTAGATGTTTCTATTAAGTGAGAATGGTTTACTACCTATTGTTCATAATGTGATTAGCAACCAAAAAGAAGACCAAGAAACACATGGGGGAAAGCATGGAGTCATGGAGAACCATCAAGGGACGACCAAGCTACGTCGAGGCCCAATACAATTCGACTTCGAGTCCACCTCAGAGTCCAGGAACTACCTTCAGTAAATTTGGTGCCCAGGCCACATACGGAGTCCATTTTCGATGATCCACATATGGTTGGAAAGAATATTTTATAGAGCTTCCAATGGCACTGGTTTAAGCCTCAAATTCCTCCTGAGTCGTCGAAAATCTTCCGAACAAAATGGCTCCCAGAATCTGTCCCGGTGCTGCGTCACTGTCTTTTGGCCTTTGGGCCGTGTGTCGTCATTAAGCCCATTATAGGGGTCATGTTCAGTGGGTCAACGATGGCCTTAGACCCAATTTTACCATAGCCGCCACCAAGGTTGGGGTTTGGGGTTTTGCTTTAGATCAATTTGTCTTGAACAGTCGCCGTTCTTCGGTTGTGAAACTCCAACTCGTGTACTTCAATCATTCATCCGCAGATTGTCACTAAATTTTAGAGCTGCGTTCTTTCAAGTTCTTGCTCGTGTTCATCGTTTGCACTTGCAGGGATTAGACTTCTTGGCGAGGTCAACCAGATCGTGGCACGGTTGATAACCAGAGGAATCGTGGTGCTAAGATTGCAGGGATTCGGGTCTTTGGATCTGAAGCTGGATCGGTGTGTTGCAATTCCGCCCAAAAACGAGAGTTATCTTTTCCCTGACGGAAGATTGGGCCCCTAGTTCACATCAAGTGGTAATCAGAGACTCAGGTATTTCTGTCAGGCTTACCCTAGTTCGGTTATTTTCATTTGTCCATCACCTATCGTCCACACAAAGCCATAAAAAATATACTTTCTGCTGTCCTACCGCCTTGTTTAGCCTTGCAATTTCGTTTTCAGATTGCTTTGTTGAGTTTGCGTCCGTGGTTGAGTCGTGTTGCTGGTGTAGTTTGTGTCTGTGGTCGTAGTCCAACCGCACCGCCGCTTTTTCCTGTTTCCGCCGTTTTTCCATCTACACTACAACAGATCACAAGTCGAGCCACCTCATTACTCGATCTGCCCCTGCTAGTCCCCCTTGGATCCATCTTGTACTTCCCTGTTGTGCCTACCAAGGACAATTTGTGCCCTAGCCTCCATCGTGCAATCTGCCGAGTTGCCGTTTCCGCAACCCTAACTTGAGGTCCCTTCGGTAATACGGGCATAACTTTTCGCCCGGTGCTCTGTTTGGGCTGAAAAAATGCTTCTCTGTTTGCCGGTCTGGCTGTTCTCGAAAAAATCAAAAAAATTTGGGAAGATAATTGAAAAAATGCTTCTCTGTCTTGCACCGCTTTTCGGCAAACGCCTCTGAATTTGTGTAGCCGACATCTCTCATCCGATTGAGGTGATACTTGGTGGCGTCTCTATTTTGGTGCTCCTGGTTTGAGAAAAATATTAAAAAAATAAAAGAATAAAGAAAAATGAAAATAACTATGATTCCTACTAGTGCCGTATGAGTGTATAATTACCAAACTGCCATTGTGCTTGTTCTTTGAGCTTTCACCATTGTTGCTTGTTCCACCTTGTTGTGCTCTGCCTAGTACATGTCTTAGCCAGCAATTGTGACTTGTGATTTGGATACGTATTGAACTTTGCTAATCTGCATTCGTTATTTGCTAACCTTGCTACCATATTTGGCCACCCAAAGCTCCACATACTTTATTCAGATCAGTACAGCGAAGGACCCTGCAATCTTGGTGCCATCTCCTCACAGGTATCACGAACCAGCCACCGGTTGTACCGTTCCACTGCTTGTGTTGGTATGAACCTGGTAAGAATTTGGTAAGACGTGTGTGAGGGTGTGATTCCACCAACTAACCACATAGTTGCTAGGGTCTTTCTTATTCACTAACCATGCCAACCGACGAGCCTGTTTTGTCTAGTCAGTTACAGGCCTTGATGGACGACCTAAAGAACTTCTTCGTGACGGAGCTCAACAAGCTTGTGAAGGAGGTCCAAGATGCCAATCATACGATTGAGGGTGTGGATAGGCGAGTTTCCGCACTGACCAACAGGGTACAACAACTTGAAGTTAACCCTCCTCCCAAGGAAGAAGATGTGGATGACCTAGAGGAGGATGATGAGATCTTCTATGGGTCTAATGGCGAACCTGATATGATCAAGACCAAAACTAAGAAGTTGAAGAAACAGAGCCTTCAAAAGAACAAAACAGGTATGGGTGGTAAGCAACCAAGACGCAATCACGGTAATGATGATCCTTATGCTAGGGTTAAAGTCACCATACCTTCCTTCCATGGGCGTTATGATGCTGAGGAGTATCTAGATTGGGAGATGACAGGAGAACAAAAATTTGCATCACATCTTGTTCCTGATCAACATAGGGTTAGGCAAGCCACTAGTGAATTTAAATATTTTTCTATCATCTTGTGGCAAGAATGTGCTACTCTGAACATACAACCTACTTCCTGGTATGGGCTAAAACTTGCAATGCATGATCGTTTTGTTCCTGCGTCTTACAAACATGATTTACGTAAGAAATTACAACGGTTAGACCAGAGTGATATGTCTGTTCAGGAGTATTACACAGAGCTTCAAAAGGGTATGCTTCGTTGTGGGGTAGTTGAGGATCCTGAGGATAAAGTGTATCGTTTTTATGGTGGTTTGCGGCCTGAAATTCAGGATATTGTTGATTACAAAACTTTCAGTACTACTAACCAGTTGTTCCAGATTGCTATGCTTGCCGAAAAAGAATTGCAGGGGCGTCAAAAGCAGCAACAACCACAGCAACCACCACAGAGCAGGAGCACCCTGTTTAGACCCTACATGCCCAAGTCCTTTACTCCCAAAGGTGCTTCCACGGCGGTCTCACTAGCGTCTAGACATTCACCGCCTCTAGCTACTTCTCCATCCGATGGTAAGCTTCGTTTGCAGGAACCGACTATGAGTGCCCACCTGCAACGCGCTCTTCCTCAGGCATTCAGTGCCATCGTTGTCAGGGATTTGGCCACGTGTTGCGAGAATGTCCAAGCAAGCGGACATACATTGCCACTGATGATGGTGGCTACATCAGCACTTCAGATGTTGAGGATGATCCTGAGGACGCCCGTCTTCTACTATGGGGGTTCTCAGCAGATTTGTATTGTCCATCGTGTCCTCAATACACAGTTGGGACAACCCAGCAAGATGCAGCGCCATAACTTGTTCCAGATTTTATTTGTGATCAACGATCGATGTGCACGCGTCATTATTGATGGAGGCAGCTGCAACAACCTAGTTAGTGCTGAATTGGTCCAGAAGTTGGGGTTGACCACACGCCCTCACAAACATCTTTACCATGTTCAATGGCTCAACGACTTACCCGTTAAGGTAAATAAGACTGCACGGGTGCATTTTTCTCTTGGTCCATATTCTGATTATGCAGATTGTGATGTGGTACCTATGGACGCATGTTCTCTTTTGTTGGGTCGTCCATGGGAATTTGATAATGATGTCGTCCGCCATGGTAGAAGTAACACATACACACTTATGGATAAGGGCCAGAAAATTATTTTGCATCCAATGACCCCTGCTGAAATTGTACAAGCTGATAAAGAACAACTTGCTTCACATGATGTCGCTGCCCCCATTGAAAACCAGCCCGCCATAAAATTAAAAAATCATGCTATGCTTGCAACCAAATCTGATCTATATGCTATTGATGCTTCCACTCTGTGCTATGCTTTGATATGTAAGGATGCTTTATTTGCTATTCAGGATATAGCTAGCGCTTTGCCCCCTGCGGTTGCTAACATTTTGCAGGAATATGAGGATGTATTTCCTAACGAGCTTCCACCAGGGCTGCCACCTTTGAGAGGCATCGAGCACCAAACTGATTTGATTCCGGGAGCGTCTTTGCCTAATCGTGCAGCGTACCAAACCAATCCCGAGGAGACCAAAGAGATTTAGCGACAAGTCCAAGAGCTTTCGGACCACGGGTATGTTCGTGAGAGCCTTAGTCCTTATTCTGTACATGTGCTTTTAGTTCCTAAGAAAGATGGTACATGGCGCATGTGTGTGGATTGTAGAGCCATTAACAACATAACTATTCGCTACCGTCACCCTATACCTCGGTTAGATGACATGCTTGATGAGTTAAGTGGCACTATAATTTTTACTAAGATTAATTTGCGTAGTGGATACCACCAGATCCGCATGAAGTTGGGTGATGAATGGAAAACTGCTTTTAAGACAAAATTTGGATTATATGAGTGGTTAGTGATGTCCTTTGGTTTAACTAATGCACCTAGTACTTTCATGCGTTTGATGAATGAGGTTTTATGTGCTTTCATTGGCAAATTCGTGGTGGTCTATTTTAATGATATTTTGATATATAGCAAGTCACATGCAGAACATTTGGATCATCTGCGTGTTGTTTTTGACGCTTTAAGAGCGGCATGCTTGTACGCTAACCTTGAGAAGTATATTTTTTGCACGAATCGAGTTGCTTTTCTTGGCTATGTTGTGACTCCACAGGGCATTGAAGTGGATGGTGTGAAGATTGATGTGATTCGGAGTTGTCCTATCCCTCAGACTATTACATAGGTGCGAAGTTTTCTTGGTGTTGCAGGGTTCTATCGGCGCTTTGTGAGAGATTTCAGCACCATTGCTGCCCTGCTCCATGAGTTGATGAAGAAAGGTATTTCTTTCCATTGGGGTCCAGCACAAGAACAAGCTTTTGATGCTTTGAAAGAGCGGCTTACTTTGGTGCCTTTGCTGCAACTTCCAGATTTTGGTAAGACTTTTGAGCTTGAATGTGATGCTAGTGGCATTGACATTGGTGGCTTGTTGATGCAAGGAGGTAAACCTGTTGATTATTTTAGTGAAAAATTGAATGGGCCTACTCTGAATTATTCCACGTATGATAAAGAATTTTATGCTCTTGTTCGTTCTCTAGAGATGTGGCAACATTATTTATGGCCTAAGGAATTCATTATTCATTCTGATCATGAATCACTTAAGTACCTTCGCATGCAAAATAAACTGAACCATAGACATGCTAAGTGGGTTGAATTTATTGAAGCTTTTCCATACATCATTAAACACGAGAAAGGGAAAGATAATGTTATTGCTGATGCTTTCTCTCGCCGTTACACCATGTTGCCTCAACTTGATTGTCGGATTTTTAGACTTGAAATGATCAAGGGACAATATGCACTTGATGCTGATTTCAAGGATGTTATTCTGAATTGAACGGAGGGCCGTGCTTGGAATAAATTTGTGCTCAATGACGGATATTTGTTTAGAGCTATCCGGCTATGTATTCCAGTTGGATCCGTTCGTCTTCTCTTGTTGCAGGAAGCACATGGTGGAGGTTTGATGGGCCTCTTTGGCGCCACGAAGATGTTTGACGTGTTGGCCACACATTTCTTTTGGCCACAGATGAGACGAGATGTTAAGAGGTTCGTGAGTCGCTGCACTACATGTTGAAAGGCGAAGTCACATTTGAATCCACATGGTTTGTATATGCCTCTCCCTATTCTTTCTATTCCTTGGGCGGATATTTCTATGGATTTTGTGTTAGGATTGCCTAGGACTAAGAGGGGGAGGGATAGTATTTTTGTTGTGGTTGATCGATTTTCTAAAATGGCACATTTTATACCATGTCATAAAAGTGATGATGCTGTTCATATTGCTGACCTCTTCTTTCAAGAGATTGCCCGCTTGTATGGTATGCTTTCTACTATTGTTTCAGATCACGATGCCAAATTTTTGAGTCACTTTTGGCGAACTTTGTGCAACAAGTTGGGTACAAAATTGTTATTTTCTACAACTTGTCATCCACAAACCAATGGACAAACGGAGGTCGTGAACCATACTTTGGGAGCCATGTTGAGAGCTATTTTGAAGAAGAATTTGAAGATGTGGGAAGAATGTTTGCCTCATGTGAAGTTTGCTTATAATCGGGCAATACATTCTACCACCAAGGTGAGTCGTTTTCAGGTAGTGTATGGTTTTAACCCCCGTGCTCCTCTTGATATTTTACCATTCCCTATTAGTGAGCGAACTCATAGTGATGCTCAAGAACATGCTGAGTTTATTTGGAAAATACATGAAACGACTAAGAAAAATATTGAAAAGATGACTGCGAAGTATAGAATTAAAACTTGAACCGGGTGATCTTGTGTGGTTGCATTTAAGAAAAGAACGTTTTCCAGATTTAAGGAAGTCCAAGTTAATGCCACGCGCTGATGGTCCTTTTAAAATACTTGAGAAAATTAATGATAATGCATACAAACTTGAATTACCTTCCGAGTTCGGGGTTAGTCCTACATTTAATATTTCAGATTTGAAGCCTTACTTGGGTGAGGAAGATGTGCTTGAGTCGAGGACGACTCCAATTCAAGAGGGGGAGGATGATGAGAACATCCCTCCTATTGATATACAAGACCCGCTGAACAATGAAACCATTCAAGGTCCGATCACAAGAGCTCGTGCACGACAATTAAATTTACAGGTAAGCTCATTCCTAAATATTTATATTAATAGTTGTGAGAATGGTTTACTAACTATTGTTTATAATATGATTAGGAACTAAGGAGAAGACCAAGAAACACATGAGGGAAAGCATGGAGTCATGGAGGACCATCAAGGGACGACCAAGCTACGTGGAGGCCCAATACAATTCAACTTCGAGTCCACCTTGGAGTCCAGGAGCTGCCTTCAGTAAATTTGACGCCCAGGCCCCATACGGAGTCCGTTTTCAACAATCCACATATGGCTGGAAGTAAGATTTCATAGAGCTTCCAATGGCACCAGTTTGAGCCTCAAATTCATCCTGAGTCGTCGGGAATCGTCCGAACAAGATGGTGCCCACTATCTGTCCCGGTGCTGCGTCAGCGTCTTTTGGCCTTTGGGCCGTGTATCGTCGTTAAGCCCATTAGGGGTCACGTTCAGGGGGTCGACGACGACCTTAGACTCTATTATACCGTAGTCGCCACCAAGATTAGGGTTTGGGGTTTTGCTTTAGATCAATCTGTCTTGAACAGTCGCCGTACTTCGGTTGTGAAACTCCAACTCGTGTACTTCAATCATTCATCCGCAGATCGTCACTAAATTTCAGAGCTGCGTTCTTTCAAGTTCTTGCTTGTGTTCTTCGTTTGCACTTACAGGGATTAGCCTTCTTGGCGAGGTCAACCGGATCGTGACACGGTTAATAACTAGAGGAATTGTGGTGCTAAGATTGCAGGTATTCGGGTCTTTGGATCTGAAGCCGGATCGGTGTGTTGCAATTCCGCCCAAAAACGAGAGTTATCTTTTCCCTGACGGAAGATCGGGCCCGTAGTTCACATCACATGCCCAGCACATCTATGGTGAAGTAGCTGCCCTTTTGCTGGTAAAAGATTCCTAGTCACCAAACTATGGTTCAACAAGTCGACCATGGTGTTGTTTGCTGTGGCATTGTCAAGTGTTATGCCAAACAATTTATCTTCAATAGACCAATTCTGAATGCAACTCTGGATATTTCTGAACAGCTCTACTCCAGTATGTGGTGTTTTGACATCAATGAACTTGATTATCCTTTTCTGCATCCTCCAATCAGCATCTATGAAGTGACATGTTACAACAATGTAACCAAGTGTTTGGTTGCTAGTCCACATGTCCGCAATCAAAGAGAACCTACATCCTGTATTTTGAACATATCCCAGAGTTCCAGTTTCTTCTGATGAAAGGCTTGCATGCAACCGGTTCTACCTGTAGTCCTAGATGGCACACTAAACAACGGGTTCAGACTTGCCACAAACCTTCTAAATCCATTTTACTCCAAAAATAGGAAGGGAAGGCCATGCAAGGATATCATCCTCATAAGCTCATATCTTGATACTTCTGGATCATAGCTCCAATCCTTCAAACGGCTACCACAAGGAGATCTCAATGTAGAACTTAGATCTTCCTCAATCCTAAGATTCTTACTTCGTTTCTTACATCTTCGCAAATGTGTTAGAAGCGAACTTGTCCCTGCACCTCTTTTGGCTGCCATCAAAGTATCACAATGTTTGCACTTTGCTTGAACAACTACCCCATCTTCAAGGACTGGTTTAAATTCTTTCCAACAGTTGGATCTAAACCTTTTTGTTGCCCTCTCGATTGCTCTTCTGGCAGCCAGATTAATTACCCCGGGTTGGTGCTGACTATTGGTAGCCTCACTATCACACATTTCAATGTCTTCATTATCAAACCCTATCAACAAAAGATATTGGCCAACTTAACTAAATGCAAAACAAATGACTCAACTAAAAAATTAACATATAACAGACGGCAGTCATTAAACCATCACAAATCGTACAACCTTATACATAATAGCTTGTACTCACCAGCATAGAATTGACATCTGTTGGGGAGCCTGTGTGGAACTCAGTCGCAAGATTGGGACTTCAACTATCCAATGGTAGCGTAGACAAGCTTCACAAAAATAATCCGTTGTTAGTGAAATATAAAAAAGAATGAGCAACCTTGTAATAATGAGCATGGAAGAAATTCAATCTTACATACCCAAAATTTAGTATGGTAATTGTGAATAACTAAGCATGATAACTAAGCATTTACACATGTGCGTTGACAAATAAGCATATCTCACGATATATCAGGATGTCGATCTAGAGGAGTGGGATCCCGGCTCCAACAGTGCTCATCACGGCAGCTTGGTGATGGAGTCATGGCTGAACGAGTCAAAGGCAGGAGCATTGGTGAAGAGGGTCCGACCATGTTGTTGTGACTCTGATGAAGGGACTCTGACTGACGATCTGGTGGTCGGATAGGAGCTGGGAATAGCACTGCTGCGAGGGAGGCCGCTGCAGCGCGAGCACGCACCAACAGAGGGGATGCGATGGGGGCCCACTGGCGGAGGGGCGAGCGCTCGCAGGTGGAGGTGCAGCGACTCACCGGCGGAGGTGCGGTGGCTCGCTGGTGAAGAATGTTAGCTGCAGTGGGTGGAGCGGAGGGGCGGCCTGCCGTGCGGAGGAGGGCGGCGCCGGCGGAGGAGGGCAGCTCATGCAGAAGAGGGCAGTACCTGCAGAGGAAGGCGGCGCCGGCGGAGGAGGACGGGTTGGCCGCGCGGAGGAGGGTGGCGCCGGCGGAGAAGGGGCAGCGCCAGTGGAGGAGGGCAGCGTCGGCTGAGGATGGCGGTTTGTAGGGTCGCACGTAGAGTCGCACCTTTTTATTTTTGGGTGGGCCCGCTTCCAACCATGGGCCGAATTGAGGAGCGAGGCGACTTCACAGGTGCGCCGGATCGGACCCCTTGCAGGTCTAATGATGCTGGGGGTTACTGCATCCCACGGTGACATACATACCCGGGTCTGGCACAGCAGGGCATGCCGAATCCACAAGTTCACGTCGAGCACATCGTCGTCGCGCAGGATGCAGTTGATGAGGAACACGTCCAGCAGGCTGGAGCGGTCGCGAACGAGGAGGAGGTGATTGATGAACCTTTGGATGGACTGGACAGCGACTGGCCGGCGCGTGATGCGGAGGACCGGCATGGAGGTTCGCACGGCCTTGTCTGCCTTCAAGAAGCCGAGGATGTGCTGGAGGATGCCATCAGGCAGGGCGCTGATGTGGTCGGCGGCAGCCTCTGTCGCGGTCATTATCTCCTCCCTCAAGCATGGAGCCATCCACATTTCCTCCCCCAGATCTACAGGTCCCAAACCCCACCACCTTGTAATCTGTGTCATTCGCTCTGGCGTCTGCCCTGGCATCGGTGTACACCTCCCTCCCCGGCTCCGCCCATGGCCTGCCGGCACCTGTCTCTCCCTCGCCGGTCAGTTTTCCCCGAACGTTGTGCCCTTCTACCCTACCGGCAACTCTGGCGGCCAGGGGAAGTGGCAGCGTTGGAGGGATGCAAGCCCGCACCCAAACAAGGACGTCGGAGAGGGATGACGAGCCTCCCGAGGGTGGGCCTCCTCTGTTTCCGTGGCAGAGCCTCGAGGCCCTCCCTCCCCCACAAGCTCTCGGTCCGTCCATGACCAGCTTGGCCTGCTTGGGGACGTTCATTCTGGCCACCACCGGCAACGGCGCCGCGGCCAGACGCGGTTGGTTCATGGCCTCCCTCATCTCCTAGACTGCATGGCCTTGCCTTGGGTCTGTCGTCGTCCAACCTGCTCCAACGCAAGACCTCCCTACCTGTGATGTAGATGGTTTCATCCGCTACCAGGGCAGTAGGCAGCGTCGGGCCCAACTTTGGTGGCAGCTGCAGCCGCGCCCTGTCTCACCCGGAACTCCGCAGGAGATGGAAGGGCGCTACCTCAACTACCTTTCCACCAAACACCTGGTGGCATAGTGCCAGCTGCCGATGTGCTGGTTCAGGTGATGTGGATTCCGGCACCGCGCTAGGGAATGCAAGCAACCATGGAGCCCGGTCGGCTCTGTGTCATTGGGGACATGCAGTGGAAGGCGCATCCCCAAAGCGCGCCATGGAGATATCCCCACGGGATCGTCTCGGCACGTAGCTCGAGGCCGCATCGTAGTGTCGTGCCAGTGTAAGGAAAATGGCCCTAGGCCATAGTTTGTGATTTTGGCGATTGATTGACAACATAATCATTGGGACTAACAATTTGTCGAGATGATATTTGTAGATATTTTTAGGTCCCAAGGATACTATGGAAGCCATCCAAATGCCTATGTAACCAATATCCAAATGATGGTTATCCAAATTGAAGCCATCCAATTCAAGGACATCCAAAAGATGGCAATGAAGATAGAAGAAAAGACCCACGAAGAAGCAATGAAGAATTGCAAAACGCAGAGGCGTCGACTAAATCAATGGTGTGCCCGTCGAATTAGTCGATGGTGATTGAAGACCGGCGTGCGTTCGTCTCTGGTGGGAAACGACTAAATCGATGGTGTGCCCGTCGAATTAGTCGATGGTCCATCGAATCAGTCGATGGTGATTGAATACCGGCGTGCCTTCGTCTCTGGTGGGCGACGACTATTTCGACGGGGTGCCAGTCGAATCAGCCGATGGTGCAAGTAGCCGTTGGAGTTCAAAGATTCAAAGAGAAAAGGGGGCGACGACTAATTCGACGGTCCCTCATCTGCACCCGTCGAATCAGTCGACGGTTCGTAGGAAACTGGCAGCGGCTAGTTTCTTTGGTTGGGGCTATAAATAAGAGGTGCCCCGGCCATTTAAAGTGTTCTTGAGCTCAGCGAAGATATTGGCAAGTGTTCTACACATTCTTAGTGCTCAATCCACCAAAGTGCTAAACATAAGATCTAGGTAATTAGTCAAGTGCTTAGTGCTAGTCTAGACCCTTTAGCGCATCTCTTAGGTGTTTAGCCTAGAGGTTAGCGAGGTTTGCATACCTCTTTGCTTACCGGTGCTTGCACGCACCAAGTGTTGTAATCTTGGGCTTGTAGTCTTGCGAGACCCTCCAACCGAGTTTGTGGAGAGGCCGCCGGTGCTTGTGCAAGGGAGGAGAGGCTCTTGGCGTTTTGGCCGAAGCTCTACCAAGTGAAGGCGGTGAGGAGCATCCGGGGAGGGACGAGCGGAGACCCACTTGCGCGTGGGGAAGTCCCGTGGTCACCCACGGAGTTACTCGACCGGGGAGTTTATGCCCTTGAGCGGGCAATTCCTTGAGAGGGGCTCCAACAACGAGGATTAGTGGAAAGCTCGTGAGCTTTCCGATACCTCGGTAAAAATCGCCGTGCCGGGAGTTTGCTCTTCTCTACCCTTTAGCTTCCGCATTTCATAATCGAACTACTTTCCGCATTTACCTTTCCTAGACTTGTCATGCTAGTATAGGATTGGACCTAGGGTGCAAAACTTTGTAGCGGTAGAGATAGCAACACATAGAGAAAACCTAGAGCACATTTAGATATAAATTGAAATTGGTTTTCATATATGCAATTGGAGCCTTAGTTTTTAGAGACACCTAATTCACCCCCCTCTTAGGGTGTCACGGTCCCTTCAGCCAGGGCCGGAGCTCGGCATGGGCATAGATGAACATTGAGGAAGCACCACTCCATCTCACATTGCTTGCAACGGCGTCGGGCAACCAACCTGGCATTTCCATCGCGGCCATACACCAAGCTCCTCGACGATCACTTTAGGGTTAGGCGTTTCACGCTAGAGTGCTTCTTGGTGACCTTCTCCTCCCAGTATCCCCCGGAGGGTGCCATACACTAAGCCAGTGTCCTGGGGCGCACCGTCGGTGGCACAGCTACACCTGCTCTGTCTAAGATGGTGGGGGCCCAAGGTGATGTGGCCCGCCGAACTGCCCCCACTACAGCTATGGTCACATGCATCCTCCCCGTGGTCAAACTAGCCTGCCATCCGCGTTGACCCCACGCCAACAGCCTCGCCGTCTACTTGGATTGCTATGGGTAGGAGGGCTGTTGTGGAATTGGTGTCGTTCGAGCTATAGTGCTCACGAAGCACTAGAGTTCATGGTACTTGGGTGGATCCAATGCAAATCGATGGCGCCATCCAAAGTTTGAACGAGCCGCAATGGACATCTAATTTGGGTGGCCCCCGTCCAACGACCCCAGCACCAATAGTCCCGCATGCCCCTGGGACGCCGGCCCCTTAGCACCGGACAAATCGGTGAAGACTGAAGCAAGCCGACGCGGACCAAGAGATGGAGAGACGGAACCCACCTGTCACCCAAACATGTCTGGATTTTGGCACACAAGTCGGGCAATCCCCAGCTCCGTTTTGGATCCAACCCAGTCCTAGGCCGCAGAGGCCCAAGGAAAGCCCAAGCACCATCATCGTCAGTCAGCATCATGGAGGAACCCATTGCACTCACTTCGCCACCACGAACTCCCTCCGCTGTAGTTGCGATGGTGGCTACCTTGGCGTTCCTTGCCAGCATCACCCTCTCCACGTAATCCTCTCCTTCATAAGTGTTGTTCATACGGCAGCGAGGGTTGCCTTCCCTCTCACGGCGCCAAGCACAAGCCTATGCTGTAGTGGCCACTTGGAAAAACAACCACTCAACCTGACGGTGCGATCTTACAACAAGGGCAAAATACTAGCCATGAAAAGGCTAGCACTACTATAGAATAAGATTTTCGGAGGTGGTCAAAATGCATTTTCGGAGGCGGTTTTTGTGTCCACCTCCAACGCAGGGCTTCTGTTAATCAAGCATTTTCAAAGGTGGTCTAATGTCCGCCTCCGTTAATCAAAATAAAAAATTAAAAAGGCAAAACCATAGATGAGCCTGCCGAGCCTATCTGGGCCCACCGAGCCCATCTAGGGTGCCGCCGCCGCTGCTCGCGCCCGCTACCACCAGTCTCCGTAGCCACCACCACCGGTCGCCGTGGCTGCCACCTGCCTCACCACCACCAGATCCGGGGAGGAACCCGCCGTGCCTGGCACGCCGCCACGATATATGGAGGAGTAGGAAGCCGACATGCCTCCAGATCTGGCCGTCACGCCTCGTCGGCGGCATCATCGTGCCTTGCCGTTGTCGCGCTCGCTGTCGTTGCGCCTCGCCATCGCGCCTCGTCATCGCTCGCCGACATGCCATGGTGGGGGAGATGCGGAGGTGCGGAGGAGCCAAGGGGAGACAGAGAGGGGGAGCCGTGGAGGAGGCGGTGCTATGGTGGGGGAGGTACGGAGGAGGTGGTGGTGCGGGATCCATGGTGGGACGCCGCCGCCAAGTGAGGGGAGAAGAGGGAGAGGGAGAGAAAAGAGATTGTGAACAGCCCAAACCCTAAGTCACGTTTATATAGTAGGACTCCTATCGGGCCACATGGGCTTAGATTCATGGGCCATATTTTAGGAGACGGGCCATATAAAGTGTCCACTTATGAAAATCGATTTTTGAAGATGGACAATTGAAAACAACCGCCTCCGAAAATCATTTTTACGAGACGGTTATATGCAAACGCCTCCAAAAATAAAAGATGTCCGCCTCTGTTAATCATAGACATTAACGGAGGCGGACATTTTTTGTGCCCCCCTCTAAAATGTTTCTGGCAGTGTCTTCTAAAATCGTATTTGTAGTAGTGTAGGTTTCCTTGAAGCCGGCAGAAACAATGACGCTGCCTGCCAGGATTTGTACCGCTTCTTCAGGGATGTGGTGGACGTCAAGAACTATCTGGCGCTTCGGGACCTCTTACCAGCGGCAAGGGGGCTGAACAAGGAGGAGCTGATGGCGGCGGCACTACAAGCCTATACACTTAGTAGTGATCAATAGGCGTCTAGCCTAGACGGGCTTGTTTGTTTGTGTTGTACAGTATCTCAGTTCCTTCGGTTATTGCTTTCTAGTTTAAGTTAGCATAAACATTTCAGAATGCCATGTGTGTGCGCCCGGTTATAGGCCTGCGTGTAACCTCGCTTGTTGTTATATTTCTTTTTAATATAATGATACGTACCTCTCCTACGTATTCTGAAAAAGTAGAAAAATGATATATTCACTAAAAATAAGGGTAGAAGTGGGGGGCACGGTACATTGGAGAGATCGACCGCGGGATGGGAGAGAAGGAAGAGTTTGCCACTACTACAAATAGGATTTTAGGAGACACTGCACGAAAACATTTCAGAGCCGGACATAAAAAAAATGTCTGCCTCCGTTAATGTCTAGATTAACAGAGGCGGACAATTTTTTATTTTAGGAGGCGTTTGCATCTAACCGCCTCCGATAATCGATTTACGGAGGCAGACAAATTTAAACAACCACCTCTGAAAATTGTCTATTTTTGGAGGCGGTCGTCTTAACATGTGCGCCTCCATTAATTGATTTTCGGAGGCAGACGTTTAGAAGGACTGCCTCCAAAAAAAGCTAAAGCCTAGCAGGCCTGTCTCGGCCCAATAACTCTTCGTAGTATATAATATTAACTTCATTTGTTAGCTATAATTGTCTTCAAACCTAGTTGGTGATGCATCCGATATTTTAGTATCATTCTACCTTTACCCCTGCTAACCCTGAATGGTTATCCCTTTTAAAAAAACCTCTCATCACCACCATTACCTACAATCACTATCGAGGCTATTACCATCAGAAAATTCTCAGCTCCCAAGGTCTTCAAAGCCTTTCGCTTCTTCTAGGTATGAGTTCTGCCAAAGATTCATCGTGATGGCTCGAGAGTTAACCTTCTTAGGATTTAATTTTGAAAACCCTTACCATCACATACGATAGTTTGAGAAGGTCTGCTCTTGCGTAACCAGAGCTGGCATGGCACAAAACACATTAAGGTCGAAATTATTCCCTTTCTCACTCATAGAAAGGGCGGAATAATTGCGCGCCTACAATGTAGGAAAAGTAAATGGAGATTGAGAAGACATACATTAAAGTTTTTGCATTTCGCTATGTCACATATTACCTCCCTACGACAAGAAATCCTTCGCTTTCGCCAAAAATGAGAAGGAAATAATAGTGCAGCATGCACCAGATTTACATGTCACTCCCTAATCCTGATGTGGTACTACAACACTTTTTGATGGGGTTAAACAAGGTCTACAGTATTATTTGATCTCACCGCTAGAGGTTCATTCCTGCATAAAACTACAACCGAAGGCGAACCCCTTTTAGGTCACATCTTTGAAAACACCTCCTTCGATTCAGTGAGTCGCTTCCAGCAAACAATCCACCCATTATGGAGGAAGTCCCTGAAGTTGAACCCCTACCACTCATGTAGTCATGTGAACATGTTCAGACTCATCCTTGGAACTATCCTCTCCTCTGAACCATACACTTCTCAAGAGGAAGCACAACCTCCTCAAGTCTCCTTTGACTTCGAGACAACTATATTCAAAGATTTCAAAGAAACCTCAAAGTATCCAAAATGAAAGAGACTATCAGCTCAACAAACCCTTCAAGCTCACTACTACAGAAAACATTAACAGAGATAATTTTCCCAGACGCCTCTGAGCTAGGGTCACAGTTAATAGAAGATTTACCGAGGCGGTCGCATAACCGGCTCTGTTAATCATTAACCGAGGCGGTTGAGTTATGTTAACCGCTTCTGTTAATCATTTACCATGGCTGTTGAGTTATAATAACCACATCTGTTAATCCTTTTAGCCAAGAAAAAATGTGAAAAGAATAGTAAAAAAGATATTTAAATTTTGGTGAAGGCCTCCAACTTGCTAGTCACGAGCCACCAGTCCCAACTACATTTTTTTCATGGAAATTTGCGCACTTTGCGCCTCACGCATGTCACCCTTTACCACTAAACCACACCCTCTCTTGTCTCTGTACTTTGTTTTGTTTTCTATCCTAATAAGCAAACCAAGTGTAAATTGCTTTCTTGACGACCTAAACGAAGTCAAATGAAAAGGTTGTCGGCTACTGAGTTTCTTAACTTTTCTAAATCGACAACTTTCATATTGGTCGATTCTCCATCCGAGGTCGTCTGTGAAATTTGAATTTCAAATTTGGGAACATTCAAACATACTTTTGGTGGACAAGATGATTTCAAATGGAAAGTTATCAACTACAGAGGTTCTTAACTTTTTGATATCTATAACTTTCAAATTTGTATATGACTTTCAAATGGAAAGTTATCGTTTTGCAATTTCTCTTCACGGTTCCATGGGAACAATATCTCTTATATGTACTTCGCTAGTTTTTGTAACACCCCTGGTGTTAATTAACACTAAGATGAAGTTTAAGTTAAGCTAAACACACTTCAAAAGAGAAATCAAAGAAAATGAGGAAAATTATTCAAATTGAGTCAAAAACCGTTCAAATGAAGCAATAAAGAAAACTTTGAAAACTTCCTAAGAACATGAAAAAGTGCAAATGTAAAAGTTGGAGTAGAAGTCAAACCAAGAAACTTCCCTGTTCAAACCATAGCCTAAAAATGCTTGGAAGCATCTCAAATTTCAAACCCTAAACTTGGAATTTGAATTTTCCAATTCAAATTCAAAGTTGAAATGGAATCTTAGCCAAATCTCAAGATTTTACCACAGAACATCAAAATCTCCAAAAAGCAAAGTTGTTCTTCATCACATTTCTGAACTTTGCCTCTTTGGGCACTTTGGCCAATTTTGCCATTTAGCCCCTCGAAATTCAGAAATTCAGTTCAAAATAGGGATTTACCCCCTTTTGAATTACGGCCAAAATTTCAACTTTTTCTCAAAATTTCCAGTGCAGGGACGTGTCTCATGAAATTCTAAACAACTTTCATGTTGGAAGATTTTCGAGCCACGTTCAAAATTTTGGAATTAGAGCCATGCCAATCAGTTGACCTTTGCACCGCTCACGGCGCGCTCACGGGTTGCCAGCGCCGCGCCCGCGCGTGCCGCGCTCGCCGCCGGCAAGCGCCTGCCGCCGTCCGGCCTCGACTGCTCCGACCAATGCCACCGTTGCATGTCCCCGCCCCCGGTGCACGCCTCTGGCAAGGTCTCATGGCCGGAGACGCACTGTAGCGCTGACTCCGCGCTCGCCGTCGCGTCGCCGCCGCGGACCGCCGGACATTTCCGTCACCGCCGTTGCCCATCGGTCGCTCGAGCGACTTTTGCGCCCCGCGTGCCCTCTTTTTCCTCCCCTGGCCTGTCTTCTCGCCTCGCCCACGCGCGCCTGCCGCTGCAGCACGCCTGCGCGCCGCGTTGACGCCGCGCACGGCGCCAACACGGCCGCGACAAGCCGCTGCCGCCGCGACAGCTCACCGAGCTGCCTCAGCCCCCATCTCGCGCTGCCCGAGCACCCTTCCACTCCCCTCTCGCTCCTACTTAAGCTCCCAACAGTTCCCCTCTCCTCCACGCCGGAAAAATCCTCGCCGGAGCAAGCAGAGGCGCCGCCGAGCTCGTTCCCGTGGGCAGCCCTCTCCACTGCTCCTCCGGCCAAACCGAGGCTCTCACGAGCTTCCCCAGCCTCCACTGCCACTCACCGAGCCATTCCCGACCCCTTTCCGCCACCGCAACCGCCGGCGTAGCTCGCCGGAGTTCGCAGAGCTTTCCGCCGCCGCCCGCGCACGTGCACAGCCCGCTCTACTCCTCCTCCGACCGAACCAAGGGCACCAATAGCTTCGCCTTGACGTGCTGGTGCTCACCGACCCCTTCCCCGAGCCTCTCCGACCTCGACGCTAGTATGTTAGGTACGATAGTCGCTATGCTTAAGACCGATAGAAGTCGAGTGTTTTCCGACACTCGCGAGATATAGGGGTTGTATGTCTACTCATATCAGAAACACTAGAGATGATGGACGGATGATTGTAGTTACCCATCTATCGATGTTTTAAGTGGAAACATGTGGTACTTTCGTGTCAAGCATTTGAACGTACCACACATATGCACGGTTTATGGGACCGGTAAGTCCCGGTATCCGATTGATGCAAGCAGGTCCGACAGCTCTCTGTCTTGGAAACGTTATCCCATGGGCACATGAGGGTAGTTGCGTGAGTCCCAGTAGTGGTAAACCTTTACCCTGAGGCATTGGGACTCGGGAGCCACTCGCAGAGAAAGGAGAAAGGATTGGGGTGTGTTGGCATTTCCAACCATTCCGTATGTTTGGGTTTTCCCTGGCCAGGTAGTAAATTCGGTTCGAACTGTCCGCTTCTCGCGGTTAATGAGACTGCTTGACCGATGTATGACATATTATGAAGTGAAACTTGGAAGGATGAAATCTTTGTATGGAATAATTGTATTGCAAAACTTGATTGTTTAGCTAGGTTCACCTAGAATGGATAGGCTAAAGGAATTAAAATCAAAATGAAGAAATTAGAACTCAGCTTAGTCGCTTTTGGCAAAAGAACCCTACTAGCCAAACAGCCTCTCATCTTAGGAGTCGGTGATGTAGTGATCACCCGTCGGTTAAGTCTTGTTGAGTATAACTAGTATACTCAGCCTTGCTTGTGGCTTAAATTTTCAGGACCGTCCCCTCAGGAGGTAGCTGCCTCTATGGCTTGGGCCTCCCAGCTTCCTCCTGGTTACAGCATCGAGTGGGAGCCGACCTCTCCCGAGGATCGTGAGGAGTAGCGTCACGGCTGACTTCATCGTGACGATACTATGGATCGTCGCTAGTATCTCGTTTACTTTCCGCTGCATGAACTCGAACTATTTTATTTACCTTATCATTTCAATTTGGTTGTAATAACTCTAAGACTTGTTGTAATTTGAATTGTTGAATGATGTGATCTTTGGAACTCGCCTTCGAGTGAGCGTATGGACGGACGATCTTCAGTAGCAGTTAGTCGAGCTTGACTCGACGGTCGAATCCGCACTTGGGAACATTTTCGTGTATTAGCACCAATGGAAGGTGGAATATACTTAAGTGGGCCCATTTCTCGGGTGAGATCGCTACAGCTGGTATCAGAGCCGACGTTCGTACGCACCAAAGAGAGCATCAGACCCTAACCAATGTTTTCTAAAGTAAAATCTACCAAACCCTATTTCCATTGCGCCTAAGTAATTGGAATGAAACGTATAGGATCGTTAAGGATAAAACTAGAACGTGAAGTCCTTAAGGGTTAAGGGTTGCGCTTTGTTAGGTGGCATAGTCTGACTTAGGATTGATGTTTGCTCTTCCATGAAACCCAATCTTAAAAGGCTTTCGTCGAAGATCCTCTAACTTGTACGTAAAGTTTACGAGTAGGAGTCCGACTAGATCTATAGAGAGAGACGCGTCTATGCCTAGCCACCGGCACTAACTCCGAAAGTCAAGTCTGACTTAAAATGTGAGGACGTTTAGGTCTTGCATGCAACTCTTAACTAAAATCGGAATAATGATAAACTTAAGAGAGTCAAAAATCCAACCGATCAAATCAATGCTTAAACGACCTCAATTAAAAGCTTAAGCACGTTCTTTACCTTCAGTTGTCTTCCAGTTTCTTCTTTAGCCTCTTTGACTCATGGTACTCACCTCTGAATTTTTGTTCAGATGGCCGTTCCCAGTCACCTTGCTGGCGCGAACGAGAAGGTGGAGTGCCAGGACTGCCTCAGCTGGGAGGGGTACCGTCCCTCTTTTGGAAGATTCTGAAGGAGGTTGGCTACCCGTCTCCGCCGGTTTACTTTGGCAGAGAGTATGCGGAGCGTGGTGTGACTCGGTGCAGTGTCCGCATGGAGGCACCGGTGCACCCCGAGCACCCCGACTGGCCTAGGCTGGGAGTTGTGGTGCATGGCCACCGCTTTCCGGACACTTGGGAGCTGGCCGCTTTCGCAGGGCTGAACCAGTTCACTTCACAGCATCACAACTTGGTGGATAACACTTTGGTTGGTTTCCTGCCCTCAGCCCGCAGGGATGACCCTCAGTGGTTGTCACGTTACTTGGCTTCTCCGCAGTTGTTCCTGGAGTTTCCCCGGAACGCACCAGCTTTCTTTGCTAGCTGGATGAAGGCTAGCATCCGCATGGCAGAGCTACTCAAGATGTCACAGGATTCTCTGCTCAACTTTGCCGATGCGATGGTGAGAGTGTCCGCGGATAAGGACATAGCCGGGATCTGCACTTCTTTGGACATGGCTGCCAAGGATACTCAGATCCGGGATTTGCAGGCTCGCATTGCGGAGCTTACCATGGAGAAGGAGCACTGCGCTCACCAGGTGGAGGTGTTGACGGATGCACTTGAGGAGGCACAGGCAGAGTTGCACGAGGCCAATGCCGAGATGGTTGAGTTGGAGGCTCATATGGAGGTTCCCGAGGAGGATGAGGCAGAGGGTGATGCCAAGTCCGAGCTGGACGACGAGGAGTTACCCCCAGTTCAGCCGCCACTTTCCCCCACCGTGAGCCGTACTTCGGTGAACGACGTGGATGACTTCTAGAGCGTTGAGTTAGAGATTAGGTACTCTTCAGCATAGCTTTTCCGTGTCACGTGGAGTTTAGCTAGTTGAAGATGAGTAATCTCCTTGTATCTTTGCATCTGTTTCCCTTCGCAATTGGTGTAGCATCTTAATTAGAATGTGTTGTCAGCATGTGTTGTAATGGAATCATTGAACCATGTCTTGGATTAATGAAGTTGCTCATTCTATGAAATTTCGCTTTTTATGCCACATTCTTTTGTAACATCGAGATTGTCTCTTAATCATGCCTGTCATTCCCTTAAGAGCAAATTGTGATTCATGTGATTAATGGAGACTCAATCATGCAGATGGCAGGACCTACGACCCGACTGACTCCGGGTGGTTTTGGGACAAATCAAGGCTCAACTAGTGCCCCGAATCAGCAGGCCCCGCCAGAGCAGCAGCCACCACCTGCCCCTCCACTGCCAAATTGGCAGCAGATGATGGCTATGCACGCCGAGGTCATGAGGACTATGCAGCAGCAGATACAATTGCAGCAGCAGCAGTTGGCCCAGAACATGAACATCGGTGCTCAGCGTCAGAGTGGCCGAAATGCCCCGCCTGCTCAGGTTGCTCGATTTGAGGACTTTCTGGGTACTCAGCCCCCAGTGTTCTCTAAAGCTACTGAGCCCATGGAGGCTGACGCGTGGATTCGGGCTATCGACTCGAAGTTTGCTATCCTGGCTGTCCCTTGCTCTGAAGAGCGCAAGGTCACTTTCGCCGCACAACAGCTTCGCGGTCCGGCTTTGGTTTGGTGGGAGACTTATCGTGGCATGCTCCCCGCCGAACTGTGCTTACTTGGCAGAACTTCAAGGATGCGTTCAAGGCGCATCACATTCCTAAGGGTCTTGTTGAGAGGAAGTTGAGGGAGTTCCTGACCTTGACTCAGGGCACTCACACGGTGTATCAGTACGCCCAGGCTTTCAACAACCTCTGTCAGTACGCTGGACATCATGCTGACAGTGATGATAAGAAGAAGGAGAGGTTCCGTATGGGGCTTAGCACCAAGTTGCAGGAGAGGCTGCTCAACATCAAGCCTGCCACTTATGCTGACTTGGTCAATGTGGCGATCGCTCAGGAGGATGCCATTATGACCCATAGAGCCGACAAGAAGAGGAAGGCTCCTGTTGTCTCTGCCAGTGGCGGTAAGCCGCAGCGCTTCCGTATTGTTCCTCCACAGGGACAGCAGCGTACAGGGCAGTCTGGCCGCTGGGTGGTTAACCCTCCTCAGCAGGGTGGTTCTCGTTTTCCACCGCAGCAGTCACAGCAGCAGAAGACCCCGATGAAGCAGCAGCCAGCTCAGCATGGAGCTGGGTATTCTTGCTACCGTTGCGGTAGTACCAGTCACTTCATCAGGGACTGTCCCCAGGGCAAGCAGCAGAACAATGGCAACCAGCCAAACAAGGGCAAGTTGCAGAAGATTCACGTCAAGCAGGGAAGGGTCAACTTCACCACCTTGACTGACCTTCCCGAGGGAGCACCAGTGATGACGGGTAAATTTCTGATTCATAACCAACCTGCAGTCATTCTCTTTGATTCTGGTGCCACTCATAGTTTCATAAGTCCAAGTTGTGCTAAGAAATGTGGGTTAAATTGCTTATCTACAAATGCAGCCTACAAAACAATCACCGCAGGAGGAAACTTAAATTCAAATCATGTGGCGCGAAAGGTGCCAATTAAACTGGGTAGTAGAGTTATCTTGACCGACTTGATCCTTTTAGAACTGGATGGGATAGATATAATCTTGGGAGCTAATTGGATGGCACAGCACAAGGTTGTGTTAGACGTTGCTGAGAGAATTGTTGATATCAACTCACCTACACATGGATCTACCACACTCTATCTTCCGTCTCCCAACTCCTTGAGCTCATGTGTTTTTGTCATGACTGAACCCAAGCTTGAAGACATTCCTATTGTCTGTGAGTTCCCCGATGTCTTCCCAGACGACTTGCCTGGAATGCCACCGGATCGGGACATTGAGTTCGTTATCGAGCTACAACCGGGTACCGCACCGATTTCTAAAAGACCCTACAGAATGCCACCCGCAGAATTGGCAGAGATGAAAACTCAACTCCAAGATTTACTGGACAAGGGTTTCATTCGTCCGAGTACATCACCTTGGGGTTGTCCTGCCATATTCGTCGAAAAGAAGGATCACACGTTGAGGATGTGTATTGACTACCAGCCTCTCAATGCGGTCACTATCAAAAACAAGTACCCTCTTCCCCGCATTGATGTATTGTTCGATCAACTCATCGGAGCCAAGATATTCTCAAAAATTGATCTTCGTTCCGGATATCATCAAATCAAGATTCGTCCTTGTGATATTCCCAAGACGGCCTTCTCGACCCGCTACAGACTTTATGAATTCTTGGTTATGTCGTTCGGGCTGACTAATGCTCCTGCTTATTTCATGTATCTCATGAATTCGGTGTTCATGCCCGAGCTGGATAAATTCGTAGTGGTTTTCATTGATGATATTCTTGTCTATTCCAAGAATGAGGAAGAGCATGCCGAGCATCTCCGCATTGTTCTTCAACGACTCCGTGATCACAAGTTGTATGCCAAGTTCTCCAAGTGTGAATTTTGGCTGGATAGTGTGAAGTTCTTAGGTCACACTGTTTCTAAGGATGGTATCTCGGTGGATCCTACGAAAGTGCAGCAAGTAATGGACTGGAAACCTCCTACCTCTGTCCACGAAATCCGAAGCTTTCTGGGTTTGGCAGGATATTATCGTCGTTTTATTCCGGATTTCTCGCGAGTTGCCAAGCCAATGACCGAGCTATTGAAGAAGGGGCAGAAATTCGTGTGGGATGAGAAGTGTGAAGAGGCATTCCGCACATTGAGGCAGTTGTTGACCTCAGCTCCTGTTCTGACCCAACCGGATAGCACCAAACCCTACGATGTCTATTGCGATGCTTCAGGCACCGGACTCGGTTGTGTTCTTATGCAAGAGAATCGAGTTATTGCTTATGCTTCACGTGCTCTCCGTCCCCATGAGCTGAATTATCCCACTCACAACCTTGAATTGGCAGCCGTGATTCACGCTCTGAAATATATGGAGGCACTATCTGATAGGAGTTCCTTGCAACGTGTATACCGACCACAAAAGTCTCAAAGTACGTCTTCACTCAGGCTAATTTGAATATGAGGCAACGAAGATGGCTGGAGTTGGCAAAAGATTATAATATGAGTTTGCATTATCATCCCGGAAAGGCGAATGTGGTTGCGGATGCCTTGAGCCGCAAGTCTCACTGCCATTGTCTTTCGGTCGAATCATACTCCAACACTCTATGCCATGAGTTGGCGAAACTCAATCTCGAGATTGTTCCGCATGGATATTTAAACAACATATCCCTCGAGTCCACATTGCACGATGAGATCTTTCTGGCCCAGCAGACCGATAAAAATGTCGGAGTTATTCAGGAAGAGCTGGCCAAAGGAACGGAGGAACGGTATAACTGTTTCCGTCAGGATGCCCGAGGCATGATAGGGTTTGAGAACCGTATCGTCGTGCCTAAAGATCCGGAATTACGAAAGAAAATTCTGAGTGAAGCTCACCACTCTAAGTTCTCTATTCACCCTGGCAGCAATAAGATGTACCAGGATATGAAGAAAACTTTTTGGTGGACCAAGATGAAAATGGATATCGCTCGATTTGTATCCGAGTGTGACACTTGCCGGAGGGTAAAAGCTAGTCATCTAAAGGCGGCTGGAACTCTTCAACCTTTGTCTATACCCTCATGGAAATGGGAGGATATCAGTATGGATTTCATTGTTGGCCTTCCCAAGACCGCACGAGGGCACGATTCTATATGGGTCATTGTGGACAGGCTCACAAAGACCGCTCACTTTATTCCGGTCAACACCACCTATGCCGTCAAGAAGTATGTCGAGATCTATCTCAACCAAATTGTACGTCTGCACGGGGTGCCTAGAACAATCATTTCGGACCGAGGTCCGCAGTTTGTGGCAAGGTTCTGGGAGCAGCTCCATGCATCTCTCGGCACAAAGCTTATTTGAAGCTCGGCTTACCACCCGCAGACGGATGGGCAGACCGAGCGGGTAAATCAAATCCTTGAAGACATGCTTAGAGCTTGCGTCATTCACTATGAAGCAAGTTGGGATAAATGCCTGGCTATCGCCGAGTTCTCATACAACAACAGTTACCAAGCAAGCTTGAAAATGGCCCCTTTCGAAGTCTTGTATGGGAAAATGTGTCGAACTCCGTTATGTTGGTCTCAGCCTGGAGAGCGAGAAATATACGGACCCGACCTGGTGATTAAAGCCGAAGAGCAAGTCAGGGTTATTCGGGAAAATCTCAAAGCCGCTCAGTCTCGTCAGAAGAGTTATGCCGATCGCCGAAGAATGCCCCTCAAATTCGCAGTCGGTGATCATGTGTATCTTAAGGTCTCACCAACTCGGGGAGTCCAAAGGTTCGGAGTAAAGGGAAAGCTTGCACCCCGTTACGTCGGACCTTATGAAATCATTGAGAAGTGTGGAGCCGTGGCTTATCGTCTACGACTTCCCGACAAACTTTCAGCCGTGCACAATGTCTTTCACATCTCACAACTTAAGAAGTGTATTCGAGTCCCGACTGAAGTCGTGGAACAAGAAGACGTGGAAGTGGAGCCCGATCTGACCTATGTTGCTCAACCTCTCAAAGTCCTTGACCAAAAAGAAAGGCACACAAGAAGGAGCTCAGTTAAAATGTATAAGATTCAGTGGGTTCATCACACTGAAGAAGAGGCAACATGGGAGACCGAGGAATATCTCAATCGCCATTATCCTGGATTTCTCACCACCCCACCAGGTACCGCATGTTCCGCACTTTCTAGCATTCCCGAATCTCGGGACGAGATTCTTTTTAAGGGGGGTAGGCTGTAACACCCCTGGTGTTAATTAACACTAAGATGAAGTTTAAGTTAAGCTAAACACACTTCAAAAGAGAAATCAAAGAAAATGAGGAAAATTATTCAAATTGAGTCAAAAACCGTTCAAATGAAGCAATAAAGAAAACTTTGAAAACTTCCTAAGAACATGAAAAAGTGCAAATGTAAAAGTTGGAGTAGAAGTCAAACCAAGAAACTTCCCTGTTCAAACTATAGCCTAAAAATGCTTGGAAGCATCTCAAATTTCAAACCCTAAACTTGGAATTTGAATTTTCCAATTCAAATTCAAAGTTGAAATGGAATCTTAGCCAAATCTCAAGATTTTACCACAGAACATCAAAATCACCAAAAAGCAAAGTTGTTCTTCATCACATTTCTGAACTTTGCCTCTTTGGGCACTTTGGCCAATTTTGCCATTTAGCCCCTCAAAATTCAGAAATTCAGTTCAAAATAGGGATTTACCCCCTTTTGAATTACGGCTAAAATTTCAACTTTTTCTCAAAATTTCCAGTGCAGGGACGTGTCTCATGAAATTCTAAACAACTTTCATGTTGGAAGATTTTCGAGCCACGTTCAAAATTTTGGAATTAGAGCCATGCCAATCAGTTGACCTTTGCACCGCTCACGGCGCGCTCACGGGTTGCCAGCGCCGCGCCCGCGCGTGCCGCGCTCGCCGCCGGCAAGCGCCTGCCGCCGTCCGGCCTCGACTGCTCCGACCAATGCCACCGTTGCATGTCCCCGCCCCCGGTGCACGCCTCTGGCAAGGTCTCATGGCCGGAGACGCACTGTAGCGCTGACTCCGCGCTCGCCGTCGCGTCGCCGCCGCGGACCGCCGGACATTTCCGTCACCGCCGTTGCCCATCGGTCGCTCGAGCGACTTTTGCGCCCCGCGTGCCCTCTTTTTCCTCCCCTGGCCTGTCTTCTCGCCTCGCCCACGCGCGCCTGCCGCTGCAGCACGCCTGCGCGCCGCGTTGACGCCGCGCACGGCGCCAACAAGCCGCTGCCGCCGCGACAAGCCGCTGCCGCCGCGACAGCTCACCGAGCTGCCTCAGCCCCCATCTCGCGCTGCCCGAGCACCCTTCCACTCCCCTCTCGCTCCTACTTAAGCTCCCAACAGTTCCCCTCTCCTCCACGCCGGAAAAATCCTCGCCGGAGCAAGCAGAGGCGCCGTCGAGCTCGTTCCCGTGGGCAGCCCTCTCCACTGCTCCTCCGGCCAAACCGAGGCTCTCACGAGCTTCCCCATCCTCCACTGCCACTCACCGAGCCATTCCCGACCCCTTTCCGCCACCGCAACCGCCCGCGTAGCTCGCCGGAGTTCGCAGAGCTTTCCGCCGCCGCCCGCGAACGTGCACAGCCCGCTCTACTCCTCCTCCGACCGAACCAAGGGCACCAATAGCTTCGCCTTGACGTGCTGGTGCTCACCGACCCCTTCCCCGAGCCTCTCCGACCTCGACGCCGCCGGTCGCCGCTCGCCGGAGCAAGCCGAGCCGCCACCGCCGTCGCTGACCGTGATTCCGGCCATCCCCGACCTCGAGACCTAGCTCAAACGAATCACGGTGAGCCCCTCTCCATTCCCCCTACTTTCCTGGCCCAGTCTCGCCGCCGTTTGGACGGCGTAACCACGCCGGCGAACTCGAGGACACGGTTGTGTCTTCAACCTCTTTCCAGGGGGCTGCGTGCAAAATGCAGGGGCCTGTTCGTAAGGGATTCAAAAACTCTAGGGTCAGCCGCGTAAAATAGATTCTATATTTTTGGTTTAATTCGCTGAGATCTTCAAAAATTCGTAGAAAATCGTAGAAAAATCAGAAAAATGCCAAACCAATTTTGTAGTGACCAGTGATTCAAGAAGTTCAACTTCCTCCTTTGCACCTCACTCAATTGAGCTGTAGATTTTGAATTATAAATTCATTTCAGTTTGAGCACTTTTCATCATAGTTCAAAATCTATACATGCACTGGAGCTGAGCTTGGGATATGTTGTTAGTATGGTTATCATTAGCCTAATGCGCAAAGGGTGCACAAAAATTCCCAGTGGATTTAGGGTTATGATTTTCCAAACATATACCCTGCTGTTTTGGCAAATAAATCACAGAAAATAAATTTCTCCGTGAAACATCATCTCCTTCACATAGAAACTAAATCAAGACATTAGAATTCTTAGAAAAATGAAAATGGTAATTTTTGGACACTGGAAAATGGCTAAATGATTTTTGGTAGTTTAAACATGGTGAAATTCCACAAAAATAACCATAAATCAAAATCACATGCAAACTTGCAGATAGGTCACCCTTGGTACCCTAAGTCACTGTGCCAAGTGGTTTGGACAGAAACCTTGTAATTAGTTTTGTAGGATTTTAGTTTGTTTTTAGGCAAAAAGATAAGAATAATTTTAATAAATTATAGAAAATTTATCTTGAGCCAAATTTTGGGCTAAGCTCCTGCCTTGGCATGAGTAAGCCTCTGGTCAATTGACACCTAAAAATAATATTCCTAAGTTCAGCTTTTGAATAATGGAAAAAGGACTTGAATGGTAGAAAAGAGAAGAAAAAGAAAAGAAAAGAGAAGAAAAAGAAAGGAAAAGAAAAGAAAAAGAAAAGAGAAGAGAAGAAAAGAAAAGAAAGGAGAAAAACCTAAAACTCTAAAATCAAAGTAAAGGTTCAAAATGAAAAGGGTATATTCACTTATAATTAATGTTTATCCTTTCCAATTCACTAACCAAGATTTAAATAAACCCTAACTATTTAAATCTCGATACTTAAGCATTTTATGCATTCGTGTAGATTCGAGTCTCGCCGACGGAGTCTACGAGCTAGTCCCCGCTGCCGAGGAGATCGCCCAGGAGTCCGAGGTGAACGTGGTGCACGTGGATCCGAGCCCCGAGCAGGAGTACCGCTTCGAGCCGGAAGGCAAGCCCCGGAGCATAACCTAACTTTACTTACGCAATTTATTTGATTATATGTTTGTGCATTTAAGTTTCAAGGAGTTGAATGAAACCCTAGATTGCATGATCATAGGTTCCCTTGATTGAACACTAGTATGTTAGGTACGATAGTCGCTATGCTTAAGACCGATAGAAGTCGAGTGTTTTCCGACACTCGCGAGATATAGGGGTTGTATGTCTACTCATATCAGAAACACTAGAGATGATGGACGGATGATTGTAGTTACCCGTCTATCGATGTTTTAAGTGGAAACATGTGGTACTTTTGTGTCAAGCGTTTGAACGTACCACACATATGCACGGTTTATGGGACCGGTAAGTCCCGGTATCCGATTGATGCGAGCAGGTCCGACAGCTCTCTGTCTTGGAAACGTTATCCCATGGGCACATGAGGGTAGTTGCATGAGTCCCAGTAGTGGTAAACCTTTACCCTGAGGCATTGGGACTCGGGAGCCACTCGCAGAGAAAGGAGAAAGGATTGGGGTGTGTTGGCATTTCCAACCATTCCGTATGTTTGGGTTTTCCCTGGCCAGGTAGTAAATTCGGTTCGAACTATCCGCTTCTCGCGGTTAATGAGACTGCTTGACCAATGTATGACATATTATGAAGTGAAACTTGGAAGGATGAAATTTTTGTATGGAATAATTGTATTGCAAAACTTGATTGTTTAGCTAGGTTCACCTAGAATGGATAGGCTAAAGGAATTAAAATCAAAATGAAGAAATTAGAACTCAGCTTAGTCGCTTTTGGCAAAAGAACCCCACTAGCCAAACAACCACTCATCTTAGGAGTCGGTGATGTAGTGATCACCCGTCGGTTAAGTCTTGTTGAGTATAACTAGTATACTCAGCCTTGCTTGTGGCTTAAATTTTCAGGACCGTCCCCTCAGGAGGTAGCTGCCTCTATGGCTTGGGCCTCCCAGCTTCCTCCTGGTTACAGCATCGAGTGGGAGCCGACCTCTCCCGAGGATCGTGAGGAGTAGCGTCACGGCTGACTTCATCGTGACGATACTATGGATCATCGCTAGTATCTCGTTTACTTTCCGCTGCATGAACTCGAACTATTTTATTTACCTTATCATTTCAATTTGGTTGTAATAACTCTAAGACTTGTTGTAATTTGAATTGTGGAATGATGTGATCTTTGGAACTCGCCTTCGAGTGAGCGTATGGACGGACGATCTTCAGTAGCAGTTAGTCGAGCTTGACTCGACGGTCGAATCCGCACTTGGGAACATTTTCGTGTATTAGCACCAATGGAAGGTGGAATATACTTAAGTGGGCCCATTTCTCGGGTGAGATCGCTACAGTTTTAATATGCATATTGTGGAGCATCTTTGCAGGTTTGTATATGACTTTCTAAGAGGACAATCAAATACTAGTTACAAGTTAATGGATGATTTATTTGCATTGATTAAAGTTTTTGTATATCAAATGTGATTTGATATCCAATTCCTTCAAAGATTAATATTACTGTATCCAATTGTCATCCTTATCTGAAACTTTAGTACATATTAATTTCCAAATAGATGGAAAAAGAGTCCTTGCTACGTTAATTTTTCAGTATCTTAAAGGTGAGCATTTGCTATCCCATCCTGAAGCTTTGGATCGTTCCATATTTATTTTCATGAATGGGATAGCAAAGCTTACCTTTAAGATACCAAAACATTAAAGAAGAGAAGGATTCTTTGTCCATCTATTAGGGAAATAATATGCACTGAAGATACAGGTAAGGATGACAATTGGATACAGTTATATTAATCTTTAGAGGAACTGGATATCAAATCTTATTTGATATACAAAAACTTTAATTAATGCAAATAAATCATCCATTAACTTGTAACTAGTATTTCATTGTCCTCTTAGAAAGTTCTATATCAACCTGCATTGATGCTCCGCGATCTGCATACTTTAAACAAGCGAAGCAAATATAAGAAATATTGTTTCCATTGGAACCGTGGAGAGCAATAGCGCTAGGATGCTGTACGCGATAGCTGTAGTTTCCTTGATTGTTGTGGCCATGTTTTCTTCCTTCTCTGTCTGCCATGCAGGTATGTCTCTACTTTCTTCTCCAACTTCACAATTCTAAGGTATTTGAATATATGCGTATACACGCAGTTCAACTGAGTTCTGAACTGCAGGCGGAGATAGTGCTGGATGGAAGTGTAGCAATATGGTACGCTGCAAGAATGACAAGTGTAAAGAAAAGTGACATAAAATTTATGGCGTCGTCTTTGAAGGAGCCAGATGCGGGAATTCCCAGCAGTGTTGCTGCAAAGTTCCAAACTCACCGCCGAAGAAGGCACCACCCTCCCATCCCCCACCCCCGGTCCCACAGAAGTGAACACATCCCTATTTTAATGCCAAAATTAAATGAAAGAAATGTAATGATAACCCTCTCATGTAATGGATCCTTTTATAATTGAATAAAATCTCATCCGATGTTTGACTAACTTGAGGCTGAAAAACTCAAATGACCTACATTTTGGAACCGAGGGAGTACATGGGAAACTTGAGATTGCTTGATATGAAACTTGATCATAATTACTCATTTCGTGAGAAACATGAACATAAAATAAGACAAATATTTGTAGAAAATTAAAAATGCCTACACAAAATCTATAATGGCTAGAATATTTCTAGACAGTTAGAAATTCGTCAAGAAAATATTAATGCGTAGAAAAAAATCATATAAAAACAATGTCTTGGCATTTGAAAAAGTAGTATTGATTGTCTTGAGGCACTACTAAAGAATTGACCTTTAGTATCTGGCCAAAGTCCCGGCTAATACCAATTATGCACCCGGTACTCCGTTTCCGGTACTAATAGGCCGTCATTTAGTACCGGCTAAAATAACCGGTACTAAATATAACATGTAGTACAAGCCGGTACTATATAGCTGGTATGACATGCGAGAAGGAGCAGACCATCTGGTACCGGTTGGTCTTACCAACCGGTACAAAATGTCTTGGCCTCTTTTTCTCTTGTTTCTTTCCTGATTGCTTTTTTGGAGTTTAATTGAGAAGGGAAAAGACAACAAATTAAACAAGCATATCTAAATCAGTAGTTTCCCTGCTCATTTATTTCCTTTATTTGACTATTTACATGCGCATGTATATACAAAGAATAAGAACATAAAAAAAAAGAATGAAATGATCAAAGAACAGACCCCCAAATCCCAATATTCTGAAAAAAAAAACAGATCGAATAGGCTACCAACAGGGACTCATCTCGGGTGCTAGGAATCCCATCCACTTCTGTCTTCCACCCATCCACTCCTCTTCCTTCGCATGCGCATCCGGCAAGCCTCTCCGCCTGGAGATGCATGCCGCCAACAAAAGATCTGCCACCCATCGACTACTCTCTCTATGCATGCGCATCCGGCAAGCCCCTCTGCCTCGAGATGCATGCCGCCAACAAAAGATAAAAAAATCAGGAATCAAAAGGAAAAGTTAAGGAAACAAACATGGAGATACACGCCGTCGAGCTCAAGGACGCACCTATGCATCTGGCAGGCCCCTCCGCCTGCATCCATATGCTGGCCAGCCACCCGCCCGCACGAGTAGGCTCCGTGCGTCCGCAGGCTCCACAGAGCCGGCCGCTCTAGCCTCTCGCATGCGCACTGCAGGCTCGCATGGCGCTGCGCGTCCGCCGGTGAGAGTGAGAGGAAGAAGAATAAATAGAAGCATCGGCCGCCAATAACTTTCAAAAATTTTGGCGCACTAGACCTATTTAGTACCGGTGGGAAATTTCAACCGGTACTAAATTTTCAGCCGGTACAAAAGTTATCTATTTAATACCGGTTGGGTCCACCAGACAGTACTAAGTGGCCTCAAGGAATCTAGTCGTTGCCCTCGGGTGTCACTGGCCGCCATTTAGTACCGGCTGGTGACACCAGTCGATACTAAACTGGCCCGGTGACGTTGACGTATGGCTAATTTGCATGGTAGTACCGGCTTAAAGTGCAACCGGTATTAACGTGCCAGGGACAAATGCTCGATTCTCTAGTAATGAGGGTATATTTATTAAATTTGTTCAAGTGGCATCTGTTCATGTGAGATTTTGACTTTCATCTTCTCATTGATTGTTATATACTTTTCAATTTGTGTTGCTATATAGTATGTATGTATTGTCTTGAGGGTCAACAGCCAAGAAAACAAAAATTAACTTGGTGGTAACGGTTGTTACCTTGGCAGTCACCAACTGCCAAGGAAAGCTATTTCCTTCGAGCCAGGTTCGGACATTTTCTTGATGTGTGTTTGTAAGTTTCTTGGTGTCCTAGTTTCCGATCTCCAAAGGAAACAAACATCGAGTACCTACCACCAAGGTAATTGAATTTCACTTGAGATCTATCTTTGGCAGAATTTGATTGGCTGTAGGCCATAAAGAATTATGTAGCTGATGATTTTGATATTTTGTTAGCAATTATTGATAGTCGAGAAATTATATTTTTCTTGTAAGAATCATGACATAGTGACAAATATAATTGTTGTTCTTACGGACAGTGGCATGTGTTGAATCTAATCAGTTCTACCCCAAGAAATAGGAGTGTCTTGCTATCCATGAAAAACATGCAATCCTCAATCCTCTAGTACTTGGATCCCGTAGTGCGTGACAACTATAGAAATAAAGAAACTTGCCTTGGAAGCCTAGACTCTAAAGCTTCAGTGTGGACAAGTGTTACAATCTCTTTGACAATTCCACCACGACCCAAAAACCCAACAATAAGCACATTAACTTGGCTTAACGAGGCATGACCAATGAAACTCGAGCAAGTACACCTCTAAATTTGGACAGCCACGGAGGAGCAGGAACCAGCTTCCACAAACAGAAAAAAGCCAGCAATCTTTTTGTCAACGGTAGCCACCGCTAGACACCAGGCACGTACGGTACGGGTACACGGAGGATGGGGCAGAGCAGGAAGCCACCCTTTCGGCGCACCGTGACACCGAACGTCTCGGTCATGTCAAGCTTGGTTGGGTCAGCCACGCCGGGCACCTCCCAGTCGAAGTGGAACAGGAGGCTAGCTAGTGGTAACTCGACATTGGCGAGACCGAACACCATCCCGGGGCACATCCTCCGGCCGGCACCAAATGGTAGGAATTGGAAGTCCGTGCCCTTGAGGTCCACCTGGCATCCATCCTACTCGAACCGCTCCGGTCGAAACTCCTCGGGGTCATCACCGGGCCAGCAACGCTCGTCGCGGCCCAGCACCCAAGCGTTCACGAGCACCGTGACACCCTGGGGCCGAGCACGCGGCGGGGCTCTTGGCACTCCCGAGGGAGCAGCAGTGGCAGAGGCGGATGCAGCCGCAACGTCTCCCGGATGACTAGATGGAGATATCTGAGTTCGCTGAGATCTTGCTCTGGCACGGTGCCATGCTGGGCGAACGTGCGCCGCACCTCGTCTGTCACACGCTTCATGACCCTAGGTTTTTGGATAAGCTCCGCCATGCACCATTCCAGTGACGTCGCCGATGTCTCGCTGCCCCCGGAGAGGAGGTCCTGCACGGCACAGCATTATATTTGGTTAACCATCAGTACCAATTAGATACAGTACCCACAAAAAAATCAATTAGATACAGTACTTCGATAATGTTGATAACTTCTATTTAATAAGCGATAATGGAGAGGATACTCAAAACGGAAGTTACATAATATTATTAGACTCTCCATTATTAGTAACTACTCTAATTCATTACCTAACATTACGAAGTCACAATGCAGGACTATGCCAGAAGTAGTGGACTCAACTCAAGGGTACTACTACTACTTACGAAGATCATGGATTTGACGACGTCCATGTCAAGTTCGCCGTCCCTCTGTATCTTGAGAAGCACGGTGAGCAGGTCCTCGGCCTTGTCCGCTTCCCCGCTTTCCACCCTCTCCAGATGCTCCTTAATGATGCGATCCAGCATCCTGAACACTGCGTCGCGGCACCTCTTGGCGCGGCGCACGGAGGTGGTGAGCTCTCTGGCGAGCCAAGACGACGGCCAGAGGTCAGCCGGGTTAAAACCGGCGGCGAGCTCGATGCCGACGTCCAGCTGCCGCAGGAACATGTCACGCTCCTTGCACCTGTCACCGAGCAGGACGCGTGCCGAGACATCGGAGACCACCGTGGACAGCCGCTCACGCATGTCGATGACATCGTCGGCGGCAGCGGCGACAGCACGGAGCATGGCGGCCACCTCCTCCTCACGGACGCGGCGGAAGGAGAGCACCCGGCGCGCGCTGAGTAGCTCGGTGATGGCGATCTTGCGGAGCTGGCGCCAAAAGTCCCCGTATGGCGCGAAGATGATGTCCCGGCCGCTGTTGGTGAGCTCGCTAACGGTGGTGCTCAGCGGCCGTGACGAGAACGCCAGATCGTGCATCTTCATCACCTTGCGCGCCACCTCCAGGCAGCTCGCCCATCCGGAGCAGCATGACCGGACCGTGGCGGCGCGCAAGGTCCCGCATGGCGATGTGTGGGAGCTTGCCAGCGATGTGGTGCAGGCTGCCGATGACTGGCAGCTGCCATGGCCCTGGAGGAAGCCTCAGCCCATGGCGCGATGCACTGACGGCGCGGTGGCGCTTGGCGAGCACAACGACAAGCAGCGAGACGAGAGCCAGCCCGAGGTAGAGGAAGTAGTAGTGGTGCTCCATTGGTCCGTGCGTGTGGGTAGGTGTTGACACTGGCACAAATGTGTGGGACGGATTTAGCAAGGGGACGAAAATAGCATCTGGATTTAAGGACGCGTTGTAGATTGACCTGTCGTGTAAAATATATATATGTGGACACTATTAAAAGGTACAATCTTTTAATACTATCGTAGCACTAGCCGGCACTAAATGCCAAAATTTAGTACCGCCTGGTGTTACGAGCCGGTACTAAATGCACGGGGTCCTCGGGAACCCACTCGGGATCATTTAGTACCGGCTCGTAACACCAACCGGTACTAAAATGTTAGTACCGGTTGGTGTTACCAGACAGTACTAAATGGTCCAAGGGCCCTCGGGAACCCCTAGGGATACGCTAGTACCAGGTTTTAAGAGAACCGGTACTAACATTAGAGGGACGAATACTCGATTCTCTACTAGTGATCCAAATGAATGAAAAAAAACAGCAGTCACTGGATCATGTGATGAAGCACTTTGTCAATGTTCACCTGACAAATGTAACAGGTGAGCACCTGATAAATGTTCTGGATGGTCCAAATCGATAAAAGTTGGCAGTAGCATTTTAAACGTTTTGTTGATGGCTAGCTGCCCCATGTCAAATGCAGGTCAAGTGCTCTTTAGCACAGTGATAACTTTTCAGTATAGCACTTACGATAGAAAACTAGTAGATACGATACATTGCTATTGAACACGGTTGAACGGTACTTAAAAAGTCCAAATGCCTACGCTTGCGACTAATGTTGGATCACCGCAGATAGTTATTGAAACTGCAACTGATGTTTTATCCCCACAGATAGCATCATCACATTTGCATACTCTTCCTCCTCACATATGTAATGGTGGAGGTCATCCATCAGGAGAGATCTCATTATATATTGACTGATGAGCTGATACCGGTGCAGATGAAACTAAAAGCTGTGCATAACATAAAAAAAATGAATTCAGGCTTTCTGAGTGGCAATCTTAAATTCCAATGCATTATAGATGAAACTAGAGGCCCAGGGCGTAGAAGCAATGAGAACATTAATTTCATGCAATTTTAATGGATATAATATGCTGGTAATAACATGGATAACACTCATATCATGCAGAATTATAAATCCCAAATAAGTATTCCATAATAAGCCAGATGAACATATTGAAAAAATTTATTGAAACAAGTACGCAATTAATCTTGCAGAATTTACAGTATGTAATTAACTCAAACAAATATTTTACTAAAAGTCCACAAACACAGATAGATAGGCGTTATTAACATGGCACATACTAACTAGCCACATATGGATAGGTATAAATAATAATGGCATAAGGTGTCATGATTTCCACATGGATAATACCATAATTGGATATAAAGACACAACGGAGATTCAGACAAAGCGACGATTTGTTTCTTACTTTCATTAGTCCCTTAACAAATATTGAATTTCCTAGCACTATTTTTATTTTGATGGTTGGAAAATGCATTTGGCTTGAAAACATTTACACGCACATAATAAAACTGTAGAAAGCAGAAACAAAGAAGAATTTAGAGTGCAATATACTGAACTTACACTCGGACAATATATTTTTTTGCTGGATTCTAATTTCGTCTAGGGGCATGCCAATGCCCACCAGGCATTTCAAAACGTTATCCACTCTGTCATCAACCTGTTGACATGTCACATTGATTCCCTTGAGCTTTTCTGATATAAACGACTGTTCCACACAGTTGTATATCGCCTTTGATGGAGCCATATTTCTAGGTTCGCTTTCCTGTATCATGAAAAATGCCGCAACTGAACATTTATTGATCTATGATAAGTATGATAACACATAGAAATCTGTGCAACGAACAAAGATACCTTTAAAAGTTCAAGAGTAAGGTTCTCTAGAACTGGTGTGTGTTGGAGAATGCAAAGTGCATTGTCAGTAGTACCTACACACCACCCATCGAGTAATAATGTCTTCAACTTACTAAATGTAGGGCAGAATCTCCAATCCCTTCTGAGAATAAACTGTATAATTTTGTAAAAGCAGTGGCAACGCAGGATTAAATATATAAACTATACGCAACACTGATATAGAAGTAGCTAGTAATTACTTTGGCAGAAAAACATATAGCAGATACTTTTAGAAGGTAATTAAAACTGATGAAAATAATAACTACAGTAGTACCGCTTGAGGGACAGATCTCAACTTCAACTCTGCAGCAGCTGCCAAACCTTGGAGAAGCACACAACCGGCACTACCATCATCGCTGCCGTAGCAATTCACACAAGAATTTTCGTCACAATATCCCTGGTCTTTGTACTGGCAAGTATCCTCGGACTTGTCATCAATGAAAACTTCAGCAGTCACCAACAATGGCATGTCTTCAAGCACCGGAGTTCTACCGGAGTTCGCTGTCAGTTTCAGCCAGGTGAGGCGAGGGGCAGAAATCCGAGTCCTCCTTCTGTCGTCGCCACCAAAAGAGCACTGATCGATACATAAACGTTCAAGCGACAGAGAAGAAACAACTCCAGTACATATTTTGCAGCTGGTCATCTTCAGATCCTTCAGTCCTGGACACCTAGAGAAATCAAGATACTGGGCCTGTAAAGTTGGGCCGTGAAGCTCCAACCGGGTCAGGTGGTTTGACACGAGAGGAGGATACAGTGAGACATGACCCCGGACATCTGCATGCCACGGACATGCACACCACCTTGGCCTGGCACAGCAATGCGTGCCCGGATCCCGGATCCACAGGTTGATGTTGAGTGCGTCGTCCTCGAGGTGCCGGACGCAGTCGATGAGCAACGCGTCCAGCAAGCCGGAGCGGTCGCGGAGGAGGAAGAGGTGGTCCATGAATCTCCGGATCGACTGGACGAAGACTCGCCGGCGAGTGATGCGGAGGACCGGCATGGTGCGCCATAGGTCACGCCAGCATGGGGCGAGCACGGAGGTTCGCACGGCCTCGTCTGCCTGTAGGAAGCCGAGGACGTGCTGGAGGATGCCGTCTGGCAGGGCGCTGATGCGGTCGGCAGCAACCATTCTATCCACTCAATCCCGGCGGCGGCTTAGGCGTTGCGAGGGTTTTTGTAGATGGTGATTACTCGTCTCTCGGCTTCATGCAGTGTATCGGGGATGGAAATAACTGAGTGAATTAAGGAAAAAAATATATATTCACTAAAAAGTTGGGGAAAAAATGATATGATAAGTAGAGTAGTCAGTGTGCCAAGGCAGAGATCTTCCGGCGTCGTGTTCCAACTTTCAAAAATCAGTGATCAGTTCCCAAAGATATTGTACTTTTGTGCCAAGAACCTAGCAGGTTCTATGTTTGCCACGAAGTTGACCTGTTTGATGGTCACAGATCCAGGTTGATCATATTGCTCTAATAGAAATAACAAAAGGAAGATACTATTGCTCAATGGAAATTGTGATTTTCGAATCAAATTCCATAAAAACTAATAAAAGTCGCTGCTTTAAAGCAACTCCCGTAGAATGGCTGCTTTTAAAAAACTCACCGAGAGTGGCAGTGGCTAAAACGTTTTGCATCGGTAAAGAAAAAAAAAAGAAAACTCCTAAAACAAACTAGGCATCTACGTCGACTCGCTGTCTAGTTTTGCAACCTCGTTCCTCCACTCGGCATCTTTGGCGCCTTGGGATTCTGCCTTGCCATCTCCCTCTGTTGCGTGCACTCCCGTGTGGTGTCGAGCGTACGTATCGGTCGTCGTATTTTTGTCCCTCCACTGTGCAGAATGGTTTGTCGTCGTATTTGTCTTCCTATCCCCGGATGCGGCAGGAGAAGGCAGGGAAGCCATCATATTTGTCTTCCCCGGTGCACTCGTGCTCTTCGAGGATTGTGATGATGCGGTCGCGGGCATCCCAGATCTGGTCAACACTGTCTGCACGTCAGCACTGCTTGTTGTGTCTATTGTTGGAGCTCCTATAGGCGTTTATTTCACCTCGCTAACAAGAGGGTACGGTTGGCTCCCGCAGCGATTTCGATCTCGTTAACTTGTATAGCAGCCGCTTCGAGGAGTTCTCTAGCCTAGTCGATTGCCAATATTCTTTCGACACTGCGGTTATGTTTGTTGCAGAGAATTTGAAGATCATTCCCTTGTCATTGAAGCTTGGTTGACATCGGCGTGGATCTGAGGCGACGCGCTTGATGAAAAAACAGGCAATAGTAAGTTTAATTTATGTACTAGATTTAACACATAGCATAATCATGATCTCAAACAAAGTGACTAAGAGATATTGAATTTTTGCCATCCTTACGGAGTTACGGATGCCACCTCTTGGAATTCCAGCTTTATGGTGTCACCTACATTTCTGTCATCATAGAGAAACGATTTCTTACATTTGAGCCATTTTTGCATACGTGGCATGAAACCTCAGGCATCCAACATGGATTGGCAATGAAAAATGACCATTTGCCCTTGCTAGCCAGCGTTTTAACTCTTCCCCCCTCCTTATGACAGACAGGACCCACTTGTCATCCCTAACCTCTGCTTCACCAATGCATCTCTTGCTCTGTCCGTGCCGAGGATGCCATTCTTTTTCACAAGTCACTAGTTCCTCTTCTTTCTTGGCTTGAGGAGCTTGGCAGTTGGCACATACATCGGCCGGCCGAAGATGGGCCAGAATGGCTGTAGTAGGGGCCCGGTAGGTCTTGGGGGGTCCGTTTTGCTGTACCAAGCGTTTTGCTGTCAACATATATTATGTATTAGGTTGTGTACCAAGCGTTCTAGCTTGATGCCAAAAAGGTCCTAGCTCAATCTACAACATAGTAGATTCTGAGGATAGATGGTTGCTACATTTGTACTGTATATTTGTTTCCCACATGTCTGCACTGACGAATCAAGAGATATAGGTACTTGATTTCTATTTATAATGCATGCTTCTTCTTTACAGTTGGCATTGACATTATTTTATTTGAAACTTCATTTAGGCCCCATTTAAGTTTCACTCATGGCTCCCCAATTCCCTGGGACGTCAATGAAAGCTTCTCACATTATTCACTAGTAGTAGGTGATGGACCAATGTAAATATATGTCGCGTTAGGGCTCGTACAACAGAAAGCCAACACCTGTCTTTTTCATGTCACCTCAGTTAAAAACTCTTATGTGTGTACTATTAGGCCAGTCTCAGTGGAGGTTTTATGAGCAATAAATATAATGTAACACCCCAGATTTTTTTTCCCAAATCCCAAAGCCTACCCAGATCCTAAAAACATACAAGTCTAGAAACCTTCAAAAAAATTCGGCAGAGTCTCCCCCGTAAGTCAAGCATTCTGGACAAGCAAATTAGAAAGAAAAATAACCAGATATTGTATGAATGGTAAATGAGCATCGCAGGCCGACCCATAGACAGAAAATAAGTTCGCCCAACCATCCATAAGACTAACCCAACGATGGATAGGAATCAAACAACCAAGTTTAACGGTTTACATTCTAAGATTTAACTAGGATAAGCTAAGCATGAGTAAATAAGAGTATGTGCTCTTGGAGATCGTGCTACTCCCACTCCCCATTCATGCCGCACTCACTTGGTACCTAAAACCAAATAAACGCAAGAATGACTAAAAATACTGAGCAAGTACATTTGGAACTTGAAAGAGCATCACATATCATCAAAACATGAAAAACGACTTAGTGTCGAAATGAACACCAACGAAACAGTAGTTTTCGTCTGAAACGGACACAACCTTAAACATCCTTAGCATTTACCAGTAAAGCCGAGCAAGTGGGGCCAGCACTTACTCACAGGAACATGAATATAAGAACCAAATTCACATCCGGATCCACCGGAACATGAATGGAATATAAATGAATAACTTGGACCAGAATATTGAAATACAAATACCATGAATAGAAATGTATTTGAAAACTACAGATGGTAACATTCAACTAAACACATCACATAGGTTCATCATGCACTTGCCTTGACCTTGGCGAAAACCCGACGTATCACTCTCGACCCTAGAACTCATTGAACCTGTGGGGGTAAGCCACACTTAGACACTAGCAAAAGATTCACCAATATAAAATCCTACTAAAACAGCCCTAGCTAATTCCTCAATCCAATCCAAATTAAGGTTGTCCAGAAATTCGTCTATAAAAAGGCTGGTTCACTATTCTGACCATAATTTTTTATTCTCTTAAGCAAATGCAGTAAATAAGTACATCTTGGGTATCCACAGAAAATTTCTAACAACTTCCTTTTTCATGGTCTGGGCAGATTGTACCTCTATCTAAGTCGAAAATGGTCAAATATGTTCTGTGTACCAATTTTGCCAAACAGAACAGCAACACTGCTGAACGAGGCCAGATCTGAATCCGAGGGATTAACTGATGAGGATATACAATCATCGGCTGCAAAATGGATTTACTAACCCATCTAAATGCATCTAGGGATTAACTGGAAATTACCCTAGCAACAAAATCCAGAATTTCCTTTCCCCCTGCATGCACACACCAACAATGCCTCACGCATGGATGCATCACACAGTGGTCTCCCCCTTCTCCCCTACCCACCGTCCACCAGCACAAGAACTGAAGGATTGATAGAAGTTTAATTAATCCCTAACCTTGTCCCATGTCACCACCTCTCCTCCACCTGTTGGTCACATTGTTTCTTCTCTGCACTAGCCCAAACAACTAGCAGCAGTGCGCAGCCAGGGAAAAACCACAGCACTAGCAGCACCGTCCCTCCCCTGCCTTGCTTCTCCCTGCAGTTCTATGGCCAACACTCCACGAATCAGATCCATCAGGCAGCCATCCAGGAGGCAGACCAGACCAGCGCTCACATACCTCGTCTTCTATCTTTCTGAACTCCACGAAATCCAGGAAGCAGCAGCCGAATCCAGGAAGCAGCAGCCGCCCTGGAGCAAGGTAGAAGGAAGCATCGTGGAGGAAGAACGGTGTGCGGAAGGACTGTGGCGGCGGTTGATGAAAAGGGTTGGAGGAAAAGAGTCGGATTGGGATAGGAAAAAAGCCAGGAACCCTAAGCCACATCAAACGGTTCAGAAAGATTTGCTTGCCATGAACTAATCTATTATCTAAATGTGGCATGGTAAAATGGATACGTTTCGACGAGCCCTAGCAACCACGGTCTCCGATCGTCCATCCGAGCGGCGGTTTAAAAAGTCAACATTTTTTACCCACATTAATTAATCTAGTCAAACCTTTTTTTAGATATAACATATAATGCCACATAGATATATTTTTGATGATGTGGCAGGGTATTAATGAAGAGAGAGGTGAAATTAGTTTTATGGGGATGAAACCGTGTATATACGGTTACCTAAACGACTTGTGTCTTGCATGTTACCTACTCCCTCCGTCCCAAAATAGATGTCATTCTCGCTTCCCAAGAAAAACAGCATCTTTCAATATTAACCATTTATATATAAAATAATATTAATATTTATAATACATCATTAGTATCATTAGATAGATATTTGAATCTAGTTTTTTAACAAATTTATTAGAGATATAAATATTACATATATTTTTCTACAAATCGAGTCAAAGTTGAGAAAGTAACACGTGCACGCATCCCATAACGTCATCTATTATGGGACGGAGGGAGTAGGGAACAACAATAGATGAAACTATGCATTGAGAGAGAGAGAGGTGTTTCATCATAGTTTTCAAGAATTTGAAAGATACAGACCTAGTGAATCAATAGGTCAGTAAAAGTCTTACTGAAATTATCCAAGGTATATATGAACTTAAATTATCCAAATGCATGATTCCACATTTATAGCAATCTATAGTGGAATTCACAGCAAAGTTGATTTATTTGCTGACCCATGGAGCCTTCCCTTGCCATTATTAGTAGGAATCTATAAGGGACATTTATTTGCTTCAGAACCTCAATAGCGAGAGATAAGAAACATACATACATCTTAACATGTGCATTGATATATATTGATACCAATGATGATCATTACAGAAAATCTAATACGAAGGTATATCATATTATAGACACTTACAAATTTGGTCCCTTTTCAAAGTTTCAAAGGTATTTTTCGTTGTGCGTACTTTCTTAAAATATGGAAATTTGATTTGATCTCTAAATTCGTAACTTATTATTTTTCATTCATAAAAATAAAAATCCCCACCAACAATATTTCTAAAATATATTTCACTGCATATTTGTTTTTTTGTTTATGAAGTTAGTTTTTTATTGCTCGTAGTTTTTTTATGAATAGGATGTATTTTTGTTACCATTGGGGTGAGATGAAATAACTTGGCGTAAATAGCTAGTATACTCTATTTTTTTATAAGATGTAATTTATTTTGTTAGAATAAGAATGCTGATTAATCTATTTGTTTTATATTAAGTGTAATCACAAAAGGTATTAATTAAAATCTTAATAACAGTATATTTAGATAAAAATATCAATTAATAGAGTAGCCACTATTGTAACTGCTTGTCCCATGTAGTAACCACAAATCGACGGTGCAATGTTTGTTTATAGAAAGAAGTCCATCCATATTACACCCCTCAACTATTCACAGAGTTTAGAATTCAACACCCCAAACTACAAAACCATCTGACTAGCCCTCCTCAACTGTTAAAACCAAATCCCTGCCCCCCCCCCCCACCATGTCCAGTACACATGGGTTTTGAGCTTTGCTGGACCACACGTTCTCTCTCCCATCAGCTCATCTCCCTCTCCCTTTCCATAGAGGACTTGGTGACGCCGCCGGCTAGGAGCTCCCACACGGCGAGCGGCAACCCGATGCCGTCTCGGTCACTAGTCGTCGCAGCCGCCTCCCTGGTCCGCGCTTCCGTGCCGCTCCTGGATGACGAAGTCGTTGCACGCCGTGACTGCTTCTGGGGTGACACAGTCAGGCAGCGCCAGGCCGAAGCTTGCGAGCCCGTAAAGTCCGGCGGCGGCAGTGACACCAGGAGCTCCCTGGACACGCACAATTGCATGATTTATGCTGATCTGCAACTCATTCTGCTGCATCCTTCAAGTGTGCGTTCTAAATTTGCCTATAGAAAACTGTACGGAAAACGTCTAGGTGACCCCCCAACGTATTGAAAGTGGATCATATCACCCCCTCAAGTATAAAACCGGTTTTTTAACCACCGAACCTTTTCAACACCATTTAAAACACCCCCTTGGGTGGTTTTATAGATGGTCTTGTCATGTTGGCACCTATGTGGACTGGTTTTGGGGGCACTCTCCATGGACATGCCTGTGGACATTTGAGCTTCCGTTCTCTTTCTTCTGTACACCACGCATCTCACCGGCCTGCCAGCAATGGGAGACGTCACCGTGGCCTGCCCGTCCAGTCACACCACACTACGCCCTCGCCTCCTGACGTGAGGCCGGCGGCCGCAATACGTCCACGAGGCCCCGGCTGTCGTCTGCTCGCATGAGCTGCTTCCCTTGATGTGTGCTTCCGTACACTAAGAATGGGTGGATGTAACTGAAGCAAACTAAATCGAATCAAATTTGCATCACTAATTTTGGCTTCAATTGAATCGAAGCTACAAGTACTGCACGGAGCTCACAGGTCGCTGCAGCCTTATCCACACTCCACACGGCTCCTAGCCGCACAAGCAGTCAGAGTCTCAGAGACAGCAGGGAGGGGGCAGGGGATGAACGACGATGGAGGCTTGAGGACGCTGAGGGGCCGAGTTGTGCCCAGCGTCGGGCGCACCTATCGGAGATACATGGCGCTGCTAGCCGAGACAAGATGAGCTGCAATGGGAGAGATTATCAGCTGATCGGTCCACTCAGTGCTCCAGCCTGGCCGAAACTACCATGTAAAACTGCTCTAGGGGGTGTTTTAAGTGGTTTGGCAAAGGTTGGGGCGAGGTGTCCCTGCCGGATATGGCGGGAAGAGGATCGAGGTGGTCAGGGTCAACCGGCAGGTTCACGGCGCCCGTACGTAGGAGGATTGTTGGTCAGCTGATGTGGACGCTAGCTCACATCAAAACCATCTTGTGGTGGGCTTGAGTGGTTCACGTATCTGGTTATAAATAGTTTAGGGCAGGGTTCTGGGATTCAGGTCGAATGGGCCGAAATTTGATGAGATTGGTCAAATCCGTTGAGGGCCATGAGAAAACTAAACCGGCCAATTTTTTCGGCCCAATGTGCCCACCAGCCCAGAAGTACCACCCCCCACCCTCCCACCCATTATAACAACCCGAACTCCATCCTTAAACCGTAGAAATTTCATGTTCCTCTCCCTCTCCTCCCTAGTGCTGGCGGCGGCTATCTGCCGCACCAAACAGGAGGTGAAGGCATGGACCGGCTCCTCGCGTTCCCTTTTTGCAGCATCTCCATCTTCGATTCTACATCTGTTCCCCTCCATCATCTCCACGAATCCTCGATGTTGGCACTAACAACTCGATCTGAATGGTGCTAATCCTTTTTATGCACTGATCTGAACCATCCTAATTCATTTTTTATCACTGCAGCTCGTTGAGCTTGGATACGTCCTACTCGTGGAGGCCTCCTGCAGCCAGGTGTTGAGTGGACGTGCACGCAACGATATGGTCGGCAGCAACGACGTGACTCCTGGGAACATGAACTTGTGTTGAAAATTCTATTGTTGCTTATATAATCTTTGGTTTATCATTTTCGCTTAAAAATCTGCTGTAATGATTTACCAAAAGTTTGGTCAAATTTTGATCAAATTTGGACAAAATTCAAATTGAGGTGTCCAGCGGTGGTGGCTACGTTGTACAATGCCAGCGAGCACGTACAGTCAACTGCGGCCCTATCGAGCCCAAGCGCAGGTCCTTTCTTGATTCGATTTCTTCAAGATATTTCTCCAATGATTTAAGCTTTATCAATGTGTGAGCGAGAGAGTTTTTGGTTCAAGGCTAGGCCATCTCTGAGATGTAAACGTTTTGGTCTTTAGCAATGCTCAAGACTGAGGGGTTTCCTCTAAAAATTTACCCAATATTTTATCCCTTTCCATTTTATAGAGATTCAGATCCCCTATCAAGTACCATCGCTCTCCAGTTCATCTTGGAGCGGGCCAGGGGTGCTTTGCGGGCACACGATGGCACACAGACTCTCTTAATAATTATCATGCCATATCACAAAAAATGCTAATATGTCACTAGTTTTAAAGTTCATGAAATGCAGCGAGACTGGCCTTAGCTTCTGCGAAACCTCTTGGTCCGTGTTCATCCACACCACGATTAGAAGCAAAGCTTAGAGCACCAGCATTAGAAGCTAGGATTAGAGTGAATTAAGATTAGTGAACAAAATTGAGTTTGGATTGATTGAGTTTTCTGGATGATGATGTACTGCAAGTGGTCATATGCTCACCCACTGCTTTCTGGTGATGATGACGCCCTTTGCTCCTATTGACCCATAGATTATGTAAGTTTTCTTTTTTGCTGCTGCTGTTGCTGAGGAGCAAGCAAAGGGCACATAATTCTGCTGCACTTTGAGGTTTGAGCATTTATTGGCTTATCTTGCAGTACATCATTGGAATATTTTACTGGCCTGTACGTAGGCATCTTATGTAGGTTGTATTACTCCGCAATGATATGGTCGAGAGAAAAAAAATTATCCGTTGAGTGTGGAATCGATTTTGAAATAGTCACAATCCTGTTATCTCGCCACAATTCGCTATTCTCAAGATATTCAACATATTAACAGGAGATCCCTTCTCATTTCTTTTTTCCAATTAATTTTTCCTTCTTTCTTCTTTCATTCTGTACAGAATCAGGTATTCGAGTCAGATCCAGAGCATTGGAGCAGTTAGTTAGGTTTGGGATTTGTGATAGATTCATTTAGGCATTGTAGCAGTTAGTTTTGTGGCACCAACGTACTGAATTGTTCTTGTTTGTCACTGTAGTTTATGTCTTCAAGAGTTGAAGGCACTTCACTTACTGTATTGCAAACTTGTGGTGCTTTATTTTGTAGCAATTGAACCATGTTCACAACATGATGAGAATGTATTATGAACTAAGTACAATTGCTATGTGCTTAACACTATCACAACTTTTGTTAACAATATGATAACTTTTGGCATTAACCTTAAGCTTTCATGTTTCAAGTATCAGTTTCAAATTTTATAGCATCTTTTTTATGTTACCGTAGCGTTAGCACGGATAATATATCAATTTAGTATGGTGTGTCCAATTATAGAATCTTCGCACATAACAAGAATCAAGATGTTGAAGTGCATTGCGTTGTGTGGTTCGTACTCTGATCCAAGAACTCAACACCCTAAACCAAACCATGCAACAAATTACCTCGAACTTACTGAAAGAGAACCACCACCTATTGTAACCATTCTGTGCCACACAAACTCATGGCCCATGATACATCACACGAATGGGAAATTTTTTTTATTTATATTTTTTATTTTATGATTTTTTAGAAATATATACCTGACCAATCTTTTTTCAAAAATGCCAGCCTGCCGCCGTTTGGTCCGGCGTTAATAGCCTATCGCCGTTTCATCCGGCGGTAACCAGTGGAATCGCCAGTTGGAGCGGCGGGATATTTATTAACCGTTTGAAATGGCGATAGGTGGTGGGCCTCACTGGGCCAGGAACTTATCGCCGGTTCATCCGGCGGTAGGCGGCCGCATCGCGGGTCCCAGTTAAAAGCCACCGGATGAACCGGCGGTAAGCTGTCGGCGCCTGGGCCCCACTACTTATCGCCGTTTGAATCGGCAGTTGGCCTACATACCGCCGGTTGAATCGGCGGAAGGCGCCCAGGCGATTTAAATCGCCGAAGCAGCCTCTCCCACGGCGCTGGGGACCAGAGAAGAGGAGAGGAAGTGAAGAAGAGAGGAGGAAGAAGAAGAAGAAAAGAGGGGAGGGGAGGGGAGGGGTAGGGTGGGGTGGGGTGCTGCTCTACCGGATCTTCCCTCCGGTTCAGGTATTTTTTTAAATCTCTATATGTCTATAGATTCTAATGTATATGTCTTTTTAGATAAAAATATTAGCTAGTTGTTTGTATAGAAATATTTTAGATAGATAGAAAAAATAGCTTAGATAGATAGAAAAAATAGTTTAGGTAGATAGACTAGTTTAGTACAAATCCAACATTTAGCCTAGTTTAGATAGATCGAAAAGGTTGTTTAGAAATATTTGGAAGTTAAATATTTTATATAGAAATGGTAGCTAAGATAGAAATTCTAGTGAATAAATAATTTAGGCATATTGCCATGTTAAATTTGTAAGGTTAAAAAATAGTTTAGATAGATAGAAAAAATAGTTTTGATAGAAATAGTAGTCAATAAAATTAGAAATATTTTGCACTTAAATATTATTAAAGGATATAATATTTGAATAGAAATAGTAGTTAGTAAAATTAGAAACATAGTAGTTTAAATTAGGAATATGTACATAGAAATATTATTCAATGAATTTTTTAAACAGAAATATTAGCTTAGTTTTGGTAGTTATATTAGGATTCTTTAGAAAATATTTAAGTAGGTGGATTAAATTTATTTGAATGGAAACCTTTTGGCCCCATATTAAATATCTAAGTTTAAGAGAATCGGTGTCAATTGTGTTGGCAGGCATGTCAGAAAGATTACCTTTTCAAGTGTTCTATAGGTCTGGGGATGTTAGATATGGTCCTGAAGGGGTAGATTTGTCAGACTTTAGTTCCTTCAGAAAGGAAGTACCTCGAGCAAGAGAGAGGACTTGGGTTTCAATCTGCAATTGGCTATTTAAAGCTTTCAGACTTAATCGAGAGCAACATGAGATTTCGGTCATGGTTGTTGTGAATCGGAGGGAACCGGTATTTGGGGAGCTATTGCCACTTCAAGGCACCCAAAACTAGAGGAACTATGTGAATCTAACCACTAGTCGGGGTTTACCTCTGGTATTATTTGTGCAAGCGTTCGAAAAGGCTACAATTAGTACTGAAGCAGCTGACGAAGATGGAGGCCAGGGGGATACAGTATTAGAAGATTGAGAGACGATGTATGGACAAGCTGATGAAGATCCGGATACGATGCATGAACCAGATGAAGATGGAGATGCCTCACAAGAACCTCGTCAAGCAACTGGCGAGACTGATGAGGGGGAAGCCAATCCCCGCATAGTCAGAGGGAGGGTGAAGAGCATGCAGTGGATGATTCATCTTCAGATGATGAAGATGATTATTGTGTCCCGCAGAACTAGGACGGGTACGACTTTTCGAGGCTAAGTATAAATGAAGGTGAAGCGGTGCAATGGGAGTATAGGGAGAATGAGGTCTGCGTCGGTTCAATGTATGCTAATCCTGATAATATGAAAGAAGCAATAAAACATTGGTCTACTCTGTCTTTGCAAAGGCAGTTCAAAGTGCTCAAGAGCAGTCCGCAAACATATGATATTCGTTGTGTGACAAGCGAATGCCCGTTCAGGGTGTACGCGTCCAAGGGCATGTGGCAGGATTACTGGCAGGTCAAGATTGTGGTAGATCACACATACGAGCTTGAGCAATTAGCATCAAGGCACTGCAACCTGACAGCTGCCTTTATTGCTAACTACATGTATCCTCATATCGTGGAGAATCCTAGCTACGAGCCAAAGTCAATTATTTGTTCCGTTGAGGAGGAGTTCAAATATAAAATTAGCTATAACAAAGCTTATAGAGCGAAGCAGAAGGCGCTTGAGATGAGGTGGGGCACGTATGAAGCTTCATATCATAACTTGCTGGTGTTGTTGCAGACTATATGCCTTCGAAATCTAGGAAGCTTCTATGGCTTGAAAACATATCCTTGCGTCCAGAAACCTGGGAAGCAGGTGCTCCAACAGTCATTCTTGGCCTTGGCTGCTTGCATTGAGGCGTTTCTGCACTGTCGACTAGTAATCTGCATAGATGGGACATTTTTAACAGGAAGGTATAAAGGCACCATTCTCACAGCCATTGGATGTGATGGTAATAGGTAGTTGTTGCCTTTGGCAATTGCTTTTGTTGAGAAAGAATCTGGAGATAGTTGGTATTGGTTTCTAGAAAGGGTGAAGCAAATGGTTGTCAGAGATGTGGCCAATATGTGTCTGATTCATGATCGGCATAAGGCATCTTACAAGCAATCGACGACATGCAGAATGGTAACCAAGAGCGTCGTTGGGTTCCACAATGGCCGGACGTAAAGAGCAGGTGGTGCATGTGGCATATGGGAGCAAACTTTCACAGCCAATTCAAAAACAAGACCCTTATGAACCTATTCAAGCGATTATGCAGCCAGAATCAGGAGAGGAAATTCAACTTGTTGTGGAAGAAACTAGATGAGCTCACAAAGAAGCAAACAGCTGAGCTAGAGAAGATAGCTATCAATACGGAGGAGGACGACCTTGTCTCCCTGGAAGACGTGGGCTTGGATGGCCCAAATGTCAGGAGGAAAAGAAGAAGGTAAATTAAGACATTCTCGCAGTGGATTGAACATGAGCCCAAAGAGAAATGGGCTTTACTATATGATGAAGGAGGGGCTCGGTATGGTATAATTACTACAAATCTAGCCGAGGTCTATAATTGGGTGCTGCGTGGTGTAAGAGGACTACCCCTTGTGGGGATTGTGGAGTTCTTCTTATATCGCACATGCAAGTATTTTATGGACCAATTCGCGGTGGCAGATAAAGATATGCGCAATAGTTAAATAACTTATGGCTACAAGATTACTGAGTACATGGAGAAAGCATTTAAAAAGGCTTATCTGCACTGGGTTTGTCCAGTGGGTGCAGTGGAACGTCACTATGAGATTACATGCAGGGACAAAGGTCGGATGGGTGGCAGGCGTGAGAAGCACACCCAGGAGTATGTTCTCAGCAATGATGGTTGTGTTTGCTCATGTCAAAAGCCAAGGCTATATCACCTGCCATGCACACATGTTATTGCTGCATGTTTCAAGGCAGGGGGATTGCAGCCTCGTATGTTTGTCTCACATTACTTCATGAAGGAAACAATTTGGAACACCTGGCAGCGTGAGATTTACAGATTCCGTATACTGGGAGACTTCAGAACTGACCCTGGACATAATGCAACTTATATTCCAGATCCGGATCCAGAAATGATTCAAGCTATTGGGCGTCGCAAGAAAAAACGCATCCGAAACAATATGGATCGATCTGAAGCTGGTCCTGCAGTGCGCATCTGTTCGAAGTACCATGAGACGGGTCACAACTACAAGAATTGCACGGCTTTAACCTACGGTGCCGCCACAAATCAGGCGGGTCCAAGTGGAAGTGCTCCAGGTCCTTCAACGCAGACTGCCACAAATCAAGCGGGTCCATCTAGAAGTGCTTCAGGTCCTTCAACGCAGACTGCAAGTCGTCGTGGTCGTCGTATGACTAATGATGGGCTCATGTAATGTTAAGAAGCTATGTATAATTTAATAGTGAACATTGGCGTATCTATAATTATGTATGTTAAGTGTTTGGATTAATATGTTATGTGAAGAACTATGTTGTAACTATTAAGTGGTAAGAATTATATTGTAACTACTAAGTGTTAAGAACTATGTTGTACCTACTAAGTGTTTTTACATATTATACTCTGTTATGCTTTCTTATGTTATGCCTTTTTTTTACATATTATACTCTGTTATGTTGCTTTATAATAATTAAATCTTGTAGGAATGGCGACTCCTGAGCTGCTTGACGCTCAGGTCGACATGCAGCACCGGTCGTACGTGGCTGCCATTCGTGGCCTTAGCCAGGGTAAGTTTTGGGCACGTGTTCCCATGGCGACGATGCCGATAGACCCATGCTGGCTTCCTAGGTATGGGCTATTTCAGCAGTCACTGTAATTGTTTAGTCACTCCTATATTGCAATCTGATATATATTTCACGATGTAGGTTACGTGCTTCAGGTCTTCTGCCGCTCGCGCGGTTGGTTGAGGGAGACATGGTCGATCCCAACCATCGTCCCAGGGACAAGGCCACACGGTTTCAGTTCGACATGTCCCTGATCGTGGCACTTCTCGACCGTTGGCGTCCGGAGACACATACGTTCCACTTCACAGTAGGTGAGATGGCTCCAACCCTACAGGACGTGGCTATGCTTCTAGGGTTGCCTTGTGCGGGCCGAGCTGTGGGCGCACATGACGTGCCAGCTTCGTGGCGTGATGAGCTTCTGGCTCGGTTTGCGGGTGTTCAGCAGAACGCCCGTGCCCCTCCATACCGGACCTTCGTTTCCATGCACGGGCCGACGAAGAGGTGGCTCTTGCAGTTCAGTGTACGTAATAGTGAATTGAATCTTATGGCACTGATATACTCCTATGTGATATATTGTTTAGTTCTTGGACTAACTATGTGATATATTCCTATAGGCGGAGTACATGAGAGACGACGCAGACGACGCTACAGTTGCTAGGCACTTTGAGGCCTACTTACTGTGGCTGTTTGGCTGGGTCATGTTTTGTAGCTCCCAGGGCGACTCGTGTCCGAAGCACCTCTTTCCAGTGGTGAGGGCGATAGCAGATGCCCCACTTGACGACGTGCCATAGTACAGCTGGGGTTCTGTTGTGTTGGCCGCGACGTACAGGGGCCTTTGCAAGTGTGTCATGAAGGTTTCAGCAGATGAGCCCATCTTTGTTGGGTGCCCCATGATCCTATAGCTCTGGTCCTACGAACGGTTCCCCGTGGGCGGGCCTTTGATAAACTTGGACCCGTACACTGATCTGTCCCCAGACCACGATGAGGTCGACATGCCTACGATGCGTTCGTTGTGGTGCCTCAGGTAGGTATGTGATGTTGATTTAGTTATTTGTTAATAATGTACTGTCAATTTGTATAGTAAATTTCAGAGCAATTATTTTCTTTTTTGCAACCTATTTGGGTCAGCATGCAGACGAAGAAGTCATACCCTGACTTTGTTGGTCAGTTCGACGCCCTTGTGGACAATGACGTGAGGTGGACATCGTACAGTCTTGCCGATGTTAATGCACGAGCACCGAACTGACTTTCTTCGTTGTGCCTACGTGACCAGCAGTACGGGATGACGAGGAAGCCAATCATCTATGACATCCACGTTGAGGAGTACCACGTGCACCGAGTCATGAGGCAGTTCGGCCTCCACCTGGACTTTCCCGTTCCCGTGACACACTCAGTTCAGGCCCACGTGCACAGGTATGGATCTGTATGTTACATGTAATATCTTCTAAAAAAAGAACAGTACATATAGCCTGTCATATTTGTGTTATTCTAGGTGGACACGTCAGGGTCAGCCTCCAGGGTTACTTTGGGCGGCAAAGGTCCTCCCTTACGTTCAGTCCTGGGACTAGGCCTTGGACGATGTGGTCTTGGAGAACCGTCCACACACGGACGAGGCGTTCTCTCGGTACCTATTGTGATACCTTCCGAGGACGCGCACGCGCGTCGTGCATGTTCCACCAGAGGCGCCTATGGCTATGGCGCAGCTGTCTGACACGTACCCCCTTTTGAGGGACCAGAACTTCGCTATAGCGGTATGTTTTCTTATTTGAACTTATATTTTCTTTGAGTTGTTATATCTAACTTCTCACATTATTTATTCTCTGTAGTACGATGTCATACAAGAGATTGAGGCAGAGGCTGCATCGAGCCTTGCCCATTGCTCCGACATGACGCACGCTCAATACCTAAGCGCGTACAAGAAGATTGCTGACCTTTGTGGTCGGTTTCGCCGAGCCGTCACTTGTCGCAGTGATGACACCACCCTTCCACCTCGTGGTCCACGTCCGGGAGCGTATGGAGGTACGTGTACACGATAGGACAGCTCCGCCATGGCATGGGGTGCGCCTCCTCCGGCACCCTTTGTTACCACGACCACGTCGCCTCGTCCTCCTCCACCCATGTACACGCCACATCCAGGTACACCATACTATATTGTTTTCTTACTTATAATAGCAATACAACTTCAAACTAAATATGCAATGCGCATCCCTTGTTGGTGTACTTGTAGACTCGTCGTCTTTTTCTACTATGGGTGCATACGGGGCCGGATCTACGTCTCTTCTACGACCCATGACTAACTTAGGTATGTATCAAACAACGTGTCACAACTACGATAGCAAGCGTCTATTATGTTAGATATTTGACATTTATTTGTTTAAGCAGAGTACCGAGACATTGGTGGGACACACGACGACGACGACGACGCAGATGAGAACATGGGCCAGTTTGACAACAAGGAGTTGGTTCAACAGTACTACGGCAGTGGCCAACATGACGTTGCGGGCCCTTCACAGCTTAGTGGTGCACCACAACCGACGTAGGGGGCCACGTAGGAGGATTTGACACCACTTCCTAAGGCAGGTCGTCGGCCAGGTCGTGACATAGTTCCCCCGGACCCACTGACATACCCGCGGCACCATACCAGAGCGGCACAGGCTGCGGGGAGACGTGACAGGAGAGGGGCGCCAAAGCGAGGGCGCATCTAGTCTTTATGATCATCGTGCTTTAGTCTTTTATATGCATGGCTACTTCTTCGTACTGGAACTATGTTTAATAATTGTGGTTTCATCTACATTGAACGTTGGTCCTGTGATCCATCACATCATGTGATTCCTATAAACGTGACTACATACCGTACACCCTATAAAGGTCGTAGACTGAAAAGGCTAAATAAAGTAGCATGGAGGAATCACGTGGTACTACACCACGCAACACTCTGCCTTATCTCCAAAGACTTTTGGCATCTACAAATACAACTTAAAAGGGAAGAGGACGAACAGAAGAATCGGTACAAGGAGCCTGCACAATCTTCCACAAGCGATGGAAGGAACAAGAAGGGAAAATTTCTTCGCTTCACCCAGTAGATTGGTCGTTGTCTATTGTCATTTTACATTACCTAAGGCATGTTATCCGTAGGCACGGTAACCTAAAGGTTAGTAATTAGAGGTACCTCTCATGCCATTGTACCGATCTCTCTCCCTCCCTGTCTCTCTCACTCTTTGTATGTGTGTCTATGTCTTCACATGAACCACTAAAAAGGCTATGCATGACTCATGAAGGTGTAGCTTTTGGAGGAGTAGCCTTTTCAGATGGACGAGACAAGTCCATGTCCAAGCACAGAGCAAAGCAATGCTCTTGTCGCAGCGCAATAAATGGTAGTACTGCACTTGCAGCAGGGGCAATAAATAGCATATAGCCGAATAACTAGCCTTTTCAGATGGATGAGACCCGTGCATAGGTATGGTAGGCTTTTCATAGCATTGGATGCGTCCTTCAAACATGAACACTGCCACCTTCACTCCACGTTCACTCCACCAGAGACCTGTTAGGTTTTTAAGACCGTTGCATGCCACATTTGCAGCTTGATATGACTACTCAATTAGCCGCAGAAATACAAGTGACCCTTTTTCAATTCTCCATGCACATCCATTCGATTCAACACTGCCGTTGTCCACCCGTTTTCATGCATGAACAAAGCCCATACACCATATTACGTGGCCTATAAATATGGGCCTCCCCTCTTCATACATATTATCAACACCACAGCTCAAACAAACCAAAGCTACCAATGGCCACAGATGCAGGGAGAGGGCGTGGTGCTGGAGGAGGGCGTCGCCCTGAACCTACCATCACATGGCCAGGGTCATTTGGACCTGATTGCTATGACACATTTTTGGAATGCTTTCCTCTTGAGCACCGCCATGAGTTCGTTAATGGGAAAGAGCTTAGGCCCTATGACAACCGTATTGATGTGTGGCCCAAGTGCAATCACAACAAGCTTTGCGTCGTGCAAGTGTACGATGGATTTCAAGACGGTGGTCGCTGGTTCTTCCGGTGTCCCATTGGGGAGGTGAGCATTGGGCATTTTTCTAATCATAGTACCTCCCTTTTTTCAAAAATCCTAACCAATTCATCTTTTGTAGGCCTACTTTGATGAACAAAACTGCCGCTATGCAAGATGGGTGGATCCTAGAAATTTCTACCACACTGACGAGTACATCAACTACTTGAAGTGCAAGATCAACAATTTGCGACGTAAGGTGGACTGTTTGAATAGCCAGCTCAAAGAAGCCACTCCATACCCGTACACTGTTAGCTTGATAGAGGACCCGCTTTGCCTTGATGTTTGGTGCAAGTGCCCGTACCACATGAAGAAGAATTAACCGCCTCCACCTCCAACTTCCTCCGGTGGAGGTGCAGGACCCTCTCAGTTTTCAGGTGGAGGTGGAGAACCCTCACAGAACTCAGCTGGGGGTGCGTGGTACGACCAGGCACCACCCTTGCATTACTCTCAGAGCAATTATTATTACTAGAAAACCTCATTAAGTTGAACCCTCGACTTCTTCAATCATCTAAGGCGTGTTAGGTTTAGAGCGGCAATATGTCGTCGTACATGCCACTGCTTTAAACGCATATCTTTATGTAATTCGAAGGTTCTTTGTCTCACTATGTTGCATATAATACCATAGTCTATGCAACAAGTAGAGTGAAACAAAAAATACCTTCCAGAGATGTATTTTCAGTATTTTAAATTTTAAAGTCGAGGATTCCTAATTTAATTGCTCTTGTTTTACATTAACATTATTATTTCATGTCACATGAAATAATGGTAATGCAACTCTTGTTCTCAAAAGACAACTAGCTAAATTCGGACGTATATACAAATTTATTTCATGCAAATACTTTGCCTACAAATCTAACCGCTAAGTACATTATTAGTTACACTATACAAATATCCTCTTTTCTCTAAAGAAAAGATAAAAAAAGAATTTAAATTTTGTATCAACTAACAATGTCAGAGGCCGCTTTATGGACATACAACTATGACGTCATACGACTAACGGACTAGTCAGCAAAACTCAAATTCATAACATTATGAAACATTATATAATGAAAAATATATTTTTGTTAAAAAAACTACATACCGCTGGTTGATACGGCTATAGCAGTTTCAACCGGCGAGTTCATCAGACTGTAGCCGGCTACATCACGGTGGCACCACGCCGGATGAAACGGTTATAACCGTTTCATCCGGCGATAGGTTCCATGGGCGATTGCAGCCTATCCCCGGACCAAACAGCGACTGGGTGACAAATTTGCAAAAAAAATTATCAGATATATATTTTTGAAATAACGAAAAATAAAAAATAAAAAAATAAAAAAATTTCCACGAATGGATACGCGAGGCTAGAAGGTTTGAAGATGACAGGAATAACATACTTGGGCCTGGAAAGAGTCTGTGGGCTTCAATTTTCCGAAGGACAAAGTAGCCCAACAAGAAAAGAATGGCCCACTTGAAGGTGTGATTATTCTTTCAGATTGGCTCATTCCTAGCAATTCCTCTCTCATCTTTACTACGTCAAGGCTGTTGGAACTGATAATTGTTCATCAGCCCCTCCCACTGCTGCATCCTCCTTTGTCAAATCTTGTCCAATTACAGAGAATCTTTTGTTTTCAGGATCGGATTGTGATCAGCGAAATCATGGTAGATAAAACAAGTACTTCAATTGGCCCTCTAACCAAATGGCCGGTGTTGCCATCACCAAATCTTGGCTTTGCATCTTATTTTCTAACCACTAAAGCCAGACCTGTTCGCAGCAATATGTTGCTGCTCAAAGCGTCGACTTTCAGTGATGCTACGTACGTATCAGTATTAATCAAGACATCTTTATGAAGAAATGAGTGACTCCAGTAGGCCAAACACTCCATTGCATTATGTTCCTTTCACTCATACCGTGGGAAAGAGATTCTACTTTTCAGTTTTCACCTCTTACAAAGATGGATGAACAATAGAGAAATAAACATATATGTACTCAGTTTAGCTGCAGACAGAGAGATGTATCATCCAGGACGAGTCGCATTTCACTCAGCTTCAACTTCTAGATGAATTGAAACATTTGCAGATCAATGAAAAGATTGAAATATTAGCACTGAAGCCTGACGACGCTGATCCACGTTTGTTCAGCAAAGTAGTATTGATGGAGATGCAGAAACAGAGAGGGACGCAAACTTTGCGAAACTTTGAGATCTTTAGCAGAGATCTCAAATATACATACATGATTGAGTTGATAGACCTACCTAACTGAACCATTATTATTGCACGTTACAGGGTTACGTTCACGCGAATTGAAGGCAGGCAACGTGCCTCTTGTTTCAGTCATTCGCTGACCAACCTGAATTAATCTGTTTGCTCGGAAATTGGTACATGTATTAACATCTGAAGATGTATTTTTAAGTCATCATTTAGGGCTGCTGGTAATTTTTTTTCAGGTTCTCGGGTTATTTGTCATTCTAATAATGTCAAAGAGATAGTTTTCTTCACAAAAACACTCTTTTGGGCTGTTATACTTCGATACAGTTTTAGTCTGATAGTTTGGTAGAGGATTACACAGTCGAAGGTGTGATAGTGCAGGAAAGAGCAAAGTTGATACTTTCAAAAGTAGAGAGAGAGAGAGAGAGAGAGAGAGGGAGAGAGAGAGGGGCTCAATCGAACTTTGTTTGACAACTATAGCGAAAGGGAAGTATCATACTCACACTGATCGTGGGTCTTATTCTTTTCAAAAATTTCAATTGAAACCTTGCTGCACAACTGGAGAAAGGAAATATTAGTTCTCAAATGGGGAAAAAACTGGGATTAAGTCGCGAAGAAGGAAGAAAATAAACAAAAGGTTGACAACAGGAAAATAATAAGCTGGTACTTTGAAAAACAATAGACAGCTTTGATGATCAAAGTTTGATCGTCAGAATTGTGTATGGATACACAAATAGACACGTATTATTGCAAGAAGCTTACCGTTGCCATGACGACATTATTCATGGTTTTATATGTGGCAGGCCATGACGCAATAACAAAATAATCAATTGGTTCAGCCAACGTCATGAAAACGGAACCTTGCAGGAATGTTCTGTGGGCCCATCTCGATCTAGACCTAACTCCAAATTGAGAAAACTCTCTAGTTTACAATTAAAAACTTTTTGCAGCGCCTGTCTCCGAATTCCAAACCCTGTATACCAAGTAACAAGTCTTGGATCTAGACCTCACGCAAGGAGGCGGACTTGTAAGTCAACTATTTGTCGGCCAGTTTTTACTGGCCTGATTACGGGCTGTCAGAGCATCTCTAGTGGGACATGTAAATTTGGGCTCCTAAATTCTATTTTACAAGCTCACATGTAAAATTTAGGGGCCTAAATTTGCATCCAACTCCAGTAGGACAAGCATCCATACACTAGTGAGGCATGAAAAATGGTGGGATCCATGATTTCAGAGGGAGGATGAGAGGCTCCCAAATCTAGGGGTTTGGAGGGAAATTTGGGAGGGTATGTAAAATAGGAGGAAGTTTAGGAGCCCCACTGGAGAAGGTTTTTTTTGCTTTAGCTCCTAAAATTAAGAGTAGGAGTCACTACTACAAATACGGTTTTCAGAGGCGGGAGTTTTGGATTTTCGGAGGCGGAAACAGTGTCCGCCTCCGACATGAGGCTTCTAATCAACGATTTTCGGAGGCGGTTAGGTGTAACCACCTCCGTTAATCCAAAAAAAATAAAAAAAAGCAAACCCTAGATGAGCCCGTGGAGCCCATCTGGGCCCGCCGAGCCCATCTAGAGCAGCAGCAGCCACGGATCCACGCGTCGGCGCCAGATCTGCTACCGTCGTTGCCTGCTCCGTGTCACAGCCTCGCCGGGGGAGAAGGCTCCTCGCCGTGCCGTCACCTTGCCGGGGAAAAGGGCCCTCTCAGCGCCGCTGCCTCGCCGCACCAACCCGTACCGTCGTGCCATCCCGCCTCCACGCCGATAGAGGAGAAGACTACGGGGAGAGGCCTGCGCCGTCGTGGATGGAGGCGGTCGCCGTCGTGCCTCAACAGTTCATGTCGCGCCGCGCTGTGACTGCCCGCCTCCGCACCGGCAGTGGAGGAGACGACGGGGAGGAGGCGCTCCAGATCCGCGCTTGCGCTGTCGAGGAAGGAGGCGCTCCAGATCCGCCCTTGCGCTGTCGAGGGAGGAGGCCTGCTCTGGATATGTGCCACCGCCGTCGAGGTAGGAGGTGTGATGGAGAAGGCACGGGCGGACAACAATTCGCGACCGACGAGGGAGAGCGAGGGAGGGCGACGGGGGAGACCGAGAGAGAGATAGAGGAGAGGGGACAGCTGGGTGAGTGAGATAATTTTAGGGTTAGAGAGTGAGTTGTGTACATATATATAGTATGAACATTTATCGGACCATCTGGACTCGATTTGGGCCGAACTATTTTAGGAGGCAGGCCTTTTTTGCAATCCGTATGTGAAAATTGATTTACGGAGGCGCACACGTTAAGACGTCCGCCTCCGAAAATAGATGATTTTCGGAGGTGGACATGTTAAGATGTGCGTTTCTGTAATTCAATTTTCATAGGTAGACAGATGCAAACACCTCCTAAAATAAAATATGTCCGCCTCTGTTAATGCATACTATTAACGGAGGCGGTCCTTTTTTATGTCCGCCTCCGAAAATTAACATGCAGTGTGTACTAAAATCCTATTTGTAGTAGTGAGCCCATTTAGGAGCTCCCACTGGAGATGCTCTTACAAACCTAACTGATGACATCAGCAGGGATGGTGCAGTAATTTGCACGTGCGACCTTGCGTGTTTGACGGCCATGCACTTTTATTTGTGTGCTGCACACGGTTCCTGTCATATACTGTCTTGTTTTAATTTCTTGCACTAGTTTCAACCCTCCGATTCGTTCTAGATCATGGAGAGTAAAGGCTTCAAGGCCTCAAGGGGTCGCTTTCTAGAGATATATGGAAAGTTAAGGAGATATACGTCATGCATTGCATAATAAACATTGAAGACAAGTTTGTTACACATTTGATTACTGATATAAATACATATTCAACCAGAAACAGTAGATGATAGCTAGAATAATCCTAAAATCATGGATATAGAATTTCTTCATTAATTTGTTTGACAGGCACAAATTCTTGACCTATGAAGATTCTAACCATAAAGATCCATGTTGTTCTAAGAGCATCTCCTGATCGAGTCCATTGTGCTTAGTGGTGCACGTGGCACTATTACATTCTCACTGCTACCTTTATGTCGTGTGAGAGACATAAAGTTATCTTTCATAACAGAACACAGACACATGATTGCACGTACCAGGAGGATCTTATGTATTTAATAAGAACAGGTCATACCGAGTATGCAGGTTCTTACGTACAGTTCTTGATGTTATAGTGACCTACGCGTACAGCATCATTGCGCATGCAGAGTCCCTGGTGAAAATGCACAAGCGGCTATGTGTGGGCTAAAGCATATCCCCTTTATATATAAAATACGCATAATACGCGCAATCACATGTCAACTATGTACCATCATCTGAGTTTGATGTCACACGGATCTCTGAGCGAGATCTCTGACTTGAAGAGCTTATGAAGAAGACCAAACCAACCACATATATAGTTGTTCCTGTCCTTCTTTCTCTGACAGTATCATAATTTCACAGTGATGTCCTCTTTATGAACAGAACTACTGAGAAACAACCAGTGCAAATGCAATTCATCTCATTAGATCAAGTCACAATCAAGCTACACCAACATGTGCTCTATCCTCTATGTGTCTGACCACGCACTTGTTTCCCAATCATCCGACAATATTTGAAGATCTCGTGATCCCATAGCAAATAATACGCACAATATAATATGATGTTTAGAATTTATCGGGGTGAAACTTTTTGAGGACATACAGCTTATAGCACACCATGTTTAGGTCGCTCTCTGTCACAACCGAATGGCATTCTGGGTATTCTCCAAAACACACATTTCATTTAATACTAATAGACATACCAAAATATGTTTTTAATGAAACTATATTTCAAAACTTGTCTACTTGTACATTTTCAAGTACCTGAACGCAATAAGATATCATAATATCCAACAAAATTTAGAATATGGATAAAAGACAATTTGGACATATTTTTTATTAAAGATTGTAGTTTATGTGCCAGGTATTTTTGAAGAACAGTATACATCTTCATATAAATATGTGCATAGCCCTATCTTAATTTCTGAACATCGTTGGGAGAATAATTGGACATATCGTTAGATGGCGTGGCACATATACCATTCAAATATTAACCCTTCTAATTTCTGTAACTAATCTAGAAAAAATAGGCACCTGTGAGAAAATGGGGCTCAAACCTAGGCAGACAAGTTAAAATCTAATGAGCTCATCAGTTGCACTTAGTTTGCATATGTGGCATAGTCACATCTACAAATAATTCTTTGTCAAGTTATTATGTTGCTGAAAATAATTCTTCGTGGTGAACTTGATGCATGGTGGAAGTGATTCTACTACGTATACGGAAGAAGTGGACCAGAAAGGTTTTGTTATTTTAGCAGTTTATCATTTCAGGGGATACGGATTCACTCTTGACGACATTGATCATCTCATATCTGCTTGTCTTGTTTTGACTGCGCATTACAGTCCTTGCAAACCTAACCGATGACATCAGAGGTAGAGAATTTGCTGCATCTCTGCACGTGCAACCGCGCGTGCTTGCCGGCCTTGTACTATATGTTTGTGGTGTGTGCTGGTGCCATGTTTAAATGTTTTCTTGCCTAATTTCTACTATTTTATCTCATATCCACGTCGTCGCTATATATACAAATATAAATATAACAAGATATGCAAACGCATCATGCCTTACATAATTCTAGTGCTGGTGAAAAGAAAAATGTCAACTACGCATATTAATTGAGTACACACATACACGAATATATTCATGCATGAATTTCAACGAGGCAAAACCGGGAAGATGATGCAATCCTCATTACATCAATTTTTCTTTTGCTCCCTTTCTTCGGCTTGTTGGACCGTATATGCAAGTCATTGGTTTTTAGGAGGCAAAGTCCCGTATGTGAATGCCCTTACACGTGTACAAGCAAGCCTACCTCTAGCTAATTGTCTATTTAGATGCATGCTCGTCCATCCTTGACCCGACCATAGATCCATGGCAGAATACCCATGGTTGTCCCAATGAAATAGTCTGTCTTTAAAGTTTATTTTTACTGTCAATGTCATCCACAAACTGTAATGGTTAATTACTCACTTGATCCGTAAACTATCAAAATAGATATTTCAGTCATCAACTATTCTTTTTAGTTTATCCTACCTCCTCGTTAGCATATCTTTTCAACCCTACCCCACCATCAGGAGGCAAGGTGGACAATTTTCGATGGGACAAATACAAACTGTGTCAGGCTAGTGAGATTGGGATATATGCGCGTGATATAGCCGAATTTATTTTGAAAAAATGCTTCCAACTACTCCCTTGTTTTTTTTTTCATCATCATTGTTTCGTTTCGTGGTCGATCAGCTGCTCAACAGCACGTCATCTGTTCAAACTGCAAGCCCATTTTCCACACGTGCGATGGTTTGAGGTTGTATAACTTAATGGGATGGATATGTCACTATGTGAGAAATGATTTAGCCTTCTAATGCACACGCGTACATACTATGATTTGTTCAGATTTTGCGTGATGTAGGATATGGGAGAAATAAATAATTTATCCAAATGGTTTGGTACACAAAGAATTAAGATCAAGATTTTGTCATACTCCTACGAGTAGAGGGAGGCTCAGTCATCGGTCGTTAGTCAAGTACAGAGAAGACAGACCAAACCGCTCGCACGCAAGGCGCACAAAGTCCAAAGTTCTTCGTCACAACACAAGCATCGTAAATCATATTCAGGTAATGCTATATCATCTAGACGGACAACAGGGATATTTCCGTACACAGTGCGCGGAAACATATCTTCTCCAATCTTCACATGTTCAACATGGCATTTTGTCCATTCCACTGCTTGAGCAATTTTAGATTAATTTTCAGAAAAAAAACCACATAAATAAGATGTATTACTGTTTATTTATTACCTCCATCATAATTTATAAGTCGTTTGACTTGTTTGACCCCAATTTTGACCACTCTTCTTATCAAAAATTTTGTGCAAACATAGTCAAATTTAAGTTATTATTAAAAAATATTCATTAATAAAGCAAGTCATAACAAAAAAAATGATATTTCACATAATTTTTTGAGTAAGACGAATGGTTAAAGTTAAAACCAAAAAGTCAAACGACTTATAAATTGGGATGGAGGGAGTATTTAATTGTTAAAGGGGCGAGTGGACATCCGTTCAATTGTCCGTGAAAATTTTTTTTAAAAAAAGATTCTTTAGATTTGTAAGAGAAAAAAAAGCTTTGCAAATACACTGTGCATGAATTGGAAGCAACGCAAAGCAAGAATCCGAGGCAAAAAGAGAGATCTGTCCACCCCAACGGGAAAATGGTGCCCGTTTTTCAAAAGCCGTTTCGTTCTAGACTCGGCTGTTGAATTAACTTGTGGCGCCGCGCCTCAACCACCTGCACAACCACGCTCGTCTAGAAGCCCATGACTTTCTTGTCCCTTGCTTGTCTCTTTGCCGCTCTGTCCATCACACATACACCTTTGTGGACAGTGATGTAAAATTGACAGTTTCAGTCACTGAAAAGACAGCCTGTTCTTGGAATAGATACATTTCAAAAGTCAGGCTGTGTTCAGATTTAGGAAAAAGTATTTCTCTAACAAATTTTTCCTATTCACCCCACTCACAGAACACGCTTCCCAGTGCACTATCCATCTAAAACTACTTTTTAGAGCATGGCTTATAAAATCACCGTCTGCTGGCGACTCAGGAAAGCCAGCTCACTCCTCGCTAGTATATTGCTTCCCTAGTATACTAGGCTGACGATTAAAGCTAGTGTCTCATTGAATACTTAATTAGTTTCCTTATCCATGCACACACGTACATTGGCTGAAACTACCTTATTTCTCGGTGCTGCTGCTTTGCGCTGGCGAGCGGTGAGGCGCCCGCTGCTCACTCTTTTTTGGTTTCTCTCTCGTCCAGCTGGGATTTGTATGACGTGGGTGTTGATTTCGCCTGCTGAGTCAGCATCATAATACTTGCTCTTACTTCTTCCAATCTGAACACAGCCTATGAATGTTGGAAATAGGGCTTATAATTTTCTAGATCAAAACACACGAGGCACCCACACGAGTACATATACAAGATGTGTCCCAACTTGTTGGATCAAATACACGTGCACGTGCCAAAATGACATGGTATTCACTCCGTATAGAAAAAAGAAGTTGTTTAGGATATTGATATGGTTTTCAAAACATAGTTTTGAGTAATACTTTTTACTATAAATATTTGTCGGATATATTTAAAAGTATTTTTTACGAAACTATATTTCAATATGAACATACTCATATCATTTTTCATATTTTATTCCGAACACAAAGAAAACAATTTGTATGCAAAGTTTGAAATGTTTGACTCAAAACAAGTTGATTTTCCTATACGGAGTGAATACATACGCAGTCAGATGTATGAACTTGTCGTTTTGGGTACTTTTGGACAAGGACATGGACTTTTGACGAAACAATTCACCAAGTTATTTTTTTAGAGAAAATGTGATAAAACTAGTACATTTTAAATTGTGACGCCACGAACATTTTTATGATGAATCTTCTACCTTAGTTATTCCATATAAGCACTACGCTGCGGCCTTATGTAGGATAAGAAACAAAATTAAAAATGTCGGAGGGACGTATCATTCATCCAATCTTGTATTCTTTAAAAATAAAACAAATCCAAACTTGTCTCTCAACGAGGAGAAAAAAGGAATTTATGAGCACCTCTAAAAGTGTTTCTATCTCCAATAGCTTTTTTTCTATATCTCGTGCACGCTCTATAGATCTATTTTCGCTATATATATTTAGCTGGCGAGAAATCGGAATTGATAGCATGTTAGCCCACTTATAGAAGCTGTTGCATAATATTTTTCTATCAAAACCTCTATTTCTAACAATTAGGATGGATATATAGAGCCCCTTGAAATTGCTCCAAAATTTGACCTTTTCATAAAAGGCACTATCTTAATTAAAAGTTATCTTGTAATTGAATACAAGATTCCAAATCTTTTTTTTAAACACAATATACATTCCATCTCTACACATACCTGCCTATGATCCTATTTAGATAGGGAAAGTTTGCAAAAAAATACTGTAGCAAAAGTTTGCGAGAGAAATCATGACTTTTAATCGGACAAATATGTGAATGAATAGTGGAGTTCAATCAATTTAAACCGGGTCTATGCCATAAAACACGTGCCATGCTAAATGACCACTCTTAACAGCATAGTACAACACATGGCACGTGTGGCAACGTTACACCACAACCCCATGAAAAAGTCCATACATCATCTTAATACCAAAAAAAATATCATCACAAAAGTCACCCTCCAAATTCACCCATTTCAATAACCACACAAGTTTCCCATTCAATTTCTGCCATATCGATCCCAATCAGCCACCACAAACACAAGCGCCTCTCTTCATTTACTCAAACACTCCACGGTGTAAAGTGTGAACGGTGCCCTGTCTTCATTTACTCCCGCGAAATAAAAGCCGCCATTGGCCTTTGCCGTGCTTACTACCCTCCGCCTCCGACCGACAACTCCCCTCCGCCGCGATCCACTTCACCTCTCCGACGAGAATTTAACGCCGCCGCGAGAAATACTCGAGATTTTAAATATCCACGACGACTCCGCGCACCCACCCGCCATCCCTTTCCCATCCCCTCCCCTGGTTGCGGTTGCGGCTCGACGACGCCGTTATTACCCATCCACCTCCCCTCCTCCACCTTCCCCGCTCTGCTCTGCTCTCTCTCTCTCTCTCTCTACTGTGATCTGCTCAGTACAAAGATCGCCGGCTTCTTGCTTCTTGGGCGGAGATGCATCGGCGAGCGGAGTTCAGCTTCCCAGGCTCGCCGCCGCGGGGCCTACCACCACGGCCGCCGGTGAACACGGTGGCGCCGCGGTACGGCGAGGAGGAGGTGCGGTGGCTGCAAGCATCACGGCAAGGCTCGCCGGACTACAGCTCCGGCACGCCGTCGCCGCAGCTCTGGGCGTACAATCCAGACCACCTCCAGAACCACCACCACCGGGCCTACCCGGCGTCGGCGGGGTGCTCGCCGTCGCGTGCGCAGGCCATCGCCGGGCACCGCCGCGAGATGCTCGACCTCGTCCACGGCCTCCCGGAATCCGCATACGAGCTCTCCCTCCGCGACATCGTCGAGCACCCGCTGGCGTCTTCCTCCTCCTCGCCCCCGCCGCCTCCCGATCCGCTGCCGCAAGCTTCAATCCACGCCGTCCCACGACAAGCCGACGCCTCCATGGCCACTAAGGCGAGAGAGCACGAGCTCGCCGGCGGAAGGAAGGAGAAGGAAGCTGCCGCGGCGGCCACGGCGGATGTTCAAGTTCAGGATGGTAATAAGAAGCAGAGTGGTTTTTGTAAGAAGCAGGGGAGGAAGCAGAGGACAACGATGAGGAAGCAGAGGAGCTTGGAGCGGAGCGTGAGCTTGGATACTGGTCTGCTCATCAAGTTCTTTCTTCCAATTTCCATTGGTGGAAAGAAGAAAGTCTCGCCCAAGCCTGACGCAGCGAAGGACGGCAAGAAGAAGAAGGAGAAGAAGGAGGGGAAGAAGAAGAAGAAAGATGCGGCGGCGGCACCGGAGGAGGAATGGTGGGGCAAGAACGAGTTCAGCGAGGCTGGTAGCAGCAGCCGGACGAGCAGCACTGGAAGCAGCAACAGCAGCAATGGTAGCATCAGGAATGGACCTGTGAATGGCGGCGTTAATCCAACAGCGCCTTCCAGGAGTTGGAGCAGGTAATTTCTCTGCCATTTGTCAATGTTTTCTTGATTTAATTGAGGTTGGTCAAATTTTTAGCAGTTCGAGCATGTAGTTTGGTGCGTTTTTATATTTGTTAGAAATTCTCTTTTTCTTTTTAGAAAAATGCATATTCGTTTGGGTTTTTTTTTCGGGTTCTTCGGTTGGGGATCGCTGTGCAAATTAAGGTTGGTTGAAGTTCTTCAGTTCTAGTTTGGAGTTACGGGAAAATTGTGAGTCTGTAGAAATGTCTCTAAAATTTTGGAATTCAAGAAGAAACTAGCCCATTCCAGTCTCCATGTTATACAAATTTGTTTGTAAGGAAGAAAAGAGGGAGAAAAAAATCCTAATTTTGGCATTAATTAAACAAAGAACATAAACTTACTTTTTCAACAAATGGAAGAGACAAAAATCTGTTCTAGAAAGGGGGGCGAACAAAATTTTCAACAGACGCAGATAAAGAGCGCTGTTCTAGACTTCTTGTCTTCTAGAAGATAATTTTTAGCTCTGTTCAAAAAAAAAAAGAAAGAGCATATTTCTTGAAAATACCAACTATGGATGTCAATACATACACACGGAAACATGATAAAAAAAAAATCCAAGGACGTAGATGGCAGTAGACTGAATCAAAGCACAACCATTTTGTCAGAAAATGCGCCCCATGTTAGAACTTAGAAGTTGCACGGTTCAGGCGGCTTAAAATCGCCTCAACTGACTGTGCCCCTTTCTGGAAGCTCATGTGAAGTCATCAAGTATGGAACGGAGACAAACCCGTCAACACGGCAGAGTCATCGCTTGAAGTCAATTCTTGTTGCATCAGGACCCAACTTTGAAGTCAATTCCTGCTGCTTAGCTTCCTTCTTGGCAAAATCCAACGGGGCATGGCATGAGTTCACATGGACCTTATTTCTGAAGTCCAATGTTCCTTCTCTTTCAGAATTAGAGTTTCAGAAATTTTGTCATATGGCCGCTAATTCTTGAAATCTTGCTATTGCTTGCGAAGATCGTTTATCCATTGGTTACCTAACTTTCAAATTCCATGGGTTAAAGTACTAATCACAAATGCGACTAGTGCCAGACTGCTAGCCGTTATCCTTTGAAATATGATAATCAGATAACACATTGCTATTTTGTTGTTTAATACGGCATTGCATCTCTGTAGCATGAATTGAGTAAGTGCCAATTGGATCCAATCATTCCTCTATTTTAGGACCTAGTCGCTACTCACTTATACGTAGTATATTTGTGCATGCTGCCTACCTCCTTTGGCCCTTTCTCTCAAGAAAAGCTCAAGACTGGCTCATTTCACCTGAAGCCCAATGATTACATCTATGCTTTATGTGTCATTCTGCAAGTTCTAACCAAATCATCACATTCCACTAACTATTGGAGCATATGTGATTCAGTTAATAAAACGATATCACTAGTCTAATCATCACTTATCTAATCAGCTCTTCATTGTTTGGCACAGAAAGCGAACTGGGTGCTATACTTTCTTCAGGGCAAACAAGAACAAAAATGGAGTAGGCCAAGAGTAGAATGATGACAAAGGACACCACAAAACCAAAGAATGCGGCCGTTGATCAAAACCATCAGCATTGTCACGCAGCTCAAGAAGATCAAGCAGGCAATAAATTTCCACATCTGAACTGAGGCAGAGATCACACAATGGCTGATTTTATACACACATAATGGCAGATGGCCTTTTCCTTTCTCAACGGCATGTGATCTTCATGGTTTAAACAAAAGGACAAAGTATACTTTGGCCTACAATAGTTTGACTGGTTCACACATCATAGAGATTAATGTGGACAATACACTGGAGGCAGTGGCACCAATGCATACTCGCACAATCTTCTGTATTTTCTTGACGCAGTCACCTCTCTCTCTTGCACTATCTGTTGTTTGTACATGTCCTATGGAACCTCTGGCTTTAGAGACTAATGTACATTTTTTTAGTAGTTGTAAATAGAAAAAAAAAAGGTAGTCGATGTTGACACTTCAGCACAATTGCCTACTCTTATGGGGAGCTTACCTTTCCTGACGAACAATTTTTTTTTTTTTCAGACAACTTTGTCTTTACCAAATGATCAACGACAAGATCACCAGAGATCTACAAATATCCATTTCTTTATGTCAATGTTTGGATCCTATGGTGCTGTGCTTATACTATTGTTTTACTTTGCACGATACCTATTACCTAACAAAGTAGTGGGGCAAATAAGGTGGCTTTTTTAGACTTCATCATTTGTTGAATTGGATTCTAACGGAAAGAACCGGTCAGCCATACCTGACGGTCCTTTGCATGTGAGACCTGGTAGTGCGTGGAGCCAACGGATCTGGCATTTAAGTATTTCGTCATAGTTCAGGATGATCAAGCAAGAGAGTAAGTTTTTATTTGTAGTCACCCAACAAAAGAATCTTAATCTGTATAGTTATTTTTCATGCTTTTGCAACATTGAATTCAATAATGTTGAATCCGGATTCAGGATACTAGCAAATTTCATGAAACCGAAATTGAACAAGTGCATGCTAAAACTGTAACTACATGCAGGAAAAAAAAAAAGGTAACACGAGTAGGAAAAAAGGCAACATGAGTAGAACTTCGATCCAGGTAAACCTAAACCATATGTTAAAGACATCCCAACACATCATATATATTGCTTTGAGGAACCACTGATATTAATGGCACTAAAATATACAGAAATTGTTAAAATAAAATCCACATGTAGCAAAACTGAACTTGAACAAAGTGAATATTGGCTACCTATATGTAGGCCAATTTTTTTCAACTTAAACATAAAAATATGCATGGAAACAGAGCATTTGGAAAACAAGATGTTAGAAATGTAGTTAAATCTGGTACAAACAGTTAGATCCTGCAATGTTCATGAGTCCTGGCCTCCTGGGAAAACAGAAGCTTTCCCTCAGCTCCCCTGATCTAATGGAACATCTCTCATATTGTATTCTGTTAATGCAGAGAGTATGGCGTTTTATAGAATCTCTGGCAGGCATTTGATTGCAGAGCAACGGTCGACAAGAATCAACAGAAGTGCAGAGAGTTATCCAATCATCCAATCCAATTCGGCAGCATAGTCAGTGCACCACATCCTTCCAAGCTGAGAAGTTGGAAGGAGCTATTCTTCTATATTAATAGAAATGGCACCAATCTGGTGACAGCTCGTTAAAAAAAAAAAACTTGGAGGGAGCTGGGGTGCTGAACTGCTTCAGGTAGAAAGCTCAAATTTTCCCAGCTAACTTCAAGTGTAGTGTCCTAACCACACTTAGCTCTCCTAAACAGAACAATTCATCAAGCCACGGACAGGGGTTTGTAGCCCCTTGATATGGGCCAGTCAGAGCATGTGTATGGAAAACGAAAACAGTCTAATCCTGACCAGAAGCAGATAATTGCCCCCACAAAAAGAGTTCTTTTTTCAGTGGAAACAAAACATTCCTCCGTGTCAGCTCTTGCTAGATACATCTGTCTCCTCCTGGTTAGTGATCATCAGACGCTAGAACCATCTTATCTTCAAAATGTCTGATTAGCTCGAGGCTGACATGGTTGGGATGGACATCTGCCGCGTGTCTCAATGCAGCCTCTGCTTCCTCCACCTCTGAAATAGAGGCACCCTCACAGCCAATTCTGACCGTGACTTTCTGAAGCGCGGTCAGGCATTCCAAACCGATATCGATGCAATCAGCACTGGAATCCTTCAAGGTCCGGATGAAGAAAAAGAATTCAAGAATTTCAAGGCCTGGCATAATTGTAGGTGATACTCTGCCTTCACTGTCCTTTTTATGACCAAAGGGCATAGCGTCCTCCCCGTTCCACATATGCAACGAAACGCTGGAGTCCTCATTTTGCCGGAACTGGACCATTGAACAAAGCATCGAGAAAGATCTCAACTTCTGGAAGTAGCCAAAATTGGCAATGCTACTAATTGTCACAGAGGAGCTTGTTGGCAGTAGGAGATCGCGGAGCTCTGGCATCTTACCGATGACTTTGAGATCCTGCTCATCCATGGAAACCACATGCAGACACAAATGGGAGAGGTTGGGAAGACAGGAGAAGTTAATCCATGATGGCATCCTTGAGAAGATGATGCATCCTAGTAACAGATGCCGGAGTTGTCGAGGCAGAACAAAGCCTTCTGCCTCCCATCTGACTTGACTTGTCCAGGGAGAAGCATCAGTAGTATCATCAATGCCTGGAAATATAATTTCGAGTTGTAGATACTGGAGCTTCCTCAGATTTCTTAGAGACTTCACTAAATCTCTTTCCATGCTCTCATCCAACACAGCAATTCCAGCACGGAGCACCCGCAGTCCTGTTAGGTTGCCCAGTTCCTTCACAAACCGCCTTGCAGACCTTTCATCGGTACCACGGTATATCCGTAACTCCTCCAAGGACGTAAGCATCCCTATCCAATTTGGTGCTCTGGTCTTCCAATCGGCTCGGATGCACATCAATTGTGGCAGCAACCGGAGGCTCGATGGCAGTACTTCTATCCCGGTTCCATTCAACAGCAGTGTCTGTAAAAACCTCAAATGCCCAATTTCTTTTGGGAGCAAACGGATGTTTGTTTCGATTAGTCCAAGGTACCTTAAATGAAGTAAATGCCCAAGATGCTCGAGTTGGTAGCCCTCCAAAAAATCACAATGTTCAATAGCCAGCACACGTAATACTCGAAAGTTTAAAAGTGGGACCATCTTCTCAATAGAGCAATAACAAGTAACAAATGACCTCAGCTGTGTCATGCTCAAAATTCTTGAATGAGGGTTGTGGTCCACGGTTCTATTTTGGTGGGCTAGCCTGCGTACACTGCTTTGTGATAATGTTTCTTCGCAATCTAATCCATCTAATATGGAGAGGAAGTTTTCTTCATGTGACAATGAGCGGATGAGATCAAGCACCATATCATGAACTCGACAACCTTGCACAATGCCTTCTTCATCCTCAAACTCTACTGCCTGGATCATGCTTCTATTTATGAGCTCATTGAAGTGTCCCTCTCCAAGCTCATATAATCCAATCCCTTTTTCCTTATGAACAAAACCCTCTGCTATCCATTTCCATATCAACGGATCTTTACTGATAATGGAATCATCTGGAAACATACTTAGATACAATAAGCAGGTCTTCAGATGAGATGGCAAATCATAGTAGCTGTAGGACAATATTCTCATTGTACTCTCATAGTGATGGTTATCTTTATGGCGAAAACCAATAGAATTGTGCACTTCAGGCCATTCCTCCACTGGCTTACCCACCAGTAAATTAGCCATTGTGATGATGGCCAATGGTACACCACCACATCTTTTTAATATCTTATCAGATACCTTATCCGGTAAGTATTCAAGTTTATCAGCTTCAGCTCCAAATATTCTTGTGTAGAGTAACTTTCTGGACTCATCATCTGAAAGTGGTTGTATGTTGTAAACTTGACCGACTTCTGTGGCAACTTTAAATTTACGAGTAGTGGTTACTATTTTACTTCCACAATTGTTACCAACAAGAGCCAGTTTGATTGTTTCCCAAGATTGTGTCTCCCATATGTCATCAATAACAATGAAGTACCTATGTATGACAATGCAAAAGACCCCGAGTTAGTAAAACTATCTAGAGCAATCAGAATGTACCATTGTTACAAAACAGTTTAGCCAATTCCCTATATGCCATTGGAAATTATACTCATCCGTTATATGCCATTGGCCCTACATGTCATAGACACAAAAATCCCCTCTATGCCACCAAGTGGCACACAAGGGATGAGTTGTATTTTTTAATGGCATAGAGGGAATTTACTCTAACCCTCCGAGCCATTTATAGCCTTCAAATCCCCTAGTGGTGAACCGCGTATCAACACAAGTCCCCATGAATGTAATGCGAACTATGCAGATTTTCAATTATATTTAAGATAATGGGTTGATTTATTTTAAGGTGTAATTACTTGGATTAATTGATCCATTCTTGTATGTTTTTGTTAATTAGCCAAATGTAACCAATCTGTTTGAGCTTGGACAGATGGATTTAAATAATGTATAACTTGAATATTATATAGGCAGTGGGTACCCTACTCGACCTGCGGGGGTACCCCAGGCATTTTTTTTGCAACGAGACGATATTCTTACGCAGTTTGAGAAAACCCCCGAACCCCTACTTCATCCTTACACAGTGGCACCGTTGCCCAGGTGAGACGACTAGTGACCTTGACCGAACCATTGACCCGTGCTTTGGCATGGTGACAAACAAATGGATTTTTTAAAACCCCAGCCTAAAATTGGTTCCCACGGGATATCAAACCTAGTACCTGGAGAGTGCCGCTAGAACTATCTAACCAGCTAGAGGTATAAAATACTGATTCAAATCCACACAGCGTATAAAATGTTAATATAACAGAGAAAAAGGCAAACATATTCTCTTACTGATTGATTAGAATAAACACTGATAAAATGGATTACACATAGTAGATTGTAACATATAATTGATAAAAACATTTTTTTCAAGCAAAAAAATTCAATGTATGATTGTAAAGGATCACACATAGTAACAATGAGATGATAAAAGCATTGAGATGCACAACATAATGTAGAGCAATTTTACATCTACTCAAATAACAAAAGCACTCGCCAATCTAAAGTATTTTGTGGATGATGTTGTGTACCTTTTGTTCTCGAGGAATCCTCGAAGTTCATCAATGAGCTGTCTTTCATCTAGTATCATCATATTGAAACATGTCGTGTAGCGTTGCTTGTCAAGATCAATAAGAATGTCCTTGAAAACCTTCTTAAAGTCTGGATTCCGGCCAACAGGAACAAAGGCTCCGCAGCAAAAATCCATCTTAAGGTTCTCATAAACTGTTTTGACAAGAGTTGTCTTGCCCAACCCACCAGGCCCAAGAACAGAGATTTTCTTCACCTTGTCTGTGTGTGGCCCATCACCACCTTGGGATGAGAGCATGGATATGAGCTCATCACATGCCTTAGTGATGCCAACAAGCTTTGTCACATCATTATAAAGAGCTGATAGGCGAGGATCAACAATTGCTACAGTTGGCTTAGCCATAATATCGCCAAGCATATACCTCCCACGCCGGTCAGCCACCTCCTGGAGTTGCTTCTTGATATCTTTGATGGCACTAGCGATGTTATGGCGTGCCTTTGTCCTGTTGAACAGCTTGGAAATTTTCTTGAGGAGGCCTTTGAACCTGTCTGAGGTAGCAGGCTCCTGGCCGTCCACGCGAACCAGGAAGGTGTCGAGGATGTCCTCCATGTCGTAAGACACCATCCTGACTTCACAGGCCCATGCCCTAACCTGCTCATCGTGCTGGTCTGGCATTAGCTGGGCCACCTTGCAGAGGACGGTGCTCATGTTCTCGAGCTCTATCTGTAGATACTTGACTCGCTTCCTCAGACCCTTCTGCAGATTGTATTCCTCCTTAAGCAGCTCCCCCAGCTTGGGAACGAGGTTGCTAATTGCGCCGGTCACAAGATCCATGATTGAATGGTCCCCTGCGCTATCACTCAGATGAACAACTGTGTTTGCTAATCTATAGCCTGATGCAGATGCAAGCAACTGTGCTCAATTGTGCTCCCATATCAGAGGGGGTTTCAATACCGCGCTATAGAAGGTAGGTGCATGTTAGCCACAGCTTGACCCTCCATTCTGATTTTTTTAGTTCCAGTTGCAGTAGTCTTTCCCTGTCATCAATACTTGGTTAACAACGAATGCAATGAAATGTATTCCCTCTAGAATATTAGCACTAAACAGGCAGACAGCATCACTTGTATGATCCGTCTCACACACTCATGGAAATGAAGGATCGACAAACTTGCCTGCCACATAAAAAAAATATGATATGCAGCAGTTAGCTTAACAGGGGACCATGGAAAAGTACTTTCTGACAAAATTGTACAAAGGAAGTGTATATTTCTAAATAGTTCCTTGATGATATTGCCAACATACGTATACGTTTTGCCATACGAATCAGAGTATCAGAAAGTATTATCACTACACATCCACATGTTGATTATGTCACTTCAGCAAGGATTGGAATATGTAAAGTTTGAATATTAGATGCTTGGTATGAACCAAACAACACCCCCTCCCGCAACCCACCTACACCCACCCGCCCACCCGCATACACACCACCAACCCACACGAACAAAGGAATACTGTCCCTTAATCCTGTCTATTCCTTTATGGATACACCAATTTCCATTGAGAACACAACTCGTAAATTAGCAATTTGAAATCAGGTGAAAAGAGCATTACTGTTTTTTTTTTCATTTTACCCAACCACAGTTATGCTCTATTCATGTTAACCACATGTTATTGTGTGGCACATCTAGTTGCAGTGATGGCAATTGGTAAAATTATAACAATTCTGATGAAGGCTTACACCTATTGTAGCATCACATATGAAAAAATTTCGATCCTGAAAGTTCAATGTTTGCAATAGAAGTGGTGTACCACGTAATGTAATTAAAATGTTCAAGAAAACAATGTATCTAAAATGAATGCAATTCACAGTTTCACAAACACTGCAAACAGTTAACAACATTAACACAACAATCTTTTACCAAGTGATTGAGCATATGGCTAGTTTCGAAAGTAATCAACCCATAAAAATGTTTCCCCATGGCGCTAACACAAGTCCAACAGGCTTAAAAGACTGGAGATTTGGTAAGGATGCTGAATACCTCCTCAAAACGGCAGCGTAGCAGCCACAGCAGTATGGCAGTTGTGCTCGTCTGATCAACCGGTCCAGCCTTGATCTGTATGTGTGGCGCTCACTGATGACTAGATATTCAGAACAAAGCAGAGCGTGGTTACTGAAGGAGCCAGCAAGAACAGATGTAATGGGCTGCTTTCACATATTAACTAGACAGGTTACTGAATTGATTTCAGAACAAGTACCTTGAATCCCAGCCAGGATCAACGTTCTCCTACTTCACGCCCCAAACTCTGCTTCTGAGGGTCAGGATTCAATCAAGGATGCAGAAGGCAGATAGCAGCGAGGCCATTCCAGTTCTTCCCTGTCATGTATAACTGCTTAACACTACCAAACTCTGCAATCAGACTAAGAACAAGACATGTACAGACCACAGGCAGAGCTAGTCAAGTCAACGGACGTAGAAGGCACGGCGAAAGTTCCCAATCTGTGTCAAGGAAAAATCAAACCACTGCTATCAGGAGCTACAAATCGGCCCCACACGTCAGAGGGCTGACCAGATACAGTCAGCAGGTCGCATGGATAGATATCATCAATTGGTTCAATACTGTGAAATAAGGTGTGCATATTAGTTATCCGTAGTGCTGGCCCAGTACACGGACGATTGCAATCCGTCAATATATGCAGAAAAAGAGAAAAAAAAATAAAGCAGGGAATAGAGGTAGAGGTTCTGGTGAGGAAAAATAAAATAAAGAAAAGTGAAGGAAACTGTCCTGAGAGGCACTCCGCGGTCTCCATGCGCTGGCGTTGGTGCGCACGCTGCAGGGACAGACTGGGTTTTCCACTGAAGAGGCCATGCCACCGACGGAACGGCCAACAGGTAGAACAGGATAGCCTAGCCGCCAGTAGTTCAGCGCTCCCGGGATCGATCGACGACTGACGACGCCGATGCGTTGCTCGCCCACGGCAGAAATTAGGAAAACTCGTGGTTTGGGCATTATGTCGAGCAGGCGGCGGGCGGCGGTGCTAGCTGCGGGTGCGGAGGGTGTGACAGGCCAGAGAGGGACAGGAAGATGAAGGTGTGACAACGATGCAAGCCTACTTTGGCCGCTCATCTGTCGTCTGTATTTTCTGACAAAGAGAAGCAGTAAGAAAATGAGGCCCATGAGACAACAATGCCAGGCCTCACAACAAGAAGAAAAGTAGGCCCAGATTGCAACATTATATGCCAAAAGGCCCATGCATTTATGACACTAGATACCATAGTCTTTCCGTATATGAAGGAAGTGTATCATGTGTTTACCAACTTTTTTGCAACCTCAGACGATGTTGATTTAAGGGGGCACCCAGAGGAGATGAAAGGGGTGACTTGCAAGATTACACGATGTTGATGCAGGTTACAAGTTTGCACGATTGCATGGAGACGTTGCCATATAAGAAACGATGGATGACGATGATGAACGACAACATTATAGTTGTGACACCCAAAAGTGGCATGCATGGAAGGACTTTTCGTCTACACTATTTTTCTCACCATACTATTTTTCTTCCATGATTTTTTAACACCATACTACTGTAATTTATCTCAACCTGGTTGTACTACTGATGACGATTGGGCCCAAGGGTGTAACGTGGGCAGCCCACCAGCCCTTGTGGAGGGGTAGAGACATTGGGTTTTGGCAGGTACGAGTCTCCCAGAGGATAATGACCCTATCTCCTGTATGCCTGGAGTTGTATAGTAAGGAATGTGAGAAGTTAACACTTAATACATCAACTTTGGGGTCGCTTCTTATAGTTGCCCAAATACTCTGTTTAGGTGTGTTTAGATTGTAGAAAAAACACTGTAGCATAAGAAAAACACTGTAGCATAAGAAAAACACTGTAGCATTCGCTGGAAAACGTGTTTTGTGAGGGGGGAATAGTGAAAAGTTGAAATGAATAGTGAAAAGTTGGAATGAATAGTGAATAGTTGGGAATCTGAACATGGCCTTGTAGTCGTTCTCGCGGGCTTTTTGGGAAAGCGGTTGCTTCTTGGTCGCGTGCATTGAACACGCCCTTGGTCGACACTGCAAATCGCAAGTGGGTCTGCAAGGGGACCATTTGGTGAGCCTCAACCCGGGATGGGGATGCCTGAGTACACCACTAGATGCTGATCATGCGCTTCCTTCTTCCACATGTGGCCCGTTCCTTTGACCTAGGGAAGTCGTGGAGGGCCCCTACAGACGCCACCCACCATCAGCGGATGGGCCCTGACCGGGGCATGACCGGGGCATGCAGGCTCCTTCTGCCCATGCCACAGTCACTACAGTTACCGTAGTCATTTTGTCTCATGGGGAAGGTGCGCCCCCTGGATCCACCTTAGGAGCGGTCATAGGGTGTCAGCGTTACACTACTACAATGGAGCACTGTAATAACGGGTAAAATAACACTGTAATGACGGGCACACTATCTGTTATTAAGTTGTTGTCATTGTAGTGGCACCACTACAATGACGGCCAATGCGTCCGTTATTAGAAATAGCCACTGCAATGACGAGCAGGATGATGTCACTGCAATAACGGACATATGACGTTATTATTGTAATAAGGGGCGGATGACGTCATCACGTGCGTTATTGTAGTAGTAAAGAAATATATTTAATCGGGGGAGGCCCCCACCGGCCAGCCACCACCGGCCCCTCACCCCACAGATTTCCTTTATAGAGAAATTTGCGACTTCACGGTAGTGGGATTCGAACCCGCAACCTCTCCCTCACACACAACCCCATCTACCACTACACCACCCGATCAGTTGTGTCCACTATCCATTTTCTTTCCCCACAAATTATACTCACCCGAGTGTAAATCGTTTGTTTGAGGCTCTAAAAAAATTCAAATTAAAAACTTATCAAATACAAAGTTTCATAACGTTTTGAGATATACAACTTTCATTTTGATAGTTTCTCCATCCAAGGTCGTTTATAAAATTTGAATTTCAAATCTGAACTCTCTCAAACTTAGTTTTCGTTGACTAGATGATTTTAAATTAAAACTTATTAGCTATAAAGTTCGTAACTTTTCAAGATCTACAACTCTTATTTTCTCACTTTCTCCATCCGTGGTGGTTCGAAAAAGTTTAAATTTTAAATTTGATAAATCTAGTGCTTGATTTTTAATAACGAACGTAGTGACATCAGCGTCTCACTGTTATTGAAAATCATTTGTAATAACGAACGCATGACGTCACCTCTAAAGTTATCCCTAGCCTCGATTTTTAACAACAGATGGTGATGACATTAGTCGCATCCGTTATTAAAGATGGTATTTGTAATAACGGTCCATGATGATGTCAGCAGTGATACTATTATTAAAGATGGTATTTGTAATAATGGACAATGATGATGTCAGCGTCGTCTGTTATTATTGTGAACCATCCATTTCTAATAACGGGTGCGATGATGACGTCATGGTTGCCCGTTATTGTAGTGGTCACAGCAATGACGCTATCGCCTATGACATCAGCAACGATGCACTACAATGACATTTTTTTGGGTGCCCGTTACTTTTGGGGAAAAAAGCAGGATCATTACAAATGATTTGTGTGGTAGTGTTAGCCACCCATTAGGTCGACAATTCTTAGCTATGAAGGCTCTGCCTCCGGACGCTTTTGCCCTTGACTCCGCCTTCTAGAACATGGGCTCGGCCGCATCTCCCCTGTGGGCCATGCTGGCCTGCTTGCCTTGTGGGGATTCAGCTGCTTGCCTTGGGCCATCTTTTCTGATGCTCGGACCCCGATCCCCGGGTGCTGACAACTACAGCTATACCTATTTCTAAAGCAAACAATGATTCTGCCCTTTTTTTGGTCCGTCCTGTCCCCACCTATCTGTCTCACGACATTGCACCTGTCTGTTTTTCATGTTTAGACTTTAGAAGCGATCAGGTTCCTCTACTATAGGAACACTGAAAAAAACAAACACAACATCTCAGTTCGATCCAGAGTTCTAGACACGACAACGACATGATTCAATCCGGACACGGAGAGAATACGTCTCGATCAATCCATGGCAAAGACAGGAGAGAGGATTCGTGATTAAAAATTAATGATCATCAGCAAAATAAAGGAAACAACCAATCTGTCACCGAGAATAAGATGAAGAAACCATGCCGGCGAAGTCAGCTCGCCGTTGAGGAGCTCGCCCGCGGGGCCAATCACTGCAAGAGTTGGGCTCTGCTCGCCCGACCACCGTGCCACGGGTCGTGCCTCCCATTGCAACGCCGCGTCGATCACGACCCCGTCGCCGCACCGTGTGAGTCATGACCCCGTCGCCACCCCGCCCGACCGCCGCGCCGTCCGGACTGCGGTGTTTGCGTGAACCGCTGGCTGGTGCGGGCATAGGGAGAGGAGGGCCATCAATCACTGTGCCTGAGGCGTGATGCGGTGATGGGAGTGAGAAAGGACTTGTGTTCCCATGTAGTGCGGCCGCCGGCCGCCGTGGTGAGCGGAGCTACGGAGGAAAGTGAGGTAGGGTTTGTGGGAGACATTGACAGCGCCTTGGTTTTGATCTAGCGATATTGACCATGCGGATATGATCAAACGGCTAGAGATAGTCAATGGTCTACACAGGCTCAGTAGGCTCCGATAGTCCGACGGGGGGCTGATTCATGACCTGGGCCTAGATTTTTTGGGCCGTGTATGTACAAGGCGTGGATGAAAATGAGCCGGGCCAAATGCGACTCAATGAAAATTAGGGCTTGATTGGTTTCTGGACTGACATAGCCTGGCTCGTTCCACATATACGGGCTCCGGCCGGCCAGGCTCCATAGATGCAAAATGATTTTGTTTGGTTGACGTTTTTATGGAACCAAACTACCTGGAGAATGTGATTGGTTGCCTGCTCATCCACCTTCTTTGTGTCTACGCACGCTTCTCAATGCTTGGAGCTTGCACCGCCGGAGCCTGACTCCCAGGAAACAAGCTCTTTTGAGATGCAAGCCCGAGGTGCCGTTTTGCATCTGGCCAGCCAGGCCTACCAGCCCAGCAACGAGGGGCCTGGTTAGATATGGATACAGGCATCCAATCACCCCCTTAAGGTATTGCGCAGCAGAAACAGCACAATCAGAGCTCTATTTGACCCAGATCATGCTAAGAAAAATTGTCCGAGCTTTCATCGGACGAGAAAGGAAGAACAAGCATAGAACAGCACGTGAAGAGAACATGGACAAAAGAACAGAGTAAAATATTTTTTATTATGTCAAAGACGTGTGCTGATATTTTTATGTTGCAAAGCACTGAGTCTATTTAAAAAAAACAATTCAAATTATGAAATTAGTGCACTTTAAAATGCCTGAGTCACATAATAAAATTTACAAAATGAAACCTTATATATTTGATGATGCCTGTAGCAACGCACGGGCATGTTTGATAGTATATTATAATTCTTGTAAACAACAAATATTATAATTTTGGAGGAACAAGCAATGTTTTCTATAATGCACCAGGGTGAGGGTGTATTTTGTATAAAGAATGCAGCAACCAAGGATGAAAATGGTGTACTTGCACCGTTGTAATTGCTGTTGGTTCAGTTGCAGCTACGCTGGGTCAAATTGAAACTGGACCCGACCTAGTTGTGATTGGTTCATGCCTAGGTGCAATCGGTTCTCGTCCATATGCAACATGGATCGGATCCATTGCATGCAATTCGTTATGTCTACCCACAACTGATTCATTCTCATAGTAAATTTTTCCTCCGACTTGACCACCCGGCTGCACTCGCATCGGGAACGACGCAGCCCTGTACCTGGGATGTTATATTTAGTCCCACATTGGTAATTGATGGTGGGGGAGCACAACATATAAGGTCGGGCAGTCCTCATACTATAAGGCTAGTCTTTTGGGTTGAGTTAGGCCCGATGCCTTAGTTGTGTTAGGCTCCGTGGACCTTGCCTGTGGGGCGCCAGCTCGTGTGTACAGCGAGCCGGGCCGGATTCCGCTGCGCCACTCTAACAAGTGGTATCAGAGCCGAAGGTTGGAAAATTGGTAACATCTCCGGGTCACATGTTTACGGGGGAGCCCGTTGATATCTCCGTTGGGTCATTTGACCATTGGTCACGCAAGTTGACTGGAGAGTTTATACTCTGGGCCTGTGATGACGTCTTCTTTGAGATCACACAATAGTTGTGATGGAAGAGTTTGGTCCGATATGTTACGGGGGAGATTGTTATATTTAGCCCCACATCGGTAATTGATGGTGGGGGAGCACAACATATAAGGTCGGGCAGTCCTCATACTATAAGGCTAGTCTTTTGGGTTGAGTTAGGCCCGATGCCTTAGTTGTGTTGGGCTCCGTGGACCTTGGCCTGTGGGGCGCCAGCTCATGTGTACAGCGGGCCGGGCCGGATTCCGCTGCGCCACTCTAACATGGGAAACTAGTCCATTTGGTATTTGCTGAAGCCCCCAACCACTTAAACCGTCTACCTCTACGCAGCATCCACTACTAGAGAATGGAGCATTCGTCCCTCACACGTTAGTACCGGTTGTCTTAAAACCCGGTACTAACGTGTCCCTAGAGGCTCCTTAGGGCCCTCGGACCCTTTAGTACTGGATGATGACACCAACCGGTACTAAATAACGCCATTTAGTACCGGTTGGTGTTACCAGCCGGTACTAAATGGTCCCAGGGGTTCCCGAGGCCCCCGTGCATTTAGTACCGGCTCGTAACACCAGCCGGTACTAAATGATTCCGCGGGGTATAGTTCGAAAGGAAAACATATCCCACTCAATCACAAGTGATGCATAGGTGGGATGGTAGAGGGGGTCACTCGCGAGGCCAGAGGTTGTGAGTTCAAATCCCACGAACCGTGCACGCGCATTTACGCATGAAAAAATCGTGTGACGTGTGCGAGCCTCCTGGTAAGCATACAAATTTTTTCTTTATTTTTTTTTGCTTGAAACCCGTTAGTACCGGCTAGTGTTACCAGCTGGTACTAACTGGTCCGCCCCGCCGACCCTGCGGCCCCGTTAGTACCGGTTGCTGCAGCCGGTACTAACGGGGCTGCCCATTTAGTACCGGGAGCTCGATACCGGTTGCAAAACCGGTACTAACGGGGGTTTTTGCCCGGTACTAAAGGTCTCTTTCCTACTAGTGACCTATGCGACGTGTCCGGCCTCCACCAAGCTTGACACGCCTTGTAAGGAAAATGTGATACCAGCCGTGACAAACGGAGACAACAGGTGGGATGAAAACGGATCGGATACTGACAGGTATGCCCGGATAAGAATACAGATATTTATTTTTTGGCCGGATTGGATTCAGATACGGACAATATAAAGTATGCCGGATATGTATCAGGTATTGATATACATTACATATCAACAATAAACATTCAACTTTTGTTATGCGGATACGAATACAGACGGATATTGATTTTCCGGTTCTGGATACAGACTATACCATATAAGGCCTGAGGGTTCGGTTGGTCGGTCGGACGGGAAATATCCATACCACTTTCATCCCTACCGATAGGGAATCTTCCCCATCCGACCGTTGTCCCAGGACCCCTTTATGCCTACAATTGGGAGTCAATGTCCAAGACTATAAATTAGCATAGCTTCTTCCTCCACAGGCTGACACATGACCACAAGTACAAAGCACTAAACCGAGAGCTCTCTTCTTCCTCTCCAATGGAGCCTCCTAAGCTTAGGAGATGCTGGCCTTTTTATTACACTATTTCGTGCAAGCTTCCTTCATCTCAGTTGTTATAAAGGTATTCTACTTCATCCTCTCGCTACATTTCTTGATATTATGCTTAGTTTACTAGATTCATTTCATGATTTTTTTTGAAAGATTCGATTAAGAAATTGTGATGAATATACAACTTTATAAGAATATAGGTTGCTTGATTTTCTAATGAATTTCATAGGATAGTTTCTTTAAAAGTGTATTACTTATTTCATGATTTTGAGATAGATTTAGGGAGTTAATAGATTTTGTGGTAGGATTTTGAGCTAGATGTTGATGGATTTAGAGTGCCCGAATGTTAAAGTATAGTTCCTTTACAAGTATATAATTTATTTCATCACTTGGAGGTAGATTTACAACAACAACAACAACATAGCCTTTAGTCCCAAGCGAGTTGGGGTAGGCTAGAGATGAAACCCAAGAAACAAAGCTCAAGGCTAAGGCACGTTGATAGCTGGTCTCCAAGCGCTCCTATAGAAAGCTACCTTCTTGGAAATATTCCACTCCTTAAGGTATCTGTTTACCACCTCGTCCCAAGTTAATCTAAGTCTACCTCTACCTCTCTTTATATTATTGGCCCGCCCTAGGACCCCAAAATGCACCGGCACCTCAGGGGGCCTCCGTTGGACATGTCCAAACCATCTCGGCCGATGTTAGGTCAATTTCTCCTCAATGGGTGCCACCCCGACCTTCTCCCGAATATCTTCATTTCGAACTCTATCCCTTCTTATGTACCCGCAAGACCATCGCAACATCCGCATCTCTGCTACACTCAGTTTCTGGACATGTCGCCTTTTAGTAGGCCAACATTCTGCCCCGTACAACATCGCCGGTCGAACCGCCGTCCAATAGAACTTCCCCTTCAGCTTTTGTGGCACCCTCCTATCATAGAGGATGCCAGAGGCTTGACGCCACTTCATCCATCCTGCTGTGATTCTATGCTTAACATCTTCATCAATGTCGCCATCCTGTTGCAACATCGATCCTAAATACCTTAAAGTATCCTTTTGGGGCACAACCTGTCCGTCGAGGTTAATGTCTCCATCCTCGTTCCTAGTCCCACTAAAATTACACATCATATACTCAGTCTTGGCCCTACTAAGTCTGAACCCCTTCGACTCTAATGTGCGTCTCCATAGCTCTAGCTTCTCATTAACACCTTCCCTACTCTCATAGACTAGAACCACATCATCAGCAAAGAGCATGCACCAAGGGATATCCCCTTGTATATCCCTAGTGACCTCATCCATCACCAAAGCAAACAGATAAGGGATCAATGTTGACCCTTGATGTAGGCCTATCCTAATAGGGAAGTCAGTGGTGTCGCCATCGCAAGTCCGGACACATGTCATAGCATCCTTGTACATATCCTTAATGAGGGTAATGTACTTCGTTGGGACTTTGTGCTTCTCTAAGGCCCACCACATGACATTTCTCGGTACATTGTCATACGCCTTCTCGAGGTCAATAAAGACCATATGCAAGTCCTTCTTTTGCTCCCTATATCTCTCCATCAACTGTCGGATTAAGAAAATCACCTCCATAGTCGATCTTCCAGGCATCAATCCAAACTGATTTTGGGTCACACGTGTCGCTCCTCTTAGACGGTGCTCAATAACCCTCTCCCAGAGCTTCATGGTATGGCTCATCAGTTTAATGCCACAGTAGTTAGTACATCTTTGAACATGTCCCTTATTCTTAAAGATCGGTACTATTATACTTGTCCTCCATTCTGTAGGCATCTTGTTAGACCGAAAGATGAGGTTAAAAAACTTAGTTAACCATACCGTATCTCTATCACCTAGGCATCCCCGCACCTCAATGGGGATACCATCAGGGCCCATCGCTTTACCGCCCTTCATCCTCTTCAAATCCTCTCTGATCTCTGTCTCCTGGATTCTTCTCACAAAGCGTCTGTTGGTATCATCAAATGAGTCATCTAACTCAACGACAGGGCCCTCCATCACCCCATTAAACAACTTGTCAAAGTACTCTCGCCATCTGTCCTTGATCTCCTCATCCTTCACCAGAAGTTGATCTGTCTCATCCTTGATGCATTTGATTTGGTTGATATCCCTTGTCTTTCTCTCGCGAATCCTAGCCATCCTATAAATGTCCCTCTCTTCTTCCTTCGTGCCTAGCCACTGATACATGTCAACATAAGCCTTACCCTTTGCTACACTCGCAGCTCGCTTTGCAGCCTTCTTCGCTACCTTATAGCCCTCGATGTTAGTTGCACTCCTATCAAGATAGAGGCGCTTGAACCACTCCTTCTTCTCCTTAATAGCCCTCTGCACCTCATCTTTCCACCACCAGGTGTCTTTCCCTTCCTGTTTTCCTCCCATACTCACACCAAAGACTTCTGCGGCCGCCTTCCGGACACATGTTGTCATCTGTAGCCACATGTCGTCTACATCTTCTCCTTCGTCCCAGGGCCCCTCCTCTACCATCCTCCCCTTAAACGTTTGCACCGCTTCTCCTCTAAGCTTCCACCACTTCGTTCTTGCCATCTTGGCATGTTTGTCCCGATGGACACGTACCCGCAATCTCGCCACCACAAGCTTGTGTTGAGGGACAATACACTCCCCAGGTATCACCTTACCATCTAGGCAATCACGTCTATCGTCCCTCCTCACAAGGATAAAGTCGATCTGGCTCGAGTGTTGTCCACTATGAAAGGTCACTAGATGGGATTCCCTCTTTCTAAAGAAGGTATTCGCTATCAACAAGTCGTAGGCCAGCGCAAAGTTCGAAATATCCTCTCCCTTCTGGCTCCTGCAACCATACCCGAAGCCCCCGTGCACTCGCTCAAACCCTACATTAGTCGTCCCCACATGGCTGTTGAGGTCTCCTCCTATGAAGAGCTTCTCGCTGATAGGCACGGTGCTAACCATACCATCCAGATCTTCCTAAAACTGTCTCTTGACACTCTCACTGAGGCCTACCTGAGGGGCATAGGCACTAATCACATTCGAAGTTGAATCTCCAACTATCCACCGAACTAGGATAATCCGGTCGCCTCGCCTCCTAACCTCTACAACTCCGTCCTTAAAGCTTCTATCGATCATGATACCTACGCTGTTACTACCTGATGTTGCCCCCGTATACCAAATCTTGAAGCAAGTGTCGGCCACCTCCTTCACCTTCTGGCCCTTCCATTTAGTCTCCTGAACGCATAGAATATGTTGCCCCGTATACCAAATCTTGAAGCAAGTGTCGGCCACCTCCTTCACCTTCTGGCCCTTCCATTTAGTCTCCTGAACGCATAGAATATTTACATGCATCCTAATAGCCGCATCAACTACCTCTCGTAGCTTAGCCGTTAGGGACCCTATGTTCCAACTAGCTATCCGAATCCTAGTTGGCTCGGCTAGCTTCCTTACCCTTCGCACCCGTCAAGGGACGTGCGAAGACCCTTGCTTATTTTTCACTACACCCGGGCGTAGATGTAGCGCGCCACTAAGGTTGCCATGACCCGATCCTTGTTCACTTTTCATCGTACCCAGGTCACGATACGACGCGCCATTGGAGGGATAGCGACCTGGCCCTTGCCCATTTAACACCACACCCGGGTTCCGATGTAGCGCGTCGCGAAGAGGGTTACACCCCAACGAGTTTCTTATGGGTTTCAAATCCATTAGAGTGGCTGACATTTTCCGCTGGTTCGCCAAACCTAACGCGGCCATCCTCCTTTACCCGGGCTTGGACCGGCTATGTTGAAACGTCTCAAGAAAGTCTTCCAATCAACATAGGCGGAGTTTGGAGCTTATAAATTTTATGGTAGGATTTTAAGCTAGATTTTGATGGATTGAAGGACCTACATTTTGTGGTAGGATTTGGATGGTAGTTTGTTTGTAGATATAATATTTGTTTCAGGGTAACTATTACTGTTCATTTAAGGCAGCATGGATTCAGCGTTGGCGACTAATCTCAACATAGTATGCTGCACGTGGAGGCACGAGATGACCTTCTGTTGGTAGTTTGTCTAATATAATGTTTACTTTTATTGTCGATCTTAGATGCACTATTCACCGGGCTTCAACTGTTGGATATTTTCCTCTTCAAAGGAAGAGATAGCCAATAAATCAATAGTTGCTTCTTGGTATTAACTGTTATGACAAATTTTGATAAGGTCAGAGATCCGGTCTGTTTCCCACGTTTGAAGTAATGCACTGTGGGTGTGCTTGATCATCATTGTGCGAAACAGAGGGGTAGTCGTATGATGCATGTGAGTAGTTCTCCTCGTGACTCCGCTTCTTGGTGTGCTTGAGGACCTCCACGCAGCAGTATTTGTTGTACTTGCCGAAGGTGTTCGTTTCGGTGAGCATCTTTTCTGGTGTTGAGTCTTCTCACATTTATTTGGATTTTGCAGTAAATATGACTCATCTAGACTGAGCACACTTTTGTTATCCACTCTACAAAATTAGATAAATTTTATTTGTTTTGATAACGAAGTTGCTAACTACCCCGTAGATGGATGCACCAAGTATAGTTCTTATTTGTGAGCACTGACAACTGTAAGAAATTAGGAACAGAAGGCACAATATGATCAACGCAAGTTCCCTGTAATTATTCTTGTGAGATCACTCTTTTATACAAGATTTATTTGAACGGCATAAAAATATGTTGGATTCTCTAGCTGCTTATTTTTCAAGTAGTCCAGCAATGTTTGCGTCGTTGGATTCCAAGTACTTCCTGCGCTGGCGACCAATAACAATGTAGCAATCCAATCCTGAGAATGGAATTTTGTTAGCTCCCCATAAAATTCCTTCAAAAACTCGTAAACATGTGATGGCTTCATCGTGCCTTCCCTTATCTGGACTAAAATAAAAAGGCTCATTGTCCACCTTCTATTAGTATCGGGTGCTTAAAACCCGGAACTAATATCAATTTAGTACCGGTTGGTAAGGAAAAAACCCTCCAAAACCATTTAGTAATGGCTTGGAATACCATTCGGTACTGATTGTTACCATTTAGTACTAGGTTGGTATTATGAGCTGGTACTAAATGGTCCTGGGGGGTCCTGAGGCCCCACGCATTTAATACGGGCTCGTAACACCAACCGGTACTAAATGTTGACAGTCAGTACCGGTTGGTGTTATGAGCTGGTACTAAATGAGCCACCCAGGGTTACTTTAAAAAGGATACACAAGAGGCCAGAGGTCAGGAGTTCGAAACCCACGAACTGCACACGCGCATTTACGCGTGAAAATTTTGCGTGACTTGAGACTTCCAGCAAGTTAAAAAGAATTCCCACTTTTTTGGGATCAAAATCATTTGGCATTAAATGCCCCCTCAGTAAATCGGTACTGGTTGCCTTGCCCATAAGTAACCAGAAACCATTACCAGTTACATAACCGGTACTGATTGGGGGTTCCGGCCCAGTACTGAGAGAGCTTTTTATTTTAGTGTGGGCCAATCAGTTGCATGTCTGCTTCTGTGACACTTCGGTGCAACCTCAGCTTATACCTTTTATCTAGACTAGCAAGGTAATGATTGTGATCAAGTACAACCTTGTTCACTGTCCAAATCTCATGTCTACTAACACTGAGCTGAATTCGAGCACTGCAGCCTGTTCTTGTGGTTCCTTTTGACGACTCACTTTTTTCCATGACCTTGGTTACTCCCAACTATATATTTCAGGTATATAGAATCATCTGTTCGGCACGCTTTGTGTCGCTCTTTCTAATACTGAGCCCAACACGGTGCCAGCATATGTGTTGTACATCTCTGTTCTAAAACAAGACGGACTCAATATCAATATCAGGATATAGAAGCTGAAATTCCTAGTACAAGAGGGACTAGAAGTCCTAGTCCTAGTCCGGATTGTTTGTGGGCTCTTACCAAACTCTAGGATAGTTTTCAGAGTATATATACGAGGGAGATCTTTTTTGTAAATGATCCAATTCAGAAATAAAGATTAGTCCCTCATACTTGTGTCTCATTGTGTTCCTGTGATTGTTGAGAGAGAGACGACCTGACGTTGACGACGTGTTTTACAACACATTATCAGCACGCTGCTCTACATCGACATCGACGGAGTTGACGCATCAAGAAGCTGTACATAGCTCTGCATCGACACCATCGACCAGTACATCTACGTCGACTTCGAAGACGCCGAGAACCTCGACGTCGTCTATGTTTGATCGGCATCAACTCGACAACATCCCAGCATCAAGCCGGCAGGTCCCCCGGCTAGGCCGAACTGTCCTACGCGACAGGCTTCGTTTTTCCTCTACGCAAATTAAAATGGTATATTTAGTTGAAAGAAGATTAGATTCATTCTGATATACTTGCATAGATGAATTGCTAGATTAGCCTTCTAGATTTGTTTTTATCTATGCTGAACTCGCCGAAATATTGGTCGGAATAGTGCACGGGTCAAGCAAAAAGGGGAAAGGGGTTTTCGACGGAACGGAAAAATCGACGAAACCAGGGTTACAAGGAGACGGCGCGAAGACCGGTAGCCAAATCACACAAATCAACTCGTAGATTGATTCTTGAACTGAAAAGGAATGAACATGCCTGCAAAACCTAACCCCAAACATGAACCCCGACCCTAGAGCCATGAATGCCTAGATCCATAGCGCAAATCGACTTGCCTGCAGCTATGTTGAGACTCGTTGCTGCCAGCATATGTAGATCGAGACGTCGCCCGTAGTCGCGTTGATTTTGCTGGTTGCAGCCGCCTGTAGTCACACCAAAGCCCACAGGTCGCCGTCGCCCGTAGCTGCGCAGAGCGACCTGGTCGCCGCCGCTGCATGAAGTCGCGCCGCTCCAAGCCGAGGTGGCCGCTTCAGTCGCCTGCAGTCGTGCCGAACCGAGCAGGTCGCCACCGCCCGAAGCAGCACCACTCCAAGCCAAGGCTTGCAGCCTAGCGCCGCTTGCAGTGTTTGCGGCCACGCAGCCGGACGTCATCACTAGAAGGCAGGAGCCGCTTGAATCCATCGCCAGAAGCAGGAGGAGGAAGAGAAGACAGGCCGGCGGCTGAGGCAGGAAGAGTGGGGATAGGATGGAAGATTAGGGTTTTTCTTCTCTTTATCCTATACCTGACCGGATGGGCCATATGGACCGGCCTAGCATGTCGGCCCAACCAGTCCAAGAAGCCCGAGAAAATCCCTGCATGGTTACGAAACCCCCCTCTACAGAATAATAATTTACGACCACATAACATAAAACTTGCAGTTTAATCCGGCTGAGATAGAATTGTATTTTGTTTTACAGAATACCCCCTGTAAAATAAAATTTACGGAATTGATCTTCTATTTTTATGTTATATAATTATAATTAAACATGAATTCAGTAATTTTGAACCTTTTAATCATAGCAACATGGTTATAGGTATATGAGCTCTCTGTTAATTGATATCCCCCTTGGAGGCTCATATTTGATTTTCTTTTTCTAACAAAAGTTAATGGATAGATAATCATGAAGTATAAACCATTATGTTAGAAAACTCTACTATATTTATTTAAGCATACAGTCCACCATATTTTTGTAATACTACTTGTTTACCTGCAGTAAACTAATTTGCATATTATTTTTCATCACGTAGAAAATGTCTGACCTTGTGAAAAGAGAGATCACTGAGCTGGCCCCGAATGGCAGCAACTACCTCTCTTGGTCCTTAGATGCTGAGATTGTCTTGGATGGGAAGAATCTCCTGCATGCGATTAAACCCACTAAAGACAAAGTTGCAACAAGTGCTGAAAGAGCGCAAGCTCTACACTTTCTCAGACATCACATAAGCTCATCACTGAAGAATGAGTATATGACTGAACGTGACCCCATAGTCTTGTGGAATGCATTGCATGAACGTTTTGAAAAGATGGAGACTGTACTTCTCCCTCGAGTGAGACGCGAATGGTAGAATCTTCGCTATCAAAACTACAAGACTATGGAGGAATACAATGCCAAACTCTATGGGATTGTCACACGCATGAAGTTGTGTGGCATTACACTGAATGAATCTGATTTCATAGAGAAGACCCTGTCCACATTCCATCCTAAAGCATCATCCTTGAGCTGCCAGTATAAAAAAGAAAATTACAAGAAGTACATTGACCTTAGTAATGCTTTACAGCAAGACCAAGGTGAAGATGAAGAGTTGATGCAGAATCATCTAACTCGACCAACTGGCAGCTTAAGTACGCCTGAAGCAAATGCTGTTTCTTCATCACAGAAGAATGAAGGAAAAGGAAAGATGCCACAGAAGACACCATGGAAAGTAAAGAATAAGAAGTTCAACAAGAAGAAGGGACAATGGAAATCAAAGAAGATTCCACCAGGGGGAGAATATGGCAAAGAGGACCAAGAATGCTATAAGTGTGGGATGAAAGGACATTGGTCTAGAATTTGTCGCACACCTAAGCATATAGTGCAACTCTATCAAGAACTCAAAGGTCAGCTTAAAAGGACGAATGAGCATGAAGCTCACTTTGTTTCAAGCCGGAAGTTTGGACAAGGTGAATGTTCCAAGTCAAAGGAAATGGAGATTGACTCTTTCAAACATGAAGAGAAGAATGAAGCTCCAACTGCTGAAGAAAATCCTGAAGATATGTTAGTAGACATCAAACCTACTGACACTGTGGATGACATCCTGAAGAATTTAGAAAATAAAATTCAGCAAGAAGAAGATGAAGATGATGATCTTCTAGGAGAAGAGCTTGAAGATATGCACGGGGACTCTATTTGAGTTTTCCAAATTGTACCTAACTATCTAGTAGCATAGTGCTTATAGTATTACATTAAGTATTTTAAATTCCAGCATGAATTTTATGGTTTGCAGTCAGCTCATGTAGAGCTTAATTATGTAATAAGTGTCTTGCAGACAAATTTATGCTTAAATAAATTTTTAGTATAAAGTAGTTGTTTTTGTGTGTTCTATTCTAAAGCATATATCTATTGTTTGCATAATCTGAATGAATTATATTTGCTTTATTATAGAACTTGTGGAGTACAAATGGTTATGGAAGAGGAATTATGTCTTGTAGATAGTTGCACAACTGACACAATCCTTAGGGATACAAGATATTTTCAAACTCTTAGAAAGAATGATGAAAATATTACTACTATCACTGGCAGTGGTATGCAAATAGTTGGCACTGGTAGAGCCACTATAATTCTCCCTAATGGAACTAAATTAGTAATCCAAGATGCATTACTTTATCCTGAATCAACCAGAACATTGATTTCATTCAAGGATATATGTGCAAATGATTTACATGTGGAAAAAATTATGATAATGGTGATGAATGCCTAATCATGACTAAGAAAATAGGAGACAACAAGAAGATTGTCGAAACTTTTCCTTCCATGCGCCGAGTATTGTACTACACTTACATTAAGCCTATTCACAAACATGTTACTACGCAAACAATTATGGTAATAATGAGTCATACAGAATATGACACGATCGTTTAGGATATCCTGGTCTAAGTATGATTAAAAGAATTACTAACAATTCCAATGGTCATAGTTTAAAGAAAAATGATTTCCCTAATCATGAAGATTTTGTGTGCATTGCATGCGCCAAAGGGAAACTAATAACTCGACCCTCGAAATTAAAAGTGAGAGATGAATCACCAGCATTCCTGAACCGAATTCAGGGTAATATTTGTGGTCCGATCAGTCCTCTGTAAGGGACATTTCGGTACTTCATGGTTTTAATTGATGCTTCAACGAAATGGAGCCATGTATGTCTTCTCTCTACTAGAAATCATGCTTTTGCACGATTAATTTCCCAAATAATTCAATTACGAGCCAACTTCCCAGATTCAAGGATTCAATCCATCAGAATGGATAATGCTGGTGAGTTTACCTCTAAGGTATTCAATGATTATTGTATGGCTTTGGGAAGTAAAGTTGAGCACTCTGTGCCACATGTGCATACGCAAAATGGTCTAGCAGAATCATTAATTAAAAGGATCAAGTTAATAGCAAGACCATTGATACAGAATTGTCAGCTACCTTCCACTTGTTGGGGGCATGTTGTACTGCACGCAGCAGCATTAATACAACTTAGACCATCTGCATATCATGAAGTATCACCGATACAATTAGTGCGAAAAATTGTACCAAATATTTCCCATCTGCGTAAATTTGGATGTGTTGTATACATTCCAATACCACCACCTCAGCGAACCACAATGGGGCCTCAGCGCAAGCTGGGAATCTACGTCGGAATATTTAGAGCCATTAACTGGGGATTTGCATACGGCTCGGTTCGCTGACAGTATTTTTAATGAAGAACATTTCCCGGCATTAGGGGGAGGAAAGTATCTCGCTAGGGATGAATGCCGAGAAATAACATGGGAAAGCACAGGTATCCTAGGAATGAATCCTCGCACTAAAGAAACTGAACACGAAGTTTAAAGTATTATTGATTTGCAAAGAATTGCAAACGAGCTGCCTTAAGCCTTCAATAATAATAAAGGGATTATGAAATCTCTCATACCTGCAGTAAACGCACCAGAAAGAATAGAAATACCACATGAAGTGGATGAAATGGAATTCCAAGTAAATTCTACATTGACTCCTCGTACTCTGAAGAGGGGGAGACAGAGTAGAAATATTAATAATGGTGCATCTACTCAGACAATAGCTTCAGGGAGACGTCCTAAGAGGCTTAAGACTGGGCAGAACGAAAATATTAAGAAAAGTGAAGGAACACCTGAAGTGACAACTAGTGAGATTGCGCGCGCTAAAAATACTAACGTTGAAAGGCCGGAAATTCCTGATTTAAATATAATAATTAATCAGGATGAATGTGAAAGAATATTGGAAAATTCAACAAACTATGTTGAAACAGGAGAAATATATGATAGAAAGACTTCAAATGTCGACATATATTTTGCTGAGAAGATTTCAAAAATTGATCTTGATCCGGTGGCAAAGTCATTAATAGAATGCAAGAAGTGTTCTGACTGGCCCAAATGGAAAGAAGCAATCGCAGCTGAATTGTTCTCGCTTAATAAAAGAAATGTAGTTGGTCCTATACATCGAACCCCTGAAGGGGTATTCCCTGTAGGACATAAATAGGTTTTCGTTCGAAAAAGAGACGAAAATAACCAGGTGTTGAGATATAAAGCGGGACTAGTAGCACAAGGTTTTACGCAGAGACCCGGCATCGATTTCGATGAAACTTATTCTCCTGTGATGGATGGAATCACATTCCAGTACTTAATATCTATGGCAGCAAGTATGAACTTGCAGATGAAATTAATGGATGTTGTAACTGCATATTTATATGGGTCACTTGATGCTAATATTTATATGAATGTCCCTGAAGGAATTACTGTCCCAGACCTAGCAAAATGTAATATGTATTGTGTGAAATTGCAAAGATCACTTTATGGCTTAAAACAATCTGGAAGAATGTGGTATAATCGTCTTAGCGACTTTCTCGAAGAAAAGGGATTCTTGAAGAATGATGATTGTCCTTGTATGTTCATATGAAAATCTAAGCAAGGTTTTTGTATAATATCAGTTTATGTTGATGACCTGAATGTCATAGGAACCACAGAGGATATTAAAGAAGCAAGTTCATACCTAAAATCTGAATTTGAAATGAAGGATTTAGGTAAGACAACATTTTGTTTGGGCCTGCAGCTTGAACCTACCCAATAAGGGATTTTAGTGCACCAGTCTGCTTATACCAAGAAGGTACTAGAGAAATTTTATCATGAAAATGCACACCCAGAACGTACACCCATGATGGGGCGATCTCTTGACCTTTTAGACCAAGAGAAGAGGGGGAGGAATTGTTAGGATCAGGATATCCCTACTTAAGTGCTATTGGAGCTTTAATATACCTAGCAAATGGTACCAGGCCTGATATCGCATTTGCTATCAACCTACTTGCAAGGTTCAGCTCAGCTCCAACCAAAAGGCATTGGAATGGCATTAAAAGAATCCTCAGATACCTAAGAGGTACGATCGATGTTGGATTATATTTCTAGAAGAAACAAGATCTCAGCATAATTGGGTATACGGACGCAGGGTATTTATCTGATCCCCATAATGCACTATCACAGACTGGATATGTATTTCTTAGTGGTGGAACAGCTATTTCTTGGAAATCAGCTAAGCAAACTATGGTAGCAACATCTACTAACCACTCTGAAATTATAGCACTATATGAAGCAGCCAAAGAATGCACTTGGCTTAGGCGTGTCCATCAACATGTACAGAATGCATGTGGAATAACAATAGCGCCTACCCCTACTATTATCTATGAAGATAATTCAGCTTGTATTGCACAAATACAATCACGGTATGTAAAGTCAAATATCACGAAGCACACCTAAATACTTCTATACGCATAAATTACAAAAGAATGGAGAAATAATGGTGACTCGTGTCAAATCTTGTGATAATCTTGAGATGTATTCACAAAAGTAGTATCTCCACCAGTTTTTGAGAAATGTATTCGTGGACTTGGCATGAGAAGACTAAGAGAAATACAATAATCAGGGGGAGAACATCTTGATTAAATCCTGATAAAATATGTCTAGCAGAGATAATAATATTCTAGAAGAATATTAAATAAAATCTTGAAGATTATATAATTATTGTACTCTTTTTCCTACTATGAGTTTTTCTGAAGTTTCTCATAAAGGTTTTAATGAGGCAATATAAAGTGCAAATGACAAGTACGGTATATATGTACTCTTTTCTCCAATTAACCGTTTTTCCCACTGGGTTTTTGGATGGAGTTTTTAATGAGGCATAGATATCGTGGTAATCGCCCAAGGGGGAGTGTTGTAACACAAGACGGACTCAATCTCAGGATATAGAAGCTGCGATTCCTAGTAGGAGAGGGATTAGAAGTCCTAGTCTTAGTCTGGATTGTTTGTGGGCTCTTACCAAACTTTAGGATAGTTTTCAGAGTATATATACGAGTGATATCTTCATTGTAAATGATCCAATTCAGAAATAAAGATTTGTCCCTCATACTTGTGTCTCATTGTGTTCCTATAATTGTTGAGAGAGAGACGATCCGACGTTGACGACGTGTTTTACAACAGTCTCAACATCTTCGTCCTCCGATTCAAAAGACATTCCAATTTTAGGAACGATCGAAGTCTGCACATATTTAGCAACCACGTGCACGATGAGTTGGTAATTATATATGGCTTATGACAATGGGATGAGGGTCAACCTTATAATACTACAGCAATACAATATTCATAAATTATTACCTCTTCTGGTGATTCATCTTCCAGGGTCTCCAGGGTGGTCGGCTTGGTGTTGGGTGCAATCTATAAAAAAGTTACAAATTTTGTTACCTTGTGTACGATGAATTGATAATTAAAATTATACTCACGACGAATCAGTACTTTATAGGGGATGACGTATAATGCATAGTTAAAGGACAAAGTAAATAAAAAGAACATACATGTATTGTTTCCTCTCCATCAATTCGATGAGCCCCAGCGATCACTTCATCTGTAAGGGCAGTTAGATCCCAGTAAAGTCCTGGACTTCCTGTCCTCCTGCAATTGGCAAATGCTTTCGCCTCCCGTCTAGCTAGAGGCAGTGTCGTCGTTGTGGTCGAGGACGAAGGAATCACAGTAGGTGATGGGAGTTGGACGCTCCCAGTTCACGCCAAGGCCAATATGGAAACGGAGTAGAACCGGTCGTGCGCCGCGCCGGAAGATCACGTCGTGGACTCGCATCAAAAGGAGGAGGAGCTGTTCCCACAATCTGTCGTTGGATCACACATTCACACATGAACGACATCGGGCAAGGTCCTGCATGGACGCCAGTTTACAGGACTCCTGCTGTCCTGCAGCCAATTTATTTTCCCCTTTTTTGCCATAGAAAAAATTTAGTTACATCGACTTCAACGTTTGTTCTTTATACGACTCTCTAGATTTTCCGTCTGAAAACCGCTAAATGACCTACGAAAAGACAATTTTGCTCCCTTAATCTCGGCCGTTATACGACACCCGTTCCGCAAGGTCTTCGTCCCTGCACGGTCTGCCTCTGAAGCGTTGCCAAATGCCTCCAATTCCATCTACTACAGTCGTCCTGGTGAGTACACATCTGAGATCCCCTCGCCCCCCGCTTCCCTTACCGGTTACCCCTCCTCGGCCTAGCCCCTACCCGTAGCCCTGTTGCTATTTGCTGCTTCGTCTAGTAGCAGTTACCTGCGCAACCGGTGCCGGGAGTTCCTGCCGTAGCGCCGTTCCAAATTGTACGTCAACACAATTTCAAGGGAACGCCATGTTGCTAACAAAGATGCACACACAGTTCTTTTCCACGTCCCGCTGGTCCGCCGAATTTGTTCGTCGTTCCCTTCGTCACCCACCAAAAACGCTAAACCCAAACTACCCAAAAACCCTATCTGGAGCGACCCAAAATCTGCAATTCCGCTCCTCCTTCCGCTCACACACCGGCCATTCTCCTTCCGCGGTCCCACTTCATCGCCTCCATCGCCCGAGGTTGCTGTCGGCTGTTGCCGCCGCCACTGCTGCCGTTACGGATGATGGTCTCCAAATCCAAGACGGATACGAAGTCGCAAAAGGTAAGTCCTCACTCTGTATATATTTATAGGTATGCTATATATAAGTTGGTCTATTTGATTCGTTGGTACCAATTTTTTTTTTGTAACTAGATTTGCCAGGGCTAGCTATGTGAACTCATTAAATAGAGGGATCAGACTTATTTTGATAGACGATTGGTACAGGTGATGAGGGGAAGATGGTTAGTGCCACAAGGAAGGGTGCTGCTGTGCTGGATCAGCACATTCCTGACCGCATCAAACAGGCCTACCATGTCTTACAAGTGGTGTGTGGATTCATTCATTTTTTTTTTACTTCTTGTTTCCATGTACCTTTGTTTACCTTGCATGAGTGTGGATGCACTTCAGTTTCAACCTGCTGCTCTATTTAGTTCCTATATCTTTCATGCACATTAATTATTAGTTTCATTTAGATTTAGAGCAAAACATCATGCCCGCCAGAAGAGATAGTTTCAGTTTCAACATATGCTAGAGTCAATATTCGTTGGATGCCACATTCTGATCGTCTCTAAGTGCACATTGTGGACTCGTAATGTCATAAACTGTAATTCCTGTGTTTATTTTTTCTTTGCTTCAGTTTTATTAATGTTACAGATAGTATGCTTTCTATAGGGTGATCAGATCTATGATGCCACCTTGAACCAGACTAATGTTGGCAGCAACAACAATAAGTTCTATGTTATCCAGGTTTTAGGTTTGTCCTGCGAATCACTGTTTCTGGAAAATTCCTTCCTTCGATCCATCTGACATTGATCTGGTATTAATTGGTGTCTGTTAATTGTAGAATCTGATGCTGGTGGACATTACATGATTTACCATAGATGGGGGAGAGTAGGGGCAGGAGGCAAAGATAAGCTACTTTCCTTTCCAACACAAGGCCGAGCAATCTATGAATTTAAGAAGAAGTTTCTGGAGAAAACTAATAACTTCTGGTCTAACCGCAACAATTTTAAGCCTTATGCAAAGAAATACAATTGGCTTGAAACGGACTATGGTGAAACTGACAAGAAAATTGTAAGCTTCTTTTTACAATTGGTTCTCAGTTTTGCCTTTCCTGGCCTTAATAATCATTTTATCTTTTATTATCTGTCCTAGAACAAGACTGAGAAGAAAGGCTCTATTACTGATCGGATAAAGGAGACACAGCTAGAAACTCGAATTGCACAATTCATATACCTGATTTGCGATAGTAGAATGATGAAGCAGCAAATGGTGGAAATAGGTAAGTTGCCGTGTAGTTTTTTCTTTGCACAACTTTTAATATCATTGTTATGTGGGTTGTTGGGATCAGGACGAGAGAGTTGAAGGGAGCAGCAGCGATGGGTGTGCGAGGGTGTTAGAAATCTGGCCGCGGGGCGTTTGCCCATGGCCGGGCAAGAGGGAAGGGTTTCAATCTAATTCTTGTTTGATTAGATTGATACATCTCTTCTTCTTATATAGAGAGGTTTACTTAACCTCTAACCCAGCGACCCTTAACTCTAATAAATTCTAATGGGCTGTACCACCAGCCCACGCCCAACAGGCCCCTGCCATACCATAACAATCATATCATAATCTTGTACATTTGCAACTATTTGCTTTCTTCATATACTATGATGAACACTACCACAAAATCTCTACTGATGTGTGGACACCTTTTTGTGTGGATACAACAAGGGAGATCCCTAATTGTGGTAACTATATTCTTATAAGGCAACGTATCCTATGAGAACTCAATTCCTATGAGAACTCAAATCTAGGCTACATGATGTTGATCAAAGGGTGATCCAAGGGGAAGGTGGGAGGGGGTTTGCAAAAGTTAATCATACTTTTGCAAATCCCCCTCCCACCTCTCCCTACGCACTCCCCTTGGATCAAGATCATGTGACACATATTTGAGTTCTCATAGAATTGAGTTCTCATAGGATACGTTGCCTTCTTATAATACATAAAATAAAAAAACTGAGAAAGATAGGTGTTGTATAGATAGAAAGAATAATAAGGTAGGGAATCTAGTCATTGCATCTAATGAGGGAGTTATCACTGTTACACTTCAACTTCAGAAAATAAAACTGAGTAAAACAAGGTAGTAGGGAATCTAGTTATTTGTCATCTGCTCAATTAGCAGAGTTGAACAGGAATCATAAGCTCTACTCATATTGAAACTTGTAATCCATATTTGTGGGTGTAGAGTCCTGGCGGACTAAACAATCCTGGCGGGCCATCCTATGGGCCGTCCAAATGCAAGACTTGACGTACAAGACAAGGATTAGTCCTAGTCGGTTAGGATAAACTGTATTAGGGAATTAGAGATAAACTTGTAAAAGTCTCCTAGTCCTATACGGTTTCCATGTAACCTTGCCCTCCGGCATATATAAGGGGAGGCAGGGACCCCTTCAAATCATCTCATCTATACAAGATACACCATACAGGACGTAGGGTATTACGCACATTGCGGCCTGAACATGTCTAAATCGTCTCTTGTCACCTTCGGTTCTAGATTCTCGACGACTTCTCCCTGAACCCTTCTCTCGGGGCACCCCCTCGAGAACCTAGTCAGCATAAATCGCCGACACTTTGGCGCCATCCGTGGGATCTACTCGTCGAGGATTCATTAAAGAATCGATGGCATCCTTCAGCGCCTCCATCGTTACCAAGTTCGAAGCAGGCGCTATGTTCATCTTTGCTTCCTAGCTTTGCATCGCAAACCAGGACGGCACGCTCCTGCGTGAACTGCGCGACGAGGCAGTTGCTTCAGCTCCGCTACCTGCGCAGATCACTCTGCGAGGATCGCGGAAAACTCCAAATTCTGACACGATCCCCGGATCGTATCCTACTCAGAGGAGTACATGGCGCCCGAAGCAAATTCAAGCTCTGGCCAACCACGTCGACCCAGCCCCTGTCAAGCGGCCGGATCAATCCACGTGTCCACGACTCCCTGGCGGACTCCAGATCACCTCCGACTTCTACCAGGGTTCAACGATCAGGACCGTGACAACAACCCCACGGGCACCTAGGAACCCCAATTCCAGTTCCCGTGGGACGAAGACTTCATCGCGTAGATCGCGCGCGCCTCAGTTTCCCTTCGGGTTACAAATTCAGCCGCGACCTACCAGAAGCAGCTGGCAATGAAGTTTCATCAACCTCGCCAGGCTAACACAGATCTTGTCATGACCACAACTCCCTCGGGGGTTATCGTCCATTGGCCTGACATGGATCCTGTTGTTGCCCTCCACGAAGCAAACGTACCCTCCACCGTACGAGATATTCTTCCCCTGGTTCCTTTCCAGGAAGGCAGGAAACTCTCTGTCACCACGGGTAACAGAAAAACCGGGCCTAACAACCCCGGTCACCAGTCCTGTGTCATCCTCAATGACAACACCGACGACGAAGTTGTCTCCGACGACGCTCCGACTGTCGATGGAGAGACAGACGGAGACCGAGAGCTCCGCATTGAACAAAACCGCAACCATGCCCTCAGACGTCGTCACCTCCAGAGGAAAAACCTCAATGCTGAGTTCGACAAAGAAGGCATCTTCAATTCCCCTGCGGCCAACATCATGTTCGCGGTCAGTGTCTTCGAGGGGTTCCAAGCTACCCCTGATATCGACCTCGCCAAGGCCCGCCTAGAAGCCACAGCAGTCATGGTCGATCGCTTGGACGGAGGCCACTCCGCCTCCAAAAGCAAGAGTTCTTCGCACCACCGAGCACCGTCAGCTAAGCGTCAGAGCAGCCATTACGGCAGCTCCGCCGCAAGAACAAAAGACATGGCCAGGCCTCGCGAAGAACCCCACAGACCTCGTGAGGAACCCCCCAGGCCTCGCAGGGAACCTCCCAGACGCCGCGAAGAACCCTGTCCGGCTCGCTCTCACATCGCCCAGGATGATGCCCGCAATGAAATCATCCGGATTCGGGAGGGAAGAGCTACATCCCATGTCGGGACTCTACGGGAGGATACAACATCCCCAACCCCGATGCCCTGCCATGCTACACACGCGCCATCCGCGTCAGTACCTTTGCTCGAAAATTCAAGCCGCCAGGCGTCACCAACTTCGATGGAAAGCAAGACCCCAACATCTGGCACGTAGATACTCTTCGGCAATTGAGGCATGGGGGGCGATGACATCTCCAAGATGTTGTATTTCCCAGTTGCGATGGAGCAAGGTCCACTCACCTGGCTTGAGTCCCTTCGCCCAGACTCCATCGACAGCTGGCACGCGCTAAAGAAGGCTTTCGTCTCCAACTACCAGGGTTCTTTCGAGCGCCCTGGCAGCAAATACGAACTCCGAGCGTGCAAACAGAAGCCAGACGAGTCCCTGCGCAACTACAACCAATGATTCTTCGCCATAAAAGCATCCTGCGTTCCCATCTCCGACTCGGAAGTCATCGACTACTTTCAAGAAGGGATGACTGATTGCAGTCTCTTTCGTGATTTCGGTCACAATCGTCCTCGCGACCTAGAGGAATTTCGCACGCTAGTGTCCAACTGGATGGACACCGACGATCAAGAGAGGGAGCGTTACGGCAAACGCCCCGTCAACCCTGGTCGAAGGCATCAGGAAGACAACAAGGATCAGCCGCGCGACTCCATCCAGCGTAACGGCAACAACCCACGGAAGCGACCAAGCAACACGGTCGCAACCGTCCAGACCGTTCGCGCCGCCAAGTCTCCGCAGCAAAGAAGGGAAGAATTCAACAAACTTCTCAAGAAGCGCTGCCCCTACCATCCGGATAGCAAGCACACCATGGGCGATTGCACGCTCCTTCGGGAAACGTTCAGCACGCCCACCAAGAAACAAAGGTCGGATGAAGACGGAGACGACAAGCACGACAAGGGAGACGATGGTTTCCCAGACATCACCAACACTGTCAATGTCATCTTCGGAGACATGGCAGTCAGTGACACGTCACGCAATCGCAAAAACGCACGGCGCGAGGCCTATGCAGCAGAACCAGCGGTGGTCACACCCCTGTGGTGGTCAGACACCCCAATCACTTGGTCCAGAGAAGATCAATAGGACGTTCTTCGGATAGCTACTCATTTGCTTTGCGAGCATCTTCAAGATCCTTGGCAGCCTTCTTTTGCTGCTCAATGATTTGAATCAACTGCGAGTCAGCATCCTTGCGTTGTTCGACTGCAACTCTGAGCTGCTCCTTGATGGTATCATGCTCTTCAGAGAGAGTCTTCAACGCCTCTTCACGACGGTTGGCCATGTTTGACCAATCCGTCATCTTGCTCTGGGCTGTCGTAAGCTGTTGTTGCACCCCTGCTCACACAAGACAATGACAGAGTTGTTATATAACACATACAAGGGATACTTCATTACAACACTTTGGCCGTGAAAGAATACCTTTGAGCTCTGTCTTCGACGCGCTGAGTTTCTTCTTCATGTCCTCCTTCTCTGCGACCAACTCCTTGGTTCGCAGATGCAAGGTGCGGATCATGCTGGCATCTTCCGCCTCCTGGAGTTTACGGTCTTCACGTTCGCGCTCCAACTCCTTTTGAAGGCGGTCTGGCTTGGCGTGCATCAAGGAGATATTGTGGATATATTCTGTTTTCTTCCTCGAGGCTTCGCCGACGGCCTGCGGAACTATTGTCATGAGATATATTCTACAAAGGCCAACAAGTACAGGGTTGTTCCTCATACCTTGAAGTAGGCCACTGCTCTCTCAGCATGGTACAACCCCTTGTCGATGTGCTCTTCATCCTCCGCCGCGTCCAAGATGTACTCGAAGGTCTGCGGATTCGGATTTAGCATTGGATCGTAGCTCCCGATGCGGAAGTTACCGATCTCCTCTTCAGCTCCAGTACCCCTGGGTACTCTGGGGATCTCTTCAATTGCTTGCTCTTGGGTTGATGTTTCGGCTTGTTTACCCCTTGAGCACTCTGCTTCTGAAACAGCCTCCGCCCTGCCTTGGGATGTCTTCATGACGCTCGGGGGCTTCGCAGAGTTCTGGTCACGGTGTTCTACTTCAGTTTCCTCAATTACTGCCTGCGTGACCAGTTGTTCGATGTCTGCCAGTACCTCCGCGATTGTTTCTTCAACTTGTGTTTCCACTGGTACTGGCAGGCTTGATGGCACGGCTGCATGAACCTCCGGCAGGGTTGTTTCTGGCCTCACCCTGGGTTCTTCGGGCGCTATGGCCTCTGGTTCCATAGCCGCATGGTCAACTGCTGGCTCTTCCCTGGTTGTTGCTGGCATTTCTTCAACTCTGGAACAATAACTTAATCAGTCAATATGGAATGTTACGAAGGTATATTTTGTAACGCAAGACAAGATACTTACATGGCGGACGGTCGCATTGGGATCTCTGGCTCCCCCAACGTGAATTCCTCTTCAGCCTCCTGCTCCGGCGCCGATGGTCCAGCAGGACAAGGTTCTTCAACCACTGGTATTGTACTTGTGAAGGGCGCGGAGACAGGGTTGAAGATGTTGTGAATAATTTCCTCTTCTGACAGAGGTTGCTGGGTACCGCCGCTTTGTTGTGCTCGGCTGGTTCCGATCTCACCAATGGATATCCCCACAGAAGATGACACCATTGGTTGTGGGGATATCCTCGCTTTCTCCACCGGGACGACCCTTGCCCGGGGCTTGGGTAGGGTCCGTGCCTTCTTGGGCACAGGTGCCACCAGCTCTGTTGACGCGGCCCTCTTGGACCCTTCACCTCCCTTGGAGGTCGCCCCTGCTTTGGTACGGGGTTCTTCTGATACCTGTTGTTCAGCATGGGCATGGGGCTCGTCAGGTTCTTCAAATACAGGTGTTTCTTCAGAATGATGCTTGCGTTGGCGCACCTGATCCCTTACCCCTAGATCCACACAGCGAGCCAACAGGGTTGCTTCTTCAGCGTTGGTTGGATCAAGGGGAGGAAGACTCACGTACAATGATCGCCGGGCTTCATACTGTTATAAACCATGGACTCAGTTAATACTATGCATTCAAGAGTAAGATAATGACTTCATTCTATGACATGGTTCTTACCTTAGGCGTCATGGTGACTGCTGATACTTCCATTATTTCGGGAAAGTTTTCTTCACGGATGACCATATACTTTTTCAAGAGTTGTATGATCCTCTTGTCAGACATGTTCCCGGTGGCATTCCTTGAGGGGTCGGTTTCTCCAGAGTACAAGTACCCTGGATTGCAGCGTTGTATGCATGGTTGGATCCTCCTCATCAGAAATGATCGATATACCATGGCACCGGTCAGTCCTTGTGCTTTTAGATCCCGGATCATATTCAGCAGCTCGGGAATCTGCATTGCTTGATTAACTCCGACAGTTTCACTCCAGAATGGCTTCATTACTGGAGGATTTCCCGAGCGGCTGGGCAGTTGTGGCTGATGGTTCCACGCATAAAACCACTCTTTTTGCTAATCCTTCAAGCTCTCCTTGGTTGTATAATCCAAATACACTGGCTTCACGCCCTGACGGAACTGGATTACCACCTTCCCCACCACTTGCAATGGTCCGCTTGAGGTCTTCACTCTGAACAGATGGCGGAACAAGGCAAAATAGGGGTCTATTCCAAGGAAGGCTTCACATAGGTGGATGTAGATGGATAGATTCAGAATGGAGTTGGGATTCAGATGACACAATTCAATCCCATATAATTGCAGCACTCGGCGGAAAAAATCGCAGGTCGGCAAACCGAAACCAACTTTATAAAATGCCTTCCATACCACGATCTCCTCGGTATCTTCAGTGGGGTATTCATGCCCGTGGGCGCATCTCCACCGACTGATTTCTTGGGCTGCCAAGAATCCATCTATCTCCAGATTCTTGATATATTTTTCCTTCAGTGTACTGGTTGGCCAGTCACTAATTGGATCCTCCACGCACGGAATATCTCCTGCGTGCGCTGTTTCATCAGTCGGAGCGACTTCCTTCATGGCTTCCGCCTTCCTCTTTGCGCCCTTGCTTCGGCTGGATCCTTCACCACCGGCCATTGCAGTTCTTCGAGGCTTGGTGTGGATGGGATTAGGGTTTGAGGAGGTTGCGGGAGTATGTGCGCAGTCTTCAGATTGCTAACAAAGCAACTGTCGCAAAACCTAGATCTGTTTCGCAAGAGGCGTGCGGATACAAAGGGACGCGGACGGTTTATATTGACTCTTCGGATGGTTACTTCGGTATTTTTCAATTATAGTCCTTCTTTGATCCTATATTTGAATTCGTTCAAATTTAGGCTCGGGGGCTGCAGGAATATTTTCAGGAAATATTTTTTCTGAAATTTTTTGGCTTCCATTGATAAATTCATGAGGAGTTCTAAAAGAACTCAGATTTCTTCGAAAATTGATTCTCTTTTGGTTCGGACTTCGAAAGAGCCTCGAATTTCTTCTTCAAAGATAAACGAGGCTCGGGGGCTGCCCAATTGGGCGCACCTAGTCGGTGCGCACCAATCCGAACTTCAAGAAGACTTTTGAGCACTTCATTACCTATTGAACAGCATGGTTGCAACTTCCAAAAGCAAAGAACCCTGGCGGATCTCAAAGAACCCTGAGGGCTTCAAACAACTCTGGTGGGTTTCAAAGAACTTTGTACTTTCAACAGTGCTGTTCTTCAGGAGATAAGGTGCTCGGGGGCTTGTGGGTGTAGAGTCTTGACGGACTAAACAACCCTGGCGGGCCATCCTATAGGCCGGCCCAAATGCAAGACTTAACGTACAAGACAAGGATTAGTCCTAGTCGGTTAGGATAAACTGTATTAGGGAATTAGAGATAAACTTGTAAAAGTCTCCTAGTCCTATACGGTTTCCATGTAACCCTGCCCTCCGGCATATATAAGGGGAGGCAGGGACCCCCTTCAAATCATCTCGTCTATACAAGATACACCATATAGGACGTAGGGTATTACGCACATTGCGGCCTGAACATGTCTAAATCGTCTCTTGTCACCTTCGGTTCTAGATTCTCGACGACTTCTCCCTAAACCCTTCTCTCAGGGCACCCCCTCGAGAACCTAGTCAGCATAAATCGCCGACAATATTTATATTAAAACTTTAAATTACCATAAAGGTGTTTCCAAAGTATGTATTTATTATGTTGAACTTGAAATTTACATTCATGTTGAATCAGCACTTTCTAATTCAATCTTCCTTAACCAACTAGGTTATAATGCCGATAAACTTCCCCTTGGAAAGCTAAGCAAATCTACAATACTTAAGGTGAGTTATGTTGATGTTTTTAATTGGTAGTTATTCAACTTTCACTTCCACTAGCTAGATGAAAGGTATGAATAAGATTATATTTTCAAAATTACAGGTAAATAACTTTACATATACCCTAGACTGCAAAAGTTCACTGGAATGAACTTTCAGCATTGTATGCATAAAAAATAGGTGTTCTTCTTATATTTTCCCTCTGTTTTGATGATAACATTTCCTACCTGTGCACAGGGTCATGATGTCCTGAAAAGGATATCCAATGTTATTTCAAACCCAGAGAGGGGACAGCTTGAGCAATTGACTGGGTATAGCCTAATGCAAGGTTGACATTCCATTGAACATATTTTCTACTATGCATTTTTTTATTTGTTTATAAAGCCTGAATTTTAACATTTCGTTCTTCAAATGTTGTGTAGTTACGCCCTTTTTTTTTTAAAGATATTATGGACACTATTTGTTTCAGTATGGACATTGTTTAATAGAAGTCAGTAGCGCTTCCAAACTCAATGACCAAAACCATGCGTTGAGTTTCTTTTGCACTAAAAATGATAATGATTGCCAATATCAAGATATCTACTATTGTTGGAAAACTGATGACGATGTGCTATGCTTGAAATCTTTCATGACTAAATATATAATAGTTGAGTTGTGCTTATTTCAGTAGAAATTTATATCTATTGTGTATTTATTGATATTTAATTTCTCTATGTTGTCCTTGGTTGCAGGGAATTCTATACTGTGATTCCACATGACATCGGTTTCAGAAAAATGAGTGAGTTTAGAACTTTCTAGCTTATTGAAGTTACATAATGATATATTATATGCAGTTCTATTTTGGATCTTCTTTTAGTTTATTAGCATTTGACCTTCTAATAAATAGCATCTCACAGGTTAATTTATTATCGACACTCCCGAGAAACTCAAAGCTAAGCTCGAAATGGTAACAAACAGCCGTCTTCTACTTATTTCTAGCATGACACTAAATTAGGTATGAAATCATGATTATTTGATTCAGTAGGGTATTGATATGCTAATTTCATGTCAATCCGTAAAGTTCTAGTGCCCTCTTGTAATAATGAAAACTACCTGTGTTTTCTTGTCTGCGCTCAGTCAGAATTGCTAAATGAATTGAAGTTTCATATTCGCATTGCTTTTTAGGTTAAATTCAGTCATGTAACTTATTTTTATGTATAAAACACATGAATGAAATATTTCCTGCACTGTAGCTCCCCTTATGATCCAAATTTTTATAGAATACTAGAATCGCTGCTCACATTGTTATGTTATAACTTTTTAGGTTGAAGCACTAGGTCAGATTGAGATCGCAACCAAGCTTCTGGGGGATGATTCAAGTTTTTTGAATGGAGAGGATCATTCTAGTGACCAGGTACACTTCCATAACTTGTCAATTTTTGTTCTATGCGATGTGTAGAGATGCCAAATCTCTTGGTATGCCACTACATAATTTGACATCTGTGCAGTGCCATTAGCCTTGATAATGAATTACTTCTATGCCGTTATTCATTGATCTAACCGTGAATATGCGTGAGATGACCATTTTTTGCTGGCTAGTGTCATCGATCTCTTTATTTATGTATATGTGATTACATTTAAAGTTATTATTACTTTTTAGTAATTTGGAAAACAATATGAAATAAATAGTTAATTAATTTCAATTATTATTCTTATTTTTAGTGGATTTAGACTGACATACATATTAAATTAAACTGCAGTCCATAGAAACAAATATTCTCTCATACCATTACATTTACAAATACTCGCTCTTGCATCTATATGGTTTGCCCAATTTCTTGTTTTTCCAAGTTGGGGATTTTCTTTGACTAGTGGACGCGGGTTAATGATCTGGTTCCTGGCAAGATAAAGCACACTACTACAAAAAATATTTAAGAGGACACTCCAAAAAGGCCTTCAGAGGCGGAGACAAAACCCGTCTGCCTCCGTTAATGCCAGGTATTAGTGGAGGCGGACATTTTTTATTTACAGAGGCATTTGCATCTGACCGTCTTGGAAAATCGATTTTTGGATGTGGATATTTTAACACGACCGCCTCTAGAAATAGTCTATTTTCGGAGACAGACGCATTAAAATATCCACCTGTAAAAATTGATTTTCCAAGACGGACATCTTACAAGGCCTAAACAGGCCCAAAAAGCCTGCTTCTGGAGCACCAATATATAGACGAGTTAGGGTTTCGAGTCTCCCAAACCCTAACCAGCTGCGCCTCTCTACTCCCCCCTTCGGCCGCTGGCCCTTCTCTCCTCCCCCTTCCAACCGCACGCTGGCCTCTCTCCTCCCTCCCGCTGCCTTCTCTCTCCACCCACGGCGGCAGCGCCCAGGCGTGTGCGCAAGTGACGCCTAGGTGCATTCGGCGGCGACGTCCAGGTGCGCAGGTGCAAGCGACGCCCAGGCGTATTCGGCGGCAGCATCCAGGCAAGCGGGTGCAGGTGACGCCCAGGCGCTCCCTCCGCTCCATCCACCGGCAGCGGCGGCGCCGTGGATCCACGCGGAGGAGGGGGCCAACGCGATGGGGGCGACGTGGATCCGAGGAGGGGCAAGGCGGCGGCATGGATCTGCGAAACAGGAGGACCAAGGCGGCGGGCTCGCGTTGGGGTTGGCGGCGACGGGCTCGCGCAGGAGCAGGCCTTGTACAGGCACAAGTGAGAGGCGGCAGCACCGAGCTACAGGTCTGGGCTGCGGCGAGAAGCAGGCGAGGTGCAGGCGGCGACGGATATGCGCTGGCGGCCACAGATCCGGCGTCGGCACCCTGGATGGGCTCAGCGGGCCCAAATGGGCTCCTCGGGCTCATCTAGGGTTTTTTATATTTTTCTGATTAACATAGGTTCGCCTCCGAAAATAGCCTATTAACAGATGCGCTAGTTCGGAGGTGAACACAAAATCCGCCTCCGAAAATCCATTTTGACGAAAAAAATTAGTAGTGGCAATGTCTTAATTAACTAATTATCCTGGGAATTTGGACTTGCGGAAGTACCACAATGATGTTTTTAATGGCGCAAACCTAGTATTCAGTTTGTGCTTAGACAAAACCTTGAGGAGGCACACCTTTGGTGCCTTGCAGACGTAGAGGTCTTGCCCACGTAGAGTTTTTTACCAGATAACATTGTGCTGGTCAGTCTGTGTGTCGAGTCACTATTTCTTTGTTACAAAGGTGTGTTTGTTCTATTATAAAAAAAAGGTGCTTTTGTTCTATTCGATCGAGACAGATCTAGGGAGGGTGGGAGAGAGACATAGGGAGGAAGGTATTTTGGGTGTGTTGGAATATTTGCTTGTTCTTCTTAATTAAGCCAAACATGGTTCTTATGGCAGTAAGGCGAGGCGACCTACCCCATTCTAGATGCCTAGGCGACGCCATACTACCCTGTTCTATGATGTAGCAGCACAGACTACATTGACACATACTATTTTCCTGCTAATTTTAGATGAAGTTATGTTGGAACATAATTGTAACATGCCTTGAAATGTAGGATGATCCACTATATACTCGATACAAGCAACTTCGTTGTGACTTCACGCCTCTTGAAGCTGATTCAGAAGAATACTCTATGGTAATTTTCCAACGGTCCTTATAAATTGTGTGGGGACCCAATGCCTGTATTGGATGCATAGTGATAATACTCCATACATCATAATTGTCTTTTCTAACCTTCTGCAGTAGGGAATAATTTTTTAGGTTTGTAGCTAATATAAACAAATGCCAATTTTTATGAGCACCAAATTTACATGCATGGGTGAATGTGTTTTATCCTTGTTATCTCTATCGTGAGTAAATTGATTGCCTTAAATGTGGGTCCAATGGTATATATCTAACTTTGCGATCTTTTAATGGTATATATCCAATTTTTCCTAAAGGTTCTGATCGTTTATTACACAAACATTTGCTAACCAGATAAAAACATATTTGATAAACACCCATGAAGAAACACACTCGGGCTATACTGTGGACATAGTGCAAATATTTAAGATGTCAAGGCATGGTGAAACAAAGCGGTTTCAAAAGGTGAGAGGATATTTCTAATCTATCTGCACGCACAGGCACAGGCCAAGAGAACAGACTGTTGTGTCAGATGACAATTTTTCAGAACTTTTGTGCAGTTTGCTAGTACAGGAAATAGGATGCTTTTGTGGCATGGTTCTCGGTTGACCAACTGGGCTGGGATCCTTTCTCAGGGTAATTATTGTCAGCTTCAGTTATTTCCATTACTACCATTCCTATATATGTATGTATAACCGATGGCTTCACTTGGTTTTCTAATTCATTGTTATTGTTGTCTACTGCTTATTCGGCCCGGAGTTCTCAAAATTAGCCCTGTTATTATTAGTGCACTTGCATAAATGTCAATTATATCTCTATCCACATGATTTTTTTATTCATTTTCATGTGAATTTGCATGCAGCTTTACTTCACAGTAGTAACCTATTTACATTCAGTTTTTTGTTACTGTGGTAAGTTGAGAAAGTTATATACTTCTATAGAAAAAGCCAAATTCAGATATTCTACCTTACACTCTTCAAAAGTTTGAGACTAGATTGGTGAATTAATGCTGATTCTGGTGACACTGGCCCCCAGGTTTGCGATTTCACATGTTCGGCAAAGGTGTTTACTTTGCTGATATGTTTTCAAAGAGTGCAAACTGCTGCTACGCTTCAAAAGCATCTAGATCTGGAGTCCTGCTTCTATGTGAGGTCTGATTTTTGTCATAGTTACCTCGAGATATACTCATGCATGTTCACCAACCTATGATTCTGATCAATTTGTCTCTTTGTCACACTACTTTGTCTGTACCCAATTATTTTGTTTGCAAGGCATTTGCTTAGTTCAACTTTGTTGATAATACCTGTTTAATTGACTCTAATTTCCCAGGTTGCATTGGGCGATATGAATGAGGTACTAAATGGAGATTACAAAGCTAATGACTTGCCCAAGGGAAAGCTAGGGTCAATTACTGATACAATATCTTTTAATTATAGCACTATTATTTTCCTAATTAATCGAGAATTTTTAATTCTTGATGCCAATTCCTGAGTTAAATTCAATACATACATATAGTAATGCAAGACTAGGATAAAATTTTGATGCTCCATCAAGAGCACAGGTCCAATGTCAATTGAGACCACAGCAGCTGCTCTCATATGCTCCCTTGTAACACTGCAAAATAAAATAATCATTCACCACACTCTCATAGATGAAATCACTGCATTTATTTACCACTCCCTCCATTTTAAAATACATGGAGTACTAGTAATAATTAAAAAAGTCAAATGTTGTAAGTTTTTTACCATCAAGTAGTCAAAATATATGTATGATAAATGCATAAAAGATGGATCATTAATTATATTTGTATTTTCTTGGCTTTATTAAGATGTTTATTTGTAGTGATCGATAATATATATACTGTAAGAGAAATTAATGCTCTACCTATCGCTAAAGGAAAATGTAGTTGAAGGTTCTTGACCAGTTGAACTTTTTAAATTTTGATATATTTATAGAAAAGTAATATCAATATTTATATTTCAATATCTTTATTCTTAAAATATATCTATAACTAACCTAATGTTATTTAGTTGCCATTATAAATATAATATATAAAATTTGATCAAACTCAAAATTATTTGATTCCTCGAGAAGTGAGAAAGTCTTTTTTGATAGAGGGAGTACTTAAAGTATACACTTTCTCATTTCCACTGTAGGTCCATATAAATCCAAAGGGGGGAGGGGGGAGATGACCAACATCCTGTTGCGATTGTCTTTGAGAAAAATAGATCCACCATATGAGGAACTTTACATTTTTTTCATTAATATAAATACGAAGAGAAAATAAACACTCCATTTAAAGCCAACAGTGCTTCTTGATCCTTGATGGTTGGGTACACCGGCCACACATCTGAGAGTCTCACTTTCTTAGTAGTGGTTGTTTTTGGTGCAACACAAAACGAGTTGGTCAAATGACGCCTGACCTAACAAAGTCAAGGACCACCGATGATGGTGTGCTTGTCCCCCTTGGAAAACCTACTAAGCATGAATCATCCGAAATGGTATGTGTGCACAAATTGCATTGTTTTTCAAACAAGTCCCATGTGGGGTTGAAACACTTTATTTGCTACATGTGAAAAAAAACATTGTTGTCTTGCTGCAGGCCCGCTCGCGTTACAACGACTACATAGTGTATAACACAGATCAGATAAAAATGCGGTATGCTCTCCATGTCACCTTAAACTTCAAAAGCTAGATGCTACTGCAACGACCTGAAGACTTTGCTAATGCGGAACACATGCTTATTCACCCAAAGCGACGCCTTCATTTTGTAAGCGCATTTGCTGGCATGTGACATTTTGATAGAAATAAGAATTCCAAGGTTGTAGCTTCTCAATGCAGTTGCTCAGTAGTCAGTGTACTACGCCTTTTTTTATTATTTTTTGGCATATTTGACTTTTTAATCATTTCTTTAAAAAAATATTCATGTACATTACCCGACCAATCGAGCCGGGCGTCTGTGCGGCCAAGCCGCCACTGCGTGGCATTGTGCTTGCCCATGCCTCCCCGACCCGTGTCCTTGTGCGCCACCTACTGTCAGTGTCTAGGAACTTGGGGGAGTCGAGAAAAGGCAACTAGTATATGTATGCGCGTACGCGGGCTACGATGGTATCCACGGTGGACACGGGATGTATACTGATTTGCCTAGTTGGAGTGTGAGCTCGTGTTGCCATGCATCAAAACTTGTAGTAGGCGTTTACAAGCAGGCTCGAGGGTGGGATGACTATCCCAAATCTTTGGATAGTCGTCCATGCTCCAGGTTCAAGGTCCGGCGGATGATGCACGAACTCAAAGTCTCGGTGTCGAAGAGTCAAGGCTTGAGGGAGACAAGAACCCCTGCCTCCCCTTTTATAGAAGAAGGGGAGGGCAAGGTTACAATTTTGGTCAGCCATGTTCCTTTTGCATAAATGGTCCTCTGTTGTCTCGAAATAAACCTGCAGTCCATGCCGGTTCAAAAATAATCACTATTCAGTCCTTATTGTCGCGTTAAACACCCTGATCTTCTACAAAATTCATCCCGCCATCATGGCTTTCGGTTTTGCTGGTTAGCCCTTGATTTTCTATACAAAATTATGTTTTAGCCCCAGGTTTCCTCTGTTTAAGCTTCTGGAAGTCCTGTTTGCTCGCAGTGAAGCCCCTGAACCTTGTTTAATCCATATTTTCCATGTTTAAATTTTGTTTTATCTTGTTTTTGTCTGTTAATCTTCTAAAATACCAATATTAGTTTAACAAAATGTTTGAATTAATTGAAATATGAATATTTCTATGAAACCTTAGCCTGTCTTTTAATTACATAGGGGGTATTCATTCTTTCGTGAATTAAACAGGGGTTGTATCCCCCCAGCCTGGGCCCTAGATCTGCCCCTACCTCAAACCTATGAAGGTATTAATAGCTTAACGCCATGGACAAAAAGACCTCTTTTCCCATCACACAAGTTACAAAACTCCATCCACCACCACTACCACTCTCTTTTTCAAGTTCTAAACATTGTTCAAATCCCAATGATGTTCTTGGGAAAACTATGTGTGGAATTTTCAAATTTGAAATTCGAAATTTTGTGAAGGTCCTCAGATGGAGAATTTTTTATGACAAAAGTCATACATTTTGAAAAGTTTTAAAACTTGTAGTTGACAACTTTTCTATTTCAATGCATTTAGATCTTGAAACATTTAATTTACTCTCATTTGTGCATAATACGTGGGGAATCGAAAACAAATAGAAATGCATGTGACTGTGTAGTGCAGTGGTTAAGGATGTGTTTGTGCGTGAATTTTACACGAATAATGCATGACATGGGGTAGTGGCCGGCCTGTGGGTCCGGCATGAAAAAATGGTATTTTTGGGTTGTTTTTTATGGCAAATAATGTTATTTGCCGAGTGTTTTTTGCACTCAGCAAAACCTTTGTCGAGTGCCCGAATCACGTTTGCTGAGTGTTCTTTGTTGTGTTACACTAGACAAAGCTTTTACCGAGTGTATTCGGAGCTTTCCCAAGTGTAACAAGCACTGAGGGAACAAAGGAAATCTGGTAGTGACTCTGGACAGAGCTCGTGGTGGACCAGCTTAGGAAGCGCTCGCCATGCGGTGGCAAAGCTCCGGCCGGCAAGCAACAGTGCCACTGCCATCCCTAACATGCCGTGCCTCCCCTCTCACAGCAGCGTTCACAAGGTTTTTCCTCAAAACCTTTCACCTCCTCTCTTACCTCCCATTGCCTGCTCCATCCCCTTTCTTCTTCCTGTGGCCAGCCAAGCAGGAGCCAGAGTTGTCACTGCCGGTTGTTCCACTGCCGAGGTTGCACCATCAGTCTCAAAACCTGACACCCGGGCCTCCTCTGCTGCCCATCATCAGCTCCATGTCCCTCGAAGACTCCTCAAGACGAGGCGCAAGACACTGATGTTGGGCCACGTTGGGTACATGCCATAGAGTGGGCTTGACGGCTTATTAGCCCGTAATAGTGAATGAGAGAAACTGGTAAATGTAAGGCGAGAGAGAGGAGATAAGCGAAACCAGACTTATAAAGAACAGAACACTAATATTCTTCAAGAAGCTTTCCTCACTAACCTTCTTCTTCCTCCTCCTCTGTTCTCTTTCTTCTCCTGGATTCCGTTCACCTTTGCTAACACCTTCTAATCTGGTACTAGAGACACCAATCCTGGAGCCCATTCTTCCACACAGCCACTATACTCGTTTCCAAAAGCGATTGGGAATCATGAACCCAGATACCAAATTCATCCTCGATGAGATTCAAAAATCAATTCACCAATCAGGAGGAGTGGTTATCCTAGAGCTTCTTCACGCACGACACCAAGTGTGAGTTGTGGCTCTCTGATGCAGAAGCACATCGACGTGCTCGAGTTCGAGAGTTGACAGCCACGGATCGAGTTTGACGTTTACAGTGTCAAAATGGAGGTTGCAAAGCTGTCCAAGCACTGGGATCACTCTGTCAAGGAGTGCTCCATCGCAGATCCCGGCATCACACCGAGCCCGCAGTCGGTGTCTGGACACCCACCTGCTTCAGCCTCAATTCTCTTCCTTCTCTTGAATTCCGATCACCATTTCTAACACGTCCCACCCTCAGCGACATGAATCTTTCACCAGTCAGTGACCGGCCATTCTTGTTTACTTATCGGGGGACCACATTGTAACCATGGAGTTCTTTCTACGGTCCTTGGTACAATAAACCAAGGGCGTAAATTTGAAGTCTAGTTTCAACTTTTGATTTGAATCTGATAACTTGCAAATTCAATTAGACATCACAGGAACTAAAACTGCAAACTAATTTTTGTTGGGTTACATACGTTGAGCTTTACATTGTTTGATATAGTTTTACCTCCAGTTTACCAATAAATCTTGTTGTAGATTAATGTTAGTTTAAGCAGCTTCTATTTGTATCTCATGTAGACTAGTGCTAGGGTTAAGTCTTGCTCAACTGTATAGTCTCTGCATGACTAGTTTTCTGTGCTGAGCTCATGCTCCTTATTGATCTCTAGCTACTCCTGTTTATCATGCTCATATGATTTATCGAAGTTTTAATGCACTAATTAAATTCAAGTAGTGTAATCTTCTATTAATTGTTATAATTATGTTATTACATAAAAAGAGCAACTCTTTCATAGCGAACCTGTCTAGCCTTTAATAAAAAAAACTTGACCTGCGGGGGGTGGGGAGGGGGGGTAAGACCGTCCCACGGCGAGAGGACCTTCTCACGTAGGTCGAGAAAACCCCCAAACCCCTGTCCCTACCATTACACAGCGGCACCATTGCCCATATGAGACAACCAACGACCTGGGCCAGGCGTTAGACTTGTGCTTTGGCGTGGTGATAGAAGAGGGGATTCTTTTAACCCAGCCTAAAATTCGCTCCCACGGGAAGTTGAACCCAGGACCTGAGGAGTGCTACTGAAACCATCTAACCAATCCAGCTAGCACTACTACAAAAATGATTTTTGGAGGCGGGTATTTTGCTTCTTTCGAGGTGGATTTTGCGTCCGCCTCTGACCATGCGCGTCTGTTAATCAAGATTAACAGAGGCGGTTTTGTGCACGCCTCCGAAAATCAGACATAAAAACAAAAAAGAAGAATGCTCGAGAGCCCATCACGGGCCCGCCGAGCCCATCGGCACCACCACCGCCAGAACCGCCGCCGCCGCCCTAGATCCGCCATCGTCACCACCGGATCTGCCATCACCGCCACCAGATCCCCCGTTTGCACCGCCAGATCCACCTGCATGCGGTGGAGGAGCCCGCGGTGGAGGAGCTAGCGGTGGTGGAGCCTGCGGTGGAGGAGCTTGTGGTGGAGGAGCCCGTGGTGGAGGAGAGGAGGGAGAAGACCGCAGTGGAGGAGCCCATGGTGGAGGAGAGGAGGGAGACAGCCATGGTGGAGGAGCTCGTGGTGGTGGAGCCCGCGATGGAGGAGCCCGCGGTGGTGGAGGAGGATAGGAGGGAGACGGCCGCGTCGCCACCGTGCCTCCACCTCCATAGGTCGCTTCGCCTCACGGTGGTGGAGGAGGATAGGCGGCCCCTCGACGGATCCGGAGGAGAGGGTGGTGCGGGGCTAGAGGAGGAGAGGCATAGGGCGGCGCATGGCTGGAGAGAGGCGTCGGCGGCGCTGGAAGGAAGAGGCACTAGGAACCCAAGGTGCGCGCATTGGCTGTGCATGGGAGAGGGAAATGGGAGGGAGGGGAAGTGAGAGGATGAGAAACCCTAGAGGTTATTTATATACAGAACCCAACTAGTGGGTCATCTAGGCTCGATTTGCGTCCATGGATTTTTGGAAGCGGGAACGGAGGCAGACATTTTAAGACGTCCGCCTCCAAAAATAGCCTTTTTTTGGCGGCGGACATCTTAACGTGTCCGCCTCTGTTAATCGATTTTCAGAAGCGGACAAAAAAACCGCCTCCGAAAATAAGAAAATGTCCGACTACGTTAATCGCCCTATTAACAGAGGCGGTTTTTTTCCTCTGAACACCTCTGAACTCATTTTTGAAGTGTCTCGCAAAACCTTTTTGCAGTAGTGTAGAGGCCCTTTCGCTGTCTAGCCTTTAATTACTTGTCTTTACGTTCTTAAGCTCACATGTATGCATTTTTATGTAGAGAACATGCTAGCTGATGGTGTTTACGAATTGACCTCTAGCCCAAGAGTGACCTACAGCAAGAGGGTGATTTGGTGTTCTCTAAAGCTACTCAAGACCTGAACCTATGTTCGGAAGAGCCCAAGGCTGCTAAAGGAAAGCACAGGAGCATAACCATTTGTTGATGCGCTTCTGGTCAACACACAAAAGCGTTAGATCGCGCAGTCGTCGAAATCTCCTCGACGGAGCTCCTGGACGCAGCCGGTCAGACCACCTATAGGGTCCGATCAGACCGCCTGCAACAGAGGCGCCGCAAAAACCTAAAACGCCTAAAATGCCGTAGAGACGAAGAAAGAGAGCAAAAGGGGTTGGAAAAGCTAGGGTTTGGAGATAAAAAGTAAGCCAATGATTTGTACGATTGGGTAGAGGTCCTCAACCGGCCACGACCCTTTATATTTATAGGCTGGGGAGGTCTTGCCCCGCAAGGAAATCCTCGGACTCGGGGACAGGTGGTCAGACCGCCTGGCACATTGCCAGATTAGCTACAGGGCCCAGCTGGTCTAACCACGTGCACAGGCGGTCTAGACCGGTTGTCCCAGCCTGATCGGCTTTAAGCCATTTTCTGCCACCAACACTATTAAATTCAAAACTATTCTCATGTCTAATGTTATGTTTATGAATTTAAGTTTCAGGAATCTTTTTGAAAGCACCCTCGATTATCCATTAAATCACATGAGATGGTTCAGCCGATTGTTCATCGGCTTTATGACAGCAGGGATGAAGTCATTCTTAGTACAGCTGATAAACTCATATTCAGAAAGATCTAAGCCTGACAAACATCTAACATCATCATGAATGCCAATCAAAGAGCTATCAGCTAAAGCAACACAAGCATAAGTATCACCATGCACAACCTCTACATCATCATCTACCCACTGAATCAAGCATTGATGCAAAGTAGAAGGAATGCATTGGTTTGCATTAATCCAATCACGCCCAAGAGTAAACTAAAGTTTCCATGAGTCTCAGCGACGAAGAAAGCAGTGGCCAAGATCTTGCTCCCAATAGTAACCTCCATAGAAATCACCCTGTTGGCACCAATAGACTCTCCTCCTCTAATGCCACTGACGGTCATGTTGGTCTTGATCAGCTCTGAATCCGAACCACCAAGCTTAATAAGGCATCAAATTCACAATAGCCCCTCCATCAACCAACATCTGTGAGATGGGCTTCCCATTGATATGTCCCTTCAAATACAAAGCCTTCAAATGATTGTCTTCAGTTTTAGGCTTCTGAAATATAGCTTCCTTGGGACCGAAATCAAGATGAGCAACCTCCTCCTCCGAAAGCATGTCTCCATTCATAGACATATACAACACATTCACATCAAGATTCATGCGCTCTGGAGAAGAACTATAATCAACATTTTCTTCATCGTCCTCAGCAGTGAGAACCGATGATAACTTGTTGTCACAAGCCGAAGAATAAGAAGAAAAAACATCGGGCGCTCCTGCATCACCTAATCTGACCGCCTGAGCCGCTGACTCTGAATGACAGGCGGTCTGGACCGCTTGTACAGCCGGTTGGACTGCCTCTGGGTCTTCCTTTGGCTTCTGTTCTTTCTTCTGGGGGATCATGGGCCTGTTTTGGTTGAAGAATTCATCCCTCTGCTTCGCCAACTCTTGCTCTTGCCTTTTCCGAAAACGGAGTCTCTGGAGCTTCCTCTTCTGCGTATGAGTCTTGCTAGCATTAGACCCCTGATCTTCTACCATCTTTCCACTAGAAGCCGGCTTTGTAGCCATACTTTTCTCAATAGGGACATCCATAGTCCCAACTTGAATAATATCGAACTCCGTAGTCCTCTCTGAGCCCACCTCCATGTTTTCCATCTCCTTCTTCTCGGGTCGATAAACTTGCTTCAGAGGAGCCTTTGGCAGTTGACCTTGATGGGCGGCCTGACGTCCTGTAACAGGCGGTTAGGCCGCCTGTGACTGGAGTCCTTGACCAGATTGGCGGAAAGCCGATCGGTCACGACTGGGATATACAATCCTGTCCTGTACGTGCCCTCTTGGACCTTCCCAGCCAGGATGAAATGAAGGTTGCACTGTTGAATGATATGGCACCCACATCACGCCATTGTTATCCCACACCGGATCCAACTTCATACGAGGAGAAGGGACCCTCACATGTTGAATCGGTGATCTCATTCTTTTTTTTAACGGACAATTGCTCGGAACAGAATTTTGTTTAGTGTACTTGTCATAAAGCATATCAAACATGACTTTAGGCTTCTAAACCCCCTGTTCTTTTGCCAGGTTCATCTTCCAAGTACGAACTTCTAGACGCTTTGGAATCAGCACCTTTGGGCGTCCATGGGGACAAGCGGTCTGACCGCCTAGCGCAGCTGGTCTGACCACCTGTAGCAGACCAGACCCGTGCGCCTGCAATCCGGGAGTACCGATCGACCCTTGCCCCCCTTGTCCAGAGGACTTCACAATGACCTTGAAATACACTTTTCCATCGGCCGTCTTCTCATAAGTCACTTCTCGAACCGACTCTATTGAAGACGGTCTTTCTTCCCCAATCACCACGTTCTTTCCCTTGGTAGATTCGGCTTGATGCGGCCGAAATAAGACCTTGGGCTGCTGCTATTCCATGGTGTTGACTGGAAAAGGAGTTTCATCAATCTGCATCTCATGAAACTTCAAATGGCTCTCATTAATAGCCGATTGAACCTGCCGACAGAAAACATTGCAATCATTTGTAGCATGTGAGAAAGAATTATGAAACTTACAATAAGCACGCTTTCTCAATTCATCCGTGGGCGGTATAGCATGAGAAATCTTGATGTAACCAAATTTGTGCAATTCATCAAATATACGATCACATTTGGACACATCAAAGGTAAACTTTATGTCTTCTTGCCGATTCTTATGAATCGGCTTAAGAGATGAGCATGACACAGTTTTCTTATTAGCAGGCCAAACAAACTCTGCTACATAAATATCATTATCATTGTCGGTCGAATTATCAGATTCATCGTCAACTAAATGAACATTAGACCGACGTGACTTGAAACCCTCAGCTACTTCGGCTCTAATATGAACTTAGGCGACCGAATAATAATCACAATTATCTATTTTTTTCTCTAATGGAGGATTTCAAACCTCTAAAGTATAAGCCAGCAAGATCAACTTTAGAAATTGACAAAAAAAAGCAATGGTAACATCTTTAAATCTTCTCATAAATTGAGAGACAGTTTGATCCCAACCATGTCTAACCGATGCTAAGTTTGCCAATTTCATCTCATGATTTCCACTATAAAAATGATCATGAAATTTACGCTCTAGTTAATTCCAACTCAACTAACGAATCACGATCCGAAAAATTTGGACCCATAGGAGTAGATGCAGAGGGCTGAGGTGCAGAAGTGCTTACATTGCCAATTACCTCAATTTTCCCCTTACTCATCTTGAAGGAAGGCATCACGAAGTCTTGAACACCTTTCGCCAGACGATCTTCACGACCCTTCCGGAACGTCTTCAAGAACTCCGACTCGAGATGCTTTTGGAGCGCCAAGAATCTCTCATGGTCTTCGGGACTAAGATCTTCAAGAGCCACCCCAAGCAATGTTGTCTTGTCCAACGTCGAAGCCCATAGTGCTAGAGATAGTAGATCCGTCTTCAAAAACCGGATTTCTTTCCCCAGCGGAGTCGCCAAAATATGTTCATACGCTTCTGGTCAACACACGAAAGCGCTAGATCACGCGGTCGTCGAAATCTCCTCGCCGGAGCTCCTGGACGCAGCCGGTCAGACCGCCTGTAGGGGCCGGTCAGACCACCTGCAACAGAGGCGCCGCGAAAACCTACGATCACAACCTCGGGAGGGACCCCGTCGGAGGCTGTGAATCTAGGGTTGTTTTAAGGTCAGCAAGGCCATTTAGAACGTTCTAAAACGCCGTAGAGACGAAGAAGGAAAGCAAAAGGGGTTCGAAAAGCTAGGGTTTGGAGATAAAAAGTAAGACAATGATTTGTACGATTGGGAAGAGGTCCTCAATCGGCCACGACCCTTTATATTTATAGGATGGGGAGGTCTTGCACTGCAAGGAAATCCTTATACAGATCTAAAAATGTGGAAGACTCCAATTCTACTCGGACTCAGGGACAGGTGGTCAGACCGCTTGTGACAGGTGGTGAGACCACCTGGCATATTGCCAGATTAGCTACAGGGCCCAGCTGGTCTAACCGTATGCACTGGCGGTCTAGACCGGTTATCCCAGCCTGATCGGCTTTAAGTCATTTTCTGCCAACAACACTATTAAATTCAAAACTATTCTCATGTTTAATGTTATGTTTATGAATTTAAGTTTCAGGAATCTTTTTGAAACCAAACAAGCATGATCCTATGTACCCAATGTGTCCTTTACTACTATGTGTAGGTCACTAGCTTGCCTTGCTAATAAGACTGTAAAAGTCAAATGAGTTCTTGTCACTAGTGAGAAATATGACTGTTGCTTTACTTATGTTGGAATCATAAGGTCGGCGGGCAGGGCTTGTGCAACATTGCTATTTATGTGACACCATGTATGCACAAAGAAAACTGCTTAAGGACCGTACTGTTGTTGGCCCTGCTAGATAGGTGTCGAATATACTAATTGCATGCCTGTAAATGGGCCTGGTAGGTAGTCCGTTGTACTTGAGGAAACCAGGACTTAACTTTCCCCACTCCTCTTTAGAGCAGGGAGACTAGTGTAGTCATGACCGCAGCACAGGCTGGGTCTTGGGGTCCATTCAGACGTTGCCCTTGGGTGCCGTGGGCTTAGATCAGGGTCATGTGATTGATGGGAAAAGTTACCACTGGAGGCTTTTGGAGAACTCTCGTGTTGTGTGGTTAGGTTTTCCCTTGCATGGTCAAAATTCGAATCAATTTGTCCGCCTCTCTCGGGCTATTGACACTACTTGCCCACTGTGTCGCATCGGAGTAAGAAAAGAGTAAGAGTGAGAACCGAGAATATTGAAACATTTTATTCTTTAATATGAATGATATATATCACAATGATCATTCTTTAAACCTGTTTCATTAACTGCATATGTATCTTATTTCAAATTCCATATTACGGTCATGCACTTCATGAGCGGTGACAGCCGTCCTCAACACCCTGATCTGGATTCAATTAATCTTCTTTTAGCTTCTCAGCACTTACATATTATACTTACGGATCAAAATAGATCAGCGGTACCTACCTGATTATTATGTTGACACGGAGGAGGAGAATGGCAACGATGTTCAGGTTCAAGGATATTCACAGAGTGATTGAAGGGATAAGATCTTTTCTTCATCGATTTCTGCCTTCTCTTTATCTGTTAACAACGACAGGATGCAGCGCATGTCATTGTTTTCCACCAGTCTCACCGATACACAACAGTCACTGTGGATATGTATAACATTGTCGGTGGATCCCTTCTCGATGAAAGTATGACAGTAAAACATGACTCTATCCTTCTGTAGTTGCGTACAAACTATACCAGATACTAGATGAGCCGGCAATACCCCACACACTAGCAGGATGGCAACCACCACCTTACAAGGAAACATCTCGCTGCTAAACAAAAAATGGTGGTGATGAACTATGCTAATTCTTAAGGAACAAATTAGTTCCCTATACATACAATGGAAGGCACACACCCGCTCCCTTATATAGGATGAAAGAACCCACATGCACAAAAATGATAATGCTAGGAATGTTTGGTACCGTTTGATCCAATAGATATATGGATATAGTGGAATATAAGGTATGTGTACACATGAAGCGTGATGCATATATAAGAAATTATGAGCAAGATTTGCGTATACATTATTTAAATTTCTATTTACATTGAAGATATATAAGAATATATTGGCCACTGATTTCTGGATAATATATCATTCACTCCTCTTGAATAACATTATAATATTAGTGCCACGAATCCTTATGATGGTAGCTATCCACTAGGTTTCATACATTTTTCTGGATATATTTTAGAAATTAATGACACTATTTTTGCACTGTACGGTGACATGTCCTCAACAACATATGCCGGTCTAGTCTACCGTAACTGTTCCTAAGGCTATTGTTTGTATGTGGACATTAACAGAGGTAAGTGCAGATGTATGTCAATCTAAAAATTAGTATTTGTAGGGATTATAACAGACCGGATACTGAACCTGGATATTTATTTTTTACCGGATCTGGACTCATATATAGACGGTATAAAATATAACAGATATGTATCTTATATTCACTACTGGAAACGAGTTTTTCCCTGTGGGTCACTTGCCGACAAAGAAATGGGGTAAAACCCACAGGAACATATTTTCTGTCGGCCCACCGACAGGATAATACCGACGGGGATACGTCGACAGAGAAAATATTGTTGCCTGTCGGTTACCCGATAGGAATAGTTTTCCAGACGGGAATTCCCTGACGGCAGGGTAATCTTGGCACACCAAGGGGCGACTCATGGCAGGATTTTTTTCCCTGTAAGCCGTCCGACAGGATAATTAATGTAACCCGACAGGGAAATCAATGTTTTTCCTGTGAGTTCGTCCACAGAAATACAAAACATACGCACAGGGAAAATTCCTTCTTTTCCTGTCGCACCATTGACAAAACAATGTAGCTGGCTGACGGGGAAATTACAAACATAACAACAGTACTGGTTGCAGCTAATCGGTTTCTTCTCCTCCCTCGATACATCTCAGATAGTAATATAGCAATTAGTGCAACAAAACTGCAAGCAGTATTATGCTCAAAGATTTTGATATTAAAGTTCACATCACTAGTAAACATCAAGCAGTTCAGCTTGTTGCACCTGACAGCAAGCAAACAACACTTAGCAAGCTTGTTAGGCTTGCTGCAGCTGCCAGCAAGCAGTTCAGCTGGCCATACCAGGTCTAGCAGCAGCTACATGTAGCCAAACATAATACAAGTCTTCATCCTTAGACCATACAAGCCATGATCATTTTGTAAAAAAGAGAAGTCAGGTAAGAGCCACTGCACATGCTATTCAAAGGACACAGCTATGCGTTCAAAAGACAAAAGTTAGCTAGCAGTCTATCACCATGGAACCAAGTTGTTTGCTGATTGAAGGGACTGTGACACCCTAAGATGGGGGGGTGAATTAGGTGTCTCTAAAAACTAAGGCTCCAATTGCACATATGAAAACCTATTTCAATTTCTATCCAAATGTGCTCTAGGTTTTCTCTATGTGTTGCTATCTCTACCGCTACAAAGTTTTGTACTCTAGGTCCAATCCTATACTAGCATGGTAAGTCTAGGAAAGGTAAATGCGGAAAGTAGTGCGAGTATGAAATGCAGAAGCTTAAAGGGTAGAGAAGAGCAAACTCCCGGCACGGCAATTTTTACCGAGGTATTGGAAAGTTCACGAGCTTTCCACTACTCCTCGTTGTTGGAGCCCCTTTCAAACGGAATACCCGCGCAAGGGCATAAACTCCCCGGTCGAGTAACTCCGTGGGTGACCACGGTACTTCCCCACGCGCAAGTGGGTCTCCGCTCGTCCCTCCCCGGATGCTCCTCGCCGCCTTCACTTGGTAGAGCTTCGGCCAAACGCCAAGGGCCTCTCCTCCCTTGCACAAGCACCGACGGCCTCTCCACAAACTCGGTTGGAGGGTCTCGCAAGACTACAAGCCCCGGATTACAATACTTGGTGCGTGCAAGCACCGGTAAGCAAAGAGGTATGCAAACATCGCTGAACTCTAGGCTAAACACCGAAGAGATGCGCTAAAGGGTCTAGACTAGCACTAAGCACTTGGCTAATCACATATATCTTCTATTTGGCACTTTGGTGCATTGAGCACTCAAGAATGTGTAGAACACTTGCCAATATCTCCACTGAGCTCAAGCACACTTCAAATGCCCGGGGCACCTTTTATTTATAGCCCCAACCAAAGAAACTAGCCGTTGCCAGTTTCCTGTGAACCGTCGACTGATTCGATGGGTGCAGATGAGGGATCGTCGAATTAGTCGTCGGCCCCTTTTTTCTTTGAATCTTTGAACTCCAACGGCTACTTGCACCATCGACTGATTCGATGGACCTTCGACTAATTCGACGGGCACACCATCGATTTAGTCGTTGCCCGCGAGAGACGAACACACGCCGGTCTTCAATCACCTTCGACTAATTCGATGGACCATCGACTAATTCGACGGGCACACCATCGATTTAGTCGTTGCCCACCAGAGAACAACACACGCCAGTCTTCAATCACCATCGACTAATTCGATGGACCATCGACTAATTCGACGGGCACACCATCAATTTACTCGATGCCTCTGCGTTTTGCAATTCTTCATTGCTTCTTCGCGGGTCTTTTCTTCTATCTTCATTGCCATCCTTCATTGCAATTTGAAGGACACTTTTCTACGTGAATTGGATAGCTTCAATTTGGATAACCATCATTTGGATATTAGTTATATAGGCATTTGGATGGCTTCCAAAGTATCCTTGGGACCTAGAAATATCTACAAATATCATCTCGACAAATTGTTAGTCCCAATGATTGTGTTGTCAATCAATCACCAAAATCACAAACTATGGCCTAGGGCCATTTTCCTTACACTGATCAACCAACAACCGCTTACCATATGCCATTCTCATAGTCAGAACATGTTGGCTCACCATTGTTGCTGCCAATGTTTTCACCACCCCAGTCTTCCCCCTCCATTTCCTTGTCTATGTCCACAGCAGGCTTTTTCTGGACATTCTTGTCCTTGCCATCTATGTTGTCGCCATCCATCTCCTCGCCATCCATGTCCTCGCCATCTATGTCCACGCCATCTGAATCCTCCCTATCCATGTCCTCCTCATCCAAGTCCTCTGCATTGAAGTCCTCATCCACATCCTCGCCTTCCGAATCCTCATCGCCGGCATGAGATGAACCAGTGGGTAACTGCAAAAATGATAGTACCACGTAAATAAATAAATAAATAATGAATGCAGTTTTAGAATTTCATGAGGCAACATGCATGAGGCACTCAAACTGTCAATGACGATAATGATATGTCACAACTAGATAGGTGTAGGAAGTGTATTGGTTTGACACAAGGGTAGGACACTACTGCTTACCATGAGAGTTAAACTAAGATGCAAAGTTGCAAACTACAATAACCATCAACATGAGGCCACTTCCTCACTGCTGCACTTCGTGTTGTCATTCTGACATCAAAACATATCAGTTGTCTCGTTCAATTGGCAGTAAAACAACTATCTTCTCTTCATATGCTTAATGGTGGGTTCATTTGTTTGAGTACCAAGTCATTATTATACTTACATTAGTTGTCAGTGCTGCTAGGCGACTTTTTAGACTTGATAGAACTTCCTTTCCTAAATCACTGTAAAGATTCTGCACGTAAGAAAGTATATTAGTTAAGAATACTAAGAGGATCCAGCCCAAGATAATTTAAGTTGAAAAATGAAATCAGATATATACCAAAACCAAGTCATTGGTTAGTTCGCCTAGCTGGTCAACGCGATCATCTAAGAACCTATTTGCAAGGCGCAATCGCTGATTCTCTGTGACCATGCATCGGTAAGATGCTGAAGTTGATGATGCAACAGTTTTTTCCTTGGCAGCAGACAATACATCTGCCTTTCTAACAGCACCATTTGCAATGGCTACACGTCCATGGCGCATTCCACCAGAAATATCATATAACACTTTTGTGTCCAACTCTTCATGCCCCGAATTTTCAGGATGTGCCACATTTAGACTTTGCAGTATATTCATCCTATATAAAGTAAAGGTGGACATTCATTAGACTTTGCTGTCCAGAATTTTCTGGATGTGCACAGAAAAATAGAAGTCACAGGTTGCATGCCCTGAATTTTTTGGATGTGCATGCTGTATACTCATCCTATGTAAAGTAAAGGTGGAATTTCTGAATTTTCTTGCTGCCCAGAATATTCAAGACGTGCACAGAAAAATATAACTGCACATGCTTGAGTATGGAAACAAATTGAATCAAATGCTACTAAAAAGGTTATATTGCAATGTGGACAACAACAATAATGAAGATATAACAAACATACCACAATCTTCCGTGCCTTACAACTAACCACTGGACCAGTTCGGCATCTTTATCCACATTTCGAATACCAGATTTCATTACCGAGTAAGTGTTAATAACAGTTGCAAACTCAGGGCCAAATTTCTCACCCTGCAACAGGGAATTAGTAAGGAATTAGTAACTGAGCAAGCCATGTAGTACTGAATTTTTTTACAAATTCTATACAGAAAATATTGATACGTACCAGAAGTTGTCTAGTCTCCCCAAAATGGTCTAGACCCTCCATGATTTTGAGCAATATCATCAGAAGCAAAGCGAGATTTCTGACCACTCTTATGTTTTTTGAGGAAACCTTGTGAGCACCACTAGCGACAAAGCTCAGGCCACACAACAATATTGCACCACTTCAGTCTGCCATCCAAGTATTCTTCATATTTCAGCTCTACTGGTCGTGCCAGCTTGTCATCAGGTTTCTGGTTCCGCTTTTTCTTGTAGTACACCTTGACAGCATCTACACGAGCTTGGTACATCATGTCCTTCACTTTTTTCTTCGAATAGTTTTGAAGAACACGGTCTGCTTCTTCCTCTATATCACTATTGACCTCAAATAAGCACTGCATGTGAAAGCACAACTCAAAACATATAAATTAACATAAGGCATTTTAGTGCATTTTAGTGAACTGGTACACAAAATGGCAGAGAGAAAATACACATTACTTACCCAAAATTCTGAATGCACACGATCACCAGCTGTGTGTCCCAAGTTATTCTTTTTGGATAGAAAGTAATCAGCCCACTCAAGTGCTCATCCTTGTCTTGCAATTAATATCCAACTTAATTACCTGTAGGGCCAATGCAAACCGTCAGAGAAAATATTCGACCCACAGGAAAAAACTCGTTTGTAGTAGTGATTGATATATGTTATATTTCTTTCTACAATTAATATCCAACTTTGTTTATGTGGACTCAGATACAGATACGGATGGATAATAATTATTTGTATTTAGATACAGAATGTACTCTGTCCGTCCAGGAATGAGTGTATTTCTAGGATTTGAAGAGAGAAATTAGTGTAGATGTAAAATGACCTTACTACTCCTACCAAAAGAAGCTTTGGAAACTGAGGAACTGTGGGGAAGAAGCTGCAACTAGTAGTGGGAACTGGGAAGCCCAGGATCTAGAACTCTTGAGAACTCTTCAGAATGGCCGATGGGGAAAAGCTGGTAGGAGCTTCAGATTTTTATTACAAGTGGACCCACGTACAGGTGTCAGACCAGCAAAACAGTGGAAGGATCACATAGGAGCATGTGCAGTCGTGCATTTAATTTGAGACTTTATTTTGAATGATTCAATTGCATTTAAATCGGGACAGAGCGAGTACCATTTAAGGCTCTTCTGGTAGAATGAACAGATGGATAATATCCATACAACTTTCACCCCTGGTTTTGAAGGCATAAATTTACTATTATATTATGAGCTCCCTTCTGTTTTAGTTTTTTCCATACATATATAATTCATTTGCTTAGCATCACTAAAGCAACAAGCCAAACAACAGGTATTTTATTTCTTCAATTGATGACAAAATGGAAGCGGTAGAGTCTTACCACATATGACTGGAAAGTTCTGGCTTCAAAGAGGGAGAGAGAGAGAGAAGCAGGGCCACGGTACTGGTGCGGCGGACCTCGAGGCCTCCCGATATCTGCTGGTACCCGCATGCGAGGCGACAACGGCCGCTTGGGCCGACCGACGACGCGCGCGGTGACTGGTACAAATCCCTTATGTCGTCGAGCTCCCATGCGCAGAAAGGAAGGAGACCGGCGGCACGTTCGTGCTCTAGCCATGGAGAGGCGAGTCGGCGGCCAGTAGCTAGCATGCCAGGTTGGAGGCTGGTGGGAAAAAGAGATGAGAGAGTAAGGGGGTAAGAGGCCACCACTCTGAATCAAGATAGAGGAGCAACCGGTGGAGAGCTTCATGGGCTTGACCCGCTTGGCCACAGTAGATTGACGGCCAGTAGGGGAGTAGGTCATGGCAGGAGCGGCGGGAATGGCGAGGGCAATGGAGTGGCCAGATCCAGAGGTCGCGAGGCCTTGCGTCCTCCACAGCCGTCGTAGGGAGAGAGAGGATCGGGAGAGTTCGTTGGAGGGCAAAGCGCGGTGAATAGGCAGTATGAGGTGGAGATAAGGTTGGCTCCAGTGGGTCCCACTTGTTAGGTGCTGTAAAAGGAGTAGGCAGATTTGAGTAAAAATATTGATAACTAGGATATAAAGTACGAACTGTGCGAAAGAAATTGGTATGTAAGTGAGAATATTTTTTTTTGAACTGTACAGCGGGGGAGACCCCCACTGTGATATGCATATATTATATAAAAGCAAAAGGAACTGTACAAGACAACAACAAGGGGTACCCAAGTACCCCTTCCCCATACCCTGCATAGAGCGGTTGGAAATAGAGTAAGTGGAAATTGACGGCTAGGACAAAATATTTCTTGAGTTACAAGGTATACAAGTGAGAATATTGACGACTACAAAATATTTCTTTTAGTGGTTGGAAATAGAGTAAGTGCAGATAGCCTAACACCTCTTCCCCATACCCTGCACAGAGCGGGAGCTCTATGCACTTAGACACCCATTTTGAATTGATGACGGGAAAAGATTGTGAGGCAACCTAATGACCCTTGGTGGATGTGGACAAAATAATTGGAAAAGGAAAGTGTGATCACTTAATTCTAATGTGCTGGTGGAGTATATAGAATGAAAAACTTAACAAGTTTCATGAACAATAAACTTAAGCAAACTTGTCATACAGGTTGAAAATGTAAATTCCTCTCAGGATTGTAGTTTAGGTGATGAATTAAGGGAACCTGATCTTCCCGCACTAAAATAAACATAATCACCATTTAAATATGATTCTAAACCTTGCAAACAGTAACCCTGCATTCCTTAGGCACGGTAAATGCGTCTCCTACCTTCGACACACAGAATAGTGATACAAATTCTAAACTCTGTCCTACATACAAACATATATAACAAAGCAAAGTCACGGTACAAAAGAAACTTGTCCCAGCTTCGGGATAACCCGAAAATATGATCTAACGACAGAACAATTCCTCTAACTTGGAACAATCCCTGATTCTGTAATAACGCCCACCCAAACTAGGGGAGCCAGTATTGAACAAATTCTTGAGATCATAGGGAATTCTATGGAACAAGGCAGGGACCGAAGAGCTGAGCAATACTGTATACAAAGCCATCGGAGTGCATATAATTTTTAATGAATAAGTTTTCCAAACCCTGGTGGCATGCAATGCAACGCAGTTTTGCAGCAACCCTTGATGTACAAGGCTTGAACTTTTTGAAGTTCTTTATACATTTAGGCAATTCCGCTAGCTTGTTAGAATCTTCAAGTCTATAAAGTTTAGAGCACTCTCCTTTTACATTTTGCCATGTACTTATCAATATATGACAGAATGCAAAAAAATGACAGAATATCCCAATTCATTCAAAAAATTAAAAAAAAAGTTCATAACGTACAAACTGTAAAATACTTGCCAAAACATGTCCATGTCTAGGTGTCTAACAACAGGTCTACTGAGTAGAAAAAAACCACCTGTTGTTTTAAGCTCCGACCTTAAGGACAAAACTAGCGAGTTTCTGAGTAGTCCAGCAGAAAATGTGAACAATCCATACGGGACACCAAATTCGTCAGTCTTCCACACTGAAAAACCGGTCTGTGATTGGAGAAGATGTGCTATTTTGGGCATAACGCCGAGTAGTTATACCCTGTAAAAATATTGCATCAGTCTGATGCACTATAACTCTTGAGACAAAAACGAAATCTCTACTCCTAAAAAGCACGTAAGGGAGTCAAAAACTTGGTACGTCGTCCTCAGTCGCCAACCGAACCGTTTTCGTCGTACGTCGCCCTCCCTCCCCTTGGCGCGCTTTCGTCGTACGTCGGCCCCCTCCCCTACGCGCACTAAGCTCCCACGTCCTTTTGAACTACCCCGATCTCACCCCACTTCCTCCCTCCTGCGCCACGGATCTGATACTGGAGAACGGAGTCCGCCTGTGCCCGTATGTCCAACGGGTTACTCCGCCTGGATATCCTGTGCCGCCGCGCAGAGCACGGTGACGGTGAGGAGGAGGACGCTGGTGGGGTAGGGACGTCCAACGGTGCGAGATCGGGTTCCGGGGAGGTCGCGTCAGGTTTGCGAATCGATTCAGAAGGGCACCGTCAATCTCGGAACCCCACCTTTGCTGATCTGAACCAGGTACGTCATGTTGCAGGCCGTGAGGAGTGAGGACGCCAATCCCGCCCGTGCCCAACGCCCTCCGCTGCCTGTGCGCACGGCTTGAAGGATCGGTGTCCTCCTGTCCCGCTCCCGCAAGATCGCGATTGGATGGCGTCCTCGTGTCGGCTCCCATGCCCCTGCAAGATTGCGGCGGGGACGACGTCCTCCCGTCTGCTCCTGTGCCCTGCAGCGCGACAGGGACGGAGTGCGTTGATTGTGTCTGGGCGCCGGCCATACACGATGTGCTGGCCATCGCGAGATGTGCTGGCCGCACCGCCTTCCGCCTCTGGATCCCACTTGGGCCAATGCGGCGGCGGGGCTGAGGAGCACGAGCGGGGCAATACGGATGTCGCGGCCAAGGCGACGGTCGCGCCGTTCCTACTCGTGCCGTGCAGCCCAGGCCCAGGCCACGGGAGCGGATCCTCAGCTTCTCGTCCACAGCTGCGTGGCAAAGTCTCTCTAATCACTACCGGAAAATCCTAATATGCCGAGAGCCACAATCTTTGCCGTGAGCCAAACGTCGGGCTCTCGGCAAACTAGACGTTCGCCGTGAGCCAAGCATCTAGACTCTAGGCAAAGGAACAACCGTCGGCAACAACTACGTTTGCCGTGAGCCCTTAAGGTTGGGCTCTCGGCAAAGTTTGCACTCTTGACGAACGCGAACTTTGCTGAGAGCTTGAGCAAAGACACTCTCGGCAAACTCGGACCTCTCGGCATACGTGATCACGTGCCACGTTCGTGCTCTCGCTGCCAGAGACGGTGTGTGGGGCGGCTAACGGCCGTCAACCTCTTTGCCGTGGGCCTACATGGAGCTCACGGCAAAGGGTTCTTTGCCGAGAGCAGAGGATGTCCTCTCGGGAGAACTAGACACGTGGCACGGCATCCGTCAGGTCGGCATGGCCACGTAGCAGCCTCTTTGCCGAGAGTTTTTCCTAAGCTCATGGCAAAAGCAAGGTTTGCCGAGAGCTTTCCAAAGCCTCACGGCGAAAGCGTGCTTTGCCGGCTCTCGGCAAACGTGTCCCACATTTTTCACATTTCAACACCCAAACAAATTTTCTTAGTTCACACATCCTACAAAGTACAACATGTGAGCATTTGACTATTTTACCAATTTGTTTGCTATTTTTAATTTCTTTGTATCAATTTGTTGGGTTTATGGAATAATTCTAAGTTGAATAGAGAAACGATTCGAAAAATGGTAAAAAATGAATTAACTAATGAGATTCATGTAAGTAAGTGTGATGTGAAGCCTTACAAACAAAATAAGAGTATATTTTTGTAGACATCCAATGATTTGGTGTACTAAGAGTGTGGGAAAAGTTAGACGAGGTTTCGGGCAATTTTATGTCAAACCATGCACAAATCCGAACATCTCCGTAGAAGTTTCGTAAACATCAGATGTGATCTCTAGAATTTGAACTCAAAGGAAACTTTAAATTTGAGTTTGCATGCAAAACTTTGTGCACATGTTATAGACACTATAATATGGTCTATGTCAAAATTTAGTATTTTTTCAGAATAATTTGATATATATTTCTACTTCATATATACATGAAATAATGAAAATTTACTAAAATACACATGAAATAATAAAATAATATGCAAACAAATAGGACTTCATGATTTTACTCATCATATGAAATAAGATCAGTATCACCAACAATAAAATAAAAACTAATGGGGAAATTACTCTTTGCCGTGAGCTGTTATGAAGCTCACGGCAAAAGGCTTGTTTGCCGTGAGCTGTTCTGAAGCTCACGGCAAAGAATGGGCAAAAAATTCAAATAACGTCTGTTTTATTTCAGAAATAATAGGAAAAAAAATCGAAAAATTGAATCTTTGCCGAGAGCTAAATCTGGGCTCTCGGCAAAGAGCCCCTTCTTTGCCGAGAGCTACATCTGGGCTCTCGGCAAAGAGCCCCTTCGCCGAGAGCTACATCTGGGCTTTCGGCAAAGTCCTCTACCCAAAAACGCCCAAAACGTCTTTCAACCCTTCATTCCTCAGCTCTCTCCTCAGTCTCTCCATCCGAACTGCGCCACCGCCATCGCCGCGCCGCCGTTCGCTCGCCGCGCCACCGCCGTCCCCGTGCCGCGCCTCCCCGACGCCATCGAGCACGGCCTCGGGCCGCGCCGCTGCCTCCGCCTCGGGCCGCACTACCGCCTCAGCGCCAGCCGCCGCCTGGGCGCCAGCCATGCCACTGCCTCGGCGCACGCCGCGCCGCCGCCTCGGCTTGCGCCTCAGGCTCCCTCCTCGCCGTCCCTGCGCCTCCGCCTCGGCTTGCGCCTCTGCCTCGGCCCACGCACCCACGCCTCCGCCTCGGCCCGGGCCTCCGCCTCCGCCACGCCCCAACGCCTCGGGCTCCCGTCGCCTCCTCGTCGTCCCCGCACGCCCGTCGTCCTCCTCGGCGTAGGTAATTTTTTTATTTTTGTATATTTGTTTTCTATTATAGGTAATTCAATTATTGAGCTTATAATTTAGATTACTTAGTTTGTGGTAATTTAGTTTACATAGTTTGTCAAACTTAGCCTAGGTTAGGCAAAAATGAATGGAAACTTTATGGATTTGCTTATGACAGGGAAAAAATTGAATGGTAAAATTATAAATTTTTGCTTATGATTAGCTGGCTATGAATATGGTTGTCGGCCATCGCGCCATTGATTTGTTGCAGATTTTGGAAACCTCATTTTGTAGGGGAGGTGCTGCCAAAATTTTAACTGACACATTTGTTTCATTGTTTGTAGTTCACGTAACCTAGCTAGTTAAGCGTCTCCCGTTCGGAAGAGATACGGTTCGAAATATGCCGAGATATCTACATATTTAAAACCGTAACTGTTTCGAATTGTCCACGTTTTTGGACAACCTGAGGATGCGTCGATGTGGTTAGTCTCTATGTTCTACTTCTATCCGGGACAGAGTTTCGGCAGTATCTCCCTGTTGTTGTCTAGATACACACTCTCTTTCCAAGGACGTGTATCTGGAGAACAGTGGGGAGGTGCTGCCGAAATTCTGTCTTGGATAGGAGTAGAGCATGGAAACTAACCACATCGACGCATCATCGAGTGAGATTAGGACCTATCTTTGCCTATTAGAAAGTATAAGGAGCGTGTAGATACTTAAGATATTTATATCCCTTGTTGAAATGTGAAAGGATGGCTGACCATGAGTGGATGTACACGGGCCGCCCGAGTCCGCGTCAGTTTACAAAAGAATGGATGGACAAGACCCAGAGATTCATTAGACTAGCATTTGCCAAGGCTAAAGGAGCGAATGCGACTTGGTGTCCATGCAGTCGTTGTCAAAACAAGAAACGACAAACAAAGAAAGATATGAGTACTCATCTTTGCAAGAATGGGTTTGTTGCCGGCTATACTCGGTGGGTCTACCATGGCGAAACCGATCGGAGAAGGGAAGAGGTGGTGAGGCAACATGTCATGGAGTTTGATGATGAAATCGGGGTAGGGGACATGTTAAATGACTATGACGAAGCCCACTTCAATGAAGGACCTAGTGAGGAGGAGCCGGAGGTAACCGCAAAAGCGTACTACGACATGTTGTCCGCGGCTCAACAACCCTTACACGGGCATACCAAGGTTTCTCAGCTGGATGGCATTGCACGTCTAATGGCGCTAAAGTCCCAATATAACCTTGGGCGGGAGGCCTTCAATAATATCTTGAGTGTTGTCGGTAGTCTGCTTCCAGAGGGTCACATTCTTCCAAAGAGCATGTACGAGGCAACAAAACTCCTCAACGCACTCAAGATGCCCTATGAGCAGATCCATGCCTGTCCAAATGGATGCTTGTTGTTTAGGAAAGAACACGAGAATGCGAGGTACTGTCCAAAGTGTAACTCGTCTAGGTACGTGGAGGAAGATGCTGGTGATGGACAGAAGAAGCAGAGCAAGCTCCCTGTGAAAATCCTACGATACTTGTCGTGCATCCCACGGATCCAACGGCTATACATGACCGAGGAATCTGCGAAACAGATGACATGGCATAAAAATGGACGTCGATACAATCCTGACAAGATGGTACATCCGTCCAATGGTGAATCATGGCAACACTTTGATCATATTCATCGTGGCAAAGCCGCAGAGGCCCGTAACGTTCGTGTTGCTCTGGCTACAGATGGGTTCCAGCCTTATGGGATGGGGGCTGCCTCATACACTTGCTGGCCCGTGTTTGTTATCCCTCTCAATCTCCCCCCCGGCGTCCTCTTTTCTCGACAGAACATTTTCCTGTCTTTGATAATTCCTGATCACCCAGGGGCTAATATGAATGTCTATATGGAGCCTCTTATTGATGAATTGGAGCATGCTTGGGAGCAAGGGGTATTGACGTACGACCGAGCCACAAAGAGAAATTTCATAATGCATGTTTGGTATCACTACTCCTTGTATGACTTCTTAGCATATGGGGTATTCTGCGGCTGGTGTGTTCACGGGGGGATTCCATGCCCAATTTGCAAGGCAGGTGTGAAGTTCATTTGGCTGAGTAAGGGTGGAAAGTATTCCGCGTTCGACAAACACCGGCAATTCCTCCCTTTGAACCATCCATTCAGGCGAGACATCAGGAACTTCACGAAAGGTGTCGCAGTTACAGACCCTGCACCGCACATTATGACCGGTGCTGAGGTTTGTGCTCAGGTAGCCGCTCTCCAGGTCAACGAACAAGGTGGTTTTGTAGGATATGGTCAGGATCATAACTGGACTCATAAGTCTGGACTGTGGAGGCTCGCATATATGCCAGACATTCTTCTTTCTCATAACATTGATCTGATGCACACCGAGAAGAATAATGTCGAGGCTATTTTTTCAACACTCATGGACATTGCGGATAAGACCAAAGACAATGTTAAGGCCCGAGTGGATCAAGCAATGTTGTGTGATAGACAAAAGATGAACATGGTGCCTCCCACAACCGGCAAGAACTGGAAGAAGCCCAAGGCTGATTATGTTCTGACGAGGGCCCAAAGGAGGGAAGTACTCCAATGGTTCTAGACATTAATGTTCCCTGATGGATATGCTGCTAATCTGAGAAGAGGAGTTAACTTTGCCACCATGCTTATCAACGGGCTCAAGAGTCATGACTACCACATATGGCTTGAGCGCCTTCTACCGGTCATGGTCCGAGGCTATGTCCCCGACCGTGTATGGGTTGTGCTGGCAGAGTTGTGCTTTTTCTTCCGCCAGCTCTGTGCCAAGGAGATATCTCGAACAGTGATAACCGAGATGGAAAGGCTGGCGCCTGTCTTGATCTGTAAGATGGAGAAGATTTTTCCACTCGGTTTCATGAATCCGATGTAGCATATGATTTTGCACCTCCCGTACGAGGCACGAATGGGTGGGCCTGCACAAGCACGTTGGTGCTACGCAATTGAGAGATGTCAAAAGACTCTACACAGCAAATGTAAAAACAAATGCAAAATTGAAGCTTCCATTGCAGAGGCTTTCATTCTGGAGGAGGTGTCAAATTTCACAACAAAGTACTATTCTGACAACCTTTCTAGCGTGCATAACCCCCCTCCTCGTTACAATGTTGGCTGCAATGAATCGAATCTGAGCATATTCCGAGGGCAACTAGGCAGTGCTAGTGGCGCGATCAACAAGAGTCTGCACATTTCAGAGTGGCGCAAGATCATGCTGTATATCTTGACCAACCTCTCCGAAGTAGAGGTGTACATGTCGTAAGTTCTCAACCTTGTTTTCCACACTTCAACTATTCTGTATCCAACACCCATGTCTGTTGTTGCTACAGAGAATTTCATCATCAATATTGGCGTCGATCAAGGGAAGCAACCCCACAGGAATACGATAAGCTTCTCAGGGAAGGTGCGGGACCTGAAATGCCTGATTTCATTTCTTGGTTCAAAAACAAGGTACCGTCATATTCCTTTGTTGTACATGCCTCATGCGTAACGGATATGACAACGATGTACCTTTTCTACTTGATCCTACGCAGGGACAATCTGATGGTTCTATGAGTGCCGAGTTGAGACAGGTTGCCAATGGCTTTGACTACAGGGTCAGGTCATTTTCCGGTTATGATGTTAATGGATATCGATTTCACACAACAAGACATGAGCGTAGTCGGCCCAATCGAAGAACAACTAATAGCGGAGTGTTTACACCGGGCTCTAATGGCGTCGACTATTATGGCAGAATCGAGGAAATTTACGAATTGGGGTTTCGTGGTAGCACTCCTTTTAATCCTGTCATATTCAAGTGCCAATGGTTTGATCCCGAACAAGTGAGACGAACACCAAATCTTGGCCTAGTCGAGGTCCGACAGTCTTCCGTCTATGCAGGAGATGATGTCTATATTGTTGCTCAACAGACCACACAAGTTTATTTTCTCCAGTATCCTTGTCAGACGGACGAGCGTCTTCAGGGATGGGATGTTGTGTACAAGGTATCACCACATGGCAAACTACCAGTCCCAAACAATGATGATTACAATATTGACCCAAGCACATACGAGGGAGAATTTTTCCAAGAAGATGGGCTTGAAGGGAGTTTTGTCATAGACTTAGCCGAAGCGATCGGAATGGAAGTAGACAATGAAGATCTAGGTGAGGAAGATGGTGGAGATGAGGTTGAAAATGTGATGGACTTACGATTACTTGAGCGATGGCAATTAAATGATGACAGTGATGACATTGCCCCTTTGGAGCACGGGCATGATGAAATTGATGCACGGGATAGTGATGATGAGTATTATGAGGAACAAAATCTTGATGATGATGATTATTTCTAAAAAAATATGTACGTTACTTTCTAGTTATGTTTTAGATTTATACTTTAAAGTTACATCTTGCTATGTTATGTGTAGTTATGTTTTTTAGCCTGTTTCTAAGTATATCTTGCTTATTTGTTCTAATTTGTTCATTCTTTTTTATTTTCAGGTGATTGAACAAATATGGCGGGCGGCAAAGTGCGGAAGGTGTCGTCCGTGTACCAGAGGACGAGTGAGGAGGGGGAGGGGTCGGGTTCGGGGTCGGGGTCGGGTAGGAGGAGCTGGTGGAGTTTCAGGCGTTGAGAGCTGCGTCGAGAGCCTCCTCGAGAGCCGATGCCACAAATTCAGCTCTTCGACGAGGACGAGTACGTGGAGGAAGAAGACACGGACTTTCGGCCTTATAGGCAGCCGGACTCGGAGGATGAGTCGGTGGAGGCAGAGGAGGAGGAGGAGGAGGAGGAGGAGGAGGAGGAGGAGGACGAGGAGGAGGAGGAGGAGGATGCTAGGGAGGTGGAGGGGGAGTACGAGCCGGAGGAGGAGGACGACGAAGGTGCAGAGGACGTGCCGAAGGTTTGGTTGCGAGGCCCGTCGACCCTCCCTCCCCGGCCGCCTCCACACCTACGCCCAGTGATTAGACCCGCTGGACAAAGGTCAGTGCTTTTGACGTGATCCTTAATTGCCCTATGATTAGTTGCGATCTCAATAGAAATTAATATTGTATTGTAATTATTTTCAGGGGTTGGGACCTGGTGGGCGGTGGAAACCACTCACGCCTTGTCAATGGCATACTCGGCCTCTTGTGCAAGGAGCACTTCCCCGGCATGGTCCAGCATGCCGGAAAGTACGAGCCGGCTTTTCACTTTGAGCACTACTACTCCGCGCCGGACCAGCAGGACACCCTGGGCCGAGCGTATAACAACAAGGCGGAGCGGGTGAAGGCCGAGTTGTGGGTAAGTCTTTCTAGCACTACATTACTGAATTCATCGCATTTTAAATACTGACATAATAATTGATGTGTGTATATGCAGGATTTCTACAGGTGCGAGGAGGGAACTGAGGTGAGGGCGGAGCGTAACGCCCACCGAGCCTGCCAGAAGCTCCTGCATGACATTCACTATGAGGCGCGCCTCCAGGCTATCGTGTACTACCACGCCCACTACGAACGTCGAAAGGTCACCAAGAAGCAAGCCGTAACAATGACGTTGGAGAGGGAGGATTCCCTCAAGGTAACTAACTAATATCAAAACTTTTATTTCCTGAGAATAAACATGCTTCATTGGATCTTCTACCTTAATTGCATTGAATTGTAGGTGCCTCCTAGTTGGTGTAATAATCACGCAGAGGCCTGGGAGAAGTTGGTGGACAAGTGGTGCTCTCCCGAGTGGCAGGAGAGGCACAATATTCACTGGGACAGGCGTTTGAAGATGGCAGGACCCGCACCACCAGGGCAGCCGAGACCTCACGGGATACGCGAAGGCATGGGTAAGCGGCTTCAATTGTTTATTCTGATGCAAGACATTATGAAAACATTCTAACCGCTTTGTTCTCTTTTTCCGCAGTCGGCAGCACATGGCAACCAGACTGCCCTCAGTTCAAGGCGTGGTGTTTAGCTCATATGGGCAAGGCAACGGACGACATCGACTACAGAGAGGACACTCCCGACTCGGCGTTCACCAACCCCACTATCCCTCCGAGGGTCAGTTCGTACACGTCTAGGTCAAGGGAGGTCCATGGGCCAGACTACGCTCCAAGCACCCAGAACTTTGATGGGCGAGTCGTCATGGAGGTGGGCGGAGGGAAGAAGCATGGGCGGTACTGGATGGGTGACAGCGTCATGGACTCAACCACGACGCCAAGACTCCTCGAGATTCGGCAAAGGGCGCCGAGCGGAAGCGACACAATCCGCCCACGCATGACACAGGAGCAGCTGCAGATATCGTCTCTACAGGTTATTTCTTTTTTACTTTGTTTTCCATTGCTTTTGATGTACGATTGCTTCGCATTCTAACATATATATTTTGAATGTATTGCAGTCCCAGCTCGCCCAAGAGAGGACCGAACGGGAGAGCCTACAGGCCAACTTCACCCAGATGTACCTCTGGATGCAGAGCGTGGGCACTCAAGTGTCCGTCCCTCCCCCACAGCTTCAGTTTCAGCCACCGCCTCGGCAACCGACCCCTGTGAGTATAAAAACTTTTGGTTTGTAAGTTCATTGGTTAAATCTTGTCTCACGTGAAAACATTTCTCCTTTCTGCAGGGTATCTCGGCAGGATCATATGATCCCGCTGGAATGTTCAACATGTCGCCTGGTGTGTCGCCTGCGCCTCGTGTGTCGGACTGGTCGCCTTGGGGAGCTCAGCAGGACGGACAGGGCTCACGGGATCGCGACCTCTCCAACCCCTCCCAACCGCACAACCCGTGGGAAAGGCGATATAACCATTAGGTAGTCGATGGACACGGTGTTTGAACTATCTGTGGTTGAACTTGTGGTCGAACTTGTATGTTATGTGCATGAACTTGTGGTATAACTTGTCGTTGAACTTGTGGTCGAAACACTATGTTATGTGCATGAAGTGTTTGTGTAATGGTTATATTAATTGCCTGTGATGTATTTAAGATGTATGTGTGATATATTTCAGTTGTTGGGCACCATATATGGCAAATAAAAAATAAAAAAGGCCTCAGCCCAGGGGTTTGCCGAGAGCACGGGGCCAGGCTCTCGGCAAAGGTGCCATTTTTACCGTGAGCACGGGGCTAGGCTCTCGGCAAAGGTGCCATTTTTGCCGTGAGCACGGGGCTAGGCTCTCGGCAAAGCCCTGTGCAGAGGCCCCGCGCCTGCCCCCCCGGTGTGGGCCCCATGGGCTCTTTGCCGAGAGCCTGGCACGTGGCTCTCGGTAAACCTTGAGTTCTTTGCCGAGAGCCTAGCACGTGGCTCTCGGCAAACCCAGCTGCGGGGCCCACAGAGACGGCGCAACGCCGTCTCGCCGGCGTTAGGGCCAGGTCTTTGCCGAGAGGCTACATGCTCTCGGCAAATACCTCCGGTGCACACGGCAAAGGCTTTGCCGTGATACCGACAGAAAGCTCTCGGCAAAGGGTGCTTCGCTGAGAAAAACTTTGCCGAGTCAGCTTTGCCGAGAGCCGACTCTTGGCAAATCCTTTGCCGAGAGGATGATCTTCTTTGCCGAGAGTGCCAGGCTCATGGCAAAGAGCCTGGATCCGGTAGTGAATACCGCACCCCGACGTCTTGTTCAGGTGAATTCAGTTCGTGGTGGTGGTGTGCAAGCTACAAATTTAGCTTCTCTTCTCTTCTATTTCCTGTGTGATTGAGTTTGCTGATACAAAGCATGCTATACTCTACTCCTTTTCGAGTACCGTTGCTTTCTGAATCACGAATGGTGGCTATAGATTTATTTTTTGCCTGCTTATGATTCTCTTGCTTCCCTCCTCCCGTTGCTCATATCAAGAATGGTCGAATGGAGCTGATTTGATTTGACAAGTTTTCATTGGCAATTCCCATCTCGTAATTATGGCCGAGCTGCGTGGAGGAAGACACACGCACGCCCCGGTGCGGTGGCAACATTGCTTGTGTTCTTACTACCTAGATGCATGATTAGCTTCATTTGTTCATTGATAGATCGATCAGATGCTTTGAAGTATGCAAATGTAATGACGTTGTGGTGATTTTCGTATTTTACCAATGGCTTCATTTTGCTTTGATGAAAGCATTTTGAAACCTAATATATTGACTTCGTTTCAGTTCAACTTATATTTCTGGTTGGTTCTGTGAGATATAAGCTTCGGCATACATAAGTACCACTCATTTTTCTTTTTCGCAGATAGTGAAGCCCAAATTGCATGTATAAGACTAACCATAGTGTTGCGATGCTGAAAAATATTGATTTACGTGCTAAGTACAACGATGCCCAATCAGATTATTTCACACAACATTCAGCATCGAGGCCAGGTGCTGTGGGACCCATAGATTTAAATGCAAGTTTCTTTCCATTCTGTTGCTGTCAGTGAGTCGCTCCCTCCCTACGCATGTGCAAGTATAGTTTTTTTTTTTTATGTTCTCAGCACCGGGCCAAGAAGAAGCCTCGATCACTTCATAATCATCCTGGTATGAAGGTACTTAGCAAACTTCTTTTTGGAAGCCTGCATTCTGAATCTTATGACTGGATTGATGTAATTGATCGTCCAAGTGATCAATCACAAGGTGAGTTCAGTCATTTGGATTAGTAGCGTTATAACATTTAGTACTTGCACGAGTGTGCAAGTGGTTTTCCCATCCTAAAAAATAAGAGCAGACGTGAGACGCTATGCATGGACAAGTAAAAAAATCAAGTACAATTTACTTCCTATGAATTTTTAGCATATACATTTTATTTTTATACTAAAGTTGTTAGTATGTTCAAATGTCATCTTGCTTCATGAATGAAAAGTCAACATGAATCGTGCATGTTTATTCATGATTGATTGTGTCTTTCTCTACACATGTTTTTTTTGTGTCATATGAATTTGGTCACCCGTAGCAACGCACGGGCACAAACCTAGTAATTGAGAAAACTACAGTAGCAAATCAGAATCACTTACAGGTAAGGTAGAACATACCAAAGGTTAGATGCTGCCACAGCGCCACGTCCGCGCTTTTGTGTACACAATAAAGACATGGTATTTACTCTAAGCGCCCATCTATACGCACATCAGGGATGTGAGAGATAAGATGCCAGTCGGGCCCCAGTCCTCTCTTGTAACGCCTATATAAACCTCGACACCAACTAATTTTCAATTCGCGGAGAGCAGTCAGCCGTTGTATGGACTGTGGCAGGCATTCAAGGGCAGAGCAATGCTGGATCCAAATCCTACGAAGTGCAGAGAGCTGTCCGATCCACTCCGGCAGCACAGTGAGCCTACTACAACTTCCCAAGTTGAGCAGCTCAAGGGAGATGAGGTGCTGAATCACATCAGGCAGCTCCTTCATATTGCGCCAACCACTAATTTGCAGCATGGTGAGGAATTTAAGGTGCTCTGTTGACTGAGGGAGGCTGTCGATCATTGGGGTGGTGTAGACACTCAGGCTTCGTAATAAGCGCAGCTCACCAAGCCAGTCTGGCATCATGGCAAGATTGGAGCACCGATTAATGCGCAAGTGCTTCAGGGAAGTGAGACTTCGAATGCTCTCAGGTAACTGAGTCAGGTCACCACAGCTGTCGATACTCAAGGTCACTAGTTCAGTGTGGAACTGCAGGAATTCCCAGCTAGATGAGGATGCTGTCATTTCTGTTAGATTCAGTACTCTGAGGTGAGAGACTGCCGAATGGATGCTGCTGGATGACGAGGACTCTTCAACAAGTGGAAGATACAGATCTGAAGAGCTACCTGGACATAGAAGCTGCTCATTGCTTTCTTGAAAAGACAATGTCACCAATGATGGTGGGAAGTAGGGTTTCACATTCAATTTTGGGCAGGATGTTATGGATAATTCGGATAAGACCGGAAAACAGTATTTTGCACCAAATTCTTCCCCATGAGTTTCAATACCATTTGTCGTAGTCCACAGCTCCTCTAAATTAGTCATTTTGAGCAGGTAGAGGGATTTCAGAGATGGAAATTCCAAAAGTCCCCTTACATACTTCAAGTTCGGAAATCCTTCTAGTGTCAGTTTTGTTAGAGAAAGCAGTTGGCATGGGCTGGTTTTCTTTGAGATCATACCTGTATAACAACAAGAATCATTTCCATTCATCATCCAACGTGACAAATAGGAGCCTCTGTATCCACGGATTTCCATGTACCTAATGTTCGCTGGTGGTTCAAGAGCATTCAGCACACCTTGATCCTGTTCCATATAAGATAATAACTCATCTTTGGCTTGATTTGATGGCCAGTCCAACACCAGACTCCTAATATTCTTCAGCTTCAACATAGCTTTCTGAGCTTCACTTGGATCCTTCAAATTTGTTAGGTTGGTTATTGCCAGGTGACCATTACAAATCATATTAAGATTTTCAAGCTCTGATATCCTCGCATCATCTCGACCACACCCAACAGCGAACAGGCTCAAATCTCTTAATCGAGTCAGCTGTCCAAACCCTGATGGCATACATTGTAGTTTGCTGCAACCTGCTAGATTGAAAACTGCAAGATTTCGTAAGTTAGCTATACCTTTAGGTAACTCCACTAACTCCTTGCAATTTCTAAGGTTTATACATTCTAGAGTACCAATCGAAGTAATCCATAGGGGAAGCAATTTAACTTTGGTTTCAGAAAGGTCAAGAGTATGCAGCATAGGACAGGCAAATGTGCTTGGTAGGCCTTGGACACCCTGACAGCCAGATAAGTTGATTGTTCTTAAGTTTCTGAACTCTCCATTGAATTCTGAACGAAGATGGAAAGGTGAACATCTTACTATAAGAACTCTTAGCTTTTCGATGCTGCCCACAGAACATGGTATCTCTTTGAACTTTTCACAATAATTTACTTTCAAGTACTGAAGATTTCGGCAGTTACCAATGGACTCAGGCAAGCTCTCAAGATCAGAAACACAATTTAACTCTAGAGTTCTAAGCTTGCTAAGTTTTCCAATAGAATTAGGTAACGTCACAAAACCTTTGCAAATAATAAAATGAAGTGACTGCAAATTCCAACAGTCTGAGATAGCTTCAGGTAGTTCTGTGCAGCTAACATGATGGATTTCAAGATATCCGAGATGTTCCAACTTCAGTGTGAATAGTGGAAATAGAGTGTCAATTGCATAGTCTAGAACAATGCTACGGATATGACAGCTCTTGTTAACAAAGTTATCAAATGATGGGTTACATCCAGAGACACATAGAGCACGGACTTTGTCAAATCGGCCCCTCTCAACATTCTCATAGCAAGTCGTCAAAGATAAATATCTGCATTTTTTAGTACAATCTGGAGTCATATTCATCGGTAGAAATGTCACCACTTCATTATGTAAAATATATCGAGTGAGATCATGAATCAGCTCTGGCATCTTGCATACCACACTTTTTTCAGGCCACCTTTCAACTGGATTTTGAAGAAAGCCAAGTTTCATAAGGGCATCAAAGTATTCATTTCCAATATCCTCTGCCAACTCTTCATTCTCCAGCTTGAGGAATCCATGAGCCATCCATTGTTCAATCAAATAATCTCTGTTAATTTTATAACCTTTTGGGAATATAGAGCAAAAGGTAAAGCACTGCTTCAGATGGTCTTTCAAGTAAATATAGCTCCATTTCAAGGATGCAAACACTTGATGTTCCATTGTTTCATCATCCCATAAATTACCATCTCTTATGGCCCTCCAACTATTTATTCCCCTCCTTTCACAGAGTATTGAACCAAGTATTTTTATTGCCAGTGGGACCCCACCACACTGCTTCACAATATCTTTTCCAATTTGAATGAAATCAGATTCTAAATCGTCCTCTACCAAACCAGAACTCTTTAGGAAGAAGTTCCAGCTCTCATCCTCTGATAAAAATGCCAACTTGAACACAAGCCTAGATTCCACCGCGTTTGCAACATTTTGATTACGTGTAGTTAGCAGAATCTTGGTTCTCGATGCATCACCATTTAGGAAAACCATGAATTTTTCCCAATCATGGCTGTCTTCATGCCAAGCATCATCGAAGACAAGGAGGGACTCTTTACCACAAAGTTTATTTGAAATTGCGCAGATAATTTGTTGATTCTTAAGACCATCTGATTTTTGCCCAGTGATAGCTTGAAATACCTTGCCAATGAGTTTATCCCTACAAAATTCTTGCGATATGTGGACCCAGAATATCTTATCTTTGAAGTGCTCCTTTATCTTGTCATCATGACAGATTTGTTGGGCCAAATTAGTTTTGCCAGAGCCACAAAGCCCAACAATAGAAACTATATGACCTTCTCCTTCATTAGATTCTACTAGCTTAGATATGATTTCGCTCTTCACACGATCCCTTGATGGTATCTTTGACTCTTCAACGTTACTTAACAGCAAGGACTGCTGCCTGGTTGCCTTGTTGTTACTCTGAACTAGTTGCACCACATCTAAATTAAGCATTGCAGCATTGGCATCCCTTCTTTGCTTCGCAATTACATCAAATGTCACCTTGATTTCCTCTACCTTATGGGTTATCTTGTCTCTGAATGAATGCAACCATGGTTGTGCAACATCAGATGTTGCATGCTTGTCGAGGTTGTTGCCTATCTTGAGTTTCTCATCTTCTAGGCAGAGTTCATCAAGTAAATCATAAATATCATTAGCAAGATTTCTCAATTTTATCACCCATCCAAGTGATGGATCAGCCTCCATTGCTCTGTCACGAACCGCAGACAGCCAGCTTGTAACCTCTCCTTGTATATGCTGGAGCATGGAGAGATCTTGTTTCACACCCATAATAGCAATAAATTCACTGGAAATGAGTGAGAATAGCTTGTTGCCTACGACCTCTAACAATCCAATTGCTAAAGCAGCCTCCATTGCACTCAAGGTTCAATGGATCCTTTACCAAACCCCTGTGGATGATTTTGCAAGGTAATCGGTTATATTCAGTCTTGCAACATGAAACTAAAATAGTTGAGACGCCAACTTATCCACATTAATTTTCAACACTGGAACTAAATAATGGAGCTGGATTTTAAACACTCCGAATTATTGACTACATGAGCTATTTGGAAATTATATATATTGGTCTCTTACGTATGGGAAAACAAAAAATGATGGTTTGGATGCTAGCTGGTCCTCGCTCTGCTGTGTAGACCTCTAAATTAAGCAATTCCATTCCACATGATTACAGAAACAGAGGACATGTATTCCAAAGCATACAGCTTCATGGATACTTGGAGATTAATTAGCGTATGAGGTATGACTTACCTCTCCACAAGGCCAGAGCAGGACAGAGACAGGAGTCTGACACTTGTGCTGAACTGCAGATTACAGCGTAATTTCCTTGTGGACTTGTGGCGTACTGGCGTTCACAGCAAATCCAGTAAGAACTGAACCTGATTACGGAGAAATTTAACCACGGGAGGAAATAGGATGACATGTGCGCAGAATTAAGGAACTAGAAAACGTACCTAGAATTCAAGCTCGGATCAGGTCCCTATCCCCTTGCGTTCCTGAACATGGCACGGTTGCACTGTGCCAGAGACAGCTCTAGTGGCTCAGGTTGCAGGGTTGCAGAATGTAGGAGATGCAGCTTAGCTAGATGGCAGAGAGACCAATTATCTATACGTTCTTGAAACACTTTACACCACAAAATGCAATGGAAGATATTTTGTCCGGGTTAGTGGCCACTAGCAAGAAAAAGACATACACCAACCAACTAATGGAAACTTCAGTTGACAAAACGCAGAAGAAGGCACCTTGAAACTTCCCTGCCAACGACAATTCAATCCATTTGCATCACAAGTATCCAAACCTTGCGGTCCCGCACCTTTGAAACTGAGCCAATAGTGGCTGCCAATTTGCAAACTGGATGGGGACGGGAGGGCGTGGACTTCCTGAGGCACAATTATCAGCGGTGAGCGAGCATGCAGGTCAGCGCCTCTGACAACAACCGTCGTTATTGACAGGCATTCACTCCCCGTTGTCGCTCTTTGGCACTCCATCGAACAGGTAGCGTGCATGCTGGTGCTGAAGGGGTGGCAGATTGCCAAGAGGATTAGAGGAATGACAAAAGGGAAAGAACAATGCGGAAAGAGAAGGGGGGTGGTGCGTTATTGAGGACGCTTAACCTCATCTCGTCCATCATCACCAAGGACGGTGGCCCCCGAAGGCCCATACTCTCCAAAGCTCCAACGCCGGAAACAGAAGGCGACGTTGGACGCTTGAGAGTTGAGACTGCGAGACCAACGTTCACCACCGGCACAAACACAGTAGACAAGGGGGGCAATTGAAGTAATAATGGGCCAGATGTAGGCCCGTATTGGAAATTGATTTAGGCCCAGGCTTCAAATTATAAATTATTGTGACAGGTTGGTTCTACTCGTCGATTAGCCACCATCTATGCAATTAAGTAATTTCGCTAATCATCATTTTCTTCTATCTTTAGTTAGCGTTGGCCCAATTCTTTCCATACCAAAGCCCAAATCAGCCAACAACGCGCAGCAGGTGTGCTGCACAAACGGCATCCATGAAGCCACCGTGCAAGCCCTGCTCCGATCACAACTACGAGCTCCCGCTGCGCCGGAACCTCCCACTTCTGCTGGACCTCCTCGGCCTCCTCCGCTTCATCGCGGGGGTCTTCCTCGATCGCTTAGGCGTCGTGTCGAGCCGAAGCGGCGGCGAGGTGCTTCAGCTGCCCGGACTGCTCAGACCCTCAGGTTATCGGAGGTGGGCGGCGGCGGTGGCGGCGGCTCTGCTCGGTGCCTTGGTGGACGGCCGGCGAATCGTCGCGCTGCCTCACCAAATCGGCACCTCGCCTGCTTGGCTGGCCGGCAGCTGAGCGCGGTGGAGGCTGCAGCCGAGCGCAGACGTGGTGCAGCGAGCAGGCGGCCGAGCAGGGGAGGCCAAGCAGAACCGCGGAAGAGGAGCATGTCGAGCCCTCGAGCGGAAGACTGAACCGAACAGAAAACGATCGAAGAGGTATTGATGAAGTAAAAGTACTATACTACTGTCCCTGTATATAAAAAATCTAACGTTTTAGAGCACAAGGTTGAGAATAAATTACTTTGGGGTAACCTTAGTTTTCTTCCAAGCACACTAACAAACCTCATATTAAAATCTCTGAAATTAATGAATCGAATTCCCGTATCCATGTATACAGTACGCACCACGGATCTGGCCTCTCTTGTAACGAATGGAAATTCAAGCTGCACGATAAATCTGTAAACAGACCTCGCTGTTTCTTGTCTTGAAATAGTAAAAATAATTGTCCACTAAAGCACTTCATTTCCAGTCAGAGAAAATTATTCTATTATAAATGGAACATATAGGATGCCAAAACACACACAAGGAAAAGAACTACACACAAGGAACCAAAACAACGTAACAAACCTCTTGTTATGCAGAAAAGGAGAAACCTACCAGTACTCCAGTAGTCGAATCCTTCCTATAGTTAACTCTTGAATTCGGATCCTGTAGAAGCACCGCAAAGCTACTGAGTATTCATGTGATTATAGAGTAGATCTAGTACAACTTGGCCCGGTTTGGATCAAATTGTTATTCTACCGAAGTGCATACGCCAAGCTGAAGTATATCACCATGAGAGCAAAGCATGTGTAGTTAATTAGAGCCTAGCCTCACCATATAGGAGAAACAAGTTGCTAGTAAGTAGTAACATCTTACTTCTTACTAATTGGAGGCTTTTTCTAAAGCCTCGAGGTGATGTCACATACGATCCTAGGTGGACAACCTACAGAAATAGAGAGGTCCTAGAAATTCTCTAAAAAAACAAAACAATCACTTAGGATCCTACATAGGCACTGATATATTTTATTTCATAATTATCCATTGAAACTAATAATTATGAAGTAGCCCCTATGTATATATATAAACTACCCCTAAATCTGAATCTATATTATATATTAAAAAATCTTAAGATGCGCGAATATAAAATTTAAATTACTATTTTATCGTTATTAACATTGTTGCACCTTATTCATGTATGAGAGAAGACACAATAATAAATTTTTATAGTGTCCACATAGCTTAAACAATAAAAAAAACATGAAGGTGTGGTGCTGTGTGAAAAAATTGTGACTAAAGGGGGGTAGTGGCTTTAGGTTTGTGGTCAACTTGGATGACAAGACATGCTCTTGTAGAAAAGGCTACACGGTGGTGGCCTTGGAATATATGTTTTTTTAATTCACTGTGAATTCTCAAAATAATCCCAAGGTGTCACCTGAGTCCATAAACAATAAAAGTGATTATCTAGGTCCTTAATCTAATCCTGATGTCTCACATCTAGATCCGTGGACTATAAAAGTGATTACCTACAAGACAAATCTATTATAGAGATGTCTTCAATTTCCACATGTCCACACAGATGCAATTATCGCCTATGCGGTACTGCCAACATCGACAATTGGTCATGTGAGCTGCACATGGGAAGCTATGGAAGAAAAGAAATTGAAAAAACCCGTTCATGTCTCATTAGGCCTCTACTTCTACTTTATCTTGCATAGCAAGTGGTTGAATATAATAGATCGAGAATCTAGATAATCACTTTTATAGTTCATAGAACTAGGTGAGACATCGAGATTAGTTAAGGATCTAGATGATCACTTTTATGAACCTGGGTGAGACTTTTAGAACCTACACAATCACTTTGTATACTTTTTATAGTCATAGACCTAGGTGAGACCTCAAGACGAGTTCAAGGACCCACAGTAAAATTTATATCTTGGCGAAAGGGTCAACAATACCCTATCCGCCCTTAGATCCTCAAGAAATACCAGTTCCACATCTTTGCATCTGTGGCCATGAGCTGTTCTTCTCTTAATCGCTTAGCAGTCATGTGGGACCTACTCCTCGGTCGACGCATCGACGAACGATGGCGAGCTCAGCAAGAGATTGGAGATCCCCTGCTGCCTTTTTAGGGGTGCTCAGATCCTTCTTAGCCAGTTGCTGTGCTGATCCGACTCACGAGCCATAGCAGCTGGAGGAGTGCGGTGAAGCTGATCAGTTGTGGCTTTCCAGAGATGCGAGATATGTCCAATAATTCTTGTGCTTTGGCAGTGTCTTAGCCGTCATTACTTTGGCAGTTTGACTCATAGTTTGGAGTTTCGAACTCATGATCTCATAGGTCACGCGAGCCCACTTTACCACTACACCACATACTCATTTTATATAATTTTGAAATAAATTTGTTTCATCGGACTTAATATGAAAGGGATATATTTTTTACTAATAATTTGGGGTCTATTTTTGAGCTCTTTTATGGTGCCTTATACTGGGGCATACTACCATATAAAAAGGACTAGTATAAAAGCATCCAACGGTCCAGAATAATTATATACTCTTAGCAACCTGACTGGTAGTATAGGTAGTACGCCCTAGTAAGTACGGGTAGTATAAGGGTATTATAGACAAAAATTATAGTGGCAATTTTGTAATATTTTAGTAACACTATGGGTATCATAGACAAAAAGAAAATAAATGACACTTTATATTATTTGACCGTAACATTTTTCACTTTCTTTATTAAAAACATTTTTCACTTTCTTTTTACTCTCCTCCTCGTCACTTCGTCAGTCTTATCCTCTTCTGTCCCATTCACTCACATCGGGCATGCTTGTTCATGGGCGGCGGTGGCCGGCGGCGAAGGGTGGCGCAGGAACGGAGGCGCATCCTCGTGGCCACCCCTGCCCTCGCGATCCCTCCATCGCGAGTCGCGACCCCGCTGCCCCGCAACCGCGCCGACCCGCCTCGCCCTCCTCGCGACCACCTACCTCCACCGCCGCTAATGCCGAACCCATCCCTGCCGTCGTCGCGGGAGGATCGGGCCGCGGGAGCCGAGATGGTTATGCGATTATGGGGAATCAATATGTTCTGCGATCGATCGTTCTATTGCACGCCAGCTCGTGCGTCGAGGACGAGCTGGCCGCGGCGGCGGACACCACCCAAGTGGAGTCGTCGCAGGCCAACACGGCGGTGACTGCTGTGTCGTGGAGAGGGAGCGGTGGTCGCGGGCGCTCTACACCATCTACGAGGAGGACTATGAACAACAAGAGGATGAGGCAGAGGAAGCCCCCGAGACGCCGTTCTACACGTCAGCGGCGTGGCCGGCCCGGCTGGTCTATGCCGCCTGCTGATGCCAGTTGCCCGATCCATGGTGTTCTAGGGAATGAATGACTCCTCCATTTTGTTTTGTTTTTTTTTCTCTCCCTCAATAGTTTGGCCGTATTAGAGTAGCGTGAAAAAAAATTATTAATACCATTTGAAGAGCTCAATCTTGCTGGGCCAAACGGTGGAGAGGCAGCAGAACCGGACGTGAATTGGGCCATAGGTGGGCCTCTGCTGCAAGATTACCAAACTATCCTAATTTAATGGATGGTTAGATTTGATTTATACTCGATACTACTAGATGGTAATATAAGGCACCATAAAAGAGCTCCTATTTTGCGGGCTGGTTTGTGGTTGGAACACAAGAATCGGCAGTGAAAATAACCTTTTCACTTCCAACTATTTCCTCACGATGGGCATTAACTGGCGGTGAAAACAGTTTGAGAACCGGTGGTTCAAATGTTTGTGTAGTAGTGGTTCTTCCTTTTGTATTTCCATTTCCTAACTCTAACCATACACTAGTTAACTCGAGTTTTTCTCCCTGTACATTTTGTCAGAAACGGTTGAAACTATCCAGGTCTTGTGTCTTGTGAACACTCTGGAAAAGTAGTCTAGGTGGTCGGTCAAGCAACACTGCAGGAGGTTGTTGTCCTCATAAATGCCCAAGAAAAGGACTCTTAGGCACGTACAACGCAGAGACGGCCGTCGTCTTTATGCTGCCACGCGAGCCCATGCGTCCTACGTGTACACTATTAATTACAGAGAGAATGCTGCCGTCGTTTCGTGAGGGGACGGCAAAGGCTCGTGCTCCCAGGCTCCTTCGCCGCTGTTTGCCAACTGATGATAGTCCTCTGGATCGACTGTGCACGCGTCAAACGAAAGAAAGATGCCCGCTTCGTGCTCTCCTTCGCCCATGTCTCAGTGATGTCACCATTCAGGGGCGGACTCACCCATTAGGCGAGCCGGGGCGGCCGCCTCAGCTACTCGGCGGCGAGCAGCCGAGCACCATACCATTACCTAGTTTTCCAGCCGCCATGACTGCCTGTTTTGCCGCTGCCGGTGAATTCCTGTGTTCTCGGGAGAAGAACGTGCGACGATCCGAGGAAGAAAGGAAAGCCGAAGGGGTATGGGCCGAGCTCCCGAGCCCACAGCCCAGTACAACTCCCCTCACGCTAGGTGCCTCTGTGATCTATGCGGTTCTGCAGTTGTGAGCTGTTTCTACCATGATGCCTTTACTATTTTATTTTATTAGAGTGTGCTCAGATTAGAGATTAGAGTGCTGCTATGATTATCAGTTGATCTACATCCACATTTATTCAGTTAATCATATTAAAAAATGTTTGCCTTATTAAGGTATGTGTATGGCGCCGCCTCGCCTCGCCATATTCGCGTAGGTGTCTGGAAGAGTATAGATCGCCACGGCCCGCTTTACCATTATAAAAACCATGATCACTGTTATTTACTCAATGTTTATAGTCCCCGGTGATCACGATATGTGAATATAGACTTTTTCTAATAATAAGTGAATATAGACATAGTGTTGATTTTTTTTAGGTTAGCTTCGAATTAAAGTTCGTCCCACCTAAAATTTAATCCTGGGTCCGCCACTGTCACCATTGCTTCCCCTCCCAAGCTGGTAGGCTCCCATGCTGCCGAGGCAGACTGACGAATACAATGGTGGCACGGAAATCCCCTTCTGCACTCATGGCCAGACTGCCACAGTGTCACGGTGAGGCCAGCTGTTCTTCTTGTGAGCACGGGGAAGAAAGCAAACAAGCAGCAGCCACTGGCTCCGATTTAACAGAACAACAGCAGGAAAGTTGTGAACAGCAACAAGAAAAGGCAGCTATTTTTGTTTACAACATTAAAATAGCTACAAAGATCAAATGTACCAAATCACCATGTTTTACGTGTCATAGAAATAATTAATATCTTGCAGACAAGTAAAAAGACGGTAGTTGTCTAAACTGTTGTAGAAACTGTCTATTTAGCTGTATGCGACAAAAAGACAACAGCTGTCTAAACCGTTGTACACATCCTTACTGGTGGAAAGAAAATATTTTGATTTGGATCTAGAATGACGACCGAGCCAGCGAGTCATACACCTACTCCATTGTAATTAAGTTCCCAAATGTCTATATTGTAGACCTCAAGGACAGGACAGATAAAGCCATCCCCAACCCTCCTAGTAGGATGGTGTCCATAGAATCAATTGTAGTGACACATAAGATTTTTAGATGATGTGTCATGTATTAAATAAGAGAGAGGAGGGATGGCAAGAAACTGGGTCTTGCATGAGACCTAGTGTCTATGCGAAAACCAATGCACCAAACACTATTAATATTAGTATTGGGGAGAGTGTTGTCTCTATATTTTGTGAGAAAGCAAGATTATTGGTCAATAGAATAGGGCGTACCCAGTGCCGTAGGCTCCCGCACTGCGCGGGGTCTGGGGAAGGGATGTATGCGCACAGCCTTACCTGCACAAAGTGCAGAGGCTGGGGCTCAAACCCTGGACCTTCCGGTTACAGACGGTAAGTGAATGCATAGAAAAAAATTGAATGAAGTGGCTAATTAATTATTTAGACTTTTGGTAGATGTGATGCATTGGACATCATAGTTTTTTAAGTAGTGTCCATATGACATATCGCACGTAGGCACCACTTAGGTTGGGGACAGCCTAAGCCAATATCTCGAACCTGCCGTCCTTTTCTATTGTGCAACCTGCCGTCTTTTTCTATTGTGTGCATGGAGCATGGACGGTCCACGCAGAAAAAAAATAGTCTTTTCACGGGAGAGCTTCCATATTCACACGTCTCAACATTGAAGCGTGAGAAGGATTAGAGACATGGCTGAGTCTGTGGTTTCTTCTGTGGTTGGCAACCTCAGCAACCTTGCCTTCCAGGAGACCACTTTCCTTTCTGGAGTTCGTAATGAGGTGGGGCTTTCTGAAGGATGAGCTATCCCGCTTGCAGTGCTTCCTGAAAGACGCGGATGCAAAAACAAGGGCAGGAAATGCGAGTGCCACAAACTGGGTACAACAGATCAAGGATGCAGCGTATGAAGCTGAAAATATCATAGAAGTTGCTGGGTTCGCTGAGGAGCGCAAGAGGATTAAAAAGGGTTTTGTGGGTTTCATCTCAAGGTATGCTTGCTTTCCCAGGGACCTTGTAACTTTACGTAAGGCTGGCATTGATATTAGACGAGTAAGAAGGAAGATTCAAGAGATCATGACTAGTGCAGTGACACTTGGTACTCTCACTATTGGTACTAATGCAATCACAGAACCATGTCGTGCTCCAACAAATGCAGTGTATAAACTAATTCATGATAATGATGTCATCATTGGATTTCAGGATGACCTGAACCGAATTGGGGATAAATTGAAAAATATGGATAACAAGCAACTGACTGTCGTCTCCATAGTTGCAACTGGTGGAGTAGGAAAGACCACCCTAGCAAGGAAACTGTATAGTTCAGCAGTAGTTACAGGGCATTTTAATTCATTTGCATTCACTTCGATTTCACAGAAGTTTGATGTGTCGCACATATTGAAGGACATTGCACAGCAAGCTATGGGGACTAAAAGGGAAGTCGAGAAATTTAACACAATGGGGATAGACGAAATAGCACGCAAGTTGCATGATTTTCTTAAGGGGAACAGATATTTAATTGTGCTAGATGATGTTTGGACAACAGATACATGGGATATGCTGAAGAAAGTTTTCCCTGATGCAGAGAATGGGAGCAGAGTGTTACTAACAACTCGCAATTTCCAAGCTGCTAAGCAAGCTGACAAATTGACTTTTATTCACAAGCTTAGACATTTGAATGAGGAGGAAAGTTGGCGGCTATTCTGTCAAAGGGCATTCCCTTTTGAATAAGTCTAGTGCAAGGTAGTTAGCTGTTTTGGTCAATTCAGTTAGCAAAATAGTAGGCACGGCATTTTGTAGGTCGTGTGGTTGTAGAGCTCTGAGGTAGTGGCCTCCCTGTCTTGTATTCATTCAGTTATTTAAGCAATAGAGATAGAAGGAAAACGCTGCCAATTTAGCAGCACAAACAAGACCGTTTACTTGTGTTCATCTTGTTCCAGTGTCGCGTGAGTTTGTGTGTGTGCAGGAGCTTGCCGGCGTCAAAGGAGACGACGTTTCTCCGGCGAGCTCTGATAAGTGGCATTAGAGCCGGTTGCGGTTCGGGAGTCGATCGCGGCGAGGTTTCGTCGTTGGAATCGTCACCGCGCGATCGAGTGGGCGATGACAGGAACTCCGCCGCCGTCGCTGAAAGGGGATGGGAAGAAGGACGCCAAGAAGGACGGACGAGTGGGAGCGGAACCAAGGAGGAAGGCGCGGTGATTCAGCGAGTAGTTCGTGAGGTGGGCGGCGGGACTAGCTACCCCGCTCTCACCAAGACCAACTACTCCACCTGGGCGTGTCTCATGAAGGTGAAGCTCAAAGCCAGAGCTCTCTGGCAGGCAATTGACGTCAGCGACGTTGATCAGCAGGAGGACATGATGGCGCTTGACGCGCTCTGCACAGCCGTCCCTCCGGAGATTGCCGATGCGATCGCCGACAAGGCCACGACGAAGGAGGCCTAGGACTCCATCTCCACCATGCGCGTGGGCGACGACCGTGTGAAGAAGAACGCCGCGCAATAGCTGCGGCGGAAGTTCGATCTCGCCGCGTTCAAGGACGGCGAGACAGTGGAGGAGTATGCGCTCCAGCTGATGAGCATCCAGGCCACCCTGCCGACGCTCGAGGATCTACTGGAGGACGCCAAGATCGTGGAGAAGATCCTCAGGTCCGTGTCGCCGCGCTACAGGCAAATGGTGGTGTTGATCCGTATGCTGCTCGACATCGCCATTTGCCTGTAGCTTGGCGGTACGGACCTGAGGATCTTCTCCATGATCTTGGCGTCCTCCAGCAGATCCCCGAGCGTCTGTAGGGTGGCCTGGATGCTTCGAGGAGCCGCCGCCGATGTTGCAGCACGACGGGAAGCTATACATGACGGCGGAAGAGTGGGAGTCAAGGCGCAAGAAGGGCGACATCGAGCATGCTGGCGGCGGGAGCGGGAGCTCTGGTGGCCATGGCGGCGGACACTCGCGTGGACGAGGAAGAGGGCGCGGGAATTTCGGATCATCCTCAAGCGGGCCGGCAGGCTCCGGCGGCAAGGTGGGCCGGGATCAATGTCGCTGGTGTGGAAAGACCGGACATTGGGCCCGGGAGTGTCCACGGAAGCCTAGGAAGGAGGCGGCCCATGTCGTGCAAGAAGAAGAGGAGGCCTTCCTGGTGCTGTGAGGTCAACGCCTTTCACTCTTTTCTCTGTAGCTCCGTCCCCGTCGCTGCCGGCGGTCGATGCCCCTCGCCGGCATTGGTTGCTCACACGGGCGGGAGGCCCAAGGAGAAACTCGAAGGCGCAGCCGTGGCGACTCTCCTGGTTGCAACATCGACATCACTAGGAGGGGTGCACTCAGATCCAGATCGAGCGGCGGTGGCATCGAGTTCCAATACCCAGGTGCAGCTGTACGAGCACAAGGTGCTGGTGCATCTCGGCGAGGAGGAGAAGGACTGCGACACGTCGTCGTGGGTCTTGGACACCGGAGCAATAAACCACATGTTGGGTTCCCAGGTGGCGTTCGCGAAGCTCGATCCGGCGGTGTGCGGCACCGTCCGGTTCGGAGACGACTCGGTGGCGCGCATCGAGGGGTGTGGGACCGTGTTGTTCACCTGCAAGAACGGCGAGCACCGCTCATTCTCCGGTGTCTACTACATCCCGCAACTGGATGAGGCGGGGTACAAGATCGACATCGACAATGGCGTGCTGAAGATCTGCGAGGAGGGCCAGAGGCTGCTGGCACGAGTGTTGCGAGGGGCGGACCGGCTGTATGTGCTCAAGATCAACGTTGCACGGGCAGTCTGCCTCGCAGCTCGCGGCAAGGAGGAAGCTTGGCGCTGGCATGCGCGGATGGGTCATGTGAACATGAGCGCGCTGCGGAAGTTGGCACGGGAGGAGATGGTCCGCGGACTGCCGGCGATCGAGCAGGTGGACCAGCTCTGTGATGCATGTCTCGCCGGAAAGCAGCGGAGGAACTCGTTCCCGGCGGTGGCACAGTACCGAGCCGAGCGCACTCTGGAGCTCGTGCACGGTGATCTATGTGGGGCTATCACGCCGGAGACGCCGAGCGGCGGCAAGTACTTCTTGCTGTTGGTGGACGACAAGAGCCGTTTCATGTGGCTCAAGGTGCTTGCAAGAAAGGATCAGGCGGCCGTGGCGATCAGGGAGTTCCAAGCACGAGCTGAGGCGGAGTCGGGCTTGAAGTTGGGCATGCTCAGGACTGATCGAGGTGGTGAATTCACCTCGGTTGAATTCACGGAAACTCACTTCCCCCTACAGGCCGCAGCAGAATGGAGTCGTGGAGCGGCGCAACGGCACGGTGGTGGCGACAGCGCGCAGCATGCTCAAGGCAAAGGGGCTGCCGGGATGGTTTTGGGGTGAAGCGGTAAACACTGCCGTCTACATCCTGAATCGGTGCCCGACCAAGAGCGTGATGGGCATGACGCCGTTCGAGGCCTGGTATGGGAAGAAGTTGGCGGTACATCACCTAAAAACCTTCGGCTGCATCGTGTATGCAAAGAACACGGCTCCACACCTGCGCAAGCTCTATGACTGGGGAAGGAAGATGATCTTTGTCGGTTATGAGCGCGGCACCAAGGCGCAACGGGCGTACGACCCCATGGCTCGCGGCTTTCACATCACCAGGGATGTGGTGTTCGATGAGGACGCCCAGTGGGACTAGGCAGGGAGCTCAGAGGAGCAAACGGTGGCGCAACAAGATGACGATATCTTCCGGGTGGAGGTAATCATGCTCGGGCACGGAGAACAAGTATCAGCTGCAGACACGATGCCGAGTTCTCCACCAACACCGTCGACACCCTTGGCCTCGAAACCAACATGGCAGGGCGACATGGGTGTGCCAATAGCGACACTGGAAGGAGTCCAGTTTGTTTCTCCACCACCAGATCTTGGTGAGGAGGAGCTGGACGTGGACCATGATGAAGACGTGCCACTGCGGTTTCGTGCACTGGATGAGCTCGCTGGACCAGAGTCACCACCAGGTCATGCTGTTCGCAACCTTGGTGATGGCAGGTTGCTTGCAGTAAGTGCGGAGGTGCGAGCCTCACTGGCTCAAGCACAGATGGAGGCATGCTGGAGACTTGCGATGGAGGAGGAGTTGCGGTCGATTGAGGAGAACCGCACTTGGACGCTCACTGATCTGCCTCGTGGCCAACGTGCCATTGGCCTCAAGTGGGTGTCCAAAGTGAAGAAGGACGAGCACGACGCGGTTATCAGGCATAAGGCGTGGCTGGTCGCAAAGGGGTACGCTCAACGTGAAGGAATCGACAACACAGAGGTGTTTGCTCCAGTGGCGCGGCTGGAGGCTGTGAGGTTGCTGTTGGCGCTGGCGGCTCATGAAGGATGGGAAGTACATCACATGGATGTCAAGAAGGCATTCTTGAACAGCGACCTCCAGGCGGAAGTGTTCGTGCAACAGGCTCCCGGGTTTGCTCAACCTGGGAAAGAACACAAGGTATTCAAACTGCACAAAGCTCTTTATTGTTTGCATCAAGCCCCTCGTTCCTGGAATGAGAAATTAGAAGAAAAAATGTGTGTTCTGGGGTTCAAGAAGTGTCCATCTGAGCATGCTATATACTGCCGTGGTGAAGATTCTGAGAGGCTAGTTGTAGGGGTCTATGTAGATGACTTGATTATCACAGGATCTAGCTGCAAGAGCATCAAGATGTTCAAGTCACAGATGGCAGAGATTTTCAAGATGTGTGACTTGGGGTTGCTCACTTACTATTTGGGCATAGAGGTGAAGCAGGGTGAAGGAGGAATTCCTTTGTCTCAGGGAAGCTATGCAAGGAAGATACTTGAGAAGGCAGGAATGGAGGAGTGTAATCCCTGTGAAGTGCCTATGCAAGCAAAGCTGAAGATGAGCAAGGAGAGCGATACTCCTCGAGTTGATGCTACTGATTTCAGAAGCTTAGTGGGAAGGTTGAGATACTTGGTGAATACCTGACCAGATTTGGCTTTTTCGGTTGGGTATGTGAGCAGGTTTATGGAGGAGACACATGAAGAACATCTAGCAGCAGTGAAGCACATCTTGAGATACATTGCTGGGACTAGAGATTTGGGGCTTAGTTATGCAAGGAAGAAGGGAGAAAAACCTGTGCTGGTGGGGTTTAGTGACAGTGACCTAGCTGGTGATGTTGATAGCAGAAAGAGCACATCTGGGGTCATCTTCTTTCTTGGGGATCGGACATGTTAGATTTTGACCTCGGTCAACAACCGAGAATGAGAAGGAAACGAGGATAAGCCCGAATCCCCTCTAATCTTAGTTTTCCAACTATAAGTCCTTGCCTTGATCGGGAGGCAATTCCATCTATAGGAGACGGCCCCGGGCCTACAGCGCTATATAAACTAAGGGAAACCTCCAACGAGGCATCCAATCACGCATCCCTAGGTTCACCGTAACCTAGCCACCCTTCACCGATCACTAAGGGCGCTGGAAGGCTCGGAAGCTCGTGTTCCTCGCCAGGGCCAGTGTCGTTGGCGTCTAGAAAGCCGACGCTACCCCGCGAAGACCCTCAACGAGCGTCTTCGCTAGATCCCCGACGCCGTCCACGCCATCGACTTCGTCGCCTCTGCACCAACCTCCATCGACGACATGGACACCACAAGCGCCGGTATAAGCTCACTGGTGAACCCTTTTTCGCATTAGCTTCATGTTTTAGGCGAGATCTCTAGACTAGAGATCCTGGTTATGTTCATGCTTATGTATTGTTAGTTTGATCTAACAGGACAGTCCAATTAGTTGGCAGTCTACAAAGCAAAAGGTGGTGGCACTGTCAAGCTGTGAGGCTGAGTATATAGCTGTTGCAACTGCTGCCTGTCAAGCTATTTGGTTGTCACCGGTGCTTGGTGAAATTCAGAACACAGTCACAAGCAAGCCGGTGGTTTGGGTGGACAAGTCCACAATTTCTTTGGTGAAGAATCCTGTGCATCATGACCGGAGTAAGCACATTGATATAAGATATCATTTCATCCGGGATTGTGATCATAAGGGGCAGATCAAAGTGAGCTTCATCAGGACTGATGAGCAATTGGGTGATGTTCTTACAAAACCACTTTGCAAGAAGAAGTTCCAGGAGCTCAGTATCAAGATAGGTATCTGTGTATGTATGTAGTTTCAATGCACTAGTCTTAGGAGGAGATTTGTTGAATAAGTCTAGTGCAAGGTAGTTAGCTGTTTTGGTCAATTCAGTTAGCAAAACAGTAGGCACAGCATTTTGTAGGTCGTGTGATCGTAGAGCTCTGACTCCCGTTCTGTTCGTGGGAAGAGCGCGTCGCACGGCATGCCTGAGATGCTTGGGATGGCAGGCGTTGAGGAGAGGTGTGCCGTGATGGTCGGAGGTAGTGGCCTCCCTGTCTTGTATTCGTTCAGTTATTTAAGCAATAGATATAGAAGCAAAACGCTCCCAATTTAGCAGCACAAACAAGACCGTATACTTGTGTTCATCTTGTTCCAGTGTCGCGTGAGTCTGTGTGTGTGTGCAGGAGCTTGCCGGCGTCGAAGGAGACGACGTTTCTCCGGCGAGCTCTGACATTCCCATCATATGAGACCATTGATACTGCTCTCCGCCTTGAGCTTGAAAATTTGGGAAAGAATCTTGCAAAGAAATGTTCTGGGTTGCCACTTGCTCTTGTTGTTCTTGGAGCACATCTATTAAAGAACCTTCAACTTGATATGTGGATGAAAATGGATAGTTACATGGATTGGGAAATTACAGAAAAATGGAAAATTATGCAACACATAATAGCTCGCAGTTATGATGACATGCATCATCACTTGAAGTCATGTTTTCTGTACATGGCATGCTTGCCTGAGCATAACCGGATTGCAGATTGCGCTGTTACAGAATCATGGATTTCTGAGGAACTTATTCCACAGACCACCAGATACTCGTTAGAAGAAACGGCACAAAGTTATTTGGACGAATTAGCTCAAAGATCAATGGTGCAGATTATTAATAGTAGCAGCGCTAATGGGTTGATTCATGCCATTAAAGTCCATGACATACTTCAGGATTGGGCAGTTCGGAAAGCGCAGAAAGAAGGATTTGTCATCGTGTGCAAAAATCTAGGGGATCTGCGTGCATCTTTGTCTACATTGACTTTTTATCGCACCGTGCTCCACAGCGTCTGTTATGATGGGATTGACCAGACACAGAATACACGAACAATATACGGTTTCAAATTACCTTCCCTTACCTTCCGGAAATTGTGGTTCCTGAGGGTTCTTTACTTGAGTAACTCAAATTTAGAGCATTTTTGTAATGAAGTGAGGCATTTGGTTCATTTGAGATATATTGCATTTGATGGTTGCTACAATGTAGTTCTCCCATCTTCCATTGGGCGCCTTCTAAACCTGGGATCTATTAACTTGATCGACACAGATCTGCCCTTTATCCCTGCTTCTCTGTGGGATATAGCTACACTGAGGCATGCCAGGTTTTGGCCCGTTAGAAAATGGTCCCCTGTGAAAGCAGAGAAACAAAAAGAGTTGCAGACCTTGAGCATTAGTGTAATAAATGCTGGCAAGGTTGACAAGTACATTTGGAGTGATACACAAAAATCGCTCATGCACATGACCCAGTTGACGTCATTGATGTTATTTGGAGACCATAATATTCCTGCAGATATCCTTACCAATTTGTCAAACCATCATAACCTTGTGAGACTTTATCTGGGATGGGTAGCAGGTCTCAATGTGTTCCTGCGAATCAGCTTATTCCCACTAAACCTGCGCACTCTGGTTTTACATATTCGTTCTCCTTTGCAAGAAGATGTGCTACTGCACCTTTCCAAGCTTCGGAACCTTGTACTGCTATTTTTGGAAATTCCGGAGTACGGAGGTAGAAGCTTGTTCAGCCCATGTGGTGAGTTCCTGCAGTTGCAACGCTTGACACTTGCTTCCATCTCAGTGGAGAAATTGAGGTTCGAGGCTGGTACAATGCCGAATCTCACTAACTTGACTTTCCATAAATGCGAGAGTATGGCAAACCTTCCAGATGGGCGCTGAATCTTCCATCCCTAAGTGAGCTAGTACTGGAAGAAATGGTAAACATGCTGGCTAAGGAAAAATGCGAAGAACTGGAGAAGAAAGGTTGCAAGCTCATCATAAACGACAGCTAGATCCAAGAACTCTCTCCATGCAAAGTCTATGAGCTTGTTTGGTGTATTCATCAAAGTGCACCATGCTCCAGTGCAGTACTGCACCTGCGATAGCTGCCACTGACATGTGGACCCTGCACTGCCAACACATCAGTGCCAGCCATTACACGAGCATTGTCCCATCAACGCATGGAGGGATGGATATTGGAAGAGATAAGTGGACACTAGGACAGCATAGAGAAGACTAGAGTTTGATTCAACAGTAGAAAGGGAATGGCACTTTCCAGACTACCTTCTCTGAGCAGAGACGTTCCTGTTGCATTGTCTAATAACTTAAATATGTCTGTATCATTTTCAGATGTGCAATCTAATTGATGGAAAATAAAACGGTACTAGATAAAAAAAAATACCTATTGTCTTATAAGTAGCATATATACACGCATGTTGTTGTAACTTTTCGCTGTACACCTATAGCATCTCTCTGTGAAACTGACTCTCTTCTTGTACATGAACTGGGTTATTTATTCGTTTTGATTATTAGCATGTGGATGGATGTTGTGGGAGAGCTCTGATGGGAGGTCCTCGTACATCTTAATACATCTTAATGATGGATGATGATGAATTCACTCGATCTTGTTTCTTTGTCGATCTGCCTGCAAAAACTCTCGGTATTTCTTATCAGTAAACATACACGTATACGATTTGTGGCGCCGAATCACAGAGCAAGCTTTTAATAGTCAATGGAAACAAGATTACAAGAAGACAGACTCAAAGTTCTTTCCCAGCGAAAACTCAGACGACACGACAACTTGGCGGTCCACACAAGAGTGAGACCAGTAGGCGTGTGTCGGCATGTGCCAGCAATCAGCGTGGAACTGAAGGTGCTAAGTGGTGGAGCCATGGAAGCTATCACTCAGGTTAGATGAAGCGAAAAGTCTAATTTGCAACATCAAAAGTCCCGGTTTTCAATCCGTAAGTACAAAACTGGACCCAAATAACCATTCAACTGTTCAAACTAAACGGATTTGGTCCTTTAGGTGGTTACGTAGGTGGTTCAAAAAGGGTTTTGGTTTAGTATCTAGAAATTCATAAATAATTTATTTGACAATAGAAAAATATAAAAATAATACCAAAATCTTTGTAAAAATATAACATATCTATTGTTGTTCTATTTATAGTAAAGTTCAAAACTATAATTGATATAATAATGTATGTAGCTAAGGCAATAAAACACTAAAAAGATGAAAACAAAGGTGCACATAACTTCTGATATTGTACAAATAGATATGTTACATTTTAGGGCTATGCTGAAGTACTCCACTCACTTTCTAAGAGGTAAGATCTCAAATAAATCTTAACCATCCGATTTTAGAATAAATGAAACATTATAGTAATTAAGATATTTAGAGGAAAGGAAAAATCATAGAGTCTTTACACCCTTTCCTTAGCTGCTCCTCCTAATCTACTCTCCTTTCCTTCTCACGCCACCATTTTCCCTTCCTTATCTACGGCTGGGAACTATCTACTGAACAATGTCAATATTTCTGTGGCTTCCATTGTTATACTTTCAAATACATGGGCCACCAATTTCATGTTAGAAAAAAATTACTTTTCACCTATGTCATATGAAGAGCAAACATGCACTTTTTTTTTCAAAAGATGAAAAGATCCATGCTGTTCATATAATAGAGCTTCTATTAGCCCAAAGTGCCTACCCTTAGTTGTAAATTCATGTCAATTAGATAGCAATTGGTGAAGTCCGTGAGTTAGGGCCTATGGTTTTGGTAAGATTGAGCACAAATCCAATGACAAATGGTCATAAAAAAAGGAAAATGAGCAAAAAAAAAATTATCCATACTGAAGACAAATTGCCCTTGAAACCCTGGTCAAACTTTTTTTTATTTAATATGAAAGATACACATCACAAGGAGCATTCATTGACCTGGTATTTCATTAACTAGCATAGCATATATCTGCATATGTATGTTCTTTCAAACTCCATATTAGGGTCATGCTCACCATGAGCAGTGACAGCCGTCCTCAACACCAATACGATCTGGCAGGAAATTCAATTAATCCTCTTTTAGCTTCACAGTACTGATATATTATTATGTTGGCAAGGAGGAGGATGGGCTGGATGGCGACGATGAAGGATTCAAGAAAGTTCACAGAGGGATTGAAGGGACAAGATCTTATCTATGCTGTGTTCCCCCTTCTCTTTATCTGTGAGCAACAAGATGACGCACTGCATGTCTCTGTTTTCCACCTGTCACACCGCTATACAACAGGAGCTGCGGATATGTGTAACATTTTTGGTGGATCCATTCTTTGTGAAAGTATGACAGTAAAACAAGACTCTATCCTTCTGTTTTTGTGTACAAAAATATATACCAGCTACTAGATGGGGCGGCAATACCCCGCACACTAGCAAGATGGCAACTATCACCACTTTATAAGAAAACATCTCTCTGAAAGGTGGTGATGAACTATGCTAATTCTCAGGGAACAAGTTAGTCCCTACGTACAATGGAAGGCACACATCCACTCCATATATAAGATGGAAGGAACCCACATGCACACTAAGTATTTAATGCTACGGACATTTGGTACCGTTTGATCCAATAGATATACGGATATAGTGGAATATAATATATGTGTGCACATGAATCGTGATGTGTAAGAATTTATGAGGAAGGTTTGAATATATATGATTTAAATGTTTATTTACATTGAAGATATATAAGAATATATGGGCCACTGGTTCCTGGATAATATATCATTCACCCCTCTTTAATAACATTATATACCCACGAATCCTTGTGATGGTACCTATCCACGGGACGATGGGCCGTCGGTGGTCACTAGCTTGAGGTCGTGGGCAAGGTTGGATGTTGCGGGAGATCTCCGCTGCGACGTCGTCGTATACATCTTCATGGCGGATGACGAACTTGCTCGTTATTTCTGATCAGAAGTTGCGTACGATTTGTGGCGCCGAATCACAGAGCAAGCTTATAATAGTCAATGGAAACAAGAAGACACAGTCATCAAAGTTTCTTCCCAGCAAAAACTCAAACGACACGACAACTTGCGGTCCAAATGAGGGAGACCGGTCAACGGTATGCGTATGTGGGCATGTCTCAAGACAGCGTACGTGTAACTGAATTAGTACATGCCATGTAGTGCAAGTTGCACTCATGTGAGATTAATACATCTAATGACTTAGCGCAGGTTATCACTTTTTCCATATTTTAGACCGGAAACTTGCTGTTTGCCGAGTGCCTAAAAGGTCGAGGGCATTCTAGTGCCGGAGCGAAAGGAAACACAGCGACAAAAAACACTGGGTAAAAGGTAGCTTGGCTAAATGCCAAATAAGAAACACTCGGCAACAACACAGAGCCTTTGCAGCGTGGCAATCCAAAAGCACTCGACAACCCACGCCACATGACGGAGGTGTGCGCCGGCTGTTAGCCACCTTTGTTAGCCGTTAAACCTTTGTCGAGTGTTTTTCCCGAGACTTGGTAAAAGCAGTGTCACGGTGTGTTAACCCGAAAGCAGGGGCTAGTGGTAAACCCCATTTATAGATCCGACCAGGGGTGTTAAGGAGCGCAGAATACGAGTTGTGTGGAACGAACATGAGAGAAATGGTTTAGACATGTCCCCCCCCTCCCCCCCCGGAACAACCCTACGACCTATATGCCAATGGCTATCCTTTGTTCTTCTTACTGTGGAGGCTAGCCCTGTGTTAAGTCGATCTTACATGACCTGCCTATGCATAGGCCTTACTACTTCTATTTATTGCTGTCGCCCATGGCATGGGGGTCGAATATTATGTGTATGTAACTGGATGGAGGCACCAAGGTGTGCGCCACCTCTTTGCAAGTGGCACTATCTTTGTCAGTAACACCTTCTGATGTCGGCTTGACGTCGTCGTTGCCGAGTGCCTCAAAGGCCGATGTCCTTCTAGTGCCAAGAGCAAGAGCATGAAGGAAAACAAAGCATCAAAAAACATTAGGCTAAAGGTACCTGATGCGGGGGTTGCCCGATCTTCTCGTGTAGGATCGTGGGGATACACCCACCTGTGACAATGATTTCGCCCAACCACACGCTTCGGTGGATGCCTTACATGAACCACACAAAGGTCGAGGCACTGCTCTTACAAATCACAAGGAAACACAAGAACAAGTGGTAGACAAAACTCCCAATCCTCAAGGGGGCAGCTATGGCACAAACCTAAGGATAAGAGCACTTAGCTTCTCTATTTTTTCTGAGTTCAATTCGTGGTTAGGGTTTGCACAAGCACCACAAGAGGTATTTATACCAGGAACATCCCTCCTAGATGGGTCGGAGGTCTCCCACAAAGGCCCATTACGAAATCCTAAGGTTTGGAATAAAATACAACTAAAATAGTTCGGACTAGTCTGACTGCATAGCCATACCAGTCTTTACTAAAACAACTCTATTGGTTACTGTAGAACTCCAAATGATGATCCGACAGTTGCCTTGGAAAATAGACTTCAAGATGTTTCCAACCATGTATAGCATGCACCATGAATCCTAGCAGATAGATACAGTTTTGCACGACAAGTTGACCTTTCGTAAATCTTCGAGCAGACTTTAGACCTTCTGACTTGTCGTCATTAAAGTAGTCGGACCTCCACAATAAAAGTTTCAAAGAACTCAGAATTTGATGGCATTATAAAGTAGACTTCATAGGCTTTCTATAAAGTACTCATGGGCCACCATAGCCCTTAGGAATCAAGAGAAAAATAAGTCCAAAGTTCGCCTCCGGGATACTTGGACAAGAAAAAACTCTTCAGGAGAAAAAGAACTCCGAAGTTGGCCTCCAAGATACTTGAACAAGAAAGAACTCTTCACAAGAAAGAGTACTCGAAAGAACTCCGACCCAAGTCCAAAGAACTCGGATGAGTTGCATCTTCATGAGTAAACCTAAGCACAAGTAATGCACCACTATTAGGAAGTACACAATTCTTAATAAATGCATGTTATCAACAAGGAATGAGTTTACCTCATGTTGTATCGAGCCATTGGCCCATTGTTAATAATGTCATCTTATTTAGCAAATGGTGTTGTTGCATTGTGAGCATCATTGGAATGTCCTCATCAGTACCTTTGCTAAGTGCCAGATAACCAACACTCGGCAAACAGAGCCTTTGTCGCGTGCCAAGCCAAAAACACTTGGCAACCCACACCACATGATGTAGGCGTGCGCCGGCTCCGTGATTTGCCGGTGGAGGAAACGATGTGTCGGGCCACCATGGTGAATGTGGCAGAACAGGGGATGGCCGGCGTGATGGAGAACTACCATATCCATCTGGCCATGGCCCATGGCCCATGGTGACTTGGTGAGTTCCTTGTCGTTGCAATGAGGCTAGGTTGCCTCTGTACTTGCAAGTTCTTGTCTTGCGTTCTTGCGTCGATGAGATTGAGGCATCGTCAATTGATGCGCATTCTTTGATTCCATAAAGATAGTTGACAGCTATAGTTGTGCAAAGCAAACATGAATTTCTTCTAAATCTGAATGTACTTGATCGCTGATGCTCTGAGTAAATACAGAAATTTATAGAGATCGAGATGATGGCTAGAAATTTTCCTGTTTGGTGAGTAGTCCATCATATTCTAATCTGCAGAATATGTACGTGATGCCGTGGAGTCGCTGTCTTCATCGTTCGCATGGCGAGTTCATCCACGAAGAGGACGATAGCGCCTTCGTTTCTTGTTCCTGTTCGCGACTTGTAGCGTCGATGCCTGGTCTGTCTTGGTGCAGCGGTTCTGAAACAAGAGTACATAATTATCGGACATGATAGTGTGGCTGGCAGGTTCTGAAAGCTCCGGGAACCATATAAGTTGATTTCCTGTAGGTTGCAGAACTCGCCAGATAATTCAGATGGTAGTTGTTCCAGAACACCACAGTTGACTATACGAAGCACCCTTACGCCTCTATTATTTCTACCTAAGGTGTCTGATATCTTTCTCAGCTTGTCACAGGAGTATAGTTGCAAGGATTGAAGATCTTGGCACTCACCAATAGACTGAGGCAAACTTTCGAGGTCACTAATATTATTCAGCTCTAGAATCCTCAATTTCTTAAGCTTGCCAATAGACTCGGGCAATGTCACGAAACCACTGCAACTTACAAGAAGAAGTGCCTGTAAGTTCCAACAACGGGAGATAGCTTTTGGAAGATCTTTGGCATGTAGATTTCGGACTTCAAGATATGCAAGATATTCAAACTTCAAAGCAAACAGAGGAATTGGAGCCCCAACTGTAGACTGCAGGGTAACACTGCGGACATAGCAACTCTTCTTTACAAGCTTTTTATATAATGGATTACTAATATTGTCAATATAGACAGCATGGACCTTGTCAAATGAGGCCCTGATTACCTTCTCTTGGGATTGAAGTTAAAGATAAGTATCTGCACCTCTGAGTGTTTTTTGTCATATTGTTCGGCAGACAAGTCACCACTTCGTCCTGCAGTATGTGTCGAGTGAGATCATGAACTAAGTCATGCATCGTGCATACTATTTGCTCAGTATAACATTGCTTAGAAGGAGTCTGCAGAAAGCTGACTTTTACAAGAGAATCAAAGTAGGCACTTCCAGTATCTTCTGGCTGCACCCCATTAATCTCATTGATGAATCCATTGGTTACCCATTGGGCAATCAAGCGATCTTTATAAATTTCACAGCCCTTTGGGAATATAGAACAAAATGTAAAGCACTGTTTTAGTTCGTCAGCCAAGTGAGTGAAGCTCAATTTCAAGCAAGCAAACACACTCTCTTCTATACTATTATTAGTCCATAAATCACTGTCTCTTATTGCTCTCCAAATACTTATTTCCTTGTTTTCATGGAGTAGACCTCCAAGAATTTTGATTGCTAGAGGCACCCCGCCACATCTGTCCAGGATCTTTTTTCCAACTTGTATATACTCAGATCCCAAATCGTCCTCCACCCACTCAGAACTCTCTAGGAACAAGCTCCAGCTCTCAGCGTTCGATAACAACCCCAACTCAAATATATGCCTGGACCCCACAATTTCTGCAACCTTCCTGTCACGAGTAGTTAGCATAATCTTGCTTCCTGGTGCACCACCCTTTAAGTGTACTATGAATTTATCGCAGCCATCCCTTTCTTTGTGCCATGCATCATCCAGGACAAGAAGAAACTTGTTACCACGTAATTTGTTTGAAATTTCACGGAGCATGTATTCTTCAGCATGAAGATCAGACTTTTGCAGAGTGATAGCTTGAAAAAGTTTGCCGATAAGTTTCTTCAAATCAAATTCTTCCGTCACATGGACCCAGAATGTATCTTTGAAGTGCTCCTTTATGTTTTTGTCATGGCAGACATGTTTGGCCAAAGTAGTTTTGCCAGATCCTCCTAGCCCAACAATAGAAACTAATTGGCATAGAATTGTTACCTCCCCTGAAGAGATGCTGTAGCGGCGCTTGTGCTTGCTTCCAGGTCAAGTCCTTGAGCGTGTGCACTAAGAAATCTGTTGTCACACCCTGAAATCCTGAAATTCAGGATGTGATTAGAAAGATAAATAAATTCAATGATTTTTAAGAATTTCTAAAATTTTGTCAACATCTGTTTAGTTATCAAGATATTTAGCATAGGAAAATAAATATACAATTTCCGAAACAAAATAATATGCTTTAAGTTGTGTTAAACCAGGTGTTGCATCCATGCGGGTTGCATCTCATGTTTTATGAGTACTCCCTTCATATTGGTAAAGAAAAACGTTTTGAGATTGTGCTAAGTCAAACTTTTAAAACTTTAACTGTAAATATTTTTTATCTATTTAATTTAGAAATGTGAAAATGGTATGAATAGATACGTATTGAAATATAGTTTTATAAAAGTACTTTTAAAATATATTTTATAAATATTTGATGACAAAAATTATTGGTCAAAGTTGTATTTTGAAGACCGTGTCATGGCCCTAGAGGGAGTATAAGATTTTAGAAATGGGTTTAGATGTCGATAAAATAATCAGTAAGAAACCTTGGCTTGGGGTGATCTTACACGAAGGGCATGGGGGCAACGGTTGACGATGTATACTCGGTCCTCTTGGGAAATGCCCATTAGGGAGGGTTATGCCTACTCCCGATCCGTAAAACTTAGCGGGTCGCTTCTGACTAGGGAATCTTTGTAAAGGGCTCATAGCGTCCCTATGCAGTCACACCTCAGAAGTGTGATACGTGCGCCCACATTGCAAGGTTGGTTTCGGATCTTTTATGTGAATTGTGGTGAAAGTGTATACCATCTGCAGATTGTAAAACTATTATAACAACTACTAAGGGTCACAAGCAGTCTGGACCCTTACATAATAATTAAACTTGAATATAATATGAAAGCATGGTTCTGTAGCTACGAGATGATGATGATGATGCTTATGGTAAGTGATGTTTAATCGTGGGATGGTATATACTTATACCTTAGTAATTTTGCTGCTTAATAAAATATGACTAACTAAAGTGCTTAAAAGCAAATTAGTTTAGCCAGCCATTTTTCCTGTGTTGGCCTTTCATGCCATGCATAATTGCTCTACACTTGCTGAGTACCAACCATAAGTGTAGTCAACCATGATTTATCCGAGGCTCAGGTTTAGATAGAAAAGTTTGGTGAAGCATTTTGAAGATTGCTAGGCGTACGTGTCCCTCCAGTTAACAGCCTGTGGTGAAGAGTTGAAGGTTACACCACTAGATACACTACTACAAAATAGATTTTATTGGACACCGTAAAAAAGTTTTTAGAGAATCTCCGCCTCCGTTAATGGCTAGTATTAACACAGGCAGACATTTTTTTTTTATTTTCAGAGATGCTTGCTTTTGTTTGCCTTGGAAAATCCAAATCCATTAATGGAAGCCGATATTTTTAAAGCAACCACCTCCGAATCTCCGAAGACGAAATGCGGCCGGAAAGCTCGACGCCTGATAGGGCCACGTCGCGCAAAAATCGATGGCCGATAATCAGTAGGGGCCCGGCCCTTCCTGTTAGATCCAAAAAAAAAAAAATCGATGGCCGTCGGATCTTGATGCGTAGAACTGCCACCGTTGGTTCAGCTCCTGTTGTCGGGCCCGTTCGAGAGCCGTCTGAAGGCGATAGGTCCAAAGCATCCCCCGCACTGAGCTATCGCATTCTTCCGACTCTTCGCGGCCTTTCTCCTTCCTCTCACCGTCGTTCAGGGTGGAGCTGAAGGGACCGTGACACATAAGAGGGGGATGAATTAGGTGTCTCTAAAAACTAAGGCTCTAATTGCACATATGAAAACCTATTTCAATTTCTATCTAAACGTGCTCTAAGATTTTTTATGTGTTGCTATCTCTACCGCTACAAAAATTTGCACCCTAGGTCCAATCCTATACTAGCATGGCAAGTCTAGGAAAGGTAAATGCGGAAAGTAGTGCATGTATGAAATGCGGAAGCTAAGAGTAGAGAAGAGCAAACTCCCGGCACGACAATTTTTACCAAGGTATCGAAAAGCTCACGAGTTTTCCATTAAACCTCGTTGTTGGAGCCTCTCTCAAAGGGAATGCCCGCGCAAGGGCATAAATTCCCCAGTCGAGTAACTCCGTGGGTGACCACGGTACTTCCCCGCGCACAAATGGGTCTCCGCTCGTCCCTCCCCGGATGCTCCTCGCCGCCTTCACTTGGTAGAGCTTCGGCCAAACGCCAAGAGCCTCTCCTCCCTTGCACAAGCACCGGCGGCCTCTCCACAAACTCAGTTGGAGGGTTTCGTAAGACTACAAGCCCCGGATTACAACACTTGGTGCGTGCAAGCACCAGTAAGCAAAGAGGTATGCAAACCTCGCTGAACTCTAGGCTAAACACCCAAGAGATGCGCTAAAGCGTCTAGACTAGCACTAAGCACTTGGCTAATCATCTAGATCTTCTATTTAGCACTTTGGTGGATTGAGCACTCAAGAATGTGTAGAACACTTGCCAATATCTTCACTTAGCTCAAGCACACTTCAAATGGCCGGGGTACCTCTTATTTATAGCCCCAACCAAAGAAACTAGCCGTTGCCAGTTTTCTGCGTATCGTCGACTGATTCGACGGGTGCAAATAAGGGACCATCGAATTAGTCGTCGCCCCCTTTTCTCTTTGAATCTTTGAACTCCAACGGCTACTTGCACCATCGACTGATTCGACGGGCACCCCGTCGAAATAGTCGTCGCCCACCAGAGACGGACGCACGCGGGTCTTCAATCACCATCGACTGAGTCGACGGACGCCCCGTCGAACTAGTCGTCACATACCAGAGACGTGCGCACCTTCGGCCTTCTGACACCATCGACTGATTCGATGGGCCGTCGACTGATTCGACAGGCACACCGTCGAATTAGTTGTCGCCTCTATGTCTTGCAACTCTTCATTGCTTCTTCGCGGGTCTTTTCTTCTATCTTCATTGCCATCTTTTGGATGTCCCTGAATTTGACTAAGGACACTTTTCCACGTGAATGGGATGGCTTCAATTTGGATAACCAACATATGGATATTGATTTTATAAGGATTTGGATGACTTTGAAAGTATCCTTGGGACCTAAAAACATTTACAAGTATCATCTGGACAAATTGTTAGTCACATTGGTTATGTTGTCAATCAATCACCAAAATCACAAACTATGTATGGCCTAGGGTCTTTACGTACGGGACCGTTCCTCGTCGTACCTCACGACCAACGAGGCCAAGGCTCGTCCAAAGCTCGCGGCAACCGGCAGGAGCCAGGCCGCCCCTCCCTCCGCCCGTCGCCGTTCTCCTCTCAGTCCCACCACCACGGGGCTCCGATCCTGCTCACGATGGCTGAACTCCCTCTTGCTCGCCGTCTCTGTTTCCTCTGGTGTTGCAGGCTCGCGGCGCGCGCTGCCCCTCCCTCTCCCTGTTCCACTCAAGCAGCACTGTGAGCCCCAGTCTTCCTCTCGGCTCACGCACGTCTCCGATCGACCACAACAAGGTGTACTCTGTAGCGCCTCAACACAGATCGCAAGAACAACGACTTACCGTGCGCTGATGCAGGGTGAGGGAAGCTGCCGCGAACGAACCTGAAGCGCAGCACCAGCACTAGACAGTAGTCGGTGAACAGGGCCGAGCCCAAATACACAGAGGGAACACCTGCATCTACCATTGTTCTCACGGCCTTAACTAACCAACATAAGTCATATTCGGGTTGTTGAAGCTCTGATATTGTTATTGTGCCATTCAAGCTTCAGGATAGCTGAATCTGAGCAGCAGCCAAATGCAAGTTAGCTACAGCAAAGTGCCTGCACATTGCCATAGGAGTGCGGTCAGCTACAGATCGAGCAACAACATGCGCATTATAATTTCATTTCCATGGCCAAGCGAAGCAGTAGATGACAAGTTCATATTGTGCTCTTTGTCAATAAGATCAATATGGTATTGTGTTTCTTGCTGAATTTATCCTTGTAAGGTGAATCATATAAATTCTTTACTGACATTGGAATATAATCAAAGAAGTTTACAGTTAGGCTTGTAACTTAATTGCCAGATATTGATAGTTGTTGATAATAAAATTAGCTTCTCAATATATATTTATCAAGACTATCCCTGCAAAGAATTATCGGTTGTCATCTCTTTGTCCTATGTATCATTAGATTATTTTTTTAATTAAGCCGTGTTTACATTAGCGTTAACCAAACTATAGGTTTAATTTTCGTAGCATTTTCACAAAAAGTATGCATGTTCATATATTTAATTTATAAGACATATAAGTGTTATCGGATCCTTATATAATTTCCAATATTACATATTATCTATATGGTCGAGAAAAAATATATGACCCTGTTCCAACATCCAATTTTTCACCATGTAGTCACTACTACCTGCACTCCTGCACCAACACCAACACACCATGAACAGATAATATACAAAAGCTTGATGATTAAACCAAGTGAAACAATCATCTGCATAGAGAAAATATTGGCATCTAGCACTCTTAGCTCCTCGATTGGCAAGTTTATTGAAAGCGGTATTCTGTCACAAAATGAATCAGATTTAAGAAAATCTTGTCTAATTGGACAATTAAGAATTCTGTAATTGAAGTATGCTATTAAGATTTAGGAGACCTATAATATTAATTGCGTACATAGTATGACTTAGGCAGTGTTCGCTGGAGTTACGGCTGCAGCAGCAGCTGCTGTATAGATTGCTACAATAAATGCAGTTAGAGCAGATGCAGCCGCAGCCGGCACGTAAACCAGCCGAACACTCTCTTATGCTACTATTTTAACATTTTATGCATTAACAAGCTAGGTTGGTCATTAACACAACTCGTTCCAATTTGCTTATCCTTTGTGATGATAACGCTCATTTTTTTCCCATTGATGATTCCCTATTTTTGACTCACCTGACCACATACCCGTGGAAACATTTCTTAATTTTACTTACCTTGCGATAGCCACATGCTAATGGAAACTCTTCAACCCATTACTCTTTTCTTTTTTAAGAGGAAACACCACTAAATTATCAATACAAAGTGCAAGACTTATAATTTGAATGAGAGCCATACAAAGAACATATACAACAATATCGCCAATAACTAATAGCAATTCCTCCACTGGCTAACTCAACCTGGTGCGGCAACGCCCGCGCCCTTTGTTTCTAGTATAGTCAATTTTCGGAGGCAGACGACTTAAGGTGTCCGCCACCATAAGTACATTTCCGGAGGCGGACTCCTTTTATTGTCCGCCTCGTAAAATACAGCGGCCCAAACAGCCCGATAAGACGTATAGCATATATATACACACACTAGCAAAAATGCCCGTGCATTGCTACGAGCGTTGTCAAATATAAATGTTTTACTTTAAAAATTTTATTGTTATGTTTCTCAGACATTTAAAAGTGCACTAATTTGAATTGATTTTTGCGAGTATACTCAATTCTTTGGACCATAAAAATATCATCACACATCTAACATAATAATAAAAAAACATAATTTAACTCTGTTTTTTTTTTTGCCCATGAAGTCCAGGGTATGTTCTGATTGTGCTGCTACTGCTGCGCAATACCTTAATCTTCATTGATTTGCATTTGGCCCGGCCCACTTTCATCCATGCCTGGAAAAGCGAGGCCCAGGTCATGAATTAGCTTCCTCATCGGAGCCTACTGACCTTAGCTCTAGCCATCGATCTTATCGGGCGGTCAACATTGCTTGACGCTAGATCAAAACCAGCGCTTAGCCGTCTCCCACAAACCCTAGCCTCACTCCTCCAGTCCTCCGCTCACCTTACATGGTGGCACAAGAACCCAACTCCTCTCTCTCTCTCTCTCTCTGGCGGATCGGCTACCGGTTCGGCAACCCGTGGTGCGGCGGCCGGACGAGCGAAGCCCAATTCCTCACAGATCCCCAAATTGCGGCGGAGATTGCCCCCCTGTGGTGCGGACTTCTCCAAAATAGTTTTTTTCATCTTATTCTTGGTATACAGATGGGTTGTTTTTGTTTTGCTGATGGCCGTTGATTTTAATCTCGAATTCTCTCTCCTATGTTTGTTGCGGATTGATCGATACATGTTCTTCCCAATCATGTTGTTGCCATGTCTGGATCCAATAGAGATGATCTTGTGTTTTTGCCGTCTCCAGGAATCCGAGCACCTTTAAGCATGAAACAGACGTTCGCTGTGACAAGAGACCGACACGTGGGCTCCACCTGTCACGACGTAGGAAAAAAGGGCAAAAAGCTTACGTGCTTTAGAAATAGGTGTATATATATATACACACACACACCAATCCTTTAGGGTTAGGGTTTGAACCATCTCTTTTCTTTCCCTCTCCTCTCCCAGCTCCTCTCCTCCCTCAGCCGCCAGCTCCCTCGTCCCCTCACCACTCCGTCATCACGCCTGCTCCTGGAAGATCTGGTGTTGTTTCCTTTTTCCCTCAACCGCCATTCTTAACCGTCGTCACCTCCCTAACCGTGCTCGACGACGCGGTGCAGACCCGGTGTGGGCCGCGGAGGGTGGCACAGAGGCGACTAGGGCATGGTGGCGGTGCGGAGGACACTAAGGGCGACGAGGGTTGGTGACGTTGAGGGCAGAATGGCTCAGTGGTGCTACTGGGCGTGGGCGGTTGGCGGCGCTGCAGAAAGTGGTGCGGCGGCAGCGGCTGGCGGAGGAGGCACGAGGCGGCTCCTTCCCGGATCTAGAGCGACAAGGCACAGAAGTCAAGGCGGCGGCCGCCTCGGGTGCTTCTTATCCGGATCTGGAGCGGGCAGGTGGAGACCAAGCAGCGGTTGCACTGGTGGCGGCACTTCCCCCTGGATGGGCTCGGTGGTCCTAGATGGGCTCCATAGGCCTATCTAGGATTTGGCCCTTTTATTTTTTATTTGGATTAACGGAGGCAGGTACCTATCCGCGTCAGAAAATTATTGATTAAGAGAAGCACCATGTTAGAGGCGAACAGGATTTCCGCCTCTGAAAATAAAAAATGACCGCCTCCGAAAATCTATTCTGTAGTAGTGAAAACATTTATAATATATTTATTTATTCATTCCACTTTAATTTTGTGTTCTTATATTCGTGGAGTCTATCATATATGTGAAACTTGATCCTGGCACATATGAGATGCATTCGGTTTGTCTTTCTAAAACCGAGTGTGGCGTTGGTCGTGGCGACTTGGCTTTGTTCTACTTTTATTGCCCCACGGAGTGGTTTTGACTATGTTGATGATCCATTCCAACCGGTGGTGTCTCTCATGGTAGTAATGAGTTTTTCACCACGTTGATATGAGTTGCGTCCGGATCCAATCAGGTGAGACTATTTTTTTTTTCTTCTTTTCATTTCCCTGGATATGGCCTTCCACTACCGTAATCTTATACTTTTCTACTATATCAATGAAATTCACATTATCTTGTGCAGTACGTTAAAAAAAATATATTCCTTTATTTGACTTGAATACCAATGAAAATACAGACTGGATATATTTGTTCTTCTTCTTCAAAATGGTCTTATCTTCTTTATAGTTTCTTTTAACCAAAATAGCCCGCTGTGCATCAATGGACCCTTCACATATTTCAGATTGATTATTTATATGCAACCACCTATCGTATCAAGATTTTAAAGCTCTCAAGTCTGCCCCCTCGTCGACACACCCAAGTACCCAACAACTACAAAACCCAGCATTTCTAAACAAACAAGTGCGGTTTGCGAACCCTGCTGATGACCTTTCTTTTGTGGATCCTAAACAAACCGGATACTTGCAGTTTGGTGCAAGCCCAGTTTTCAAAGCTTTAATGTGGTCTGATCATGATCTTTCTTTTGTGGACCAATGCAAGTCTCTATTTTAATCCATATATATAGATCGTGATTATTGCTGCCCACATTATTGTGCGTTTCTCAAGGTTGCTAGCGGCCAGGCAAGCCGCGTGCATTAAGTCAAACAAAGATGCTAAACCTGCAATTTCTTTTGGTCATCCAAGCTGTGTTCAACGATCAAGAGTGTCCATTTTAATTCCACTGTACTGACAAGCGCATGGTAACAAGTAATTATTATATATATTAAAATAGATCTGGCCTCCCTTGTGGAGAATCTGTCATGGTGGTTGGCTAGCTAGGGATGGTTGATGCTTTGATGGTGGAACTGGAAACAGCTATGGCATGGACTACCTTAGAAACGTACAACGGCTAGACAAACATCGTCTATTTAAATCCACACAAGCAAAATAAGCTAACATGACTATCATCGTTAAATGAAGAAAAAATATGTTGTCTACTATCTCATCTACCGCTCTGACTCTGCTTCCATATAAAACAACACCAATTAGAGTATATATTAAACTGATCCTAGATCAGTTGGTTGGGTTCCTTGTGGTGGAACCTACCCACCAGGGTTCAAATCCTGGTGCTCGCATTTTTTTGATTTATTTCGGGATTTACCGGCGCTACGTATTCGGTGGTAGGCGATGTCCCCGTCGACAGCGAGGCGCCTGTGATGACTTCTTGAATCTCAAGATATGCCGGCTCAGTCCTTCGGAGGCGCTCATAGCGGTAGGGTTTGCGTACGTGTGTTTATAGGGGTGAATATGCATGCGATTAAGCATCTACGTTGTACGGTGTAATCTAAACTGACATCAACAGTCTAAGCTCATTGTTACAAAGTTACATCGCACCATGGCACGCAGCAGCGTGCTTCGACTTCTAGGAAACGGCCAAGTAATCCATACGATGTCCCTACCAAGAAGTAAAATATTTTACCCCCAAAGTCAAGTCTCCATTATTCTAATATATACTCCCTCCGTCCACCAATACATGTCGTTTTAGAAGTGTGGGGGAGTAGCAATGCAAGGAATAAATGACCAGTATACCCCTACAAGTGTAATCATTTCGTTGACCAGTATACCCCTACAAGTGTAATCATTTCGTGTACTGCAGTGCGATCAGAATTCTCACAGTGGGTGCATTAAATGCACATGTACAGACACACGCCATCTGCTTCAAAGCATCCACGCATGCACAATTTTCATTAAACAAATAAAAACTTCACCAAAGCATACAACTGTCCATTGGGGTCTGCACGCAGGCGATGCCCATTCCTCTCTTCTCTGACCTGTTCGTTCCCCTTGCCGACGCCCATCTTCATGTCATGCTTCGGGCTCCCACCGCAGTCGCAGATCCCCAACTTGAGAGCGCAGGTGCCTTCACAGCCGCCCTTCTCCGCCACAAGGTGCTTTCGGATCGGATCGCAGCCGCAACACCCCAACATGGGAGAGTAGCTGACATCGCCGTCGTCGCCTCCAACCTCCACGATGTGCTTCGGGATCCCATCGCTGCTGTTGCCTCCGACATGAACCTCGACGACACGCTTCGGGCTACCATCGTGGCCGCCGCTCGCTAACTTGGGGGAGCCTGTCCTGTTGCTGTCGCCGCCCCCCACCTTCAGGGTGAGCTTGGAGGCCGCATCGCCGTCGCGGAGCACCGACTTGACAACGGGTTCAGGGGACCCATCGCTTTCGCTGCTGCTACTTCTCAGCTTTGCGACGCGTGCTTTGACCAGGTACGAGGATGGATCCGGATGGCGGGGACACGCCGGCGTCGCCCCACGCCAGCCATGCCCGATGTTGTAGGTGATGGGGTGGTGGAGGAGATGGACGAGCTCGCGGATGGGGAGGCCGAGGAGGTCGTGGATGGGGAGGTGGCCGAGGTCGCGGATGGGGATGCCAAGGAGCTCGCGGATGAGGAGGTCGCCGAGGTCGCGGGTGAGGACGTCGAGGAGCTCGCGGATGGGGAGGTCGCCGAGGTTGCAGATGGGGACGCCGAGGAGCTCGCGAAAGGGGAGGCCAAGAAGCTTGCGGATGGGGAGGCGGAGGATCTCGCAGATGGCGACTCGGAGGAAGACGGAGACGGAGAGGGCAGCAGATGCGTATGCTTGTGCGTGACCGGTGGGAGGATAACCTCCAGCGCTGATTATTTTTTATTCACGTGGTCGTGCGGCAGGTCTGGTTGCAGGCTATCATTAGGGTGGCGGCAGGTCTAAAACGACATGCATTTGGGTCCAAATCTTGAATCTAAAACGACATGTCATTGGTGGACGGAGGGAGTATTTGTGTACTGATGACAAATATAGCTCTCTATAGCCTATAGGGATTGTATTCTAACGAGGATTTGACCTGACATGCATGTGCCCTCGTATGAATCGAACCCTGCGCACATGTCATGGATCTGACGTCACCTGGATCATATATTTGAAATAACTGGCCTTCTTTAGATCGTCAACTTTCACCAACTTATTTTGTTAACTTGTCACATCGAATGTTTGGACTCTAATTAGGAGTATTAAACGTAGGTATAAAAATAAACTAATTACATAGATAGACTCCACATCTTGAGATGAATCTATTAAAATGCGCTAATGACGGCACATATTAGGCTTAATAGATTCGTCTTGCGATGTAGAGTCCATCTGTGTAATTAGTTTTATAATTAGTCTATATTTAGTACTCCTAGTTAGTGTCAAAAGAATGGATATGACATTTCGCTAACTTTTACCAACTTTACCCCACCCATCTAAACAAGCCCTAAATGATGTATTCTGACTCGTTCCATGTGAGGAACGTGGAGTTGTGATTGAAATGCAATGCATGAAGTCTACTAGTATCAAGTAATCTGCGCCTACAAATATCGCGGTCTTCATCACGAAAGCAGATCAGAAACACAACTTTATTAGCTACACCTTCTAAACGCAGCTCATAGGCGTTCTCCACAAACGACACCATGAAGATGGGGAGGCAGGTAAGTTATGTGTGACTCGATCAAGTTCTCGCATAGCAGTTCTGTGTAGAGCGTATTAACATGGTTATATGTGCAGGCCAATTTATGTTTCCAGATGTGTAAAACAATAAATACCGAGCTTATTAAGTATTGCTATATTATCTCCATAGTAGTGCAGCTTACACTAGATTATCACTATAAGCAATACAATGAGCTCGTCTATAATTGTTGCCTTACGCTCTCTATGTATGAGCAAAGCATGAATGCTTCCTCCGGTCACAGTTAGGAGACTTTTTGGTCAGCAAAAGTAGCAAAGTACAAGTAAAATTTGCTGTCCAATCATAATATGGAAATGATAGGAGGTAGTGAGAAACAATCACGTTAACCTTTATTATATATATGTTAATTTCATGGAAAAGTCTGGTTTTTAGCCTCCAAGTATAACAACGGTCCAATTTTCAACCCACGTCTACAGAACCGGATATAATTTTTTTTTACACACTTACCCCTGTGAATACATGTACACAACCATCCAACTATCAAAACCGTGCAAATTTGGCCCTTTCAGTGGTTTCAAAGGTGGTTTTCCATTTTATGAAATATAAAATATTTTTGCTTAGACTTAAAAATTCATAAGTAATTCATTTCAAAAGTAAAAAAATATGAAACCAATGCCAAAAGTTTTCTAAAAATGTATCCTACATATCAGTACATTATGTAAAGTTATTTGGGTATTATATATCTATATTGAATGCAAATAACTTTTAAGTGTTGTACAAATGCAGAGTTTGTATTTTACAAAACAACTGGTGCTAGTTTCTTATCTTTTTTTCACTTAATATGAATTAGGTATAAATTTTTTAGATTAAATTATTTTCAAAAAAATTTAAAAATAGAAAACCACCTTGGAAAGAATTCGATGGCCCTTTGTATCCAGTTTTGTAGTCATGGGTTGAAAAGGTTGAAAATCAACTTTTGTTATTGGGTGAAAACCGTACTTTTCCCGTAATTAAGTGTAAAAGAACTGATGTGATAGTTTTCCATACATCATGACCACATGATGAAGCAATGTTTGGCACATGACATACATGATATTGCCAACAATAGATGTAGGATTATATTAAACTGGTGCTAGTTACTTATCCTTTTCACTTAACTAGCAGAAATGCACGTGTGACACGCACATGTTTTACAATAATTCTAGTAAATAGATTTATATGCATGCATAAAGGTTAAAATTTTTGTCACATTCATATATGTCATGAAGAACTAAAGTATCTAAATTGGATTAAGTTCATATGGTAACATATTATCCTATTTTATTGAGCTTGTTGGCCTTGATTTAACTCCACATGAAACCTTGTCATCCATAAGCACCAACATCGACTTGAGCACAAAGATTAGATATACACCAACTGATTTCCCATGCGCAGACACCACTCTTGCAAAGATTCTTATATTTCTGTCACTGAAGGAAGAGTTACCCTATGTTTTCATCATTTTTATCGACGTGGCGAGTCATCTCCATGTGTCGATGTGGATCAGCAACGCCACAAGACATCTCTACCCCTTCCTTTATCTACCCAGCTAGCTTGCCTTCTACTCCAGCCATCCCGGCTCCAACAGCGCACCTCTATGACGCACCAAATAAGATGCGCTCGCTGCAGTACCTAACAGTGTCGAGGAGGACGCGCTTCTCTCCATTCATTCCTGCAATGATTCATCCGTTTAGAGCCTCCTCGCGCTATCACTCATGTGGTCGTATGGCCATATGTACGAGCACCTGGCACTTGTGTCGGAGAGGAAAAAATGAATCGGATTGCCAAGATAATAATCTTTGGAGCTCTGATTCCCTGCGTGCTGGCCAATAGGAGCAGAGATATGCTTGGACTCTTTTGATTCCGAAGCACCAGAGATGGAGCCAGGCCGAGTCATGAAAGGAAAATCACTGGGCCATAGAAAAGGGACCACGGGTGGGCAGATGTGGGTACGATGGGTGGGTAATGACTATTGTAGGTGACAAAATAATTTTGTTTTTTACAGAAACATTTTCTAAATATCTGTTTTTATGGGTTTGACCCCTTTCCCACCTACGTTGGCACTTACACGTGGGTCCAGCGTGAGGGGTAAGGTGAGCCCAAATTGGGTGAGAAACATTTTCAATTATACTCGTTCCTTTATAGATAGAAATGATTTTTTTTATTAAATTATATTTAAAAATTATGAAAATAGAAAACCACACTAGAAACAATTGGATGACCCTTTGTATCCAGTTTTGTAGTCGCAGGTTGAAAATCAAACTTTTATTATAGATTGAGTGTAAAAGAACTGATGTGATCGTTTTGCATACATCTTGACCACAAGATGGAGCACAATGTTTGGCACATGACATAATATTGGCAACAAAAGATTGTACATATTTATACTGCTGAAATAGGTAGGATTTGTTCACGAAGGAGTAGATTCTTAATAATTACAATAAATTGACATCCAATATTACAACTTTAGGATTTATTTTGAACTAGTTAACCCGTTTTTGGTATCTTGTAGGTCATCAGTAGTGCTGAGCGTAATGTTAAGCTTTCAGTTACCCCCGCATCCAACATAATCCCTAGTGGGAAACAAGGAGAAAGCCATCCAATGCTTGTGCGGATTGAGGCACCACACGACGGACAACATATTCCAGTCGACATTGTCGCTTTGCTTGATGTGAGTGGCACCATGAACACTGAGGTGGGTCCTGGGACTACAAGATTGGATCTACTAAAGAAGGCGATGAAGTTTGTTATTAAACATCTTCATGAACAAGATAGACTGGCCATCGTGCCCTTCAACGAAGAGTTTCTCACCAACGGCGACAGCACAGAACTTTTGGAAATTTCTGGCCAACGGGAGGTTGCTCAAAGCAAGGTGGACAAGCTCATGTCTAATGGCGACAATATGCTCTGTCCAGGACTGGAGATTGCCATGAAGGTAAATTTATTTTGAAGAAACTGAAGTTTAGGCTTATAAAACTGCAATTTAAATTCAACGAGTATCATTTGCAGATGCAACGGCTTGAACAATGCTCTATGAGTATATGCATTTATTCGTCTCATATTACCTTAAACCCTACTATATATTATGTGTTAGGAAAAGTTATTTTCAGTGTTTTTTCTGGGTCCAAAACCATCCGTTCAGTATCGTACAGTTGTACGACTATAACCAACATGAATAGCGCCCTCCTTAGGTTCCAGAGTCAGCACGGATAGTACTACCGATAGTATATATCCATATGTAGCCTTTCAAGTTCTGGTTCGTTCTATAATTGATTCGGATGAGTATAATTAGAGTCAGAATGATGAGGTTCTTTGCAGTTATTCTATCAGGACAGCGGGTGTAATTAATCGAAGCATCTCTCCTGGCTTATTTCCTTTTAAAAAGAGTATATAAATGCATAATATTAACTTAGTAGAGAGTTGCTACACAACTGCACACAAAGTTTTGTGAAACATGAAAATCAGAAACAGATCCTTAAACAAAATGACAATTCATGGTAGGCGACGAAACGCCTACCAACACGTCAAGGGCCCGAGCCCGTTTCCTGCCCATATAGCTTCTTTAGATCAGCTGAACCTTAGTGATTCAATCGAGAAATAGAAAGCCCAGCAGTCCAACGTTAGCCTTGTGCGCCACAGCAGACATTGCTTCAGCCCAGGGCTCAGTCGATTTCTGGATCAAGCCCTGATGGCAGATAACATGCCACTATATTATTATATGCTCAACTCTTCCCAAATACAAGCTCTAGAAGTTTAGGACATCTCCAATATATGGGGAGAGTTGATGAAAAAGTAGTGCTCCAATAGAATCTATTTATCTCTCCATTTTTTTTAAAAAAATATTGGGGAAATCAATAGTCCATCTCAACTCTCCCCAATTCAAATAGCAAGGGAGTTGAGTCTCTCCCAGTATGGAATCTGTTAATGTGATGAAATTATTGAGAGAATCAGAACCCTATATCCAAATAACTTATAGAATGTTGCAACATCCCAATAATACCTTTTTTTTAAAAAAATATTTGTTGGGACACTAGTGGAGATACTCTAATCGAATAGCTACAATACTGCTTACCTCGCAATTTTTGCCTTTGTAGTAGGAAAAATTAACAAGAGAAATATAAACCGATCATACTACTGAAAAACAACTATTCAACACACATATATAACAACCACAGGAAGACCCGTTACTGGGTCTAAAAGCCAAGGCAACTTTTAGTATGGGATGGTAACTGTGCAAATGTGTACACGTTAGTATCAGCTAGTGTTATCACTAAGTATTAATGTTTACAATTTAGTACCGATTTGTATTATTAACCGGTACAGAATGGGCCTCCACTGGTAAATCCGAAAGAAATCATCGCATTCATGTCCATTACGTACATTCAGGCATTGGATTCACTCTATTCTTGCGCAACTTTTGGGAACTAAACAAATAATTATGTTATCGTGAATTTCCAGATCCTTGAGAAGCGCTGTGACAAGAACCGTGTTGGGGTTGTCATGCTGCTGACTGATGGCCTCACAAAAGAAGCCATGTGCCCTGATGCGCTACGCGGTATGTATCTACTGATAACTGCCCTACACGGCAAGTGGAGTAGATCAAATAGGCATCCATCGAGGTATGGATTTTACAGTGGATTTTTTTTCCCCAGAACCGGAAAAGAAAACTTTCAAATCTACGGTATCTGCATGTGCTGGTCACATTAGAACCTACAAAGCAATAAACAATAGATGAAACTTGCATATTGTTTTAATTGGATACATGTATAGGCAAAGGCAAGGAAACAAAACATACATATATTGAAACGGGTCCGCATGAATTACTACCGAGCATAGCTACGTGTGCTATACAGACTCGACAACCATCCTCGTACACGTGCATGCATGCAGTAGCTACACCTCATAGGCACGAAGACCTTTGGCTATAGCAGTAGATGTGTATCATTGGGCATTGGCAATGTATGTGCATGAAGCATAAGTCGTCATACTAGGATGTTTTGCACGCCATCGCTATTTTGCCAGCCTCATGTAACCATATGCGCAAGTAAATCTGAATCGATTAAGTTCGAGTTGTGGTCGATCTCGGCCACGACATAGCCTGTAGCACTGCCACACGATCTCGGTCTGAAGCCGAGTTGACACTTATAGCCTGAAGTCAAGACTTGCCAGTGCCACGCGTATCCAATCACATCGACAAATAAGTGCTACCTGCCTGGAGCCGGAGACAAAGACGAGATACACCCGAAGTTGTGCCACCAGAAGATGAGCTGATTTACTGCATGCCGCTAGTCTCGTAGACTTCAACAACTCGTCGCTTGAAGATGATCCAAAATCTGTCGCCTTGCTGAGTCACGTAGACACCGACAAATATCAATGCCAAGTGTCTTGCAGAAACCATCGACGACATTGCAACGGCAGCATGGAGAACGCTCCGCTTGAAGCCGAGCCTCGTCGAACTTATCTCGCAGCCCGCACGCTCGAGACATGCACTTCAGGCCTGCCAAAAGCCGAGACTCTGTAACCGCATCATACAGCTAGAAGCCAAGACTGAATCCATGTCCCACCTGCACTCAAGGTCGAGTTCAAACCCCGCCCGCAACAGAGGCTGAATCCTATATACTCAAGCGTCACAAGATCCTTCCTAGCCTGAACTTGGGTATCCTCCTTGAAGTGAGCTCGCCGTTCTCAATGGCCGAACTGAATTCCACGCACGTCAGAGCACAGCCTGTTAGCTGGTCTCATGCATCTACCTATGCTTGATGTAATGAGTGTGCCTGCACGTACACATCATTTAGCTCAACGCCGGCCCGTTCACGTGAGTTGCTTGCATGCAAGCAAGAAGCAATCCAAGAAAATGAATTTGGATTGCAGCTGGATTTTTTTTTACAGAAATATAGTAATATAATGTCTTTAACCATAGAAACAAGGTTTTAGGTATATGAGCTCTGTATTGAAACCCCCTTTGAGGCTCATATTTTATAGCATGTTTAATGGTTATATAATTCTGAAAATTTAACCATTAATCCATGAAGTGGTATGATATCTCTCAATCTTGAAGAACTTTAGACGTAATACCCCGAGAGTATCATATTTGAATGTTTTCTTGAAAATTGTGTGAATTGGGTGAATATTTTGCTAGGAAAGTTCTGGGAAAATATATACATATGTGCTGAATAAATTAACCAATAGTAATTAATTTTGCACTTGTTTCATGCATTTAAACACATGAAGTGTGCTTGTAGCAATTGCATGAATAATGTAGAATATGGCATGAAGTCTATTATTTCTTGAAGAAATATACTATTGGTTTAAGCCTGATACTATATAATCTCTAGAAGATATGGTATATAACTCTGAAAGTTATTTAGCTTATAGAAACCCAACATTTTTATCTTTCAATATGGCATTATGATTTACTAGAAGTTGCATAAGCCATAGAAGTGGAAGAAAAATAAAGTACATTCCAGAAGTGATGCTAGGCTCAGGGGGAGATGCAATGAGACAAAGAAGTTTCATGCTCACCCCATAACCATGAATGAATAGAATATTCTACATAAGTTGCAGTATTAGTTATTCATGAAGAATTTGGTTGTACTCATGAAGAGTAAGTACTTATCATTTTGCTTTAAACATAACGTTTAGCATTAATTTAAGAATCTTTCCCAGATTAGAAGGGCAAATTCAACAAATTGGTGTTTCTTACCTCTGCAAAGGTTTTCCTCACCTTACCTTTTGTCCAAATGCTTGTAGCAATTTTTACCTGTAGTATTCAGTTTAATCTCATGGAATAAATAAAGAATTACATATTGAATATGTAAATAATTATTTTATATTGCCTATTATATAATCATTTGCAATGATATATTTCCACAACGCCTCAAGTAAACATGAAGTTTATTTGTGCACTACTACCATATAGGTAGAATGAAAATTGAATTTTTAAGAAGCACACTTGATTGATATTGAAGGATTCATTCTGGCCATGAACTGATATATTACTGAACTATGTACTGAATACATAGGTCCCATAACTTGAAATTTATTTTACCCACCACATTATTGTACACCGAATAGTACAATAATATATGAATTCATATCATATTAGATATACTAGTAGTATAATTTAATTCTATGAAACATTTTCATAGATCATGCTTGAAGCTTACTCAATTGCGGTATGATGAGGGGAGGGGGGGAATTTAGGCCAAGAGGTATACGAACAATATGGATAGAATTACAGAAAGAATTAATAGGCATATCCCTAATCCTGTAAGATTATTGGTTCAGAGCCTCATCCTATTAGATGTAGGACAATCAACGTGCAAGTTGGCCCGTAGCCATAGTCAGTGCAATGACCTAAGCATGTAGCTCTGCACATACTTTTGTAATCCATATACCATTGTGTCAATTAGAATGACCAATTAACAGTTATTCCATATTAATGTAAGGGCCAGCATGTCACTACATTAATTAGAACCCCTTTTTCATGGGAATCATATTAAAAATCCGCTCTACACTGGCTTGCAGTTATTGATTTATTCTTGTATTTGCACTAGCATGCATGAAACTTCTCCTGTTGAGTAGCAACCCCCATCACACTAGGATGGCTAGTAGTACATCTTAACAATCAACAAACTAGCTAGCAAGCTAGCTAACTTGTGCACTGTAAGCACATATACCAAATGATCAGAAATCATTAAGTAAATTTTTGGTCAAGAAGGCTAAGATCAGGGGGAGAAAAATGGCCTAGAGTTGGCTAAGTATATCCAATTAGAAATTGGTCAACCCAAATCAGAATTGGTTTTTGCGGATAGATAAAAAGAATATAGACCAGATAGTCTATTATGTGGAAAAACATTTTATATTATGGAATCAAAAGTACATGGGGAATTTTTGAATGAATGAGCAATTACTTTTCTAGAAGAAAATTCCATATAGATTATATTTTGTGTATTTATAAACTAAAAGTTTATGTTAAATACTTGAAGTATAGTATGAGTATTATGCTTATAAATAGGCAAAATAAATAAAAGAAGCTGGACAATAAAATAGTCTCGTAGACTTGGAATAGTGCAAATTATAGGTATACCGAATATACCGCATTGCACACTATGCTAAAATAAATATAGCATTCATGTAACTACATTGATAAAAGTCTAGCTCAGTGCATATAATAAATAACCCCCACATTAAAAAGAAGTGTGTGTAACTAGTATTTTATTTCACCATAATAGCATACATAAATGGGCATCAACTTGAAGTTGGAAAATGGATATGAATTGCCATTATACTAAGCCCAGGGGACATTTTAGAAGTATGCTAGTAATGAAGATATAATATCGGCATTAGGGGGAGAGAAAGTGCATATGAATGCCTTATATTTGAAGCAAGAAAGATCTTCATATAACACTCCTGGAAGCTTGGAGCAGGAATATAAACACACACTATATTATACTTGCATGAAGAAAAGTATATTGCCAGAAAACTGAAATTGTGAGGAAGCCCACGGAAGGGCGCCACTTGATGTGGCAAACACTTGAAGTGAAACACCCTGAAGGACTTGATCCCAATGAGAATGTGCACATGATGAATACTCACGAATGGGACATCGGAAATTAGGAGAAACAACATGAAGTTATAAACCTGAAGCTAAAGTTTACTTGTAGTAAACAAAATGCTATGTGTGGTATATCCCGAGTATCTAATAATATACTCACATTAGCAAATGACTTGGTCATTAATTATTTAAAATCTACAGGGACGCATGTTGATTTTAGATAAAATGAACTTGTCAAACAATTTAACTAGAATCTCCACAAATTCCGAAGCAGAAGACCTTTAAGGTTAATTACCTCACAAATTGAGAAATATTTATCACGAAGATGAATGCCTAACACTTCAAAGCGCGCGTAATATTTTGTGTTGGGATAAGCAGAAAAATATTGACTATATAATAGTCTTATCCTGAAGATGTGGGAGAATTGAATGAATGTCGACAACATTACCTCTATAATTGCAAATGTCTCTCTAAACGAGAGTGTGGATCCAAAACTAAAGTCCATGGCATAGTTGCATGAAGCACTCATATCGGGTCAATGAAAGAATGCAATTGAGGTTGAACCATGAAGAAAGTATTTGAACCTAGAAGTTTAAACTATACGAGTCATTATGAAATAATGATATAGTGAAATATTATGGTTCATAAGTCTTTCAAAAGACTATTAAACTCCCATTATGTATGAATAAATATTATGTAACATATCTGGCAAATGAGATGAATAAATAAATTAAATATTATGCAGTTAATCAGTGGATTCTGAAATCCCTGAGAAATGATCCTTGAATGACTCATTTTCCTCGAAGGAATAAAATAGTAAGAAATAGAATCAAAGCTCATACTAAATATTAAATGTCTAAGGTAGACAATATTCTTGAATGAATATTAAAATATCTCACGAAGAGCATATCCTAGAAGGAGTAAAAGTAAAGAGTTCATAGAAGAAATTGTGAAATTTATTTCTCTCTAACATGAGAAAATTTCTCAAAGAAGAGAAATATTATTCTCGAAGAAAATAGTCATTGAATGACTTATCATCAGTCAACTCCTCCATGAGCACCAACAATCCTGAAGATACAAGTGAAGACTCGTACAAACCCGAATGATTAAACTAGAAGTGCAACACCGATTTAAATGGTCTTGAATGTACCATACAAGCACTCGTATGTGCATAAATAGCTAGCTATCATTGAATAGCAAGTATCCTCGAATACCATAGAAGATATATTGGTGATTGGCAAATTGAATTATCCCCTTCAAATGCCAAATGAAGACTAACTAACCTCAAATACCGAGGTTTGAAAATATAATACCTCGAAGGTAAACTAATTTGTAACTCATTGTCCCCATGTTCCTATGAAAGGATAAAATTTGTTTGTATTGCATAATTAAATAAGTGGTTATTAGTGCTCGAAGCATTGCTCCTATCATAGTCTAGAAGAACTATATTAAGTCTTTGAAGGACTAAATATTTTGGTAATTGAATACCAAAATTCATACACATTTATGAAGAATGTGCTTAAAATCATCATGAACGTGAAGTTCAAAGAATGTCGTTATGAGGGGGAGCACATATTTTCATTAAGTATTATCTAGAACGAATCAACTTAATGATTATTTACCATGAAGGTATACCACTTGATTATTAAATATCGCATATATCATTATTGGAAGAACCTGAAGTTTATGCATAGTCTTGAAGATTGATCATTGTTCATGAAGAATGATTAATGTATAATTATATAAAAAAACAAAGAAGGTTTGATGTTGTACTCTTTTTCCCTTTGTGAGTGTTTATTTGAAGGTTTCTCACATAAGGTTTTTGATGAGGCAACATATGCAATACAATTGCGGTTGATATGTACTCTTTTCTCCCATAACCGTTTTTTTCCACTGGGTTTTCGGATGGAGTTTTTAATGAGGCATATACATTCGTGGTAATCGCCCAAGGGGGAGTGTTGTAATACAACCAGACTTGAATAGAAGGAAATGACTAGAAGTCCTAGTCCATGTCCGGTTGCTTGTGGGCTCTTACCGAAACTCTAGTCATAGGTCGGAGTATATATATGAGAGAGATTGTCATTGTAAATCATCGATATGAGGAATAAAGAGAAGCTCCACCTACATTGTGTCTTGTCTACTTTGTTCTTGTGCTTGTCATGAGAGGCGTAAGAGGGAGAAGATCCAACCGTTGACGACGTGTTTTACAACAAAACTGAAGCAACTGGCAGAAGACATTTTAAACCAACCATCCAATACGGCGCTAACCCCTGTCTGGATGGAGCTGAAAACTGTCATCGCGAAAGCTAAGGACAGAGACATGGAGGAGGCTATCAAGTGTGGGGAGTGTTAAACATGTGGTTTCACACCACATCGTCAGCGCATGAGCATCTGAGGGAAAGTGTTGCTAGTCTGGGAGCTTTAATTGTTGGTTGCTTTGTTTAGTTGTTTCCCCCATATTTTACTGTTGTCATCGTAATAATTCCAGACAGACCAGCTGATCAGTTTGACTACAGATTTGAGCACGTATGAGTAAACATTATGATATGCATGTCTGCTATTTAACTTCTTTTGGTTTAATTAATTTGTGGCCAAGTTATTTCTGGCGATCACATTTCACATTCGTCTTGTCCATGGCACTAAGCTTTGTAATTATTATGCAGATGAATAATTTAATTTTAACAACACCGAATAACTCTGTTGATGGCTTTTATGGTCAACACACAGGAGCGCTAGATTGCGTGGGTCGCGAACGGACCAAATCGCCGTGGGCTATAAGAGGTTAGGCCTCCTGTACATTGAGTAAAACCGCCCGTTATAGAGAGTTAGACCACCTGTAGCAGTGGTGCCACGAGATCGATCGTTCTATTGATAATGTCACACCCCAAAATTTAGGTTTCGGGATGTTTTTAGAAAGAGTAATAAATTCAACGATTTTCATGAATATTTCAATTATTTCCAACATTGTTTTAATTAGAAGGAAATTAAATATAGAAAAATAATCAATTTTCTAAATCAAATGAATAAGCTTTATGTTGTCCTAATTAAAGTGTTGCATTCATGTTGAAGCCCATCAAGTGTTTATGAGTGTGAGTTTTTAAAATACATTTAAATGCCGATCAAATAATACTTGAGAATTTTCTAGGAATTAATTCTCTTTTTCTAGAGTCAATTCCATTTATTGGAAGGCTTTGAATTCCCTTTTAACGAGCTCCAAATATTTTATTTGGGTTCTTTGTCTCCAACTCTATCTCCAGAATTTTTGTTGAGATTTTTGGAGTTTTTGAGATATTTTACGTGGTTGAAATGCATCTTTAGAATTGTCACACCCGGTTTTAGAAGGAAAACCAGATGCATCTCATATATGTGCCAGAACAAAGTTTCACACATATGATGACTCAGTGAATATCAAGAACATAGCTAAAAGTGCAAAGAATAAAATAAATACATTACAAATATTTTCTAGCAGCGGAATCTCCAATACTTCTCCACAAGAGGTTGACTGGGGGAACACATACACCTATAAATCTCCAAAATGCTTCATAAATTCTCCTGTTTGAGCTGCAGATAAAGCTTGAGTACACTTATGGTTGGTACTCTGCAAGTGTAGAGCAAAAACGTATGACATGCAAGGCTTAAACAAGGAATAGTTGGCTAACTAAATTGCTTTAGACATTTAGTTGGTCACATTTTCTTAAGCATATTTACTAAGGTGTAAGTATCTACCAACCGACATTAAATATAATATAAATCCATCATCATCAAAATCATGAGCATAATTAAGTCAATTCAAGTAATCTTTTGATATATTAACCATGTGAGGATCCAGGTCTCTCATGATCGCGAGCATCACTGTTATAACAGTTTTTAACACTCTGCAGAGGTTGTGCAACTTTACCCACAAGTCGCATAAAAGCTCCTAAAAACTTTAGACCCAACCACGCTACACCACAAAGGCGCATATCACACTACTAACATGTGACTGCATAGGGACGCTACGAAATCTTTACAAAGATTCCCTAGTAAGGATAACTCGCTGAGGTTTCATGATCAGCGCAATGCATAACCCTCCCTAGTAGGCATCCCCCTTAGCCAAGCCGACTTCCCAAGAGGACTGGGCTATACACCAACTACTGTCGCCTCCTCTTGCCCCTTTCAGGTAAAGCTACGACATACTAAAGTCTCTAATTAATTAGCCAAGACTGGAGCCATATAGTTCTTGTGGTTGTATGGACTTGTTGGGTTGTTCTCCATGTTCCAATTAAAAGTCATATGGTTTTGTGATTAATATCTCGTTCGGAACATAGCAGTCATCCTTATTATAGGACCCATCATAATTATAAAGCATGCAAGCACTAGGATTGTCACACCCGGTTTTATAAAGACAAACCGAATGCATCTCATATGTGCCCCAGGATCAAGTTTCACACATATGATAGACTCAATGAATACATAACCCAAAGTTACAGCGGAAAGAATAAAACAAATACAATACAAACGTTTTCTAGCAGCGGAATCTTGAACTCTTCACCACAGGCAGTTGACAGGGGGTTGCGTACGCCTAGCAATCTTCATTGAAGTCACTGAAGAACTCAACACCTTCTTCTCCTTCTGATCCAATATTTAGCAAGTGTGAGTACACTTATGGTTGGTACTCAACAAGTGGGAGAATATGCAAAGCTTTCAAGGAAAGGCTAAGAGGTTTGCAAGTCAGCATTTTAGTTGATCAAATTTTATTAGCTAGCATCTGATTACTATGATATAAGTATATACCATCCCACATTAATCATATAAACAGATATACATGATCTCACATAATCTGTGCCAAAGCACTCATTCCTTAACCAGGAACCATAATTTATTTTCATCTTCAAGTTCAATTATCATGTGAGGATCCGGGCCGTTCATAACCGCGAACACGGCTGTTATAACAGTTTTTACACTATGCAGAGATTGTACACTTTCACCTCAATTCGCGTAAAAGTCCCGAAGGACTTTGGACCCAACCACGCTGTGCTGATCAGGCATGTACCATACTGCCAAGGTGTGACTACATAGGGACGCTACGAGGCCTTTCTAAAGACTTCCTCTATGCAAAAGTTGGTCCCCGCCGTGCAGAACATCGGAGGCCTAGCCTCCTTCTCTGCTCCTCCCACATGTAACCCATTATCCAACAGAGCAGGCAAGCCTAACATTGCATAGAGTTCATCTATCTTACTTAGACAAGACCAGAGCTAATATGGTACTGTGGTTGTACGTATTAATCCCAGGTTGCCGCTCCATGTTCCAATTAACATAAGTGATCTTGTTTAACTTCATCATGAGAACATGGATATAAATATCTTGATAAATGGTAGCACAAAATTATTATCTTCATATTTGGTGTGAACCATTTCTAAGTATAGCAGCAAAGCAAAGCTACCCAACATAAAATAAACCCGGTGTAGCAAGGCTTAGATTAAAAAACTATTCATCCTTAACATAGGACCCATCAAATTAATGCAACATACATACATAAGGTAAATATGAATTACAATGATGTTGCATAGGTCAAAAGAGAGAATGCAAAGGGGGGAAAACCACTTGCCTTAAATTCTAATATCAGCTATTGCTCAATTCCTTCGTAGACCTGATCTTCAATGAACTCCTCAAAGCTTGATCTTCAAACTCGGCTTGAACAATGTCTATCGTCACACGAGCACATACAAGCAAACATATGCACAAATAAATAAATAGTACATCAAACATGGGCAACAAAAGTAAGCAAGCATAAGAACGGTTTGAGGTCTCGGTAAGGATAGCGAGGGAACGAGCAACGCTTAAAACGGGCTATGGTTGTAACGGTACAACTATCGAGATATTAATCTATTATAAAATAAAGCAAAGACTATATGCTTCATTAATTTTAATTAATAAGACATATGCAATGAATATTTGAGAGAGATATTCATATTCGTATTAATTCAAGTTAAACCTTTCAGAAGAAAAGGCAAGTTAAAGCTTAATCAATTTTATTTGTAAATATTATATAAATTATATCAATTAAACAATCACCTTTAGAAAAGAGTTGTATATGAGAACCTAATCGAATAACTTTGTTATCCGTGTTTAACTACTCAATTATAATTTGTAAAAACATTTATATTCATATTAGTCAAGTTAACATGTAATTACGAAAACTCGAGATACAACCTATGTAGCTTTTATTCACAAAACAATTGAATGATCATTAACCATATTGAATTAGTTTATGAAATCCGAAGTATATTCCTATATAGCTTTTAATTGCAAAGACTAGTTAAATGAGTATTAAACAAGTTAATATTTATTCAGAAAAACCGATGCATAAACCTAGTCAAGTTGTATTCAGAAAAGTAGATTAAACAATGAGCATTAAGCAAGTTAATTATCAGTTTATAAAACCACTATACAAGCTAATTAGATTTTATTTGGAAAAGCATATGAAATAAGCATTAACCAAATTAACACCTTTGTTTATGAAACAAGATATAACTAACCATATTTTAATTATAAAAGTCTAGTTCAATAATGATTAGTCAAATTAACTTTCATCATGAAACACAGAAGGTAGAACTGTAATTTGCTTTTAATTTAGAAAACGAGTGTAACAATTATTAAGAAATTTAATATTTTATTTATTTCTAAGCATGAAACATGGTAAGCAAAATTGTTAAACTAAAGTTTGCGCTCGAATGGGCCACAAGATCGGATAGGAATTTGGGTCGGGAAGAGAAAAAAAGAAAAGGAGAAAGAAAGAGTTTGAACATTTTCAAAATTCAAACAAACAAGTTTGAATTCAAGACAATTTGAATCCAACACTCAAAACCAAATAGGTTCAGCATGAAATACATTCAAACAAAATGTGGTCCTATATTTATTTTTACTTCTTTTCGTAAAAATAATTTTAAATGCCTAATCAAAGCAATAATCCGACAATTTAAATTTGAATTCCAAACAAATTCTAGAAATTCTTCATACGATTTCTAATTTAAACATTTATGAAATTCTGGGTGTTACAAGCATACTGCAATGTGAGCATGTCATATGGTTATTAGGACTGAAAATGTGATCAAGAATACACTTGCCTTTAATCCACGAAATATCTGCTTAGACAATCTTCCGCTCTTGTTCTTGACAACTCTCGAGCAACAGGCCCAGCCCTGGGGCAGGGCGAACGGGGCGGCTGCCCTGGGCCCCAAAACCAAAGGGCGCCATCCCCCACATGTACGTGTATACATGTATAGTAGATATGGTAGACTAGCTGAGCCGATGCAAACGACATCTTGCTACGTGTCCGATACGCCTCGTCGTCTCATCTCCTACGCGCAGCCTGCGAATACGTGATTAGCGTGAGTGCGCCCCGTCTTGCCATCTCCTGCACATGGCGAGTTCACCGAGAAGCATGGACTACTGGCAGACTGTGAATCTCGCACAGATCAGTTGACAGACATTGATATATTTTGCAATCCAGCGATAAATGATAGTACTCTTTGGTCTATTTTGGCTACAGGTCCTACTATCGGTTTGGCTTGTTGAAAGTGGTTGCAAAAGTAGAGGTTAGATTAATAGATTACGATCCAGATTCTAGCTGACCACTGATCAAATGAGGATTACATCTTTTTCTCACCAAGTTAAATATTCAAATGCAGAAAGAGGAACAAAATAATTTAAATGAACACATAGTTGCTAGATGATTCAAATATTATTTTCAGTTTCTCCAAGTCCAGTGATTTGCTCTTCTTCAGACAATTGTTTGACATAGGAGTTTGGAAGCATCCAACGAGAAACAAATATTTTTCTACTCCCTCCGTCCCAAATTGTAAGTCGTTTGCTTTTTTTTTACCCCAACTTTGACCACTCGTCTTATTCAATTTTTTCTTTTGCAAAATATCATATTTTTTTTTGTTATGACTAGCTTTAGTAATAAAGACTATTAAGAATGACTTAGATTTGACTATATTTGCACAATTTTTTTGAAAAAAAGACGAGTGGTCAAAGTTAGGGTAAAAAAGTTAAACAACTTATAATTTGAGACGGAGGAAGTAGATGTGTTTTGGTCATAAGTTCTTCATGTGTACGTTATTTTACAGAATTACTAGCTAGTTTTGTTCTTGTGATATACTAAAAAATGGCTTTAATTTTCAAAAATACTGTAAGCAATCTCTAGCTAGGGCCCCTTTTCTATCTTGCCCCCGGCCCCTAAAACTTATGGGCCGGCCCTGTCGAGCAACGATCCTTCTACTCGTAGCAATCATCGAGCACAAGAACAAACATACAAGCAATCAAATAGGCACAACTAAGAAGAATACACCACTCAAAAGAATAGCTTTAAAGAACGCACAATAGGGATCGTTACTACGATCGAGAGCGCAAGGAACCATAATTAAATTGAATAGGATATGAGTTTTAAGGGCAAAGAAAAGATAGCTACTTGAGCATGACGTTAGGATGATGTTACCGTGAAGCAATAACAGAGGCAGGAATTAAATGAATAGATAAACTGGTTATAACGTGAGCAAATTAAAGTACTATTATTGTTGAATAAAGGGTTCTTATATGGATCAAAGTTAATCCAGGTCAAAAGATTAATGGAGCTTTAATATGCTGGAAGGAAAAAATACGGTTGGCAAGTATTTCTGTACAAGGAAAGAAACCTGATTATTGCATAGGCATGACATCACCATGATCTCATCTCTTGCATGTCATCACTTGTACACGTGAGTTAGTACGCTGGCTGTTTAGTCTACTCTACTTGCAAAGACTCATTAGCATAGCAGCTTTGCGTATAAGATAGAAGACTGGATAGGACAATAAAGAGTAAGGCACCACAGGTATATATGCTCACCACGCTGAAGAACGATCGGCACGTTGACGACACGATGGCAACATGCTCGCCGGAGCATGGAATGAAGAGACTGATCCTGCGGGACTGCGGCGATGCGAGACCATGTTTTAGTCCATAATGTTGCAAGCGGTAGATCAGACAAGCATCAAGTATGGGTTGACAGCGGCTAGCTACTAGCTTGATACACAAAAGCACGGTACGGTCACTGCATGGGCATCAAAACAGCATGGACGAGAGAGGCTTCAATCGTGCGGAACATGACCAGAAGAAATTAAAATATAATTATTAATCCAGAATTAAATAACTAATAAACTAAACTAGTAGCAAAGATTAATACTTTAAAAGATAAAGATATAAGAATTAGGAAAAGAAAAATACCTAAACCTAATACGGCCGTACGGACATAGCCACCACGTAGGGTTGCCGTGCGTCCTTGCTGCCTTGCTGGTTGGCGGTTGCTGCAAGTGCAATGCTGCTGCTGCCGACTGGCAACTGCCGTGCTTGAGCCTTATGGTCCCAGGCGACGAGAAGGAGGTGATTGCTCTGATCGTTAATCGATCGACCAGCTGCCAGCGTCCAGCGAGAAGACAAGTCGCCGGATGATTGGGCCGCAAAAATGCAAAACATATAGGCTAACTACTGGCCTAGAAGTAAATTAGGGGGCCCTTGAATTTTGGGGGCCCTGGGCCGTCGCCCTTGCTGCCCCTGTGTTGGGCTCGGGTCTGCTGGTTGAGAAGTCCGTTTCAGGGACTCCCATTGCTAATGGTCATGAGGTTAGCCACAATGAGTCCAAATACTTTCTTCCTAAATGGTGTCCTGCAGGTTTGACTCGTACGCAGAGAAGGAAACTTCAAAGGCTGCGTCTTCAGGAGAGAAAGAAGCAAGAGTTAGAGAAGCAAGAGCTTTTCAACAAGGATAGACCTATGCTTCCTCAGAAGGAGTGGAGAGTCAAAAAGGACGATCAGCCGAGGCCAGCAATACAGGCCGTCCAGACCGCTAGTTCTACAAAGTCGACCGAGCAGGAGGTCAGACCGGTTGAGGCAGAGATACTGCCGGATGATGTTTCTTCTGCTCGCATGGCTTGTGATGACGATTTGACATCGGTTCCCAGTGCTGAGGACGACGAACAACTTGTTGATTACAGTTCGTCAGCAGAGCATATGGATATGGATGTTAATGTCCCGTACATGGGTGATTATATGCTTATGGAGGAAGATTTTGATCATCCTGATTTTGATCACGAGGAAGCTATGTAGACGCTTTTACTCCTTACTTCGGTTGGAAGATGATGCTGAATTTATTTGGGGGGCAAAACCGTAAGGAGCTTTTGAGGTAATATCTTATTTATCTTCGTCTCCGGTTCTTCGGGCACCTAGGAGAAGGGTTTCTTTTGGACTATATATTACGGCCGAAGAAAGCGTTATTGGAGCTGTTTTGACTTAAAATGTGGCAGAACCGACCAATCTAAACTGGCTCAAGTGCGCCTGATTATCCTGACTCAAGATGAGGCCAGCATGCACCTCACACAGTCTAAATCCGGTAGTCCGTCGAGTGTCCCCGGGACATCCCGAATCATCCACTAACAACTTTCTTTCAACCATAGCGCAGGATCAACACCAAGTTGGGTTACACAACAGGCATTGCCTTTTAACAAAAATACGGAAAGATACAAATTATTACAAACCGAGTTTGGAACAACCTTAGTAGCAGGACATAGCACTAAGATCTAAATACAAACTAGTTTTATACAACTGGAAGGGGATAATATAATCCCGAGGGTGCTTAATCATCCAGAGACATCTGGGACCACCGATGCTCTAGGGCGTCTGGCTCTCCTCTTCGCCTTCGGGCTGGGCAACATCCTCTGAAAAACAGAAAGGGGAGAACCCTGAGTACGAAGGTACTCAGCAAGACTTAACCGTCTTACCAAAGAAAAGACTCTCAATGACGGATGATTAGGCCTCTTTGTGGTTATTTGGCTGACTCAACTCTTGCGGAAAAAGCTTACTAAAAATGGGTCCTTATTTGGCAGTTTTAACTCAATTAGGTATTACCTACCTAACTAAGTTTAAAATACTGTTTCATACAAGTGGTACTAGGAACAAACAGCATGTCGCATCATTCTCACATAAAGTTCAACTTGTTTACTCTACGATGTTCAACACCTGATCAAGTGCACTCATAACCAAGAGTTGTGGCGATCCGGATCAATTTACATCCTGCAGGAGATACCTAGCACCCAATCACGTACAGCTGCGCCAGCTGCTCGCAACAACCTTTCGATCAGTTGGACCAAGGACCGGAAATATCCTTACTCGAACCCGGGAACGCATCCCCACGTGGGTCCCACGTCTGGCGACCACCCCGTGAGTTACAGATTACGGTCCCGCCTTTCTCCAACCCAGCAAGCACGGGTAAGCGATATTTCCAATCAACGAGCCAGCTAATCTAATTGGCTTTACTGGTCCCATAACCCAGTAAGAAACCAGGTAGAATCACTTGATCAAACTTTTAAACAACGGATCGGTCCTTAGTCATTTCAACTAGTAGGCAGAACTAAGGATCGAGCCTACCTCCATCCATTCTATCAACTTCTGCCCACTTTCTTTTCATACCAAGGTTTCCATGATCCACTTATGATTAGTGAGAACCTAGTTCATCAACTTTTATTTATACTTGCTAAGCATAGCTACGTGGATATTTCTAAACAGATTATTTTTCCTAGCAATCAAAGGTAGTGCTACCAAGGAGTATTTCATGCATCAAAGATTTTCATTCAACTCCTAACCTAATGCACACAAAGCATAATATTTGGACTCGTGAACTTTATGAAATAAAATAGGTAGAGATGCTCCGAGGCTTGCCTTGAGTCTCAAAAAGGTTAGTGGTTTCAGAGATTTCTTGAGACTCCGGAGCGATCACCACAACTTCCTCGTAGTGAACTTGTTCTTCGGGAAGTTCCACGTACTCCACCTCCGAGGCTTCAGATTCTAATATGCAATGCAAGTTAGGGATTAGAGATGCAACAGTTTTAAAACATAGCACACAAAACTTCATCTCTCGATACAGTTGCAAGCCAACACAACTACCCATCCTTTTCTAAAGGAAAAGTTGTCTTGTTTGTCCAGGTGAAATAGTCCTTATTTCTTTTATATTTATTAAAGAAGAATTATTAAGTGTATTAAAATTATTTTTCCAAAAATCCAAAACCTCTTTATCTCTTTTAAGTGTGCTTGTAAAACATGGATCCTATTTTTAAATACTTTTATAATTATATTAAAGATTTTTAGCAATTAAATTTCCCAGAAAGGTATTATTAGTAAATCCTAAATAACACAAATTTAAAGGTTTAGTATTTTTATAGTATAAAGGAAAATCTAAGGAAACTATAAAAATTTATTTCACATTTTTCTGATTTTTCTATGATTTTCTATAATTAAAATAGTGATAAACATAAATTAAATCTAATTCTAAAACCTATTTGGCTTTCTTACAAAAACCCCCCTCGGTTTTCTTTTCTTCTACCCCGGAGCCCCTGCCCACGCGGAGCAGAGCTCCCGCGCGGACCGAGCCCCCGCCGGCGTTGACCTACGACGCCTAGTGCGCACACCAAGCCAGCCCGCGCGGCACTACGCGCGCTAGCGCGTCACGCCATCCATGGCGGGAGCGCACGTGGCGAGGACCATGGCGAGCGTCTAGCAGCATGACCAAGGCGAGACGGCGACGAACATCTACCCCGAGAGCACCAGCAACCCTAGACACACCTAGCGCGCGCAACAGCTCGGCCGGAGAAGGCCCGAGCGAGGCTGCTCACGCGACGGCCATGGCGGAAGAGCGCCACGGCGGCGAACGACGTTCCCGGCCCGAGGAACGTTGCGCCCGAGCAAACTAAGCCCTCAAACCCGTTCCTAGATCTAGAAGCAACGTTGCCGCACTCTCAAACTCCGGCCAACTCGACTGTAACAGCACAAACACGACGAGCGGCTCTTACCCCGGCGAGGCGGCGACGGTGAGCTGGGAAACCGAGCTGCGCCGGGCGGTGGAGCGGTGGAGAAGAAGCAAGAGCTAGCGGAAAAGATGGAGGAGACGACGGCGAAGCTTTTGGTGGAGAGGAACAGGGCGGAGATGGTCGGATGGCGGCGTGCGAACGACGGCTAGCCGACGGCCATGGTGAAAGCAGAGGTCGGCGATGCGGTGAAAGAGGAGAAAACGAACCCGTCGACGGCGCTTTAACCGCGGGCCGCTGCCGCCATTGCTTGCCACCTCCAGCTGCGCCTTCCACCGAGCTGTCCCCGAGCGGACTCAACGCGTGGCCGGCGAAACGGTCCAGCGCCGCCGCCGGCCGCTGCCAGCTCCGGTGACGTCACTTTTCCCCATTTCGACAGTTTCAAACAGCGACATTCCACACCTCTTTTCTCCGAAAACATATGGTAACTTCCAAAACTACCAACATCAAAATTGTAGCTGGATCATTGAATTGCATTTCTTACATTGGCACTTACCCCGTTTGAGCACGAATTGAGGTCCAATTCGAGCCTCCAAGTTGCTGCTGTAACACATTCCCAATTCAGCACCACTAACTGAATTTCTCAAATTACTCCCAAACTTTGAATAGAACATGCATCTGGTTTCAAAGACGATTTTGAAATTCACTTCAGGAGCACAACTTCCTAGTTGGAAGTTTCTGCAAAAAACTTCAAATTCAAACTCAAATGGTTAAATTTCAGTTCAGCTGTCAGTTTACTGAATTAACTGAAAACAGTTTCTGAACCATTTTCTCTCACGTTTTTCTCCTTAATTCAGCCAACTTCTGAGTCTGACCCAAAAACAAAAGTTGTCCCAAATCTTTCCCTTTACAACTTTGTTTTAGACACCTAAGTCATATAACCCACAGATCGATCACAATCTCATCCCAAAGTTAGCTGCTCATTATGTTTTTCCAGCGAGAACTGAAAACAGTTAAGTGCTGTTGTCGGACGGTGAACAGTGCACTTTCTCCATTTAATTGAAGCATCATTTCCACAAATTTTCTCACTACTTATGAACAACTAAGTTGCTTATCTGGTGAACTAAATTCAGAAATTCTTGGTTCCCAAAAATTTCAATTATTTATTACCTTTTTGACTTTGGTCAAATGATTCCTTTTTAATTAACTCTTTTCTTTTTGCTCTTAACTTCTCACTTTACCAACCAACCCTAGCACTTGACATCTTGCTAAAGGTGGGATGTCACAGCCCTTCCCCCTTAAAAGAATCTCATCCCGAGATTCAAGTAGTGATAAAGCTCAAGTTTGCAATGGAAAGGATAATGTGTCATTACTTAAACTCTCCACTTACTTCATAAGGGAACGGAAAACGTCGAGCTCATCTTACATATGTACAAGGATCTCCTTGCTACTCATCTGAACAACTCGGGATACTTGGAAACTAAGTATGTCTCCTGTTCCCATGTAGCCTCTTCGGAAGTATGGTTGCTCCATTGCACCTTATAAAACTTGATACTCCTAGCTCTGGTATCCCGGTTCTTTTCATCCAAAATTCGGATTGGCTTTTCTTCATAAGTCATATCGGAACTTAGTTTCACTTGAGTGTCATCAATAATCTTTTCTGGCACTTGTAGACACTTCTTGAGCTGGGATACATGAAACACGTCATGCACAGTCGCCAACTGGCTACTCAAAGCTAGCTTATAAGCCACGGGACCTTTTCGTTTTAGAATTTCATAAGGACCAATATATCTCGGAGCCAATTTTCCTTTTACTCCAAACCTTTGGAGCCCCTTCATAGGAGATACACGCAGATAGACGTACTCTCCTACATTGAAATACAAAGGCTTTCTTCTCTTATCAGCATAGCTCTTTTGTCGGGATTGAGCAATCCGTAAATGTTCACGAATTTGAGCAACCTTTTGCTCGGCTTCTTTAACAAGATCAGGTCCAAAAGTGAACCTTTCCCCAGCCTCAGTCCAATGCAAAGGCGTTCGACACCTCCGACCATACAAAGCCTCGAAAGGTGCCATTCGAATACTGGCCTGATAACTATTGTTATAAGAGAATTCAGCCAAATGTAAACATTCATCCCATTTCTTAGAGAAAGTCAACACACATGCTCTCAACATGTCTTCCAGGATTTGATTGACCCGTTCTGTCTGTCCTCCGGTTTGTGGATGATAAGCAGAACTTCGGATCAAAGTGGTACCCATCACTTGATTTAATTGCACCCAAAACCGAGATACAAACTGTGCACCTCTATCAGAAGTAATGGTTTTGGGTACCCCGTGCAAAGACAGAATCTGTTCCAAGAACAACTCTGCATATTTCTTTGAGGTATAGGTAGTCTTGACCGGTATGAAGTGAGCCGATTTAGTTAATCGATCAACAATGACCCAGATGGAATTGTATCCTTTAGATGTGGTAGGTAAGCCCACAATAAAATCCATGGATATATCCTCCCATTTCCACACAGGAATATTCAAAGGCTGTAACAACCCAGCAACTTTCTGGTTGATAGGCTTCACCCTCCGGCATGTATCACATTTCGATACATAGCGAGCAATTTCTCTTTTCATTCTAGTCCACCGTACTCTTTGTTTCAAGTCATGATACATCTTTGTACTCCCAGGATGAATAGAGTACCTCGATAAATGAGCTTCATCCAAAATTTTCCTCCTCAACTCCCAATCTTTTGGCACCACAATCCTATTTCTGAAATAAAAGATCCCATTCTCATCTTGAGTAAAACAGACTGTTTCTCCTTCGGCTATAAGCTTCTTAAGGATATTCATCTTCTTGTCCTTTAGTTGGGCTCTTTCAATTTGCTCTTTCAAGGCATCCGGAATTACAATATTTCTTACCGAGCCTTGAACAATCATTTCAATTCCCATTTCCTCCATCGCTTGACATAGGGTCTTTGCCCTTCTATGAACTGTTAGACAATGACATTGGGACTTTCTGCTCAAAGCATCGGCTACCACGTTAGCCTTGCCCGGATGATAGTGAATATCCAAATTATAATCCTTAATTAACTCCAACCACCTCCGTTGCCTCATGTTTAACTCGGATTGAGTGAAAATATACTTTAAGCTTTTATGGTCCGAGTAGATACGACACACACTCCCCAATAGATAGTGTTGCCATATCTTAAGAGCATGCACTACGGCAGCAAGTTCTAAATCATGAGTAGGGTAATTTTCTTCATGCCGTTTTAACTGCCTCGAGGCATAAGCAATCACTCTACCCTCTTGCATTAAAACACAGCCAAACCTTTACCGGAAGCATCACAATAAATATCAAAAGGCTTCTCGATGTCCGGTTGAGCGAGAACTGGAGCGGTAGTCAACAACTTCTTTAACTTTTGAAATGCTTCTTCACATTGTTCGCTCCATTCAAACTTATTTTCCTTTTTAAGTAACTCAGTTAAAGGTTTGGCTATTTTGGAGAAATCTGGAATGAACCTTCGATAATAACCGGCCATTCCCAGAAAACTCCTAACTTTTGTCACCGATTGCGGTGGTTGCCAATTCAACACATCTTTAACCTTACTCGGGTCAACTTCCAAACCATCCGCTGACAAAACGTGGCCCAAGAAAGGTACCTTTTTCAACCAAAACTCACACTTGCTTAACTTTGCATACAACTTATGATCTCTCAACCTTTGCAGAACAATACGCAGATGCTCTGCATGTTCTTCCTCACTTTTCGAGAAGACCAAGATATCATCTATGAATACCACTACAAATTTATCCAATTCTGGCATAAACACAGTGTTCATCAAGTACATGAAATGCGCTGGGGCATTTGTTAACCCAAAGGACATTACTAGATATTCATAGAGACCATATCTAGTGGAGAAAGCTGTTTTAGGGATATCTTCTGGCTTAATCCGTATCTGATGATACCCAGACCGGAGATCAATCTTAGAAAAGACTTTTGCTCCAGCCAATTGATCAAACAACAAGTCAATCCGGGGTAAAGGATATTTGTTCTTGATGGTTACCGCATTCAAGGGACGGTAATCAACACATAACCTTAAGGTATGATCTTTCTTTTTCACAAATATAGCCAGACAACCCCACGGAGATGCACTGGGCCGAATAAAACCCTTATCTAACAACTCTTGCAATTGTACTTTCAGCTCTGCTAGCTCTTTAGGTGGCATTCTATAAGGTCTTCTAGATATAGGAGCTGTACCCGGCTCAAGTTCAATAGTAAACTCCACCTCTCTAACTGGTGATAACCCCGGTAAATCCTCCGGAAAGACATCCGGGAATTCATTAACCACAGGTATAGACTCTAAGGTCACTGCTCTCGTCTTCCTGACCATCCAATCTAAAGTTTGGTGGGCAGGTAAAGTGATCTTCACAATATGACCAAGAGCATTATTAAAGCAAATTTCCCGAGATCCCGTATCTATCAACACTTTGTTCTGGGTCATCCAATTCATCCCCAAAATGATATCAATCCCTTGATCTTCAAGAACTAAGGGTAAAACATTAACCATGTGCCCTTCTAAACTCAAAGCCACATCATTAGCCACTAGATTAGTAACTTGCTTTGCCCCCGTGGATTCTATCACATACTTATTACGTAACACCCTGGTGGCTAACTGGTGTTTCTCCACAAAATCTTTACTTATGAAAGTATGCGAAGCACCAGAATCAAACAAAACAATGGCGGGTTGATTGTGAAGAGAAAACATACCAGCCATGACCGGTTCTCCCTCTGGTATTTCTTCCACATTAATAAAATGGACTCTCCCAGTCTTGGTATTGAAAACCTTCTTCCTGACAAACTTCTGGCCCACACCCTGCCCTGAAGTTTGTGCCTTGACATTCTGATTGCCAGCTGGCTTAGGAAAGTGACAATCTCGAGCGAAATGTCTAGCTTGCCCACAATTATAACATGGTTGTTTGTTACCTGGCAGTGCCGAATAATGATTACCTTGTGGCTGAGGGTTAACTGGGCGAGGTGCATTATAAGGACTCCTCATCACCCATGATTGTTGCGGAGACTGCTGCTGTGGGGCCCGGAAAGTCGGACGAGGTGGCCCCCGATAAACCACCTTGTAACGTGGAGGAACACTGCTCGAGGCTCCACTGGGAGGGTTCTTCCTCTTAAGAGCTTCCTCACGCCTGAGAGATTCATCCAAAGCTTTCATCTTTGCCTCGGCCGAGATAGCCATACTCACTGTTTCGCCATAGTTATGCAAGGTGCAAGTGACCAACTTCTCCTGCATTCTTACATTAAGCCCTCGGAGATAGCAATCCCTTTTCTTGGTCTCACTATCCACATGTTCAGGGGCGTACTGAGCCAAATGATCAAAGTCATGGGTATACTCCAGTACACTCCTGTTACCCTGCTGTAGCCTTAAAAATTCTTCCAACTTCATCTTCAGAATTCCATCGGGAATAAAGTGAGCACAGAAAACCGTTTTGAAATCTTCCCAGTTCAACGCTCCTCCGGGAGGCTGTCGAGACAAGAAACTAGCGCACCAAGTACCAGCAGGTCCCTGCAGTTGCAACCCTGCGAATTCCACTTTCTGAGCTTCAGTACATTGAGGAATAACACGGAACTTCTGCTCCAGAGTTTGAATCCATTCCCAGGCTTCGAGTGGATGTTCAGCATGACTGAAGATCGGTGGATGTGTCTCCAAGTACTAAGAGTATGTAACCCCCTGATGCCCAGCTTGCCTTCCAGATGGACGATTACCCAAGTTTTGACCAATCAGGTTTAACAGCCGAGTCTGCTCAGTCCCGGAGTTGATGATGTGAGCAAACGCGTCTGTCAAAGTAGGAGGTCCAGGTGGAGCATTTGGATCCGCACTCGAACTAGTCTGCTGATTCCTTTGATTGGCCATTCTACAAAAAGTTCAGAACAAGAAAACATTAACTTCCACTCTACTGATTTATCAAACTTTGCAGTAGAATAATTAAAACTCCTTTCTTAACCACCCTCACATAGATGCAAACAACTAGCATATGTCACATTCTTATTTATTCACATGGCGGTGGTTCAACCGATACCACACCAGAACATATACATCTCACTAGCAATTAGATCCTTCAAACTCAAGCCACCCCCCTATATATACATAGCTTACAAGCCCGAGGTTCCAAGTACTACCATGCTATTCATACATACATATGCACAAAAGAGCTTTGCTCTCAACCTCACACAACTCCCAAGGAACACAACCCTGACTTCTTCTTCAACCTGCCTCCTCCATCGGAGCTGGCTGTTTGACGGAGTTCTCACTGCCATCAGACCGAATCGCACTGGAAGCCGACGACGAAGTCGAAGAAGATGAGGAACTGGTGACTGAGGTCATACCAGACTCTCCCTGAATCTCACTAGGATCTTCTTCCTCACTATCGTCATCCACCACCACTGATGGAACTCCACTGGCCCAAGCCCTTCAGGATCGAACCCATCAGCACTTGCATTGGCCCAAGCAAACGCATTTGGATTCTCTGGCAAGGCTTCATTGTGCTCCTCAACCTCAAACTCAAAGCCTTCAAAACCTTCCAGAACTTCATCCGCAAACTGTGCATCCTCTGGTGCAGGTGGTGCAGCTAAAGCAGGCTCTATGCCCACTATATCCACCACTTCATCTGCCCCTTCCTGAGCTGGAGGTTCATCCTCAACTGGAGCTGGTGGTGCTTCATTAGGTTGATTTACCGCTGCTACAAGGTGCTCATATTGCTCCAAGGCTGTTCTAAGAGCCAAAATCTCATCCTGCTGCACTGAGATTCGGGCCTGCAACTCACGAGTGTTTGCTTCCATAGCTTCACGATGTGCTGCTGTAGTCTCTGCTGCTGCTTCCTTAAGACGTTGTAGCTCAGCATCTTTCTCATCAACCTTACGAGCCAGGTCCCTCATAGACCTTTCCATCTCATGCTCCCTATCATACATAGCCTGCTGAGCCTCTTCCAGACCAGAATTCATTCCCAACATCTTCATCTTGAAATCCGTGTTCTTCTCCCTCTGTCGCTGATAGCTCTTTTGGCATACCTGAAGAAGATTGAACATGGACACCATGTAATCTACCGAAGATGCTGCAACCACATCACTCTCTAGCCTTGACTTGTTCCTCAAAGCCTTGACTCGCCGCTTCCAAGTCCCGTCCTCCGGATCCTGTAGGGGAAAGAACCTGGCAGAACTGGCACCAATCTCAAACTTATTCTTCTGACACATATCAGTGAGAGCTGCCAAGGCTGCAGTCTGGATAGTATCCTCAAACTCAAAACCCTGAACTCGAGTCTCATACAGCTTCCACTTTGCATGAGCCTCTGACTCTGGAATGTGTACATATACAGTACACCCCACCTGCTGCAGAGTATCAAACTGCTTCCAGAAGTATAGCGGCGGCTTCTCAAAGCCCTTTTCCTGTAAGATCTGCCAAAGAACTCGAGTGAACCCAGGCCGATCATGGTAACATCCCTGGGTCCAGCCATCCTGATCCGTGTGCTCCATGGTCTCCATCTGTCGAGACAGCAGAGGTCAACAACGGCTCACACCAAAAACCCCAAGGAAAAGTTTTGACAACATGCAATGCACATGATGCAACGTTTTTCTACGCCCTCACAGACACATATCTCACACGTATAAAAATTTGGTGGCACCGTATAGCTCTCCCTAAATATAACTCTACCGTATCTAGCGGTATACTAGCAGTCAGCATCTGCAAAACAACAAACATTAAACTACTGCCACCTAACGACACAATCTTTTTATAATATAAAAAATAGGGTCCCTAAGGTTTTTAAAGTAGCAACACCTCTTGTTATCCCAACCTATGGCTCTGATACCAGCTGTGGCAGAACCGACCAATCTAAACTGGCTCAAGTGTGCCTGATTATCCTGACTCAAGGTGAGGCCAGCACGCACCTCAGACAATCTAAATCCGGTAGTCCGTCGAGTGTCCCCGGGACATCCCGAATCATCCACTGACAACTTTCTTTCAACCATAGCGCAGGATCAACATCCTCTAAAAAACAGAAAGGGGAGAACCCTGAGTACGAAGGTACTCAGCAAGACTTAACCGTCTTACCAAAGAAAAGACTCTCAATGACGGATGATTAGGCCTCTTTGTGGTTATTTGGCTGACTCAACTCTTGCGGAAAAAGCTTACTAAAAATGGGTCCTTATTTGGCAGTTTTAACTCAATTAGGTATTACCTACCCAACTAAGTTTAAAATACTTTTTCATATAAGTGGTACTAGGAACAAACAGCATGTCGCATCATTCTCACATAAAGTTCAACTTGTTTACTCTACGATGTTCAACACCTGATCAAGTGCACTCATAATCAAGAGTTGTGGCGATCCGGATCAATTTACATCCTGCAGGAGATACCTAGCACCTAGTCACGTACAGCTGCGCCAGCTGCTCGCAACAACCTTTCGATCAGTTGGACCAAGGACCAGAAATATCCTTACTCGAACCCGGGAACGCATCGCCACGTGGGTCCCACGTCTGGCAACCACCCCGTGAGTTACAGATTACGGTCCCGCCTTTCTCCAACCCAGCAAGCACGGGTAAGCGATATTTCCAATCAACGAGCCAGCTAATCTAATTGGCTTTACTGGTCCCATAACCCAGTAAGAAACCAGGTAGAATCACTTGATCAAACTTTTAAACAACGGATCGGTCCTTAGTCATTTCAACTAGTAGGCAGAACTAAGGATCGAGCCTACCTCCATCCATTCTATCAACTTCTGCCCACTTTCTTTTCATACCAAGGTTTCCATGATCCACTTATGATTAGTGAGAACCTAGTTCATCAACTTTTATTTATACTTGCTAAGCATAGCTACGTGGATATTTCTAAACAGATTATTTTTCCTAGCAAGCAAAGGTAGTGCTACCAAGGAGTATTTCATGCATCAAAGATTTTCATTCAACTCCTAACCTAATGCACACAAAGCATAATATTTGGACTCGTGAACTTTATGAAATAAAATAGGTAGAGATGCTCCGGGGCTTGCCTTGAGTCTCAAAAAGGTTAGTGGTTTCAGAGATTTCTTGAGACTCCGGAGCGATCACCACAACTTCCTCGTAGTGAACTTGTTCTTCGGGAAGTTCCACGTACTCCACCTCCGAGGCTTCAGATTCTAATATGCAATGCAAGTTAGGGATTAGAGATGCAACAGTTTTAAAACATAGCACACAAAACTTCATCTCTCGATACAGTTGCAAGCCAAAACAACTACCCATCCTTTTCTAAAGGAAAAGTTGTCTTGTTTGTCCAGGTGAAATAGTCCTTATTTCTTTTATATTTATTAAAGAAGAATTATTAAGTGTATTAAAATTATTTTTCCAAAAATCCTAAAACCCTTTATCTCTTTTAAGTGTGCTTGTAAAACATGGATCCTATTTTTAAATACTTTTATAATTATAATAAAGATTTTTAGCAATTAAATTTCCAAGAAAGGTATTATTAGTAAATCCTAAACAACACAAATTTAAAGGTTTAGTATTTTTATAGTATAAAGGAAAATCTAAGGAAACTATAAAAATTTATTTCATATTTTTCTGATTTTTCTATGATTTTCTATAATTAAAACAGTGATAAACATAAATTAAATCTAATTCTAAAACCTATTTGGCTTTCTTACAAAAACCCCCCTTGGTTTTCTTTTCTTCTACCCCGGAGCCCCTGCCCACGCGGAGCAGAGCTCCCGCGCGGACCGAGCCCCCGCCGGCGTTGACCCGCGCACGCTCGCCGGCGGCGGGGTCCCCCGACGACGACGGCTAGTCTAACGACCTTCCCTCACGACGGCGCACCCCTTCTAACCCCAAACTTCCGCGGTAAGCTCTAACCCTAGCCCCCCATGGCGGCTCGGCGGCAATGCCCGACGGTGCACCGCGCTCCGGCGAGCTCACCCTTCGAACTAGCTCCCAAACCGGCTCACGAGCAACGCCAAGACCTACGACGCCTAGTGCGCACGCCAAGCCAGCCCGCGCGGCACTACGCGCGCTAGCGCGTCACGCCATCCATGGCGGGAGCGCACGCGGCGAGGACCATGGCGAGCGTCTAGCAGCATGACCAAGGTGAGACGGCGACGAACATCTACCCCGAGAGCACCAGCAACCCTAGACACACCAGCAACCCGGAGAAGGCCCGAGCGAGGCTGCTCACGCGCGACGGCCATGGCGGAAGAGCGCCACGGCGGCGAACGACGTTCCCGGCCCGAGGAACGTTGCGCCCGAGCAACTAAGCCCTCAAACCCGTTCCTAGATCTAGAAGCAACGTTGCCGCACTCTCAAACTCCGGCCAACTCGACTGTAACAGCACAAACACGACGAGCGGCTCTTACCCCGGCGAGGCGGCGACGGTGAGCTGGGAAACCGAGCTGCGCCGGGCGGTGGAGCGGTGGAGAAGAAGCAAGAGCTAGCGGAAAAGATGGAGGAGACGACGGCGAAGCTTTTGGTGGAGAGGAACAGGGCGGAGAGGGTCGGATGGCGGCGCGCGAACGACGGCTAGCCGACAGCCATGGTGAAAGCAGAGGTCGGCGATGCGGTGAAAGAGGAGAAAACGAACCCGTCGACGGCGCTTTAACCGCGGGCCGCTGCCGCCGTTGCTTGCCACCTCCAGCTGCGCCTTCCACCGAGCTGTCCCCGAGCGGACTCGACGCGTGGCCGGCGAAACGGTCCAGCGCCGCCGCCGGCCGCTGCCAGCTCCGGTGACGTCACTTTTCCCCATTACGACAGCTTCAAACAGCGACATTGCACACCTCTTTTCTCCGAAAAACATATGGTAACTTCCAAAACTACCAACATCAAAATTGTAGCTCGATCATCGAATTGCATTTCTTACATTGGCACTTACCCCATTTGAGCACGAATTGAGTTCCAATTCGAGCCTCCAAGTTGCTGCTGTAACACATTCCCAATTCAGCACCACTAACTGAATTTCTCAAATTACTCCCAAAATTTGAATAGAACATGCATCTGGTGTCATAGACTATTTTGAAATTCACTTTCAGGAGCACAACTTCCTAGTTGGAAGTTTCTGCAGAAAACTTCAAATTCAAACTCAAATGGTTAAATTTCAGTTCAGCTGTCAGTTTACTGAATTAACTGAAAACAGTTTCTGAACCATTTTCTCTCACGTTTTTCCCCTTAATTCAGCCATCTTCTGAGTCTGACCCAAAAACAAAGATTGTCCCAAATCTTTCCCTTTACAACTTTGTTTTAGACACCTAAGTCATACAACCCACAGATCGATCACAATATCATCCCAAAGATAGCTGCTCATTATGTTTTTCCAGCGAAAACTGAAAACAGTTAAGTGCTGTTGTCGGACGGTGAACAGTGCACTTTCTCCATTTCTTTCTTCCATTTAATTGAAGCATCATTTCCACAAATTTTCTCACCACTTATGAACAACTAAGTTGCTTATCTGGTGAACTAAATTCAGAAATTCTTGGTTCCCAAAAATTTCAATTATTTATTACCTTTTTGACTTTGGTCAAATGATTCCTTTTTAATTAACTCTTTTCCTTTTGCTCTTAACTTCTCACTTTACCAACCAACCCTAGCACTTGACATCTTGCTAAAGGTGGGATGTCACATAAAAGACCGAAGAGAAGTATTATATTATTGCATATGCAAGTAGAAGATTATTGGACGCTGAAACAAGGTTTGCTTTTAGTTGTATCTATAAAGGTTATACTGAGTTGAGGCATTATTTACTATGAAAAACTTGCATAAGTTGGTTGCTAAGCCGACATAATTAAATATATGTTGTGTAGCTTAATATTGAGTTGTAGAATCGGCAAATGGGATATTCTTTAATTGAATATGATTTAGTTTTTGATTCCTTGAAATCTATAAAAGACATATCATTGCCGATTTTATTATTTAACATTGATTAATGAGAAACTTAATTTAAATGTAGGCCATATTACTTTTACTCTATGCAAATTGCATTTTGATGGATCGATTTACAAAGGTGATTGTGGTGTTGGTGTTATTATTATATCATCAAACGATATTGTTTCTGAAGCTCTTAACCGATTGGATCATAGATGCATAATTATCTAGACCGAGTATGAGTTTTATTATTCAGTTTGGAGATCTTACATTACATGGGAGTAAAACATATAGAAGCTTGTGGTGATTCTTTTCTATTGGTACAACAAATATCCAAAGCATGTCAATGTTTAGATGGATTTCTAAATATGTGTCTTGATAAATGTTTAGACATTGTAATTTGCTTTGATGAATTTGTGATTTATCATGTACCAAGATAAGAGAATCTTAGAGTTAATGTGTTGGCACAGCAAGCATCAGGCTATAATATTCAGAAAATAAATTTATGAGAAAAGAAGCCGCTGTTTTGCGAAGCCGACATGCTTTCTTTAGGACAGGCGGTCCAACCAACTGGTGCAGCCGGTCTAACCGGCCTGGCCGGTCTAACCGCCATGACAAGCGGTCTGACCTCCTGTGCCTCTGAAAACCGATTCGGCAATGGATGCTTCTCAATCTGTTGAGGCCGATGTTGGTGTTTGGAGGAAGCCTCTGGTGAAATATTTACAAGATACTAGTAGGTCGACAGATCGAAAAGTCCGACGATGGGCTTTCAAGTTTGCTTTGGCTGATAGTGAACTATATCGTCGGACCACGAATGGTTTGCTCTTAAAGTGTTTAGATCCTGATCAAGTTAGGTTGGCTATGACAGAGGTTCATGAAGAAATTTGTGGTGCGCATCAATCGGCTTGCATGATGAAGTGGCTCCTTAAGTGGGTTTACTCTTATTGGCTTATAATAATTGCCGATTGTTTTCGTTACTATGAAAGAGGTGATTGAGTTTATTATCGAGCACATTATACATAGATTTGGGATTCGTTTGCCAATGGACATCATCCATATTATGCTCAAACTAATGGTAAAGTTGAGTTTAGAAATAAGGCATGTTTCTAGACATGGTTCTGCCAAAGTTACTCCATATGAGATTGTCTATAGTCAAGAAGCCGTTTGTCCGTTGAGTGACCGGCAAGCGTTTGGAGGCTTCGGAGCAGGTCAAGAAAGAGAATTGCTCGAGCATGTAATAAGAAGGCAAAGCTAACATCCTTTCAAGTTGATGATTGCATGGATTTCAGTTGCCAAGAGCATTTAAAGGTATTATCCAAGTGTGTGGCAAAGTGTTTGAAAGGATTTGGCCGATATGTTGATATCACTCTTAGAATAAAAATGGTCGATAATAGAGGGTCGCCCTTAGACTAAATTAATGTTTCTTGTTACGCAAGCTTTATCAAGAAACAGGAGGGCATATGTTGATGGCAAAAAGTGGCAAGAATGCCGATCTGGCTCAACAGCTGGTCTAACCGTGACCGGCTGTACCCTGTAGCCGGTCTGGCAACGCGCCAGGCGGTCTAACCACTTGTACAGCCGGTCTAGACTACCTGTATGAAAGTGCTCAAAATATGAGTTTTATTCCACCATTGCGTATGGCTCGTCGAGAAGATCAAAATGCATAAAGTGGTTAGACCGCCTGTACAGGGGTTAGACCGCCGTTAGCAGTTCTAATCCGAATTAGAGTTGCATTTTGAAGGAACTTCATTATGGAATTGACTACCCACGGGGGACGACCTCCCCACCCTATATTATGAAGGGCCTTGGACGATTGAGGACCTCTACCCTAGGTTCTACTTTTTATCACAAACCCTAGCTTTTCTAACCCCCTCTTCTTCCTTCTTCATCTCCATGCGTTTTAGGACGTTCTAGGTGGCCTTGCCGACCTTAGAACAACCCTAGGTTCGCCGCCTCCGGCGGGGTCCCTCCCGAGGCGGCGGTCGTAGGCTTTCGCGGCGCCTCTGTTTATAGACGGTCAGACCCCTTGTGACGGGCGGTCCGACCCCCTGTTATAGCTGACTCCCTGTCCAGGAGCTCCGACGAGGAGATTCCGACTGCCGCACGTTCTAGCGCTTATCGTGTGTTGACCCAAAAAGGTGTCAACAGAAATAATCCGACTTCGTCATACCTTGAATTTTTTCCGTCCTCCGCCACTGAGGGACAATGCTAGACCCTGGAACACACCACGGACACACCCATGGCATGGTTACCCTAGCAATCTTTTGGGAAAAAAATGTTTGGTTATTGATGGCAAGAGCATTAGAAGAACCGTACAGAAGCTAATATTACTAAGCGAAGGGAATGCTGCAGACTTGCAGTAATATAAATATGCTTTGAAACAGGGGGAGACTGTGGCCTGAGAGAAAGGGATCTAGCTAGTTTAGAAATGCAACAGAAACATATATGAAGGGAAGTTCTTAAAACAAATTATTGTTATACAACAAGCAGCTGGTGGGTAACACAATATATGACCATCGTGTATACTGCACGTGCACAGCACACAGGCGTGTTTATCGTGGGAACATGCAACTTGACAGGAAGCAAAAAGACTTGATCCAGGGAACATGAAAGCAGCAGGAGAATGGACCTAGAACATGTGGCCGGCCGACATCTGTGGTATATCCGAAGGGAAACACGCACATACAGGATTAGTTGAGGCTATAGGTACTCGCATACCAATGACATGGATCTCCATCAGGGGCTGGACAAGAAGGCTTTGGTCTTCCATACTTTGTATCCCACTTCAGGATTGTTCTCATTTATCATGTCAACATACGAGTTCTTGTAGCCTGCGCTGGCGAGGATCAAGCTTGGGTATTTGAGCGACCGTATCTTGTAAAAGCCATCGCCGATGATCTCAGCGTCCTGCGTCCACAGCATTGACGGTGGCACCGAATTCGGGTTGTATGGAGCCAGCTTAATCTGGTCACATTACATTTCACTCAGTCAGGCAATCAATTTATCGCAGGCTCTGCGACATAGTAAGAAATAACAATGTCTTACGTTAGGGTAAGCTTTATACTTCTCCACGAACTCCAGTGCCTGTAGCTCCTTGCTGTCTATTATGGCGCCGAGGTTCACCAGAGCAAACGGCTTGCTGTTACCACCGGGGTCAGTGAGATTCCGGCCGGTGGTGAGATTCGACACAGTGGTACCATTCAAATATGCGGGGCTGAAGGAGTCCCGAACCCATAGCTGGACATAGCATATGCAGCAACAGAGAGCCGTTGGCGTTGATAATAATTCATCAAAGTAACAAAAACAGCAAGATGTGGGCATTCGTCCGTCTAGATTTCATGAACTGAACGAAAGCATCGATCTCCATCGATGGACGATGCAACGAATGATGGATTGATATAGATACCTGTTTTGCGTCCGCGCAGTTGGTGGCGGCAAGAACAACGTAGCCCTTGCCATCGGACGCGACGCTGCGGCTTGTGTCGGCCCCGGGGATTATCCTCTTGGGCATCAAGGGGCCAAGAAACTTGTATGCATCAACCAGAGAGGAGGGAAACTGGTCACCAGGAAGCGGCAAACACCCCGTCAACAGACTCGGTTGGAGCGGGAATTGCCCATTTCCGGGGCTAATCACTGTGGCGGCAAAGAGCACAAGCACGGATGCTACCACAGCAAAGCCGGCAGGGACTCTCGCCATGGTCAGCGGGCGTACTCCCCCTTTTTCTGTTTGTGTGTATAAATATACATAGACGACACACACAAGAATACAACGTGGCCACGTCTAGTACACAACTGGCCATGTGAGATCGATCCATTGACCATCAAGGGACACTAAGTAGCCTGCTGGTATACAGCTAAATTAAATCGCTAAGTACAGGCGTTCACGTCTACTGACCATCATCTCCTGATAAGTAACTTCAATACAACTCAATAACTTACGGGATAATCTTATTCTAAGATATCTTCTGGAATCTGGACAGAGCCAGGCCAACTGCGCTGCCTCGAGTGTGCGGCCTCTGTATAGCGACGACAAAGCTATACGCTTCCTTGTATCCCATGAGGGCCACTGAGGTCCTGTAAATGGAAGTGCGTGTTTATTCACTACTGGAATAATGTAACCTTCTGATCTTTCGGGTTTGGCAAGCTATTGCCTTGTATATTAATTAATTTTGCATGGCAGCCTATTGTCAGTTACTCATGTTGTACATTGTGCTGTTATTTTCTTTACCATATTCTGACTTCAACTTCAGGTAATGTTTTTTTTTTAACAATACTTCAGGCATTGCTTCTTTTCACACAGTTTAACACCGGTATCTGGTATTTAGTTGACCCAGGCAAGGAGTACACGGACTTGTCAGATGTGATTCCGATTAACAATAAACCACGCTTGTTATGGAGATCAAGTTAAATATAACACAAGTATTACATGAGACATTATTTGAACTGGCAAGCTAGTCTAATAAGCTCATCACGTCAGCATCATCCTTAGAGCATCTTTAGTAGTCTCCCTATAAATATTTTCAATTAAGGTGTTATTGTAATGTCCACCCAATATTATTTTTAGGGATTATTGGCAAGTGTTCTTTAGCCGTCTCCAAGTAATCCCACCCCTTTAGCAACCACTATATATTGGAAAAATAATATTTGATCCCACATCTTTGTACCGGCCATGTGAAATCAGCCGAGGGCTCCTTTAGTACTGGTTGGTAACACACCGACTGGTACTATAAAGGTGCAGGGTGAATTGAGAAAAAAAGTATCTGATTTCTAGACACGTATTCTCTTGTTAAATGAGATGTTGACACCGTCTTTTGACACATGTCCAGACCGGCGTTACAAGAAAGCATGATGGTTTGAACAAGGAGAGAAGAACGGACCCCCTGTTGGGTTTGCTGGGCTGGTTTCCTGTTGGCTGAAAGAAGGTGGTGGTCCCATGCACCAGTCTCTCTCAAATTCCATTCAGCCGCTCTCCAGCCACAGCTGACAGCCCCAGCCACTTTAGATCATCCGAACAGGCCATGAATGCAGCCGATTGATGGTCAGCCGATGGCATCATGGTTGCTGATGGCTGGGTGCAAGATGGCAAGCGTCTGATAAAGGTCCAATTCCCAGAAAGGGAGCGATGCTGTCTGGACTGCATGTTGGGCTCAAGTTGGACCGGTTGATAGACGGTTGTATGTATCTTTTGATTATTTAGAGACTGACTCGTTGTAACGATTCTGTCATTAACATCCTTGTTAAACCAAGCCTTAAATCAACTGAAATTAAACCTTAGTGTTTGAATCTGGATTCAGTTCGAGTCCGAATCACTTCGTCTTCCAAATTAAAATAAGAGTTTTATACTTTGCAGTAAAGAGTTTTATACTGAGCATCATTTTATTTTTAAAATAAAACGATGCACACTGAAGAAAAGTTGCCTTTGAAACCCTGGCCAAACATTTTATCCTTTAATATGAAAGATACACATCACCATGATCATTTTTTAACCTCTTTCATTAACTGCATATGCATCTTCTTTCAAACTCCATATTAAGGTCATGCACTTCATGATCCTTGACAGCCGTCATCTACACCCTGATATGGAAGAAAATTCAATTAATCTTCTGTTAGTTTCTCAGCACTTACATATCATACTTAGGGATCAAAATAGATCAGCGGTATCTAACTGATTATTATGTTGACACGGAGGAGGATGGCGATGATGAAAGGTTCAAGGAAGTTGACAGAGCGATTGAAGGGACAAGAGCCTTTCTTCGTCGTTTTGTACCTTCTCTTTATCTGTTAACACAAGACGACGCAGCACATGTCTCTACTTTCCACATGTCTCACCGCTACACAACAGTCGCTGTGGATATGTACAACATTGTTGGTGGATCCCTTCTTGGTGAAAGTATGACAGTATAATACATGACTCTATCCTTCTGTATTTGCGTACAAAATATACCAGCTACTAGATGAGCCGGCAATACCCCACACACTAGCAGGATGGCAACCACAACTTTACAAGACAACATATCGCTGCTAAACAAAAAAAAAGGTGGTGACGAATTATGCTAATTCTTAAGGAACAAATCAGTTCCCTATACGTACAATGGAACGAAGGGCCCTCGCGTCGTCTCGCGGAGGCGACTCGGGGGCGACTCCACCCCGCCGCCAGAGCGCTCGCACCACCCAGCCCTGCCGGCCGTCGCCGGTGGCCTCCCCCTCCTCCCCACTCCTCTATCCTTCCTTCTTCCCTCTCCTATGTTGCCCGTCGTGCACTCCTGCGTTGGTCGAACTTGTGGTTCCTCTGGTCACGCTGTTGGTTGCCGGCACCGGTGATGCAGAACTCCATGGGGGCGAGCCAGATCCGGGCTGTGTCCTTCCGGATCTGCCACCCTCCGTGCCGGGCGGTGCCATGTTGGGCAGGGCGGCTGCTCGGGTTGGCCGGCCTGACTGCGGGGCGCTGCCCCTCCCGGCGGCTATGCGCCTTCGTCTTGGGACGGCGCTGGGCGGGGCACGCCATTTCCATGTGCAGGTGCTCGTGGCCCGGTGCTTCCCGGTGGTCCACGGTTGGATCCGTACAATCCGGATCTGGCCAGCTGAGGCCTTCGCAGGGCCCGGGGTGAGATAGAAAAGGGGGCCTAGCTAGAGATTGCAACAGTATTTTTGAAAATTGAAGCCATTTTTTAGTATATCACAAGAACAAAACTAGCTAGTAATTCTGTAAAATAACGTACACATGAAGAACTTTTGACCAAAACACATCTACTTCCTCTGTCTCAAATTATAAGTCGTTTAACTTTTTTTACCCTAACTTTGACCACTCGTCTTTTTTCAAAAAAATTGTGCAAATATAGTTAAATCTAAGTCATTCTTAATAGTCTTTATTACTAAAGCTAGTCATAACAAAAAAAAATATGATATTTTGCAAAAAAAAATTGACTAAGACGAGTGGTCAAAGTTAGGGTCAAAAAAATCAAACGACTTACAATTTGGGACGGAGGAAGTAGAAAAATATTTGTTTCTCGTTGGATGCTTCCAAACTCCTATGTCAAACAATTGTCTGAAGAAGAGCAAATCACTGGACTTGGAGAAACTGAAAATAATATTTGAATCATCTAGCAACTATGTGTTCATTTAAATTATTTTGTTCCTCTTTCTGCATTTGAATATTTAACTTGGTGAGAAAAAGATGTAATCCTCATTTGATCAGTGGTCAGCTAGAATCTGGATCATAATCTATTAATCTAACCTCTACTTTTGCAACCACTTCCAACAAGCCAAACCGATAGTAGGACCTGTAGCCAAAATAGACCAAAGAGTACTATCATTTATCGCTGGATTGCAAAATATATCAATGTCTGTCAACTGATCTGTGCGAGGTTCACAGTCTGCCAGTAGTCCATGCTTCTCGGTGAACTCGCCATGTGCAGGAGATGGCAAGACGGGGCGCACTCACGCTAATCACGTATTCGCAGGGTTTAGGAGATGAGACGACGAGGCGTATCGGACACGTAGCAAGATGTCGTTTGCATCGGCTCAGCTAGTCTACCATATCTACTATACATGTATACACGTACATGTGGGGGATGGGGCCGTTTGGTTTTAGGGCCCAGGGCGGCCGCCCTGTTCGCCCTGCCCCAGGACCGGGCCTGGGCCTTCGTGCGGCAGGACCGGCGGCGTCGGGGGCTCCTGCGGCTTGCATGTGTCGGGGCTTGGCTCGGCATTGCTCACGGCAGGCGCAGCGGAGCTCGGCACGGCGGCGCCCACGGGCCCGAACCCACCATATCTGTGCTCTTGTAGCGGTGGCGCACGGGTCAGGCGTGGTCTGCGGTCTACTCCGGTGGACGCAGCTCGCTTGGCAAGACCTGGCTTGCGGCTGCCATGGCCTGTGGCGACTTCACCGTGGATGGGGCACATTTCGTGGCCAGCTTGGTTCGTGCGGCATGGGTCGGCGACGCCGTGGTGGCGTGGCCGACAACGGCTTCCTTGGGCGCATGCCAATGTCATCGTGGTGATGTTGTTGGCTGCAGCCATGTGGGGGCGCACTAGCGACACCTTGGTGGTGAGGTTGGTGGCGCCGGTCGTCTCGCTCCACTGCAATGATGCTAGTGAAAACCCAACCCTCCTGGGTCTGTGTCGTCGATGTCATTGGCGTCGTGCCCTTATTGAAGGCGACATCGGGCATCTCTCGTGCGGACCTCGGCCTCCTTTGTGTCGTCGATGATGACGCCGACTTTCGGGTGAAAACCCTTCCCCAACTCAGCTTGGCTGGCGTCGGCGGCGTCTTTGGACGTCGTGACCTTCTTGAAGGCGATGTCGAACAGTTTCGGCATGGCAGTGGCTCCTACTGAAGGGAAGTTTTCTTCGTTTCCTTTGTTGTTCTCTTCTTTAAAATAAAAAAAGAGAAAAAAAAGAGATCCAATATGTGGTGGCTGTTGAGTGGTGGTTCGTGTCGATGTCCCAGTCCGACTAACCAGAGTTGTAGGACGGTGTTGAGTTGTCTTGAGTCAATGACCCAATCCGACTGAGCGGAGTTGTCAATTGTCTTTGAGTTGGCTCGTGTCGATGACCCAATCCGACCGAGCATAGTTGCAAGTTGTGTTGAGTTGGTCCGTGTCGATGTCCCAATCTGACCGGAAAGAGTTGTATGGTCCATGGGCCGAAGTTGTGAGGGATGGTGTTGTCACCTCCCTAGTTGTACGGTCTACGGACTGGAGTTGTTGGTTTTTGGGCCCAGTTTCCCTTGTAAGCTGGGTCAACTCTTTTTTCATCTAATAAAAATTCGGGAAAGCGTAAGCTTTCACCGTCCGTTCATAAAAAAATACATACAATAGAAGTCACACACCTGCTCCCTTATATAGGACGAAAGAACCCAAATGCACAAAAAGGATAATGCTAGGAATTATGAGCAAGATCCATATATGGATATAGTGGAATATAAGATAGGATATGTGTACACATGTAGTGTGATATATTTTTGAGATATATGCATGATTTAAATTTCTATTTACATTGAAGATATATAAGAATATATTGGCCACTGATTGTTGGATAATATATCATTCACTCCTAACATTATAATATCAGTGTCACGAATCCTTATGATGGTAGCTATCCACTAGATTTCATACATTTTTATGGATATATTTTAGAAATTAATGACACTATTTTTGTAGTGTACGGTGACATGCCACAACAACATATGATGCTCTAGTCTATCGTAAGTGTTCCTAAGGCTATTGTTTGTACGTGGACATTCATAGAGGTAACTGCAGATGTATGTCAATCTAAAAATTAGCATTTGTAGGGATGAAAACGGATTGGATACAAATCCAAATATTTATTTTTTACCGGTTCCGGACTTGGATATAGACTGTATAAAATGTGACGGATATGTATCTTATATTGATATACGTTACATTTTTATAGTAGATATCCAACTTTGGTTACGTGGATCCATATACGGAAGGATATTTATTGTTCGTAATCGGATACGGAATGTACTCTCTCCATCCAGGAACGAGTGCATTTCTAGGATTTGAAGAGAGAAATTAGTGTAGATGTAAAATGGCCTTACTACCACTGCCAAAAGAAGCTGTGGGAACTGAGAAACGGTGGGGAAGAAGCTGCAACTAGGAAGCGCAGGGTCTAGAACTCTTCAGAATGGGCGATGGGGAAAGGCTAGTAGGAGCTTCAGATTTTTTTTTTACAAATGGTCCATTTACCGGACATTGAAGGCCCTTTAACTATCCAAACCGTACAAAATTGGCCCTTTAGAAGGTTTTGAAGGTGGTTTTGTATTGGAAAAACTCTATATAACCCCCCAACCTATAGAGGTTGGACTACCTAACCCCTCAACCTATGAAACGATCTACATCACTCCCCGAACTTCTAAAAACCGATCAAATTACCCATTAAAGCAGTTTTGAAAAATCATAGTAAATCATAGAAAAACCATAAAATGGAAAATCCAGTTGTGTTGGACTCTAAATGAGTACATATAATATGGTATGCTTTAGTATTTTTTCGCTATAGCTTTAGATCTATGCTTTACTCTATAGTAGTAAAAAAATATATTAAAATATATCATATTATATGTTCAGTATGTATATCTACTCATTTGGAGTCCAACACAATTGAAATTTTCATTTTATGATTTTTTTTGTGATTTACTATGATTTTTTAAATTTTGCTTTAGAGAGTAATTTGATCGGTTTTGAGAAGCCCAAGGGGTGATATAGACCTTTTCATAGGTTGGGGGTGTTATGTAGTCCACTCTTCATATGTTGGGGGTGATATAGACTTTTTCCTTTTGTATTTTCAAAAAAAAATAATTTTGTATTAAAATCATAAGTAATTTAATTTGAACTAGAAAAATTAGAATCTGGTGCAAATATTTTTTAAAAATGTGACCTACATGATGGTGCACCATTAGAAGTAATCTGCATATTATCTATTTTTATTCTAATTATTTTTAGAAAAACAATGACACACTAGTAATATAAATATATAACAACCAAATAACATTAAATGGTGTGCCAATAGATTGGTTACATTTTAAGATAACTTTTGGCACTGATTTCATATTTTTTAGGTCGAAAATGAATTAGTTATGGATTTTAAAGTTTAAATAATATTTCTGCTATTTCTAGAAAATCTGAAATCACCCTCAAAATCACCCAAAGCGCCAATTTTGCATTATTTGGATAGTTGGAGGCATCCGGTTTTGTAGTTTGAGGTTGAAAATCAGACTTTTGGAACAGTTGAAAGGTAAAAAATAGACTTTTTCCTAGTAATTAGAACCGGTAATTAGTTATGGTTTTTTTCTGAGCGAACACAGAACTACAGAAGGCACAACTGCACGCGATCTCTGGCTCCTGCCCGCATCCCGGCCTTATTAATTGACAACCAATAATTTAAAAAAAAAAGCCCCTTAGGAATTTATTATTGTACGCAAGTTATAAACTTCGCAACAAAGGCAGCAATACACGACATATGCTGACACATATATAACACGGAAAACATCTCATTATCAAGACTCAAGAGAAGAGTTCAAAGTCTCTCACTACTTAATAAGCAGCTGAAGAATTCAACGCTCACCCGGCGTAGCAGCTAATTTAAATATTTAATCTTGTATCCATGTGAATGATTCCTGAAAGTGAAGATAAACCCGAAAAGAGTCAATATAAGGAAAAAGAAATAAAATCTATGCCATCAATCAAATAAACGAAACTTGCAGAAATTAAGCTCCAAAAAGAAGAACAGGGAATATATATCATACAAAATTCACGCCGCGGATGCCCGTGTCGATGACGGGAGATCGCTTCTGCATCATGGCTCCAAAGACGACGGGCACGCTGGCCTCCACGATCCCTGCGCCGATTTCATCCTGATATGCTCTCTCCCAGCTCATCACGGCGACCTTCTTCATACACGCCACGTGCACACACGCGTGCGCGCCATCGTCACGGCGCCACCGGTAAGCCCAAAACTTCTTCTCCTTCCTCGACGTCGACGACGAGCTCCGGCGATCGCCACACACCCCGCATGGCCGGAGCTCGCCGCCTTCCCAACAGAGCTGGATCAAGCGGCGATCTCCATTGACGACGCCGACGCTCACCTCCATCCTCAACGCGGCGCAGGAAGGATGGAGGTCGATGTCCTTATCGGAGCAGTGGTAGACGAGGCCGGGAGCACGGCCGCCGCAGGCGTCGCAGAAGGTGGCGTCGACGGGCGGTGGCGGCGAGGGGAGGAGCTTGAACTCGTGGCCTCCGAAGAGTGGGTGCTTTACTGTTGAAGCTGCGAGGGCACAGGCGATGTGGAGGTCGAAGTCGCAGCCGTCGTCGGCGTCGGCGTCGGCGCACCGGTACCGGCGGCCATGGCCGTTGCCGGGCTCCTTGCAGCCGTCACACCGGAACGGTGGGCCGTCGGTGGTGATTAGCTTGAGGTTGTGTGCCGGGTGGGCATTGTGGGAGAGCTCTGATGGGAGGGTGTCGTACATCTTCATCGTTGACGAATGAGTTAGATCGATCTGGTTTCTTGTCTATCTGCCAGCAAAAGCCCTCATATTTCTGATCAATAGACGCGTACGATTTGTGGCGACGAATCACAGACCAAGCTCTTATAATATAGTCAATGGAAACAAGAAGACGGAGTCAAAGTTCCTTCCCAGCGAAAATTCAAACGGCACGACAACTTGGCGGTCCAAACGAGGGCGACCTGTATTTTTTCTTTAAAAAAAAAGAGAAAGGCAATCTGTGATAAACTACTTGATAAAAAGTTTTCATTGTGTTGCCAATCAATGGGATTCGAGTGGATCGGAGAACGGCGGCAAATTTAGAGAATAGGCAATGGTTATGGGAGTAAGTTCTGGGTCCTTGTGGAGTGTAAAGTATTTCCCATTACTCAATAACTAGCCTATTAACCCGTGCTGCCGCACGAGCTAATCATAATTAATATAAAATTTAAAACTTATAGCTAATAATTATATTTATCTATCTTACCTCAATGAAAATTATAATTATCCATCACACTCTATCTTTCATCTGTTAAAGATCTTAAACGCAACTTTAAAGATACATAGTTATTATTATCTAATTACAATATGTGTACTTGGTCACAATCCTTCACATAGGATCACACCATATGTGTTTTTTTATTGTTTGAGCTATGTAAAAAATATAAAAATTTATTCTTATGTCTTCTCTCAAACATGAATATGACACAACAATATTAATAATGATAGAAATAGTAATTTAGAATTTTATATTGGTGCATCTTAGGATTTTTTTTATAATATATATTCTAGATTTAGATTTATGGGGACATGCTATGGTATAGCTCTTTACCTTTAAGGAGATATAAGATTTTAATTAAATACATACCCTTCAATATACATGGAGAAAAATCAATTAGAAACATCCTTAACTACCCACGGCCACATACATCCTTAACTACCCACGGCCACATACATACGTTTGTGAAGAGATTTTAATTTTTGTTTCCATGTTTCTTGTCATCCACAGTCAGTTCTTATTATGGACAAAATTGGCAATGTCGATCACGTAGACAATAAAAATATTCATATTTGGGATGAAAATAAATGACCATGTCATGTTCACATAGAGAGAGAAAACGAAGAAGCATTAATAGAGAGAAAAAAAACATTCAGGCTATAGGTATGTCACATTCACGTTGAGTGAAAAAATGAAGCATTCATTGAGAAAAAAAATAGCCATGCAATGGACATGTCACGTTCAGGTCGAGAGACAAAAATATGTTAAGATGCAAAGACAAAAATAAAGATAAAGAATCAGTAGTAGACAACACGGGCAGAGATAAAAAAAGGGAAAAAAATAAAAAGCAACATCTTCTTTTTTTTATTGGATCTAGGAACATATTTTTATAATTTTCTTTATTTTTTAAATTGAAAAGCATATAATAAAAAAAATAATCTATTGCCTCCTATGCGGTAATATATCATCCTAACTGTCTTGATCTAATCAAATGATGGCTCACAATTATTTTAGAGTGTCGTAGCAAACCCCTTACTTAGTCACAAAAATTTTCACACAACATCACACCTCCATATGTGTTTTTTATTGTTTGCGCTATGTGAACAATATAAATAATTTATTCTGGTGTGTTCTCTCTACATGAATTTGGCGCGGGTAATGCTAAAGTACTCCATTCACCTATTACGAGGCAAGACTTCACATGAATCATGGTCGTCCATTTTTAGAATAGATAAAACATTCTGATAATTATATTTAAAAGAAAAAAGGAAAACCAGGATCTCCACAATCCTCACGTCAGCCCCTGCCCACCATTCCATATATAGTGGCCTTATCAAATACTGTAAGTTGTTATGCATGATAATCTTTGTTATACGCTGGTAACTAGGCATGTTCATTACATGCCCATCGATCTCTCTTGTTTGAGACGATTTTTTTTCCACTCCTCACATCTCAGGTTATATCATGTTAGGAAAATTATTATACCATTACCAGGTTAGGATTAGTTGTATGCAAGGATCTTTTTCAAATTTGTCATGTTCTACTATGCATCTGATCAAATCATGCATGCCAGTTGCCACATATATGGTTTACTATCTCTGATCAAATCACGTTAGCTACATCATGACCATGGCACGTTCTTTTTTCTTTGTTCAAAAGATCCGTGTAAATCCAAGAGACAAATATAAATAATAAATCTATTACCTCAAAGGAGATAATATGTCCTTAGAGTTTCCTTCTACAGATATTTGGGACTACTGTAGCAAAACACATTTGGCGCAACAATGCTAACAATGATAGAAATAGTAATTTAAAATTTTACATTGGTGCACCTTAAGATTTTTTATAATATATATTCTAGATTCATGTTTAGGGGTTGTTTAGGTATATATCGGGGCTACTTTATATTTATTAGTTGTAATCTATAATTATGAAATAAAATATATCAATTCCACATAGGATCCTAGGTGGATGTTTTGTTTTTTTAGCGAATTTCTAGGATCTCTCTATTTTTTTGGCTGTCCACCTAGGATCTTAGGTGGCATCACCTGGAGGCTTCAAAAGGAGCCTCCAATTAGTAATAGTAAGATTGTTTTTTGGAATCACACAGTACAAATAGAGACGCTCACATACACGCACGCACACTTGCCCCTACAAACATACGCACGCAACCCTACCCCTATGAGCACCTCAGAAAGACTGGGCCGGCAAAACCTCCAAATTGACGAAGTCACCACAGGCGCCTCGCTATCGACGGGCACGTCGCCTACCACTAAAAAAATAGCGCCGGTTAAATCCTGGAATAAATTCAGAAAAATGCGAGCACCAGTGCCGAGTCGAGGACTCGAACCCTGGTGGGCTGGTTCCACCACAAGAATAATTGCTATGTCGACACGCCATGTATGATCCTCTATTTGTTTTTCATTTGTGTGCAATCCGCTTAAGCTGCTGCAAAGCTATAATATGCTTATAAAGATATTGGCTTACAGCCTATAGCGAGTAAATATTTATAATGTTACACATATTCAAAGTATTGATTAGGTCCCAATAAATCATCCACATTGATGTTCGCTATGACTTGCAAGCGATCAGAATCAAATTTATGGAATTCACTCACTTGCGGTTCATCCACTTGTTTTTTTCCATCACACAAGTGCCAAAACCCCATCCACCACCACCACTCACCTTTTGCTCCTTAAGTTCTCAACATTGCTAAAATTCTAATGATGTTGTAAGGATGATCATATTTGAATACTAGTATTGTTCGACAAATGGATAAAAATCTTTATAGTATGCATTATTATTTGTAACCCTATTTTCTAGCAGACTTGGCCCGTGATAAGAAAATGGATGATCGACAATGACACATGTGGCTAGCCAGCATTTGGGCTCCCGTTTCATCAGTAGCATCAGATCCAAATTCACATGAAGTCCACATTAATAAACACTCCAACAGTTAGACTAGTTGGATGTTACAAAAGCAACAAGCCTATTACAAAAGCTAAACCAAGGAAATAAGATGGCTCATCAGCTTACCAAATTTAGTTTCCACCAGGAATATATTTGGTGAACATCCAAGACATCGATGTTAGTTGCGCAACACAAACTAGATTAGACAGTGACAACCTACACGATAAAAAGTTTTCGTTGTGTTGCCAACCAATGAGATTCGAGTGCATCGGAGAATTGTGGCAAATTTAGAGAATAGGCAATGGAAGTGGGGCAGTAAGTTCTAGGTCCTTGCGGAATGCAACGTATTTTCCATTATCCAATAATTGTTATCTCGACGCGCCATGTATGATCCTCTATTTGTTCTCCATTTGTGTGCGATCCGCTTAAGCTGTTGCAAAGCTATAATATGCTTACAAATATATTGGCTTACGGCCTTCATGGATTTGTGTAGCGAGTAAATATTTATAAGGTTCCACATATTCAAAGTATTGATTAAGTCCTATTGACCTCCGCTCTATCACCGGAAACACGTATTCAAAGGTCGTCACTGCCATGCTCAAACGCCTTGCTCGGAGCTTTGGACCGTTCAATTATGAGTTTGTGAAGAATGTTATGACAACATATTATTTGCTTTTGCTCATGCTGACCTCGTCATAATACCAGAGTAGGATATGATCATTGGGTAATGGAATCGGGATGAAGAAGCTAATACTTCTTGTGCAGGTGTCGTGGGTGCTGGGATATATAAACACATTTCGTAAGTTTGCCTCGGCAAAGCTAGGGACACTCAGCAAACACACGTTGTTTCTGGTAGTGATAGTTGCAAAGCTTTTCTTTGCGGTGGTGGTCCGGTGGAGATGTCGATCGACACCATATATAATCCTGCCAATCTGGCAAGAAACGAAAGAGCACCAGAGTAACTTGCAGTATGCATGAGCCCCTGCTGCAGATGGAGACGCTGGCTGAGGAAGGCGAGCTGCAAAGACTGAAACAGGGGCCACTGTGGTTAAAATTGTATTAGTCCAGCAGTGAAAAATTGAAGGAAACCTAATCAGGGACCACTACAGCTTATTTGTGTATCTTGGGTGGCTCATCAGGCTCAGCAGGGTATCTCTAATGATCTAAAAATATGGATGATACAAGAACATCAGCTAGCTAGCTAGGTGCAGATGGGGAGGCCGCCGGTGCAGGAGCGAGAGCACCTGGCGGCGCACATGTAGTGCGCCGCCATGGTGCACTTCTTGGCACACACCAGCCGCTTGAGGTGGCAGTCCGTGATCGTCGCACACTTCCTGGGCTTCTTGGCCTTCTCCTTCTCCTTGTTCCCGTTGCTGCTCTCTTTCTTCTCTCCTCCTCCTCCCGCTCCCGGAGAGGGCAACGATGATGGCGAGGAGGATCCAGAGCCGCCGCTGCCACCGCTGGTGCTGGAGACGATATCGGCCGGTGCTGCTCCGGCGGCAGCTAGGAGGATGACTAGGGCCAGGAGCAGCAGTGTGGCCGCGGCGAGCCGGCAGCGGGAGCAAGCCATCAGATCACATGGATGGGCACGTAGGCGGCGTTTATGTGCAGACTATACTTATATACTTACAGAGAAAAGTCATGGATGGATGAGAGGAGAGTGGACGCAATTAAGGCATGATGCACCTACTCATCGGATCACCCATCCGTGCATGATGAGGTCGAGTAGCATTCAACATGGAATGATCCATCCATCCATTCGCTGATGGATCGAGTGGTTTGGTGGGCAATGGCACCGGCATGACATGATCGAGCGGGTACTAGGCAGATATGACTGGAGGCAGATGGTTTTTTATCGCCACTTTCAAGTATATCGAATAATGTAGGATTTAGAGTGAGGGATTAAGTGTGTAAAAAGCCTGCAACTTACCGATGTGGTTGTTTAGATGAAAACACCAGCTCTGTCTCTGGATCTATATCTTGCTTTGCCTCTTTGTTGTCCCACGTATTGATTGCTCTTTGTTTTTTACAGATCAATAGATGAATAATAACCCGCAAAAAAAACTAAATAGTATATTTCTACGCTAGTTGAAAATTGCACAGGTCAGTTCACTGATTGCAATATTGTCCCGTCTCCATTAGTAACAAGAAGATGGTCCATAACATGAAACCAATACTTATAGGCTGACCAGTCCAGAAAACTGATTTTTTAGATAATGAAAGTTTATTTCAAGCTTCTCGATCATTCTCATCATACCACAGACTTACAATGGATGCCAATGCACCATTTAAAAAGAGCACGCGTCCAAAAGGACATGTAGCTAAAACAACGAAACCTCCTAACCTCCCAAAACAAAAGAAATTATAATCTCCAACAAACAACTCTTATAGTCGTCCTACAGAATTTTGGCTTGTTTATGTGATGTCCACTCCAGAAGAACCAGCTTTGCCACATATCAGGCGAATGCAGAACAGGGCTTTGAGCCAAATCAAAGAGAGATGAAAGAGTAACTTCAACTGCGTCGAATGAAATCTGACCACCAAACCAATATGTACCTCCAAAGGGCTTTACCTCCCAAGAGGGAAATTGAAACCATAAAGACACCGCCTGTAGTTGGAGACACCGGATACTAGAATGGTAACAACAACGAGCCTTGTGGTGACTGCCGGCTCCTTGAAGGAATTTTCCTAATGTGACTTATCCATGAAGAAAGCAGTGTTGAAGGACGCTGCCAGTCTGCCATCGTATGACTAGACAAACCAGCCTTAGGCTTTCACCCTCTGGTGTTGAGGAAAGGTAAGATGCAACAATGCCTCGAAGTGGCGCCCACGGGCATCACCATCGTCGAGAGCAATGGCAGCAGGAATGCTACAATCTTTAACGCTACCACCAGCAACAAGGACTAGTGTCGTTAGACCAAGCACCCACAAATGAAGCACCCAAGAATCCCCAGCCGCCAATCCGGCGCTCGCAAGGATCCCCAGCCGCACCCTCCAAGGGCACGGAGCTGCAACCTCACCGCAATGCAGCCAAGCCATGGGCTGCGGCTGCCACCGCAACCATTCTTTGCAGCCACCGCTGATCCGGTGTCCATGGATCTGGTCTCCACGCTAGGCTGCGCCGCCAGCCAGAAGAAGGATGTGCCAAGGCTCTGTCAGGCATGTAGCTCATCAGAGAACACAAACGCCAGTGGATGGGTGTGCCTCCATCGCGATCCACCAAGGGAGGCCCCAAACGGACTGAATGACGTTGGATCCAACCTTGCTGGTGGCTCCGGTTCGGGGCACGATCCACCCGTGGGAGTTGGCCGCCGCCGCCAAAGACCTTCCATAGATCACGAAGAATAAGGCGATGAAATTGAGAAGGGGGAGGAAGGATTAAGTGAGAACTGCGGCTCCTGCCGCCACCCTCATCGCGGCCTAATGGGATTCCGCCAGCAAGCTCCGGTGGCAGCACGCCAAAGGGGAAAGATGGTGTAGCTGCTCGTGAAGAGGAGGCGGTGCCGCCCGAGTCTCTCTAGGGCGACGTGGGGGCTGAGCGGGCTAATGATGTATTATATTTAGATTATTGACATATATACGGTGTTTAAAATTCTCCATTCTCATGTATCTTCACAATAATAACTCTTACCTCGATTGCACTTGCAAAGAGACCAGGCCAGTATATATTACACTTGAGTGAGCATCACATTGTGCGTGCCATCGAATTCTTAGGGCAAGTACAACTGTGCAGACAGTTGTTTTCTTTTTGATACAAATAGACAGCTTGAACAAACAACTTATACAATGGGCTATTTGTTTAGCTGTCTGCGGGGTATTTAATTAACTCTTTGGCACACAAATTATGATGATCTTGTGCATACTTGATCTTTGTAGCCATTTTGTGAGCATGCACCGGGGCAGGGAAATTGTAGCTTTGTATTTTTTTTATTTGATGTCTTCCCTGAACAAATACAACAATGGAGTATTAAAAAAACAAAAAACCCTCTCGTCCACTCGTTTATCTCTCCCATGCAGCCAACCGACCCACACAGTTACAAGAGCACCAAGCCTCTGCTGTCTCCCGTGCGGAATGGATCCCAGCCTCCGCTATCTCCCCGCAACTAATCTTACAATGGGTGCCGAGTCGACGCCACGGCCGCGACGTAGACGGTTGCACAGGAGGGTTTCCAAAAATAGTCTTCTACGGCCGTCTACAGCCCGTTATACGTGCCCTTAAGCATGACTAACCTCTAGGCGATTAATCTCATTTTAAGTGCGATTTCCACATGTTACTTGACTATATTATTATTTTCATACAGTCGCTCAAAGCCTATATGCGGGTGCTATTGAGTTTTCTGTCTAGATGTATTACGATTCTCCTTTCTAGAACCAAATATTCTTTGGTGCATAGCTATATACGCTTGCCAAACACATTCAATTGAACGTTTATGCCTATGTACATATAGCATTGTAGTAGTTTTGGTCGAAAATTTTACCCACTGATAAATATTTGGAGATGTGCTCTTTTCTTGCTGAAAATCAGATGAGCAAAGAAGAAACAGATGGAAGAGATTGGAATTTAGTTTTTTATTTGGTAGATTTGTTAACCAGCCTGGAGAATAGGCCAAGCAAAAGAAATAAAGTGCCTATACGCACAGTTAAAAGGGCCTTCAAGTGGACCCATGTTGACATCTTCAAAAGATCATCAGATCCTCTGCAATCAGTGGCAGAGTTAGCCATGCCACGATTGATCATTTTTTTTTTTGGAGAGAGAACCACGATTGATCATTCTAGTAGTGTATGGGTAATCAATCCACTACAACATATTTCCAATGTGACCACCACGGTTTCTGATGTTTGTCCACATGACAAAGTCTGGCTTGTTTTGTGTTGTTAATATGTGACACTTTTGGATACCTTTTTATAATGTTTTTTAGTGAACTATGATGAATTTTGGATATCACAAATTACATGACTTTTTAGGAACTTTATAAATTCCATTATGTAGTAGATAACGAATGTGCATGATGGCCATACTTCCTAGTTTCATTAAAAACGAAAGCCTTGAAAATAGTAATGTGTGATATAAACATGCATTTAAAAATATATGGATTATTGTTGGTAAATGACAACATATCATGATGAATGTTAAGATGTATCCATCTTTGATATTACTGAACCCAAAACTTTTGAGCTTCATTAAATATCTAAGCATGAAAAAATATGTGTGCATCAAGAAAAATAAATCAATGAACTATGTAGTAGAGGCTGTTATTATTGTCAATTAACCATAAATAATTTATATCCGAAGTAACAACTTCATTCCTACAAATCTCCCACTAAAAAAAGGCCTTGGTGACATCCTCATGCTTGATCATTAAAAAAAATCATCAGCACGCTCACTAATTAATCAAATACTACTCCCTCCTCACAAGGTCGTATTAAGTTGAAGAGTCAAACTTGATAGATTTGATAAAAAATTAGTCTACTTATGCACATCTTTGGTGCACATATATGTATTAATAGATCAATTTCTCATATATCTTTTAATAAGATATTGACTCTTATATCAGTTAGTAATATATGTAGAGTGGATATATTAAGTTTTCTAAACTCAGTTGAGTTAATTAGTAGATTGAAATGTGAGTATTTGATGAAATTGGAAAAGGATATCTTCTCTATAAATGAACATTAGAAACGTGTACTAACAATTTTACATAAATGATGAAATATCATGCTCCCACCCTTAATTAGAAGTATCTATCTTGCATTAATATTAATTATAAGAGACCAAGACCGTCCTTAGGATTAAATCCTCATGCACCTATGTGTGTTCTTGGTCCTATATAAGGGAGCATATGAGTTGCTGTACTTAATCATCTTGGTTAATCAGGTCTTTTGTTCCTTAGCCCAGCGAAACACCACCTGCTAGATTACCATCACGATGTTTTGTGGAAAACTGACACTTTTCATCTTGCTAGTGTATGCAATAACTTCTCCCCACCTAGTGAATGGTGGGAAACAGACATGTGTTAAACCACACATGAAGGACAAACTACTCCGCACATGTTATCCTTGGATCAAGCATGGATTTGTCCGTTATTATCTACCACCAAATAGTCCCTGTTGTGCGGAGGTGAGAAAGGTGCGAAACATGGACATGAACTGCGTCGCCTTGATGCTTTCACCTAAAGACAGGGAGACATATGATGTGGACAAGATCAGGGGGCTTCAAACTTTGTGCCAATTGCGTTCTCCTCCTTCACGTCGTAATAAAGATGGTAAAAAATTCATGGATTGCTGGTCTATTTCTTAGTATGTACACACCATGCCAGCACTGCTAGTCTGCTAAGCTGATAAAACGAATATTCCTGTTTCTTGCCTGGTCATGGTGTGAACGGGCAGCTGTGACGGCAAATAAAGTAATGTGCCCATAACAAGGGCTTGAAAAGAAGATACATATATATGCTAATTTAATTGAATGATAGAAGCGTGAACGTTCTGATATGTATCTTCGACATGAGAAAAGGTGTTTGATTGAAATGTGGGCACTTTTATGCCTATGTTCACTATTTAATGATTTCATCTTCATGGAACTTTTATGCATTTTGTCCAATGGGTCATTGCTGCCTATTTAAAATAAATTGGCAGTGAATATATTTCAGTGCTGTTTTAGATCGGAACTGGTGGTGAAAATATATACTACCACCGGATCCAACCGCAAACCAGTGGTGAAATTGTTTGAGCTCTTTTACAGCACACAATACTAGTGTCCAGTAGTATATAGTATTGGTTAAGAATAATTTAGTAATTTACCCTATACCTATTTATTTTAAGAATTTTAATTGGTAACAATTCTCACTCTCTAATCTGTAATATAATCATATCAATTCAAAATAATAAAAACATAAAAGAATACTAATTAATAACATAGTACAGAAATTTTATTTCGTTTTTAATATATTATACTAATGTCATTCAATTACTTTACTAGATTACCCCTAGCCCACTATACTACCCTTAAATACTACTGTATCACTAGGACCATTTTGTATAGTATACAATTAATCTCGACCATCGGATCTTTATATACTAGTCCTTTTTAACCGCTATTATATAGTGGTATTGTGCGCTGTAAAAGAGTTCAATTGTTTTCACTATTGCGAACCGCTGGTGAAAATGGCCCATGATGGCGACATCCACAGTTCACCTGAAAAAGTTTTTAAGTTTTATTAGGTTAGATGAAGACAAAGTTTACATCCAAATTATAGAGATCCATGGCATTTAAAACATTGTAGTCTAAAAATTTTCATTTCAAAATATTTAGATGCCTAACTATTTATGAGTCTGGTTTGGTACCTATCAAATAAATATGAAGTCAACGTTAAAACCCTGGTACTCAATGGGATCTCAACTACACTGGTAAATTGTTTATTGGGATTTACTTGAATGTACAAATATATCTTCTAGTCGGAGTAAGGGGGTCAATTTTTTTTTGTGTTGTCGTGCGTCTGTCGATCTGCCGCTCCCCGTTTTTTTTCATCCGTCTGCCATGACCACGCCGCCGCCGATGTTTTTCGTCGGCCGTCTGCTGATCATTATAAGCGATTCGATCGCCCAAAATCACGCCAGTGAACGCTCAGCCTTCCATTTTTCCATCCTTCGCCCTCCATCAACACACTCCCAAACACAGTGCCACTCAGCTGGAGGACTTCGCCCTCCCAGAAGAAGGAAGAACCCCGCTCCGCAGGACATCAGGAGGACCGGGCGGGCCAGCGCTAGTCACCAGGACGCGTTGTGAATTTCCCCGCGCCGCGAGGGCCTTCCATGGCTGCAAAACTGGCGCCCCTGGTTCAGTCCCCCACCGCTTGTCTTCTCCCCGCGACCGCAGCCGTTCCACCATGGCTTCCCAACCTCCACCACTCGCCTGATCTTTGCTCGGCCGTCCCTAGCTCCCAACGTGCGTCAGGCAGTCAGCGAAGGGACCCAGGCTCTCCTTGGCAACTGACGTCGATGCCAGCAGGGATAGAAAACCGGACTGGTATGTGTACACGTGGTCAAATGTCTGGTTTAAGGAGATCGAGGTTGTCAAGTAAACGGTTTTCTAGATCATGATTAAATTTTAGAGTTTGAACAGAGTTGAGAGGGTAAGGTGTTCTTCTTCCTAAATAATTTCCCCTGCCATAATATCCTCTATCCACACCGGGGATGATGTTTCACCATTTACTGTGACATATATATAACTGTTTCCTTTGAATATATGGGATCCAAGATGTCTATCCCTAATCCCATGGATATGACATCTTTAATCGTGGCAATGGATTTATTTTCTCGTATTGAAGATATCCATATCTTCATCGAACCCCCACACCTCATTCAACATATGCAGGTCAACTGAATCAAACAAATTCAAGTTAACTAGTGTCCAGTGGTGGCCGGCCCTAATGAATTTTCAATAACTAGCCAAATATGCCATACAGAAGATCTAGGGCACAGATTTGGCTAATAAAGAATTCCCCATGTTTTGAGATTTTATAGGATTTTTTCTTTTTTTTTTTAACGTGTCCACCTAGGATCCTAGGTGGATTGGTGTAGAGGCCTCAAAAGGAGCCTTCAATTAGTAATAGTAAGATATATGGTTAGTTAAATGAATATTCATATCTAATATATATCCTTGGTTTCATTGATATCTCATAATTTATCGTGACAATGGGATTTTTTTTTGTACTCTGTTTCAAAAACAAAACATAGGATGGCTGTAATATCTCTCTTTGTTGGGACTATACGAAAGGGATGCAAATGCACATTTTGGTGCATCTAAGTATCTAACAAACTCCCGTGCATCGTCATCATGGTGTTGCATGGTTTTGGTGGTCACGGTGTTGCATGGTTGTCCTTCAGCATCGTAGTGGCTCATTCTCATACTCTGCCCCTCGGGGATATGGCTACCACTCCCGACCCATTGTTACAAATTGTACACATCGGTTGACTATGTCAGCTCTTATGCTGGTAAAATGGTATGACCGTGTAGACGGTCTGCAGTAGGGTAGCAATGAGCAGGATGATGGCAGCCACTAGGGAGATGAACACCCAGGGGTTGCCTAGCTAGGTAAGTGTGAACAAAGCGAGCCCGCAACTTGTTCCATCGCTTATCGCAGTGGATGCTCACCTTACGCTGCACGAGGTGCAGCTTGCTGTACGGGCTCAAGACACCCGTGTAGATGTTGTTGAACAGCTTAGCCACCGCGTTGTCACTGTCAAACGTGTGTACAAGCACGCCTTTGCATTGGACCTTAACAGCGCCACGTCAGCAGCGTTGTTGATCATGTTTCTCATGAAGGACACGTAGGATACCACGTCATCCCCAGCACAGGGATGCAGCCGCTCGAACGCCATCAGGTTGAGCAGGAACCTCTCGGTGTCGTGGCGGACCCTGAGCATAGGCATGTGAACCACGCTCTTGGTCACACCCTTCAACACGGGATCCTTGAACTCGACGTCGCCGAACTTGCGAGTTCTGCTCTTCTTGAAATCGATGCCGGCCTCGCTGAGCACCTGGGCGCAGGGCATGGTGTTCTCCCACTTCTTCGAGTCTAGTGGGCCGCTAACTCGGTCAGCAACGGCGACGGAGATGTAGCATCTGTGAAGAAGGTCCAGTGGGTGCAGAGCCGGTTCGTTGATGTTTTTCGCCTTTGGAGCTGCGAGGAAATTTCGGAGCATTTCGTTGGTATCTCCAGCACTCTGCAACCACAGTTTAGTACATATATGGGAAGTCGTAATTAAGACACAAAGAACAAAGATGTATATATATAAATATATATATACTGGATGCATCATGCATGCCACTGTGACTAGATATGTGAGTGTATGAAGAATTATAAGCTGAGAGAGAGAGAGAGAGGGGGAGGGAGATTATAGTTAAGCACATACTGCAGCAACGCCGCCACGCCGTGCAGTTTCAAGCTTCTGTATGGCGAGTAATGGCAGCTGGTTCTCCATGGCGACCACATCCATGCGGATGCGCCCCCATATAAGAAGGGAGCGGGGATCCCTGGGATCACTGGCCGTGAAATCCCCAGCCGTCGCTCCCGTTTCGTGTGCAACCGCCCACACCGTCTCCAACAAGAAGCATCCATCCGTGACCATCATCTTTACGAACGTTTCCCTGTTTGCACCCCGCCATGAGGCATCTAGGCCATCGTAGGCCCTCTCCATCTGGTCCGCCACCCCATTGATGGCCTCATAGAACTTTTGGACCGGCTTCCCGGACCGATGAACCAGGCGTCTCATTGCCTGGACCTTGTGATCTTCCATGTGCTCGATGTTGGAATCTAGTCCTATGAACACTTCTAACTCACGCCAGACGGAGGTGGGAGAAGAACAGTGCACACACACGAGATTGGCGACGAACGCCCCGGCCGCTCGAACGGCCTGTATGTTGGCTTGTTTATTCAATCAAAGGACTGGACTCAGACACCGGCTACACAGGATGTACAATGCCTCTTTTGTAGCCCCGTAGCACCTACACACGTAGGACTCCCACCATGCCGATCTCTGCGCACGAACGCTCGCTGAGGACCCGGCCATTCTCCTGGCCCATCGTGAGCAACTACTCCACCGAGAGAATCGTTCCTCCAGCTTGATCGTCCACGGCCCGTCGTGCTTATCCCGTAGTTGACGCCACGGCCGCACATCCCTGCAACTACCTAACAAACTGAGCAGTACGCGTGCACACGCGATTGATTTGGCCACGGACCCGAACGCGAGCTCACACTCAGCGCCGTCCTGACTAGACCCAAACTAGCTACCTGAGCAGAACGTGGCCATACCAACGTCCAGGACTCAACACTTCCTACGTGTATGTGACACCCATGCACGTACACTCCCCGGACTACTCTACGAACTCGTGGCACACACGACGGACTCAACAGAACCTAAGAGGATGGGCTCGAACACGAGCACGAACACGCGCACCATCGTCGACTCAACCTGACACACACCATGCACCTACACGGCGTGGTTTATTTCCTAACACTCGCGGCCTTCCTTCCTGTGGTGGAAGGGGCCAAGAGGCACCACCTGTGGCTCATAGGCGTTTTCTCTACTCACACGCTTGATCCATTCTGGCACCTTGTAGATGGAGGCGCCGCTACGTACGGGGCGCCATCACCTGGATGTCATTCTGCATATCTACCACCCATTGTTGGTTAGCACCAGCCATATCCCCAGGGAATGTTGGATACCTGATTTGCTGTTGCTGAAGGCACAGATCACCTCCGTTGCGTCCGTTGCCCAACCTTCTCTCTTCCGCTAGTGAGCTAATTACGACTAACCTTGCGCATAGTGTGGATATGTACTAAGTGGTACTATGTGACTAATTCTCTATTTGTAGCCTAAATATAAGTTGTGCCATCATTATGTCCAAAGACAGATATATACTGCCTCCGATTTTTGGAATATAAGCTTTCTTTAAGACGGGCGAAGGAGGACCGGGGAAGATGAGAGATGTGTGTGTTCCATTAAGTTTGGTACAGACCAACTAGTTGGCCTAAACCATGGGAACAACCCAGCCCCTAGAAGACAAAAGCTGGCACCAGTGGGGGGAGGATATGAGACGAGGGGACTGAACCGATATGAAAGCAGGAATTTTTTAAGGTAGGGGGCATGTTTTGAACAATGAGTCAAGATGCGGTTTGCTAATGTGCCCATGTTACTTTATAACCATAAATAAAAATTGATGTAAGGATCCCTCGCGTATTCTAGAACAAGGGTACTACTATATGGCCTGTTTGGATGCACTCAGCTAAACATAAGCTGCTAACATTTAGCTTAAGGGTTGTTTGGATCCTGGCTAAAACAACGTTTACAATCTTACCTACCATCCAGTTAAAGTCAAGCCATTAATTGGTTTCCCCAAGCTAAAGGGACTAAGGTGCAGTCGGTCGATCGATCAGATCCAAAAGGGCATATGCATGAATTTAGGCTACATAGATTTTACTCAAGGGCGTTGTAAGTGGTAGTCTCGGCCATTAATAATTATCAAACATCAACTGTTTCTGCAAATTAAAAGCCACTTGTGCTTGTTTATTTTAAGGAGCAGCTACCTTTGGCACCATTTCATTGCCTCCTCGTGAAAGAAAGAGGCAACCATGTGGCATCATGTCTTTGCCACTGCTCGCAAAAGAAAGCGGGACGTACGAGTACCACCAAGAGATATTTTTTTTTTGTAAAAAATGTTTTAAAGAGACTGAAAACGTGGGTTTTAGCCATAGGATACATTTCTTATTTACAGCAGCTGGACTTACACCGTTGTCTTTCTTTCTTGGCTCTGGTTTCTCAGCTGCTCAACGACCTCCCCATCTGCAGCATCTCGGGCAACGGCCCACCAGAACATCTTAATCTTCCAACAACCACACCGGGTCGATGAAAGGTCACAAAATTTAGGAGGTTGTACGGCCATGTCTAGGAGTTAGTATAGTATGGAATAGAAAAATAAAAGCATGGTACGGACAAACTTGGACAATGTTTCCTTTTCCTTTACATAATTAAAGAGAGAGACATGCAAGGAGCCTACTCTGCCCAAATATGCGAGAAAGGCAAACATTTAAGCGACCAATGTGGAGAAAGGTTGCTCCATGGAGTGGCCATCGATCTTTCGGCGTCATGTCGCTAGGTTACTATACCAAAAGTCAGTTGGAACTGATAACTTGGAATAACTTGTGGGAGATATATATTTATTTGGTGTGTATGTAAACACTACATTTTTTGTTCGGTCTATCTATCAACATCTAAAAAATCACATTATTGTTCCTATGAATAAAACGGTTGACAAGATTCTGAAATATCTTATGACAACAGAGTCATTGGTAATGAAATTGTTCCGTTTATGATGTTATGTGAAAGCCAAACTAGTTTTATGACAATAACACGCAATCCGTCGCTAAGGCAGAACCCAAAATCATCATAAACTACTATGCTCTAATTTGTGATGATGTTTTAAAACAAACTGTTATTTTTCTTAATTTTTTTGTTTTTTATATTAAAAATGCTTACGCCTATCAATGGTAATACTTGTTCGACATAATGTTTTTCTGTTATGTAAAAGAATTCTTATAAAATCTTTGGTTCTTATAGCCACATGTTTTAGCGTGGCATAAAAATAAATTTTGCTACCTCTTTTATTGGACTCGAAACGGAGATCTGGTCAAGGAACCCTAAAACATGTTTTGTTGATCTAACCAATTCACCAGGAACAACATGATATGTACAATGATTAACATAATTTGATTCATGTTGTGGCGCAAGACGTACAAGATCATGGGCTATGATATGCCCAAAGGCATGGTCATGTTTGTAAACATGTGGCGATTTGCAGGGACCCAAGTATTTGGACGATCCGGAGGAGTTAGCCAGAGCGGTTCGGGAACGGCAACCTTGACTATAAGGGAACGAACTATGAGTTCCTCCCTTTTGGAGCTGGTCATCGGATTTGCCCGGGGATCAACCTAGGGGTGGGAAACATTGAGCTTGCGCTGGCGAGCCTTCTTTACCACTTTGATTGGAAGCTGCCTGATGGAGTCGAGCCCAAGGATGTCGATGTATGTGAGACTGCAGGAATAGCTCAAGAATACCCTGTTAATCGCATTCCTCCATCTAATGTGTAAATAATAAGGTGGATACCTATAGTATCGTGTGAAATAAAAGTCAGGCTTTACATGCATCATGCTTGTAATAAATCTTTATGTTATGTAATTAATAAATCTTTATGGTATGTAATAAAGCTTAATTTACATGCCTGCTTGTGTGTCTATCAAGTCACGAGAATCTTTATGTTATGTAATAAATTTTTTCCTGCAAGTATGTGGCCTGATTAGAAAAGAATTTTTTATATGTATTTTAGCCTTTTAAAAACTAATATTTTTAAAAATAACACACCTCAGAATAAATTTCTAAGAAACATTTATTTGGGTGACAAACAACATGATGTATTTTGGTCCAACAAGCAATGAGATAGATCCACATTCAAAGAACGCATGTCTTCAGGGCCGGCCCTAGACTAGTGCGGACAGGACGGCAACCGCCCTGGGCCCCCACAAATGAGGGGGGCCATCTAGATGTACATGTAGTGCATATATTAAGGTCTGGCCTGCTACCCTGTTCTAATTCTTTAGAATTTTAGCCTAGTCAAGCCAAAACTAACATTTGTGATTATGTGATTCGTCAGAAAAGGGAATGAAAACTACTTTGTTTTCTCCATATAACAGGATTCTTTGTCCTGAGGAACCGCTAGTATTAAACCCTGTCATTAAGTACATCTGTCGTTTTCACAATGCAAGCTTATCCCATTAATAACCAACATAAATCTAAGAAAACCTTACTTATACAATTTTTCATCAAAAGGTGTATCTTTGTCACAGATATACATTTAGGACTAATACTAGTATATATATTCTACATGAATTCTATCATATCTTGTGCAGTGTATTAGCGACTATCTATCACAACCATATCTGATCTAAAATAATCTTCCAACCATATCCAAAAAACTATTGTGTGTATCTCGTATCTCGTGCATTAAATTCATTGACGGCTGTGGAGTGCTTTCTTTCATACATATATATATATATATATATATATATATATATATATATATATATATATATATATATATATATATATATATATATATATATATATATATATATATATATATATATATATATATATATATATATATATATATATATATAGTGCAAGGCCAAGTTTTTTACAGAACACAAGGATCCTTCCACAACCACCTATTAGCGGTGGTGGCAACATGGTTCCTGTGAAAATGGTATTTCTCTTCCTGTTATTGTGCTCAACAATTTCATTAGATCCAGTAGCAGCTGACGGAACATGTACCGAAGAACAGAAGGCAAACATCGTATTCCACTGTAGGGAATACATCAAGAAAAGGGCCCCGTCATTCCCCCATCATATCTGGACGAGTGTTGCGTGGCTGTGAGAGCGGTACCTAGTAGAGACATGGAGTGCATAATTCGTCTACTTTCAAATAAACAGAAGAAGAAATACGACGAAACTAAGATCAGGAGATTCCATGACCTCTGCGAAATTGAGAATGAGCGCTCTCCTTCTCACCAGGTAGGAACGGGATTTGCTGACATTTAATAAATTATTTATTCATGATCTCTTTCATAGTACTGTATAATATTCTGTACAATGTCGTTTCTAAGTAGTGATAGAGAATGAACAAATATATTTATTCTTCTAACAGTTGTCCTTCAAATGTCCTCTTCCAGGCGATGATGTGAAAGAGATGGCTGTAAGCCCCTGGTGTTGCATGACATTATATAGCAAGTTTGATGAATAACAAAAGCAGCTAAAATCAATTGAAGTGTGATCATTTGACATGAACTCTGTGTTGATGAAAAGGAATTTTTTGATAATGTGTTGATGCCATTTCATTTCTATTTGATCGTTTTCTTTGTCTCGGACACGCCGGATTTGTGTCTTCCACTACTACAAAAAGCATTTTTGGAGGCGGGCAAAAAACATTTTCGAAGGCGGTTTTTGTGTCCGCCTCCGAGCATGCGCTTCTATTAGTGAGGTATTAACAGAGGCGGGTGTAGATTAGGGAAAAAAAAATGGAAAAGCCCGCAAGGCCCATCACGGGCCCGGCAAGCCCATCGCCGCGCCGCTGCTGGATCCGCCACCGCCGCCCCTGCTGGATCCACCACTGCCAGATCCACCGCCGCCGCCGCTGCTGTGGACCGGAGGTGCGGGTTACCGAGCGACCACAGGGAGCCTGCGGTCGGCGAGCACCCGCCAAGGAGCCATTCATGCCGCCGTCACAGCGTGTTGGCGAGACGCGAGGCCCTGAGCGACCCCGGTGAGCATGCGACCGAATTGCATCCGTCATGAAGCCGTCCATGTCCGCGCAAGGTACGGGGCAAGGCGGCGATGGATCTACAATGACCTGCTTCCCCTTGTCCTTGGCAAGTGAGGCGGGAGACCAGGACCTGGGCGACGATCCTGCAGACGAGGAATCAAAGGAGTAGTACCTCGGGCGAGGGAAGGGCGCGTCGCAGCTGCCGCCGCGGCAGCGAGGGCGGACCTCGGCGCAGCCGCCGTCGTGGGAGCGGCAGCATTGGGTGAGGGAAACAGGAGAGAGCGAGATGGGAAAGGAAGGATGAAAACCCTAGAGGCTTGTTATATATGAACCCATCTAATGGGCTACATAGGCCCGATTTGGGCCTGAGCGATTTTAGGAGGCGGATATTTTTCATTTTTGGAGGCAGTTGGTTTTGTCCGTCTCCGAAAATCGATTTTAGGAGGCGGACAAAACTAACCGCCTCCATAAATGAAAAATGACCGCCTCTGTTAATCACCGCCATTAACAGAGACGGACATTTTTCTGTCCTCCTCTGAGGTCATTTTTTGAGTGTCTTCTAAAATGTTTTTTTGTGGTAGTGTTCTGTGTTCTGAGGCAAATGGGAGCCTTCAATTTCCCTACTATGGCAGAAAATGGCTTAAAGCCGATCAGGCTGGGACAGCCGGTCTGAACCGTCCGTACAAGCGGTTAGACAAGCTGGGCCCTGTAACCGATCTGGCAATGTGCCAAGCGGTCTGACCGCTTGTCTACGAGTCCGAGTAGAATTGGAGTTTTTTCACGTTTTTAGATCTGTACAAAGACTTCCTTGCGGGGCCAGACCTTTCCACCCTATAAATATAAAGGGTCATGGCCGATTGAGTCCCTCTACCCAATCGTCTTACTTTTTATCTCCGAACCCTAACTTTTCCATCCCTTTGCTTTCCTTCGTCGTCTCTACGGCGTTTTAGGACGTTCTAATTGGCCTTGCCGACCTTAGAACAACCCTAGGTTCGCAGCCTCCGACGGGGTCCCTCCCGAGGTTGTGATCGTAGGCTTTTGCGGCACTTCTTCTACAGGTGGTCTGACCAACCACTATAGGCGGTCTGACCGGCTGCGCTCAGAAGCTCCAACAAGGAGAATTCGACGACCGCGCGATCTAGCGCTTTCGTGTGTTGACTAGAAGCGCGTCAACATATTTTGGCGACTCCACTGGGGAGAGAAATCTGGTTTTTGAAGACCGATCTACTATCCCTAGCGATATGGGCTTCGACATTGGACAAGACGACATCGTGGCGGCAACGCTTGAAGATCTTAGTGCCAAAGATCATGAGAGATTCATGGCGCTCCAGAAGCATCTCGAGGCGGAGTTCTTAGAGACGTTTCGGAAGGATCGTGAAGATCGTCCGGTGAAAAGTGTTCAAGACTTCGTGATGCCTTCCTTCAAGATGAGTAAGAGGCAAATGAGGTAATTGACAATGTAAGCACTTCTGCACCTCAACCCTCTGCATCTGTTTCTATGGGTCCAAATTTTTCGGATCGCGATGCGTTAGTTGAGCAATTGCTAGAACGACTCAAAAAATTAGAAGAGAAGTCATTAGATACTCGTGAATTACCTGAGCATAATATTTTCTATGGTATGCCACCGAATTATTTTGCTGGATAGACCCCACCACCACCTAACTTGCTCAGACCAAAAACAATCAATGCAGATGGGTCAGTGGTGGCTGGTTTTACAGCAGTCAGACCGCCAGCACGGCCGGTCCAACCGCTACGGGCAGTCAAACCGCGTGTACAAGCGGTCAGACCGCTGATTCTGGTAGTCAAATTAATTCTACTAATGCTATGGTGTTCACGCCGGAGCAACCTTTGCCATTGTCTACTGTTCCAAACTCGGTCTCCCCTGGTCGTGCTGGTCCAGTAGCTAACGCGGGTGTTACATATTCCACAACTATGCATACTACGCAATCGGATGGTATCCCCGATGAAGTTTTTGATACATAGAGGAATATACAGAATAGACATGCACCTCACCTGAATTATATGAATGCTATGCAATCATCGGCCCAACAAAACCCCCAATAGGCCGAATTCGCTTGATTCAGGGATAAATTGTCTGATGTGATGAGAAATAAGCTAGGTGTTGATTTTGGTAACACAAGAATATAGTGGAAATCATGAGATGAAATTGGCAGATTTAGCATCGGTTAGACAGGGTTGGGATGAAACTGTCTCTCAATTTATGAGAAGATTTAAATATATTAAAACTGTTGCTTTAATTTGTCAATTTCTGAAGTTGATCTTGCTGGCTTATGTTTTAGAGGTTTGAAATCCTCCATTAGAGAAAAATAGATAATTGTGATTATTATTCGGTCGCACAAGTTCATATTAGAGCCAAAGTGGCTGAAGGCCGAATTAATAAAGAAAAGGAAGGTTTCAAGACACGTCGGTCTAATGTTCATTTAGTTGATCATGAATCTAATAATTCGACCGATGATGATAATGATGTTTATGTAGCAGAGTTTGTTTGGCCTACTAATAAGAAAACTGTGTCATGCTCATCTCTTAAGCCGATTCATAAGAATCGGCAAAAAGACATAAAGTTTACCTTTGATGTGTCCAAATATGATCTTATATTTGATGAATTGCATAAATTTGGTTACATCAAGATTTCTCATGCTTTACCACCTACGGAGGAATTGAGGAACGTGCTTATTGTAAGTTTCATAATTCTTTCTCACATGCTACTAATGATTGCAGTATTTTCCATCGGCAGGTTCAATCGGCTATTAATGAGAGCCGTTTGAAGTTTCATGAGATGTAGATTGATGAAACTCCTTTTTAAGTCAACACCATGGAATTATAGCAGCCCATGGTCTTGGTTCTCGGCCGCATCAAGACGAGTCTACCAAGGGAAAGAACGTGATTATTGGGAAGAAAGACCATCTTCAAAAGAGTCGATTCGAGAAGTGACTTATGAGAAGACAACTGATGGTAAAGAGTCTTTCAAGGTCACTGTGAAGTCCTCTGGACAAGGGGGCAAGGGTCGGTCGGTACTCCCAGTTTGCAGGTGCCCAGTTTTGATCTACTACAGGCGGTCAGACCGGCTGCGCTAGTCGGTCAGACCGCCTGTCCCCATGGACGCCCAAAGATGTTGATTCCGAAGCATCTAGAAGTTGGTACTTAGAAGATGAACGTGGCAAAAGAACAGGGGGTTCATAAGCCTAAAGTCACGCTTTATGACAAATACATCAAATAAAAGGCCGTTCCAAGCGATCGGCCGTTAAAAAAATAATGAGATCATCGATTCAGTATGAGAGGGTCCCTTCACCTCCTCGTATGAAGTTGGATCCGGTGTGGGATGACAATGGAGTGATGTGGGTGCCATATCATTCAATAGTGCAACCTTCGTTTCATCCTGCCTGGGAAGGTCCAAGAAAGCACTTGTCGGACAAGATTATATATCCTGGTCATGACCGATCGGCTTTTCGCCAATCTGGTCCAGGGCCCTGGTCACAGGCGGTTAGACCGCCCGTTATGGTCGACTGCCAAAGGCTCCTCCTAAGCAGGTCTATCGACTCAAGAAGAAGGAGGAAGTGCAGAACATGGATGTGGACTCAGAGAGGACTACTGAGTTTGATATTATTCAAGTTGGAACTATGGATGTTCCTATTGAGAAAAGTCTGGCTACGAAGCTGACTTCTAGTGGAAAGGTGACGGAAGATCAGGGGTCTAGTGTTAGCAAGACTCAGCATCGCTTTCTTCTGAAGTGGTGTCCCGAAGGTTTGACTCGTACACAGAAGAGAAAGCTTCAGAGACTTCGTTTTCGGGAAAGGCAAGAGCAAGAGTTGGAGAAGCAGAGAGATGAATTCTTCAACCAGAACAGGTTGATGATTCCCCAGAAGAAAGGGTGGAAGCCAAAGGAAGACCCACAGGCGGTCCAGACCGCCTGTCATTCAGGACCGGTGGCTCAGGCGGTCAGACCGCCTGTACAGGCGGTCAGACCGGGTGACGCAGAAGCGCCTGGTGTTTCTTCTTCTAGTTCTTTGGCTTGTGACAGCAAGTTACCATCGGTTCCCACTGCTGAGGACGATGAAGAACTTGTTGATTACAGTTCTTCTCCAGAACGCATGAATCTTGATGTGAATGTGCTTCATATGTCTATGAATGGAGACATGCTTTCGGAGGAGGAGGTTGCTCATCTTGATTTTGGTCCCAAGGAAGCTATATTTCAGAAGCTTAAAACTGAAGACAATCACTTCAAGGCCATATATCTGAAGGGTCATATCAACGGGAGGCCATTCTCACGGATGTTGGTCGATGGAGGGGCTATTGTGAACTTGATGCCTTACTCTTTATACAAGAAGCTTGGAGGTTCAGATTCGGAGCTGATCAAGACCAACATGACCGTCAGCGGCATTGGAGGAGGAGGGCCAATTGGTGCCAAGAGGGTGATCTCTATAGAGCTTACTATTGGGAGCAAGGCCTTGGCCACTGCTTTCTTTATCGCTGAGACTCAAGGTAAATTTAGTTTAATCTTGGGTCGTGATTGGATTCATGCGAATCAGTGCATTCCTTCTACTTTGCATCAATGTTTGATTCAGTGGGTAGATGATGATGTAGAGGTTGTGCATGGTGATACTTCTACTTGTGTTGCTTTAGCTGATAGCTCTTTGATTGTCATTCATGATGATGTTAGATGTTTGTCAGGCTTAGATCTTTCTGAATTTGAGTTTATCAGTTGTACTAAGAATGGCTTCATCCCTGCTGTCATAAAGCCGATGAACAATCAGCTGAACAAACTCATGTGATTTAATGGATAATCGAGAGTGGTTGCAGCAGAGACTTGAACACTACCCGTCGCATCAGAACGATATGTGTGAAGCTATTGAAGACTTTGATGATATAATCAAGCTAGGATGTGGTTTTATGTCGGCCGATCCTCTTCAGGAGATAGACATTGGTGATAGTTCTATACCCAGGCCGATGTTTGTAAACAAGAATTTAGATCCTGCTTTTAAATCTGAGTTAATAAAGTTGCTAAAAGAGTATGTCGATTGCTTTGCTTTGAATTATCATGAAATGCCTGGTTCAAGCCGAGAGCTTGTTGAGCATTGGTTGCCTGTTAAATCTGGTTTTAGGCCTTGTAAACAACCGACTAGGTGTTTTAATCCTGAAATTTATGACCGAGTTAAAGAAGAAATAAATCATTTACTAGAAGTAAAGTTTATTAGACCTTGTCGATATGCTGATTGGATTTCTAATATTGTGCCTGTGGAGAAAAAAGGGACGGGTAAGATTAGAGTGTGTATTGATTTTAGAAATCTTAATCGTGCTACTCCTAAATATGAGTATCCTATGCCAATAGCCCATATGCTTATCGATGCTGCTTTTGGACATAGAACGATTAGTTTTCTTGATGGCAATGCTGGTTACAGTTAAATATTTATGGCCAAAGAGGATATATCCAAAACGGCTTTTGTATATCCAGGCTTTGTTGGTTTATTTGAGTGGATTGTTATGACTTTTGGTTTATAGAATGCCGGTGCTACTTATTAAAGGGCAATGAATTTGATTTTCCATGATTTGCTTGGTATTATCTTGGAAGTCTATATTGATGATATTGTTGTTAAATCGGCTGGAAGTAATTCTCATTTGGCCGATTTAAGACTTGAATTTGAAAGAATGTGTCAGTATGGTTTAAAGATGAATCCGCTCAAATGTGCTTTTGGTGTATCGGTCGGGAAGTTTTTAGGCTTCATAGTTCATGAGAATGGCATAGAGATTGATCCTAAAAAGACCGATACTATTGATAAGTTGCTGGCGCCTAGCTCTAAGAAGGAGTTGCAAAAATTCTTAGGCAAGGTGAATTGTTTGAGAAGATATATTTGTAATTTGTCGGGGAAGGTGAATGCTTTTACTCCTTTGCTTCGTTTGAGAGATGATGCTGAATTTACTTGGGGGCAAGATAGCAAGAGGCATTTGATGAGATCAAGCATTATTTATCTTCGCCTCTGGTTCTTCGGGCACCTAGGAGAGGGGTTCCTTTCAAATTATATATTGCGGCCAAAGAAAGTATTATTGGAACTGTTTTGATTGAAGAGACCGAAGGAAAGGATTATATTATTTGATATGTAAGTAGAAGATTATTGGACGCCGAAACAAGGTATACTTTCATTGAAAAGTTATGTTTGTCATTATATAATGTTTGTACAAAGTTAAGGTATTATTTATTATTAAATACTTGCATAGTTGCTAGTCAAGCTGACATAATTATATATATGTTGCATAGACCTATACTAAATGGTAGAATCGGCAAAAGGGCTTATGCTTTGATTGAATATGATTTAGTCTTTGAGCCATTAAAATTTATGAAAGGACAAATCGTTGCCGATTTTATTGTTGAACATAGGATTGATGAGCATCTTGATTTAAATATCGGCTATATTACTTTTACTCCATGGAAATTGTATTTTGATGGATCGGTTTGCAAAAGTGTTTGCGGAGTTGGTGTTATTATTATATCACCAAACGGTATTTTTTTTAAGCTCTTAACCGATTAGATCATAAATGCACTAACAGCCAAACCGAATATGAAGCCTTGTTATTCGGGTTGGAGATTTTACATGATATGGGAGTGAAACATGTAGAAATATATGGTGATTCTCTAGTGGTGGTGCAGCAAGTATCTAAGGTTTGTCAATGCTTCGACGGGTTTTTAAATGCTTATCTTGATAAATGCTTAGATATTATAAATTGCTTCGATGAATTGTGATTTATCATGTACCAAGAGAAGAGAATCCTAGAGCTAATACATTGGCATAGCAAGCATTATGCTATAATGTTCAGAAATGAATTTTTCATGAAAAGAAGCCGATGTTTCGAGAGGCCGATGTTTCTGCTCTGGAACAGACGGTTCGACCGCCTATTACAGCCGGTCTAACTGCCTGCATAGGCGGTCTGACCGCCTGTATCTCTGAAAACACCTATTCGGCTGTTAATGATTCTCAATCTGTTGTGGCCAATGTTGGCGATTGGAGGAAGCCTCTGGTGGAGTATTTGCAGGATACAAGCAGGTCAGTGGATCGAAACGTCCGACGATGGGCTTTTAAATTTACTTTGGTTGATGGTGAGCTATATCGCCGGACCATGGATGGGTTGCTTTTGAAATGTTTAGATCCTGATCAAGCTAGGTTGGCTATGGCAGAGGTTCATATAGAATTTGTGGTACACATCAATCGGCTCGAATGATGAAATGACTCCTTAGGCGGGCTTGCTTTCATTGGCCTACAATGATAGCCGATTGTTTTCGTTACTACAAAGGATGTGAAGAGTGTCAAAAGTTCAGGGATATTCAGTTAGCACCTGCTGCGTTGATGCATCCAATCATTAAGCCTTGGCCCTTTAGAGGATGTGGTTTGGTTTTTGTTGGTAAGATTCATCCTTCATCATCCAAGGGACATTGTTTTGTGATTGTGGCTACTGATTATTTTACTAAGTGGACTGAAGCTATTTCCCTCAAGAACATGACACATAGAGAGGTGATTGAGTTCATTACTGAGCATATTATTCATAGATTTAGGATTCCTCAAACATTGACGACGGATCAAGGGACGTCGTTTATATCTAAGGAGGTACGTGAGTTTGTTGAATCCTATGGTATTAAGTTGCTCAATTCATCTCCATATTATGATCAAACTAATGGTCTAGCCGAGGCTAGCAATAAGATTTTGATTAAGCTCATAAAGAAGAAGATTGAAGATCATCCTAAGTGATGTCATGAGGTGTTATCTGAAGCATTATGGCCGCATCGTATTTCTAGACATGGAGCTAACAAGGTTACTCCGTTTGAGCTTGTCTATGGTCAAGAGGCCGATTTGCCCGTTGAGGTGAATCTGACCGCTTATAGATTGGCTAAGCAAAATGATCTTGATGCTAGCACGTATTGTGCTTTAATGATGGATAATATTGATGAAGTGACTGACAAGCGTATGGAGGCCTTGGAGAAGATTGTTAAAGATAAAAGAAGAGTAGCTCGAGCATATAACAAGAAGGTAAAATTTAAATCCTTTCAAGTTGATGATTTAGTTTGGAAGACTATTTTACCTATAGGAACGAAGAGCAACAAATTTGGCAAATGATTGTGGAGTTGGAAAGGGCCATATCGTATTGTGAAAAGTTTGCTCTGGGAATTCTTATATGGTGGAGACTTTACAAGGATATCAGTTGCCGAGAGCACTTAATGAAAAGTACTTGAAGAAATACTATCCAAGTATTTGGCAACATGCTTGAAAGGATATGGCCGATATATGATATCGCCCTTAGAGAAAAATGGCCGACAACAGAGGGTCGCCCTTAGTCTGATTAAATGTTTTGTTGTAAACAAAGCTTTACCAAAAAACAGGGGGGGCATATGTTGATGGCAGAAAATGGCTTAAAGCCGATCAGGCTGGGACAACCAGTCTAGACCGCCTGTATAATCGGTTAGACCAGCTGGGCCCTGTAACAGATCTGGCAATGTGCCAGGCGGTCTAACTGCCTATCCCCGAGTCCGGGTAGAATTGGAGTTTTTTCACGTTTTTAGATCTGTACAAAGTCTTCCTTGCGGGGCAAGACCTCCCAACCCTATAAATATAGAATGCCGTGGCCGATTGAGTCCCTCTACCCAATCGTCTTACTTTTTATCTCCAAACTTAACTTTTCCATCCCCTTTGCTTTCCTTCTTCGTCTCTACCGCGTTTTAGGACGTTCTAAGTGGCCTTGCCGACCTTAGAACAACCTTAGGTTCGCAGCCTCCGACGGGGTCCCTCCCGAGGTTATGATCGTAGGCTTTCGTGGCGCTTCTGCTACAGGTGGTCTGACCGGCTGCGCTCAGAAGCTCCGACAAGAAGAATTCGACGACCAAGGGATCTAGCGCTTTCGTATGTTGACCAGAAACGCGTCAACTCATCTTCCACTATTCTGAACCTACCCTCCATGGTACCTTGCCATCTCATCTTCAAGCCTCGTGTAGCTGTCGAAATAGCCACTAACGCTGAACCCTTCAAACTGTACAGCCTTAGAGATGAAGCAGCCATGGTTGCATAAGCCATTTGGGTCCTCCAGATTGTATCCAGCAGAAAAAGACACTGCCGCCACGGAAATGCCCAGCAATGCACCGCCTCCAGTTTCTTCAAAGAAAAAAATGCACCGTCCAGCTTCACGCCAGCCACGTTGTCAAAGTAGATGTTAATGGCATCCAAAAGGTATGGCTGGAACATGGCCGCAGCACGGTCCGTGTCGGGGGATGTAATCCTAGCTGCCACCAGATGGGCCAACCTGCCTCCCAAAAGGGGGCCTAGATTGGTTCATTGGTATAGGGCATCGGGTATCGCTCACTACCGGAAAATCCTAATATGCCGAGAGCTTCAATCTTTGCCATGAGCCAAACGTCAGGCTCTCGGCAAATCAGACGTTCGCCGTGAGCCAAGCCTCTAGACTCTCGGCAAAGGAACAACCGTCGGCAACAACTACGTTTGCCGTGAGCCTATAAGGTCGGGCTCTCGGCAAAGTTTGCACTCTCGACGAACGCGAACTTCGCCGAGAGCTTGAGCAAAGACACTCTCGGCAAACTCGGACCTCTCGGCATACGTGATCACGTGCCACGTTCGTGCTCCCACCGCCAGAGACGGCGTGTGGGGCGGCTAACGGCCGTCAACCTCTTTGCCGTGAGCCTACATGGTGCTCACGGCAAAGGGTGCTTTGCCGAGAGCAGCGGACGTCCTCTCGGCAAAACTGGACACGTGGCACGGCATCCGTCAGGTCGGCATGGCCACGTGGCAGCCTCTTTGCCGAGAGTTTTGCCTAAGCTCACGGTAAAGGCAAGGTTTGCCGAGAGCTTACCAAAGCCTCACGGCGAAAGCATGCTTTGCCGAGAGCTTCCTAGCGGCTCTCGGCAAACGTGTCCCACATTTTTCACATTTCAATGCCCAAACAAATTTTCTTAGTTCACACATCCTACAAAGTACAACATGTGAGCATTTGACTATTTTACCAATTTGATTGCTATTTTTAATTTCTTTGTATCAATATGTTCGGTTTATGGAATAATTCTAAGTTGAATAGAGAAACGATTCGAAAAATGGTAAAAAATAAATTAACTAATGAGATTCAGGTAAGTAAGTGTGATGTGAAGCCTTACCAACAAAATAAGAATATATTTTGATGAAAACATGGAAAAGACCACGTGGATTAATAGTTTTGCAATTATTAAAAATAGCAAATGGAGTCCAAAAATCAAGATTTTTGTAGACATCCAATGATTTGGTGTACTAAGAGTGTGGGAAAAGTTAGACGAGGTTTCGGGCAATTTTGTGTCAAACCATGCACAAATCCGAACATCTCCGTAGAAGTTTCGTATACATCACATGTGATCTCTAGAATTTGAACTCAAAGGAAACTTTAAATTTGAGTTTGCATGCAAAACTTTGTGCACATGTTATGGACACTATAATATGGTCAATGTCAAAATTTGGTATTTTTTCAGAATAATTTGATATATATTTCTACTTCATATATACATGAAATAATGAAAATTTACTAAAATACACATGAAATAATGAAATAATATGCAAAAAAATAGGACTTCATGATTTTACTCATCATATGAAATAAGATCAGTATCAACAACACTTTAGAAAAAAGAAATGGAGAGCACAATAAAATAAAAACTAATGGGGAAACTACTCTTTGCCGAGAGCCACAAGGCACGCTCACGGCAAACAGGGTGTTTGCCGAGAGCCCTCCTTTATGCTCACGGCAAAGACCCTAAACCCTATTTCTCCATTTGGGTGGCCGGCCAAAACTTTGCCGAGAGCTTTTTTGTTTGCCGAGAGCTTTTCCTTCACGTCTTTCACCATGGTCAGCTGTTTCAGCGCAGAAGAAGGTCTTGGGTAACCCCAGTTCGCCGCGCGCATACTCCAGTTCGTCAGGATGCTCTGCCCCAGCCAGTGCGCCGCCACCATGGCCGTCGTCGTGTGGCCGGCTCAGCGTGGGCTGTTTCGGTCCGAGTTTAGGTGCTTGCAGCGTTGCTTGTAGTCCCTTGTTGCTCTAAAGTCTGATGAAGTTCGAGTTCTCGCCACCGTTTGGTCGGCTGATGTGCGTCGTTGTGTTGCCGCTGCCTGCGCCACCACGAGCCAACATCCGGGCACCAATCGAAGAGGTAACGAGGGGGAATCAGTTCGCACGGTCAAGGAGGTCATGCGGGTGGTAGCCTCGTCACTGGGGAACTCGCCGCCGACAAGCTTGCCGCCGGTCAAGGCCGGCGCGGCACCGGTCAAGACCGGTGTTCTGTTTTGGGGAAGAAAGGGGCCGTGGCAGAGAGTGAGAAAGGCCAGGGCGTTTTCTGTAAGAATGCGAATTAGGTTTTTACATTTAGATTTAAATTCCGAATTTCACCATTTAATTCATAGAATTTTGTAGAAGTGCCCAAAAATAGTGAAACCAATTTTGTTAGGATTATTTTATTTTATTTCATGCATTAAATTCTTAAAGCTAGGAAAAATAATAAAACTTAAGTATTTATTTAATTGCCTTTCCTTTTAAGGTAAATAAATAAATACTTAATCTTTTCCAAAATTTATAAAAATTATGAATAATGATTTATTAACTAAAAATTAATAATAAATAGGTTTATTTTGATTTATTTATCCTTTTTAGGTTATTAATAATTCTTTTACAACAAATAAAAATTATTTAAGGACAAGTTTAACTAAAGAAAAATGTGGATAGTCTTTTAAAAGGGTAGTTAGTGTTGGCTTGCAACTTTACCGAGAAGTAAAGTTGTGAGTCATGTTTTCAAACTCTTTGCATGTTGATCTCTGACTTGCATTCCGCTGTAGACCCGAAGCTCCAGAAATCGAGTTCGTCGAGCTCGCGGGAGAACTACAACTAATCAAGGAGGTTATTGAGGATCAGTGATTGACAACAGTCGTGTGTGATGTGCTCTTGGCTTTGATGTGTAGGTGTAGGGTGCGACGTCGCGGTCGACGGTGCGTGATGAAGGTCAGGCGTGAAAGGTCATACCGATGGACCGTGGTGAAGGCTGAGCGTGAGTAGGCTTGGGCCGTGGAAGGACAAGCGAAAGGTTCAGGCCGAAGGACCGAGACGGTAAAGGGTGACACGAGTAGGCTTGGGCCGAGGGACCCGAGGATACCGAGCGAAGTCACGGGCGGCTCGCATGGTGCACGGACGAGCAAGAGTACATGGTGAAGATGGCGTCGGTCAACTCAAGAAGGATGGCGATGGCGAGTGCCGAGTAGGCTTGCCGTTGTGATAGAGGCGTGAAAGAGCTCGAAGGGGTCGTGGCACTTGGCGAAGGTCAGACACGCATAGACACTGAGGGTTTGACCGGTTTGGCCTCAAAACCGGGGCTTCGGCAAGTCGTGCGGCGACTAGCTGAAGGGTTTCGGGGGGTTTTCATAAAACCACCACGGAGGCAGGTTTGACCGGTTTGGGCCTCAAAAGCGGGGTTTCGTCATGGCGTGCAGTGTCGGGCGAGAGGGTTTAGGTGGTTTGGCCACAAAACCATCGAGGTGGCGGGTTTTCCAGTTTGGGCCTCAAAACCGGGGGCGAGTCTAGTGCGGCCGGACGGTGTCGGATCAGAGGACGCGTGGCATCATCACGAAGTTTGCGTCGAGGCGAAGCGAAGTCGTGAAGACGCCGGGTCCATCCGGTATACCGATAAAAAGTTGGACGATTTTACCCCTGAGGGGTATTGTGTTGTATGCTTTATGTAGGGGCATTTTGGTCTTTAGGCCAAACGCCTATATATATAAGGGGGCTGAAATTTCAGCTACATCCCTTTGGCTCGTAGATGGTGGGCATCTCATTTAGAGTGAGAGCCTTTGGGAGAGAGGGGGAGAGATGAGAGGCTGTTTGTATTGAGCTTTTAGCCATCCTAGCTTTGACTAGTGTAAGTATTGGCTTGTAACCGAACCTATGTAGTGAATCAAATCATCTATCTTGTGCCAAATATTTTCATCCCGAATTTATCATTTTCGGTGTATTTTTGGAGCTATTTTGGGGGATTTTTCGTTCGTGCAATTTGGCCGCGAAATTTGTGAGATTTGTTGGGGACGTGTGATGCTGGGAACCTTGTGTGTGATCCTCCTTCGAATCCCTCACGGATTTAGCTTGAATTTGAGTTTTTCCCCAAATTTGTTCTTCGTGGTAGGGTTTCGAGTTCATCCCAAATTCGCGAGATTTAGTCGAGATTTTTCGAATCCACTTCACATATATTTTAGCTCTTGTGTGACGCATCTATGGCTGGAGTTTGGCTTCGAATCATCGAGTATTGAAGAAATAATTTGGATTCGAAGCTTTCTCGTGTTCGTTCTTCCTCTGTTCTGTTCGTGCGCAGGGTGGGAGCGAGCGAAGGCAAGCGTACCAGGCAGCAGCGACGCAGGCGTGCTTGCGTTCGTGTGGGCCAGCTGCTAGGCTCGGGCCGGCCTGCTCGACGCGGCAGCTCGCGCGGCTCTCGTGCGTGCGGCCCAAGGCGCTGCAGCCCAGCAGCAAGGTGTGGTGCATGGCGGCGCTCGGCACAGGCGCTCGCGTGCAACAACGGGAAGCAGGCCAGCAGACCGAGCTAGCTCGGTTGGTGCGCGCTCCAGTTGGGGAGGCCACCCGCCCGGGCTCGAACCCGGGTGCTGCACCATAGCGATTTTCCCTGATTATTTTCTGTAGGTGATTTCGCGTGGCGTCACAATAAGACTATGACGTGCCCGTCGTCTACGAAGTCAGCGAGACTTCAGTGATCTCTAGAAGGACGCGAGTTGTATATAGGTTGTAGTTCTAGAGTGTGTGGGTGTGGTGTGAGTGTGTGTGGTGTAAATTTCAGATACTACAGCCTGTGTTACCAGCCTCTTCTCAGCCCGTGCAGCAGGTAGCACGCGGCCCAGCGCAAGGTGAGCACGAGCACACAGGGTAAGCACAGCAAGTCGATTGCTAATTCCCAAAACATGCAAGTGTCGCTTTCATAGAATAGGTAGTTCATTTATCTGATCTTTGCTTGCTTGTCCTGACCGACTATCTCACTGATAGTTTTTGCTAAGTGAACTTGAGCTCTCATTAACTGTAATAGGCTTTAATGATGAATGGGATTTGATTGAGCTTGATGATCATCTGCAAATTTATATAAGCATGGTAGCTGTCTGTTGCTTACTATTTTCTCTGCTAGCACTTGAATGGTTTAACTGAGCAAGCTTTGTAAGAGCAAGTGGATTATTAGTTAGGTGCTTTGTGAGCGGTTCTCTTTTTGTCTAATTCCTATCGCTCCGTATTAATTTGAGAATTTGCTCTGGTCTGAGATTTCCTAATCGTTCCTAGGGTGAGCTTGTCACTAGTTGACTCGTGTCATCTTGAAGATTAGAAGAGAGATGTGTTCGGGTGGCAATCGGGACATAGGCCAAGTTCTTCATTGGATGAATTTTTTATCGGCTCCCATTCACCCCCCCCCCCTCTGGTCGCCCAGTTCGGTCCCACAGTTATCGTGGTTGCCCGAAGTTTGAAGAATCAACTGAACAAACTAATATTTTGCTACTCTAGGCAAGCCCCGGGGCATTTATCTTACCTATTTATTTCTTAATTACCATGAGTCCAAAGATTATGCTTAAATGTTGCATTAAGTCTAGGAATTGATTGAAACTCCTGATGCATGATAAATTCCTTGATAGCAATATCCTTGTCCAATCAAGAAACATGATTAGCACTACCTACAATTGCTATGCTTAGTAAGGTTAGTTTAAAAATATGTTAACCTAGGCTACCACTAATCTCATATGAATCAAAGGAGTTGTTAGTAAAGTTAGTGGGCAGAAGTGGGAATGAGGGATTGAGGAAGCTCGATCTGTTAGTTCGGCCTACTCTGAATAAGTGACTAAGGACCGATCCATTGTTTTAACTGAGGATTAAGTGATTCTACCTGGTTTCTTACTGGGTTATGGGACTAGTAAAGCCAATTAGATTAGTTGGTTCAATGATTAGAAATATCACTTACCCGTGCTTGTTGGGTCGGAGAAAGGCGGGGCCGTAGCCTGTAACTCACGGGGTGGTCGCCAGACGTGGGGTCCACATGGGGGTGTGTTCCCGGGTTCGAGTAAGGATATTTCCGGACGTTGGCCAGCTGATTGAAAGGTTGTTGCGTACAGTAGGAACAACTGTGCGTGAGACACAACTCTTGGTTATGAGTGCACTTGATCAACTGTTAAGCATTGTAGAGGAAACAAGTTGAACAAGATTAGTTTGATTCAAAAGTGCTGGTTGAGCCTAGTACCACATGCATGAAAAGTATTTTTATAACTTATATGGATAAGTAACCACTCAACTGAGCTAAAAAGTTGCTAAGTAACCACTTCGTACTAAGGGAATCTCCCTTGTTGTTTTTCAGAAGCAGCACCAGAGGTAGTCGAGAAGGAGGTCCCGGTGATTCTAGGGTTGAGCCCGAGGTTGTAAATATTTGTGGAGTAGAACTACCTATACTGGTTTGTATTAAACTCTTAGTAATGGTTTGACTTTGCATTTAAGTTATCTTCAAAACTTGACTTGTAATAAGTAAGAATCATGGTATATTATGTAAAAATGGTAATGATCGTTGTGTTCTCACCGAAAACGATCCTGTCGTATGGCAAAGATAAGAGTATAGTGTGGTTTATCGAGGAGTCCTTGAGACACTCGATAGTTCCCTAGTTTAAACTGTCTGAAGTGTGTTCAATGTCCTTAATTGGTCGTTACGACGCACTTGAGCTAGTTTAAATTGTGTGGTACTGCCACACATAGCAATGCACATGAAATCCTACCTTCATACTCATCAAGGTATGAAGCTTCATTCAAAATCCAAACCAATGATGATATGCATATGTATGATATGAACACCTGCCTTCATACCCAACAAGGTATGAAGCTGCATCCCAACGTCAAACCAATGATGGTATGCATATGTATGCATATGAACTCCTGCCTTTATACCCAACAAGTGATGAAGCTGCATCGGTATGCCCAATAAACGATGTTGTACCGGTACAGTCGGAACCATAGGTTAGCGACATAACTCCAAATGCCATGTCATATTATGCAGTGCAATGCAATTTGATGCAATGCCAAAGAATATATGCCTCCTCCAAGCATAAATCCAAATGTCGTACACTCCAAATGCCAATACCATGTACTCCATAATGGAAATAGAGAATACTCCATATTAAATAATATAGAGCTTTGTTAACATAAAATGTCAAAAAATCATGGCTGAATAATATAAATTCATATATGCTAAACATCATTAACCAAATAGTTAACCAGACCATCATATCCATATATCTCCTTAATCTTAAGCAAACATAGGATAGCATGTAACTGTTATACATTTAAATTCCATAATTCGAGCCCCTCATGTCTATCATATCAAAGGAAAATTTCTAAATAGCGCTATCAACCCAAGATTTAATCCTTATCTTCACTCACATATATCAATGAATGGCAGGAAAAATTCTTCGGACCCAAAATCCAATTCATCCACACAAGTAGCATAGAGGCCATAGAGGTTTTCAAATACCAAGATTAACATACCTCTACTATATAAAAAAAACTCATCAACTATAGCCACTAAGGACTCCATAAGCATTACTTACAATAGTATATGACTTAGGGTAAATTATTAGAATATATTTACTTACAGCCCCAACTATAAAGTCAAAATCCATCATCCACATATACCACTAAGTAGTAGCATAGGCCCTAGGGTACCGTACAACTGTACAAGAGCTCTATTCAGGCTCTACGACTGTGCTGTGACATGTCCTTCCACAAGCCAGAGATGTTTCTCGATTGAGCTACATAGAATGGAACTTAGATCCAGCTGCGTGTTGGCCGGCATGAACATTTCATTGACCTAAGCTTAAGAAGTTATGCAAGTCTTGAAAAAGAAAGGGAGCCATGTGATGGATTCGTTTGCGCAGTATACAGTATATTATATTAATTGAAATATTGTTCAAAGTCTTCATGAGAGATTAATATTACTAATACCAAGGAGGTAGAGACATGTGATTGATTCGTTGCGCAGTACACAGTATATTATTTTTTTTTGTGGGAAGCACAGTATATTATATTGAAATATTGCTAAAAGTCTTCCTGAGAGATTAATATCACTAATACCAAGGAGGAAGCTACCTTCCGGTCAACTATTCACTAGGATTGGGTGCTATTGGTACAAAGATGCAAATCTTTCATGCACATCACTGTACAAACGTGTGTACGCAAACATGCATGTTTAGTTTGCAAACTGCTCTTCTGCAATCAAACATGTTACCTATTTTCTTTGTGCAAATGTTACCTTGTCGGTGCCACACCTCATCGGTACGTGTTAGATTAAACTAGCACTAGTGCTGGAAATAGCATCGTCCCACGGCCAAACAATTGTCAGTACCAAAGAGATTGAAAACAGGCGATTTAGTAAGTTTTAGACAAGCCAGCATTGATAATCAGCATATCAGCACAACCCAAAAAAAATTGTATTAAAATCACAGCTACTCATTATATACTCTCTCTCTAATTCACCATGAGCATGTTTGGATTGTTGGGGTAACATTTTGTTCCAAGTCAAATGTTATGCCCCCCTCTATTTACCCTTAACAAATTTGGCCCCTTGAAGTGTTTGAATTGAGGGGTAAATATTGATGGGCAAATAGAGGAGAGAGTTGCCTAGGGGAGAGAGAGAGAGAGTGCACTAATTGAGCATATTTTTATGGGCTCCACCACAAATTCGCCCCCACCCCATTTGACCATACATGTTTGGCACTTTTGGAATTAATTTGCAGCAAATTTGTCCATTAACTCTATTTACCTCTCCATCCAAACACGGCCCATAGCTTCTAGCGCCACACAATAATGACGCTCGTTCGAACACCACCGCAAGTCCTAGATAAACGTGCTAATATGGTGCCTCGCAAGTCTCTCAACGTGCGTGACTACCTACTAATAGGCCATATGCTGCTCAGCTACTCTTCCTTGCATGAGGATTCAGATAGGACGCAGTGATCGATGAGGACCTGGGCATCAAGGACCTCAAGGGTGTTAGTTGTTGCCTATATGTATATTTGACACCACGAGGGTATCATATATATTTTCCTCTCTTTCACTTTCTCTTTCTTTCTTGGCTGTCATCGAGGGAGGATGCTGTAGAAACTATGCCACAAAGTATCAGCATAAACATAAACTAGATGTCTTAATAATTAAGGGTGGAGGGAAAAGCCTAGTTGAGGGAGGCTGGACACCATCCTTTCCCGTTGCAAAATTTCCATTGATAATATCGTCTTTTGCACTGGCTTTCTGGCTTGTAGAAACTATGCCTCGCATGTGATCTGGTCTGTCTTGTTCGGCATAAATCTCAAAGAATGCATACTTGATTTAATTAATTATGTAGGCTTTAGGACGTAGTTTCATCAAGGTCTTCAAAACAAAGCTGAAATACACGTGCTAGAGTCCTTAATAAAGTAAATGCATGCTGCCAAACTTGTAATATTTAAGGGGAGGCGGTGATAGCGGGACCTTGAACATCCCCAACACAGCGTAGCAGATCGAGTTAGGAGGTGTTTGGTTGATGCTCAGTTAACGCAAATGGAAATGGAATCAGGTCACGGTGGATTTGTGTGGTGGAATCACTGATTACGTACCTTTTTTGGGTGGATGTGGTAATGCAATAGAATGTCGTTTCAGCTGTTTGGATTGCGGAACAGTGGTAACGAGATGAGTCACCCCATCGAGATCCACGGCTCCTGGCTCGCGCACGTGGCTCAATGACTTGTCCTTCCCGACCTTGCATTGCTCCAAGAACAGGCTCGCATCGTCACCTTCGCCGGAGACCCCGTCCCCAGACAAGGAGAGGTCCCATCATCCCAAGGGCGGCGGCGGCGGTGGCGCTGCAGTGCCGGCATGCCACCCAGCAGCTGTTGCGCTGTTGACGGAGGTCGATGTGTTTGTCGTTGGGCAGGACAGGGACGCGCATGTGACCATCATGAAGGCGATGCTGGAGAAGTTTGCATCCGCCGTAGAGCTCCTCACAGCACGCTCCGAGGGATCCGAGGAAATGTGGGCGGCGGAGGCCAGCGCGAGCTGCTGCCTGCCGACGCTGCTCCTCCCATTGCTCGCCGCCGGCGCAGGAGCCGAAACCATAGTCTTCTCCTCGTACTCGGCGCGGTACGGATGGCGTCGGCGAGGAGGTCAATGAGCGGAAAGATGACCTCACAGAGGTCACGCCATCACGGTCGCCGAGGACGCACTCGGCGCGGAGCAGCACGTGGAGGGAGCCACCGCCGGATGTCTCGGTGGTGGGCGGCACGGCGAACCAGAGTGTCACGTTCCAGCACAGGTTATGCCCGCCGGAGATGTCCGGCACCGTGCACTACAACGTCAGAGGGTCGCCTGAGATCACGCGCATCGCGCCGCTCGCGTCCGCGCTCGGCAAGAGCCCCAAGGGTGGGGGCAAGCACACCGCCGCCGAGCACTGTCTCACCGGCGTGCTGCACCGGGCCATGGCGTTCCTCGTCTGCGATGGTGTGCTCGCGTGAGGGAGATGGGAGACACCGGAAGCGGCGGCGCAATCCATACAGCGCGAGCGGAAACGGAGGGGGGGGGGGGGGGCGACAGGGGCAGCGGCGTCACGCGTTACCGGGCTGGGACGGGTGTAATCGAGCTGCTATTTGATTACGTGCAAACAGGTGTAAGGAAAACGATTAACGGAAGGAATCTGATTACGTTACATTTTCTCCAACCAAACACCTCCTCAGAGTTGACAGGTGAAGTGACTAACAGGTTTTTCGCAAGGGGAGTACAATGGTGGGGGGCAATGGCAACTGCAAATCCTTGTCTTGGCCCTTCGGCAGCGTATTCCTCGGTCCTCAAAATAAATGCAATTCTCCTATCACAATAAATCCATCTATCTCGATTTTAACAAAGAGATATGCAAATTTCGTATAAACTCAACGCAAGCACCCAAAAAACTAGCACTATAAGGCTTCAGCCATGTGCTAATTATCTTCACTTTATTTTAATATAAACATGTACGGACCATGGCAGTAAAATGAAATTGAGTATGGATCAAAAGCTAATACCTTCTCCAAGCTCTAGCAAACTTGAAATAGGTGGGGTATTTATAGCCCCAACCAAAGAATATAGCCATTGCAACTTTCTACACAGCACCGACTAATGCTTTGCAGACACAAGGGGTAGCACTATATTAATCAGTTAGTGCCAGCTCAACTAGCCATTGCATCCATGACTACCTGGTCCCACCTGAAGCGCCGACTAATACGGTGCAGTTCCTTGTTCCACCAAGTTGATTCGGGCGTAAAGAGTCATATTCTTCTCTAGCCTTGAGACCCAACTGATACAGTGTCATTGCTGCAAAAAAAACATTTTCGGAGTCGGTCAAAAAGCATTTTCGGAGGCGGTTTTTGCATCCGCCTCTGAGCTAGTGCTCCTGTTAATAAATCATTTTCAGAGGTGGATTTGTATCCGCCTCAATTAATCAAATTAAAAAATTAAAAACAAATCCTCACCAGATCCGCCGCCGCCGCATGCACCTCGTCGAATCCTCTGTGACGCCGTTGCAGCTCGCGCCTCACCGGATCCGCTGCCGCACCGCCACAGCTCGCGTCTTGCCGAAGCCGTGGAGGAGCAGCGGCACCAAATGCGAACATGGTGGCATTGGGAGGCAAAGGTAAACGGGGAACCTCGTCTCGTGGTGTAGTGAGCGCTGCCATGCCTTGCCCCACACATCGCGCTGTGCCGCCACCGTGAGAGAGGAATGGAGGGAGCCACCATGTGCTTGCAGGAAAGAGAGGAAGGGAGGGAACCGCCACGCGCTCGCAACAAAGAGGGAGGGCGCTGCAGCGCACTCATAGAAGAGAGGGAGGGAGCCACTGCCACCCGAGGGAGGGAGGGGGAGGACACCATCGGGTGGGAGATGCGGAAGAGAGAAGAGGAGGAAATAAAGTTAGGGTTAGGGTTGAGAGTGAGTGATTGTATATATATATATATATATATATATATATTACAAAGGGTTATCAGGCCAAGTTGACCCTATTGGGCCTCGAACTTTTTTGGAGGTGGACCTTATAAGGGTCTGCCTCCGAAAATTGATTTTCAATGGTCGACAAATTAAGAGGCGGTCGTCCTAAAGCGTCTGCCCCATCAAATCTATTTGTCGAGGCGGACAAGGGCAACCGTTTCCTAAACAAAAAAATGTCTGCCTCCATTAATCTCTGATATTAACAGAGGCGGACGGAATTTTTATCCACCTCTGAGAACATTTTGGAGTGTCCACTAAAATATTTTTTTGTAGTAGTGTGTTGTCTTGTTGCTACCACTGAAATAATGGGTGGTTACCCATAGAGCATTTCTTCTTCACACTCTCAGCACTGACTGTGTTGATGGTCAAAATTGGCACGTAGCCGATTCATAGAATCTGGCAAAGGGAAAACCGAGCCTACCGGTTTTACCCAAATCTGACTTGTAAAAGGATTTTCTTACGGGGTAAGACCTCCCCACCCTATAAATATAAAGGGTTGTGGCCGATTGAGGTTAATCACAACACAATCGATCAAATACATTATTTACCTTTATCTCTAAACCCTTGAAAAAGCATCTAGTTCCCCTAGTGGTTTTGGTGATTTGTGTGACAACAATGATTAAAGGACTAACGTTTTCATCTAAGATTGTGAGCAGGTTGGTATTCACATATTCACAAGCTACATGGACATAACAAATTGAATATTGGTTACATGACTCACAATAGTATATGATCCCGTGATGATGTCATGAACACAAGATCAAGCGATGAATCATAATATTGCAAGGACTAAAAATTACAATGTTTCATGAATGCATTACCAATGAGACATGTGGTTAAATTATATGTGATTGTCACATTATTGGAAACTTGCAAATATGTTCAAAGGACAAATCATGAATGCATGAATGATTGAGTAAAAGAAAGCTACACTTCAAATGATGGAAATTCAACAACATGTATTTGAAGAAAGATTTATTAAGGTGCTGTCCTCAGTGAAGCTCAAGTGACCCTAAGGTAAAGGTTGTTCTGACCAAGTGCTTGGATTTGAGGGACTAAGCAAAGGTGAAGGGAAAGTGGTGACTTGACTGCGAAGAACTTAGCTAAGGTAAAGAATCAAGCCAAATGGTTGACACCGAGGAATCAAAGATCATGCGAGTCTCATAATGGAAAGTATAATTATTTTATATGACAATAGTGACTATATTGATCAAGGAATGGATATCACTCTCATAAGTTAGAGATCTTGGTTTATGTGCTCAAAGGTTTATGTGCTCAGAACCAAGAAAAAAGTTGATGCTAATCCTCATAAAGAGATATTGATCAAGTATGGCTCAATAATCAAAAGAGAAGCTCAAGTTGAAGAAATGTGCTTTAGTATAATCTTGAGTTTAGGAAAGCCGTACTATTAAGAGGGATGTATCACATTGTGTCTTGATCAAGTATCAGTGCTCAAAGTAACCTATGTGAGTTGATGAGAGACACACAAGCCACACGAACACTTAGACATGTGCTAACTGGGGAAAACCGGAAGTTCCGGTTTCCAAAACGGAAGTTCCGGTTCTTGGGTTGTTTGTGTGCTGAAAGTGTGCAACGACTAGTTGGTTCGAATCCTAGAAGTTCTGGTTTTGGGAAACCGAAAGTTTCGACTTCCAACGGCTACTAACGGCTAGTTTCGTGGAGAGCATCTATAAAAGCCTCTCCACCCCCTATTGTGCTGGTTGCTGCTGCGGTGGTTGCTATTGTGCTGCCCTTGCGCCCAGAACTGAAAGAAAGCCAAGTTTAGCTCTCCCCAACCCCTCTTTGTGAGGTAGCTTGAGATTAGATCATATGTTTGTGTTGGGTAGTAGAGAGAAATTGTGAGCAAGATTGTGAGAGCACAAACACTTTGAGCATTGCTGCGTCGACCTCGTTCTACAAGTGATACATTTGTTACTCTTGGAGGTTTGGCCTCCTAGACGGTTAGAGGTTGCTCGTGAGCTCCCAATTCATGTGGAGAGCTGCAGGAAGTTTGTGAGGGTTGCGCTTCGCCTCCGCAAGGAAAGAAGCAAGATAGTGGAAGTGGGGAAGTGGTTGAAAGAGACCCGACTCGGTGGGAGGAGTTGAAAAAGACTCGGTCCCTAAAGAGTTTCTCAACAGAGAGTAGGATTCACCAGTCCTGTGTAGCTGCTTGCCGGCATAGGGTGAATCCGAACTTCGGTCAAACAAATCCTTGTGTCTCTCTTTTGTTCCATTTATTCTTGTATTTTTGGTGATTTGATGAAATTGTTTGATCTACTGTATTGGTAGTGTTTCTGTGTGCAGAGACTCTTTGAACTTGCTGAAGAAACACTACAAAAGCTCACTCTAAAAGATTCATCAAATCAGAGCTCGTGAGAAGGGGTTTTTGAGCTAAGTGCTATGTTCTCTGTAGAACCAGAAGTTCCGGTTTGGTAGAACCGGAAGTTCTAGTTTGGGTGGCTGATAGCTCATTTGTTGAGAAATATTTTTCCGCTGCTATTTTGTTGTAAATTTCGGATCGGCCTATTCACCCCCCCTCTAGGCGACATCCGGGTCCTTTCAACCCTAAATCTTTTTCAACCCTTGTTTGCTTTCTTCCTTCGTCTCTACAGCGACTGAAGATGTTCCGAGTGGTCTGCCGACCTCAGAGCAACCCTAGGCGCACCATCCCTGACGGGGTCCCTCCTGGGGTGGTGATTTTATGTTTTCCGGCAAACCCCGACAAAATCGGGTCTACCGAATTTACCCAAAACCAGGCCTACCGGTTTTGTACTGGAGTTCGTCGAGAGTTGATTCCGACGACCGCGCGATCTAGCGCTTGCTATGTCCTGGCCGGATTTTGCATCAACATACTTTTGGTGACTCCGCTGGGGAAAGAGATCAGGTTATTGAGACCGATTTACTAAACCCTAGCAATGGGCTTCGACGTTGGAGAAGACAACATCGTTGAGACCACCATGGAGGATCTCAGCCCGGAAGATCATGAAGAATACTTGGCGCTTTCGAAGCACGTCCAGGGAGAATTCTTGAAGACTTTCCAAAAGGGTCGGGACAATCGTTGGGCCAAATGATTACAAGAATTCATGCCTTCCTTTAAGTTGAGTAAAAATAGGATTGAGGTAATGCCCACTGTAAGCAATTCAAGCCCTGATTCATCTATACCTAAAACTAGCACTGTTATTCCTAAGCATATGCCATTAGATGATTGTGCTGCTTTATTTCAATGTGTAGAGTCTATGGACTCAAGTCAGATGGCACTGGGAAAAGTGGAACTGCCAAACACGGCAGAACCGGCCATACCTGTTTTCATAACCAGTCAGACCGGTTCCCTGGTCCCAACACCCGAACGACCTGAGCTAGTGATTGTTCAACCCAATTTGGCCGCTTTTGGCCATACCGATGCTTTGGTCAATTTTATACCTCCTATATATCAAAGCATGAATAATGTGCCACCACAACCATATGATAGTTGTATTGGGAGTCCACAATTAAAATTGGCAGACATAACATCGGTTAAACAAGGAAAAGAAGAATCGATCATTGAGTATTTTGGACGATTCAAAGATACAAAGAGTCATTGCATTAATTTATCAATTTCTGATATTGATCTTGCTTCTATTGTGCTTAAAGGTTTGAGGTCTCCTATTAGGGAAAAATTGGAAGGCAATGATTTTATTTCGGTTGCTCAAGTGCAAATAAGGGCTATGATTCAAGAAAACCGAATGAAACATGAACAGGATAGTTCTGAGCCTCATCAATCCAATGTCTATGTTGTTGAATATAATTCTGGGAAAATAGATGATAGAGGCACTGTTGCTCAATTTATTTGGCCTTCTAAGTCTGAATCTTATTGATGTCCATTTCTAAAGCCGGTTCATAAGGATCGGCAACAAGAAGTTAAATTTACTTTTGATGTTTCTAAATATGACCACATATTTGACGAATTATTCAAGGCTGGGAACATCAAAATATCTCATGTTAACCCACCGTCCGAGGAGTTAAAACAGCATGCGTACTGTAAGTTCCATAATTATTTTTCACACGCTACTAACGATTGTAATGTTTTTCGTCGACAGATTCTATCGGCCATGAATGAAGGACGACTGATTTTTCATGAGACACAGGTTAATGCAACATCATTATCTGTCAACACTTTAAACTTGCAGCAGCCCAAGATATTGATTCGGCCGCATCAAGCCGAAAAAGCTAAAGGCAAGAACGTGGTGATTAGTGAAGACCGACTGGAAGATGTGCGAAACAAGGTGTTGACTAGAGAAGTGGTGTGTGAGAAGACTCCTAATGGTAGAGAGTCATTTAGAATCACTCTCAGAGCTCCTGGTCTCAAGAGGCATGATTTATCTTCAAAAGATGATGAAGAGGCAGCTGGTTCGACTTCACAGAAGAAACCGGAGGTACCGGTTTTAACAAAAACCGATGGTACCGGTTCTGAATCTGAGCGCCCTAGAATGTTGAAACTCAAGAACCCTGAGGTTGGAAAGTGGAAGGTGAATGAAGCTAAGGATCAGGGCAAGAAGTTCAAGTCAGAACCAACCTTTGATCAACTTTTTGCTAAGTATTCCAATCAAAGCAAGGCCGATACAAGTGATCGGCCATTAAAAAAGAGAACATGATCCCCTCGGTATGGGAATAATAGTATTTCACCTCCGAGACTTGCCACAAGACAGAGGGGAGATGTTGGACCTATATGGGACGATAATGGAGTGGTGGATGTCATATTACCCTGCAGAGCGTGGACTGTTTCACCTAGGGCGGCAATCACCAAGAAGGTCTATAATGGATAGATTGGCTTTGACTATGCGAGACCGATTGGCACCCCGCCAATCTGGTTGGAGTAAACTGGAACCACTGGTTTATCAAAACCAGAACTTCCGGTTTGGTCAGAAAAGGCAGAAAATGTCACCAAGGTGGGTTTATCATTCTAAGAAGTTAGTTGACGGGGCCCAGAAGATGGATGTTGATCTTGAGAGGACGACAAGCAATAGCATCATTCAGATTGGGCAAATGGATGTCCCTATGAAGGATAATGGCAAAGGACCGATTGTAATTGTTGATCAGGTCACACCATCTATTTCAGAGATGCCTATTAGCAAGGATCATGAAGCTGATGGTAGCAAGTCGTCTAATTACTTTCTTCCTAAATAATGTCCTCCAGGTTTGACTCGTACGTAGAGAAGGAAGCTTCAAAGGCTCCGTTTTCAGGAGAGAAAGAAGCAAGAGCTAGAAAAGGAAAAGGATAAACTTTTTAACAAGCATAGACCCATGCTTCCTCAAAAGAAGAAATGGAGAGTCAAAAAAGATAACCAGCCGAAGCCAGCAATAAGGGCGGTCCAACCGGTTGCTATAGAGTCAACCGAGCAGGCGGTCAGACCGCCTACACAGACGATCAGACTTGTTGAGGCAGAGATACTGCTGGATAATGCTTTTTCTGCTCACATGGTTTGTGACGACGAGTTGACATCGATTCCTAGTGCTAAGGACGATGAACAACTTGTTGATTACAGTTCGTCTCCAGAGCACATGGATATGGATACTAATGTTTCGTACATGGGTGATTATATGCTTATGGAGAAAGATGTTGATCTTCCTGATTTTGATCCTGAGGAAGCTATGTAGATATTTTTACTCCTTACTTTGGTTCAAGGATGATGTTCAATTTACTTCGGTGGTGAAACGGCAAGGGGCTTTTGATGAAATCAAGTATTATTTATCTTCGCCTCCGATTCTTCGGGCACCTAGGAGAGGGGTTCCTTTTAAACTATATATTGCGGCCGAAGAAAGCATTATTGAAGCTATTTTGACTCAAGAGACCGAAGGGAAGGAGTATATTATTGCATATGCAAGTAGAAGATTATTGGACACCAAAACAAAGTACACTTTTATTGAAAAGTTATGCTTGTCATTGTATAATGCTTGTACAAAGCTGAGGCATTATTTATTATCATATACTTGCATAGTTTCTTGCCAGTCCGACATAATTAAATATATGTTGTATAGACAAATATTGAGTGGTAGAATTAGCAAATGGGCTTATAATATGATTTAATATGATTTAGTCTTTAAACCATTGAAATTTATGAAAGGACAAATCTATGAAAGGACAATATGATTTTATTGTTGAACGTAGAATTACTGGGCAACTTAATATAAATGTCAACCATATTACTTTTACTCCATGAAAATTGCATTTGATGGATCGGCTTAGAAAAGTGGATGTGGTGCTGGTGTTATTATTATATCACCAAACGAAATTGTTTTTGAAGCTCTTAACCGATTGAATCATAGATGCACAAATAACCAAACCGAGTATGAGCCTTATTATTCGGGTTGGAAATTTTACACGATATGGGAGTAAAACATATAGAAGCTTGTGGTGATTCTTTACTAGTGGTACAGCAAGTATCCAAAGCATGACGATGTTTAGACGAATTCCTAAATGTTTATCTTGATAAATGTTTAGACATTATAAGTTTGCTTTGATGAATTTATTATTTATCATGTACCGCAAGAGGAGAATCCAAAGGCCAATGCTGTGGCACAACAAGCATCAGGCTATAATGTTCAAAGAAAAAATTTCATGGAAATAAGCCGATGGTTTGTGATGCTAAGAGTCGCCTACTGGAAAAACCAGTCCTACCGGTTTCTGTAAATCGGTCCTACTGGTTTGTGGATTCGGTACCACCGGTTTTCTTGTTGAAAATGGTACTTCGGCTATTATTGATACTAATGTGGTGAAGGATGAAGTTGGAGATTGGAGGAAGCCTTTTATTTATTATTTGCATAATCCTAATCAAAAGATTGATCGGAAAGTCCGACGATGGGCATTTAAACTTACTTTGGTAGATGGTGAGTTATATCATCGGACGGCTGATGATTTATTACTAAAATGTTTGGATCATGATCAAGCAAAGGTGGCCATGGGTGAAGTTCATGAAGGTATTTGTGGTACACATCAATCGGCTCCTAAGATGAAGTGGCTTCTTCGAAGGGCGTGCTTTTATTGGCCAAATATGATTGCCGATTGCTTTCGTTACTACAAAGGATGTGAAGAATGTCAGAAATTTGGAGATGTTCAAATGGTTCCTGCTGCATTAATGCATCCTATTGTCAAGCCATGGCCATTTCGAGGATGGGGATTAGATTTTGTTGGAAAAATTCATCCTTCTTCTTCAAAAGGGCATTGCTTCGTGTTGGTGGCTATTAATTATTTTACTAAGTGGACCGAAGCAGTTCCTTTGAAGAATATGACATATCGAGAGGTAATTGAGTTTATTAAGGATCATATTATTCATAGATTTGGTATTCCACAAACTCAAACTACGGATCAAGGTATGTCCTTCATATCTAAAGAAGTACGCGAGTTTGTCGGGTCTTATGGCATTAAATTACTCAATTTATCTCCATATTATGCCCAAGCTAATAGTCAAGCTAAATCTAGTAACAAAATTTTGATAAAGCTTATTAAGAAAAAGATAGAAGAAAATCCTAGACATTGGCATGAGTTGTTATCTGAAGCTTTGTAGGTCCATAGGATATCTAGGCATGGTGCTACCAAGGTTACTCCTTTTGAGCTTGTCTATGGGCAAGAAGCCGTTTTACCCATTGAGGTGAATCTTGGCGTATATAGATTGGCTAAGCAAAATGATCTTGATACTATTGCTTATCATGCCTTAATGATGGATAACATTGATGAAGTTATTGACAAGAGATTGGAGGCCTTGAAAGAGATTGAAAAGGGCAAGATCTAGGTTGCTAGAGCATACAACAAGAAGTTAAAATCCAAGGCTTTTCGAGTCGGTGATTTGGTTTGGAAGACAATATTACCTATAGGAGCGAAGAGCAATAAATTTGGTAAAAAGGTCTCCAAGTTGGGAAGGTCCATACAAGGTGGTAAGAGTAATGTTTGGGAATTCTTATATGCTAGAAACATCGCATGGACAGATGCTACCTCGAGCTCTCAATGGGAGATATTTGAAGAAGTATTATCCAAGTGTATAGCAAGACGCTTAATGTGTTATGGCCGATGGTTTTAATGAACATCTCCCTTAGGTCAATTTTGGTGGAAACATGTTTTCTGGTACGTAAACTTTACCAAAAAACAGGGGGCATATGTTGTTGGTCAAAATTGGCATGTAGCCGATTCATAGAATCTGGCACAGGGAAAACCGGGCCTACCGGGTTTACCCAAAACCAGAACTACCGGTTTTGCTCGGAGTCCGAGGAGAATTAGGGAATTTGATAGATTTCCGACTTGTAAAAGGATTTCCTTGCAGAGTTGCGTCCGATTGAGGTTAATCACAACACAATCGATCAAATACGTTATTTACCTTTATCTCTAAACCCTAAATCTTTTCCAACCCCTTGTTCGCTTTCTTCCTTCGTCTCTACGGTGACCGAAGACGTTCTGAGTGGCCTAATGAGGTGCCTCCCGGGGTGGTGATTTTAGGTTTTCCGGTGAACCCCGACGAAACCGGGTCTACCGGTTGAACCCAAAACCGGGCCTACTGGTTTTGTACTGCAGTTCGTCGAGAGTTGATTCCGACGACCGCGCATCGGCGATGTTTTCTCAAAAGCGTTCTTCTTCCCCATAGATTTGCAGGCACAAACTAATACCTTGGCTTTCTCTTGTCTAGCTAGCACTGAACTGATTGATGCAGAGTTCCCGATGGCTCCAATGCATCACCGATGATGGAGCTTCATTGTCATCAATGAATTAATTAGTGGAAAGCGTAGTGGCTCGTTTCTTGACTGATCTATATCGTTCCTTCTTCATGGGTCTTTGCCCCAGTGATGGATATGGATACCCTGGGCCCATTACGGCCCACTGATGTGGTGGTCCTAGGCCTACATCTGACAAGTAGGCTGAGGCCCATGGTCCGAGTCGCACTTCTGACGAAGATCCGGACACATGGATCATTCCATGCCATACTGGCCAAGTAAAGATAGCGGGATGACGCAAGACTCTAGTCAACCGACGTGAAGATATCCGACTAGGAATAGATCAAACTGACTTGTAAACCCTAGGATGCCGGACTATATAAGGCGGGCTAGGGTGACCCCCTTACATCATCCCAGATCTCGCAATCTCATAGGTTTTAGCCTCCAAGGCTAAAGCACACATGCTTGTAACCCCATCCAAAGCAATACAAATAACATCACCGACACAGAACGTAGGGTACGTACTACGCTCCGGTGGCCCGAACCTGTATAAATTCTGCATCTCCGTGTCACCATTATGCATTCGGTTCCGCGGTCCCTTGCCTAAACTCAACCACTTGGGTTATTCCCTTGCGGATTGCCAGAACAAAACTCTGACACACCCAGTTTCTTAGATATCATTTACGTACCTTGTAATTTTACTACGGAAATTATTTGCAGCCATTCGAATGGCCTCAAAATCATCATTGGAAGCTAAAGTCTGCTAATATATTACCTCCATCCCAATTAATAAGTCATTTGACTTTTTTCATCCTAACTTTGACCGCTCGTCTTATTCAAAGAAAATTGTGCAAATATAGTCAAATTTAAGCCCTTCTTCAAAATATTCATTAATAAAGAAAGTCATAACAAAAAATTGATATTTCGCATATTTTTTTTAATAAGACGAATGGTCAAAGTTGGAGCAAAAAAAGCAAACGACTTATAAATTGGGATGGAGGGAGTACATCTTAGCAAGCATGTTAATCACAATAGACATGTTGTAATTCGATTACTAAATCACAAATAATTGTTTAGGGTCATTTCCCTTACCGTGGACATTAAGGACGACCTCGAGAGTAGTGTAGCTGTTGCTTATATGTATAGTTGGCGCCAGCACAAAACGCGGAAGCGTAAGAGAGTCTGCTCCGTTCAGCACGAATCCCAAACAATAGACACTTAATTTAATTGTGTAGGCGTTGGGGCGTAATTTGGTCAAGGTCTTCAAAACAAAGCTGAAACGCTTACTAGAGTTCTTAATCAAATAATTACGAGATGCCAAATTTGCAGTACTTAAGGGGAGACGGTAGCAGCTAGGACCTTGGACATCCCCAACACGTTTTAGATCTCGGGCTCAGATTGAGTTGAGAGGAGGTGAAAGTGACCTATGGAGGTTGCAGAAGCAGTGCAATGGTGGGGGCAATGGCAATTGCGCATCCTTGTCTTGGGCAGCCTATTCCTCCAGTATTTCCTCTTCGCCATTGCCCCTTTGCGCAAGCGCCGCATACCCCCTTGGCTGAGTTCTTTCATCTGGCTCGCATACGTAGGCAGCGACGCAGTAGCTATATACGCCCTTGCCACACTATTCAACCATCAGAAGAAACGGGAATGGGTGCCCACTGCGAAGAATAATGCCGCCTTGGAGGCGCTGTGGGCGCCTATCCTCTTGCTGCACCTCGGCGGCCAGGACGGCATAGCTGCCTTCTCCATCGAGGACAACGAGTTGTGGAAGCGGCACGTTCTAACGGCGGCGTCTCAGGTCAGTGCTAAAATAATGAGATATGTTATTTTGAGATATAGTATAATGCATGGTCACCAATTTGTTGTTTTGGGCACGGCGGCACGCATCACTAATTCACTATACGTGTGGACCATCTGCTAGAGTAGAGTTCTTATGACATAGTTTATCCAAAAAGTTATAGAGAAAATTATTTAATTTCAAACCTGGAAGAGACCTCTAACAACATATAATACATGGATTTTTTTAATGAAATATGTGCGCCAGCATTGCTTTGGATTTGAATCTAAGACCTTCCACATAGTTTTCATACCATCTCGCCTACATAACAAATTTGACTTAGGTAAGAGAAGCATTTCTTTTGAATTTGCCCGTGGAGGTCTAATTAGTACACTTACTAATGCCTATACATTACTATCAGAGTAAAATGCACCAAAGGTCGCTTGTAAGGGGGTGTCACTTAGGTCCATAACTCCTAAAGTGCATGTTTGGATCCATGAACTTGTTTAGTCATTCACCGCAGGGCCGTAATAGTCCACGTGTGATTCCAACGCTGACATGGCATACTGACTTGGCTCCTCAAAGCATCTCCTAGTTGATGCATTTCATCGAGCTCCAGTGAGCGGCGAGGCGTGCTCCGGTGATTAGCAAGATCGAGGTCCTAGCGGGATCAATGACCTCACCTCGCCGCTAGTAACTTGCTCGATGAAATGTCTCAACTAGGAGGTGCTTTGAAGAGTAAGTCAGCATGTCATCTCGTTGTTCGAAGCACGTGTGGACCGTTATGGACCTGTGGTGAACGACGTCATAAGTTCATGGACCCAAAAATACACTTTGAGAGTTCGTGGACCTAAGTGACACCCCATACAAGTTGATGGATCTCCCGTGTATTTTATTCTTTTTGGTTGGGGTAAAGGGATACTGAAGGTGACGACTGTTAGAATAAGCAGCAGTATATATATGGACGGAATGAAATTTGTTTAGTATTTCATACTATTATTTCTAGTGCCATGTCAAGAAAAAATTAGGATACAAAAATGTCATGTTGGATTAGGACCTACTCCTTACGCCCGTTGGGAGAGCTTATATTGGCTTCGGCTTCACTTGTTTTACGCAATTTGAGACACTATACCATGAGGCCGTTTTCACCAAAGACTAAAATGAACTATTAGCTGAGTCAAGCCATTTTTTTTTTGCTTCACCGGCTTTGGCTTCAGCGGTGAAGCCGTTTTAGCAGAAGCCCTCCCAACCGGACCCCTAATCTCACCTCAGTCATCACGAACCTACTTTCCTAAAGAAACACCCATATTTTATTATGCAAAGCTGCCACTTTAGAAGTCTATTTCATTGACCCTTATTGATTGTTTTAATCCCGCATAGGTAATTGATGGGTATGGAGCACAACATATAAGATGGAGTAGCGCTCGGCTATTAAGCTAGTCTATTGGATTGAGTTAGGCCCGAGGCCTTAGTTGTTGTAGACTTTAGTGAATCTTGGGCCTATGGAACGCCAACTCATCGGTATAGTGGGCTAGGGTTGTATCTGATGTATGCACACTCTAACAAGTGGTAACATAGTCAAAGGTCGGAAATCTACAACAATGTCCAGGGTCACATGGTAACGACGGAGCCTATGAAGGTCTCCACAGGTGGTCCATATAGGGTTGTGGGACTGGAGAGTTGGACGATGGCCTGGAAACTGGAATAACCTCTTTCAGATATCACATGGGTTGTTGTGATAAAAGAGCTAAGCCCGATATGTGACTAGCGAGATTGTTCTTCCACATAAGTAATTGGTGATGGGGGAGCGTAACCAATAAGTTGGGCAGCTCTCAACTATTAGGCTAGTCTTTTGGGTTGAGTAAGGCCAGGGCCCTTGGTTGTTGTGGGCTCCAGTCGACCTAAGCATGTACGGCGCCACCTCGTAGGTACAGTTGGTTTAGGTTAGATTCTTCCGTGCACTCTAACACATACATCCTAGTCAGGCGTCCAACTTACTCAGACCACTCCGTAAAATAAAATAAAATTCTAATTATGATCTAACTCAAACTATTTTAAATTTAATCAAGTTTATAGATAAATAGCATGGCTCTTCTCTTTTTTATATTTCAATCTACAAATAGCAAACAAATTTATTTTTAAAACCAACAGAACAAGCCCTAAACGATTCGCCACACTATTTGTATTCAAACTTCGAATAGTCCCAATCTTTAGTTTAGTTCAGATTACAGAATCTATCTTGAATTCTTTTTTTCTTAGGGAATCTATCTTGAATTCTGACTAACGTTGGCAAAACATTGATTTCTACTAAGCCAGTCATTCAAAGATTATGAAACCATCAGTACATGTAAAAACTTTTGTTCCACGGGCTTCTCAGAATATTTTTTTAGGATGACCTAGTCATTATAGAAACCTCAAGTGCTAAATTTGACAGTAAAAACTAATTAATAGTCTAGATGAGAAAGTTTTTTTTTTATGCGAAACTAGATGAGAAAGTTTGTATGAGGTTTCATCCGACCAAACCTTATGCTCTATTCTATATTCTGGAAAGCCGATGGAAATACAAATAACTTTGGTATTCATTGAGCAAACTGGTTCGATCTCGACAGGACAGATCTGCTATTGTTCTGAACACAATGTTTCCTAGACCATATGGCCACAAATTATGTAATAGAACTTTAGTGAAAATATCTATAAGTCATCAACAAAAGCTTCTTAATCATTTCATACAAAGAAGGTTAAAACATGACCAAAGGAGTTTGTTTTGCCTTAAAAATAATTATGTATACTTAAATTGTTTAATTACCACGAAACAATGTAATTCTTGAAAAGACATGCTCAACAACTTTAAAACAGTTTAAATGACATTTTTCCTAGATACTAAATAGGAAAAAAATATTCAAAAAATTGGTTTCACTATTTTTATCCTTTTTGAGCTAATTACTACTACGCATTAAACATTTTCGGCCAGCAACCTTGTATTTAAGCTAAATCAGGGGCAAAAACATGGAAATTTTGTCCTAAGCTGAAAATCTAGTAATTTCACGACCTAAAGCATCTACAAAAATTGGATGTAGTATTTTTTGGATAAATATGTAATTTAATATGCATTTAACAACTTAACATAAAATAATTCTTAAATAAAAATATACAATAGTAACCGGATCAAACATATTTTTGTATCAAATTACGTCACATAAGTACACTAACAAATTTATTTGGTATTTTTATGCATTCTATATGATTTTATATCCATTTTGTAAGTTTACATATTTGAATTTAAGATTTGAAACTATACTTTACAATAAAGTCCTCAGAGTTTAACGCTTCAGACCCTAAAATGAAAACCCAAATTGTAATCTAGCCCTTGGTGGTCCAAGCAGCGCGGGTGAAGCGGTAGACCGGTGATTCCTTCGCTTTGCGCGAGTCATGGGAGACGCATCTACACGTCGAGCCTCACCAAATGGTGGGTGATACGGCCGAGGGTGGCGGCGGAGCACGGCCGATGACATGTGGTGGCGGAACCGCCCGGCAGTAGCGGTTACAGGTGAAGAGGAGATTGGATAGATGGTCCTTCGGCATCAGGGACTCGCCGGCACTCAATTTCTGTGGTTGTTTGGGGTGAAGGAGATGGAAGACGATCTGGCAACGTGGAGTTCGAGCTCAGTTCGGCGGCAATGGCGACCAGCGGCCGGGCAAACAGAGATTCCCAGTCGAGCTGTGGTGGGAGGTTGGCATTGAGGCGATGGGGAGTTAGCTAGAGTGGTCAGGGTGCTTCGGGTCCGATGGATTGAAGGGAGATGGTCAGAGCGGCGAGTATTTGGTCGGCGGACGGTTCTTCTCATGAGCAGGGGAAGGACAGGAGGGCTGCCAAGCGAGCAGAGCAGAGCAGAGGAGAGCAAGCCGAGCCGAGCCGAGCTGAATAATGAGCCGGGCTGATTTGGAGTGAACTGAAGGGTGAAGGAAACCTAGCAGAGTCAAGCCAAAGGTTTAAACCATTCAATTTTCGTGCAAATCTTTTTCAAACTTTCCAATTCAAATTCGTTCTTGAATCCTAAACATTGATATTCTACCATGCTATTTAAAACTTGAGAAACTCTAAATTTGGATCGAATCGTTTTGATTTTGGAATTTTGAGAAAATTGCTTAAACTTTCTTTTCGGATTCAAACTCGAATTAAGGAAAAACTTCATCATTTTATGTTTTTGAACATTGAAACAAAGAATTGGAATTGGTTTTGTTTGAATACTTGATCAAGGGCCACAATGGGTCATTCAACGTCTGAAACAAATTGTTCTCATAAATTTACTACTTTTCATATTTATATATTTTATAATTATTTAGTTGCAAAAAGGTATGAATTTTTATTTTGAAAGAAATTTTAAAGCGAACTCAACACCACATGTGTTAAAGCTCTTACAAAATTTATTTCATGGCCTTTATGTATACATGATTAGTGCTAATGATCATGTTAATCGCACGTGATTAGATGCTGATGACTAATGAGGTGGGCTATATATGAGCAACGTATCCTATGATAACTCAATTCCTGTGTGAACTATGAGAACTCAAATCTGGGCCACATGATCTTGATCCAAGGGGAAGATAGGAGTGGGATTTACAAAAATATGATTAAGGGGTGGTGATTTTGCAAATCCCCCCTCCCACTACTCCCTACACGCTCCCCTTAGATCAAGATCATGTGGTTCATATTTGAGTTCTCATAGTTCTCACATAAATTGAGTTATCATAGAATACGTTGTCATATATATGTACTCACTTTTGTTCACTGTGTTTGTCTCAGATAACTGTGGCCATCTACGTGTTTTACAAGTCATGGCCTGAGGATATTAGATTGTTTCAAGCAACAATCTTGATTTTTGTCCCTGGGATTCTCAAGTGCCTGGAAAAGCCATGGGCTCTCAACAAGGCTAGCATTTATAGCATGGCCAACAATACGGGGGCCCCAGAGGTCAAGAAAGCATCTCCAGAGGTCAACACTACAGGTCCTGTCAAAAGCTTTACAAAAGCAAACATGGAAAGCATTTCAATCAACGATTTCGTGAAGGAAACAATGCAGTATTTTCAGGATGGCCACACAGATGCAGACTATATTCCTTACGTGATAGAAAGCCCGTATAGGCTGTTCGTTGACTTCTCCTACTCATATGGTGTTCGTCTTAACAACCTAAAATACATGGCGCAGCGAAGAGGCAAACTGAAGGAGGAGCTCGACTCCCGTCTCTTCAAGACATTTGATCACTTCTACACTAAGAGATACGTGTACGGAGACACCTTTCGTGGTCGTGTGGTACGAACCGTGGCCGTGTTCCTGACGTTCGCGGCCATTGGGCTCTTCCACACGAGCCACAGAGAGGCCTACAGCGACGCCGACGTCAACATCACCTACATCTTGCTGTGCTGCACGGCCAGCCTTGAATTCACTTCCGCCTGGCTCAAGCCATGCAACCCTACGGCCTGTTTCCTGTGGATGACACGCCTACCCTTTCCTGATCAAGTTGCCCAATATAATCTCATATGGTACCTGTCCAGCAGAAATCGGAAGCAATGGAGGCTTCTCAGATGGCTAGCAGGCCTGGTGGGCTGCAAGGACCGCCTTGACAGACTCTGTTGCATGGAGTCATGCAAGGACAACGGCATCATCGAGCTCGTCCACGACCACATTATCAGAGGGTGGAAGACTACCATAACTAATGCAGAGAGTTATAGGAAGTTCAACGACAATAGAGGGCAGCTAACTCTGAAGAGCTGCAGCAGCAAACGACTTGAGAGGAGCCTACGCAGGCCATTTGATGAGAGTGTGCTCCTTTGGCACCTCGCAACTGAATTCTGCTTCTACATGGAGGGCCCCTCTCCTTCCACGGAAGATGCCACACCGTGCAGGTGCATGTCTAACTACCTGGCATATCTGTTGTTTGTCCATCCGGAGATGCTCATCCCTGGCGCCAGATATGGCCTCTTCAAGGCCGCCTACCATGAGCTTAGAGATGAAATCATGAGCAATGAAGAGCTGCAACAGGGTGAGGAAGAGCTTGGGAAGATAATAGTCCGCAAGATGGAGGCGGTGACTACGTGCAGAAAAGTTGGGTCTTTCGTCCACGAGGCATGGGCACTAGCCCAAGAGCTTATGAGCATAAGAAAAAATAAGGGGGCGACGGCTATGTGGAGCCTAATCCAGGGCGTATGGGTGGAGATGCTCTGTTTCTCTGCCGGCAGGTCCAGAGGTTATTTGCATGCCAAAAGCTTGGGCAGGGGCGGCGAATACCTCTCCTGCGTCTGGCTACTCCTGTGGTACATGGGGATGGAGACCTTTGCTGTGAGGCTGCAAAGGACGGGGCTGCCTGAAGAAGGCGACATGAGTGCCGCCGTTCTGGCAGAGAACCCAGATACGGCAAGCACCAAAACGACACCCGAAGAACAAACATCAATGGTGGCCAAGATTTCTACAAAAACGATGGCACTGATTGCAAGGGCTCCTAACACCGGTAATGATGCTGTTTGATAGGCACACGGTTCACTGTGATTTGGAGAAAGTTTCATCATGTCAATTATTTCCATGCAACATTTGTTATGGTTTATGTACTCTTTGCTGTGTGTTTTTTTGTTCACTATTAGTTCTGTTACATGTTACTTGTACTGCTACTTGTAAAATTGTTGGAATCAATATAAGTTATGCAGTGTGCCATAATACTATGGAGTACAGGTTGGCCATGATCACCATGCGTGTGTGTTGAACGAGACCACCTGATTACTTGTATTCAGAACCCCAACTTCATGTGTACCATATTTATCTCTTGGGTAAGGTTCGTGCGCTACTTGCTTGTCTTGGCACCGAAAGAGCAGCAACAAATCAGAATGGGTGTAAATGTCGCTAACGTGCAGTGCCCCATTGATATTGTAGTCCGACAGCATAACACCGCATACACCCCAAATCATTTATCCTCATCCTAATCCGAAAAGCCCTAGAGATCGGGAGGAGTCCCACACGGGTCATTGTCATCAAAGGGTTTGGGATTTGCGTTCTCTAATGGTCCAGATCTTCTTAGGGTCTACATCTTCTCATCCTGCAAATTTTCGGTTGCGTTATCTCCGTTTTGACGAATGGTCTTTTATTTCCAGTCCTTTGGGTTTTTAAGGCAAATATCTTCAATTATCCCAGTTCTTCATGTTGCCAACATAAGGTCTTCACTGTCTTCGATCTAGACCCTTACAAAATGTTTACTTTATTAAAAAGTATGACAAAATTAATCAAGATCTGTACAATTTTGTGTAACCATGCCTCAACAGCTATGCATCTAATTTTGACTATTTTAAGGTGCTTAGGTGGATTAATTGTTCTGCTCTGTTCCTTTTCATTTAATTTCAATGGCATCAGGAGCATTGTGAACATAACGAATCAATCAACTATGAATGGAAGCAACTGTATCCGCTTAGCTCGAATATTTGGAATGCACGAGGTTGAAGACTGAGCACGGGTGTGTGTTGGATAAAGCATGTTACTGCACGAAGGCCATCAGCCAAACAGCACTCACTGGCCTGCAAAGTCCTTAATCGCTAAATGCTTGGAACCATGTCAAGTATCTCACAAAAATAACCTGGAAAAATGTATACAAAGAATAAAAAATATAAATAGTCGAATTTTAGGGTTGCCAGGACTCAGGAAATCAGGATACCATCATTGGTTGCCTTCAAAAAGTTTGGCAAACAAGTGTGTGTCGACGAAAATGAAAAAGAAAAAGAACACATATTGACAATCTAAGCACGCGTATATGCTCATTCTTTATTTAAATGCAATGAATTGATACCCTCTCCTTCGAGCACAGAGGAGCCCGAAACGCATTGTAGTTGAGAATGAAATGTAGACATAGCATATTATTTTTTTTATTTTTTTAGAAAACAGGAGGGGTTGCCGCCCTACTGGGTATATATTATATTAAAGAATAGAAAGTAAAGCAAGTTTACGCAAAGAAGAATCAAAAAACAAAGAAAGAAATAAAAATTATCAAACAAGTTACATCACATCCTCTATCCATATATTCATGGAGTTTGGATGATCTTTCTTTGCTCTAAGCGTAGCTAGAGCAAATTCTTTCTTGAAGTGAGCTGCACACCCTTGTAGAGTCGGATGAATCCCCCTGAAGATTGCATCATTATAGACCATCCAGATGGCCCAACACATAGGAATAATAACATCCATGTCGAAGGCCGGCACATTTAGCTTATTTTTGAAATCCAAAATCGTTTGCAGGGGCTATCCAAGTAATATAAGCAATATGAAGATTCAATAGTTGCCAACATTGTTGTACAAAAGCACATTCCTAGAAAAGATGATCCCGACTTTCTTCTGAAGATGTATAAAGAACACTGTTGTAATCATCCAAAGCCATGTTACGTCTTCTTAGCAGACCTCTTGTGCTTAGTCTATCTTTTATCAGAAGCCAAAAGAATACTTTGTGTTTATTTTGAACCGAGGTTCTCCATAACATAGCGCACTATTTTCAGCTACAGTTCCAAATTGGAAGTCGGACAAACTTGTGAAACCACGCCAGTGTCACTATCACGAGCAGGATAACGTAATTTACTAGAGTTTTCCATCTGCAACAATCTTCAGACCCAATGCCAAACTTGATGATTGATGCTACTAGAAATGGCATGATGTCAAGCGAAGGAATCCTTCCATCACGACCAGTGTACACATCCAGTCACAGTGAAACAAGCCTAGGGACAGAAATCAGAGGTCCGGAAGAAGTTACACTGGATGTGAGACTCGGTGATACTCAAACGTTTCAGAGACCCTCCAGTGCTGGAAAAACTAAAATGATCCAGACAAGCTTCCTCAATGCCAACACGCTTATAACCTTTAATATGCAATGTTGGTGCCCATTGGACATGAAAGCGTAACGCATCCACCATCTCCAGAAATCTGAATGGCTCGTCGATCGTGCCCTAGTTTTCTTACATGGATATGCGGGCTAGAGCTCCACGCCTTCATGACTTATCACGTCCAGGGGCAATCAGTACCAACGATGGTACAGTACGCACGTCCGTAAAAGTCTATATCACCCCTAACCTATAGATGGCAATGCAATGCTCAGCAATCTCCGCTGGACGATTCACCTCACCACACGCCATTGGAAGCTTCACTCCTTGCTAACCTCAGCGGCACGAGAACAGTAATCAAGAAGAACACACGGTCGTCGTGTTCAAGAGAAGCGTATAAATGCTCAGTTAATTATTTATTTTTTGAATAAAAATGCTTAGTTAATTACTCTAGTGGGCTTGTAAACAAGAAAAAGTTAAATGGACTCTAATGGATGAACAAAAAAAGTCCATTTTAGCTTCCTAGACAATGGGCCAGGTCCAAGTTTTCTCCTTGGATCCGAAAACCGGGTAAGCAACCTCTCTCAACTTTCGAAACCATGTGTTTTATGTTTACCTCCCTGATCTGGTTATAAGCAGTTTTGAAGGCAGTTTTTTATTTTCTTTTTCATTTATTTTGGCTGAAAATTTGAAAAAAAAACATAGTAATAAGGAAATAGTAAACTCCAACCCATGAACTCGGTGGATTTTGTTTGGATAGGTATTCCTAACAAGAATCCAAAAATCTAGAGCTATGGGTAGAATATTTTGATAATCGGTTTTATATAGTTTAGACTATATAAATATTTAAGTTGCTTAAATTCACTTTAGAAAATTCATATCTCCTAAAATCTATATGCCAAACCCAAACGGGGCAATCATATTTCCCATGACCTAGCCAGCTTGCCCAATTGTCGAATCCTAACTCTTTAGCTTCACCGAAAAACAGGCAAAATGAGGTTTGATCCCGACAAAGATTGGAAGACGGGACAGGCGGGTAGGGCTGGAGCTTGCTGGAAAATATAGTGAGGGAACGAGAAACACTCAAATAAAAAGTATTATCCCGAAGGTCAAAACCAACGACCGACTTAACCTCGCACATCATTGTTTTATGACTTGAAGTCAACTAAGCGAGCAGAAAATCTACACAAGCTTTAAAAATTATCTCTTTAGCTCATTACCTCCAGTCCAGTCACTCTGTGAGCTTTAAAAATTTTTTAATAACAAGCTTAAGATTATTACAGCAGGCAAACAAGAGCACAAGCTCCTATTTAAGACGACAATAAATCTTGAATGCATATGGATTTGGTTTACTAACATATGTACTTTGCAAAAGAAACATATAATAAACAGATCCGAAAGCAACAACAGAATGCATATGAAATAAAACACACTAAAAGCACAGCATTATCATTCAAGAATTAGTTTTAACCTTTGAACAAAATCCTACAGCAACTTCAAATCATACCACAAGTCCACAAAAATAAGCATTTCATGTAAACAGCAAGAAATTAGATCAACTATTATCTATAAACAGTGCGCAAAAGTAAATGAAAAGACATCCATATTGAAATTAATAGCACCATACAAGGATCTTAATATATATATATATATATATATATATATATATATGTATGTATGTATGTATATGTATATGTATATGTATCTATGTATGTATATATCAACACTTAGCTATTACAAATCACAATCAACAAGAGCTAGACAAGCCCTAGAGTTGCCCTAATCCAAATTGTAATGTTAAAACCGTATATATTATACGCTGAGAACAAAATGAATTGAGTCAATATAACAAAATTAAGATGCATTTGGTGTAGTTCTATACAAAATACAAAGATTACCAAAGCCAGACAACTTTAAGAGGGATTTAGTGTAAGAGTACTATAAGACTAAGAATAAAAATCTGAATGTGGTACCCCAAAAAAATAAAACAATTCTAACTAGCCAGTTGTCACTGATGTAATCTAATTCTAAGATGTGAATAATAAGCATGGCTTTGGTAATTGTTACTAGTATAGAAAAATTGGAAATATAGTATCCGATCTTACAAATCCAGTGCATTTTCTTTTCTATCTTGATGATGCAAAAATCCCTAGCATTATTTTGTTGATGACCATGTAAAAGTGTGCAATATGTACCACAAGTTAGATAACGCTAGTGACTTGGAAAATTCAAACTAATCAGTGTGTGCCCATTGTATTGGTGTTACATTGCAATCAACACAACTAGCACGCACCTATGCCGCAAAGTGGATCTTGGCATGTAGACCTGGGTAATAGTTGTGTCCAAAATCAATGCATAAATTATGTTTTAGAATTTTTACACATATGATGAATTCCTACCTTTTTCACGTTCAACGAACTGAGGGGGGGGCTGGCAAGGGCCATGCCCCTCCCCCCCTCCCCCCCCCCCGAAAAAATTCATACGCCTTTTGTTAAAATAGCCTAAATTAATTCCTAATCCAATTTTTTTGTTAGGCCTCCTCCAATAGTTAAAATTAGGTGCCAACTCATACGCTTTAAGAGATAACTCTTTCAACAATTAGAAAGTCAACCGCTAGCTCCTATGTTTACACAAACCCAGGTATCAGCCTTACTTGATTTAGGATGTGTACATGAGGCATCTCTTGAACAGAAAATAGCATTTATTCTCTCTCTTCCGCATGGTGAAAAGTACAATATGATATAGTTAAGAGCTAGCTGATTTGGCACGATGGAGAAGGCCTTAGCACATGACAATATCTTGAAGCAAGTCATATTTCCTAAAATTTTTCATATTTCTTTTTTCTCATATTTATTATACAATTTTAATAAAATTAGACCAATTTATTGTATGAAACCATGGAAAACCTAAGGAAATGCACTATTTTAAGAAAAAATAGGGTACACTGCAATTTTTTTGGCTCGACAAATATTTGGCTAGCTCCCATTTATTTTTCTTTCCAGTTCCGCCACTGCCTTTGGGCAGATATATCCAAGCGGAAGTAACATAAATAAAGTTTTGTGGTTATCAGTAGCTAACTTACAGCGAGATAAATTAAAGTAATCACTTCATTTCTTAATTTTAATCACATCAGCAGGTACTCCATGGGAAATCAAACATTTCAAAAATTTCTGAACCCTTTCTTCAACATCTCGACAAGCAACTTCAACTGTTTTAAGGTGTGTGAACTGCTCTGCTGGATTTTGGCTTCCTTCCATTTCCACTAGATGTTCAGGGACCTAAAGAAATTTATATATGATCAAATATGTACACAGACTTAATTTAGTGGGACATCAGCTATAATGTTTAGAAAATATAACTTTATAAATAAAATATATACCTCATTAAGTCGAAAAGTAAGCTTCTCGAGAACTGGTGAGTGCTGCAGAAGGCATACTACTGAAGCGAGGTCAACAGCCACAGACCATTCACCAAGTAACAATGTCTTTAAGTTGCTAAATGTAGGGCACAATGTCAAATCCCTTTTGAAAATGAACTACACAAGGAGAACAGGATTAAGTACAGATGAAGCTCTTATTAGTTAGTAGAAAGATGTAATCCAAGAAAATTTGTACAAAATTTCAACTGATATTTGCATTTTGAAAGTATCTAGGGAATGGTGATGAAAACATATTTAATCCATGATGTATTTTGATGTCTATTTACACCGGAAAATACAGTGGGTGCAAAACCCAACTATTGCTGAAACCAGCGTGAACCAACTATATAGTATATACAAACTTACATTTTTCGACAACATGATGCCAAAAGCTCCAGGTACACAAGCCATATTACATGAATAATATAATCATAATTTTCAAAAGATCATTACACAGCACATACTCACTGAAATATCCTAAAGAAACGAATGATGGTAAGAGGTGTAGGCTGTTAAGTGTGAAATACCATAAGGAACCGAATGTGTGTATTCATGTGCAATGAGCTACATAAATGCTAGTGCAAGTTAAAAATGTGGACTATAAATATAGGAGTTGAGGAGAAGTGCAAACATACCACACTTCGTCCAGCTAACAACTTCAAATCGGTGGCATTCGATAGCCCTCTGAGAAGGACAAACCTGTCACTGTCATCAGGACAACACCGACAATCGTGACATTTACAACTATCATTGTCAAAATTTCCTGAGCTATACGGACAATAGTCATGACAATTGTCGTCAAGTTCTACCCATGCTGTTGCCAGCAATGGCATACTTTGAAGTGCCGGAGTCCGGTCCCAAATAACTTTTAGCTGCAGTGAGACTAGACTTGGGGCAGAAATCAGTGTGCGCGAACTCTCGTCAAAGGAGCTATCAGTAGCAATGAGATGGCGTAGGGACTGGGATGTGATCTCACGGGCCAGAATGATGCAGTGTGTCATCTCCAGAACTTTCAACGATGGACATGTTGCCAAATCCAGAGCACGCTCGTCCAGTCGTACAGTGTGAAGCTCCAGGACTGTGAGGTGCCGCGAGACAAGACGAGCACGGTCAAGGTCGAAGTGCACAGTTTCGCTGTCCCCAATTATGTTGAAGGTGAGCACACGGAGCACCCGAGCTTTGTGCGCTAGGGCATATCTGATCCAGAGCTGAATGTACCGGAACGGCCTGTCAATTTCGTCATCCGTCGTGTAGTCCTGATATAAGTTGAGCTCGCAGATGTCCAATGGCGAGCGATCGCGGAGCAGCAGCAGATGGTTGACGAACTCGATCGTATCCTCAGGGTTCTCCCACCTTTCAACGGTCTCGGTGATGCACAGGGCGGGCGTGGACTTCCATAGGTCGCGCCACCGGCGAGCGAGCACGCACGTCGATCCGCACGGCGTCATCGGACGGAGGGAAGGAAAGAGAGCACGTGCTGGAGGGCCTCGTCCGGGAGAGCGCTCAGGCGGTCCTCCATGTCCGGCCCGGCCGTCTCCTTGCGCCTGCTGGTGCTGGGCACGCGCCGGCGCGGCATTCCGTGATTCCGTCGAACAGGGACCGGGTGCGAAAGCTGCGGCCTGCAGGGTTGGAGGACGCAATCAGCCAGAGGGCACCAGGGAGAGATGGTAGGTAGATCAGGTCAACAAAGCATCACCTCGCCCTCACTTGCCGGAAGCTCAGCTGCGCCGCCGGAGGGACAGATCGGCGACGGGCGGATGGCTCCGCCTGAGTGGACTGGAGCAGCCGAAGAGACGGGGAGAGCGAAGAGCCGCGGTCAAGTCGGTCACCCACAGCCGGAGTATATGCGGGCCCCCTTTGAGCTGTGTTGCTACGCTCGTTGATGGGCCAGGGGAAATGGGTCCATCATCCAAACAAAAACCATGGTACGTGGGAGTGAGCCTTGTTGATAGATTTGTTTTTTTTTTTAAAATAAAGGGGCCTTATTAGAATTTGAATCGAGGCCAAGATGTTTCGATTTTGGGCTACCTTGAAACGAGCACCATCTTCTCTTTTCCCTTTTCAGGCGATATACGAATTTCGAAATAATTAATGCTCGGGGCAATTTTTGTTTGCACATCGAATTTTTAGCCTTGTGATCGCTTGAGTCTTTGCCTGCGCATGAAGTCTATTACGTGCCCCTGAGTAGCCGCGTGGGTTTGGCTATGCCTCGACTGTTAGTCTTTCGTAGTGGCGTGGTTGTATGCGATAAGGCATCCCTCTATCTCTCTGTGATGTCCCCGGGTCTGCGCGGCTTGCTGGCTAAGGCCTTATTCGTTCCTGTCGGATCAGGCCGAAATCAGGCCCGTTCTGGCTGGAAACAATTGGCCCAGAATGAAATAGGTGTTCGTTTGGCCAGAATGAAATAGATTAGGGCCCGATTATATCATTCAGGCCTAAAAATCACCCTATTTCGTTCCCCACCGACGGAGACCGGAAACGAAACCCTATCTCCATTGGGTGGGTCTAGGCGGCGTGCGTCGGGGGTCTGCAGGCGCGAGGGCGGGGTGAGTGGTGGCGGCGCGAGGGCGAGGTCCAGGCGGCGCGGTCGACGGCGACTGCGCGTTGAGGGGGGCTCCAAGCAACGTGTCGAGGAGAGGGCTCCAGGTGGCGCGTGGCGGGGGGCTCCAGGCGGTACGGTCGACGGCGACTGCTATTTGTGCAGCCACGACGAGCACCGGTTCTTCTTCATGGCCAACCGTCTCCTCTTCTCTCCCTCTCCGGCCGATCTGACTCTTCTTGGTGGATCCAGGCTAGCAACTGGCAAGGGCGCGGTGGTGGCAGGCGAGGCTACTTGAGGCGGCGGCGTGACTGCGGCGTCAGGACGAGGCGGCAGCAACGGTTGCTCCTTCACGTACAACGACAAGGTTCTCCGCCTCTTTTTCTCCCGGTAAACACTTGTCCCCTCTGCTCTCCCTTCCACTCTAGATCTGCAGACTATTCTTCTTGATGTCTTGCTGCCTCGTTCTGGGAATCCCTGACCTACATCTTGACTGAGAAAATTGTATTTTTGACACTCCAAACAACGCGTTTCGTAGTTTTAGGACTCCAAACATGGTACACGTAAAAATGACACTCCAAACATTTGTTTGTTGATTCTTATGACATTTAGGGTGTTTTCTGTCTTTTCTCACCAAAACACTTGTATTTAGAGTCTAAAAAGACATTTTTGTCCTTCTGTTAATTTACATGAGACCTGACGTGATCTAATCCGGTTCCTTTTCGAACGCGTCGTTTGTTTCCATTGTCACGCCGCTCTTCTTACTGTTCGTCTCGACACCGCCGCCGCCCCTCGACTCGCTGACCACCATGTAAAACTCGTCGCCACTGCTGCCGCTGGATCTCTCATGGCTAGCTGCTGTGGAACGGGCAGCGGCGAACCCGTCGGCGGCCTGGCAGCCCAGCGGCGAGCGGCAGCAACAGCAAGCAGGCTACCTAGCTCTGTTTTTCCCAGGCTGCCAGCGGCACTACTCGCCCAGCCAGGCAGCGACAACAAGCAGAATCGGCAGCGGCAAAAGCCAGAGCAGACCATCGCATGAAGATGCACTGAGATGAACGGAAGGACAAAAGGGTCCATTTAGGCCCCAAATACATGTGTTTTGGTGAGAAAAGAGAGAAAACACTCCAAATGTCATAAGAATCAAAAAGCAAATGTTTAAAGTGCTATTTTTACGTGTACAATGTTTGGAGTTTTAAAACTGCGAAGCGCGTTGTTTAGAGTGTCAAAATTGCAATTTTCTCCATCTGACTGGGGAGCTTAACTTGCTGGCGTGTGTTGATATGCTTCATTATTATTTAGTCTACTATTTTCACCTTGTGGCTTCAATTATGCACGATAACACTAGCTAGAAGTGATGCTGCATGCTATCCTTTGCTGTGTTCCTAAACTTCCTATATATCCTATTTTCAACTTGCATTGGACTAGCCAATATACAGAGTTCAGAGTTCAGAAAGTTTCAGGTTATTATGCTGTGTTCAGATTGGAAATTGGAAAAGTAGTTTTAGATGAATAGTGCACTGGGAAGCGTATTCTGTGAGTGGGTGAATAGGAAAAATTTGTTGGAGAAGTACTTTTTCCTGAATCTGAACACAGTTTCAGAACAGTTTTCCATCCATGTCAAAAGTTTCAGAACAGTTTCTCATTTCGGGTCGGGAGAATACCTGCATAGCTCGATTTATTGATGAGTGCAGAGCTACCGATAAATATTTTTGGGACGATTAATTATTGTCTGAACAAAAGAAAATGCTTGCTTGCACAAAAAAAAAATATATGCTGGCTGGATCAAAGCTTGCTTGCTAAGTACGCTCTTTGCTTCCTTAATAATTGCAGTAAGCTATAGTAAGTGATAGTCTAGGATTATTTCTATTAGATGGTTCTTTTAGAATTATTTTCTATTGCAGATTTATGCTATATATTTTTTTCCTAAATGCTTTGCTTCTTTCTATAATAGATTATCCCAGCACCTCGTAGAGTTGGAGAGGACGAACCTCCACCCTCCTGGGAACCAGTACCAAGTCCAACAGGTACTTATTTTATCTGCACAAATCAAGTTCTTTGATGCTAATACATAGATGATGGTATTCTCTTTGAAAATATACTTGCTGAATGCGAATACATAGACGATGCATTACCGAATCTTTCAGCTTGAAATGAAAGCGGTCGATTTTATACACAACGAAATTATCTAGCCCAAGTGTAATTGATCGATCAATGCTCACTGTTGGTTTATGTTGCCCTTTTTATTGTGCAGTGAACGTGTCAGAGTGACCATGGTGTGACGGATCGGTGCAACCTTGGTTCAAGTTCAGTTTTGAAATTATCCCAGTTTAGCATGCATGCTTAATATTGAATATAGTTGGATGTTTTTAGTCTGTAAAAGCTCAGGGTAATTGTGTCATGGCTATGGTACTGCTAGTTGTGATAATAGTTTATGGTACTGCTAGTTTTTTTCCATAACAACGGTCACTTGTTCAAAATTTGAGGTGCTTGCTGTTGAACAACGTTCACTACTTTGTACCAGAACAACGGTTGTTCTTTGTTTTGTTGCTCACAAGCTGTGTAGTATGTAGATCCTGTGTTGAGTAGATATGTGAGGTTCTTTGAATCCGGACGGAATAAAGTGGATGCAAACTAATATGTTTTTGGTGGAGTAATCAAACCGGTTGGAACGAAATTAGTTGGAACAACCAAATCCCATGGATCCAGTGAAACACCCAGATTCACTGGATCCAATGAAACACCCAGATTCACTGGATCCAGGCCCAAAATCATTCCCGGCCTTGTTTGGTTCAGCTAGAACCGAATAAGGCCTAACCATGTTTAGACGACGTACTCAAAAACTAGAAACTGTTGTATTTTTGTTGTGTCTCGTAACGAAATTCGGGCCTAGCCCTTGGTGGAAAAAGACTACATATAAATATTTAATTTACTTGCTATATAAAGTTCAGATCTCATAAAATATACTCCCTCCGTCCCTTAAAGATTGATGTTTTAGGATTCAAAATTTTCCCACAAAGATTGATGTTTTAGTATTAAGACCACAGTATGGCCCACAATAACCCATCTCCCCGCATAATCAGCGTCTAGAAAAAAACTTCCTCTCTTTCCCATCTCAAAAACTCGTATCTCGCCTCTTCGCCTTCTCCGTCAGGTGCTATGGCCGGCGGCGGTGGCAGCCATGGCCGCGGAGGTCACCGTAGCGGGGTGATCCGAAGGCGCAGCGATGGGATTAGCGGTCGCAGGGGTCTGATTCAAGGCGCCTTCGCTGGCCCCGTTGCCGCATTGATCGTGGTGGCTTCCGCGTCAACCCCGAGGGTGAGCTGTTCGTCCCCGACTCTGAGGACGAGGATGATGTTGGAGGTAACATTTTCTCCACCTGTGTCCCTGATTCAGAGGAGGAAGGCGCCAGGGATGGCGACCTCTTCGCCGCCTGCGTCTTTGATTCGGAGGATGAAGGTGCCAAAGATGACGACCGTGATGTCAACTTCGAAGTCAAGGCTGACGGACATGCGGCCCTGGAGATTAAGAATGCAGAGATGGAGATGATAGAAGATGCTGATACAGGCATGGGGCAGGCTGTGAATGGGGCTGCGACCATGGAGGTCGAGGAGATTGCCGCTCAGGAACCTGTGGCTGACGGTGCTGGTGAACTTCATCCTCTAGAGGTGGCTGCACGCATTGAGAAGGCCCTCATCGATGTAGACGAGGAATACCGCGACACATTCTCAGCTTCCTTGAGATTTTGGTGCCTGCTTTCTTCTTACCTTAGTTATTGTTAGTGTTTGTTATCTTAGTACTCGTAACACTCGTGTCAGTACTCTACTCATTTTTATATAGAAATAAGAGTAAAGTACATCCGTCATACGTGAAGTTGCATCATTGTTTCATTTTAGTTTAACAAGTTGTAGATGTTGCACCCACATACATGAAGTTGCATCGTTGTATCATTTTGGTCCAACAACATGTAAATGTTACACCCATAGTGCACTAAATTATTCGCGATGCGCATATACAATCGACTATACATTAAAAATCCGTATTTTGCAGGTATAGCACACATAACAAAGACTTGGAACATATACAATCCAATACTTTATTATTTTTTTCTCATTTACCTATTCCCTATCACAACACATGAAACAAAAATATTTTTAGTAGACTGTGGATTGCACAAAACAATATTAACACGTTATGTTAGATTGCGTCTCATTATATCATACAATTTTATATGTTATTTGACATTTGTAACTCATTACCGAAATGAAACATGAGAATTTTGTGTTTGGTCTCATGTATTCTTCTAGCAACTCCTCGTCAGCATACATGTCAGGTCTTTAAAATACAGATTCAAGTGTATAGTTGACTGTACATGCCCATTGTGAACAACTTAGTCTATGGCGAGCTCAGTGTTTACAACTTATTGGACCAAAATGATATAACGATACAACTTCGTGTATGTGAGTGCTATGTTTACAACATATTGAACCAAAATGATACAACGATGCAACTTCATGTATGGTGGATGCACTTTATTCTAGAAATAATGCAATTGGTTTATGAACAATCGATGGTTAATGGACAAAAAAATTTATTGAACCACACAGGTAGAGTCAATGCTCTCATGCAGTAAACTGATGGCAGTATACTGATGACTGATGAGAATACTAGTCCCCTAAGATCTGTATGACATTCTCATATAGTTGCATCTCACAGCTAAGCCTAGTAGGAAGAATGCCAAGTGCCTCTGACTTGTCTTTGCTCATGTGAGGGACCTTATATTCAGGACAATCATATGCCCCTGGAGGCCTGGACATAGCCTGGTTGCCCAACTTCTCGTAACCCTTACTCTTTAGCTTCGTCGAAGCTTGCCAGAAACAGGTAAGATAAGGTTAGGGTCTATAAAAGATTGGAAGATGGGGGCAGCCGGACAGGGCTGGAGCTTGCTGAAAAATCGGATGAGGGAGAAACATTCAAATCAAAACTAAACAAATTGTGCCCATATCCAGAAGGATGAAACAAACGACTGAGTTAGCCTGCACATCCTCGTTTTACGACTTGAAACAGGCCAATCGAGCAGAAAATCCTTGGCCCGGCCCATAGGCGGCACGGCCCGACTAGCAACAGATCGGGCTGGCATGGCACGGGGCAGTAGGCCATGCTTGGGCCGACGGCTAGGCATGTGGCCCGGCACGCGCACGGTCTGCCCGATGGCTCTGATGTGTACTCACTGTAATTTTGGGTGGCCATTTGAACTATGCCACTATGGATTGTAACTTAAGACACTATGACTTAATTCTGAACTGGTTGCACTCTTTTTTCAACACTGCACAAAACAGCTCATGTTCATTGCTATCTATTGTCTTGTGTTTTTATGTTTGGAACTTTGGATTTGTAAAACTTGTGAATGAATAAATGTTATACCTGCCTATGTTTTTGCGAATCATTTGAGCCATTTAAGCTAACGGGCTCTGGACTGGCCTGTGAAATTCAGCGAGCTTGACGGGCTAGCCTTGCACGGAAAAGGGTCCATAGTGCTAGGCCTGGGCCGAAGGCCAGGAACGAAACACGTGGCCCGACCATCACCGGGCCAGGCCAGCCCAACGTCGTGCCGAGCTGGGCCAGCCTGTTGACCATCTATAGCTGCAAAGCCAAAGCTATGGTTTCGCTAGATGAAATCGTACTCCCATTCAACAAGCTGATTTCCATGATGCAGACCAAGGAAATCGAAACCGATGCTAAACCAGTGACATTGTGCATGGATCCATACAAGGGATGCCTATGGACGTTAAGACGCTGCATGAATTGCTTCGAGACAACAATACTTTCCAGGGTACCAAGCAGGATCAGCGGAGAACAAGATATATATGCTACCAAGGCAAATATCATGTGAAAGTTACAGACAGCTATACACCCAAGGTACACAGAAACTGAGTTGAGTGCAAATGCGTTCAGAAATGTGATCAGACAAGGCCACTAAAATCACTGACGTAGAATGCATATGAGGCTGTCTGTAGATCCAGCCATCAAAGGCTCAGCTCTTTGCACCAACTGTCCGAATCAGAACCTGTTCATAAACATGGAAACAAAAGTGTCAGTATGTTCTCAGGTCCCAAGTGAAAATAAATGGGTATTTTTCAATTGCTTGGCAACATACATTCAGCATTCATCTGCAGAACTTATGTTTATAGGAAGGGCATGTTCGAGTTGTAGCAAACTCGGACATTGCAAATGCTCCCAACAAGATTAGATGCAATAGAAACATGGCACTGTTCCAAAATGCAGCTCTAAATCAGTCCATTCTCTCTTCAGCACATGAAAAAAAAATGGTTAGGACTAAGGAAGATCGTGTGCCTTACTTAGACCTTCCTAGCCACATCAAGGTAATAGGCAGAAAGATCAGAAAACAGAGCATCATACATAGAGTGGAATAGGCACCAACTACATTATACAATGGCAACCAGAAGAAAGAGGGAAGTTCAAACAGCAATAGATGAGAAAATCAACATCACAGGCACAATCTAAATGATTAATTGAGTATTTGTAATAGGAGTGTATGAGAAATTACAAGGAGCTCATTACCTCCAGTTCAGTACCTCATTAGCTTTAAATTATTAGAGCAGGCAAAGCTCAAGTTCCTATTCAAGACGACAGTAAATCTTGAGACAATATGATTTGTTTTACTAACATATGTACTTTGCAAAAGAAGACATATAATGTACATATCCAAAAGCAACAACTGAATGCATATGAAAAAAAACACACTGAAAGCACAGCTTTATCATCCAAGAATTAGTTCAAAGCCCTAAAACAACTTCAGATCATAACACAAGTCCACAAAAATAAGCATTTCACGTAAACAGCAAGATATATAGATGATTATCTTGAAATTTCACGTCTTAATCCAAAATCTGTTACCAGGTAACAACTCTTAATCCAAATTATCTTCCTACAGTGAGATAAGCATTATAGTCGTCTTAATCCAAATTGAAATGTTAACACCGTATATATTATATGCTGAGAACTAAATAAATGAGCCAATACTTCAACAGTAATCACTCAAAAAACTTGATTTTCAGTTTTCCCTGCTTCTCCAACTCCTAAATGGATAGCAAGAATACAGAAGTACAGAACACATAAAACTAACCAGCGAAGAACCAATCCTATAACGAGCAAAGCAATTCACTGATCTTGAGAGTTAGAGAGGTTCTAGCATCGTATTGGACCCTGTGTCCCTATGTTTGGACATTTGGCTATGCATGGACCTTTGGATCCACACTCCCTGCCTTTTCTTCGGGTTTTATGAATAACTTTGTTGTGTTTTTTTAAAGTGAGCAATAGTGTATTGGCTAGTTAGGAGAAACAGTGTTCTTAAGAGCCTAGTTACATCTTGCCATGGGCGCTGCCTAGGCGATAAGGCATACTCAAGGCACCACTGGACACCTTCTTGCTTTAGGAACCATTGGGAAGTAGTAATAAATAACAGAACAAGAGACAATACCCATAAACAATAATGGCACAGTCATCCATTAGGATAGAAAAGAATAAAAAAGAAACATGATCTAAACAATAATGGTAGTCATCTATTAGGAAAGAAAAGAATAAAGAGAACCATGTTGTGAAACTACACAGTTGATACAACTTGAGCAGGTAGGTGAATGAAAACTAGATTTATCCCAGTCAGTGCATGAAACTAAGGGAACATTTTTCCCAAAATGAACGGCTGAAGTTAGCTATACATCCTTTGTACGATTTAGTGTAAGAAATGAACGATTACATTCAGACCTACCTCCCAGGAAGTAAAAAAAAGAGGCTCAAGAAAGAAAATTAGCAATACTTTTTAATGGAAAACAGCCACTGTTTTAAAAAAATAAACCGTCAAAGTTAGTACCCAAAGACTACCATATTACAGCCAAAATATTGTTAGTGGTGTTAATTTTAATATGCATTTGGTGTGGTTCTATACAAATTAAGATGCATTTGGTGTAGTTCTATGCAGATTACAAAGATTACGAAAGCCAGGCAACTTCAGGAGGCATTTGGTGTAAGACTACTATTAAGACTAAGAATCTGAATGTGGTACCCCCAAAAAAATAAAACAATTCTAACTAGCCAGTTGTCACTTATGCGATCTAAATCTAAGATGTAAATAATAAGCATGGCTTTGATAATCGTTGCTAGTGTTGGAATGGAAATTCACTGTATTGCCACTCCAACCCGAGAAGAGTGGTACACATTACAGCTATACATGGGCCTCTAGATAGACCTCACATATGGGCCTCATACCTATACTCCAACACCACCACCCCCCCCCCCACGCAGTCTGAGCTACCGGCGCAGCGGAGTTCAAGGCTGGAAAGAAAGTACACACAAAGAAAGTACACACCGCTCGCAGTCACAACTTGCCATTGGCTACGTTGAGACTAGAGCGAAACTCCGAGAACGTCGAGGAGGGGAGACCCTTGGTGAAGATGTCCAGTCGGGACATGGAGAAGAGGGAGGGAAGGAGGAGAGGGGTAGCGGCGGCCAGAGAGGAGGTGGTGGTTGCTGGCGGCGGTTGGATGGGAAGGAAGGAGAGAGGAAGCCTAACCCTAGCCTGATACCATGTTGCAATGGAAATTCACTGTATTGCCACTTCAACCCTAGAAGTGTCATATATATTATAGCTATACATGGGCCTCTACATGGGCCTCACACATGGGCCTCTAGATGGGCCTCACACATGGGCCATATGGGCCTCATACCTATACTCCAACAGCTAGTATAGAAAAAATGGAAATATAGTATCTGATCTTACAAATCCGGTGCATTTTCTTTTTTATTTTATCTTCGTGATGCCAAAATCCTTATCATTATTTTGTTAATGACCGTGGAAAAGTGTGTAATATGTACCACAAGTTAGATAATGCTGTGGCTTTGAAAATTCAAACTAATCAGTGTGTGCCCATTGTATTGGTGTTACATTGCAATTAACACAATTAAAAGTGGATCTTGGAATGTAGATCTTGGGTAATAGTTGTGTCCAAAATCAATGCATATAATTATGTGATGAATTCCTACCTTTTGCACGTTCAACAAACATGACAGTTTTTAAAAATATATTCACGTTTGGGCAGATATTTGCAAGCGGAAGTAACATAAATAAAGTTTTGTGGCTGTCAGTAGCTAACTTACAGCGAGATAAATCAAAGTAATCACTTCGCTTCTTGATTTTAATCACATCAGCAGGTACGCCATAGAAAATCAAAGATTTCAAAAATTTCTGAACCCTTTCTTCAACATCTAGACATGCAACTTAAACTGTTTTAAGGTGTGCGAACTGCTCTGCTGGATTTTGGCCTCCTTCCACTTCCACTAGATGTTCAGGGACCTAAAGAAATTTGTATTCAAATATGTACACACACTTACTTTAGTGGGCCATCAGCTAAAAAGTTTAGAAAATATAGCTTTATAAATAAAATATATACCTCAAAGAGTCGAAAAGTAAGCATCTCGAGAACTGGTGAGTGCTGCAGAAGGCAAACTACTGAAGCAAGGTCAACAGCCACAGACCATTCACCAAGTAACAATGTCTTTAAGTTGCTAAATGTAGGGCACAATGTCAAATCCCTTTTGAAAATGAACTACACAAGGAGAACACGAGTAAGTACAGATCAAGCTCTTATTAGTTGATAGAAAGATGTAATCCAAGAAAATCTGTACATAATTTTAACTGATATTTGCAGTTTGATAGTATCTAGGGAAGGGTGATGAAAACATATTGAATCCATGATGTATTTTGACGTCTATTTACACCAGAAAATACAGTAGAAGCAAGCTCCAACTATTGCAGAAACCAGCATGAACCAACTATATACATCCTTACATTTTTCAACCACATGATGCCAAAAGCTCTAGATACACAAGCCATATTACATGAATAATATAATCATAATTTTCAAAAGATCATTACACAGTCGATGAAACATCCTAAGGAAACAAATGATGGTAAGAGGTGTAGGCTGTTACGTGCGAAAGACCATAAGGAACCAAATCTGCTTATTCATGTGTAACAAGGTACTTGAATGCTACAAGTTAGAATGTGGACAATAAGGATATGAGTGGAGGAGAAGTAAGTGCAAACATACCACATCTGGTTCAGCTAACAACTTCAAATCTGTGGTATTCGAGAGCCCTCTGAAAAGGACACGCCTGTCACTGCCAAAAGGAAAACACTGACAACCCTCACAGCTACCATGGCCACAATTTCCTGAACTGCTTAAATGACAATTGTCATGACATTGTTCGTCAAGTTCTACCAATGCTGTTTCCAGCAACGGCATACTTTGAAGTACCGGAGTCCGGCCCCCAACTTCATTTAGCTGCAATGAGACCAGACTTGGGGCAGAAATCAGTGTGCGCGACCTCCTCGAAAAGAAGTTATTATTAGCGATGAGATGGCGTAGGGACTGAGACGAGATCTCGCGGGCCATAATGAAGCAGTTTGTCATCTTCAGAGCCTTCAAGGACGGACATGTTGAGAAATCCAGAGCACGCTCATCCAGTTCTACACTATCAAGCTCTAGGAATGTCAGGTGCCGTGAGACGAGAGGAGCGCTGTCAAGCTCGAAGTGCCCATTTTCGTTGTAGATGAACACTCGGGGCACCCGAACTTTGTGCGATAGGGCATATCTGATCCACATCTGAATGTACCGAAACGGCTTGTCCCTTTCGTCATCGGTCGTGTAGTACGGATATGAGTCGAGCTCGCAGATGTCCAATGGCGAGTGGTCGCGGAAAAGCAGCAGATGGTTGACGAACTCGTTCATATCCTCAGGGTTCTCCCACCTGTACTTAGGCTCCTTGATGCGCAGGGCGGGCGTGGACTTCCACAGGTTGCGCCACCGGCGAGCGAGCACGCACGTCTGCACGGCGTCGTCGGAGGGCAGGAACGAGAGCACGTGCTGGAGGGCCTCGTCCGGGAGCGCGCCCAGGCGGTCCTCCACGACCGGCCCGGCCGTCTCCTCGCGCCTGCTGGGCACGTCCCGGCGAGGCATTCCGTCGAACAGGAACCGGATGCCGATTGCCGAAGCTGCGGGGGAAGGAGGAGGTGATCAGTCAGAGGGTACCGAGGAGACAGGAAATAGATCAGGTGAACAGAGCATCACCTCGCCGCCGCCGCCGCCGCCGCCGCCGCAGGGACTGATCGGTGACGGGCGGATGGCTCCGGCTGAGCGGAGTAGCCGAAGAGACGTGAGACGCGGTCACCCACAGCCGGATAGTGGGCGCCGTTTTGTGCTGTGCTACGCTCGTTGAGATTTTTTTTATTTTTATATTTTTTATTTTATGTTATTTCAAAAATATATACCTGAAAAAAAATTTTCAAGTTTGTCGGTCTGCCGCCGTTTGGTCCGGTCGTTAGGAGCCTATCGCCAAATGAAACGGCGATAGCCATTAAAATTGCCATTTGGGCCGGCGGCACAACTAACCGCCGTATGAAACGGCGATAGCTGGTGGGCCTCGATGGGCCAGGTACTTATCGCCGTTTCATCCGGCGGTAGGCAGACGAGCCGCGGGGCCGAACTAAATGCCACCGGAAGAACCGGCGGTAAGTTGGTGGCGCCTGGGCCCCACCGCTTATCGCCATTTGAAATGGCGGTAGGCGAACCTACCGCCGTTTCATCCGGCGGAAGGCGCCCAGGCGATATAAATCGCCGCGCCGCGCCCAGGCAGCAACTCTCCCAGCCCGTCGCAGCCAGAAGGAGAGGAAGAGAGAGCGCGGAGCGCTGCCGCGCTGGTGACCAGAGGAGAGGAAGAGAAGAAGAGAGGAGGAAGAAAAAGAAGAAAAGAGGAGAGGGGAGGGGAGGGGAAGGGTGGGGTGCTGCTCTGCTAGTTCTGTCTTCTGGTTTAGGTATTTTTTTTAAATCTCTATATCTCTATAGATTGTAATGTATATGTCTTTGTAGATAAAAATATTAGCTAGTTATTTGCATAGAAATATTTTAGATACATAGAAAAAATAGTTTAGATAGATAGACTAGTCCAATACAAATCCAAATTTTAGCCTAGTTTAGATAGATCGAAAAGGTTGTTTAGAAATATTTGGAAGTTAAATGTTTTATATAGAAATGGAAGCTTAGATAGAAATTGTAGTGAATAAATAATTTAGGCATATTGCCTTGTTTAATTTGTGAGATTCAAAAAATAGTTTAGTTTAATTTGTGAGAATAAAAAAATAGTTTAGATAGATAGAAAAAATAGTTTGATAGAAATAGTAGTCAATAAAATTAGAAATATTTTGCACTTAAATATTTTAATAGGAAAAATTATTTGAATAGAAATAGTAGTCAGTAAAATTAGAAACATAGTAGTTTAAATTAGGAATATCTACGTATAAATATTATTAAGTGAATTTTATGAACAGAAATATTTGTTTAGTTTGTGTAGTTATATTAGGATTCTTTAGAAAATATTTGAGTAGGTGGACTAAATTTATTTGAATGGAAACCTTTTTGCCCCCAGATTAAATATCTTAGTTTGAGAAATCGGTGTCAATTGTGTTGGCAGGCATGTCAGAAAGATTACCTTTTCAAGTGTTCTATGGGTCTGGGGATGTTAGATATGGTCCTGAAGGGGTAGATTTGTCAGACTTTAGTTCCTTCAGAAAGGAAGTACCCCGAGCAAGAGAGAGGACTTGGGTTTCAATCTGCAATTGGCTATTTAAAGCTTTCGGACTTAATCGAGAGCAACATAAGATTTCGATCATGGCCGTTGTAAATCGGAGGGAACCGGTATTTTGGGAGTTATTGCCACTTCAAGGCACCCAAAACTGGAGGAACTATGTGAACCTAACCACTAGTCGAGGTTTACCTCTGGTATTATTTGTGCAAGCGTTCGAAAAGGCTACAATTAGTACTGAAGCAGTTGACGAAGATGGAGGCAAGGGGGATGCAGTATTAGAAGATTCGGAGACGATGCATGGACAACCTGATGAAGATCCGGATACGATGCATGAACCAGCTGAAGATGGAGATGGCTCACAGGAACCTCGTCAAGCAACTGGCGAGGCTGATGAGGGGGAAGACAATCCCTGCATAGTCAATGAGTTTCAGAGGGAGGGTGAAGAGCATGCAGTGGATGATTCATCTTCAGACGATGAAGATGATTACTGTGTCCCGCAGAACTAGAACGGGTACGACTTTTCGAGGCTAAGTGTAAATGATGGTGAAGCGGTGCAATGGGAGTATAGGGAGAATGAGGTCTGCGTCGGTTCAATGTATGCTAATGCTGATAATATGAAAGAAGCAATAAAACGCTGGTCCACTCTATCTTTGCAAAGACAGTTCAAAGTGCTCAAGAGCAGTCCGCAAACATATGATATTCGTTGTGTGAGAAGCGAATGCCCGTTCAGAGTGTACGTGTCCAAGGGCAAGTGGCAGGATTTCTGGCAGGTCAAGATTGTGGTAGATCACACATGCGAGCTTGAGCAATTAGCATCAAGGCACCGCAACCTGACAGCTGCCTTTATTGCTAACTACATGTACCCTCAGATTGTGGAGGATCCTAGCTACGAGCCGAAGTCAATTATTTGTGCCGTTGAGGAGGAGTTCAAATATAAAATTAGCTATAACAAAGCTTACAGAGTGAAGCAAAAGGCGCTTGAGATGAGGTGGGGCACGTATGAAGCTTCATATCATAACTTGCCGGCGTTGTTGCAGACTATATGCCTTCAAAATGTAGGAAGCTTCTATGACTTGAAAACATATCCTTGCATCCAGAAACCTGGGAAGCAGGTGCTCCAACGGTCATTCTTGGCCTTGGCTGCTTGCATTGAGGCGTTTCCGTACTGCCGACCAGTAATCTGCATAGATGGGACATTTTTAATAGGAAGATATAAAGGCACCATTCTCACAGCCATTGGATGTGATGGTAATAGGCAGTTGTTGCCTTGGCAATTGCTTTTGTTGAGAAAGAATCTAGAGATAGTTGGTATTGGTTTCTAGAAAGGGTGAAGCAAATGGTTGTCAGAGATGTAGCCAATGTGTGTCTGATTCATGATCGGCATAAGGGCATCTTACAAGCAATCGACGACATGCAGAATGGTAACCAAGAGCGTCGTAGGGTTCCACAATGGCCGGACGTAAAGAGCAGGTGGTGCATGAGGCATATGGGACCAAACTTTCACAGCCAATTCAAAAACAAGACCCTTATGACCCTATTTAAGCGATTATGCAGCCAGAATCAGGAGAGAAAATTCAACTTGTTGTGGAAGAAACTAGATGAGCTCACAAAGAAGCAAACAGCTGAACTAGCGAAGATAGCTATCAATACGGAGGAGGACGACCTCATCTCCCTTGAAGACGTGGGCTTGGATGGCCCAAATGTCAGGAGGAAAAGAAGAAGGCAAATTAAGACATTCTCGCAGTGGATTGAACATGAGCCCAAAGAGAAATGGGCTTTACTATATGATGAAGGAGGGGCTCGGTATGGTATAATGACTACAAATCTAGCCGAGGTCTATAATTGGGTGCTGCGTGGTGTAAGAGGACTACCCCTTGTGGGGATTGTGGAGTTCTTTTTATATCGCACCTGCAAGTATTTTATGGACCGATTCGCGGTGGCAGATAAAGATATGCGCAATAGTCAGATAACTTTTGGCTACAAGATTACTGAGTACATGGAGAAAGCATTTAAAAAGGCTTACCTGCACCGGGTTTGTCCAGTTGGTGCAGTGGAACGTCGCTATGAGATTACATGCAGGGACAAAGGTCGGATGGGAGGCAGGCGTGAGAAGCACACACATGAGTGTGTTCTCAGTAATGATGGTTGTGTTTGCTCATGTCAAAAGCCAAGGCTATATCACCTGCCATGCACACATGTTATTGCTGCATGTTTCGAGGCAGGGGGTTTGCAGCCTCGTATTTTTGTCTCAAATTACTTCATGAAGGAAACAATTTGGAACACCTGGTGGCGTGAGATTTATGGATTCCGTATACTGGGAGACTTCATAACTGACCCTGGACATAATGCAACTTATATTCCAGACCCGGATCCAGAAATGATTCAAGGTATTGGGCGCCGTCAGAAAAAACGCATCCGAAATTACATGGATCGATCTGAAGCAGGTCTTGCAGTGCGCATCTGTTCTAAGTGCCATGAGACGGGTCACAACTACAAGAATTGCACGGCTTTAACCTACGGTGCCGCCAGAAATCAAGCCGGTCCAAGTGGAAGTGCTCCAGGTCCTTCAACGCAGACTGCCACAAATCAAGCGGGTCCATCTAGAAGTGCTTCAGGTCCTTCAACGCAGACTGCAAGTCGTCGTGGTCGTCATGTGACTAATGATGGGCTCATGTAATGTTAAGAAGCTATGTATAATTTAATACTGAACATTGGCGTATCTATAATTATGTATGTTAAGTGTTTGGATTATTATGTTATGAGAAGAACTATGTTGTAACTATTAAGTGGTAAGAATTATGTTGTAACTACTAAGTGTTAAGAACTATGTTGTACCTACTAAGTGTTTTTGCATATTATTCTCTGTTATGCTTTCTTATGTTATGCCTTTTTTTACATATTATACACTGTTATGTTGCTTTCTAATAATTTAATCTTGTAGAAATGACGACTCCTGAGCTGCTTGACGCTCAGGTCGACAAGCAGCACCGATCGTATGCGGCTGCCGTCCGTGGCCTTAGCCAGGGTAAGTTTCGGGCACGTGTTCCCATGGCGACGATGCCGATAGACCCTCGCTGGCTTCCTAGGTAAGGGTTATTTCAGCAGTCACTGTAATGATTTAGTCACTCTTATATTGCAATCTGATATATATTTCACGATGCAGGTTACGAGCTTCAGGTCTTCTACCGCTCGCGCGGCTGGTTGAGGGAGACATGGTCGATCCCGACCGTCGTCCCAAGGACAAGGCCACACGGTTTCAGTTCGACATGTCCCTGATCGCGGCACTTCTCGACCGTTGGCGTCCGGAGACGCATACGTTCCACTTCACGGTAGGTGAGATGGCTCCTACCCTACAGGACGTGGCTATGCTTTTAGGGCTGCCTTGTGCGGGCCGAGCTGTGGGCGCACATGACGTGCCAGCTTCGTGGCGTGACGAGCTTCTGGCTCGCTTTGCGGTTGTTCAGCGAAACGCCCGCGCCCCACCATACCGGACCTTCGTTTCCACGCACGGGCCGACGAAGAGGTGGCTCCTGCAGTTCAGTGTACGTAATAGTGAATTGAATATGTCATGTGAGATATTGTTTAGTTCTTGAACTAACTATGTGATATATTAATATAGGCAGAGTACATGAGAGACGACGCTACAGTCGCTAGGCACTTTGAGGCCTACTTACTGTGGCTGTTTGGCTGGGTCATGTTTTGTAGCTCCCAGGGCGACTCGTGTCCGAAGCACCTCCTTCCAGTGGCGAGGGCGATAGCAGATGCCCCACTTGACGATATGCCACAGTACAGCTGGAGTTCGGCTGTGTTGGCCGCGACGTACAGGGGCCTTTGCAAGTTTGTCATGAAGGTTTCAGCAGACGAGCCCATCTTTGTTGGGTGCCCCATGCTCCTATAGCTCTGGTCCTACGAGCGGTTCCCCGTGGGCCGGCCCCTGATAAACTTGGACCCGTACACTGATCTGTCCCCAGACCACGATGAGGTCGACATGCCTACGATGGGTTCGTTGTGGTGCCTCAGGAAGGTATGTGATGTTGATTTAGTTATTTTAACTGTCAATTTGTATAGTAAAATGCTCACAACAATTATTTTCTTTTTCGTAGCCTATTTGGGTCAGCGTGCAGACGAAGAAGTCATACCCTGACTTTGTTGGTCAGTCGACGCCCTTGTGGACAATGACGTGAGGTGGACACCGTACAGTCCTGCTGTCGGGTACCTACGAAAGGGGTACCCCAATCTAGGCCCAAAACTACTTGGCATCAAGGCCCACGACGACATTGACCTGGCTCAACAGCCCAGCAAAAGCCCGCCATCGCTACGAGTCCTCGGCCCCATCCAGCTCGAGGTAAACGATTACCCTCGAGCGGGGGGTTTCCGTCTCGTTCGAGGCTCAGCGGCCTCGAGGGCGACCCCTACCCTCGAGCAGGTGGTTTCCGTCTCGATCGAGACTCGGCGGCCTCGACCCTCACCCTCGAGCGGGCGGTTTCCGTCTCGTTCGAGGCTCGGCGGCCTCGAGGACGACCCCTACCCTCGAGGGGGTATCTTCCGTCTCGTTCGAGGGTCGGCGAGCTCGAGCTTGCCATCCAAGCTCGAGCCCGCCTCGACGGGAACAGCGCCCAACGCACTGCGGTTCACCAGAGTCGTCACGACGCGGTCAAAAAGCAGGGATCACTGCTCCACGCCATCACCTACTCCCGGAGAGGACATCGGTCAAATCCACTCGCAACAGTGAACTCTGAGCGCCATACTGCGCGCCAGACCTAACCCTGCACAGCAGCACTGTGCCAACCACTCCTTTGACTTTACCCCCCTACGGACGCACAGCCACCCTCGAAGGCAGCCTCGAAGGAGACCATGGAACGTCGTACGCAAGACACCACCCTCGACGCCGTGAACTGTCACGAGAAGGAAGGACGATACGTCAGCCCCTGCCGTGTCGTCAGCAGAGTTCGAAGGCGCGATTCCCGCTCACACAGTGCGCGGCATGGACGAACAGTGCACTTAGCGACAAACACATGTACTCGCACCCCGCTCCCCTTGGTCTATAAAAGGGGAAGGGCAGCCCATGCGAAGGGCAACGAGAAGAGCACAAGACACGTAACGAGATCACAAGTCTCAAGCGACACAAACACACGAGTTCATACACACTCTAGAACACGCAAACACCACACCGCACGGGACTTAGGAGCTCACCTCCTTCTCCCACCTTCCTTGTAAACCCCTACTACGAGCAACACGCAACCCGGTGCATCACACCCCTGCTGGACGTACGGCCCCGTGGCCGGAACCAGGATAAAACCCTTGTCTCTCACTCTCGCCATCGGGGAAACGAGTGGTTAGCACCGCAATCACTCGTCGGTGCCGGTGCGACCAAATCAGGCACCGACAGTTGGCGCGCCAGGTAGGGGACCAGCGCTGCGCTACTCTCATTCCCGATGGCGAACTCCGGCGAAGGACGGCCTCCGCTGGGCGAGAGCAATCTGCTCCCAGCGGGGCAGGAGATCCGGTTCGGGAGCCTGCGGTTCCAAACATGTGGCGACGATTACCACATGCGCATCCTCCAGGAGGATCCCAGCGACCAACCGGAGCCTCATCACCAGCTTCCGGCGGCACCGCGACGGCGGAGTCGCCCCGGACCTCGCGCACGATGAACGCGCGCTGCAAGGCGCGCCGCCGACGTCGGCAACCCCCATCCCACAAGGGAAGGGGACGCCCTACGGTCAGGGTCACAGGAGAGGGCTGCTCCCTTCCTCCCAGGGCCCATGTCTGCACCACGCGCTCCGACAGCACATTCCTATCCCTACGGGCTACGCAACTCCGCGGATGCGTACGCCTCTTCCATCCGCACTACCATGAGTGCGTATGGCGACCAGCCTGGTTGCCACCCAGTCTCCAAGCAAGACTTCGCCGATCCATTGCCCGGCGATTCCCGTACGGAGTCCGATGATGGACACGCATTTATGCGTAGACACCCCGGTTGGGACTACTCGGGTCTCCGCGACCCAGAGGCCTTTATTGCCTTTCAAACAGCGGAGGATTACTGCTTCGAGTATTCCGATGATGAGTATGACCCAACCAGGGAGTGTTTCGTCATCAACGACGGACAAGCCAGCGAGGGGTCGACGTCGGACGACGACGGCTGGGGTGACGACCAGGGGAACGACGATGGCATGGATCCGATAAGCGCGCAGCCATCGGACCCATCGGATCACTCTCCTTCCGAGGACGAGCGAGATCCGCGCCACCTGCCACGAGTTAGCGGTGACGTCTCGCCGCCGGCGCGCTCCGACCGCGAGCCGGGCAAGCGAGGCGACGAGCACGCCACGAACGCACGACACGCGGGACGAGTGGCCCAAGCCCGCATCCTCGCTGAGGGCAAAGATGATGATCTCGCCCCCAGAACGAGCCAGAAGCTCATCGCGGCGGCCGCGCTGCTCCGAGCCATGCCGGAAGCAGCCACCCCCGAAGGGCGGAAACTGCACCTCGAGGCCCAAAAGCTGGTCGAGCATGCTGCCCGACAGCATGCCGAGAGCTCGGCCTCCCGCCTTCGACGCTCCTCAGCCTCGAAGGGCGAACGAGGAGGGGAATCCTCGGTACGCTCACCCCGGCCCAACGGCAGGGCGCGAGCACAATCCCGCGGCGACTCCTGCCGTGACTCGGCGCAGCGCCACGCCAACGAACCACGTACGCCCGAAGCACGAACGCTTCCAGCGAGGGTGCCCGCGAGGTCACGCCTCCGGGACACCCGAGGCGCGGTCGGCGATGGCGATGCTCGCAACACCCTGAATCATATAAGGCAGCGAGAGGGAGCCGGGGCCCACCAACGCGGGCGGACCGACGTTGGGTGGAACCGGGATGCGGTCTCGGAACCGGCGGGAACGCGCGTGTTCAGTCGTAACATCCGCACCGCTCCTATTCCCCCTCGTTTCCGACAGCCTACTACCATCACCAAGTACTCTGGGGAAACTGACCCCAGGGTATGGCTCAACGACTACCGCCTAGCGTGCCAGCTCGGCGGCGCCACAGACGACGCCATGATCATCCGCAATCTGCCACTCCACCTGGCGGATCCCGCGCGGACATGGCTCGAGCACCTGCCCCCGAACCGGATCCGCGACTGGGACGACCTGGTCGAGACCTTCGTGGGAAATTTCCAGGGCACCTACGTGCGCCCTGGGAACACGTGGGACCTTCGAGGTTGCGGGCAAAAACCCGGTGAATCTCTGAGGGACTTCATCCGGCGCTTCTCCAAGCGCTGCACCGAGCTGCCCAACATCACCGACACTCAGATCATCCACTTCTTCCTCGAGAGCACCACTAGCTACAACCTAATATGCAAGTTGGGGAGGGACCCTCCCCCCGACGCGAACCGGCTATTCGAGGTAGCCTCCAAATACGCTTCAGGGGAGGAGGCGGCGAACGCCATCTTCAACGGCAGGAAGGGAAAGCGCCCCGAAGAGACGCCCGTGGAGGGCAGCAAGCCAAGGAAGCCCTCGAGGAAGTAAAATCAAGGCAATAAGGGGAAGAAGTATCCAACCCCTCGCGAGAAAGGCAACAGCGGCGAACGAAGTCCCCGTAGTGGACCCCAGCCACAGGGGGCCTCGAGGCCTTCCGAGTGGAGGAGAGTCTTTGATGCCGACGACGTGTTCTTCAACATGGGACGACCCACCGCCGACGGAAATCCTCGCGAACGCCTGCGACATCGAACAGCTAAGTTGGTTATACCCCTAGAGCGGCTTCAGCCCCTCGAACCTTTTTTGTACATACTTTCGATTGTACAAACTCTTGATTAAGTATTTGGCTTAGCTCTCGCAAGTGTGAACGAATCAAGTGGACTCGAGTCCACTCATACTTGAGTGAGGGTTGGTCCTACCCTCGCTAGGACCATCCCTCCCTCGGGGCTACAATGGGGACGAACCCCCGAAAGAGTCAATACTTTTACGAAATTCTTGTGATATCTCGAGCGTATCGCCAAGTGCTCCTTTGCAACCCTCGAAGGGAAGACACTAGGCGTGAAAACGGACAAGGGCAAGGGTCGCCTGAGCCGAGTGCTCGCCTACGCCTCGAGGCTACGGCAGCACCTCACTTCCCTCCGCCTAAGTCATTCACGTACGATCGATCCTAGTGGCGACTTCCTTTCAAGGCGCTTGCATTCGACACAACGTGCATCGCAGAGATACCGCTTGAAAATAAAACTCGTTTTTCGAAATTCTTGTGATATCTCGAGCGTATCGCCAAGTGCTCTTTTGCAACCCTCGAAGGGAAGACACTAGGCGTGAAACGGACAAAGGCAGGGTCGCTTGAGCCGAGTGCTCGCCTACGCCTCGAGGCTACGGCAGCACCTCACTCCCCTCCGCCTAAGTCATTCACGTACGATCGATCCTAGTGGCGACTTCCTTTCGAGGCACATGCATTCGACACGACGTGCATCGCAAAGATGTCGCATGAAAATAAAACTCGTTTAACGATACAAACGATGTTTAACGAAAATAAGTAGGATGTATGAAAACAAACGAATTGTTCTTACATCAGGAAACGCAAGTCTCTAAACTACTATTTATACTCGGGCTCGATGTCCCGAGGCTTTCAGGGTCCGCTTCAACCATCAAGGTCATCCCAGCCGCCGCCATCTTCGCCCGGGAAAGGACGCTCTTCCGCCGTCAGGGCAGTCGTGCGGTCACTTCGCCCACGCCACGCCTGAAAAGGCGCGCGCACTCCCCCACGAAGTCGCAGTAACTGCCCTAACGGTCATCATGACCCCGCACGAAGAGGTGGAAGGTACATTCAACACACCAACCCTTGAAAGGGCGGCCTTCGTTCTACTGATCAGGGGTTCGAACTCTGGACCTCCGAAGGGTTTCGACAGGGGCCCCAGATCAACCGAGTCAGGGATAATCGACGGTACCCTCGAAGCTCGAGCGCTCGAGGAAACCAATCGATTATGTTCGAGGCCAGGCAAAGTGCCTAGATCGAGGGACCCCTCGAGGGGGAGCATCGAGCCCTCGACCTCTATCGAATGAGGTCGAGTCCCAATCTAGCATACTTTTGCGAAAAGCTTTTACGGGCGTGTCCTATGACCACGAGCCTACCCTCATCGAACGGGGCATGGACGTCCGCTCGAACTACCCGCTATCAGCTCACCCAGGCATCCGTGGCTCGATCCCAACCGTGGGAAGCATGGATCGCCTCCTCCTCAGTCCCTCGAAAGGGACCCCGAGGAACGAAGAAAAATTTGGGACATCTCGAGCCAAACGAGGCTCGGGGGCTCCTAGTGCTGTGGACAAATCCACACGACCGTATTCCTCCCCACATCGGCCACGACTCCCACGTCTGCCACCATTACCCCGCGCGGAGCGGAACACGTGGGGAGAACGCTCAAGGCTTCCCCCTCGAAGGGAGGAAGTCATCGTTCTACTGATCAGGGGTTCGAACCTTGGGCCTTCGAAGGGTTTCGACAAGGGCCCCAGATCAACCGAGTCAGGGATAATCAACGGTACCCTCGAAGCTCGAACGCTCGAGGAAACCAACCGATTATGTTCGAGGCCGGGCAAAGTGCCTAGATCGAGGGACCCCTCGAGGGGGAGCATCGAGCCCTCGACCTCTATCGAACGAGGTCGAGTCCTGTCTAGCATACTTTCGCGGAAGGCTTTTATGGACGTGTCCTGTGACCACGAGCCTACCCTTATCGAACGGGGCATGGACGTCCACTCGAACCACCCGTTACCAGCTCAACCAGGCATCCGTGGCTCGATCCCACCGAGGGAAGCACGGGTCGCCTCCTCCTCGACACCCTCGAACAGGGAGCGCGAGGTACGAAAAAAGCTTGAAATCCCCCCAACCTCAGGCGTAGTGGACGAACCCACACCTGAGAGAGCAGCGAATGCTCTGCACATCAAGCTGAGACCTTGAGAGAATGCCAACCACTCTCCCAAGGCCTCGGGGGCTACACCCGCGGGTGCGCTAGCGCGCCCCCACGGATTCTCGGAACCCACGAAGAGATAAAGGCCTCGAAAGCCTCGACGAACTCCAGCCTTCGCGGGATTAAACTTCATCCCTGCGAAGGCTCGGGGGCTACTGTCGGGTACCTACGAAAGGGGTACCCCAATCTAGGCCCAAAACTACTTGGCATCAAGGCCCACGACGACATTGACCTGGCTCAACAGCCCAGCAAAAGCCCGCCATCGCTACGAGTCCTCGGCCCCATCCAGCTCGAGGTAAACGATTACCCTCGAGCGGGGGTTTTCCGTCTCGTTCGAGGCTCAGCGGCCTCGAGGGCGACCCCTACCCTCGAGCAGGTGGTTTCCGTCTCGATCGAGGCTCGGCGGCCTCGACCCTCACCCTCGAGCGGGCGGTTTCCGTCTGGTTCGAGGCTCGGCGGCCTCGAGGACGACCCCTACCCTCGAGGGGGTATTTTCCGTCTCGTTCGAGGGTCGGCGAGCTCGAGCTTGCCATCCAAGCTCGAGCCCGCCTCGACGGGAACAGCGCCCAACGCACTGCGGTTCACCAGAGTCGTCACGACGCGGTCAAAAAGCAGGGATCACTGCTCCACGCCATCACCTACTCCCGGAGAGGACATCGGTCAAATCCACTCGCAACAGTGAACTCTGAGCGCCATACTGCGCGCCAGACCTAACCCTGCACAGCAGCACTGTGCCAACCACTCCTTTGACTTTACCCCCCTACGGACGCACAGCCACCCTCGAAGGCAGCCTCGAAGGAGACCATGGAACGCCGTACGCAAGACACCACCCTCGACGCCGTGAACTGTCACGAGAAGGAAGGACGATACGTCAGCCCCTGCCGTGTCGTCAGCAGAGTTCGAAGGCGCGATTCCCGCTCACACAGTGCGCGGCATGGACGAACAGTGCACTTAGCGACAAACACATGTACTCGCACCCCGCTCCCCTTGGTCTATAAAAGGGGAAGGGCAGCCCATGCGAAGGGCAACGAGAAGAGCACAAGACACGCAACGAGATCACAAGTCTCAAGCGACACAAACACACGAGTTCATACACACTCTAGAACACGCAAACACCACACCGCACGGGACTTAGGAGCTCACCTCCTTCTCCCACCTTCCTTGTAAACCCCTACTACGAGCAACACGCAACCCAGTGCATCGCACCCCTGCTGGACGTACGGCCCCGTGGCCGGAACCAGGATAAAACCCTTGTCTCTCACTCTCGCCATCGGGGAAACGAGTGGTTAGCACCGCAATCACTCGTCGGTGTCGGTGCGACCAAATCAGGCACCGACACCTGCCGATGTTGCTGCACGAGCACCGAACGGCCTTTCTTCTTTGTGCCTACGTGACCAGCAGTACTGGATGACGAGGAAGCCAATCATCTACGACATCCACATTGAGGAGTACCACGTGCACCGAGTCATGAGACAGTTCGGCCTCCACCAGGACTTTCCCGTTCCCGTGACACACTCAGTTCAGGCACACGTGCACAGGTATGGATCTGTATGTTACTTGTAATATCTTCTAAAAAAGAACAGTACATATAGCCTGTCATATTTGTATTATTCCAGGTGGACATGTCAGGGTCAGCCTCCAGGGTCACTATGGGCGGCAAAGGTCCTCCCGTTCGTTCAGTCCTGGGACCAGGCCTTGGACGACTTGGTCTTGGAGAACCATCCACACACGGACGAGGCATTCTCTCGGTACCTATCGTGGTACCTTCCGAGGACGCGCACGCGCATGGTGCATGTTCCTCCAGAGGCGCCTATGGCTATGGCGCAGCTGTCTGACACGTACCCCCTTGTGAGGGACCAGAACTTCGCTATAGCGGTATGTTTTCTTACTTGAACTTATATTTTCTTTGAGTTATTATATCTAACTTTTCACATTATTTATTCTCTGTAGTACGATGTCATACAAGGGATTGAGGCAGAGGCTGCGTCGAGCCTTGCCCATTGCTCCGACATGACGCATGCGCAACACCTAAGCGCATACAAGAAGATTGCTGACCTTTGCAGTCGGTTTAGCCGAGCCGTCACTTGTCGTAGTGACGACACCACCCTTCCACCTCGTGGTCCACGTCCGGGAGCGTATGGAGGTACGTGTACACGACAGGACAGCTCTGCCATGGCATGGGGTGCGCCTCCTCCGGCGCCCTTTGTTACCACGACCACGTCACCTCGTCCTCCTCCACCCATGTACACGCCACATCCAGGTACACCATACTAGATAGCTTTTCTTACTTATAATAGCAATACAATTTCAAACTAAATATGCAATGCGCAACAAGGTGTACTTGCAGCCTCGTCGTCTTTTTCTCCTATGGATGCATACGGGGCCGGATCTACGTCTCGTCTACGACCCATGACCAACTTAGGTATGTATCAAACAACGTGTCACAACTACGATAGCAAGCATCTATTATGTTAGATATTTGACACTTATTTGTTTAAGCAGAGTACCGAGACATTGGTGGGACAGACGACGACGACGACGCAGACGAGAACATGGGCCAGTTCGACAACCAGGAATGGGTTCAGCAGTACTACGGCAGTGGCCAACATGACGTTGTTGGCCCTTCACAGCTTAGTGGTGCACCAGTTCCGACGCAGGGGGCCACGCAGGAGGATCTGACACCACTTCCTGAGGCAGGTCGTCGGCCAGGTCGTGACATAGTTCCCCCGGACCCACTGACGTACCCGCGGCACCATACCAGAGCGGCACAGGCTACGGGGAGACGTGCCAGGAGAGGGGCACCAAAGCGTGGGCGCATCTAGTCATTATGATCACCGTGCTTTAGTCTTTTGTATGCATGGCTACTTCTTCGTACATGCAACTGTGTTTAATAATTGTGGTTTCATCTACGTTGAACCTTGGTCCTTTGATCCATCACATCATGCGATTCCTATAAACGTGACTGCATACCGTACACTCTATAAAGGTCGTAGACTGAAAAGGCTAAATAAAGTAGCATGGAGGAATCACGTGGTACTACACCACGCAACACTCTGCCTTATCACCAAAGACTTTTGGCATCTACAAATACCAGCCCTCCAACATTTATGTCTTCAACTAGAGCAACAAAAACAACAAATTAAATGAAAAGGCTCTTCTACATTAATAATGACTTACAGCTACCATCCACTGCGGAGACAACAACATCGGATTCCTTGGACTATGCAGCTTTCACTAAACTAGTACGATAGACGTAGTCTATGGACCAACACGGTCGTGCTCTATATAACACACACTACCACCAACGATGAATGCACCTAGTGCGCATTGAACAACCATATCTATGTCGACATAGAGGGATAACCCGAATGCAATTCCTCCATGGAATGAGCGGCCCAAATGCCATTGCGGCTTCCGTACATGGCTGCAAGTTTGGACTGACCCATTACCTCAAGGCAAGAAAGGATGTAGGTTCTTCAAGTGTCCTGACATAGATGATGATTTCAAGGTACTTTCATTTCTAATATCTTTTGTAGTCTTTTTTCTTCCCTTAACTAATTCAAGTAAACACTAATTTATATTCAGGCTTGCACATTCATGCAATGGATCGACACACGTCCACTAGGAAGGGTTTCGTTCAACGAAGTTGAAACCAAAGGACAATACTATGCAAGGCACACTCAGGCTCGGGAGGAAGCACGTCTTGCAAGAGAGGAACAAGAAAGGCGAGTTCGACAACAACAGATCCGTTTAAAGGGTAAAGAAGATGAGCTAAAGAGACGGAGAGATGAGTTAGGTCAGAGAGAGGCGGCCCTCAAGATTCAAGAGGAACAATTCCAAGCTCGTGAAGCACAGTTTAAAAGGGAAGCGGACGAACAGAAGAATCGGTACAAGGAGCCTGCACAATCTTCCACAACCGATGGAAGGAACAAGAAGGGAAAATTTCTTCGCTTCACCCAGTAGATTGTTCGTTTTCTATGGTCATTTTACGTTACCTAAGGCATGTTATCCATAGGCACGGTAACCTATAGGTTAGTAATTAGAGGTACCGCTCATGCCATTGTACTGATCTCTCTCCCTCCCTGTCTCTCTCACTGTTTGTATGCGTGTCTATATGTTCACATGAAACACTAAAAAGGCTATGCATGACTCATGAAGGTGTAGCTTTTGGAGAAGTAGCCTTTTCAGATGGACGAGACAAGTCCATGTCCAAGCACAGAGCAAAGCAATGCTCTTGTCGCATCGCAATTAATGGTAGTACTGCACTTGCAACAGGGGCAATAAATAGACTATAGCTGAGTAACTAGCCTTTTCAGATGGATGCGACCCGTGCATAGGTATGCTAGGCTTTTCAGAGCATTGGATGCGTCCTTCAAACATGAACACTGCCACGTTCAGTACACATTCCCTCACACAACTCAGCTAGTTTCGGACGTACATACAAATTTATTTCATGCAAATACTTTGCCTACAAATCTAACCACTAAGTACATTATTATTTACACTATACAAATTTCCTCTTTTTTCTAAAGAACAGATAAAAAAGTAATTTAAATTTTGTATCAACTAACAACAATTAATGTGTCAGAGGCCGCTTTATAGACATACAACTATGACGTCATGCGACTAACGGAGTAACGGACTAGTCAGCAAAACCCAAATTCATAACATCATGAAACATTATACAATAAAAAAAATATTTGATAAAAATACAAAATACCGCCGGTTGAAACGGCTATAACCGTTTCAACCGGCGATAAGCCGCACCCACAAACCGTCGGGCGACAGGGACTCCCGCCATTTCATCTGGCTGTAGCCGACTACATCACGGCGGTACCACTTATCGCCGAATGAAACGGTCATAACCGTTTCATCCGGCGATAGGTGCCTTGGGCCACGGCCCAGCCAAGAAATCGCCGTTTGAGTCGGCGATTGCCTCCTATCGCCAGACCAAATGGCGGCAGGCTGACAAATTTGAAAAAAAATTATCAGGTATATATTTTTGAAATAACGATAAATAAAAAATATAAAAATAAAAAAATCTCTACGCTCGTTGATGGCCAGAGGAAATGGGCCCATCATCTAAATAAGAAGAAAAAACTCTTTTTCACCTCCCTATACACGTTGGGCCCAGTTTAATTTATCATTAGACCACAAAACTGGGTAACCAGCCTCTGTTGGCTTTATAAACCGTACATTTTACCTCCCTTTGGGGGTTTTGAAGACGATTTTGACTTTTTTCTTTTTTATTTATTTTGGCTGAAACTTTGAAAAATCATATAAATAAAGAAAATCATAAAATCGAAAATCTAATTCTAATGTACTCACATAAGTATATTAACACAGGAAATATATAATATGATATATTTTAGTATAAAATTTTTATTATACATTTATATCTAATTTTTAACTATAGTTAAATAGAATAATTTATAACTACATTTTCTATAGTCCAATCATGCTGAAATTTTTTATATCAGCCTATTTATTATATGTTTTAACTATATTATAAATTTCATACCCATTGGATCACGTATAACTTAGTTCCAGATTTATTTAGAGTATATTTTGTCTTAAATAAATATTTAACTAACTTATATATGGTCCGTGGGATTGGGCCTTGGTAGATTGTTTTCTTTTTTTGAAAGAGGGCCTGAGTAGAATTTACATCAAGGGGGCGTAAGCAGGCCAAATTGTTTCGGTTTTGACCCAGCTTGAAACGAGCGTCATCTTCTCTTTTCCTTTTGAGTAAAGTGCGTCCACCATACATAAAATTGTCTTATTGTTTCATTTTGGTCTAATAAGTTGTAAACGTTACACACACATGCATGAAGTTGTATCATTTTGTCCAACAAGTTGTAAACATTGCGCACACATGCATGAAGTTGTATCGTTGTATCATTTTGGTCCAACAAATTGCAAATACTAAGCATCGATTCAGGCAACTACTTTAGTATAATGACAATTGAATATAATTTCATAGGCTATGTCGGTACACAATACGATGTAAGCCTGGTTTATGTTAATTTTATGTTTTAGACTCTTATGTTTTTACATCATGTGCTTATACCCTTCCAAATCCTCGTTAGCATGCCACACCTACAAAATATGAATTTCTAATATACTTGGATTGTATATGCACACCGTGAACTAATTGTATGGTGGGTACAGTATTTGCAATTTGTTGGACCAAAATGATACAACGATGCAACTTGATGCATGTGTGTGCAATGTTTACAACTTGTTGGACCAAAATGATGCAATTATGCAACTTCATGCATATGTGTGCAGCGTTTACAACTTGTTGGACCAAAATAAAACAATAAGGCAACTTCATGTATGGTGCATGCACTTTACTCTTTCTTTTCAGGTGATATACGAATTTCGAAATAATGCTCGGGGCATTTTTGTTTGCACTGTTAATCGAATTTTTAGCCTTGGGATCGCTCGAGTCTTTGACTGCGTGTGTTTACGGACAAGGAAGATCTGCGTGTGCGGAGACCCTGAAGAAGGCGGGCCTTGTATTTCCACCGCCGCCAAGATCCTCCACACGACGCTAGCTTGGTGCTTCAGACGTGAGGGTGCACAAGATCACACAAGCTGAGAAAAGGCACAGGAATCCATAATTGCTCCCTATTTGCATTTTGGAGGTCATGAAGTCTAAGGCTGCGTTTAGATAGGGGGAAAATCCCCTTTAGCACCAAAAATGCACTGTTCATCTGTTCTGTGAAGCGTGTTCTGTGAGAGAGAGGAATAGTATGAATAGAGAAAAGTTGGGATGAATAATGATTTTTTGGGAAAAGTAGGTGAACCTAAACGCTCCCTAATATACGTGCTCCCTATGCCTCGACTGTTAGTCTTTTGTAGTGGCGTGGTTGTAAGGGATGTTTTGATGTGATATGGCATCCCTCTGACGTCCCCGGGTCTGCAGCTTGCTGGCTAGGCCTGTTTAGACGTCGTACTCAAAAACTAAACCTGCTGTAATTTTGTTGTGCTCCATAACAAAATTCGGGCCTAGCCCTTGGTAGAAAAAGACTACATATAAATATTGAAGTTGCCTGAATTCAATTTATATAGTTCAGATCACCTGAAATCTATATGCCAAAACCAAACAGGACAATCATATGCCTCTGGACCTAGCCGGCTTGCCCAACTTCTCGAATCCTTACTCTTTAGCTTCACCGAAGCTTACCAGAAATTGGCAAGATAAGGTTAGGGTCTGTCAAAGATTGGGAGATGGAGCAGCCGGGCAGGGCTGGAGCTTGCTGGAAAATCAGATGAACAGAGAAACATTCAAATCAAAAGTAAAAAAAAGAAGTGCGCCCATATCCAGAAGGCTGAAACCAACGACTAAGCCTTGCACATCCTCGTTTCACGACTTGAAACAGGCCAAGCGAGCAGAAAATCCAGACAACTGAAATTGATCATATCTGGGCTGCAGAGCCAAAGCGACGGTTTCGCTAGATGAAATTGTACTCACATTCAACAAGCTGATTTCCATGATGCAGACCAAGGAAATAGAAACCGATGCTAAACCAGTAACATTGTGCATGGATCCATACAAGGGGTGCCTATGGACGTTAAGACCCTGCATGAACTGCTTCGAGACAACAATACATCCCAGGGTACAAAGCAGGATCAGCGTAGAACAAAATATATATGCTATCAAGGCAAAGATCACATGAAAGTTGCAGTCAGCGATAAAACTGAGTTGAGTGAGAGCCCTAGACTAGGCTCCTGAAGAAAGCAATGGAAATGCCTTCAGAAAGGTGATCAGCCAAGACCACTAAAATCACTGACATTGAACGCATATGAGGCTTGCTGCGGATCCAGACAGCCTGCTAAATGGATCGGTGTGAAACGGTTTAAGTGGGCTGGTTTCTTTTTGGACTTTATTAGTTTGGTGGGTAATAGATTTAGATGTTTAATGGTCCGGTGTGGTTTGGATGGCGAGCTAGAATGCGATGGATCGGATTGATAATGTGGTGTGGATAGAAACCGTGGTGTGTATCTCGGTTCGTCTGCTCGGTTCCTCGCCTCCGCCGGATGGAAACCCCAGGCATGCTCGGTCGTCGCCGCCCTATCTCCGCCACACGATTGGATCCCAACGGCGGCGGGCAGCCTGCACGCGCCAGGGCCCTAGGGTCGCGGTTCGCTGCTGGCCAGTGAGGCGGACGGCCTTGGCGGCGATCGCGGCCTCGGCAGCTGCCACGGTGGCGAACTCTTCCTGCAGCCCCTGTTCGAGCGACCGAGTTCTTCTTTGCTAGTTCCTCACAAATTACTCGGCAGCAAGAAGTGCAGCAGTTAATTTTCTCATCCAATCCAAGCTCCCCTATGACCTGTGCAGCAGTTAATTTTCTCATCCAATCCAAGCTCCCCTATGACCTAAGTGAGCCTCTGCAAGTCTGCCACTTCAATCTGCCGGAGTAGCAGTCCGGCTCGTCAGTGGCCAACCACGAGCCCACGGCGATGAGACCAACGAGTCAGCGGCGGCGAGTCGTGCAAGGACGACGCAACGTTGGAGGCGCAAGGCGGAACGGTGGCCGACGGGCATGAGATGGAGGCACACGATGGATTGTTAATGGATTCTTAATGGGCTGTAACTATAGTTGGCCAATAGTTATTGGTTAGTCACTGGATGCACGGAAAATAATTTCGGGGTGGTGTGGTGTCTAGTAGGGTAGGTTTCGATTGGAGTGGGTTGTACTTTCTACCCTGGTCGTGACGGGTTGGTGTGGTTACAACTTGGATTGCAGCCCACTGACCAGTCATCAAAGGCTCAGCTCTTTGTACCAACAGTCTGAACTGGAATCTGTTCAGAAACATGGAAACAAAAGTGTCAGTATGTTCTCGTCCCAGCTGAAAGAAATGGGTATTTTCCAATTGCTTGGCAACATACATTCAGCATTCATCTATAGAGCTTATGTTTACAAGCATAACGAATGGCATGATCCAGTTGTATCAAACTTGGACATTACAAGTGCTCCCAACAAGATTATTAGATCAGGCAAACAAGAGCACAAACTCCTAACTACCAAGACAATAAATCTTGAATGCATATGGATTTGCTTTACTAATATATGTATTTCGCAAAAGAATACATATAATATACAGATTCAAAAGCAAAAGCAGAATGCATATGAAATAGAACACACGGAAAGCAGCTTTATCATTCAAGAATTAGTTTCAACCTTTGAACAAAAAAAAAAAAAAACAACTTCAGATCATGCCACAAGTCCACAAAAATAAGCATTTCATGTAAACAGCAGGATATAGTCAAATATTAACTAATTATGATGATTAGCTCGGCTGCAGTCAAAAGCAAAAGTTGTACTTTAGGTATCAACTCATTAAATTAATGCATATAATTATGTTCTAAGATTTTCACACATGTGATGAATTCCCACCTTTTCACATTCAACAAACATGACAGTTTCTAAAATGTAATCACCTTTGGGCAGATATACGAAAGCTGAAGTAACATAAATAAAGTTTTGTGGCTGTCAGTAGCTAACTTACAGCGAGAATAAGAGTAATCACTTGGCCCCTGGATTTTAATCACATCAGCAGGTATACCGTAAAAAAATCAAAGATTTCAAAAGTTTCTGTGCCCTGTCTTTAGCGTATCGACATTCAATTTCAACTGTTTTAAGGTGTGCAAACTGCTCTGGTGGATTTTGGCCTCCTATTTCCACCTGATGTTCAGGAACCTAAAAAATTTATAAAAGATCAAATATGTACACACAGTTACTTTAGTGGGCCATCAGTTATGAAGTCTAGATAATATAACTTTATAAATGAAATATATACCTCATAAAGTAGAAAGGTAAGCTTCTCGAGAACTGGTGAGTGCTGCAGAAGGCAAACTACTGACGAGAGGTCAACAGCCACAGACCATCCATTAAGTTGCTAAATGCAGGGCACAATGTCAAATCCCTTTTGAACATAAACTACACAAGGAGAACAGAAATAATTACAGAACAATCTCTTATTAGTTAATAGAAAGATGTAATCGAAGAAACTTTGTATATATTTTTTACTGATATGCAGTTTGAAAGTAGCTAGGGAAGGGTGATGAAATCATATTAAACCCATGATTTATTTTGACATCTATGCACACCTACTCAGGAAAATACAGTGCATGCAAGCTCCAACTATAGCTGAAATTAGAATGAACCAACTATATATATACAACCTTACATTTTTCAACCACAAGATGCCAAAAGCCCTAGATACACAAGTTACATTACATGAATAATATAATCATAATAAGACCATAAGGAACCAAATGTATTTATTCATGTGTAACAAGGTACTTAAATGCTACAAGTTAAAATGTCGACAATAAGGATATGAGTTGAGAAGCGCGCGCAAACATACCACATCTGGTTCAGCTAACAACTTCAAATCTGTGGCATTCAATAGCCCTCTGAGAAGGACAAGCCTGTCACTGCCAAAAGGAAAACACTGACAACCCTCACAGCTATCATCGCCACAATTTCCTGAACTGCTTAAATCACAACTGTCATGACATTGCTCGTCATCAAGTAAACACCAATGCTGTTTCCAGCAACGGCATACTTTGAAGTACCGGAGTCCGGCCCCCAACATCATTTAGCTGCAATGAGACTAGACTTGGGGCAGAAATCAGTGTGCGCGACCTCCTCGAAAAGAAGTAATTATTAGCGATGAGATGGCGTAGGGACTGAGACGAGATCTCGCGGGCCATAATGAAGCAGTTTGTCATCTCCAAAGCCTTCAAGGACGGACATGTTGAGAAATTCAGAGCACGCTCATCCGAGCTTTGTGGGCTAAGGCATATCGGATCCACAGCTGAATGTAGCGGCACGGCCTGTCCCTTTGCTCACTCATCGTGTGGTAGGGATACGAGTTGAGCTCGCAGATTTCCAGTGGCGAGCGGTTGCGGAGAAGCAGCAGATGGTTGACGAACTCGTTCATATCCTCAGGCTTCTTCCACCTGCACTCAGGCTCCGTGATGCGCAGGGCGGGCGTGGACTTCCATAGGTCGCGCCACCTGCGGGCGAGCACGCACGTCCGCACGGCATCGTCGGAGGGCAGGAAAGAGAGCAGGTGCTGGAGGGCCTCGTCCGGGAGCGCGCCCAGGCGGTCCTCCGTGCCTGGCCTGGCCGTCTCCTCGCGCCTGCTGCGCACGTCCCGGCGAGGCATTCCGTCGAACAGGGACCGGGTGCCCAAGCTGCGGGGGTGGAGGAGGCGATGAGTCAGAGGGTACAGGAGAGATAAGAGATAGATCAGGTCAACAGAGACTCACCTCGCCCTCATTTTCCGGAAGCTCAACACCGCCAGCCGCCGGTGCAGGAAGAGATCGGCGACGGGCGCTCCGGCTGAGCGGAGCAGCCGAGGAGACGGGGAGAGCGAAGAGCAGCCGTCACCCACACAGCAGGAGATACTACGGGGCCTCCTTTGTGCTCGTTGATGGGCCCCTTTGCCCGTGGGAGTGGGCCTTAGTTGATTTCTTTGTGAAAGAGGGGCTAGTAGCATCAAGGCTACTTATACAGGACAGGTTGTCTCGATTTGGAAAAAGTTCTTTCATGGTCCCTCCACTATTGCGCTAGTCTGAATTTCAACCTGGTATCCAACATCGCCTAGGAGCATCTCCAACAGATTATCTAAAAAGGACTAGCTAAAGCTTTGATTTAGCTACTACGTAAAATAAAATAGCTAGCAAAAGAATGGTGAATTCCAACAGCTTATCTAAATGCCATGCAACAATGGCTAGCGTGGGATGCTAGGCAAATATGCCTAGGCGTAGGTGGAAGATAGCTAGCATGGATGGATACCTAACCGTTTGCCTCATTAGTTGGAAACAGTTTTTTCTTTCCTCTTTTCTTTTTTAGCCAACGAAGGTAGTACAAGAGCTCTTGGAGATGCTCTAGGTATCTAATCCGTTCGCTTATGGTCCCTCACCGGTTTTGAGGGTGGTTTTGGGTAACATGGCAGTGGGCCCCACGTGCTTTTCTTCCCTCTCTCCTTCCTGCTCTCCTTCCCACGCCGCACCACCGTTCTCACCCCCTCGCCTTCGAGATCCACCGCCTCCTCTCCGCTGCTTCCCAGATCCGCCGTGCTCCTCTCGGCTGCCTTCTCCAAGATCTGTCGTATCCTCCTCCCTCAAGAACCATTCCCAGGTGAGGGTCTTGGAGCTTGGAGCGCGGATTGGGGAGGACTTCGACGGCAGTGAGGTGGATTCGGTCCCCGACGAGGACTTCAACGTGGTTCCTGGCGAGGACTTCGACGGCGGTGAGGTGGATTCGATTCTCGAGGTCGAGGAGGAGGTCGAGGTTGCACAGGCGGAGTGGCGGCGGCAGGGGGAACAAGAGGCGCGCGAGGCTGGCGGCGGCGATGGTCTTGTCGACACCTCCCTTGCCGGATGGCAGTGGAGCTCGGGGCCGCACGCCTACCATGGTTGACCTATGTCTACGTGCGGTAGGTGGTGCGCGTGGGGAGGAGGGGGCAAGAAGAGGAGAGCGGGGAGAAGACACATGGGCCCCACTGCCATGTCATCCAAAACCACCATCAAAACCGGTGAGGAACTAAAAGTGAACGGATTGCGTAGATGAGGAACGTTGGATAACCGGTTTTATACATGAGGGAACGAAGTCAGACTAGGGCAGTAGTTGGAGGACGACGAAAGTGCTTTTTACTTTCTATTTTGGTCTAGAAAAAAGTTGTTTTGATTTTGGCCCAGCTTGAATCGATCGTCACCTTCCCTTTTTCTTTTTTCAGGCGATAATTTGGATTTTGGCCCAGCTTGAAATGAATCAACTTCTCCTTTTCTTTTTGAGGCAATGATTTTATGGAATATAGTTTCGAAATAATGCTCGGGGCATTTTTGTTTGCACTGTCAATCGAAACTTTAGTTTTGGGATCGCTTGAGCCTTGACTGCCTTGTGTTTACGTCTGCCTCCACAAGGGAAGGCTTTTAGGGAACGACACATCTGACATGTTAGTTTCTTTTTGTCTTGTTCAACGATTTGCTCTCTGATTTTTGCTCACTATTTCTTCAATACCTTTTCTAGTTATTAAAAAAATAGGTCCCATGTATTTAAAAAAATTACGGGTAGTAGTTTAGATCATTAGAGCATTTTCGGACTAGCCAAATAGCTTAATTAGCTTTTAACTACTCAACACCACCAAAATAATTCTTCAACAGACTAGTTATTCAATTCGCCAAGCCATCCGGTTCTCTCGGTTGACCCCCTCGCTAGCTCAATTCAGCTGGCCAAACTGGAGTGTAGAAAATAGAGCGTGTGTTGAAATGAAGTGCTCAATATGAAGTAGAATCTTTATAAAGAAACAAATAGAGAGTCAAATAAAGTATAGAAAATAGAAAGTCTCTTGGAGATGCTCAAGTATTAAATACACCAACATCTATTGATAATTTGGAAATATAAACCAATATTTATAACATCAAATTAGTTTGGTAAAATAATTATTAAATATACCTTTTTATTAAAAATACCTTGATTGTATATTTATTCAGAACTTAGAAGTCAATATATTTTTCAATAAAAATTTATCATAATTATAGAAAATTAAAACATCTTGTATGAGTATAATAGTCCTGCAATCCCTTTGCTTTAAGCAAAGGTAGAAGACGATGCTGCCAGATGTGGTTAGAGATCACAGCCCCTGGATAATAGCCATGGTTGTCAGCAAATCCGGCTTGGAGTGGCCATGAGATGCCCACGAGTTTTTCTTGTTTGTGGATCAACCATGGGCCCACGTAGCTGATCGTCGTCAAATGCATATCTTTCTGTTGAACAAATGGCACCGTGGCAGCGACATCCATGGTCCAACCACGAACTCGTCCAATGGTCAGCGGAACCCGCCAAATGGATCCATGGCTCCTTCCTGTTGAGTTTGTCTCTCTTTTTTTCTTTATTTTTGCATGCTTAGACGGCATAGCAAAGCATGCCCTACTAGAATCGAGAGCGATGATTTTTTGCATGTTTAGAGCTTCTGGTCAGCAGTTTAAAAATTTGCCTAGCTGACTTTCCTGCTTCAAAGTTTTTTAATAATTTTTATAGGTTTTACGGGGCACTTATTTTACATGTACTATGTCGACAAAATAAGATTATGGTGTGGAACACATTACCCCTAACCTATAAAGTGACTTTTACAACCCTCTCCTCCTATTTTTTTCAAAACCAGGCAAATCACCCCCTGAAGTGGTTCTGGACGGCTTATTGCTACAGTAATTGTGGTTTTGTCTTTGAAAAATCATAATAAATAATAAAAAAATATAAAATAGAAAATCTAATTTTGTTGGACTCCACATGATTAGACCTATAGAATGAACATATAATATATTATATTTTATAATATGTTTTGTTGTAGCTTTAAATTCATGCTTTTATGTAATTAATTCATAGCTGTAAAAAAATGTTCTAAAGCATACTATATTATATGCTCATTGCGTAAACATACTCATGTGGAGTCCAACTAAATTGTATTTCCTATTTTATGATTTCTCTGTAATTCTACTATGATTTTTCAAAGATTCATACGAAATAAAAAAGCCAAAACTGTCCACGCAACTTTGTTCTTTAATATTTGGTTGTAGCTCTCGTAATATTAAGGGCATTCTAAAATATTTAACAACCTATTATTCAATTTATTTTTTTAGGAATCTATTAGTCAATTTATTAGTTGTTAGATCCAAATACTCTCCAGATAATAGTCAACCAGCAAGTAATTAGTTAGCTAGCCAAGGGCTAATTTTCAGCTAACAATTAGCTGCTAATGGACCCAAACAAGACTTTGACAAAGATGGGGTATTTCTTTTGATGAAGAATAGGGATGAGGTAGCCCTTCAAATGTTTTAGAAAAATCATTCTTGGTCATGTCGTATAGTCTTATTGTGCAATTCATATTTAAATTACCTGAAGAACAACTTGAAGACAAAAGATTGAAAGTTGCTTGCAAGCTAAGCAACCATATCACCATCCTATGTTTGGCATGAAAATGACCTCACGTAGAATGCAGCTGCGCTTTATGTTTCATGTCAACCACAGAGGCACCAAACGTTTACCATTATTACATTGTGCGTAGAACAACCTCACATAATCATAAAATCAGCCAAATCAAAAACTCCCCCAAATAGCGAAATCAGACACAAATATATTACCATGGTTAGATGTTGGCTAAACCCAAACCAAAGATAAATGAATAAAACTGGAAAATTTTGCTAAAGCCTAATCATTCCAAAAATAAGCATAGCCATAATCTAGATTGATGTTTAAAGTTGCCAGAATAAAAAATCTCCAAACCGACATAAAAATTAAATATATACACCCTCCGTCCCAAAAAACATGCAATTCTAGGTTTCGTCACGTATACCAAGGAAAGTGTAAAAAGACACATGTGCCCCTATAGAAAAGACAAAATAGATCTCACCTAAACAATATAGGACCCACATAAAGACTATACGGGTCCCACGTGGGTCCCGCGTGATCAATAAGCGGGTCCCACGTGGGTCCCGCCTGAACAATAAGCGGGTCCCACGTGGGTCCCGCCTTAACAATATGCGGGTCCCACCTGAACAATACGTGGGTCCCACGTGGGTCCCGCCTGAACAATACGCGGGTCCCACATGGGTCCCGCATTAACAATAAGTGGGTCCCACGTGGGTCCCGCCTAAACAATACGCGGGTCCCACGTGGGTCCTGCCTTAACAATAAGCGGGTCCACCTACATAGAATGTTGGTCCCACATGATGTGGGTTCCGCATAAATAGTACGTGGGTCCAGAACTAATCATTGGCGCGTCCAGAACTAATCATTGATGCTAGAGCTGCATGTTTTTTGGGACAAAATTTGAACTCTACAGTTGCATGTTTTCTGGGACGGAGGGTGTACTCGCATTCACACACTGAGAGCAACCCAAAAACAAAAAAGAAGTCGTCCGCGTTTTCCTTCCTTTTCCCCCGTTCCTGCCGCCGGTCTACTCGTCTCGTCCTGCAGCTGCAGCTACCTTTCTTCGGACCCCCTCAAAATCCTCCAACTAATCCCACCAGCTTCTCAGCTGAAATCCACACCGAACCCTCCCGGCTCCCGCACCTTCCGCCCCGTTCGTGTGCGATCAGCGGCTGCCCTGACCTCTCGGATCGAGAAACGAGGCTGCTTTGGTGGTTCCGGCGTGCGAATCTCGCGGCGACTCGCTCAGATTTGGTAAGGATCCGGATTCTTGAGGGTTCTTGAGGGGTCAAAGGTTGGGTCTCCCGGAGGACCCTTGCGGGACGGGTGGAAAGATGGGATCTTGGGGTCTGATTCGGGGGTTTCGCGCTGCAGGATTTAGGGTTTTTGGAGGTGGTAGTGAATTTGCGCCGACGGGAGAGATGTCGGCGGCTGTGGCGTGCGCGGAGAGGGCGACTAACGACATGCTCATCGGCCCGGACTGGGCCGTCAACATCGAGCTGTGCGACATCATCAACATGGATCCCGGGTCTGGCCAAACTCTCTTTCTCCCTTCCCACCTTGTTTATTACTTGTTTGTTCTTTGATATATGTCTGGATCCGCCTTGTTGTCAAATAATGCGATTAAGTGTCGCTACTTCGCCTGTATTCACCCTGGCAAGATTGATCAGGATCCTGATGGCATTTTCTAGCCCATTGTTTTGTTTCTTGTGTTTTTTTTCGGGGTATCTGTTGCATGATGTTTAACAATTATGTAGATTCAGTAACTGAGCGGCAACGCCGTGCGGTTTGATTGCTTCTATGGCCCTTTGAATCTGTTCCTCTTGCAGTTAGTTCTCAGTACTGGTTGCTGAGAATGTACTTTTCTTGTTTGTTTTCCTTACACTTGCGTAGGAGTCTGCGATTTATGGTTGTTAGCATGGATGATTAGTTTGTGGTTGGTTAGTTAAGCCATAATGTCACTGAGGGCCACTTATTTGGACTTTTGGTGTCATTTTGCTGGGGTGATGGTTTAATGTGACATCATGTTTGGTCATGGAAGATCAACAAAGGAAGTTTTTGTATTTCTTTCTGGATATCTCTGAATTATCTAGGCTCCCAAGTTGATATCAGTAATATTTTAGGTATGAAATGTTACTGAATGAATATACTTGCTCTGTACTATTGGTTCGTGCCATTTCCTGGTTGAGTGATGCTTATCTCAAATTAAGAGTGTTGAATGCTGATCTTGCACATTTACTAGTAGAAATGTTTGCACTTTTTAATATAACCCTTTTAGTTTATCTTTTATATAATTCATAACATGCTGATAGAAATCTGTTGAAGTGCAGACAAGCAAAAGATACACTCAAGCTCCTAAAGAAACGTCTTGGAACCAAGAATTCAAAAGTGCAAATTCTGACACTTTATGTGAGTTTTGCTAGACCTCTTCTGTCTACTCTTTAATTATTGTAAATCAGAACTATGACATCTTCAGGATTCTTTTAGCAATGCTTGGGTAGTACAAGGTTAGCAACATTCAGTTGCTAATATCATGAAGAGAAAATTTAGATTCATTTATTCATTTCCCACATTGCCACTTAGCTTTCAGAAACGAAGTTTTAGTTGTTTAGGGTTACACTAGTACCTGCATCTTCCAGTTTTGGAAAATTATTAGCATCATACACTGTTTTGCTGACGTTCATGTTTATTTTCTTGAGCTGATATTGTGGCTTTCTTTTTCAGGTACTTGAGACACTAAGCAAAAATTGTGGGGATGTTGTTCACCAACTGATTGTTGAACGCGACATATTAAGTGAAATGGTTAAGATTGTAAAGAAAAAGGTGATAACAATACTCATTCAATGGCTGAGTACTATTGTTCTACATTCATGTACCTCTAGATTTGATTTTATTTCATCTTTGCAGCCAGACTTAACTGTTCGTGAGAAGATATTGAGTTTGATTGACACATGGCAAGTGGCTTTCGGAGGTCCTTCTGGAAGGTACCCACAGTATCATGCAGCTTACCAAGAACTCAGGGTACTGTTGGCATTTGTTTCCTAATTCTTTTTCCTATTCTTATTTATTCGCACGCAATCATGAATCTCAGTGTTCTAGTTACATTGTTTCCCATTTTTAGAATCTGTAGTATGGTCTATTCCACCTTTTCTTACGAATTCTTAGACAGTAGAATGTGATGAATTAGCCGAACCATAATCAGGGTACCTTGGTGCATTATTTACAGGCTGCAGGTGTTGATTTTCCACCCCGTGAGGAAAATTCGGTCCCATTGTTTACACCTCCTCAAACTCAGCCACTGAGACATCCACATCTGTATCCACCGCAAGGTCAAAGCTATGAAGATGCTGCCATAGAAGCTTCTCTTCAATCTGCCCCTTCTGTACCTGCCCTGAGGTATCCTTTTTTATTTGCTTGCCAAATTGATTTCTGGTCTCTGACATTTCTGATTTGGTTGTTTTTGTATTTGTTGAGTGCTTGTTTATGTTTAATGTCAGAGTGTTGAGAGAAGCATTTACTAGTATTATTCATCTTTCTTTAATGATGTTAGCGTCTCAAAAAAACTGCACTGTATTTTGTTATTTTTTCCTTGCTGTTGCAGCCAATGCTTAATAATGTCTGAAAAATACTATTCTGAATACTTGCTCACATGTTTTATAGCCATGTCAATCAAGTCTATGATCCTGGAGAACATTTCACTGTTCATAGTTGTGTTTGTTTTCACAGGGCAATTTTGATTACATCTAACTTCTCTTGTCCATTATTTTGCACAGTCTAAGTGAGATTCAAAGTGCTCGAGGAATTGTGGATGTACTAGATGAGATGTTAAATGCTCTGGACCACAGACATCCTGAGGTGAGTCACTTAAAGATTTCTTAGACTGTTACCGTACAATTTTTTGGGTAATTTATATAGTTACATAATTTTATTATTGGCATTCAGTACAAATAATGGTTTAGCAATATCAGCACTTCTTAAACGTGAACTTTCGTCTTCATTCATGGAAAAATGGACATAAACCATTTGATTTTGTCAAGATCTTGTTGCTAGACTATGGAAATTATAATCTACCATCTATTTGCTTGACATGTTGCCAATATTGTTTCTGTGCCATTACCCCGTTACTAATCCAGTTTATACTGGGTGTCAGTAACGTTTACCTGATTTCCAAATTTCATTATATCTTTACCTAGAATACCAAAGTCTTTGAGCTCATTCGTATGTTTTTCAAACTTTTATTTTTAATGTAATTGGCACTCTCAGAATGCTTAGTTCCTGAGAACATACTACTTATTTACATTCCCATTGCGGTGCCAATGAACCATGGTGAGAAATAACTAGTAGAGATTTCAGTGCAATCTTCTCTAGAACTTGGCCTGGTTTTGGGGCCAATGAACCTTCTGAAATGCTTTCAATCTGGGGACAAACATGAGAATCATACAAATATGTATGCACTTGAATTCTTTTTTCCCAACAGATAGCTGAATTCCATATGGTTATTCTTGTCAATTTACTTCTTCTGGAGATTCATTCTTTTCACAATGTGCTGGACCTGCTGCCCTTATTGCTGTTCTATGGCCTGATTTGTTAGATCTGTTCCACAATGCTGTTCTGTCTCTTTGCTTCTCGAAGTAGTATATGACAATGCTCTTTGCTGTAGATTGATCCGATTGTGGTTTGTACTGTAGGGTGTGAGGGAGGAGGTCATCGTTGACCTTGTTGGGCAGTGCCGGTCATATCAATCTCGTGTCATGGATCTTGTTAACAGTACTGGGTGAGATTTTCTTCTGCTGTTATTTTCCCTCTTGTATTTTACAACTGTGATGACATAATGTCTTGTTCTCTCTGCAGCGATGAGAGCCTTTTATTTCAGGCTCTAGGACTAAACGATGAATTACAGCGTGTTGTACAGCGCCATGATGACATAGAAAAGGGAGTTCCTCCTGGTACAGGAGCAACTGCCCCTGGTTCTGCAAATGTAAACCAAGGGACTGCCCCTCCTAGGTCCACTGGGGTTTCATTTTCTCCACTTTTAAATGTGCATGAGGATGATGAACCAGAGGACGATTTCTCCGTGCTGTCCCGCAGGCAAGCAATTTAGCTTCTCAATTTAAACTAAGTTATTTTGATACGTGATGCTGTTATTGCAAATTGTCTTTTTATTATGGGCTGCTGCCCTTAAGAAAATGTTTTTGCTTCAGTTAATGTTCTGTTGCCGTAGCATATCAGTGAGTAATTTTGTACTCTGTCAAAACTTACTTGCACTGAATGCTTTGTAGGTCTGCAAGGGATGGCACAATGGCACAGAGCAACCCACCTTCTGCTCCGAGAAATGAAAGGCCATACCCAAGCCCGCTTCTTCCTCCACCGCCAGCATCTAAGAGGCCTGTTTACACAGAGACAAGCAATATTGACTACCTTAGTGGGGACTCCTACAAGTCAGAAAAAGTTTCAGATGATTTCATCAACCCCACTGCTCCTGCCAATATATCCACATCACCCAATCTGAAGACAGAAGTGAATCTGCCTCCTAGTTATGGTGGCAGGTCAGATGGTGTGTCCGATGACTTTTTAAACCCAACTGCACCCACCTTCTCTGCGCCTTCTCATCCTACAAGTGAGGAGCCAACCCGTTCATCTGTGAAGCGGCAGGAGAGCCTACCTGATGATGACTTCATAAACCCAACTGCTCTTCCTGGTTTCCCGTCATCTTCGACTGATTCCAAGGAAGATCTTCCAAAGGCTCCATGGGAAACATCAGCTCCTGCAGGTTCCCTGCCACCACCTCCGGCAAGGTATGGCCAGAGACAGCAGTACTTTGAGCAAAATGTTTACTCTGGTGGGAGCAACGGAGGTGGCTACGATGGGCTGGTGACACAAACAGAAAACCTCTCCCTCAACCAAAATGAGATGAGCACATCACGACCGACACCATCCCGCCAGGCTAAACCTGAGGACTCTCTTTTCAAGGACCTTGTTGACTTTGCCAAGACCAAGCCATCATCACCATCGAAACCAGCCAACAGCCGCAGGACCCGTTGAGCAACTTGTGTGCACGTGCATTGAGTTGCCATGCTGTTGGTTTCACAGGTCAGCGGCTTTATTAGGTGATACCGCAAAATAACAGCATTTGGAGACTGGATTTCATTGCATCGCAAATTATTTCAGGTTGCGTTTTCGGGGTTTAGAATCACAGATGGTCGGATACTATACTTGGGCCATAATCCTGGGGCGTGTGATGTGTAGTTAGCTGCTCTTAAACTCTGTTGTTGGCTTCACCTTCATTTTTTTTTTTCACTTAGCTGTGTATATATATGCTACTCAGATTCGACAGTGATATTCATAGTTGAGTTTGCAATTTGAGGGCAAGGCTTTGACTGCCTATTTCCAGTGTCGATAAATTTAGGCGCCTTGGTAAGTGTTTGCAATTAGAGGGCAAAACGCGTGCAGAAGTTCGTGCTTGATTCGGTGAAATTTTCAACTTGTTGGACAAGTGTATTGTGGATTCTGTGGCTTGTGTTTGAAGGGCGTCTCCATCGTCTTTTAAGAGTTGAAAACTTCCATGGAGGACACAGACTGGTGTGGATGAATTAGGCGCTTCTGGTTTATTCCATTCCTTCTGCAGGGCAGGAAACCAATTCAAGGTTTCTGGCTTTCTGCAGATGGAATTCAACACCCCTTGCACTTTCTTTTTCTCCTGATGAGTAGTCAAAGCGGGTTGGGCCGCTATTTAGGATTTGTGCAGATTTTCACTATTTCATTGTGCACCAAAAACACCTTTATATTAATAAAAAAAACCAATCCATCCCAACGAAAAATAAAGCTATTTTGATTGACGTTAAATTTATTTATGCTGGAAAAAAGAAACAACACACTAACGGCCATTTTGGGAGCTAGTGGATCATTAACCTAGGGACAGAAAAGCCCTCATAGAAAAAGTAAGATGAAACTAAAATGATAGTATTATATTAGTACGTGCACCACAGCCGTGCAGTATCTGGCCCGGATTATAATTTATTGGAATTTTTAAATATTAGATTTGAGTGTTTATCTTATTTAAAAAAATTATAGTCACATTTATGTATAGAGGTGAGTTTTATTTTCTCTTTTGTCAGAAGTCATGAGTCATGACCGGGGCCACCATCTTGTTCCCGCACTACAGCCGGTACGACAGCCGTAGTGTGGGGGCCCGTGTGGCAGCGACACGCCACAACACACAGCATGGGGTTTTGCAATTTTCGCATCGATCAGCTCGCCGCGCCGCGTCACGACGCACGGGCAGCCACGTCACGCCCGGCCCGATCTGAGGCGTGCTGGTGCATCAGCAGTGGCCGCGCATGGTGCCGCACGGGCACGGCGAGTCGGCCAGGTTGCTTGCTAGTACGGTACTAGGAGTATAAAATAAATGCCTTTGGCCTTTGGGCTTTTACAACAATGGATGATCTAAAATTTCCTCACGTCCGCCCCATGCTCTACCAAAGACACTCGCACAACCCTCCACGACGTTACACTGCCGACGCTCTCGCCGGCAACCACACCGTCCGTCGTCGTCATGGGCTGTCTCTCTCGGCCACGGGCAGCACGCCGTCGTCGTGCGCCGCCCGGTTTTGGGGACGCGGGTGGGCCCACGCTGCCACCCACGCACGCACGAGGCCGCGCGTCACGACGATGCGATTGTGAGTCACGGCCTGACGGAGACTTTTTCTCCCTTTTCCCTGAAGCAGAACTGAACTGAAGAAGGACGGACACGTCTTGGACATTTTGGGCGGTACGTGAGGAAACAGCCATGGATGGATATCTCTGCAAACAGGCTACTAATACAGCCGAGCCAAGCATTTTTTTGAAGGAAGAAAAAAGTGAAGTGAAGGGATTCTAAGATGGTTCAAAAAAAAAAAGGGGATCCTAAAACGACTTTTCTTTTTCCTTTTCGATGAAAATCTTTTACTACTAGTACCAAAGTTCTTTTGCCTGCATTCTTAACGCGCCGAGTGGTTTGCAGTTAGTAAATGGTACTTACTCCGTAGTAAGGCAAAAATGTAGCAATCGTAACACATGGTTGCTTCAGGGCGTCCAAAAACATTTGCGCATAATATATGCTTCTCCCGTGGATCACGCTTTTTTCTTTATTGCATTTGTTTTTTTCTTTATTGGCTTGGGTGGATCATGAATTGATTTCGCCGTCACAAGTCACAAACATCATCAAGATCAGGTTCATGATAGGTATAGGAACCACTTGAGATCCTTCGATGGGCAGAGTCAACGTCCCTTCCAAGGATACGGTGGCTCCGGCATTTTACCATGCCAGCAGTAGTTTTATCTTTTACAGAACACATATCGTACCTGATTCGGAATATACATATACAATATACAGTGTACGGCTGTACAAGTATACTGTAACGTTACGGTACGGAATTTTGCTCAGCTTTACCTTTGTCTAGTTTGCTTGAAATTGATCGGCTTTTCATTATTTACGGAGCATCTATTTGGCAAATATGACGCTAGCAAAAAAAAAAAACTCAGTGCGGCTATGTTGTTTAGCTAAATAGGAGATGCACGGCTTCGTAAGTTTAAACACGCCGCTATCCGTCGTTCTACTAGTATTTTACACACGCTAAAAATCGTCTAGGATTTCACGCATTTGTTTTCTTTATTGCATTTGTTTTTCTTTATTGCATTTGTTTTTCTTAATTGGCTTCGGCGCATCATGAATCGATGGTTTACCGGTCACAAACACCATCAGGATCAGGGTTCCTGATCCGTATAGAGACAATTAGCAACCACTTGCCAGCCTGGGATGAGCCAAGTCAACATACCCTTCAAGGATAAGGTGGCCCCCAGAATTGTACCATCCCAGCAGTACTTTTACCTAAGCCATACACGTGTCAGGTTCGGTATATGTATAAAAAATATAATATATTACTGTAGATATATACCATAGCCATACGATATGGTATTTTCCCCGGAATTCCCTTGTCTCTACAACTCTACGCCCGGATCCGTATACGACTGTTGGGCCTGGAGTACGTCGCTCGGCTAATCAGAGCCCGTGGACATGTCACATCGGTGACGTGGCGCCCCCCCATTGGGTCAGGCCCCGGCCAGGTACGTGGCGGGCTGCCACCGTGTCCAACGGCGGCGCGCGACACGCGAGCCGTGCCAAAATTCCATAGCACAGCACTAGTGCACTACTACTGTTTAAGGCCACCCACTTTTTATTCCCCCCTTAATTACAAAATAATTACTCTCTAAAACTTTGAGACCCGGGTCTTATCCTAGTAGTATCCCATCACGTCACTTAATCAAGAGTCATTAGCGGTAACCATAGGGGTTTATCTGCAAACGTGACCTGCAAATATCTCGTGACTCCCGCAGGCCACGGGCCCCGTCCAAGAGTCCCGTCTGCGGTGGGGCCCACCTGGCAGGGACTGTCCTAGTGGGACCCGTCTCCTTGGACCCCTCGGCTGCTCCGCCCCCTTTCAAAAACCACCCGAGCCCGTGCCTTCCAACGCCGTGTCTCCGTCTCGTCCTGGAAGGAAATCTGAGCCTGCCTGCCTGAACTCTCCTCCGCCATGGCGACCCGCTCCAAGGCCTGGATCTCGCTGCTGCTCGCGCTCGCCGTCGCGCTCGCCGCGACGGTGGCGTGGGGGGAGGATGCCGCCCCGGCGGAGGCCGTGCTCACCCTCGACGTCGACACCTTCGACGAGGCGGTCGCAAAGCACCCCTTCATGGTTGTCGAGTTCTACGCCCCCTGGTGAGTACTCTCTCGCGCGCCCCCCTCTTGTAGCCGATTCGTGTAGGAGAAGGGTAGATCTCAGGCTGGGGTGGCGGCTCAGCGCGCCTGGATCGGGCGGTTGATTCTACGGTGGCGGGTTTAGCAGACTTTAAGAGAGATGTTCGGGGGTGTTCAGATGCGTGGCGCAGGGAGGCTTGTGTCTCGTTTGGTGCTCTGGTTTTGGCTGTGATGCGTCGTTTGGGGCCAGAGCTAGCGCCGATTTGATGCTGATCTTCGCGTCTTCACTGTGCACCCGTGTGGCAGCGCGAAGTTGCAGGTCCACACTGAGATGAGTAGTGGTGAAAGTATTTTTTGTGGATGTCTAATTTGATTTGGGTGATGGTTTAGGGAAGACGAATCGGGGGTTTTAGTCGGGTTTTTGCGCGGTTGTTGGGGTTGATTTGACGTTCGGGATGTTTTTTTTGTGATGGTTTAGAGTTAGGTGCGCGCAAATCACTTGTGTGAATATTGATGTGACACTTGCAAGTTGCAACATAACTGAGTTGGTATTTTTGAGTGAATTATTCCTACTTTGCCTATAATGTCTCAGCTGATTTGTTCTAGTTGCTTTAGCTAATTTGTCAAATCTAATTTCCAGGTGTGGACACTGCAAGGCACTCGCTCCGGAGGTAATGCTTCTGCACCACCCTGTGGTCACTCATTTCACAGGAAGGCCTGTGCTGACTGGTTTAATACTTTAATCCTATATGCTAAACTGCGTTTGCTCTGATGTTTCAGTATGAGAAGGCAGCCCAGGCACTTAGCAAGCATGACCCACCGATCGTTCTTGCTAAGGTTGACGCTAACGAAGACAAGAACAGGCCCCTTGCTTCCAAGTATGAGGTCCAAGGGTTCCCGACCCTCAAGATCTTCAGGAACCAGGGCAAGAACATTCAGGAGTACAAGGGACCTAGGGAGGCTGAGGGTATTATTGAGTACCTGAAGAAGCAGGTTGGCCCTGCTTCCAAGGAGATTAAGTCACCGGAAGACGCAGCAGCACTCATCGATGACAAGAAGATCTACATTGTAAGAGCGTAATTTCAGTTTTCTCCATATATGTTTTTCATCCAATGATCAGTGACTTGGCTATTTTGCTTGATTAATGCTCATGATCTGACTATACCTAATGGTTGTATAATTGTACAGGTTGGTGTTTTCACAGAATTCAGCGGCACTGAGTTTACAAACTTCATGGAGGTTGCTGAGAAGCTGAGGTCTGACTACGATTTCGGACACACCCTGCATGCCAACCACCTCCCACGTGGTGAAGCGGCAGTGGAGAGGCCATTGGTCAGGCTGTTGAAGCCATTTGATGAGCTTGTTGTTGACAGCAAGGTATTTCTCTCATTCTGTGTCATGTTTTCTGGCACTCATGTATCCTATGGAGATAACTACTTTCTGTGTTACTAGCATCTGTGATTGTCACAAATGTCACACTGCTACCTCGTTTTGCAGGACTTTGATGTTGCAGCTCTGGAGAAGTTCATTGATGCTAGCAGCACCCCCAAAGTTGTTACTTTTGACAAGAACCCTGACAACCACCCATACCTCATGAAATTCTTCCAGAGCTCAGCCCCCAAGGTAAGAACATGACACTCATACTTGGAATAGTTTGCGTACTACTTCCATAGGCTAATTGTTGCTTAAATTGACCAAGTTTTGTTAATGTTTCTGTTACTATCACTGGATACTCAATTTGAGCCTAAGCTACCATATCTGCATCCGACTACTTTTTTTTGTGTGTGCCACATGTGGTGCTGGGTTGTATATGAAGTCTGCATTGCTCTGTTGTAGTTATGAAGTATATTTCTAATGGCATAAATGATCTTTCTGTAGATATTCAACTTCTTGTACCACTTATTATAATTTTTTTAGTCACGACTTGACAAAACTTATTGAATGAAAAAAGGATGTTTACATCGTTGTACTATGGGTCTTAATTGATGATTTCTGACCATTCGCATTGTTCTGTGACACCAAATGATGGCAGGCTATGCTATTTTTGAACTTCTCCACTGGACCTTTTGAGTCCTTCAAGAATGCTTATTATGCTGCCGCAGAGGAGTTCAGTGGCAAGGAGCTGAAGTTCCTCATTGGTGACATTGAAGCTGCCCAGGGTGCCTTCCAGGTTTGGTTTTCACCTCACTTCTCATTCTCTTACACTGATGTTGTTCATCTTCACAGGAACCATTAATGCTAACAATCCATCTTTTGGAATGACAGTACTTTGGTCTCAAAGAGGAGCAGGCACCTCTTATCCTCATCCAGGAAAGTGATTCCAAGAAATTCTTGAAGGATCACATTGAGGCTGACCAGATTGTCTCTTGGTTGAAGGAGTACTTTGTAAGTGTTGTTTGAACTTCAATGCACTCTTTTTGTTCATTTCATATGATTTTAGAGCTCATTGATCGGTTTCGTCTGTAGGATGGCAAATTGTCGCCATTCAAGAAGTCAGCGCCTATTCCTGAGGTCAACAACGAGCCTGTTAAGGTTGTTGTGGCCGACAGCATCCAAGATGTGGTCTTCAAGTCTGGCAAAAATGGTATGCATCCTGATTAACCTGTTTGTTTTAATTATTTCTGGCAGGCATAAGTTGAACAGAATTATGCTTAGCGTGTAGTCCCTGTCCTCATCCATGTGATGGAACTTTATACAGAAACTTGAAATTCCCTTGATATATCTATTTCGGTTGCAGTACTTCTTGAGTTCTACGCCCCCTGGTGCGGACACTGCAAGAAGCTGGCGCCCATCTTGGAGGAGGCAGCCACCACACTTCAAAGTGATGAGGAAGTTGTGATTGCCAAGATGGTATGCTTATATCCAATTCGTCTAGACTACTGTCCTCCCATAATCAAAATCTATCTAACGAGTGTTGATTCAATCCTGTCTGCAGGATGCGACCGAGAACGACGTTCCCAGCGAGTTTGACGTCCAGGGCTACCCGACCATGTACTTCGTGACCCCCAGTGGGAAGGTCACCTCCTACGAGGGCGGCAGGACGGCCGAGGACATCATCGACTTCATCAAGAAGAACAAGGAGTCGTCCGGGACAACGACTTCGGACAAGGCAGCGGAGCCGGCCACCACCGAGCCCGTGAAGGACGAGCTGTAAACCCGATGCTCTGGAACGCGGCTGTGAGCATGGGAAAACCTGGCGCCTGCTAACATGTTTGACAGCTCCAACGCCAGATTTTGCGAGGGAGAGAGAAGAGGGGAAAGAGAGAGAAGGGCAGCGGCGGCGTGTCCGCTGATCCCATTGAGAATGATTCTGTACAATTACATTACCTTTTAGTTAAATTCTCAAAAAGTGACAGTAGAAAAGATATGGATTGCGTGGTCAGGCTGAATGAATAAATGGCGGTTCCGCCTCGTTAATCATGATGCGCGTCTCTGGGCGAAGTTTTTTAGCGGTTTTGGCAAGCTTCTACCAACCTGTTGAAGTCAAATTCGATAGACACGTATTCGAAAATAACAGTTTGATGGGCCGCGAGCTTAGCTGCGGTATTGGAGATTTGGAGTGCTCTTAACTTTTAATTTCCTGTTGCTCTAACCCGTCAAATGCGTGCAGGTACTCTTGCAAAAAAGAGAAGAAAAAAAAGTATACTTGAAATGCAGGTTGCTAGAATATTAGTCTAAATAAAATGACTTCCATTCGCTATTTAGTTTAATTTCTTACTTGCCAGACATAAACGTGATACAAAGAATTTTATGCAGCTGATAAACAAATACATATGATAATATGGAAAAGACAATTGTTTGAGGCATGTCCAAGTCCCAAGTCCAATTGGAAGGTCCTTATTTCAAAGAATTGAGGCCAGGTTATTCAAAATTAATTTACTCTTAATGGTCACAGGCAAATTGGAATCTAAGCAGATCATTGGTAAGTTAGGTCACACTGGGATCTGAATTTCCACTGATCGCACTGCATTGTTGGAATTTAGGTTGGGTCAAGTTTGATTGCACACAAGGATACAAGTCCTTGGCAATTCGAACTTCTCAATGAGATATATAGGTTGGGTCTGTTCGGTTTATGTGCATTATGAAATATGATACTCCACTTTCTAAACACAAATGCAAATCCTTGACTGCAGAGGATCTCATTCCCTGGCTATGTAGGTTCACTCTGAGACGGGTACGCATTGTGATGAATAAATAAAGAGAGTAAAAAAAAAGCCCCAGTTTCTGTTTTTTTTTTGGGCTCACCTGACGTGTGCGCTCGGTAGTTGGTATTGGTCAGAAGTTTTAGTTGGTTTAGGTCATGATGCACGCGTGCACAGCAGGGGTTTCAGTCCTTACTTAACAGGATGGGGCAAGCTTAGCAGCGGCATTGGACTTTTCAATCCTGTTGCTCTGAGCGACTTGCCAGAGGTTAGCTGCTGGGAAGCCATACGTTCTACTCCAAGTTACCATATCCAGTAAATTGGTCGAATTAAAATGGATAAAACACACATTTTGTATAAAGGAATTTGTGCAAGTAGCAAACAGATATGGATATTGATATAGCATATATCAAAATTCGTTTCTTAGAAATGAATATATCGAATTATTTTCACAAATATGGATATATATTATATCTGTACCATGATGTCTATGTAGAATACTTTTAAATGTGAGTAGATAGATGAAGTTTATTGCTTTATCTTGTTCTCTCACTTGATTATTTCAATCCTGGTCTCGCAAAAAAAAAACTTTCAACCCGAGCTCTCATTTTAGTATTTAGCACTGTACCTTAATTATTCCAAATCTATACCTATTATTTTACTATTTTTGTACCAAAAACATGTAGTGTAGTTATAAATGTGTCTTTTTCATCTCCCATCCAACGGTAAAAACGATATAAACTAAAAAATGTTACTCTGCCTCAAGGTAAAGTTAATCCATTCTCTTGAGGTTCCATAGTTTCTCATACCCGCTAAATTGTTATGTTACAATATATCGATAAAGTTATAGGCCAATATTTTCATATAATGGAATCTAGTTGATATTCTAGTGAGCAGTCAAATTCAAACAATCCATCTCGTTCTTCATATTCACATTTTATGATACCTGAATATGTATTTTATTTATATTATAACACAGATAGTAATTAATGCATAAAGTGGGTTCTATTTAAATTGGAGCTAGTAATTAGTGTGGAAAATAGATTGTTCTATTTAAATCGGAGCCATTTCCACTCCTAGGTGCGAAGTCTTAACGAGAAATAGGAAAAATGAAAATATATTTGCAGATTCATATACCGGAAGATTCAACACAATTGCTTTCCTGAATATGGCTTGTATCAACCGAAGGTAATTTCCATGTTGGAAAATTAAACATTATTCCTTTCGCTGCGAGGTTTTAGGGTGCACGCGTGCACACAATAGGAGAGGTCAGGGCACAAGGCTTTGGATTGGAGTCCTTGTAACTTGCCGAGTTGGGGCAAAGCTTAGGTTAACACGGCCAATGGAAGGCTCTGACTTTTGAACCCAGGTTGCCTGCAGCTCTGAACCTCCTCCACATCACTTTTTCAGGCTGTTGTTTTCAGTGGCCATGTACTCCTCCATGTACGCCAACCTCTGCGTTTTACTCCAAGCTAATTACCATGTACGCTGATCTTAATCAGTCTTACTGCAGGTTAGACATTCAACCGAGACGTTGATATTTCTGTCCTCTAAGAGGTATATATGTCACCATTTGTAACAGTTTCGCATCCTACTAACTAGTTACTAGTTAGATTGCAATCAAACGCAGTTAACTTGGAACACTAATTTAGGAACAAAATTCTGTTTAAAATATATACAAAATGGCATATATTCAGAGTGATAGGAAGAAGTAAAAGTCTATTAAAATGCTGGCTTAGTTAACTTTATATGTATGGAAAAAAAAGAAAGTTGCCATGAGAAGAAAATCATTTAAGGGTATGCTGATAATGCATATTATTAGAAATAAAAAATGAACAATCACTATACGACAAAGAAACTGCAGAGGCATGAATCATGATCGATTCTGAAGTTTCAAATGCATAATGTTCACAACAAAAGTGCATCCATGGGGCCCCTTTCAGCGACAGCACTACACTTTCACTACTACTCTTTCTCAAAATCCCAATTCATCCAAACACAAAGGGCCCCATCCAAGCATATCCTTACAAGTCAATCCATAATTCCATATCCTATTAAGTTGCCACATCCACATCATCTCAGCAGACCTGTCCAGACCCCAACACCAGAAGACTGGCTTAGTTTGGTTGGTGAGTTTTGTCATGACACCCAACCTCCTCTTGACAACAATGCATGACAAAGACCAAGGAATTGAACAAGCCCAAGCAAAGCAAGCCATGTCAGGTGCATAGAAGAATAGTATGCCAATCCTCTTGCTTCACTCCTCAACTTCCTTCCTCCCCCCTTTGAAATGATCTTCCCTACTCCTTCAAGAAACCTACCACCCATTTGCAAACACATTTCAAATTCATCTTAGAATCGTGATTCCACACAACATGTGTATGTATGTAGTTGATAACTTGATATGTATTAAGCTTGCAAGGACTTATTGGTCGTTAGTTGTCTGATTCTTCCTCCCCATCCATGAATGGGCAATTGAGCATGAGGATGAGGTGCCTCAGGCCGAGTGGTGGTGGTCGCCGGAGATGCCCAGTTCTTGGTGGCGACACGGCCGCGTTCTGCGCCTCGCTCGTCGAGGGGCTTGCGCACCTCGAGAGCACGCTGGAGGTTGAAGATAATGGCGGCGGCGGCGGGGTGGGGTCGGGGTCGGTGTCGATGCGGTGGTGCGCCGACGCCATGAGGCTGGTGAAGCGGATGCAGCGGGAGATGCTGGAAATCTTCAGGAAGGCCGACGTGCCGGCGGCCTCCGTCGTCTTCAACTCCGGCGGCGGCGTTGCCGCCGCCGCCGCCGGCGACTGGTTCGAGCACTACATGCAGGAGACGGCGGCGCTGCTCGACTTCTGCAACGCCTTCAAGACCGCCGTCTCGCGGATCCACCGCTACTGCATGGTCGTCGACTTCGCCGCCCACCTCGCCGCCGGCGACGCCGCCGCCGCTGCCTCGCTCGTCGTCGTCGAGAGCGCCGCTGCCGCCGCAGCTTGCCAGCTGGCGTCGATGTCGCCCACCGCCTTCGTCAAGAACAAGATCGCGGGCGCGAAGGCGGCGGTGACCGATGCGGAGCGGCTGGGGAGGACGATCGTCTCCGGTGGCGGCGGCGGCGGCGGCGCCATGGTCGTCGTCACGCTCGTCGCCAAGATCACAACGTCGATCCTATCGATCTTCGTCCTCCAGGCTCTGACGACCTCCCCTACTTCCCTCGACGTCGACGCCGGCGGCAGCGTGGGGCCCACTCTAATAACCTCGGACGCAGTCGACGACGTGCCGGAGCTGGGGCCGTGGTGCGAGTCTCTGTCACTGATCCACGCACGGTTCCCGAGCAAGGCCACCGTCGTGGAGCACGAGAAGGTCGCCATGGTTGTCCGGGACCTCATCAATGGCAAGGCCAACGGCGGCGGAGGCCATGGCGGTCAGCAAGAGGGACATGTGGAGCTGCTGAGAGCACGGTCAGGGGAGCTCAGGGAAGGGGTGGAGATGTTCGACTGTGTTCTTGACGAAGTGTTTGATGAGGTGATTAGGGGCAGGAATGAGATGCTGGCGATCCTCAGAGACAAGGCTCTAACCTAAACAATGAGGTGAGTTTTAGATTAGCCTCTGGATGATCAATTGATTGATGGATTAACCTTGTGCAGCTGGAAGGTCTTCAGAATTAATGTTGGGATCATGCCGATTTCTGTTCTGTTTGATCAGTTCATCAGTTGGGTTGGTTTTGCAAATGGTGTATAGAAATGTAAAGTGTCGACATGTGTATGTAGGTGTGCAGATGATTTTTATTTTCAATTCCCTTTGGCTTGCAACTTGTATTATTGACTTTGTTTAACAAGATAAAATTCTCTGCAAGTAATGCTGAATACTTGAAGTTCAATCTCAGACCCGGCTAGGTAAGTACGGACCTACATGCCATTGAGACCTGAATGCTTGACAAAGTTATTTATTTCATATATGTAAAGACTGTAACCAGATGTACATATATCACGTGTTTCGTATCTCACACATGGTTGTTCGATGGAGGAAAAAAAAGGTTCAGAGATCAAGCATACACTGGAAGTCTGAAGATTTCATAAAATCAGGGCAAAAATCGTTGACATGCTATCCTGGAGCGAGGAAATTACATAGTGAACTTTCCTGTTATATTGTACATTTCAGTAAGACCAGAGATAGGAGAATCATGGCCTCACTAAACAGTCCTACAGTTTTGTTACACCGTGCACGACTGACCTGGGATGTCCATACAAAGCCATAGCTTCTCAGATCATCAATTGATCATATTTTCCGAAAGAATAAACAGAACTTTACGGAGGACAGAAAAACCAAACACTAGAAACTCCTATTCCGCCTTTGTCAACTGCAAAAATGAAAGGCGGGAACTGGCCCTGAAGGATTGGGTAGGATCACTTGCATTATACAAAGTATAAACTCATTGACAGGGGCATTAATCTCAACGCTGGAGCTATATCAAAAGTACAACTCCCAATCTCCTTTCTTCTGCTCCCCATCAAGAAAGCATGTGTCATCTTGTTAGCTGTGGGCCACTGTGTCTCTCTTCTGATCGATGATGGAATAGCTTTGCTATTGATCGCCTCTCACAATCCTGACAAGTCAGAATAACAAATTAATTCCTTGAGCAAATACAATTTTTATTATTGACTTGGACCACTATATCCACCTTAAACATATTGAGGCGAAATGGCTTGTCAGGATTTGTCCTTCGAAGTTTCAAGTACGTATATGCAAAGCTGAGTTGGTCCCGAGGTGTGAATCGGTCAACTTCATTGTACCACAGGCAAGAGAATAAGTTTGACATTGGCGTGTGTTCTCTCACGATAAAAGAGCCTTCAGGGACATCTGTAGCAAGTAAAAATGGTTAGGTCAAAGTAAATCAGACAGTAGCATTAATCTAGCAGGCAAACAAACATACAGCTTGGTAGCAGCTTGTTGGGATCTGATGGGTTGAACCTTGTCAGTCCATCTGCTTGGTAAAACTCAAATTGCTGATCAATGATTGTGTGATTGAACTTATTTAGCTTTTTGTTTTGTGCTACTTCCTCCCAAACACAATGCCGATCATAGTGATTGGAAATCGCGTATTCATAACCATGCCGCCAAAGAAAATACTCTAGGATAAGGATTGGATCAGTTTGCAGCCGCAGTTTACTGTCTAGCCAGATTGAGAACCTGATACAAGTAACAACGTACTTAGATCACAATATTACTACAGATGTTAAATAAAACTAAATAAACTAAAGACCAAGTGTAAGTGATGTGGAGGATGCAAAATTGACCAGAAGCCCCAAATGGCCTCTTTTAATTATTAATCTGAATGAGCACATTGTTATTTCCATACCTGAATATATACAGGCATATAACTAAGGCTGCATATTTTTCAGATTCAAAATTTATTCATGTTTCCTACAAAATGTGATTTCTCCAAATATCTTATGGAATAGTTATTCATAGACATTTCAGACTTCAAGTTTAAATAGCCTAAAAGTTGAATCAAGAAATTCCTCAATATACTGATTCCTTGGCTCAACTCAAAACCAGTAGAAATTTGCATGTTTCTTCAAATATATAAGATAATATGTTGCTAGCGCACCAGGAACAAACACATTATATAATAAATTGTTACATCCAAATGAGGCCGACAGACCTGATCAACTGAAGAATTGGAGAAGCCAAATGGATAATAATAGTTTTGAAAAATAGAAATGCACACAAACAAATGGAAAAATGCCGTCAGTACTGCATGTGCATTGAAAGTTAGCTGACATGTGGGCCAGGAGGAATACCAGGCTCACATATCAGTGACCTTCAATGGCAGGGGCTGTGCAAATAACCTTTTTCTTTCTTCTCTTAAAAAGATGACAGGCTTGGACATATAAAATCACGACACTGAAAGGTGTCAACCAAAAAGGTAAAGTTTGTTTCAATAATATAAGGTTAAAATTTGAGAAACTCACTGCAGACTTAATATCGAGAACATACAGCATGGGAATGTATGCTAAGCAGAGAGAAACTCACTATTACCTTGATGATGGGAACAGCCTATGTGCCAAAAATTTTGGTATTTTCCCCACCCTACGCATGTCATTATACGGCATGTTCTTAATCAATATGATCTTCCATATACCAATGAAACCCATATTATCCATCTTCTGGCCTTCAGATTCTAAAGTTTGCAATGTCACTTCATCCAAAAACATAGCAAAGCAAACTGTCTTCTTTGAGAGGCTTGTAATCTGCAAAGATGTCATAAGAAAGACAATTCGAAGAGATGTTTCAGGATTCTGCGAGTTGTGATACAAATTCCAAAACAGCAACTTGAAAAGTACCTTAAAAGTTATGGTAACTTTGGTATGATGCAAGCGAAAAAAAAAAAGCAAACGGAAGCTGTTGATTTATATATCCAAATTAAAAGGCTTGATGACAGATGCAATCAGCACAATATTACAGAAGAAGTGGGATCTTGTAACCCTATTATCTCTGGTGCATATTTCTTATGTCTGCCTCTGAAAAAAAAAGCAATAGAAGTAATGCTCTAATTTAAAGTAACAAGGCTATAGTACTAGAACCATGTACACTGCAAAGTGCACCCAAGTAGTATCTAACTTTTGATATAAGACGTAATGGTGATATTTTGATGTCCCAGATTATACAGAGAAACCTAGAAACAAATTGCAGAAGCTGCTGAATGCGATGTATGCAGCACATGAGAAGCATAAGTGCATAACCAATTTATTCAAGAGTTTAGAGTCCGGAAAATATCATACAGTTTTGCCAAATGGAGTCCTCAGTCGATCAGAGTTTCCAAAGATGCAGGATGATACAGCAATGTGGCATTTACTCATGTACTTTTGGTCATCATCTGATATATCAAAACCAGTGCTTGTACCATTTGGACTCTTAACAAAAGCACAGTTCAACCGCTGGTCTCGGGCTTTGTACGATTCCTCTCTTTCTTCCAGACTTTGGTGACCGCCAAATTTCGGTTCCCAATATTCTGATCCAACAGGTCTTTCTTCAACTTCTGCATACTTCAAATTAAAACTAGCAAATTTCTCATTTCTTGCAGGCTCCACAAGTTGAGCAGTGGAGTTCAGAAATTTCATTTCACAAGTTGAACCTGTTAAATTTATCCCAACTGATTAGGTAACCATCTAAACATAATATGCTACTCAGTCCAGTCACAAGAAGTGACGTTTTAAGTTGCATGCTACTAAATTATCCTAAACCTGACCATGAACATCTTTCTACATATAAATGTTGAATATTTGAAAATGATGAGTGCATTTTTTTATTTTTTTTAAAGAAAGAGTTGCATAATGTTATATATTTGCTATATCTACCATGAGGATGCCCTAAACAACTATTTTTTGTAACAGGAGGGAGTGGCCATTTCCCATTATCAACTGTAGCAATCATATCAATAAACCTCACCATGAAGCTCACACTTATTGATTTGGACAGACACGAATTATAAAACAAATACATCATGACATTGTCATGCTGTAAACATGCTCATACAAGACCAGTTCCATGCATGCAAATAATTTTCACACAGTTCTTAGGTTTCCAAATCCAATGCAAAATCACGAATATGTTGTGACACCAGAAATCTTAGCTGGCAGTTAAATATCAGGGATCAAAATAATCAACTCATGTTATTTGTGTTGCAAGAGACACATCTTCACTAGGTAGAATAAGCATGTTCGTCATGCTCTAAATGCTGGTAGCTACTAGGTGCTGCCGCACCTGTTTTTAAAATTAAGAATTTATGTTTCTACATTAATTTTTATTTTATTTTACTACTCACTGGAGGGAAAGGTGAATATAAAAAAGTTTAACCTCATTTAAAATGCAGAATTTTTGAGTTATCGCTAGTGCCTCATTATTGGAATCAAAATGTCTAACAGAGTAAAAGCATAACATCAGATTTTAAAATTCAAAATGCAGACCTATAGCGTTTGAACTTTGAAACAGAGACAGCAACTCACCAGACTTCTTACGCTTCGGTTTCTTCTTGGACCCATGTTTCTTATCACTAGCTCCTGGAGCCTTCTTTTTATCCACGCTACTAACACCATGGCTATCAACAACCCTGGCACCTGGTTCAGTGTGCCTCTCAATGGCAACCTCATCCTTCCTCTCAGCATTTTCAAGACTGCCATCACCTAGCTTCCTCCCACCATCAGATGAATGCTGGTGGGTATCCTCTAAATCATCCTGTGTGTCAATGCCATCATCATACTCATCATCTGGATCAACCTCCCTCACCCCTGAACCCGCCGCACCCATGGCTGCTGCCTCATACTGCTCCAGCTCCTTCCTGCCACCCTCATTGTACAAGGTCCCTCCTTTCCCACCTTCAGTAACCTCCGGAACATCCTTCGTGCCACCGCCAGTCTCCGAAGTCAATACTTTATCCTCACCACCTGCCTCAGATGTCACACCTTTATCACCGCCAGCATCAGTAGCAGTTCCACTTCCACCCGAGATCTTCTCCTTCTCTTCCTCTGTGTAGTCCTCGTCACGGCGCCGATCGTCCCTGTCCCAATACCTGGAGTCCCGCGCGCTCCGACCACCGCCACCATGCCCAAACTTGAGCTCCTTCCAGCTCTTGCTCTGGTTCCAATCCGGCAAGCTCTCCCCAGCGCCGGAATCTTGGCTGATCTCTGCGAAACCACACACACGGCGAGGCAATCAAGCAGAGAAATTTTCAAATCAAGCACGCAATGGTTTGTTCATCAAAATGCGAAATTGGATCAAGAACCCTCGGGCGGCACCTAATCCCGCCGCGGACGAACCCGGCCCGTGCCAAAGATGCCATTTTTATCTAGGAGGACAAGCGGGGAAGTACAGGGCGAGCGAGCGCGTGGCAGGAGCCCAACCAACCTGCGTTGCTGCGCGAGATGCGGCGGGAGAGGAGGAACACGGCAGCGAGGAGGAGGAGCGCGGCGGCGACGGCGACGGCCGCGGCCGGCGAGCGGCGGCGCGGCGCGGGCTTGCTGGGGCGGCGGATCCGGGAGGAAGGCTTGGAGGAGGCGTGGTGGGGCCGGTGCCAGTCGGGGAGCCCCTGGTGGAGGTGGCCGGCGCGGGAGTCCGAGAAGCCGCCGCCGTACTGCTGCCTGTACTGCGCCATCAGATGCCGCGGCGGGGACGGCGGCGGCGGCGGTGGTGGTGGCGCCCGTGCTCGACGGCGGCCACCAGCACCATGAACGGCGGAGGCAGGGGAAGGGAAGGGGAACGGAAAGCGAGGGCCTTCTTGTAATTACGTCGGGGATTTGGGTGTGGGGAGTTGGTTAATTGCACGTGATGATGGTGAGGATTAGGAGCGGCGGCGAGAGACTATTGGGAGTCACGGCCGGCCGTCTCTGCTGTCATGTAGGGGTTTGGTGAGATGGGAGAGACATTTGAGCCGACATGCTACGACTTCTACCACGTTATACAATGGACTTATTATTGCTCCATTGCGTACATCTTGGGTATTACTCAGCAGGGGAGTTTTGTGGCAGAAATAATTGTTTATGTACGTACAATGATTATTATACTTATGGACATGTAGATAAGCACACCAAAACTTGATGTTAAGATTCAAGTTCCTTTGTGAATTATTAGGGAAATGATCAATCACAGAGAAAATGGTAAGAATCCATGACATCTTGTTTCTTTTACTTTCTTCGGCATTTTTTGGACCTATATTTGCCAATTTTATATACCTAATTATTTCTTGAAATCTTATTTGATATTTAGTTGGGGTTTCATTGTACTTAGTTATGAAATCAAGACTGAAGTGATTTTTTTAACCGTAAAGACTAAAGTGATTTTTTAACCGTAAAGACTAAAGTGATTTTTCAAACATGTACTTAAATATTTTCCCAAGTGGTGGGGCGACTTATCATGAAGGCGTTGCAATTACTACTCCTCATAAGTTGCTTATTAAGGTTTGGTCCTCAAAGTTGATTCGCAAGTGATGGGAACTTGATTTTTAATGGATTTTTTTAACAAAATTAATTTTTAATGGATTTTGGGTTCTAGGTGTTTGTTTGGATTTGGAGGTTTCTTATATGTGGTTGTGCATTTATGTCATCTAAAAGCTTCGTCTTCGTCACTTTTGATGCTCGAACGTCAATGGCGGCTTCAGATCGATTCCCTGTCTGCACGCCCAGAGAAGGGATGGTGGCGGCTTGAGGACATTGAGGGGCGGAGGCTGCTGGAGCAGAGGGAATCGAAAGAGAGGTGGCGTAGAGTGTCAGAACGTGCTCCGGCGACTTGGACCACCTGCAAGAATCCGTACGAGGATTCAGGAAGAGGGGGTGGGGAGATGACATGTGGAGCCATGATTAGAGGGCAATAAGGGTAATCCACCTTGAAAATCCTGTTTTCTGGAGTTGAGATGCCCTTCTAGCCAAACACACTCATCCAGACAACTCCAGCTTCACCCAGAGCTAGCTCCAGCTGAAGTTTGGAGCTGGAGTTGCTTCAGGCAGCTCTAGAGCCATGCCAAACAGACCCTAAGTTAAGGTTGGAATAGGAGACTAGAGCTTCACTTGTCTATGGAGGGCTTCAAGAGAGAGCTGTCATGTCATGGATGTAGGTTGGATCAATGAGTGGACAATTTCCATTTTAGGCGACCACGCAGGTCCGGTTCTCACCTTGCCGGATACATACATAAAGAAGGCAACGAAGAATCAACGAACTCACGTCGGATTCCAGTGTCCGAGTCGGCGTCGTCCACAACGAGCCCCACCTCCCTCAATAATAAATCTCCACCGGGCCGACTCTTATGAACTCCACGTGCGGGAACACGAGCTCGCGATCGAGTCCGCCGCGCCGATGACGAAGAGGAAGATGACTGCTTGTCACGAAACTAACCCCTCAATTTAGGAATTGAACAGGCAGGTGCTAATTACAAGGTTCTGAATGCTGAATACATGGGAGGGAAAAGAAAGGGAAGAGTGGAGAGGAAGGTAATCTAGCTGAAGCTCACCTCGAGCGTGAGCTCGCCTCGCCTCGAGCTTCCGCTCGTCGCCGCCGTCGGGATATCGCTCTGACAATCGACGCTCTTCTCTCTGGTGTTCTGCTCCGTTTCGTACTCAGACTTTGTTGCTTGTTTCCATGGGCCAAGCCTGACTGGGCTTCCTTCTCTTCTTGCCCACTCACCGGCCCAGTAGCCCACCAGGTTCCTGACACTGCTTTGTGGCCGAGGAGATCCTTCCCCGGCTGCCGCATCCTCACCGACCCCGAGTACTGGCTGGCCCCACGCCGCTCCCGCCTGAGCCCGCGCGCCGCGCCGTCCGCGGCAGCATCCACTATGCCGACGGCCAGCGGCGAGGAGGAGGCCGTCACCGTCTTCCTCGACAAGCCTAGCCCCGGTTATCTGTGGCTTGGGCTACTCCCCCTCCGCTCCACCAGGGCGTACAAGGCGCTCCTTTGCTCCACGCGCAACTCCGGCCGCCGCTCGTACGGCCGTGGCGAACGAACCCAGGAGAGTGGCGGCGGTGGCATGTCACAGGTCTGACGGAGGCAGGCAGTAATCTTTTTCCTAGCTCCGTCCTTAAGCATGAACGGTAAAGTTTACGTCCTCATTGACATCCCGTCTGCAGCTAAACTGATTGCCCCTTCGACGTCACCTTCATCGAGCCGCCGCCGACGCGTACGTAGGTGGTGGCCAGTGTCAGCGTTGATGGAGGTATATATGGGGCCGCCCGCCCATGCGTCGCCACCGGATCCGGACCATGCTCTGGGCGCTCACGCCGGACCACCAGTGGGAGCTCCGGTGCTCGTTCCCCGACACCCCAACTAGTCCCATGGTCCATGGCGCGTGGGATGGGACGACTGCAGCGACGGCCTCCTGTTCGTTTTGTTCCGTCACGGCCGTGCATGCATGTACTGACAGCGATTAGATAGCGCGAGAGGTCGATGGCGGATATAATCTCCTCTCGGCAGAAGATTCTGCGTGCCCCGGGCCCTGGCGAGTGTGGTGGCAAGAGACGTTTCTCCTCTGGGACCACCAGGCCTCACAAAATTGTCAATGTTGAGCGACACTATTTGATTTATTTTGGATATTATTTGTTCATGTTGCTCGTGTTTTATGTTTTTCTGGAAATACTAGAATAGAAAAAAGAAGAAGGAAATAACTTTGAAATAATGTACCAACATATAGTTTATATTTTTATGAAATAATAATTGCTTCTAAGGAAACATATTTTTACAAAATATTTGGCACTAGTTTTATAATTTATACTTAGAATAAATTAGTTATGAATTTTTAGATTAACTATTTTTTATAATTTTTGAAAAAAATAAAAAACTCCTTTGAAACCATATAAATGGCTAAATTTGCCTGGTTCAGATAGTTGGATGTCACTTTTTATTAGGTTTTATAGTCCCAAGTTGAAAATTAAACTTTTGTGACAGTAGGGTGTAAAGAAGAGTTTTCCTATTTTTTATTATACAATGATAAGAAGGCCACTAAAATAAAATAGAAGACGAATAAGATGACTTCATTTACATAGAAGAAGACAAAGAAGCTGGTAGGTGAGAAAGGTAGAAGGTATTTTGGTCGAGTCTCCTTCACCCATGAATAAAGGGCATTATAATAATAATAGTGTCTCTTGCATCTATTAGTTTTTCACGTTTATAGCCAACAAAAGCAGCAAATTATTTTCATTTCCATTACTGAGTCGAATAATTCTAATTCTACTAGGAATTCCTAGAGTTTACTAAGCTCATACTACAACACATAGTCCTCACGACATGGGCGAATGCCTAGGCCGCCTCAGCTCGCAGGACCTTCTCTGTTCCTACTCGATGGCCGCGTTGTCATATAGACATGGTATAAGTGGTGCTTGGCTATCTATATTTGCAATCATTCATATGAGCCTGATTCCTGATAATACAGCCCGTTGTATAGATATTTACATCCTATATCTCAATCTATTCATACAATAGTAAAGTCCATTTGGCCCCCCTGAACTTGTCATCGAGTTTAAAAGACCCCCCCTGAACTCTAAAACCGGACATTATACACCATCATCTCCTAAAACCATTTAAAAGACCCCCCTACAACAGAAAAGGGTGGTTTTGAGGGCGGTTCGAGGGGGTTTTATAAACTCGATGACAAGTTCAGGGGGACAAAATGGACATTACTCTTTGTTTTACATTTTACTATTTCCTATAAGCTTCTATTTAGGAAAGTAAATTGTTTAATGATTATTTGAGCTATTTACTATTTTAAGATTACAAATAAGTTTTTTGCTAAATAATAGTAGATACCTCGCATTACGAATAAGATGATTGTTCAAAGATATTTTGTATTTCTCAATTTATGTTCCCATAATTTTGATTAATTCAAAAACCAATTTATTGGGAATATCTTATTGAGAATTTGTAGAACAAAATTTTATTGGCCATTAGAATTCTTAAAACAATTTATCAATAGTAAATAGCTCAAATAATCTTATAAGAAATAACAAAATATAAAACAAAGAGTAAAGTCTATTTTGCCCCCCTGAACTTGTCAGTGAGTTTAAAACCCCCCCTGAAACCGCCCTCAAAACCACTGTTCACAGTTGTCGGGGGGTGTTTTAAATGGTTTTAGGAGATGAGGGTGTATAATGTCCGGTTTTAGAGTTCAGGGGGGCCTTTTAAACTCGATGACAAGTTCAGGGGGGCAAAATAGACTTTACTCTTCATACAATGGTCCACCTATCTCTCTTACAGGTTTTTTTCCTGTGTCTAAGTGGGTTGTAAGTTTACAACCCGCCTCTCTTCTCTCACATTTACCTCAACATTTAGCTTTTTCCTAGCCTTCTGTTATGCTTGCTCTTATTAAATCACATGAAAATGCCAAATCTAGCACCTTTCTGCTTTTTTGAATTTTTCTTTTATTCAGTGCATGCTTCAGCTACTTTGGACTTGAATCTATTTACTATTTTAATGGAATTTATTTTTGTTGCAAAAAGGATTCCATTCCTGACCTGTCGTCTTCACTCGCCAATCTAGGGCAAATAAAGTTGGAGCAAAAGTTTCAAATCTACCCAAAAGCCGACCTGCAACGAAAGTGACAAATTTCCAACAAACATTTTCACATCATAATTCATTTTTAAATCATCATTTTCAATAAAAATTCAATATTCTGAATCTAATATTTTTCAATATTAATTTACTTTACACCATCTAAAAAATGTATATAAAATTTTCAATACAATACAATACAACACAACACAACACAACACAACACAATACAATACAATACAATACAATACAATACAATACAATACAATACAATACAATACAATACAATACAATACAATACAATACAATACAATACAATACAATACAATACAATACAATACAATACAATACAATACAATAGGTTGGATGAAATGTTGAATCATGTGTTTAAAATGTTGAATGCATTTAGAAGGCTTTTGAATATTTTTGTATGAAATGTTGGAGTTATTATTTTTATTTTGTTGCCACTATTATTTAGAAAGAATTCATCCGTATTTGATCCCTTAATATGGCCTTGTTCCTTTTTAGAAGGTTGAGTTAGGTTTTGCGTAATGTTGAGTGCAGCCATTGAAAATCTTGAATGGCAATGGAAGACGTTTTAACAAATTCTATGAATACATTGCATATTTCATATGAATTTTTGTAACTATATTTGAATTTTTTATTTAAACTAAGCATTTCATTGTTGAGTGGATGTGCGAATAAAAAGTCTTACTTAAAAAAAACAAAGAAGGCTATTCGCCGACCGTTTTTTTTTATAAGCCCTTAGGCAAACTTTATTAATTGAGAATAGTTACATCGTTGATTAGGAAAGGAACAATAAAATGAGGGGGGTCATCATCCCAAATACAAATCACTTTCGTTACCATTGCTTGCCTAGCTAATTCATGGGCCACCTGATTTGCTTCCCTGCTTATATGCTCGATTGATATCTCCTGGAGTCCGCCCCATACAATGTTGCATTCGTCATATATTGCAGCAGCAGAGTTAGCTGTGAATCGGATTGAATAACAGCACGGTTTCCTCCAATATGTTGGATTAACATTAAACCTGTTATTCAGAGCATACGCTTCCGCCATTGGGGCATCTACCAGGTGAGGAATATAAGTGTTTGTTGCTGCGATCATGGCACCAGAGCTATCCCTGATTACCACACCTGTGCTTCCACACCCATTATTCTCATCAAAGGATGCATCTATGTTCACCATAAGATAACCTTGAGGTTTCCTCCATCCTTGACGTAGCTTTGAACCTTTTCTGGATGCCAGCTTAAAGTTCTTAGCTAGAGCTATAATAGATAGGCTTGATCTTGAGGGGCGTTGGATTTGTTCCCCGTGTACTATCTGCCTTCTTTCCCACCACAAGAACCAGCCCCCAGTTAAGAAATCTGGAGGGACGGTTCGCAAATGTTCACCATTGTGCATCGGGCTCTGCCGCTGCTGGTGTCATTTGTCTTGTTGGGCCAAAGCAAGGCCGTGCAAGACTTCGGCTTAAATAGATGCACAACTTGAACCTCGGTTAGAAACGCAAATCCTATATATCTTTCGGAAGGTGGGAAAGACATCTATCTTTCAGTATCTGGGATTCGTGCAAAACATTGTGGCCATTGGATCTCCCACCTCAAACCCTACATCCTCCTCTCCCCAACTCTCTCCCCTTCCTCTCTGCCCGTGCTGCCACCCAGACCGACCGACGCCACCACCCGTGGCCATCAGTCACCGCCGCCACTGCCCGTCCGTCGCGGCTCCGATCCGCCGCTCGGCGCGCTGACGCATGGAGGCGCCGTCGCGACCTCGAGCTGCCGCTCGCAGCGTCGCCACAGCCTCAGGCCGTCGCTCGAGGCGCCGTTGCGCGCCATGGCGCCACTGTCTTCGTCGCCAGCCGTCCGTGGCTACGCCGCTACCCTGCCACCGCATGCCATCGAGCCGCCAGCGCCGCCAAGGGTCACCTCGCCGGAGACTACCGCCTTGCCGAAGAAGGTGGAGGAGTTTAGGCGTTCAACATTTCAATTTGACAGTTTCAACATTCCCTGTCTCTATGTTCAATATTTAGTTTCTACAATTTCAACTTTCCCACATCAAATGTTGAATGAGTTATACCAAATTGTTGAATCTGTTACACGAATTTGTTGTATCAGATTTAGCAAAATGTTGAACAGTTTTGGATTGTTTAGACATGTTCTAAGTTATTGGGCCTTCCTGGGCTTTAAAGATGGATGGCTTAACCATCTTCCAGAAGATGGATAGGAAGGAGCATCAGTTCTCGTAGCATTCCTAAAAAAAATAAAAATCAGTTCTCGTAGCAAGTGGTATGTGACCTAGGCTTCTAGGGTAGGCGACTCCGGCGGCGGCGGCTGACGGAGGATTTCTGCACCGATTCTCCGATGATCTCCTCCCGCTGGGCACGCTCGGGCTGATCACGGGGCTGACTTGTTCAGCTGCCCGGCCACGGTCGTCACCAATGCTGCGTGCCCCAGCGAGTGTGGTGGTTCGAGAAGTTTTTCCTCTGGCACGAGCTGGCCCCATAAAATTAGCGCCAATGTTGAGCGGCGCCGGTGCTTGGAGGAGCTGATGAAGGAGATGATAAGGAAGCCGCCATGGCGCGTATAGGAGCTTGCTGCTATAGAGGCGAAAGCGCGTAAAGACTTTATTAATTAGGTATCATTTTTCTCTAACCGAGTTGAACATTATCTTCCTTCTGGATTTAGGTTATAAATCAAGCATAGCTAATACTCCCTCCGTTCCATAATATAGCAACATTTAGCTTTTTTTCAAAGTCAAACATTAATAACTTAGACGATAAATAGCACAAAAAATATACAGATTGGCAAAGTAAAAATTATTTTTATAGATCGGTCATGAAAGGAACTATTATAACATGTACCTTTTCACTCAAAATAAATTTATATTTTTGAAAATAGTGTTGGTCAAAGTTAAGAATGTTTGACTTTGAAAAGTCTAAACGTTGCTATATTCAGGAACGGAGGTACTAAGACCGTTCTTAGTAGAGAGTTTAGTTATGCTTAAAAAAAAAGTAGTAGTTGATGAATGAAATAGACCCCACAACGCACAACCCCCCTCCCTCAATCATTGACAGCAAAGTGTACATCCTTGATGACTCGTCGCACAATACCTATTCTGTGTCCACCCGATCCTACCGTCCGTACCCCCGTTCAGATCAGAAAGACCATTCCCCCCATGGGCCACCCCAGCACGGCTCGGCTAGATTCGTGTGTATCATCTTTTTTTTTTTTTTTTTTTTTTGCGAAACGTGTGTGTATCATCGTATAAATATCAAATATGACAGTGGTACGGCTGCATACCTTTGTTTTGATTCTATAGATTTTTTGGACTGGCTTTGTCGCAATCTTCAGTTTTGCCTTTTGCACAACCATTTTTTTAATAAAATCGTAAATTAAATTTCTAGGATGCATTCTGCGTACGACACAATACTTGTAATGTTCACCAAAATCATATTCTGAAATGACGATATATAAATTGTCAGAGAGATTTCATAGTTTTAAGAGTTACTTTAGTACTGGAAATATTCCATATAATTTACTATTTTTTGATAAATTCTTGTAACTTAACTGTACATAATTTTTTTATAATTTTACTAGAATCTCTGACCCTTTGCTGTGGTAACTTCATCATATAGTTTAGTAATTTTTTTAGTATGTGGTGCATTTGTGCTCGTGACGGTTCCTCCTAATGTACTTCTCAGTTTCCTATTAGTGTAACTGCAGTACTAACAGACAACAAGTATCCTTCGGGTCACCACATTATCTTGGCAAGTTTGACCTCTCTTTCTCTGTACACTGGTTATGTTGTGGAAATGTTTTTCTTACTAGATGAAGAACATGTTACCTACCTTCTGTTTACCAATATTTTGGAGTTGCCCAACCAGCGCTTATAATGTTGCTTCTTGGTACTTGCAAGTGCCATCTTCGACATGGAGGAGCTATTAGACAGTGAATATTTCCATTTTCCAATCCACGGGGTTAGTCTTACCCGTTACCAGATTTTTCCGTTTTTGCAATTGGGTTAATGTAGCTCTGTCCTGAGTTTTGTTAACTACGAATGCAGGAAAATGTGTCTTATCAAATCAGAGCTGCCCCCAGGCTGTACCATCAATGAAGAGTTTCCTTGTGGTAAATCACCCACATCAGTATGGTCACTAGATGTTTAACTATTATAAATAACTGCGATTGTCATGCCTGGTTGTAGTAAATTAGATCATAATTATTGTTGATTTACTATGTTACTATGCTATTTTTCTAAATCATCTCTTCCTAAACACGTCATTTGTCTAAATATAAAATTGTGGTAAATAAGATTATAGTAAAAAAATTACTATTCTTGCAAGTGTCATCCTCGACATGGAGGAGGTATTGGACAGTGAATATTTCCATTTTCCAACCCACAGGGTTAGTCTTACCAGTTACCAGTTTTTCCATTGTTGCAATTGGCTTAATGTAGCTCTGTCCTGAGTTTCGTTACCTACGAATGCAGGAAGGAAAATTTGCCTTATTAAATCAGAGCTGCTCCCAGGCTGTACCATCCATGATGAGTATAAGAAGTCCCCCGGGTGGACACAAGCATACAGGCCTTGGTGTCAATCTTCATTGTTGATGATTATAGTTAATAAATACTGACACGTAGTCTTCTTGCCAGAATTGTCTTGAAAATATAAGTTTGGCAAATTTCTACCATTTTGTAGCAATTAAACCAACCATTATACTGAATTGTGCCTTTTTCCTGTGGCAAATCACCCACTACATTATGGTCATTAGATGTTTAACTAATATAAATAATTGCAATAATCATGTCTGGTTGTGGTAACTCGGATCATAATTATTGTTGATTTACTATGTTACTATGTTATTTTTCTAAATCATCTCTTCCTAAACACGTCATTTGTCTAAATATAAAATTGTGGTAAATAAGATTATAGTAAATCAATTACTATCGTTAACAGATTTATCGTAAATCAAAGTTTTGCTAGATCTACAGGGTATAAATTATAGTAAATTTCTAAAAACATTGTCGTAACATTCTTGTACGTGTAGAAAAATACAAGGTCACGCATTCTCGTAATAAAAAATGTTTACTACTTTGACGGACACTGTTTCAGTTAAAATGATAAATTTGTCTCAAATATCGAGATCCATCATAATGGTAAATAATCTATTTACTCACTCCGTACAATCTGGCGCCATTTACGCTCTGGCTGCCGGCTCTTGGACGATCGGCTTCGGCTCGCTGGCTCCGCACTTCCGCACACTACTGGGGTACAGACTTCCGTGGCCAATCCTAACATGCCACCTGGCCTATAGAATAATCTATCCTATGACGGGCCACGTATAGTATATATATCTCTACATCTCTATATATCTCTACTATAAAAAAGAACGATTGGGGTGGTCGCGGACCGCTCCCCTTCGCGACGGCAGAACCAAATCCCGTCGCCTATCCCGGCCCTCCTCGGCACCGTTGCGGCGTCCTTCGTAGTCGTCGCGGCCGTCGTCCTTCCTCTGCCATCGACGAGGCCGCTGTAGCGGCATCCTCCTCGTCGCGACCATCGGCCTTCCTCCGTCGCGCCTTCAACGTCGCTGCCTGCCTTTTCCTCCCGTCGCCTATCGCCAGGAAGCCCCTGTTCGCGCGGACTCGGAACACCGCCACACCAGGAACCCTGACGTCCGCTGCTGTACGATCCCGCCCCCGCCACGCCCGTCAAGCCTCCGATGTCGTTGCGCTGCTCGCACACGCCCATCATCCCCGACGTTCGCGGCTCCAACGACGTCGTGCCAGGAAGCTCGCCGGCAACTCTTTCCTACCAAGACGGGTACACAAAACATCCCCCTCTGCCCCACGCTCATGCTCTCCCTACCACGCCGCCGCACTTCCACGATAGGGCCACACGACTGAACCACTGCCTCCAAAGTGTTCGACGTATTGCCCATACCCGCACGACGACACTAGCTATGACGACCTATCCCGGTTAGGCAGTGTGTCTCTCGCCAGTAGTTCATCTACATGTAATGTGAACTCTATGCTGATGAAAAAGATAAAGTGTTTCATCTTGCTGTTACGTCAACCCTCTCTCTGACATCTCTTCATCTCAGCTGATAGTATTGATTCCTTCGTCATTTCCAGTCAATGTTCCTGGGTTCCTGCAACCTGATTATAGCTGCCCTTTCATTTTTGTTTCAAGTCTGCAACTTGATTACTTCAGTATTTACAGTCAAGGTTTCATAATCCTTTTTGCAATAGCACATAGTTCCAGGAACATTACCCACCGTTGGGTTAGAGATCTTTTGGATATCCCTGTGTTACGGTCTCATCGGCGATGATCTCACCGCTGGTGAGAATGCCGCCAGTCATCCAAATATCCAGTGATATAACTGCGATATGCAATATTGCTCTGTTTATTTGAATCTGCAACAAGCATCTGCTGATCTATTTTGGGACCTCATTTAGGTCTGTCCACAGTGAGAGAGAGCTATTTACCTGTGAAAGTGATGTGTTTCATGAAGGCGATAAATAGTAAGAAAAATCATTTGCACCTTGGGAAAATAGGAACAAAATCCAGGAGTTAACTTTTTCTATGCTTAAAACACTTGGCATGTCCTTACCATAGCAACTATCCTTTCTATCTCATAACTAACCCGATAATATGCAATAATGGAGATGGGTGTGAACACAAATATCAGACCCCATTGCATGGTCTTGCAGAAATTAGAAATATAGAAGTACTAAAATGCTTTTTTTTTAAGCTGGCGCTCACCCAGATACCTGTAATAATATTAGGATTTTATAAACATTGTCACTATTTCAGGTCACTGCCTCGGTTCCATGCCGCTGCCACCGGGTGCACAGGTTCGTTGGTATTCTAACGATGTTTGAGATTTGTTTCTAGGCGTACCAAAATTTCAGGGTGGGGATGCAGGTTAGGTCTAGCAAAATTCTGATTGCATTTGAGTTGCAGTCTAATTGCAGTTAGTTAATTATAGGCTCTTTCGTTATCCTCATCTAGCAAGCTACAGAGCGTGTGGCAAGAGTGAACCTTGGAGAAGCTTGAGGCTGCCTCCTGGAGAGGACATTAATGAATGGCTTGCTGTGAATAGTAGTATTGTTCTTTATTTTCCTGCATTTGCCATGATTCATTTGCATTTTTCTCCTTTGTTAGAATTGTTGAATGTAGCAGTGACATAGGGTATAGTGTTGGATCATTTAGCTATCTCTGATGAATGTTTCTAAAACTTAATTATTTCATTGAAGCTAGCAAGATAATTTTGCATTGCAGCTGTAATTTTCTTTAACCAGGTTAATCTTCTCTACGAACACGTACACATTGTTTTTGCTCACTGCAGAATAGCATCATCTGCTCCAGTGATAAAAAACAGCACAGCCAGGTATATGATACTTTTTGCGACAAATTATTTTCAGAGATGCAGTGCCTGCTTCTTGTAGTTTTTTAGTTGAGAATGTTCTGTAACATCTTTTCTCTTTTGTAGTAAAGGATAACAATAAAGAACCAAGTAGAGTCGAGAGATCATTGCCGTAATCACTGAGCTCAAAATGTGAGTGAACCTCAGTCCTGAATTGTTCTTTTATAGTGGAGTTTAGATAATATTTGATTTTGATATGAACAGCAAAACATGCCCCTTCACACGTGATCATAGCGATATATTGGGATTTCAAAACATGTTGTTTCCTGTACCGATTATTTTTGTTTTTGTTTTTCCTGTATCAATTATTTTCTTAAACGGTTAACTTTTCTGTCATGATAATTGGAGGCAACCTAATTCTGTTCTTTAGATCCTTCTTGGACGCTAAATATATAGTTTAGATCAGGTTATGAAAGTGATGTTCTATGTTGACATGGCTGTTTTTTAAAAAAAGAAAATGAAATGCAAGTAATACCATCCGTAGATGCAGAGATACAGTTCATATATTGTATTATTGTTTTTTCCTTTTCTGTGCTCTTTAAATCTCTCTCATCGTCAGTTCATTTTTGACTTTTTGGGGTCCTGGAAGGTAGGAATTATGACAACTTTACCTTTCTAGATTTTGGAGAAGAGTCTTGTCCTATTTATTTGAATAGTATGATACGGTAGTTATAAGGTTTTTTTTTCTTGAAATGTTTTCGGTAGAGATTGGGATTCTAATGATGCCCTTTGTTTCTTATGGCACTGTTTTTCAGTGACACTTGTTCTCCCTGTTAGTTCAGGACTCGTTGTGTTTCCAGGGTTAATTCAGGTATGTCTCTGTTTTCTTTACTGATGAGCTCATGGATGGAATTTAGAAGGCTGACTTGTTGGTCTCTTCATTTTATTTGGTGCACGGGCATACACCTATTAATTTGATTCAAAGTTTTTGTAGCACATAGTTTGTCATGAATATTTCAAGCAATATTTTCTGTATGTCACAAGTGGCTGATGTAGAACAAACCCAATTTATTGAATGCAAAAATCAATTGTATTTATGCAGTGAGATGCAAGAATGTATTTTGCTGAATTATTACTTGTTCTATCAAGAACGGTGCATGAAACATGTTGGTCACATCATCTCCTCTTTTAAACAAAATTAGTGTTTATTTTCACAATACTACTATATTCAGTGTTTAAAAGGCGGTAAGACGACACGAGGCGACCTAGGTGCGCCTTATCGCCTAGGCGGCACCTAGACGACAAGGCGTAACCAGGGCCTTAAGGCACCCCGGGGACGCCTGGATGCCTAGGCATCGCCTTGGTGACGCTTTTAAACACTGACTATATTGTTGATCAATCTATATATTTCATTACAACAGTTTGACCGTCCCGTTGCAACGCACGGGCACGATCCTGGTACTTATACAAAGATCAATGGGGGTAGTCGTCGACCGCGACCCTTCGCGACCGCGATACCCCTCCCGTCCGCAGTTTCTTTCGCGACCGCCCGTTTGGTGAAGCCTCGCGTCGCGGCTGTTCGCGACCGCAAATCTCGTGATTCCCTTCCGCCCCGTGCGCCTCCTCGCGTCGCTCTTATTGGTCTCGTCGAAAACCGCATCCATCCCTCTCGCGACTGCCGTCCGCCCTCTTCTTTCGCGATTGCCTCCCCCTTCCATTGAGTGAAAACATCGCCTCCTCTTCCGCGCTTTCCTCCTCCCTTCCATCACGGAAAAACGCCGCCGCCGCCGCCGCCGCCAGATTTTATCACCGTCTTGCCAACTTCCCTCAAGGTTTTCTCCGCCTGAACTAGGTACGACAATTGAAAGCCCCATGATGTCGCCCTCGCCAATGCATGCGTGCTTCCGTGGCCGAGCAGGCGGGACGCCGTCCAGGCAGCGACGGTGGAGCTCATGTGAGGGCCGGCGAAGAGCAGCGCCTCCAGCAGACACGTGACCTCCGCCTCGGTCGTGGCACGCTCGTCCCTGTACATGGAGGCTATCAGGCCCTGCAGCATGTCGTCGTCGGCAAGGCCGGAGCCCCTGCGTGTGCCCTGTCACGACGGCCGTGCCCCAGGGTCGGGAGGTAGGGGAAGAGCATGCTGATGGGGTGCAGGCCGCCGACGATCGAGCTCGTGTGCCGATGACACCTCGCCGTGCATGTGGTCCCGGACCCCCAGCAGGCACGGACTTGCGATTAGCATCAGGACGTTGTCCATCTCCGGCTTCAGATCCACCATGCCGCACTGTCCTGATTTCGCATAGTATTCCTGCGTGCATTATGCTTATGCATAATATATGGTGTGTGTGTGCGCGCGCGTATGACTAAGAACGTTGATCAGACACCCACATGATGCTGTTTGAGAGAGAGAAAGGTCATTGCTTGTGATGTCTGTCTACACGTGGTATGCCTGTATCAAACCTGTTATTCAGTTAGTTTTTCGTGGTAGAGAAACTGCTGACAGATTACCTGCCTGCTTGAAATGGCAGAGAATATAATTCAGTTACGTATTGTATTAATTAAAAGAAAGAAATTATCCTGATTTTGATCTATATATATGGCTCACTCTCTGTTCCAAAAGGTGGCATCTTAATTAGATGCTTGGTTGACTGTAATCTATGACAGCTACTAGCTAGGATCATAAGTGATTTTACCAATTAAAAATTAACAATCCTATGGCAGGTTGATGTTGCAATAAAGTTGTGCTATATTCGATAGTTCAATTACCAGTTAATAATAATTTCTCATAATTTAGTGTTTTTGGGCTCTTGGTTAGCAGTGGTTTCAAGTTTAGTGTATTTTCATTTCTTAATCCACAGTGCATCTTCAGTCATGTGTATTTTCATTTCGTAGTAGTAGAGATTTTGTTTCAAACAATTAGGCGACTAAGCCAACGAAAGTGGATTGCCCAGAATTACTTAGCCTTCTGCTCTTTGTAGCATACTTTGTGTCATCTGTAGGGAAAACTATTCTGATTTCCTTTGTAAAATGCATGTTTCATTGTCTGATTTCGACAACAATTGGTAGCTTAATGGACCCAACTGAAATGACGTTTTATTTTCTGATTTTTCTTTGTGAATTCATGCTAAGGCTTCATTGCCTTACTTTTCACTAGATCTATTGTACTCCAGTATCTTTTTCCGTCCTCAAACACCTGTTGAATCTATAAGCATACAGTATCTGCGGAATGATTTGAGAAGCAATCAAAGGTTTCTTGGATTTACATGTTAGTTTGAAAATGATGTTCTTTAGATTTTTTTTTGTTATTCTACACATGCAGCTTTGTGAATCTTGTATGGATCCGGAAATTAATGACGGGGCCAAACTCCGTTTCGAGACCGGACAAACACCACCAATATAATATAGGTGTCAATATTTCTTGTGGCAGAACCGTCCAATTTAAACTGGCTCAAGTGCGCCGAATCATCCAAATCAGGACAATATCAACAAACGCACTTCAAACAGTTTAAACCCGGTAGTCTGTCGAGTGTCCCCGGGACATCCCGAATCATCCACTGTCAACTTTCATTCAACCGTAGCTCAGGATCAATTTCACGATGGGAAACACAACATGCATTACTTTTTTACATAAATACGGAAAGGTCCGAATTATTACAAACCGAGTTTGAAACGACCTTAGATGCAAGTCAAGGTACTAAGAGCTTAATACAAACTGGTTTAGGCAACTATTAAGTTATATTACAACACAAGGTAACCTTATTCGTCTAGAGACATCCGGGACCAACTGATGCTCTAGGGCTTCTTGTTCTCCTCCTTAGCTTCCTGCTGTGGAGCATCCTCTTGAAAATTACAAGGAAAGAACCCTGAGTACAAAGGTACTCAGCAAGGCTTACCCGCCTTACCAAAGAAAAAGACTCTCAAGGGAATTATGAATAGGCCTTTGAGTGGTTTTCGGCTGACTCAACTCTTTTTGCAAAAGAGGCTTACTAATGGTTGGTCCTTAATTGGTAGCTTTTAGCTCAATTGTGTAGTTACTTATTCAACTACGTTATAAAGTGCTTTTCATTCAGGTGGTTCTAGGCTCAAACAACATTTTTTTGAATCAACCTCATATTGTTCAACTTGTTTCCTCTACGATATTTAACAGTTCATCAAGTGCACTCATAACCAAGAGTTGTGTCGATCCGGATCAATTTACATCCTGCAGGAGATACCTAGCCCCAGTCACTTACAGTTGCGCCGGTTGCACGCAACAACCTTTCGATCAGCTGGGCCAAAGACCGGAAATATCCTTACTCGAACCCAGGAATGCACCCCCATGTGGGCCCCACGTCTGGAGACCACCCCGTGAGTTACTGGCTACAGCCCCGCCTTTCTCCGACCAAGCAAGCACGGGTAAGCGATATTTCCAATCGTTGAGCCAACTAATCTAATTGGCTTAACTGGTCCCATAACCCAGTAAGAAACAAGGTAGAATCACTTGATCCTCGGTTAAAACAACGGATCGGTCCTTAGTCACTTAATTAAGTAGGCACACTACTGGATCGAGCTCTCTCAATCCCTTTTTCTAACTTCTGCCCACTACTTTAATCTTACCAACATCTTTGATTCATGAGAGATTAGTGTAACCTAGATTATCATCTTTAGTTAACCTTTCTAGGCATAGCAAGGTAGATAATACTAATCAAGTTTCTTGACTAGGTAGGGTTATTTCTACCAAGGATTTTATCATGCATCAGGGGTTTCAACCAATTCCTAACCTAATGCAACATAGCAGCATAATATTTGGACCCATGTGAATTATGAAATAAATAGGTAGAGATGCTCCGAGGCTTGCCTTGAGTCCCAAAAAGGTTAGCAGCGTCAACGACTTCTTCGGACTCCAGAGCTACCTCCAGAACTTCCTCGTACTGGACTTGTTCTTCGGGAAGTTCAATGTACTCCACTTCCGATGCAACAAATTTTAAAACAGAGCACACACAACTTTATCCCTCGATAAAGTTGCAAGCCAAAACAACAAACCCACTTATTTTCAAAAGGAAATCCTACATTTTTCTTGGGTGAAATGGTCCTTATTTATTTTATATTTGTTGAATAAGAATTATTAAGGGTTCCAAAAATGACTACAAAAGGCATAAAACCTTTCCTTTATTTTTATTTGTAATTATAAAGCCTAAATCATGTTTTAATTATTTTTATAAATCCCCTAAACATTTTTACTATTAAACTTCAAAAGATGAAGTTTTTATTAAATTCTAAACAACACAAGTTACAAGATTTAACATTTTTTAAAACAGCAAGGATAATCTAAGAAAGCTATGAAAACTGGTTTTACATTTTTCTGAATTATCTATGATTTTCTATAATTAAAACAGTGGAAAAAATAAATTTAAATCTAAATCTAAAACCTATTTGGCTTTCTTGCAAAACCCCCCTGAACTTCTATCTCTACTTCCCTGAAGCCCCTGCCCACGCCAGAACAAAGCACCGGCATGGACCGAGCTCCGCCGGCGTTGACTGCCAGCCGCTCGCCGGTGGCGAGGCCCCCCAACGACGACACCTAGCTCTACGTCTACCCCTCGCAACCACGCACCTATCTAGCCTAGAGCCCCCACCGCAAACCACCAACCCTAGCGCGGCGGCGGCCAAGGCGGCGGCGGCCAAGGCGGCGGCGGCCAGTGGCGCGACGAAGGCTAGCGACGACACGAGGAGAACCCGCGCCAAAACCTGCCTACGAGCAACACCGAGACACAGCACAGCTCACGCACAAGCTAACCCGACGAAACGTGACGCGAAGCGCGCTAGCTCCACACGCCAGCCATGGCGGGAGCGCGCCCGGCGCACGCGGCGGCGAACGTCAAGCGGAGCCGACACGGCAAAAACACGGCAAACGACCCCCCCTACGAGCAACAGCAGGCCCTACTGCACCTAGCACGCGCACCAACTCAGCCGGAGGAAGCTCGAGCGAGGTTGGCCTCGTGCGCCGGCCATGGCGGGAGAGCGCCACGGCGGCGAACGATGTTCCCGGCCTGAGGAACGTCGCACACGACCAGCAAAACCCCCAAACACACTCCACAGCTCAAGAACAACCCACCCCGGCTAAACCCACGGCAACATCACCACCATGGTGACCCGAGCTTAACCCGGCGAGAAAGGCGACGAGGACGAGGGAAACGAGCTGCGCCGAGCTCTGGAGAGATGGATGCAGAACGAGAGCTAGCGGGAACGAAAGAGGAGGTGAAGGCGAAACTTTTGTTGGAGAGGAACTGGATGGGGAGGTTCGGACGGCGGCGGCCGAGCTGCGGCTTGCCGGCGACCGAGGCGAAAGAGAAGGCGACGAGGTGAAAAGAGAGGGATAGAAGGTCGACGACGACGCCTTTAACTGAGGATCGATGCAGCCGTCGCTTGCCACCTCTTGCTTCTGACCGCGCCGGCGTGGACCACATGCATCGCGGGCGCGTGGTCGGAGTTACCGCCTCTCCCCGTCGGCGGCAGGCTGCCTAGCAGCTGACCGACATCAGCTATTCCCCACCTTTGCTTACAAAACCTGAGATTTGAACTCCATTTTTCTCCCAAATTTGTATTGTAATATCCAAAACTCCCAAAAACAAACTTGTAGCTGGATCATTGAATTTCAATCCTTCTATTGACACTTGATCCATTTGAGCAAAGGTTGAGGTCGAATCTGAGCCTCGACACTTCTCAATTTCAGAGCTGCTAACTGAATTTCTCAAATTACTTTCAAAACTTGAACAGAACATGCACCAGGTGTCAACAACAAGATTGAAATTCACATTTGGAAGAACAACTTCATTGTTGGAAGTTTTTACAGAAAATTTCAAATCCGAGCCCAAATCTCACAAATTCAGTTCAGCTGAAATTCTCTGAATTTCACTGAAACTATTTCCTGAACCAAATTTAATCCTCGATTTTCTCCTGGATCCAAGCATCTTCTTGGTCTGGTCCAAAAACACTTCACTGAACAACTTCCTTTTTAACACCCAGCTCGAAAAACCAACAGATTAACCACAATCTTCCCTCAAAGTGGGCTGATCATTATGCCAAAACACTCAAACCTGAATATGACCGAGTCCTATTTTCAGACCATGAATAGTGCCATTTCTCTTTTCTTTCTTTTATTCAATTGAAGCATTATCACAAGACATTTGCCCAAAATTTTTGGACAACCAAGTTCCTTAGCTTATAAACTGAATTTAGAAACTCTTGGCTCCCAAACTATCCAAGTCTGTGTCAAATTTTTGACTTTGGTCAAATGATCTTCTTATTTGTCTCTTTTTCTTTTCTCTATTACTCATCTCTCCAACCAAACCATGGCACTTAGCATATTCTTGATATAGGATGTCACATTTCTGCTATCACAGCTACATTTTGCAGCACACTTGCAATATATAACATTTGTGTTTCAACACAGATGCACAAAGAGTGTGCAACACTGCTGCTCAATTAGTGTCATTTTAATTATGTCAAGGATGGCAGACATGTAAGTCTTAGTCGTTGGATTTGAGCTTTATGTTTAATGGACAATTTACTTTTATCAATCAATAATATCTTAATTACATCACGGGTTTAAATTTTTAATAGAGCATATTTTTTTTATTTTACAGCAATAAAATTATATTATAGAATATTGTCTTTTATGATATTATATAATATTTCTTATACAATTTTTTATGCCCCGTAGCAATGCACGGGCACTATACTAGTGTGTGTGTATATATATATATATATATATATATATATATATATATATATATATATATATATATATATATATATATATATATATATATATATATTGTCGGGTACCTGTAAAAGGGGTACCCTAACTTAGGCCCAGAACTACTCGGTAACAAGGCCCACCAACGAAGTCGGCCTGGCTCTGCAGCCCAGCAAAGGCCCACCACAACAACTCCTCCTCAGCGTCCGTCCCGCTCGAGGTGAACGACCACTCTCGAGCGGGGATGTCCGTGACGATCGAGGCTCAGCGACCTCGAGGGAGACGTTCACCCTCGAGCGGGTGATTTCCGTCTCGTTCGAGGTTCGGCAGGCACGAGCTTACGGTCCAAGCTCGAGTTTGCCACACTGGGAACGACGCCCAAGGCTCTGCGACCCATCACTCCAAGTCATGATGACACTCCTCTGCAGTCAAAAAGCAGAGGAATCACTGCGCCGCGCCACCGCCCACGCCCCAGAGAAGACACCGGTCAAATCCACTCGCAACAGTGGACTTCTGAGCGCCATGCTGCACGGCCAGACCTAACTTGGCAGCAGCACTGTGCCAACTACTCCTTTGACTTTGCTCGCCTCGGATGCGCCACCATCCTCGAAGGCGACCCTCGAAGCAGGCTACAGAGACTCGATATGGATGCCGTACGCAAGTTGCCACCCTCGACGCCGTGAGCCGTCACAAGAAGGAAGGACATCACGTCAGCCACTGCCATGTCGTCAGCCGGAGTTGGAAGGCGCGATTCCCGCTCGCATAGTGTGCGGCATGGGTAGCACAGTGCACTTAGCAACGTCGGCACCACGAACACATGTACTCGCACCCTCCCCCCTTGGTCTATAAAAAGGGGAAGGGAAGCCCATGCGAAGGGCACGGCCAGACACACAACAGAACTCACACAAAAACACTTAGCCAACGACACCTCCAACTCGGGGACTTGGGAGTTCATCTCCTTCTCCCACCGTGCTTGTAACCCGATACTACGAGCAACACGAAACTGGTGCTCAGCACCACTGCTGGACGTACGGCCCCGTGGCCGGAACCAGGATAAAACCCCCTGTCTCTTCACCCGCCATCGGGGCAACGAGTGGATTAGCACCGCAATCACTTGTTTGTGCCGGTGTGACCAAATCAGGCACCGACAGTTGGCGCGCCAGGTAGGGGACCAGCGCTGCGCTACTCTCGTTCCCGATGGCGAACTTCGACCAAGGACGGGCCCCGCTGGGGGAGAGCAATCTGCTCCCAGTGGGGCAGGAGATCTGGTTCGAGAGCTTACGGTTCCAGGCATGTGGCGATGGTTACCACATGCGCATCCTCCAGGAGGAACCAAGCAACCGACTGGAGCCTCCTCATCTGCCACTGGCAGCACCGCGACGACGGAGTCGTCCCAGACCTCGCGTACGACGAGCGCGCGCTGCAAGGCGCGCCGCCGACGGCAGCATCCCTCCTCCCACGAGGGAAGGAGAGATCCCACGATCAGGGTCACAGGAGAGGGTTGCTCCCTTCCTCCCGGGACCCATTTCTGCACCACGTGCTACGACGGCACGTCCCTATCCCTATGGGCTACGTGGCCCTACGGCCACGTACGCCTCGCTCGTCCGCACCGCCATGAGTGCGTATGATGGCCCGTCAGGCCGTCATCCGGCCTCGGGACGCGACCTCGCCGCTCTGACGCCCGACGATTCCCACACGGAATCGGAAGATGGTTATGCCTTTGAGCATGAGCGCCCTGGTTGGGACTACTCGGGTCTCCGCGACCCAGAGGCCTTTCTGGCCTTCCAAACAGCGACGGATTATTGCTTCGGCTATTCCAATGATGAGTATGATCCGACCAGGGAGTGTTTCGTCATCAGCGACGGGCGGGTCAGCGAAGGACCGACGTCGGACGACGACGGCGAGGATGACGTTCAGGGAGGCAACGGTGGCGTGGATCCAGTAGGTGTGCAGCCACCGGACCTGTCGGATCACTTGCCTTCCGAGGACGAGCGGCATCCACGCCGCCTGCCACGAGTTGCTCGCCCCCACGACTTGGGAGGTGGCGACGTCTCACCACCGGCGCACTCCGACCACGAGCCGCCCAAACAAGGCCACGAACACAGCACGGACGCACGGCGCGCAGGGCGAGTAGCTCAGGCCCGCATCCTTGCCGAGGGCAGAGATGACGACCTCGCTCCTAGAACGAGCCAAAAGCTCATCGCGGCGGCCGCGCTGCTCCGAGCCATGCCGGAAGCAGCTACCCCCGAGGGCCGGAAGCTGCATCTCGAGGCCCAAAAGTTGGTTGAGAACGCCGCCCGACAGCAGGCCGAGAGCTCAGCCTCCCGCTTTCGACGCTCATCAGCCTCGAAGGGCGAACGAGGAGGGGAGTCATTAGTACGCTCACCCCGGTCTAACGGCAGGGCACGAGCACAGTCCCGGGGCGACTCCCACCGGGACATGGCGCGACGCCACGTCGGCGAACCACGTGCAACCGAAGTAGGAACACTTCCCGTGGGGGTACCCGTGAGATCTCGCCTCCGGGACACCCGAGGCGCGATCAACGATGGCGACGCCCGCAACACGCTGAACCAAATAAGACAGCGAGAGGGAGCCTAGACCCACCAACGCGGGCGCACTGACGTTGGGTGGAACCGGGATGCGGCCCCAGAGCCAGCGGGAACGCGGGTGTTTAGTCGCAACATCCGCACCGCTCCGATTCCCCCTCATTTCCGACAGCCTACTACCATCACCAAATACTCTGGGGAAACGGACCCCAGGGTATGGTTGAACGACTACCGCCTAGCGTGCCAGCTCGGCGGCGCTACAGATGACGACATGATCATCCGCAATCTGCCACTCCACCTAGCAGATTTCGCACGGACATGGCTCTAGCATCTGCCCCCCAACCGGATCCGCGACTGGAACGACCTGGTTGAGACCTTCGTGGGGAATTTCCAGGGCACCAACGTACGCCCCGGGAACACGTGGGACCTTCGAGGGTGCAAACAAAAACCCGGCAAATCCTTGAGGGACTTCATCTGGCGCTTCTCCAAGCGCTGCACCGAGCTTCCCAACATCACCGACCATCAGATCATCCACTCCTTCCTCGAAAGCACCACATGCTATAGCTTGGTGTGCAAGTTGGGGAGGAATCCTCCCCCCGACGCGAGCCGGCTATTCGAGGTAGCCTCCAAGTACGCTTCGGGGGAGGAGGCGGCCAACGCCATCTTCAACGGCAAGAAGGGAAAACGCCCCGAGGAGACGCCCACGGAGGGCAGCAAGCCAAGGTACCCCTCGAAGAAGTAAAATCAAGGCAAGAAGGGGAAGAAGTCTCGAGCCCCTAGCGAGAAGGGCAACAACGACAAACGAAGTCCCCACAATGGACCCCAACCACAAGGGGCCTCGAGGCCCTCCAGGTGGAGGGGTGTCTCTGAGGCCAACAGGTACCCCAAGGTGGAACAAGTGTTCTTCATCGTGGGAGGACCCGCCGCCGACGGAAATCCCCGCGGACGCTTGGAACATCCAACAGCTAAGTCGCTTCTACCCCTAGAGCGGCTTCAGACCCTCGAACCTTTTTTGTACATACTTTTGATTGTACAAACTCTTGATTAAGTATTTGGCTTAGCTCCCGCAAGTTGTGAACGAATCAAGTGGACTCGAGTCCGCTAACACTTGAATGGGGTTTGGTCCTACTCTCGCTAGGACCATCCCCCCTCGGGGGCTACAACGGGACGAACCCCCGAAAAAATCAATGCTTTTTCAAAATTCTTGTGATATCTCGAGCGTATCGCCAAGTGCTCTTTTGCAACCCTTTAAAGGAGGACACTAGGCGTGAAACGGACAAGGGCAGGGTCGCCTGAGCCGAGTGCCCGCCTACGCCTCGAGGCTACGACAGCACCTCACTTCCTTCCGCCTAAGTCATTCACGTACGATCGATCCTAGTGGCGACTTCCTTTCGAGGCGCATGCATTGGACACAACGTGCATCGCAGAGATACCGCTTGAAAATAAACCTCGTTTAACGATACAAATGATGTTTAACGAAAACAAGTAGGATGCATGAAAACAAACGAACTGTTCTTACATCAGGAAACGCAAGTCTCTAAACTACTATTTACACTCGGGCTCGATGTCCCGAGGCTTTCAGGTTCCACTCCCACCGCCAAGGTCATCCCAGCCGCCGTCATCTTCGCCCGGGAAGAGGACGCTCTTCCGCCGACCGGGCAGTCGTGCGGTCACTTCGCCCAGGGCACACCAGGCCTGAAAAGGCGCGCTCACTCCCCCATGAAGTCGCAGTAACTGCCCTAATGGTCATCATGACCCCGCACGAAGCGGTGGAAGGCACGTGGGGGGAACGCTCAAGGCATCCCCCCTCAAAGGGAGAAGGTCATCGTTCTACTGATCAGGGGTTCGAACCTTGGACCTTCGAAAGGTTTCGACAAGGGCCCCAGATCAACTGAGTCAGGGATAATCAACGGTACCCTCGAAAGTGAGCCTCGAAGCTCAAATGTTCGAGGAAAACAATCGGTTATGTTCGAGGCCAGGCAAAAAGCCTAGACTAAGGGACCCCTCGAGGGGGAGCATCGAGCCCTCGACCTCTATCGAACGAGGTCGAGTCCCTCTAGCATACTTTTGCGAAAAGCTTCCACGGGCGTATCCTATGACCACGAGCCTACCCTCATCGAACGGGGCATGGACGTTCGCTCGAACCACCCGTTACTAGCTCAACCAGGCATCCATGGTTCGATCCCAGTCGAGAGAAACACGGATCGCCTCATCCTCAACCCCTCGAAAGAGATCACGATGTACGAAAAAAGCTCAAGATTTCCTCGACCACACCAAACAAGGCTAGATTTGAGGACCTCAGGCGTAGTGGACGAACCCACACCTGGGGAAGCAACGAATGCTCTTCACATCGAGTCGAGACCTTGAGAGAGTGTCAACCACTCTCCCAAGGCCTCGGGGGCTACACCCGCGGGTGCGCTAGCGCGCCCCCACGGATTCCCAGAACCCGCGAAGGGACGAAGGCCTCGAAAGCCTCGACGAACACCAACCTCCGTAGGATTGAACCTCACTCCTGCAGAGGCTCGGGGGCTACTGTCGGGTACCTGTAAAAGGGGTACCCTAACTTAGGCCCAGAACTACTCGGTAACAAGGCCCACCAACGAAGTCGGCCTGGCTCTGCAGCTCAGCAAAGGCCCACCACAACAACTCCTCCTCAGCGTCCGTCCCGCTCGAGGTGAACGACCACCCTCGAGCGGGGATGTCCGTGACGATCGAGGCTCAGCGACCTCGAGGGAGACGTTCACCCTCGAGCGGGTGATTTCCGTCTCGTTCGAGGTTCGGCAGGCACGAGCTTACGGTCCAAGCTCGAGTTTGCCACACTGGGAACGACGCCCAAGGCTCTGCGACCCATCACTCCAAGTCATGATGACACTCCTCTGCAGTCAAAAAGCAGAGGAATCACTGCGCCGCGCCACCGCCCACGCCCCAGAGAAGACACCGGTCAAATCCACTCGCAACAGTGGACTTCTGAGCGCCATGCTGCACGGCCAGACCTAACTTGGCAGCAGCACTGTGCCAACTACTCCTTTGACTTTGCTCGCCTCGGATGCGCCACCATCCTCGAAGGCGACCCTCGAAGCAGGCTACAGAGACTCGATATGGATGCCGTACGCAAGTTGCCACCCTCGACGCCGTGAGCCGTCACAAGAAGGAAGGACATCACGTCAGCCACTGCCATGTCGTCAGCCGGAGTTGGAAGGCGCGATTCCCGCTCGCATAGTGTGCGGCATGGGTAGCACAGTGCACTTAGCAACGTCGGCACCACGAACACATGTACTCGCACCCTCCCCCCTTGGTCTATAAAAAGGGGAAGGGAAGCCCATGCGAAGGGCACGGCCAGACACACAACAGAACTCACACAAAAACACTTAGCCAACGACACCTCCAACTCGGGGACTTGGGAGTTCATCTCCTTCTCCCACCGTGCTTGTAACCCGATACTACGAGCAACACGAAACTGGTGCTCAGCACCACTGCTGGACGTACGGCCCCGTCATTGAGGCAACGAGTGGATTAGCACCGCAATCACTTGTTTGTGTCGGTGTGACCAAATCAGGCACCGACATAAAAGTTTGGAACCGTGGCGGCAGGATGGGTTTCGTTTGTTTCTTGAGATAATGGGCCGTGGAAGGTGAAAACGACATAAAAGTTTGGAACCGTGGCGGCAGGATGGGTTTCGTTTGTTTCTTGAGATAATGGGCCGTGGAAGGTGAAAAGCCCAAACAAATCTATATAATTGGGCCGTTGTTTCTAGTGTGCCTTCGAACGAACGAACACCGAGCAGAGCCATTCTTCTCGCTCCTCAACCTTACCACGCCGCTGGCTGCTCTCTGCACGCACAACGGCGACGAGCCCGGCCCCAATTCAATCTCCCTCCGCAGCGGCGGAGTGTTGCTACCTGCCAGATTTTGAGCCTGCAGGACAGGGCATTGCTATGCGCAGGCAGGCAGAATAGAAAAGCAAGCAACATCAATCATGTGCACAAGGCGTTCGATGGAATGGCTGCCCAGCGCGTACGAAGAAATGCAGGACATCGCCGTCCACCGCTCGGCGGCGTGCTGCGTGCTCAGGCTACCAGGTAAGGGTCCCACATTTCGGCCGCCTTCAAATTTCGGCCGCCGCCCGAATCCCCACCAAAATCGTAACCGTCGCCGACGCCCAACAGCTCCCCTCCGCCGCTGCGCCCCGCCGCCCCCATCGCCTCGTCCTCGCGCCGTCGGCCGCCCTACCCGCCTCGCCGACCTCCATGGAGCAGTTCGAGGACGGCCTCCATGTGCGGCTGAGGAGCCGCATGTACGGCACCTACCTCCGCGCCGACGAGGACGGCGAGGGGGTCAGCCTTCACCCCGACGGCGCTTCGCTTCGCGCGGTGTGGGCGGTTCACCTTCTCGTCAGGGATCTCTTGTTTTGTTTTGTTTTGTTTTGTTTTGTTTTGTTTCTTATGCTTGAGCAGGGAGTTAAATCTTACAAACACAAGGTCCCTCATCCTATTATTGGTCAGTTTTGATCTTCTCTTTGAGTGAACCTGTGCAGCAGATTGGAATGGCATCAATCCAGAAAAAAAGTTGTAGTAGACAACTAAATAGTAGACACCAAATGATAGGTTCTAGTCTTTGTGATAGTACACCTTTTTCTGCTGTGTTTCTCATTTTGTTTGGTTCTCTGCATATTTTTTTATTCTCTGCATATGATTTACCTCTGCCCATCTGAAATGCAGCCTCTGCCATTTGGAATCCTTGCTCGTCTGTTGAGTCCTGCCCAGAGACACGGGCCAACAACACGCACAGTAAGGGTGAAAAGGAGATTTCCTGGGCAGGGTGAGGATGAAGAATGGTTGACAGTTCATTTCATTGGGACATCATCCCTAAATCTTATCCACAAGCTGATAAATGTGATGGGCAATGGATATGAAATCTACATTCAGGCGGGCTGTCTTGGAAGGCTCACCCGTTTGCTTCATGATTTACCTCGAAACAAAGACACCATCTATGTAATTCTGCAGCAAAGTGACGGAAAAGGTTTGTAGTTGTGACCATTGCATTATGGTGAAATACTTCTGTGAGTTGTTACTGAATTACCTCCCTGTCTCCTTTTCTTTTTGATTGATTGCAGATGTTGTGGGCTCAAAAATTCTCTCCCCAAATGGAGAGGTCTTCGAGCTTGGATTTGGTCTTTCTACAGCTAACATGTTGATGGAGCACTCTTCAAAACCAACTCAGATGGAAGCAGTAAAAGCCGGCTCCGAAGAATCATACCTATGGACAGTCTGCAATGGCCATGAAGCACACCTTGCAATAGCGCAGTGGTATGAACTGCAGTGTCCAGATAGTGCTGTTGTTGAATTGGAGCCAGGCGTAGTCTTTAGTCATATGCAGGAAATGCAAAGCAGTTTTCAGAGTGCTAGCCTCATCAACCTTGTCAAACAATCAGCAAATTATCACAATTGGATCATAGAGTATCGAGTGCTAGCCTCGATTTCACATCTCCCATGCCCGCCAAAGGAGGTGTCGGCACGATTTGCTGCTGGGGGCCAGCAGCCTTGGGTAATGGTCAACTAGTCTCAGAAATTGTCGACGACGGGAGGTGGTTGCTGATGGTCAATTGTGTGCTTGTTGATGGGCGCATGGCCTCTGGCCTGATGAAGCCGCGAGAGCTCCTGGTCCTTGTCTGTAAGTAACAAGGCGAAAATGTTTCTGGGTCTTCTCCTGGTGCTTGTCTGTAAGTAACAAGGCGAAAATGTTTCTCTGGGTCTTGACAAAAACAACGATATGGCAGTGACATGTAGTGCCAACTGGTACATCGTGAAGTTTATCAACTTTGCGTTATATTTCTGTCAACTATGATATGGCCTCTGGTACATCGTGAAGTTTGTCAACTTAGCATTATATTTCTGTCAACTACGATAGGCAATGACATGTAGTGCTTGGTTTCTTTCCTTCTTTTTTCGCTATATTCTCTCTCTACACTCTGACCTGTCCTCTCCGTCACCTGTCTCTTCCCTCTCCATGAACTGGCTGCTCGATCTTGCTTTCTCGTTGTGCTAGCGTCCGGCCCCACAACTGAAACGGCGGCGGCGGTCCCGTCCGGTCCGGTGAGAAAAGTAGAGAACAAATCTTTTGTGTTACCCGCAAAAAAAAAAAAGTTGTGTACTTGGGACTGGAGCTCAGCAATATAAAGGCCCGCACCAGCCGCGGCTAGATAGAGGAAGACGACTCGTAATGGGCTGATCCGGCCTCATCTGCTTTCCGTTTGCTCTCTCTTTTCTTTCTTCTGTAGGAGGCTAGAGGGAGCCCACCCCAGCCGAACTACTGCAAAGAGGCAGTGCATGTGCTCGGCCTGGTAGTCCTCAAAAAAAAAAAAAAAAAAAAAAGTGCTCGGCCTGGCCACTGGGGATGGCGGGACTTGTCTGACTATGAACCTGGCTCGCCCGATCAGCAAACCAATCAAGCCATTAGGGAATTTAATCGACTATTCACATATAAGCTCTTAAATCAGGAGGAAAATGTTAAATGTATACGTTAATACAGATCAATACAGGCAATAAAAGACCTGCACAGCATGCACACGGTACTTCTCACACCATTATTATACTATGTCTTAAACAACACAAACCTTCAATGTTGGGGAATGTTTTTGAGTTAGACGGGATTCGGCAACCTGTCTAGCAGCATGCTCATGCAATTCTCGAGTCACTGTATATACAGTTAAAACATCCAGTGCAGGGGCATTTTCCACAACATGAAGAATAAATTCAACCTGGCCTTTTGCTCCTATATATCCTGTAATCAACACACTCTTCAAATGACTGTACTCATATCGCTCAAGGTTCTGCCTTGTAGGGCCCACATCCGCAAACCATGAACCGGGACAATTAAACTGTAAGGTTAAAACAAAACAGATTGGTCAGCAGAGTTAGTGTACAAAACCTGTGTTTCACTGAATGTGCATACGCCTAAGGTGTCATGGTGCATCAACTAATTACTTTTGTACGTGGGGGTGCACGCATCAAAAGGACTCAGCAACTCATCGTGTTGAAATACTGAAACTCCATTCAACAAGATGATATCTGTAATATTCCCAACTTCAAAAGACGACCTGGAGACCTCTCACAATGTTTTTAGTGCTACTTTCAACCCGTGGTGACCATTCAACCCAGATATTTATAACATAGAAATGGTGTAGTACTCTAACAGTGCAATATTGGGGCAATATTGAACTTCATTAAATATTCTCAACTCGTTACATCGAAGAAAACACAAAGAGGCATTATGTGGCACCTCAATCAAATACATAAACAAACAAACAAGATAATGATTCATTGCAGATGCCTATTTTTATAATTTAATATTGAACTTCATTAAATATTCTCAACTCGTTACATCCAAGAAAACACAAAGAGGCATTATGTGGCCCCTCAAATACATAAACAAACAAACAAGACAATGAGTCATTGCAGATGCCTGGTATTATAATTTAAAGTTGATTTTCAAACTATTACAAAACTTGAAAGTTGCAAAATGGACTAACATAAATTGGAAACCAAATACATTAGTGATAAGAACCCAGAAGAGTACTTACAACAACCTCCAGTGTTTCGATAAGAGGAGTGGCTCTTAGAAAAGAGACCAAACAAAGAATCTTGTCAGCATCTTTTAGGTGTACGTTCATGAACAACTGTAATTTCCTAAGATGAGAAAACTTGTATGGGTTATTGCTCAACCCTTGCATCTGAAAGGCACAAAACATAAAAATTACTGACTATATTTTGCAGGTGAGAATAATTTGAACATCAAGATTGTTTCAACAGCAAACCTCTATTCGTAGTAACAAAACATGAAAAGTCAGATGCTTCATGCTTGGAAGGCTACTGAGAAGTGATGCGACCGCATGCTGAAAGATTGCTTCACATAATGAAATTCTTACATCATTCAACTTCCTTGAGTGGTTGAGGACAATAGGCCGTAAGTCTCCCATGTATACAAAAGTGTCTAGATTTACAGCATGGAATTGTATCTTGGTGATTTCGCAGCATAGAATTCGTAAATGCTGCAGATGGAACAGAGGGGTGTCGACCTTTAATTCATCCCTAAGATGGCATCTTTCCAAGCTTAGCAACTCAATATTACAGCAGCTGGACAGTGTATCTTCGAGATCCTTTCTAGTCACATGCACCATACTCAGAACAAGCTTTCTCAGGTTCGGGAAACCACCAAACTGGAAAGGTGGCTTCAATGATACAAAGCTAAGCTGAATACTTTGTAGACAGGAGATGCTTTCATTATTCAAAAGTTCAAATGGAAATATGTAACGATCATCTCTGCGCATTCCGTCAATAGGCTCCAGATCAAAAGCAACATCTTTTATCCGTGAGGATGCAGCAAAACTAATCCAACTGTCGACATGGTCAGCAAGTGTAGTGTGAAATCCAACTTTCACCTTAAGTGCTTCAACCATTTCACCATGGCACTTGTGTAAAACAACGTTGACATTATCTATGAACTTTTTTCATGCACCTTTTATGTCTAGATATCTCAGCACTGTCGAAACATAACTTGGGGCAGTTAAGCCACAAATATCTCCATTCACTTGATAAGATGCTGGTCCTAACAACTTCTTTTAGAGGCAATTTTGATAAAATTGTGCATTGTACGTCCTGTTACAAAGTAATGGTGTCATGAAGCTAGATTAAAAAGTCCATTACACTAAACGTTAAGACAAACATACCTCTGGAAGGCCGTGAAATTTAATATTGGCCTTTCTCCTGTTACAGATTGTTTCGTCTTGGCTGTTGTTTGATGGCACTCCTTTTCGTATTAGATAATTCCCCATTACAAAACTGAAAGGGTTAACTGAAAATATCAAGACAAATTTCTCGAATATTAGATTATTAAAACTACGTGAAAGCCAGACGAACTGGAGAACATGAGGTGACAATAATGCATTTTTTTACGAGAGATTGAATCCACTCAAAATTACAAAAAGAGAGATTGAATCCACTCGAAATCGATGACAATTAAAATAGGAAAAGATCTGGAGGTTCACGACGGCCCAAACCAAGCAACCACATGAAGTTCACAGCACAACAATATAGTACCAAATCGCCAGTGGAATCCCGAATAAGAGCTTATAACCAATCAACATGCCTATCGGAGCAACGCACATGTATATTTTTTACAGGCACCAAGAAAGCTGATTGCTTCTATATTTTTGTAAAGAATTTCATATCAGAAAATTAGTGTCTCTTCGACCGTAGCAACGCACATTTATATTTATTTTTATAAAAGTAAAATGTCAAAAAAGAGTGACTACTATGCAATTAAACCCTAGAGAGCTATATAGTATTGCTAGCCTAAATCACATTTTAACAAAAGATAAATTTTCTTTGTGTGATGCTACTTAATTGACGATAGATTGATAAATCAAAATATCTAGTAAAAGCAAAGCTGCCTAAAAAAAAAAGAAGCAGTCGCACGTGAGTAGTGAGTAGATGCGGTGTCAGCATGTAGCTTGTTGCGCCGCCGCCGTGTGCGTGCTCATCTGTTTGAGTGCAGAGGGGCCGAGAGATGCTAGGGCCATCCACACCCACGCGGCCACGGACGCCCGCGGTGGAGGACGTCCCTGCCGATCCTTGCCCTCTTCTTTGCGGCTGCTGCTCCTTGCCCGCTTCGCCGCCTTGGGGTGGGATCAGATGGGGATGGCTGCGCTTGCAGTTGCAGGTGGGAGAGAGAGGGAGAGTGGCGCCGCCGCGAGGGAGACTGGGAGGGAGAGAGGTGAGGAAGGCAGACAGGCAGTGGTGCCCTGGTGGGGGGTTGGATAGGGTACACAGGTGAGGTGGGCCGACTTGGGCTTATTGGGCTGGTATAGATTAGACAATAGAAGTATGCTGGCCTTTCTGTTGCAGTTTCATTTTATTCGGTTCTCCGGTTAACCGACCTTTAGATCCACTATAAATTATAATAATTTAGTTTATGAAGATAATTATAAGAATTGGTTTATGAAAAAAACAGGTGTGGGTGTTTGAAGGACAGTTTATAAAACTATAATCTAACTATTTAAAGTACCAAATGACAAGTTTGCTCTCGGCTATTTAAAAAAGCGATGGCATCAAAAGTAATTGTTCGAAACAGTTAAAGGACATATAACAATTTATGGGTCATAATCTGATTTTAGCTGGGTTGGGTAGATTATAGGTTTATAATAATTTGGCAATCTAGATTGTATAAACTGGACTAAAAATTATTATGTTTGAAAGCTATCCAGATTATATAAATCAGATTATTATAATCTCAGTCATTGTGGTTCAGTTCTTTGATTTTGCTTAATTATGTCCTCGCGTATGTGTCGGCCCAGCATGGCAGCTGACTTTCGGTGTTTGTAGAATGAGAGGATATATATATCGTATTTACCCATAGCCCGTAGCAATGCACGGGCATGTGTCCTAGTTGATACTAAAAGACACAGTTAAGTTCACAAAACAGGAGAAGATTATGCTAGAGATTACACAATTCCAGGGAGGCACTCTTGATTATCATGGGAAATTCAAGCTTGATGTAGTAACTATTGCAAAATATCGAAGTTAGTAGGTAAAATACATGATCAGTCCGAATACAAATAGCATACGTTTAAGGTTTGGGGTAATTTCGCACAGTAGAAAGGGGAGGGGATGAGCGGGCATACCTGGCAGATATTCGTCGCCGATGAAGATCTGGCTTGTCCAAGGGCGGTGCCGGTCGCTCTGTGGTCGCCGCTGGGAATAGAAATTAAACGTCGAGAAGGTGCGGAGCGGAGAAAGAAAAAGGAGGATTAACGCAACCCTCTTAGATCGCAAAACTCAAATCACCCATGGATCGATTATATGGTCGAACTGGATAGTAGATTTCCGTGTTGCAGTTGGAAACGATGTCTCATATATCTTTATTCTGTTTCAGTGAGGACCCAGCCGAGACGCGCCACCCTCGTTTTTTTCACTACTAGCAAAATACCCGTAGTACGTTGTTACGGTAATAATATTGATTGTGTTTTTTTCAATTCACAATTTTTTTATCTTTCTTACTATATTTGTGTCTACTAGCAAATGTGCCTATGCGTTGCAACGGGCGAGAGACATGTTTATTATTAATTATTATTACACCATAATGCTAAACATTCTAAAATTAAAAAAATGTGTTATAAACTATTTGTTTTATTTTTTGGACGAATAAAAGAGTACTAACTATTATCTAATGCTATGCGATGATTGTGTGATGTCCAGAAATATATAAGCTTTCCAATGCACGATGGTCTCAACATAAATTAAAAGTGAGTTTTGGGGGCTAATTGTGAATATTCATATAAAAAGAGGATGTGATTTGACTCATGAGAAGATTAGGGGCTTTTTAGAAAAAAAACTTAGCATGACGTATTCACCATTGGTTTGACATGTGGTGATTTCTTCATAGTTCGTGTCGGTTCTATCTAGCAGCAGGGGGACATTGAGAAACTCCATATCATCATCGTTTATCGACCGCTTCATCTCCGTGTCCGTTTTACATTTGTTTTTTTTTCCAGCACAATGTCCAAAAGGTTTTAGGTTATATGTGTGAGGGTCCCCGAGCTTAACAACTCCGGTCACCTTGAGATGTGTCCCAAACGATTGCCCAGGACGACACACCTCACAAGCACAGTCGATACACATTTTCATCACAAGCATAGCATACATTGAGTCCACAATCACATAAAAGAGTTTAACTCTTACATCTCAAGTTCAAGTTGCTTGCCTAAAGATAAAAGTTGTAGCGGAAGGTTTGAACATCGCTCTCTCAAATATTACCTAACAAAATAATGAGTTCACATTCATGCCATAGTGACTCATGCAACATAGCGATAAACATGGCGAGCTACTCCTCGCCCACACCACCCTCGGTGGGGTAGAAGTACCTAAAGACACGAGGCAGAGGCTCCTCACCTGCACAACTTAAAATATAGCAACATGAGTACAAAAGGTACTCGTATGACTTATCCAATATAAGTATATACGAGCCCGACTCTCAAAAAGTATGCATTTGGTTGAGTAGCAAGGAATTGGCAATATTTAGCGTAAAAGCATCTACATTTGATTCAAAGTGTAATAAGTAATAGTCCAGATACTCTAAGCATACACCAACCAATTTCATAAATAGCGTGATCATGAATATAAGCTCAATTTTTCATGAACTTCCATCGGTAACTCTACATTGGAGCAAACCTCATAGAGCGGGTGCCATGACCGATTGGTGTTTTAGGTGGTTTTAAAGTTGGTTTTGTATTTATAAGAATAAAAAGAGTTTTGGTATTTATTTTAAACTAGAAAAACATGAACATGGTGCCAAAACCTTTTATAAAAATGTAACATATACTCCATTGTTCCCCAATTCTCTATTGTAAGTCGGGCTACCGTTTGTTGTTGTCTTGTTGGGCCAAGACAAAGCCGTGAATGACTTTGAGCCTAGCGAAAAGCCCAATGTCTAATAAATTGCACGTCGAATCAACGAACTCACCTCGGAATCGGATTCACCGGTACACAAAACTCCACCCGGAACATGAGCTGTTAGAGATCAAGGCCGCCGCCGCGCCGACGATGAAGGGAAGCCGTCAGCCGCGTCCACGGAGGAGGAGGACCTCGCCGGCGGCGGCGAGCCGCGCCTGGACGACTGCTTCGTCGGCGAGGAGATCCTTCCCCATCTGCCAGCACACACAGCCCACGCCTTCTCCGCCTCGAGCAAGTTCTTCCGCGGCATCCTCACCGACCCCAACTACTGGCTGTCCCCCCGCCGCCGCGCGTCTACCCCGCGCGCCGCCGCGTGCCTCGTCGTCCGCGCCAGCGGCGGGCATCTCCTCCACGAGTTCCACTACGCCGAGGACGCGGGGTTCGCCGTCGCCCGCGTACGTCGGCGCGTGCAATGGGCTCGTCCTCCTCGCCGCGCCGTGGAGCAACCGGAGCCACGCCGCCACCGTGCTCCTCAACCCGGTCTCCCGCGAGGAGGAGACCATCACCGTCTTGCTAGACACGTCGTTGTCTGGCCATGGCGGCGGCGGGCGCGTGTTCCACTGCTTCTGTGGCTTGGGTTACTCCCCCTCAACCAAGGCGTACAAGGCGCTCCTCTTCTGCACGCGCGTTGACTCGTTCGGTGGTGGCTTCTGCCTGGGCGATCTCATGGTGAGATCGGCGGCGAACCCAGGAGACTAGAGGCAATATTTCTTCGGTGTAACGGCGGCGATAAGCCGATAACCATATCCCTAGCTCCTTAAGCCTAGATAGCGAAGTGTACGTCCTCCTTGCCATGTCGTCTAAAGTGTTAGCCTTCGACGTCGACGACGAGACGGTCACCTACATCGACCCGCCGCCGGATGGGTGGCCAATGTCGTCGTTGATGGAGGTGTGGGGCCGCCCGTGCGTCGCCACCGGATGCGGAGAGACGACCATGCTCTGGACGCTCACGCCGGACCATCACCGGCGGTGGGAGCTCCGGTGCTCGTTCGCCACCATCATCCCAAGTCCAAGGTCCAAGGCGACAGGCGGCGACGGCGCCATGGTCCACGACGCGTGGGACTGCGGCGGCGGCCTCCTCATCGTTTTCTTCCGGGACGACCGTGGCTGCAAGTACGAGTACGGCCCGGCGGCGGTAGCGCTAGAGGTCAACAGCGTGGCCGCGGATAATCTCCTCCCGGCAGAGCTGCAAAAGGCCAACTTCTGCTGGGAGTATAAGCCGACGCTCATACCTCCGGCGACGGTCGTCGCCGGAGCTGATGCGGCGTGCCCCGGCGGCGAGTGTGATGGCTCAACACATTTCTCCTCTGGCACGAGTAGGCAAAGTAAAAGGGACAATGTTGAGCGGCGCCGATGCTTATTGGAGACGCTTATGGCGGGGATGACGAGGAAGCCGCCAATGGTCGTAGATGTTGCTGCCTGGGAGATGAATGTGTGAAGAGTACGTGGGTCTGTTCAGATTCCTCAACTTTTCACTATTCATTTCAACTTTTCACTATTTCTTCCTCACAAAACACGCTTCTCAGCGAATGCTACAATGTTTTTCAAAAGCTACAGTGTTTTTTCAGCTATCTGTACACAACCGCGTTTTCTCATTTTTTCACTTTTCTCTTCCTTTGGGATTTAAGATATAATCAATACCACAGGCAGCGTTCTTATGTTCATCATCTTCAAAAGACTCAATTTTTTACTCTTTATTTGCATCTTTATATATATGGAAAAGTCTGATTTACACACTTCAACTATAACAAAAGTTTGATTTTCAACCTGCAACCACAAAACCAGACACAGATGACCCTCCAACTATGAAAACCGTGTAAATTTTGCACTTTGAGTGGTTTAAAGGTGGTTTTCCATTTCATGCAAAAATAAATAATTGTGATTAAACTAAAAAATTCATAACTATTTCATTTGAAATAAAAAAAATATGAAACCGATACCAAAAGATTTCTAAAAATACAACCTACCTATTGATTTGCCATGCAAAGTTATTTGGGTATTATTTGTTTATATTCATAGTGTTTTATTATTTTTTTAAATAATACTAGGAATAGAAATAAATAAAATGCAAATAACTTAAAAATTGTACCAACATATAGTTTATATTTTTCGAAAACAATTGGCATAAATTTTATACCTTTTTGACTTAAAATAAATTAGTTATGAATTTTTTAGATGGAATTATTTTCTAATAATTTTTTAAAATAGAAAACCGCCTTTGAAACCACTCAAAGGGCTAAATTTGCACAATTTTAATAGTTCGATGGCCTTTTGTGTCCACTTTCGTTGTTGCGTGTTGAAAATCAGACTTTTGCTATAGTTGAAGGGTGAAAACTGGACTTTTCCCATATATATATATTCCACTTCGTATTGAGCACGTACTCCAACACACTATTTCCTAGACTAGCTAGCCAAGCTTACATTACTAGAAAAACACACATTCGTCCACCTTCTATTAGTACTGATTGCTTCTTGAGCCACCACCAAGGTCAATTTAGTAGTGGTTGATAAGCATAGGGCCTCTCAGGACCATTTAGTACCGGTTTGTAACACGACTCGATACTAAATGATGGCATTTTAGTACCAGTTGATGTTACGAGCAGGGACAGGCCTAGCTTTGGCCCAAGACTAGGGCTGAAATTCAGAATAGTAGACATGTCTTTAGTTTAGTCTATTTGGTGGGCTGAATCTCTAGTTTTTTGCCCAAAATTAAGGGTTGCTAGTGGAGTTTATTGGGCCATAACTAGGGCCATGGCCTTGGTGGCCATAGCCCTAGCCCCGCCCCTGGTTACGAGTAGCTACTAAATGGTCATTTAGTATCGAGTGGTGTTACGAGCCGATACAAAATCGTCCACCATGAGTTACTTCAAGCATCCCTCACTCTGTCACATGTGCTATAATTGTTGGATAGTAGTAGGTGCTACGTGGCCCGTCTCTAAATTTAGGAGCCCCCGGTGCGAAACACAAAATGGAGGCCCTATATTATTGAAAAATATAAATAATAAAAGCATTTTCATCATGTTACCTTTCTCCAATGAACTTTTTCTTTCTCAACTTCTTGCTGAGAAACTTTATCAATTGTTTCGTTCTTATCAAACCTGAGATGCTTGTCATACCAAACAGCCATATTTGTAATATAATATGCACAAGTTTCATGCTCTTTAAGTCTTTGGTGAACATGTGACTAGTCATTGGAGCCCTCTTTTGCTAACTGACTCTTTGGATGTCCCTTTTTTTTAATATTCTGCAACAAAAACAAAATACTTTGTCAAGCTCTTTGGAGTAAACCAACCATTTTCTATCACAATTCTCTCGATTTGATAGGACTCTAGTGTATAGTGTTAACCTTTTAGATAATCTATTTTTAGGACCTTTCTGAATAGACAAGTCTCTTCTAGGACCCTTCTGAACCAATGTCAACCATTTTCTGATCAAGTGAATCCAAATACCTCGGATCTAATATATCTGGATGAAAAGGATCTGGTACTAAACCAATACCATCAGTATTATCTGCATTAGTGTCCAAAGTGTCAGCCTCAACAATGTTAGGATTAATATTAACTGGTTCTGAATCAACTACCGAGGTGTGAACCTCAACATTTTTGTGTTATCTCTATGATTGACATCACCATCTGAGTGAAGAGTTTGATGTTCTGTATTATTTTGTGATTCTCTAACAAGAATTCTATCCATTGCACCCTTCTGACTCTAACAAGAATTCTATCCATAGCACCCTTCTGACTCTGAGCAACTTGTTCTAGTCTTCTTTGCCTCTTGCGCTTTTGAGCACCAGTAGATTCATGATTTCTATTTCTCACTCTAGAAGACATGACTAGGTAATTGACAAATAGAACAAAGTTAAATTAGTAAATAGCCATCGCAGATGCAAATAGAGATAATATTGAATTTGGAATTCCTAATCAGTGATCACATATTTCTATTTGGTGAGCTACCTGATCTGATCTGTAATGAGTGATGCTAGCAAGTAGTAACCTGGCACTGTTAATGGAGTCATCGTCTCGCTGACGCCGAGTCGTCAATCGTGGCTGCAGGGTCCAGCCACCCCAGCCCCCAGCGATGAGAGGTTGCAGAGTCCAGCATCCGGGCATCGTCGTGTGATTCGCATCAAAGAGGGAAGACCGGAAGAGAAACCGTTGCATGACTCGCACGATCAATGCAGGCGCAACGCCCGACGCGTACGCAGTGATGACCGACAACAATATGGCATCGCTTCATATTCTACGTGGACGCATCACGTATGGACTGCTCTTTAGCTGGGCTGGCGCTTGGGCTTTAGGTGGAGAATGTTTAATGGACTCCAATTTGGTGGCCCCTCGGATTGGGCGGCCAGGTACTGACAGGCCACCTAGTTCCTCCTATTCGACGGGCCTGGCTACGTGTGAGATTAGAAGTTCTGTGTTCGAGACCCTATGGATGCACATGGGGCTTCTCAGTTGTGGGTAGGTGCGCATTTAGTACCGATTTTTACAACTAGTACTAAATGATCTACCCATTAGTACCGAAAATGTGGTATCGATTACTATAACCGATACTAATGGGGGGTTTTAGCCCTGTAGAAAAGCCCTATTCTCTGGTAGTGTTTGCTACTAGATTGGCTAGCCAAGTTTAGCTAGCAAAGAGGTCAATTTGGAGAGCCGGATGGTTTGACGAGTTGATCAAGTCATGAAGCTTCAATGACCATACAACACACCCCAATATTAGGGTCGAGGAATCCCTTCTTCTCCAAATGTAACTCAGGCCTCAGATATAGCCTTCTCTCTAGGGTATCTGCATGAAGGCTGATCATCTTGAATCCCCCCACCCACACACATCCTTGCACTTGCTTACAAGCGCCCCTGTTGTAAGGCAGAAGGGTATTTGAACCGAGGAGCAAAAACTTGAAACCTCTGGCATTGGATGCAGGGTATTCACCCAAACCAGTATAACTAGGAAGAGTGGTGCGCTGCCGCTGCGCCTAAAGAGATGCACAATTGATTATCAATTATATTTCGGCAATGGTAACTATAGCTAATTGGTTAGGATAGGTGAGCCCGAAATAGACTAATGTAAATATTGATTTGAAACTTTGATAAGAACGAAAAGCAAAGACGGCAGAAAAATCATGTTCTTTGTGAATTTGGAAATAGAGAGAACTATGAAAGAATAAATAAGCATGTGACTTCACATAACGATTAATAATGACTAATAGAAAGGGCAACGTATCATGTGCGAACTAACCTCGACGTGCAACTGTGTGAATTTCCCGAAATATTGGAAAGTAGTTCCCGAAATATTATCATAACTTTATGGTAAGAATCTTATTTTGAGATGTAGTGTATTAACTCTATCTCAAAGGAGTGTAAAAGGATATATATAATAAAATATAGACTTTTATTCACCATCTTCGTTTAGAACATCAACGATAAATATAGATATTTCGTGCATAGTTAAGCACGATGGCTCACCTACCCCCACCATGCATCTTTTCTGGCAGGGAGAGGTGAGATAAAACCATAAAATAAAGAGGTGAGATAAGAGAAACCATAAAATAAAGAGGTGGGGTAAGAGTTCAGATCTCATGGGGCTTAAAATAAACCCAGTCGCATCTTAGGTTTGGATACTAATTAGAAGTATTAAATATAGACCAATGACATAATGTATTCCACAATGCCTAAACCTTTTTGGTGGAGAGGAATCTATTAAGTATAATACCCCACCTAGTTGCTCATCTGAACATATCCTAATCATGGGTTAATGAATCTTAATAGATTTATCTCGCGAAAGAATCTAAGGCTTCAACAATTAATTTTATAATTAAATTATATTTAGTCATTATAAATAGCATAAAATATTCAGTGTAAAATGTCCTATTTGGAGTCATTGGGAATCAAACACCCAATAGAAGTGTCGTGTACTGACTCCTCAATTTCGTCGTGAGGCAGCGACAATACGAAAGGCATATCTATGTGGAGGCGGTAGGGGACATAGTGTATTTTCTGAATAGAAAGCGATGCGAATAGAAAGCGGTAAAATTACTTGTCATCACGATTAAATTATATTTAATCCTCATAAATAATATCAAAACGTTTGATATGAAAATGCCTATTTGTATCGATTTTGTTGCGAGGCATAGACGATGAAAAGGCTTATCCGTGTGGGAGGTTGCAAGAGACATAATGTGTTTCCCAGATAAAGAGCGGAGCAGAGACCATATCTTTTTTGTTGTGGTATAAATTTCACGCATTGTCATACGTTATCACTCATTGATTTCCGTACCCTAAGCAAATTTCCGTACAATCACAGAAAAATGGCCTATAGTTAATGTAGGTACATATTCAAAAGGAAAAGAAAAAAAGAAGGGAAGAAATAGAAAAAGAAAAAGAGGAAAGAAATTTGGGAAAAGAAAAAAAAGAAAAAAAAAGTAGCGTACGGAACTCATCTGCATGCGCCGATTTCTTCCATAGTATGAATAGGACTATTCCTTATGTCATCGATCCTTCGATCAACGGGCGCAAACTCCCATGGCAATTAAGAAATAACCGTCAGAGATGTCGTCTCCCAACATTTTCCACAATATAGGATGGTCTAGCATAACGAAGGACGAGATAGATGAGATCTATAGACAAGAATGACCGAACCGATCCTTCAACCAAACCAGATCTGATTCCCCTCGTCTTCCTTTTCAATGATGGTTTGTGCAAGAGAATGACGATGTGTGTTTATGCCTCTGTAGCTATATGCAAACGTATTGGATGGTTATGTGTGTTTGTGTTTCCTTCCGTGCTTAATGTCAAATTAGAACTGAATTCTGTTCAAGTCATTGGTAGAGATAAAGGTTCTAAGGTAATAAAAAAATTTAGTATCATATGAGTCGTATTATTATATATATAAGAGCTTGTATTAATTATTTATGACGAATTCCCACCATTGGGAAAAAAAAAGTAGTCTTAGTTTTCAGAGCAGCAACCTATCTCCACTACAACAACCATAATCGATGCTGCACGCACAACGGCCCGGAGGCTGTTACAATTTGTTAATAGTTAAGGTGGGTTAGCACTTTAGCAGTGTTGGCCAAAAGGAGTGAATAGGCTCCACCTAACCTCTGCCGGCTACCCATTCTCTACGCGCTACGTGTTGCCCAATGTGAGGTCGTGAAAATCTAATTAAACCCCTTCTTCAAGTAAGGCCTTGTTTAGATCGCTAACTTTTGCCAACTTATTTTGCCAAATTGTCTTATCGAATGTTTGGATACTAATTAGAAGTATTAAACATAGGTGTAAAAAAAACTAATTACATAGATGGACTCCACGTCGTGAGACTAATCTATTAAGCGTAATTAATTCGTGATTAGCCACTGTCATGCTAAAGTAACCCGTCATTAAAAATGCGCTAATGACGGCACATTATAGATTCGTCTTGCAATGTAGAGTCCATATGTGTAATTAGTTTTATAATTAGTCTATATTTAATACTTCTAATTAGTGTCAAAATGATGGATGTGATATTTCGTCAACTTTCACCAACTTTATACCCTCCAACTAAACAAGGCCTAAGTACCTTTCAAGTCAATATATAGGCGTCGAAAATCGGAGAAGACTTGACCATAAAGGAAGCTCTATTGAGCTGGACTTAGCTCCTCTCTGGAACCAGTCTTACCTTCCATTCCCTTGTTCATACTTCAGGCAATGGACAGTATGCTCCACTTAACCTCGTCCTCCTACACGTCGCTGCCGGAGGGATTTAGTGTCCCCGCTGATGAGCTGCAGTCTGCAGTCACCTCCACCGTTGTCACCTTACCAGTCATCGACCTGTCCGGCAGCCGTGATGAGGTCTGCCATGCTATCCTCGACGCAGGCAAGGAGTTTGGCTTCTTCCAGGTGAGTCCAAACTCCAACCTAGCATCGTTCAATCTTATATATGCATCAATTTCCATGCAACACTAGAATTTAGTAGCTGAAGACTGGGAACTAAACTTTGAAAGAGTAGCTGGTAAGTGCCTAGTTTATATTAGTTTTAACGCTCAACAAAATTAGATGTCTACAGTAACTTCTGGTAAGTGCCCTTTCTAAACACATCTATTGGGGGTGGGGTGGGGTGGAAACACATCACCCTTTTACACGCTGAACTTTCCAAAACTGAGCAAATCACCCCTGAAGCAGTTTTGGACGACGGTTTTGTCTTTTTTTTACTAAATCTTTGAAAATAATAATAAATCAAAGAAAAATCATAAAATATAAAATATAATTTTGTTGGACTCCATATGAGTAGATATACACAGAGAACATATAATATGATATGATTTAATATATTTTTCTAGAGCTATAAATCAATTATAGAAAACCATAGATCTAAAACTATAGCAAAAAATGTTCTAGAGCATATCATATTATATATTCATCGTGTATATCTACTTATCTGGAGTCAACAAAACTGGATTTTCTATTTTATGATTTTTCTATGATTTATTATATTTTCAAAGATTCAGCCGAAAAAAGAAAAAAACACATTTACTGTAGAAAGTGCCGTCCAAAACCACTTCAGGGGGTGATTTGTCCGGTTTTAAAAAGTTCAGAGGGAAAAGAGTCAGTTTCATAGATTGAGGGTGGTGTGTTCCTTCCACCCCCAAAGGTGGGGGTTTAAGTAGATGTTTTCTTTTCTAAAGGAGTAGTTGGTAAGTGCCTGCAGGTTGTCAACCATGGAATCCGTGAGGAGACATTGCGGGAGATGGAGGCGGTGTGTGATGAGTTCTTCGACTTGCCGGTTGAACACAAGATGGACTTGTACTCGGATGATAAAAGCAAGCCCAACAGGCTCTTCTCTGGCTCCAACTACAGCAAGATGTACTGGATAGACTGTCTCCGCCTTACACACACCTTCCCTGTCGGTGACAGCAAGAACAACTGGCCCAACAAGCCCCAAAGGCTCCGGTAAGGAATCATGCATAGATCATTAATCTGACACATTCCGTGGCATCACCAATATACTACCAAAAGGAGTTTATTTCTTAGCTCTGATTTGTTCCCATCCTGCTGTCTACAGTGAAGTCTTCGAGAACTTTACTGAGCAGGCAAGAGTCCTGGGGATGGAGTTGCTGCACATGCTGTGTAAGGGCATGGGGCTTCCCCTTGGCTACTTCGATGGGGACCTCAGTGGAGGTGATATGGTCCTAGCTGTCAACCGTTACCCTCCATGTCCAGAACCAAGCAGGATGCTTGGCCTGCCACCACACTGTGACCGGAACCTGGTCACCCTCGTCCTCTCCGGCACGGTACAAGGCATGGAGGTTTTCTACAATGGAGACTGGATCAAGGTTGATCCCATGCCCAACGCCTTAATTGTCAATTTTGGCATTCAAATTGAGGTAATTGGTGTCTGCTCTGTTATTTCCAGCCTCAAATAGTCCATTACATCAAGTAGCAGGACCAACTAACACACCACTAACCACCAGGTTGAACTGATTCTTGGCTTTTATAGGGGGACCAACCAACTAACACATCACTAACCACCATGTTGAACTGGCTCTTGGGTTTTCTTGAAGGTCGTGACTAATGGTATCGTGAAGAGCGTGGAGCACCGTGTGGTAACAAACATGTCGGTGTCACGGACGTCAGTGGTGACAACGATAAATGCAGCCAACGACTGTCTCCTTGGCCCTGCCCAAGAGCTCCTCAGCGACAGCAACCCTCCTCGCTACCGCACCATCACGTGCCGTGACTTCCTGCGCATCTACACCGAATGGCTAGAGCAGTCCGAAGGAGATTTGAAGAACCACATGAAACCCTTCAGGATTTGACGCAGGCAAGGGATATATATGATCAGCTACATGTATCTTCTACATATGGCATATAACTGCAGTGACATAGCTACGATTTTTCTAGAGGGTATGCCACGACAATTTTTCTATTTATCAATCAATACCTAAACGGTACGATTGGCAAAAAAAAAATAGATGCATGTATTCTCTTGTGCTATAAATCGGTTAAAAAGCTTGTTTCTATTGTTGCACTTGTATTCTCTTGTTAGCCTGTAGGTGCTTTAATTAATCCCCTTACAAACGTATAACTATGATTAGTTGGTAGGAATCGCAACTCACCTGCATGAACCTTGTACCGTGAACTAAAGCAGTAAAGCCTGCTAGGCTGCTTGGGTGATGACTGCAGTGTGCAGGTGTTTGGGCGGCTGCTCGCCTGTGGACGAGTCGATGATTCAACAGAGCGGGCGATGCCGAACGGCCAACGCCTGGATGGTGGACGCGGCACACGCGATGCAGGGATGGCGATACAAAGACTCATCAAACCACCACTCAGACTTTAAGTGGGATGGTGTACGCGGCAGACGCGATGCAGGGATGGCGATACAAAGACTCATCAAACCACCACTCATACTTTAAGTGAAGGATCCAGAACTAGGCTATGTTGGGTTGAGCTAGAATTTATTTTTTTCTCTACATGTATATGTATGAGTATGTGCATGTCTGGGCTACAGGTATGCCATGGCCCACCCGGCATACCCTGTAGCTACACCCCTGTATAACTGTCATGTCCATGATACAATGGAATAAAAGCCACGAATAAGCATTGTTCGCCTATACGGCTGTTTGGCCCGTTTACACACCGTGTATAAGGTACATGGTGGCAAGCACATATCTGTTTAATCAGTCGTTTAGCCCGTTTAATGACCATTTCACCTGTTTGCCAATAAAAAACTAAACAATATGTGATCTACTGTTAATATTTAGCATTTAGGCTAGCACCCAAATATCAGTGAAGAATAGTATGTGTGCCACTATATGATTGATGCCATGTGTCGCTGTTTTAGTTTTTGAATGAGGCCAATGCACACGAGTCGTAATATTTTTCACTGACAGCGGGCATATGCTATTGAACTAACGGTACCAAACTTGCCACGTGCTTGCTCAATGTGGAACTCCGACTGCACCTACAAAACTTGGCACATGACAGAAGGTAAAGGAAATTGACTGCACAAAAGAAAAACAGCAACCATATTCACTATACCACAACCCAAAATTAGCGATAGCTGTTGGTTGTTATAAGTTGAAAAGTAATGAGAAACCCTTGGTCGTTATAGACTTTTGACAAATCATTGGTCGGGAATTAGGTTACCTCGAGAAACCATCGGTCGTTATATAAATTTAGATGTTCCGTGCGTGTGTCGGGCTGTTGGTAGTTATTTCTATATCGTGTGTTGGATTGTTGGTCGGTATAGATTTAAACCAACACCACTTTTTGCAACTTGTAGGTGGATTCGGCTTAAGTCTATAGTGGCAGATGATTGGTCGTTATAATGGCTTATAGTGACTAACCTGTGGTCGGAGCTGTTGGGCTGTGGTATAGTGATTTGTGCACAACTACAGATTAAAAAGCGATCTTAGGGGATCTTAGGGACGGGTAAAACGGTATTTCTAGGCATGGGTATACAAACCACCCTATCTTTCACACCTTAAAAATAAGGGCATTTGAAGGGGCGGTTGTCCGTCAGAATGAGTTTTAGCCAGGCCGCCGGGGTGGACCATAGCTCATCATTTATTTCACACACGTCACAAATTACATCATTTCACCCACATGCATTTGCGCGTTTCAAACCGGTTACTTGTGTCTCGCATCACAGGCTCACAGCTCCTCTACCACCATATGGTAATGTCACAGATAAGGTTCCAGTCCTGTTATATTAAATAATGCATGATTTTTTGGATTTTAATGCGCCGTCCATGAAAGTCTATTTCTAGAGGCTATCTAGTTGCTACCGTGTCGTCCGGGACTTACAAGAGCGATTGAAAATTTTATGTCCATCCCTTAAAAAAGAGAGACGTCCCTAAACAACATTTTTTTGTAGTGTTGTGTATTGGTTGATCAAGCTAGCTCAGGAGGGCCTTGCCATGTCGGTGAATAACCCAGTACTGGTAAACCGTAAAAGGGGGTATGGACATTTGTTAGTTGAATGAGGGTGAAGATTGTTATGTACTACACCAAATTTGTACTAGAATAAATTATAGTATTACTTTCGCATCAGTATGAATTTCGAAGTGAACTATACGAGGGTGAAGATTCTTATGTACTACACCACATTTGTACTAGAATAAATTATAGTATTACTTTCGCATCAGTATGAATTTCGAAGTGAACTATCTCAAATGAAAAGAAAAGACATGTGCCAAACCTTGTATCAGGAAAATTTGTTCTATTAATCTCAATTTTAATTATACATGTACAAGGATGTGAATCCCTAATCGCCTCTCCTAATCCCATGCAGGAGAGTGCAGTATAGACCTGAGCATTTTTGTGGGTTGGGCCAAAAAGTTTTGGACCACGGCAATCGCATAGGCAAGGTCGGGGTTGGGTCAGCCTCGGCCTTCTCGTTCTTTTTTAGTTGAAAAATCAATAAAATTAATTGTATGGGTGGGCTTGGTGGGCTGGCCCCCAAAACTATTTGGGCTTGGTTTTTGCTGACCATGCCCGTTCCATTAGGAGGTGATGAAAACATCAACCCTTGGGATGCACACAATACTCTTGCACTGGACATTCAAGATATTCAAGGTCCAATCACTAAAGCTCGTGCGTGACAAAACAACTCGAGAATAGTTTACTACCTAATGATTATAACGTGATTTGGAACTAAGAAGAGGACTAGGAGACACATGGAGAGGATCTTGGAGGCGTTGAGGACTAGCAAGGTTCGGCCAAGCTATATGGAGGCCCAAAACCACTCGACTTCGAGTCCATATTAGAGTCCAAGACAAGTCTGCCTTAGATTGGACGCCCAGGCCACATACAGAGTTCGATTTTGACGTTCTTTATATGGATAGATGGGGAATTTTATAGATCTTTAAATGGCACATGTCATACATAAAAAAATCTCCGTTCAAAGTAATTGGGAATAATTGAAACTATTGGATGTTCAGAATCTATCGTGTCGTTGCGTCTCTATATTTTGGCCTTTGGTTTGTGTATCGTCATGGAGCCTATTAGGGATGCGTCTAGGGGTCGACCAAGACCCTAAACTTTATAAAACAGTAGCCTATGAAAATGTTAAGATGTGGGTTTTACTTAAATTAATTCGTCAAGAACAATTTCATTGTTCATTGGTTTGTAAGACTGCAACATACATCTATACGTCGTTTGCATTCTTTCTTATTCTTGTTTGTGTTCTTTGATTCACAAGCAATGATTCACCTTCTTGGCAAGGTCGGCCATGCAACACCAGTCGATAACTTGAGGAGACATAGTGCTGCGATTGAAAGGTTTGGAATGTGTAGTTTAGAAGCCGGATCGATTTGTGTCATGACTCCACCAAATCGAGAGTTATCAGAATAAGGTTTAACGTCAGGTTCACTCTTACCCTAGTTTATTGTTTTTGCCTTCATTCTAGAGTCCACAGAAAAACCCCAGAAAAATTGTTGTTAGTTTTTTCCTTGTCCTAGACCATGTTTAGCCATGCATAATTCTTTTTCAGAGTCCATAGTGTTGAGCTTGTGCACTAGTTCGTGTCTTGGTTCCAGGTTTAGAGTTTCAGCCTCCTCAAAAACCTGATACGGAGGGTCCTTCTTAAGATGGACATAACTTTCGCTTGGAACTCTGTTTGAGGTATTCTTTTTTATTTTTCCTCAGAAATTCTCCACACACATTTCCCAGCTTCACCAGGTTCAGCAATTTCAACAGAAAAATTAAAAAAAAATCATTAAGGTTGTCTTTTTGAGCTCCGATGTTCCAGAACCATTTTTTAAGAAAGCTCATGATTTTCTACAGGTCACATCTTATATCAGATTGATCATTTATACTTTGTGATATTCCTACTCTTGTGCTCCTGGCTGAGAAAAATTATTAGGAAAGTACGGATTTATACTAGTGCAAAAAGACGAAACAGCAGGAGGCAGGTAGAGAGGAAACACTTGCTGATATTGGGTTGGTTACTTGCTGATATTGTCTCATTGTTGATTGTCGTATTCATTCTTGGTCCTTGATTATTGACATTACTGTTCTAAGACACGAGTAGACCAATAACTTAGGACAAATAATTTTGGACAATTATTCAGCATTGCTATCTGTTATTGAATCATGTCATACTCACATATTTGGTTGGTCTTCCTATAGGTCCACATTTTAGTTCAACACAGCATAGGCTCTTAATTTTTGTAATCGCAGACAACGCCTTCCAGCAACCCTTTTCCTTTTTGGTAGGAACCTTGTATGACCTTGGTAAGGTGCTTCCTTTTGATGTGTTGATTGATTGAGAGGCACCACCACCTGCGTTAAAGATTATTAGGGAGTTATTATATCATCGATGGTACGCGATGATGGAAACCCTCCTAAGGACTACAAGGAGTGTGTCAGCTAAGTTCAACTACAAGCTATTGTAGACAGTGCTCAAAAAGAAATGGTCACTAAAGCCATCACCGACACGTTCATTGAATTCAAGCTCGGCGAAATCATTGAGAGGTTGGATAAACGGGTGTCCATGCTAACCTACAGGGTGGCTGCATTGGAAACGCCTCGTGGATAGCCCCAAGACTTGGCCGAGCTCACGAGGGGAGGAAGCGTGCGGCCTACGTTTTCTCGCGACCGTCACCCGACAGCATGTACAGGCCTGCCAACAGGAAAAGCTGATCTATGGCACTGCGTCAGGGGAAAAGGTAGCTGCATGCGCTCCGTTGCACTAGCGGTCAAGAAGGAAGCTACCACGAAGCTGCCTGAAGGCAAGGCCAGGGACACGCGGCGACCAGCGATGGGGTTGCCGGACGCACTAAGCCGACAACAAGCAACCGCCGGGGGCGCCAGCCTCCAAGGGTAGATAGGTAAAATACTATTGTACAAAGCCCTACTCTTGGCTTATAAAAGGGGAGGACTCCCTCCTGCGAGGGGGAGATCCATTCTGGAGACTTTCGATCCCTAGAACACTTAGTCCCCTACATGCTTCATACACCCAAGGCTTGAACCAGTCTTCGTTGTAACTCGCCACCAAGAGAGCAATACAGCCAAAAGTCACCATAACTGGACGTAGGGAACCAGTATAAACTCCTTGTCTTGCACCTCTTGAACTATTCTCCACCGTGACGTGCGTTATCAGTATACACTCACCGGCGTGAGGCACCCCGTGTGCAACCCGCCGACAGACAGCGACGATGACATGGTGAGCACAGGTTAGCGCCGGCACAACAGAGCCAGCGGTGTCGAGGGGTGCACCGGAGCAGAGCAGGCGGCGCAGAGGCAGAGCAGAGCAAGCTTGAATTTAACAAACAAACAGGTCTATATTGTTAGATTTTGGTTGCCTCTGCCTTTTTAGGGAGCAAAGTAATTACCCCAAAATAAAGACTATGAAGCGGTAAATTTCCTTTGTGGAACTCATCAAACAATCCCATTAGATCAGATTTGATTAAATTCTATAAGTTTTGGTACAACTCTGTAGGGAAACCATCTGGTCCAGGCGTCTTATTGTGGTCCATTTGAAAAATTGCCTCTTTGATCTCATTTTTCTAAGAAAGGGTCTAAAAGAATTTCATTTTCAATGTCTGAAACTTGTGGAATATCCTCTGTTTGTGTTTCATCCAATTGAAAAATATTTGTTTCTGGCGAACCACAAAACCTTTATAAAGATTTGTAATGTAAGTTTTAAGATTTTCCTCCCCCACTATAACACCCTCATCTTGTTGTAACTATTAAATTCTAGTTTTTCAATATCTACCATTTGGCAGAAGTTGCAAGTATTTTGTATTATCATATCAAGTAACATAGTTGCTTTCGATCATTGTAATCAGTACAACTCTTCTTCTTTAAGCAACTTCGCTAACTCCACAGAAGGGGTTTTTGCCCCACCCTTTAAGATGTCTACACAAAGCTCTAGTTTTCTTAAATGTAAACTTTCTATGCATCCATCAAACAAAAAAGGTCATCTACTGTCGAATCTATCATTGTTCTTTTCCGCCAGACTCCTAATTATGTTAAAAATTAAAATCACCTCCTACCATTGAACTTCTGACAGCCGAACTCCAGGAGTCCATGTACAAAAGAATGCAAGGCAGCAGATTGTGGTGGACACCCTCCTCTTCTTTGTGGCGTGGACTTGCAAGTGAAGCTCTCTCCTGACCTGCGGTTGGCCAGCAGCACACACGACCAGGGCCGAGGCAAGGTGCCGCCCACGTCCACTCTGCCCTGCCATTGGCCATTGCCGTGGCGGGCGTCATTGCAGCAACCGTGGGACGTAGCACCCGGCATCGACGATCTCCAGTTGCATCACATAGACAAAAAGTAATAACGTGACAGAAAAGTTACGATGAAAAATAAGAGCATCGTGATTTGAAAGTAGACAAACCCTATTAGACCATATTATAATCCAAGCTTTACGTCGATCCCCTCTGGCCGTGGACAGCATCTACTTCATATACAAGTCGTTACATAATTCATATAGCACAAATGATCTCGACAAACCAACTAACAAAATACTCCCTTTTTCCTCAAATATTTGACGTCGATTTGTTCAAAAATCAATGTCATATATATAGGAGTATTAAAGGAAGGAGGGAATAGATGATATTATTAGCTCATTAATTAAATTGTGAAACAAAAACTGAGGGTTGTGATGGTATGTTTTAACCATCAAACTATATAGACCTCTAAAGATGATGTGGCATTTTTGAAAATCCAAACATGTAATGAAACTCTCTACGGAGAACAATAGCCTTGTTAGTCATATGCCTGTCATATTGATCCTAAATCCTGATAGGAAAAAAAAATGGTCACCACGTTTAGAGTAAAATGACGCCTAACTAAAAGGAACACGTACGTACTTTTGAGTCTTCACGCGTTCACCTCGGCAGCAAGCTCCTCTACTTGCAGTGTCGTCGGCTTCCTCGTCATCTCCTTCATAAGCGCCTCCAACAAGCATCGGCGCCGCTCCACATGGCAGGTTTTACAGGGTCATTCCAGAGTAGAAACGTCTGGAGCCACAGCCACCACAGGGGCACGCCGCCGCATTGCCGACGACCTTCGCCGGAGGTATGAGCGTTGGCTGATACCCCCAACAAAACGTGGCCTTCTTCAACTCCGCCGGGAGGACGAGATCGCGCGCGCCGCCTTCGCCCAGGCCCGGCCCTAGGGGTAGGGCAGTATGTGCGACCGCCTAGGGCCCAAGGCAGGAGGGGGCCCAAGCCTCTATATATGTATGTACATGTATACTTGGCTGTACAGGCACTTGAGATGCATTTGCTGCACTGATCGTAGCCCTGCGTCACAGCAAGCCAAAGCACCAACAACAAAGAAACAAAAATAAGAAAATCAAGCAGTTGAGTGCTCCTTGACTCATCTCCTCGAGGTCGGCGCTCGGCGATCAGCAGCTCGGGCACTTGGCGACCTGCTCCCGGGCGCCCGGCGACATCACGAAGAGTTGAGAGATACTGATATCAACATCATACATATATTTGATTTCGCTTTGCAACATATATCAACATCTTACATATATTATAAGATTTTATATTAAGTCTATACTGTAGAGGACCCGTCGCGACGAGTTCGCCAGAGGGCCCTTAAAATCCTAGGACCGGCGCTGCCTCCGCCGTCGACGACCTCTATCGCCTCCGCCACCGTACCGTCCTCGTACTCGCAGTCGTAGTCGTACATGCATCCACGGCCGTCCCGGAACAAGACGAAGAGGAGGCCATCGCCGCAGTCCCACGCGCCATGGACCATTTCGCCGCCGGCGAACCAGCACCGGAGCTCCCACCGGTGGTCGTCCGGCGTAAGCGTCCAGAGCTCCGTCGTGTCTCCGCCTCCGTCTATGGCGACGCATGGGCGCCCCCATACCTCCATCAACGGCGACATTGGCGGCATTGGACAGTACCCTCCTGGCAGCTCGACGAACGTGACCGTCTCGCGGTCGACGTCAAAGACCATCACATTATCCGATGTGACTGACCATGTCAGGGATGACGTACACTTTGCCCTCCATGCTTAACGAGCTCGGAATCACTCTCCTATATTTGTGTGTGTCCGCCGCCGCCGCCGATCGTGACCACAATTAGCTCACAACGGCAACCACCACGACGACCGAACGCGCAGAAGAGGATGGCTTTGTATATATGTCTTGCTTGAATGGGAGTAACCGATGCCACAGAAGCAGTGCAACACGCGCTCGCCGCGGCCGTCGCCGCCACCGTGGCGGAAGACGGGGGAGGATCTCCTCGGCTATGAAGCAGTCGTCCAGGCGCGGGGCGAGGTCCTCCTCCTCGCCCTCCTGGAACGCCGCGGAGGCTTTCCTCTTCGTCATCGGTGCGTGGAGTTGGCGTGAGACCGAGACGGCGGCGCGGAAGCCAGCCGGATGGAGCATGGAGATTTATGGGTGGTGGCGGTGGTGGCTCGGCATTGGCGACGCCGACTCGGTCGGATGCTAATGGAATCCGAGGTGACTTCGTTGATTCTTTGTTGCCTTTTGTTTGTTTTCTCCTGAATATTTCCGGTCACCGGCTAATCTTCGACGACGGTGACGCGAGGCGGCGCTGGGCAGGTGGAGGGAACTTGGGAACGAGTAGCACCACAAGTGCAGAGCCATGGAATGGAAAAAAAAAATGACATGTGATTTATTCGTAGGCCGCGGCCCAAGTCTGACACACGGCCTTGTTTTAGCCCAACAAGACAAATAAAAACACCTGCCCGACGCACAATGGAGAACATTTGCTTATAATACGGTCCCTTCCTTTTTTTTATTATTCTGACATTTACTCAACAATGAGATGCTTTGTTCGAATAAAGAATTCAAATGCAGTTACAAAGATTCATAACAGATATGTGATGTATTACATAGATCTATAGAAAAAAAGATATACAAGCTTCAAATAAATATTCATAAATCTAAAATTCAAAATAAAAAATTCTTTATAAAAGTTTTAAATAGATACACATAGATTATTCATAGACATTGTTGTTGAAGAGATTTCTTGTACTTGATAATAGTTAATATATATAGATATATTTAAGGTTTTACAAAGCATTTTACATTTATTAACTAAAGCTTGTAGAACTTGTTTGGTGTTCCCCAGTTATTTTGTGGGATCCCATTTTTCCTACAGGTCTCCAATACTTTCTCTCTCAATTTTTTAAAGGTTTTTGAGTATTATTTCCCTCGTTTAAGCTTCAAAATTATTGTCGCGACAACCTATATTGTTTTGGCTAAGGGCTAAAGCTAGACATAATTTAAAGTTGGGTTACCAAAACTGAACAATATTGTTGTTGATCGGGCTGGGGTTGTTTTTTTTTTCTTTTTGATGAAACGGGGACGGTTGTTTCAAAGTATAGTTGAGGGATCGAATGGGGGTAAGTTGTTTTTAAAATAAAATCACAATAAGATGAAAATTTTAACTTCAATATTTCATAAAAAAATGTGGAAGCACCTTCTACGTGTATTCAACATTTTCAACGAATGATTCAACATTTCATCCAACCTAATATTTTAGATTCAAAATGTTATTTTTTTTGTAAATGATGACTTTTAAAAAAAATAAAACACATTACAGTGTGAAAATATTTGTTGGAAACGTTGCTCTGCTGCACGACAAATAAGGGTGGGCTTTTGGAATGACTTGAAACTTTTTCTCCCACTTTATAGCACCAGATTCGCGAGCCTTAGATTGGCCCAGTGAAGACGGCTATAGCAACATCAACGGGAATATAATCCTTTCATTGCAACAAAAATAACCTATCTTAAAATAGGAAATATACTCTAGGCCCAAGTAGCTGAAGCATGCAAGCAGATGCTGAATTCGGGGCACTCAATCAGAGAAAAAGTTATAATCGTCAAAAGGAGAACGTTGCTAGATTTTGACATCTATGGACCATTTTTATATCAACATAATCAGGTCCATACAATAAATAATTGTGAATATGGATATACATGTATCACGTTTTATCATATTCGGATAACCATGAACCACTTGTCATCTCTATATAGCAGAGTGCCTGGCAACAACATGGGCGTGGAGTTTTTTCTTTTCATCATCAAGCTTGCTCTATTTATTCATGAATGACCGGTTCAGCGCCATCGCGGACCAACGTGGCCATCAAGTTGGAAGGGAGAAGATGCTACGAGGTGGCGGTGGCATTAGCCGATGTTGCCCGCCACGAACGAGTACTAGAGGCAAACGTGTTATGTAGTTTGCTTATGAGCTTAAGTAAACTGTAGGAATTTCTGGTAGAATTAGGATTATTCTTCATTCATGGCTCAGTAATGGACACAAAAATAATTTGTGCCTTTTTTTTACTAATTGTGAAAACTCACAAATGCAAGAGACACTGCTATTATCATAATTGAAAATGTGAGCCGGTGAAGGAGACTCAACCATAAATGCCTTCTCACCAACCAGCTTCTTCTGTCTTCTCCTGTGTAAATGAAGTCGTCATCATCTTCATTTTCTTCTGTTGTATCTAGTCACATTTCACTAGACTTCATATTTATACTATGGCCTTCTTATCTATATATAATAATAATAATATAATTTTATAGCTGTGATCCAAAAATTAGTGTCAAGAATTATGTACCTCCATTTCAAACTGTAAGTCATTCTAACTTTCTTGGATAGTTATGTTTGACCAAAATTATAGAGGAGATCACAAAAGGTTACGGTACCAACTAGATATACTATACTATGAAAACATATTTAACAAAGAAGTTAATAGTACTTATTTAATATCATGAATGTTAGTACTTTGTGGTATACATTTTGTTAAACTTGAAATACTTTGACCATACAAAAAACATTGAAATTCTTATAATTTACAGCGTACAACGTATAGTACTTCCTCGTCCAAATTTTTGTACCTTTTGCTACATGGAAACCACTAGCTCTAACAATCTTCAGAAATTCAGCTCATTTATTATTTATTTGTTGTCGCGAGATTCATCAAATATATGCTCATAGAGTAGCTATAAAAAATTTCATAACTAAAACCAAGTGTTTGTAGAAAGTAGCAATCTTTAGAAAACGTTGCAATGATGTGTCATTTCTATTTGATATTTGAACAGCAGTATGCACGTCGTGTGTGCTTTGTCAGTTTGAGCAGAACACATGCATCCTTTAATCTAAAGAAAAGAAAATCTGTCAGTTTGAACATGAGTCAATCCTTCTCGTGAGATGCATTCATGCACACAGCTGTTTTTCTCGTCAACCATGATGCTGTCCCAAGAAATTAAAGAAAAGAAAATCTGGCAAAAGCCAGCACCTTCTGTAGATGCACATGAGCATCTCGATAGACTCTACTTCAGACGTCCATCACCTTTTGATCCCTTCTCCTGAAAAGAGTGGCCCTTTTGTCCCTGGCTCCTTTGTCATGGCCATTCCTGAATCCCAAACCGCATACCTCAGGTAGCTGTACGCCTGTACCCCAATACTCCAAGAAAGGCGGAAAGCCTCCAGTGGCAAGCGACTGTCGGAAAGTCGTCACGAGATGCCATGGAGTTGGTGCGCGACCACCGTATTCACGCACGCGAAGTTCGTGGACACAGGGCTAGTTGTTGATTTCAAGATCGTTGAAAAAAAAAGATTAATTACTGCATTCAAAGTAGTTGGAAAAATAAAGTCCATACACAATAATATTATTTATGTATCTAGAAATACCGAAACAACCTATTTTGAAATGAGGATAACAATGAACATATATTAATATAAAACAAAAGAGGTGGATTGATCTTGTTTGTTTTTTTATTTTTTTTAGACGACCAATCTTGTCCATGCATTTATTGATCGTGCTTTCTTCTTCCTCAGTCATCATGCACACACCACACTCCAAAGTTCTTCCTAGATCCGTCTTCCGTGCTATAGCTCTCTTGCCTTCGCATCCTCCTACGTCCTGCCCTACACCTCTATATCCTGACGGTCTCGTTATTGGCGGCATTGCGTGCCTCTACACTTGTCGCACTAATCCGATGGGCCATTGGTCTGCCCCCATCCAATGCCGCCCACCGTGTCTCTCCCATCACCTCCGTGCATACTCCCATGGGAATCTTTTAAGGCCGGTGATGATGAATGTTGTCATGAATCTCCCTCCCCAACACAACTAAACTAGACCTAAGCATTCTGTGTGACGGGCTGAGATCGGGTTAGTCTAAAAAGCCCAGTTTATTTCTTGCAAAAACTTGCTCTCACGGCCATCCTATGGGAAGGCCGGGCCGAGTTTTCCGGGTAGGCTTGGTCTTCCTGTTTTTTTAGTTAAAAAATAAATGAAATAAATCTTCTAGGCAGGTTCAGGGCTAGGCCGAATTTTAGTTTTCACTGACCATGCCCATCTCATTAAAATGCGTGGGTTGGCCAAAACCCGCTGGGCTGGGGCCGGCCACAAATGCTCAGATCTAAATTAAACCAACATGCACCATCTTCATCGGTTGAGAGTAGCGTTGTTTTTAGTCACATGGCGAGCAACAGACATGAAACCATACTTCTTTAAAGCCATTCTCAATGCATATTTCATATGAGTTTTTTTCTCATTAAGTAACATGACCCATAGACAAATATGATAAAATGGTATGGAATTTATGAGATAGGAGTTGGCTTCATGGGATGTAACTTGGTATACATGGATACAAGGAGGTTTGAAGCCCGAAATGAAACTCCATTGAGATCGTTGAGTTTCATGTCTATATATTCATCAACTCCCGATACTAAAAATAGTCTCCACAGGTGAACTCGAAAGTAAAGTATCGCCTACCAAAGTTAGATATGTTACGTTGTACATGTGAGATGGTAGTAAGGTATGCATGATGGAGAGGTCATGAATTTGAATCCTACATACAACAAGCACGTGAAATCACATATACTAAATGTCACATTTAGTACCAAGTCCTCATCCTGCATAAAGAGACGAGACCTTTGGTCTCGGTTTGCTTGTCTATGTTGGTAAACCAGGATAAAAGAGGTTTCCCAAGCAATACTAGTAGACATTTCTTCTTTAGTGGTTGTTTCATTTTCATGTGTAACCATGTAAAGGCCCACTTGTAAGTGATCCACTTACATAATTTCCAGATGAAAAGTGACGGAGCCAGGCCGTCGCCTGTTGATCTAACTGGTTTTAGCTGGGGAGCTGGCATTGGAGAAAAGGTGAAAAATTCAAAGGTGCAAGTTGGTGCTTGGCTGCTACATCTGCATATATCTATCACAACCTGTGATATTCAAATGCATGCATATCTCACAAGCTGTTAATCCGATGGGCTATATTACCCCACCCCGTTAGATGCTGCCTTCCGTCTCTCCCCCCACCCACCACCACCACCTCCTCCATGCATGGTATCTTTTTAGCCTGGTGATGATGAGTTTTGTTCTCAATAAATAATGTGCCACCTATGGACAATAGATGATGACACATCATGGAATTTTGTGTTGAGATAGGAGTTTGATTTTTTATGGGGATGAAATTTTGTATGCATGGTTATAGAGAGCTTTGAAATCGTAATGAAACTCCATTGGGAAGGTTTGAGTTTCATCTCTTATATTCATCAACTCTATTGGTCATTTGGATAGACTATGGGGTACATGCACAAGTATGGTCAGAGGAGTGCGCATCTCCTTTTATATAAAAAAAACTACTGGTCTAAAATAAAAATGGTTATCATAAGATAATATTTTTCCCTATAAACTCAAGTCAATTCACAACTTTCTCAAATACTTGTTAAATAAGCAACAGAAGATATTTGGCCATTTTTTAGAATTAAGCAGTCTTCTACTGCAATTCTTTTCGAGCGCTCCATCGACTCATTTGGATTAGAAAAAAGCTCTTCTGTGCTACTGAATAATCTTACTATCCCCCTTACATTATTTTTTATTTTAGATAATTAATAATTTCCTCAAATGCCACTACTGCTTTGGATTGTACACTATGGTCGGCTCATCCGTCTAGCAATATTTGTCACGATACATTTAGAACCAATACTAATGTTAAAGACACAAGTCGTTTAGAACCGGTACTAGCTAAAGGGTGCTCACTAGTACTGGGTTCATTACTGATGTGCACCCTGTTACCAACGGGTACTTAAAGGATCTCCACTGGTGAAAGTAAAAATAAAGTTCTACAAAAGTTAGACATGTTGCAAAGGTGAGGTGGTAATAAGTAAGCTACACATGATGAAGAGATCATGATGGGTTTGAATGCTATGCACCACAAACACATGAAAATCGCATGACTTTTCCTACGAGCCTGCCGTGTGCAGGCCTCTCCTAGATATTAAATATTTTTTAAAAAAATTGTGTCGGATGAAATACTCATTAATATCGATTGGTAACAACAAATAGCATCACTTTGGGTACTGGATTCTTACCCACTACCTTAAGGATGACACTTTTAGTCTCCATTTGTTTGTGCTAGTTGGAAAACCAAAACTGAAGGGCTTTCCAATACTAATAGACATTTGGTCATTCAAGCTTGTGTCATTTACATGTGTAAGGCCCACTTGTAAGCGAGCCATTTACATCATTTCTTATGGAAAGTGTGGTGGAGCCAGGCCATCACATAGGGCATGTTTATTTGGATGCCGCCTAACGTCGTCACACTGCAGGTGCGGCAGTGCAAGTGCGGTGAACGAATTGCTCCACACTTTTGGCGAGGTACGTTAGGACTTAAGCACATCTAAGCAGCGGAAGCAACCAAACACACAAGCTCCATGCCATAGTTGAGGTGTGGCAAACCGTGGTAGCCATCTAAACACACCTTTTAATTCAGGGAGTTGGCTTTGGAGAAAAGGTGAATATTTGGAAGCTGCAAGTTGGTGCTTGGATATCTACATATCTCTTACAAGCTGTCATATTCAAATGCATGGGGTCCATAGTAGTCTGGGGTCCACAATAATAACTTCCTCCTTCATTTTGCCATCAATATATCCTTCACACAAAAAACATGTTACACATTTCATAAGGAAACCATTTTACACAAGGATGGGATCTATCCTCATCGTCGTCCACCTCGCGTTGCTAGCACCTTGTCATTGTAACGGCCACCAAGTGTTGCTTCAGAAAATTTTGTTGCAACCACGTTCTAAACTGTCGGACAGAACGAGAAAAGTAACGATATAGACACAACGATTGGCCTCTAAATATAAAAGATGGCAAAAACATCAGACCTCTCCAACTATACATTTCTACTTCTGCATATATGCTAATGCCACTTACTAGACACCACCTCAAGTTTTGTCGCCCATCTTTGTTAAACTACGGCAAGATATTCTCTTGCTAAAATGTGTGTTTCTTCTTATAACGGCTCATTTTCTCACGCCATCAATATATAAGACCCACATTATACTTAAAATACACCCTCACCCTTTTCCTACCTCCAGCTTGAGAGGATTGCAACCCTCCTGCCAGATCATCACAACCCCATCTCAGATGATATCATGCACTCTGTCTGTTCATGGAAATAAAAACAAATTCCAGCAGCTCGGTGCCCAAAGCCACCGATAGACAGTTCAAAAAGAAGAAACTCCAAGAGGTGTCTCAGGCCTTTGCCTTTCGAGCCCATCTCCCCTGTTTTCCTGAAAAGACCAACTCTTTTGTCCTCGCCATAGCCATTCCTTAAACCCAGGGGTAGAGAGAGAGAGAGCGCTGTGTACTGCAGGTCCTTACTCCGAGAAGGCAGTGGTAACTGTCCACTCCACCGTTTATCTATAGCAGACGGCCGCGTCGCCGGCGGCGTGAATAATCATTGAATCTTGTTCACCTCGGGTATTCCTCCTCCTCTTCTGTGCAGAGACTCCGGCCATGTCGCCGCCGCGCAAGAAGCAGCAGGGGAGCAGCGCCTCGGCGGCCGCCGCGCCGGAGGTGAGCGGCAAGGGGAAGGAGGTGACGGAAGACGGCAAGGAGAAGCAGAGGCAGAAGGGGAAGGAGAAAGAGGTGAGGGAAGCTGACCGCAAGGATCCAGCGAAGGAGAAGCAGAAGCAAAAAGGGAAGGAGACGGTGGCGAGGAGCGAGGAGAAGCAGAAGGGGAAGAGCGCCAAGGAGAAGCCGGCGGCGGAGCAGCAGGGGGAGGAGGAGGAGGAGCTGGCGGCGGCGGCCAAGAGTGCCGGCGAGCAGTTCTTCAAGATCTTCTTCCCCAACCAGTCGAGGGAGCGCTTGGTGAGCTGCTTCATTATTGCTTCCCCTGTTTCATTTAATCCATGAATCAATGGCGACTGGGAGGACTGTGCTATTGCTTTTCGGTTCTTTTTTTCCTCTCTCAAAAATGGAAAAATGGTACTCTGTTGTTCATCCATGACATGCTGTGATGATAATCCAACTTGTTCTACCTCCACTAGTAATCTGAATCCTGTTACTTGCGATGACAAAAATTTTTACGGGATTTTTTTTTTTATGTTCTAACCTTTAGCTGGCTGCTTGTCATTTCGTCATTTATTACCTATTCTTGGTGCGGGTATTGGTGTCATTGGGTCCCCTGTTTCATTGAATCCATGAATCAATGGTGACTGGGGAGCACTGTACCATTGCTTTTTGGTTTCTGTTTTCCCAAAAGGAAAAAAATAGTACTCTGTTGTTCATCCATGAGATTCTGTGACTATGATCCAGACTTGTCCTATCTCCACTAGAAATCTGAATCCAGTTGCTTGTGATGCCAGGAAAAAAACGTGTTTCATTTTCCCCTGAATTATCTTTTTTCTAATGTTCTAGCCGTTAGCAGATTGCTTGTCACTTATCCATTTATTACCAATTCTTTGTGCGGTATTGGTGCCGATTCGGCAAGTTTTCGAGTCATGCCAATTACCGCTTGGAATCCGACACTGGTGTGGAATATCTGATCGACAAAAAGAATACGACATGGGTATCGGGGTAACTGATCAGAAATATTCAGTTACTTCTCATATCCTGGCTATGATTGCACTTTCCGATTCGATAACCATCAGATTAGTACCCACATACCATATATACGCCGTTCGATTGCTGGTTTTACTTTTGATGTGAGTTTGTTCACACGTGCATCTTGCTTCATGGTGTCAACAAGTTTCATGTGCACATTCAACAGGAAAAACCTAACAGCTTCATAAATGTTTATATGTGTAGAAAATCCCGACTGCATTCCACCAACACCTCAAGGAGCAGCCTACAGGACCGGTTTCCCTGAAAGGTCCGAGCGGCAACACATGGGAGGCAGTGCTTACTTCAGACTCTGAAGGGTTGTGCTTTGTTCAGGGGTGGAAAGAATTTGTTACAGATCACTCTGTCCAGCAAGGTCACTTTTTGGTGTTCACTTATGATGGACTCTCGCAATTCTCCGTGACAGTGTTCTGTTCATTAGGCATCGTGGACCCCCTAGCTCTGGTTGCAAAGCCTACTAATGACGTAGTGATAAAAATTGAAGATGGTGAAGAGGACCAGGAAGACATGGATGCAGGTGGTACCTCTGAAACATCAATACTTCCCCCAGAGGACAGTAATGGAATAACAGGAAAGAGGACCAGTGGAGTGAATGATCATATACCAGATGGCAAAGCAGCAAAGAAGTACTCTAGTGTGGCAAATAAAGCTGAGAAAAAGCAGCCTAAAGCTCTTGATCATACTTCTAAGGATGCATCAACAGTCGTTAACACAAAGAAAGGTAAAAGAAACTCCTCTGAAACATCAATACTTCCCCTAGAGGACGGTAATGGAACAACAGGAAAGAAGACTAGAGGAGTGAATGGTCCTACACCAGATGGCAAAGCATCAAAAAAGCACTCTAGTGTGGCAAAGAAATCTGAGAAAAAGCAGCCTGAAGCTAACGATCATACTTCTAAGGATGCATCAACAGTCGTTAACACAGAGAAAGGTAAAAGAAACTCCTCTGAAACATCAATACTTCCCCCAGAGGATGGTAACGGAATAACAGGAAAGAGGACTAGAGGAGTTAATGATCCTATACCAGATGGCAAAGCATCAAAGAAGCACTCTAGTGTGGCAAAGAAATCTGAGAAAAAGCAGCCTGAAGCTATTGATCGTACCTCTAAGGATGCATCAACAGTCGTTAACACAGAGAAAGGTAAAAGAAACTTAATGTTTTAAAACAATTATAACTAGCCTGAATATTTTTCTTTTGAAATGTAACTGCATAATCGTTCTAGTGTTATTGCAGAAGTGCATAGCTATTGGCAGTTAATATTCCAACAGTTTTAGTATGTTTTTATTAAAGACTTGAGGATGACTGCAGGATACCTGCATAAATGACTTATCCATTCAACACATGCCTGCACCTGTACTGCTGATCAGCTGTCCTGCCTGATCAGAATTGAGAGGCCATGTGTTCTGCCATTGCAGGCATGTGGTTGCCACAACATCCCTATGCCTAAGCTCTTTATTGTGGTGGCAATTGGCTAAGATTACCACTAATTCTCCTCTCTTTTTTAGTATTATGAAAATAAGTGCTCTATTATGTCAAAACAGGATTGCAATCCCAGTTGGGCATTGGCACCAAAACAACTCGATTGCTTGTCTGGTCACAGTCATTGATTGTCTAGCACACCCCTGACTCCCTGAGCAACCATTTCTTTTTCTAGATAGGATTCATTCAGACTTGCTAATTTGCCATCAATGCTTTCCACTCAAGTTACCTTTTGCATATCACAGATTCCTCCTTCAGTTTGTTAAATGAAGCTACGGCTTTCAACAAGACTCAGGTCAGAGAAAAGAATGTGCCTAAGCTTGGTAAATGTAAGTTTTTCTTCCCCTTAAACAGTGTTACATAAGGCGATAGGCGCTCTCTAGGCGGTGACCCACCGCCTAGAGCCTAGGCGAGCCTAGGCTAGCCTAGGCGTTTCTCTAGGCGTTATCATATCTACGTATATATACATAGATTTTGCCATACTCATACGTATATATCTTGAAAAGAAAAGAATAAAACAGAGAATTAATGGGCCTAAAGTTGAACTAGCCAACAGGCCATCAAATACAGCCCAACCCACCTCAGGAGCCCCGCGCCTCCTCTCACCTTATCCTCAACCTCACGCCCTCAGCCCCTCACCCACGCACGCGAACAGCCACCGCCGTCCTTCCGCCAACTCCTTCTCCGCTATCCCCTTCCTCCCCCGCTGGTCCTCGATCACCGCCCGCCGCCTCTCGACATCCCCTCCGGCGGACATCCCCTGCTTCCTCCTCCGCCGCTCGTCGTGTGCCTCCTCTGCTGCTGCCGCCTGGTCCCGTGTCTCCTCTGCCGCCGCTGCTTGTCCCTACCTCCGCCGCGCCCGTCCTTGCCTCTGTCTGCCGCCTCGTGGCCGCGCCAGCGGCCTGTCTCCTCCCGGCCATGCCTATCCTCCGCCTACCTCCCTAGGCGAGGCGGCACCCCTCCGCCTAGCGCATAAGCGCGCCCAGGTGACCGCCTAGCAGCGCCTTTTGGAACACTGCCCTTAAAAGTTTTATTACAATGAGTTCACCGTTATTAGAGTGTATATGGTGTATATGTGTAAGTCTAGTACTTCAAGCGGCAACGGCTATATATATGAAAGGTCACCCCCCATCAAGGGTGTGACGTGTTTTCCTAAATCTCTACATGGTATCATGAGTGCTAGGTTAACCTAACCCGGGCCTCCCTTCGCTGCCTACCCTATCGGCGCACCTCGTCCCCGAGGTGCTGCTCCCTTGCGCGCTGCCGCGCCATGCTTTCTTGCCCGATGCGTCCAACTCACCGGACGATCCAACCCTCCTCTCCAGTTGATCCCACCAGCGCCCATCCCCTTGCGCCCACCTCCCGATCGCATCTGCTACATGGTCACCCTCCAGTACCACCATGTCAACCGAGTCGTCCACAGTGTCCATGATCTCTGCACTGAGAGGGAGTCCCTCTTCAGCTGCCCACTCCAGCGACACCTCCGGTACTGTCTTCATCTCCCCCTATTCCACTTGTCTCCGTGAAGACCCATGTTCCCTTGGTCCTTGAGATGGAGAACTCGAACTTTGGCAAGTGGCCCTCTTTCTTTTGTTCCCCGTGCGGCGAATTCGGCCTCCTCCCACACATCGACAGCACTCCTCTGCCTCATTTGTTCATTTAGACTACATGATTTCTGCGAATAATTCGATGCTATTGTATTTTTCAGTCATTGTGAAGAGAACCAGGCAACCAGTGGTAATATCTCAAAGGCGTCCAGTAACTGAAGAAGAGAAGGACCTTGCCCTTACAAGGGCAAAGGAATTTAAATCAAATAATCCTTTTGCTGTGCAAATAATGATGGAATCATATGTCTACGTGGGATTTTTCATGGTAATGTCACTTACTTCCCATGTTCAACTTCGTTTATATCGAGCTCAAAAGTCTTCTTGTAGTTGCCTGCGTGGAATATTCCTTAGTGTGCACTGTAGTAAGAATTTTTCTCAGATGGCTTATAAGTTCCCTGAAGATAAAGAATGTTCTAAGAAATCGAAGTATCACTACTTTCATGGATAAAAATCTATGGATCATAGTTTATAGGTGTTATATGCTTTGTTGCATTTAAGGAAATTAATGTGATAAAATGTCTATACGCTGTAGACATATGGATCCATTATTGGAAATATAGAATTGTTTAGTATATAAAAAAAAAACTCTGTTACTGGCAGCTGGGCATAGCTGATGAACATTCATAGTTTACTGGATTTTGAGGTAACCAGCTTGATCTACGTATAGATCTGCATTCCTATTTGTTTCCATATATGCATAACTCATGGTATTCCATTTCGAGCTACTAGTTTTTAGGGTGTAATCATCACATCTGTTGAAAATCTATTGTGTATTGCCTATAGTGTTTCCCCACTCTGTGGCACACTGTTCTTGTAACAGTAAATAGATTTCCAGCATTTTTCCAGCAACTCTGCAAATTAGACTAGTTTGGTTCATTTAACCAACTTTTGCTTCCTGATATTTCCGATCCTCATTGAACTAGGAAACATTTTTTATGTCATGTAAGAAGTTTGGTACTGTCTGATGTAATGTTGAAGCACCAAGAGAGTAGAAAACATAACAAAAAAGGGTTTAACATTATGATTGGGGCTTGTTTATTTTTACAGTTGCCAATTTTCTATATACCTGTATATTTACCATTGGCCAGTTTGCATTGTCATTGTTTCTCTGACTTACTCCCTTGTATTACAGAACATCACATGCGAATTTGTCAGAGAGTCACTTCCTCGGACAAGCAAGAAGATGACGCTCTGGGATCCTCTAGGAAAGCCTTGGGAAGTTAACTATGTCTACTACAGTGACCGCTCTGTCGCCTCTTTCAGCGGTGGCTGGGGTAAATTTGCTCTAGGAAACAATCTGGAGAAGTTCGATGTTTGCATCTTCGAGCTTTTCAAGGAGGACAACATAAAAGTGCACATCTACAGGGTTGTCCCGGAGATAACTCCGCTCCTCCGTGCTAGCGGCAGATCGTAGGGTTTCCTTCCCACATCATTGGGTGGGATCACATTGGCCTGTGGTTAGAGAAATAGAAGAATGGTCAGTGGTCACTGATTCACATACTGGAAAGTGATTCTGTGCTCCTTCAAGAGGGAGAGCACGAATATTTCCCTGAAAGAAATAAGTGACAATAAACAGAAGCTGTGTGCTCATATTCTGATTGGAAACCTGTTGTACCGATTAAATAATGTCATTGCGGACGTATATAATATGAACAGTATATTAGAGTAATTTGCTGTGCACCCTTTAATTATTTTCTTGCGGTTTATAATGGTAAAATATTTTTCAGAAGTAGGGAAATCGGGAGAGCTGTCGTAATTTATCTGATCAACCGTGCTGCGTGCACTGGCTGGTGGAGTGGTAGTTGCAACCATGTGGCTGCCTGGCCCTAGGGTGCAACTGAAGTTTTGACCAAAACTGCTTCTGGCTATGAAGTATCTGACGGCCACTTGGTTTCTCTCTGGGACTGTTGCTTAAACTGACTTTCTTGTCACCATACCTTCTCAACTACTGATTTTTTTATTGTGGTGTGACTTGTGAGATGGCAGTAGCCCAGGCATTCTAGCAAATCTTGCAGAGCACAAGGTCAGGTGTTTTAGCACCTGGCTAGCCGCTGCAGATTGCTGCGAAACCATACCTGACAGGGCAAAAAAGTTTCACAAAAAATTTCCTGCTGTTCGAGACCAACCTGAATATTTGTTGCTGCATCCATTTCATGGATGTGCTCTTTGCCATCCAGCTCGTTGTTGCTTCACTCTGTTTTCTGTTAGTTGCTGCCTTGCTGCTGATGGTTACAAGTACAAGACCACGTGTACAGGTCTCTGTCAGGCTCAGCAGCACAGGCCTCCTTTAATTCTTTTCTACTCAATTCAGCACTTTCAGCGATGGAGAACAATCACTCCTCATCAGCTGGCCTTTTTCTCAGTACTGATGATCAGTGAGGCAAGAACAATAGCTTAACAGGAGGTAACTGAATTAAGTTAGGTGCTACCTAATCATTGCTCAATGATTCAGTCTGCAAGTTGGGAACATAAAAATGAGGGAACGGTAAAAGGAAACTAGCTTTCGGATGTCACAATTAGTTGAGCCTTCCTTTGCTCTCGTCTTGTATTTGTCCTTTGTCAACGAGCATCTTTACTGTCCTACAATGTTATCTAGACTCCTCGCAGGATTAGTGGAGAAAAATGGTACCTCCCTAAGGCAAAAACTTCTCGTCCACCGGAGAATGGAGAACACAAGTACTGCAACTGTACATTCTTTATGGTGTGATTAGGGGAGCCAGATTAAGACAACTGATGCATATGGTAAGGCATTTAGATCACTAATGTTGAAAGGTGGTACTCTGATTGCAGAGCCTTGCTGGTTGCTACGTTTTGCGCTGTGTTTATGAGGTTGGGGACCTGGAGGCATTTGATTTTTGCCTCAGATACAGATGCAGAGATGCTGGTGCAGCCACCAGAAACTTTGGCTTATCTGCAGTTAATGGCCCCTTAATTTCGGTAGGTTCTTGATGGCAGAGGTTGTTGGCAAGTACAGTACATGGTAGGAGTAGAACTCAGAATATAGTATCCAGAATGCCAACTATAAATAACTAATTCCGTCTTAAAAGAATGAAATGCCGATAATTTAAGCTGACAAATATTTCAGCTTAGTTTGTGGCTTGCACGCATAGCATGATTTTGAGTGAACATGCTCTCTGGTTGATGACCAGATGCTGCACTGGAATCGCCAAAAACTTTTATTCAGTCAGGAAAAGGGCAATTCTGACAAAGACATGTAGAATTTGAATGGTAACAAAAAAAAATGTATATAAAAAATTCAAAGTCAATAACCGGTAGTTAGGATTGTACTAGTGATGATAAAGAATTAACACGCACTCTTCGGCAAAAAGAAACACCTTGTGAGATCAAAACAAGTACACTTTTATAGAGCAATGTCGCACGCACTGCCGATTAATCAAAAAAACAGTACTCTGGTATATTGTATATAACTCATCCTCCATTGATTTCTTGGAGGTAGCAACCTAAACCCATTTGATTCATCGGATCAAATCGGTGCGGTTCTTGGGTTCCTGGATTTCTTGACCAGGAACAGCTTCTTGAGCAGCCTGAGCATCAGCCTCACGCTCCATCGCCGGCGCCGGACCACCTTGCCGTCCTGTGGATGCTGGAGATGCTTCATGCTCTTGTCGAGGTTGACGACGATCAGCTCGTCGTCGAGCCAGGCCTCCTCCTTCGTCTCCAGCCTTCCCTGCTTATTGATCACAGGGCTCAGCGGGCACAGCGGCGGCACGCTCGCGAGCTCCTCGTTGAAGTCCTCCCACAGCATGTCCATCTTCTCCTCATCTTCACCTTCTTCCCCTCCGGTAGTGGCGAGGAACCACGGCGGAGGAGAGCCGCCGGCGACGAGGCCGAGCTGGTGAGAGAACGCTGATGGAACAAGCTGCTTGCACGGCCCTCCTGCATGAAGAATGGGGAAAGTGAAATCATCCATGTTTCCTGCAAACCTGCAAATCTTTAAGGTGTATGTGTATGTACTACAATTCCTTAGCCCCTTTGTCTGTCTCTTTATATATATGTATATATGTGGAACACTTGGTGTGTACTGCTAGCATCAGCTATAGTATGAGAGTGGTCGTCATGGATGCTTCCACTGTCATGGATGGTGCAACATCCTCATCCACCTACCTGAAATTGGCTTATCTGTTGAAGATATGGCTTCCTGGAGTTTCAACTTTTGAAGACATGTATGCAAGGCCAATAATTGTCCAGTGATTAGTTGTGCACACTGTTGTGCCAAAATGACAGGCACTGAAGGACTTGATGATGTTTCTAATGATCACATGTTATGCAGGATCTATATATGCTCTCAAAAGTTTTAGAATGCACCTTGAAGAATGTTCATGAGTCTGGTCTGCCTAACAGGGGCCGTGAATAAAAGATGTTGCTGGTTGGACCAAACAGCCAGTACATTTTCAGGAAAAGGGATTGGTGCTGAATGGCTGGGGTGATTGGAGAGCAAAAGGAGGCTGCCTGGAATCCATGAACATGTAGCTAGATCAGATGGCGTGTATTCGGATGGCTTTCTGCTAAAGATGTGACGTTGCTTGGAAAGATGGAATTTGATCAGCCTGCCCTTCTGGGGAAAGAGTAAAGATGACTGAATGAGGTGTTCAGCAGTGCTTGGAAAGATGTCTGAATGATATGGCGTTGGGTAACAGATTGTTTTGGCTGCCTCTGCATTGGTTGGCCTTGGTGTTGTCATCTTGGTGAGATAAAGATTCTGAAGATGTACTGTTGCCAGCATTGGTGAAATCCTTTAGAACTAGCATGCAAAACCTATCCTTGTCGAGCGTATCTAAAATTCGAAAAGAATCATCTGAAAGTGCAAGGTTGCTACTTGCTACTGAAAATCTATGTGCTCACAATTTGATTTCGGAATAGAGCAAGGCTTGTGCTTGAATGCTTGATGGCAGTATGGCACCGCCTGTTCATGTAACTACTACAAGAACGAATCTAAAAAAAAAAACTATTGCAGAAACAGAGGACCTGCCAAGTGGATGTCACACAAAAACCATCCAAGGAAATAATTTGGGAATTTAGAAGGAACTGGAACCAGAATAAATGGATTTTGGATTGGCTCAGAGAAGCCAATCATTGGAGATATTTCCTTGAGCACTTACAAAGCATGTCACAAAGTGGCTATCTTTTGCCTAAACATAGGTGTGCACTCATGGACCAGTAGCAAAGTTAGGCCTTTTCCTTTAGTACCCTGTGTGTATTGGCCATGGTGTGGATTATCATGTTTAATATTCCTGGGCTACTGTGCCATGAAATGTCATCTCATGATGTAAACCAAATACAAGGATGCACTCACCAACATTATGGCCTAGCAATCATATGGATATGTCTTATCACCACTTTTTTATGGTATGCATAACATCAGAAAAAGGTTCTATTTGCAAAACGCCGTAACAATTTATACTAAAAAGAACTCTGTATGGAAAAAACATACTAGAAATTGCACTAGACATGTACAATGAATATATGTGTAATTTCAAAATTAGCTACAATTTCGGGTATCATTTGACTGCCTCTGTGGATAAAGAAGTATAAATAGTACACAATGCCTGGGTATTTCGAGGTGAGTTGGCACCCGAATTTTTTTCTCTCCTCTCCAACCTGCAATTCCTTATCTCTTATCAGATCCAACATCGTTTTCCCCATCTTTGGGGAGCTTGGACCCATCTTCTCCATCCTTGACGATTTCTAACCCTGGTGAGATTAGAATTAAGATTTGGGTGGTTCGCAGCGATAATTCAATGGAGGTTGATGGGCTTACTAGGGCAGATTCCGTGCCGGTAGGGCTACTTAGAGTGGCGGCGATTGGTGCGCAGGGTGACGAAGTAGCGGTGGCGGCGTGGATTGTCGGTGTTGGAGGATGGATTATGCTTAGGGTTAAGGGGCAAGAAATTTGGGCGAGAAATTTAACAGTTGGTGGCCATGGATCTAGAGTCGACGCATTTGGTGATTTGGTATTGGAATGGGGTGGAGCACTACAGGAATGAGGGAGAGAATGGAGGAAGAAGAAAACGACGAAACTTTGGATTTGCTTAAAAAATATTCATGCTTATGTGGAGACGAATAAAAAAACACCTAAGGCACTCTACGTGAACTTTGGTATATGAATAGCGGGCCCTAGTAGTCAGTGAGAGAGAGGGTAGCGAAGGATGCTACAAGAGACAAGGAGGAGGGAATGAAAAAAAACAATGATATTTCCTTCTTTGTCCATCTTTTTTGCACTAGACAACAAATCCTCCTCGTGTCTTGGCAATCCTTGTCGGTTGCCACAGGAGTCTATGTAACCAAAGCTCGTCTACTTCATCATGTCCCGATCAATCACCGCCCATAGCTACAGGGTGTGACAGGTTTCACACATAGGTTGATCATTTTGCTCAGTTAAATTCACTTTTAATTTACTTTTATTAGAAGAACACTTGATAAGTTAGCCGTAAGGCAAGTTCACTCTCCGGCTCGAAGCAGGAAAGTAGGCCCACTCACGCAACACATGGAACCTCTTTGGCAAAGGCTCCCAAGTGTGTGGCAGCCCAGAAGCCAGCACTGGCCCAGTGGTTGGATCTCCCCAAATTCGGTGAGAGAGACAGCAGAGTTTGACGGTTAAGCACTCCAAGTGGACCGGGTTGCAATTACAAGTATTGTAGTGGTTTATGTTGGTGTCTATAATGAGAGACCACTTCACTAGATGCACACACATAATGTGGTGCCAAAAGTTAGTGAAGTGATGTATATGGGATTGGGTATGTGGCGTGCAGGGTACCATACGGAAACAAAAGTGAAGTTCTTTTTTTGAAAAAATAAAAGTGAAGTAGCTGTACACTTTTAGTATGGTCTGGTAGGAGGCAATAACTAAGGTCTATGTTCTATCCTAATCATATTTTGGATTCATTCTCATTATAAGCCAAAAAAGTAGCATAAACATTTATGGGTTTTCCTGATTTTCCTTGTGCATTATATAAATGTTCGAAGCCATGGAATTTCATTGTTAGCTTAGCCCAAGTAAATATATTTTTAATTTTTACCTGCAAAAAATATATTTTTAATTTATGTTGTTTGTTACACATACAAAGATGGAACCTGTCCCGACCCCGCACTGATGTGGGGAAGCTGGCACCTGTTCAGAATTCACATGCGCAGTCCCCCTCTTTTTATCTTTTTCTTGCTGGAAAGAAATGAAAAAGGGAGTGCATATCTGCCTTCCCTGGCCTAACATTTTGGCATAAGGAAGAAAACAAAACCCATAGGCATGTGAACTCTGAACAGTTTTCCACCTTTCCATTTTTCTGTTTTAGTCCTTCTCTCTTTTGAATTGCGAGATGTGTGTAAGGGGTTTGGATGCAAATGATTTTATTTCTAGCAATTCTTTATTCAAATAAGTTTTATAGTGTCCTAATCGTATTAAATCATTGCAAATAAAATTACTTACACAAAGGGTGTACAAAGGTTGATATCGGAATTAATGAGGACCCTGAATCTCGAGAAGTATTTATAGTAGAGCTGTGGTTCATGAAGTGCAAACCACATATTAAAGCCACATGGATGGGAGTCTTTATCTTGAAGCGACAAGAGGACCATTTTGGCCCCATGTATGTTGCACGTTCAATCAATCTCCAAAGGCCACAGCTAGGCAAGCCACAAGGAAATAAGATAAATCTCGCAGCAAAGGAAAAAAAAAATAGCGTTGCCACCAACTGCCGTGTATGCGCTATTACTCCTGCTACAGCTAATCTAGGTATCTTATGAGGAAGGCAAGTACTAATTGCTCCATAATTCATTCCTATTTAATTAATTATTGGTAAAAAATAAGCAGTAATATGAGGATAGTTCTTAGCAAATATTAAAATCTATTTTACGTAATAAGTTGTGATGATGCTTTTTGGCATGTGTATAATTGACTAGACATTTTGCAAGGTAGAGTGCAAGCCATCTCGAGTAAAACTTGTACATGATATTTAATGTCATTTTAGCTAGCTGAGTTTCCTATACTCCCTTTCTGGATAATGGATGTAGTCAAGTTTGACGTGATTAATGTATCCTTTGGACATTTGGATATACTAACTACTAAGAAGGCGAGAACTCTTAAGAAATTAAAGCTTAAGTAATATTTTTCAAGTTAAAAGAAATAATCCAAGTCCATGAATAGGTGTCACAACTCACTAAGGCCAAATATTTAGCAGGTAAATCAATTTCTAGCTAGCAAACGCTACGGCCTAATCTGAAACTTGAGAAATCTCCCTGATTGACTATGGAGCTGTTTATCCTGATTTTTTCAAAAAATAGAAACTTTTATTTTTTTGCAAAAGGTCGAATTTCAAACGGGTCCAAGCTTGGTACTATGGACCATGTCAAGCAGAACTGGACTTACTTGTTTATTTTCCCGTACTACAGGCTGTGCTTGACGGTTCCTGCTGATCAAGGCCACAGCTAGCTGACATCGAAGGCACGCCTGTGCATGCTTAATTTGACCTTTAGCAGGAACCTTTTGTCACATCTTTCATAGTGTTCCAAAAAACTAGAATATGTACATATTTTAGAGTGGTCCCTAAAGTATAAGGAAATTATAAATATAATGCAGAGGAGTATACACACTTTCTGGTAACCACTCGTACGGTGACTACCATGATTGCGTAATGATTGTTAGAAGATTCACCATCTTCTCTGCAGATCCATGAATCTCAGTCTATTTTTTTTTTCCAAAAAAAAATGAAAACTAAGATTCTAGAACCTCTAGACTTTTAACCACACACGTCCCATTATCGAAACATTTAACATGTTGTTTGTAGGCTCAGAGGCAGAATTACCGTTGCCCACCAGCAGTACAGTTTAATTTTTGAAGTCACCATGCAAAGGGGACAAAATAAGCTGTTGTTGTTGCCTGTTGCTGAGCAAGCCTGCCAAGCAGTAATGAATTAATGATACAGTTGCAGCCTTTGTTGGTTGTACTAGAGCGTTGGACATTGCAGTAATGATACAGTTGTAGTAGAGCGTTGGACATTGCAGGTGTCCTTGCTGTCTCTGCAGAGCACTCTGCACGCAGAGCCACCCGGTACCCTCGCTTTTGGGCCCTTCCGCAAGTCAGAGACAAGACAACACAATGACCAGCATGCTGTATTTAGTTTTTAAGAGAAAAATAACTTTTTTTAAAATTCTCTGAGACGAGAGAAATGAATAAGAAAGTTGAAAAAATAGTTTTTGAAAAGCGTGTTCTAATGAGGAAAATGAATAGTAAATTGAAAAGTACTTTTTGAACTAGATACAACACATAACAGAACAATATGCATGTGAATAATACATATTTTTGAAAAAAGCTAGAACAATATGCGTGTGCCGAAAACCCATGCTAGTCACATTCACATAAACTTCTTAACTGAAAGAACCTAGTAAAAGAAGTTAGGCACCAATGGGATCCCATTCCATGGCTAGTTTGGAGTCTACAACAAAAGGAATTCCCCTGTTTATGACTTTAGCACCTGAGCATGTGATTGTGAAACACAAAAACTACGCTTCACTGTCCCTTAGATATCATCAAAGAAAGTGTGATTAGCGGGCCCAGGCTCATGCATTATTTTTCTTTCCCGTTGTTCAAACAACAACGGCAGTATCAAAATGGAGCATGATCAGACAGCATAATGTCGACACACTTTTTCTAAAAAAAAAATTTGATCGAATAAATCCTGTTAGCATTTCTTGACCAGAGGAAGAGCCAAAGACAATACTTGACTGAAAACCAAGCAGAGGTGCATAGACTGCATCGACATGACCGTAACAACTCCTACGTTACACTGCACGTATTTTATCTGCAATAACATACAGTACTTAGTACTACTATAATCACAATGCTTCCAAACTCCATGTGGCATGTGTTAATAAAAAATACGGATAAAAACAATGTGTTCACTTTGAAGAAGCCAAAGCCAGGGGGCAGGGGGCCTTGAAGGCGCCAGCGTGGCAGAGAGATTCCTTTATCTCCCGTCCAGACGGGCATATTCCACGTGCCCCTCGGGCCCACACGGAGGGCAGACTGCGTGGACACGGTCCATGCCACGCGATGTCTCTGACCGTCGGATGCCGCGATGGACGGTGGATCGCCATCGCCTCGAAAACCTCGGGCACGAAGACGGTCGCGTGGTCCGAGTGGGGCCGAGAGACCCGTTTATTTCGATTCACCTGAGTTTTTGGAGGGCTCTCGCAGGGGCGTCCTTGTAAGTTTCAGATATTACAATTTGGGATCGCTGTATACAGATTATTTGCCTCAATTCATGTGCAAAATTTTGGAAAATATCACGTTTCTCCTGGATACGTGTGTGGCAACAAGCAAGGATGGTCGTAAAGGCGACGTATACAAATTGGATTTGATAATCATTTGGCTTGGCGTTTCCTCCTGTTCATCAATCCATGGTATGTTTTGGACAACAAAAACTAGCTTGTTTTCTTTGTCTGAAAGCTTCTTGTAGTCGCAAGGTAGCATGGAAGCTTTGCGAAAATCCCTTTTGTCTTTATATTATCTTATTTTTCGTTTCCAGCAATGTCTGGACAAACCATTAGCTAACAAGTCTACGATTGATATTTCTAAATTTGGCAAGGTGTAAAATTATGCACAATCATACTATTATTAGTAGCAACGTGTTAGGAACATGCTAAGTTGTTCTAGTTAATGCTTGAGATCAAAATCTTGCTGAATATACTTAAAATCTAACAAAGGAAGAGCCATCTTCAAATTAAGTACTCCTATATCACAACATTTTCTTCCAATCCAAGATGGAAAAACCATATATTATGTGTTTTGCCCAATGAACACATGTGCGTGCCTTGTCATACATGTTCCTTGGAATATTACAAAAAAATTTATTCTTTGAATGGAGTAAAATTTCAATTTATTTTCTTGCGTGAATATAAATATTAGTTTTTGGCTAAAAATCACCTTTTGTTCACATCTCGAAGTGTGCGCACTAGAACACAACACAACCAAAAAAAATCTGGATTTATTTTAGAACTATTAAAAGCATAAATTTAGGATTCGAAAATTACGAAACCACAAATTATCTTCATACAAAACCGTACAAAAATATGGTCAATTCCAGCTAGAATAAAACAAGCAGACATCATATCTAATTCACCGTGGATTTTATATATTACATATGCAAATATATGATTCCCCAAGGGCCACGCCGCATATATAAAGTTCCGGTTCCGGCCCCTTAAAATTCCCACTTGTTTCTTCATCTTGCCCCTTTCCCTCCCGCTTCCGACCGCTCCCCCTCTCCTCGCTCCACTGCCCATGACGGCGACGGCGGCTGCTGCTGCCGGGGAGGTGTAGGAGACGGAATCAGCGGGGCTGTAGCAGTGCGGGATCCCCGTGGGTTTGCGCGGGGGGCAAGGAGATGGCGGCGCCGGCGTCCGCGGCGACGGCCGGGAGCGGCGGCGGGGCCATGTCGTCGGACAACGCCAAGGGCCTCATCCTCGCCGTGTCGTCCAGCGCCTTCATCGGGGCAAGCTTCATCGTCAAGAAGATGGGGCTCCGGAGGGCCGCCGACTCCGGCGTCCGCGCGGGTGAGTGAGGAGCCCCTGTTTCGCCGCGTCCGCGTCGGTGGATCTCCCCGCGGGTCGGTGGGTGGGTTAGTTGGTTGGTTCGCACGACGGCGAGGCGCGTCGAGTTGGACTGTGTGCCAGCCATGTGGTTGCTTCGCTGGATGCTGGAATCGGGCTAGAGCTCTGATGTTGGTTTCTTGATTTGTTTTTTATTTTCCCTTTTGCGACGCGGTTTCTGGTAGGTATTCTTGTTTTCTGGTTGGTGATAGGGATCTGCGCGTTGTAGAAAAAAAATGTGGCGTGCTGTTCTTGTCAGTGGCAAACTGGGAGTCCAATTGAGCCCAAGAAATTCTTCTGTGGTGGAATTTGGAGCTTCTGATCGGAGTTCTCTTTCGTGAAGCTTTGATTTTCTTGATTTAATTTGTCAGGGGAGCCTTGTTGACTTGAGAGAGGTCAATTTCTTTGGCTGTGGTAGATTTGGTTGCGTGGAAACTTGACCACCTTGAGAGCTAGCCTGTTGGTGTCAGCCACTGAATTTAGTCAAAGGCGCTTCATGTTTCTTTCTCTTTTGCGTGGTGGAAAAAAGATTGCAACAATTTGACGGTGTGGGCAATTTTGGGGACTTGGTCTGCGCTGATGCAAAAAAGTTTGCTTGCAAAAGTAGTCGAATCAAGTCAAGGCTGTTTCCTTTGCCTCTTCAGTTGCAACTTGCAAAGGTGGATCGATTAAGTAAAAATAAAAAAAAAGATAGTTTGTTTGCCACTTTTGTTTTATATCCCTTTTTTTTTAAGAAAAAACTGAGTCTGAGTTTGCAATGTGCAGAAACAATTTTGGTTAACGGGCATTGCATACTGAGTTTGACAAATTTACTGACACCCTTCTTTCATATTTCATCAATAGTGCCGTTGTGCTATCCACATTGTTTTCGTGCGGACTGTAATTAGATGTTTGTATTTACATGAACCAGGATATGGGGGATTTTCTTACTTAATGGAGCCTCTTTGGTGGATTGGCATGATTTCTAGTAAGCCATTTCTGTTCGTGTTTACCTTATTTGTTACATTTACTCTATCAATCATGTAATACATTTTCCCCCAATATGAGGATTATTGGTGTTTAGCTTGTAATCTAACGCATATCATGTTTCATTTGAATATTTTTTCCACTATTATTATTCTTAATCTAATTGGCTCTACCCTGTGAGCTAACATTGTCCATGTTGATACTCCACATCAAAGCATAATTAGTTAATTGCAGAAAACATCGTGTTAAGAAACTGAGATAGACACTGCCAGTTTGTATTAGAGAGAGCACCAGTTCATTCAGAAAGCAGCTTTTTAACAGTGCAGGTGGATAATAGTAATATAGTTGGCTTGCCTGTGCAATGAAAATTGCGAACACAATTTAGATCCTGTCATCTGAATGAGATACTAGTACTACATTATCAACATTGTTTGAGGCAATTTGGTCTTCGTCTTCCTGAAGTTTCGATAAGTGCTTTTCCTTGTAGCAAAGTTGATGCTTCAACCTTGTTTAGGAAAACATGTTACTGGAACTTTTCAGAATGAAACAAATTTGAAAAATGTTTACTTACAAGTCTTTTGTGCACAGTGATTGTAGGTGAAATTGCTAATTTTGCTGCTTATGCATTCGCTCCTGCTATTCTTGTCACTCCACTTGGCGCACTCAGCATAATCATCAGGTACATTCAGAAGACTACATGTCATACTAACTTTTGCTAGTTAGTTATTAAATTGAGATGACAATCGCTTGTAATTTTCTGCAGTGCTGCACTTGCACATGCGATTCTACAGGAGAAGCTGCACACATTTGGTATACTTGGTTGTGTTCTCTGTGTTGTTGGATCCATCACAATTGTACTCCATGCTCCACAGGAGCGTGACATAGATTCTGTAAAGGAAGTTTGGGATCTTGCAACTGAACCAGGTATTTAGTACACCGATTAGTACCAGATTGATCACATTATCATCATTATAATTTCGTGGACTAGATTTATTCACTATCGGTTCCTTGTATTTGCAGCTTTCCTTTGCTATGCGGCTATAGTAGTTGCAGCAGCTTTAGTACTTATATATTTTGTTGTCCCTCATCATGGACAAACAAACATAATGGTGTACATTGGAGTGTGCTCTCTTCTGGGATCACTCACGGTATGTCATTTGTCACACACACATATATAGATTAAGCATGATCTTTTTGATGTTTCTCTACTGAAATTTCACACTAAATTCCATTTTCTATCTGATAGTGAGAAGTTTTGCAGGTTATGAGTGTAAGAGCTCTTGGAATTGCCTTGAAGCTAACATTCTCAGGAACAAACCAGCTATTCTATCCTCAGACTTGGGCTTTTGCACTAATTGTGGCCACATGTGTGAGCACCCAGATTAACTATCTAAATAAGGTAATCAATCTTTTGACCACTCTGACTATTTTCATAGATTGTTGGTTGCTAATTTCACTGAAAAGATTATTATCATTAATACTCCTGAAACATAAGGGGAAAAGTTGCATATCGTGCTAGGTTAGCAGCTTGCATTTTCTTGTTGTCATTTAGGTCTTTGTAGTTTATATATGCATCTAATCCAATGGAAATTTAGCCTTGTAAGCTTCCACGTAGCTCCATTTCTCGTTCTTGAGTGTACAATCGATACTAGACATATTAACATTTGAAGTGATTCCTTGATATAGGATCAAATTTTGATGCAATTGATGAATCTGGGCTTTTTGATTAGTGCTGAACCTTTAAACAACTTGTCTAAGATATCATGTATTGCATTATCTGACTTCAGAAGGATACGTATTACATGAAGCTGATAGCATTACTTAATGCAAACAAAAGGAAGCACAAGCAGCTTATTCTTTTGTGCTATGTATTTTAACCATCACTTGCAGTTCTTACATCAAGCTTGCCTTGCAATTTAAGTTCGTGTGTTTTTCCTTTAAATTGCAGGCGCTGGACACCTTTAATACAGCAGTAGTTTCACCAATATATTACGTGATGTTTACATCATTAACAATTGTAGCCAGTGTGATAATGTTCAAGGTAATTCATTGTATTACTTCCGTGAGAAACAGGGCACACTTTTTGTTGTTAAGTGAATCTTTTTTTTTAAAAATACTGGCTTTCTCTTTTATTCTTTTTTGTCTTGAGTCATGATCTACCTATACTTTGTTCCTAAAGTGGTCTTGTGGGTATAATCACTGGAAGATCTTGTAATGATAGGCATTTGGGCCTTAAGCATAGTGCTAAAATAAGTTCATGCATTAGTGCCTTTTCTAAATGCAAGCTCCTGTATCCTTTGGATCATAAGGCCATTTAGTTCTGTCTATATATTTTCTGTTGAAGCCGTGCTAAATCTATGTATTGACTTGAGTCATTGCTTCTGCAAGTGCTATATATGTATGGCAGTCGTGCCTTTTGGGTTGAATTAGCCACTTGAAAAAATGTATATTTGCTCACTTCGTCACTGGTTTCTTCCTTGATGTGCAGGATTGGGATCATCAAAATCCAACGCAAATTGTTACAGAGTTGTGTGGTTTCATGACTATCCTTTCTGGGACATTTCTTCTTCACAAGACAAAAGACATGGCTGACAGTATGTCATGATTCATGCAATCTTACACATTCCTTGAAAATGTTTTGTTTTGTATGTTGAGATTTTCGTTCCAAACAGGTCCTGGACAATCTGTGTCCACACGATGGCAAAAACATGCTAGTCAAAATGGGTTTGCTATTGAAGTGATGCCTCTAAAATGTCAAGATTCTGTGGATGATGAAACCTTGATGGCATTTCCGAAGGTTGACAGTGGCTACCTAAAGGAAGAACATACTCGTAGATACAAGGACTCGAGTATTGTGTAATAGATAGTTTGTGGCCAACATTTGGCCGGAATCTCTTGGGATTGTTTTTGCTCACAGTGGTTGGACATGATTGATAACTGGAGTTGGGAGGTTGTACCTCAATCTGGCCTTGGATAGATTGACATCACAGATTATAAGTTGTCAACTGTCACCTGCCTGCTTCTGAATTATGATTGTTTTGATGGAGCAAGCCAGACGGATGCAACATGCAGGCCAATTAAGTCCTTGTCATCCAGGAATACCAGTTTTGGAAAAGCATCGAAATGTACTTAGTTGATATAGGGGTCCCATTTACTATACTATTTTTGTTTCTCATTTTAGAATGTCATGTGTTAGGATGCAATGTGATATTATCTGATTTTGTAGGAAGACATTATATAGAAACTTCAGGCTTCATTTTTTTTACATGTAATTACCTCGTAAATTGCTGCCCAGTTGGCAATGTGCATACTGAGTCTGTGTAAGTATCAATTCATACTTTCTTACAAGAAACCCCTTTGGATAAGAAGCTGATCTTTCTAATTCTGATGTCTGACATTGCAAATGTATTTTTTTTGTTGCTTCATTGTGCCTTTTTTTCTGTTCCCGCATGTTGGAGGAAAAATTCAGTACCATTGCTGTGATTGAAGCTACTGTTTAAAAGTGTGCCTAAAGCAGGAAGTTATGGCTGAGTAGTTTGATTTATTGGTTTATTGAGTACAATATATGGCAATGAATGATTGTTGAAGTTTTGCAGGATAGCTGATTGCAAAAATCCAGAAAGAAATGGAAATTGTTGTTGAAGCGAGGACTTAAGAGTTGCTCCTCGAACATTTATACTATTATAGTCATTTATTCAATTTCAATTGTTTATGCCTTTCTATTTTTTCCTGTTATGACTATTTTCTCCAACCTTTTAATAATTACTCCTTTCTAGGTACTACTTTTTTTTTCCTATTCACAAAATCTGTTGCTTGTTTTCAAAGTTAAGTGACACCAGCTTGTGAAAATTTTAGCTCAATGTTCTGACCCAGTGACTGTTCTGTGGTGGGTATAATGAGGAAAGTTCTGTTCTAAGTTTCAAGCCATGACCTGCAGGTACATCTAAACGAGGGTGAGTACAATCCATCCTAATCTATGGTAGGCTGTGCACATTATGCGTACTGGATTCAATCTTGTTTATCAAGATTGAATAGGATATGCTTATTTGCATCAGTGATCCAAAATCCTACAGATTGATGATCAAATTGATCATACGAACTTATTCTCAAGTTCTAAAGAGAAAGTTCCATTTCGTTTGTTTTCTTGAGGAATAAAATAGAAAAAAATAACGAAAATATTGCTACATGGGCCACAAAATTTTGGACTGCCACAATATACACCCTCTCTCTCATGTTGGTGTTACATGGGCCAATCCTCTCCGTCGCGCGGTGGGCCGGCGAGCCGTCAGCGGAGGGAGGGAGAGGCGCCGAGGCAGGGAGGTCGGGGCCCCGCTGGTCGCTACTCACTACCAAACCTTGCGGATCAAGGACATCCGAGAGCGCAAGGAGAGGAGGTACGGACATAATCCTGGCTCGGTTTTCTTCGATCAGATCTTAGCTGCTGTTGTGCTCACCTGGGTAGTCCCAGTCCCCGTGGATCTCCATTGATTGATAGGGCGTTTGACCTCTTTGATGGGTAATCTTTTGGCTTGGCTAGCTTCTTATGTCCGTTGTTCTTAGAAGACGGAACCACACTGTTTAGTTGACCACAGGGCGTGAACTCTGGCTCCAGCCATAGAAGACACACTGGTTCTAGCAGCACGATCTCCAGATTCGGCTACAATCTCAGGCATGTACTTCTCGCTTGCCCGCGCTAACACCACACAAGTATTCTCAAACGCTAGGAATCGAAGATGCACTTTTGAACTGGCACAGTTCATTTGTCATTATAGACCTGTTTCAGGTCAATGAAATTAGCATTCAGGTTGCATCAAGTTTTTAATACAATGTTTATTCCAGGCATGCTCAACACAAGGGTGGCATTACTTAATACTCATTCATAGCATTGTAACAGATAATGGTATAGGGAATTTTCAATGCTTGGAACTGGTATGATTGATTGTTGTTTTATTCCATTATGGTAACAACCACAGGTTTGGGAAACCAGTTGAAAAATATGAAAACCTTCAGTATATAGCAATGTTATTCCAAGCACAAAAAGCAGAGTCATAGCAAGATTTGTTCATAAGAAGGGTACACATTTTGTTTGATAAAAACACGTAATTGGTTCAAACAAAACTGAGAAATTGAATAAACAAAAGCACATAACCAAGATCTGGAGACTTATGCAGTTATCTGAGCAGGAGAAGTTGATGAGCACAAGGGTAGCTTTCACAGTTTATGTTAAAAAAAGCAACTGTGCTCATTTCTTCTGAAGATGAGACACTTTCTTCTCGAGTTCAGAGAGAAGAGGCCTGACGGTCTTCTTTAGCCCGAAATCAGTCCCAACAAAAATAATACAGCTTTCTAGGCTAGACATGATTTCCAATGCCTTAGAGTGACTGCGCATATTCAGTTTTTATGAAGTGTTCTGCATATGCTGGTTGAGACTGCATCATCAATTCTGCAACCCAACCACACAGTTTCATAATTCACAGGCTACTGGCTGTTGGCTGACAGTTTTCATCAATTATGGTCTTGAGCTTTGCCACAAATGTGTTACCTCCTAGACCTAGAGCATTCTCTAAAATATCACCTGCACTGATCATTTTGTCACATATCACCATAGCGAGTGATAATAATGATTCTTGCAGTTCCTTTGTAGCAGTTTCCTCATTTTTTTGATCAGATGACATATCATCATTAGGAGATGCAAGAATCAGTTCCTCATTTTTATCATTTTTTTTTCTGGTGCAGAGTTTTTTCTGGTTTTCTTCTTTTCTTGGCACAAAGTTTCTCTGGCTTCCTCTATTGTTTGTCTTCAAAAGTGCCCAGATCCTGTCCTGCCGCTTATTCTGGATTAATGATTAATGAAACCTTGCAAGTAACCCGTTCTGGATTTTTATATCTTGGCCTCCAGTTGTGTAGCACGTGATTTGTCTTTATCTTTGCCCATCTCTATGACCTAACATGAAGTTGCTTTTAACCATATTAATTATTAGAATTATGGAGCTGCTACCTTTTGCTTTTGAAAAGAGGAGATGCCGACTCATACATCCTAATGTGATGAATTATAAAGCAAATCTCGAGGTTCGAGCAGATAAGATTGATATTATGATCATTTTACTTTGCATTTATCTCAAAGCTATATAGTCCGACCTCTTCTATTCTCCTCCCTCCAGCTCCCTCAGGAGTTTGCTATACAAGATCATTAGTTAAACAGGATGGCCAGCAGCTTCCAAGGAAAGAGGAGATGCTGTGGATTATTTGGCCCGCCGAAGCCGCTTGATATCGCGCCGCCTGAAGAGTGGTCACTCAATGCGTATGTGCTGTTCCAGACGTACGTTCTGATGGCCTTGACAGGCCTAGGCTACCTGGCGCTCATGTGGTCGACGGTAGTCCTCCTGGGTGGCTTCGTCAACTCTCTGGGAACCAAGGATTTTTGGTGCCTCACAGCTATTAGCATGATGCTAGTTGCCAGGTAGGTAATTTGTGTTCCTGTCCCAACCTGTTATCACTTAGAAGCTCTTGACATGTAGTCCCTCAGTTTCAAATTGCAAGTCGTTTTGGCATATTAAGATATATAGTTATTACTAAGTACCAAGATCTACACCATGTCTAGATACATATATGTTTGTCAAATACAATCCAGTCGGACCAAATTCGCTATATACAACATACAAACTTATTAGACTAGGTTGTAGCACCTTACAAACAAAGAAAGAGGAAGTAACATGTTTATACGCCTATACGGCATCTACCGTGTATGCACTATCCATGTGTGGAACAAAAATCCTTACTAGCTAGTTTTGGCGCTGGCAGGATCTTCGAGGACCTGGCACACCACCTGCTCCCCAATTTTGTTAGCCTACTGAAGCAAATTATAGGCGACACTGTTACATTAGCTCGTGGAGTACTATGTTGGGATACTGCCGATGAACCCAGCAGCTGGTGGTGGAGAGTTGGTGCAGCCCTCCTCCTTGGGCTTGTGCACTTGCCATTCCTGGCCGTGTGCTACGTACCTGCGTCCCTCTACAGCTACGGGCCCCTGGCCTGCTTTGCTCTCGCACTGTGGCGCCTAGCGCAGCGTGACTATGCCATCCCCTTGGATGCAAACACCTGCAGCAGCAACGCGAACCTGATGCCAGCACTGAACGTCTTCTATTCCATAGTTGCTTGCCAAGCTCTGCTCTACGTGATATGGCTATACGTTGATTTCATGGAGGTATGTCAGCTAACAACCCTCCGTGAAGTGTGTGATCTACCCGCAAAGGAATGGTGCCGTGTATCGCTTGCCGAGTACCTCCTTGACACCCGAGCCAGATGCTGGAAAGACCCAGCGTCCATCAGCGGCCGGTACGCCGCTGACCTGCTGGATCCGGACGCGTCGTGGGAAGCCAATCTTTCAGGGATGAGATTGCTCGATGCGTTCATCCGGAATGGGAGTGATGTGAAATCCTTGCTGCTACCCTCTAGAAGCAAGGTCCAGATGCTGATGGACATACTGGGGTGGAGATAGGGACCCCAGGGGGCAAGGGAGATGAGAGAGCTTGCGGCGCGTATCGTGGCGCACCTAGCTGGAGACCTCCACCTCTCGCAGTTTCCTGGGGCGATCGACAGCATATCCTCCCTGCTTGACGAAGGAACCATCGACGCATACTGGGGACGCAGCAGACAGCTAGAGCGGCACCTTCCCCAAGGTGAGACCTGACCCAAGAAAAAGCATGTGATTCGCCGGTTGGAAAAGATGGACCGCAAGAAAGAGGCAAGAAGCAAGATGGAGAAACAGGACGGGGATCGCCTGAATGAGGGAGGAGCTGGCCTTTCACCATATGACAATGACAGTAGAGATGGTGCATGCAACGAGCTCATTCTGCAAGGCCTGCGGATTTTCGAGAGGCTCGTGTCCAGCCACCACAACCGCCGGGAAATATACAGCGCCCCCGGCGTCCTCTCCAAGATCACGGCGCCCCTCTACCATGCCACCCTCGTCCAAGATATCAAGATCAGCTGTGACTGGGCAGACGTAGTAGACGCGTCCTTCAAAGTGCTGTGCCAGCTCGTTGTTGCCCCAGGAAAGGCCAGCAGAAGGCTGCGCCGGGAGATCTCCTCTGACAAGCAAGCACTGAGCAACCTCGAGAGCATCATTCTTGATCAGGGAGATCATCAAGCCCGCCGGGACCTGAAGATGAATGCCAATGAGATCCTGACGCAACTAGCCTTGGATCCTTGTATTAGCTTTCCCTTGGAAACAAAAGAAAATGTCATCAGCAGACAGCTGTCCACCTTCCTTGAAAACGAAGGTGGAGAAGAAGACAGCATGCACCGCTTCCTCCGCCGCATGGCTTGTAGAACAGTGGCGTTGCTTTCAAGGAAGTGTTTGGTTCACCAAATGTAACGCAAACGCATTACAGAGTGGTAAACGATACCGTTACGGTCGTTTGTTTCAGTTTGGTCTGTAATCTGTTATCGTGTAATCGGATACCGGTCTATTCAAATGTGATTCCACTCGTCCCACTCTGTAATCACATCGTTCCCCTCGCCTCGTATCGTCGCTCACAGGTTGCTCACAGGTTCCTTCGCACAGTTCTGTTTCCCATAAGCGCACGATTCTCTGCTCTGTGTCTCTATCGGCAGGGTGGCATCGCGTTCCTGCGCCTGTGGTTAAGCTCGGACAGCATCGACGACGACCTGATCCGGTCTGCGATATCGTTACCTGACTTGATGAAGCAAACAGAGGCTGTAATCACCCATTCCAATGATGATTCCTCTGTAACTGGATTACATTTACGTTTGCGTTACCCGTTTTTGAACCAAACACTTCCGTAACAGCGAAACCAACTCAGCGTTCATCCTGAACCGACACGATGGTATTGTTGCCCGTCTCACTGAAAAACTTGGTACTGCTGACGGAATATTAGCTTTGAGGATCTTGCAGAATTTGTGTGCTCACTGTACTTTGAACGAAGATATTGTCAAGAAGACATTGCTGCCAAAGGTGAGTGAATATCCAAGTCCATTTCTCTAGCTATTCAAGGTTCTCAAGCTGATTCTTGTTTTACTTGTTATGCTTATAAAATTAACAAAACTTGGGAATTGAAAGAATGCTAGTTTTTATGCCTACTACTCTAGTGGTTTGAATTTTTACTCCTTTTATGCGTCGAAACGAAGTATAATTATATATGTTGCAGGTCCTCACAGAAGTATTGAACATTAGGGCTTCTGTAGTGGCTACCTTAAAGCGGTGCAACAGCCCACGTGGGCACCAATGAATCGATTCGTTGCCAGTGGAGAACATCGAATCTTTGTACAACACAAATGAATCGGCTCATTATTTTGATCCAGTGCAGGACAATAAAATAACATAGCTGCACAGTAAAAAGCCAACTGCCATCGACCGTTATACAGTTGAATAGTTCACAACTAGCCGTTGTTTCACACTACCTATATATTCACCACGCCGCCAGATATACATCTCCCACAAAAACCAAACAAACATTTCAACAAATGCTCATCTTCTTCCTCCCACGAGAGAAACCATGGATCCATCTTCTTCCTCCAGCTTCACTAGCCTGTTGAACTCCTCAACATCAACTCCAGAGTTTCATGTACCACCACCTAGCAGCTACAACCATCAGTTCCAGAGCTTCCCTCCACCTTATTTCCCTACACATCTCCGACCACCACCACGACCATATGGACCTAATCAACAGGCCCAATACCCACCTCATTTCAATCCTTTTGGAGTTCAGCCAGGATATCATCACTTTCCTGCTACATCAAGCTATCATGATTTGGGCCAGTTCTTTCCAGGAGGTTTCAAATTCAGTATGGGAGGTGATCCATCATCTCCAGTTGGATCAGCTACCTTGTGTGGAGGCGCCGCTGGTAGTGGTTCACGTGATGATGAATCACCCTCCCCTGTTCCTGTTCAGCATGCCATACATGGAGTCCCTGTCATCATTGAAGAAGAGAGTGAGAGCAGCCCTGAAGAGGAAACTCATAATAATGGACGTAGAATTTGGAGTGAAGAGGAGAACCTACGCTTAGTAAGTGCATGGTTGAACAACTCCAATGATGTTGTACAAGGTGTTGACAAGAAATATGATCACTATTGGAAGGATGTCACTAGAGAATACAACAAGTATTGTCCTAAAGAGCAGAAAAGGACAGCAGCCCAGTTGAAAACCCATTGGAACAGGTATGCACCAGCAGTTAATAAGTTCAATCAATGTTGGAATAGAATGAAAAGTGCACATGGCAGTGGTGAATCAGATGATCAAATCATGGAGAGGGCTCATGCAACTTTTAAAAGTGAAAACTCGCAGAAGCCATTTTTATTGGAGTACTGGTGGAGAGTAGTGAAAGATCAGCCTAAATGGGGTAGAGTACATCCATTAGAGAGTAAGAGGACAAAGTTAAATGCAGCTGGAGCTTACACTTCGTCTTCAAATCAAGATACTGATGAAGGTAGCACTGCAGTGAATCGTCGTCCTATTGGGCAGAAGAGAGCAAAAGCACTTTTGAAGGGCAAAGGGAAAGCTGCATCACAAGCTTCAGAAGGCAACCTGTCAAATGAAACAGTGAACTTTTTCAATGACTTTCAGCTAAGGAAATCAGAAGCAATTGAAAAAATGGCAGAAGCAACAAGTCAGCATGCTAAGGCCATTGCTGAGCAGACTGCAGCAAAGAAAGAGAAGGCAAAGACAGGCAAAATAGACAAGTACCTTAAGTTAATGACAATTGACATTTCAACCTTCAGTGATGAGTAGAAGGCTCGATATAAAAGGGTGCTCAATCGCTTAACTAAGGAACTGTTTCCTGAAGATGACCTTTAGATGCAATGTAACCTTAGTAATGAGTGTGTTTAGAATTTATCTTTCGTAGTGGCTGTTTAGTGATAATGTAGGCTTTATTTCTAATGATTGAGTTTAGTTGTATTATGGCAGTGTGACCTTTTTAATTCCTAGAGGTTGTATTGTGGCAGTGAAACCTTTGTAATGAGTGTGAAATGTTAATGTACCATGTTTGCACAAAAAATATGCATGTCAGCTTTCAACCCCACTTTTGTCAGCTAGCTGTTGGGAACTAGCTGTTGGAGACTAGCTGTTGGGGACTAGCCGTTGGGAACATGATGTGCACTATAAAACTGGATGCTCACTCTAACAAGTCCCCCAACATTCAGCCATACTAGCAAATGGACTCAGATTCAGACGCCCAACCTGAGTACCCTGAAGAATCCTCTAGTCCTCCTCCTATCCCCCCTATCCCCCCGATTGAGGCTATTTGGGACTTTATCATTGATCCAATTGAAGACCAGATTGTAGCACAGATCGCAAGTCAAATAGAAAGACAACAGAGAGGTATAAATGATCAGCCAGGAAGGTTATCTCGAAGGTACATTGTAAGAGACCGCGAAGCTCGTCACCAGCGGTTGATCGATGACTACTTCTGCGACAACCCAGTGTATAATGATGTGCAGTTTCGGCGAAGGTATCGGATGAGACGCCATCTATTTCTTCAAATTGTGCAAGCACTCGGTAATTGGTCTCCTTACTTTTGTCAAAGAAGTGATGCTGCTGGTAAGGTAGGCTTCTCACCCTTGCACAAATGCACTATTGCTATGCGTATGTTGGCATATGGAACTTGTGCAGATATGTGGGATGAAAACTATAGAATTGCTGAAACTACAATCCTGCAATGCTTGAATACATTCTATGAAGGAGTGATATCAATTTTTTCAGAGAAATACCTTAGGAGGCCTAATAAGGATGACATTGAGAGATTGCTAAAAGTGGGGGAAGCTCGAGGATTTCTTGGTATGTTGGGAAGCCTAGACTGTATGCATTGGCAGTGGAAAAATGGTCCAGTGGCATGGAAAGGGCAGTTTACTCATGGTGATTATAAAAAGGCTACAGTCATGCTAGAGGCTGTTGCTTCCCATTACCTTTGGATATGGCATGCATTTTTTGGTGTTGCAGGATCAAACAATGACATTAATGTGTTGAACCAATCAACATTGTTCACAGAAGTGCTCCAAGGAAGAGCTCCAGAAGTTCAGTTTACGGTTAATGGCAATGAGTACAACATGGGTTACTATCTAACAGATGGAATTTACCCAGAGTGGGCAACATTAAGTGAGAAGGACAAACTATTTGCAAAAAAGCAAGCAGCGGTAAGAAAAGATGTGGAATGTGCATTTGGTGTCTTACAAGCTCGTTTTGCTATCATACGCAACCCAGCTCGTATGTGGGAAAGGGAAGCACTTAATCAGATCATGTATGCTTGTATCATATTGCATAACATGATAGTAGAAGATGAGCGAGATTCTTATGGGGGTCGCAATGATAATGCTTATGACTACGATCAGACAGATTCGACTCCCTTGGCGAATTACCATCATGGTCCAATTAATGAGTTTAGTAGGATGCTGGAGATAAACACTTCTATTCATGATCGTTCCATGCATCGTCGTCTGAAGACGGACTTGACAGAACATATCTGGCAACGATCTGGAGGGAATCAAGCTGATGATAGTGATTAGTTTGTGTACAAAAATAATCTGTGTTCTTCTAGCATCAATTTCTCTTATGTTTTGTATTAGCTAATTTAGTTCTTGCAAATTCTATACCCAGGATACAAAATAAAGCCTCGTGCCTCTGTTTGTGTTGTCTAATTTTTCCCCGTGTAATTATTGTTTAGAGTAACGATGGCACAAGATGAAAATAACTAGACACAAGCAAATGGTAGGAAGAAAACATAACTAGATGCAGCAGAAAATTACAAACCGGTTATCCTGGACCATGCGCCGCGTTGCTGCCGTTGCTTGCATGCGGTCGCCGTCGCTGCTCCCCACTGCACCGCCGCGTCCAGCTCCGCCACGCGCCGCGTTGCTGCCGTTGCTTGCATGCGGTCGCCGTCGCTGCTCCCCACTGCACCGCCGCGTCCAGCTCCGCCACGCGCCGCGTTGCTGCCGTTGCTTGCATGCAGTCGCCGTCGCTGCTCCGCACTGCACCGCCACGTCCAGCTCCGCCACGCGCCGCGTTGCTGCAGTTGCTTGCATGCGGTCGACGTCGCTGCTCCGCACTGCACCGCCGCGTCCAGCTCCGCCATGCGCCACGCCGTCGTGGACTCCTCCCCCACGCGCCACGCCGTGCCGCCGCGGACTCCTCCCGCACGCGCTGCGTCGCCGCGGACTCCTCCCCCACGTGCCCAGATGCTGCCGTCGACTTTGCAGTCGCCGTCGCCGACTCCCTTCCCAGAGAAATCGATGGGATTGAGCCGAGGAAGGGGAAGGCAAGCAGCTGGATCGATGGGATCTAAGTTGAGGAGGGTAAAAGCGAGGAGAGGAAAGGGGAACGGAATTGTCCTGGATCTCGCGCGAGCCGTCGGTGGCGTGACAAAAAAAATATTTTTTACATGGCCCCACAAGCACGACTCGCCACCACTAGAGTACATCAACTCAAACTCCTGCCGCGTGGCTTTTTTACCCTGAACGAATCGAATCACCGGTGAAGTTGCCCTTAGAACGGAACCACCTCAAAGGGAGAGTTCTGCTCTGGGAAACGATGAAGAAAGCCAGAACAGGTCTGCACAGGGACAAGATGAAGAAAACTATAACATTCCACCACTCAGAGCTAACACGGAGGGGATCCAGGAAACTGCATCGTGGCACCAATACGAGTTGGCTAAGCTAAGACACTTGAAGCAAATTGGTCGAAAAGAACATCAAAATGCAATTTTAACCCTTACTTTGGGTATATACAACAAACTAATCAGTGCAGATGATTTCCATGATGTTGTTCAAAAGAACACCCAAGAACACGTACTTGTGGCTAAGCTCAAGAGCATAGTAGAGGACAACTGTCAGGCAACAGTTGACAGCCTGACTATTGTGAAGCTTTGTGGTCTGATTGCTGTATCCATGATGCAGCGCAACCAGTACACTGCACAATTTCGAAACCAGGAATTCGTAAAATCACTGTCCAAGGCTTCGAAAATTATGTGCAACCTTGACAGCAGCCTGCTTTTGTTGAGAAGCCTTCCAATCCAGAGGCTCGCATGGTTCTCTTTGATATTGAGAAAGAAGCACTACAATTAGTTGGTTGTTAGAAGTCAAATGTGATTGCTACGCTTTAGTACTTGGGCACGCATGAGCTTGAACTTCTTTGAAGCAGTGCATTGTCAAAATTATTGTAACATATTTGTGAACGAGTAATCATTTATTTATGCCGAACTCCATTCAAGATCTTTTTCGTATTAGAATAGGGAAAGCCAAACTTTGGTCATCAATCCCTCCGCCTTGCTCCCCCAGCTCACCGCTGACGCGCGTCAGTCCCCTCCATGTCAGCAGCCGTCGGCGTCAGCGCTGATTCAGACACGGATGCGCTGATCTAGAGGCTCTTCCTGGGCTCCTTGTGGCAGTGCTCGAGGAGCAGGCTGTTAGTAATCTTGTGCATGTTTGTAAATAGATAAGCTTTGCATGTTTTCTTTCTGTTAGCTAGTGTGCGCACGAGCTCCAGGTTGTGGATGCCGTGCGCGTAGGAGGCGGAGGCCATGGCGTGAGACTCGCTCAGCCATGCGCCTGAACATGCAGTCGTGGGCATTTTTGTGGAGCTAGGGGATGGACACGCATCAATCCGCAATACGTGGATCACGCATCAATTTGGCCATTGGGCTGTTGTGACAAGTGATTTTAACTTTTTTATTTATAATTTAGTCCTTAGATTTTAAAATCATTATTACTTTTTGCTCGTACCTCCGATTTAAGTGATTCTTGTGGTCACCTATTCCTAACGGTGAGCACTATATTTCAAAGTGATTTTTATACTATTTTACCACTATTTGATATATTATTTTTTTGTCGTTGTGTAGAAACAACAATATAAGAAAAGTAAAAAAATAATTATAAAATAATATAATCAACATTTTAAAAGATAAAGTTCATCATTACGAATGCATGACCACTAGAATCACTTAAATTAGAGATAGGAAAAAAATAATAATCATTTTAAGATCCAAGGATTAAAAAGGACTAATTTAGTGCTTTTTAGTCCTTGGATGTTAAAATGATTACTATTTTTTCTTGCATATCCGATTTTAATGACTGCAGTGGTCATACGTTCGTAATGATGAGATTTACGTTTTCAAATGCTGATATATTATATTATAATTGTTTGTTTAATTTTTCTTATATTATTTTTTCTACACAACGACAAAAAAATAATATACCAAATAGTGATAAAATAATATAAAGATCATTTTAAAAGATAATGCTTGCCGTTAGGAATACGTGACCGCAAGAGTCACCTAAATCGGAGGTACGGGCAAAAAGTAATAATCATTTTAAGATCTAAGGACTAAATTGTAAATAAAAAAATTAAAACCACTCATCAAAACCACCCGATGGCCAAATTTGAACGGTTTTGATAGTTGGATGGCCAAAGATACCCAATTTTAGAGTTCGATGGCCAAAACCAAACTGAGGTAAGAGTTAGATGGCCAAAAATAGACTTTTTCCAAGGGAAGGAAATACAGAACAGAAAAGCTGCGCTTTTAGGCAGCACCAAACTCCATCGTGTTCGTGTTGTGTTCTTGAGTTGTGTTCGTGAGCTCGCGGGACGTCAAGAACGCCGGAAGCTTCCCTAACATTTGGTATCAAGAGCCTACTTCCTGAGAAGCCCCGTGCGCCATGGTGTTGGCGCCAGCCCGTGGACGCACGCCGGTGCGCAAGAAGCCCACGACCCACGAGAAGGGCGACGGCTCCGGCAACAAGTCTCCGCCAAAATTGCCCCGCCGATCGCCGTCGCCAAGCCGTTCCCCACCTCGCCGATCGCTGACCCGTTGCGGTACGCCTCGCCGACCTCGCACCCGCGACTCCCAACATCCACAGGAAGTCGTCGTCGAGCGTGTCATCAGGGAGTCGAGCGGCGGCGGCAACTGGCCGCAACTCACCAAGACCAACTACGACACCTGGTCGTTGTTGATGAAGGTGAAACTGCGGGCTCGACAACTCTGGGAGACCGTCGAGTGCGGGTACAACGACTACCACGACAATCGCACCGCTCTGGACGCCATCAGTTCTGCAGTGCCACCGGAGCTGGTGCCGACCCTAGCCACCATGGCATCAGCCCATGAGGCATGGGAGGCGATCAAGACCATGCGCGCTGGTGATGAACACGCACGCAAAACCACCGCTCAGGCTCTCCGTGGAGAGTACGAACAGATCGGCTTCCGCAATGGTGAGTCTGTTGAAGATTTTGCGCTTCGTCTGACCAATCTTGTTCAACGCCTGGCGATCCTAGGTGATCCAGAGCCGGAGGCCAAGGTGGTGGCCAAGTACCTGCGCTCCGTGCGTCCAAGGTATCGGCAACTCGTCGTCTCCATCGAGACACTCCTCGACATCAGCACCCTCTCGGTTGAAGAGGTCACTAGTCGACTCAAGGCGGCAACCGACGATGACCCCGTGCCTCCCCAGACCCTCGACGACAAACTGCTCCTCACTCACGATGAGTGGTTGGAGAAGTACAAGAAGACGGAGTCCGGGCATGGCGCGTCGAGCTCCAGCGGCCGCGGCAGGCGGCGCGGCAGAGGACGCGGTCGTGGTGCCGGAGGTGGGAACGCTGGCTCGTGGGCTGGAACGCCTGCATGCCAGTCCAACAGCAGCGATGCCTTCAAAAGGTGCGGCAAGTCGGGCCATTGGGCCAAGGACTGCCATGCCAAGAAGCCCACGGAGCAAGCCCAAGTGGCCCAAGATGGCGAGCCCACTCTCCTTCTAGCGGTGACCGACGTTGCAGAGGAGGGGATTTTCCCCAAATCGAGCCACCGCCGCTGGAGAAAGGGGAATCCGCTTTGCCGGCGAACCTCCCCGCCGGCCAACTCCACCTCGTTGAGGACAGGGTCTTCTCCGCCTTCGATGACTCCAGCGACCGGGACCCGAAGCGATGGGTCTTGGACACAGGCGCCTCCAACCATATGTCCGGATCCCGGGCGGCATTCACCGACCTGGACTCCGGCATCTCTGGGACAGTCCGATTCGGGGACGGCTCCATCGCGAAGATCGAGGGAATCGGCACCATGCTCTTCTCCTGCAAGAATGGCGAGCACCGTACATTCCCCAACATCTACTACCTCCCGCGCCTCACCGCCAACATCATCTCCGTCGGGCAGCTCGACGAAGGCGGCTACCAGGTGCTTGTGGAGGACGGTGTGATGCGCATCCGCGACGAGGAGAGACGTCTGCTTGCGAGGGTTCACCGGAATCCAGGACGACTGTGCGTGCTCGACATCACCATCGTACGGGCAGTCTGCCTGGCGGCGCGCACCAACGACGAAGCCTGGATCTGGCATGCCAGGTTCGGGCATCTCCACTTCAGCGCGCTGCGGCAGATGGCGAGGGATGGCCTCGTACGAGGCCTGCTGCGGATCGCTCAAGTCGACCAACTATGTGAAGCGTGCCTGGCAGGGAAGCAACGCCGCGCTCCGTTCTCGCAGAAGGCACTCCGGCGCTCCACAGAACCTCTTCAGCTTCTCCACGGTGACCTGTGTGGGCCGATCACTCCAGCAACACCAAGTGGTAAACGATATTTCCTCCTTGTCGTCGATGATTACTCACGTTATATGTGGGTGTCCTTGCTTTCGAGCAAGAATGAAGCGGCGGCGGCGATCAAGAAGATCCAGGCAACCGCCGAGAGGAAGTCTAGGAAGAAGTTGATGGCTCTGCGCACGGACCGCGGAGGAGAATTCAACGCGACGGACTTCGCCGAGTACTGTGGCGAGCTGGGTGTGCATCGCCAGCTCACGGCCCCGTATTCACTTCAGCAGAACGGGGTCATAGAGCGGCACAACCAGTGCGTCGTTGGCACGGCGCGCAGCATGCTCAAGGCCAAGGCCTTGTCTTGGCTGTTCTAGGGAGAGGCCGTCACCACCGCCGTCTACCTGTTGAATCGATCTTCTTCGAAAAGAATCGCCAGGAAGACTTTGTACGAGCTGTGGACTGGGAGTGCGCCAGGCGTGCAGCACCTCCTCATGTTTGGGTGCGTGGCACATGTCAAGTTGACCACGCCACACCAGAAAAGCTAGATGATCGAAGCCGGCGCATGATCTTTGTTGGGTACGAGCCGGGATCCATGGCGTATCGCGTCTACGACCCAGTGACCCGGCGAGTTCACGTCAGCCGCGACGTCATCTTCGACGAGGGTGCCCAGTGGTCATGGCCAGCTGACCACCAGGAGCCGGAGGAGTTCGTGATTGAGGCCTCGTCGAGCACGCCGTCACATACTGAACCTGCGGCAACTACTTCATCCACGGCGCCGAACCTCGACGGCGACTCCGACGGTGAGCTGCTGGATGTTGATCACGACGAAGACGTACCTCTTCGGTACCACCTCATCAACGACATCCTCGGAACGACGACACCTCCTGGCCACGCAGCACATGATCTGGAGGAGCACCTACTGCTGGCGTGCGATGTCGAGCCAACATCGTACATTGAGGCAATGAAGCACGAGTACTGGCGCCACGCCATGCTCGACAAGATGACGGCGATCCAGTCAAGCAAGACCTGGGAGTTGGTCGACCGTCACCAAGATGGATGCGGCCAGGATTGTCACCAAGTATAAGGCGCGGCTGGTAGCGAAAGGCTATGTGCAGCGCCAAGGGATTGACTTCGACGATGTCTTTGCTCCAGTGGCGCGGCTTGAATCCGTTCGACTGCTGCTTGCTCAAGTTGCTTGTGAGGGATGGGTAGTACATCATATGATGTCAAGTCCGCTTTCTTGAACGGCGTTCTGCAAGAAGATGTCTACATTGAGCAGCCGCCTGGTTTCATCCTCCAGGGCCAAGAGCGCAAGGTACTCCATCTTGTCAAAGCTCTGTATGGTCTTCGTCAAGCTCCCCGTGCCTGGTACTCCAAACTGGACGACTCGTTGCTGCAACTCGGGTTTCAGAGGAGTGCCTCCGAGCATGCTGTATACCTCTGTGGCACCGGCGTACGCCTCATCGTCGGGGTCTATGTGGATGACCATGTAATCACAGGTGGAAATCAAGGCGACATCGACACCTTCAAGGCTGAGATGAAGTCCACCTTCAAGATGAGTGATCTGGGGCTCCTTCACTACTACCTTGGCCTGGAGGTCTCTCAGTCAGAGGATGGAATCACTTTGTGCCAGAGTGCCTACGCAGCCAAGATCCTGCAAACAGCTGGTCTGAGTGGTTGCAAGCCAAGCTGCACTCCAATGGAGCCACGCCTCAAACTCAGTAAGTTGAGCTCAGCCCCCTCAGTTGATGCTACATTCTATAGAAGCATTGTGGGCTCGCTTCGCTATCTGGTGTATTCAAGGCCAGAGTTGGCTTTTGCAGTGGGGTACATCAGTCGGTTCATGGAGAACCCGACTACAGAACATCTGGCAGCCGTCAAAAGAGTGCTTAGTTACATTGCAGGGACCTTACACCATGGCTGCAGGTACAAGAGAAAAAAAGAAGCCCAACTCGTTGGTTATAGTGACAGTGACTTAGCAGGAGACATTGACACTCGTAAGAGCACCACTGGAGTCTTCTTCTTCCTCGGCGACAGTCCTATCACTTGGCAGTCCCAGAAGCAAAAGATTGTCGCCCTGTCTTCATGTGAGGCTGAATACATTGCTGCCACGACAGGGACTTGCCAGGGTGTTTGGCTCACAAGGTTGCTTGCTGAACTCAGAGGCAAGAGGATTGAGCCATTCAGTTTGAAGATTGACGACCAATCTGCCATTGCATTGAGCAAGAATCCAGTCTTCCACGACCGAAGCAAGCATATTGACATTAGGTATCATTTCATTCGTGAATGTGTTGATGAAAAAAGAGTGCTGCTTCAACCTATTGGAACTGTAGAGCAATTGGCTGACATTCTGACCAAGGCTTTGGGGGCGTGAACGCTTCTGTGAACTTCGCTCCAAGATTGGTTTAGTTGATGTAGGTGGCATGCGCAAGGATTAGGAGGAGATTTGTTAGTAATCTTGTGCATGTTTGTAAATAGATAAGCTTTGCATGTTTTCTTTCTGTTAGCTTGCGTGCGCACGAGCTCCAGGTTGTGGACGCCGTGCGCGTAGGAGGCCATGGCGTGAGACTCGCTCAGCCATGCGCCTGAACATGCAGTCGTGGGCATTGTTGTGGAGCGTGGGCATGGACACGCATCAATCCGCAATATGTGGATCACGCCTGCTTGTATGAAGAATAAAAGGGAAGGAAATAAGAGAACAGAAAAGCTGCGCTTTTAGGCAGCACCAAACTCCATCGTGTTCCAAGTGTTCTCGCGTTGAGTTTTTGTGTTGTGTTCTTGAGTTGTGTTCGTGAGCTCGCCGGACGTCAAGAACGCCGGGAGCTTCCCTAACACAGGCACCCTCCGCTGGGTGGTGGTGCTGCCGGAGCCCTCTGCCGCAACGGCCATCTCCGTGGGGGTGGCGGCGCTGCTTGAATCCGCTGGCAGGGACATCTTCGTGTTGGCTGGCACCTTGTGAAACTTGATAATTGCTTGCATATAGGAAGGAAAGCTCGGTGCAGTACATTGGGGCGAACAATAGGAGAGCGTCATGAGCAAGAAGCTCCAATCGTGAGCAAATAGTACACCAATCTCCACCTCCCTACTCTGTTCAACTTCATGGTCAAGGGCAATAAGGACGCCCTGTAGGCAAATGATTGCAAATACCACGACAAGGGGAAGCGCTACTATCCATGGCATCCTAGTCAGTCAACTGCTAATAATCTGATTGGTTTATATCTCTGTTGTTTAAGATAAAGACCACGATACCATATGAATTGGGGCGAGAATTTTTGTTTTAGAAAAGGGAATTGGGGCAAGATATGCTACTATTGATGAAGCATACTAGTTAATTATATACCACAGCACAAACTTTGAGCAGGAATGGAAACTCATATCCAATCAGACAATATATGTTACTAATTATGTAGGATAATTAGTTAAGATAGAGAGAGTAAATGAAATAACTATTGTATGTACCTTATATATAAACTTCAGATTCAGACAAAAGACGTCGTTTAGGATATTGACACGGTTTTCAAAACATAACTTTGACTAATCTTTTTTGCTATAAAATAGTTATAAAATATATTTAAAAAGTACTTTTATGATACTATATTTCAATACGAATCTACTCATACCATTTTCACATTTCTAAACTTACATATAAAAAATATTTGTGATCAAAGTTTAAAAATATTGACTTAGGACAATCTCAAAATGACTTCTTTTACAACACGAAGGGAGCATATAGATTTCTTTGGAACATGGTGCCTAAGCTATATCTATATGATGATACTACTTTAAATTCTTCTCTCTCATTTTAGATCTCATGCCGCGTTAGTAAAAATTGTAGTATTTCAGCAATGAATGCTATTATGATACTATCCTTTGGGATAACTTTAGGGGTTGTAGACATTTCAGTAAAACACTAATCCGCGCAACATTTAAGCTATACTACTAGATGCACTACCGGAAACTCGTAGTTTGTCGTGTGCCCGACACTTCACCATGTGCTTTTTTATTGGGCACACGGCAAACAAGCTCTTTGTCGTGTGCTAGAGTAAAAGCACACGGCAAAGAAAGGGCACAAGGCAAACTAGGTGTTTGTCGTGTGCCCAGAACCAAGCACACGGTAAACACCTAGTTTGTCGTGTGCCACATGATTGACACATGACAAAGTCGCGAGCATCGGCCCTGGCATGGACGTCTGTCACGACCGTTAGCCTTTGCAGTGTGGCCACAGTTAGGCACAGAAAAAAGACCGCGTATCGGCTACCTATCGCCCGAATATGGGGCTTTTGCCGTGTGCTAGCTGAAAGGACATGGCAAATACCTTTGTTTCACGGCAAATAAAGGTGTTTGCCGAGTATATTTTGTGAAACACTCGGCAAAAGACAATTACTAAAGCTTGGCTTAAACGAGTTCTAATAAAAAAGTTTTAAACTACAAAGTTGTATAACTTACATTGGTCATATCTTTATTTGAACAAATTGATGAAATTTTATTCACCAAATCTATATCTCTCGTATAGTTTCATGAAACTAGAGAAGAGATTATAAGATTTATGCACAATCTTATTATCAAAATGTGAATGAAAAAATGACCATAATAAAACTTGTAGATGTTCAGAACTTATTCAACTTTGTAGTCGAACTCATTTTATTCAATTTAGTTTTGCCAACCAAAAGGTGGTATGAATTTTTCAGATTTCAATTTTGAGTTTTTTCAAACGACCTCGGAGTGGTGAATATTGAGCCCACCACTAACTACAAAGGTTGTGGGGCTGATGAGGAGTCAATAAAGCATGTACTCATGGACTTTACAGTGGCCCTAAACAGATACATGTCCTTTGGAAGGAGATACAAATGTGATATATCCGTGCAATTGGTTAGATTTGTCGTGACAGATAAACAGATACATGTCCTTTGGAAGGAGATACAAATGTGATATATTCGTGCAATTGGTTAGATTTTTCAAGAGGGAGTTTACTAAAACAAACTCTAAATTGATGCATCTTCTATCACTACCAGAAACACAAAGTTTGCCGTGTGGTCGGCACTTCGTCGTGTGCTTTTTATTGGACATATGGCAACCAAGATCTTTGCCGTGTGCTAGGGAAAAAGCACACGGCAAAGCAAGGGCACACGAAAAACTAGGTATTTATCGTGTGCCACAAGATCGACACACTGTAAAGTCGCGAGCATCGGCCCTTGCGTTGACGTCTGTCACGACCGTTAGCCTTTGACGACTTTGCCATGTGTGTTAGGCACACGGCAAAATACAATGTATCGGCCAGATACGGGCTTTTTGTCGTGTGCTAGGCGAAAGCACATGGCATTGCCATGTGTCTAACACATGGCACACCTCAAATAAGGTGTTTGACGAGTCTATTTTGTGAAACACTTGGCAAAGACAATTACCAAAACACATTTTACAGGCATAAATGAATTCAAATTGAAACATTTTGGATTACAAAGTTGTATAACTTATCTAAATATAGAACTCTTTTATTGGTCATATCTTGATTTGAATAAATCGATGAAATTTTGTTACAAAATCTATATCTCTTGTATAGTTTCATGAAACCAGGGAAAAGATTACAAGATTTGTGCAAAACGTTACTATCAAAGTGTCGAATGAAAAAATGACCATGATAAAAGTTGTAGTTATTCATAAATTATTCAACTTTGTAGTTGAGCTTATTTAATTTGAATTAATTTTACCAATGAAAAGTAGGTTTGAATTTCTCAAATTTCAAATTTGATTTATTTCAAACTACCTCAGATGGAGAAACTTTCATAATAAAAGTTGTAGATTTCGATAAGTTAGGAACCTTTGTAGCTGATAAATTTTTCATCGGTAATCATCTTGCCAATGAAAACTAAGTTTGTACTTTTCAAATTTGAAATTCATAATTTTGTATAAGATCTCGGATGGAGAAACTTCCATAATGAAAGTTGTAAATTTTGAAAAGTTATGAAACTTTATAGTTGACAACCTTTTTATTTGAATTTGTTTAGATACTCTAACAAGCAATTTACATTCGATATAATATAATATGTGGGAATGAAAAGGGAGTTTGGACGCAAAAGGTAGTGGTAGACGAGGGTACGTGGAAGAGGGAGGTCAGGAGTTTAAATACCGACGGCCGTGTAGCACGTGGATTTTATATGAAAAATGAGCGACTTGCGACTGCTGGGTCGTTGGGGCCATTGGGGCCTGCACGCTTCACAACTTCTGGGTCGTCGGGCCTCTGGTGCTTCGGATCTGTGCCGTCCTCCGCCATTCGAGCCTGCCCCTATGCACCGCCAAGGTCTAGGGGTTTGGGGAGAGAGAGCAATGAGGAAGAAGGGAGGGAGCGGACTGAGAGGGAGGAGTCGAAGGGGAGCGATCGAACATATGGGGTTCGATCCCCCTGGTTATGTTCGGTGGAGACCCCTTTGGATAGGGGTAGTTTGGTCAAGTCATCGAAAATCTGACGTGTCTCAACTGGTTTTTGACGGCATTGGCTAACGGAGTCGTCGGGAGTGTCAAATAGGGGATGAAATTTTGATTTGGTGGCACATAGATAAGTCCAAAAGTTTGAGGGCCAAGAAAGAAAGGAAGCCCAACTTTACTAGTGTCAAATAGGGAATTTTGAGAGCAGGTACAATCTATCCTGATCTATGGTAGGCTGTGCACATTATTAGTACTGGATTGAATCTTTTTAATGGAGATGCAATAGGATTTGCTTATTTACGTCGGTCATTCAAACTCCTTTTTAACGATATGATGATAATAGGAACTTAGTTCAGTTTTTACGAGAAAGTTCCATTTCGTTTTTGAAGAAACATTAGTTTTTGTTGTGTTATCACTCTTTCTTTTTTCAACTGTTATATGCTACATGTAACATTTCTTCTCAAACAACTAATCTCAAATAAGAGATAATTCTTATGAAAGACTTTATAGTTACCATTGGATGGACATTCATATACTGCTCACTCAGAGAAATCGTGAATCTAGTTATAATACATATTTTAGTAAGTTACAGGCCTTTGTGACCAAGCTTTGAATAATTTATTTTGCTTACTCCAGTACAAGTAAATATTGCCACCTTGGATGCAGGAATTGCTTTATAATTTGGTCATACACTTTGTATTGGATCAGAGTAAGTGTGTCAGTCGCAGGGGTTGACAACAGTGACCATTGCGGACATTGCAACAGCGACAATCTTCTGCACTAGCTTATTTGATCTTGCAATAAGCACATCCTGTCATCCTGATACCTGCCACATAAAAGGAGATTGCGAAGGCAACTACGTAAAAAACTACTGCAACTCATGCAGCTGACCTGAAGTTATTTTCAGTAGTGTATGCCATAATGTCTGGAGTGTGATCTTCTGTACGATTTTTTAGGCCTGGATTTCCAGTCACATTAAGCATAACTGATTTTTGGGAAGTCAGGCAGGGGTCCAGAGAACTGGTTGTAAGAAAGGAACAGATATGTTAACGGGCTGTGCTAAGGTACTCCCATTACCTCCTAGGAGGTAAAAGCTCAAATAAATCACAGCCCTTGATTATTAGAATAAATAAAACAGCTAAATACTTAAAATGATTAGGAAACAAAATAAAATGCCGTCCATATCTCCGGGCGTGACGGAAGGGGCGCTTCCTTTCCTTTCAAATACAGGAAGCGTCAACATCCTTTCCTTCCTCCTCATTCGTTTCATCAAAACATGTTTTTTTATCCATGTTTGTTCTAATCGTGGGCAATGAATGGATTGAACCATGTTATGATACAGTCATGTTGTATTGGCACACCTAAATATCTTTGTCCCACAAAAATGAACGTTACACACACGCTAGCGTGCATGTATCTATATGCATGTTATTCCGTTCAAAAAAAATATGCATGTTATGACATGTAATTAAACATGACAAAAATTATTTCGTGCAAAACAATTTATATTGTGTGTATTACTCCTAGTTCTAACTGTATTGTGAATCACTTGAGAGGAAAAAGGAAAGAAAACTATACAATATAATCTCATGCATGGAGTTAGATTTAATAGAAAGATATGTTTCCTATTTTATGATCTAAAAGATACAATAAACATTAAATATATCAATTGCTTTTGAGGAGGTAATATGTCATTGGACCTTCCATCTATAGTCATTTAGGTGTACCTTAGCAAAACCCTATGTTAACTTTTGCAGGCTTGCAAGCCAGGACGGTACCTGACCTGATAAGTTGTTTTCCGAAAGATCAAGAAGCTCCAAGTTAGTTAATTCCTGCTAGCTCATTATTGCCTAGATCAAGAGTTAACAGAAACTGCAGTAGTAAGAACAATGCAGGTAAATACAATGCTAAATACCATTTGTGATAAACTGCTTAAGCATCATTCGGCACACTGACGGCGAACTGTAGGTGTAGAAATGACAATGAAGTCAGCCTGATTACACTCGTGGTCTGGAAATTGTACCCGCGTGCAGAGACCTTTCGCAGCCGATGAGCTCAACAGTAGATTTCCCGTTGACTGGGATTTGGCTGTGTTCGCTGACTCAGCCCCTTATCTGTCAATTGTCTTGTGGTCACACCACGGATGTAGATTTTGACGGGGTCGATTTCTCTTGCAACATGGAGTAATATCAAGTTATCAATTTCAAGACTTAATATTTTTTGTGCGAATGCTAAAGACTTAATATAATACCAAAATCGCTTCAAATACAAAATATATGGACCAAATTTTATGCACTATACAATACATACTAATCATTGGTCAAAGTTTAACTTTTCTCTTTCTAAAATAGACTTTACATAGGGAATACTTTTTTTGCGGGAAAAGAGTGCATATATTTATCGAGATATCAAAAGTTTACAATTCTCCAAGAGGTGATCATTTATACAAGCCGGTGTATTTGAATTCAGAGCTAAGGTCTTCTCCAGTGGAGCATTATTTACTAGCTCTTAAATTGTTTAGTCGATTAATAGTTTCAGTATAGTATCAAAATAGTGCAGTGACTTTGTTCTTTGTTAGCTCTTAGCCATCTCATAGCATTTTTTTACTCACTGAACAATGCAATTTTATATGTGACATCATTTTTGCACTCTTTAATGAATATGAAACGACTAAGAGCTAGCAAAGAGCCAACCCAATTGCAAAGAGCCAACCCACTTTTGTATTGACATTGTTTATCGATTAAACAATTTAATAGCTAGCAAAGAGCCAACACTTAGATGAAGCCTAAAGTAATAGGGGTTGGGCTCCGCCCCTGTGTGCAAGGAAGTACTAACTATTTACAAGACAAGATTGTAATAACGGCTGGTGTGCTAGCACATTGGACTAGGTCCAGGCTTCAGACGTTGGGAATCGAAAACTGAGAATGCAAAGCAGCTGAAGCCGTCCACTTCAGCTTGGGCTGTGTTCAGATTCAGGAAAAAGTACTTCTCAAACAAATTTTTCCTATTCATCTCACTCACAGAACACGCTTTCTAGTGCACTATTCGTCTAGAAAAAGTACTTTTTACTTCCAATCTGAACACAGGGGTCTTTGCGAGACAGAGACGACAAGGACAACATGGAATGGGCAGTTGCGGGAACGCTAACTCCACCTACGTACTTGTTTTAGTTTAATGGCGTTTCTGCTGATAGGAAGCAACCTGGAAATTTCCTTCTCATGACCGAACGGTACACACATCCGTCAGAATAATCGTTATAAGCACAACAGGCAGGATTGCAGGAAGAAAATTGTCATGTACGAAGCGTCATCTTTAGTTGACGGGAGGTAGCTTAGAGTACATTTATTTCCACCAAATCTGCGAGAGCTTGCATTGCAGCTTCTAATGGCGGATCCAGTAACCGCTACAGTCGCTATAGGATGGGGCATGAAAGCTGTAGGGTGGCTTGCCAAGCCCATCATCTCTGAGCTTTTCAAGAAAGGCGCATCCTTCATTGGCTTTGATGCGTCTGAGAAGCTGAGGGAGCTCGAACCAAAGGTTTTGCTGCTGGAGCAGCTGGTTGAGGTTGTTGAGGAGAGCCCCCACAGGCCTTGTTTGGAGAACTTGTGCCACGAGCTAAAATCAACGTTCCACGAAGCCGAAGACATTTTGGATGATGTTGACTATCACCACCTCGAGAGGCAGATTCATGGTGACAAGTTGAAGACAGATAGTCTGCGTCTGATGGACAAGTTCCAGTCTGCCTTGCTAAGCTCCCCACTAAAAGATATGGTAATCACTAAGCCGGTTCTCTGTATTATAGTAGAGTTAAAAACTAATTGTCAATCAAATCCACACATTTTGGTGTTGTTCCTGACAAAGTCTATCACCATAAAGTGCTTATTAAGAGAATTCATGACATTAACTAATTAGGCAGAACTTAAGAACTCAATGTCATACAGAGGCTGTAATAATGATCCCGATAACCAAAAATTATTTTGGACCTAAAGCTAGTGCCCAAATAATGATTAATCTTAACCGGAACGGGCACTTCAAAACTTGATCCCAAAACATGATATTTGCCAGCTGTCCACTACACTTTTGTTTTTTTTTTTGTAATTCATATGCTTATTATCTGCCTGTAGAGTTTTTTGGCGGTACAAAGTTTGTAATGTAAGTGCTGACTTACATAACAAACATATTCTCTATTGCTCCTTTGCTACTTGTACCTTTTCTATTCGCAATTTCGATAGCCAGAGTTTACCTGTCCTGGGCCTAAGTTGATCAGATGGGGCTGGCGGCTGGACAGGACTTAGTAGTAGGAATGCAGCAGTGGCACAGTAGTGGGGCTGGTTGTGGAGAGGCTTTATGCATATGCATGGGTCTTAACCGAGACGTTTGGAACGGGCGCTTCAAAAACTTGATCCCAAAACATGATTTTTGCTAGGTGTCCGCTACACAATTTTTTTTTTTGTAATTATAATGCTTATTATCTGCCTGTAGAGTTTTTTGGTGGTACAATATGTTTGTTATGTAAGCGCTGACTTACATAACAAATATATTGTTTCTATTGCTCTTTTGTACTTGTACCTTTCTATTCGCAATTCCGATGGGGTTTGTCAGGAATCTGCATTCCTTATGTCACAGACACCCAAAACGACTGTAATTCTGGGACGGAGGGAGTACACCACAATCCCAAAACTACAATCGACGGTCCGTTGGTATAAACGGCTTTAGCAATGGAGACTCAGTCGGCATAAAGTTATACTGGCAAGTCGGTGTAAGTCTAGTAAAGTAAAACCTATACCGACGGACACGACTTATACCAACTGACAGTCACTGCTCTGTGCATTTTTACCAATGGACCCATATATCAATACATTTTTAAATGTGATAGAAAACATCAAAGTTATTGTGCAGGAATTTCAAGAATTTCTGAAAGGATAATATATTTTCTGTCATTTGATTGAATGTTTGTCATTTGTGTACTTATCAATATGTACCTCGAATAAGATTCAAAAAATTTCACCAAAAAAATTAAATTTAGGCTCATATGTTCTATTCTAACTCATGTATTGGATTTTGATGAGAAATACAAAATCACTTGTAAGGAAAATACAAACTTCTATCTCCAAATTACCACATAATTATAATAAGACCTAAATTTGGTTAGAAAATTCTATAAATTGTTGTGGAAATATAGTTTTCGTCTATAAGCCTGCCATAAATAATCGAAATGATTTTAATAAAGTGTGACCATACATTTGTTTTTTTGAATGGGAAGTGTAACCATACATTGTTCACAAAATGATGCATCTCTCGTATAGTTTCTTATAACTCAAGTTAAACTCTGAAATTGAATACATCATAACATTCTTAACTTCTATGAACCTCAAATTCGGACACAACCTACGTTTAGCATAATATTAGAAAATATGAAGTTATATTGCCAATTATTACAAAAACATATTTATTTTTCTTTTATCTACTTATGTGGGTGGAAATAAACTATATAAATCAGATACAAGAAATAGAAATTCATATACAAACAAGTACCATTAAATGAAATATCATGATTTTAGGAACAATAACCTTTGAATTTGAAGTTCTTATGAGACAGAAATACCAGTTATCAATTCTAATTTTGGATTAAAAATAAAGAGGTGGACTGTTCATTTGTTCATTTCAATCCATTCATAAGCCCTTTTTAAATATCGCTAGTCGATCTAAACGTGCAGAGAGTTCATCAAGACTAGGTATACTATTAACAACAATCGGGCTAACCGTATCAAGATGGTTGTGAAGATGAACTTGCAGCGTCGATTACCTCAATTTAATCGCAGCTCATCTTGAACGATGGCATCACAAACTCTTGAACGCGTGTGATCGTGTCATGATCCTTCTTGAAGCCCTTCAAGAACTCTTTCTGGAGATGTGCTAAAACCATCAAATACTTCTGGCGTCCTTCCTCATCGAGATCTTCTATGTTAGAAGGGATATCATCTTGATCAACCTTGGATCCCATTGGGCTAGGGTCAAATAGATCGGTTACGAAAACCAGATTTTTCTTCCCCAGCGGAGTCGCCAAAATATGTTGACGCCTTTTCGGGTCAACAGACGATAAGCGCTAGATCGCGCGGTAGCCGGAATCTCCTCGTCGGAACTTCTGGACAGGGAGTCAGACCGCCTGCACAGGAGGTTAGACAGCCCATCACAGGAGGTCAGACTGCCCGTCACAGGGGGTCAGACCGCCTGTAGGCAGAGGCGCCGCGAAAGCCTACGATCGTCGCCTCGGGAGGGATCCCGTCGGAGGCGGCGAACCTAGGGTTGTTCTAAGGTCGGCAAGGCCACCTAGAACGTCCTAAAACACCATGGAGACGAAGAAGGAAGAAGAGGGGGTTGGAAAAGCTAGGGTTTGAGATAAAAAAGTAAAGATAAATGTGTTTGTACGATTGGGTAGAGGTCCTCAATCGGCCACGGCCCTTCGTAATATTCGGTGGGGAGATCTTGCCCCGTGGAGAGTAAATTCCATAATGAAGTCCCATCAAAATACAACTCTAATTCGGATTAGAACTGCTACAGGCGGTCTGGCCTCCTGTACAGGCGGTCTAACCGCCTAGGCCCGGGGTTAACCCTTGACAGAGCCATAACTCCCTAATCTGGAGTCCAAATCAGGCGATCTACATATGTATTTTGAACTTCTGGACGAGCCCTACGCAATGGTGGAGTCAAAATCATATTTTGAGTACTTTCCTACAGGCGGTCTAGACCGGCTGTACAGGCGGTCAGACCGCCTGGCCCATTGCCAGACCGGCTACAGGGTACAGCCGGTCAGACCGCTTGTTGCAGGCGGTTAGACCGGCTGTCGAGCCAGATCGGCATCCTTGCCATTTTCGGATGTCAACATATGCCCCCTGTTTCTTGGTAAAGCTTGCGTATCAAGAAACATTAATTCAGTCTAAGGGCAACCCTTTATTGTCGGCCATTTTGTTCTAAGAGCAATATCAACATATCAGCCAAATCCTTTCAAACACTTTGCCAAACACTTGGATAACACCTTCAAATGCCCTTGGCAACTGAAATTTATGAAATCATCAACTTGAAAGGATGTTACCTTTGCCTTCTTATTACATACTCGAGCTATTTTCTTTTTAGACCTGCTCCAAAGCCTCCAAACGCCTGCCGGTCACTCAAAGGACTTATTGACTAGAAACATGTCTAGAAACATGTCTTATTGCTAAACTCAACTTCACCATTAGCTTGAGCATAATATGGAGATGAATTGAGCAATTTAATACCATTGGATTCAACGAACTCACGTATCTCCTTAGATATGAATGATGTTCATTGGCAAATGAATCTCAAATCCATGTATAACATGCTCGATAATAAACTCAATCACCTCTTTCATAGTAACCAAAACAATCGGCAATTATTGTAAACCAATAATAGTAAACCCGCTTAAGGAGCCACTTCATCATGCGAGCCGATTATTGCGCACCACAAATTTCTTCATGAACCTCTGCCATAACCAACCTAGCTTGATCAGTATATAAACACTTTAAGAGCAAACCATCCGCGGTCCGACGATATAGCTCACTATCAACCAAAGCAAACTTAAAAGCCCATCGTCGGACTTTTCAATCCATTGACCTGCTAGTATCCTGCAAATACCACCAGAGGCTTCCTCCAAATACCAACATCGGCCTCAACAGATTGAGAGGCATCCACAGCCGAATCGGTCTTTCAGAGGCACAGGCGGTCAGACCGCTTGTCATGGCGGTTAGACCGGCTGCACCAGGCGGTTGGACCTCCTGTCCAAGAGCAAACATGTAGGCTTCGCAAAACATCGGCTTCTTTTCTCAAAAATTTCTTTTCTGAATATTATAGCCTGATGCTTGCTGTCGCAATACATTAGCTCTAAGATTATCTTCTCTTGGTACATGATAAATCATAAATTCATCAAAGCAAATTATAATGTCTAAACATTTATGAAGATAAATATTTAGAAATTCATCTAAACATTGACATGCTTTGGATACTTGCCGTACCAATAGAAAAGAAGCACCACAAGCTTCTACATGTTTTACTCCTATGTAATGTAAGATCTCCAAATCAAATAATAAAACTAATACTCGGTCTGAATAATTATGCATATATGATCCAATCGGTTAAGAGCTTCAGAAACAATATTGTTTGGTGATATAATTATAAAACCAACACCACATTCACCTTTGCAAACCGATCCATCAAAATGCAATTTGCATGGAGTAAAAGTAACATAGCCGACATTTAAATTAAGTTGCTCATTAATCAATGTTAAACAATAAATCGGCAACGATATGTCTTTATAAATTTTAATGAATCAAAGACTAAATCATATTCAATTAAAGCATAAGCCATTTGCCGATTCTGTCACTCAATATTTGGTCTATGCAACATGTATTTAATTATGTCGGCTTAACAAGCAATTATGCAAGTATTTCATAGTAAATAATGCCTCAACCTGGCATAAGCATGATGTATACAACTAAAAGCATACCTCATTTTGGCGTCCAATAATCTTCTACTTGCATATGCAATAATAAAATCCTTTCCTTCGGTCTTTTGAATCAAAACAGCTCCAATAACGCTTTCTTCGGCCATAATATATAGTTCAAAAGAAACCCTTCTCCTAGGTGCCCGAAGAACCGGAGGTGAAGATAAATAAGATTTTACCTCAAAGGCTCCTTGCTGTTTTGCCCTCCGAGTAAATTTAACACCATCCTTTGACCGAAGTAAGGAGTAAGAACACCTACATAGCTTCTCCAGGATCAAAATTAGGATGATCAGGATTTCCTCCATAAGAATATAATCACCCAAGTATGGGACATTAGCATCCATATCCATATGCTCTGGTGACGAACTGTGATCAACAAGTTGTTCATCGTCATCAACACTGGGAACCGATGTCAACTCGTCATCACAAACCATGCGAGCAGAAGAAACATCATTCGGCAGCATCTCTGCCTCAACCGGTCTTACCGGTTGTGCAGGCGGTCTGACCGCCTGCTCGGTCGACTTTGTAGAACTGGCGGTCTGGACCGCCTGTACTGCTGGCTTCGGCTAATCGTTCTTTTTGACTCTCCACTCCTTCTTCTGAGGAAGCATAGGTCTATGCTTGTTGAAAAGCTCTTGCTTTTCTGGCTCTTGCTTCTCTAACTCTTGTTTCTTTCTCTCCTGAAGACGCAGCCTTTGAAGTTTCCTTCTCTGCGTACAAGTCAAACCTGGAGGACACCATCTAGGAAGAAAGTTGAACTCGTTACGGCTAACTTCATGACCATTAGCAGTGGGAGTCTCCGACATAGACTTCTTAATCAGATTGTCTAAAACAATCGGTCTTTTATCTCCATCAAGTGTAGTAGCCTTTACTGAGTCCACATTCTTCTCCTGAACTTTCTCCTCCATCTTCTTAGGCTGATACACCTACTTTAAAACAGGTGCCTTCCTCTTCTGGGATGGCTGGTCTAGACCGCTTGTAATAGGTGGTCTGACCGCCTGGGCCCGATGCCCTTGACCAGATTGACGAACAGCCAAACGGTCATGAACGGGTAGTGCAATCCTGTCCAGAACATGTCTTCTTGGTTTCCTCCATCCAGAATGCAAAGAATGTTGTGACACCGACTGATACGGCACCCACATCACACAATTGTCATACCAAATTGGACTTAACTCCCGAGACACATGATAATACTGCACTGGCTTTAAAGATCCACCTTTAGGTGATCTCACTTCTTTTTTTAATGGCCGATCGCTTGGAACGGCCTTTTGCTTGGAATACTTGTCGAGAAGCATATCGAATGTGAACTTTGGCTTTATACCAGATCCTCTGTCTTTAGCCAAGCCCACTTTTGAAGCTCCAATCTCTGAACGCTCCGTTTTCAGCGCCTTTGGACGACCATGGTGTAGGCTGGTCTGACCGCCTGCTGCAGCCGGTCTAACCGCCCGGCCGGTCTGACCGCCTGTTGCAGCCGGTCTGACCGCCTGTAGTAGAGCAGGCCCAGACGCTGCGGTCCAGGTGAAACGACCGACCTTTGCCCCCCATGTCCAGAGGCTCTCAATGTAACTTTGAATGTCTCTTTTTTATCAGAAGATTTCGCACATGTCACTTCACGGATCAACTCCTTCCCCGTCAAAGTGGGTCTTTCATCTCCCACCACCACATTCTTCCCTTTGGTAAATTCGACTTGATGCGGCCGAATCAAAACCTTAGGTTGCTGCAAATCCAAAGTACTGACCGGGAAAGAAGTTTTATCCACCTGCATGTTATGAAATCTCAAACGGCCTTCATTTATAGTTGATTGAAATTGCCGACGGAAAACATTGCAATCATTGATAGCATGTGAATAAGAATTATGAAATTTACAATATGCATGCCTTTTCAACTCTTCCAATGCAGGTATAACATGAGAAATCTTAATGTATTCATGTTTATGCAATTCATAAAAAATGCGATCACATTTAGATACATCAAATGTAAATTTTAATTCTTCTTGCTGACTCTTATGAGCCGGCTTAAGAGATGAACAAGAATAATCTTCAGCTTTAGAAGGCCATGTAAATTCCGCAACATTAACATTATTATTATTATCGGTCAAAACAACAGATTTGCAATTAATAGCATGCATATTAGACCGACATGATTTAAGACCCTCCTTTTCTTTATTCATTCGGTTTTGAGCCACTTCAGCTCTAATGTGAACTTGAGCAACCGAATAATAATCACAATTATCAATTTTCTCTCTAATAGAGCATTTTAATTCTCTAAAGCATAATCGAACAAGATCAACATCAGAAATTGATAAATTGAAGCAACGGTTTTTAATCTCTTTAAATCTTCTAAAATATTGAGAGATGGTTTCATCCTGACCTTGTTTAACCGATGCTAAATCCTGCAACGTTGTTTCGTACGTAGCATTGGCCGCATCCAGAATTTGGCATAACGGCTAAAGGTGCACGCCACTCCGGAACAACTGTCACAGCACTAGAAAGATTGGTCTGACCAACCGCTGAGGGGATGTGACCGGCCGTACAGGCGGTCTGACCGGCTGAGGCGGTCTGACCAGTTGTACCGACGGTCTGACCGCCTGTAAGCATTGATCCAATTGCAATGACCGTGTTCGGTCTGGGCAACTGGATCAGCGGCTTAGTCTGACCATCAAGGGAAAAAGGCAACATACCACATAATGTATTATCGATATTAGACCATGGTATGATAGGCACATCACTATTATAAACTGATTTCCCCTTTTTAAGTATCTCTAGTCGATCTAAACGTGAAGAGAGTTCATCAAGACTAGGTATACTATTAACAACAATCGGGCTAATCGTATCAATAGGGGAAGATGGTTGTGAAGATGAACTTACAGCGTCGATTACCTCAATTTAATCGCAGCTCATCTTGACGGATGGCATCACAAACTCTTGAACGCGTGTGATCGTGTCATGACCCTTCTTGAAGCCCTTCAAGAGCTCTTTCTGGAGATGTGCTAAAATCATCAAATACTTCTGGCGTCCTTCCTCATCGAGATCTTCTATGTTAGAAGGGATATCATCTTGATCAACCTTGGATCCCATTGGGCTAGGGTCAAATAGATCGGTTACGAAAATCAGATTTTTCTTCCCCAGCGGAGTCGCCAAAATATGTTGACGCCTTTTCGGGTCAACACACGATAAGCGCTAGATCGCGCGGTAACCGGAATCTCCTCGTCGGAACTTCTGGACAGGGAGTCAGACCGCCCGTACAGGGGGTGAGACCGCCTGTCACAGGAGGTCAGACCGCCCGTCATAGGGGGTCAGACCGCCTGTAGGCAGAGGCGCCGCGAAAGCCTACGATCGTCGCCTCGGGAGGGACCCCGTCGGAGGCGGCGAACCTAGGGTTGTTTTAAGGTCGGCAAGGCCACCTAGAACGTCCTAAAATGCCATGGAGACGAAGAAGGAAGTAGAGGGGGTTGGAAAAGCTAGGGTTTGAGATAAAAAGTAAAGATAAATGTGTTTGTACGATTGGGTAGAGGTCCTCAATCGGCCACGGCCCTTCATAATATACGGTGGGGAGATCTTGCCCCGTGGGGAGTAAATTCCATAATGAAGTCCCATCAAAATACAACTCTAATTCGGATTAGAACTGCTACAGGCGGTCTGGCCTCCTGTACAGGCGGTCTAACCGCCTGGGCCCGGGGTTAACCCTTGACAGAGCCATAACTCCCTCATCCGGAGTCCAAATGAGGCGATCTACATATGTATTTTGACCTTCTGACGATCCCTACGCAATGGTGGAGTCAAAATCATATTTTGAGTACTTTCCTACAGGCGGTCTAGACCGGCTGTGCAGGCGGTCAGACCGCCTGGCCCATTGCCAGACCGGCTACAGGGTACAGCCGGTCAGACCGCTTGTTACAGGCGGTTAGACCTGCTGTCGAGCCAGATCGGCATCCTTACCATTTTCGGTCGTCAAGAGGTAGTGAATCCAAATATTTGGACAATCGTTATCTTTTAGGGTACATAACTTGGAAGTTGCTGTAGTATATCTCTCCATTGTTCACATCCTTGTCTGTTTATTTGGTTTTGCAGGAAACTGGTATGTCCAAAAATAAGTTACTGAAGAAACTGAATATAATAGAGCTATAAATGAGGCATGGAAAATATTGGAACGGCTGAATTTGTCCAGTAACGGCAACTGGAGACAAAATAATATTGCTACAAGTTTGCCTACAACAGGAACTCCTCCACTGAAAGTAATTGGTCGAGATGAGGATCGTGACAAGATCATAGGAATGCTTCATGGGAAGGAAGGCTATGGCGAGTCAACTGCCGATGATGGGCTATGCTATTCTGTACTTGGGATACATGGGATCAGTGGGTCCGGGAAATCAACCCTTGCACAGCTTGTTTGTGCCCAGGAGAAAAAGGACAAGGAAGAGAAAAAGGATGGCCATTTTGATCTTATTATGTGGGTTCATGTTTCCCAGAAATTTAGTGTGGAGGCCATTTACAGGGATATGATTAAGGTTGCTTCAGACTGTAGGTGTGATGGTACAACAAATCTTGACACCCTACATGATATTTTAGATTATGCACTACGTGATAAACGGTTTTTCTTGGTGATGGATGATGTGTGGTGCAATAATAATAAGGATACTAATTGTGTCCACAATCTACCACAGTTACTCTCTCCGCTGAGGTCTGGAAGAAGAGGAAGAAAGATCCTAGTGACAAGTCGAAATGTAGATGCATTATCAGATCTAGGTCCTGATGTTAAAAGTACTCCTATTCCAATCCTTGACCTGAAAGAGGATGACTTCCTTAAATTGTTCATGTATTATGCACTTGGAGACAGGACTAGAGATAACCAAGATATGAGCACATTCTGGAATATTGGGGCTCAAATTGCACAAAAGCTGAAGAGGTCTCCTCTAGCAGCCAGCATAGTTGGAGGACACCTACGTAGAAGAAAAAATAATGTTGAATTTTGGAGAAAAGCAAAAGATCAGGACCTTTTGAACCAGACTATGGGAGCTCTGTTGTGGAGCTACCAGCATCTTAATGAGCAGGTCAGGCGATGCTTTGCTTACTGTAGTATTTTTCCGGGGAGACATCGTTTGAAACGCGACGAGTTAGTTAGGCTGTGGGTAGCAGAAGGACTTATTAGAAATACTCATTCCCAGAAAATGGAAGATGTTGCACAGGAATACTTTGATGAATTAGTATCAACCTCACTTCTGCAACTTAGAATGAAGAGGTATTATTCTGATTACTGCTATATAGTGCACGATCTTCTGCACCATTTAGCAGAGAGGGTTGCTGGAGATGATTTCTTCAGAATCGAGAATGGGTGGACAGGGGAAGTTCCTCGAGGTGTTCGCCATCTTTTTGTTGATAATTATAACGAACAAGTGCTTAAGATGATTGTTGAACTGGAAAATCTGTGTACTCTCTTTATTAACAGAGTTGGAGTAGATACGCCACTTGAGAAGAAAGTGCTGGAAAGCATGGTGAAGAAGCTGTGCAAGCTGCGGGTGTTGTCTGTACGTACCACACAAGTTAAATTCTCACTCCCAGCATCTATTGGTCTCTTGAAGCATCTACGGTTCCTTCTATTTCGGATGGGCCCATCAAGCAAGTTAAAATTTCCAAGCACTTTTAATAAGCTTTACCACATCCAGATGCTAGATTTCGGTAGTTGCAATCTGTTGTTTCCCTCGGGTAAAGAAATAGTGAATCTTGTGAACTTGCGGCATGCAACACCAAATGTATCTGTCCATCTGCCGGTGGACATTAGCAGGTCGACATCTCTCCAGAAGTTACCATTCTTCTATGTGGGAAAGAACCACAAGTTAAAAGTGCTAAGGGACCTAAACAATATACGTGGGCGTTTGCGCATCTGTGGCCTTATTAATGTTGAAAGCAAGGAGGAAGCTCTTGAAGCCAAACTAGCTGATAAGGAGCGTCTCACGGAGTTAGAACTGTCCTGGAATTTTTCTAAAGAAACCATCAGTCCAGAAGTTGAAGCGGAGGTGCTTGAGGGACTTTGCCCTGCCATGTGCCTTGAAGCACTCAAAATCGAATGCTACAGTGGTGCCACATACCCTAACTGGATGGTAGATAAGCCGAGCGGCAGCCCATGGTACCTGCAAAAACTTGAGCTACGGGAATGCAGCCGATTGGGACCTGTTCCTGAACTTTTCGAGGTCTTTGTTCATCTTAGCTCGCTCACCCTTGCGAAGTGCACCTGGGATGCCTTGCCCGATAGTATAGAGCACCTCAAGTTGCTCAAGAAACTTGAGATATATAAGTGCTTGAATATTCGATCTCTTCCAGCACTGCCGCAATCCCTTGAAACGTTTCGACTCGATCGCTGTGATGTGGTGTTCATGAGGTCATGTCAAACAATTGGAGATCCAAATTGGAACAAGATTCAGCACATTCCCAGCAGAGAATTTTTCCCTAACTCGAGCTCTCCCAGTAATATAAGCGGCTTGAAAGGTACGTACTCAGATCCCTTTGACGCCTACTATTTGCGTTTTGCGTTTGGCAAATATGTGACTTCTATAATAAGAGCCATCATTATTGCCGATTATGTTTCTTAGTCTAATTTACTATCATTTCGAAATGCAGGCGTTACTTTTGGTGACAACGTTTCAATCATCGGAACATAGACATCTGCCTCCATGCATGTCAGCATGTGCCCCTTTTGTGAGTGATGAAGTAGTGCAGCTGAGCTGACTCATTCAGCATAAGCCAAAAACGGTGCAGAATGCGTAGTCAAAACTGATGAACACTGAATTTATTTGTTTCCTATGGTTGGACATGCTGTTGTATGATTAATGCTGAATTTTTATTTATTCCCGTGATATTTAGAATTATGGGAATAGTTTGTTCTGGATTGTAATATTGTGAAGTGATAAACCGTGATGTTCTAGTAGGGTTTGAAATAATTAAGAGGGATGAACATTGAGTCTATATGTTTATGAAGTTAGTAATGGATCAGAAGCACTAGTACCCCAGTATTGACTGCTTATTAAGGGGAAAATTATAACCATATATAAATGCAATTCATCATGGGACCATGTTATAAAATTTTGGATTACATAAATATGCAATTGCAACAAGTTCAGATCAAGAAGATAGGCATGAGTGTGGTCAGTTGCAACAACCAAATATGAGAATCGACGTTGGTCTCTTATGACAACATAAGTACGTAACTGATCTCTCATATTAGGGCCACAATAAAACAATAACGCCAGTGCGATCCAAGAGATTTGACCACCTAACAACCACGCAGCGCAGGAGTGAAGTGAGGGAGGGTTAAGACTAAAGACTTGGACCGGATCGAGACTAGCAAACGCAGTCGCAACGTAGTACTCGGTCAGGTGGCTGCCTCCTACCCAGCTGGATGATCGGCAAAAGGGGCTGCTCAACTCATTAATTAGATCAACTAAAAAACGGATTAGCAACCCATCTCTCGTCAGTCCATTTTTTCTATCTATCCTAGATTAGACTTATATAACTTTGGAGAGAGGTTTAGAGCATAATAACATAGAATTTGATTAGCTCACTACTAGAAAAACGAGCATTCATCCCTCGAACGTTAGTACCGTGTCACACCCTGAAATTTGGATTTTCGGGATGTGATTAGAAAAAACAATTAAATAAACAATTTTCATGAATTATTAAAACTTTTCCAACATTTCTTTAATTTATAGGAAATTTAGTGTAGGAAAATGATCAATTTTCATAATTAAATAAATATGCTTTATGTGGCTTTAATTGAAGTGTTGCATTCATGCCGTTGAATCTCATCTTTCTTGCGTATGAAGTTTTCAAAATACGTTTAGACGTCGATAAAATCTTTCCTGAGAAATTCCTAGAATTTTCTAGGAATTAATTCTCTTTTCCTAAAGTCAAATCTATTAATTGGAAGGCTTTAAATTCCCTTTTCATGAGTTCTAAATATTTTATTTAGGTTCTTAGTCTCCAACTCTATCTCTAGAATTTTTCCTAGGATTTTTGGAGCTTTGGAGAGAATTTTCCGTTGTTTGAATGCATCTTTAGAATTTTCTGGATTTGTTTTTCAGCTGGAAATGATTTCTCAAATAAATAAATAAATAAATAAAACCTTAATATTTTATCCCTCTTGGGCTGAGCTCGTCTGCAAGCCCAGCTTCCCACCCAGTCCGGCCTAGCATCCGTGAACCCATCTCAGCCTGGCGCGCGCTCTCTCCCTCCCTCTCACTGACAGGTGGGCCCTGCTGTCATCCCCAAGCCCCAATCGTCCCCAAGCAGGACTCCAATTTGAGTCCAGCGTCGCGCCGCGTCCCTCCTTCTTCTTGGCGCCCACGCCAAGGTTTCCTCTCCCGCCCCATACAATGCGCCGCCGCATCCTGAACCCTCGCTGCCTTGCTTCCTCGCCCTCACCTTGCCCTGTCTTCACAGCGCCGCCGCCATGGAGTTCACCGAAGCAGAGTGCCGCTGGCCACCCGCCACCTGATAACAAGCATGGATAGCCAAAGCCCTTCCAGATCAAGCCCACACCACCGCAGGCAGTGCCGCTGGCCAAGATTCCGGCCGTTGCGTTCCGTCGTCTCCACGGGTGAGCGCACATTGTTGCCCTTCCCATAGCTCCGCCTCAGTCTGATGCCCGAGTGCTATGCAGCGGCTGCATTGTTCTCCAATATCAAGTCATCTGTTACACTGATGCATTGCATGTACGTGGGGCATGCACGGGTCCTCCGTTCCATCATCAATCTCAGCGACGTTGTTGGCCAGGAGGGCCACTCGCCATTGTCGTAGCCGACCTTCAGGCTGTTCATGGTCACCGTGACCTCTCAGATTGCGACATATGCGCTCATGTATATCCTCGTCCATGCTGCAGAAGGAAGGCGCCAACTTGAGTCTGTACATGGGCTGATTGATGACTGACTTCTTCAATCTCACTTCATCGTAAGTTTGTTCGTCTTTCCTTGTCTATCTTTTTCATGTGTAATAGTTGATGAGATCAGACTATTGCCATGCATGGTCCCTGACGTGTGAGTCGTTGCTCCACTATCTACGCACCATCTTCAATCTGCCATCCAACAACGACAGGAACATCATCGTCTTCGCATCTTAAAGGTCGATTGTGCTGCAGGACAAATGTTCTCCATGCTTCGATCATTCTTTAATTAGCGTGGTGAGCTGAGCACAGCCGTACCTTCTTTTCTATTTGTGTCTTGCTCTCTGCCTTGCTATCTTGTGTCTTACCAAGAGACCATTGTCACCCTGCAGACCGCACTCACGCCGCATCTGCTCCATTGCTGCCGCCTCGGTCGCGCACCACTGCTGAGCTGCAGACCTCTACATCGGCTATTTAGCGAGCTAGGCATGCCAAGTTGCTATGCTAAGTCCTTGCAAGTCAAGGAGACTAAACAGCCGGTGCAATTATTAGGCTACGTATAGAAGTAAACAAGCATCCGCCATGCATGCAAGAGGTGAGATCATGGTGATGTCATGGCCATGCAATAATTATATTCCTTCCTATGACGAAATAATTAGGATGCCTATCATATCATAGTTATATTTCAACTTCCACGTCTGTTCTTCTTTATATATGATCTGTTGAGTAATAATCCCTTAATTCATCTCATGCAATCCTTGCTGACGTATGTCCATTTGCTTAATCAGCTACTTTCTTGATTATTGCTCATGCTTGTGCAATATTTCCTGATTATTTTTTATCTACTTCACTAACTTTTCTAATTAAAAGTAAATTAAGGTTTATATTTCGTAAGCAAATGATGTTAATATGAATAACAATTATTGAACCAGCTTTCATAATTAAAATCTAATTAGAGTAAACACCGGTTTTGTGCAATTTAAATTAATATGAATAATTTCCAACGTGAATGTGCTTTCAATATAACTTGTTTAGCCCAACACGATACATTAAGTTATTTGTCTAAATGTTCTCTCATGTTTTATTGCAAATTAAAATGTTTAATTGGTATAATCATTATATAAATAAACTTGATTAAGCTTTAACCCGTCTTTTCATATCAAAGTATAATTTGAATTAATTTGAATACTGAATATTTCTCCGAAGTATTCATCACATATCTTTCATAATTAAAATCAATAAAGCTTATATTCTTCTCTTTCTTTTTATAATATAAATCTTTCGATAGTTGTACCTTTCCAACCGGTGTTCCGTTTTCAACGTTTCTTGCGCTCTCATGATCGTAGTAACGAGCCCCATCATTTAGTACGTTCTTTTAAAAGCTTTTCTTTTGATTGGTGTATTGTTCTTAGTTGTATTTATTTCTTTGTTTGCATGTTTGTGCTTGTGCTCGATGTTTGCTACGATTAGAGGAGCATCGTTCCGAAGCTGTCAAGAACAAGAGTTGAAGACTAAGCAGTGGTATTCTTTTGCGGAAAGGCAAGTGTCCCTAACCATCTTTCTACCTATGCTTTATGAGATCATATGTGTTAATTGGAAACCATGGAGAACCACCCAGGATTATCCGTACAACCACAATACTATATGGCTCTGGTCTTGGCTAAGTAACTAGATGAACTATGTGTTGTGTTTGCACTGCTAGTGGTGGAATTTGGGGGCTTTACCGGGATGGCAGGTGCGGGGATTGGAAGGCGAGGCCTTGCCGTTATAACCGTGGTCTTTGGAGAGCAAACACATACATATAGGGAGTCTTTGGAAAGGCCTCGTAGCGCCCCTATGCAATCACACCTCGGAAGTGTGGTATGCGCCTTTGTGGTGCAGCATGGTTGGGTCTAAAGTTCCTCGGGACTTTTACGCGAATTGTGGTGAAAGTGCACAACTCTGCAGAGTGTAAAACTGTTATAACAGCCGTGTTCGCGGTAATGAACGGCCTGGACCCTTACATGATTAATATACTTGAAGTTGATAATTAAATTGTTCCGTTTATTTCGGTGGTCTTGCTGAGTACCAACCATAAGTGTACTCATCCTTGCTTATTGCTGCTTAGTATTCAGAAGGTGTGTGAAGTTGTTGAAGATGATGCTAGGCGTACTCAACCCCCAGTCAACTGCCTATGGTGAAGAGTTTAAGATTCCGCTGCTAGAAAACGTTTGTATTGCATTTATTTTATTATTTCCGCTGTAACTTTGTGTTCTGTTTATTCATGGAGTCTATCATATGTGTGAAACTTGATCCTGGCACACATATGAGATGCATCTGGTTTTCTTTCTAAAACCAGGTGTGACATACCGGTTGTGTTAAAATCCGGTACTAAATGGTCCCGAGCAGGGATGAAAGTGGTATGGATATTTCCCGTCCGATCGACCGACCGAAGGCCCTCAGGCCTTAAATGGTACAGACCGTATCCGGAACCGGAAAATCAATATCCGACCGTATTCGTATCCGCGTAATAAAAGTTGAATGCCTATTGCAGATATGTAATGTATATCAATATCCGATACATATCCGACATATTTTGTACTGTCCATATCCGAATCCGATCCGATAAAAAAATAAATATCTGTATTCGTATTCGGGCATATCCGTCCGTATCCGATCCGTTTGCATCCCTAGTCCTGAGGGGTTCCTGAGGGCCCTCGGACCAGTTAGTACCGGCTCATAATACCAACCGGTACTAAATACCGGCTCGTAACACCAACCGGTACCAAATGGTGTCATTTAGTATCGGTTGGTGTTACGAGTTGGTACTAAATGGTCCTAGGGGTTCCCGAGGCCCAGTGCATTTAGTAACGACTCGTAACACCAGCCGGTACAAAATGTTGGCATTTAGTACCGGCTCGTGTTACGAGCCGATACTAAATGGGTCCACGGGTATAGTTCAAAAGGAAATCATATCCCACTCAGTTACAAGTAATGCATAGGTGGCATGGTAGAGGAGGTTACATGCGAGGCCAGAGGTTGTGAGTTCGAATCCCACGAACCGCGCACGCGTATTTACGCGTGAGAAGCGTGTGTGCGGGCCTCCCAGTGAGTCTAAATTTTTTTCCTTATTTTTTTGACTCAAAACCATTTAATACTGGCTTGTGTTACCAGCCGGTACTAAATGGCCGACCCTGCTGATCCTGATCCTGTGGTCCCTTTAGTACCGGTTATTGCAGCCGGTGCTAAAGGGGCCGCCCATTTAGTACCGAAGCTCACCACGGCCCACGCGTGCAGGACCGGGAGGTGGAGGAAGAACGCGAGGCTGGCCTGGCGCCAGAGATGAAGAAAACGTAGCCGGGCTCCGGACATGTCGAGCTCCTTGGCGACGTCGACCGCGGCGCCGGAGAACATGTCCACGACGAGGGTGGCCGCGGTCGGCCCGGCTGTGGAGAGGAGGGCTCAGAGTGCGGGTTCGACACACGTGGACGCACTACGTACGGCCTCCATGATGACCGCGTCGTAGTGCTTGGACGCCACAGCCCACGGCAGGGAGGTCGACCATGCGGAGTTTAAGCTATACTACTAGATCGTGTAGACTGATGGGATGGATTAACGTGGAATTACATGGGTGTATGAAAGTTTGGAAAGCACAGGCAATTTTCCTGGTACAGTTTTCCTCAATCAAAGATGGAACACGTTACATACATCATCTCCTCATTGATGGCTTGCAACTCTCGGACTGCCTGACAAAATACACCACTTTTTGTTGCCGGGCTACGGCGATCTCATTTCAAGATGTGGGGTTTACACGTTTTCACTATGTGGTTCTTCTGTTTCTCTGTATATATTTGAGTACGAGAGCAGCAACCACCACCATATGCGCTCGGATGAGGTGGGCGGCGCCGAGAGGAGGAGAGAGAGGGAGAGGAGGAAATGGAGTTAGGGTTAGGGTTGGGTGCTGATGTTTGTATATATATTACGAAGGCTTATCGGGCCGAGTTGGGCCAGTTGGAAGACGGATGGCTTACAACGTCCATCTACAAAAATAGACAATTTTCGGATGCGGTTATTTTAAAACTTTCGTCTCTGAAAATTGATTTTTGGAGGCACACAAAGGCAACCGCCTCTGAAAATAAAAGAATATCCACCTCCGTTAATCCTGGCATTAACGGAGGCGGACATTTTTTTTCTATCCACTACTTAGGCATTTTTTGAAGTGTCCCCTAAAATGTTTTTTTAAGTAGTGATCGACCCTAGCGTGCACATCTATCACGGCCATTAGCCTTTGCGGTGTGCCCATAGTTAGGCACGCGGCAAAAGACCACCTATCTGCTACGTATCGGCGGAATACGGGGCTTTTAACGTATGCTTGGTGAAAGGACTTGGCAAATATCTTGTTTCACGACAGATACAGGTGTTTGCCAAGTATATTTTGTGAAACACTCGACAAATACAAGCACTAAAGCTTATTTTGAAGGCCTAAACGAATTTAAATTAAAATTTTTTAAACTACAAACTTGTATAATTTATCAAGATGTAAAATTTATATATTGGTCATATCTTGATTTGAACAAATTGATAAAATTTTGTTCACAAAATCTATCTCCCCCGTATGGTTTCGTGGAACTAGAGAGGGGATTATAAGATTTGTGCACAATGTTATTATCAAAATGTCGAATGGAAAATTGCCATAATAAAAGATGTAGATATTCAGAACTTATTCAACTTTGTAATGGAACGCATTTCAATTTAATTTAATTTAATTTTGCCAACCAAAAGGAGGTATGAATTTCTCAAATTTTAAATTTGACTTTCTTCAAACAAGCTCGGAATGGTGAATAGTTTCCTACCAACCAAGGGATCCTGCAGTGGAAGCATATTGAACCCACCACTAACTACAAAGGTTGCGGGGCTGATGAGGAATCAATAAAGCATGTTGTCCTCATGGACCGTACAGTGGCCAGAACATTCTGGGATTGAATCTAGACAGATACATGTCCTTTTGAACGAGCTACAAATGTGATTTATTCGTGCAATTTGTTAGATTTTTCAAGGAGTTTACTAAAGCAAACTCTAAATTGATGCATCTTCGATCACTACCGGAAACTAAAAGTTTTCCGTGTGCTTGGCACTTGGCCGTGTGCTTTTTTTCGGACATATGGCAAAGTGCCGTGTGCTAGATCAAAAGCACATGGCAAAGAAAGGCTGTGCTAGATCAAAAGCACATGGCAAAGAAAGGGCAACCTGGTAAACCAGGAATTTTCCTTGTGCCCAGAGCCGCACATGGCAACAACTAGTTTGTCATGTGCCACATGATCGGCACATGCCAAAGTCGCAAGGATCGGCCCTCGTGTTGATGTCTATCATGGCCGTTAGCCTTTGATGACTTTGCCGTGTGTCATGTGTTAGGCACACGGCAAATGACCACGTATGGGCCAGATATGGGGCCTTTGCCATATGCTAGGCGAAAAAACATGGCATTGCCATGTGCCTAACACATGGCACATCACAAATAAGGTGTTTACCGAGTGTATTTTGTGAAACACTCGGCAAAGGCAATTATCAAAACTCATGTTGAAGACCTAAATGAATTCTAATGAAAACGTTTTGAAACTACAAAGTTGTATAACTTATTAAAATATAAAACAATTATATTGGTCATATCTTGATTTGAACAAATAGATGAAATTTTGTTCACAAAATCTATTTCTCTCGTATAGTTTCATGAAACCAGAGATGAGATTACAAGATTTATTCACAATCACTACTACAAATTGGATTTTATGAGACATTACAGTTTTATTTTTAGACACGGACACAAAATCTGTGCGCCTCCGTTAATCCTAGGCATTAACGGAGGCGGACACTTTTTATTTTCAGAGGCGTTTGCATATAACCGCCTCCGAAAATCGATTAACGGAGGCGGACATTATAAAATAACCACTTCCGAAAATAATCTATTTTCGGAGGCGGTTGTATTAAGATGGGCGCCTCTGTAAATCGATTTGCGGAGGCGCACCTATTATAAGGCCCATCTTTGAAAATAACCAGGCCCAGTAGGCCCGACTCGGCCCGATAACCAAACTCATATAAAATCCTAACCCTAACCCTCCTCCATCTCTCTCTTTCTCTCGGGCCTCCCCTCTTCCCACCGCTAGCCGCCAATCCCCTCCCCCTCTCTCTCTCGTAGTTGGCGACGCCGGTGGAGCCGCACCCGCCAGATCCACTGCCGCCTCTCCTCCTCCTCCCCTCGCGCAGCTATCTCCTCACTCCAGCGGACGCGCGACTGTCTTCTCCCCTCCGGCGGAGGATCTGGTGAGGAGGAGGAGAGGCGGCGATGGATTTGGCGAGGAGGAGTGGTGGCGGCAGATCTGGCGAGCGTGGAGCAAGGATGAGGGGAGGCGGCGGCGGATTTGGCGAGCGGATCCGGTGGACGACGACGGTGTGGCGAGCTGCGGCTGTGGGGTAGCACGGATTTGTGGCGGCGGCACTGAGCGATGGCACGCGGTGTCACGCAGTGGAGCGCGCGCTGGCGGCAGCGGGCATGGGCGCCTCCTCCCTAGGTCCTCCTCGACACGCGTTGCTTCCCCAACAGCGGCTCGTGCGAGCGGTGACGGCAAAAGGATGGGCTCCGCAGGCCCATCTGGGGTTTTGTTTTTTTATTTTTTTATTCGATTAACGGAGGCGGTCACTTAACCGCCTCCAAAAATCACCTATTAACAGAAGCCCCACGCTAGAAGCGGACAGGATATCCGCCTCCGAAAACCTAAAATGCCCGCCTCCGAAAATCCTATTTGTAGTAGTGAATGTTACTATCAAAGTATCGAATGAAAAAATGACCATAATAAGATTTATAGATATTCATAAGTTATTCAACTTTGTTGTTGAGCTCATTTTAATTTGAATTAATTTTGCCAATGAAAAGTAGGTTTGAATTTCTCAAATTTTAAATTTGATTTTTTCAAACAATCTCGGATGGAGAAACTTCGATAATGAAAGTTGTATATGTTGACAAGTTAGGAACCTTTGTAGTTGATAACGTTTTCATTTGAAATCATCTTGTCAACGAAAACTTCCATAATGAAAGTGTAGATTTTAAAAAGTTATGAAACTTTATAGTTGACAATATTTCCACTTGAATTCGTTTAGAGACTCAAATATGCAATTTACATTCAATATATTATAATATGTGGGAATGAAAAGGGAGTTTGACGCAAAAGAGAGTTAAGTGTAGTAGTAGAGGCTATGTGTGAGAGGGAGGTCAGGAGTTTGAGTACTGTCGTCCGCGTAGAACGCGGATTTTACATGAAAAATGTGCGACTTGCGATTGCTGGGTCGTCAGGACCATTGGAGCTTGCACCCTTCACAACTTCTTAGTCGTCGGGTTCCGGTGCTTCGGATCTGTGCCATCCTCCTCCATTCGAGCCTGCCCCTATGCGCCGCCAAGGTCTAGGGTTTTGGGGAGAGAGAGCAATGGGGAAGGAGAGAGGGAGCGGACGTAGAGAGAGGAGTCCTGGATCTGTTCGGTGGAGACCCCTTTGGACTGGGGTAGTTTGGTCAAGTCATCGAAAATCTTTTTTTTAGATAATGGAACCAGAGTTCCAGCCTGTACACCATCCAAAGCTGGTGTACACAGCGTTATCGAAAATCTGACACGAAAATCTGACATGTCTCAACTATGGTATTTTAATGGAGAAAGCAGGTACACTCTATCCTGATCTATGCTAGCTTGTGCACATTATGTGTACTGGATTGAATCTTTTTAATGGAGATGCAATGGGATTTGCTTATCTACGTCAGTCATTCAAACTCCTTTTTAACGATATGTTGATCATAGGAACTTAGTTCAGTTTTTAACCAGAAAGTTCCATTTCGTTTTTTGAGAAACATTAGCTTTTATTGTGTTATCATCTTTCTTTTTTCAATTGTCATGTGCTACATGTAACATTTCTTCTCAAACAACTAATCTCAAATAAGAGATAATTCTTATGAAAGACTTTATAGTTACCATTGGATGTACATTCATATACTGCGCATGCAGAGAAATTGTGAATCTGGTTATAATACGTATTTTAGTAACTTACTGACAGGCCTTTGTGACCAAGGTTTGAATCATTTATTTTGCTTACTCCAGTACAAGTAAATATTGCCACCTTGGATGCAGGAATTGCTTTATAATTTGGTTATACACTTTGTATTGGATCAGAGTAAGTGTGTCAGTCGCAGGGGTTGACAACAGTGACCATTGCGGACATTGCAACAGTGACAATCTTTGTCACTAGCTTATTTGATCTTGCAATAAGCACATCCTGTCATCCTGATACCTGCCACATAAAAGGAGATTGTGAAGGCAACTACGTAAGAAACTGCTGCAACCCATGCAGCTGACCTGAAGTTATTTTCAGTAGTGTATGCCATATTGTCTGGAGTTTGATCTCCTGTACGATTTTTGAGGCCTGGATTTCCAGTCACATTAAGCGTAACTGATTTTGGGAAGTCAGGCAGGGGTCCAGAGAACTGGTTGTAAGAAAGGAACAGATATGTTAACTTTTGCAGGTATGCAAGCCAGGACGGTACCTGACCTGATAAGTTGTTTTCCGAAAGATCAAGAAGCTCCAAGTTAGTTAATGTTGGCATCATGGGGATGGTTCCTGTTAGCTCATTATTTCCTAGATCAAGAGTTAACAGAAACTGCAGTGAGCTGATCGAAGATGGAATCGTTCCGATAAGTTTTTTGCCATGCAAATTTATATAGCATAGCTTTGGCAGCTGAACAACTCTGGAAGGCATCTCCCCTGTAAATGAGTTCTGACCCAGGAAAAATACTTCCGGATTTTTCATATTAGAAAACGAAATTGGGATGTTTCCACTAAGATTATTTGACTGAAGCTTCATAATTACCATCTGTTTAAGGTTTCCCAGCGCATCAGGTAGACCACCCTGCAGCTTGTTTGCAGACAAATCTATAGCGCCATGTTCTTGCATTCGCTCAGTTGTGATGGTATTGAACCCACAAGCTGGTTTCCAGTCAACGAAAATATAGAAAAAATAACGAAACTATTTCTACATGGGCCTAGTCGACTGACCATAATCCTCGCTCCTATTAGTGTTACATGGGCCTAGCCTCTCCCACCTGGGCTGATCCGTCTGATTGCGTCATGCAGTGCCGCGGTGGGCCGGCATCCGCCATGTCCTCGGCCCCAGCGCTCGATTGGGCGATCGGTGCCTCGTCGTCTCCCCGGACGATGGGGGACGCCGCCGGCGGATGGAGGGAGAGGCGGGGGGTCTGGGCCCCGCTGGTCACTACTTCACTAACGAACCTTGCGGCGGATGAAGGGCATCTGAGAGCGCAACGAGAGGAGGTATGACATAATCCTGTCTCGGTTTTCTAGATCAGATCTTAGTTACTGCTCACCTTGTTAGTAGCCTCGGACCTCCATTGATTGATGGGGGAGTTTACGTCTTGGCTTTTCTATCTTCTGATGTCCATTGTTCCTCAGTTTGAGATTGCTCGGCAATTGCAGCGCGAATATGGAATACCCAAATCCTCGTCAGTCAGTAGCACGAATCTGGAAGTCACAGACAGACAGATGGTGTGTGTCGAAAATGATGTGTTGAATCAGGGCTCACGTGAGCCCCCTAAAACGACGGTTGGGATTTGCTTTGCGATTCGTGATCCACCACACGTGGCAAGTTGTTTATTTCATTTATGGTAAACCATCTGGGGTTACCGCAAACGATGGCTGACCGCGTGGGAGCAGGGGAATCGCTCGACGCACACGTGGGCGGGTCCCACCGCTCCCAAAGCTTATCCCTTCGTCTCCAGTTCCTCGCCACCGGCCGCCGCGTGCAACATCCGCCGCCTGCCCCCGTAGCAAGGCCACGGGGCCCGGCGACCAAGGTGTGAGGCGTCGCATCCACAACCGCAGCTGGTTCGGGGAGGACTCTAGCGAGCGCGCTGCCAGCGACGACGAAACTGGTTTGGAGATGTCTCTGGCGAGCGCGCGTCGGCGAGGACGAAGCTGGTTCGGGGAAGTCTCTGGCGAGCGCATCGCCGGCGAGGAAGAAGGCATGTCCACGCGTGCGAGAGATCCGTAGCATTTGCTGGTTACATTCCCTCCAATCGGCGATTTCATGAACCTTGCTTTTGCCTTGGAAGACTTGGTTTGCCAGCCAGCATCCAGATGGGCTCTCGGGACTGTAGCCTGATTCTTACATTGCTCATCTTGTTCTCGAGGAGCTACCACGATTCCGAAAGCTAACGCTGGTCAGAGTCGGTGATGGGGAGCACTCCTACTTCTGGCACGATCGTTGGCTCCTCAACATGACTCTGGCTGAAACTTTCCCGGCCCTCTTTTCTCACTGCGTTAACCCTGACATTACGGTTGCTGCAGCCCGGACCACTACGCTGAGGACTCACTTTCGCCCGAGGCTCACTCAAGTCGCGACCGAGGAATTGAACATCATTAAGAGTTGCATCTCCACTGTTGCCTTATCCGACTCACCTGATGTGCGCTCCCTCTACTCCCAGCCTGACAGACAATTCGACACGAGGGATGTGCCTAGAGCCTTGCAGGCAGACCACCTGCCCAATCCAGAAGCAATGAGAGTGTGGCAAACTAAACTCCCTACTAAGGTTAATTTTTTTGGGTGGCTACTTACTCATGGAAGGATTAACTGTCGGGCCTATCTATATCACCGTCACATCTGTGACAGGGAAGAGGCTAATTGTGAAAATTGTCACGACTCCCTTGAAACTGCCGATCACATCCTCTTCCAGTGTCCGTTGGCGGTGCGCTTGTAGAGGCTTATTGGTATTCACCCAGAAAATGGGAGCTTCACCTGCACCTGGCTAGTTGGAAGGGAATTACAGCTGCCACCCAAGCTCCAATATGATGCCGTCCTACTGATCTTGTGGCATCTTTGGAAGGCAAGGAATGTTAGGATTTTCGACAACCAACATCTGAATGAATGGGAAATCCTACGACACGTCATCAGGGACATGGACTTGTGGAGACGTAGATTCAAGCATGACCAAGCCCTTTGGGAAGCGTGGCGAAATCACATCTGTTCTTGTTTGTAATTTGCTCTACTCCTCTTCATCTCTCTGTAATCTGAAGACCTGGAATGCCGGGTGAATACGTTGTACAAGTACAATGCTTGTTTTCGTTTTGAATATAGTAGGTGGGATCCCCCCCCCCCCCCCCCCGAAAAAGTTTGAAGAAAGAATCGGCGATTTCTTCCTCCTCGTCGCCTTCTTCTCCGTCTCCGGCGATATTAGGGGATAGGAGTGGTTCCGAAGAGCCATTTGGATTTCGGGGGTTAGGGTTCGGGGTTGCCAGGGTTGGGAAGGAGAGATCCCGGCTCTAGAGGGATGGCTGGGACGGCGGCCAGCATGGCGGTGGTGGCGGGCGCGGGGCGGCAAGGCCGGCGGCGGTGGCGCCGCCGGCCGGTGGAGGAGGCCAGTTGGGAAGGGCCGGCGGCGGGGCGACGACAGGAGCGGTTCGGAAGGGCAGGCCCGTGGGCGGAGGGCGGGAGGTGGGCGGACGGCACGGCGGCGAGGTAGCCGCCGGCCGCAGGTGGCTGGGGAGTCAGGCGGGGCGGTGTTGGGAGAAAGAAGTGCAGGAGGTAGTTGACTTTTTGTGTCCTGAGTACTCGATCCAGCTTGTAAATCACCCGGTTAATCACCTTGGATGACCATATCTCGAGTTTATCTCAACTGTCCTTTCTCGGGGCTCATATGGTCCCTGACTTAAAAAATCCGCGTTGGTGTGTGTCAATTCGTATGGGTATCTACCCGGCAGGCGAGCATATTTTCGTTCAGTGTGTGTCGACGTAGGAAATTTCTAGTGCTCAAAAGGGGTTATTTGAATTCAGAGCTAAGGCAATAGGCCATATTCTGTCTTCGAAAAATATCACGAGCAAGCAGGGGCCGGAGCCCATTTTCGTCTCCACAGCGGAGCCCACCTGCCCATGTCCATGTGTGCAAGGAGTAACTATTTACAAGATTAAAGAATATATCGGCTGGTGTGCTAGCACTTGGGACTGGGTTCAGGCTTCAGACGCTGGGAACTGAAAAACGAGAAGACAACATTGAGTGGGCAGTTGTGGGAACGCCGATCGAAACGCCAGCTACGTGCTTGTTTGATATAATTTAATGGTCTTTCTGCTGATAGGAAGCAACCAGGAAGTTTCCTTCTCACAACCGAATGCTACATACGTGGACAGCATAAAGCGCAACAGGCAGTATTGCAGGAAGCAGTGTCCGGAGCGTCATGTTTGGTTGACCGGAGGTAGCTAGATCTAGTACACTTCCAGCAAATCACTGAGAGCTTACAGCTTCTAAATGGCGGATCCAGTAACCGCTACTGTCGCTATAGGATGGGGCATGAAAGCTGTAGGGTGGATCGCCTCGCCCATCATCTCTGAGCTGTTCAAGAAAGGCGCATCCTTCCTTGGCTTTGATGCGTCGGAGAAGCTGAAGGAGCTCGAGCCAAAGGTTTTGCTGCTGCAGCGGCTGATGGAAGTTGTTGAGGAGAGCCCCTACAAGCCTTGTTTGGAGCAGCTATTCCAGGAGCTTAAATCAACATTCCATGAAGCTGAAGACATGTTGGATGATGTTGAGTATCACCATTTGGAGAGGCAGATCCATGATGACAAGTTGAAGGCAGATAATTGCTTGCCTCCACATAAGAAGCGTGGGAGGGATTGGATAGAGAAGTTCCAGGCTGCCCTGCCGAGCTCCCCACTAAAGGATAAGGTAATCGCTCAGCCGGTTCTCTGAATTAGTAGAGTTTAAACTTAGTGTCCATCAAATCCACACAATTTGTTGTTGTTCCTGTCAAAGTCTCCCACATAAAGTGCTTATTAAGAGGGCAACGTATCCTATGAGAACTCAATTCCTGTGACAACTATGAAAACTTAAATCTAAGCCACATGATCTTGATCAAGGTTAATCCAAGGGGAAGATGGGAGGGGGATTTGCAAAAGTTAATCATACTTTTGCAAATCCCTCATTTCACCTCTCCGTACGCGCTCTACTTGGATCAAGATCGTGTGGCTCAGATTTGAATTCTCATAGTTCTCATAAGAATTGAGTTCTCATAGTATACGTTGCCTATTAAGAGAACTTAGGACATTAACTAAGCAGAACTTAATGTCATAGCAACGTTTGTGTACTAAATACTAATAATCCTAATAAACCAAAAATTAGTTTGGACCTAAAGCTAGTGCCCAGATAATGATTAATCTTAACCGATGCGTTGTTTGGAACGGGCGCTTCAAAACATGATTTTTGCTAGCTGTCCACTACACATTTTTTTGTAGTTATGATGTTTATCTGCCTGTAGATTTTTTTTTGCCCGTACAATGTTTGTTATGTAAGTGATGACTTAAATAACAAACATATTATTTCTTTCTTTTTTTGATACTTGTATCTTTTCTATTTGCAATTCCGATTGGCAGAGTTTACTTCTGTCCTCTCCATGGCCTAAGTAGATCAGATGGGGGTTGGTCAGGACTCAGGAGTAGGAATGCAGCAGTTGCACAGTACTGGCGCTGGTTGTGGAGAGCTTGATGCATGGCAAGAGTTGGCAGGTGGATTGACACTTAGGCAATTCAAACATTAGGAAAATTGTTATCTTTTAGGGTGCTTAATTGGGAAGTTTCTGTAGTAAATCTCTCGATTGTTCACATCCTTGTCTATTATTTGGTTCTGCAGGGAACTGGTATGTCTAAAAAGAAATTATTGAAGAAACTGGATAAAATAGAGCATATCATAAATGAGGCATGGAAAATATTGGAACGGCTGAATTTGTCCAGCATAAGTAAAGGAAACTGGAGACAAAATAATATTGCTACCAGTTTGCCTACAACTGGAACTTCCCCAGTGAAAGTAATTGGTCGAGATGAGGATCGTGACAAGATCATAGCAATGCTTCACGAGAAGGAAGGTGATGGACGGCCACACGCCAACGTTGGGCTATGTTATTCTGTAGTTGGGATACATGGGATCAGCGGGTCTGGGAAATCAACCCTCGCACAACTTGTTTGTGCGCAGGAGAAAAAGGACATGGAAGAGAGGAAGGATGACCATTTTGACCTTGTTATGTGGGTTTATGTTTCTCAGAAATTTAGTTTGGAGGCCATTTACAGGGATATGATTGAGGTGGCTTCACACGATTCCTGCACGGATACATCAACTCTTCAATTTCTACAAGGAACTTTAGAGTGCATAGTACGTGATAAACGGTTTTTCTTGGTGCTGGATGATGTCTGGTGCAACCAGAATCTATCGCAATTACTCATTCCATTGAAGGCCGGAAAAAGAGGAAGCAAGATCTTAGTGACAACTCGAAATGCAGATGCATTGTCAGATCTAGGTCCTGATGTGAAAATTACACCAATTCCAATCCAGGACCTGTATCAAGGTGACTTCCTTAATTTGCTCATGTATTATGCCCTTGGAGACAGGAATAGAGACGATCAAGATGTGAGCACACTCTGGAGTATTGGGGCTCAAATTGCAGAAAAATTGAAGAGATCTCCTCTAGCAGCCAGTATAGTGGGAGGACAGCTACGTAAAAGGAAAAATATTGAATTTTGGAGAAGAGCAAAAGATCAGGACCTTTTGGACGAGACAATGGGAGCCCTGTCATGGAGCTACCAGCATCTTGATCCACAGGTCAGGCGATGCTTTGCTTACTGTAGTATTTTTCCGGAAAGACATCCTTTGAGACGTGATGAGTTAATTAGACTTTGGGTGGCAGAAGGATTTATCAGAAATAGTAATTCAGGGAAGGAACTGGAAGATGTTGCACAAGAATACTTTGATGGACTAGTATCAACCTCATTTCTACAACTAGGGGCAAATAGTGATTTTTGCTTCAGAAAGGATCTGGGTGGCAGAAGGATTTATAAGGACTACTATATTATGCACGACCTGCTGCACCTTTTAGCAGAGAGAATCGCTGGTGGTGATTGCTTCAGAATCGAGAATGGCTGGACAGGAGAAGTTCCTCGAGGTGTTCGCCATCTTTTTGTTGATAAGTCTAATGGAAAAATGCTTGTTAAAAGAATTTTTGAACTGGAAAACCTGCGCACTCTCTTCATTAATAGTATTGAAGTGGATATTCCACTTGAGCAGGAAGTACTAGACAACATGTTCAAGAGGCTACGGAAACTGCGGGTACTGTCGGTAAATTTGAGATGGAAACCAACTTTCTCACTCTCAGCATCTATTGGTCTCTTGAAGCATCTACGCTTCCTTGCTTTTCGGGTGGCCGGCCCATCATGTGGACTATGTTTACCAATCACCTTTAATAAGCTTTACCACATGCAGATCCTTGATTTTGGTGACTGCAGACATTTGACATTTCCCTTTGGTAGACAAATGGTCAACCTTGTCAACTTGCGGTATGTAGCATCAATTGTCTGTTTTAAGAATCTGCTGGACATTAGCAGGTCGATATCTCTGCAGAAGTTACCATTCTTCCGTGTAAGAAAGGACCACAAGTTAAAACCGTTAAAGGACGTAAACAAGATCCGTGGGAGTTTGCACATCACTGGTATTGGTAATGTTGAAAGCAAGGAGGAAGCTCTTGTAGCCAAGCTAACTGATAAGGAGCGTCTCACAGCGTTAGAACTGGACTGGTGTGTTGGTCAAAAGATCGTCAGTCCAGAAGTTGAAGCAGAGGTACTTGAGGGACTTTGTCCTCCCATGTGCCTTGAAGCACTGAGAATCAAATACTACAGTGGTGCCACATACCCTAACTGGATGGTAGATAATCCGAGCGGCAGCGAATGGTACCTGCAAAAACTTGAGTTCTGGGAATGCAGCCGATTGGGACCTGTTCCTGAACTTTTTGAGGTCTTCATTCATCTTAGCTCGTTCTCCCTTTCTGTGTGCAACTGGGATGCCTTGCCTGATAGTATAAGGCACCTCAAGATGCTCAAGAAACTGAAGATATATAAGTGCTTGAATATTCGATCTCTTCCGGCACTGCCCCAATCCCTTGAAACGTTTCGCCTCGATCACTGTGATGTGGCGTTCATGAGGTCATGTCAAACAATTGGAGATCCAAATTGGAAAAAGATTCAGCACATTCCCAACAGAGAATTTCTACCTTACTCGAGCTCTCCCAGTAATACAAGCAGCTTGAAAGGTACGTACGCAGATCCCTTTGACGCCTACTATTTATATTTTGCATTTGGCAAATATGTAACTTACTCCCTCCGTTCCAAATTATTAGTCATCCTAGGTGTCATTTTAAGTATTTAAATTCATGTATTTTTTATGAACCTAGACATATACTTATCTAAATTCATAACATCTTTAACGAATCTGGTAAAAAGTTAAGATGACTAATAATTTGGAAGGGAGGGAGTATATAATAAGAGCCATTATTATTGCCGATTATGTTTCTTAGTCTAATTTGCTATCATTTCGAAAAGCAGGCGTTACTTTTCGTGACCATGTTTCAATCATCGGAGCTTGAGACAGCTGCCTCTATGCATGTGTGCCTTTTGTGACTTTGTGAGTGATGAAGTAGTGCAGCTGACTCATTCAGCATATGCCAAAAACTGTGCAGAATGCGTGACCAAAACTGATGAACACTTAATTTATTTGTTTCCTATGGTTTGACATGCTATTCTATCATTACTGAATTTTTATTTATTCCCGTGATATTTAGAATTATGGGAATAGTTTGCCCTGGATTGTAATACTGTGAAGTGATAAACCCTGACGTTGTAATATGCTTTGAAATAATTCGGAGGGATGAACATTTAGTCTATATGTTTTATGGAGCTTGTAATATTTCAGAAGCACCAGTACCCCAGTACTGACTGTTTATTGAGGGGAAAATCGGAACCATATATAAATGCAATTCATCATGAGTCCATGTTATAAAAGTTTGGATTACATACTCCCTCCGTCCCAAAATAGATGTCATTCTCGCTTCCCAATAAAAACAGCATCTTTGAGCATTAGTCAATTATATATAAAATAATATTAATATCTATAGTACATCATTAGTACCATTAGATAGATATTTGAATCTAGTTTTTTAACAAATTTATTAGATATATAAATATTACATATATTTTTCTACAAATTAAGTCAAAGTTGAGAAAGTAACACGTGCACGCATCCCATAGCGTCATCCTTTTAGGGACGGAGGGAGTAATATGCACTTGCATGATGGTGTCAATGCTGCCACCTCCGCCGCCATGACACCATCATCGTTGTCATACCTGTCCAACGTCCCGGCAAGCTTCAACAGCTTCTCCAGCTGGCCACCACCAGCCTCTTACACCGAGTTCCAATGGCAGTACGTCACGAACCGCCCACGGACGCGTGTGCTGGCACATCGCGCTGCGGCGACTACGAGTCACCTCCCATGAGCACGGCGCCAAAAATCATCAGGGAGGAGCACATCCAGGTCCGGCTCCGGTCAGGGTCGGCGCGGCTGAGGAGAGGAGGGCTCGGAGGTGCGGGTTGGAGACGCGGACGTACTACGTACGATCTCCATGATGAGCGCGCGCGTCGTAGTACTTGGATGCCACGGGAGGGAGGTCGACCTTGCGGAATTGGTGGAAGGAGATGGATGGATGTGAAAAGTAATTTGATCCCTCTTGCATTTGTTTACATGTACAACTTGCAATTTTGCCTTAACTAGTGCCTCTATACACTTGTGTGCTGTTATTGGGGCCTTGGAGAAGTAACTTATATGCTTGAGGTGGGTTTATACATGGTGATGAGAAAGGACTAAGTGATATACATTGGTAAGATCAGACAGTATAGACAATATTCTCGACTATTTGCTGTACATCTGTTGATAGTATTATTGACTTGATTACTTATAGAATCGCCTAAATCAAACGCCTCATCACAGCCGGTTTTGAGACAACCGGCTGTAAAAGGTCATCACAGCCTGCGTTGCTCTTATCACAGCCGGTTTGTATTACCAACTGGCTGTGATGAGGGGTGAGGGCAACGCAGCCGGTTCCAGCTACGAACCGGCTGCGTTGCTACTCATCGTAGCCGGTCGGTGGTTGGAACCGGCTGCATTGAGGGGCTCATCAACATAGCCGGTTCTAGCCACGAACCCACTGTGTTGCTACTCATCACAGCCGGTTGGAGCCCCGAACCGTTTGTGTTGATCAACGCAGCCGGTTCTATATGCATAGGCACTTGGCAAATACATTTTTTAAAGCCCTAAACGATGTCAAATTGAAAAGTGTACAACTACAAAGTTGTATAATTTCTCAAAATGTAAAACTTTTATATTGGTCATTTGTTCATAGGAAAAAGTGGTAGTAAAAGTGTTCACAAATCATACATCTCTCATATAGGGTTTAGGGTATGAAACTAGAAGAGAGATGTAGGATTAGTGAACACTTTTATTATCATTGTATCGTATGAACAAATGATCAAAATAAAAGTTGTAAAACTCGAAAAGTTATAAAATATTCTAGTTGACAATATTTTCATTTGAATTCGAATTGTCAACAAAAAAAAGTTTAAAGTTATTCAAATTTGAAATTTAAATTTCGCAAATGACCTCGGATGGAAAAACGGACAACAAGAAAGTTGTAGCGTTTGAAAAGTATTGAAACTCTATAGTTGACAACTTTTAATTTGAATTTGTTTAGGCCCTCAAATAAGTCATTTACACTTGAATGAAAATATGATATAGTCACATGTGATGGTCTAGCGTAGTGGTAAGAGAGGGTACATGCGACCGGGTTTGAATCCCAGCTAACGCGTAGCACGCAAAAAATCTTGCGACTTGGCAGGGCTCGAGTGACTGTCCGGTGGGGTCCCTGCTCCAATTAAACAAGTTTTTGCTATTTTTTCGCTCCTGATGATGCAGTCCCGGACACCCTCATCACAGCCAGTTCTAGCCACCAACCGGCTGTGATGAGGGTGTATCACAGCCGGTTGGGAGCCGGCTGTGTTGCCTGAAGGAACACAGCCGCTGGGAATCAAACGGTTCTCAAAACCGGCTGTGATGGGGGTTTCCCAACCGGCTGTGATGAGTATTCTGTAGTAGTGTTTTGTACCACTGACTTTACCTGAAGCTGTACCAAAGGCTAAATTCCAAAATAGCTTATTGCGTGGAGCAGCTCTAAAGCCATTTTCAAATTTGTACTGTGAAGGTGGATCCCAACATAGTGGCTTAGTCCCTGATCACATACAAGGTAGAAGTAAAACACCCAAAATTTTCATCCGGAGTCACATTTCGCCACAAGCTTTGATGGCGACAGATGATTGCAAATGCCAGGATGAGGAAAAGAGCTACTTTCCATAGCGTCCGAGTCATGTGCTAATACGTATCTTATAGAAACCAACCTCCCGTGGGATCTACAAAAGTGCCTTTGCAAATTACCCCTCCCACCTTCCCTGAACGTGCCCTTGGATCAACATCGTGTGACCCAGATTGAAATTTCCATAGTTTCCACGAGAGGTTGGTTTCGACCAGATATCTCTATTGATGCTCGTTTCAGATAAAGACCACGATACCATAAGAATTGGGCAATATTGTTTTAGAAAAGGAAATCGGAGCAAGATATATATGCTACTATTGATGAAGCAAGCATACTAGTTAATTATATATTTATACACCGGAGTACAAACTTTCAGCAAGGATGGATACTCACATATCCATCAGACAATATATGTTACCACTTATGTAGGATAATTACTCAAGATAGAGAGAGTAAATGAAATAATTATTCTATGTACCTTATATGTACTTCAGATTCAGACAAGATATGAAGGCATTATATATAGGTCACTTCTTTGGAGTGATGATACTACTTTAATTTCTTCCCTCTCGTTTTAGATCTTGTGCCGCGTTAGCAAACGTTATAGTACTTCAGTGTTGAATGGTTATCGTACTATTCTTTGGGATTAACCTTAGGGGCCCCTTTGGCATTTTGCTAAAAGACTAATCTGCGCAGCATTTAAGCTATACTACTAGATCATAGTGTAGACTGATGGGATGGATTAACGTGGAATTACACGGGGGTATGAAAGTTTGGTACAGTTTTCCTCAATCAAAGATGGAACACGTTACAATGATCATGCTTTGATCGAAGTACTAATTATCTGAACACTACTCATTCAAGACCCTTGTCACGGACTTCAGGGGCAATTTGAACCATAACCTGGAACAGAAAGTACGAATAAATGATTACTGATTCTTAACTTATTCGATAGTTGCATGGTTTTCAGAACTTTTATCAGAAGGATGGTCAAAAGTTATAATTTTTACCTGACGAGGATGCAGACGAGTGCGAACGAAAGATGAAACTTGTGTGCAATAATTTTTAAGAAATTTTGTCACTGCTTGTTCGAAGTATTTCTCCTTTTCGGCAGCTGTAAATCGGTCAAAGACACACTGCATCATCCCCTCATTGATGGCTTGCAACTCTCGGACTGCCTGACAACATGCACCAGCTTTTGTTGCCGGGCTACGGCGATCTGATTTAAGGATGTGGGGTTTACACGTTTTCACTATGTGGTTCTTCTGTTTCTCTGTACATATTAGAGTACGAGAGCAGCAGCCTCCACCACTCACAGGATCTAGGGAAATTATTGCCAAGACTACGAGGATAACAGCTACTTTGCCAGGTAACATATCTCTCTCTCTCTCTCTCTCTACTAATGCAGCATATGCTGAATAGCTTTGTGCGAAACTCAAGGTTATGTCTAGTACTGCAGCGTACCATTGCGGCCTTGCCTTATATACCCAAACTTGACTGCTCGTGTGCTTCAACCTTTGTCGACTGAAATGTATATAGAAGAAATAAGGGATACCCTATGGCGAAGGCAAGATATATGCTATCATTTATCAAGAGATTTGTAGAGGTGTTTAATATCTCTTTAATATCAGAGATATTTATTTTAGCTTCAAGGAATCCTCACCACATTTTTTTCTCCATGTGAAGTAAATAAGTTTCATACACTACTCGCTGAGCATATCATTCATATTGGACCGTTCATGAGAAACCTTCTCATAGCTGAGGCATGGCTGAAAACCCTCAATTAATTATACAAGATCGTACTCAGTTTTGAAAAATCATCATTCAATTTTTATTAATGTTCATACTGCGATATTGATATTGCAACAAGACATGTAAAACTTTAGGATATGGAGAAGAGTTTTAATATCCATGCGGATATGGATAACCCGAATATGACTGTGTGCGGATGTGGAGTAGGATATGGAACTACAAAATCCTATATGGATTATCCAACAATTGAACGTGAATTATCTGAGACTTATAATGGGACATACGACTATTTTAATAAGTCAAATAGTACAAATCAGAAATAAATGCAATATTTTGTAGCTTACAAGCATTAAAGACATTTTAGGTGTAATTTGTGATTTCATTTGGGAAAATTAGATTCATAGCATTGAAAGATCCTAGATTCTAGAAAATACAATTTGAACATTGTCGTTCTGTTAACAACAAGCGTTGTCAATACTGTCTAACTTCCTTTCTCTTGCCGTCTTGTGTCTCTCTGGAGGCCTTTCTCACTGCCCCCGTCATCCCCAAGCGCCACCCACTGCTACACGAAGTCAAGTCAGTGGGGGAGAAAGAATCGAGTAGAGATGGCCTGAGGGAGTGTTGGCACTCCTTATTGGCTAATATGAAAAACTCTGCACGTGCATAGAGACCAATGGAGCTTTTCACCAGGGGAGCAAAGCCTGGGATATCAAATCCAAGAAATACTAGACGCGACTAACCCTAAAACTTATAAACCGGACCCCACTAGGGAAGAAAAGGAAAGAGGATAGAGGGCCTAACACCATATAACTTACTCAAAACTTTAATAACTAACAATCCACTATCTCCTTTGGTGGCTGCAAGAGGAAGGGTATTAGAAAGGGATGAGCGGGGTACCCAATGCAAACTGCTATTACTACTATAAAAACACTCGAACATGGTGGACTAAACGGAATGGATAGGGACAAGGGACGGTCAAGGCTGTTAGCACCTGCTGCATGCTAAGGCAAGAAGATGGTGGTGACACCATGAGGCAAAATTCAATAGTTTGATAGCTTAGGCATTCCTTAGCTTCGGCAAAAGTCAATAGTTTGATAGCTTAGAAATCCGCAAGGGGTTAGCCAAGCGGTAGATTTAAGATGGTGGTGACACCGGGAGACGTAAGGTTTATACAGGTTCGGGCCGCTGGAGCGTAATACCCTACGTCATGTGTCGGTGGTGTTGTTTGTATTACAATGGATGGGTGTACAAGCACGAGTGCTGTAGGCTATGATTCGAGATTAGATGTCTAAGGGGGTCATCGTAGGCCGCCTTATATAGTCTAACATCCTAGGGTTTACAAGTCGGTTTGATCTAATCATAGTCAGGTACGATGTAGCTGATCTCCGGCATCTTTGGGATATCTTGACGTTAGTTGACCAGAGTCCTGAGTTATCAGTCATCTCTTTCTTGGCCGGCACGGCATGGAACGATCCATGCGACTGGGTCATCAGAAGTGGGCCTCGGTCCATGGGCACTCGGCCTGCTTGTCAGAGATGGGCCCAAGGCCTGCTTGTCAGAGATGGGCCCAAGGCCTGCTTGTCAGAGATGGGCCCAAGGCCTGCTTGTCAGAGCGGGTCATACTGGGCCCTAGGGTATCCATATCCGTCAGGCCGAGGTGGGGTCGAAAGGCCAGGGCTTTGCCCCCAAAATGGCCTATTTTGTTGCTTCAACATCCTGAGATCAAATATTCAACAAAACTTATGGAAGTTGTCAGCATAAATCACTTTTACTTCATTTTGGCCTTAGGAGTATGAAATCAAGATAAATGATGGTGGTAAAAGTAATAAATATCGTTTACCAATAGAGAGCACTGACTCCAACTGGTGGTGGAAGGAGGTGGCTGTAGGTGCCTATGCACAGTGGCAGTGGTGGCACACGGATGATCCAATTGAGGACAAGGACTAGGCGACATTCTTCTAGGAAGTTAGGGTGTGTATAGTTCCCCCAAGATTCTCCAGAAAACACTACTCATCCAACTTTTTTCTATTCATCCTATTCCTCCCACTCACATAACATGTTTCCCAGCACGACCTACAGTGTGTTTCTGGATCTACAGTATTTTTTTCTCCCAATCTAAACTCACCCTTAATGCGATGAGTTGGATGGCAGTTGATGTGGTTTCCTTTTACTGTCACAGAATGCTCTACACAGTTTACTGTTTGTTCCTTCAATGCTATACTAGGAAGGACAAACTCTTAGTGTGGTATTTTGTGCAGACAACGGTCATTGAATACTACAAAACTAAATTTTCCTTTTTATCTATATTGCATATCTTTTGACATTGTTTATAAATTATTGGATCACCTTTTAAAAATTTGTACAAAAGTATGTATAAACTGACTATTTTTATTCACGTCCACTCCACTACCGACCTAACTTTGCAGCATTTCGGACATCCTATAAAACCTGAATGAATATCCACATCTGTGTAATATCCACTTCACTCTGCATCCGATAAAAAATGTTGTGTGCGGATGTGGAAAGAGTATTATCCACTATGATCCTATCTATTTTCATTTCTCATAGGTCATTAGTCACCACACACCCTTAAAAATTTAATTGGTGCAAACCAAATGTTGTAATTGTCCATATATGTCATTTTCCTTCGTCGTGGCTCCAGATCCAATCCGCATCTATCAACTTGGTGGATAAGGACTACCTATGAGATGAGACGGTTTTTCAAGGCAGCTATTATAAAATGTCCGCCTCCGTTAATCGGTTTTTCGTGGTGGTAAGATGCAAACGCCTCCTTAAATAAAAAATATCTTTCTTCGTTAATGCCTGGGATTAACAGAGCCGGACAGATTTGGTATCCACCTTTGAGACCCATTTTGTGGTGTCCTCTGAAATCGTGTTTGCAATTTTGCATGCGTATTGTATACTACATAGCTCTGGATGCATCATTACATTTTTGACCTATGAATCCTATAATGCTTTTGTGTTGGAAGTTGGAACTACAACAAGTGATGATTGGTCATAAAACTTAACCCCTTAGAGCAAGGCTAATGGATGCGCTCAGTGCCAGCAGTAGGAAACACCAGCTCACCATCTTGGAGAAACCGTAGCGGCTAGTCTGGTCACCATTTAGTGCGGGAGAAGATGGGAAAAAGGCATGCAACCAATGAGTGCCAGCCTTGGGCCGGCGTATCACCAGTCGTGCGCCCACTTTACTCTATGCCCTACTTTCTCTCTCTCCCACATCAGACTTGATGATATGGCCTACCCATTCGTCCGCTGATCTAGCCTTCTTATAGTTGCTCTTAGTGAAATCAATTTTATTCCTTCTCTTCGTGATCCTTGCAGAAGTAAGGTTGTCTTGTTAATCGCTGTTATTAGTGCTGAAACTTATGTTCTACATTGTACTTGATTCAAATATTAAATTTGAATATCCTTTTATTTTGTCCGTATACCAGCAACAGAGTGCCACAAAATCTCAGTTTCCTTTTACCAGTTAACTGTGATTACACAGAAAATAAATACTCAATTTTCACATCCGCAAGCCTGAACTCTTAAGACATTCGTTTTTTTATAGTTAGGCCTAGTTTCTACAATCATAGTTCGTATATCTCTTACATTTATGTTCGTTCTTGATTTTGTGGTAGGCACTCTCTACAATAGCCTTTGAGCATCATTGAAGGATTGGAAAGAGCCAAACAATCCAAATGACCAAATTATCATTTCTTCATCAAAGGATGCAAGAAGTGTACGAGCTACAAATGATACTAACATTGTTTGAAGCATCTGTACTATGAGGCCCTACAAAAATAGAAAGTAAAGGCCCTTTCATATGCCATCAATCTAGTGTATGTGTGTGTGCACGCGCGTGAAATTATAAATCATTGCTTATAATGGTTATATGAATAAGCCTGAATGTGAAGACAACTGTTTTTATAGTTTGCATTTATGTTTATTCTTATTACTCCTGGGCACTGTCCACAAACAGCTCCAGTGGCACCCGCAGGACAAACAAACGTCCTACATCTGCCCCAAACTCCATGACGCCCTCGGATCTATACCACACATGAAATTGGATTATCAGAAGAAGCTCAAGGACAACAAAGATAAGGGAGCAGGCGACAACTTCCAGCACGCACGCACGCACGCACACCCACACCCCCCCACACACACGTGTGTGTGTGTGATCTTTGACAAATCTTGAAACAAAGCTTGGTGCCGGTGCATTTCTTTGCACAATAAGGGCTGGATGGCAGCCGAACTTTGCCACACCGTGCCACGCCTCAACTGTGGTGCAGAACTCCAGCGTTTGGTTGCTGCCGTAGCTTAGGCACGCCGACGTCTTGCCACACGAAGCTAGTTCATTTGTGCTGCCACAACTCGCCTAAAGTGCGGCAGATGATTTGTTCGCCAAACTTGCGGCGAGGCCGCAGCTGCGGCGCGGCGCCGTTAGGCAGCGTTCAAACGCGCCCTAAATCTATGTTCTTCTCCATAGTATTCAGCTGAGAATGAAGTTGTTCTATCATTTTCTCCGACCGCTCAATCCTTTTCTCTAGATTATTGATGCTATCTGTAGGGACTGTCACATTTTGTTTGTGCACGGCAACATGGTCACTTTTCATAATAATATCAATTGTAGCTTGTACAGTAGCTTCATTTCGTGCTCCCTTCATTTTCTAGCATGCTTCAAACATCGAGACATTTGACGAAGGAAGGGGGCCGACTGGTTACAGGAGGTATTACGTATTTACAACAGGGCCTCGGGGCAGCTGCTAAACAAGGACAAACCCATTGTATTCTTCAGCTCCGATTGTCAGGACGCGGTTAAGGAAGAAGCAATAAGGTCAATGCTGCAGATTGAGAAAGAAGCGCTGGCAGAAAAGTATTTAGGCCTGCCAAGTGGCCGAGCAGCAAGCTGCTTAGGGAGGGAAGTCCTATTGAAACCAGTTGTGCAAGCAATTCCAACTTATTCTATGAGCTGCTTCATGGTACCCCAAGACACATGCTGGAAAATGAGAACCATGATCTCGAACTACTGGCAGGGTAGTATTTTGCCTGATAAGAGACACATTGCATTGGAAGCGGTGGGAGTTGCTAACAAGGCCAAAAGCTTCAGGAGGGATGGGTTTCTGGGACTGAAACCTTTTCAACCTGGCAATGTCGGGTAAACAAGGGTGGGGGCTGATTCAGAATCCTGATTCTTTCTCCGTGAGGACACTCTGAAAGGTAGATACTATCATGACATAGGCTTCCTGAAAGCAACTGGCAAGAAACACACTAGCCACATGTAGCGACCGATCCCGAGAAGGAGGGACGATAGGAAGGGACGTGCTGCAATGGGGACTTATGCAAAGAATTGGAGACAGGAGTCCGACGAATATATGTCATGATCGTTGGATTCTAGATCATTTTCTGGGGAGACCAAATGATCAATCACTATGCCCGACAATCAACTGGGTGAATGTAGTGGCTGATTTGTTATCACCTAGTGGTGTTTGGAACTAAGAGTTGATCTGATCAAGGAGGTCTTTGTGGATGTTGATGTTGACCATGCTGTTCTGTGTACGCCGATCAGAGGCAGTGTGGCTGATGCATGGGTATGGGCTATACATGGACTCTATAGAGTTACCCTAGCGTCGACAGATTTAATTATGAGGATCTGTGGTATAAACTCGAGGAAAATAAGACACACACACACACACGATCTTTGACAAATCTTTAAACAAAGCTTGGTGCCGGTGCGAAATCTATATTCTTCTTCATAGCATTCAGCCGAAACTGAAGTTGTTCTATCATTTTCTTGGACCTCCCAATCCTTTTCTCTAGATTATTGACACTATCTGTAGGGACCTTCACATTTCATTTGTGCACGCAACATGGTCACTTTTCATAATAGTATCAATTGTAGCTTGTACAGTAGCTTCATTTCGTGCTCCCTTCATTTTCTATCATGCTTTCAAACATCGAGACATTTGACGAAGAAAGGATAATATGGTTATTTGGGTTATCTGTCTCCTTCCGATCCTTGGCCACTTCATGATGTTCAAAGGCTATTGTAGAGAGTGCCTACCAATAATAAGAACAAATCAAGAACGGACATAAATGTAATAATACATGAAGGAATACAGAAACTAGGTCCTACACAAACAGAAAGTGAAGGCCCCCACCTGCAGATGCTGGCAATATAGTGTGCATGCGTGTGTGTGCGCGTGCACACGCGCGCGCCTTATTTTCGTCAAGTTTATGCCATGGATCCTCATAATTAAATCTGTCGATGCTGGGGGTAATTCTAAAGAGTCCATGTATATAATCCACATCTAAAGGAACCATGAGGCGCTGCGCAAGGAGAATGTGTTGGCCCCTGCAGATTGCGTCAATCTAAAGGATGCTTTTCATAATCTAGAGAAAAGGATGGTGGGGATTGAGAAAATGGTGGTAAACATTCATCCTCAGCTGAATACTATGATGAGGAATATAGATTTATTGTGCAAAGAAATGGATCGGCATCAAGCTTTGTTTCAAGATTTGTCAAAGATCATGCGGAAGTTCAATGATGACACGTGAAATTGAGAAAAACGTATACAAGATGTGCATCATTTTGGTTATATATGATAGTACCAGTTATGACTATTAGTATTGATAACTTTGTTGATAGACATTCTGTTTCTTCACCCACATCATCGACGGATTGACCTCTACGTGCTTTTTTCACTTAATTAGTTGTTTACCTTCTGTTCATGATTCCATTCAAAGCAGGAAAATAATGAATACCTCCTAATAAGATACCCCTATTAATTTAACATATGTTGTTTTCAGATACCTCAGTGCATGTAATTTTGTTGTATATGCAATGACGTGTGTGTGTGTCACTAGTACAGAACGTGGATATTGTAACACAACCAAGTTATGTTACTATAGGTCCATAAAAGTGTTACAATGCAATCTAGTAACACATTTTTTTTAGTGTTGCTAAGTTCAATGTTACTATGGTGTGATCTATTGGAACACAAAAATTATGTTGCTTTTACATAAAAATTGTGTAACTACACAATTACTCATCAAGTGGAACACTTACTGAGTGTTACAAAAATCTCCTTTGTAACACATTTTTTAGCTCTAGTAACATTTTGACATTTTTGTAACACTTTGTGAACATAAAACATCAGAATAAAATAGCAAAAAATCTTATGCACTACATGACTAGCAAGATTGGAATCCATGACCCCATCCTCATGTGTAACTTCCTCTACCACTACACCACAATGTCACTTGCGTCAACATACAGTTTTTTACCCTTACATAATATACCAGGTCAAGTGTAAATTGCTTATTTGAGGCCCTAAATGAATTGAAATTAAAAAGTTGTCAACTACAAAGTTCCATAATTTTCTAAGTTTACAATTTTTATTTTGGTAGTTTCTCAATTTGATGTTGTTTATAAAATTTGAATTTCAAATTTCAAATAAAAAGGTTATCAACTACAAATTTTTGTAACTTATTGTGAACTACACCTCTCCGTTGCTCTAGCCGTGATCATTTGAAAAACTCAAATTTAGAATTTGAGGAATTCAAGCGTACTTCTCATTGCCAAAATTAATTCCAATTCAAAAGAGTTCAAATACAAAATTTGTATAATTTTAAAGATCTACAAGTTTTATTTTGGAAAAAAACGTTACTATCCCTTTGTTGAAATCAAGAAATGACCACTATTTGTATTATTGAAAATATGTGTCTGAAAAGACAAAAGGGACTACTACGCGAACGTTTGTTAATTGTTTGTTCAGACTTATGTTTTTCTTCTTCATGGCTACTCTACATCAATTGAGCTTACAATATGTTACATTATAACACTTTAGTTGTAACAATTTTTTATATGTGTTACAATATAACACCATTTTGTAACACTTAAGATGTAACATTAATTTCTGTTACTATAACTTCTATTTGTAACACAAATTTATAGACGAGCATGATGTGTTACTAACTTACTCTGTAACACATGATTTTGTGTTCCTATAAATCTTCTTTGTAACACATTGATCAAAACGTTACAAGAGTGTGTTACAATATTTGTGCCTTGTAGTAGTGTGTGTGTGTGTTCAAATACAAATCGTTGCTAAAAACGGTAATATGAATAAGCCTAAATGTGAAGACAATTGTTTCTATTGTTTGCATTTATGTTTATTCCTATTATTCCGAGGCACTATGTGCAAGAGCATTTGGGCAGCATGCAGTGTAGAATTGAAAGTACACACAAAACCCAAATGATAATATTGTCCTTTCTTCCTTGAATGTATCAATGTTCAAAGCATGCCAGAAACTGAAACATACTACAAACCAAGCTATCTTTGATGCTACATTTGATGGTATAATGAGAAAAGATCATCTGGCTATGCCGAGACAGCATAAGGAGACCCTTGGTGATAACTACTTCTGTCTAGTGTGCGCTCCTGGCAGAAACTGAAACAAACTACAAACCAAGCTATCTTTGATGCTACATTTGATGGTATAATGAAAAAAGATCATGTGGCTATGCTGAAATAGCATACGGAAGCCCCTGGTGATAACTACTTCTGTCTAGTGCGCGCTCCTGGTAATATGTAGAAAAGGATGGATACGACTGAGAAAGTGATGGAAAACCTTTCGATCAGATGGAGTATAGAATTGGTCCGCACGAAGAGTTGTTTCAAGATTTCAAATATTCTGATGAAATTAGTTGATGGCATGTGAAATTGAGAAGAGTTAGATGGCATGCACATTACTATAGGTTGCATTGCTAGCAAGAGCAGTGCCAATATCATAATGTAATGGCTGATATTATTCAGAACTTTTGCTTTGTTAGTAGAATTTTCTATTGTTTTATTTCCCTCACCTCGTCATTGACGGGTTTAACCATTCTCTACTTTTTTGACTAACAACTTTCGAGTATTTTTTCCCTTCCCTAACAATCATACTATATAATTTAATATTTGGTGGGGCTTTTAGTTTTAATATACTTAGTTAATGTGTGGACGACACAAACGATTTATAGGAACAGGGCAAAAGCCTCTTAGTTGTAAAAGTTTACTGGCCGTAGCTGTGATTAGTTGCTGCAAGTTGGTACTACAAAAAACATTTTGGGTGACACTTCAAATTCGGCCTCAGAGGTAGAAACATATTCCATACGCCTTCGTTAATACTAGTCATTAACGGAGGCGGACACTTTTTATTTTTGCAGGCTTTTACTACTGTCCACCTTAGAAAATCCATTAACATAGGTGGACATTTCAAAATATCCGCCTCCAAAAATGGTATATTTTCAGAGGTGGTCATCTTAAGGTGTGCGTCTCGGGAAATCAATTTTCGGAGGTGGACACTTATAAGACCCAACTCCAAAAAAAGGCCAAGGCCCAAACTGATCCAGGTCAGCCCGATAACCCTTCGCCGTCTATATAAACACCACTCTCTCATACCCTAACCCTAATTTTCCTCACTCTCCCATCACCCCTGCCACAGCTGCCGGCCTCCTCCTCCCTCAGCCACCGGCTCCCCTCCACTCCCTTTCCTTCCTCCACCGCCCTCTTCCCCCACGGCGGATCGGAGCTACTGCGTGTCATCCCCGTCATCTCCTACACCGCCCACACCCCCTCGTCTCCCTACAACCGACGGTACACAGAGCCCGCGGTGGCACGTGGAGCTGCTGTGCGTGGCCTGAGCGGTGGATGCCAAGCAGCGGCGGTAGCAACCTAGATGGGCTCGGCAGGCCCGGCTCGGTGGGCCCATCTAGGGTTTTGGCTTTTTGTTATTTTTAGTTCAATTAACGGAGGCGGGCAGGAATCCACCTCCAAAAATGCCCCATTAACAGAAGCACATACAAAGCTAGCGCCCATAAATAGCTTACCGCAATGGATATAAACTTTGCATCTGAAAGTGTTTTCATCACATCCAGTTTTATAAAAAGACCAAATGCTCATCACATATAGATCACTTTTAATCATACATATGAAAATAATAAAAGTGAATTATGTTAAAATTATCAATAAACATTATTACACAATGTCCAAAGGTCTAAAATAAAAATTATATAGATATGGTCTTCATTGAGACAGCTCTTCATCACCACAAGTCCGTGACCGAGCATACTGGGAATAAAGCACCGGGTTGAAGTCCTCATCTACAAGTACACAATGTCAAAAGGTCTAAAATAAAAATTATGTAGATATGGTCTTCAATGAGACAGCTCCTCATCTCCACAAGTCCATGACCGAGCATACTGAGAATAAAGCACCGGGTTGAAGTCCTCATCTACAATAAACTCCATGTCTCTGTGTCCAGGGAAGGGTAGCAGGGGGATAAAAAAATAGTGAGTACAAACAAACTCTAGTTTGCAACTATTGGAAATATATATGACATGAGGTCAAATAGGTGGCCTTTGGGGTTCAGACATTCTTAAGTAAAGTCCGATAAGTTTTATCCTAAATCCTTAGTACATATTTACTATGCTATCTACGAACCCGTGTCTCCCTTCGTACAAATATAGGACACACTTGTTTGTTACTAGAGACGTGTGCTCTAGAACTGCATCTGTCGTAATCTTAGACAAAGTAGACGTGTGTAACACCCCGTCACCCAGGCCTTCCGTGGGGGCAGGCACGCATAGACCTAGCATCCTGCTTATACATTCGTTCTCGCTTTGTGTTAAAGGTTCAACCTGAAGGTGCTATAGCTGGGGGGGTGTGGGACAAACGCTTATAAGATAGCTCCATCCTTGTTAAACTAGCAAGGCAGTACTAAACATGCGTACCTGAGCTCATGGGCAACTACAGGGCCATATCAAATTTGGCCAGGTGTGACATACACCCCTCTCCAAGAATCCGACATCCTAGTCAGTCCAACTCACCCTTCCAATCCGAGTGTACCACCCCAGGTTCACACATACCATAGACGCACACTGACCTGGACAAATATCCAGGAACATTCTCTCTTATCACATGACCATACGCCCAGTGCCGACCCATATGCCATGTCATGTGCTCAAACCAACCCACACGCGCCATGCGCCACATGCCCACACACTGACCCGTATGTGTTACTGCGAGAGTCACCTCAAATACTATTTGTAACGCCCCATCTCCCAAAGCCGCACCACCTAACCCTTCTGTGGGGGTGGACGCGCACATATATAGCACCCTGCTTACACTTTTGTTCTCGCTTCGTGTAAAAGGATCTACCCGAAGATGCTACTACTAGATAACAAATGCTTATAAGTTGGCTCCAGCCTTCCTAAACTAGCAAGGTAGTACTAAACATACGTACCTACGCTCATGGGCCACTACTGGGCCATATCAAATTGGACCGGGTGTGACAACACGAAATGTAAAACCATGTCTCCCATAATAGGGGAGACGCTTGTTTGAAATCCACATCTCCTATATGGTACACAAGTGATGTGGGTTGCCTGTGTCAACTTAGGGAAGACGCGGCCATTGATCAACACACGTCTCTTGTATCGCATTGGATATGTGGTTTAAACCCACGTCTCCTATAAGCGTGTTCCCTTTGTTAGATTCTTACATAGTGGTCACCTGTGTTGACCTATAGCAGCTAACCTATCTAGATATACATGTGTTTCGCTTCACTTCCAAACAAAACCACACCTCGTGCTAGTTATTCTTTTGTTGGTACGAGGAACAAGCCAGGAAAACTACTGCATAAATAGTACTCATCAGCTAGTTCTCACCCAAAAGTGTTTGGGAGCGAGACAACTCACTCTAGGCCTTTTATATAAATATATTGTTATTGTTGGTCTTGTTTATATTTTGTTTTCAAGTAGGAAACGCCATTTATCAAGTGGCAGATGGGTTTTTTTCTATTTGGTTGAGGTTCCTGATTGTTAATCTGTTTTCCCTCTTGGAATACATCCAAACTTGTCTACTGATAAGAAATTCTCAACCCTTAGTTATTTGAAAAAGAACACTCGTCGAATCTTGGTATCCTGTAATAACTAGTCGGTGACCTACCACCACGATGCTAAAATTGACAAATTACTCCCTCCGTATCGGTTTTAACGGTCGTTCTACGCGACGGATGGTTTGCGAAATATAGTCCTTCTGCGGTAGTAGAAGTCTGCGACTTGGACTCCTTTTCCCTTCCTTTAATTTTCTCAGCAGCCTGCGGCAAAAAAAAATATGAGCCACCAGAATCGATCTTTTGACCTCGAGTCTCGAGACACAGTGAGCTAACCAGTCCTGCTGCAGCCATTGCTGTCCATGCTGCACCCATGACACTATTTAATATGGCTAGAAAGGGAAAGCTCTACCCAAATTAATCACTCCTTGGTATGCTAAATGTTGGCCTAAACATCATTTTTTTACCAGTATGGAGGTAGTACTTTTTATTTGAGAGGACATTGACACCTGACTTTAATCATCAATACAATATAGCAACAACAGGCCATTTGCATGATACTAGTGGGCTTCTAAGTGCTGTGGCCCTATACCCACATGGGTAAACTAAATGTGTTGACTCGAATCTAAGGCCATGTCGAACTGTAATGGGATCTTACGATCATGTTGTCCCTGAGATTAAGGCAAGGGCGGTGCACTTCACTGATGTCAGTTTTGTTCATGATGGAAGGGAAGCTAATGGAGATGCTCATAGGCTCGTTAAAGGGTTGTTGTATAAAAGTGTTGGTAGACATGTTTGGTTCTTAGCTCCACCTCATGGAGTTTGTACTGCTATAAATGTTCCTTAATAAAAAGCAGTAAGCCTGTTATCTTAAAAAAAACTACCAAGAACCTAATACTCTTCTTTTCGGATATGGATTTCTTTGGGTAGGTAAGAAATAAAAGAATTCTATAAAATTATGGTAGTGAAGGGGGTAAGATCAGATATTGGTCCTTGACAGAAATTTATATTTACCTCATTTCCGAAAGGAATTTACATCGAGGAAGGACTTAAATAGAAAGGTTTAAATTATGAACTAACTTAAAATTCAAACAGGTACACACGATAAAAACACATGTGCATAAAATGTTAAAACATTTTGCTGCAATTTTGATTTATTAGGATTTTATAAAGGGAATAATTTGATGCACAATTTCAATTTAGTAGGATTTTATAATGGGAATAACTAATCCTTAAATTCCAAATACTTACATATACTGAACAATGCACAAATAAGTTTTTAAAACCAAATTTTAATGCAGTAAACATTATACGAAAATGTGGGATCGATGTTATCATTTCTCTCTGAAGAGGATTTTCTATCAATTCTGCAAATGATCAGCTTTGAAACGTCTGTCTCTGCTTTGAAATCGGCATGAAAAGTTTCACAAAAGTACTTAATTTTCATTTAGTCTGGATAGGGAAGATAAAAGTTCAGTATATTTTGAATTTTTTACTATATAAAGTATATAGTAAACTTTACAGAAACGAACATAATATTGTATCCTAGAACATGAATGAAGAATTTTGGGGATCGTGGTCACATGCACATATGTTCTTTAGACTATAGCATTATTTTTTCTGTTAGAACTTTGAAAAATACTTTTAAGATATCATGAATTTATTGGCTTAGTTAAGTCATATTGACTTGTTCAGGAAGTCAACCTTGTTTAAATATGAATGACATTTAGAACTTGTGAGTTAATGCATATTGGTCAGTCGGTAATTTTATCGGAGCATCTAACCTGGGAAGGTAAAAGTTTTGTCGTAGACAATTACCGATGACATTTACAGCAACTGCAAGGGTGAGTCAGCATAAGCTTTTACCAATTGACAGTCCCTTTTGAAAGCGGTTTTTACCAATACATCGTTAGTTGTTGTTGCGGTGGCTGATGGCAGAGCTTCTGCCAGGCACAGAGCACCAGCACCATGTTATTTACATGCTAGTGCTTTGTAGCCACAGGTTTGAGTAGGGAAGTATTTACATGCTAATAAGTTCGCTAATAGTATGTTGTCCGTATTCCATTCTGTAAACTAAATCGAGACAACGTGTTGGAATCCGATCCATTTTTAGAGTTCAGAAAAAAATATATAAAGCCATCCAGTTAGTAGTAATATTGAGATAAATCCTAGCTACCATTACTTGGCGAGCGTTGATTCTGGGGTTTTGTGCACCAAGCAGGTTCAGAGGCTCCTTTTATTTTTGTTATGGGTCTTTTGTGCCATGCTCGTCATGTAGTCATCTTCTCCATCTATTCTCACGATAGTAGATCATCGTGGCCTGGAGATTATGGCAATTTATGTCAAGTCAGATACTCGGGTATAAGAATTTTCATCTTTTAAAAAGACCCATATAAATCGCCTTTCTATCTCGGTCATAACCACGGCCAATATGAGTGTTCACTGAAAAAATAGATAAGATGGACTATTGGGGTATTAAAGTGGACTATTCCCTATTAATATAATAACATGTACATCTCTAGTGGATTTCTTATATTAATAAAAATATGAGGAATTTTACAAGGCTTGGAAGGTACCAGAAGGTACCACGGGGTACTTTGGTGGCTGATTAATTCTAGCCATTGATCTAGCTGAATATTTAGCTAAGTATTTATTTTAATATAAAAAATTATATTTAGTTAGTATCTCCAGGTATCTTTCTTCGGGTACCTCCCGGTACCTCCTGGTACCTCCTATTTTACCACCATTGGATCTTTAGGAATGGACGGTTCTCTATTTTTCCGAGCATTGTAAAACTCCTCTAAAAATATACCTACGAAAGTTCAATAAAGGTGCTGTAGTTCCAGCATTAAAATAATAGGTCGTGTGTATGTATCTATGCCTGCTTATTCTTACATATAATGATAATATTCTTCTCCTTTGCAGCCATGTCTGTGAAAGAAGATTAACAGGAAACGCATGATGATCTAGGGACACTACTCCTGCAGCCCATTATTATTTGTTCCAAAATCCTTGTAAGTCTTGTCTTCTTCGGAACAAGTACAACAAAACTGAGACTAAATATCTCAGATTTTAGCTAGAAACTTGCGATAATAAAAGACACTTTTAGTACATGTTGGGAAATGAACAGAGCCGGCAAGAATTGATGTCTGTGTTGTAGGACACTCCTGAATAGATTTAAGATGCAACAATTGTGTTTTTTCACCTGTTTCTTAATCTTCTACTCTCTCTAGAATTGTGTTTTCACTGTGATCTCGTATTTGATTTGTCCTAACTCCTAAATGAAACATGGTAAGTTTGACCAATTTTTTTTCAAAACAATATAATATATCTAGAATAATATGAATTTTGTTTCATTAAATCTCCATGAAATATATTTTGATAATGCATATATTTGGTAGAAGAGTTGTTATATTTTTTTAAAAACTTGGTCAACATTGGAGCGCTATATATTGACTAACTTTATAGAAAAATGTAACATCTCTAAATACGGAGGAACTAACTTTATGCTGTATAAAACTATATATAGCTCACATATTTGTTTTCTCGTTTGTATCCTTGGAACTGAATTCCTTTCTTATAATCATAATTTGGATATAAATTAATTAAGCTAACATAGTTGTATATGAAATATGTTTTTATATTATTGTCGGCCATATGAGAGATACTTATATACTACACTTACATTATAGGGAAGAAAGTCGAAAAAAGCTATAAATTATGCATTAGAAACAAAGCATTAGGATCTATAAAACCAATTTTCATCTTCCACCCCATGAATTTAAAATAACAATGTATCCATACTTTTGAAAGTTGTAGAATGCCACATGCCAAGACAAATAGTCTACTTTATTAAGTTGATTCAATTTCACAAAATGAAGGGATCGAAACGGATGCTAGCTACGAGTAATTCCTCAAGATAATCATATTTTGTGCCTAGCTTTGAGTGCCACATTCCAAGACAGCTAAGCACCATGCATGAATTGTGCCATGGCGTGCTAGCCATGGGCTGGCTAGGCGGCCAGGCATGGGCGCATGGCCTTTGCCGTGACGTACCTCACAGTCAGCCCGGCGTGCCGTGCTTGTCAGTGAACGCCGGCCCTTGCTGCGTGATGCCGCTACTCCTCGCCGACCGCCAGTTCCACCATTTTCCGCCGTGGTCTCACTACCGGAACCGCAACGCCACAGGAATGGAAGACGACGGCTTGCCTGGAGGATGCGGGGAAGGGGATGGCCGAGCCACCGAGGAGAGAGTGCCATTGGAAACCGGCTCGTCAAGAGGGCTGCAAAGGAGGATAGGTCATCGGTAAAAAATTCTTTAGGCTCCGTGTCGGCCCACGGGCCATATTTACTCTCTGTCGCTGACATCTACTTAAGACTGATGGCCTATCTATACGGACGGACACTACCAATGATTAGAAAACAGGCCGACAGCACTCGGACCTAACCAAAAGGCAGTCGGCTGTGCCACAAAAGCGGCTGGCCGCAGGGTGGAGTGTCAAACACATCACACCGGCTAATCGTCCCTCTCGAAACCCTAGCTCCTGCTCCACATTCCCTTTCAGCGGCGGCGGCCCAGCACTTGAGAGAGAATAGGAATGGATCCGCTCGCTCTGGTTCTCTACAGCGCCAGCTCGCCGAAGCCGGCAGGAGCGTCCGCCGACGGCGCCGTGCAGCAGGCCCCAGCTCCATCGGTGGCAGTGGAGTCGCGTCCTGGAGGTCCCATCCCCGTATCTGGGGGAGCTTCGTCTCAGGTTACCTCAAATCCGGAGGTCCCATCCCAAGTGCTTGGCAAGGAGATCGTCGTGCATGTTGGAGGATCTTCGTCTTCGTTTGGTGGTAGCCATGACAAGGGGAAAGCGGTTGTAGATGCACATGCAGCAGGCACGATCCAGATGGTCGAAGAGGTGGATGACAGGTACTGTACTACGTCTGTTCCCTGGGGTCCGGCTTTTTTAACTCGCTGAGATGAAGCTGATGCAGAAATAAGAGGATTTACATTTCTCGTGATTTCCTGCAGCAGATTTGTGCTGATCCATGATGTGAAGGCAATGCTGCATACTGGGCGCTTTGAGGGCCAGCAGATTACTTACAAGAACAAGAGGAGGAAATTGGTATGTTCTGGAACATGAAATTTGAGCAGTCTACTCACTAACTGGATATTAATCGGTGATAAGGAAACGTGAATAGTTATCCTGTAGTGATTTGCTTTTGGCTGCTATGTCTATGTTGAGTTTCTGCTTAGTTTAGCTTCTTGTGCTTGTTTCAAACATGTCTACAAAAAATTAGGGTGGAAACTGCTCCGCTAATTACGCAGGCAACTTAGGAAACCTAGATTGGGATCATCTTTATGGGCATTGCAACCTGGTTCTGCATGTGACATGCCCTCTGTTTCCCCTCAATCTGCCGCCCTGGCTGCGTTAGGAGGTGGAAGTCCGGGACATACATAGGCTATAATGATGCTGACCTGCTGCAAAACCTGAATCTGACATCACAGGAGGGTGATGTGCTGCTTTCAGTGATGAGGAAGATGATGGTGGAGCCTTTGTCGTGGTGTGGGCGCTCATCGGCAGGACCCCGTTACTGGGGGGGCGCTGCGTGCAACCACTATCCACCATGCGATGAAGCCGACATGGGGAAACCTCTATTGTTTGAAGATTGGAACAATAGGAGAGAAGGGGGAACATCTCTTTGTGCTGGAGGTTGCATTCAAGAAATTAAGATATGGTGCAAGCGTTGGGTGGTTCGCCATGGATAGTGGGGAAGCATGCGCTGATCCCATAGGATAATGACAGGGTCTAAAGCTTTCATAGATTTGTTTTGACCACATATGGAAATCTGGGTTAGGATCCTGAATTTCCCATTGGATGGATGAATCGACACCGCAGTGAATGGGAAATGGGTCAGATTGGAGAGGTCAAGAAGATCGATGGGTGTTGATACAGATGGGAAGGCCAGTGGCCCATTCCTTCAATCCCGTGTTGCCATCGAGGTGGCTAAGGTGGTTAGAAGAGGATGTTGTTGAAGACAAAGAGAGATGAAGAGGTGGAGTGGTTTGACATTTATTATGTAAAACGTCCATTTAACTGCTTGTAAGGTAGTGTTATTGGGCATTCAGATCTATAGTGCAACAAGTCAGTCATTCAGAACACCCTTGGCAAGCTGCCATATGATATTAAACTCTGAGGCTCTTACGTAAGAATGAAGAAGCTAGAGAGTTTCCCAGAGGCAGCGGCGGAATCATTCAGGAGTGGCTCATCATCTAGCTTGAAACACACGGCAACCTGGTCCAAGGATTATCGCCCTACTGATAAGAGGGGAGACTCTGCAATGGAGGAGGGTGTGTGGAGATTAATTTATCTCTTAAGTTGATTGAACCTGATGCTAGCAAGGATGGGATGCCAGCAGCAACAAGCACAAGCCGGCAGCTTTTTCGAGCAAAACATGGGGATACGTCGAGCATGGTGAGGAAGAGGAAACCAAAAGGCTCAAGTTCTAGGTCATCCCGGACACTGGACTTTAAGCTACCAGCCGTCAACAAGTTAGATGGGAGTGTGATTGGTGGTGGAGTTACTGCTTTGGATGAACTGACAATGAAGCAAAAAATGTCCTACACTACAACAGATGCGAGATCATCCAGCTACGGTGTTTCCCCCACGAGGAACACTGAAACTCATGAGCCTGAACTGTTAAGGCCTAGGGTAGTACAAGAAGTCTGTAGCTTTATATAGCTACATCTTCCAGCTATGGTGTTTCTTTCAGATACATGATTGGTTGAGGATAGTGTGTAAGGACTAAAAAGAGACTTAGGTTTCCCTCATAGGATGGGAGTTGGAATCCCTGGCGAGGTGGAGGGCCCACTCTCCTTTGGACGCATGAAGTGTTTGTGAGACTACAGGGCTATGTTAAGCTTCACACAGATGTAACTGTCATGGACCAAGCTTTTGCTGCGGTGCAATGGCGCTTCATTGGATTCTACGGAGAGGTGAGGAGAGAGGTATGGTACTAGAGTTGGGACCTATTGTACTACTTGAGCAACCAGAGTAACACCGTCTGGATTTGCGCCAGGGACTACAATGAAATTCTAGATGATTTCGAGTCGTTCGATGTGTGATGAGGCCTAAAACGCAGATGAGGGTTTCGTGATGTTGTTAGTGCATGTTGTATTGCTTATCTTTGTTTTATTGACATACACATGGGATGATCGTCAGTAGGTCGTACACAATATAAAAGGTCAGCTGGATGGAGCCTATGCGGATGCAGCCTTTACTAACATGTTCAAGGATATTAAGGTGTGGCACATGCATACGGAGTCTGATCACCGCTCCTTCATAATAGAGTGCTCCCATAACAGGAAGAACAAGCAGATGCAGAGGAGGCATTTCAAGTAAACATGTGCCACAAGAGATCCCTCCTATGTCAAGCTAGTGGGGAGATCCATGGTGACATAAATGGTGTCCAGTACCTGAGCCAGTTGCCGACTATGTTGGGCCGAATATAAAATTCGTTCCAAGAGTGGGAGCACAATGTTTGGTTTGGTTAAGTAAGACCTTGTGAGGTTGCGCTGATGACTTGAGAATCAACGGATGAAAAGAGGTGGTGAGAGAGACATCTAATGTCCGGCAGAGTTGCTGGCCAGAGAAGAGGTAATGGAGAAGCAACACTCAAGGATATCTTGGCTAAAGGATGGAGATCAGAACACAGAACACTCGGTCCAGGATAAAAAGCAAAGGAGCATGCAAAATGAAATCAGATCAAAGCTTTGCACACAACTGATGGCGTTCTTGTTATGGGCCAGAAGGAGATCGAGGATATGGCTATTGCCTTCTACAGGGCGCTCGCGGCCAGGAGTTAGCTCTACATGAGGTGTTGGCACATTAATAGGCCAAGGTAATGAGATGAATGAAGCCGTGGATGGGGAAGCCATATTCCGCCGAGGATGTGGAACATTCTCTTTTCACGATGGGAGCAAATAAAGCCTCTAGGCCTGATGGGTTTATATAGCAGGTTTCTACCAAACTCATTGGAATGTTGTCAGCTGACACAGCTTCACAAATGCTGTTATGAGCTTCCCGAATGGTGGACAGATGCTGATTCCAAAGATTAGGAGCCTGCAAGATCTAAAAACTTTTAGACTTATTTCTCTCTGCAATGTCATTTAATAGACTACACGTGCTCTTAGATGAGATTATGTCTACAATGCAAAGTGCCTTTGTCCCAGGACAGTTGATTACAAACAACGTGCTTATTGCCTATGAATGCACCCACTATCCCAGCCGAAGAAAAAGGGAAGACAGGGGTATTCCTAATCAAGCAAGATATGGCAAAGGCACATGACTCGGCGGAGTGGATGTGCCTAAATGGAACTATGTTGCAACTGAGTTTCTTGGAGAGCTTTGTGGGAACAATTAAGAGGTGTCACTTCATTGTCTTTCTCAGTGTGAGTGAATGGGCCGATGTGAAGCATTTTCATACCGACTAGGATGTGTTCCAAAGGATTTTTTCGCATCCTAAGATCAGTTGGTCATGTGCATCTCACAAAGGAGTTTTGGTATTCATACACCTTGGATTTTGTGCCTTCGCTTTGCGAATGATTACATTGTTTTTTCAGAAGCATCACAGATGTGTGTCAAACAGTTATGGGAGGTACTAGATATTTAACAGAGGGTTTCAGGGTGGCTGGTGAACAAGGACATGGAAAAAATGGCGTGCGCCCGGGGCACAGTTGACTCTCTGTGCGGCCCCACCCTCGATACAGCCCACGTGTTTTCCTAGACGATCCAACGGACTCCGCATTTCCGCCAGTTCACCCACGCAGCGACGGAAATCGGCTCGGCTTCGGTGCATATGTAGCCGGCGGAGGCGCCAGGGGTCACGGCACGCGGAGCTCTCCACTTGGCACTTCGATGCGTCGACGTGCCTTGTCGCTCAGGCCGATGGCCAAGGAGGAGCTGAGATCATGAGCTTTGTTGCAAGATGAGTGTGAATGCATGATGCCTTCCAGCATCTTCTGGTCGTGCTTCCCGCATCCGTCGGCGTTCTAGCAGGAGATCTCGATGCGTGCGGCGTGCCCAATCTCCCCGATGGAGTGATGGCTGGCGGCTCTTTACCTGGATAGACGGAGAGTGATTGCGTGACCCCTGAAGAAGATGCATTCCTGCCCTTCAGACATCCTGCCCTTCAGAACTGGGAAGGGAGCCGCTGCTTCATCCATGGCTGATAACGTGCTGTGTGGTGCTGGTGCGGAGGAGCAAAAGCAGCAGGGAAGGGGATCTAATCGATTGGCAGAAGGGGTACGAGCAAAAACGGCAGGGAGCCGAGCCAACCCGATCTCCATCCAGTCGCTGCATGGGTCGTACACGGACCGGTGGAGTCCGTCAGATCGTATGGGCATACACGTGGGCCGTATCGGGGCCGGGGGTGCACGAGTAGTTGTCTGCGCCCCGGGCGCATGCCATTTTTTCCCAAGGACTTATCAGATGTGTTCTTCAGCGCCAATTGTGAGAAACTAGTTAAGGAAGATGTCAGGTCAACACTGCAGATGGAGAAAGAAGCAATTGTAGAAAAGCATTTAGGCTAGCGTACTACTCTTGGGCGTTAAGGATGTGCCGAGCAGGTTAACGGGTAAAGTTGGGGCCTGGACTGGCTGAGCAGCAAGTTCTGTAGGAACAGAATGAAGTGATATTCAAATCAGTTGTGCAAGCAACTCCAACCTATTTTATGAGCTACTCCCTCTGTAAGACCCTTTTTGCTAGGGAAAAATGTTTGTGAAACATGGTTCCCAAGTGACATATAAAAAGAGATGGAGGGAGTACTTCCTGGTACCCAAAGACACATCTTGGAAAATGAGAACCGTGAACTCGAACTACTGGTAGGGTAGTTCGGCTAATAACAGACACATGCATTGGCAGCAGCACAAATTGTTGACAAGGTTGAAAGCATCGGGAGGGATAGGTTTTCTGGAGTTAAACCTTTTTCAACCTGGCTATGCTGGGTAAACAAGGGTGAAGGTTGATTGAGAATCCAGATTCCGTGCACATGCTTAAAGGTAGATACTATCATGACACAAACTTCCTCACAACAACCAGAAAGAAACAAACTAGCCACATGTAGCGAACGATCCTGGCAGGGAGGGAGATGCTACAAAGGGGAGTTCTACAAAGAATTGGAGATGGGAGTTTGACAATATATGGCATGATAGTTGGATTCTAGATCATTTTGCGGCGGAGGGGGGGTCCCTCTGCAATGAATTGGAGATGGGAGTTTGACCAATACATATATGGCTTGATTATTGGATTCATTTTGCAGGGCCTGATTACTATGCCACAAGTGAATGTTGTGGCTGATCTGATATCGCCTAATGGTGGTTGGAACGAATAGTTGATCAAGGAGGACCTTGTGGAAGTTGATGTCCATGCTATTCTGTGTACACTGATCAGAGGCACTAGGGCTAATATGTGGGCATGGTTGCCAGAGAGAAATGGAAGCACAGCTGGAGGCTATATGTCCCTCCTAAGGCCTGGGTTTTCTGGTGGCGAGCGGTAAATTGTTTCCTACCGGCCAAGAGGATATTACAGCGGAGGCATATTGAACCCATTGCTAACTACAAAGCTTGGAGGGCTGATGAGGAGTCAATGAAGCATGTCCTCATGGACTCTATAGTGGCCACAACATTCTGGGATCAGGCAAGGATGCTCACGTGTTAAGTTGCCGAGACTACAACCCCAGTTGGCCATAACACTTGGGCGCATGACCTCGTTGATCCTAGTATATGTTCACAAAAGGAGGATGCTGTAATTTTGTGCGCCATGTGGACGTTGAGGATGGAAGGAACAAGAGGAGGTATGGAGAAGGGAATGCATTGGGATGTCATTAATTGGCAGTTGAATGGGCAAAAGATAGTGCCTTTGAGATATGGCAGCTACCCCTTCCGGCTAAGGAAGCAGAGGCTACCTCCCACAGCGTTGGCAACATCCGCATAGTGGCGACCAAGGTGGTTCTCTGGGATAATGAAAGGAGAAGCCACAGAGGTCTGGCAAAATGGTATGAGCATTGCCTAACTCCGTTGGAAGCAGAGGCAATGGTGTGTGGTGATGGACTGCAATATGCTCGAGTTCGAGGAATAGAGAAACTCGAGCTGAAAACCGACTGCCAAGTTCTTGTTAATCTCTAGGAGAAAGGGTCACACCAGAGATATGAAATTGATCCTATACTGCATCAGATGGATGATCTAAGCTAGAGTTTTGTGTACTTCAAACAAGTGCTTGTGCCTAGAACATGTAACGGATTAGCTAATGAGTGTGCTGAACTGGTGTGTCCTGTTATCCTGTAACAAACCAGTGGATGAGTGGCTTAGGACTCCACCAGCGTGTTACAGGATATACTGGACAGTGATTGTAACTCCACTCATGGTTAATGAATGAAGCTTTCACTAGTGGAGAAAGTGCCTTTGATCCTACCTCTTAGTCCGGTTTGCTTCTTGCTTCGGGACAAAGTGACCCTTTAGTTCTGGTTGGTATTACTAACGTGGACTAAAGAGGGGCATACCAATTTTGGATTCCGTGGAAAACCCTTTAGTCCCGGCTGGTAACACCAACTGGGACTAAAGGGTCACATTTAGTCCCGGTTGGTAATTCCAATTGGGACTAAGTAAAGGTCTAGCTTCTTGTGCCCTTAGCTTTGTGGTAAACTGTTATGGTGGTGTGTCTGATGAGTAGTCTTGCTATGTTCATGTAACACCCTAATTTTATCATCATGTTAAAATTAATATAGGCAACTAATTTTCTTAGTTTTTATTGTTTTAGGAAATATTAAATTGCAAATTTAAATCTTGGCTCTTAAATATTTAAATAACATTTAAATTAGAATCAAATAAAGTTGTTGCATTCATGCTGATTGCATATATTTTTGGATGGTGGTTTGAATTCGAAGGAGTTTGCGAAAGTTTAAATTAAATTCTAAACCTTCTCTCTTCTCCCTCTCTCTTCTAGCCCAACCCAGTTTTTCTAGCCCAGCCCAGCTTTCTTTCTTGGCCTATCCCGCGAGCAGCGGCCCAGTTCCTTTCTCCCGACCCAATCCGCCGCGCACAGTGGCCCAGCCCGTTTTCCCTTTCTTTTCTCTTTTCTCTCGCTGACATGTGGGCCCGCTTGTCAGCCGTCTTCTTCTTCCTCGCGTCGTCTTTGAGCAGGACTCGATGGCGAGTCCGAGCCAACCCCGACGCCGCGCCGTCTTTCCCCCTGCGCAAGCTGGTTTCCCGGGCCTTTATAAGGCGCCGCCCGAGCCCTTGAACCCCCAAACCAAAGCCCCAAGCTTCGGCCGCCGCCATAACTCGTGCCGTCGCCCGCAAACCTTAGGGTAAAGCCGCCACCGCAATCCGAGCTTTCGAGGCCGCCGTCGTTGCTTTGAGCTCGTCGTCGAGGTTCGCGTGAAGGTTTGGAACTCGCCGAGCCTCTAATCTCTCTTTCTCTCGCTCTCTTGCGGCCTTGTCGCGTCGCCGCCATAGCCGAGCCGCCATAGGCCGTCGCAAGCTCCCTCTGCTTCTCAACTCTCGACGAGAACCTCCAAAACGGATTCCCCGTTTCCCCCTCTTTCTTCCAAGCCAAACGCGACAAGTTTTAGAGTCTCCTAGCTCGAGTTTCGCCCAACTCCGGCGAACTTCCGCCGAGCGCCGCCGCGCGCCGTCGCCCTCAGTCGCCGGAGCTGCCCCTTTTGTTTCCAGCCCTTGGATCAAGATCCGACGGTCGAGATTAGATCAAACCTAATCCCGTACCGGTCAGCGTAGTCAGTCGCGCCGCTTTTGCAGAAAAGTCCCTCGGTTTTCTTAGATTCAACCCGCAGTCCTGCCTGGTTCAAAAATAATTAGATCTAAGTCCTTTTCTTTTTGTTTTAGCCCCTGTCTTCTTTAGATTTCAAACCCGCCGTCCTTCAAGGTTGTTTTTCTCTTAAGCCCTTCTGTTTTTATATAAAATTATGTTTTAGGTCCCTGGTTTCTTCTGTTTAAGCCCCTGGAGAGTTAGATTTAGTTCAAAGAAGCCCCTTAACCTTGTTTTAGCCATATCTTAACCGTTTTAAATCTGTTTTGAGTGATCTTTGCACTCACGGGATCATCTCTGCATCAAAAACAGTTCTAGACACGTCTTTGCGTCTTTAAAAGTTCTATGGTGTATTGTTTTGCTTTTATTGATTGAATGCTTGTGCGAATCGTGTAGAGAACGGTCCGTTCGAGGGAGATCAAGATCAAGACTACGAGTTGGACCAGCCGCAGTGCTTTGAGGAAGGCAAATGGATTTCCCCCTCAGCATACTCTTTTGAACCTATACACATTGCCTGACAATAAAGTTTATCTTCATGTTCGCGATGCATTAATTTGATGGGTCCTATGTAAGGATGACTAGTCTTTTACACCTAAGCCTTGATACACCAGGTTTACTTTTATGTTGGGTAGCTATGCTAGATGTTTAACCTTGGTTCATGATGGGTTCTATCCAACATTGATGAATATCCTTATTATTTATATCTTGTTATGTTAATACAAGATCACCATGTTAATCGGAACATGGAGAACCACCCAGGATTAACCGTACAACCACAATACTACATGGCTCTGGTCTTGGCTAATTAATTAGAAACCTTGGTTAGGAATGATCTTACCAAAAGGGCATGGGGAGTGGCGGTTGATAGTGTATAGCCCGGTTCTCTTGGGAAGTGGGCTTGGCTAAGACACTATACCCGTTAGGAAGGGTTATGCCTGCTTCCGATCTGAAAACCTTAGCGGATTGTTTCTAACTAGGGAATCTTTGTAAAGGCCTCGTAGCGTCCCTATGCAGTCACACCTTGGAAGTGTGGTACGTGCCTGATCAGCACCGCATGGTTGGGTCTAAAGTTCTTCGGAGCTTTTGCGCGAATTGTGGTGAAAGTGTACAACCTCTGCAGGGTGTAAAACTGTTATAACAGCCGTGTTCGCGGTCATGAACGGCCTGGACCCTCACGTGATTAATCTATCCGAATATGAAATTAAATCATTGCATGCATATGTTATTGGTTATGTTCATGATTTACTTTATGCTAATATATGGGCTGATATATACTTATATTTTAGTAAATAGTTGCTTGTTAATAAAACTTGACCAACTAAAATGCTGACCGCTATAAACCAAGCCTGTCCTTGATAGCTTGCATATTTCCCCCACTTGCTGAGTACCAACCATAAGTGTACTCATCCTTACTTACATTGGATCAGAAGGCAATAATGGAGCGGAGTACCTCAACGATCTTGATGAGTTCTAGGAGTGTGTTCCACCAGTCAGATGCCTGTGGAGTGCTTTCGGAGTTATCGTCTTAGTTATCGTGTGAACCAGTTAATTTTGGCCCTCGTGCCTTAGTCGTGAGTGTAATAAATACTTTACTTATCAAATATTCGTTTGAGTACTGTTTCTGTTATTCACTCACTGTCTATCATATGTGTGTAATTTGATCCTGGCGCAAATATGAGATGTACTCAGTTTTCTTTCTAAAACTGGGTATGACAAAGTGGTACCAGAGCCGTGCTGACTGTAGGACGCTAGCCTAGTTAGAATGGTCGAAGTAAGGTTAGCCTAGTTAGAATGGTTTTATTTTAGCAAGCCAAGTCAGTTTCTTTAGAGGTCTTATTTTATTAGTTAAAATTCTTTAAACTTCTTCCCTTTTCTTTGATCAGCTTTGCCTCTATTCAAGTATCTTTACTAAGGTTCTCTCTCTAAGCTTAGATGGCCAAGAACTTCCAGCTTGACCCAGCGCAGCCAGCCCCTCTTACACCACAGATGGATGATGATGTGCAAGGAGATCCCGTGTGGGTGTGCTTATCTGATGATGAAGATGTACCTGATCCTGCTTCACCCACACCAGATGTTGAAGGGAATCCAGATGGCACCGAAGATGAGGGTGATAAAGTCTATGATGATGAAAAGGATGATGAAGAAGAAGAGCCCAATGTGGAGATGATCACTTCAACGACAGAGCTAGGCGCTTTTCCACTCTTGCTTGAAGATGTGCTAGAGGCATTGGGCAACTACACCAGGCCACTCTATATGACCACTCACAGTTCCGCTTTGAATTACCAGGAGTATTACCACACTCAGGTTCATGTTAGGGAGCAAATGGGGAACACCTCTCGTTTCAAGACTTGGTCCGTTCATGCGTCAAGTCTTCTCCATACTTCCTATGAAGCTGCAGTCAGTGATGCTGCCAGGAGGGCAGTGACATCTATCAGCCACCAGTTCCAGAAGGATCTGTCTCGCACAGAGTACCGTCACTTGCCTCATCGCCGTCCAGGAACTGAGCAAACCGTTGTAGTGGGAGGACGACCAACAGCAGATCCTCGTCTCAATGTTCTTGCCCGAGTCACTGCAGCACTGAATACTGATTTGGAAGGTGTTACTAATGAACTTGCCGAAGCGCAGGAGCGGATTGCACAACTCGAAGAACAACTTGCTGAGCAACAAGGTCAAGATGATGATGATGATGAGAGGATGGCCAATGCTTGGTCCCCGCTTCGGAAGAAGCTTCGCTATGGAGCCCCGTTTTCCATCACACAGTTTAGGGAATAGGTTATTTTTAGGTTTGCTTTGTAAGTTTATTGTTAGTACAGTTTTGTGAGGTCGGTCGTTTGTTTAATGCTTTGTAAGTTGGAATCTTTGTTTGTGTGTTTTTTGGTTGTGGAGTGATGACCACAATGAAAAAAATATATAGTAATAAAAGATTAGTTGGGTTTAATTCTGGTCCCCTTTAATCATTTGCTCTTAGTTTCTTATCTATCTCAAGTATATCCGGCATATTAGTCCCTTATGCTGAAATCTGCTCGCGCTGATATCTGACCCAGCGGTACTGTTTTGATGATTTCGGGAGCTGCACAAATCCGTTTGACCTCAAACCAGTGGGGTTAGTTTCAGAATTTGATGAGGGATTTTCTGAGTTTTTACCATAATTTTTGGAAATCTGTATCGAGAGAAACACACCAAAAGTTGTCAAGTACAGGATCTGTTTTTCCAGCTTGACACAGGCAGCTTGATTATTATGTATCTGGAGTTTCAGAGGTCCGATTGAGGTGATTCCAGTTGGGTTGAATTCATAGCTTTATGAGTATTGTTCTGAAATTTTGGAATAATTTTTAGGCGCACCAATTGACAGTTATGGATGAATATTTAGGGTGGACAGAATGTGAGTGAGGATGAATATTTGACGTTCATCTACTTTGTTCTTTCTTCTTAACTTCGATGCTATCTTATGCTCTCGCAGTAGGGTGTCTTTCCTTTACTCTTGTCTATCTGAGTTGTCATTCTCTGAATCATATCTGCCTAACACTCAGATGGTTAACACCAGGACCGGAGGAGGTAGAGACGTTCCTAGTCAGAGGCGTGCTCACGTGGTGAACCAGCAAAATCAAGCACCACCTTCACCACCGCCCCAACCCGCAATGGATCCCGCAATACAGCAGTTCTTAGCAACCCAGATGCAACTCATTCAGCAGCTCACCCAGACAGTGGCCAATTTGCAGGCACAGCAGAACCAGCAGCCACCGCCGCCACCAGATCCAGTCCAGCCACCCAGGGACCGACACAGGCAGTTTCTGAGCCAGCATCCTCCTACTTACTCTCATTCTGCAGATCCATTGGATGCTGATGATTGGCTCAAGAACATTGCAAAGAAGCTAGATATTGCTCAGTGCACTGATCGTGAGAAGGTCTTGTATGCTTCAGGATGATCAGATGGCCCAGCAGCTGATTGGTGGGATGCGTATGTGAATGCCAATAACGCTCCCGACACCATCACATGGCAGCAGTTCCAGGATGCTTTCCGCACACACCATATCCCTGCAGGTGTGGTGGACATAAAGCAGGAGGAGTTTCGTGCATTGGTGCAAGGAAGCATGAGCATGTGTGAATATCGGGATAAATTCACTCAGCTATCCCGCTATGCACCTCACGATGTGAATGACGATGCAAAGAGGCAACGTCGATTCTTGAAGGGTTTGATTAGGCCTATCAAGTACCAGCTGCAGACTCACACCTTCCCCAATTTCCAGACAATGCTAGACAAGGGCATTGGTTGTGGGAATACACGCAAGGAGCTGAGTGAGTAGAAGAGGAAGTTCCAGTCGTCATCATCAGGGCAGACAAGCAACACCCGTCCTCGCTATAGTTCTTCATAAGGTTTCCAGAATCGCTCAGTAGGTAATGGTGGACATTACCAACAGGGACCACAGATGCAACGTTCTGGTCAACAGGGTCAGAGATATCCTTAGTAGGCACCCCGTACTCCTAACCAGCAGTTGAATCGTTCTGGCAATGGCACCCCGCCAGTACTAACCAACAATCCAGTCATGCTAGTACCACCCAATGGTTGCTTCAAATGTGGTGATATGGGTCACTATGCTAACAATTGTCCCATGCGTAACCCCCAGACCCCCCAAGCTCAGAAGAGCGATGGCCAGAGATCTGCTCAACCTTCTTCCCAGCAGGGCAACAAGGGACAACAGAGCTATGCACGCGGCAAGGTCAGCCATGTGACAGCTGAAGCCGCCCAGGAGGCCAATGACGCGGTCATCGGTATGTTCTCCATTAACTCAACACCTGCTACAATTTTGTTTGATTCCAGAGCATCTCATTCCTTTGTTACCGAACAATTTGTGTCTGAGCATAACATACCTAAGCAACCCATGAAGAATATGCTTTTAGTAAACTCCCCAAATGGTGAAATGAAAGCTAAATACATGTGCCCTCAAGTTAGACTTGATATTATGGGAGTAGAATTTCCGCCCAATCTAGTGGTTTTGAAATCCGAGGGAATTGATGTGATACTTGGAATGGATTGGTTGGGAGCTCATGATGGAGTTATTCAGTGTGCCAAGAAGTCAGTGTTATTCACAAGTCCACAAGGAGACCGAATGGAGTTCCAGATGAGTCCAGTTATTCGAGAAGAAGCAACAATCAATCAGTTGAAAGGAAAGTCCCTGGAGGATATCAAAGTCGTGTGTGAATTTCTGGATGTCTTTCCTGATGATTTACCAGGTATGCCGCCTGATCGAGACTTTGAGTTCATCATTGAGCTTGTACCTGGTACTGCACCTATTTCAAAAAGAGCATATAGAATGGATGTTAAAGATTTAGCAGAATTAAAGAAACAGATAGATGAACTTTTAGCTAAGGGTTATATTCGGCCTAGTTCGTCTCCATGGGGAGCCCCTGTTATCTTTGTTGATAAGAAGGATGGTACTAGAAGAATGTGTGTTGATTACAGAACTCTTAATGAGGTGACTATCAAGAATGAGTATCCGCTTCCTAGAATTGAAGATCTGTTCGACCAGATGAGAGGTGCAAAAGTTTTCTCCAAGATCGATTTGCATTCAGGTTATCATCAAGTGAAGATTCGGAAGGAGGATATTCCTAAAACTGCGTTCACTTGTAGATATGGTCTTTATGAGTATCTAGTGATGTCGTTTGGTTTGACAAATGCACCTGCAAACTTCATGTATCCGATGAACAAGGTTTTTATGGAGTATCTTGACAAGTTTGTGGTGGTATTCATCGATGATATCATGGTGTTCTCCAAGAATGAGGAAGAGCATGAGGAGTATTTGAGACTAGTATTACACAAGCTACGAGAGCACCAGTTGTATGCCAAGTTCAGCAAATGTGAGTTCTGGTTGAAAGAAGTTTCTTTTCTTGGACATGTCATAACAGATGGTGGAATCATGGTAGATCCGAGTAAAGTGCAGGATGTGTTGAATTGGAAGCCACCTCAGAGTGTTGCAGAAATCAGAAGTTTTCTCGGATTGGCAGGTTATTATCGTGGATTTATTGAAGGTTTCTCCAAAATTGCTAAACCCATGACTTTGTTGTTAGAGAAGGGACGAAAATTCAGGTGGGATGATGCTTGTCAGCAGAATTTTGAGGAGTTAAGGAAGAAATTGACCACTGCTCCGGTGTTAGTGATGCCTGATATTCAGAACGGGTTTGATGTGTACTGTGATGCTTCACACGTAGGACTCGGATGTGTGTTGATGCAAGAAGGTAGAGTCGTGGCTTATGCTTCTAGACAGTTGAGAAAACATGAGAAGAATGATCCCACTCATGATCTGGAGTTAGCAGCAGTTGTTCATGCATTGAAGATTTGGAGGCACTACATGGTTGGAAAACGGTGTCGAATTTTTACTGATCATAAGAGTTTAAAGTATATCTTCACCCAGAAGGATCTCAATTTGAGACAACGCAGATGGGTAGAATTGATCAACGATTTTGATGTGGATATTCAGTATCATCCTGGGAAGGCCAACGTTGTTGCAAATGCTCTAAGTCGCAAGAGTAAGTCAACTCAGTCATTGGGAGGCTGATATCACAAGAATTATGTTAGGAGATGGAACGACTTAATTTGAGTATCTGTGCTCATTCAGAAGCTGTGACTATGGAAGTAGAGTCAACATTAGAGCAAGAAATCAGGAAGGGACAATTAGAAGATCCGAAGATTGAGGAATTCAGAGCCTTAATCCATTTGGGAAAAACTGAGGATTTCACTGAGGATGAACAGGGAACAGTGTGGTTCAGAAATAGAATATGTGTTCCGGAGAATGATAGGCTTCGAGAACTCGTATTAAAGGAAGTGCATGATTCACCTTATTCCATTCATCCAGGAAGTACTAAGATGTATCAAGATTTGAAAGAGAAATACTAGTGGTATGGTTTGAAGAAGGATGTTGCTACTTATGTGGCTTTGTGTGATGTTTGCCAGAAGGTTAAAGCCGAACACCAGCGTCCAGCAGGTTTGCTTCAACCATTGAGAGTACCAGAGTGGAAGTGGGAAGAAATTGGTATGGACTTTATTGTCGGGTTACCTCGTACTCGTGATGGTCATGACTCCATATGGGTTATTGTGGATAGATTGACGAAGTCTGCTCATTTCATACCAGTCAACACAACTTATACAAGTGCTAAGCTAGCAGAGCTGTATATGTCCAGGATTGTGTGTCTACATGGAGTTCCGAAGAAAATAGTGTCTGACCGAGGTACTCAGTTTACGTCACGATTCTGGCAGAAGGTACATGAGATAATGGGTACACAACTTAATTTCAGTTCTGCTTATCATCCACAGACAGATGGACAGACTGAGAGGACTAATCAAATTCTGGAGGATATGCTTCGAGCGTGTGCTTTAAAACACGGTCGTAGTTGGGATAAGAGTTTGCCATATGCAGAATTCTACTACAATAACAGTTACCAAGGTAGCCTTAAGATGTCACCTTTTGAAGCATTGTATGGAAAGAAGTGCAGAACACCATTGTACTGGAGCCAGACCAGGGAAAGTAAAGTATTTGGACCTGAAGTTCTTCAGGATGCAGAGAAGCAAGTATAGTTAATCAGGGAGAATCTCAAGACTGCCCAGTCTAGGTAGAAAAGTTAAGCTGACACACGAAGGAGAGAATTGGTCTTTGAAGTTGGAGATTTTGTTTATCTCAAAGTATCACCTATCAGAGGTCTTCGCAGATTCAAAGTCAAAGGAAAGTTATCACCTCGTTTCATTGGTCCTTTCAAGGTACTAGAAAGGAAGGGTGAGGTAGCTTATCAGTTAGAGTTGCCAGCTCAGTTGTCGGATGTTCATGATGTGATTCATGTGTCACAATTGAAGAAGTGTTTACGAGTACCAGAGGAACAATTGCAGTTAGAAGAGCTCAGTGTGAAGGATGATTTGACCTATTTAGAGTATCCAGTCCAGATATTGGAGACAACAGAAAGTGTTACTCGGAATAAAGAGATTAAGATGTGCAAAGTACAGTGGAGTCACCATACAGAGGATGAGGCTATGTGGGAAAGACAAGATGAGCTTATTGCAGAATTCCCTCAGTTGTTCTCTGATCTTTCCGAATCTCGAGGACGAGATTTTTCTTAAGGGGGGTAGGATTTCTAACACCCTAATTTTATCATCATGTTAAAATTAATATAGGCAACTAATTTTCTTAGTTTTTATTGTTTTAGGAAATATTAAATTGCAAATTTAAATCTTGGCTCTTAAATATTTAAATAACATTTAAATTAGAATCAAATAAAGTTGTTGTTGCATTCATGCTGATTGCATATATTTTTGGATGAGTTTTCTCTTTTCTCTCGCTGACATGTGGGCCCGCTTGTCAGCCGTCTTCTTCTTCCGCGCGTCGTCTTCGAGCAGGACTCAATGGTGAGTCCGAGCCAACCCTGACGCCGCGCCGTCTTACCCCCTGCGCAAGCTGGTTTCCCGGGCCTTTATAAGGCGCCGCCCGAGCCCTTGAACCCCCAAACCAAAGCCCCAAGCTTCCGCCGCCACCATAGCTCGCGCCGTCGCCCGCAAACCCTAGGTTAAAGCCGCCACCTCAATCCGAGCTTTCGAGGCTGCCGTCGTCGCTTTGAGCTCATCGTCGAGGTTCGCGTGAAGGTTTGGAACTCGCCGAGCCTCTAATCTCTCTTTCTCTCACTCTCTTGCGGCCTTTTCGCGTCGCCGCCATAGCCGAGCCGCCATAGGCCGTCGCAAGCTGCCTCTGCTTCTCAACTCTCGACGAGAACCTCCAAAATGGATTCCCCGTTTCCCCCACTTTCTTCCACACCAAACGCGGCAAGTTTTAGAGTCTCCTAGCTCGAGTTTGGCCCAACTCCGGCGAACTTCCGCCGAGCGCCGTCGCCCTCAGTCGCCGGAGCTGCCCCTTTTGTTTCCAGCCCTTGGATCAAGATCCTACGGTCGAGATTAGATCGAATCTAATCCCGTACCGGTCAGCGCAGTCAGTCATGCCACTTTGCCAGAAAAGTCCCTCGGTTTTCTTAGATTCAACCCGCAGTCCTGCCTAGTTCCAAAAAAATTAGATCTAAGTCCTTTTCTTTTTGTTTTAGCCCCTGTCTTCTTTAGATTTCAAACCCGCCGTCCTTCAAGGTTGTTTTTCTCTTAAGCCCTTCTGTTTTTATATAAAATTACGTTTTAGGTCCCTGGTTTCTTCTGTTTAAGCCCCTGGAAAGTTAGATTTAGTTCAAATAAGCCCCTAAACCTTGTTTTAGCCATATCTTAACCGTTTTAAATCCGTTTTGAGTGATCTTTGCGCTCACGCGATCGTCTCTACATCAAGAACAGTTCTAGACACATCTTTGCGTCTTTAAAAGTTGTATGGTGTATTGTTTTGCTTTTATTGATTGAATGCTTGTGCGAATCGTGTAGAGAACGGTCCGTTCGAGGGAGATCAAGATCAAGACTACGAGGAGGAGCAGCCGCAGTGCTTTGAGGAAGGCAAGTGAATTTCCCCCTCAGCATACTCTTTTGAACCTATACACATTGCATGACAATAAAGTTTATCTTCATGTTCGCGATGCATTAATTTGATGGGTCCTATGTAAGGATGACTAGTCTTTTACACCTAAGCCTTGATACACCGGGTTTACTTTTATTTTGGGTAGCTATGCTAGATGCTTAACCTTGGTTCATGATGGGTTCTATCCAACATTGATGAATATCCTTATTATTTATATCTTGTTATGTTAATACAAGATCACCATGTTAATCGGAACATGGAGAACCACCCAGGATTAACCGTTCAACCACAATACTACATGGCTCTGGTCTTGGCTAATTAATTAGAAACCTTGGTTAGGAATGATCTTACCGAAAGGGCATGGGGGGTGGCGGTTGATAGTGTATAGCCCGGTTCTCTCGGGAAGTGGGCTTGGCTAAGACACTATACCCGTTAGGGAGGGTTATGCCTGCATCCGATCCGGAAACCTTAGCGGATTGTTTCTAACTAGGGAATCTCTTCGGAGCTTTTACGCGAATTGTGGTGAAAGTGTACAATCTCTGCAGAGTGTAAAACTGTTATAACAGCCGTGTTCGCGGTCATGAACGGCCTGGACCCTCACGTGATTAATCTATCGGAATATGAAATCAAATCATTGCATGCATATATTATTGGTTATGTTCATGGTTTACTTTATGCTAATATATGGGTTGATATATATACTTATATTTTAGTAAATAGTTGTTTGTTAATAAAACTTGACCAACTAAAATGTTGACCGCTATAAACCAAGCCTCTCCTTGATAGCTTGCATATTTCCCCCACTTGCTAAGTACCAGCCATAAGTGTACTCATCCTTGCTTACATTGGATCAGAAGGTAATAATGGAGCGGAGTACCTCAGCGATCCTGATGAGTTCTAGGCGTGTGTTCCACCAGTCAGATCCTGTGGAGTGCTTTCAGAGTTATCGTCTTACGTGTGAACCAGTTAATTTTGGCCCCCGTGCCTTAGTCGTGAGTGTAATAAATACTTTACTTATCAAATATTCGTTTGAGTACTGTTTCTGTTATTCACTCACTATCTATCATATATGTGTAATTTGATCCTGGCGCACATATGAGATGTACTCAGTTTTCTTTCTAAAACTGGGTATGACAGTTCATGGTTAGTGACATTCATGTTGGCATTGATGAGCATTCTGAAATAACTCGACGTGATGTATGGTCTGGTTAGACATTCTGGTAGTTTTTCTGCGTCGCAGTGGTAAGCTTTCAGGTGGGTATCCTTGCGTGGTGCTGACTGGCTGTATTTGATACTTTTACGTGGCCTTAAAACCTTTGGACCTGGTGGTAATGAAAATGGTTGCAGTTTTGGCAAAAAAAAAATTATGCAAAAAGGGTAAAAAGAAAATCTATAATTTTTTTCTGGATGGTATATGCATGATCAAGGCAGGCATTCACTATTGAAGTATACATCATCTGCTGGAGTTTTCAAGGTTATTCATGTTTAGTCACTTGATTCCTTTGGACTCACTAGTTGCTGCCCCTTTAGAAGGAGCTGCAAATGTGATGTATTCGTGCACTTTATTTCCCTCGGACCCACTCTAAATTGATGCATATTCTATACCTAATTAGGCTGGAGTCTAAATAATATACTAATGTTTTTTATGTTTATTTCTTTTACAGAACCTGCTTCATGGAGTAATACATGGAACATATTACTTCTGCACTTGTGGTGACAAATGTGATCATAATGGCAAGGTATATGGCTCATGTGGATTTCAATTAATTCTGCAAATGATCATCTTAGAAGTATATGGTTCCATTTTAGCATCTGAATTTTGCTCAGTATGAATTTTGCAGAAAGATGAAACTTCTCTATATTTTCACAATGTAAAATGTCCTTGCATATTAAAATCTGCAAAAGTAACATATTATTGTATACTACACAGTTCCCAATGCATCATTAATTTTTTGACCTAACTATCATGCTTTTGTGTTGGAAGTTCGAACTACCTATACCACAACTGATGATTGGTCGTACAACTTAACCTTTTTGTGGCTTCCATTGTGCGCCTTCTCTGCATGATCCTTGCATTAGAAAGGTTGTCTTGTTAGTTGTTATTAGAGCTGATAATTATGTGCTATATATAGTTGATTCAATCTTAAATTTGAGTTTCCTTTAATTTTATCAGTATATACCAGCAGCAGTGTGCCATAAAATCTCAGTTTGCTTTCACCAGTTGTTGTACTGCGTTTATGGAAATCATGCATAATTCTGATATGAACAAGGCTGAACTCTAAAGACAATTTATATAGTTAGGCCTTTAGTTTATGTATTCCTAGCTCATGTGTTTTTTTTACTTGTATGTTTGTTCTTAATTTGGTTTTTATTATTGGTAGGCACTCTCTGCACGATGATTTGAGCAGCACGCAGTGATGAAGGGAGGAAAAATGTCAAACAACCCAAATAATCATATCATCCTTTCTTCGTCAAATATATCGATGTTTGAAGCATGTCAAAAGCTGAAGGAAGCACGAAATGAAGCTACTGTACATGCTACAATTGATAGTATTGTGAAATGTGACCATGAGGCCATGCACAATCAAAATGTGAAGACCCCTGCAGATAGTGTCCATAATCTGGAGAAAAGGATGGAGAGATTCGAGAAAATGATAGAACAAGTTCAGTCTCGGATGAATACTATGGAGAAGACTATAGATTCCTTGTGCCAGGAAATGCGCCGGCACAAAGCTTTGTTTCAAGATTTGTCTAAGATAATGGGAAATTTGCTGATGACATCTGAAACTAAGAGGGATAGATGATGTGCTTCATTTTGGTTACATAGCATTATAAGCAAGACAATAGCACAATGTGATGGCTGTTAGTATTGATAACTTTGTTGGTAGACTATTTTGTTACCTTTGCCCTCGTCATTGATGGATTGACATTTTGTGTGCTTTTTTCCGTTTAAAGTTGTTTGCCATCTGTTCATGGTACCATTCAAAACAGGGTAGTAAAGATCACCTCCTCCCTATGATAACCCTGTTAGTTCAACATCTGCTGTTTTCATATACTCAGTGCATGTGATTTATTTGTTGTATATATGCAATGACATCATTATAAGCATGTTTTCTCTCTAGTAAAGGTAACAAATTCATGTTCTTTTGTTATGTTAAATAAAAGTTATATTTTTTATATGTACCAGATATGTTGCCATTCCCTTAATCATAAATTCATTTTCTGTGTTGTATAACGTTCAATATGATGATAAAAGGAAAGATAATACCTTAGACTAAGCGAGCTGGACAAAACAAATGACAACGAAACAACAAAAAATAACCTGCTTGCACACAACTCACACTCTCGCTGGTGTACATCCACACGAAATAAAAAACAACCATGTCTAACTACCAATGTAACGAACAAACCACACGGCACACAAGTCGTCGCACATACACTATGTTCCAGGGGCACCATCAATACGTGCCTTGGTGAAGCCGACACAGGCGTCGACGAAGTCCTCGTCAATGAAGTCCGTGGAGAAGACCTGCAGCTTGTTGCCATGGCCGTCGGCAACAACCCTAGAGATGAACAGCCTTGCAAACCTATGGATCTTCCGTGTCACCGGCCCAACCGCCAAAGACGCAAGGTTATCCCCCACAGGCGTTGCCGTGTTCTCCACACGGTAGAAGTACCTCCTCTGCGACACCGGTGGATTCTGACTCAGCTTACTCAAATTGCTATCGAACTTTGTCTAGGGCATATCCGTGTTGATCCAATCATCCCTAAGGTACTCTGCACTCCACAGAAGGTCCCCGGGTTTCGGCGCCGGCGACTTCCTCGGCTTCCACACGCAGATGACCCTCTTGGGTAGCAACTCAGCGATGCTCTTGCTGAACACTTGCTCGTCCTGGCGGATCAAGTAATCACCTAGCTTGTCGATGAGGTACTGAGCAAAACCCGGTGGGTCTTCTTGGCCATACTCTGTGCGTACCTCAAGGACGACGACCTCCGACGTCGTCTCCTCCAAGAACCTCTTGACGTCATCGAGCACGACGTCGACGGAGTAGCCGACGAGGATGCCATGGCACACGCAGCGATCCTTCTGGACACGGACGTCGAGGACCCGGCATCCCATGGCGAGCTGGTCATAGATGGAGAGCTTTTGGCACTCGGCGAAGGGACGCGTGAAGATGGGGTCGCCGATCCCGTTGGTAGCTGAGTCGTGGGTGCCCGGCCATACAACTTGTTGTATGTGTAGATTGCTTGCTCCAAGGCCTTCCATCCACTTCTTGCGGTTCTCCGGCCGGTATCCTGAACCCGGGAAGGAGTCTCCGGACGACGAGAGGAGAGCAGCTAGCTCGTTCTCCTGTGCGGCGGCTTCGGCCAAGCGCTTGGGCACGTCCAAGGCGCTGACGACGGAGCCCATGGCAACTTGTTGCAACTTAGCTCTAACTGCTGTTGGGATAAGAGCAAGGGATGTTCAAAGCTCGTATAAGTATGTGTGGTGGAGTGCAGAAGGGAGACTACAAGAAATTGTCACAGTTAGTTTGGCACGCGTACAGGTTCGTCTTTATTGTTGTGTCATATATAACGGATCATGTTCACGAGGAGTCCTTGTCGGACATAATACAAGCTGGGGTATTGTTTTCATTTTTGTTTTTTTATTCAATTCAGTCACAAGTTAGCACGGTTCCAGGAAAAAAAATAGAATAAGGTAAGGACCAGAGAGATACTAGTTCGTGACGGACTTTCCTGTGCAACTCAGGTTTGTGTGTAATAAGAGTCGGAATGGAACCACAGGCGGTGTCAGCAGCAAGCACATTGATTAGCATGATAATAGACAAGAGCTCTTTTACAATGATTGGCAATTACCATGGTACTAACAGGATATAAAATCCAACGGTGGAAAAAATGTCTAGACCTAAAAATACTCATCCAAAAGTACCAAAAATTACCAAAATTGTGAGACCAAGTACAGAATAAATGGGCCCAGCTAATTATTTTATTTTATTTTTAAATTAAAAATAAAGGGTATGTACGTCTTTTTCCGCTGATGTGGGGGTGGAGGCGGCGGGAAAAAAAATTAATTTTTCAAAATTCTAGTTAAAGTACCAGTAAGTACCAGGAAAAGTACTTAAAGTACCTGCAAGTACCTGGTAGTACCAGCTGGTACTTGCCAATCATTGTAAAAAAGCTCAATAGACAAATCATGATACTGCATGTGTTTCATTGCTGACTGTGATGTTAACAACTACTCCCTCCGTTTCAAATTATTAGTCATCCTGACTTTTTACCATATTCATTGATGATGCTATGAATTTAGACAATTATATATGTCTAGGTTCATAGAAGATGCCCTAAATTTAGACACTTAAAATGGCATCCAGGATGACTAATAATTTGGAACAGAGGGTTCAAAGAATAAGTAGCACAAAGCCAAACACTACCAGCGTCCATCCTGAATTAGAATCTCAAAGCCAAGTGGGCATGTTGCGTAAAAAAAGAAATGGAAAACCAAGGGAACCCTTTTTTATGAAAAACTAAGGGTACCTTAATTATTCAATTTTTATAACTTAGACTACAGATATTTATCTTCTCACCGCATAAAGAAAGCAAAGCACAAGGTACTTATATAACATTAGTATCAATGTCTTAAGAAAAACTAGCACCTTCCGACAGGTACTCATTAGGTACAGGCTTACCAGGTCCAAGTCTTCGGAGAAGCACATGGTTTTGGAAGTAACATGACATGTTAAAAAAATTCACAAAAAATAATTTAAATATTCTAACTTTTTTGTGTCATCTTGACATGTATGTCATCTGATCTTAATATTAAGATATAGATACAAGTAAGTAATTGACGACTCAGCCTCTCTTAAGATGCGTGAATGTGGCTTATTGTTCAAGACTCAACATGCACGCATGTGTATCCAAGTACATTCTGACTTCACATTGACAGTATATTAACTGGCGTCATGTTGTAGCCCAGCGGACATACATATAGTTGTAACTATCTTAATCAGTGGAGGACGGCTAACTTAATCACATAGACGTGTTGACTACCACTTAAAATAATTTGCAAAAACAAAGGGGCGTCTTATTATCCTCTACTAGGGGCACCACAAGCCATGGGGCCAGTACAAAGGGCCTAATAGTATTTTCTCAATTAAACATTCTCATCCATGTCCACCTGGTACCCCGAAATGTGGTAATGAAACTGAGATTCTGGTCTATACATGCACAATTTTTCATAATAACTGCAATATAATTCTTGTCCATTCCAAAACCAATGCTCAATAAAAATTACAGGACAAGATAAAAGCTGGGGAAATATTGAAAGAAAATTGCACGACTACAATGTACTTCACCTTTGAAACAAAATCTAACGACACCTACACGTATACATCAATACATCTGCGACCAAAATAATCAACTGGAGGAGTGGAGTGCAATAATTCATGGCGTGTTCTATTGTTAGAAGTACAAGGAGACAAAACAAATAAATAACCAGCTGTTTCTGCTAAGGATTCAACAAAATTTCCTACAATAAAATTGTATTTTTTTGTGTACTTTTATATGGATAATGCTCAATAGGTTAATTTTCTTTTCTACTTTGCGTACACAATAAACAGTCCATAATTTAGGATTGTGTACTGCTGATCAAAGCACCTTTTAACCACCCCTGTCTAATCCCAGCTCCATAGAAAGAGATGACGAATCCACATACATATGAAATTAGGGCAACCCGCATCGCTGACCGGAAATCTTGATTATCTGTCATCATGTCAGTTGGAGAACTGATAACACCAAGATTAGGATTTCCAGTAAACTCGACTTTGACATGTTGATGAAAGGTTGGAATGGGCCCAGATAGATAATTATACGAAACCACAAGCATTGTCAAACTTATCAGATAATGTAGCGAAGGTGGTACCTGACCAGACAGGTTATTATAGGAAAGATCAAGAATTTCCAAGTGAACTAAACTGCCAATATTTGAAGGTATGTGGCCAATGAGATGGTTGTGACTCAGATTGAGAAGAGTACTCAAGCTGGTCGGCATAGTGGGTATGGTACCAGTTAACTCATTGCTCCCGAGATTAAGTTCTATAAGGTTTTGTAATGAACTGATTGAAGTTGGAATGCTGCCAGTTATTCTGTTACCTTGCAAATTCAAGGTTGAAAGCTTTGGTAACTGTAAAATTCCTTGTGGTATCTCTCCACTGAATGAATTATAGCTAAGGTTCAGTATACCCAGGTTTGACAAACCGGAAAGTGTAGAAGGTATATATCTGTCAAGGTTGTTCATTTGGAGTTCCAGAACAATTAGGCTTTCAAGATTGCCTAATTCACTAGGTATGGGACCTTGCAATTCATTCAATGCCAAATCCAACAGACTTAGTTTCTTGCATTTGCTAAGCTGCCAGGGTATAACCCCTGTTAAGTAGTTATTGTGCAACTCAAAATAAACCAAGCTTGATGCATCACCAATTGATTCTGGGATGCTCCCATTGAGTAAGTTCCCTGTGAGCATAAGGCAGAATAGCCTTTGTGAGAAGCCCGTTGGAATAGGCCCTTGTAGCATATTGCTAGTGAGATCGACGGTTTCCAGACCAGGCGGCAGGAAGAGATCAGAAGGTATGTCTCCAGTGAGCCTATTGAAACTCAAATCCAAATTATTTAGATGGTTGGTGAGTCCATTTGGTATGGAGCCACTAAAATTGTTCTGATTGGCTGCGAACCGAGACAGAGTCGTGACATTCGACAAGCTGCTTGGTATCGCACCGCTCAGACAATTACCTGACAGGAGCAAAGTTTGGAGGTTTGGGAGCTTCAAAAACTCATCTGGGATGTGACCCGTTAAATTGTTCTGGCTGATATCCAAGTATGTAATATTTCCATACTGAAACAAACTTCTAGGAATACTGCCACGGAAATGGTTTTCTGACAACACAAGTTCCTCTAATGAACGAGCCAGTGCCATATCTTCTCCAATATCACCATCAAGATTGTTGGAACTAAGGTTCAAGCTTCTCAGTCTCAGCAGAGAGCTCAGCTTGGTTCCAACACTTCCACTTAAAGAGTTGAAGGACAGATCAAGAACCTCTAGTTGGTGGAAACTTGAGAAGTCATCGAGTCGGTCAGTCAATCTGTTGCTGCTGAGATTGAGAGCCATCAAACTACTCATCATGGAGCAATCAGAGGTGCTGAATTGGGCAATGGAGTTCACTGAAAGATCAAGAGATTGCAAGGTATCAAGAGGGCATATGCAGGATAGAATTGTAGAACTAGAAATACCGCAGTTAGACAGGTTGAGGTTGGTCACAACAGAGAAAGATACTGAATTAGATACAGAGCAGCCGACTCCTCTCCACAGGCATGGATTAGAGCCTGTTTTACCCCACCCATCGGGTACGGGTGCGGCATTGGAGTGCATGAACTTTGCTAAGTCTCTCATGATTCTTTCTTGTGTTGTGTTCAGTGGCAATGCTGTTAGCTGGGTGGAGGCGGCCGTGAGTAGATTGCAAAACAAAAGACCGATTGATATCTGCAGACATAGGTTACTCAACTGGGTAGCAGAACAGCTAGGCACCCTCCTCCTCTCCTCCATTATGTATTTTGCTTGACGAGTGTCGATCATATGCTACTTTCTGTGGCATATATAATTGGTGTATCACACGATGCTTTTAAAGACATGGATGGGAAGACTTATTCCACGATAGTTGGCTCTACCGGCCAGTTATTTCTAGCCGCCATTCATTTGACAAAATGGTTAGCCGCCATTGAGTCATTGACTCTGGCTAGAAGACCCTAGAGTCCGGGGCAAAAACTGATGAAAAATCATTCGTGTCTACTAAGAGAATTTAATTTCCTAGAGCCTCTGGGTGTGTACACCTTTCTGTCTTCAAGTTAAGTGCCTGTTGCTTAAAAGACTTTTTGACTAACCAATGCTGCCAACATCATGCACGTCGCTTTCCATCCACTGCCATCATATAGGGCGTACACCTGAAACAGGCTCCTCTGCTGAGTCTTGCCCGGTCCTTGCCGTTCACCGTACCAACGTTGTTGTCTCCACGAAGTACCACCTATAAATTTATTCACGCAGGCAGCGGCCGCCGGCTTCCGAGGTCACTTGCGTTTGACCTCCGCTAGACCTAATTGCCATTGCAACCACGTCATTCAATTCATTTTCTTGCCGACTTAGCGGACCTAGCAAAGAAAAATAGTATAGGTGTATCTGTGTTCACACTGCATGCAGTCATGCATGCAGATGCGCTCCTTCATTGCCATTCCACCACCCACTACTCTGGTTGAGTTATACCCTTACCACACAAATGGCACTAAAATCGTTTCTGATGGGGAAAGATTTCGATCGTGTTATTTCTATGTTTACATTGGCCACAACGACTACTTATGAAAATTTATTACTTTTGCCAATTTTCAGAAAAAAAAACTTGTGTGAAGTTGCTGCTTAAAAATACGTTTGCGTATTGTATGGAAACCAGGTTCACATAGAAACTATGAAAACTCCACCTAGGACCATAGGATCTCCATCTGATGACTAGAGAAACAGGTGGAAAAGTTTTGCAAATAACCCCTCCCACCCCCTCCCATCCATCCGGATCCAGAGGCCCCGTTACCCCCATTACGCGTGCGCGGACGGGACCCCGACACACCTTCCGTTCCGTCGCCCAATCCCGCGATCCCCGCGCCCTCATCCTCGTTCTGCGTTGTGTTGAGGCAGCGAGCGCCGACGCCGCCCTTCCGTCCGTGGACGAGGACGCACGCTCGGCTGGACCCGTTTCGTCGTTAATTTAGCTGAAATTTTGTACTGGATGAGTCCTTGCATCCTCCATTGTGAGAAGTACGGTGATTGAGTCATTACACCGTATCAGTAACCTGTGTTCTTTGAACTGTGTTCTTTGTGTCAAAGCGACTAACATGAGTTTCTTATGCATGTCAAGTATAGTGAGTTTCGTAGGCAAGTCAAGTTCATGTTCAATATCTTTGCAAGTTTTGAGCCTCGTCGTTAATTATTCATTTCATTTGTCCTAAGCTTTGAATCTCTTGCAAAGTTTTGAGCCTCGTCCAGGACTAAACAGAAGCTATCTTGAGAACCAGGCGATTCATTCATCATGTCAGTGCAGGGTTTTTTTTTTCAGATTAAGGATTAAGACATCCGGCCTCTACACCCAAGGTGTGCTCAAAAACTCCGTTCATGCATGCATGTGGGCATGCCCGCGATTCGTCCTCCACAGCTCTACACCTTCCTACAATCTCCCTTCCAAAGCCTGCATGAACGAACTCTACGTGGATGGCGTCGGCAATCTGCTGGCGTCGGATTCCAGGGCGGCGTGTGCTGGCGTGGTCGAGGACTACAGGGCGGCGTTGGGGGTTCTCCTGAAGGGATATGCAGAAAGGAGGGGGGCGACGGGCGCGGGGATCGCGGAACGGGGTTGCGACGGCGTAACGGAAAGAAACATCAGGAGCGATGGAACCCTGTTCGGCCGGCTGGATGGGAGGGGTGGGAGGGGTTATTTGCAAAACTGTTCAACATGTTTCTCTAGTCATCGGATCGGATGGAGATACTATGGCCTTGGTGAAGTTTCCATAGTTTCTACGGGAACTTGGTTCCATAGGATGCGGTCCCTAAAAATACATCTATCAACCAAGCAAAAAGTAAGCCAACTTCTTCTTCCAGTTCAAATCTGAATATTTGATTATTCATTTGGTAGCACTGTACTGAGCTTAAATTGTAAGTTTTTGAGTCACATACTGGTTATTGACAACTTGTTTTAGAAATCTGAATTGTGTGTTGAGAGCTTGCATGTTCAAAGGAAAAGGCTTCTCTAACGAACAAGCATCACTCTTTTTAGAAGGAAAAAAAAAATCTATTTTAAACCCTTCAACTATCATATAAAAGTCTAGTACAAGCAGTGGCGGACCAGAACAATTTTCACGCCTAGGACCACTTGTCAAAGCCACTAAACCACTAAAATTATCCCACATGACAATATAATGGTATTTGGTAGTGATAGTGCACATAGGCAATTAAAAAACATGACTTAAACTCGTAATGTATATCTCAATTGAAAGTTTATGCATAGAATGAACTTAATAAAAAAAATGTAGAAAAATAATGCAGTACCTAGCTAAGTACCAATTTGGTTAATCCTTATCCTTTACCATTTCTTCATCAATAGTAGAAAGTGAAGTGTCCTGCATCTCTTCTGGTTCTGGTTCTACATCGTGTCTACAACTTAAAACATCAAAACGTTTATGAATTGCCGGATTGATGAGGAAATCAACTTCATTTGAAGTTTAATCTGTAAAATGTGACAAAGGATGGCATATATATCACTCAGATATCACAGCGAACAAAAAAGGTCCAATCTTTCGAGAGATCCTACCCTGACTAGATCTTCATTATCCGTGTCATCCATCGTGACATGTCGCGTCGGGCTTGCAGTCTCCACACCTTTTAGATCCACTGGTTCACGAACTCCAGTCTCTTATGTTGCCGTTGTTGGCAACCCTGCTGCCGAAGAACTCCATTGTGAAACATGAGAAAAATAAAGAGATATGTCATCTGATCCTTGAAAATGCACGTAGCTTGCTAATGAGGCAGGGACAATGCGCGGCTTTCTGGCAACTTGCGCTGCTAGGCTCCGATGTTTTCCTCGGGTTGGGAAACAACGTTTGAAGATGCGTGTAGGAATATGGAGTGTACGGTCTGCGATAACTTAATCTTCTCCGAATTGTTCCAGGATTTTTAACCTTGTCTAAAGTGCCTTTCTAACTAAATGTTCCAAGTCCGCACAGCAGGCCAGGACGAAGGCGCAACATGCATGTGTGCTAGTTGGAGTGGGCATGTCTAGCTCATTGTGAGAACAACGATGTGCACATCTCTAGTAGCCGGGTCACCATCATGGTCGCGATGACAAAGCTAGAATTAATGAAAACTGTAACCCAAGTTGGGTGTTTGCTGCCACAAGGAGATTCTACTAATGACTCATACAAAGACATAGCTTAAAATAATGCAACTTTAATCCATAGCTTTACACATATCACCTAAGTATACATTGTATATATGTAGATATTTTTAACTTTGCATGTTGGTTAAGGAAAAAAGATATTTTAAATTTTGGTACTACAACTCAATATAGTTGTATTTCTCTATTACACAAAGGGAATTCGGACAAGAAAAAATCTGATTGGCTTGTCCAATAAATCATGAACTTGTCTATCTTTATAAGTAAGATGATGGGATCCTAATCCAGGCAGTATTGTAGGAGCTCGTGAGGCAAGGAAAGGTTATGCAAACATATCAGATCTAGAACAACATAAACACCAAATATTATGCTGAAATATGTATATTTGGTTGGAATATAATATACTTGTAGTATTTAAAATCCTTCCATCTCCTTGAACAAATTAAATATTTTGATTAGTCATAAACCCAATTCGTCCAAAAGAAAGTGTATTGGCAATAAAATCATATGGTGATAGTTTGATTAGCCAACAAACTAAGGGCGTGTTTGGTTGGGCTGTGGCTGTGAGAAAAGCTGTTGTGGGCTATGAGCTGTGAGAAATTAGTAAAAGTAGTAAAAATACTAAGAGACATAATAATAGTAGAAAACTTATTGAATTAGTAAAAATTAGTCTTTACTATAATCTATTCCATAAAAAATACAATCAATAAATAATTAGATTTAATTTTAATTCCATCATAAAAAAATCAAACCATAAACTAGTTGTTGAATATGTGTGCATAAATTAATAATATAAAATTTATTTATAAATAAACCAATATATGAGCCACTCATCTTCACTTTCTATTCTACCTTTTAGCATTCAGCATAGCTAGTTTTGTTTCACAGAATGTTACATTTTTTCCATTTCCACAACTCTATTAGTCAATCTAGCATAATTGCTAGATTGCTATTGACCTATCTATCATAATTGCTAGATTGTTTGTGACTCGGTATGGTATTGGACATGTCTTTAATTCCTTAATGACTAGCAAAACTCTCAATGAACTGAAAATTACTAACCCAATGAAGTAGAAATTACTAACCATATGATGAAACAACAACAAAAAGGTATAATGATCACCCACGACATCATAATAGTAGAGAAAATTCTCACCGTATGACTTAAATCTTCAATTATTTTAATTGTCAATTTTCAATGTTCATATAGTCTCAGCAATAACCTTCAAACAACATATTACCAAAACAAATGGCATGAGACTCATAACCCCAATGTCCATATTGTTTTTCAAAGCATCAGCCAAATCTCTATTTAAAGCATGTCGTCTGTTAAAGGATGCAACTAGTAAAGAAATGAAATAAGATATATTTGATAACATAAAGAATAAACTAGCACTTAGCTCAGCATAGTTAAAATAACAACCATCCACTACAACAGGTCTGATGAAGATAATGTGATGAATTTAATTGAGAATAAGCTAGAAATAATGGAAAAAAATGAGTGATTGGAAAATGAGTGGATCTGCTAGAGATGAGTGTCAAAGTGTTATGCAATGAGTTTACATTTTATGAAAATGCACCCTTTTCTCCTATTTTATGAAAAAAGAACTTGTGTGAAGTTGCTTTTTAAAAGTACATATATTGACTAAGAAAAATTATAATATATATCATCGTATTTCAGTTATTATTTTAAAATTTAGTTATTTATTTGGTAGCACTAGTGAGCTGAAATCGTAGGTTTTTTAGTCACATATTGACTATTAACTACTTTTGTTAGAAAGCTAGTTCACAAGATGAGTGTTTTTTTGTTCATTGGAAAAAAAATATTTCTTTAATGAGAAAGCACCACTACTTTTAGAAATAAAAAATGGCTAAGAATAATGATAATTTTACTAGTTCGAGTTAAAAACTCTAATATTCCAACAGAAATTCTGAACCCATCATTGTTCTGTTGAAACTTCAAAAAGTTATGAAATGTATCAACTAACAATTTTTATTACGATTGTGTCAATTTTTATTTGTACATATTGCCACCATTTTACAGATAGGTTGCAATATGACCTACCTATTGCACCCAAATTACTGGTGTTGCATTAGTCCCGTTTGGAAGTTGATATTGAGGGCTTGAATTTGGCATTGGCATTGAGCAGCCCCAATATAGCTGTTTGGAAGCGTTCGGCATTGGCGGGCGGAATTGAAAAATGAATGCCCGCGGCATTCGCGGCCACCACCGCCAGCCTACCCACGATTCAGTGCCCCCCGCCTCCGATTTGGTCTGAATCGTGGGTGCCTCGCTTGCGTACCGCTTCACCCTTCACTTCCCGAAAAAACACCGGCGGAGTGGAGGGCTGCTCGGCGCTCGCCGGCAGAGGAGGGGAGGGCGGAATGCTTGCCTACGAGGGAGCAGGGGAGGAGGGCAGCATGCGCCATTGCCAGGAGGAGCGCCACCTCCGCCTTCACCTAGATGCGTGACGAGGGAGCAGAACTACAGGACGGCGGGAGGCCTCTGCTCCGGCGCCGGGGCAAGAGATGCCGGAGGAGGGCGCCCGTCCTGCTTGGCACCTCCCACCAGGATATGGCCCCTGCCGCTGCCACCTGCAAGGCTGCAACAGCCACGGGGGTTTCACCGGAGGGCGACCAGAAGGGGAAGAAGTTCGAGATGGGTCGCTGCGGGGTGCGGAGAGAAAACGAGAGAGGAAAAGAAAAGGGGAAGATGGAGAAAAAAGAAATAAAAGGAAAAAAAGGTCCCACGTTTTTTTATTTTTCTGATTTTAAAATTTATTTACGATTTTTCTTTTTTTTTACAGTGACATAGTTATCACGTTTCTTTTACTTTTTTGCTGTTTTAAAAATTCCTTTGAAAGAGCAAACGGGCAAAATGGTCTTTCCATCAATTTTCACGTTTTAATCATATTATTGCAATACCTACTATTATTTTTTTAATATTCTCATGTATATAAAGTGAAAAGTTATATATTATCGGCAAATAAATATGCATGTTGTGAAATATATTTTTCAATGCATGTACACCATTTTAAACAACCCAATCTACAATTCCGTCTTTAAAACCTTGTAGTGGGCATTTAGTCTCATGTTGTTGTATCGGTTTACAAATCGAGATTAAATGTGCATGTCTCCCCTAGTGTAACGAGTATTGGCATAAAATTTTCTTTTTTTTATCTGGGCAGGAAAAAATTGGAACCTGATCAAGAATGATCAGACTAGACAGAGTGTCATGAAGCCCTAACAGATTGGGGCGAGCGTGTTATAGTCGTCACGACAATTGCACGCGTCTTAACTCCAAAATGATGTTGCCAAACCCAGAAAAAAATTATTCAGATGGGGAGCATGCTTGCAAGTTATTTGTAAGGTTCACTTATGCTCTATGAATATCAATAGCCATCATAAAATTTGCATTTGTAAGTAATCGCATAAGAAAGACACTAAGATTTCTCCTTGCAATCTAGAAACCTATCTTATTTATTTGGAACTTCTAACAGAAAGTGTATGAATTCATGATAAGTTATTCAAATAGGGCCACCACAAGAGCCATCCAAATCACCAAAACAAGCCCCAACAGAACTGAAGGGATTATTCAGTAATATTATTGCATCATAAAAAGTTAAACACAATCTAGTATGTACTGCTTATAGATGAAAATACCGAGTGTAGGTAATGTCTGACCTCATATACAAGAAGTGTGCATCATAGTTAGGGATGGCAATGGGGCCCTGATCCCCGGTGGGGAATTCATCCATTAGGGGATAAAATTGGGATGGTTTTGCTCCCCACGGGGCTGTTAACGGGCGAAACTCAGCCCCACCGGGTGAAGCGGGGGCGGGAACGGTCACCATCTCCCCGTCCCCGTTCCCCGTTGGAGGCCCCGAATTTATGTTGGCCCAATAGAAATATGCTGGCCCAAGTCGGCCGAGCCACTCAGGGTCCACCAGGGTCTAGAATATAACTGTGAAACCCTAACGCTCCGCAGACCGCAGCTCACTCCTCCGTCTCTCCTCTAGGCAGCCGCCACAGATTACAGCTGGCCTAGTCGCTCCTCTCACCATCGCTAGGGCCAGCAGGCAACCCTTCGGGACAGTGCGACGTGCCCACGCAAGGGCGCACAAGGTTACCGCGCCGTGCCAGAGTTCCTGATGGCTCCGACCGAGCAAAAGTCAACCTCTCCGTGTCGAAGCGGAGACGCTGCAGATCTGGTGGCACATGCGCACAAGGAGGAAGCGCAGCCATGCAGCTGTGCCGATGCAGGCGGAGGTGGCCAGCAAAACCGTGTTCATGCAAAAAATCAGAGTTTGTTGTTACTCGTTAGATCCATTTGTTTCCTTGTGACGTGAGCCTTGATGGCAACCAGAAAAGGTAGATGGGAACGGATTGAAGGTTGTAGGAAATTGTGTCTCGTGTTTTCTCTTTGTTTCTGTTTGATTACTGGGAAGGTTTGCAGATTGTAGAGTTGTATGTGGATATGTGATTAGTCTGGTTTTTGTTCTTGGTAATTTTGAGATGTTTCAAATCTTTCCTAATCTAGAGTCTAGCAACCACTCAACCAAACTTGTGACCAACCAACGCAAGTGGAAAAACAACATGCACGGGCCAAATAAACACATAAATTTCTAATAAGAAAAACTGATAAAAAAATAAAATTCATCACTACTACAGAAATGAGCTAATCAAACGCCCCTTTTACAACCGGTGTTGAGAAAACTGGCTGTAAAACTACATGACAGTCGATTGCTCTTCAAACCGGCTGTTATGTAACTCATCATAGCCGGTTTGTATTATCAATCGACGATGATGAGTGTGTCCATCCACACAACAGGTTGAAGCCATGAACCGGCTTTGTTGGCCCTCATCATAGCCGGTTGGAGCCATAAACTAGTTCTGATGAGTGCATCATCAATACAACTGTTTGATGCTAAGAACCGGCCGTATTGGTCCTCATCATAGCCGGTTTAGGCCACGAACCGGTTGTGTTGACCAACACAGCTGGTTCTATAGCCATGGACACTCGACAAATACAATTTTCAAAGCACAATTTAAAGCCCTAAACGCATTCAAATTAAAAAAGTGTTCAACTACAAAATCTTATTACTTTTCGAGATCTACAACTTTTAGTTTGGTTATTTTTTCATACGACAAAGTATTAATAAAGGTGTTCATAAATCCTACATCCCTCGTATTAGTTCCATGAAACTAGAAGAGATATAAGATTTGTGAACAATTTTATTATCACTATATTGTACCCCTCCGTCCCAAAATAAGGGAAGTTTGAAATCCGTGTTTGTGAGCAAACACGGATTTTAAAGTCTCTTTATTTTGGGACAGAGGGAGTATGAACAAATGGCCAAAATATACATTGTAGATCTCAAAAGTTATGAAACTTTGTAGTTGACAACATTTTCATTTAAATTCATCTTGTCAACAAAAATCAAGTTTTGAAAGCACTGAAATTTGAAATTCAAATTTTGTAAACCACCTCGGATGGAGAAACGACTAAAAGAATGTTGTAGATCTCAAAAAGTTACATGCGACTTTGTAGGTGATAAGATTTTAACTAGAATTTGTTTAAGGCCTCAAACAAGCCATTGACACTCGGTTTCATATGATATGTTAGAATAAAAAATAGGATATGCGCACATGTTGTAGTGTAGTGGTAGAGGGGGTATGCGCGAGAGGGAGCTCGCGAGTTTGAGTCCCAATTACCACATAGTGAGCGAAAAATGACATGACATGGGATTGGGTTGGCTGGCCGTTGCAGTCTCTTCCCATTAAAAGAATTTGTTTTGCAATTTTTCCAAGGTCACGAGCTTAAAACCTAGACACCCTGATGACAGCCGGTTCCTATTACCATCCGTTTGTGATGAGGAGCAATACAGATTTGTTTTGCTATTTTCCATGGCCGCAGGGCTTAAAAACCTAGACACCCTTATCACAACTGGTTCCAATTACCAACCGGCCGTGATGAGGAGCAATGCAGCTAGTTGGCAACTGGCTATGTTGACTGTATATGCAGATGTTATAATCAAATGCTTCACAGACCGGTTGTGATGGGCGCGGGCTTAAAAACATGGACACCCTCATCACCGTCAGTTCCTATTACCAACTAGATGTGATGAGGACCAACGCAACCCAGTTGGGAATTGGCTGTATTGATTGTTTGAACACAACCGGTATAAATCAAATGCTTCCTCAAACCGGCTGCGATAGGGGGTTCCAACCAACTGTGATGATGAGAATTCTATAGTAGCGCATCTTACCTTGTCAGTGTAAAAAGGCTATGATCTATGGATTGCTTGAGTGGACGGGCCTGATTAAGCTCTCTAGCTAATCAAGCATTTGGTATGTATCATTCGTTCTTGCTGCCCCTCCGAAAAGTTGTAGAAATTACTGCTCCTAAAATCATGCAAAATGTTCTAATCTTTCTGAAGTTTTGCATCAAGTAACATACATATAGGTCCTCTGGATGTAGATCATGTTTTGAGATTTTTTAGTTTCTTTTTGCATCCAGTAAGATGCACATTTCTTCCAAATTTACGGTTCAAGAAAAACATCTAGTGTTCTCAGCTTTCTGAATTCTTTTCATCAAGTAATATGCATATTTATTCTGAATGTACCGGTCGGTTGAGTAAAAGAAATAAAGAGTTATAAACTTTTTTTATTTTTCGTATCAAGTACAATGCATAATTCTACTGAATTTATAGGTCAAGTGAAAACATGCAAAGCCTTACTATCTAAATTGTCAATATTCTGAAAGTGCACAGCTTCTGAACTTTTAGACCTGCCTACAACTGAATATAAGCTGACCTTGGCCCTGAAATCAAAGGCTCACATCCTTGTCCTGTGGCAACAGAAAAGGATCCCAAACACTAACTAAAAACTGCACCCATCTGGCCATCATATATAAGCATGCATCTTTACAGTTTTGGATCAGCTGAAAGCATGGAAAGGTATTGTGTCCTACCAGGTTTGATAAAGAACATTAATTTCCAGTGCTAAAATGTTGCTGCAAACGTCGTCAGACAAGTAAGCCCAGGGGTGTATTATATATTCTTCGTATCATCTTTTCTTTCTGCTGATATATGCTGTGACCTTACATTGCACTAGAAGTAGCATTTGTCTAGAATCTCAGATGCCATGCGCCTCCCCTTCTCGGTCACCTCCCCCTCCACCCCCACCATGCCGGCGGCCACCAGCGCTGCCAATGCCTTCTGTAGCGTTTCAGGCCGCGGCGGTAGCACGAAGCCGAAGTTCTCGACGTCGCCGCTGGTGATGCCAAGATCCTTGAGGACAAGAACCATGGCAGCGAGGCTGTCGACGTCGTCGGTCCTTGACCTCAGCGGAGAACAACCTCGGATCATCTCATCCCACTCCTCCATGGTGTACAGGCAGAAGCACTTGCCTCTGCTCTCCCTTCGCCTGATGTGATACCAGGATAGAACAGCGGCCTTGAGAGCCCGGATCATCTGTGGCGGCGATGATGGCGATGGCCCTTTCGTCAGTGATGGCGGCGCGTTGTCGGTGCAGCGGTAGCCGGAGTCGACGATGTAGTTGATCCCTTCCACGAACACCGCCGAGTCCGCCACGTCGGTCGCCAGGACGACCTTTCGCTGGTCGTCCGGTGTCGGCCTCAGCACGTCGCCGATCAGATCGATGGCGAGGCCGTCGTGGATGTAACGTGTCACGAGGTCCGGCAGTGCGTGGGCGGCGAGAAGGCGCCCGGCCGCCTCGACGTCCGTGTAGCTTGGGAGGAAGGCGAGCACGTCGCCGGGAGGCTCGGTGGCGTGCACGCGGCGCACGGTGTCGACGGCCGCGGCGACGTAGTCCGTGGCCGGCTCGGCGAGGTACTCCCAGGCGCCCCAACCGTGGTTGGTGTCGAACCTCAGGTGCTCGGCGCCGGGGAAGAAGCCGCGTACGGCCCCCTCGCCGAAGCACAAGGTGCCGTGCGTGCGGATGACCACACGGAGGTCCGGACGGCGCGCCGCTGCGGCCCTGACGCAGGTGAGCACGGCGCCCGTGAGCAGCATGCCGTCGTCGGCCTCGTCCACCACGACGGTGCCGTATGGGGTGAGGAGCGGGTCGGAGGCGAACGCGCGGAGCAGCGCATGGTGCGTGGTGTAAGTGACGGCCGCTGATGATTCGTCATGGTCGAGGAGGGACAGCGCACAGCATCTGACCTCGCCGGCGCGCATGTAGGAGGCGACGTGCGCGGCGGTGGACTCGGCGGCGAGGCGGTAGGTCTGGGAGCAGAGGACGCGGCCGTGGCGGCTGGTGGCGTGGAGCACGCGCGGGATCTGGGTGCTCTTGCCCGTCCCGGGCCACGCGTGCACGAACACCACCTGGTGGCGCGCCACGTCGCTCGTGAGACAAGACTGGTCGTGCGGCCGCCGGAACGGGAGGAACGGACGGCGCCGACGTCGCGGCTGTCGCCGTGTCTGTGGTGGTGGGGGTGTCACGAGAGCCACCGTGGCGGCCGGCGGCGGGGGCGCTGGGGACTTGCGCGGCAGCTCGGCGAGCCGTGCGCTTCGGTGACGGGAGGCGGTCGCCGCCTCCGCAGCGTGCTGGCCCCGGTGGGCGGCAGGAGCCATAGGGTTTGATCGATGGCGATCGCGACGAAATGGCAACCATTTATGGAGGTGTGTTCTTTTCCGAGTCGGTCCGGAATTGGATTTGACAACAGTAAGAGGAAACCTTTTCCGAGTCCGTGTAGGTGTTGGTCGGAATCTGATAACAAAAAACTAAATATTCAACTTTATTCCAATCAAAAGTTGTAAACTTTATGTAGATTCACTTGAAATGAACAATTATTTTTTTCAACGTAAGTCACAAACAATTAATTTCGAACCATCCGATCAGCACATTTATTTCAATATAGGGTTAATAATGTAGTTGGATTGGATCCAAATTGAATAGACTACTTTCTCCGTGAAGCAGTTAATATCACATTATAATATGAGCACAAATCCAAATATTCTCAGATAATATACGAATCCTATTTTTAAAAGGAAACAATGATTCTGCTTTTTTTATGGTCCGACAGCCTGTCAGCTCCTGTGGTTGGTCTCTGTCGTGGAGCCTACCCGTCAGGTCCAGTACTTTTTTCGTCACGGTCGTCAAAAACTGAATGCGACTGCAATAACAATACCCAGGCCCACATACTTTCACCATCCCTGTACGAAGTTTTGTAGATTGTTGCGCGGATTGGTTTATAACCACATGGTCCGCTCGTTGCTCTTCCGAGGTGGGACTAAAGCCGCAAACAAGTCCTGCCGTGCACGGTGCACTACTGCTCTCTACCGGCTTCTGCGCTTCGTCCGATCCGCGGGCGACGGACCTGTACACCCTCGTGGGCTGCTTCCTCTTGCGGGCCAGGTACAGACCTGTGGCTTCGTTTGTTTTCCAGCATTTTTCTTCTCTCGCCAACAACTCCATAGACCCGTGCGAAGGTCTTTTAGGGTGTGTTTAGATTGGGGAAAGATTCCCCGAAAATACACTGTTTATCAAAAAAACACTGTAGATGAATAGTGATATGTGAGTAGAAGAGGTGGGATGAATAGGGAAAAGTTGGATGAATAGTGGATTTTTGAGGAATCTTTGGGAAACTAAACGGGGCCTTAGTAGGAGAGTTACCTGTTCTAAAAAAAAAGTAGTAGAAGACTTACTGACTTACCGTACCTATGTATGTATATACATACAAACTATACCATGTCCGTAGAATATGAACGTGGAAAAATACGTCTGGTACATTAAAACCATAACGAAGAAGAAAAATTAGCAAACACACCTTTGTTATTTAGCTATACAATTTCCATATTAGATCCTGTAAACGGGCTGGCTGTATTAACAATGCTTTCCTATGAGCTTATGCTCATCACCGGATGATCTTTGTCTCAAATGTCTCATATTATGCTGCCAGTGTTTTTCTAACAATATCACCTAAACGAATAAAGCATTCATGGTTACATGTTAAGTAAAAATGACTCTAAAAAGAGACTCTTACCTACAGGCCACTTGCCGTGACCACCCTACATCGCATTTTTTTTTCTTCTCATCACCATACTAAGCTATGCTAGGACACGCTGCAAGCAAGGTGGCGTGTGCACAAACAGTGTGAATGAGGCAAGGTGGAGGAAACAAGAAAGTAAGGATTCACAACACTCTAAGGACCTGCAACTATGACCGTCTGGCCACCTTTTATCATTCCTGCATTCCGCCCGTGTTCCTCTCGTGCACGAACACCACATTGTCATCGTCTCCAATTCAACATGGACCTCGCCTAGGCCTGGATTGCATAAATATTGAACTAATTAGAACAAAATAATTAAATACAAAAATCAAATTAAATTATTATATTTTAAATGTCCAAATAGAAAATAAAAGATAGAAACATATTAATCAAAACCCGTAGCAACGCACGGGCATCTTTGCTAGTATATACAAAATCAATCGTAATGACATATGTTCATATACATAATATGTTTATCTAAGAAACATATACGTCACTAATTATACTAATTATCAATTATACGTAAAAATGAATATTATATAACTCGTCTCCAGTAGTCATTAGTTATACAACTTTCACCAGGAACATATTTCAACCACTACAAAAAAAAAAACAATAACTCTAATATTTGAAAATATATCTCAGAGGTGGATGCGAGTTTCGACCGAGGCGGCCATTTTTCACTAACTGAGGCGGTTAAAAAAACCTCGTCGCAAAATCTATTAATCGAGACGGGCACCCTTAAATGACTGTCTCCGGTTGTTCACCTCGGTTAATCATTTAACCAAGGCGGACGGATTATAAGGTCTGCCTCGAAAAATAACACGGCCTAGAAAAGCCCAGATGGCCTCCTCCCTCTAGCTAGGGTTTCATTCCCTTCCTCCTCCCTCTCTCTCTCTCTCAACCGGGCCTCCTCTCCCTCTCATTCGCTCTCCCTTCCCTCCCGCCACCGTCCGCATCCTCGCGCCGCACGCCTAGGCGACACGTGGACAAGGGAGTGGAGGCAGAGGAAAGAACACGGTAGAGGTAGAGGGTGGATCCAACGGCAGCTAAGATTGAAGTAGCGTCTCTGACGTTTAGTTCACAATCATGAAGGGTTAAACATAAAATGAAAGGTTTAGGCATGAAATGATGGACACTAGTTGTACTCACTTAAAAGCACCTTTGTTGGTATGCTAAAATCACCCGAATTCATAACAAAAATTAAAAAATCAGCCAATATAAAAGTTGTAGAAGTTTCAAACCAAGCAACTTTCATAATTATCATTTTTTGCACAAATGAGTGAAACATGCTTTAAATTTCGGCCAAAGCACTGTCACCCAAAATCCCAGAAAATCCACTCAAAATTTCATATGTCAACCTTTGTAAAAGTTGTAGCCTAGAGATTATTGTCAAACTTTTGTATTTCGAGATTTGACCGTGTAGTTCAAATTTGGGGAGAAACTTCGGCCTAACGGCCAGATTTGCACGTGATGTCGGGGCGACAGACTCTCTATGCACGGTCACCAGTGGTGGGACATTGCTGGTTGTGCCACCACCATGAGGATGCCGATGCCTGACAGGCACAACCCGCCAAGCCAACCGGCGACGAGATGCGCCCATGGCTGCCCTCTCACCGGACAAAACGGCCTTAACGGCCTAATCTCCCGCGCCACCCAATCTCCATGCCACTCTTCGCCTACCAGCGCGCCATGCACAGCCCGCACAACAGCAGCGCCGCGACCACACTAACCATCCCCTACCACCAGCTCCTATCCACCAACAAGCAGCGTCCGCGGTCCCGTGCTTCGCCTTTGCCCAACCAGCGTGCCCGACCAACTGGCCACCCGCACCAAGCATGCCGTGTGGAGCTCACACGCTGTCACAAGCGCTCCCTTGGCCACCATAATGAAACCGGACCTCCCGATCAGCCCAACGCGCACCTGGGCTCCCGGTCACCCCTCCTCATCCAGCCGCTATAAAAGGGGAGGAATCCTTGGCCATTGCATGCCCAACCCAGTCCGCTGAGGTGCCAATGCCGCTCGCACGTAGAGCTTACACCTCAAGCCCCTCCCATGGCCTCCTGCAGCCAAACCTTCTTCCACACCTTCCACTGATACTCCTGAGCCTAGACACCCACGTCCTTTGCCCCCACACACCTCGCCGAAGCTCAAGCTTGAGCGCCGCCGCGAGCCCTCGCTGTCTCCGACTATGTTTTCTCTACCAATCAACTTGTGGTAAGTCCCTCGTTGTTTTCCCCAACTTTCCCCATCCTCCCTTGTCGTGGTTTCGCCGGATTTCGATCAGCCATGCCCGCCGGTGAGCCTGATGGCTACATTGCATCGTTTTAAATCTTTGAAAGGGCTTCAGTGTAAAAACCTAGGACCTAAACATAAAACTCCAAAAAAATACAAGGGTCGAACTGAAAAGAGGAACTGCAGATCTAGGTTTAAAAGCTGGGATCTCTAAAATCCATTAAACATAACAGAAAATTTGGGAAAAAAATGCAAACCAAAATTCTATGGACTTAGGACGATGAAGGCTATTACTTTGCCAAAGCTCTAATATCTATTTGATGAATGTATTTCAAACTAAAATAAGTCAATTTGAATAGCTTTGTTCATAGTTTAAAATCCACGCATGATCTGATACTGAATTTTGGATATGTTGTTGTGCTCATGATTATTAACCTTGTATAAATCTTGCACTTAAATCTTGACTGTAGCTCCAGTTATGATTTATTTCTTTCTTTCAGTCTTTGTATATTTTTCATAAACAGTATTGTTCAAATTAAATAAAACTCATCCTTTTGCAGTTGCTTCGTTGTATCTGGATGTGTCTCTGGTAAAATAGAAACCTTTTTAGGTCCGATTAACATGCTCATATAAATGTGTGACTAAAAATGGAGTAGCGTTTGTTGAGCTAAATCTACGCTATAAATTAGGCTAAAACTTGGTAGCTGAACTAGATATGGTTAAACCTTGCTCCACTAAATAGATCTAGTGATGATCATGTCCTGTTATTTTTTGTATGATTTAATCTTGTTGCCAGCTGTCAGATCTTGCAGTATCTTTCATAATTCATCTGTTGTACACAATACGCTCAAATTTTTACAGAGAACTCATTATGTTAAGGCCAGCCTCAATGCACAGTTTCATCATACAGTTATCACTTACCAAAACTGGCTCGTCACATTTACGCAGGAATGAAATCCCCTCTCTCAGTGCACAGTTTCATGTCACAATTTTACATATAAGTTGTAGAATTTTATTCTCGTATGGTTTATGGCTAAATGTGTCATGGATGAAACTACAACATCCTCAACGCAAGTTTCATTGTATTTCATGGGCTTGGGAACTATGCCAAACGAGTGTCATGGTGAACTCGCCTCCCCTATCTCTTTGTAATGATCATGCCACGTCACCAAAAAAATGTTAATGTGTCATTTGATTTAGTGCCCATGGAAGTCCCATTGAGATTGGCCTAATGTGAGCATGCTGTAAAAGGTTGAGCACCAGAATGTGTTCCAAACTCAAGAAACCCATCTGATTTCAAATCAATGTTTTTGATGTGGTTGTCACTAATCCAATAATTACGACTAGCATCAGGGATGTTCGAGTAATTACAGTAGTGATGTTCCAATAATTCAATATCTTACTTCTCAAATTATTTCAAAGGATGAAAATAAATGTTTAGTGGTGACAAGTCAAGAAATTATTGAACATGAGTCATGTGAGAAAACTTCGGAGGTGAGAATAGATTTGTCTCGCAAAGGAAAGAGTGGTGTGGATATCTGTCCTGTAAGTAATGCTGGTGGAAATTCTTTCACTGATTTAAGTTTTACCTGTGAGGAAATTTTTGTTATGCCATGTGAAGAGGCTGATCAGTTCAAGGATGATGGTGCTAAAAATATACCAAAGTCGAGGACAGCTTTGTTTCAATGGAGGGACAATGATGAACCCATTTCTCCTCAATTTATTCATGCTCAACTTGTCGCAGAATCAATTAGTCTGACAAATAATGTTTTGTTTGGTTCATTATTATATGTGATATAGCCTCAGAAGGATCCCAACAAAGTATTGGCTCAATCTGATGTAAGATGTAATATACATAAAATCACAATTGTTATAAAAAACTAGTGCTGAAACTTCAGAGCCCGAAACGACTCCTGATTTTTTGCTCATTTTGGCATGACCGACAAAGGTGATGAATCGTATGTGAAAAATTTTGAGAGCTTTCCGAAAAAAGAACTCCGGAAAATTTTGACAAAGTTATGCCCATTTTAAGGAGAACTGCCTCCGAATTAGGTTTTTGTGATGGAGTTGCTGAATCGAATGCGAATCGGGTGTGGGAACATCTTCCATTAAGAAATACTCGTTGGTATTGGGATCCTTCTCAGAATTTACCACAAAAAATAATGAATCGCACAATGTTATTTGTCAGACTACTTGAATCTGCAAAAAGCTGAGCTTGAATAAATTGAGGAGCAATGGGTTCATCAGTTTTAATGGTTCAATAAATAAAAGTCATTCATCACATGCATTCAAGTGTTTAAATGAGACTCCTTGAAATCTTTCTAAAAAGCTCTTACAAGCTGAAACCAGAGGTGGTTTTGTGGGGAAATAAAATTATTAGTTTTATATATTACATAATCACCATCAAAGAAAAGTAAGCAAATGCACCTCTCCACCTTTTTTTTATGAAGAAAGTAAATGTTGATAATCTTGTCTTGGTGAATATGTGCACCCATGACTTTTTAACGAATAAAATAACTTGAATTAAATCTCCATATTTTGCATCTTGTGTAGAAGTTGCAGTCATTTACGGGACAAGAACTTGTTCCAGAAACCGAAGGAGGACCACAAGAAGAAGAGGTGAACGATGTTGAGTAAGAAGGCAAGCATCACCTAAATTTCTAGACTTCCACAACTATTTTTACTCTAGGTTTGCGCATTTATGTTTTTAGGAGTTGAAATGGAACCATAGTTGCATAATCTTAAGTGCCTAAGCTTTGAATACTAGTATCATAGGTCGATAGTTGTACCGCTCTAAGGACACGGTAAAAGTCGAGTGCTTTCTTGTCACTCACGAGATATAGGAGTTGCTCTCTTTACTTATGTTGGAATCATAAGTATGACGAATGGCACTGTGTTCCTTTGTGATGTCCTGGTCAAGTTTTGAAACGTACCACGCACATGCCGGAAAAGTGGGACTGGTAAGGTTAGTACCCGATTGATACAGAAAGGGACATTAGCCTGTTCTCTTTGGAAGTTTATTTCCCTTGCAGTACACAAATGGATACATGTGTCAGGATGCCCGACAGAGTCAGCGAGTTTTCCGGATAGCCGTGTATCCTAAGGAAGTGAGGTTTCAACCAACCTAAGGATTGACGGGAAACACCTGGGTTAGACTTTTAGTAGGCACATCATGTGTGTTTGGGTTTCCCTTGCAAGGTTGTAAAATTTGGTTCCGAACTGTCTACTTCTTGTAGTTAATGAGACTACTTGACCATTGTGCTACATTGAATAAAAAGTAGAAGAAGGAATGTTTAAACTTCATGTTTGAAATAATTGTGTTGCACCGCTTGCTTGCTTAGAAAGGATGCTCACATAGAATGGTTAATCAACTAGAACTAGTCTTTTGGCACGTGCGACACACACGTGCTATTAAAATAAAATAGAATAAAATAAATAAGTTTAGAGTCATTAATTTTGTTTAAATTCTCATATACAAAATATATAAATATAGTATAGATGGAATGACATGTGAGACAAATTATAGAGTATTTAAGAATACACTGCAAAGCTAGAATTTCTTATCTTAATATCAAACACAAACTCATATAGAATTAATGTAGACTTTTAAAAAAACTTCTTTCATATTTTGTGTTTTGGGGAAAGGTTGTCATGGAACTCATGCAGCAATGTTATCGAAGATACTTTTAACATCTCCATTTGTGTGGCGACGTCAACTTTAATGCCTCGATGTGTATACCGTTTCTAATTACTAAAAAGGTGATACATGATTACAATTTAGCTTGAAATAAAAAGATTTAATAATAAATCATTATTCTTATTAATTAACCACATTCGAATGCTTTCCAGGACGAATGCGTGTACCATTTCCGATTTCTGAAAAAGTGTTGCACAATAAAAATTTAGCCTAAAATATAAAAATATTTAATAATAACATGATCTTCTTATTAACCACCTTCGAGTGCTGACAGACATGGGTATATTCTAGCTTTTCAAAAAGTCATAGTACTAAGGTTGTTAGCCACCTAGCGTCCTATTGAATTTAAAACCCGTTGTAATGCAGAGAATATTATTGTTGGCTTTCTTCATATTGTTCATCAGAAATAATTAAACAGTCATGACAAATACAAGCACGTACTATAAAAAAAAATAAAAAAATTGATTTGAGAAAAAGCAGGTTTAGAACCATTACATTCACTTTATATTTTCATAAATTCAATTTAGATTCTCATAAATTAAAGATACAAATATAGTATGGATGAAAGGATATGAGAGACAAATTTTAGATCATGGAAGCTTAAAAATAAAGTACAGAGTTAAAATTTATTAATACAAAGGACAAACTCATATAAAATATATTGTTTCTAATTTCTGGAAAAAATGTTACATGATAAAAATTTGGCCCGAAGAAATATAAAATATCTAATGATAAAACATTATTCTTATTAACCACCTTCAAGGTAAGGTCAGCTAGCGGTAAACTTTCAACAGGCAAGTTTAAACCAATTTTAATTGGGGCTTGCACATCACAATCTTGCACCAAAAGTGATTGCATACCTTCTCATATCAAAGAAAGGTTAGGTCCAATGATATTCCGAGCATCAATAAATTAACAGGGTACCCTCAAAAAACAAAGAATGGTTCAAATAACATTGTCACATTTTCATATCATAACAAGTTTCTGATACATGTCGAACCAGTACATGCACTTCCTAAAGGTCGAGAAAAGCATGAAAATGAAGAATATAGGACCTTAAGTTGACTTGAGCTCAACACTCACTGGGTAAGGAATACAAATTTCTCTCAGTTTAGAAGATGCCATTATAAATTTCTTAGAAGGCTCAATAGTCATAATGTCATATTCTCCCAGAGTATATAATAGCGATATGCTAATAGGAAAGACTACTTTGTGATAGATATCCAATGATCATAATCAGGAACTAAAGGAGTCTAACTTGACCCATCTGCTCAGATGATTACTGAAACCCAATTAATTCCCTGATACTATTGGAAGAAATAGACAATATGTTCTCTAAGCATTATTTTCTAGCTTTAGAATAATTGTTAAAAACAAAGATGTGATTTCTACTATTATGCAAACCATACAGAGATTTTGTTGTATTTTTAATGCGCTATCAAGAATGAAAACTGGTTCACAGCTAAGTGACTAAACTCTCTGCCCAATAAAACTAACCAGGATGATTCATATAGGATATATGTAAGACCGCAACGCATTCAGTTGAACAGCTTCATAGTCAGCTTGGTTGTCGCATGCTCCCGTGTTGAGCTGGGTTGGGTGATGCACAGTGCACTTTCATATTCTAGCACAAAGGAGAAGACATATAATTGAATACATCATTATCTCACATTAAATAGTATCACACAAAGAGAAAACAACAATTGTATAATTGCTAGCCATATTATTTGTCGTCTAGGAGTCTAATTGTCAAAAGATCAATCGAAGTACAACGAAATTGGGTTATGCTTACACAACTTACCATGGGGAAATGAAGGTTAGTTCAATAGGAAACATTTGAATATTGGATAAAGCTTATGAGCATCTTCTTGCCTGCAGATTTTTGTATATTCAGTTCTTTACAGAAGAAGGGAACTATATCTCTTAGAATAAGAACTCACATCTTCTTGCGTGCACAAAATAGAAGTGCATGCCATCATGTACTAAAGCTTCATTTTAAGGGAAATGATGGTCCAATATGGAGAGCATTTTGGAAATATGTGCCACACAAAGCCCTTTTTTGTGGAAGCTGTCCAATGATGATTTCTATAATTGGAAAGATCCATGATAGACTGACTCAAGTGATTCAGAAAGGACAAACTCAAGATGAGTGAAAAATGCATAGCTTTTGTTTTTCTAGCAGTCATCAGCACCATTAGAGTCTCATATGTTTGGCGCATGCAAAATTTGTACAATTACCCAAACAATAGAAAGGACAAAACACAAAGAAAAATAGAAGTTGCTCTGGTTGCAGGCCTCTAGTTTGAAGCTTCAGAATAAAGAAAATAATTTGGTGGAAGGGTGTGGTCAGAGACACCTTTTAAAAGCATTGTTTTTTACTATTACTATCCGAAATAAATTTAATAATACCATATGTCTATTATACATGTAAGATACTTGCAATTTTTTCAATAGGCCACAGTTTTTCCCGAATAAACTTATACGACATTATTGCTCTAACGGCCTCTCCGCAATGCATAAAAATATCATGTATGTAGTGGAGATATGACAATAGTAGATGATTAGCACGGAGGCATCTTTGTGATGCCAATGGTTGACAAGTACTCACCTGAGGTGATAAGGGAGCAGATGAGGAGGTGGACGTTGGACCCAATCAATGAGGGACACGACCTTAACCCCGCCATCTCCATTTTCTCTCATCTCACAAACATGTTTAGAGGGTGGGACTGTGGAGGTTGGGAAGGGCCAGTGGTTGGACCCTCTAGCGTGGTAGCGTGGTGATGCCACACTATTCATCGCCTGGCCTGTGCTTGGATTCCAACTGGGAATAGGTTTGCCACCACCGCATCCTCCTCGTCTTCCTAGTGCTTGCCTAAGCATCGTCCTAGTCGGCTTCCCACTGATTCCAATGCACACAAAGGTTGTAGACACGTACCTGCAGTGTAGTGGGGGAAACTGCAGCTCAATCAGCCATAGAGATGCCACAATCTATCACCCCAAAAACAAGATCGATTGAAACCAACCCAACTGATGGCATAAATAATCCATTAATCCGGCCAAATCTACGTGCCAAAGATTGGAGCCTCAAAGTACGAGCCCTAGAGGAATCCAAATCGGGAGGCATCAGGCAAGCCAAAGAGGTATACCCCCACACCCACCATCTTGAAGTTGTTCAACTTCCACCTTCGTAGAGCACTGCAATACAACGTGTCAGCATAGGGAGAGAAGATGCTTACGTCTGGGAAGAGATGGCAACGGCTGGTTGCACTGAGGTAGCGAGCGTCCTCCATGGTGTCACGGACGTTGTTGACCACCACGACCAAGCTCGCCTCGTCGATGGCACCAACAGACTCCCACGCATGAAGATGGCCTCCATGTCAACCCAGGTTGCCATTGCTACCACCAAATCAAGGCTCGAGGAGCAATGCCATGGCAAGGGTGACTGTGAGGGCGAGGAGTAGGAGGAAGAGCATGTCATTGCGCATAGGCATGACGACGCCGTGCTTGGGTAAGGTGAAGAGGCCCGTTAGAGGCGTCTGCTACCATCACGCATTGAGGGCCGGCGGCGGATCCATGGCTGGCCGAGGAAGAGGATGGGGGAGAGGGAGAAGGGTAGGGGGAGGTTAGCCAGTTGGCTGTGGTGTGCGTGCATGGTGTAATGGAAAATGGACTCGCGACGATCGATTTAGGATGGATGCGTCGAGCATGGATGGTTGTGGGTATTTTGCAAGGAATGACGAGGAGGGATTTCAGGAGGGTAAGGATTATGGCAATGGCGTGATTTGGTGGGTGTGTTTGCATGTGCATAATTAAGGAAGGAAAAAATTAGATCTTCCAATCCCTCGATCCCTTGTGAAAAGAATAGCTCATTATTCTAATTGATTCATGAGAAAAGAATGGAAGGCTCATTATTCTAATTGACTCAAAAGCAAAGAATAGGAGGTTCATTATTATAATTGATTCATGAGAAAATAATGGAATGTTCATCTCGACCATAAGGTGTGTGAAGTTGATCAGAATGGCCTCCGATCGCCCATCTGAAGAATGGTCAAGAACTTAATTTATTTTAACTTTAGCTTATAAAAACTTCTGTGTTTCCTAAAATTTATGGAATACTACAGACATGGAGAGATTCCTTTTATTTTGGCCATGGAGAGATTTATTTCTTGCGTTAGAGAGAAGATCAGGGGCTTTCCATTTTTCTTGCCATTGGAATGCAGAGAAAGCAAACGATGGTCATGGAAAGGTGCATTTTATTTCCTTTTAATAACACATCTTTTATTTCCTTTTAATAGCACACCTTTCTTTTAATAGCACAGCTTTTATTTTCTTTTAATAGCACACCTTTTATTTCCTTTTAATAGCACCTCCTTTTATTTCCTTTATATCTCTCATTGATATAAGGGGCTTTCCATTTTTCGCGCCGTTGGGATGGGATGTAGTGAGAGAGGGGAAATATTTTCTATTTTACTTCCGTTGTTGGGTGTATTTGTTGGTGAAAAAAATTTAGGGTGGGGAGGTGGGAGGGGAGTTTTTTAACTGGGTGACGACGACCAAATCAATCTCCCCCTCCCTTTGGTCGTCCTAGGACCACCGTTCAGCCCTGATATGTGGGTCCGTTGTGAGGGGTAAAGGGATGTGTTTGTGGGTGAGAAGTGTCCTCAATTTGTTCAATCCTTTATAGTATAGACTTGAGGCTACAATATTAAAAGTTAGGGTCCACCCTTAGTCCTTTTCTGGTAAAAGAAATCATGTCAGCCAAAAGCCTTGTATGTTTAAGAGTCGGTGAAGTAGTTATACCCGATGGGTATGCCTTGTTGAGCATTAGTAAACTTAGCCTTACTTATGGCTATGATTTTAGGTAGCATTCTTGAAGAATTTGATCCAAGCTCTGCTAGGTCAACCCAACTTCCCCCGGGTTGGATAGTTGAGTGGGACACGTCCTCAGGTGAGCATCATGTGGAGTAGCATCATGGATGGCTCCATCACGATGTTATTTATATCATCGTTTAGTTATCATTTTCTACTGCAATTTTGGACTCTAAAACTCTCTTTTTTTTCATTTAGAACTTGGTTTGTAATAAATAAAGCAAGACTTTTCTGGCTTTAATATGTGGAATATTGTGAGAATCGTCTTCATGTGAGCGTGTTGTTTCGATTGAAAATGCTTGGTTAAATTGGGCTTGACCCGACAAAATATCTTTTAAATTTGATTTAAGTGTATAATCGCCTCATGGTGGTTTGAGTGCACGTAAGATGGATTAATTTGGGGAGGTTCCACCACACCGAAGCGTGGGCGGAGGTGGAGGGCGGATCTGTCATACCCGGTTTTAGAAAGAAAACCGAGTACATCTCATATGTGTGCCAGGATCAAATTTCACACATATGATAGACCGTGAGTGAATAGCAGAAACTGTACTTAAACGAATATTTAATAAATAAAGTATTTATTACACTCACGAATATGGCAAAAATGCCAAAATAAACTGGTTCACACGATAACTAAAGACGATAACTCCAAAAGCACTCCACAGGCATATGACTGGTGGAACACACGCCTAGAACTCATCAAGATCGCTGAGGTACTCCGCTCCATTATTACCTTCTGATCCAATATAAGCAAGGATGAGTACACTTATGGTTGGTACTCAACATGTGGGGGAAATATGCAAGCTATCAAGGAGAAGGCTTGGTTTGCAGCGGTTAGCATTTTAGTTGGTCAAGTTTTATTGACAAGCAACTATTTACTAAGATATAAGTGTATACCACCCCATATTAACAATAAGTAAGCATAAAGTATATCATAAACATAATCAATAACATATGCATGCAATGATTTAATTTCATGTTTCGATAGATTAATCACGTGAGGGTCCAGGCCGTTCATGACCGCGAACACGGCTGTTATAACAGTTTTACACTCTGCAGAGGTTGTACACTTTCACCACAATTCGCGTAAAAGCTCCGAAGAACTTTAAACCCAACCATGCAGTGCGGGCCAGGCACGTACCACACTTCCAAGGTGTGACTGCATAGGGACGCTACGAAGCCTTTACAAAGAATTCCTACATGTGTGTTTGTTCCCAGTACCGACGGTTTCAACAGAAGATACCCTCTTCCGATCCCCGCACCAACACATCCACAAACCAATAACAGCCCAACAGGCAGCACAAACACAACATGTAGTTCATCTAATTATTCAGCTAAGACCAGAGCCATATGGTATTGTGGTTGTACGGTAAATCCTGGGTGGTTCTCCATGTTCCGATTAACATGGTGATCTTGTATTATCATGACAAGATATAAATAATAAGGATATTCATCAATGTTGGATAGAACCCATCATGAACCAAGGTTAAGCAACTAGCATAGCTACCCAACATAAAGGTAAACCCGGTGTATCAAGGCTTAGGTGTAAAAGACTAGTCATCCTTACATAGGACCCATCAAATTAATGCATCGCGAACATGAATATAAACTTTGTTGTCATGCAATGTGTATGGGTTCAAAAGAGTATGCTGAGGGGGAAATCCACTTGCCTTGCTCAAAGTATTGTGGTGGCTCCTCCTCGATCTTGATCTCCCTCGAACGGACCGTTCTCTACACGATTCGCACAAGCATTCAATCAATAAAAGCAAAACAATACACCAAACAACTTTTAAAGACGCAAAGACGTGTCTAGAACTATTCTTGACGAAGAGACGATCGCGTGAGCGCAAAGATCACTCAAAACGGATTTAAAACGATTAAGATATGGCTAAAACAAGGTTTAGGGGCTTCTTTGAACTAAATCTAACCTTCCAGGGGCTTAAACAGAAGAAACCAGGGACCTAAAACGTAATTTCATATAAAAACAGAAGGACTTTTGTGAAAAACTACGCGGCAGGACGGCGGGTTAGATTTTTAGAAAGATCAGGGGCTAAACTGAAAGAAACAGGACCTAGATCTAATTATTTTTTAACTGGCTTGGACCGCGGGTTGATTTCTATAAAACCGAGGGGCTTTTCTGAAAAACGGCACGGCTGACCGGTGCGGCTCGGTTTGACTCGAGTCGGGCCGATTCTCAGCCGTTGGATCAAGATCGGACGGCTCTGGATTAAAAGGGAGCGACCCGCGGCGGCGCTGACGACGGAGACGGCGGCGCGCGGCGGATCCTCGCCGGAGTTAGGCGTATCTCAGGCTACAGAGCTCGGAATCTCGCCGCGAAAGGCTTGGGAGAAAGCAGGGACAACGGAGAATCCGTTTTAGGGGTTCTAAACGAGGATTACGCAGCGAAGGGAGCCCACGGCGGCGAGCGGCGGCTCGGTTGCGACGGCGAGCTCGCGCCATCACAAGAGAGCGAGAGAGAGAGGGAAAAGAGGCTCTGCGGCTTCCTTACCTCCACGCGAAACTCGACGACGAACTAGGAGCGACGAAGGCGGCTTCGAACGCTCGGATTGCGGCGGCGGCTAGAAGCTAGGGTTTGAGCGCGGCTACGGCGGCTATGGCAACGCGGAAGCTCGGCTTTGGGTTGAGGAGGTAAGAGGGGTCGGGCGGCGGCTTATAAAGGCCGAGGAAACTCCGACTTGCACGCCAAGGCGCGGCGTGGCGGCGTACGGCGCTCGGACTCACCGTCGAGTCCTACTCGACGACGACGCGAGGTAGGCGATGACAGCCCGGGCCCACATGTCAGCGAGACAGAGAGAGAAGGAGAAAAACGGACGGCTGGGCCGCTGGCGCTCGCGGGATGGGCCGGAAGAAGAGGTTGGGCCGCGGCTGCGCGCGAGGGAGTTGGCCCAAGAAAGAAAACTGGGCTGGGCTGGAGAAAGAAAAAGAGAGAGAGAAAAAGAAAGGGTTTGAATTTAGTTTAAACTTTTGCAAACCTTTTCAAATTCAAACCAACATTCAAAATATATGCAAACAGCATGAATGCAACAAAACTTTATTGACTCTAATTTAAGTGTTGTTTAAATATTTAAAAGCCAAGATTTAATTTGCAATTTAATAATTCCTAAAAACAAAAACTAGGAAAATTAGTTGCCTAAATAGATTTTAATGTGATGAAATTAGGGTGTTACAAATCCTACCCCCCTTAAGAAGGATCTCGTCCTCGAGATTCGGAAAGATCAGAGAACAACTGAGGGAATTCTGCACTGAGCTCATCTTCTCTTTCCCATGTAGCCTCATCTTCTGTATGGTGACTCCACTGCACTTTGCACATCTTAATCACTTTATTCCGAGTAACCCTTTCTGCTGTCTCCAATATCTTAATAGGATATTCGGAATAAGTCAAATCATCCTGCATACTGAGTTCTTCTAACTGCAATTGCTCCTCTGGTACCCGTAAACACTTCTTCAATTGTGACACATGAAACACATCATGAACATCTGACAACTGAACTGGCAACTCTAACTGATAAGCTACCTCACCTTTCCTTTCTAGTACCTTGAAAGGACCAATGAAACGAGGTGATAACTTTCCTTTGACCTTAAATCTATGGAGACCTCTGATAGATGATACTTTGAGATAAACAAAATCTCCAACTTCAAAGACCAATTCTCTCCTTCGGGTATCAGCATAACTTTTCTGTCTAGACTGTGCAGTCTTGAGATTCTCCCTAATTAACTGTACCTGCTGCTCTGCATCTTGAAGAACTTCAGGTCCAAACACTTTACTTTCCCCAGTCTGGCTCCAATACAATGGTGTTCTGCACTTCCTTCCATATAATGCTTCAAAAGGTGACATCTTAAGACTGGCTTGGTAACTGTTATTGTAGGAGAATTCTGCATATGGCAAACTCTTATCCCAACTACGACCGTGTTTTAAAGCACACGCTCGAAGCATATCCTCCAGAATTTGATTAGTCCTCTCAGTCTGTCCATCTGTCTGTGGATGATAAGCAGAACTGAAATTGAGTTGTGTACACATTATTTCATGTACCTTCTGCCAGAATCGTGACGTAAACTGAGTACCTCGGTCAGACACTATCTTCTTCGGAACTCTATGTAGACACACAATCCTGGACATATACAGCTCTGCTAGCTTAGCACTTGTATATGTTGTGTTGACTGGTATGAAATGAGCAGACTTCGTCAATCTATCCACAATAACCCATATAGAATCATGACCATCACGAGTACGAGGTAACCCGACAATAAAGTCCATTCCAATTTCTTCCCACTTCCACTCTGGCACTCTCAATGGTTGAAGCAAACCTGCTGGACGTTGGTGTTCTGCTTTAACCTTCTGGCAAACATCACACAAAGCCACATAAGTTGCAACATCCTTCTTCAAACCATACCACCAATATTTTTCTTTCAAATCTTGATACATCTTAGTACTCCCTGGATGAATGGAATAAGGTGAATCATGTGCTTCCTTCAATATGAGTTCTCGAAGCCTATCATTCTCCGGAACACAGATTCTATTTCTGAACCACACTGTTCCCTGTTCATCCTTAGTGAAATCCTCAGTTTTTCCCAAATGGATCAAAGCTCTGAATTCCTCGATCTTCGGATCTCCTAACTGTCCCTTGCTGATATCTTGCTCTAATGTTGACTCTACTTCCATAGTCACAGCTTCTGAATAAGCACAGATACCTAAGTTAAGTCGTTCCATCTCCCAACATAACTCTTGTGATATCAATCTCCCAATGACTGACTTAACTTGACTCTTACGACTTAGAGCATCTGCAACAACGTTGGCCTTTCCAGGATGATATTGAATATCCAAATCAAAATCTTTGATTAATTCTAGCCATCTGCTTTGTCTCAAATTAAGATCCTTCTGAGTGAAGATATACTTTAAACTCTTATGATTAGTGAAAATTCGACATCGTTTTCCAATCATATAGTGCCTCCAAATCTTCAGTGCATGAACAACTGCGGCTAACTCCAGATCATGAGTAGGATAATTCTTCTCATGTTTTCTCAATTGTCTAGAAGCATAAGCCACGACTCTGCCTTCTTGCATCAACACACATCCGAGTCCTACGTGTGAACCATCACAGTACACGTCGAACCCCTTCTGAATATGAGGCATCACTAACACTGGAGCAGTGGTTAATTTCTTCCTTAACTCCTCAAAACTTTGTTGACAAGCATCATCCCACTTAAATTTTTGTCCTTTCTCTAACAACAAAGTCATGAGTTTAGCAATTTTGGAGAAACCTTCAATAAATCTGCGGTAATAACCTGCCAATCCGAGAAAACTTCTGATTTCTGCAACACTCTGAGGTGGTTTCCAATTCAACACATCCTGCACTTTACTCGGATCTACCATGATTCCACCATCTGTTATGACATGTCCAAGAAAAGATACTTCTTTCAACCAGAACTCACATTTGCCGAACTTGGCATACAACTGATGCTCCCGTAACTTCTGCAATACTAGTCTTAAATGCTCTTCATGCTCTTCCTCATTCTTGGAGAACACCATGATATCATCGATGAATACCACCACAAACTTGTCAAGATACTCCATAAATACCTTGTTCATCAGATACATGAAGTTTGCAGGTGCATTTGTCAAACCAAACGACATCACCAAATACTCATAAAGACCATATCTACAAGTGAATGCAGTTTTAGGAATATCCTCTTTCCGAATCTTCACTTGATGATAGCCTGAACGCAAATCAATCTTGGAGAAAACTTTTGCACCTCTCAATTGGTCAAACAAATCTTCAATTCTAGGAAGCGGGTACTTATTCTTGATAGTCACCTCATTAAGAGCTCTGTAATCAACACACATTCTTCTGGTACCATCCTTCTTATCAACAAATATAACAGGGGCTCCCCATGGAGATGAACTAGGCCGAATATAACCCTTAGCTAAAAGTTCATTTATCTGTTTCTTTAATTCTGCTAAATCTTTAACATCCATTCTATATGCTCTTTTTGAAATAGGTGCAGTACCAGGTACAAGCTCAATGATGAACTCAAAGTCTCGGTCAGGCGGCATACCTGGTAAATCATCAGGAAAAACATCCGGAAATTCACACACGACTTTGATATCCTCCAGTGACTTTCCTTTCAACTGATTGATTGTTGCTTCTTCTCGAACAACTGGACTCATCTGGAACTCCATTCGATCTCCTTGTGGACTTGTGAATAACACTGACTTCTTGGCACACTGAATAACTCCATCATGAGCTCCAAAAATAATACCAAAATTCCAGAACAATACTCATAAAGCTCTGAATACAATCCAACTGGAATCACCTCAATCGGAGCTCTGAAACTCCAGATACAAAATAGTCAAACTGCCTGTGTCAAGCTGGAAAAACAGATTCTGTACCTGACAACTTTTAGTGTGTTTCCCTCGACACAGATTTCCAAAAATTATGGAAAAATCACAGAAATTCACTCATCAATTTCTAAAACTAACCCCACTGGTTTGAGGTCAAACGGATCTGTGTAACTCTCGAAATCATCAAAACAGTACTGTTGTCTCGGAGATCGGCGCGAGCAGATTTCAGCCTAAGGGATATAGATGTCGGATAGACTTGAGATAGATAAGAAACTAAGAGAAAAGGATAAGAGGGGACTAGAAAGATTAAACTCAACTAATATTTTATTACCAAATTTCTTTAATCGTGGTCATCACTCCGCAATCAAAGACACACAAACAAAGATTCCAACTCACACATTATCCAAGCAACAAACATTAAACAAACGATCGACCTCACAAAACCGTACTAACGATAAACTTACAAAAGAAACCTAAAGATAGCCTATTCCCTAAACTGTGTGATGGAGAAAGGGGCTCCATAGCGAAGCTTCTTCCGAGGCGGGGACCAAGCATTGGCCATCCTCTCATCATCATCACCTTGACCTTGTTGCTCAGCAAGCTGTTCTTCGAGTTCTGCAATCCGCTCCTGGGCTTGAGCAAGTTCATTAATAACACCTTCCAGATCAGTATTAAGTGCTGCAGTGCCTCGGGCAAGAACATTGAGACGAGGATCTGCTGTTGGTCCTCCTCCCACTACAACGGTTTGCTCAGTTCCTGGACGGCGACGAGGCAGGTGACGGTACTCTGTGCGAGACAGCTCCCTCTGGAACTGGTGGCTGATAGATGTCACTGCCCTCCTGGCGGCGTCGCTAACTGCAGCTTCATAGGAAGTATGGAGAAGGCTCGACTCATGAATAGACCAAGTCCTGAAGCGAGAGGCATTCTCCATTTGCGCTCTAACATGAACCTGAGTATGGTAATACTCCTGGTAGTTTGCAGCGGAACTGTAAGTGGTTATGTAGAGTGGCCTGGTGTAATTGCCCTATGCTTCCAGCACATCTTCAAGCAAAAGTGGGAAAGCACCAAGCTCTGTTATTGAAGTGATCATCTCCACCTTGGGCTCTTCTTCATCATCCTTTTCATCCTCATAGACTTTATCACCCTCATCTGCAGTGCCATCTAGATTCCCTTCAACATCCGCTGTGGGTGAAGCAGGGCCAGATACATCTTCATCATCAGAGAGGCACACCCACACGGGATCTCCTTGCACATCATCATCCATCTGTGGTGTAGGAGGGGCTGGCTGCGCTGGGTCAGTCTGGAAACTCTTGGCCATCTAAGAAAAGAGAGAACCTTAGTAAAGATAGTTGGAATAGAGGCAAAAGTGACCAAAGAAAGGAGAAGTTCAAAGAATTTTTAACTAATAAAATAAGACCTCTAAAGAAACTGACTTGGCTTGCTAAACTAAATCCTTACTTCGACCATTCTAACTAGGCTAGCGTCCTACAGTCAGCACGGCTCTGGTACCACTCTGTCATACCCGGTTTTAGAAAGAAAACCGAGTACATCTCATATGTGTGCCAGGATCAAATTTCACACATATGATAGACCGTGAGTGAATAGCAGAAACAGTACTCAAGCGAATATTTAATAAATAAAGTATTTATTACACTCACGAATATGGCACAAAGGCCAAAATAAACTGGTTCACACGATAACTAAAGACGATAACTCCAAAAGCACTCCACAGGCATCTGACTGGTGGAACACACGCCTAGAACTCATCAAGATCGCTGAGGTACTCCGCTCCATTATTACCTTCTGATCCAATATAAGCAAGGATGAGTACACTTATGGTTGGTACTCAACAAGTGGGGGAAATATGCAAGCTATCAAGGAGAAGGCTTGGTTTGCAGCGGTTAGCATTTTAGTTGGTCAAGTTTTATTGACAAGCAACTATTTACTAAGATATAAGTGTATACCACCCCATATTAACAATAAGTAAGCATAAAGTATATCATAAACATAATCAATAACATATGCATGCAATGATTTGATTTCATGTTTCGATAGATTAATCACGTGAGGGTCCAGGCCGTTCATGACCGCGAACACGGCTATTATAACAGTTTTACACTCTGCAGAGGTTGTACACTTTCACCACAATTCGCGTAAAAGCTCCGAAGAACTTTAAACCCAACCATGCAGTGCGGGCCAGGCACGTACCACACTTCCAAGGTGTGACTGCATAGGGACGCTACGAAGCCTTTACAAAGAATTCCTACATGTGTGTTTGTTCCCAGTACCGACGGTTTCAACAGAAGATACCCTCTTCCGATCCCCGCACCAACACATCCACAAACCAATAACAGCCCAACAGGCAGCACAAACACAACATGTAGTTCATCTAATTATTCAGCTAAGACCAGAGCCATATGGTATTGTGGTTGTACGGTAAATCCTGGGTGGTTCTCCATGTTCCGATTAACATGGTGATCTTGTATTATCATGACAAGATATAAATAATAAGGATATTCATCAATGTGGATAGAACCCATCATGAACCAAGGTTAAGCAACTAGCATAGCTACCCAACATAAAGGTAAACCCGGTGTATCAAGGCTTAGGTGTAAAAGACTAGTCATCCTTACATAGGACCCATCAAATTAATGCATCGCGAACATGAATATAAACTTTGTTGTCATGCAATGTGTATGGGTTCAAAAGAGTATGCTGAGGGGGAAATCCACTTGCCTTGCTCAAAGTATTGTGGTGGCTCCTCCTCGATCTTGATCTCCCTCGAACGGACCGTTCTCTACACGATTCGCACAAGCATTCAATCAATAAAAGCAAAACAATACACCAAACAACTTTTAAAGACGCAAAGACGTGTCTAGAACTATTCTTGACGAAGAGACGATCGCGTGAGCGCAAAGATCACTCAAAACGGATTTAAAACGATTAAGATATGGCTAAAACAAGGTTTAGGGGCTTCTTTGAACTAAATCTAACCTTCCAGGGGCTTAAACAGAAGAAACCAGGGACCTAAAACGTAATTTCATATAAAAACAGAAGGACTTTTGTGAAAAACTACGCGGCAGGACGGCGGGTTAGATTTTTAGAAAGATCAGGGGCTAAACTGAAAGAAACAGGACCTAGATCTAATTATTTTTTAACTGGCTTGGACCGCGGGTTGATTTCTATAAAACCGAGGGGCTTTTCTGAAAAACGGCACGGCTGACCGGTGCGGCTCGGTTTGACTCGAGTCGGGCCGATTCTCAGCCGTTGGATCAAGATCGGACGGCTCTGGATTAAAAGGGAGCGACCCGCGGCGGCGCTGACGACGGAGACGGCGGCGCGCGGCGGATCCTCGCCGGAGTTAGGCGTATCTCAGGCTACAGAGCTCGGAATCTCGCCGCGAAAGGCTTGGGAGAAAGCAGGGACAACGGAGAATCCGTTTTAGGGGTTCTAAACGAGGATTACGCAGCGAAGGGAGCCCACGGCGGCGAGCGGCGGCTCGGTTGCGACGGCGAGCTCGCGCCATCACAAGAGAGCGAGAGAGAGAGGGAAAAGAGGCTCTGCGGCTTCCTTACCTCCACGCGAAACTCGACGACGAACTAGGAGCGACGAAGGCGGCTTCGAACGCTCGGATTGCGGCGGCGGCTAGAAGCTAGGGTTTGAGCGCGGCTACGGCGGCTATGGCAACGCGGAAGCTCGGCTTTGGGTTGAGGAGGTAAGAGGGGTCGGGCGGCGGCTTATAAAGGCCGAGGAAACTCCGACTTGCACGCCAAGGCGCGGCGTGGCGGCGTACGGCGCTCGGACTCACCGTCGAGTCCTACTCGACGACGACGCGAGGTAGGCGATGACAGCCCGGGCCCACATGTCAGCGAGACAGAGAGAGAAGGAGAAAAACGGACGGCTGGGCCGCTGGCGCTCGCGGGATGGGCCGGAAGAAGAGGTTGGGCCGCGGCTGCGCGCGAGGGAGTTGGCCCAAGAAAGAAAACTGGGCTGGGCTGGAGAAAGAAAAAGAGAGAGAGAAAAAGAAAGGGTTTGAATTTAGTTTAAACTTTTGCAAACCTTTTCAAATTCAAACCAACATTCAAAATATATGCAAACAGCATGAATGCAACAAAACTTTATTGACTCTAATTTAAGTGTTGTTTAAATATTTAAAAGCCAAGATTTAATTTGCAATTTAATAATTCCTAAAAACAAAAACTAGGAAAATTAGTTGCCTAAATAGATTTTAATGTGATGAAATTAGAGTGTTACAGGATCCGGTGGCGACTGAGTGGCCACGTGGTCGTGCTCTTTTTCTTTGTTTTTTCTGTTCAATACTTCTGTTAATAGGTAATTTGTTGTGACCTTGTGTCTAAGGCGGTTGTGCAAAACTTCTAGGTTAGTCTATTTTACCCATTTCCGAAAATGGTTTTGTAGTAGTGAAATAGTTATCTCAAAACATGGTAAAAATAGCTACAATAAAAAATGTTGAAAGTATTTCATAGAAACTTTGTATCCTCCGTTACACAATAATTGATAATTTCGTCTTTACTGTTCATCTGTCGGGCCACTCATCTTTTATATGGACACTTGGACAATTGGATAGAAGTAAATCACATGTTTAAAGTATTTTTTGATAAGATATTTAATGAAAAATTCCTTGCTTTGCATAGTTTGGCACTTAAAGAAATATTATTAGTAAAAACGTGAACAGTAAAATTGTGAATTTATTTTGTAATGGAGGTTAATAATTACATGTTATCTCTACAACTAGCAACTCATGATATTAATTTAACGCAAAATCTAAGGAGAGAGGCCTCTCCAATTAGCGGTTTGGGGAGAGGCCTCCCGAGATTTTATTTTGGGGAAAGGATGCATGCGGGGTGGAAGAGTGCGATGGTACAAAAGGCATAACTTTACGATCAAACATCCAAATGACAATCAGATCACAGTGTTATATTCGTCTCGATAAAAACTTTGAAACAAGATCTCAGTCGACTATGTTCTGATGAAGAATGACGAAGTTACTTTTTGAGAGAAAGAAACTTACTTTCTGTATCGCACGGATATGTCGAAACTTACTTTCTATACCGCACAGATACGGCGAAGTTACTTTCTACCACGACATCAAAGCCGCTCTTTGCATAGTAGCGGAGTATAAAGTTATTCTTTTCTTATGCTCGTTGGCCGCAGAGTTACTTTTTCAAAACATCAGCGGAGCACAAAGTTACTTTCTAACCAGCGGGACTGCCACCTAGCGTGGGAGAACCACCGGTTGCACATGGGGGCCATGTGCAACCGCATGTAAAGTGGAGCTCGAAGCTTAAAAGAAGCCACAACTTTACGAGCACGCATCCAAATAGAAATCAGACCGTACCATTATATTCGTCTTGTTAAATACTTCAAAACACGATCTCAGTCGAGTATGTTTTGATGAAATGTGGCGGAGTTACCTTTTTTCAGAAAGTTACTTTTCACATTGCAAAATATGTGAAGATGTACTTTCTCTGATGCTTATTAGATGCAAAGTTACTTTTTAAGATACCGGCAGAGTAGAAAAGTTACTTCTTCCACATTCTCCACAAAGCATTAAACATCTGGTGTCAGCTATCATTCGGTGGTGCTCTGCTCGCTCGCTCGCTTGCTCCTCCCTCCCACTTTTTCGTAGTTCTCTCTATCCTCCAAATATAGAAACTGTGGAGGGCTCTCCACTTAAGTTTAAAGGGAGAGGCCTGTCTGTTTAGTCACTGCCTTTTAATATATATGTCCAATGATTTAACGTACTGAGGCTAGTCTCAGTGGCGGTTTCATGGTGATGAAACTCCCCTCACATCCCATGAAACTCCTCCTCTTAATTACCCTGCCATGTCAGCAAAACTGATGATGTGACAGTATATTTAATGTTCATGACACTCCCATGAAACCTCCCATTGAGACCGGCCTAAGGTAATTACAATACGACTCAACCGGTTAATCTTGACTCGAGATTTGAGAATATTCCAACCACCCGTACAAACCCTCGCTCTCCCCCGCCGCCACCCGCACCTCGCCGTCGGTGCGGCGATTGCGCGGCAGGACATGGAGCCCACCCTCCGCGCCGTGGAGAAAGCTCTCCGGAGAGGGAGGGGCCGTCTGCCACCTGCGACGTGAGGGACACTCCCGTGGCGGCGCATCTCCATCCGGCCGCAGGCAGATCGCACCCTGAACCCCTAGAACACGTTTTCCTTTTTCGTTCTTAATTGTCAGGCCGGTACAGAGAGAACCAAGTGCTTAAGTAAACCTCCCCCTCTCCTGACCACTAGGGCCCACTCCTTACAACGGCAGCAAGCCGCAAAGCAAAACATAAAACGCACACTACTGAATACGTCTCTGTGCTGCTCCAGTCATAACATCTCCCCCCGCCGGTAACGTTGCTTGTCCCCAAGCAACAGCTTCTGGAAAACGGGTCTTGACAACGTCGTAGTCCTCCCAACTTGCTGCCTCTGTAGGAATGTGAGTCCACTTGAGGAGCACTTGTGGTATTGCTCGATTCCCTTTCTTGACCAGACGACGGTCCAAGATAAACTCCGGCTCCAGCTTCTTAGTAGAGAGATCCACCAATTTAGGCAATTCATGAAAAACTGGTGTATAATTCGGTGTGAAGGGCTTCAACTGGGACACATGAAAGACCGGATGGATGAGACTATCCACTGGTAAAGTGAGCTTGTACGCTACTGATCCAATATGTTCCTCCACTTTAAAAGGGCCAAAGAACTTGTAGGCCAGCTTTGGAAATGGTCGACTGGCTACTGATTTTTGCACATACGGCTGCAGTTTAAGTAGCACCTGTTCACCCACTTGAAACTCACGATCATTTCTGTTTTTATCTGCCTGCAACTTCATACGATTCTGTGCTGCTGACAAGTGCTGCTTCAGCATATTCAGGTGTTCCTCTCGGTTGGACAGAAAGAATTCAGCAGAAGACTGGTCTGTATTCGACAACAGCAATGCAGTACCCAGATGAGGCTCATAACCATACAAGGCCTTGAATGGAGAGCAACCCAGAGCCGTATGAAAGGATGAATTGTACCACAATTCGGCTAGAGACAGCCACGACTTCCACTGCTTGGGAGAATCCTGCACAGCACAACGCAAATACATCTCCAAGCACTGATTGACCCTTTTAGTTTGCCCGTCCATCTGAGGATGGTAAGAAGAGCTCATGAGTAACTTCGTGTCCACCAGTTGGAACAATGTTCTCCAAAATGTGCTGTTGAATATTGTGTCACGGTCTGACACCATAGACTTGGGTAACCCGTGTAATTTAACCACATTGTCCAACATTGCTTTAGCCACCACCTGAGCTGTAAACGGATGCTTGAGAGGAATAAAGTGAGCATACTTAGTGAAACGGTCAACCACTACTAGAATAGTGTTGCTCCCCTGAGATAAAGGTAAACCTTCCACAAAATCCAATGAAATGTCTTGCCAAGCCCCTGATGGCATGGGCAAAGGCTGCAGTAAGCCACTAGGATGGATATGTTCGTGCTTGGCTTGTTGACAGACAGCACACTGCTTGATAAAAACTTCCACATCCCCCTTAAGGCCTTTCCACCAAAACAAGTGTTTTAGCCTATGATACGTGGCTGCTATCCCAGAATGAGCCCCAATGGGTGTATAATGAAAGGCAGTAATCAATTTAGTCCTCAGAGCTGAATTTTGGCCAATCCACACTTTCCCTTTATATCTGATGATGCCTTCATGTAAGCTATACCCTCTTTCATCAGCTGTAAACTGCTAAACTGGCTAGTAACTCCTGAGCTTGAGAGTCAGTCACATAAGAGTTAATAACCTCTTGAAGCCACACTGGTTGTGTTTCAGATACAGCCTGCAAAGCAAACATGTGGCCAACCCGAGATAAAGCATCAGCTGCCTGATTTTCCTTACCCTTCCTGTAGACCACTTTAAACTGGAGTCCCATTAGTCTAGCCATTGCCTTCCTCTGCATGTCAGAATGCAGGTTCTGTTCATTCAAAAATGACAAACTTTTGTGATCTGTTCTGATGAGGAACTCCTGTCTTTGCAAATAAGGTCTCCAGTTTTCCACAGACATTATCAAAGCAAGAAATTCTTTCTCATATATGGACAATTTGTTGTGAGCTACACCCAATGCTTTACTCATAAATGCAACCGGTTGATCTCCCTGCATCAACACTGCCCCAATGCCGAGATCAGAAGCGTCCGTTTCTACAATAAACTGCTTAGCAAAATCTGGAAGTGCCAGAACTGGAGTATCAGTCATAGCTGATTTGAGACTTTCAAATGCTTCTTGTGCTGCAGCAGACCAATGAAATTGCTTTTTCTTGAGAAGTTGAGTGAGGGGCTTAGCTATCAGGCCATAATGCTTCACAAATTTTCTGTAATATCCTGTGAGTCCCAGAAAACCTCTCAGTGCTGTCACATTTTTAGGAACAGGCCAATGAACCATAGCAGTAGTCTTATCTGGGTCTGTGGATACCCTTTTATCAGAAATAATATGCCCTAAGTATTCCAGCTGGGATTGAGCAAAGCAACATTTGCTAGCTTTCATGAACAGCTTATGCTCTCTTAATTTGCTAAGCACCAGTTTCAGGTGTTCCACATGAGCTTCCAATGATGGGCTATAGATTAGGATATCATCCAAGAAAACCATGACAAATTTCCTTAGGAAGGGTTGCAGAATATCATTCATTAAACATTAGAAAGTGGCTGGTGCATTTGTGAGGCCAAAGGGCATCACCCGAAATTGATAATGTCCATGATGTGTTTTGAATGCAGTTTTGTGCTCATCATCAGGTTGCATTCTGACTTCGTGATATCCAGCTCTCATGTCTAGTTTGGCAAAGTGTCATGCCCCGTGGCCACCGGTGGTGAGAACCGGAGCGTGAGAAAGACAAGGATGCTCTCACCGGTAGGTTCCCGTGGCCGCCGACGAGGAACGCCGGGATGTGAGAAGGATCGCTGCCGCTGCCGCCGAGGACGATACAGAGGGGATTTCTGATTTGATTTCTGTCTATTCCCTTCTATGTTCTGGCCGTTGGTTTATATGCCTCTCTGTCTTACATGTGGGGCCCACCCTGAATGGACCATGTCCACGGGTGTGACACTTCCGCCTCCTCAAAAAGTTGCTTGCCCTCAAGCAACCGCACAATCTACTCTTTGCTCATTCTTTGCTGTCCAACATCACCTAGGAACTAGTGCATGTCAGCAGTCCTGATTTAACTTAGCTGAATTTGAATACCTGGATCCCATGGCCTTTTTATTGACAATATAACCAGGTATTTCGTTTGGAAGATAGCTTTGTTCCATTGATTTAAGCATGTTTTGTCAGTTCTGCTTGAACCCCATCTTTTCCAATTGTGTGGTGACAAATCGAGCTTCATCTTTCCTATTTTTGCTGCTGCATACAAGAACTTCTTAGAATCCCTGGCCACAGACAGAAACTGAACTCGCTGCACAAGTTTAATTTCACAGAGATAAGATTTCCTCTTACTGACATGCTTGTCAGCCCAAAACATGCTACCATAATCCATGCTACGCTGAATTTGTTCTTTGAGCTCACTGATGAATCCAGCATGTTTGCTGAATAGAGAGAAATATATCTTGCTGTCATCTTGGTGTGCAACTTTTGGTTTACAATAAAACCGCTCCATAACAAGTATGTCCTTGTCAGTGTCTAGATGAGAAATTGCATCAAGTACTGGGTTTGTCACATCAATAGCTGGATTAAGAATTGATGGTGAGCGACCGACATGACTAAGCTCATCAGTGACATCAAGCTGAATAATATGCTTTGGCTTCTCGTGATGCCTGTTGTGCATTTCATTGGGCACTTGATCTTTCACAGCTTCATGTTCTAGAGACAGAAACAAGTGACCAACAAAGGTGCTTACCATTTCCTTGGTCTCATGGTGTTTAGCATGCAGACCCGATTCCATAGGCATCGAGATTTCATCATAGCCTGCTCCATCACTGCCTAATTTTTTATCAATGTCATATAGAAACTCTCCACCCGCTACTAACTTCAGTAAGCCATCATGTGAGCTAGTACTGTCCAGTAATCCCTCATCCCACAACACCTTTACAGTTGTCACCACTTCAAACACAGAATGATCAGAATGTTTCATCTCACATTCAGATTTCTCATCCCAAATTGCATTCACAGGAGAAACCTCATTAACTTCACCTTGCACAACACCCTTAGAGACACATGGAGCATTGCAGGCGACCTGAATAATCATGTCTTCATGAGCCGCCTCAGCAACAAGCTTGCTCTCCACACCACTCGCACACTCTGTTCCTTGAGCTAGTTGTTGCAACAGACCACTGTATGGGTCAAGGTCATGCAGGGATTCCTTGTCCCACACTATGTCCTCCAAGTTAACCTCCTCAAACATCTCAGACTCATCTGGAATCAACTGAGTCTGACACAACTGAGTTGCGGCTGCAACATCTTCTTGTTTGTTTTCTGTGTCATTCAACTTGCAACTCCGGTGAGACATTCCATCAAACACCTGATGTACGGTTCGTGGACACGGCATGTCAGCAAACACTCGAGCGGCAGGGGCATGAGACATGATAGATCCTAGCATCAAGGTGGCGTCGCCACCTCCCTTGCCGCTGGAAATTAGATCACACCAAGTAGGAAGATTGTGTTCCACCATGCCTTTACTGTGAAGAGCTTGCCTGCACTTGATTTGCGCCACCGATGCAGCCGTTAACTCTAATTGCATTGTTAAGGCTTGTTGCCTTCTTGACATCTCGTCCAAAACCTTGGATTCTAGTAACAGCTGCTTCATTAATCCCTGCTGAGTAGTGTTGATTGACTGGAGGAGAGAGTGCAGCTGACCCAACCCATCAAGCAAACGTGACCACTGCATATCCCGCTTCACCTTCGCCCTCGACATCGCCTCCAAGCTGACAACAACCCAGACCGGGTTCTGCCGTCCCCAGCATCAAAATCAAACCGGGAACAAAAGGGGAACAAAACCAAGCACCACACTGGAACACTTCAACCTCGCACAACCATCCCCGATTGCATGTGTAGGATCAACAAATTTTCCTCCCAAACCTACGAACTCTGCCCTGATAACTGGTCTCAGGAGAAGCAAGCGAAGGAAATCACCAGAGAAAACAAATCAAACAAAACCCTAGGCCGAGGAACAACTTTTCTCTGATAACCAACTGTCATGCCCCATGGCCACCGGTGGTGAGAACCGGAGCGTGAGAAAGACAAGGATGCTCTCACCGGTAGGTTCCCGTGGCCGCCGACGAGGAACGCCGGAACGTGAGAAGGATCGCTGCCGCTGCCGCCGAGGACGATACGGAGGGGATTTCTGATCTAATTTCTGTCTATTCCCTTCTATGTTCTGGCCGTTGGTTTATATGCCTCTCTGTCTTACATGTGGGGCCCACCCTGAATGGACCATGTCCACGGGTGTGACACAAAGAACTTAGTACCAGCAAGTTCTTCTAAAATTTCATCAATGATAGGCATAGGAAATCTGTTTTTAATAGTGATAGCATTGAGTTTTCTATAGTCAACACAAAACCTCCAAGATCCATCTTTCTTTTGGACTAAGAGGACCGGTGAAGCAAAAGGACTAGTACTGGGCACTATAAATCCTGTTGCTAACAAATCCTTAACCTGCCTCTCTATTTCATCTTTATGCAAAGGAGAATATCGATAAGGTTTAGAATTTACAGGAATAGAATTGGGTAGCAGGGGAATAGAATGATCATACTGCCGTGGTGGTGGTAGTTCTTGAGGCTGTGCAAACACATCTTTAAAGTCGTCCAGAACCTGATTAACCACTTGGTGTACTGAAGGTGGAGGTGCTGCAGCAACCTTCTCAACAATAGCCCATGCCCAGATATCATTACCCTTGCAACATTTTACCAATTGCTTGGCTGACAGCTCAATTGGCACCAAGGAAGGTGTGGGGAGGCCCTGCAACTTGATTTCCACCCGTTTGTGAACAAACTCCATAGTCTTGTCCCCCCAATGATGTTGAATGGGACTGTGTGCTTTGAGCCAATCAAAACCCAATATGGCATCATATGCTCCAATATCCAGGACTCTCATGTCAGAGGAGAATGAATGGCCTTGAATTAAGCACTTCATCTGCGGTACCAACTGAGCACTGATTAACACCTCTCCATTGGGCATTTTAACATGCTTGGGTTGTGCAGGAACAGCTTGCAGTCCACTCTTGGCCAAAAACTGTGAGCTAACAAAAGAGTGAGAGCTGCCACTATCCACCAGCATAAGCATCACTTTGTTGTGCACTAAGGCTTGCAACCTCATCGCTTCACCAATTTTTGTTCCAGCCAAAGCATTTAGTGAGAGGGTACAAAATTCCTCTGCCAGGGAATCTTCAATTTCTAACTGGTTGAGCACCTCATCAGTTAGTTGAGTGTCCAGACCATTGAGGGCCAGTGCGTTTACTTGTGCCTGTGGCCTCTTTGTGCATTTGGCTGCATGTATGGCATCATAAGGCTCCTTACAGTAAAAACATAGATTATGGGCTCGACAATAATCTCTCATCTGTCTTTCTTTGCCCAAGTGACTGGTAAAAGAAGTGCTCTTCTTTTCTTTGTTGTATGGCACTGAAACTTTACCATTAGCCTTCCCTGCCTGATTCTTGCTCTTGCCTTGAATGTGCTGTTGAATTTTTGCCAACATCACTGCTCGTTCCATTGACTCAGGTACCTGACCTTGCACCTGGTACCTAATATCAGTCTTGAGGCCTTGAATGAACTGAGATATGAAATAAGTTTCTCCCGTCCCTTGATCAAACATAGAAATCTGATATTGCAAAGCTTCAAACTCTGACACATACTCCTCCACTGTCCCAGTTTGTTTTAACTCCAACATGCTATCAATTGCATGTTGGTAATCATAAGCTCCAAACTTGCTCTGTACTGCTGAGATGAAACTCTACCAATCTCCCAATCCATTTTTTAGCTTATACAATTGTAGCCATTTTTCAGCATTGTCCTCCATGTGCAAAGAAGCCACAGTTGTCCACATATTATCAGGAACATTAAGCAACTAAAAGTAGTCCTCACATTTGGCTTTCCAAATTCCCGGGTTAGCACCGTTGAATCTCGGACAAGAGAGTTTAGGAACGAAGGAACGATGATGTTGCCTGAACTCATCTCCACCTCGACCAAATGGAAAAGGATTCTGCTGCTGGGCACTTCCACTTGCCTGATTCATTCTCTGACGGCCACTGGTCTCACCCTTTTCTGATGCTGGCGGTGGTTCAGGCTCAACTTGTTTCTGACGAAGTGTTAGCTGTGCTACTGCTTGCCCAGTAGCCTCCAATTGCTTGGCTAGCAACTGCTGATCCTTGAGCATCTGTGAGATCACTTGGCTTGACACTCCGAATTGCGCTTCCATCTTCTGTTGGTTCCTATCCAGATCTTCAAACTTGGAGAATAACAGATCCACACTCTCCACGATGGAATCCCAACGCTCCTCGTCTCGATTTGCTTTCTCCTCCATCTTGTCCAACACAAACTGCGTCTGAATCGAAGGTCTTGGTGGAGCCGTGGTGTCTACACCTCAAGCCGAACAACTGCCAATTTAATTGAGGAACCTCGACCACCCTCGCGAGGCTAAATTGGAAAGCTCAAGGCCGAAGGAAATGCTGCAGACACGAACGCCTCCCGCTGTCAACGAGATCCGCCTCCAATTTCTCAATTGCCGCTCCCAATTTCTCTCCCAAGTGAAGAAATGCCCACAAGTCGAGTTGCGTGCACTGGAATTACGGATTGGGTCAAGGATTTGCAGTAATTGGAAACCGCAAACCGACCTCCCTACCAAAGCGCGTTTGCAACTCAAGACCTATAGGATCCCGCAAGACTGGCAGAGCGCCGAGAATCGCCCGAATCTGATACCACTGTAATGACCCTTGGCCGGCGGTGATCAGCCGCGGCGTGAGACACTCACAGCACAAGACCGAGATAGCGATGGGGAGGACGATGAACCCTGAACCCCTAGAACACGTTTTCCTTTTTCGTTCTTAATTGTCAGGCCGGTACAGAGAGAACCAAGTGCTTAAGTAAACCTCCCCCTCTCCTGACCACTAGGGCCCACTCCTTACAACGGCAGCAAGCCGCAAAGCAAAACATAAAACGCACACTACTGAATACGTCTCTATGCTGCTCCAGTCATAACACGGTGACTGAGAGGTACCTCGTTTTGCTCATGCTCTGCAGCTTTGCGCCAATCTTTCCTCCTCGTCGTTTGCTTAAGAATTTTTCACTTCGCGCAGGTTGGCCCAAATCAAAGATGTTAAGGGAATGTTGCAGACAAGGAAGTTTGAAGGCCAGAATATTATCTACGTCAACCGGAAAGAGAAGAAGGTATGTGGTTAATTGTAAACCTGTAATCCTATCTAAGTTTTCCAAATTTTCATCCTGATGCGAATTGGCTCTAAAACTTTTCCTTTTAGGTAGATATTACAGAATGATTGTTTTTTTTTTGTAGTGATTACTAAAATAACTGCCTGTATGCCATGTATGTGAATTCTATGTTTGTATAATTTTTTTTTGGGAGCAGTTTGTATAAGTTTTTCAAATTGTCATCCTGATGCAAATTGGGTCAGAAAGTTTTCCTTTTTGGTAGAGACTAGATAGATCCACGCGCTTTGCTGTGTGCACGTCTGGAAATCATGGGTGAGACTTTAAATCTCGCCGGTTTGCATAGCACCAAAAAGTTATTTTCTTAACAGGGTCATGGTACTTTGGATTGATTAATACTCCTATGTCTTAGTGTACACAAAGCAAAGTATTCATATAATATTATACTCCTAATGCTTGCTTTGAGTGACTGGAGCTTATGTATAATATTACATTTCTAGAAAATGAATCACCATACATGTTTCGTTTAACAAAATGTTCATTGTAGGATCTGATGAATGGAATCATCCGTGGAGCAGCGTACTTCTGCTTGTGTGAGGATTGTGACCAAAAGGGCAAGGTAATTTTTTCTAGTGAGCGTATTTTCCTCCACTACCAGAGCCTCTCAGGAGAGGAAGAGAGGTGTTGGGGAGCAGATGAGCGGGGCTGAGAGAGAAATTTATTGGTTGGAACTTGGAACACATGCCACATCATCAAATCCAGTGGGGCAACGATCCTCACTTTGTTATGCATGGGATCAGGCGCTGTGCTTCACTATTTGATTTATAGCTATGGCATTAATTGGGCAAAAAAAGGTCTCTTTCTCCACCACCCACACCTGGGCGGCTGCTGCAGCGCCGATGCCCGATGGTCTTCTGGTCAGCGTCCTCCAAGCACTCCTCTAGCTCCTCCAACATCAATATCTCCTCCACCAGTGCTGGATTTCTGGTGGGCCAGGCACTGCGTGGAAGCTGGAGGCAGGCGCGCAGCTAGCCAATGGCGCGAGGGGGCAGCAGCTCTTCAATTTTCTCATCTTCCTCGGAGTTGAATCCGATCCTCTCTCCAGCACTCAGCTACTCAATAGCAGAGGAGGTGCAGCCAATGCGGCCAGATCTTGCTAGAGACCAATGAGCCATCAAACATCCGTCTCCCTCTTCTGGGTTTCATCCCCTTTTACTTTTGGCTCTTTTACTTTTCTCCAAGCTCCAGGTGACTGCTGCCTCACCCTACCATGGTCACATTCCTTTTTTCTTTTGGTTTTTTTTACTTTTCTCCAAGCTCCTGGTGTCTGTTGTTGCGGCAGTAAAGTCAATGATAGCCATGACCGCTAGAAAGCCATTCACGTTGAGCATTGTTCTTTGCTTACACCATATACCTAATAGATGCATAGATTATTTTTTTCTTCTCTTCCTGAGCTGCACAAATAGTTGCAGAAACACATTGATTATTTTTCTTTGTTGCTGTCAATTTTTTTGTTGTTTGCTAAAGGAGTATTTCATCTGTAAGTTTATAATTGAAAGTGGAATATTGGAAGAACATATATGAGCAAATGTGCACAAATATTTTTTACTAAAATACTATTTTTTTTAGATTGTGCAAGTTCTATTGTTTGTGTTGTAGGTGCTGCACATTATCATTTCGTTTCCTATGTACCTGTTATAGAATTTCTAATGGATGTTCTCCGAGCCATTAGGATTATGATTCTTTTATCTAAATTTATATTCGGATTTTCTATTTCTCGAATCACCTATGGGTTTCGTTTACTAGAGAAACAATAATTATTTTCTGGATGGAACATACTGCAATAGATCTTAGAGATGATAAGATGGAAAAATGGTATACGGAAGACATGGGGGTGGAAAGCACAAAATGGGAAAGGTTTTATTATTCTCTGTACCTAGCTGTGAACCACTGCTAAGGGCTTGTTCGGTACCATCGGATTCGATCCGGGCCCGGAATGATAAATATAACAAGAAATTTATAATAGATACATCTAGAGACCGGGATTTATTCCGGGTCTCTTATTGTACCTATCATAAATTTCTTGTTATATTTTCAGTCCCGATCCGGATTGAATCCGATGGAACCGAACAAGCCCTAAAAACGTAAGGGTGGGCACCTACCGCTGTGTTTGTAAAATGTTTTCCTTGGGGCAGTATAAATTTATTCATTTTTATTCCCTTTATACTCAGCTCTTCAGTCTGTCTTAAAATATTTTATAATACATTGCGTAGGAACTCTCTGCAAAAGGGTTTGAACAACACGCATTAAAGGGTAATGGAAATGAATCACACAATCCCAACCATCACATTCTTCTGTCGTCCACAAAAGTATCTCTTTACGAGGCTTGCAAACAAGTGAAAGATGCTACAAGTGTTGAAATGTTGGAGGCCATAATTCAGAAGATTTTGAAAATTGGTGATGGTGATGATACTATGGTCAAGAAAACCGATGGTAACTTGTACAATCATGAGAAGAGGTTACTAGCAATTGAGAAGAAACTGGACCAAATGGACATCCAGTCTCAGGTTGATACCATGGAGAAGAATGTTGAATTTTTGGTCAATCTTGTGGTCCGTTCTGAAGAACTACGTCAAGAACTTTCTAAGCTTATTGGAAGATTTGCATCTTGATGACGATGTTGCCTGAGAACTTTTGTATGTGAACATATTGTATGGTAGGTTGCATGTGTGGTATGTTACTTGAGAACTAGCATCTGAACATGTTCTGTGGTATGAGATGACTTTGTGCTTGGGAACCTGTTATTATACTGACATTTTGTATGTGAACAAGATATAATTGAATCTTTTTTTACTCCATCAATATTTATGTTGCTATGCCAGTGACTCTGCTTGTTTTAGGTGGCAAATCAGGCTCCTAGCTTGTTGCTGTGTTGGGAAAATGGTTGCTTGCATTGGGAGCTGGTGGCCTCTGGCTCTAGTTACAGTTTGGTTGGATGTCTAGTCACAGTTTGCAGTGAGTTCCTTTCAATAGGTGAACTGGGTAAAAATACTTGAGTACAGTTTTTGTAAGCATTTTCGTTGTAGACTTGTTCTGACATTGACATACCTCTTTTTTTTTTCTCTTCTCATGGTGTACTGGTATCTGTGCCGTAGTGGCAAGCACTGATTTTTAGCATGAAACAGTGGCAAAGATGCTTACAAAAACAGTGGGCATGGTTGGTATTCCCTTTAAGGTTCATCTTTGAGCTTTCTGGGTCTTAAGTAAATTAGATGTGAGAGAAGGGGTGAATGACCGACAAAAGCTTATATTTTGTGGACAACTCAAGGGCGTACCCAGTGCCGTAGGCTCCCGCACTGCGCGGGGTCTGGGGAAGGGATGTATGCGCACAGCCTTACCTGCACAAAGTGCAGAGGCTGGGGCTCGAACCCTGGACCTTCCGGTTACAGACGGTAAGGCACTACCGCTGCACCAGGGCAAGACCCTCCAGAAATGATTATGCTTGTGGATGGAGTAATGTTATTTCCAATTGCTTCTACTGTGCAGCCTTGCGGCCATGGACATGATCTAATTGGATGCAATTCATTAAGACATAATGATATTTTGTACTGGTTTGAATGCTTCTGTGGATGGAGTAATGTTATTTACCATTGCTTCTACTGTGTAGTCTAAAGATCAAGACAAATAAAAAGGCAGGGGCATGTTGGGCATTTGATCCCTTTTATCCATTTATGAAAATGTAGTAGAAGCCCTTCGAAGCGGTTTTGCCAAACACTTTTTTAAGATAGCTTTGACTCCACAAGAGAAGCTGCTGTAGGAAGCCACAGCAGTAGTCATTTTTGGAGGAGCCGGAGCCATGCCAAACAACCCCATAGTCATTTTGAAACTGTACCAAAAGAAGATGACCAACACTTGTTTGCATAGGATGGTATGCACATTGTCAAAAATGTGGCACATAAATTCTAGGTGGGGACAGGCATTCATATTCTCATGCCAGGCCAAATAATTTTTTCCCTGTTTCGTTGTTGCAGATTTGTTCCCATTAAAGATGTTAAAGCGATGCTACAAACTGGAAATTTTGAAGGACAGGAGATCTGTTACTGGGTGAAGAAAGATAAGATGGTTGGTACTTGTTCTTGTGTGGTTAAATATTGCTTCTGTAAAGTTTGTTTTTCGTCCAAATAACAGTTTTCAATTTGATTTGTTGCTTTACAGAGCCTTCTCAATGGCGTGATACATGGCACGTCCTACTTCTGCAACTGTGAGGGTTGTGATCACAGTGGGAAGGTATTTGCTTCATTCCTGCATTTCTTCACCTCTAGTAAAGAATGCCAGTCTTCCATTTTGGTTGAGTTAGGAAATTTCAACTGGTACATTGTCCTTAACTTTTGTGCATACCACCTCCATGTTGATTTGGGTGCAGCCTTCACATTCATTTTGTTTTCATTTTGTCTAGTAGATGCATTAACTGATTTCTTTAGATAGTAACCTGAGAAGTATTCGACACGTCTTTGGTGATCACTACCAGATCTCTCAAAGAAGTAAAAAATCACTGACCATATGCATATGCAGAAAAACCACGGAATGATGAAATGTACTCTATGGAATTATAGTAGACCAACCTCTGACTGCATCCCTTAAATTTTTCTTTATTTTTACTGTGCAGCCACATTCAGCAAAAGCCTTTGAACAACATGCCTATAAAGACACTGGTCATGGAACACATAATCCCAACGCCCATATTGTTCTTGGATCGTCTATCATTTCGTTATTTGAAGCATGTCGTCTGCTTAAGGACGCAACAAGTAAAGAAATGGAAAGAAATATCTTTGGTCAAATCACCAAGAGGCTGGGCAAGGGAAAGACAGCAGCAACCGGTAACTGCAATAGGTATGATGACAAACATTCAAAAATCAAGGCTGAAAGTGCAGATGAGAGGATGGATCGAATGGATAAGAAGCTTGAGGAAATGGGAAATAGAATTGAGGGCCTCGAGAAGATTCTATCCCGTGTCAACATGCTTGAGGCGACCGTTGACGTCTTGTGTAGTGAACTCTCAAGATACCAGAAGCTATTAGCAGAGCTATCTATTACAGTAGGAAAATTGGGGAAGGTCTGAGAATGTTACCACTAGCGACCAATCTATTAATATTCATCCATAATATGTACTACTAAGACTTATACCCAACTGTTTGTACTCTTTGTTGTCGGCTCGTGTATGACCTGACAAAGATATCATACCATTATCACCTTGTATTTGTTACTATTCTCCCACTGTATGTTTTAAGAATTGTACTGAATTGAAAAATGTTGGTGTCTCGCTCTCAACGACTCTAATGATTGATCTGGCAAATTGTAATATAAATTTATCCTTTTTGCATTGCCGGCAAAGAGTGCCAAAGACGCATCTCTGTCCCTTCTGCAGAATTCTACTCTAGGTTTGTGAGTTTTCTTGGACTTTTTTTAGGTGGCAAGTCATGCTCGTTGCTTGTTGCTGTTGGGAAACTGGTTGCTTGGGAGCTTTGTAGCCACTAGCCAGCGTGCTAGTGAAGTGGAAGCAAAGAAACCAGCCTTAGTTGGCTCCATATATCCCTCCAGAGAGCTTGCCTTCCTTCCAGTATTGATCAAATTATCCTTGAGTAGAAACCACAATTTTTGTTGCAAGCTGTTCTGCCATGGCTGTGGCCTCGGACCGTGCCGAGGTCGACACTGCCCGCCCATTCCGCTCTGTCAAGGAGGCGGTCGCTGTGTTCGGTGATCGTATCCTCGTCGGCCAGAGCCACTCCATTCACAGCAGCAGTGCTTCCGCCATTGCCACCCCCAATGCCAATACCTCTGCTAGTGCCAATGCCATGCCAACCCCAAGTGCCAACCATGAGGCTAGCAGTAGCAGCAGTACCATGACCTTTTCTCCAACCCCAATGGCAGAGACTGAAGAAGAAGAGATCATGCCTGCCACTGTGCCAATGTACTCCGCACCATCCTCGCCGCCGTCGCTCACGTCATCTCCTTCGCTGATCAAGGCACGCAGCGAGCACGACGACGACCACCGAGACGGCCATGAGCAGGGGATCATGGTGGTGCACTCCATCCAGAAGCTTGAGGCAGAGGTGGCCGAGACGAGGCAGGAGGTGGCACAGCTCAGGAAGCGCGGGAACGAGATGGAGATGGCCGTGGCGAGCCTCAACGCGCAGCTCCACCGTGGCCTCTCCAAGCTCGCCGAGATGGAGGCCGACAGTGCGGCTCGCCGGAGCATCGGCGGCGACACCGACGTGGCGTCGACGCTCCAGTGGGGCGACAAGCTCGCGGCGAGCGAGTACCTGCCGTCGTTCTCGCACGCGCTGAGCCTCGGCGAGATCGACGACGCCGCGGCCGAGCTCATGGGCAGCCGGAGGAGGAAAGCGCAGAAGGTGAAGCCCATCGTGCCGTTGATTGGTGATATCCTCTTCTCCAAGAGGAAGAGCACCAAGGAGAAGGTAGATGATGGCTTCTACAGTGGTGATCTTTACAGCGTGTGTTAGGCTATGGACTGAAGATCAGTGTGTGTGCTCAGCTTCTGGCTGATTGTGTGCAGTTTGCTTCTAATGCTTGGCTTTTTTTTCTCTCTGTTCTGAAGCGCTTGTTTGCGTGGCTTGTGCAGGGGAGTTCCATTGTGTAAATATACAAAGATGTTGCTGTATCTTTGGATCATGAATGGACAAGTTTGTGATTGCAATATACTTTACTGAATGTCCGAATTTGCTTCAGTGTCAGTTTCATAAATGCAGGTGCAAAAAGAAAAGAATTTTGTACAAGCCAATTATAGGGGGTTTCACAACCAACTCTGTCCACAATTGTCTCTGCACCTCTCACTGCATTCTTGGGGTGCACATTTCCATTGCTGGTACGTCCTCAACCAACTGCTCAAGATCCACCAAAAAAGAAAAAAACAAAACAGATCAAATCTTTTTGTCACAATAATTTTGTTTTCCACAATTGAAAGAACAGGAGGCGCGGAACGCGGTTGACGGCCGGCTTGACGCCACTGCCATGCGCATCACCTCGCCGCCATTGACGTGCACCTAACCAGCAGCGTTCCAGGTCGTCAGGTAACCCGACGAAGATGATGAACAAGCAGGAGGAAGGCCAAGGCCAAGGGCCACCGGGAGGCAGCTGTTGCTTGTGGGCGGTGACGGTGCTCCTCCTCCTCTCGTTGCTCGCCGGCGGTGGGTGCCTCGCCGGCTACATCCTGATGCCGCCGCACGAGGTGCCAGAATGGCTTCCCACCGTGGGCCTGGCGCTCGTCGCGCTCCCGTGGGCGTTCTGGATCCTCACCTGCGCGTACCGGTGCGCCGTGGCGCGCGCCGCCGAGCGCAGAGCCATGGCCGTCGCTCCGGTCTCCGGCAGCATGCGCTCGCGCTCCGGCTCATGAGCAATAATGTGTAAGCTGTATTCTCGGGCGTGTAAACTCTCCGGTTAATTCCTGTTTGTGGCATTTATCGAGAAATTATGGACATGTGTGCTTTGTCGATTGCTTTCTAGTGTTATCAGGATCATTATTGAAGATACAACGATGTGATGCGATGCAAGGCGACATAGAAGTTCAATTTTGGCAAGGTCATATTGATGTCAACTGGAGGATGCCAAGAATCTGAAAATTAGTGGAGATGAAGAAGTGCAAGGGTCCCGTTGCACACATGGAAAGTGTGTATATCTTTCTAGTGAGTTTCTAGTGAACATTTCTTTGTCTGTCTCTATAATTCTTGAGACAATTTTATGAGTGGGAAATCGATGATGAATTGGAACAAGAATAGACTCAATGTGTTCAGAAACCTGTACAAATGGAGCCTCAGCTTGGTGTTTAATTAACACAAATCACATTTTAGAATAGATTAGCTATTGCATCAATCATTTGCACTGTTCTTTTATTTAAATCATATCCAATAACTAACTAGAACGAAATGATATCTAAATTAATATGTCTTTTATATTGTTTAAAGTACTAAAAAGTAAAATGTAATTAAGTTTGTATAATTTACTCACCTCTATCTTTATAAAAAGAACGACCTTTAACATTCTTCTAGATTACTCATCCACTCATGCCATTATTATTAGTACACGAAAAGTGATAAAGTATACATATGTATTATATGGGACCATGATGACCACATATACATGGCCACATGGGTATCGCTTTGGAACCATGACAAAAGTTGTTTCCCCGACAAGTAACGAACCATGACCAGAAATGTCAGTACTTCTTTTGTGGAAAAATGTTAGTACGTCTTGATAGAGAATTATGCAAGTTCCCATCATAGAGAAATTTATGACATAGTACTAATTGACAATATTAGGCCATATGTATTACTTTACAGAAGAAAAATATATGACTACTCTCATGGGTTGTTTGATAGAATAAATTCGACATCTTGTGTACTAAGTGTATGCTAAAATGGCTATTTAAGGTATTGTAGTAACTAAAATATACTTTGAGACCTATAATCCTAGTTCTTAATTAGATCCAGATCAGGTTTAAAATAATAGGTTTGAAAAATGCTGCAGCATATAGAGGATACATATACAGAAAACCTTTTCAGACCATTTGCAACAGTTAATATTGAAATTATACATGAAACCAAAACCTGAATTTACAATATTACATGCTTGTGTAGGAAAAACTCGTCCTATACACACACACACAAGTGCAAACAAAGGAGGAGTAATGAATGGTGATGGGACAACATAGAAGGTCTATTTCACTAATGAAGTATTTATAGCCCAAGCTCATCACAATTGGATAATATGTTAAAAATAGGTATGGGTGTTTATATATGTTAGAAAAATGAATAAATTCGTGTGAAGAAATATAGCAAACTTCAGTTTGCTCAGGGAGCCAAATTTCATATATATTGTAAATTAACGGTGTTTATTAAACTTCTAAATGAATCAAATAAATAGAATTTCAACTAGAATGCTGTAGAAGTTATGTGACCCTCAATGACTCCAATATGTTGTAGATCTCATAAAATAAGTTTCAATGACTTCAAAATAACTCATTAAAATTGATGGCGCCAAGAATGTCTCAACAAGGACATTGTGCATATACCACCAAAAGGTTTAGAACTTCAAACTGATCAAATTTTGATTGCTAAGACTGTTACAGCCAAACACACACAGACGATAAATTTTCTGTTGTTCATGAATCTACTAGTTGCATATCAGTGGAGGGCACTGTGTACACAACTAGTAGAATCTTTTTAGTGGTAATATCGCAGCAGCTTTCAGACGTCGCTTCAATGAAAACAGAAGGCACATATTCTGGTTGTTCGCTGAATAGTATCAGAGACACTCATGCGTGCAAGCCTGAACTGTGCAAACAGTCAAGTGATATATGCTTTGCGTGTCGAATAATTTATCACGATAATGTAGAGGATTACCATGTATATCTTCGTGCATGCCCCCGTATTTTGCTGCGAAACGGAGACTAGGAGAAGAAATTTGAAAGAACTATGCACAGAATATTTGCCTAATTTTGTTCCAAAGTTTGCAACCTCTTTTTATCCCTGAGGATGACATGTTGGCATGCTCCAGAAATTCTATGGGTACGGATAATTATAATACCTGTCAAAATAATGTAGAGCAGTATATGGAGCATAGAAACAGAGAGATCAGACTGGAAGAAAGGGAGAACATTTCTTAACCAAATCTATTGGGAAAATTGTCCGGTTAACCACGGTTAGCACTGGCATTGCCAAACAAATTTGATTTGCGGCTAAAATAAATACCCTTGTTCTTGGCTACCTCTAGAAAAGCATTCCCAAAACGAGGTTAGTCACTGCTAGCATCGTTGTGCTGACAATATGCAACGTCATAGAGCTAAGTACTCCAGGGAAATCAACAAACAGCAACCATGCCCAAATGCTTCTCTTTGAGCTTCATTAGGTTGTTCATCATGAACGGCCGGGCAAGGTACTCATGCACAAACAACACACTAAATGTGCTTTAGGACACTCCGTAACCGAAAAGGTGCACGAGTTGGTTTGACTTGTCTATCCTGTCACAAGCAAAGTGTTGCGTCTCAAACAACCAAGTAACAACAGAAAAATCTTTTAGTGCCACGTGTTATTACTCATCGCATAGAAATTGACTATGCCACTGTGCTGTTCAACCAGGTGCCTACTGTCGTGGCGGTTTACAAAAGGTTCCATTTTATTCATCGATTAGTTCCTCATGGTCCATTTTAATTAGGAGCGCCAAAATGCAAAAAAGAATCGTTCTGAACACCACATTGCCATTAGGACCCTTTGAGAAGGCGAATTTACTGAAAGAAAAGCATGGACCAAAAACCATCGCTTTCCAATCATGCAAAACAAATCTATCTCTACCCATCACACGCCCATGATTGCAAAATATCAGAGGATCCAACCATCTGGGGTGCAGAGATTCCCGTCTTCTGCGAGCCATTCTTTTTCGCTGCACCTGCAAGATCTCCGGCCATGTCATGGCAGCCATCACCTGGCCCTGCCCAATCAAGGAGAGCAACACCAATAATGGTCCAGGCGAGCACCCTGGAGCAGTAGTACCAATCGCCAGGGCCCTCTGGATGCAGTGCACATGAGATCTCATCCTATCTCGCCATCTTCTCCGCCATGTCTGCGTGCCCGTCCGCTCGTTTAGGAGGAACAAGATGGGGACTCCTCCTGTCATGGTGCTGCAGTGGACTCGCCACTTCCATTCTTCTTTCCTGATGATAGGAGATATTCCTATCCGAGATCTGTCGATGGTGGATCGATCGGGGAGCTTGCTGTCGATGGTCCATGGTGTGATCATGTGTTGGACTTGTCAATTGTACAATGTGTGGACCTTGGGGGATCTTAAGGAGATAGGTGTATGTTGATCCTTGGCATGCAAACGTGTCACATAGGTCAGAAACATCTCATGTGCAAAGGGGCTTCACCTTTTCTTCCCTTTCTACTTACCATGTGAAAGTACTGAAATTGAATTTTGCGTGATAGATTGTACTAGAATGTTCTTCATGGAAAGAAATCTAATTAATAGATGCCAAAAAAAATAGTGGCATGTTGTCTTGCAACACATCGGTTTCATGCTATACCTGTGAAAGGTATTTTGCAGTATTGCTTTCCAGAGGCGTCTTGGAATTTGAGTGCTTTGGTGGGGGGTCTTCTCATATGTGTCATTCAAGCAGCACTATGAATCCTAATATCAACCAGTAGTCAAACCACTCGTGACCAAAAATTTCGAAAAATAAGATATGGAGTTCACAACGGAATTTTCTTATGTCAACAATCATTGGCCGTTCTCATTGCCGCCACACTCCGCTCCTCACAAGTCATTGTTGCCACATTCTTTGCCACACTCCAATCCTCTTTCATTGGCCGCCATTGCCACACCGTTATCTTCTCCCTGTCTCCAGTGTTGTGTGACTTGATACGACATACCACTATGCTATGCACGCCCTCAACAGTTCCGATTCGGTCTTGCCAATTCGAACCACAAGCTAGCAACAATAGGAATAAAGCCAAGAAATTTGGAAGGTTATTTGTTTGGTCTTGTTCCAAAGACATATTCCAGGCGAATGACATTTCTTATAGTTGTAGAAATTCAAGGACGAAGTAGCGAGAGGGTGCGTTAGAATTAATTTAGTTTTTCAGAGACCATGAAACCCCACAAGGTTCTACATGGAAAAAAAAAATGCCAACAAATTTCACTGGCATTGTTCTCCATTTCCTTACAGCTTACACCCGGGACCCACTGTCAGTCATTGTAGCACCACTAAAATGTCGGCACACTAGGCATGTGCACGGCACGCTCCTCATTCCTTCCAGCACTTCAACACTAGCCGCTGAACGGGCGGTACACCTTGAGCGCGTCGATGACGTCAGCAATGGAACCGGCAGCGGCGGCGGCGGAGATGACCAGGCAAGCAGCACTGAGCATCTGCAGGCAGATCCACCTCGTACTCCCCTTCCTCACGCCGCGCTGCACGACGTACATCTCGATGGGGAAGTAGACGGTGAGCGGCCAGAACGAGACGGCGCCAAGGAGCCCGACGACGTCGCCGAAGAAGGGGAGGAGCATGGCGACGACGGTGGTGAAGCAGACGAACGCCGTGCGCCACGTCAGCCGGAACACGCTGAGGACGAACGGGCCCACCCTGACCTCGCCGGAGACGAAGCCGCTGTCGGGCCACGTCGCCGCCGCCCACTTCTCGACGAACGCGAAGAGTGGCTGCACGAACACCTGGTAGGCACCCACGAGGTGCACCACGATCGCCACGTTGGCGATGTCGAGCAGCCAGAATGGCTCGTAGAAGCCGAACCCTGTGAGCAGGTTGTCTGGTGACTCGTCGCCGAACGCCGCGTAACCCATGCATCCGCACAGCATGTAGAAGATCGTGGTTGTTGCTACGCTGATCATTGTCGCCTTCTTCATCACCTTCGCCTCCGATGGCGGTGGCGCCTTGATCGTGTCCTGTGTACATCACGAACAGAGGAAACAGAGCAAGTGTACGTGTCAGGAACAGAGCAAGAAACAGAGCAGATAAAAGTTACAATTGATGCAAGAACAGAGGGGTTTAATTGCCTGGATTTCGATGAGGATGATGGCGTAGGAGTAAGCGAAGGCGATGTTGCCGAAGGCCTGGAGGCTACGGAAGATCTTCTGGGTGGAGGTGACGCCGGCGCCGATGGCGACGCCGGTGAGGCTGCCCTGGAAGCCACCATTGGCGACGGTCTGCATGATGCCGAGCGCGAGGCCGATGGTGGAGTAGGTGAAAGACATGACCGCGGCAACGATGGACAGCCACCATATCTGGTCGAAGTCCGGTATCTGCGAGAAGACGATCTCGGCGACGCCGAAAAGGATCATGTACGGGTTGCTCGAGCTCCGGCACGGGTTCTTGTGGCCCTTGGCGTGGAAACAATCCGCCCTCTTGATCGCCCTAACAAAAAGCAGTTCATAATTAAGCATGATACATATATATAATTATATATGTGTATATATATATATATAATTATATGTAGACTTACAGCATGCTGATGGAGGAGGCGATGGTGTATCCGATGGCGACGCCAAAGAGGTTAGCATACTGGATGGCGCCACAGAGCTTGACCTTGGCGCCGCCGAGGCTGGCACGGACGGCGTCCATGTAGGTGTAGTTACGCTTGCCGGAGACGGGGTCGCCGGAGCGGTAGCACTCGGCGAGGAGGGTGGAGGTGTAGTAGATGACGAAGGCGAAGAGGAGCATGACGGTGGGGCCGGCCACCCAGCCGAGCTGCGCGATGGCCCACGCGAGCGAGAGCACGCCGGAGCCGATCACGGCCGTGATTATGTGCGCGCTCGCCGTCCACACCGTGCCCGTCCGACGTGGCCGCCCGTCGTCGTCTAGCCATGACGAGTCGTGGCCGTTGCCGGCCTCCACTGACACCTCCAACGCCTTGGACTTCGTCATCTCTCTCTCTCTCCCTCTCTCTCTCTATCTCTAACACTCTCACTCTTGTTAGAGAGAATACGTAGCGTGGGGGAGTGGTGGTGTCTAATTTCTTGAGCTTGTAGTGATGTGTGGGAGTGGAGAGAGGATGTGGGGAAGGTATATATAGAGACGGCAGAGAGAGGCGTAGGGGGCTTTCGAAGAGGAGAGCATGTGGGTGGCGTGCATGGCGACGGTGGAGGTAGGATGGTTGGCTGGGAGTCCGCGTGGAGGGTCAGCGAGAGGACGAGGATGACATGGACATGGTGGTGGGGTCTTGTCTGCTTTCCAACTTCCACTGGCCGTGGCCGGCGCTAGATTAGCTGCTGGCATCGGTGGACTGGCAACTGGCAGGGCACCAGTGGAACCTGCATCGGCATGCTGACCATTCTCCTGCGCACCTACCTGCTTTTTTATTTCCCTTGGCAATTAGCTTCAATAAATATGTGGTCCTCTGTATTTTGCTAACCAGAAGTAATGATATTTCACAAGTGTAAGCGTGCCTACGGTACCGTACACGGGTGTGTACGTGTATGTACGGTAGGGGCGACATGCGTGTGTGCTTGTTTATAAGCAATAGCATGAGCTAGTAGGGCTCCTATATCTAGAAAATATAAATAGCTAAAAGATTTTTACTTCATCATGTAAGCGTAAGCATATTCTGTTGAAGAATCTTACTCATATCGGCTAGTATTCTTTGAAATTTTATAAAACTTACTGCAAATATCATTTTATATGTTATGTTGAGAAATATAATAATGGTACAAGTATTTTAAATATATTTTATAAATGTTTTATAGTAAAAAGTATTAATCAAAGTTGTGTTTTGGGGACTATCTAAAAAAAAATGTTATGTTTTGGAGACAGTGTCAATGCCATAAACAACTTCCTTACAATAAGGACAGAGTACACACATACATGCATATTTTCTTTTGGAATTAACCTGCACATTCAGAGTAAGTACGGAGGATCGACAACATCTTTATACAGGTTTTTGAGTTAAACATATTTTTTTAAAAGAAAGAGTCAAACAAAATTACCCGCCAAAAAAGAAAACCTAGCCAAAGGATGCAATCACTGTAAGCACACAAGTGTGACGGCGACATTTAATTTAGGCATATACTGTATGATGTATTTATCCATATATGAGCGGACTATTTTTGAAGGAACATATGCTGCATTTATCTTGACAGATCCACGTGCCTATATGCTTGTTCATGTATCTCTTGATATAAAGGTTGCCATTAATAACGTATATATACTCCTAGCCACAAATAATTAAGATTTTGTATTATCCTAACTAGTATTTAAAACAAATTAAAAATATATATAGAATAATGAAGCATAGTCCAGCTACACTTTTATGAAATTATATTTTCAGAAAACCTATTTTCTAATATGTATACTGCTCATAATATAAGTACTCCCTTTGCTTAAATATATGCCGTTTAAGACGTGTTAGTTAGTTCAAAAATGAACTAATTCAATTGCTCAAAACGTCATATATTTAAGAATAGAGCTATTATTTTTTTAGAAAAGTGTTGAATAGTGTGTTGTCTTCGAAAACATCTCTTGTTTGGGACTAGATATGGTATTGCTATCTCTAATCGTCAAACGGGGGAAATCATTCAGCATGTGTACATGATGTGCTCACAAAGTGAGAAGACAGTTTATATGACGATAGAACGGCTTCATGATTTCATTTTTCTTTAATAGAACACTATTTTTTACCTAACTGGAAATGAGCTAAATATTGATTCTTTATCTGTCAAATTAAAATTTGGACGACGATAACAATGTGTGTGCGTTGTGATTTCAGTTCTTTGTGTTTACAGCTGTGCTAAAATGCTACTATATTAATGCATTTTTTTGGCCCAGTTGTGTGCACGCGTGGTTGCCAGCAGATCCCACAAGCTTGGCCCATAAAGAGCTGATGAGAGTGGACTGATTTGTTTGGAAAAAGTCCTTTTTACCTCTCTGGAGTATAGGCCGAGTTTACGATTCATACTTGGACCACAAAACTGGGTATTTTGACTCCTTGAGTTCCAAAACCAACCACATGTCCTCCTCGACCCAAATCTACCCTGGTTTTATCCTACGTGGCGCCAAATCAGCCTACCTACGTGGTGCAGGACCCACCTGTCATCCCCTACCTCTCCACCCCCTCTCTCATTTTTTCTTGCCGGTCTTCTCGATCTCTCTCGCCCTTCCTCTTATCCTCTCGTTCTCTCGCCTCCTCCTCAGCTAGTGATGGCAGAGCTCTAGCTCGCAAGGCGCCCTCGGGCAAGGATCCCCTCCTCGATCTCCGGTGAGGTCGAGCGAGGTTCTCCTCCTCGATCTCCGGCGAGCGCCGAATCCCCGCTCTCTCTCTCGATCTCTCTTGTTCTTTCTCCATCGACGCCTCCCTGCCTCTCTCTCATTCTCCGCGTCGTCCCATCCTGCACTCGGGGCGCCATCTCGTCCTACCACCAAAGCCGCCATCCATGGCGCAATATGGAGGCGGCCATCCATGGCGAGCGCGGGGGCGGCGCGGATGCAAGTTTAGCTCGCCTATCCAATCCATGGCGCCACCTGCCAGCTCGCCTAGCCCATGTACCCTCTTCTTCAAATCTATCATCGCCAGGGCCATCACAACCACCGCCGACCTCCGCCCGCCACTGTGGCCCCGCCTCCATACACGATCTCCGTGCCGAGGTGAGCTGGGGGGGCAGGTTCCCCACCCTCTCATCTGTCTTTTCCCTCCCTCCTGGGCGCCGTCGTGTCGAGGGCACCGGCGAGCCCCATCGCCGCCGCGCGAGTTCGGGAAGCACAGTGACAGAGGAATGGAGACCGACAGGTGGGTCCCGCACCACGTAGGCTGGCCATCGGCCAAGTTGGCAGGCCGACATGGCGCCATGGATTGGGGTTGAGGAGGACATATGACTAGTTTTGGAACTCTAGGGAGTCAAAATACCCGGTTTTGCGGTCCAAGAATGAATCGTAAACTCGGACTATACTCCAGGCCAGGGAGGTAAAAAGGACTTTTTCCTTTGTTTTTCTGTTACGCTGCCGGCCTTATCAAAACATTACAACAGCTAAGAGTTTTTGTTTTCCTCTTTTTATTGACTAGCATAGTGCCCGTGCACAAAGTTTTCCTCTGTTTATGTTTTCCTCTTTTTATTGACTTCTCAGGGTTGGGCGCTTCTTCTGCACAGAAGTGGTGTACGCACTGAAGATCATGAAATCTTCCCCCAGTAATGTCTTGAAATCCTGAGCACCATGTCCAAAGCCATGTCAATTTAAAAAGAACAGCACCTTTGTTTTGCTAACAAATCTGAATCTTAGTATTAGTACCTGGTATACAGAAGCTACGTCCTACAGGCAGTTTGGCAGACTGATGTTATTGTTGCGAAGAGTAAAAGGAACATTCTGCTTGCAGAGTGTTTCTTCACATTTTGGTGGTTTCGTTATTAGAGAAAATGCTTGTAATTCAAATCACAAACAAAACATGTGTCATGTAGATGCAGCCGCCATAGCCGTTCACATTTTTACTTCTAAACCTGTCGTAGAACCATGGCCGAATTGTACTGCCCAATGAAGAAAAAAAAATAACACAAAACTCACACTACACATAAACAACGTGCAGTACTGAACTTTCAGTTTCCATAAAAATGAATGGCTATTTATGCTACAGTATTTTTCCCTGTTCATAGAAACATAGGCAAGAAACAGAATATATATCTAGGGTGGAAAAATACGTAGCAAATCAGGCAAATGATAACAAAGCACATGAAAATCTTTGTTTACATGCTAGAAGTCGCAGTTTAAGAAATGAAAAAAAAAACATTAACCTATAAAAAATGAGCTACTCCATAAGACACAATTCACCAATGCTTAGGAGTAAATTCAGTTTCCTTTCTAAATAATCAGTACCAACTACCAAGACATTCAAACTATCTATATCAGGCAAATGATAACAAAGCACATGAAAATCTTTGTTTACATGCTAAAAGTCGCAGATTAAGAAATAAAAAAACATTAACCTATAGAAAATTAGCTACTCCATCAGACTACAATTCACCAATGCTTAGGAGTAAATGCAGTTTTCTTTCTAAATAATCAGTACCAACTACCAAGACATTCAAACTATCTATTAATTTGCCTCAAAATAACCTGCATGGTACCAGCCATACTGACTTCAGTAGCCACAGTGCCACACAGGTAAACTTTGAAATCATTCGTATATCCTACTTAATTATGCTTATCATCCAGTGTTAAGCACTTTATGGAAAGATAATGCAATTCTTTACAACACAACACATGACATACAAGAATGCCGGCCATGAAAAACTAAGCATGGGACATGTTCAGAATACTGGTTCACTTGCTAAGCACTAAGCATGATCAAGTGATAGTATCTGATACTGAATAGCAAACACAACGATGCAGTGAGAACATGTGGTGACTTATCACTGCGAGGTTACTTGCGAGGGGCGGCCGCAGGGGGGCGGAAACGCGGCTACGTGACGTCTGAAGATTTTGTATGAAAATTAGCACCTCTCGGCAGCCGTACAATGTGCCTTGGGATACAAACACCGCACCCTGGACTCTGCAGGTCTGCTTGGGCAGAGCATCGCAGAGACACTTCACATGGGGCAGCGGTGGCTAGGAACGAACGCAGAATGGAGGCCTTCATTTGCCTTCAGGAACAGCAGCGCATCTAGCGCTACGACTGACGACTGCACACAAGGGCCATGGGTCCGAACTCTCAATCCCAAGCAACCATATCCGACCGCCGATGGGGCGACCAGAAGTAGGGTCGTCAAGTGAAGATGAGAAGAAGCATTGGCGACACGGTTCGCGTACATCCTCCAGCCAGATCCGACCGTCACCAGTCGATTCCGGCGGTTAGGCCACCAAGCACCAGATCCGACAGCCACCTCTCAGCAAATCCAACGACAACATTTTGATCTGAGGGAAAAATAGAAGGAGGGGTAGATGGAGAAAGAGCTCACGTTTGGAGAGGCAGTGACACGGGCGGCAACTTGCTTTAGCATCCACGCAGACCGAGCGACGACGACAGCCGCCGGAAAGAAGGCGCTGTGCGGAAGATGGAGTAGGAGGCGGCACACCCCTCCCATCGCCAGTGGAGATCCAAGGGGTTCCATTTTCTGTACGGGGTCGCCGACGTGGGTGTGTTGGGCGGCACCGGTGTCCGAGGAGAGTGGGAGCTTGGCGAAGACGTGTTGATGGAGGTAGTCATGGAGTCGATGGAGGCGCCGGTGGAAGAGATTGGTGGGAGGGGTAGCGAGGCGGCGGGGATAGCGCCGACGATTGCGGGCGGGCGGAAGGCACGGGTCATGGCATCGCAGGCGATCCAACGGATGGCGTGTGGTGCGGGCGTCGGATGTCGAACGGACGGTAGGATTTCGGCTTCACCGTGGAGGGGCTTCACCGTGATGGGGCAGACGCGACTACCCTTCCAGTCTTTTTAGTAGTAGGGAGTAGGGATAATGGAATGTGGGACACGGTTGAAGACGAGCACGAATATATTCTGCTACATCTCCTCGGCATGCATCTACCACAATTGCTGATATAGTATGCGTAGTCCAATCCAACTACTACATTGTGAGAGAGCTAGAGATTATGAAAAAAAATAGTTCTTCGGCAGACTCCTAATACATATCCATTTACCTATTAGTTATTGGGACATCCTGATTATCAATCCCAACTCTCTCCAAATGGAGGGATACATACGGTAGTTGTTATTGGGATGAGATTATTGGAAGACTAGAAAACATCTCTCCCAATAATTTATGAAAGTGGTATTGTAACATCTTAACAGCATCTTATTATTGATGAGCGAGTCTCACAAACGACGTACTACGCCGCGACGACTATACTCTCACATGTAGATGCTGATTAAAGACTGTACGCGACGGCTCGCCACCGTGCAACGCAATATGCTTTGCTTGCTCCCAGAGGCGGATCTACATGGTGGACCAGGTGGGCCCTGGCCCACCCTAAGATTTCGCCCAGCAAAGTATACTATTAAGTATACCCTTGTTTGGTAAAAAATAATCTTGAGAAAATATGATAGTTTTAAAGGCCTAAACAATATTGTTGATCTCTAAGTTAAAAACCTTGTCGAAACAAATAGGGATAAACATTATGGTTTGATGTATTTGTTCCTCAAATTGATCTTGATTCTACTGGTGGCAACCTCAAGTGTTGAAATAGAATTCTCACTAATGAAATATGTCAAGAGCAACAATAGAAATAGGATGAGCGATGGCCTTTTGGATTATTGCCTGGTCACTCTCATCAAGCGAAAGGTTTTCCTTCATGTGAATATCATGATATAATAGAAACTTTCATGGCCATTAGAAAAGCATAAATACGAAGAGAAAGAATAATACTATAGTTCATTTGAATTAAGGTTGTGCAAACTTCATCGTGTAAGCTTCTTTTGAGCAATTTTCTTATTTAATTGTGGATTTGAAGATGCTTGTAAGAAGCTGTTTTGTGAAGCTATTATGGTATAAAATGTTTTCATGTCGGCCCACCCTAACTTCATATCCTAGATTCGCCCCTGCTTGCTCCTCCAACAATCAACGTGTACGAAGTATCTCTTTTATTTTATTCTTTGAAACGAACCAACAAAAGAGCCGTTTTATATAACCATCGACATGCATTTCTCGTAGGTGTTGGTAAAAATGTGTTACTACAAGCCAGGAGGAAGGTTCGTTATTACAGAAGGCTTTTTTGTTAAGGTACTCCCAAATGTCTATAAAAGAAAATTTTAGAAACATATTACGTCCTCCTAGGTAATAGGTATTTATATTTTTTCATTTGAGAAGATATATCTTCTTATTAGATCTAATTTGATTGGGTTAGATTTAACTTTACTTTTTTCTTTTGTACCTTAGATTTAGACTGAACACATTTTTTTGCTTCTTATATCATATTCACGTGACAAAGGAACTTTTGGAAGAAGGAAAAAAACGTGACAAATATTTTTTTCTCTTATATCATATTCATGTGACAGGAGAACTTTTGGGTGTAGATGACTGGAGAAAGGTGAAAGTGAAAAAGAATGACTTAGACATGAAATCAAATTAACTCTTGCAAACATCCAAAGTTATGTATATGTTTTGTCTAAATAATCATAGACATGATTTGAGCAACATGGAACTGCCTTGTGTGCCTCCATGCGACCATGGAACAGGCATGTTGCTGCCGTGCATCCATGCATGCATGCATGCAACTGTGCCTAAGGACCGGATACAAGAATGGCATGATAAGGAAAGTGGAGGAAATTAGGAAGACCGGTTACGAAAGGTTGTAGATATTGCAGGATTTGTTTTCTTTTCTCTCTACATAATAATTACTAAAAATATTTCATTTATTTTATAAATCGATGGCTAAGATTTATTTAAGATCTTAGCTCTTAAGAGGTGAATGGAGTACTTTAGCGTGGCCCATTACAGAATCACCGGCGCACCAACTATATATAGTATATTTTTATACTGACCTAATGTCATCGATCAGTAGTCGGTGACATGCTGGTAGGTAGCCGGTAGGCAGGTTTGGTGGGTGTGTCAGTAGTATGTGCATGCATGCTTCTGGAGGTACACGCAAATGATGACCGGGCCGGCCGGTGCAAGTGCATGCAGGCACGCGTGTACCTCTCTTGAGTTTCAGAGTTCAGTGGTAGTTGCAGAGAGCAAAAGAGATCGATGCCCTTCTCTGAAAAGATTCTGGTGGCACTAGTAGACGCACAAGACGAGTGGGCATGCAACTGGTCCGTGTGTCATCACAATGACCCCTTTTCTCCTTTTTCGATCGTGCAATAATCACTAGTCTCGTTATTCCTACACTTTGAGCCGGACAAAATTAGGTAGAATCTGGGACCTCCGATCCTCTACGATTTTGGACATGCGGCGAACCGATCGTGCATGAATGAATGGATATAATGGAGAGAGAGAGGCGAAAGATAAGAGAAGAACTATCCTTCAAAGTTCCCTGTTTTCGGGGCATCTATGCTAGGAAGACTACATCTATTATCCCTTGACTCCTGAAAGGTAACTATATATACACACTACTGGAACCCAAAATTTTGGTGTCCGCAGCACCTGGCAAAGGCCCCAAAACACACGGCAAAGACTTTGATATGTGCAGCCCACGGCGAAGCCCCGACGAAGCCCTCATGGCAAAGACGGTTTTGTCATGAGCGTTTTGTCGGGCACATGACAAAGCTCTTGGCCGTGTGTCTCCACAGACACGTGCCGAAATAAAGTGACAGATGGAAATATGGCCAGCGTGAGGTCTTTGCCGATATTCCTTCGACGAAGACACACGGCAAAATATTAAATCTTTACCGTGTGCCGCCAGAAAGGCACACAACAAAGTCATTTCCACTGTGGACCCACTACTAGAGAACAGACCTCAGTACCGGGCCAAAAGCCACGTTAGTACCGGTTATGCAACCGGTATCGAGCTTCCGGTACTAAATGGGCAGCCCCGTTAGTACCGGCTGCAGTCGGCGGAGTGGACCAGTTAGTACCGGCTGGTAACACCAGCCAGTACTAACAGGTTTCGAGCCAAAAAAATAAAGAAAAAAATTTGTAAGCTTACCGGAGACGTAAATGTGCGTGTGCGGTTTGTAGGATTCGAACTCACAACCTCTGCCCTCGCGCGTAACCCCCTCTACCATCCCACCTATGCATCAGTTATGATTGAGTGGGATATGCTTTCCTTTTGAACTATGCCCTGTGGACCCATTTAGTACCGGATCGTAACACCAGCCGGTACTAAATGCCAAAATTTAGTACCGGCTGGTGTTACGAGCCGGTGCTAAATACACGGGGGCCTCGGGAACTCGCCGGGACTATTTAGTACTGGCTGGTAACACCAACCGGTAGTAAATGACGTTATTTAGTACCGGTTGGTGTTACCAGCCGGTACTAAATGGTCCGAGGGCCCTCGGGAGCCCCCAGGGACACGTTAGTACCGGGTTTTAAGACAATCGGTACTAACGTGTGAGGGACGAATGCTCGATTCTCTTGTAGTGACCGTGGACATGAGACACACTTTGCCGTGTGCCACGTAGGCAGCGCACAACAAAATTGTGGTCAGTTTGCCATACCATCCTCATGCCGGATCATTTAAACATATCTTCAGCATGCTCACAAATCACAGATATGTATTAATGATAAATGTTCTACATGTATCTTTGAATTAGATATTGATCTATAACCAGAGTGTATATTGGTTTTCTAGCTCAATTGATTTATATTGATAGAATTAAAAGTGAGTATTTGATGAAATTGGAAATGGATATCTTCTCTATATAAATAAACAATAGAAACATGTACCAACAATTTTTCATAAATGCTGAAATATCTTGCTCCCACAGTCCCACCCTTAGAACTATATCTATATTCCATTATAAGAGACCAAGGGCATCCTTAGCATTAAATCCTCATGGATGTACTACCTATGGGTGGTCTTAGTCCTATATAAGGGAGCATATGACTTGATGTTCATGATCATCTAGTTTAGGTCGTTTTGCTCTTTATCCCAAGGAAACACCACCTGTTAGATTACCAACAAGATGTTTTGTGGAAAATTGGCACTTTTCATCGTGCTAGTGTATGCAATAACTTCTCCCCACCTAGTGAATGGTGGGAAACTGATATGTAGTAAAGCACAGAGGGAAAAAGTACTCCGCCCATGTTATCCTTGGATCAAGCAAGGATTTGTCCGCTATTATCTACCACCAAATAGTCCTTGTTGTGACGCGGTGAGAAAGGCGAACATAAACTGCATAGCATTGATGCTATCAGCCAGAGAGATGAACATATATAATGTGGACAGGATCAGACAGCTTCCAACTCTGTGCCAATCGCATAGTCCTCCTCCTTCACGTCGTAATAAAGATCAGGTAAAAATGTCATGGATTGCTGATTTATTTCTTAATATGTACACAACCTGCCAGGACAGGTATGCTGATAAAACAAATATTCTTGTTTCTTGCTAGGTCTTGGTGTGAATGGGCAGCTGTCACGGCAAATGAAGCATGGCCATAACAAGGGCTTCAAAAGAAGATACACATATATGCTAATTTAATTAAATGATATAGTGTGAACGTTGTGATATGTATCTTCGACATGAATGAAAAGGTGTTTGTTTGAAATGTAAGAACTCTTATGTTTATGTTCACTATTACAAAGAGCATTTTGCCAACCGGTCATGGTTGCGTACTTAAAATGAACCAGGGGTGAAAATATTTTAGTGCCCGTATGGATCAGAACCGGCAGTAAAAATATATACTACAGCCACATCCAACCATGACCCCTTGTTTAAAATGGAATAGATTTTCACCGTTATGAACTGACCGTGAAAACCGACCACGATGGTGAAATCAACATTTTGCATGGAAAAGTTTACAAGTTTTCATATTAAGTCAGATGAAGGCAAACTTATCAAATTATAGAGCTCGTTGAGATCCAAAACCTTGTAATCTATAAATTTTTCATTTCAAGTTATGTAGATGCCTTAATGTTTATAGAGTATAGGCTGGTACCTATCAAACTATGTGAAATACTAATGAAAATTGTAGTGCTCGATGAGAAATAGATCTTTGTAGTTGATAACATTTTATTGGGTATTACTTGAATGTAGAAATATTATATATAAGATCCAAACGAATAATATCGATTCATTGTTCACTGGAGTGGAGAGTTTTGCATCGAGTAACATATGCTTAACCATGATAATGGGAGTTAACAGTGATTGATTCCGAGTTTTTGCATGCATGAATGGGGGATTTGGTGACTCGATGAGTTAATCGCCATTGCTCCGATAATACTCTAATTCATTGGATGATGTTCAGGTGCATCGTCTTCCCGCTCTGCTGCACATCTATATAACATGCTCGGCCTCTCTCTTCCTCACAGGTGAGAAAACACATAACATCCTCCTCCTCCGCTGCTCCTCATATTCTTATCACCGTTGCTACGCACATAGTACCAGCGAGAGCAAGTGCCTCCGGAACCTCCTGCCCTTTGAAGATCCTGATTGGGGTAGTGGAGCAATTAGGTTTTTGCACCTCTGTCCATTACGTTGAAGAACCTAATTGGGATAGGAAAGCAATCAGGTTTTTAGAGAGTGTCTATACGCATTGATCACCCAAAACCTTGATGTCCTCATCAGCATTTTGTTCACCTTTGTCGCCAAGTCTACAGCGCACCCGTACACCCCTGTCCACACCTTGCTGAATCTCCAGTGTGCCTATACATCGCCGCCGTCTCTTTGAAGATTAGTTCCTGATGTTCAATTCGCGGACACTGAAGACAACATACTTGGGATATCGGGTTACTATAAATACACCCGCTCAAACTCGTATAAATTAACGACATGGCCCTGATTTGTTTACTCTATGCAACTAAATAGTTGATTTACCATTTTACCGGTTGCGATAATGGTATTTTTGGGCCAGAAAGATAAAATAAAAGGGAAGTACACATTCTAAGGTGGTTAGAAGAACGTTGTTAAGCATTCTGTATGCGTGACAGATTGTGCAATGTCACATGTAATGTGTAAACTCTTTTAGTGCTTTATTGTAAAAGGAAAAATATATATTCAGGTTTCCCTATGTGGAAACCAATAGGGAAAACCTGGTGACAGTAAAATTAGCCATCACAGCCGGTTCCAAACCCCTAATCACAGCCGGTTTTGGGAAGCGTTTGATTTATAGCGGCTGCGTTGGTCCTCATGACAGCCTGCTCATGGCTGGAACCGGCTGTGATGAGGGTGCCCAGGCCAGCCAGCGATGCAACCTAAAAAAAGTAGCAAAAAAAATTTTTTATGGGGGGAGGGGGACCCCATCAGCCAGCCAGTAGCCTTTCGCGCGCTACGTGGTTGGTAGGGTTCAAACCAGCGACCTCACACCCGTACGTACCCCATCTACCACTACACCACAGCCTCACATGTGCTCATGTCCTTATATTCATTCCCCACATATTATATGAAACTAGGTGTAAATTGCTTGTTTAATGACCTAAATGAATTCAAATGAAAAATTTGACAACTACAAAGTTACATAACTTTTTAAGATATACAACTTTTATTTTGGTCATTTTTTCATCCAAGGTCGTTTACAAAATTTGAATTCTCACAAACTTGGTTTTCCTTGACCAGATGAATTCAAATACAAAAGTTTTGAGTTACAAAGTTTCATAACTTTTCAAAACCTACAGCTTTAATATTGGTCATTTCCTCATATGATATAGGGATAATAAATTTGTTCACAAATCTTACATCTCCCTTCTAGTTTGGTCCTCATGGAACTAATATGAGAGATGTAGGACTTGTGAACACTTTTATTACCATTTTGTCATATGGACAAATGACCAAAATAAAAGCTGTACATTTTGAAAAGTTATGAAACTTTGTAGTTTACATCTTTTTTATTTGAACGCGTTTAGGGCTTCGAATTGTACTTTGAAATTGTATTTGCTGAATGCCCATTGTTATAGAATCGGCTGTGTTGATCATCACAGCCGGTTGGAATCTTGAACCGGTTGTGATGAGGACCAACACAGTCAGTTCGTGTCTCTAACCGGCTGTGATGATGAGGCAATCATCACAGCCGGTTCGTGGCTCCAACTGGCTGCGATGAGGATCAACACAGCCGGTTCGTGTCTCCAACCAGCTGCGATGATCGACGCACTCAACATAGCCGGTTGGTAATACAAACCGGCTGCAATGAGAGCATCACAACCGTTTCCATTTTCAACCGGCTGTGATAACCCTTTACAGCCGGTTTTGAACAAACCGGCTGCGAAGAGGGCGTTTGATTAGACCGAATCTGTAGTAGTGTCCGTTAAAGAAAACTATCATAAGAATAATACGTTCTATCAGGAAACTGACAAGCAAAGTTATTTTCTATGTTGATCTATCTCTCTATGCCTCTTGGCTAGCTGTTATAAATATGTTTCCTAAAAGGATTTATTATTATCCTGACTGTTTTTGGTACACAGGAAAAAACTTATTTTGTCTATGTAAAAAGATTAAAACAATTTAGGAGATGGACTACACCTCGTCATGGAGGACTAAACACATCTGGGCCATTAATGGGCCCAGCAACCGTCATAGTATCCCACATGCGTCGTTGTAGTCTACAACCACAAGTGAATTGAATAAAGTTTTGCCTGATTTTATTCATTAAGATTAGATTTGTGCTTGTAAAAAAAGAAAAAGATCTCCCTAAAAAATATTACATCTGTGCCATGAAATTAACTTGATGAGTAATGTTTTGTAATTATATCCATAAACGCATGACATTATTCTAAATTAATAACATATATGTCCACAGACGTCTCGTCTCGGTGTACTAAAGAGTAAAGATGGCGCGAGCATGTCAGCAGCCCTGGACTTGGAATGGATAGGTGGCAGCCTTCAGGATGGTGGTGGAGTGCAGGACAAGAGATTGAAGAAGAGAAAGTACCAAAAAAGAGAGATTGAAGCAGAGAAGTGAGGTGTTGTGGTGTTACAAGCCATTTAGGTGTTACTATGTTGCCAAACAATGGAGCACCTAAATCAGTGCATCTAAAATTCATTCAAAAATACAAAGGGATAAAGCATATAAACATTTACTATCATGCAAAATTTGAGGATGAACAAAAATTTTTGTGTGAGAAAAAAATGGTGCTGCTGGCGCCCGAACATTAAAACATTAAGAAAGCACGTTTGCAACACAAAAATTTACCATCGGACAGTCCATTGCATCATCAAAATATACCTATTGAAACATTAAGAAAGCACGTTTGCAACACAAAAAGACAATATCTAGAACATTAAAACATCACAGACACGCACTTCAACGCACAAAACAAGGGGTGCAGGAGTGAAATTCCCGTCACAACGTCCAAACTATACATGTTCCATGCAACATCCATTCATATTCATACAACATCAAAATAAAGCAACTGCAACATCCGAAACATGCATCTGCGACATGAAAAAAAACCACTGCAGCACCATGGGCGCATGGATCTCTCGCCATCGACTCCAAGCTCACCGCCGCTCTTGTACGAAAGCTTGCCGCCGCCCCTCGCATTCAGCCGCTGGCGTGGGGCTCGCCACCGGCCTCGTGTGTCCCTTCCCGCGAGAGGAGGAGGAGGAGGCACGCGGGCACATGCATTGTCGTCGGCCTTGTGCTCTGCTGCCTACTATGGGAGGAGGAGGGTGGCGCGGGTCTTGTTGTCATGTTGTCAGCCTCGTGCGCCACTGCGCACGAGCGGAGGATGAGGAGGCGCACGAGCGGAGGAAGGAGAGAGGGCGATTGCTATGGTCTGGGTACGAGGACCATTAGCAGTTGTCGGGCACCCCCCCTCCCCTCCTCTCTCCCCACGTGACGTAGATTAGCTTAGGAAAAAAATCCAGAATTCGTAAATTAAGCATCCAAATAAAAAAAAATTGAAAAATATTTTTATACATATGGAACAATTCGGTTCAATGCCGAAAAAATCATTTGAATTCATGGAACAAAAATGTTATATGGAAGGAACAAAACCTTATACGAGTGGAACAAAACGATGAGCGGAACAATTCGGTTTGACACCAAACAAATCGTTCCAATTTGCGGAACAAAAACGTTATGTGGATATGCTTGTCATGTCTCCCCCGAGGCAGGCCGGCCGGTTGTCGTGCGCGGGTGCATCACGCGAGAAGGAAGACGGGTCTGACGTGTGGGCCTAGTTGGACACAAAGAGAAGGAGAGGAGGTATGGAGGTGGCGGGCTTGCTGGGCAGTTTAAGTGATTTGAGCCGGCGAAAAGGGCCGGCGCAAAGAAAAGAAGACTGAACTGGGCCGGCGAAAAGGTTTGGGCCCAAGAGAGATATAATTTGTATAAGGAAGTGAGAGAAAGGGTTTTCCGAAGAGTAAATTACATCCACCATATAACAACTTGTGGGCTTGTATCATTTTGGTCTAACAAGTAGCAAAACATGCAAACGGATATATAAACTTGTTAAATCCGTGCATATACGGTCATATGTACTGCATGTAGATGTATTTTGCCACCATGAGATGTAATGTGGACAGTTTTATAACCCTTACCCCCTTCTCATTTATATCATAACCAAGTGCACAATTGTTATTTCTTTTGATATGGGTAAATGGTTTTTTTAGAAAAATTCAACTATGGATGACCACATATAGCATTCTTTTTAAAAAGTATGATAAAGTCATTTATTGTGTCTTATGTACATTTTGTTTACTCTTGTTCAGAAGTGAAAATATTAAAAAAGAATTTGTAACATGCCTTTTTAAAATTTTGGTGACTGATATACAACAGATTTAAAGGAAACAATATTAACCATTAAGGAGTAGCTAAAGGAACAGATAGCTAAAGGAACAGATAGATCACATGTAACCTTATTTTCCACCATTAAGGAGTATATTAACCATCTCAATTTTTTATCCAGTAACCACTCTCTGGTACTTAATGAGTCTCATCGCTTAGCCCCGGGATGCTGCATCATTGGTCTATGGCCACCCCATGCAAATTCAAACGTCTATGCATGCATGAATGCCAAATCAATTCTAAATGCCCCAGGCCTAAGCATGCAGCAAAGGATTTAATTATTTGCGCAGACGTTTAGTTCCTATAAGTTGGAGAAAATATATTATAGTAGCTTTTTCTGAGAATCAATAGTGAAGTTGCAATATATAGCGAATATGTGTAAGATTTTTGAGAACCAATGAATAGTGAACTTATTTGCTAGGCGCTGTTCTTTTTCCGTCATTATGATTGAGATGCTACATTTATTATTGGTGTTGTATATATAAGAACAACATGCATGGCTGAGTCCTTAAGAATATGGTATATTGAAGTAAAATCATAAACTAATTCAGTAAACACTTTTAATAAATGCATTCCTTTGATCAAAACTGTTAATACTTCATAGAAACAACAGGAACAAAAGTCATCCCAATGCAAGGAGCGAGAACAAGACGACATGAGTATCTTGAAAAGACAATAACTTTACCGTCTTCTTTCCAAGGACCCCCTATTTCTAGGGGACAAAATTACAAGGATGCTATAATGTTGTGTCCCAAAGCTAGATGTCCACAACTATTTCTATCATTTACAACTATCACAGAAAATGAAGCATATGGTCACATACACCAAATCAAAACTGCAATGTTTCAAGAAAAAAATAAAGCAATTGACGGAAGTCGATACAGGTAAAGATCATACCTACTCATATTCACCCGTTTCACTAATTATTCAATAATACTTAAACTAACATTTGCAAACAATGCAGATGTTTACTCAGTTAATTTCAAGAAGAGGGGAATGACACACACCCATATGCTTAATTTCAAACACCTGTTAAGTCGTGCACAAACTATGATAAGGACAATACATGAAAAATAGTGCTTTCGATCTTTTTTTTCCATTGATGAATGAAAATACAAAGACAATTCCATGCTTTTAAAATTATTTATGATGTATCCTTTAATATTTTCATCTTCAACGTTACATGTCATACAAAAGAGATAGCCAGGCTTGGAGCAAACACAATTGAATGCAAATAAAAATAGTTGAAAATATCAGATAAAAAATTAATCTAATGATGATGTGAAAAATATTAAATGACACCTATAACTACATGCCCGTGCGAGAGCACGGGTTGATAGGCTAGTTTTGTTAAATGTTAAGTAGTTTTTTGAAGTACCATCCCTTAGCACGTATCTCCCTGGATAAGTAGTTATTAAGTAGTGATTGGCCACTAGATTGATGAATTCCAGTGTGACAGAAACGTCAAATTATTTGCTACATAGTGGTAGCATAAGTTCGGCTATGTTTTGTTTATTATCCACCGTGGCCGCTGTTTATTTGACAAAGTAGTGGAGTGCGGATTTCTACTGCCTCGCAGATGTCTGTCATGCCAAAGAGCTTGCCCATCTCCTCCAGTGTCCGTCCCCGCGTTTCCGGAAGGGAAGTGAAGAAGAACACCCATGCGACCATGGCGATGCCAGCATAAAGAAAGAAGCTGCCGCCGATCGTGATGGCCTTCGACATGGACAGGAAGGTCATGGCGACCAGTCCGCTGATGATCCCATTGAACGCCACGCCAAGCGCGCATCCAAACGCGCGCACCCGCAGCGGCAAGATCTCGGTGCTGTACACCCACGTGATGGAGCCGAGCCCGATGGAGTAGAACGCATTGTGGGTGACGGTGCTCGCGATGGCCAGGCCATTCGCCTATGGGATGATCTGTGTGTCCGGGTCGCCGCCGACGATGGTCAGCCCTACGGCGAGGCCGGCGAGGGAGAAGACCATGCCACCCGAGCTCCATAGCAGCAAGGGGCGCCTTCCGACACGGTCGAGCAGGAACGTGGCGACCAAGGTGAACAGTGCCCTCGTTGCACCCAAGGCACATGTGATGCCGAGGATACGGTGATCGTCTGTGACGCCGGCGCCCATGAAAATGCGAGGGCTGTAGAGAACGAAGGCGTAGATGCCTGAAGCCTGCTGGAAGAAATGGATGCCGAGCGCGGCGAGGAGGATGCGGCGCATGGCGGGGGACGGGGACAAGACGAGCTCCCTCCAGACCTGCCACTCATTGCTGCTCTTGTGCACGGTGATGACAACGTCCCCGTCGACGACATCTGGGAATAATATGCTGGATGCCGCCTTGATCTCAGCTAGGCCGGCTGCTGCCTCCTGTGACGTGTCGGCGATCTTCTCCAGCACCGACATGGCATCCTTGACACGGCCATTGAGCACGAGCCATCGTGGTGACTCAGGCATGCCCAGCACCATGAGGACGAGCAGCACGGACGGCAACGCGTTGATGCCGAGCATGACGCGCCAGCCGAGGTAGAGCTGGAGGTGAGCGAACGCGTAGTTTGACAAGTAGCCGAGCAGCATGCCGACGTTGGTGAACACCTCGGGCAAGGACGAGAGGAGGCCGCGAGCCGACGCCGGTGAGATCTCGGCGGTGTACACGGCCGGGATCGTGCCCGCGTAGCCAACTCCGAGCCCGGCCACCAACTGGCCGGCCATGGAGCGACGCGTAGCTGGTGGCGAAGGCCATGAGCAACGCGGCTGCGAAGAAGATGGTGGCGGTGAGGACGATGGCGTAGCGCCGGCCGATCCACTCGGACGTCCAGCCGGCCACGAAGCAACCGAGGATCGAGGAGAGGTTCAGGACGCCCATCAGGATGTCCAGCTGCACGTCCGTGAGCCTGAGATCCTTCTTGATGTACAGGGCGGCTCCACTCAAGACCCCCATGTCTGCCGATTTGGACAGTGCAGTAATAAGTGAGATTGTTTCATCTTCTACATATATATAACTCAACAGAGCAACATATATCCATGGAACACATGCAAAGTTAGCTTGCTAGGGCTAAGGATTACCATAGCCGAGGATCATGGAGGCCATTGAGGCAAGGATTGCGCAGGTTGAGGTGTATTTGACATTGCTCTTCTTGGACACAACCGTAGAAGAAGCCATCATCAAGACCACGCGCCTTTGCCTTTCCTGCCTTTGCCTACTGCGTTAATGGTCAGGTACTTGCTACTTAGAGAGATGCTACTCAACTGAAGATCATGGGCAGATAACGGTGGTTACCTAACAGCAACTCTAGCTGTCTTTCTTTCCCCAATTCAACTGTCAGATTAGAAGATAATGAGAAAGAGTGATCCAACAGACTACCAATGCATCTCTGTATTTTTTTTAAAAAAAGTTATTTACCACAATCTACCCCCATTCTCCTCAAATAAAGGGAGAGTCTCCCCCAATATGGTAGTTGCTAATGGTAGAGATTATTGTGAGAATGTAAAAGCATCTCTTCCAATAATTCATAAAAATAGTACTAATAGCACTTTGCTGAAAATACTCATTGAGAGGATGCTTTAGCTATGTAACTATGTGTACATTTTTTAAATTTATATCGTTGTATTTTAATCAAAACGGTGCTCAAGTCACACATGTGAACACTTCAGACTATGAGCGACAAGTTGTAACTAAAGTCCATCTACAAACAATATTAGTCGGTCATAGATAACCAGGTTTAAATCCGCGTCCTGGTTACAAGAACGGGTGTGCCATCCCCAGTCAGAACCCGAACACAGACTGTACCATATCGGATCGATTCCCTGGAAATTACAAAACTATGAAGGATGCATCAGTCTCCTACATGCATTAATTATCCTAGTGGATCAATGATGTAGCTACTGACCGGGGAATACTTAACCATTTCTTTAAAAAACAAATATCTCCGATGGCGCTTCTCGGCTCTCCCCTGGGCAAGACTGGTGGTACACTAGCAATCTTCTCCAATGGCGTCTCTGCTGGTGATGGATCTCTCCGGTGTTGATCCATGGCGCCAGCCCTCTCAGACCTGAACATTCAGCCTGTGCGTAGGGGCTTGCTCCTCCTGTTCTCTCGAGAAAACATTCAGCTTTGGTGTTGAAGACCAAAATAGGCTGAAAGCCCAAAACAGGTATTACTGGTGTTTAGAAACCGGGCCTACCGGTTTTGTCGGGAATCAAGTAAACTTCAGAAATTAAATGTACTTAGTTGTAAACTGATTCAGTGTACTTAGTTGTAAACTGATTCAGCCGATTCAGAGTATCACAATCGATCAAACCAATCTATCTTTTTATCTTTCTGTCTTTTATCTCTTTGCCCTACTTTTCCAACCCTATTGTTGTTCTTTTCTAGTCTCCATGGCATGAGGAGGGGTCCTACCTGGCCTGCCGAGCCTTGGACAACCCAAGGTGCGCCTGCCATGACAGGGTTCCTCCTGGGTGGACGTTCGTTGGTTTCTCGCCGTCCCTCCCGGCAAAAGCAGGGCCTTGCGGTTTATAAAAACCAGTACTACTGGTTTTTAGAGGCGGCGCTGCAACGTGCGCCGCTGATCGCTGCACATGCTAGTGCCAATGTGGTCTATAATTTGCGCCAACACATTTTAACGACTCAGCTGGGGATGAAAGATCTGGCTATCATGGCCGATCCATCAAACCGTAGCAATATGGTGCTACATAAAGATGATTTTTGGGAAGCTTGGGAGGAATACACTCAAGAAGCTGATCGGATCTATACGGAATCGCTTTCATCTTGTAACATGAAAACTGAGTAAGGCGTTGTCAAGATAAAAGATTGGCAACCACCATCAACCATCAGCATATTGAAGGAGTTACAATCTTCAAGTACTATATCTACTCGCCTATCTAATTTTGTGAGTAATAAACTCAAATCTTTATTGATAAAAAGGATAGCGTAGATTCGATATCTGTTGTTGAAAAGTCAGCTATTGACAAGTCGGCTGATGTTATTATTGATTCTTGCCATGATTTATCAACTAGTTATGAAAAACACATTGTTGATCAAAAAACTCGGCCGTCTCAAGCCGAATCTACTGAAAAACACATTGTTACATCTACTACTCCTACGCTTAGGGGGCAATGCAACAAATCTAAGACAAAGATGTTGAAGCCTAGGAAACCTGAGATTGGTATTTGGAAAACTATTGAATCCAAAAGCCATCCCAAGCATCAAAAGAAAAGGCTGAAGCCCGTTCTTGGAGAGCTTCCGGCTAAATCCCAAAAATAAAGTAATGATGCTAGTCGGCCTAACAATTCTAAACAATCAAAATCACCTCCAAGACAGCGATTCAATGATGGGAAATCGGCATGGGAGTAATTTTTCTACATCAATGCCGACTTCGGCATATAGATCATCCATGCATGTACCATATGGACCTTATTTTAGCATGCCTTATTTTTGTCACTATGGTCTTTTATTTGTTAATATCGTCTACTTCTAGATATTTTTATCCAGATTATATTACTTATAGAGAGACGGTAATTAATAAGTCACCACCTATGCATAATGACCGTTTTGATCAAAAGAATCGGCCTATAAAGAAAAATAAGCGCAAGCTGGTCAAACAAGTCTATTGTGTCAAGAAGGACGGTAGATTAAGTAAAAATTCAGATTTGACACTAGACAAAGAAAGGCCGAACATTGAAAAATGATCGACTCGCTCTATTGATCCAATTGCCCCCAACGGTGATAATGTTTCAAACAATATAGCTGAACCGCAATCAAGTTCGGTTGTTGGGGGGGGGCAAGATCATCACAAAGTAGCCCATTCAAAAGAAAAGATGATGAGAAAGAAGCCAAGCTTTGCTGAATTAATGCATAAATATCAAAAAGTAGCCGAGCAAAAAAAAATAATCGGCTAGGAGACGATCAAAGTACCAATTCTTCATCACCAAGAGCAAAGAAGCGCCAACGGTCATCATATTGGTCTTCAGTGCATCTGTCATGGAATGCATATTCAGGTATATTTAGATATAATCCATGGTTTTAGTAATATCCTTTGTTCTCCTTTTATAATTATCAATATGCTTATGATTTACCATGGAGGCAAAATTGGTCACCAAAGCCATATCAGGAGTTTTCTTATTAGATATGCTTAGATGTTCAAAGCCGAAATCAGTAGTTGTTTAGATGTTATATTCGCCATAGTTTTATTTCAGCTACATATAAGACTGATATAATGTTCATTATCGTCCTTAGACAATTTTGGTCAATATGAGTATTTTCTGGCACACAAGCTTTGTCATAAAACAAGGGGGCATGTGTTGACGACCCAAATTGGCTAAAAGCCCAAAACCGGTACTACCGATTTTTAGAAACCGGGCCAACCGGTTTTGGTCGGGAATCGGGTAACCTTAGGAAATTGAATGTGCTTATTTGTAAAATGATTTCTTGCGGGGCAAGACTTCCCCACTCTATAAATATAAAGGGCCACGGCCGATTGAGGGTATCACAATCGATCAAACCAATATATCTTTTTATCTTTTTGCCTTTTATCTCTTCGCCCTACTTTTCCAACCCTATTGTTGTTCTTCTTTTGTCTCCATGGCAAGAGGAGACCTCCTAGCAGGCTGCCAAGCCTAGGACATCCCAAGATGTGCCTGCCCCGACAGGGTCCCTCCCGGGCGGGCATTCATTGGTATCTCGTCGGCCTCCCGGCAAAAACCGGGCCTACCAGTTTCTCGAAACCAGTACTACTGGTTTTGAGAGGTGGTGTTGCAATGTGTGCCGCTGATCGCTGCACATGCTAGTGCTCTCGTATGTTGGTCCATAATTTGCGCGAATACTGGGCTCATGCCTCCTCTCCTTCCCTGGGGGAATTTTTCTTGGTTGTCTATCTGGAGCAAGGGTCAGAATGGACAACTGTGTCAAATTAAGACTCCAAAGAAAACTTATGCTAGTCTCAAAGGCCCCTTAATAATTCCGTTCCCTTCCCCGCTACAGCGACATCGACGTCGTCTGTGGACATATAAGTACTTAGATAAGGAGATAAATCTCATGAATGAATGTAATCTAGTATTTCTTTTTGACAAGCACGAGTCTAATCTGAATAATGAATAAAGTCTGGCGAAAATTTACCTATTCACTTGTGGTTGTGAACTACAACAGCCCACAGCATGGGACAAGATAGATGACAGTTCTTGGGCCCAATGATGAAGTGCTTAGTCCATCTCTTCAATTTTTTAGAAATCTTTTTGGATATAAGTTTCACATATTTCAACATGCTTAACCATGTTCTTCTAATCACCTCAGAATGTCCTTTTCATTCTAGGTGTCCTTTTCAATGTCTAGATTTATGGTATCATCCATAAACCTACACATACATGCTTGTTTACATTCATATATAGCCTCTTCAAATAATCTGGTAAAAAGCAGAATGATAAGTAATTTAGAACAGAGAGAGTAGAGCAGTGTACACTCTTGAGTCTTGATGAAATCAAGTAACATACGAACATACTGATTAGTACATATATCTATAAAGACTTCAACTTGTGGATGATAACCTATCACAGATTGAAACACGATCCTTATGAACGCTAGCAAAGTTGTCCTTGTGATAGGAATTGCGATAAGATAGCCTCGATAAGACTGATTTTTGGCGACGAGAACCAGAAGGTTTATGAGCCAAAACTTCACTATAAGTTTTCGTTGGGAGTAAATTCCCTCTGTTCCATCGAAAATACAACTCATTCCTTATGTGCCATTAGATGTCATAGAGGGAATTTTTTTTGTCTATGACATGTAAGGCCAATGGCATATAAGGGATGAGTATATATTTTCCAATGATATAGGAATGAGAACTGCTCGAGTACTCCTCTTTTATTTTCTAGCCCGAAATCTTAAAGTAGCCCTCCTAATCAATTATTTTTTTTTTTAAAATTTCGTTTCGGCCCCAAATGGGTCCAGCCCTACCTGTGTCCAGCCCATGCCTATGGTCCATCCCTGTTTAACTTCCTGATCCCCTTTAGTTCGGACGACAGTTTTTTCTCCGTTATCTCCGTCCGGCATCTCCCTCGGCGAGCACATCAAGTCCCAGGTGTGTGTGAATGGACGTTCGCCGGCAACTTCTACCCGTTTTGGTGGGCGGCGAGGAAGGCCTCCGCCCACCTGCCACCGTGATGCCTACGTGCTGTTGCAGGCGTCTCAGCTGTCTGGTGTGGCCGGCGTCGCATCCCCTTGTCCCGGCGAGGAGGTGGACACTGCGAACGGCATGGAGAGCTGACGATGGCAAATCTCCATGTCGCTGAATTTAGGTTGGCCCCTTTCCGCTGCTTACTAAGCTGGGGGGGGGGGGGGGTGGAAGCACCGAAGGTCCAGGTCGGCGAGCCTCCCTGGATCTACGAGGGCTCAGCCCTGTCCATATCCATCTTAGTAATGTAGTTCGTGTAATATGAGTATTCTGCATCGATTAAATTTTATAAATGACGTGTTAGCATGTCTATTTGTTCCGATCATGCCTGTATTTTGTCCCTTGGGAGAGAAGGGTGCGGAGGCAGATGCCCTGAAGAATAATGGTTGGTCGTTGTTGATCCAGAGCATACTTCCGCGGCGGCGATGGCCACATGGCCTTTCTCTCACCGTCCACCAAAATGGGCTGAAGCCTGAAGCGTATGTCCATTTAGACGCACCTGGGGACTTGAGGTGCTCGTCGGGCCTGACCTTGTCGATGGAGATGCCGGAGGGAGACCACGGAGAGAACAGAAGCACGAACGATCAGGAAGTTGAACAAGGATGGACCATGGACATGGGCTGGGCCCATCCAGGCCTCATAAAAATAATTAAAAATTAATTAATTAGATGGTCTGCTTTAATATTCGTGCCAGCTAGTTCTCATAGGGAATTGGCCCAATTATTAAAGGACGACGAGCACGTCCTGGACTTGAAAAGTTGAAATGGACTGGTGGCAGGAGCCTTCAGGATGGCGCAGAGACGAGAAGCGAGGTGATGTCTTCTCACCGCAAAGAAAAAAAAAGAGCCGACAGGCTATTCACAATACAAGTCATCAGGTAGTCAAACACAATCTGCCACAGAATACAAAATAGGCTATGGCGCTATGCAAACCACCAAACACCAGCGCATTGCTTGGGTTTATCATGGCTGCTTAATTATTGGGTCTAATGATTGGGGCCATGGGGATCGGGGTGCAGAAATAAAATTTAACCAAACCCCGAATGATTTCGCATTTATCTTACAGATAAAAGGGTAAAAAAGGTTAGTGCAGGTGGCAGAGCTTTGTACTGAAATAGATGCCTTTTCCTTTGACAGCGTGTCACCATAACACGTCGTCGCTAAAAGTAATAGAAAGGAGTGCTCATTTTTGTCAGCTAGCTTGTGATTTGCAGCAGAGCAATCATCCGCGCCACACTGCACTCCTACCTTCTAGTAGCCACTGAACGGCCGGTGCAACTTGACGGCGCCGATGACGCCGGCCGTGGATCCAACGGCTCCGGCGACAGACACAACGAAGCACGCGGCGCTAAGCATCTGCAAACAGACCCACCTCGTGCTCCACCTACGCACGCCGCGCTGCTTAATATACATCTCAACAGGGAAATAGACACTGAGCGGCCAAAACGAAACAGCTCCAAGCAACCCCACCACGTCACCAAAAAAAGGTAGCACCATGGCAACCACAGTGGTGAGGCACACGAACGCCGTGCGCCACGTCAGCCGGAACACGCTGAGCACGAAGGGCCCAACCTTCACCTCCCTGGACAGGAACCGGCTGTCAGGCCACGTGGCAGCCACCTTGGACTCCACGACGGCGAAGAGTGGCTGCACGAACACCTGGTACGCCCCCACGAGGTGCACGACGATCGCCACGTTGGCGACGTCGACGAGCCAGAACGGCTCGTAGAACCCAAACCCGGTGAGGAGATTGTCCGGAGCCTCGTCACCAAACGCCGCGTACCCCATGCATCCACACAGCATGTAGAAGATGGTCGTCGTGGCGACGCTCACCATGGTCGCCTTCTTCATCACCTTCGTCTCCGACGGCGGCGACTTGATCGTGTCTTGGATCTCGATGAGGATGTAAGCGAAGGAGTAGGCGAAGGAGATGTCACCGAAGGCTTGTAGGCTACGCCACACCTTCTGCAATGGTGTCACTCCGGCGACCATGCTGACGCCGGTGAGGCTTCCTTTGAAGCCACCGTTGGAGATGGTCTTCGCGATCCCGAGGGAGAGGCCGATTGTCGCGTAGGTGAAGGACATGATCGCGGCGACGATGGACAGCCACCATATCTCGTCGAAGTCTGGTATCTGTGAGAAGATCACCTCGACTGCGCCGAAGAGGATCATGTATGGGTTGCTTGAGCTCCGGCATGGGTTCCTGTGCCCTTTCTCGTGGAAACAATCCGCTCTCTTGACCGCCCTGCAATCATGCTCGAGTTCAATTCATGGATCTTGTTTAATTTGATCTTCGTAATCAACTTAAAATCAATTATTTATGCATATATGTATATTTATATTTATGTATGTTTATATAATTGTATATATATAAATATAGACTTACAGCATGCTGATGGAAGCAGCGATGGTGTAACCGATGGCGATGCCAACAAGATTAGCATACTGAATAACACCACAGAGCTTGACCTTAGCGCCACCAAGGATGGCACGGACGGCTTCAGTGTAGGTGTAGTTGCGCTTGCCGGAGACGGGGTCGCCGGAGCGGTAGCACTCGGCGAGGAGCGTGGAGGTGTAGTAGCTGATGGCGGCGAAGACGACCATGGCGACGAGTCCCGGGCCCCACCCCAGCTGCGCCATCGCCCACGCCAGCGACAGCACGCCGGCGCCGATCACCGCCGTGATGATGTGCGCGCTCGCCGTCCACATGGTTCCGGTTCGCCGTGGACGGCCGTCGTCGTCCTGCCACGCCGCGTCGTCGCGGTAGTTCGTCCCCTTCTCCATTGACACCTCCACAGCTTCCTCCTCGACGCCGTGAAGGTGGCCTGCGTGCTTCGCCATCACGGCTGGCCTCTGATCGTGGAAGAATGAAGCTACTAGCTGGGCTTAGTGTTTGTTTGGAACAGTAGTGTCAACACGTACTGAGTGACTAAGAAATTAAATAGGTGAGTGATCTTCAGGTTGCTGTGGTGAGCCAATGGGAGAGGATGGATGGGAGTGGTGTATATACAGATGAGATGAGGGGATGAGAGAGACGTATATGGTGGTAGGAGTACGAGTGGATGCTTGGTCGAGTTGCCGCGTGGGTGGAAGGTTAGAGAGAGGAGAAGTCTAGTTTATTTTCTAACTCTCCCACAGTCCCACTAGTCCACTACCAACAGTGGCACATAACGCGGCCAGCAGCAACTGGCACTCTGCTGGCAAAGCTTCCGTGTCCCCTCAACCCTCACGGGTCATCTGAATTCCATGCAAATTCTCGCACACATTCTGCATGCATCTTTTTTCTACTTTCCTGCTGTAATGGACCTTTCGCTTTCTCGCCGACGTTTTCCTTTTCCAACAACGTTCCAGACGACAAATTGCAACAGCTAGCGGCAATCAACGTCTGAAACATCGAGAAACAACAGTATACAGTACACTTCATGTTTCGTTTATCTATACATCGAAGGGTAGGGTTAGTGGTGCTGGTCAAACTTTTTGTCGATCGATTGGCTTTACAGCATTGTCAACACAACACGTAACTCAACAATACACATATATCCTGGTAGTGTCGCTGCATATAGGCCGTGCGTGACATCTCCTAGCTACTTGATCTATCTAGATTTATCTTTACTATGTATAAATATCAAAATTCTTTTATGGATTGACGACACAGTACAAAATTAGAACTAATCATGCATTCATTACGTAACATGCTTTCTTAATATATTAGCTTTATGATAAAACATATAAGATAGTATATGTTTTAGTTATTGCTATTGAAGTAAAAGTATCATCATCACCTTGTAAACCTTCGATCAGGAGTATATACCTCGCATGCGTATTTCCTCTATTTTTGCCACCTGGAGAGCTGGCTGGAGTCTTTCAACTACCAGCCCAAAAAGAAAAAGATAAGATAAACCACATATATTCCTTAAATCGGTATACACACCCCTTATTATATTTGCTCCCATGCACGTACAATACGTATACACACAATCAGCTTGCTGAATGTGATGTGTGCAGCTGGGGAAGAAAAAACGAATCTTGGTAGTACTAGTTGATGCGTGGAAAGAATAGAAAACGACGAATGTGCTGGTAACGTGCACATCCACCCATAGCAGTGCACGTAAAAGAGGGATTCCAAAAAGCTATTGGGGAGTGTTACTCATATATATATATATGGCGTGAGCAATTTTTTAAATAGGACAAAAAACCTTGGCCTGGCGCCCGAATGCTTTCGTATCTTGTTTCTTTTTTAGCCTGATGGGATCACTGGCTACAAATGATTCAAAGAATGGATCTGTGTGATGATCAAGGATTCTGGGCATGCCAGCCTAAATATAGTTGATGTTACAGCTGTCCTGGATTCTGAACATTATCATTTGCAGGAAAAAGATCTTACACCTGGCCATTATAAAGAATTAAAGGAGCCTGCTACCACTGTGCTAGGATAGCAAGCATTACCTCCTTATAATCATCAGATAACTCTCGAATCGGAATATTCATCTATAAGGCAATCATATCAATTGAATCATCAAGTGAACCTGTTAACTTCCGGATCAGAGATACTCATCTGGCCATTAGGTTCTTGCATTAACTGCAAGTCTGGGCCATTGGGCAAAACATGAACCTGCTCAGGTGGTAATTGTGCTGGAAGTACCACTCGCTGAACTCCTGCTGCTTTGGACCATTAAGCTGAACCGGCACATTCTTATCCAGGTAATCTGGGTCAATTTGTTATTTTTTTTTAGAAACATCTGGATCAATTTACTAGGAGATCTTTATTAGGCCTAATGATCATCGAATGGAGCCCGATTCAAATGCAAGGCCCATAACTGCAGGAGCTTGGGTTGGTGGATGTTACAAATTTTGTTGAGCTTTGTGCTGCCCAGCGAGCGAGGTGGTGTGCAATAAGGCATGTGGTGCTCTGTGGCTGTCTTCCGTTTTGTCTGCCCAATCGATAAGTGAATTATAGCTCCATTGGGCTGATGCCAGTTTGGTGGCCCATGAACATGCCGTCACTCTGTTTTTTCTCAAAAAAGTTGCCTCACTCTGTTTTTCTCAAAAAAAAAAAAAGTGAGTCGTCCATGTAGGCTAGTTGCCTCACTCTGTTTTTCTCAAAAAAAGTTGCCTCACTCTTTTTTTTTTTTTTGATAATGGAAGCCCTTGCCATCAGCAAAGACACTAACCCCATGCACTGGACCTAGTTACAAATGAGGCCCCAGAAAAGTTGCTGAAAGGTAAAGCTGTATATGTGCCAATCAAGAACAAGTGAAAACTTAATTGAATCAGATGAAGGTATATCTATATATACCCATGAAAGAAAGAACAAATACATTATAAACTTCATAATCCAGTACCTCTACGGGATGACTAGTATATTTACAGTCACCTATACTAAAAAGATTACCAAAACCCTTCCATTTCTAAAATTCTGGAAATCAACCAGCAGCTAGCTTAGAATCATCCTTCAGCTCTGTCTGTGTTCAGGCTTTGAGCCTCCTCGCTCAAAATTGGAGCAAGATGGCCCTGATTTCATCCCTGACCTTGAGCTGATTCCACTCCTCCACCCAGATCGTGTAACTCGACTGCGGCGCGAGCACGTCAACAGATACCTCCTTGCTCTCGACCAGCTCGTCGGAGTATCGTTCGAACTCCTGCAACTCCTCCAGCATCATCGCCAGCTCCGCCGTGTCCCCGCGGTCACCCCGCCGGGCGCTCTCCGTCAGCTCCCTCGCCTCCTCTACCCTCGCCCAGAAGCACGGGTCCTGCGTCAACCCAGCATACTTGCTCCGCCGCCTCCTGCTCGCCGACGACGCCACGAGGACCTCGCCGCCAGTGCGCCCTTTCTCCTTCCACCACCTGTCGAACAGCTCGTACCTCCGTTCCCGGCCATGGGTCAAGTACCTTCCCCGTGTCCGGTGGAGGCTATGGCGATGGTAGTCGGCGATGTCGAGCGGCTCGACGAGGAGCTGGTAGAACCGGGCGGCGTTCACCCACTTGGCACGCCGGTGGAAGTCATGAGGGAGGTGCCCGGCATCGAGCATGGAGAGAACGCGATCCCAGAACTGGCCCAGCTTGATACGGTATATGTTGGCCTTGCTGAACTTCTTGGCCGAACGCTGGAGCTTAAACGCGTCGTAGTACCCCATGTCACCGTCGAACAACGCCTTGTACCATTCAATCTGTGCCCGGCATGGCGTTATCCTCCCCAGCTTTGTTGCCAGCTGGGCACAGTTCAGGCTCGGCCGCCGCCCCGCCCGCTTCGACGTCTTCAGCCACTGCCTCGCAGTCGACGCCTCCGTCGCCTGCCACAGGTGCACATCAGCCATTACATTACTGAGAACAAGATCATGTACACGCTTACTGATAAACAACAAAATACGTACATGTGCAGCTCTCACCATGGCGTGAATGCCGGAGGCTTCAAGGGCGAGGGAGACGCCGGCATCGTAGTTGGATGTCACCAGCGCGTCGTCGGAGCGCAGGCGTCTCTTGAGGAGCAACTGCTGCGGCATCTTCAGAACAAGGTCGCCATAGCAGGAGTGCGCCGCCTCGAGGGACTCCACCCCAGGCGAGCACCGTGACGCCGTGAACGTGGCGTAGAGCATCTGGACCGCTGCAGTGGCATTGTCGACACACACCGCGCCGTCCGGCGAGCACATCACGTACGTCCCGAATGGCCGGTAAGGTCCCCCACTAGGTGTCGCCGGATCAGCGAGCTTCTGTTCCATCGCCACCGCGCCGACATGTGTCTGTATCAGCTGCCGAAGCGCGTCCCGGTTGGTGTCCGCCATTCGGGGGGTGGTGACTGTGATCAGCGCGTCGCCTTGGCGTACCCGCGCCGGCCATTGCTGCAGCTGCATTCCGACGATGATGTGTGCCGGAACGGCGTCCAGGGGGCAGAAGAGGAGCCTTGGGATGATGTCGTGCTGCGAGACGATGTGGCAAAAGTTGCCGCCCCACCGCTCGCGCAGGATGGCCTTGGACAGTGCCTCGTTCCCTAGCAAGGGGCTTCCGAAGGTGATGCACAGGACAGGAGGAGCTGGGCCAGATGTCGATCTTGATGACGAGATGCAGAGGTAGTGCAGCGCCGCAAGAGCAGCAATGGCGCCACCGAGGGAGTGGCCCGTGAACACGACTGCCTTGCCCCTGGTCTGATCCAGTAGCATCTGCATTGTCAATCGATTGCGATGAGTAAGTCAGTGTTTTCCATTGGCAACATAACTAAAAATTCAAACTTTACTAGTTTCATTGCAGTGCCACATGTAGAAAAAAATATTTACTGATTGAAGAGATTATGATATTAAGCTGCATAAGCGACACATAATACTCATGCTAAATCCCAACAAATCATCCAAAAAAAACATCTAGAAAGATTTATGAACAATAATTTGGTCAAATACTCAATAAAAAGAAATAGTGATAGAAGAGGTGGAGATAGGGTGTGGCTCTCTGAAACATGACTGAAAACATCGCCTAATGCTGAAGTTTCTCTTTATGTAAGTAGTCATCCAAAGAACGTAACTAAAAGGGGCCCAAATGAACTTATGATAGAGTACAGGGCGGTCGTCGCTGAGGACATAAATTCTTGAACAGTGGAATTGGTTCAGATGTCTGAATCACAAGTAAATATTGTCACATATTATGGTCATCTGAAATTATTGAAGAGCAGAAGATAATGTCCCCGCAAAAGCAGCTTGAATTCTGAAAGACAGTAAAGAGCAAATTATATGTACTATGACTCTTCATCATAAACAGATTCTATTCCTCCAGATCAGTCCTTCTCCAAATATTATTCGAAGCATCCGAAGAGCTTGAAATTTCTTCAGATCTTTATCTGCGTGTAACAATATATCGTTGGCACATACCACAGTCCCAATCATGAGTTGCAGTGCACAGCATTTTATATGCCTTATCACAGTTTAAAAAAATATGTCTTATCACCATCACCTGTTATGTTGCTCTTTTTTTTTCCTTATCACCTGTTATGTTGCTCATGGGCCCTTGAAATGCATCAGGTTGTTAGCGACAATAAAGGGGCAACAGCAACTATTGGTGGGTACTGTGAACTGTTCCCTGTGGATGTACTTTTTGTTTGCATTGGTACAGCAGGTGCATAGCATCTCAAGTTAGCCGCCAAATTTGACAGGGATGCTACTCTGTACACACACTCCTTTCAGCTATGAGCTAAACTTCACAAACTGTTACAGTCTTACTATGTCAAAGACAGCAAACTAGCAGGAGAAATCACAAGAGAGAAGACAGACACTAAAGGGGTAATAACAACTTGTACTTTGTTCTTTCTACCTTCCCCGCCCCCCCCCCCCCCCCCACAACCATCCCCAAAAGAAAGATTTTGTTTTGGTTTCGTCCCAGAGTGTTCTAAAATCTTGACTGACTAATCGAGCTCTTAAATTGTTGCTCTCTTAAAATACTGAATCATTGGCACTAGGATTGTGAATCTCTCATTCTCTGTCATATATGATATATGTATGAACACATGGAAACAGCAACCAAAGACAGCACATCAACATCATCACATCCTAAGCCAGCCATAAAGCAAAAATATCTGATCATCGCATAAACCCACGAAATTAAAGATGCCAATTTAGTCAAAATTAGTGGGCAAACTGCTCCAATCAACGCGTTAAGCATAAAACAAACAATAATCAGGCAGATATTTTCAATGAAGCAATCAGTTACCTGAAAATCAGGGGCGCCGCAAAATTTCAAGAAGCACTGCAGCGCCAGCGCCTGCACGGCGACCTGCTCCCCTACGGCGGCCGTGTCGATCTCGGCGGCGACCAGCGGCGCGAACATCCGCCGCGCAGATTCCCCACCGAGCCCCACCGGAGCGAAGGCATCGGCGCCGCCGCCGGCCACTGCCGCGCCCGCCGCCGACAGCGCGGCCTGGACCCCGGAGAACCCCACGTATACGGTGCCGCCGTCCTCGCCGTGCACGAGCCCGGACGCCGCGGCGGTGGCTGCTGCGCAGCGATCCCAGGCGCGCGCCAGCAGCGGCGAGGAGGCGAGCAGCGCGCCGAGGACATGGCTGGTCTCGAACCTTCAAAAGCACGAAGCATTTGAGCTTCTTCGCCACATCAAATCCCCATCTCCCAGTGTTTTTGTTTTTTGTTTTCTCTCCAATTGGGTGCTAAAGGTTGCGAAAGGAACTAACTTTTTGTGCGCAACCGATGCAGCAAGTATTTATAAGTGGTGATGCGAAGAAAAGCGATGGAAATTTGCAGCGAGGAACTTACATGGAAGCTTCTTCATCTCCAGCGGCGTCGTCCATGGCCTCCTGATGAGCTTCCCAGAAACGGGGGCTAGAGAGAGAAAGAGAGAGAGAGACTTGGATGGAGGCTTGAGAGAGAAAGAGAGAAGTGGTCAAGTTTTATTTGGCGGCCATGGCTCGTCTTGAGGAGAGTGGTGGGGCAGAGCACTCTGCTGAGGGGTCAATGGCATGGTTGATTTTCCATCAAGGGACCTCAACAATTGAGTTGCTTACTTTGTACTCCTTGCATTCAATGGAATGATGCTCTGATTTATTTTCTCTACCGAAGATGCTCAGATATTTTTAATGCTTGGGCTAGTTTTCAGATACCCGTAGTACACTGAACTCTAATTTTTATTGTAACATTTTTCTGAAAGGGAAAAATCATGTTACTTCTGAAGTGTTTATTTAAAAGTATAATTTCTTTGGCATATGTAAAAAAACCCTAAACACTTAAAAAGTACAAACACTACACATTTACATTCCCTTCTATTTTCTATTGAAATTTCTACATTCCTTATACATAGTGCAAATAACAATTATCTTTTGTTTGTTCACATGTAATGCTAAATGCATAGTTTTTAAGAATTATTATGAGAAAATATTTCTTTGTTAGATAAAAAAATTGTAGAATTTTTTATTTCATATTTTGAACTAATGAGTAATGATATTTATCCAAGTCTGACAAGTCACACCATTCTTTAGAAGATTTATTTAATAACATGCAATTCCAAGGCAGTTTGTGTTTACCAAAGGAGCTATGTGCCATGGAGTATTACCATAATACCATTTCAAAGTTCAATTATTGTAAAATAAGTTATTGGTCACAAAGAAAAATAAAAGTTTTAAATTACTGAAATGCATTGATTTGTAAGATGTTGCAGTTTTCTTACGCTAAACCACTTTATTGCTGATAAAGAAAGCATGATCTTAGTGCTGCTTATTTTTCTAATATATTTTTGTGTGCTATTGATTTAATTTTATATAGATACAAGTTTCATCCCATTTTACTCACTGCAGTAGTCCACTTGAGCAAAGGCGACCTTTGCAATTTCCTTGTGAGTATACTTCACCTATTTAGAAACAGGATGAAGAGGCACAAACATGCAGATCTGAGGTGTCAACTTATGGGCACCTTTCTGTAAATTCTCGAGTTGCTAAGGCATATTTTATTCATCTCAGAATATATTACTATATCTTTTTTTAATGCGTGGTTAAATCTCTAGTTCACTGGATACTGGTCCCTACTTCTCCTTTTTAATGTGTCCTAATCTATAAACATTTTTTTGGATCAACGACAAGGACTGCATCCTGGCAGGTCACTATAAAATCCGTCAACCAGTTTGGAGTCACGCAGGCATTACACGGCGTGTGAACACATGCTCGAAAGAGATTCTGTACACAACCCTGCCAGTCACTATTAAAATATCGATTTTATTATGTGGAATTCAGGTTGGGTTCAAATCTACGTGATCCGACCAAATACGTGAGGGCGATGCGTGTAAAGTTGCTCTGATAATATTTTGGTAATAAAATATATTCTTTTACTAGGCTTGTAAATACATTGTATGTTCATATATATTTAACTTTTTAAATTAGGACTATGGTATTCACGGTGTGATAACTTTCCACATTTAACAAGAAAATACGAACAATCGTTGTGATTTTTTTCAGATAATTTATTAAATGTAGGGTATTTAAAACCCATTTCTTTGAGTTCAAATTTCTCAAATTATCAGCAAAAAATCTCCTGGGTGGCATTGCAGAAGAATTTATTTAGCTGATAGTAATTTGCAGGTAGTACTTTAATTGGGTCCTCTAGTTTTGTTACTATGTCCATGCACAATGTCCTAAACAAATTTGTGAAAAAAAGAAATATGATGGATATGCTAAGAACAACAATTGGTTCAACAAGTTTCTTGAACAAGCATCGTAATTTACCATGCAAACTACATTACCAGTCTCTTTTACATTTGTTTTAAATAATTTTCTTTGCTTAATAATCTTAATTGCCTTCTAAATTACACTGCAGTTTATGTGTCATCACTAACTATTTGCAGACAAAATTAGCTGATACTTACTGGATTAGGTCTTATTCCACCCATTCCAAACTATAGTTTAGTTTATCTATGTACTAAGTTAAATTTCGTTAACTTTGAACTTGTTCTTCAAAACAATGCAATAGCATCTACGATAAGAATAAATACACCATAAAGACATTTGATAACCAATTTCAGTGAAACTAATTTGATATTGTACTTGTTCACATTTTCTTATAAATTTGGTATGGAAAATTATTTATATTAATCCATGGACCAATTAGGAAATGGGTGCGCATTTCCTCAAAATTTTACTGTGTCCTTATGTCTATTTTCCTATGTCTTTGGAGATGTAGACAACAATTTGTGAAAATGGGGTCTCGGTTTTTCCTCATGTATCATCAAGAGCATGGAGCCCATTCTTATCACCTCAAGTATCACTCGAATCATGGTCGATCATTTCTTCTTCTCCATGAAATTCTCCACGTGTTAAGTTTCACATATATATGGAAGTTGATATGACAAAAATATTATTTTATTTCGCACGGCACATGGTTAAATTGATACTGAACACCATTACATGTTTGCTCACCAACTTATTCTGTGATTTGATTGAGACATGCATATATTCTTCATCTTTTTTTTGCAAAAATAGAATTATTTGTTTACCAACTAAATGGGTAAACTGGAATGTCGATTATTTTGTTGCTACTGATTAAGTGAGCAGTGATATTGCACTTCTAGTTGCTGTTTTCTTCAATAATTAATTACAGCCCACTAGTGGAGGATTAGGTAGATTGCTAGAGTGAGCATGTTCTTGCTCCGCATACTGTAAACAAACTATTTATTTCTTCTTAATACAAAAATGTCTATATCTCTACGTATTTGTGAAAAAAGATGGGTCTACTGAGAACTACAATATACGGTGTCATCAAGTTTCTTGAACAAGCGTCATACGCTACAGTTCAGTTTTGTATTCATTTTAAATAATTCGTAATAATCTTAATTACCTTCTAATGATACAGTAGTTGATTGCAAAGGGATAATAAAATTAACTGATATTTACTGGATTAGTTCGTACTCCACCCATTACACACTATATTTTAGTTTATGTTTGTACTAAGTTAAATTTCTTTAATTTTTAACCTAATATAAGAGCATCTACAATACCAAATAAATGCATTGTCAAGACATATTTATAACGATTTCAAGTAAACTAATTTGATATTGTAGATGTTGATGTTTATTTTTAAATTTGGTCAAATTTAGAAAAGTTTGACTTCCTACTTAAACTAAACTATAATTTAGAGTGTATGGAGAATTATTTTTACTATTCTGTGAACCAATTAAGAAAATGGTTATCCACTTCCTCAAAATTTTACTGTGTCCCTATGCCTATTTGCCTTTGTCTTTTGAGGTGTGGACATGAAAAAGGAGTCTCACTTTATCCTCATGTGATTGCACTATCATCAACAGCATGGAGCCCATCTTATCACCTTAAGTGACACTCAAATCACAGTCGATCCTTCTTTCTTTCTCCATGACAGATTCTCCGTGTGAAGTTTCAAATCACATATATATGGAATCTGATATGACAAAAAATATTGTTTTATCTCACACGGCACATGGTTAAATTGAGAGCGAATTACACCATTACATGTTTCCTCACCAACTTATTTACTATTATTTGATTGAGACGTGCATATAATTCTTCATGTCTTTTTGCAAAGAGAATTTTTTTGTCACCAACTAAATGGGCAAACTGGCATGTCGGTTATTTGTTGCGACTGACAAGATAAGCAGCGATATTATTTTCTTACTTCTCATCACACTCTAGAGGGCACGGACCCTATACCATGGCATGGACCAAAAACGTGTAGTGGTTTTTCGTTGAAGTTATGGTAGCTGCTAGCAGGTATCATCCTTAGGGCTACGCAGGACCGCAATTTATGAAAAGATATAGAGTTGTTGAGAAAAAAAACAGGCAAGTGCTTATGCATGGTCGCTAATAACATAAGAAATTTTCTCCAAAGGTAATTGGTATATAGCTCCCAAACAACGGAAGAAAAAAAATCTTTTATTTCAAATCAGTTCTTTTCTTGGTTGAATAATCTTATGCCTTCTAGATTACACTTAAGTTGATGTGTCAGTGGACTAGTGGAGTGAGGACATTAGCTGATAGTTACTGCATTGAATCCTGTTTGTTCCGTGGACCAACTAATATTTCCCTTTCTTTTGGTTACCATATTTTCCGTCTACACTAGCATATTTTCCTTCTTTATTTGTCTTTTGAGGTGTGGACATGGTATCTCACTTTTCCCCTGGCATGGAACTATCATCAGGGGCATGCATGGCACCACCTTTCTTGTATCCTTGGATTCTTGACCTATGTGAAAATTCGGTATATGAAAAAAAAAGTTATGGTATATATTATCACACACTCCGCATGGTTAATCAAATCATGACCACGTACAGTACACCTTTTCTCTTTTTTTTTTTCCTTCACAATGATTTTATTCTGATGCCAGACATGTAAAATCTTCTTTTCGATCTGTAAAAAGAGAAATGTTTTTCTTTGACAAACTAAGTGGGTATATAATATACAATATCCAAAACGTCATGTTGCTTTTGTTGCCGGCCGTTAATAAAATAAGAGCAATATTTTTTTTCTTACATTTCCTCACTCATCAGGCACTCTGGTCCAAGGTACGGCATGGACCAAAAGCAGTTAGCAATAATGTTTGTTATAAAATTATGCTAGCCATGTTCCTATGGTTAGGACTGTATAGTAGGGCTGATATTTCCTTACAAAAGATGAAGACGAAAGCCTAGAGATGTCGTCTTTCTGACTGTACAGTATATAGGCTATATATATACTTTACTCTGATCGAAGAATACCACAGCAAAACTTGCAATTGACCGGAGAAATGCACACCCCGGTCCTCGTGGTCTACGTTCAACCGACAACGAAGCCACGCTTAGCTAGCAAGGGCCCACATGCACAGCGACATGGGGACCGGCCTTCAAATTGGCATATGCATTCTTGTAAGTCCGTAGACTCTGCTTGTTACTCCAGTTGTTAGTGATGATCGATATGATAAGCCAAATTTCGGCTCATCATGTTTGGGTGAGACATCCCTTTTTAATTTGCTTCGATTACACAGTTGTGGTCCATGACGCTACTAGGGCAGACACAATCGCGAACTTGTCGATGTCCTGTGAATAGAACATCACAATTTGTGTATAGCCCGTCCTCGATCTACATGTACACAGTTCAGTGACTACAAGACGATTCATTGACTCAGGATGACTTGTCATGTGCCCTAACCCTAGGACATCTCACTATGCTGGCTCCAGTGCATGACCCGGTCTTGGTCCACGTCAATGTCAAGTCGTCGCCGGTTGAATATCATCATGGCCAGTACACCATGAGGATGCAATGAGTTCCCTGCTAGCAAAGGTAATTTCAGGAGCACTTTTTTTTTTGGAGGATTAGGATCGGAGCAACAAGCTGTAGTATGTTGAGATGGGGACGAAACATCAATAGCATCCGTCTCTTACCTGTGATGGATGCGCATCACGTCTTCTCACCTTTTTTGCTAGCATCGTCATCAACGAATGAAGCTATGACGATAGTCGATAGTGATGCTGAAAAGGTTGGCGAGTGTGTTCCTGATCAAAAGCTGCAATGAGGAGATCGAAGCCGCCCACGCGAAACAAACGAGAGAAAAATAATACTCTTGCTACTAGCTCTTTGAGATATATATATATATATATATATATATATATATATATATATATATATATATATATATATATATATATATATATATAATCCACAGGCTAATCACAGTCCTCTCGTCGTTTGCTACCAGCTGGCATGTGTGTGTTAGCTAGGCTGATAGCAACGGCCAGCGAAGGATCATCCCAAAATAAAGAAAACGCAGCGTTAAAATTAAGGGAAAAGTCTATTTTTCACCCTCCAACTATTACAAAAGTCTGATTTTCAACCCACAAAATCAGACACCAAAGACCCTCCAACTATCCAAACCGTGCAAAATTGGCCCTTTGGGTGGTTTTCAAGGTGGTTTTGTATTTTTCAAAAAAATTTAAAAATAATTTTATATTAAAAAGTTCATAATTAATTTATTTATAATTATAAAAATATGAATCCAGGGCCAATTTTTTTTCTAAAAATATGACCTATATGTTGGTGCACCATTAGAAGTTATTTGGATATTATTTACTTTTATGCTAATTATTTTTAGAAAAACAATAAAACAATAGTAATATAAATATATAATATTCAAATAATATTAAATAGTGTGCTAATAGGTTAGTTACATTTTAAGAGAACTTTTGGCATGAATTTCATATTTTTTTGGGTCCAAAATAAATTAGTTATATTTTTTAAAGTTTAAATAATATTTCTGTTATTTCTATAAAATCCAAAACCACCCTCAGGACCACCCAAAGGGCTAATTTTGCATGGTTTTGATAGTTGGATGACCTTTAGTATCCGGTTTTGTAGTTTGAGGTTAAAAATGAGACTTTTATAACAGTTAAAGTGTGAAAAGCAGACTTTTCCCTAAAATTAAACAAGAATAGGATGACCATGCTGAATATTGCATGTGTCGTCATCGTATTTTGCAGTGCAGCATCTGGAGCCCAAGGCCCAATCGTTTTCCCACGTGTCTATTCCACAGTGAATAATTATTTCTTTTTTACATCGTGTTCAATTTTTTTGAGAGGAACAGGAGCATAATATTATTTTTTACATTGAGTATTATTACCTTCATCCCAATTTATAAGTCGTTTGACTTTTCTAACCCTAACTTTGACCACTCGTCTTATTCAAAAAATTTGTGCAAATATAGTCAAATTTAAGTCATTCTTGAAGAATATTCATTAATAAAGCAAGTCATTACTAAAAATTTGATATTTCGCATAATTTTTTGAATAAGACGAATGGTCAAAGTTGGAGCCAAAAAAGTCAAGCGACTTATAAATTGATATGGAGAGAGTAGATAGTAGTATTGTATATTGTATGGAAGGTTCTCTTATCAAACATCAGTTTATTTTGAATTGAAACAACACGATATGATCCATTGAGTTTACAAAACAAGTTTGGCCTAGCTGAGCTTTGAAGTCGTCGTTGCGGCACTTTTTGTGTATGCGGTAAAATAAGCACTTTATCACTGATACGGAAAGCTTATTGACCTTTGTGGTGCTTATTTTTCTACTGTTGTGTCCACTTACCTTTTTTGCTTTGGCGTGTGTGCGTTAACAACTGGCTTTCAAAATGGAGATCTAAGTGCCATCACATCTTACAGGAACAATAAAAGCAAAATTAAGCAACCTTTGCAATTACCATTTCAGTACGTAATGTTAATTTATCAATGCACCAACGGCAGGCAAGTGAGATGGGTCAAACCATCAAAACCCCAACATGTGAAGCTCAGGGTTAACCAAACCGTCGGGAACCGGTCCGGTTTGACCGGTTCCCGACCAAACCGTCCCGGACCGGTTCCGGTTCAGGGCGGTTTGAACCTTTCAAAATTTAAAATTTTTAAATTTGAATTCAAAAAATAGAAAAATGTCGTAAAAATTCCAAAAAAATAGGCCCAACGCCGCCCTAACCCTAAACCCCCCGCATGCGTGCCCCCCAACGGCCAGTCGCCCATTCTATCCACCCCCCACCCTCCCCCCCCGCGAGAACGCGCTCCAGCGCCGCCGCCGCCGCGAGACGCCGGCTAGCCGGTTGTCGGATGCGGTCAGCCGAGCGGTTGCAGCGGTTAGCCAGACGGGTCAGGATCTACGATTTCCCCACCGGTTCCCGGCTCCAGACGCCGGCTAGCCGGCCCGCAGGAGCGGCTAGCCGCCCGGCCGCGGCGGTTAGCCGGTGAAGGTAAAATTAGCTGCGGTTTCAATGATTTAGACTATTATGATTTAGGAAATGATGAAATGGATGTAGTGATGTGGATATTTAGTTATATTTTGATTCCATCCAAGTGATTTAGGTATGATTTTGAAAGGGTTTGTTCATGAGAATGATTATTTTGATTTAGGCTATTGTGAATTGTGATTTAGCCATTTAGGTGCTAGGATTTAAGTATTGTAATATAGTTATATGTTGTGAAGTTTCATGTTTATGTTTATGTTGAAGTATTTACATTTATATGTTTATGTTCGTTCCATGTTTGTAGATACGCAATGTCTGGTAGAGAGAAAGATGTTGTATGGGAACATGGTGAAAATCTTTACCCTGGTTGGAGATGCATCTATTGTCATACGTCCAAGGGAGGAGGTGGTGCCACTAGATTGAAACAACATTTGGCAGGGCGCGGGACGGAGGTCGTTCATTGTTTGAAGGTTTCAAAGGAGGTGCGTGAGTACTTTCAGTGTGAACTTGAAAGGGCTAAGAAGGTAACTGCTCAACGGGCTCAAGAGAAGTTGAGAAAGGAGAAGGTTGCAGCGGAAGGTAACTATCCTGGTGGACATGAAGCGTATGATGAGGCTGAGCTGCAGCGTGCCCTGAACCAATCAAGAGCGGAAGAGGTTTTCCGTCGCGGGGTGCAACAGAGAGGAGGTGCATACGAGCATGGAGGGGGTAGTGGTACGAGGGGAGAGGGTACGTTGCAGAGGATGCTTCGAAGGGCAACTTCATCGAGGCAGACTCCTGGGGTGACGGACTATAACTTGGGTTCGGCGAGATGTTTCCACGTTCAAAGAGTATGAAGAGATTCTGAACAAAAGGACGACGTCTTGATAGACACCTATGTGGTTCCAGGTAAGACGACACTTTCCATTTTGCAGCTTATGCTCATTGTGAACAAAAGTTTCTACTTTCACGTTCCATACACCTTATGCTCATTGGCGCCTTGGCGGTACTTTCTATTTTGCAGCTTGTGTCCTGAATCTGAGATATGCCTATACGTATATTCCAACTCCAGAAATGTGGAGTACACTCAAGGATGCATTTCAGCGCATGACGGATATCTCGAGCGCCGCCAGGCATTGCAAGAGGTTGAGCTGTTTCGACAACGGCGTGGTGAGTTTGCCACACAATCGGCACAACAAATGGCGCTTGACCCAAATACAACTACATCTTCATGGTGGATGGTAAACGGCAACATAACTCCCAAGCTGTAGAGCCTTGCTTTGCGGCTTGTTTCTCAATGTTGTTTGTCAAGTGGATGCGAGCGGAACTGGAGTACTTTTGCCTTGCTGCATACAAAGGTTCGCAATCGGTTGTCACACACAAAACTGAACAAGCTTGTCTATGTGAACTACAACCTACGCCTGCGACTTGCGGATGTTGCCGATCCTCCGCGTGAACAAGATGATTTCATTGAGCAGCTAGCGCATCTTTCATTCTATGATTCTAAAAATCCGGTGCGGGAATGGATGGAATTGGAAGGTCAAACCAAGCTCCAGTTCTAGACGAGAACGATGATGAAGGTGACACACCGCTCCCGTCTCATATTGTCACGGATAAAATAAGTCCAGTAGACCTCCGTACTTCTACAGGGGATGATTGCATCAGTGATTGGGCACGGCGACATGTGGGTAACACTCATGTAGGGAAGAGGAAGTACCACGTCGGGCCTAGCCAGGTTAACCCGAAGCGCCAACGAGGCCAGGCCACGGGAAAAAGCAAAGGGAAAGTAGTAGAAGTCCTGAGCGATGAAGAGACTCATGATGGTGACGGTGATAAAAATCCAGAGTATCAGGAGTCTCAGGATAGCAGCTCCGCCGATGATGGTGTCGATAGTAGCGATGGTGATGATAGTAATGATGGTGGTGGTGGTGGTGGTGGTGGCAGTGGTGGTGGCAGTGGCGGTGCTGGTGGCGGTGGCGGGGGCGGAGGCGTGTCACCTTCAAACCCACCTGCTGGTGTTCATTTCACAGGGACCAAGTGTACGTACATATGCACATGTGTTTATCATTGTGACTTGTGAGTATTAATTATACTATATGGTTGATTGCAGGGGAGACTGAGTTCACGCATGCAACCCAGGACATTGACCATGGAGCACCGATGTCGCAAAGGAGAACGGTTCGACCGACGGATTACGACTCTCCACAGTTCTCTTCTAGCTCCTCCTACAGGGAATCCTCACAGTCTAGTTATCACTATCCTATACCGGAGTTGAGCATGCAGCCACCGATGAGATGGGTGTACGAATGGCAAAATCCCCATTGGTACAATATGTTACTTCAGGATTGGCAGACGACATCGGCCTGGACAGGCCAAACTTGGCAAGACTTCAAAGCTGAGTTGCTTCAAAGGCAGGGTTTGAATGTGATGTCCACCGCGGAGTATGAAATGGCCTCGCGATTCTACCGTTGATCTATTTCTATCCACTATTATGTGTATGGATATTTGTATGAACAATTATTTGTATCAGAGGACTACTATACTATTTGTATGGATATTTGTATACACAATTATATGTATGGATATTTGTATGCATTTGTGGTTAATTTTTCCATTAATTTGCGTATAGGTCATGCCATTTTTTTTGAAGCGAACCGGCCGGCTAGCCGGTCCAACCGGTCGGCTAACGGATCTAACCGGTTGGCTCACCGGACTTAACCGACGTCACGGGGAATTTGAATTCAAAATTTGAAGTCGTTCGGTTTCCAGCGGTAAACGGTCAAACCGGTCTGGCTAACCGCTACCGCTGGCCGGCGGTTCGACGTCCCGGTTCGAAGTTATTTGGATATTATTTACTTTTATGCTAATTATTTTTAGAAAAACAATAAAACAATAGTAATATAAATATATAATATTCAAATAACATTAAATAGTGTGCTAATAGGTTAGTTACATTTTAAGAGAACTTTTGGCATGAATTTCATATTTTTTTTGGGTCCAAAATAAATTAGTTATGGTTTTTTAAAGTTTAAATAATATTTCTGTTATTTCTATAAAATCCAAAACCACCCTCAGGACCACCCAAAGGTCTAATTTTGCATGTTTTTGATAGTTGGATGACCTTTAGTATCCGGTTTTGTAGTTTGAAGTTAAAAATGAGACTTTTGTAACAGTTAAAATGTGAAAAGCAGACTTTTACCTAAAATTAAACAAGAACAGGATGACGATGCTGAATATTGCATGTGTCGTCATCGTATTTTGCAGCGCAGCATCTGGAGCCCAAGGCCCAATCGTTTTCCCACGTGTCTATTCCACAGTGAATAATTATTTCTTTTTTACATGTGTTCAATTTTTTTGAGAGGAACAGGAGCATAATATTATTTTTTACATTGAGTATTATTACCTCCATCCTAATTTATAAGTCATTTGACTTTTTTAACCCTAACTTTGACCAGTCATCTTATTCAAAAAATTTGTGTAAATATAGTCAAATTTAAGTCATTCTTGAAGAATATTCATTAATAAAGCAAGTCATAACTAAAAATTTGATATTTCGCATAATTTTTTGAATAAGACGAATGGTCAAAGTTGGAGCCAAAAAAGTCAAGCGACTTATAAATTGATGTGGAGGGAGTAGATAGTAGTATTGTATATTGTATGGAAGGTTCTCTTATCAAACATCAGTTTATTTTGAATTGAAACAACACGATATGATCCATTGAGTTTACAAAACAAGTTTGGCCTAGCTGAGCTTTGAAGTCGTCGTTGCGGCACTTTTTGTGTATGCGGTAAAATAAGCACTTTATCACTGATACGGAAAGCTTATTGACCTTTGTGGTGCTTATTTTTCTACTGTTGTGTCCACTTACCTTTTTTGCTTTGGCGTGTGTGCGTTAACAACTGGCTTTCAAAATGGAGATCTAAGTGCCATCACATCTTACAGGAACAATAAAAGCAAAATTAAGCAACCTTTGCAATTACCATTTCAGTACGTAATGTTAATTTATCAATGCACCAACGGCAAGCAAGTGAGATGTGTCAAACCATCAAAACCCCAACATGTGAAGCTAGCAACTTTTGGCATCTTTCGTGAAAACTAGCTATTTTATCATATTTTTTCCTCAGTGGTCTGGAGACGAAAATCAGTTCTCTCTTGATATTGAGTTTGATACGACAAAAGTAATATATTTAATCTCGCATCTTGCACGTGGTTAAATTGAAAGTGGATTACAAGCAACCGCCCCACCCCTCCTCTCAACTTCCTTACCACGGTTTTTAATTTCTGAAAGCGAAAGGATCAGATGCCTAAGAAGAAGGGTGAATTAGGCTTCTACAAAAATTTAAGTAATAAAACAATCCTATGCAATAAGTCAATTCACTCCATGTGCCTACAAGTGAGGTTTATGCCTAACTAGTGTTGAAAAGAGTTTTGCAATCTAGTTCTAATCCTACTTTAGCATGGCAAGTCTAGGAATCGAAATTGCTCAAAGTAAAGAGAAGAGTAGGAAGCCGATTTTTTCCGAGGTATCGAGGAGTCGGCAACTCCCTCCTAGTCCTCGTTGGAGCACCCGCGCAAGGGTATAGCTCCCTCTTGATCCGCGCAAGGATCAAGTGCTGTCGTAGGGGATATCCATTTCCCACTCGGGACGGCGGATTCCCAAACCGTGTACACCTTTTTGGGACTTCACACAATCTCCAGGTGAGCTCTCAAGATCAAAACCACCAAGCCGTCTAGGTGATGCCGAATCACCAAGAGTAACAAGCTTCAGATCTTCACTTGACCTACACTAGACCAAGAGCTAGATGGATACACACTTGCTACTCTCAAGCACTGAAGAGAGTCCTTAATCTTCACAAGATCAAGGACACCAATCAAACCAAGTGTCTCTCTTGCCCTCTTACACTCTCCAAACTCAGCTGGATGAGCAGTGAAACTCGTGTGGCAAGAGAGCTTCAAAGTGGGAGAAGAGTGGCTATAAATCGCCCACTCAAAACCACTAGCCGTTAGTAGAGGGACCGATTGATTCGGTGCCCTCCAAAGACGGCTAGTCAGTGACCAGTCGGTGCCTCCATGGATTTGAACTTCCAACGGCTAGTCAGTGACCACCGACTGATTCGGTGGCCAACATCTGTGCAGCACCAAATCAGTCGGTGCACACCAGAACTGAACTGGTACTTCCAGCCACAATGACCGACTGATTCGGTGTTGCCCACCATATCAGTTGGTCCCCTCTGGGACATGAACTTGTGCTGAATCTCGAGGGCTACCGACTCATTCGTTGGGTCTTCATAGGGGTCACCGAATCAGCCCCCCCACAAAATTTACTCACTATTTACTCAGTACTGAACAGCCTTTTCTAGCCATAATGACCGACTGATTCGGTCCTGCCCACCGAACCAGTCGGTCCCCTCTGGGACTTAGGCTATCACATGGCCATGGGCACCGACTGATTTGGTGGGCCCTGTTGACAGGGCCCGAATGAGTCAGTGCCCCTGTTTACTTCGTAAAGTAAACAGGGCACTGACTGATTCGGTCACTGCCCCAGTGAACACCGAATTAGTCGGTCCCAACTGAACTTCTTTGAATTCAAATTTTTTAAGGTTGAAACTCGTCCAATTCAAATTCTTTGAGTAACCAACCTTCTTAAAGGCTTCAACATAGCTACCTAGCACTAGATTTCACAAGTGTGCACTACACCTATACTCTAGATTAGCCAAGGCCGAGCTATCAATCCTCGACCCCCCTTTATAGTACGGCCAAAGGCAAACAAAGACCTAAACTACTCTAGGTACCTCTCATCATCCAAACGGCACTTAGAACTAGCTTATCCTTAATCTTCGAGCATGTCCTTTGCACCAATACATTCATTCGCAAATGATGGGGGCCAAGAATACCGTGAGAGCCCATCATCGCACTAACTTAAGAATTGCCGCTGCAAGACACACGTTAGTTGCAATGATCATGTTATCATTAATCACCAAAACCGAATTAGGGGCCTAGATACTCTTTCAGAAAGTGAAATTTCCTCTCTTTCTCTCTCCTCCTCCTCCTCCTCCTCTCTCTCTCCTCCTCCCCCAAGTTAATTAAGTTTGTCTAGTACAATTGTCGTGAATCTTTTTTAATAGAATATAGGTATAAGATACTCACGTGTACTGTACACACACTTAAACATGAACACCTAATACTATATGAAAACTACTTTATATTTTCCAAGTCACCATCAAGGCATCAACACACCACTATAATAATGGGGACCTTACTTGCTAGTAAAAGAAATGCCCACGTTACTATAGGTTCAAATATGTTATACTCAGATTTCAAGAAAAGGAAGACTTGTCTAAAAGTACGAAGTTGACAAAAGCTAGTAGCAAATGATGTGCTAGAGTGAGAGATCCGACGGATTCGACTGAAACCGGACGGATTGGACTCTTGACCAGCTGCAAACGCGGTCTTGGTCTTCATACATAATTCAGATTCAGGGTGTGTTTAGATCGAGAAAGATTCCTCGAAAAACACTGTAGATCTAAAAATACACTGTAGATAAATAGTGTTCTGTGAGTGAAAGAGGTGAGATGAATAGAGAAAAGTTGGATGAATAGTGTTTTTTTAGGTGGGTGTGGGTGAAACTAAACGCACCCTCAGCAGGGAATTGGACAAAAGACGCTCAGATGCTGCGTCGACGACTCACATGCAGTATTCGGCAATCACGAGAGAAATACTACGATCTTTGACGTACTTATGGCAGCTAACTGATTGCGGAAGCTTGCATGCATGGCTTAAGCTTCCAGATCCAGATCAGGCTTAATTGGATCGTTATTACGCTATTGCAACAGCGTCAACCGTTGAGGAGTGGATCTGTGTGTAAATTCCAGCAAAGCATACAGCGTGGAATGAATGTAGTGTCGCTTCAGTGACAAGAAAGGATACCTGTCATGCATACTAGAGTCCATCATGTCACATACCACATCCCAATGGTCCATATCATGCATCCCGGCAGGCAGACTTTTCAAAGTCAAGCCGTTTCATGTCTTTGCCTGTCTTGGATGCTCGAACGAGCCTACAGCACCACCACCACCACGCAGGGTCGTCCATGCCGTGTTTGTGTCTGTGTGGATGCCATTGGTTCCCATGTAGCAAGGGAGTTTTCACCGAGGCAGCAGGGATGGAACAGAACACCATGTCCCGTCATAATCTGTGTTGGGTCATTAAGCAGGAGCACTGTTGGTGAACCGAGGGCACTGGGCACGCAGGATGTTGGCCGGCTTGAACAAAACTGGGATGAATAGTGGACTTATCTCATGGTTGGTTCTGAGATAAACGGGAGGTTTCTTTCAATTTTTTTACTATCTCGACAAATATTAGCTTACACACCTTCCAACGTTTGAGATTCCTATAAACAACCCACCGCTATATTGGATCACACAAAACCTTAACCCACCATCTCCTCCCCTAACCTGCCGCCACCGCCCGTGTGAGCTACTGCCCTCGGCCGCCCTGCGCTGTTGCGCTCCGCCCATGCTTGCCCGCGCCGCCAACCCCGCACGGTCCCACGCCTACCCACACCACAATGCCGCCCCCACTCATTGCCGGAGCTGCCACGCCTGCACCGCGTCATCGTGCCCCTGTGGAAAGGTTCAACATTTTGACTTTAACATTTCAACACTTGACATTCCCAATTTGAATATTTTGTCTATATAGTTTCCGCATTTTGAACATCAAATGTTGAACATGTTTAAAGAAAAAATTGTGTTAATCCTATCAAAATGTTAAAATGTTTGCAGAAGCTTAATTTAATTGGGCCAAAGTGAGTTTTAAAGTGTAAGGAAAATGTCTGTGATTTCGGTGATTGATTGACAATATAGCAATCGGGACTAACGTGATTTTCTAGATGAATCTTTGTAGATGTTTTAGTACCCAAGGATTAATTGGAAGCCATCCAAATGGTTATCAACATTCAAATGATAGTCAACATCTAAATAATGGCAAAGAAATTTGATGAAAAGACAGCTAAGAATCAAGAAGGAAATGCAACTCACAGTGGGACCGACTCATTCGGTCCTCTATGCAAAGAATCACTGAATCAGCCAGTGGTTTACAAGATGATAGGAAGAAGAGCTCTCTGCGTGAGACTATCGATTCATTCGGTGGTGCCAAACATAGAGCAACAAATCAGTCGGTCAATATACTAGGAAAGTGCAGTTTGGTACTGTGTGATTTTGGCTCGGATTCATTCGGTGGTGTCAAGAAGGAGGACACCGAATTAGTTGGTGCAGCTGAAGATTGAAGATGAGGATCAACTCAGGGACCAACGATTCATTCGGTGGTACATGTGACGAGGGCACCAAAACAATCGATGGTTGAAAGGGACCCACTTTTCAGCGATAGGTTTCAAACAACTATTTCAACAGCTAGCTGAGGTGACACCACAGACTAATATGGTGGCACCCCTCCTGTGACCATCAAATCAGTCGGTGCTATGTAGAATATTGCAATGGCAGGTTCCTTTGGTTGAGACTATAAATATGCCACATATCGGCCATTTAAAGTGTGCTTGAGCTTAAGAAGTTGTTGCTAAGTGTTCCAAACACATTTGAGTGTTGAATTCACCAAAGTGCTTATTAGAAGATCAAAGCAATTAGCATAAGTGTTTAGTGCCACTTTAGGCCTTTTAGCGCATCTCTTAGGTTATTAGCATAGAGTTTAGCGAGGTTTGCATATCTCTTTGCTTACTGGTGCTTGCACGCATCAAGTGTTGTAAATCCGAGGCTTGTAGTCTTGCAAGACCCTCCAACCAAGTCTGTGAAGTGACCGCCGGTGTTTATGAGAGGGAGGAGATACCCTCAGCTAGTTGGCCAAAACTCTACCACATAGTGAAGACAGTAGGAAACATCCGAGAGGGGCGAGCGGAGATCGCTTGCTTGTGGGAAAGTCTTGTGGCCATCCACAGAATTAATCGACCAAGGGGCTTGGCCCTTGCGTGGGCATTCTCTTGAGAGGGGCTCCAACAATGAGAACTAATGAAAAGCTTGCGAGTATTTCGATACCTCAGTAAAAAAATCAACGTAACGGGAGTTTGCATTCTCTACGCTTTATACATTTCATATTGCACTTACTTTCTACATTTACCTTATCTAGACCTGCCATGCTTATATAGGTTTTCACTGTAACATTGAAACATTGCAACATCAAGTCGTATTTTGCAACATCCATCTAGAATATTGAAAAATGGCAACATCATGAAATCATTGCAACATTCTTCAGAAACATCACAAAAAAATCACAGAAAAATCGTTATTGAAACATCGTGAATCATTGTTGCAACAACAAAGCAAATCACGGCAACATGCAAACAATTCGATCTCCAGTCTGAGCTCCTCGTCTGGAAAGTCTAAAATATCTAATAATTTGATACATGAAAAATGTAGTGAAATATCTAATAATTTTAAACATGGTAATAATTTCAGTGACATAGAAATTATTTCGTCCATCCGTACAATCTCTAAATAATCTAAAGGCATTGTAAATTGAAGGATTGTAAAGCATTTTTGACCCCACACTGCAACACTTATAATTATTCAGACTGTGGCGCCAAAGACGATATCGGAGTATCGGACTAGTAGTCGCCGTACGTCGATCGTTGTCCTCCTCCTACTTCTTCTCCTTTTTGTTCCATCTCAATAGCAGCACCCACACCAAGGATCATTCCAACGTGCAAACCGAATGCAAAACCAATCGTACCAGATGCACCGATGAGAATTGCAAGGCCAACCGAGGTGACAACGCAGCTAGCAACTTCTGATACGACTCCTGATACGAGTTGCCACTTCTCGTTTCTTTTTTCTCTACACAGAATTAGTTCATGCATGCATGAAGGTCACCGCAAAGGTTAGGAATAATTCTGATCCGACAGAGTTAATTACTGGAGTAATTAAGGGGGATCGAGCTAGTTAATTAGATGGTGTGGGACACCTTTGCTCGGTAGCTGTTGACGACCAAAAATGGCATGTATGCTGATTTGGCTCAACAGCCAGTCTAACCGCCCGTAACAAGCGGTCTGACCGGCTGTACCCTGTAGCCGGTCTGGCAATGGGCCAGGCGGTCTGACCGCCTGTACAGCCAGTCTAGACCGCCTGTAGGAAAGTGTTCAAAATATGATTTTGACTCCACCATTGCGTAGGGCTCGTCGAGAAGGTCAAAATGCATATGTGGATCGCCTGATTTGGACTCCGGATGAGGGAGTTATGGCTCTGTAAAGGGTCAACCCCGGGCCGAGGCGGTTAGACCGCCTGTAGAGGAGGTCAGACCGCCTGTAGCAGTTTTAATCCGAATTAAAGTTGTATTTTGATGGGACTTCATTATGCAATTGACTCCACACGGGGCAAGACCTCCCCACCCTATATTATGAAGGGCTGTGGCCGATTGAGGACCTCTACCCAATCGTACAAACACATTTATCTTTACTTTTTATCTCAAACCCTAGCTTTTCCAACCCCCTCTTCTTCCTTCTTCGTCTCCATGGTGTTTTAGGACGTTCTAGGTGGCCTTGCCAATCTTAGAACAACCATAGGTTCGCCGCCTCCGACGGGGTCCCTCCCGAGGCGATGATCGTAGGCTTTCGCGGCGCCTCTGCCTACAGGCGGTCTGACCTCCTGTGACCGGCGGTCTGACCTCCTGTGACAGGCGGTCTCACCCCCTCTATAGGCAGTCTGACTCCCTGTACAGAAGTTCCGACGAGGAGATTCCGGCTACCGCGCGATCTAGCGCTTATCGTGTGTTGACCCAAAAAAGCGTTAACATAATTTGGCGACTCCGCTGGGGAAGAAAAATCTGGTTTTCATAACCGATCTATTCGACCCTAGCCCAATGGGATCCAAGATTGATCAAGACGATACCCCATCTTCTTCCTTCTTCGTCTCCATGGCGTTTTAGGACGTTCTAGGTGACCTTGCCGACCTTAGAACAACCCTAGGTTCGCCGCCTCCGACGGGGTCCCTCCCGAGGCGACGATCGTAGGCTTTTGCGGCGCCTCTGCCTACAGGCAGTATGACCCCCTGTGACGGGCGGTCTGACCACCTGTGACAGGCAGTCTGAACCCCCTGTACAGGCGGTCTGACTCCCTGTCCAGAAGTTCCGACGAGGAGATTCCGGCTACCGCGCGATCTAGCGCTTATCGTGTGTTGACCCGAAAAGGCGTCAACATATTTTGGCGACTCCGCTGGGGAAGAAGATCTGGTTTTTATAAGCGTTCTACTCAAACCTAGCCCGATGGGATCCAAGATCGTTCAAGATGATATCCCTCTAACATAGAAGATCTCGATGAGAAAGGACGCCAGAAGTATTTGATGGTTTTAGCACATCTCCAGAGCGAGTTCTTGAAGGGCTTCAAGAAGGATCAAGACACGGTCACACGCGTTCAGGAGTTTGTGATGCCATCCTTCAAGATGAGCTGCGATAAGATTGAGGTAATCGACACTGTAAGTTCATCTTCACAACCGTCTTCCCCTATTGATACGGTTATCCCGATTGTTGTTAATAGTATGCCTAGTCTTGATGAAGTCTCTGTACGTTTAGATCGACTAGAGATACTTAAAAATGGGAAATCGGTTCATAATAGTGATGTGCCTGTCATACCACGGTCTAATATTGATAATACGTTCTGTGGTATGTTACCTAATTCTTGTGATGGTCAGACTCCGCCGCTGATCCAGTTGCCCAGACCGAACATGGTCATTGCAATTGGATCAATGCTTACAGGCGGTCAGACCGCCGGCACAGTCGGTCATACCGCCTCAGCCGGTCAGACCGCCTGTACGGCCGGTCACATCCCCTCAGCGGCTGGTCAGACTAATCTTTCTAGTACTGTGACAGTTATTCCCGAATGGCTTACACCACTAGCCGTTATGCCAAATTCGGCTGCTGATAGCCGTGATGGTATGCTGGATGCAATCAATGCTACGTACGAAACAATGTTACAGGATTTAGCATCGGTTAAACAAGGTCAGGATGAAACCGTCTCTCAATATTTTAGAAGATTTAAAGAGATGAAAAACCGTTGCCTTAATTTATCAATTTCTGAGGTTAATCTTGCTCGATTCTGCTTTAGTGGATTAAAATCCTCTATTAGAGAGAAAATTGATAATTGTGATTATCATTCGGTTGCTCAAGTTCACATTAGAGCTGAAGTGGCTCAAGACCGAATGAATAAAGAAAAGGAGGGTCTTAAGTCATGTCGGTCTAATATGCATGCTATTGATGGTAAATCCGTTGTTTCGACCGATAATGATAATAATGTTAATATTGCTGAATTTACATGGCCTTCTAAAGTTGAAGCTTATTCTTGTTCATCTCTTAGGCCGGCTCATAAGAGTCGGCAAGAAGAATTGAAATTTACAGTTGATGTATCTAAATGTGATCGCATTTTTTATGAATTGCATAAACATGGATACATTAAGATTTCTCATGTTATACCTGCATTGGAAGAGTTGAAAAGGCATGCATATTGTAAATTTCATAATTCTTATTCGCATGCTATCAATGATTGCAATGTTTTCCGTCGGCAAGTTCAATCGGCTATAAATGAAGGCCGTTTGAGATTTCATGATATGCAGGTGGATAAAACTTCTTTCCCAGTCATTACCTTGGACTTGCAGCAACCTAAGGTTTTGATTCGGCCCCATCAAGTCGAATCGACCAAAGGGAAGAATGTGGTGGTGGGAGATGAAAGACCCACTTTGATAGGGAAGGAGTTGATCCATGAAGTGACATGTGAGATGTCTTCTGATAGAAAAGCGACATTGTGGGTGTAGAGTCCTAATGGACTAAACAACCCTGACGGGCCATCCTATGGGCCGGCCCAAGTACAAGACTTGACGTACAAGGCAAGGATTAGTCCTAGTCGGTTAGGATAAGCTGTATTAGGAAATTAGAGATAAACTTATAAGAGTTTTCTAACCTTATACGGTTTTCATGTAAGCCTATCCCCCGGCATATATAAGGGGAGATAGGGACCCCATTCATCGCATCTAATCAATACAAGACACATTATACAGGACGTAGGGTATTACGCACATTGTGGCCTGAACCTGTCTAAAATCGTCTCTTGTCACATTCGGCTCTAAATTCTCGACGACTTCTCCCTAAACCCTTCTATCGGGGCATCCCCTCGAGAACCTAGTCAACATACCTCGCCGACACTTTGGCGCCGTCCGTGGGGATACTACTCGTCGAGAACTCATTAAAGAGTCGATGGCATCCTTCAGCGCCCACATCGTCACCGAGTTCGAAGCAGGCGCTACGTTCATCTTCGGTTCCTGGGTTTGCATCGCAAACCAGGACGGCAAGCTCCAGCATGAACTGCGCGACGAGGCGGTTGCGTCAGCTCCGCCATCCGCGCAGATCACTCCGCGAGGATCGCGGAAAACTCCAAATTCCAACACGATCTTCGGATCGTATCCTACTCGGAGGAGTACATGGCGCCCGAAGCAGATTCAAGCTCGGGCCAACCACGTCGACCCGGGCCCTGTCAAGCGGCAGGATCGATCGACGTGTCCAAGACTCCCTGGCGGACTCCAGATCACCTCTGACTTCCACCAGGGTTCAACGATCAGGACCGTGGCGACAACCCCACGGGCGCCCAGGAACTCTAATTCCAGTTCCCATAGGACGTAGACTTCACCGCGTAGATCGTGCGCGCCTTAGTTTCCCTTCGGGTTAACAAATTCAGCCGCGACCTACCAGAGGCATCTGATGAAGAAGCCACATCAACCTCGCCAGGCCAACTCAGATCTTGTCATGACCACAACTCCCTCGGGGGTTATCGTCCATTGGCCTGACATGGATCCTGTTGTTGCTCTCCACGAAGCAAACGTACCCTCTATGGTACGGGATATTCTCCCTCTGCTTCCCTTCCAGGAAGGCAGAAGACTTTCTGTTATCACGGATAACAGACGACGCCCCGACCATCGATGGAGAAACAGACAGAGACCGAGAGCTCCGTATCGAGCGAAACCGCAACCGTGCCCTCAGATGTCGCCACATTCGGATGAAAAATCTCAATGGGGAGTTCGACAGAGAAGGCATATTCAAATCGCCTGCGGCCAACATCATGTTCGCGGTTAGCGTCTTCGAGGGGTTCCAAGCTACCCCTGATATCAATCTCGCCAAGGCTCGCCTAGAAGCCGCAGCAGTCATGGTTGATCGCCTGGACGGAGGCCGCTCCGCCTCCAGGAGCAAGACTTCTTCGCACCACCGAACACCGTCAGCTAGGCGTCAGAGCAGCTATTACGGTAGCTCCGCCGCAAAAACAAAGGATACGACCAGGCCTCGCGAGGAACCCCCTAGGCCTCGCGGGGAACCTCCCAGACATCGCGAAGAACCCGTCCGGCTCGTTCTCACATCGCCCAGGACGATGCCCGCAGTGAGATCATCCGGATCCGGGAGGGGAAAGCTACATCCCATGTCGCGGATTCTGCGGGGAGATACGACATCCCCAATCCTGACGCCCTGCCATGCTATACACGCGCTATCCGTGTCAGCTCCTTTCCTCGAAAGTTCAGGCCGTCAGGCGTCACCAACTTCGACGGAAAGCAAGACCCCAACATCTGGCTACGCAGATACTCTTCGGCAATTGAGGCAGCGGGAGGCGATGACATCTCCAAGATGTTGTACTTTCCTGTTGCGATGGAGCAAGGTCCACTCACCTGGCTTGAATCCCTTCGCCCAGACTCCATCGACAGCAGGCACGCGCTCAAGAAGGCTTTCGTCTCCAACTACCAGGGTTCTTTCGAGCGCCTTGGCAGCAAATATGAACTCCGAGCGTGCAAGCAGAAGCCAGATGAGTCCCTGCGCGACTACAACCGGCGATTCTTCGCCATAAAAGCATCATGCGTCCCCATCCCCGACTCGGAGGTCATCGACTACTTTCAAGAGGGGATGACCAATCGCAATCTCTTTCGTGACTTCGCTCACAATCGTCCTCACGACCTAGAGGAATTTTGTGCGATGGTGGCCAACTGGATGGACACCGACGATCAAGAATGGGAGCGTTATGGCAAACGCCCCGTTAACACTGGGCGAGGGCATCAGGAAGACCACAAGGATCAGCCGCGCGACTCCTTCAAGCGCAACGGCAACAACCCACGGAAGCGACCAAACAACACGCTCGCAACCGTCCAGACTGTTCGCGCCGCCCAGTCCGCGCAACAAAGAAGGGAAGAATTCAACAGACTCCTCAAGAAGCGCTGCCCGTACCATCCAGATAGCAAGCACACCATGGGCGAATGCTGGCTCCTACTGGAAACCTTCAGCAAGCCCTCCAAGAAAAAGAAGACGGATGCAGACGGAGAAGACAAGCACGACAAGGGAGATGGCGGTTTTCCAGACGTCACCAACACTGTCAATGTCATCTTCAGAGGCATGGCAGTCAGCGACACCTCGCGCAATCGCAAAAACGCACGGCGCGAGGCCTACGCAGCAGAACCAGCGGTGGTCACACCTCTGTGGTGGTCAGACACCCCCATTACTTGGTCCAGAGAAGATCAATGGGCGGAGATCACCTGTCCCGGGCAATATCCTCTCGTCCTAGAAACTGTGGTGGCAAATAGCAAGCTCACCAAGGTCCTGATTGATGGAGGCAGCGGGCTCAACCTCATCTTCACCAAGACTCTGAAGCATATGGGGCTCGACACAAGCAAGCTGCAGCCAGCCGATACCCCCTTCTACGGCATTGTACCCGGGAAGGCCGCGATCCCCCTTGGGCAAATCACCTTGCCCGTCACGTACGGTACTGCATCCAACTACCGTACTGAGTTCATCAAGTTCGAAGTTGCGGACTTCGAAACATCATACCACGCCATCCTCGGGCGCCCAGCGCTGGCCAAATTCATGGCCATCCATCACTACACGTACCTGGTGTTGAAGATGCCAGGACCTCACGGCGTTCTTTCCATTCGCGGTGACATCAAGCGCTCTTACGTCTGCGACAAAGAGGCAGTGGAGTGCGCTGTCAGAGCCGCATCCACCATTGATCGCCAAGAGCTCCACCCCCTGGCAGCTACCGTCATTGATAGAGATGGAGATGCCCCGACGCAGAAAAAGATGCGAGCCATCAAGCCTGTGGATAAAGTTGCCACGAAGACAGTCGATCTCCAGACAGGAGATCCAACGAAGACGGCGGTGATTGGCTCCACCCTTACTCCAGCATAGGAAAGCGCGCTCGTCAACTTCCTACGGGCCCAGGCTGACATCTTTGCCACGAAGCCTTCTGACATGCCTGGAGTTCCCAGAGAGTTGGTCGAGGACAAGCTGGACCTCAATGAGGGCGCGAAGCCTAAAAAGCAGCGCCTCCGAAGATTTGCCACCGAGCGTCGGGAAGCGATCAAGAAAGAGCTAGCTAAGTTATTAGCAGCCGGCTTCATTAAAGAAGTCCTCTATTCGGATTGGTTAGCCAATCCGGTTCTTGTAAGAAAAAAGAATTCTAATGAATGGAGAATGTGTGTTGATTATACTGATCTCAACAAACATTGTAAAAAGGATCCCTTCGGGCTTCCTCGCATTGATCAAGTCATCAATAGCACCGCCGGGTGCACCCTTCTCTGTTTCCTCGATTGTTACTCAGGATATCATCAGATATCTCTGAAAGAAGAGGATCAGATTAAAACCTCATTTATCACGCCATATGGCACGTATTGTTATTCAACCATGCCTTTTGGTTTGAAAAATGCAGGTGCCACATATCAGCGGGTGATACAGGGTTGTCTTCAAGACCAACTCCACAGAAACGTCGAGGCGTACGTTGACGATGTGGTCATCAAGACAAGAAATCCCGAGGATCTAATCGCCAATCTCACCGAGACGTTCGACAACTTACGCAAATGGCGTTGGAAGCTTAACCTCGCCAAGTGTGTTTTCGGCGTTCCGTCAGGAAAGCTCCTCGGGTTCATTGTCAGCGAACGCGACATCGAGGCTAATCCAGAGAAGATAGCGACAATCATGGAACGTCATGACGCTTACGGGCTGCATGGCTGCACTCAACCACTTCATCTCTAAACTTGGAGAACGTGGGACTGAGTTCTTCAAGCTCCTCAAGAAGCAGGACAGATTTCAGTGGACACAGGAGGCTCAAGACGCCTTTGACAAGCTCAAATTGTTCCTGACTACTCCACCTGTGCTCACTGCGCCACTCCCGGGCGAAGAACTCTTGCTCTATATCTCAGCAACCACCCACGTCGTTAGCGCTGCTATTGTTGTTGAACGCGATGAGGAAGGTCATCTCCAGAAGATTCAACGGCCTGTATACTTTGTGAGCGAAGTCCTTTCGGACTCCAAATCAAGGTATCCTCAAGTTCAAAAGATTCTATACACAGTCGTAATGACATCCAGGAAATTGCGGCACTACTTCGATTCCTACAAGATCATTGTGGTTACCGAATATCCTATTGGCGAAATTCTCCATAACCAAGATGCTACAGGCCGTATCGCCAAGTGGGTTGTCGAGCTCGGAACCTACAGCATAGAGTTCCGTTCTCGCACGGCCATGAAGTCTCAAGTCATTACTGATTTCATAACAGAATGGACTGAGCACAATCTCCCCGTTGTCACCGTCAAGCCTGAGCACTGGATCATGTATTTCGACGGCTCCCTCAAGTTGGAAGGTGGCGGCGCTGGAGTTCTGTTGATTTCACCTCGAGGAGATCAACTCAAGTACGTTCTGCTGATTCGGTTCACCGTCTCCAACAACGCTGCAGAATACGAAGCACTTCTTCACGGGCTGAAGATGGCTATCACCCTCAATATCAAGCGCCTACTGGTATATGGGGATTCAATGCTGGTCATCAAACAAGTCAACAAGGATTAGAATCGAAACCATGAGAATATGGATGCGTACTGTGAAGAAGTTCGCAAGTTGGAGAAGCACTTTCTCGGCATTGAATTTTATCATGTCGAGAGATATTACAACGTTGCTGCAGACGTCTTATCTAAACTGGGTTCTTCCAGAGTAGAGGTACCCAGTGGTGTGTTCGTTAATGAGCTCTCCAAGCCATTTATTCCTGCAGCAGCCCTTATCGACGCTACAACTTCAACTCTTGAGGTTATGCTCATCAACGCCACCTGGAGTGCACCAATTATAGATTACATCTTGCACGACAAACTTCCTACCGAGAAGGCAGAAGCTCAGCAAATTGTTCATCGCAGCAAGTCCTATATTATAATTGGAGACACACTATACCGGCGTGGCGCACGCTCTGGCGCATTGATGAAGTGTGTCTCACAGCAAGAGGGAATCAGTATCCTAGAGGAAATTCACGCGGGTGAATGTGCAATCACGAAGCTTCCCGTACCATCATGGGCAAAGCCTTCCGCGCCGGGTTCTATTGGCCTTCGGCTTTGCACGATGCAGAAGAAATTGTTCGTCACTACAAGGGTTGTCAATATTTCACTCATCATTCACATCAGCCTGCGCATAAGATCAAATTGATACCTCCGTCATGGCCTTTCGCATGCTGGGGGCTTGACATGATTGGGAAACTATCCAGAGCACCTGGTGGATTTGAGTATTGCTTCGTTGCAATTGATAAATTTTCGAAGTGGATAGAAATCTTCCCGGTTGTCAAACCAACCTCTGAGAAAGCAGTCCAATTCCTTCAAGAATTGATAAATCTTCGCTTCGGGATACAACATCAAATCATTACAGATTTGGGTACTACCTTCACAGGCAGCAAGTTCTGGGATTACTATGAAGATCACAGCATCGAGGTATGCTATGCCTCTGTTGCTCATCCTCGCACCAATGGTCAAGTAGAAAGAGCCAAGGGCATGTTACTCGATGGACTTAAAGCTCGCATGGACCGAACCTTGAAGAAAGCTGAAGGCCGGTGGATGAAAGAACTCTACCCGGTTGTCTGGGGCCTACGATCTCAACCCAGCAAAGCTATAGGGCAATCTACCTTCTTCTTGGTATACGGATCTGAGGCCATCCTACCTGTTGATGTCATGCATGGCGCTCCTCGCGTTGAGGAATTCAGAGAAGCCATGGCGGATGAACAACGGACGATTGAGGTTGATACGACTGAAGAAGCACGACTGGCAGCTTTGTTACACAATGCTGCGTATCTTCAGGGTATTCGCCGATTCCATGACAAAAATGTGAAGACGAGGTTGTTCCAGATAGGAGAACTGGTGCTTCGACGGATCTAGAATACAGCTGGTCACACAAAGCTCACTTCGCCTTGGGATGGTCCATTCATTGTCTCCAAGGTCCTCAAGCCAGGCACATACAGACTTCAAACAGAAGATGGTATTGATTTACCAAACCCCTGGAATATAGAACATCTACGCAAATTCTACGCGTAGCTCCTTCATTGTAACATTGCTTCGGCAACACATGAACTGATTGCTTCGGCATCATGAGTTCTTTCGTACCGTTGTTTCGGCAACGAGCTATAATTCAATAAATTTCCCTTTACTGGGTTATTTATACTACTCCATCCTTGTGACATCGTTTGAAATTTCTGTGTGTTATTTTTTAGACACGGAAAGTCTTCTTTTCATGCATTCGGAGTAAATATATGAGGTCTGTCCGGGTTCCTTCGGGGCTGTTAACGGATTTGTTCATAAATTTTTGCTACTTCGTGATAGTTTTCAGTTTAAAGCTGCCGCTACGTGGGTCTTACTGGGTTCTTGTAATACGAACCGCAGACAGTTTGTTCCCAAGTATCCTTTCAGGGTACATTTATTTCAAAGATAGCCTATGCTATAAGAAATCTCCCTGGGTTCCCTCGGGTCCTTAACAGGGTTGTTTTTCGACAGTTAAAATTTACGCAACACACGTATATTTTGACTAAGTCCTGGTCATCGACATAGAGATATCCAAGGGTTCTTAGAAATTCTTGGATTGTTCTTCAAACATGGAAATATTAACATTTCACTGCATAAAACTTATATTACAAGAATGCTTGTTCAAATTACAACCTAAGGCTCTGCGCAATTGCCTCGGCAACTGGCTCGGCCTCTTGTTTCAGGTCCCTGAAGGCGGCTTCAGTACAATTTGGCTTTGCGCCTTCTACAAGCTTGCCTATGTCTACTTCAGGGTACCTAGATTTGATTACAGCAAGGACATGCACAAGACAGGCTTTGGATGATCTCTTGATATAAGCCTTCAATTGTCGAGGCATGGAAGCTACTTCAGGATTGCGGAGCTGCAGGGTCCCCTAGGACCAAAGCCTTCACCACCGGATTCGTAGCCTTCTCTAGCAATGAAATCCACTTCAGGGCTTCGGTTAATCCGACTTCTTCATTTGTTGCATAGCTTCCTCAAGCTCCGACATCCTCTTGGTCGCCTGTTCAAGCTTCTCGTCCAGCGTCTGCTTGTCTGCGAGATTCTTCCGCAGCTGGACGAGTTCTTCGGATAGCTGCTTTTTTTCTTCGCGAGCGTCTTCAAGATCCTTGGCAGCCTTCTTTTGCTGCTCAATGACCTGAAGCAACTACAAGTCAGCATCCTTGCATTGTTGGACTGCAACTCTGAGCTGCTCCTTGATGATATCGTGCTCTGCAGAGAGAGTCTTCAACGCTTCCTCATGGCGGTTAGCCAAGTTTGACCAATCCGTCATCTTGCTCTGGGCTGTTGTCAACTGTTGTTGAACCCCTGATCACACAAGACAATGACAGAGTTGTTATACCACACATGCAAGGGATACTTTATTACAAGACTTTGGCAGTGAAAGAGTACCTTTGAGCTCTGTTTTCACTGCGCTGAGTTTCTTCTTCATGTCCTCCTTCTCTGCGGCCAACTCCTTGGTCCGCAGGTGCAAGGTACGGATCACGTTGGCATCTTCCGCCTCCTGAAGTTTGCGGTCTTTGCGCTCGCGCTCCAGTTCCTTTTGGAGGCGGTCCGCCTTGGCGTGCATCAATTAGATATTGTGGATGTACTCCGTCTTCTTCCTCGATGCTTCACCGACGGCCTGCAGAAATATTGTTAAGAGATATATTCACAGGGACAACAAGTACAGGGTTGTTTTCCATACCTTGAAGTACGCCACTGCCCTCTCGGCGTGATACAGACCCCTGTCAATATGCTCTTCATCCTCCTCCGCGTCCAAGATGTACTCGAAGGTCTACGGATTTGGATTCAACATTGGATCGTAGCTTCCGATGCGGAAGCTACCGATCTCCTCTTCAGCTCCAGTACCCTTGGGTACTCTGGGGATATCTTCAATTGTTTGCTCTTGGGCTGATGTCTCGGCTTGTTTACCCCTCGAGCACTCCGCCTCTGGAACAGCTTTCGCCCCGACTTGGGATGTCTCCATGACGCTCGGGGGCTCAGCAGTGTTCTGGTCACGGCGTTCCACTTCAGTTTCTTCAATTACCGCCTGCGTGACCAGTTGCTCGATGTCCGCCAGAACCTCAGCAGTTGTCTCTTCAACTTGTGCTTCTACTAGTACTGGTGGACTTGATGACGCGGCTGGTTGAACCTCTGGCAGGGTTGTTTCTGGAATTTCCCTGGGTTCTTCGGGCACTGTGGCCTTTGGCTCTACAGCCGCATGATCGATAGCTGGCTCTTCCCTGGCTGTTGATGGAGTTTCTTGAACCCTGCATCAATAACTTCATAAGTCACCATAGAGTGTTATGAATGTACAATTTGTAACCTATAACAAGATTTACAGAGTATTTACATGGTAGAAGGCCGCATCGGGATTTCCGGCTCTCCCAAGGTGAATTCCTCTTCAGCCTCCTGCTCCGACGCCGATGGACCAGCTGGGAAGGGTTCTTCTACCACTGGTACTGAACTTGCAAAGGGCGTGGAGACAGCGTTGTAGATGTTATGAATGATTTCTTCTTCTGATAGAGGTAGCTGGGCAATGCCGCTTTGTTATGATCGGCTGGTTCCGATCTCACCGATGGCTATCCCCACAGAAGATGGCATCTTTGGCTGTGGGGATATCTTCGTCTTCTCCTCCGGGATGACCCTTATCCGAGGCTTGGGTAGGGTCCTTGCTCTCTTGGGCACAGGCGCATTCAACTTCGATGATGCAGCCCTCTTTGACCCTTCACCTCTCTTGGAGGTTGCCCCTACGTTGGTCCGGGGTTCTTCAGATACCTGCTGTTCAATTTGTGCATGTGGCTCGTCAGGCTCTTCAGAAGCAGGTGCATTCTCAGTACGACGCTTGTGTTGGCGCACCTGATCCCTTACCCCTGGATCCACACAGCGAGCCAACAGGGTTTCTTCTTCCGCATTGGTTGGATCCAGGGGAGGCAGCGTATAGTGATCGCCGGGCTTCATACTGTTATATACATGGAATTAGTTAATACTATACTTTCAAGACGAAGACAAAGTATTGATTTTCAGATATGGTTCATACCTCGGGTGTCATGGTGACTGCAGAAACTTCCATTATCTCTGGAAATTTTTCATCACTGATGACCAGATACTTCTTCAACAGTTGTATGATTCTCTTATCGGGCATGTCCCCGGTGGCATTCCATGAGGGATCGGTTTCTCCGGAGTAAGAGTACCCTGGATTGCAGCGTTGTTTGCACGGATGGATCCTCCTCAACAGAAATGACCGATATACCATGGCTCCGGTCAGCCCTTGTGCCTTCAGGTCCCTGATCATATTCAGCAGCTCTGGAATCTGCATGGCTTGATTGATTCCAACGGTTTCGCTCCAGAACGGCTTCATCACTGGAGGATTCCCTGAGCGGCTGGGCAGTTGAGGTTGATGGTTCCATACATAAAACCACTCCTTTTGCCAGTCTTTCAGGCTCTCCTTGGTTGCATAATCCAGGTACACTGGCTTCATGCCCTGACGGAACTGGATTACAACTTTCCCCACCACTTGCGATGGTCCGCTTGAGGTCTTCACTCTGAATATATGGCGGAACAAGGCAAAGTGCGGGTCTATTCCGAGGAATACCTGACATAGGTGGATGTAAATGGACAGATTCAGAATAGATTTGGGATTCAAGTGACACAACTCAATCCCATAGAACTGTAACACTCGACGGAAGAAGTCACAAGTTGGCAAACCGAAACCAACTTCATAAAAAGCCTTCCATACCGTGAGCTCCTTGGTTTCTTCAGTAGGGTACTCATGCCCATGAGCGCATCTCCACCGACTGATCTCTTGGGTTGCCAGGAAACCATCTGCTTCCAGATTCTTGATATATTTCTCCTTTAGTATACTGGTTGGCCAGTCACTGATTGGATCTTCCATGCATGGAATGTCTCCACCAGGTGCCGCTTCATCGGTCGTTACGACTTCCTTCATGGCTTCCGCCTTCCTCTTTGCGCTCTTGCTGTGGCTGGATCCTTCACCACCGGCCATTGTAGTCTCTAGAGGCTTGGCTTGGATGGGATTAGGGCTCGAGGAGGTTGCGGAAGTGTGTGCGCAGTCTTAGGATTGCTAGCAGAGCAACTGTCGCTAAACCTAGATCTGTTTCGCAAAAGGCGTGCGGATAAAAGGGACGCGAACGGTTTATATTGACTTTTCGAATCGTTACTTCGGTACTTTTCAATTTTGGTCCTTCCTTGATCCTATATTTGAATTCGTCCAAATTTAGGCTCGGGGGCTGCGAGAATATTTTTAGGAAATATATTTCTGAAATTTTTTGGCTTTAATTGGTAAATTCATTAGGAGTTCTAAAAGAACTAATTGATTCTGCGGGGGGATACGACATCCCCAATCCCGACTTCGGAACCAATGGCATCCACACAGATTATGACGGGACTTCGGAAATTGATTCTCTTTGGGTTCGGACTTCGTTTCACCTGGACTGCAGCCGTCTGGACCTGTTCTACCACAGGCGGTCAGACCGGCTGCAGCAGGCGGTCAGACCGGCCTACACCATGGTCGTCCAAAGACGCTGAAAACGAAGCATTCAGAGGTTGGAGCTTCGAAAGTGAGTTTGGCTAATGATAGAGAACATGGTATAAAGCCAAAGGTCACATTCGATATGCTTCTCGACAAGTACTCCAAGCAAAAGGCCGTTCCAAGCGATCGGTCATTAAAAAAAGAAGTGAGATCACCTGAAGGTGGATCTTTCAAGCCAGTGCAGCGTCATCATGTGCCTTGGAAGTTAAGTCCGATATCGGATGACAATGGTGTGATGTGGGTGCCGTATCAGTCGGTGTCACAACATTCTTTGCATTCTGGATGGAGGGAACCAAGAAGACATGTTCTGGACAGGATTGCACTACCCGTTCGTGACTGTTTGGCTGTTTGTCAATCTGGTCAAGGGCATCGGGCCCAGGCGGTCAGACCGCTTGTTACCAACGGTCTAGACCGGCAGTCCAAGAAGAAGAAGACACCTCCTCTAAAACAGGTGTATCGGCCTAAGAAGATTGAGGAGAAAGTTCAGGAGAAGAATATGGACACAGTGAAGGCTACTACACTTGATGGAGACAAAAGACCGATTGTTTTAGACAATCTGGTTAAGATGTCTATGTCAGAAACTCCCACTGCTAGTGGTCATGAGGTTAGCCGCAATGAGTTTAACTTTCTTCCTAGATGGTGTCCTCCAGGTTTGACTCGTATGCAGAGAAGGAAACTTCAAAGGCTGCGTCTTCAGGAGAGAAAGAAGCAAGAGCCAGAGAAGCAAGAGCTTTTCAACAAGCGTAGACTTACGTTTTCTCAGAAGAAGGAGTGGAGAGTCAAAAAGAACGATCAGCCGAGGCCAGCAGTACAGGCGGTCCAACCGGTTGTACAGGCGGTCCAGACCGCCAGTTCTACAAAGTCGATCGAGCAGGCGGTCAGACCGCCTGCACAGCCGGTCAGACCGGTTGAGGCAGAGATACTGCCGGATGATGTTTCTTCTGCTCGCATGGTTTGTGATGACGAGTTGACATCGGTTCCCAGTGTTGAGGACGATGAACAACTTGTTGATTACAGTTCGTCACCAGAGCATATGGATTGGGATGCTAATGTCCCATACTTGGGTGATTATATTCTTATGGAGGAAGATCCTGATCATCCTGATTTTGATCCTGAGGAAGTTATGTAGGTGTTCTTACTCCTTACTTCGGTCGAAGGATGATGCTGAATTTACTCGGGGGGCAAAACAGCAAGGAGCCTTTGAGCGTTATTGGAGCTGTTTTGATTCAGAAGACCGAAGGGAAGGATTTTATTATTGCATATACAAGTAGAATATTATTGGACGCCGAAATGAGAGAAGAGAATCTTAGAGCTAATGTGTTGGCACAGCAAGCATCAGGCTATAATATTCAGAAAAGAAATTTTCGAGAAAAGAAGCCGATGTTTTGCGAAGCCGACATGCTTGCTCTAGGACAGGCGGTCCAACCGACTGGTGCAGCCGGTCTAACCAGCCTGGCCGGTCTAACCGCCATGACAAGCGGTCTGACCGCTTGTGCCTCTGAAAGACCGATTCGGCTGTGGATGCCTCTCAATCTGTTGAGGCCGATGTTGGTATTTTGGAGGAAGCCTCTGGTGGTATTTGCAGGATACTAGCAGGTCAATGGATTGAAAAGTCCGACGATGGGCTTTCAAGTTTGCTTTGGTTGATAGTGAACTATATCGTCGGACCGCGGATGGTTTGCTCTTAAAGTGTTTATATCCTGATCAAGCTAGGTTGGTTATGACAGAGGTTCATGAAGAAATTTATGGTGCGCAACAATCGGCTCGCATGATGAAGTGGCTCCTTAAGCGGGTTTACTATTATTGGTTTACAATAATTGCCGATTGTTTTTGTTACTATAAAAGAGGTGATTGAGTTTATTATCGAGCATGTTATACATGGATTTGGGATTTGTTTGCCAATGAACATCATTCATATCTAAGGAGGTACGTGAGTTCGTTGAATCCAATGGTATTAAATTGCTCAATTCATCTCCATATTATGCTCAAGCTAATGGTGAAGTTGAGTTTAGCAATAATACATGTTTTTAGACATGGTTCTGCCAAAGTTACTCCGTATGAGTTTGTCTATGGTCAAGAAGTCCTTTGAGTGACCGGCAAGCGTTTGGAGGCTTTGGAGCAGGTCTAAAAAAGATAGCTCGAGTATGTAATAAGAAGGCAAAGGTAATATCCTTTCAAGTTGATGATTGCATGAATTTCAGTTGCCAAGGGCATTTGAAGGTGTTATCCAAGTGTTTGGCAAAGTGTTTGAAAGGATTTGGCTGATATGTTGATATTGCCCTTAGAACAAAATGGCCGACAATAGAGGGTCGCCCTTAGACTGAATTAATGTTTCTTGATACGCAAGTTTTACCAAGAAACAGGGGGGCATATGTTGACGACCAAAAATGGCATGAATGCCGATCTGGCTCAACAGCCGGTCTAACCGCCTGTAACAAGCGGTCTGACCGGCTGTACCTTGTAGCCGGTCTGGCAATGGGCCAGGCGGTCTGACCGCCTGTACAGCCGGTCTAGACCGCCTGTAGGAAAGTGTTCAAAATATGATTTTGACTCCACCATTGCGTAGGGCTCGTCGAGAAGGTCAAAATGCATATGTGGATTGCCTGATTTGGCCTCCGGATGAGGGAGTTATAGCTCTCAAGGGGCCCAGGCGGTGAGACCGACTGTACAGGAGGTCAGACCGCCTGTAGCAGTTCTAATCCGAATTAGAGTTATATTTTGATGGGACTTCATTATGGAATTGACTCCCCACGGGGCAAGACCTCCCCTGCCTATATTATGAAGGGCCGTGGCCGATTGAGAACCTCTACCCAATCGTACAAACATATTTATCTTTACTTTTTATCTCAAACCCTAGCTTTTCCAACCCCCTCTTCTTCCTTCTTCGTCTCTATGGCATTTTAGGACGTTCTAGGTGGCCTTGCCGACCTTAGAACAACCCTAGGTTCGCCGCCTCCGACGGGGTCCCTCCCGAGGTGACGATCGTAGGCTTTCGCGGCGCCTCTGCCTACAGGCGGTCTGACCCCTGTGACGGGCGGTCTGACCTCTTGTGACAGGCGGTCTAACCCCCTGTCCAGAAGTTTCGACGAGGAGATTCCGGCTACCGCGCGATCTAGCGCTTATCGTGTGTTGACCCGAAAAGGCGTCAACAGTAGCTTTTAACTGCTCCTCGTGCCATCGGTTAAGCTCCTCTCTCGTCCGGTCCCTAGTAGCTTTTGACTGCTCTTGCCATCGGTTAAGCTCCTCTTCCCAGTAGTCCCTAGTAGGGCGCCTATCCTGCTAGGGTTAATAGTTGAAGAATTAAACGCAGATGTGATTGCAATGCGTCAGCATGCATGAGGTTAAAACTAGTTATTACATATCTTGAGGGGATCGAAAATATAATTATTTGGTAACAGATGAAAGGTACGGACTAGTATCTAATTAGTAGTACACATATATAGTCACTACCACAAGTAATTAAGGATCAGGGCTTGGCGTGGTTATTAACAGTGGAGCAATATAATGTGTATACCTGATGATGGGAGGAATTAAGGGTGTGTTTTGTTGGTTGTACCATTTGATTCATGTATGGAACGGTATAAAATAATGATGATTCTTTTGTTTGGTTGGATGAATTGTACCAACTCATCCAGGATGGAACTATCCCACCTAATACAATGTTATCCTAGTTGGAGAGAACCAAGTGGTACAAGCAATTTTGTTAAACCATCTCATTCAGGATCATCCATTCATGCATCATATGGTGCATGCAACAAAAACACCCTAAAAGCCGCGATCTCGTCGCCGGCGCCGCTGACCACGCGCGCGGCGGTGCTGATGGCAGACGGGGGTACGGCAGCCGACACCGAGGCACGCCAAGAGTCCTGGCAAGCTGCCGCAGCGCCATATATGTATGTATACGCTGAAGATAAGACGACAAGAAGACGATGGCGTGGGCGCGGCTAGGGCTGGTTTCTTCTTGCTTTTCTTTTTCGGAATTCCTACCCCACCACTACAAGAGTAAATTTTTATTTGCTCATCAACCGATTTTTTTTTTATCGAGGGCCGTCGTTTCTGTCTTGGTTTCCTTGAGGCACACGGTTGTGATGGTGTTCGTGGGCCGTTTGTATTTGTTTTGCCGTGCTCGTGTGGGCCTATTGTATTTGTTTTGTTATGTGTTCTCAGAGTTTAGATTAGCCTCCTTGTTACTGTCAGCTTATTCTTTGTTACTGTCAACATGCTCCAGGAGACCAGAGGTGTTAATATGATCACCCTCTTCTTCTTGGTGTGTCACGGTTCCTACATAAAGCAGGATAGATAGGAAACTTGATTTCTTCCTAAATTGATCATGAGATAATTAAAAAAAGGCACCTCGAACAGAGTATCTACTAAGAAGACCTTGTCCAAAGGCGAGTCAAACTGACGATATACAACATCATCATGTGGGTCCAACATAAAAGACTATAATATTCCATATTTTCTCTCCTTGTCATTTGTTTATAGCAGCACATGTGAGAGAGAAGATGAGAGCCAGTATTGGGACTTGTCAAGGGCTTAGCTCTTCTCTCCACGTTAGCTCATAGAAATTCTGCTTCTCTTTCTTCTTTCTTCTATGTGGCAAAAAGTGCTAGCTCTTAGACTCCTGTTGGAGGAGGTCTAATCTACTAAAATGACAGTGTTTCCTTTGCACTGGTATGAATGACTAGGCGCGTGCCAATGTCTCTGTCTGTTACTGTTACTGCTAGCGTATACGTAGTAAAATAAAATAACCAGAGCAATCTACGAGTGCGATGTGATCCACTCCTACGTCGCTGACAGACAGCGTTGCGTGTGGCCCACTCAGATCAGGTTCGCTGTGTCGGTCGGCCTCACCGCCTCAGTCCGACGCCGACGCGACGACGGTGCTATATAGCCAGGAAAAAAAAAAGCCAAAAGCCAAGCGTCCCCATTGAGCGCGCACGTCAGGTGTGACGACGCCACTCGCCTCCCCCGGGCCCACCCCTCCGTCGTGTGGTGACTCGCCGACGGCGACGGCGGTCGCTGCCGGAAAGAAAAGGTGGCATGCACGGCGCGGTGGTATCTGAATTGGGACTACCAGGACGTACGCATAACATAGCCGCCCACGGACGCCAAATTAACACACACGGACGCGTGGTAGTCCGGAGAGAGAGACCCTGACGCGTGAGTGATGGCAGCACAAGAATACAAGATCCGGAGAGGAGGAGACGCGTAGGTTCGGCCGAACCTGACCCAGAGATGTTCCGGTGCATTGCACTGCACGCGTCACTCAGATTCGGATGGGATATACACGTGCCACAATGCAATTGTTGACGTACGTGCTTCGATCCTTTTTCCCACGTGTAACTAGTGTGGATTGATGCTCTCCACCTGTGACAACAATGGCCAATATATAATGGGGGGCATTCGAATAGTTCGGGTCCGGCAGAGAGTAGTAGCCCAGTACCTGTAGATCAGAGACGCCGGCGGCCGATCACTGGCACTGCAAAACAACAGTAATAGGGACAGCAATGTGCAAACTCTGGCAACCCATTCAGACATATATGATCCAGAACGCAGCCGTTACATAACGAAGCAGCAGGTTCAGTCGCTACGCAAGTCTGTGGAGTTTTGACCTTACCAGCTCTACTAGTACAATACTATACTCTCGTCATCACAGAAAAGCATATCGGCCTCTCGGATGTCAAAGCATCATGGAGTCCTGGACTACACTATCTGGAGTCCTGGACTTCTGTGTCATGCCACCCATGTCACACGTGACATCCCAATACGGGAATCACAACACAGAACTAGCCTACAATGATGCTGATTCTTCTGCCCTACCAGATGTTTTCTCCTTGCGCTTGATGCATAGAGAGGTGGAAAATCAGAGCTCTGGAAGCGTCCAAATGTGCACTAGACATGGTGTTTTCAGCTATTGATCCCCTGTGTTGAAGATCTCGTCAGATTCCATGGGAGATGACCAGTAGTGCAGCAGGGCTTCCACGGTCAGCCGCCTTGTGGCGCTCAGCATCGATATGAAAAAGCGACAGCCATCAATCTTGTATTCTTCAAGTGGGTTTCTATGCCCAAAGCTCCGGACATTCACCTAGCATTAGTACGAAATGCAGTCAATACTAGAGTATTTAGAATAACAGATCAGATGATGATTAAGGTCCTTGATTTGTTCTCCTTTTAAGATTTAATTGAAAAGGGCGTGTTCTGGGAAAAGAAAAGGCAGAGGTAACCCAAAGGCAACACATCTATGGGTTGAACTTACTGCAGAACTAAGTTTGTTCATGTTCACCAAATGGTCCTTCCATAAAGCATCCAGAGTCTTCAACAGCACTTCCCTCTGCAGTTAAGCAGAGGTGAAGATGTTTCAAAAAGACGATCGAATATGCTATGTAATTTCAGAAGAAAAAAAAGTTGATAGTACCCAAATTGACAGAGCTGAAGATGTTTAAAAAGATCTAATATGTTATATATAAATTCACAAGAGAATCAAACCTCGATTCCACTTATATATGCGTCATCGTAACGGGACTCTTCCACGGCATTCAGATAGGTAGCTATTAGAACATCCCCAAAATATTTGCGAAGCAGATTGGCAGTGTTTGTATATCTCCCTTTCCTGGATTATTTAATACAAAAAAGAAACGACAGATAACAATCAAATCAATAAATATTGTTACGAATGCCATATTATGTCAACAATTACATATATAAGCCTTATATAGCAACATACTTTGATGTATCATCAACACAAATGCCAAACCACCGCATTATAGAAGATGTTTTCTTTTGGATTCCTCTGAATGAATCAGGTGGCACTGGCATGTTTGGAAGAGCAAAACTATCAGCCTTAACAGACCCACAACCATGCATTTGTTGGAGTGCTGATTGTATATTTTCCTCTTTGATGTCCTCAAATGATTCTGCAGAGCATTTTAGAAATTAGAAGATCCATCACATGAGGACATCTACTGATATAATTTGTGCAAATTACCACTCAGTAACTTCCCCCCTAGACTGACAAATTCATCCAAAAGCTTTGCCAGATTCCATGTCTTCGGAGGCTGAAAGGAACATATAACTGTGACAACTGGTGTGGCACCAAAACTGAATAGTTCTTAGAAATAAACTTAGGAATCAAGACACAGCAACTACCTTTTGGGGATCAATATTTTGCAAAACAATTTCATCAGCTATTGCTTGCATGTACCTAATAGCATTGAAATTAAAAGCATTAGGAATGTCACCACAAAAAAAAAAGTGGAAACATCTCACATACTGAGAACGAAAATGTGACTACCCACATAATGATTAAAGTAAAAGACGACCATTATTTCAAAATAAAACGTAGATCATTAGCAAAATGGGATGGCAGGGGTTCTACCTTTCCTAAAATGATAACATATTGAGTGTGTAAAGTAAGATGGATTCTTAATCCTTTCTACTCCGCAATTTTGTTAAAAAAATTGTTAATAGCTTCATGCAAAAGTCAAAAGTAAACTTACTGGAAAATTTGTTTGCTGCAGCTTTCAGAGTCACCAGATAATATCACCTGCCTAAGGTTGTATACATGCTTTCTTTGGACCTATCAAAGTTGTAAATACAAATAGCCATCAATAATTGTGATGCCACTATGCAAGAGCAAGAAATATCATATGAACTGACTACTTAAGCTCAATGACGTCAAACATGAAATTATGCCGCAAACTAAGCACAAATGGAAAGGGCAAGTTTTTTTCCCTGCCAACTATTCTGTTAAAACCTGTGAAAGGTCATACTAAAATTTCATCAATAGCAAAGCCTTTTAGAAAGCATGTTGGGATAGGTTAGATGAAAACCAACAAAAGGTGTCAATTTGAGAGGATAGGAAGAGAAAATTATGACAAAAAAAAGTTATTCGCAATAGTAATGATAGTAAATGAGATCGCCTGTAAAAAAAGGAGATTGATACCTAAGGTTATGGTTAGCGCTAGTGGATACGGGACAGCAAAGGTGATACAAATACGTCAATAGCTCACATTTAGTTTGAAGGTAAGGGAGCAAACCAAGATACAAATTAAAATACAAGTATTGCAATATGGAGCAATTGTGTACCTCCAGGACTTCATCAAACTCAACAAGACTTTTTCTTATTCCAAAATAATATTTCTCTGCGTTGATTTGAAGGCCTAAAAGCTGCATTTCAAGACTTAACGAGTGTAAATAAGATTATCACTGTGATGCCAAACAAAGGATACCCATATCTGACCTGATTTACAACAAAGTTGCTTTCAATAGCTATGTCTTCATTTGTTATTCTTGATATAAGCCTCACAGCCCATTCAGTGTCCAAATTAAATTTCTGGAATATTTCATCTTGTAAGCTGGTTGAAAAAAGTTAGACACTGTCAAATTAATTATGTAAAGATATTACCAGATCATAGCAAAAGTTACAACAGTTTATCAGGGTGAAGGTATTTCTGTTGGGGACATACCTGACCATAAACCGTGTCGACCCAGGATCACCCTGTCTGCCTGCTCTGCCACGCAACTGGTAAAAAACAAAGATTGCAGATTTAATTGTACTGCGTCAGCAAAAAAATATTGGAACAAAACAAGGACACCTTTCAGCCACAAGCAGGTTGGGGTAGCTAGAGATGAAACCCAAGAGCACAAAAAGGATAATATGTAATAAAAAATTTAAAAGTTAGTGGAGCAAATATTCCTTTAGCTAAAATTAATATGTTCCAACTTCTAATCATGTTTTTTATCCAAAGGAATGAAGATTTTTAAAAATATAATAGACCGAATTAAGATAGTAGAAGCCAAAAAAAAGTTGAAGGTTACTTAAGAGGACTTAGACTGCTTACTTGATTAGTCTGGAAAAAAAAAATATAAATTATTGATAAATTAAACTACTTTCTATAAATATAATTAAATATTAAGTAACATATGAATAGAATCTATATGTGAACTGTCCTGGTTCTTTAGTGTGATACAGTTCAAGTTAATGCTAGAAATAATTTATACTCCTAAGATGGATACTGAAATCATTTATTCAATACTTCTGATAGTTAAGAATTTAGTTTAGTCCAGCATCAAATGGTTCTATATGATAGAAAAGGCTAAGCATCATGCAACGCCACAGGTGCTTCCTGGTACATCAGCACTATCTTACTTGGTTATCAATTCGCCGTGACTCATGCAAGGAAGTTCCTACTACATGGAGTCCACCTAATGTCTTCACCTCAGTACCTTCAGCAGAACAATGAATCTCACAATCCCTCAAGACACTGAGATAAGCAAGTCCTATTGCATCAGAAAGAGGGTACATCTCAAACTCTTCAGCCAAGCGCTCTTGTAGCTTCTCCATCCCAATAGTTTGACCCATTTCTATAGATTCAGCAATAGTGGATTTTGCCTTGCCAAAAGACCATTCATTTCTCTCACTTTTGTGAACATATTTTGCTGGAAGCATATGTGAAACAGTAAGATAAATAACAAAAAAGGTAACTTGTCACGCATCCATATACTGATATACAACCATCAACACTCAACACTTACCCATGATTGCAGCTTTGGCAAGCAGACCTAGAGATGATGGCCCAATTTGTATTTTTGTGAGACCCTATATACAATAAAAGGAAATACTGAGAAGAACCCTGCAAAGTTTTGGGCAAGAGAAAAGGCTGTGACTGAACCACCTTGTGGGATGTTGATTCCCCTTCCATGTCAATATCAGGGGGTTCATGGGTCAGGAATGGAAGTATGCTATCCTCCACTATTTCTTTCGCAAGCATCTGGCAATAAAAAAGATGGATCATATTTCTTCTAGGCATGAGCAACTAAAATACTGAAAAATGTAGACTTTTCACATTTATTAAAAGGAATCCTGGTTAGCAGTACTAAATATATTTATGGACTTACTTTGGGGTTACCACCTAAAATAATGTCAGTTCCTCTGCCAGCCATATTAGTTGAAATTGTGATAGCACGTTTTCGTCCAGCTTGTGCAATTATTTCAGCTTCTCTTGCAGCATACTGTCAATAATAAGGCAATTAGCTCTATCTTTTTTTTCTTCTTGAACACGAAGGAGAGATGCGTGCCTTTATATTATGATATAGAGAGAAAGTACAAAGTGACAAACCCATGCCCCCTTCTCTCATCTAGGAGAGAAGTGGCAATTAGGTTTACCAATGAAAATAGTAATAAAATAAGTTAAATTAAAGCAACATATTACAAACCTTTGGTCTCGCATTAAGGACATTGTGAGGAATATTGCGAGCTTTAAGTAGATCTGACAAGTATTCAGAACTCTCAACACTGCAACAGATATAACATCATTTGTTTAGACAGTTTCCTAAAAAAGCACAAAACTAAACAACTGAATAGGACATACCCGCACTAAAAAACAGATATAATACTATTTGAACCCACACAAAGTAGATTTAAGTAGAACTTTGAACTGTACATGCAAAATATGGAACTACATCTGGCATCCTTATTACTATTGACACTTCACTAGTTGAGTCATAATAACAACCAACCACCTTACATCTTTATAGATGATAGGTTTCCGTCCTGTGAAAATCTCTAAATCATCTCATCACTTAACTTCTTGCGCCAAAAATAAACATCACAATCTATGGTCAGCAGTTTGTTTCATATTTTAGACATCTAACATGGACCGAATTTGTTGTGTGCGACTGCGAATAACATGAGAACGAAATTGATCACGTTGCTCCTTTAAATTTGGAGCCTTTTATCCAAAGTAAACAAGGGTGTGTTCAGTTTCATAACTCAAAGTATTATACATACTAGATGGACAACTATAGGGGCTGTTTGGTTCCCTGGCTTAGGGGCTGGACAGGCTTATGGAATGCAACTTCAGCATGTTTGGTTACCTGGTCGGCCACCCTAGCCATGCTTCGCTAATGCAGAAAAGGCTCCGGAGCCTGGCTCCGATAGCACGCAGAAAATGGTCGCATGAAGTTAGCCAGTCTTGGCTTATGCGAGCACGCACCCACTGGTGACGGGACACCTCCTCTGCCTCATCTAGCTCCTCCGCCGTGGATGCCGCGCTCGGTCCCTCGCACCTCCTGCTCCTCCTCCGTCGCCGCGCCATGGGGTGCGCTTCCCTCACCGCCGGAGCTCGCGTCGCTACCCTACACGGGAGAAGGAGAGAGGGGCACGAGTTCGCACCGTGGGGTGCGCTTCCCTCGCTGCTGGAGCTCGCTACCCTCCATGGGAGAAGGAGAGAGGGGGCACGAGCTCGCGCCGCCGTCCCTTCCGTCCACCGCCGCCGCCGTCCAGATCTACTCGGGCGACAGGAGGGCCGATTCCCCTCGTCTATCGGACCTCGCCCAGCCGCTGCACCGACCGCCGCCGGACCTCGCCTAGCCGCCGCATGGAGACCTCGAGGGCACTGCCTCTGCTCGATTCCGCGGCACATCTTCCACCGCCGCTCGATTCGCAAGCTCCGCCCGTGCACGACGATGAAGTTGATGACGGCATCAGCCCTGCACGCCACCGAGCTCTGTCGCAGCCTGGGCACTTCGCCGTCCCCCTCTCGGCCAGAGGACGCCGGACTTGAGGAGGTCGCACTCGACGCCGTGGCCAGGACCGGAGAGCAGCAACAGAGCACCGACGATGCTTATCTCTTATGCAGTCAACCAATCACAATCGTGTGCTAGTCAGGCTTGGGCTAACCAAGCAACCAAACATGACCCAATTGCATTGATGAAGACAGACTTGGGCTAGCCTGGTTCCAGATTCTAGCCAGGCTAGATGTAGTACATGAACCAAACACACCCATATAATACTAATAATCTCATGCCCTAAGAATGCAGAATTTCAAACGCATGATCAGATTTTCCTATAGCAGCCCTGGTGGTATGTGAATGGTAGTGATAACATTAAATTTGTATCAAAACAAAAAAATAGAGTTCACCTTGTAGTTCCAACTAAAACAGGGCGGCCTAATTCGAACATAGACTCTACTTCAGCCCGTACATATTGCCATTTGCCTCTTGCGGTCTACAAAAGCAACAAAATCATACTTTTTTCTTGTGACAAATTACAAAGGGAGTAAACTCCATTTGACATGTACCACTTCCTCGAAAAACTCACCGCAAAAGCTTGGATAGGCAAGTCTACCCGTATATTTGGCAGATTCGTGGGCACTTCAATAACTGGCATCTTAAACATCTTTAAAAATTCCTTTTCCTGTTAAACCAGTATGAACCTGTCAGTTGAGAATTATAAAGTATCCAGAAAGCAGCCTGATAAACACTATACCTCTGTCTTAGCAGTTCCTGTCATCCCAGAAAGCTTAGGGTAAAGCTTAAAAAGCGACTGATATGTGATTTGAGCCACAATTACTGAGTCTGCCTGATTACATTGCAATTAGCATTGCAATCCAGAAACTATCATAAACTTTCAGAAAATGACAAAGACCGATTAAATGTAATGTCATATATAGTATTGCTTAAGTCAATAATGACCTGAATTTTTAGGCCTTCTTTCGCTTCTACTGCTTGGTGAATACCATCAGACCATCTTCTTTTTGGTTCAACTCGGCCAGTTAGCTGGAGAAGAATAACATGATTGTCCAAACACAGGATTCCCAAAGCATGCAATTGTAGTGAACTAATTGGCAATGTGAGCTATATTATTAAGAGGATATAATGCATATTGCTCAAAGCTCACCAATGTGGTGAAAGACATTTTCTGATGTTATGTTAGAACCAAATAGCACAGTGTTGAAGAAAGGACACGGCAATTAGAAGGATGTTTATAAAAAAACAAAAGACAACTAGAAGGATCAGCATGGACAAACATTATGTTATTTTGGTACACAGAAAAGTTCGTCAATGCATGAACAGCTTCCAGGCCATGATTCATAAAGGCAGATGCAACAATGAGTGAACCAGCAGATGTAAATTTCAGTGATTCAAGAATGGTCAATTCGTGCTGAAGCTTTCCAAAAGCCACCAGTGCACATGGGCATTGTCATTGGCACATCACACAAAATATATGTTGTTACTGGTCAGTACACCTTAGACTGGGCTTTTGAAACTGAATGTGCTGTCATAGAAATCTTTTGTTTCCAACTGCACAGAGCCCCAAGATTATGAATGAAAAAGGTCCTAAAATGTGGAGTACCAACCCCAGGATGAACTGGACAGGTCGTGGATTTATACCATGAAAAGGAGTATGTTTATTGCTCTGATGTTTTACCAGATCATTTTTTGTAGGATAATCTCAAGAAAATTTCTCCAGTGAATTTGCAGTTACATGGGAGTAAGGGACTACTGCGGTCTGATTGGAAAGGATGATATGATGTAGCATTGGTGGTTCCTATTTTTTTTCCAATCTAGTTGAAAAACCATGGGGTTGTCAGCTGATCATCTAACCTTGTTCACAAATGTATCTTTCCTGAGAAGAAATCTGTTATAGCTGTTATACGACTTTCTTATGAAAAAAAAAGTAATTCAATTAAGTCTCTTCCCTTCTGAAAAGTCAAATAGGCAGATACACAAGAACATATGCATAAGGGACTAAGTACAATTACATACATTCTATCAACAGCTATTACGAAACTAATACATTATTGTCCAAAACACTGAATGTCAGATAGTACCTCATTAATTATGATAGCTTTTCCATCCCTAACAATATACTGGACATCCCTACGGTAGAACACTTTCGCCTTCAAAGCATTCATCACAAACCTGCAGCATTTGAAAAGTTATAGTTCAACAATACTCACTAGGGACTAAATGTACAGCTTGCTTTTAAGTTGGCCACACCTATCACGTGATGTTATATTTTATCATTTTATTTATCAAGGCAAAGGAAGCATACGGTGATCAAAATCTAAAGACTGCCATGAAAGAACAATATGTCTGATTCGCTACTTTTTCTTGCACACATCAGTCTCATGAGCAAAGGCAGAAGGTATGTACACTATACAGAACTGCAACTCAATAGCTGAACTGGCTAATTGACCAAAAGCTGCATACAGGAAAAGAATAATAATTATAGAAACAGGTACATATTAATAAAAAAATAAACAGTGACAGCACCTTGCCCATGGATCATTCTCATCCCATAAATCATCTGTCCCGAGAATAATCTCAGCATGAGCTACTCCATCCTCTGTCAGATCTATATTACTACCCTTTAGTTCAACAGTGTAATGCTGCAGGAATAAGAGAATGAATAATCATTTTAAGAACTAATCTTGGGAACTGAGAGATATCAGTAAGAAAATACTCACAACACCCTCCATAAGAAGCTCTGCGATTTTAGCAGCAACTGGGTACCGAGCTGCATCTCTATTGTCCTAGTAAAAATATGGAAAATACTGTTGAATCCGTAACATTTCACAGGTCAAGAAACTCAAACAGAATTGGAGGAATGAGGTTCAAGAAGGAATGAGTGATCAGACCTCCCCACTTATTAACAATGGATTTCTTCCTTCATCTATAAGCACTGAGTCCACTTCATCCACAATAGCAAAATGGAATGGCCTTGGCCTAACAAATCAATAGCATTTAAACAACAACAAAAAATATGGGGAAGCCACAATTTTGAGAAGTGTGAGAGAACAGTCTCAAATGTACCATCTCATAACAAGTTGTTCTTTGTTTCGAGATAGGTTGTCACGAAGATAGTCAAATCCAAGTTCCTGCAGGGTATGCACGGATTTTGAGACCCTTGATACATCGAGATCTCAGCATATATTAAAAAAAATAAACAAAGTCCTCATGGACCAGCATTTTTTTGTGTTTGACCCAACCAGCACTTCACCGTAGCAAGGTCATACTAAATTATACCACCAGAAAAAGTTTGTCCCTCTAAGCTGGATAATCACAAGGCATGATTAAAAAAAAGTTGATTTTCAACTGAGAATCTTACCGAGTTGTTAGTGTAGGTAATGTCACATCTGTAGCTAGATCTTCTCTCATCTGACTTTATACCCGCCTATCCATATGCCAAGAAGAGAAAAATACGGTTATATGTTTGCCTGTTATGTTAACTCTATCAATTACAGTCGTCAGGTGTTTCCGAAAAAAAAAAAAGAGGAGACGGTTATCTGGAACAAATGGAATGTAATATACTGAAACTACAGCTGTGTTTACCATACTGTAAATACCTGAATTAGACCCACAGTAAGACCAAGAAAGCGATGAACACGGCCCATCCATTCAGCATCACGCTGCGCCAAATAATCATTTACAGTCACCACTGAAAAAAGGATCACAGTGCTTAATTGTAAAGAAACAGGAAAGAAAGACACTGAGAGGTAAAGACAGCAATGCCTCGCAATCTAGATAAATATGGGTCAGATCATCATATTTGCTATCGATTGTAAGCATGAAAAATAACCATAAATTTCATGGCAACTGAAACCACAATGGCTGTGAATGCACTCGTGTTTAAAAATTATTTCAAATATTGCAAACAACATTGGCACTAGAATGTTAAAACATAGTTTTAATCAATCTATCTCTTAAATGAATCAAAAGCAATAGACTTGTGTGCTATGAAACTGAATACCAATATGAATTTCAGCAAAACAGAACCATCCTCAACATCCTATTGAAACCAAAGCAATAATGATCACTGGTATGCAGCACAACAGTGCTCTATCATCAGTTGTCCAACTGATACACTACAAAGGACAAACGGGAAGCTAAGATTGGGCATTGCACTGATCCGAAATGTGAAGTGGAAAGTAAATTCGATGGAGTAGTGAGACACCAAAATAGGCTAGAGATTTACGGGACGAATTTGAAAGATCAGATTTTGTAGAATACCATGAACCCCTTCCCCTGTCAACGCATTGAGATAAGCCGCCAGTGTTGAAACAAGTGTCTTCCCCTCACCCGTCTTCATCTCTGCAATGCACCCATCGTGGAGAACAGCACCACCAATTATCTGCACAAAACAATCCAAAAGGAAAAGAACTCAATCACAAGAACCAACTTCGTGCCCCACATTACAACCCTGAGGAAGCAAAGGTGGATACCTGGACGTCAAAATGCCGCATCCCCAGCGTCCTCCTGGCTGCCTCCCTCACCACAGCGAATGCCTCTGGACTCAAAAATTACCACAAGCACATCAGACAATACACTATAGCACAATTGATCCGGAGAAGACTCTCACAACACTACAATGCGGGCAATTGGCAGTAGGGTCAGCAGCCGTACCGGCCTGGACATCAGCCAGCGTCTCCCCACGCGCCAGGCGAGTGCGGAACTCTGCCGTCTTCGCCTTCAGCTGCACGCAAACCCACACAAAGCCACCTCATCAGCCACACCGAGAAAAGTAAAAAGGACAAACGAATCACCGAAAGCTCCATGGAGGAGTCATCCGCGGCACGCCACCTGTTCATCGGAGAGACTCCGGAGCGCCGGCTCGAGCGCGCCGACAGAGTCGACGAGGCGGCGGTAGTCGCGCACCACCCAGGCGTTGAGGCTGCACAGGTCCTTCCATGACCCCGCCGCCTTGGTCCCGGCCGCGGGGGCGGGTCCGTGGGTGGGGGCAGCTGCGGCCGCGCAGGAGAGAGGAAGCGGTGGCGGCTTCTTTGGCCTGGGGCAGGGGATAGCTCGTGGGAGGGTGTTGGAGCTGCGCCTGCGGAGGAGGCGAGGGGCTGAGGTCCGGGTGGGGAGGAGGGATGTGGAAGGGGTGGAGAGAGAAGCGGCGGCGGCGGCCATTGGAGGCGGCCAGTTGGGATGAGCACGGGGGAGGGGGAGGGGAGGGGGAAGAAATTACTAACATGTGGGTCATACGCTTTGCTTACAAGCTGGCCCCACGTTGAAGCAAAGCGTATTGTAAGTTGTAACGTAGTCTTTAGAGTGTAAAAAAAAAGTTACATTTTGCTTATTTGGTCTTGATAATTTTAAAATTTCTTATATAATATTGAATTTTGAGTTGATACCTATTTGATACTTCCGTGACTTGGTTGGGCTAACGGTGTTAAGCGGCACATGAAAATATTGTTTTACCCTTAGTGAGTTTTATATGTGGGTTATGTCGACTCCACTCATATGACAAAACTTAGACATGACATTTGAGCATACGGAGACATTTTTATAGGAATAACAACAATAACTAGTATAAAGTTTTAACTTTGCATAACATCATATTTTTAATACATTTTTTATGGTGCAGAGCTTAAATTGTCTTAGCTTATCCATTTTGTTGGTTGTAGTTTCCGTGTTTTGGCTAATGTAACAACAAAAACTACTTAGAATTCAAATATAGTGGTCCATATTCAAATGAACATAGGTGTAAAATTGTTAACCTTGGAGGAAACGATATGGAGGCAGCTAGTGCTTCCTTGTCCCAAGGCACAATAGACGATTCAGCCGTTTTGGCTTTCTTTGCCTTCTTCTTTGGTGGTCCACTGGTCCTCTACATCAGCAGTGAGAAAGAAGTTATTTAAAAAAAAACACATACAAAGAAAGTAAAATAGCACGGTCACCCGCGCCACCAGCCTAGTCCTCCACCACAAGTGCCATTCGCAAGGATATCTACATCATCGTGGTCACCCCCTCCCGCTCCCGGTCGCCAACCCCCATGTTGCCCGCCAAGCTACCTAGCCCCACGCCGCATGTGTGATTGCCCATACCATCGTCGCCGCCCGCACCGCCACCGAACCCCGCACGACTGTTGATGATACCTGTAAGAAATATGACCCTAGGCTATTGTTTGTGATTTTGGAGATTGATTGACAGTAGAACCATTGGGACTAACATTTTGACTGATGAATATTTGTAGAGATTTCTAAATCCCAATGGTACTTTGAAAGCCATCCAAATTGCGTATAAAGTGTCCTTAGTCATATTCTAAGGCATCCAAAAGATGGCAAAGAAGATAGAAAAAAGACTCGCGAAGAAGAAAAGAAGATTACAATAAACGCAGAAGCACTGACTATTTTGGTGCTCTGTAAAAAGGCCACCGAATCAGTCGGTGAAGATAAAGCTGTGAAGTGCTCTCTATGTAGGAGCACCGATCAACTCAGTGCTTGCAACATGGACACCACGAATCAATCGATCGTGGCAAGAAGACGGCGGGAAGACGAAATCAAGGCCACTGAAGATTTTGGTGGTTCCAAAAGTTGGCACCGAATTAGTTGGTGATGGTGTCCAGAGAGCAGTTCAACACTGTGTGGATTTGGGTAGTCATCGACTATTTCAATGGTGTCAAAAAGAGGGCCCTGAATCAGACGGTGCTGAAGGCGAAGGATGAAGACCTCTCTGTGTAAACACCACCGACTATTTCGATGGTACACGAGAGCAGGCACCGAATCAGTCGGTGGTTGAACTGGGCCCAGCTGTCAGCGACACAGGATCTCAACAGCTAGTTCAATGCCTAGCTGAGGTGGCAGCATCAACTAATTCGGTGGTACCCCTCCCGCACCAGTCGGTGGTTTGCAAAAAGGTTGCAACGACTAGTTTCTTTAGTTGGGGTTGTAAATAACCCATCCCACGGTCATTCATTACTAAAAAACATTTTAGGAGACACCACAAAAATGGCCTCAGAGGCAGACAAAAAAAATATTTGCCTCTGTTAATGGCGGTGATTAACAGAGATGAACATTTTTTATTTTTGGAGGCGGTTGGTTTTGTCCGCCTCTGAAAATCGATCTTAGGAGGCGGACGGGTTAAAACAACCGCCTCCGAAATTGGACAAAACCAACCACCTCCAAAAATGAAAAATGCCCGACTCCTAAAATCGCCCATGCCCAACAGACCCATCTCGGCCCCACACATACATAATATATATATATATATGTAACTCACCCAACCCTAACCCTAAAAATCTCCTTCTTTCCCTCCTTCCACCCTCTCTCTCTCTCTCCCAGCGGCGGCGCCTCCACCTCTCTATCTCCTGTCCTCCTCCCACATGCGCATGTGCCGCCGGTCTCTCCCTTCCTTTCCTCTCTCTCTCTCCCCCGTCCTTCACACATGCGCATGCGCCGCCGATCTCTCCCTCCCTTTCCTCTCTCTCCCGTTCTCCTCCCGCATGCGCGTGCGCGTGCCCCTCTCTCCTCCAAGCTTCAGGCGTAGGCGGCGGTGGCTAGGCTGCGAAGGCACGGAGGTGGAGTGGCGGCGGCCTCTAGCAGGTGCAGAGCGGCAGCTTCACGCAACCCCATGCGTAGGCGGCGGCCTCCCGCACAAGCTCCACCATCTGCAAGGAGCTGGCGCGGACACGGCGGATCCAGTGGCGGGATGGCCGGATCCGGTGGCGGGTTGGCCGGATCTGGTGGCGGGATGGCCGGATCCGGTGGCGGGGAAGCCGGATCCGGTGGCAACGGCGGAGCTGCGGTGGCGGCGGATGGCGGATCCAGCAGCGGCGGCAGCACGGTCCAGATCCAGCGACGGTGGGCTTGCCGGGCCCGTGATGGGCTCGGTGCGCTTTTTCTTTTTTTTCCGATTTTTAGAAGCGGACAGAATACCATCTTTGTTAATCTCTATTAACAGAAGCGCAAGGTCGGAGGCGGACGGAAAAACCGCCTCCGAAAACCTCTTTTGCCCGCCTTCGAAAATAGTTTTTGTAGTAGTGATTTTATGTGTGTTTGAGCTCAAGGAAGATATTGGCAAATGTTATACACATTCTTAAGTGCTCAATCCACCAAAATGTTTAATAGAAGATCTAGATGATTAGCAAAGTGTTTAGTGCAAATCTAGGCTACTTAGTGTATTTCTTAGGTGTTTAGCATAGAGTTTAGTGAGGTTTGCGTACCTCTTACTTTATCCGATGCCTGCGCGCACCAAGTGTTGTAATCCGGGGCTTGTAGTCTTATGAGACACTCCAACCAAGTTTGTGGAGTGGCCACTGGTGTTTGTGCAAGGAAGGAGAGGCTCTTGGTATTTGGCCGAAGCTCTATCAAGTAAAAGTGGCGAGGAGCATCCGGGGAGGGGCGTACAAAACCCACTTGTATGTGGGAAAGTCTCCGAATCAAAATATATAGACAAACACATGTATCGCCTCTAACTATGCCGGGGTGCTGGACAGCGTCCACTTAAAAGAGGTAAATCTGATGAGCCATCATGACATCATCACATATTATATTCCAAGAAAAATAAGTCCTCACCACAACATTACCCAATTGTCCACTGATCTGGTGGGGCAAATTAATTAAAGATATCCGGTCTGTAACAAATTCTTGTCAGTGCCATTACCCTGGAGATCAAAAAAAGTTCAACGACAGTGGTGCTCGTCATTAACAGCGCCAGCTGCTATATCAACGTGTAAACGCATCTTGATTTATCAACTAATAACCAGAATTGTTCTTGAGGTCCGATCCACTGTTTTCGTTATGGCCGAGATCGCGAGCTTGGCCCATACAAAATTCTTGCTCGAATTAGGAGAGTAGCTCTTGGCGTAAATTATGGACTAACACACGAAAGCAAGCACGTGCAGCGATCAACGGCGCACGTCGCAGCGCTACCTCCCAAAACCGGTATTACCGGTTTTCCCCGGGAGGGACCCCGTCGGGGAAGACGCACCTTGGGTTGTACTAGGCTCGGCAGGCTAGCTAGGACGCCTCCTCATGCCATAGAAACAAGAGAAGAACAACAAAAGAGTTGAAAAAGATTAGGGCAAAGAGAGGTAAAAGATAAAAGGTAAAAGAGTTAATTACACCCACCATACAACAACTTGTCAGGTGCGTGCAAGTAGGTCCACTAACTTGTAAAATACTCAATTTAGTATAACAACTTGATATGTAGGTGCGGATTGGTCCAATAACTTATAAAATACTTAACTTAGTGCAACAACTTGGTAAATTAGTGCATGCACAGTCCAAATGTTACAATAACATGTATTTAGTAATGACAAACATCAAATACATGGTATATTGATATTCACGTTAACAGTAACAAAAATATTTATCCAAGACAAGAACCTTTATTATGAAATTAAAAAATATACTCACATTAGAAAATAAGATATATTTTGTTTTCTCCATATAAAATATTTTTCTTCTAAGTCTGACAAAAAATTTCTATAAAGCAATATAATCTTGATTTATGCCTATTTATATTTTTAAGTTTACATAAAGAATTTTTTTCCTTTAATTGGAACTATAATTTTTAATAAAAAACCATTAGTTAATTCACTAACTCAATATTACATCTGTACATAAATATTCAGCTATAAATACATTTATATGAAGCATTTGGTGTTTTTATTAATCTTTAAAAATTACTTCTATTGTGGTTAGATGAAAATATAAAAAGTGAAAGATTATAAGAAAATATCATAGCATCAAATTAGAACAATACGATAAAAATCAGAATTAATTTGGTCATGTTATCAAGAAACATAGTCCAAAAATGGCACAATACAAGCCTTATACCCTCAAAGTATCATTTAGACTCCATATGCACCAATTTGCCAAGTTATTGCATTAATTTGAGCATTTTACAAGTTGTTGGACCAATATGCACCCACCTGCCAAGTTGTCGTACTAAATTGAGCATTTACATCTTGTTGGACCAATCTGCACCTACCTAACAAGTTGTTGTATGGTGGATGCAATTTACTCAAGGTAAAATGATTTGATCGATTATGATACCCTCAATCGGCCGTGGCCCTTTATATTTATAGGGTAGGGAGGTCTTACCCCGCAAGGAATTATTTTACAATGTAATTTTCTAGTTTTCTTGATTTCCGACCAAACCCGGTAGCCCTGGTTTTGCTATAAACCGGCAGGCCCGGTTTTGGGCTTTCAGCCAATTTTGGTTATCAACAGTAGCATACAAGTTGGAACTTCCTGACTCAAGTATGGTGCATCCAGTGTTTTATGGTGCACCCAGTGTTTTATGAGTCTAAATTGAAGACCTTTCAGCCAATTTTTGTCGTCAACAGTAGCATACAAGTTTTCACTGAAGTACCTTGGATTTGGGAGCTGCATAACTGCAACCTCAAGAGGTGTTGAACCGCAGGCTGGTGAAAAAGTGTGGCAAGGCAATTCCACAGGCGCTTGTTCGATGGGACAATCTACCAGCAGAGTCTGCTTCTAGTTCGACTTTCTGTAATCGAATCCGAGTTTTTTCGAGTTGTTTAAGGGTCCTGCTACGCAATTCTTCCGAATTTCGAATAGTACTTCTGTTTTCGATTATCTAACATGGGAGGACGGGAATATTATTACTAAGTGGTTTCTAGATGCGCTTGCATGGGGACAAGTAAGTTCTCGGGAAGGGGGAGATGTTATGACGGCACAGAGGATTGGCAAGTCGTCAAAGGCAGGTCAAGAAGGAGGTGTTTCCCAGTAGCTGTAGCGTATTAGCTAAGTGTGTGTTTTACTTTGCACGCATGACAAATGAGGCCCAAGGGGCAGTGTAATGGCGCCAGTGAGTTATAAACTCAGACTGTATAGCCTATCTGAAAACTATGAACTCGTTTATTCAGAAATAAAAACATAAACGGGAAGGAACCTTTTCTCTGCCCTACCACCAAATCCTCGATTCTTCGCGTTCTTCTCACACCGGGCGATTGCTTTGGCCACGGGTAGTAATACCCTCTACCTTGGTCGAGGCCGCGGGACGGGTGCATGGGGCGGGGTAGTTGTGGCCACACAGGAGAGAGGCGGCAGTGGTGGTTTCTTTGGCCTACAGCAGGTTGTAGCTCGTGGGAAGGGATTGGTGCTGCGCGTGTGGAGAAGGTGAGCGGCTGAGGTCGGGGTGCGGATGAGGGATGCGGATGGGGTGGAGAGAGAGGCGGCGGTGGCGGCCATTGGAGTCGACCATTTGGGATGAGTAGGGAGCAGAGGGGAGGAGGAAGAGAATACTTACATGTGGGCCACCCGCTTGCTTACAAGCTGGCCCCACATGGAAGGGGGTTGTTCTATCTTCTGAGTTTCTGATTTGTGATGTCTTAATGTATCTTTTTGCAAAAGTTTTTTTTGCAAGAATTTGCAATCTAATCACCTCCATAGTCTTTATGCCAGCCTGGTATGAAGACATAATAGTTTTTGAGATAAATAATTACATGTCATGCATGGGAACTGTAGGCAAAAGTTATTAAGCTAACACGAGATTCATAAGATGGTAAAAATAAAAATTGAAGAAGCATGCACTTCACTTACTAGAATAGTAGAATCCTGTTATTCCATCGTGGAAGTAAAGGCGTAATAGTATGACAACATTGCGATTTTGGGCTTTCGGCAACTAGGGCTGACTAAGAACACACCTAGGCCCAAAGGAAAGTAACGTGTCGATTTACACAACGATGGCTGACGATCACATGCCATCGTTCGCACCTCCGCGCTTCCAAGCTCCACCTCATCATGCATATCCATATGCCACAAGCCCACAGCAAAGATTTTGATGAGAAGGGGGATAAGATAGAGGGCTGGCGTGCATTAAACCGTCCACGCCAAAAAAAATTATCTTTGTGGAACGAATGTGACCGTTTATGCACATATGTGGTAACTTTGCATATTTGTTTGATTGCTATTTATATTAGACCAAAGTGATTAATCTATATAACATAGTAAAGATCTATCATAGTTAGACAAAATTACGACTTTGGGCTTTTGGCAATGAGGCATGGCCCTGGGGCGAGCAGTGTGGCCGCAGTAGGCCTACCCCAAGAACAGAGTGGGCCCTCACTAGGTATCTATAATGTCGTATTTACTATCTATCTTCCATAAGATCTTAGCTTTTCTATATTTCAGTGTTTACGATATGTGCAAACAACCATAGCCATTGGATCTCACAAACAAACCCTAGCTGCCCCTATCTCCCACCCACATTGTCATGCACCTGTATCCACCTGCGCCACTGCCAACCGCCCATGGGACTCCGGAGAAAATGTAAAAAAAAATTCAACATTTTCAATTTAGTGTTTCAGCATTTGGTATTTACAATTTTAACATTTTGTTTCTGAACTTTCAAGATTAAACGTTGAACATGTTTAAGGAAAACTAATATGTTAAAATTTCATATAATTTATCTCCCTACTTAGCTAATTACGCCAAATGGACATTAAAGTACATATACATGGGTCTTTCTTTCTATCTTGTGAAAGATATCTTAAACCATCCATCTGTAAAGCCACTTTGGCCCAATTAGCTCAGAGCAAAGAACAAATAAATTTACTGTTCAACATTTTTCTTAGACATGTTTAATATTTAATGATCAAATGTTGTAATTGCAATGATGTAATGTTGCATTTACAAAAACCAAATGTTAAAATTGCAAACTCAAAATATTGACTACGTTTTACATCTTCTCCAGCGTCCCACATTGGTAGACCGGCTGCTGTCGATGGCGCAGGCACGAAAGATAGCCGACTGCGGGCATGGGGGGCACTGTAGGTGGCCAGGGCACGCAATGGCATCACGGGTATAGGGAGCCGCTACCGGCAGCACTTACGACATGGGCTTTCAGTGACGCAGCACTGGGGCAAGGTGGTCGCGGGTGGGGGGGGGGGAGGGAGGGTGATATCGCTAGTGCAAGTAGAGGGTGGCAACGATTCACTCAGGTGAGGAAGGTGGGATGGAGATAGGTGTAGCTAAGGTTTGTGTGGGGATCCAAGTGTTGTGGTTATTTTGCATGAATCCCAATTCCCAAGTACTAGAATGTGTGAAAGTTAAGATATTGTATAATACAGATAGGAATTGTAGCTTACAGAAATGGGCTAGGCACCCAAGCCAGAGGAATGTAATGTGTTGATTTCCTGAGCCCTAAACCACGACCCCACTCGGCACCTTCACCACATGCACATGACACAGTGGCGGAGATTTTGATGAGAAGGGGATAAAGATTTGACATTTACTCGTTTACAACTGGATGATATGTTGTTTCCTCGTCAATCGATGTTGTAGTGTGTCCAATCTGAATCGGACGCTTGACATTATTTTTGTTGACAACCAAAAGTTGCAGCAAGCCAATCAGGCTAGGCCGGTTGGGCCCTGGAGCCGATCTGGATAAACGCCAGGCGATCTGACCGCCTATGCAACCGGTCTAAACCGCCTATATGTAAGTGCTCAAAATATGAAATGGACTCCACCATTGCGTGGGCCTTGTCAAGATGATCAAAAATGCATATTTGGATTACCCGATTTGGAGTCCGGATGAGGGATTTATGACTCTGGCAAGAATCAGTGTTGCACCCAGCCGGTTAGACCGCCTGTACAGGAGGTTAGACCGCCTGTGGCAGTCCTAATCTGAATTAGCGTTGTATTTGATGGGATTTTCTTATGTAATTGACTCCCCACGGGTACCGACCTCTCCACTCTTTAAATATGAAGGGCAATGGCCGATTGAGAGGTATCCAATCCAATCGAAACCCACTTTTACTTTTACCTTCAAACTCTAATCTTTTCCAATCTCTCTTGCTGTCCATCGTGATCTCCACGGACAATGATGGCGCCCTAAGGCTTGTTGGTTGACCTAGGGCATGTCTGACAACGTCCACGCCCTGACGGGGTCCCTCCTGGGCGTGAGTGTAACACCCAGATTTCCAAGAAATCCGACTGCTTCTATATGCATGCCCAGGATGTCCACAGAACACATATTGATTACAAATATTGAATCACAGAGAACACAATGCTCGAATAAAATAGTTTACATCAGAGTTTAACACAAAACATAGTCTTAAACAAATAACACAGTGGAAGTTTTAATATTATTAAACGTCTTAACTAAGTAGAGCCTCAAAAGCTACAGGGACACCGACTAGTTGAACACAGCTAGAAACACGGCAGATCCTCCGGAAACTTAGCAAGCGACTGATCATTCAATGCTCCATCTGTTACCCAGCTGGGATTTTGTGGAATAGTTGCAAGTGTGAGTAAACCATCTTACTTAACAAGTATAACATGGGTTATGCAAGAACAAAAGGCTTGACACGGTTAAACTGCATTAGCACTTTTAGTAGTTTCATTTTATTATCATCCAAATTACTACAAGTGAGTAGTAACCCAAGTATAAACCCATTAATAATAATGTATAAATAATTATAGAATATTCCAACATCAACCTCAACATCATCTTCTAATAAAAAAGGATCCAGGCCGCTCGTAACCGTGAGCAGGGCTATCATGATAGATCAACACTCTGCAGAGGATTTGCCCTTTACCCACTGGTCACATAAATCCAAAAGAACTTATGCTACGAGGACTTTCACAAAACACCCTAACAAGCATAGTAGCCATTTTAGTTTAACATAGGCAGCATAACCCAAGACATCGAGATTGATGTACGCTCAGGGCGCAATGTGAGTGGGTCAATGGCGTCCAGAGCGAGAGCGCAATCATTGCAACGTGTGAAGCTACTGTACATCGGGCGCTTACATCACGGGACTTTGCCTAACGAGACATAGCCAATGGATAAATCCGTCCTTGATGGATCAAACTATACTCTCACCTATGCTCCCCACATACTCCTTTCGGTAACCACTGGCGAGCTAGAGACGTACAAGCTAATTATCCAAGACCAGAGCCATTATAGTTCCAACGGCGGCGAACAAGTTCCTGGGTTGCCGCTTTAAGAACCGGACCTTACGGAGAGACATTAGAACAAAGTACGGAGCACATGCTCTAATTCCCTAGACCAAACCTTATGGAGACACTAGAACAAAGCACGAAGCACATGCTCTAGTTCCCTGAACCATGTTGCTAAAAAGCATCTTTTAACCATCATTAAAGTGAACCATTAATTCGATATTAACAATTAAATAATTGTTGTTCGCAGAGCATAGCAAATACTAACCATAATGCATATAACCCGGGTAAACAAGGAATAAGGTAAAGACTAGGAGCAACCATAATGTATATCAATATTAGACACATGCATGTGAACATATGATTAAAAGGGTGTATAGGTAACAAGGATTATCCATGTTATACTTGCCTTCCTCAACGAACTGCTGCTGCACCTGCTCCTCGGGAACGGGATCGTCAGCGAACTCAAACGGCTCATCAACTACTCACATCGATCACCACACTAGCATCCACACATACATGCAAACAAGACATTTATTTAGAACAGTACACCAAACATAAACAAAAGATGAAAAGAAGGCTTTAGAGTTACTGTACACTTCACTACGAACACGTGAGCACGAAAATCACTCAAATCGGAGTTAAAACAAAGAAACTACACTTAAAATGGGCTCTAAGGGCTTGCTGGTGAGACTTTTAGGCTTCTAGGGGTGTTTTTGAAAGAAACCAGGACCCTAAAACATAATTTCATAAAAAACCAGGGGGCCTGTGGGTAAAACCGACATCTAGGACGGCGGCCACTATTTTTCAAAAGCACATGGGCTAAAACAAAAGAAAAATGACTAAACTGTAATTATTTTTGAACTACATTGGACTGTGGGTTGATTTTCGAAAAACAGAGGGGCTCTTTTTGCAAAATTGCCATGGCTGACCGGTAAGCTTTGGTTTGACCTGAACTCGTTCTAATCTGGGCTGTCGGATGGAGATCTAGCGGCTAGGGTTGACTGGGGCGCTGGGTCGCCCGAGTTGGCGGCGGCGCGGCCAACCCCGCGGTGAAGCCACGCCAGAATCAAGCACCGTTGGCGCTACAGAGCTCCAAAGCTCGCCGCGTTTGGCCTGGGAGAGAGAGGGGGATAAACGGCAAATCCATTTTGGGGGTTGTGATCGAAGCTTGGGCAACGGAGGCGGCTGGCGACGTGTGGCGGCGGACGAGGTCGAACGCGCGCTGCAGAGCGAGAGAGAGAAGGGTTTGAGGCCCGGCGTCATCCTCTCTACCTTGCGGAGCTCCTGGACTAGATCTCGGCGACAATGGGCAGCGGCGAAGCGGCAATTTGGCGGCGGCGGCGTTCGTCTAGGGTTGTGGCGGCGCTGCTGCCTTGGGCGTGGCGTGGCGGCTAGGGTTTGAGGGGTTCGAGGGGAGGGCTGTGACGGCGGTTATATAGGGGCCCTGGGGCTCCTTGGCTTGCGCGCCAAGCAGAGGGAGGCGGCACGGTCGGACTCGAGCTCAAGCTCGGGTTCGATTCGAACCTGACTCGGTCTGGTGCGGCCGAAGGTGGGAGGAGAAGCTGACAGGTGGGCCCCGCGCGTCAGCCGCTGGAGGAGTGGGCGCGGCGTGGGCTGGCTGGCGCGGCTGCTGGTGGGCTGAGCTGGGCTGGCGCAAAGGAGGAAAAGGAGAACTGGGCCGTGCAGTGGAGGAGGAAAAGAGAAAGAGAAATGGGCCGGCTGGGCTGAATTGGATGAAACTGAGGGAGAAAGAAAAGAAAAGGTTTTTCTTTTATTTAAACACTCATTTGAATTCAAATTTGAATTCAACAATAAAAAAGAAATGCTCCAGCATGAATGGAACAATAATGTTTCTATTCCTTATATTTTCTTTTATTTTCCTGAAAATTTTATTTTCCCTATATTAATTATGAGCACTTAAATATAAAAAGCCATTTAATTTACTAAATTTAATAAGGCCATATTTAGGGTGTTACAGTGAGCATCGATGGCCTTTGCTAGTTTGCTCGTAAACTAGTCATTGTTCGCTACGTAAGTACATTGGTTATCTCTTTGTTGGTTTGCTCGTAAACCTAGCCGTCCTCCATCACGTAAGTGTGGTAGTTATCCATCGAACTATCAATCTCACTGCGTCTCAGCTACAGGCGATCTAACCTCCTGTCGCCCGGCAGCAATTTGATCCGTTTGTGATCCGCATGATCTAGCGCTCTCGTGTGTTGACCATAAAAGGCGTCAACACAGTTTGGCGACTCCACTGGGGAGGAAAGATCAGGTTGCTCAAACCGTTCTATCAATCCCTAGCCATATGCTTAATTGATCTTGTGTTTTGATTCTCCATTGTAGTTGGATCAGGTCTTTTTGGACCGGATGCATCTATATTCAGTAACTTTGGATCGGGCATCCCAAGCCGATTACATTGTATTTTGCTTCCTTCCTACTGCAGATTGAAGACTAGAATAGAAGCAAGGTATTAGTCATTCGTTGCTTGGATCATAGAAAATATCTGGATTTATTTATTACAAGATCAGGAGCATCAAGACCTATTATGGCGGGCTATCAAAAGTCTCCACATCAGTATTACTATGGCGAGCCCAATGTACAATTTGCAAATACATTACCTATGTCTCATAGTTATTTTGCAAATGCTATGAATCCTCATGTTGATGTTGCTAGATATGATACTAGTAGGCATATTGCATCGGCTAATAATTATTCAGATGGTTCTACTTATGCAAATTATAATTCTAAATATTGTGTTCAAAGGCCATTACCAAATAATATGCATGCTTTAAATTTCAATGCTACTAGCAACATACAACATATACCTATTCATTCTCACGTATCGGTTGTACAACAAGTTCAGAAGCCGATGAGTGATTATCAAGGCCAAACTAACATGGTGAGTTCGACCAGTTTCTATGGAACACCGCAAGTAATATTCATCAAGGTGTTTCATTTATTTGTTCATCGGCTGGAAATTCATAATATGTGGTTACAACACAAAACATGCCAGTGAATGGGACAATTGGCCATGTTAATTCTAGCTATTCGGCCAGTTATTCTCAAACATCATATGTTACCGATCTTTATAATATTCAGCAAGGTAGAGATAAATCGGTTAATTCCTACATAGAACGATTCCAAGTAACTATGAACCGTTACTTTTATTCAAATTCCGATAGGAATATTGCCGATATATGGGTTAAAGTATTCTATTAGAGATAGAATGGATACTAGTTCTAGTCTTTGTTCCGTTGATGTGGTACATGCAATAGCCTACACACAAGAAATCCAAATGATGAATGAGAGAATTGGTCAAACTAATTTTAGTTATCTGACCAGTTGTTTTCAGCCCTGACATGTTGCACATCAGGATACTATAGTTGCATCCACAAATTCAGCATTGCACACAAATACTAGTATTCATAAATCGGCTTCAAGGGTTTTTAGTAACTATAGCCGAATTAATGAAAATTCAGCAAGCATGAATTTACCTCCACGTGCACAAAATAGTGTAGTAATTGTAAAATCTAGATATTCAGTTCAAACCAAGAAATCTGATTTTGAAGATGATACTTTTAAATTGGAGGATCTTTCTGAGGAGCATCGTTGAGAATATGAGGAATTCATGAGGATTAATATGGAGAAGTTCTGTCATGAAAATCTTCCTCATCTCAATATTAAAGGTGTCATGAAGTTTTCTACTGCATTAAAGAAAAAGAGAGAAAGCTCAAAAGCTATTCTCCAGTGATGTCTAGCAATTCTGGAAGAGCCGGTCCAACCGGTTGTGTCATCCGGTCTGACCGAGTGTCACGAAGTGTTGTTGCAGGCAGTCATCAAAATGAGAGGTATGATAATATCTATATCAAGGTTCCACACCTCTCCAACATATATGACAAGGTATGCTTTGCAAGTAATTCCCAATCAGATCATGTCTCTTGGATTAATTCTTCTATTAGTAATCCTATCATGAATATTTCCAAGAGATCGATTGAGGATAGTAATTTACTTGTTAACAAAGGTATACCTTCAGATTATATCGGCCAATGCATTGTAAAAGTTAGAAAGGCCGATAACCGCAATATTTTAGCATTTAAATTTTCTCCATCATCACTGCCAAAGTTTCTCTCTATGTGGTTTTTCATTCTGGATTTAAGAAAAGAAAACCAAAAAGTATTGTGAAGGCTGATGCTAGTTTGGGAATTAACTTCAAAGCATCGGCTATGAGAAGTGCAAAGAAAGGTATAGCTGAATGGGTCAATAGTAAATCTGAACAGTTCATTTGTTTGGCGTTGAAACCTTTTCCACAAAAGCATCATGTAGAGAAAATGAAGTATACCTTTGATTTAACTTTGCGTGATGATTTATTTGATATCTTGCTAGAGAACTATCTTATTAAGCTAGTTGATCACAAAGTTATTCCATCACCTCTTGAGTTAGAAGATCGAAAAAATTGCAAGTTGCATAATTCTTTTGGTCATAACACTAGTGGTTGCACTATGTTTCGTCAATTCATACAATTGGCCATTAACATTGGACGATTGAGATTTTCTTTTTTTTGAGAACTGGACGATTGAGATTTTCTCAAACACAAGAGGGTGACCAATTGGCTTCAATTGGTCTTGATGGACAGGGGCCAGTAGATCGGTTGAAGTTAGCCAATTTATCTGAAGATCCTATTTTAATTAGCAAAGAGAAAGATTCAAAGATCCCGAGTGATGAGAAGCATATCGTCCATGATTTGAAAGTTCAAGCAACTAATGGGGACGATGAACCTATTAAAATCCCAGAGGTTGTTGGGGGCAAATGAATTTTTCTCCATTGGATGAAGATCCTGTTATGTCAGCTGTGCTGGAACAGGGTGTCGAACTGCTTGCGACAGGGTGTCTGACCGGCTGTAAGGTTAGACCGCCTGTGATAGAGGGTCTGACCGCCTGTCACCAACAGGGAAGACCAATCTCCGAAATTGATCAGGTCGGTTCAGGTCTAAGAAATCCACCTATGTCTAAATCTGAACATCCTAAAGTGGATGAGGTAAAGACCATATTAGGCACAAGGGCAAAAGGTCGAAGCTCACTTTCAATAAACTTCTGGCTAAATATCAAAAAGATAATGAGGCCAAGCGTGCTAATCGGTCAAGTGATATTAAATCATCAAGATTGCCTCCTACACATACTTCTGGGAATTAGAATGGGCAAAGGAGTTTCCATTCATCAGCATCATATTCTTCTTCATAGCCATCAATGCCATTTCCATATGTTCCACATCCCACCAATTTTTATCCTTATTCATCATGGAGGTGGGATAATTCGTGGGCACATACTTCTTCATATTTCATACCATATCATGTAGAGTATGCAGCTCCGCGAGAACCATCACGTGCAAGGCAACCTTATGTTGAGAATGACCGTTTTGATAAAAAAAGATCGCTCTAGAGTTCAAAACAAGAAAAAGCTTGTCAAGCAAGTTTATGTGGTGAAAAAGGATGGTCGCAAGGATCAAAGTTCAGATCTGAATTTAGTTAGTGAAGAGCCAAGTAATGTGTCAGGCACTAGTGATGGTAAAGGAGAGGAAAATATTACCATTGATCCTCCAAGTGCCAAATCTAAACAAAAGAAGGTGAAGAAGCCAAAAGGTAAGAATGAGGTGCTGTTGTCCAAAACTAAAACAAAATTGGAGCGTTCAATTCATTTATCGAATTGGCAAAAGAGAAAGCTACAAAAGCTTAGCACTCAAGAGTTGAGAAAGAAGGGTATGGCATGGGTTCCTAAAAGAAGCACTCGCACTAAGACAAGAATGATGTTCAAGCAAAAGGTGCAACACAATTGAAGGAGAAGAGGAGGTCCGAGAGACGATCTTCAAATACAAGGTTTGCACCAAATCATCAAAATTATTGGTCATTGCATCATCCATTTGATTTTCAAGTGCCATATATGTCATGGAATTCATCCTATGGTATGCATGGTTATCCCTCCTATTCTTATTTTGATCCTTGGTTGCCATATGGATCTTTATATTATGGAGGGTTTCCACCAAATTGTTATGCATATTTAATTGCAATATCTGCATATTTAATTGCAATATCGTTGCTATTAATTTACAAAAGCCGAAATGCTTAGTTCATAGAAAAGATTTTAATTCCATTATTTATTTCTTTCTCTACACTTTATTTCGGTTATGCATACTCTTATGGATGAATTCATATGGATGATATTTTATATCGTCCTTGGCAACATATACGGCCGATGAGCACCTTTGATCATTGCCCTAAAGTGGAAAGCTTCCCGATGAGCGGTTACTTGTGTGGCTTTAATGCTCGGGGGGCAAGGTATATAGCAAAATGAGTAGTTTTTCACCATGGAGTTTATATTTACTAAATGGGCTTGCAAAGTGTTTAAAGAAAGAGACATTGCTGCTACCTTTATTTCTTTAAATAATGATGCATTGAAATATTTAGCCGATTTAAGTGTTATGCATCAATGATTAAGCTGAATGTGGAATTTCATATTCGGGCTAAAGATTTTGCATCCATGGGTGAAATGCATACCTGATTACATAATGACTCATTGTTAGTGGTGCAACAAGTGTTTATATTTAAATGAGTCATTAGATGTTTTCATCGTAAATGTCTAGTGAATGATTTCAACTTTATTATTTATCATGTCTCTAGACTTCAAAACTCAGGATTGCTATTCTCGAACAGTGAGCACCGAGTCATCGTATACAGATAGATATTTTCGTAAGAAAAGACCGATGTTTAAGCAAAATCAGAGGGCAAATTCTGTATATGCCGGTCTGACCGCCATTGACGGTCGGACTAACCACCATTGGGCAGGTTTGGCCAATATGTCTACTACCTCAGCTATTGAAGTTTCATAACTTGGTGAGGCTGAGGGGAGTAGCTAGAAAACTTTGTTGAATATCTGCATAATCCAGGATGCATCGAAAGACAAGATGGAAACAAGCAAAGAGGGATGCAAGAGTAATATGACCTTTACCAGTTTCAAGGTAATTTTATTATATTTACTTTTTGGTTGATTATTCACTTCACTTCATATGGTTAAAGTGATTTGTGAATGCTATTGAGATGTTATGTCTTTCTTCATGCTCATTTTGAGATGTGCTGTAAAGACCAATTGGCATTATTTTAATTTGGTCGCTTTATGCATTCACAATAGCTTACATGTGTGAGAATGATCTTCTAGTATATTCAGAAATACAGCCGAGGCAATGTGTACTCAGGCTGATTTGACTCACACTGGATGAGAGAAGCATATTTGATGTGCTTGTGATCGACATTGCTCCTATGCAATTTGAATTATGACAAATGTTTCTTGATACGCAAAGCATTACCAAGAAACAGGGGGCATATGTTGACAACCAAAAGTTGCAGCAAGCCAATGGGACGCCAGGCGGTCTGACCGCCTATATGAAAGTGCTCAAAATATGAATTGGACTCCACCATTGCATGGGCCTCGTCGGGATAATCAAAATGCTTATGTGGATCACCCGATTTGGAGTCCGAATGAGGGAGTTATGACTCTGGCAAGAATCAGTGTTGCACCCAGCCGGTTAGACTACATGAGGTTAGGCCACCTGTGGCGGTTCTAATCCGAATTAGAGTTGTATATGATGGGATTTTCTTATGTAACTGACTCCGCACGGGTACAGACCTCTCCTCCCTACAAATATAAAGGGCTATGGCCGATTGAGAGGTATCCAATCCAATCGAAACCCACTTTTACTTTTACCTTCAAACCCTAATTTTTTCAAATCTATCTTGCTGTCCATCGTGATCTCCACAGCCATTGATTGCGTCCTAAGGCTTGCTGGTTGACCTAGGGCACGACCGACGACGTCCACGCCCTGACGGGGTCCCTCCCGGGCGTGAGCATGGACGGTCTTTGCTAGTTTGCTCGTAAACTAGTCGTTCTTCGCTACGTAAGTGCGTTGGTTATGTCTTTGCTAGTTTGCTCGTAAACTTAGCCGTCCTCCATCACGTAAGTGTGGTAGTGTTGACACCAGATTTTGACCAAATCCAAAGTCAAAAGGGTATCGAATAATCAGGAGCTGGTGTATAATCGAGGATCGGCAAGTTTCTGATGACTAGAGTATATATCAACCAGTTGTGCAAAATCGGCCGTTACGCTAGAGAAGTGATCGACATGGAGCAGCAGCAATCGGCAGAAAAAGCAATGGCACGGAGCAGACCTGGAATCGGAATCGGCAGCAGTACTAATCGGCAAGGAGTAGTAAAGGAAATAGAAAGAGAAATAATCTGACCGATTAAATAAGACCAAGTTACACGTCAGGATCCTAACTCATTAGTCAACAGTTATTAGTTCTTGGCCGGATTATTTCTATTTAATAATGGAGCATGTGAAGTATAGGTCCAAGTGCTACACGCCGTCCAGAGTGCTAGCTTGTAGCCGTGGGCATGGATCTGTGATCGGCATCGGCATGGTGTAGCTCATTGTGCGATTAAGTAGCATGGTAGCCGATTGGTTGTTTAAAAAGCATGTCCGATTGTCAATTGGGAAGCATGGCTGCCGATAGTAAGAAGCAATCGGCAAGGAGACACAAGGAAAGAGAAATCGGCAAAGAAGACAATTGGTTACAGGAGATAATCGGCAAGGTACGAGCCAACAATTTTTACAACTCGCCGATGCCGATGCTGATACTGATGCTGGTGCCGATGCGCCATGCCGACTCCGATGCAGTAGCAACCACGGACCATGTTTACAAGCTAGCAGGCCAAAATCACATTTTTAACACGGAAATATGTTGGAACGTGACCATGGGCGATTAAAGAATGATTGGTGACTGGATTAAATGAAGAAGGCAAGGAAAGGGAAGAAGTTCACTCGTGGGGGCCAAGTTGATTAGAATAAAGAAAGGGAGAAAAGAATTCCACGTAGAAGAAAAGTCGTGTGCGTCACGTACAGGAAGTCACGTATATGCGGAATTACCTTCTCAGGAACAGATCAGAAGAGGCTTTATTAGCGAGGGCTCTACATAGAGAGAGTTAGAGTCCATATGTATTTTAATATTTTCTTTTGTTTAGTTTTTCTTCTTCAGGAAGTTTGGACTGCCGTGACTGGCTAGAGATCATCATTAGCCTAGGATATAAATATGTACCCTCATCCATTGTAAAGGACATCCACGATCAAATAAACAAACTCTACTTCTTCAGTACCTTTACTTTTATCGCATCTACCTTTTAAATCGCCGACTTCGCTATTTTTTTTCACGAGTTATTCGTGCACGTCAAGGGTGATCAGATCTCAGGGCTTGTCTGTAAGTTCTGTATTTTACCGAGTATTTTCTAAGCTTTAGCAACCGGCGTATCGTTGTTGCTTCGTTTAGATCTATTCAACTGTTATCGGATAAATATCTAGGCTTTAGTAACTGGTGTATCGCTGTTGCTTCGTTTAGATTTTATTCTACCTTTATCCAGCTTGGTATACACTTCGATCGGCTATTACCTGTGTTATTACTCTGCATGTATTATCACAGCCGATTAGATCTGTTCCAAGTGTTGTTTTGCATAGCTTGTTAGGTTGCGTTTTAGTGATCTCGTATAGCTTTGCTCTGAATTGGTTGTCCAAGCCGATTCATTATTTATCAGATCGGATATCTTCTGCCTCGGAGTTGTAGCCGATACGCTCTAGTATTTTACAGTTTCATCCCTTGTCAATTCACAGGTCCAATCGACTGGCACGCCCTGCATCCACGGTCACAACCGATTTCGTGTGCTAGCACATGAATGTCTTTCCCAATTTTTGCATCAACAGGTAGTTATCCATCGAACGATCGATCTCGCGGCGTCTCAGCTATAGACGGTCTGACTCCCTGTGACAGGCGGTCTGACTCCCTATGTCTGACTCCCTGTACAGGCAGTCTAACCTCCTGTCACCCGACAGCAATTTGATCTGTTTACGATCCGACCATAAAAGGCGTCAACAGTTTTGTGTGTAAATACCCGTATCAGGCCCGCCCGTAGCAATAGGGTTTCAATCTATGTATATGAGTTTTCAGGATTCCATTTGATTCATGCGTCGTTGTTTGTTTTCTCGGTTTGCTGTGCTTTTCTGAGCTAGGTTTTGGCTTTGGGCTTTGTCTGTGCAGGTGGTTGTGCCGGCAGTAGAGGAGGCAGAGGGGGACTATGACATGTACGTACATGGATATCAAGCCCCCTGTAATTAACCAATATCAATCCTTAAAATAAAAGGTTATCCATGTAACCTAAAAAAGCGAAAAGCCAATGTGGCACACCTGAATCATCATGACCTTATCTCATCATTGTCCCATAGACAGAGTCAGTAAGTCACCTGAAAAGAACTTGGATAAAAAAATTTAGGTGACATTTGTCAAAAATAACTTCATTCCTTGTAAGCTAGAAAGCGCAGCATAGAGCTGCAACCCCTTTCAATAAGTATAGTTTCAGCTTTTGCCCCCTTGTTTTAACAATTGGTAGAATAAATCTCCCATGTGCAGGGTGTAATTCTAAAAACTATATTTACATCCAGCCATAAAAATGTAGCATACGCACACTCGAAGAAAAGATTTGATAGTCTCTGCCGAGCAACAAAAGCTTTGCTACTAATCCAATTTTCTCTTAGCCATATTGTTTTTTGTTAGAACTATCCCTTTTTTAAGTACGACATGAAAATTATAATCTTCAATGGTAATTCAGCATGCTAGTATGCGAAATTTCCTGTGTAACTAATCCCGTTGTAGATGCATGTTTATACAATGCACCGTGAAGGACCCCTTAGCACAAATGGCTCAAATAAAGGTATCTCTACCTTCTTGTAAATGTATACTCACAAGCTTAGCTACTAGGTTATGCCAATCTCATAGTTTGTCCCCTAGTATTAGTGATCTCCGAAAACAAATGTTCACAGGTGTTGAACTAAATATGCGCATTAAACCGTCCATGCCAATGTGGCAAAAATATATTTACGTGAACAAATGTGATTGTATATGCACATGTTTGACAACTTTGTATATTTGTTTGCATATTTGCCACTTATTGAAACAAAGTGATATAACGTGCAGGTAGTTATATGGTGGGTGCAATTTAATCTTTATATAATTTAAAAAATTGCAGGTTGTACGTTGAATGATCAACAAAACAAAGAAAATAAACAAAGCATTGTTAATGAATGGATCTTGCAGGTTTTGTAACTCGTAGGTTAATGCATTGTTGCACGACACGTGCAAAGCATATCTTACGTATGTTATGGGCGTAGCTAAATTTGTAAGCTGGCAGCGTGCGTTGATGGGACAGAAGCGAATGTATCGCTGTAGGATCAGGTGCAGCAGCTCGAAGAATAGCACGACGCTGAAGATAGTCCATCGCGACGACGAGCCCTGCCCCGGGCGTGATCACCCTGCACATGCACCACGCGCCCGCGGCATCGGTGACGGATGATGGCACAGGATGCCGCCCATCCTGCCCGACAGCACAACGTCCACGAACTCACCCTCCTTGTCTAATCCCGGTGGCAGCGGCGCTCGGGTGTGGACAGCCGGCTGTGGCATCTCGCCGACGAGCTAGGAGGCAGATGACAATTCTGCAGCAACAAAGGGATCGATGAGTTGGTTTAGGGCCAGGCCCAGGCGAGTGCGACCTGTACGACTGTACATGCCCCCCATTTTCGTATTTCTCGCTACACAGCCCATCAAGCCTTTCAATCTTTGAACCAATTCATGCCTTCGAGATCTGGCCGCACTCCCTGGAAGGCCGCCGAGATGCACGCGAAAAACAAGAGCCGCGCCCGTTTGCCAATTCGTCAGCTATCGCGAGTCCCATTGTCTTCCCACCGTGATCGGCGTCTCGGCTAGGGCCGGCCGAGGCGAGGCGGCCGTCAGCGACAAGACAGCTTGAGTGTGGTAGAGTTGCCTACTGGTGACTGAGGCATGTCCTATAAAGGCACCCGAGGAGGGGGTTCCGATCTGCGAATCGAACATGGTCCATGAATCGGAGTCAGAGACGACGGCATGAGAGGATCTTGGACAGAGTTGGCACCAGTGTGGAAGCCGATTGCGAGACAGGATCCCTATGCATGCGCCCTAGATGGTGTGCGCCCAAGTGATTTGTGCCATCTTGAGTTGAGCGAGCGTGTTCCAAGGGAAGGCCAGAGGAACGAGAAGACAAAGGGAAACTGGGAGAACTATTAGATTTCATAATGCTAACCTCACAAAGCCACAACACATGCCAAATGATGATCAATTAAGCTTGGCCCACATAGACAAAAGCAAATCTACCAACTCTGATTTGCTATGCATATTTCATTATAGAGGGTACAGCTGAATCATGCTAAAAACAACAAAAGAAATAGCGATAAGATACAAAGGATCTGATTCATGTTATCATCACACATCAAGTAACAACAAGGAGAATTTAACTAATCTCTTACGGTAATGTATAAGACACACAAAGCAGGTAATGCATAAGACACACAAAGCAGGTAATGCATAAGAGACAGAGCAGTGCTACCGAGGATACCTTGCAGACATCATCATCTCCTGCTCTAAACTGTATCTTCTACTTGATTCCTCAAATCTTTGTCCTTGTGGACATCTAAACTCGACCCTATCATTCTCCCTATCTTCCGCTACCATACCATGATTCTCACACATCTTGGAACTTCGAAGGCCCTCTAGTGTATGTTCCACTTGTCGCATTGTTGGCCTTTCATCACCTCTTAATAAGTTTATGCATGATGCTGCAAGTGTAGCAACTTCTTGGACTTCTTCGCCTCCCTCCTCTATAACTTGTGGATCTATTATCTCAACAAGATTTCCTTGAGCATGTAGGTCCAGAAAATGGGAGACCAGGCCATCACCTTCCGGTGATAGATATGAAAAAGGCTTCTTCCTAGTAAGGAGCTCCACAAGAATTACTCCAAAACTATAGACGTCACTTTTCTCAGTGAGTCGATTGGTCTGAAAGTACACTGGATCCAAATACCCTATTGTCCCTTGAACTCTTGTTGTCAGTCCTGTTTTGTCAATAGGAATGTACCTTGAAGCTCCAAAGTCTGATACCTTTGCTGTCAAGGTATCATCAAGAAGTACGTTAGTCGACTTGATGTCCCTATGGATTATTTGAATTGAAACTGCTGAGTGAAGATAGGCAAGAGAAGTAGCTATTTCAGTGGCTATCCGTAACCTGTTGGTCCATGATAGTGACCTTGGCCCATCAATATGGAGATGGTTATAAAGGGTTCCATTAGAAATAAACTCATAAACCAACAATGGCACCTCAGTCTCCAAGCAACAACCAAAGAGTTTCACCACATTCTTGTGATTGACTTGCGAGAGAATTGCTACCTCATTTATGAACTCATTTATTTCTTTTTGGACCGTAATCTTTGACTTCTTGATCGCCACAACATGAAGATCCGATAAGATTCCTTTGTAAACAGTACCATGCCCTCCACCACCGAGCTCACGAGCTTTGTCAAAATTGTTTGTTGCCTTTGCAAGCTCATCCATTGGTATGATCATCCTCTCCGCAATGTCTGCCCTATGCGACATCAACTGCTGCAACAATTGTCCACGGTTTTGCTTGAAATATTTTTTCTTAAGTACTTTCATCTTGTGCTGTTCAATCCTTCGGTGTACTAACATTATGCCAAGACCCAAGAGCAGGAGCACCGGGCCACTGGGAGCTGACAAAGCAATTTTGTTTTTCTTGATGAACTTAGACAAAACAATGGATAAGCTGACACAGCCATCGGGCTTGTTGGCATTGCCAAATGTTCCTAGCCTGCACGTGCACTTGTATGTCCCAGGCACGTTATGGCATTGATGGCCGAAGCATCTCTGTGGTGTGATTTTGCACTCATCGATATCTGTAACCATTAGGGGGCCAGAAAATCAATAAACAAGAAAATATTTGACACCATTGCATAAGTGTACACGAGTAAATCAGAATCAGCATAGTGACCTTTGCATCCGTCGACGATGTATGGGTTGCCCTGGTAGCCCTTGTCGCAATAACATGTGTAGCCTCCATTTTCCTGTCGGCAGCTGCTGAGCTCGCTCTTGCAAAGCCGCCGGGCCACGTACCCGGGGCACTGACCCGTTGTGTTGCCTGCAGGCGCGGGGAAGCCTTGCTTGACCGCCCACTGTAGAACAAGGGGCGCTGAGAAGTAACGGGGGGCCCATTCTCTTAGACTACCCGTGGCTTTTAAGATCGTGTCCCACCAGTGGGCAGTCAACCCCTCCTCTGAGACAAACGCCAATGGCATCTCCATGACGCTCGTGTTCAGCAACCCTCTGAACTCCATCATCATGGGCGTACTGCCCGGAAAGATGAGCGCATGGCAGCAGCCGTCGCTGCCGGAGCAGTTATTGTATTCTTGGAATGGGACGCTGAAGCTGGAGACGCAGCCAGTGATGTTGCTGTATGCGGTGACGCTGTTTCTATGCTTGTGCCCATAGAGGGTGGCCTCCACGCCGTACCCGAAGAATACGAACTCGTTCCTGCCTGACAGCATGTAGGACTCACCGATGTCCGTGAGCTGGAAGCTCACAGCTCGTTCCAAGGAGACACCTCGCTTCGTGATGACGTCGTCGGGGCTGATGCGGGTGTGGTGGACGACGCGCAGCGTGGAGTCGGACAAGGAGACACCTACGACCTGGAGGGTGCCGTTGCCATTGAGGAGCAGCCGCGGGGTGCCGCCATGGCTGGTGTCACAGGTGAGGTTGAGACCCGGCCTGTAGCATCCGGGGCTGAAGCCGAAGGGGTACGGCACACGCGTGCCACCGCAGGTGTCGTTGCAGTCGTTAGGCAGTGCTATCGGCACCGGGGTCACCGTAGGCAACGCTGCATCGTCTGCTGAAAATGTACGTGAGATTACTATTCCTATGGCAGGAAGAAGTGTCACAAGCTGGCTGTGTATGTGGCTCTGTACATGCTGACCTGACCTGTAGTGGAGTTGATCTTGGTACAACCACCTTTGACCCCGGGATTGCCGTAGGTTCCATGCGGACACATGCAGTACATTGAGCCGATCGTGTTGATGCATTCACCGAAGCACCGATTGTCTTCGCTTGAGAAGTTGCACTCGTTGACATCTGCAGCCATGAACCGCACAGATTAACAAGTGCTCTTTTGCATGTGTTGAAGATGCCCCATTTTACAGTCCATTATGAGGTACCATGGGAATCAAAATTATACCTAGTAAATTCTAGCTATCCTAGCTCGGCTTGTTTTGATTGAAAGGCTTTGTTGTTGTTGCTTGATACCTAGAAAATGGTAACGCATAAATAAACCAAAATACGGTAAAAAGGCCCCAATAAGAATGACCTTCAACTCCCTGCTCATTTGGTTCCATGGAAACTACAATTTGGTATTTGGAAATGAAAATCTAATATAAAGGTGCAATGCTAGAGCTTGAACAACACGCATACCTCGCAGTCCTATTAAATAGTCGAAAAATAGATTTGATATCCTTAATTACCTTGTATGTTATGATTTATGCCCTCAAATAAAGGATGAAACTACAAACAACACTCGTAAGTAGACTTGGATAGTAATTAAGGACGTAAAGTAATTTTCCAATGTCCTAATTTGTTCAAAAACTACAAATACATTTTTCATGGGGTGGAGGAAGTATATTAAAAAAAGAGAACTACTCCGGTACTCCCTTTCTAAAATTTAGCACGAATCATAAAGCATCTTCAATTAATTAGTTGATTTCATTCTTTGCCCTGACGGCCCAGCCCTGACATGGCCCACCGTGATCCTTGTCCAGTCCAATTCATAACGACGTGCTGCTGTTTCTCCGTCGTTGTCACTGCCTGGAGGAGCACTACATCGGAGCTCTTAAACGCAGCTGCTCTTTGCTCGCTTCTCCGCGCTTCCCGGGCTCACAGAGGCTTCCTACGTCTCCACACGTCTCCTCCAGAGGTGGCACAAGGCAATGATGCACCCAGGCCATGATGCACCGCGCGCTTGCTAGGCCGTATCCGTAGGCTCGCGCGTGTGTTTTGCGTGGACCGAGCCTACCAGCATGGAGACGCATGGTGGGAGACAGTACAAGTACAAGGGGCGTGGCTGTATGCGGTATGCCCAATTGCCCAGCGATTGTCCCACGGACAGGTGGGCGCTGGTCTTTTAGGGCCCCAATTGTAGCGAGACGGCTCAGGCATTAAATGAGGTATGGTCTATGACCAGTAAAATGAAAAATCATATCCATTCTTTTGGAACTTTTTGTACAATACTGAAGTGAGCACTTACATTTAGTGTGTGAGCCCCTTTTATTTTTGTCTAAAGAAAGGTAATGAACACAAGGACATATAACGCCAAGGTTTATTCTGTATTCTTATTTCCAATTTCTTTGTCATGGTAAAAATAGGATTTAGAAAGCCATAATATGAACTGTTTAATTGTGCATGCTTCTTCATTCCTATTTCCTTACACGATATAGAATTGTTTTAGTAACAAGATCAGATTGATCTTGACAGTGGCCGAATTACACCATAAGTAATGTTTGGTCCCATGGTTACCCATGTCTTTGTCTTCGACATTGCCATTGGGTGCGCAATTGTTGTTAACTTTAAAATATTGACAAGACATATTATTAATATGAGCTCTTTTACAATGATTGTCAAGTACCATGGTGCTACCATGATATAGAATCCAACGGTGGAAAAAATGTCTAGTACCTAAAAGTACCCATCCAAAAGTACCGAAAAGTACCAAAATTGTGGGACCAAGTACCAGATAAAAGGGCCCAGGTAATTACTTTATTTTATTTTTAAATTAAAAAAAATGGTATATACGTATTTTCCGCCGATGTAGGGTAGGAGGCGACGGGAAAAAAATTATTGTGATATGTTGTGAGAGGGTATATTCTAATCAGGGTATATGAAAGTACTAATATACCCTTATTATTATTTATTATTATTTATTTGATTTTTCTACATTAAACACATATGACTATTCACATTTATTAGTGTTAACTATGTGATGGGCAAAGAAAATACTGTTTACTTCCTAAAATTTCTAGATATCCCTACGTATATGGACAGAGGGTACGTACTAAGAAAATGAAACATCACAATCCAAAATCTAGAGAACCAGTACATATTTTGGCTATATGTTTTTTTCCCTACATTAAACAAAGTATGATCTACGTACTTCCAACTGAACCGAACTATAAGCAAGAACGTTGTTTCAGGCTAAATGAACAATGCTAAATTCATACACAACACCAACCAGGCTAGAGTTGACTAGGATCTGGTCGGAGTAGTAAACTAACCTTTGCAGCCGCCGGCGCCGGCGAGGTAAGGGTTGCCGTCGTAACCACCCTCGCATTGGCAGATATGGCCATGGAGGGCGTTCCGGCGGCATATGCTGTGCCTGCTCTTGCACAGCATGCGGTGTACGTCGTCGGTGCACTTGAACACGTCGGCGAGTTCCTCCGATCCCGGAGGCAAGCCGCGCGTGACGCTCCAAGTGAGGAGAAAGGGAACCTCCCTGACCTCGTCGGCGCGCACCGACTTGTTGCGGAGCCACCCCGTCTCCACGACGAACACGTTCACGGGCAGCTGGTTCTGCGCGGCGTCGCTCTCGCTGTGGAGCCGAATGGCCTGTACTTCCCTGGCCGGGGCGGGCATGGTGACCCTCGACACGCAGCAGCCCGAGGTGCCATCGGAGCAATAAGTATCGGGGGCGTACTCCATGTCCGTCGTGTCGATAAAGATCTCGCCGCTGATGTTGACCTTGTTGGCGCACAGGCTAGCGCAGCCGCCGATACTCCCCGTGGTGTTGTTCGCTCCCCCGACGCCGTCGGCGAGGAGCGTCGCGACGACGTTGCAACCGAATACGACGAGGTCGTTCCTGTTCGACAGCAGGTAGCCGTGCTCCGTGAAGCCGCGGCCGAACGGGGCGTTCCAGCGGCCGCCGGCAGTTGAGTTTATGAGGGAGCCCTCATGCACGATGCGCACGGTCGGCCCCGTGTCAGGGTCGTAGAGGGAGATGCTGGTGACCCGGAGGATGCCGTTGCTATCGAGGAGCAGCCGCGGGGCTCCGCCGTGGCTGGTGTCGCAGGTGAGGTTGAGCCCCGGCCAGTAGCAGCGGGAGGGCCCGAAGCCGAAGGGGTACGGCACGCTCACGTTCCCGCAGGTGGTCTCGCAGCCGGGTAGCGCTATCGGTGGTGCCTGTGGCGGCGCGGTGGCTGCCGACAGCTGCAGCGCCATCACCATCAGCGCCGCTACCGCCTCTGGGAAGAGCACAGCCGCAGAGGATGGTGCCATTATGGAGATCGATCGAGGCAACGCGCACATGTGGGAGCTCAGCTGCTTTTTTCAGGACACGCACACCTTGGGAGCTACCAATGGGTTTGCCATCGATCTAACGTACATATATGTGTCGACGAATAACTTGTTCCTGTGACGGATCTCACCAACCGCGCGCGCTCGGATGCGAGCACGCAGCTGCCTGTGGCTTGCGTTGCTACCTGCATGTGACATTTTGGCTGACCAACTAAGTCCCTTGTGTGGTTTATTGGCTGGGTATGGTGCGTGCAGAGATTCTTCCGGGGATAAAAACAAACAACAATGGAAAATTAAAACATCAATGTAACAGAACCCGTGCACTGCCCAATAAGACCTTTGTCGTTGTCTGTGCAGCCATGAAAAGCCACCTCGGACGTCCCTTAAGCCCGGCCGGTGTTATTAACAAGCAAAATTTGCAAGAATCTGGTAAGACTAAATCCGTTGATTGCTGGACTTCACCATCGACCTCTATTCACACATGTCCCCTGAAACCTCTCCTATTTCATGCGTCTATAATACTATAGCACAGGAGCTAGTTGCATACCTCTCCTATTTCATGCGTCTAAAATACTATAGTACAGGAGCTAGTTGCATGTGAAGGGGGACGACATTGCAGGTTACTTCGTGGTTACAACGACCAACGACGCAGCTCACCAAACACGCGCAAAAAGAAATGCGAGCGCTTTGTGGAGCTATATGCTAAAAGTCGTACTGCGGTCAACTGTAACTTGAGGTCGATCCGAAACCATTTCCAACGCTCATAGGTTGGGTCCACCACTTTCTCCATCCATTCCTTTTTCAATGCTCTTTCTCCCTTCAGTTTTTCTTTCCTCGTTCCTTCCCTCGCCAAATCCACAACTATCTCCCTCATTCCTTCCCTCCCCATATCTCTCTTCCCTTTCCTCCTCCCTTTCCACCCTAGATCCACCACAGAGGACCTGTGGGGAGCGGCGCAAGAAGTGGCGGCGGTGGCGACTTCCCCAGTCGAGCGAGCTACCTGGGTAGTGACGTTTTCTTCCCCTTTTCTATTTCCTGGATTGCAATACATCAAGTAGTGTGAGAGAATATCAATATATCATGAGGATACAAAACATTTTTGTTCAATAAATTGTGGCATGCTTTATTTTATAACTAGGTTAGTAGTGCCCATGCATTGCTATAGGTGATAAAAGATTTCAGTACAATATATAGTGCATTAACGACAAATAATAGTTCAAAATTTTTAGACATTGCTACAAAAGTTCAGAGTTTGATCTTTATCACCATAATTCAAGCTATCATTGCTAAAAAAATTCAAAGTTTCAGAGGCTCTCAATTGCATTGTCTCAAACCTACATATTTTTTTTATGCACACTACTACAACAAACATTTTAGGTGACACTTCAACAAAGGCCTCAGAGGTGGACAGGAAAAATGTCCGCCTCTGTTATTCTCCGGATTAATGGAGGCGGACATTTTTTTTTATTTTCGGAGGCGGTTACTTTCGTGTGCTTCTGAAAATTAATTTACAGAGGTGGACATTTTAAAACAACAGCCTCGACAAATGCCAAGCCTCAATTGGGCCCAGAAAGCCCGTTACTAAGGTTTTCTATATATACACAGAATTAGGGTTTCTCTCCCACTTCTCTCCCCCTCTCTCAACCCGTCAGCTGGCTCATTCTCCTCTCTCTCACGCACGCCCTCTCCTCTCTCTCTCTCTCTCACGCACGCCCATCCGCCAGCCCATTCTCTCCTCCATCTCACACACGCTGCCAGCTCGTTCTCCTTCCTCTCTCCCTCTGGCGCGCGGCACTGGTGGCCAGGATCTTCGATGCGTGGCGTTGGAGTCCCGGGAGCTTGGCTGTGCAGCATTGGAGTCCCAGGAGCATGGCTGCGCTGATGGCCGGGACCGAGGCAAGGCGGAGCAGGATCCCGTGCCGGCGGCTCGTGGGCTCGGCGGCGCGACGTCAGCACGAGCAATGACAGCGCGGTGATGGATCCGGCCACGATGCATCGAGCGGCTGCAGATCTGGTCGCGACGCGTCGAGCAGCAGCAGATCCCGCGGTGACTCGTCGAGCAGCCTCAGATCCAGACGCGGTGGTGGATCCGGCCGCGACGCATCGAGCGGCTGCAGATCCGGCCGCGACTCGTCGAGCGGCAGCAGATCCGATCCGGATGGGGTGCACCGTGCGACGGTGGATCCGAAGGCAGCAGCGAGCGGCGGTGGCGGATCTGGTGGCAACGAGCGGCGGCGACGACGGATCTGGATGCTGCGGATCAGCAGGCCCACCCCTGGATGGATGGCTCGACAAGCCCTGATGGGCTCGGCAGGCCCATCTAGGGTTTTTCTTTTTTTTTTTGGTTTTTTGCTTGATTTTTGGAGGCGGGCGTAAAACAGCCTCTGTTAATGCCTCATTAACAGACACGCATGCTCAGAGACGGACGCAAAAACCGCCTCTGAAATGGTTTTTGACCGCCTCCAAAAATGCTTTTAGTAGTAGAGACACCTTTACTGGTGATCTATTCTCTCCAGACAGGTAGTTGAACAAAGACATATGATGAAAGTATGCTTTATATGAAATTTCGTTACATCGAGTATACATATACTCACAGTGAATGAGAAAACCCTATTTAACATTCACTGAACAAGGCATTACTTCCTCACAGTGTCACTCAAGCCTAAATAATACTCACATAATAGCTAATCAAACAACATCAATTTTGAATGGACAACTGAATTTTACTTGTGACTTAAATCAATCAACATTGCCAACAGTAAGACCATATAATAAAGTCATTTAGTAAGACAATGAAAACGAACCCATCATTAGCAATGTTCTTTTACGTTTTCCTTGTGCACAGTAAAAATTCCAAGGTATATGTTACACAGGATAAGCTGTATTGTGAAGATGACATAAACATGTATGGCTGAGTACAAGGAATAAACAAGCTCATAATAAATTGTAATCCCTCTGTCACTAAATAAGCGTCGTTTTGGGTGTTTGTGCGCGAGTTTGACTAGATGTGTAGAAAATACGCGCAACATCTAAATCTCTAAATAATTTTTATAAACACTAAATAGCTATCTAATTATATTTATATTGTTCCATATATAAATTTCAATATATTTATATATATAATTGACCGAAGAGTTTTCTCGGGAATGAGAAAGACAGTTATTGAGGGATGGAGGAGTATACGACAGACCAATTCGGGTTCACTACAGGAACCATTGAGGTGAATCAGCCAGGGCATGTGCATACGCATGCCCTGAGAACGCATGCCCTGAGAGGCACACAGCCAGGGCAAGGGCAGGGTGAATTAGGGCAGCGATGGAGTGCATTGGGGTAAGCGATTGAGGCACCAACCAACCAACCAGGGAGCCTTAGATATGGCCAGAAATTGGTGGCTGCTCGCAGCTAGGAGGAAGAAGAAGAAGATCTGGAGAGGAGGAGGATTTAGTGGTTGATTTAGGTTTTTCATACTTTGATTCGACTGTTTGTTCTTTGATTTAGTTTTTTTCGTTGATTCAGCCTGCTTTGTTGTTCGATTCGCCTGTTTTGTTTGTCGATTCAGCTCCCGAGCTCGTGCGGCAGGGGCAAAGGCACGCCGCCACTCGCCTCTTCCTACACGAGCTCCGAGCTCGCGAGCAGCAGGTCCGAGACGGTGGGCGTCCTTTGGACTCCTCCGGTAAACCGATCTAGCACCTTTAGCCTGTAAACCACAACAAACCAGTCCGGTTGATACCTTGCCCATTGAGCACCAAACCGAGCGATACCACCACTCTGACGAGATTTAGCCCGAACCACTAGCGGCTTTAGGGGCAAACACTAATCAGCACCAAACTCCTTCCTCCGCTGCCCCCTTTACACCTCTAAAGAAACCTAAAAAATCAAACTATTCATCCCTTCACCATTTCTCTATACTCTCTCCGTCTCACAAAGGATCTCGTTATGGCATGCGTATACGTGTTATTTTCTCAACTTTGACTTGATTTGTAGAAAAATATATTTTTAATAAATTTGTTAAAAAAACTAAATTCAAATATCTATCTAAAGATACTAATAATGTATTATAAATATTAATATTATTTTATATATAATTGATTAATGTTGAAAGATGGTGTTTTTCTTAGAAAGTGAAAATGACATCTATTTGGGGACGGAGGGAGTACATGTGGGAATAAAGCTTGGTAACCCTTTCATTGCCTTCTCATTTCAACTATTCCCCTCTCATCCAACTTCCATGGCAATAGGCTTAAACAAATTAACTACCAGAGGAGGAAGGAGATGAGGTGCCTGATCTCAACCAGAGCCAAGGTTAACACGAGCAGGATCGGAACGATGACCAAGAACAAATTCATGAAGGTATACACACACTATTTGGTCTTTGTCTCTCACTCTCACTAAAGTCAGGCTGCCAGTTTATTCACCCTTTTTCTCTCTCTCACTCTCACTAAAGTTAGGGTGCTAGTTTATTCACACTCCTAAAATCACAAGCAAACATCTGGGAACTTAGTTCCTGCTACTATTTTATCACCTAAAACACTTGTGTAGCAACCTATTGTGTTACTGCTACTATTTATATTCTCTGAAGCCTCTCTGTTCTCTCCGAAATAGTGTATATCTCTCACCTGAAACTCAGCGTGACTCGTCTGTATCCTCTCCGTGCTAAAATCATCATTTGGTTTAGTATCTCTCATAAAATCGCAAGCAACATTAGTTAAATTTTGTATGTAAGGCATGCAGCTCATTTTTTCTTTGAGGTAAATTAAGTTGGACTGAGAGGGGAGAACTCGCATACGTGGGTGATTGACAATGCATTTTCGTAATCAACACCTTACTTCTGCACCAGGTGACAACGCTGGCCATTCATATGATCCGATGGCACGGATGCGAGCACGCGGATTCCTGTGACTTGGGTTTTGCCAGTCTGCAAGTGCTTAATAATATACTTGGATTAATCTGCTGGTCACGAGAAGCACATTTTGGCTAAACAAATCCAGTGCGGTTCTGCTCAGCGGTCTGCATGCTTGACAGTTGACACTGGCTGGGCATGGCGCGTGCTGTGATTCCTCTGGCCACGCATGGGATTTCATTTTTCATCTGGCCACACACTCCGTTTTGCAGCTCCTTGCAGTAGAACCCGTCAACCGTCCACTGGGACCTTGGTCCTGTCAGTGCAGCTGCTGTCAACAGCCTCCTCACACCTCCCTCCCTTTAGGCCCAGTGTTGGCGACTAAAATTTGCAAGACCCGGTTGACTAAAGCCGTTGACTGCCGGTGGTCATCGCCAGTGACCTCTCTATTCATGAGCGAGGACGGAGATAGAGAGGCAGCAGCAATGAACGGATGGGTTGGAAGGGCAGAGTGAAGCTGCCGAGTGAAGATAGGAAAGAGAAGTAGCTATTTCAGTGGCGATGGTTAACCTGTTGGCCCATGATAGTGACCTTGGTCCTTCAACATGGAGATGATGATAAAGGGTTCCATTAGAAATAAACTCATAAACCAATAAAGGCACCTGAGTCTCCAAGCAACAACCAAAGAATTTGACCACATTCTTATGATTGACTTTGTGAGAGAATTGCTACCTCATTTATAAACTCATTTATTTCTTTTTGGACCGTAATCTTTGACTTCTTGATGGCCACAACATGAAGATCTGATAAGATTCCTTTGTAAACTGTACCATGTCCTCCACCACCAAGCTCATGAGCTTTGTCAAAATTGTTTATTGCCTTTGCAAGCTCATCCAATGGTATGATCATCTTCTCTGCAATGTCCGCCCTTTTGGACATCAACTGCTGCAACAATTGTCCACGGTTTTGCTTGAAATACTTTTGTTTGAGCACTTTCATCTTGTGCTGTTCAATCTTACGGGGTACTAACATTACTCCAAGACCCAAGAGCAGGAGCACCCGGCCACTGACAGATGACAGAGCATTTTTGTTTTTCTTAAAGAACTTTGACAAAACAAAGTTCTTGTTGGCATTGCCACTGGCCACTGACGCAGCCGTTAGGCTTGTTGGCATTGTGAAGGGACCGTGACACCCTAAGAGGGGGGGTGAATTAGGTGTCTCTAAAAACTAAGGCTCCAATAGCACATATGAAAACCTATTTCAATTTCTATCTAAATGTGCTCTAGGTTTTCTCTATGTGTTGCTATCTCTACCGCTACAAAGTTTTGCACCCTAGGTCCAATCCTATAGTAATCCTCGTTGTTGGAGCCCCTCTCAAAGGGAATGCCCGCGCAATGGCATAAACTCCCCGGTCGAGTAACTCCGTGGGTGACCACGGGACTTCCCCACGCGCAAGTGGGTCCCCGGATGCTCCTCGCCGTCTCCACTTGGTAGAGCTTCGGCCAAACGCCAAGGGCCTCTCCTCCCTTGCACAATCACCGGCGGCCTCTCCACAAACTCGGTTGGAGGGTCTCGCAAAACTACAATGTAACACCCTAATTTCATCACACTAAAAATTAATATAGGCAACCCAATTTTCCTAGTTTTTGTTTTTTTTAGGAATTATTAAATTGCAAATTCAAATCTTGGCCTATAAATATTTAAATATCATTTAAATTAGGGACAATGAATTCTTTGTTGCATTCATGCTGTTGCATATATTTTTGAATGTTGTTTGAATTTGAAAAGGTTTGCAAAAGTTTAAATCTATTTTCAAAACCTTTCTTTTCCCTCTCTTCTTCTAGCCCAGCCCAGTTATCTTCTTCTCCCGGCCTTTTCTTTTTCCTCGCGCGCAGTCGCGGCCCAACTTCAGTTCGCGGCCCACCTTCCGCGCGCGCCTGCGGCCCAGCCGTCTCTTCTCTTCTCTTCCTTTAGCGTCACTGACGTGTGGGCCCGCCCTGTCAGGGTCTTCTTCTTCGTCGCGGCCGAGCCGGACTCCTCCGCCAAGCCGAGTTCGAGCACCGCCCGTCTTCGCGTCGGTGCCTTGGCGTTCAAGTCGGAGTTTCCCGGCCTTTATAAGCCGACGCCCCGACCCTTGAATCCCCAACCCAAAGCCCAAGCCTCCGCGTCTCGAGTCGCCGCCATAGCCGCCAAACCCTAGCTTCTAGTCGCCGCCGCGATTCGAGCCCTCGGGTCCGCTTTCGCCGCTTCCAAGTCGTCGTCGAGTTGCGCGTGAAGGTTTGGAACCCGCCGAGTTTCTTTTCCCTCTCTCTCTCGCTCTCTCGAGTCCCCGTCGAGCTCGCCGTCGTGCCGAGCCGCTCCTCGCCGCCGTGAGCTCCCACGGTTGCTCAACCCTCGTTTAGAACCCCCAAAAACCAACTCCCCGCGTCCCCAGCTCTCTCCCGAGCCATTCACGGCGAGAAACCGAGCTCCCTAGCGTCGGATTTGCTCAACTCCGGCGAGATTCCGGTGTTGCGCCGCCGCGCGTCGTCGCCTGCGCCGCCGCAGTTCGCCCTTCGTTTTCAGCCGTTCGATCGGGATCTAACGGTCCAGATCGGAGTTGACCCGAGTCAGATCTGAGTCGTACCGGTCAGCCGCGTGGTTTTGCAAAAGAGCCCCTCGGTTTTCTTAGAATCAACCCGCGGTCCAAGCCAGTTCAAAAATAATTAGATCTAGGTCCTTTTCTTTTCGGTTTAGCCCCTGAGCTTTCTAAAAATAGAACCCGCCGTCCAGTTTGGTCGTTTTTCACAAAAGTCCTTCGGTTTTTATATGAAATTACGTTTTAGGTCCCTGGTTTCTTCTGTTTAAGCCCCTGGAGAGTTAGTTTTAACTCAAAGAAGCCCCTAAACCTTGTTTTAGCCATATCTTGACCGTTTTAAATCCGTTTTGAGTGATCTTTGCGCTCACGCGATCGTCTCTTCATCAAGAATAGTTTTAGACACGTCTTTACGTCTTTAAAAGTTGTTTGGTGTATTGTTTTACTTTTATTGATTGAATGCTTGTGTGAATCGTATAGAGAACGATCCGTTCGAGGGAGATCAAGATCAAGTCTTCGAGGAGGAGCCACCGCAGTATTTTGAGCAAGGCAAGTGGATTTCCCCCTCTGCATACTCTTTTGAACCCATACACATTGCATAACATTAAAGTTTATATTTACATTCGCGATGCATTAATTTGATGGGTCCTATTTAAGGATGACTAGACTTTTACCCCTAAGCCTTGATAAACCGGGTTTACTTTTATGTTGGGTAGCCATGCTAGATGCTTAACCATAGTTTATGATGGGTTCTATCCAACATTGATGAATATCTTCATTATTTATATCTTGTTATGTTAATACAAGATCACCATGTTAATCGGAACATGGAGAACCACCCAGGATTAACCGTACAACCACAATACTATATGGCTCTGGTCTTGGCTAATTAATTAGAAACCTTGGTTAGGGATGATCTTACCGAAAGGGCATGGGGGGTGGCGGTTGACGGTGTATAGCCCGGTTCTCTCGGGAAGTGGGCTTGGCTAAGACACTATACCCGTTAGGGAGGGTTATGCCTGCTTCCGATCCGGAAACCTTAGCGGATTGTTTCTAACTAGGGAATCTTTGTAAAGGCCTCGTAGCGTCCCTATGCAGTCACACCTTGGAAGTGTGGTACGTGCCTGATCAGCACAGCATGGTTGGGTTTAAAGTTCTTTGGAGCTTTTACGCGAATTGTGGTGAAAGTGTACAACCTCTGCAGAGTGTAAAACTGTTATAACAGCCGTGTTCGCGGTCATGAACGGCCTGGACCCTCACGTGATTAAACTATCGAAACATGAAATCAAATCATTGCATGCATATGTTATTGGTTATGTTTATGATTTACCTTGTGTTTACTTATTATTAATATGGGGTGGTATATACTTATATCTTAGTAAATAGTTGCTTGTTACTAAAACTTGACCAACTAAAATGCTCACCGCTGCAAACCCAAGCCTTTCCTTGATAGCTTGCATATTTCCCCCACTTGTTGAGTACCAACCATAAGTGTACTCACCCTTGCTTATATTGGATCAGAAGGTAATAATGGAGCAGAGTACCTCAGCGATCTTGATGAGTTCTAGGCGTGTGTTCCACCAGTCAGTTGCCTGTGGAGTGCTTTTGGAGATATCGTCTTAGTTATCGTGAGAACCAGTTTATTTTGGCCTTTGTGCCTTATTCGTGAGTGTAATAAATACTTATTTATTAAATATTCGTTTGAGTACTGTTTCTGCTATTCACTCACGGTCTATCATATGTGTGAAATTTGATCCTGGCACACATATGAGATGTACTCGGTTTTCTCTCTAAAACCGGGTATGACAGAGTGGTACCAGAGCCGTGCTGACTGTAGGACGCTAGCCTAGATTGGAATGGTCGAAGTAAGGATTTAGTTTAGCAAGCCAAGTCAGTTTCTTTAGAGGTCTTATTTTATTAATTAAAAAAATTCTTTGAACCACTTCTCTTTCTTTGCTCACCTTCGCCTCTATTTCGATTATCTTTACTAAGGATCTCTCTCTGTTCTTAGATGGCCAAGAGTTTCCAGTCTGAACCAGCACAGCCAGCCCCTTCTTCACCACAGATGGATGATGATGTGCAAGGAGATCCGGTGTGGATGTGCTATTCTGATGATGAGGATATACCTGATTCTGCTTCACCCACAGTAGATGTTGAAGGGAATCCAGATGGTATTGGGAATGAAGGTGATGAAGTCTATGAGGATGAAAAGGATGATGAAGAAGAGCCCAAGGTGGAGATGATCACTTCAATAAATGAGCTTGGTGCTTTCCCACTCTTGCTTGAAGATGTTTTGGAAGCATTGGGCAATTACACCAGGCCACTCTACATAACCAATTACTGTTCCGCTGCAAACTACCAGGAGTATTACCATACCCAGGTTCATGTTAGGGCGCAAATGGAGAATGCCTCACGCTTCAGGACTTGGTCTGTTCATGAGTCAAGTCTTCTACATACCTCCTATGAAGCTGCAGTCAGTGACGCCGCCAGGAGGGCAGTGACATCTATCAGCCACCAGTACCAGGAGGAGCTGTCCCGCACAGAGTACCGTCACTTGCCTCGTCGCCGTCCAGGAACTGAGCAAACCGTTGTAGTGGGAGGAGGACCAACAGCAGATCCTCGTCTCAATGTTCTTGCCCGAGTCACTGCAGCACTAAATACTGATCTGGAAGGTGTTATCAATGAACTTGCTCAAGCCCAGGAGCGGATTGTAGAACTCGAAGAACAGCTGTTTCAGCAACCAAGTCAAGAGGATGTTGAAGAGAGGATGGCCAATGTTCGGTCCCCACCACGGAAGAAGTGTCGCTATGGAGCCCCTTCCTCTGTCACACAGTTTAGGGAATAGGTTATCTTTCGGTTTCCTTTGTAAGTTTATCGTTAGTACGGTTTTGTGAGGTCGATCGTTTGTTAATGTTTGTTGCTTGGATAAATGTGTGAGTTGGAATCTTTGTTTGTGTGTCTTTGGTTGTGGAGTGATGACCACAATTAAAGAAAAATTATTAATAAAATATTAGTTGAGTTTAATTTTAGTCCCCTCTTATCCTTTGATCTTAGTTTCTTATCTATCTCAAGTCTATCCGGCATCTATATCCCTTATTCTGAAATCTGATCGCGCCGATATCCGAGACAACAGTACTGTTTTGATGATTTCGAGAGCTACACAGATCCGTTTGATCTCAAACCAGTGGGGTTAGTTTCAGAATTTGATGAGTGAATTTCTGTGATTTTTCCATAATTTTTGGAAAACTGTGTCGAGAGAAGCACACTAAAAGTTGTCAGGGACAGAATCTGTTTTTCCAGCTTGACACAGGCAGCTTGATTATTTTGTATCCGGAGTTTCAGAGGTCCGATTGAGGTGATTCCAGTTGGATTGGAGTCATAACTTTATGAGTATAGTTCTGGAATTTTGGTATAATTTTTGGATGCACGAATTGACAGTTAGGGATGAATATTTAGGGAGGACAGAATCTGAGTGGTGTTGAATAGTTTACTTTCCTCTGTTTTGTTCTTTCTTCTTAACTTCAATGCTATCTCATACTCTCGCAGTAGAGTGTCTTTCCTTTACTCTTATCTATCTGAGTATCATTCTCTGAATCATATCTATCTAACACTCAGATGGTTAACACCAGGACCGGAGGAGGTAGAGACGTTCCTAGTCAGAGGCGTGATCACGTGGTGAACCAGCAGAATCAAGCACCCCCTCCACCACCGCCTCAACCCGCAATGGATCCCGCAATGCAGCAGTTCCTAGCAACCCAGATGCAACTCATCCAGCAGCTCACTCAGACAGTGGCCAATCTACAGGCACAGCAGAACCAGCAGCCACCACCGCCACCAGAACCAGTTCAGCCGCCCAGGGATCATCACAGGCAGTTTTTGAGCCAGCATCCTCCTACTTACTCTCACTCTGCAGATCTGTTGGATGCTGATGATTGGCTCAAGAATGTTGCGAAGAAGCTAGGTATTGCTCAGTGCACTGATCATGAGAAGGTCTTGTACGCTTCAGGAAGATTGGAAGGCCCAGCAGCTGATTGGTGGGATGCGTACGTTAACGCGCATAACGCTCCTGACACCATCACATGGCAGCAGTTTCAGGATGCTTTCCGCACACACCATATTCCAGCAGGTGTGGTGGATCTAAAACAGGAGGAATTTCGTGCATTGGTGCAAGGAAACATGAGCGTGTGTGAATATCGGGATAAATTCACTCAACTATCCCGTTATGCACCTGATGATGTGAACGACGATGCGAAGAGGCAACGTCGTTTCCTGAAAGGTTTGATTGGGCCTATCAAGTACCAGCTGCAGACTCATACTTTTCCCAACTTTCAGACAATGCTTGACAAGGCCATTGGTTGTGAGAATACACGCAAGGAGTTGAGTGAGCAGAAGAGGAAGTTCCAGTCGTCGTCATCAGGGCAGACAAGCAACACTCGTCCTCGTTACAATTCTTCACAAGGTTACCAGAATCGCTCAGGAGGTAATGGTGGGCATTACCAACAGGGACAACAGGCACAACGTTCTGGACAACAGGCTCAGAGGTATTCTCAGCAGACACCTCGTACTCCTAACCAGCAGCAAAACCGTTCTGGCAATGGCACCCCGCCAGCACGAACCAACAATCCAGTCACGCCAGTACCACCTAATGGTTGCTTTAAGTGTGGTGATGTGGGACACTATGCTAACAATTGTCCCAAGCGTAACCCCCAGACACCCCAAGCTCAGAGGAGCGATGGCCAGAGGTCCGTTCAATCTTTTTCCCAGCAAGGCAACAAGGGACAGCAGAACTATGCTCGTGGCAGGGTCAACCATGTGACAGCTGAAGCCGCTCAGGAAGCCAATGACGTGGTCATCGGTATGTTCTCCATAAACTCAGCACCTGCTACAATATTATTTGATTCTGGAGCATCGCATTCTTTTATTACTGAACAATTTGTGTCTGAGCATAACATACCCAAGCAACCCATGAAAAATATGCTTTTAGTAAATTCCCCAAATGGTGAAATGAAAGCTAGATACATATGCCCTCGAGTTAGACTTGAAATTATGGGTATAGAATTTCCATCCAACCTAGTGGTTTTGAAGTCTGAGGGAATTGATGTGATACTTGGAATGGATTGGTTGGGAGCTCATGATGGAGTTATTCAGTGTGCCAAGAAGTCAGTGTTATTCACAAGTCCACAAGGAGATCGAATGGAGTTTCAGATGAGCCCAGTTGTTCGAGAAGAAGCAACAATCAATCAGTTGAAAGGAAAGTCATTGGAAGATATCAGAGTCGTGTGTGAATTTCCGGATGTCTTTCCTGATGATTTACCAGGTATGCCGCCTGACCGAGACTTTGAGTTCATCATTGAGCTTATACCTGGTACTGCACCTATTTCAAAAAGAGCATATAAAATGGATGTTAGAGATTTAGCAGAATTAAAGAAACAGATAGATGAACTTTTAGCTAAGGGTTATATCCGACCTAGTTCATCTCCATGGGGAGCCCCTGTTATATTTGTTGATAAGAAGGATGGTACTAGAAGGATGTGCGTTGATTACAGAGCTCTTAATGAGGTGACTATCAAGAATAAGTATCCGCTTCCTAGAATTGACGTTTTGTTCGATCAGATGAGAGGTGCAAAAGTTTTCTCCAAGATTGATTTGCGTTCAGGCTATCATCAAGTGAAGATTCGGAAAGAGGATATTCCTAAAACTGCCTTCACTTGTAGATATGGTCTTTATGAGTATTTGGTGATGTCGTTTGGGTTGACAAATGCACCTGCAAACTTTATGTATCTGATGAACAAGGTATTTATGGAGTATCTTGACAAGTTTGTAGTAGTATTCATCGATGATATCATGGTGTTCTCCAAGAATGAGGAAGAGCATGAGGAGCATTTGAGACTGGTATTGCAGAAGTTACGGGAGCATCAGTTGTATGCCAAGTTCAGTAAATGTGAGTTCTGGCTGAAGGAAGTTTCTTTTCTTGGACATGTCATAACAGATGGAGGAATCATGGTAGATCCGAGTAAAGTGCAAGATGTGTTGAATTGGAAGCCACCTCAGAGTGTTGCAGAAATCAGAAGTTTTCTCGGATTGGCAGGGTATTATCGCAAATTTATTGAAGGTTTCTCCAAAATTGCTAAACCCATGACTTTGTTGTTAGAGAAAGGACGAAAATTCAAGTGGGATGATGCTTGTCAACAGAGTTTTGAGGAGTTAAGGAAGAAATTAACTACTGCTCCAGTGTTAGTGATGCCTGATATTCAGAAAGGGTTCGATGTGTACTGTGATGCTTCACACGTAGGACTTGGATGTGTGTTGATGCAAGAAGGCAGAGTCGTGGCTTATGCTTCTAGACAATTGAGAAAGCATGAGAAGAATTATCCTACTCATGATCTGGAGTTAGCCGCAGTAGTACATGCGTTGAAGATTTGGAGGCACTATATGATTGGAAAACAGTGTAGAATTTTCACTGATCATAAGAGTTTAAAGTATATCTTCACTCAGAAGGATCTTAATTTGAGACAAAGCAGATGGTTAGAATTAATCAATGATTTTGATTTGGATATTCAATATCATCCTGGAAAGGCCAATGTTGTTGCAGATGCTTTAAGTCGTAAGAGTCAAGTTAACTCAGTCATTGGGAGATTGATATCACAAGAGTTATGTTGGGAGATGGAACGACTTAACTTGGGTATCTGTGCTCATTCAGAAGCTGTGACTATGGAAGTAGAGTCAACATTAGAGCAAGGTATCAGGAAGGGACAGTTAGAAGATCCGAAGATTGAGGAATTCAGAGCTTTAATCCATTCAGGAAAAACTAAGGATTTTACGGAGGATGAACAAGGAACAGTGTGGTTCAGGAATAGAATTTGTGTTCCGGAGATTGATGGGCTACGAGAACTCATATTAAAGGAAGCACACGATTCACCTTATTCCATTCATCCAGGAAGTACTAAGATGTATCAGGATTTGAAAGAGAAATATTGGTGGTATGGTTTGAAAAAGGATGTGGCAACCTATGTGGCTTTGTGTGATGTTTGCCAGAAGGTTAAAGCAGAACATCAACGTCCAGCAGGTTTGCTTCAACCATTGAGAGTTCCAGAGTGGAAGTGGGAAGAAATTGGTATGGACTTTATTGTCGGGTTACCTCGTACTCGTGATGGTCATGATTCTATATGGGTTATTGTGGATAGGTTGACAAAGTCTGCTCATTTTATACCAGTCAATACAACATATACGAGTGCTAAGCTAGCCGAGCTGTATATGTCCAGGATTGTGTGTCTACATGGAGTTCCGAAGAAGATAGTGTCCGATCGGGGTACTCAGTTTACATCACGATTCTGGCAGAAGGTACATGAGATAATGGGTACACAACTCAACTTCAGTTCCGCTTATCATCCACAAACAGATGGACAGACTGAGAGGACTAATCAAATTTTGGAGGATATGCTTCGAGCGTGTGCTTTAAAACACGGTCGTAGTTGGGATAAGAGTTTGCCATATGCAGAGTTTTCCTACAATAACAGTTACCAAGCTAGTCTTAAGATGTCACCTTTTGAAGCATTGTATGGAAGGAAGTGCAGGACACCATTGTATTGGAGCCAGACTGGGGAAAGTAAAGTGTTTGGACCCGAAGTTCTTCAAGATGCAGAGCAGCAGGTACAATTAATCAGAGAGAATCTCAGGACTGCACAGTCTAGACAGAAAAGTTATGCTGATACCCGAAGGAGAGAATTGATCTTTGAAGTTGGAGATTTTGTTTATCTCAAAGTATCACCTATCAGAGGTCTTCGTAGATTCAAAGTCAAAGGAAAGCTATCACCTCGTTTCGTTGGTCCTTTCAAGGTACTAGAAAGGAAAGGTGAGGTAGCTTATCAGCTAGAGTTGCCAGCTCAGTTGTCAGATGTTCATGATGTGTTTCATGTGTCACAATTGAAGAAGTGTTTACGGGTACCAGAGGAGCAATTGCAGTTAGAAGAACTCAGTGTGAAGGATGATCTGACTTATTCAGAGTATCCGGTTAAGATATTGGAGACAGCAGAAAGGGTTACTCGGAATAAAGTGATTAAGATGTGCAAAGTACAGTGGAGTCACCATACAGAAGCTGAGGCTACATGGGAAAGAGAAGATGAGCTCAGTGCAGAATTTCCTCAGTTGTTCTCTGATCTTTCCGAATCTCGAGGACGAGATTCTTCTTAAGGGGGGTAGGATTTGTAACACCCTAATTTCATCACACTAAAAATTAATATAGGCAACCCAATTTTCCTAGTTTTTGTTTTTTTAGGAATTATTAAATTGCAAATTCAAATCTTGGCCTATAAATATTTAAATATCATTTAAATTAGGGACAATGAATTCTTTGTTGCATTCATGCTGTTGCATATATTTTTGAATGTTGTTTGAATTTGAAAAGGTTTGCAAAAGTTTAAATCTATTTTCAAAACCTTTCTTTTCCCTCTCTTCTTCTAGCCCAGCCCAGTTATCTTCTTCTCCCGGCCTTTTCTTTTTCCTCGCGCGCAGTCGCGGCCCAACTTCAGTTCGCGGCCCACCTTCCGCGCGCGCCTGCGGCCCAGCCGTCTCTTCTCTTCTCTTCCTTTAGCGTCACTGACGTGTGGGCCCGCCCTGTCAGGGTCTTCTTCTTCGTCGCGGCCGAGCCGGACTCCTCTGCCAAGCCGAGTTCGAGCACCGCCCGTCTTCGCGTCGGTGCCTTGGCGTTCAAGTCGGAGTTTCCCGGCCTTTATAAGCCGACGCCCCGACCCTTGAATCCCCAACCCAAAGCCCAAGCCTCCGCGTCTCGAGTCGCCGCCATAGCCGCCAAACCCTAGCTTCTAGTCGCCGCCGCGATTCGAGCCCTCGGGTCCGCTTTCGCCGCTTCCAAGTCGTCGTCGAGTTGCGCGTGAAGGTTTGGAACCCGCCGAGTTTCTTTTCCCTCTCTCTCTCGCTCTCTCGAGTCCCCGTCGAGCTCGCCGTCGTGCCGAGCCGCTCCTCGCCGCCGTGAGCTCCCACGGTTGCTCAACCCTCGTTTAGAACCCCCAAAAACCAACTCCCCGCGTCCCCAGCTCTCTCCCGAGCCATTCACGGCGAGAAACCGAGCTCCCTAGCGTCGGATTTGCTCAACTCCGGCGAGATTCCGGTGTTGCGCCGCCGCGCGTCGTCGCCTGCGCCGCCGCAGTTCGCCCTTCGTTTTCAGCCGTTCGATCGGGATCTAACGGTCCAGATCGGAGTTGACCCGAGTCAGATCTGAGTCGTACCGGTCAGCCGCGTGGTTTTGCAAAAGAGCCCCTCGGTTTTCTTAGAATCAACCCGCGGTCCAAGCCAGTTCAAAAATAATTAGATCTAGGTCCTTTTCTTTTCGGTTTAGCCCCTGAGCTTTCTAAAAATAGAACCCGCCGTCCAGTTTGGTCGTTTTTCACAAAAGTCCTTCGGTTTTTATATGAAATTACGTTTTAGGTCCCTGGTTTCTTCTGTTTAAGCCCCTGGAGAGTTAGTTTTAACTCAAAGAAGCCCCTAAACCTTGTTTTAGCCATATCTTGACCGTTTTAAATCCGTTTTGAGTGATCTTTGCGCTCACGCGATCGTCTCTTCATCAAGAATAGTTTTAGACACGTCTTTACGTCTTTAAAAGTTGTTTGGTGTATTGTTTTACTTTTATTGATTGAATGCTTGTGTGAATCGTATAGAGAACGATCCGTTCGAGGGAGATCAAGATCAAGTCTTCGAGGAGGAGCCACCGCAGTATTTTGAGCAAGGCAAGTGGATTTCCCCCTCTGCATACTCTTTTGAACCCATACACATTGCATAACATTAAAGTTTATATTTACATTCGCGATGCATTAATTTGATGGGTCCTATTTAAGGATGACTAGACTTTTACCCCTAAGCCTTGATAAACCGGGTTTACTTTTATGTTGGGTAGCCATGCTAGATGCTTAACCATAGTTTATGATGGGTTCTATCCAACATTGATGAATATCTTCATTATTTATATCTTGTTATGTTAATACAAGATCACCATGTTAATCGGAACATGGAGAACCACCCAGGATTAACCGTACAACCACAATACTATATGGCTCTGGTCTTGGCTAATTAATTAGAAACCTTGGTTAGGGATGATCTTACCGAAAGGGCATGGGGGGTGGCGGTTGACGGTGTATAGCCCGGTTCTCTCGGGAAGTGGGCTTGGCTAAGACACTATACCCGTTAGGGAGGGTTATGCCTGCTTCCGATCCGGAAACCTTAGCGGATTGTTTCTAACTAGGGAATCTTTGTAAAGGCCTCGTAGCGTCCCTATGCAGTCACACCTTGGAAGTGTGGTACGTGCCTGATCAGCACAGCATGGTTGGGTTTAAAGTTCTTTGGAGCTTTTACGCGAATTGTGGTGAAAGTGTACAACCTCTGCAGAGTGTAAAACTGTTATAACAGCCGTGTTCGCGGTCATGAACGGCCTGGACCCTCACGTGATTAAACTATCGAAACATGAAATCAAATCATTGCATGCATATGTTATTGGTTATGTTTATGATTTACCTTGTGTTTACTTATTATTAATATGGGGTGGTATATACTTATATCTTAGTAAATAGTTGCTTGTTACTAAAACTTGACCAACTAAAATGCTCACCGCTGCAAACCCAAGCCTTTCCTTGATAGCTTGCATATTTCCCCCACTTGTTGAGTACCAACCATAAGTGTACTCACCCTTGCTTATATTGGATCAGAAGGTAATAATGGAGCAGAGTACCTCAGCGATCTTGATGAGTTCTAGGCGTGTGTTCCACCAGTCAGTTGCCTGTGGAGTGCTTTTGGAGATATCGTCTTAGTTATCGTGAGAACCAGTTTATTTTGGCCTTTGTGCCTTATTCGTGAGTGTAATAAATACTTATTTATTAAATATTCGTTTGAGTACTGTTTCTGCTATTCACTCACGGTCTATCATATGTGTGAAATTTGATCCTGGCACACATATGAGATGTACTCGGTTTTCTCTCTAAAACCGGGTATGACATACAAGCCCCGGATTTACAACACTTGGTGCGTGCAAGCACCGGTAAGCAAAGAGGTATGCAAACCTCGCTAAACTCTAGGCTAAACACCTAAGAGATGCGCTAAAGGGTCTAGACTAGCACTAAGCACTTGGCTAATCACCTAGATCTTCTATTTAGCACTTTGGTGGATTGAGCACTTAAGAATGTGTAGAACACTTGCCAATAGCTTCTCCCAACTCAAGCACACTTCAAATGGCCGAGGCAACCCATATTTATAGCCCCAACCAAAGGAGCTAGCCATTGCAAGCCGTTGCAACCTTTCTGCGTACCACCGACTGATTCGGTGGGTGCAGGAGGGGTACCACCGAATTAGTCGGTGGTGCGACCTCAGCTAGCCGTTGAACTAGCCGTTGATCCACTCTGTCACTGACATGTGGGGCTGGTCCAACCACCGACTGATTCGGTGCCCGATCCTCCTTTATCACCGAATGAGTCGGTGGTCTCTGAGTTGATCTTCGTCTTCAATCTTCTTCTGCACCGACAGGTTCGGTGCCCCTTCTTCCAGGCTGAAAGACCGACTGGTTCGGTGCTGCCCACCGAATGAATCGGTGCCCCTCCGAATCTACACAGTACTAAACTGATATTTCTGGGCATAATTACCGATTGGTTCGGTGCCCCTTGATGACACCACCGAATGAGTCGGTGGTCCTTCTAACTGGGCTTCATAGGGCTTCTGTTCCCGCCACCACCGACTGATTCGGTGGGCTACTGCACAGAGCACCGAATGAGTCGGTGCCTCTGTGTTTCCTGCTGTCTTCTTTGCTTCTTTGCGGGTCTTTTCTTCTACCTTCATTGCCATCATTTGGATATTGATTATATAGGCATTTGGATGGCTTCCAAATATCCTTGGGACCTAGAAATATCTACAAGTTTCATCTAGACAATTTGTTAGTCCCAATAATTATGTTGTCAATCAATCGTCAAAATCACGAATAATAGCCTAGGGCCATTTTCCTTACACATTGCCAAATGTTCCTAGCATGCAACTGCACTTATATTTCCCAGGCAAGTTCTTCCATACACCAAATTCAGAGCACTTGCTTTTTTGTGATTTTGCACTCGTCGATATCTGTAACCATTGGGTGATCAAAAAATCAATAAACAACAATACAATTGATATCATTGTATGTGAATCGGAGTGAAAATATGTGTAAATGTATAGTATATGCACATTTGTTCACAGTGGCGGACCCAGGGATGGAATTGAGCCGGGGCGAAGTCTAACTCTGGAGTGAACAGTATACTGGAAGGCCACGTAAATGTGCAGGAAGCGAGCAGGACTGCAGAGCGTAGCTAGCTTGTCATGTCCAGGAGCCCGGGCAGCTGCCCCGGCTCGCCGGGCGCTGGGTCCGCAACAGTTTGTTCACACGAGAAAATGAGGATAAATATACTGACCTTTGTATCCGTCTACGATGTAAGGGTTTCCTTGATAGCCCTTGTTGCAATAACAAGTGTAGCCTCCATTCTCTTGCCGGCAACTGCTGAGCTTGCTCCTGCAAAGGCGTTTGGCCACGTCCCCTGGGCACTGACCTGATGAGTTGCCGGCAGGCGTTGGGAAACCATGCTTGACCGCCCACTTTAGAACAAGGGGAGATGAGAAGTAATGGATGCCCGAATCGCCAATGGTATGTAGTCCACGCCCATGTGCTCGATCCCACTGAACTCGATCTTCTTGGGTATGCTGCCCGGGAAGATGGGCGCATGGCAGAAGCCGTCACTGCCGGTGCAGTTCCTGTATTTGTTGAATGGGTCGCAGATGAAGCTGGAGACGCAGCAGGTGATGTTGTTGTATGCGCCGCCACTGCTGTTTCTGTACTTGTGCCCATACAGGGTTGTCTGCATGCCATTCCCGAAGGAGATGAAGTCGTTCCTGGCCGACAGCATGTAGGACTCACCGATGTCCGGGAGCTGGAAGCTCATGGTATGCGTAACGAGTTGGTGTTCATCGACAAGGGACACGTTTGAGACGATGTCATCGAATTGAAGGTAGTGACGCGGGTGTGGTGGACGACACGCATGCTGGAGTCAGACAAGGTAGTTCAAAATGTTGTTTTTGTAACTTTGATGAAAGTATCCAGCACCTTTTCTTTGACTGCCATGTTGCTAGATTCATATGGAGAATTGTACAAGTGTCTTTTAATATTACACCTCCTGTAAATGTTTATCCTCTCTTTGATAACCGGTTACTTGGGGGTGAATAAGAGGCTTAGGTATAAATTTCTGGTACGAGCTTGCACCTTATGTTGGGCAATCTGGTTATGTAGCAATCAAATGATGTGGTTTTTAACAATATAAGAGCTTTCACTCCTATGCAGGTGATCTTCTAGGCAACACACTGGATACGGTTCTGGTCACTCTTGCAAAAGGAGGAAGAGCGCCACCAAATTATTTGGGGATGTCGTATGCTTGAGACTACATCAATGGAAATGTTTGCTAGTAATGGATGGTGTTTTAGTAATAGACTTCCTTTTATTTAACGCTACGATGTATCTTTAGCCTTTTGTGAATTATGTGGTCTTGGATGTAATAATGAATAGCTATATGCACCTATCGTTATAGAGGCTAAAATATTGAAATATAATCCCATTTCCAAGAAGAATAAAATCTAGCCTACCCCAACTTCTTTAGATTGAAAGGAATAGTTGCATGTGAAGGAGAACGATATCACATGTTACTTCGCGGTTACATCAACCAATGACGCAGCTCACAATACATGTGCAAAAAAGAAACATGTGAAGGGAATGAAGGTGTATATGTCAAAAGTCTGTATTTCGGTTGACTACAATGGTCGAGTCGACACCGTTTCTACTGCACATGGGTGGAGTCTACCGTGTCCTCCATGTATTTTTTTCATGTTCTCTGTCCTTTCACTTTATTTCCTCCTTCCTTCCCTCCCTAGATTCCACGGATGCTCTCTCTCTTTCTCTCTCTCCCTTCTCTTTCCTCCTTCCTTCCCTCCACAGATCCACCACCGAGGGACCCGGCAGGGAGCAGTGGCGGTGGCAGTGGCGACCTCCTCGGGTGAGCTTCCCGAGAACCGGTGTTTTCTTCTTTTTTTCCTGTTTTTTTATATTTTAATGCAAAAATTTTACATAATACTTTTCTTCAAAAAATTGTACCCTGCTTTTTGTTAATTTTTTTATAACTAGGTTAGTGAGGTATTAGAAGATTTTTAGGTGGCATATAACGGAATTGCCCATTTACTTACTATTTTCTCACACGCAACCTATTGAGTTATTGCTACTATTTATCTTCTCTGTAGCCTCTCTCCCTCTCTCTCCAAATTACATCACGCTGCTTTACTTCCTCTCTAGTAAAATGACCAGCAACATCTGGAAATGTTAGTGTATATCTCTCACCTGAAACTGAGCATGGCACCTTTCTATCCTCTTCGTGTTAAAATTATCAACTTGTTTAGTCTCTCTCATAAAATCGCAAGCAACATTAGTCAAATTTTTTCTGTATGCAGCTCATATTTTCTTCCAGTTAAATTGAATTGGAGTGAGGGGAGAAGAACTGACATGTGTGGATGACATTGTATTCTCATAATCACCACCTTGCTTCTGTACCAAGTGACATCCATTTTTGATTTAAATGATCCAGTGACGCGGATGTTAGCATGCGGCTGCCTGTGACTTTCGTTGCCAGAGTGCAAGCCCTTAAGAACTTGGTTTAATCTGCTGGTCACGACTCACGAGAAGCAAATTTTGGCTAAACAAATCCAGTGCGGTTCTGCTCAGCTGTCTGCTTGAGACTGGTTTATTAGCTGGGCATGGTGCGTGCATTGATTCCTCCGGCCACGCATGGGATTCCATTTTTCATCAGGCCACGCACTCCGTTCTGCAGTAGAACCCGTCCACGGTCCACTGGGACCTTGGTCGTTGTCGGTGCAGCAGCTGTCAACAGACTCCTTTCACACATCCATCGAGGCCCTGTTAACGACTAAAATTTGCAAGACCGGTTGACTAAAGCTGTTGACCGGAGGTCGCCGTCGACCTCTCTTATTTCAGGCGTCTAAACTATATAGTACAGGCAAAGCTACATACGAAGGTTTTTATAAAAGGTGTTTATTTGACCCAGTGTATGCAGCCAACATGGGTTTAAGGGTATGGTAACAACCTTAGTTAAGGACCATGAATCAAACTTATGGCTGCCACTAGATGGAGAATTCAAAGATTATACTACTGTCACCTCTGTTTCAAATTATATGTCGTTTGATTTTTTCAGCCTTATGTTTAACCGCTCGTTTTTTTCAAAAAATGATACAAACATAATTAAATTGAAGTTATTTTTCAAATACTTGTATTAATAAACAAAGCTATAACGAATAGTTAAACTTGGGGCCAAAAAATTAAACTGACTTATAATTTAGGACGCAGGAGTATCTTATTGTAACTTCTCTATTGTAATCTCCCTATAAATAGCAATGAACATAAAGGCCCGTGGCTATGCCGCGCGGGGCCTATATCCTTCGGCATAGTGTTGTAGTTGATCAACACACAATATAATAGCTATTGTGTGTAGATAAACGCATAATTTTTTTTGGGTGCAACGTAGTTCAGATAAAACCTTCGCTTTGTTATTTTTGCGTATGTGTTAGGTCTGCAGCCTGCTATTGTATTTTGTATATATTTTGGTCAATTATCGTGACGCTATTGTTGTAGTATGTTATTTTGGGTGTGGAAATGGAGCTATGACATTTGATGTTGCATTTTGTTGTGGTGAATGAGATGATATAATAATTAGTCGAAAACTTGCAAAATTGTGTTGCAACTAGAAGACATCCTATTTTTTCTTAAGGAAGTAATGGTCATTTTAAAATATGACGTGTTATTTGTGAGGTAGTATGAGAAACCATAGAGCAATGATATTAGGGCTTGACAAAATGCTCGACGCTCGTTAGCTTGCTCAGCTCGGCTCGTTAGTGTGACAAGCCGAGCCGAGCAGAAGTTTTAGCTCATTAAAATTAACGAGCGAGCCGAGCTAGCTCGCGAACTTCACGAGCAGCGCACCCCAGCTCATAGGTAGCCCAACACAAGTAGTCCAGCCCAATAAACTTGTAGCCTACATCCCACGAACCCTAACCCCAGTACCGCCTCCACTTCGGGGATCGGCAACTCGAACCCTAGGGGGATCTATCTAATTTTTTTGGATGAACCCTAATTTTTATTATTGCATATATCCTTGTTTCCTTGTTTGTGTCCTTGAAATCATATGGAAAGCTAGACACTAAATTTGGGCTTAGACAAGTCCACCGTTCTCTCCAACAAGGCAATCGAGGGGCTCTCAGCATTCAAACTTCATAAACTCTAGATCGCTTTGAAGTGAGAGATGGTAAATAAGGTATGACGCCATGTCAATAAATGTTTGAGACTAATGTTTTTGGGAGAATTTTCTTGTTCAAGTGATAGGTATGAGGCATGCCAAAAAAAATCATGCAATCGGATCACCATCATCTCCAAAAGTGCTGCTGTTGGGATGAGTTTTTCATCCATGGCCAGAGAAGTACAATGAGAGAAAGTTGAATATGTTGAAGTCCCATCAAGTCTTCTCTCCAACGCATCAAGAATCACTAATTTGGGATATCGGTGTGAAGAGTTATGTTGAAATCTTTCAACGGTGCACGGTCTGAAATATTTCGGGACGAAGCGTAGTGCCGGAATAAAGCATAACTTCTTCATCTGGAGTCTGTTTGGAATGAATGACTACTCGTTGGGAAGGTAATTTCACAATGCTTGCAATGGAGCAGAATTTTGGTACATGTTCTGTGTGGGGCGATCAAGGAATTCAATGAAGAAGAGGTAGCAGCGAACAACGGAGAAAGTGATGATGATGTCGAAAAATGATTGGAGGCCCTTGTGCACAAAACTTGATGATTTGAAGATTGACCAACATTGGAGGCAACAAGATGGGAAGAACCATGATGCCACTCATCTTATCCAATGGGAAGCTCATGAAGCTTTTAGTTGAGTGCAATCAACGAAGGAAACCTCTCGGATCATCAATACAAAGCATAAGAGCCTCCGTGGATCTCAACACATTGGGTAAAGAAAAACTATGGAGGAGACACATCATTGAAGCCATACTACTTGCTGGTGAATCAAAGACCACAAGATCAAGATGGTCGGCATCTTTGGATCAATTCAAAAGAAGGCATTGTTCTCATAAATTATATTCGACCTCAGAGAAAAATAGCAAAATATTTTTGGATATTCCAGAGCTCCATGAAGTTACAGTTCCAACAAATGAAGAATCAAGTCAATCGGAGATTCCTACAAGAGAAGATGGACAAAAACATCAAAGGGCATATGTTCTGAAATTTTCTGGACAGCACGTAGTGCTAAAAGTAAAATGGGCATAATTCCTTCGTTTGAACCCCGTTCAAGATGAATGAACACTCATTGTAGTTTCATAAACTTTTCAATAGATCTATATTTTGGTATATGTTCTAAGAATTCATGAAGAAGAGGCAGGAGCAACATGATGAGAGCAAGAAAAAGAAGATAACGATGACAATGATGAAAAGGAGCATGGGTGATGCTTTCATCAAGCGTACATGATAAAATTAAGAAGCTTGGAACAAAAGGACCCCAAGAGTATTATCAAACAAAGCACAAGTAGTGTATCTTCGATAAATAAAGATGTTGCAGCAAGCTACGATGGATTACAAGAGGCAACGTCAGCGGCAGCGGCGCTCCGGTGCGGACAGCTGGCTGTGGCATCTTTGCCGATGAGCTAGGAGACAGGTGACAATAGTGCAGCAACAAACGTATGTGTTGGTTTAGGGCCAGGCCCAGGCGAGTGCGACCTGTACGACCGTACATGGCCCCCATTTTCGTGGGGCCCATATTTCTCGTTGCACAACCCATCAAGCTTTGCAATCTTTGGACCAATTCATGCCTTCGAGATCTGGCCGCACTCCCTGGAAGGCCGCCGAGTGCACGCGCAAAACAAGAGCCGCCCGTTTGCCAATTCGTCAGCTATCACGAGTCCCATTATCTTCGCACCGTGATCGGCATCTCGGCTAGGGCCGGCCGAGGCGAGGCGGCCGCTAGTTTGGCTCCGATCCTTCACCCGTATCTATTTTCATGTGATGGTCAACGGGCGAGGGCAGGACATGCCAGATGTACTCCATTGCTGCATAGTCATGACACCAGGACCAGGAGACAGGAATACGCAGGGCTGAGGCCTGAAGGCCAGTACGTGTTGCGGCAAATCAATTCACAATCCCATGTTAAGGTAATCTTTTTAGTTTTTATTACTCAACTCAACTATAACTCTTCACATAATATGAACTATTTAATATATTATTATGGGCTAATTTAACCTATTGCACTAGCTTTAACCTGTTTGTTACAAGCATCCTTAAAGCTTAATCGTTGATTATGTTAATTGTATGCATGTCTCTGCAAATCGATACAGAAATACGATCGGCTGCCTAAAGACAGTATAAAGATTTCATTTTAAGGAACACCATGATAATCAAGTTGCTCAACTAAAGATCAAGCACCAAAGATAAACTAGGTAAGAGTTCATTGTATTTATCTGAATGTTATACCATATATATTTCGCATAGGGCCTGGTTTACGCCGGGCTGGCCCTGGGTTGGTTTGTAATTCCCTCTCCCCACAGGATAATGTGAGAAACAAGACAGCTTGAGTGTGGTAGAGTTGCCTACTGGTGACTGAGGCATGTCCTATAGAGGCACCGGAGGAGGGGGTTCTGATCTGCGAGTCCGACATGGTCCATGAATCGGAGTCGAAGACGACAGCATGAGAGGATCTGGGATAGAGTTTGCACCAATGTGGAAGATGATTGTGAGACAGGATCCCTATGCACGCGCCCTAGATGGTGTGCGCCCAAGTGATTTGTGCCATCTTGAGTTGAGCGAGCGTGTTCCAAGGGAAGGCCAGAGGAATGAGAAGACAAAGGGAAGCTGAGAGAACTATTAGATTTCATAATGCTAACCTCACAAAGCCACAACACTTTCCAAATGATGAACAATTAAGCTTGGCCCACATAGACAAAAGCAAATCTACCAACTCTGATTTGCTATGCATATTTCATTTTAGAGGGTACAGCTGAATCATGCTAAAAACAACAAAAGAAATAGGGATAAGATACAAAGGATCTGATTCATGTTATCATCACACATCAAGTAACAACAAGGAGAAGTTAACTAATCTCTTACGGTAATGCATAAGACACAGAAAGTGGGTAATGCATAAGAGACACAGAGCAGTGCTACCGAGGATACCTTGCAGACATCGTCATCTCCTGCTCTAAACTGTATCTTCTACTTGATTCCTCAAATCTTTGTCCTTGTGGACATCTAAACTCGACCCTATCATTCTCCCTATCTTCCACTACCATACCTTGATTCTCACACATCTTGGAACTTCGAAGGCCCTCTAGTGTATGTTCCACTTGTCGCATTGTTGGCCTTTCATCACCTCTTAATAAGTTTATGCATGATGCTGCAAGTGTAGCAACTTCTTGGACTTCTTCGCCTCCCTCTTCTATAACTTGTGGATCTATTATCTCAATAAGATTTCCTTGAGCATGTAGGTCCAGAAAATGGGAGACCAGGCCATCACCTTCCGGTGATAGATATGAGAAAGTCTTCTTCCTAGTAAGGACCTCCACAAGAATTACTCCAAAACTATAGACATCACTTTTCTCAGTGAGTCGATTGGTCTGAAAGTACAGTAGATCCAAATACCTATTGTCCCTTGAACCCTTGTTGTCAGCCCTGTTTTGTCAATAGGAATGTACCTTGAAGCTCTAAAGTCTGATACCTTTGCTGTCAAGGTATCATCAAGAAGTACGTTAGTCGACTTGATGTCCCTATGGATTATTTGAATTGAAACTGCTGAGTGAAGATAGGCACGAGAAGTAGCTATTTCAATGGCGATCCGTAACCTATTGGTCCATGATAGTGACCTTGGCCCATCAATATGGAGATGGTGATAAAGGGTTCCATTAGAAATAAACTCATAAACCAACAATGGCACCTCAGTCTCCAAGCAACAACCAAAGAGTTTGACCACATTCTTGTGATTGACTTGTGAGAGAATTGCTACCTCATTTATAAACTCATTTATTTCTTTTTGGACCGTAATCTTTGACTTCGTAATCGCCACAACATGAAGATCCGATAAGATTCCTTTGTAAACAGTGCCATGTCCTCCATCACCGAGCTCACGAGCTTTGTCAAAATTGTTTGTTGCCTTTGCAAGCTCATCCATTGGTATGATCATCCTCTCCGCAATGTCTGCCCTATGCGACATCAATTGCTGCAACAATTGGCCACGGTTTTGCTTAAAATACTTTTGCTTCAGTACTTTCATCTTGTGCTTTTTAATCTTACGGGGTACCAAAGTTATGCCAAGACCCAAGAGCAGTAGCACTGGGCCACTGGCAGCTGATAAAGCAATTTTGTTTTTCTTGATCAACTTAGACAAAGCACTGGATAAGCGGACACAGCCGTCGGGCTTGTTGGCGTTGCCAAATGTTCCTAGCCTGCACGTGCACTTGTATGTCCCAGGAATGTTACGGCAATGATGGCCGAAGCATCTTTGTGGTGTGATTTTGCACTCATCGATATCTGTAACCATTAGGGTATCATAAAGTCAATAAACAAGAATATAATTGACACAGTTGCACATGTCTACAAATCAGAATCAGTATAGTGACCTTTGCATCCGTCGAAGATGTAAGGGTTGCCCTGATAGCCGTTGTTGCAATAACACTTGTAGCCTCCATTCTCTTGAAGGCACATGCTGAGCTTGCTCCTGCATAGCTGGCTGGCCACGTCCTCGGGGCACTGTCCGGATGAGTTGCTGGCAGGCGCTAGGAAGCCTTGCTTGACCGCCCACTGTAGAACAAGGGGAGATGAGATGTAATGGTTGCCCCAATCGATGGTAGTAGTATTCAAGGTTGTGTGCCACCAGTGGGCAGTCAACCCTTCCTCTGAGACGAACGCCAATTGTTGAAAGTCCCAAAAGACGACCGTCGACGTGTTTTTGAACTCCATCGTCTTCGGCGTGCTTCCTGGGAAGATGGGCGCATGGCAGCAGCCGTCGTGGCCGGAGCAGTTCCGGAATGCTTTGAATGCGCCGAAGCTGAAGCTACTGACGCAGCCGGTGATGTTGCTGTAGGCACCGCCACTGCTGTTCCTGTACTTGTGCCCATACAAGGTGGCCTGCATGCCGTTCCCGAAGTAGACGAACTCATTCCTGGCCGACAGCATGTACGACTCAGCTATGTCCGGGAGCTGGAAGCTCACACGGGTCACATTGACAGAGTAGTCGATGACGACGTCGTCGAGGGTGATGCGGGTGTGGTGGACAACACGCAGCGTGGAGTCGGATAAGGAGACGCCAATGACCTGCAGGGTGCGGTTGCTATCAAGGAGCAGCCGCGGGGTGCCGCCATGGCTGGTGTCGCAGGTGAGGTTGAGCCCCGGAAAGGAGGCAGTGAGAGGGCCCGAAGCCGAAGGGGTACGGCACGCGCACGTCGCCGCAGGTATCGTTGCAGTTGTTAGGCAGCGCTATCGGCTGCGGATCCACCGTAGGCAACAGTACATCGTCTGTTTAAAACGTATATGAGATTCCTACTCCTATGCCAACATGAAGTGTCATGAGCCGGGTGTATGTACTGACCTGTAGTGGGGTCGATCTTGGCACAGCCATCTTCGAAGCCGGGGTTGCCATAGGTTCCATGCGGGCACCGGCAGTAGATTGAGCCAATTGTGTTTATGCATTCACCGAAGCACCTATTCTGTTCACTTGAGAAGGTAGTGCACTCGTTGATATCTGGAGCCAGTGAACAGCACAGATTAGCCAATGCTCTTTTGCATGTGTGGAAGATGATCCATTTTACCGTCCATTATGAGATACCATGGGAATAAAAATTATACATAGTAAAATCAATATGATATCTGCATAGTTGAAGGCTTTGCCGTTGTTGCTTGATACCTAAGGTAACGAGAATATGGTACTGCATAAACCAAAATATGGTAAAATGGCCCCAATAAGAATGGCGTTCATTTACCTCCTCGATGGAAACTACAATTTTGGTATTTGGAAACAAAAAATTAATATACAGTTGCAATCCTAGATCAGCTTGAACAATATAGGCTAATCCCAATTCATTGTATCATACTTCAATATCCAAAAATGCCACATAAGATGAAAAGTTTGTTACTAGTAGAAGAAACATCAACAATGATAGATAGTATCATACTTCACTATCCAAGATAATAAATTGTTATCAGGATATGTCTATGGGAGTGGACCCATGTTATTAGACTTTGTGCCATAACATAAGGCCAGTCTCAGTGGAAGGGTCATGAAGGAGTGTCATGACATTAAATATCATGCCACATCAGCAAATTTGCTTACATGACTGGGTTATTTACAAGGAGAGAGGAGGGAGAGGGTCATGCGACAAGAGGGGAGGGCCATCACCATGACACTTGGCTGGTACGGGTCTCTAAGTTTGCAATCTTAGTAACTGTGTGATGACCCTCCCACTGAGACTGGCCTAAAAACTCATGTTAAAGTTCTACCTTCCACAGGATATAACTTTTCTCTCTCTTATTTAATTTTTGGTCACATCATCAAACAATCCTATGTACCACCTAATTAATTTTTATGATACTACCCATTGTGACTAGCCTAAGTAAGAATCATTAATTACCTCAGATTCCTGTAAAATAGTCCCAAAATAGATTTGATAGCCTTAAAAACCTATTATGTTAGGCCAGTTTTAATGAAAGTTTTATGTGTATTAAATCAGGTGACACATCAATATTTTTGGTGATATTACAAGGACATTACTATGAAGAAAGAGAAAAGAAGATGGCATCACCATGAAACCTAAATGGCAACCGTAACGTCCAGCCACTCCGGGCCGGTCCGTCTACCCTGGCAGCTCTCTAGGATCTCAAGAATGCCCCCACAGACCAACACTCGTTTTTTCTGCGCACTTTGTGCTCACTCATGCGCACCCGGAAAGTTCTTCCCGGTCGGTCACCCATCCTGACATTGCTCCGGTCCAAGCACACTTAACCCCGTAGTTCTTTCGGGATGAGCTCCCGGAAAATAAGTTGCAACTTGTTGGTATGAGTAACCCTATCAATCCTATTAAGCCCTGGGCTGGGGTGTTACAACTCACCACCCTTAGGCACCCCAAGCCAGGAACATCCCCTCCGGCCACGTCCGTACGTCCAGTTGCCAACGTGGCCACGCCAACGGCGCATGGGCCATCCCGTGTCTGACACGCACATGCGCACCATGCCCGCGCAACTGACCGCACGCCCCCGTGAAACCGCGAGGGTAAGCTCTGATACCAACTGTAACGTCCCGCCACTCTGGGCCGGGCCCGTCTACCCTGGCAGCTCTCTAGGATCCCAAGAATGCCCCCACAGACCAACACTCGTCTTTTCTGCGCACTTTGTCCTCACTCATACGCACCCGGAAAGGACTTCCCGGTCGGTCACCCTTCCTGAAATTGCACCGGGCCAAGCACGCTTAACCCCGGAGTTATTTCGGGATGATCTCCCGGAAAAGAAGTTGCAACTTGTTGGTATGAGTATTCCTATCAATCCTATTAAGCCCTGGGCTGGGGTGTTACAGTTACCAAGCGCCATGAAACATAATAAAACTTGCATCAAGGATGTTATGGTTTGATCTCATGACATATTTGACCATGAAGCTATGTAAGAATGTAATGACGCAACATATCATTGATATGTGCACTGAGAAAAACAGTTTCATTTCACTGTAATAATGACATGATGCTCTTGATAATAGTTTGATGAAATCATTCATTGAGACTAGCCTTATAATTTATACTCACAAATAAAGTATGAAACTAAAACAACACTCTTAAATAATTAAGGTAGTAAGGTAATTTTCCAATGTCCTAATTTGTTCAAAAACTACAAATATTTTTTTCATGGGTGGAGGGAGCATTAATATTATGGAAAAGCTAAAAGGCAATTTGGAGAGCTCGTTCTTGTTTAATAAGTGGCAGAATGGACTTTTATTTCTTATTGCTTGTGCTAAATTTGCTAGAAATTCTTATATATATATTTATGGTCAGAGAGACGGTAAGAAAATTAATGAAAGCTCAAGGAGGGTCCAAAATCTATATGCTACATTTTCTACATCTTTACCTATATTTTTAAAGAAGAAATTGATTCTATCCTTTCATAGTCCGTCATGATGTGCAGGGCCCACTGGTCAGCTATCCACCGCCCAATGTCAGGTATCCGTAACCAAAAACCTACGCGCAGAGTTTAAATCGAATTTTGCTGATAGGAAGTAGACTAATCAAATTTGGCAATAGCAGAATTGATAGAAGATGGGGAAGAGATAGAATCAACCTTCGTCGAAGAAACAACAGATTGAATAGGATTTGTTTCAGAATTAATGTAAAAGAAGCCCGCATAAGAAAGGGAAAAGACCGTTTTTCAACCCTCAAGAATGTCCGTCCGATTTTCAGCCTCGAGCTAACAAACCAGATAACATACACTACCCAACCTTCTCTGTCTCCGCTTGACGATGAGTAGATAAGGTTTGGTTCAGCATTAGACTTTGCATTTTGGGAGGGCGGTATATTATTGGGCTTTCTCTGGGCTTAAAGCTCTCATAGGGCTAGTAAGCAAATTTGCGGTGGCCGACATTTTCTCTGCAGGCAAGCTGTCTTTTGTTTAAAAAAAATAATATACTCCTACCAGTCAATTACGGTTCCGGTGATTTTGGCCATCAGTCCATTACGGATTATTCAATTGTTTTCTCCTATTCCTTATACTATTCAATATTGACATTTGAATATTTTATTTAAAAGTAATATTTTTGGTCGTTGCAACGCAATGGCATAATAACTAGTTAAATATATACGAGTACCACATTTGGTGGCCAAAGTATATACTGTTTACATCCTAAAATTGCAAGAAATCCCTAAAGATATGGACAGTGGGTATGTACACAAATCCTCTATAGAAGCAATGTTTCGGAAAGCGAGCTTAATACCAGAAGTCATTGCCTTGTATCACGCCAATCGAGGATAGAAGCATAATAATAGAGATTGGCCCATTATTAATTCTCTTTTAGTCTTTTGTTCTCTTAGGTAAACAGCAATTCAAGCGAGTTATCAAAACGTGTAATAATTGGGTCGTGAAAGTATAGAGACCGGATTAAATGTTTTATCTAAAAAACTAAGATAATTGAGCCGTGTCGATTTATAGAGGCCGGATTACATTGGTCGGAGTAGTAAACTAACCTTTGCAGCCGCCGGCGCCTGCGAGATAAGGGTTGCCGTCGTAACCATCCTCGCAGAAGCAGGTGTAGCCTGGGCCTGGGTAGGCGTTCCGGCAACGGCTGTTTTTGCTCTTGCACAGCTTGCGGCGTACGGCCTCAGCGCACTTGTAATCGGGTCCCGGAGGCAGGCCGCGCGTGACGCTCCACTTGAGGACGAAGGGAACCTCCCTGACCTCGTCGGCGCGCAACGACATGTTACGGAGCTCGTCGATCCACCCCGTCTCTGCGACGAACACGTTCACGGGCAGCTGCTTCTCGTCTGCTGTGTCGCTCCCTCTGTGGAGCCGCACGGCCTGTACTTCCCTGGGCGGAGCTGGCATGGTGACCGGCGACCGGCAGCAGCCCGACATACCGTCGGAGGAATCGTCGACGCTGGGGACGTCGTCCACGTCCCCCGTGTCGATGGAGATCTGGCCGCTCTGTTGAATGTGTTGGCGCACAGGCTGGTGCATCCGCCGATTCTCCCTACGGTGTTGTTCGTCTTCGCTGCCTCGATTCCGTCGACGAGGAGCGTCGCGACGACGTTGCACCCGAAGACGACGAGCTCGTTATCGATCGACAGCATGTAGCCGTGCTCCGTGAAGCCACGGCCGAACGAGGCGTTCCAGCCGCCGCCGGCAGTTGAGTTTATGAGGGAGCCCTCATGCACAACGCGCACGGTCGGGATCATGTCGGAGACGTTGATGCCGGTGACCCGAAGGGTTCCGTCGCCGAGGAGCAGCCGCGGGGCGCCGCCGTGGCTGGTGTCGCAGGTGAGGTTGAGCCCGGGCCAGTAGTACCCGGGGCTCAAGCCGAAGGGGTACGGCACGCTCACGTTGCCGCAGGTGGTGTTGCAACCCGGCAGCCCTATCGGTGGCGGCGCTGCGTCTGCCGAGAGCGGCAGCGCTATCGCCATCAGCGCCACCACCGCCGCTGGGAATAGCACAGCCGAAGAGGATGGTGCCATTGTGAACATCGATCCAGGCAACGCGCAAGTGTGGGAGCTTAGCTGCTTTTTCAGGACACGCACACCATGGGAGCTAGCAATGGGTTTGCCATCGATCTAATGAAAGAGAGCACCGAGAGGACGACGTACATATATGTCTGGACGAATAACGTGTTCCTGTGACGGATCTCACCAACCGCGGGCGCTCGGATGCGAGCACGCAGCTGCCTGTGGCTTGCGTTGCGACCTGCATGTGACATTTTGGCTGACCAATTAAATCCAGTGTGTGCTTTGCTCATCATCAGCGCTATCTGCTTGACCCTGTGGTTTATTGGTTGGGTATGGTGCGTGCAGAGATTCTTCCGGGGATAAAAAACAAAAAACAAGGGGAAATTAAAACATCAATGTATCAGAACCCGTCCACTGCCCAATAAGACCTTTGTCCTTGTCTGTGCAGCCATGAAAAGCCACCTCGGACGTCCCTTAAGCCCGGCCGGTGTTGTTAACAGACAAAATTTGCAAGCACCCAGTAGACTAAATCCGTTGACTGCTGGACTTTGCCATCGACCTCTATTCACACATGTCCCCTGAAACCTCTCCTATTTCATGCATCTAAAATACTATATAGTACAAAATCTAGTTGCATGTGAAGGAACAGGACATTGCATGTTACTTCGTGGCTACATCGAACAACGACGCAGCTCACCAAACACGCGCAAAAAGAAATGCGTGTGCTTTATGGAACTATATGCTAAAAGTTGTACTGCGGTCAACCGTAACTTGCGGTCGATTCGACACCGTTTTCAACGCTCATAGGTGGGGTCCACCGCATTCTCCATCCATTCCTTTTTCTGTGCTCCTTCTCCTTTCAGTTTCTCTTTCCTCATTCCTTGCCTCGCCAAATCCACAACTATCTCCCCTCATTCCTTCCATCCCCGTATCTCTCTTCTCTTTCGTCCTCCCTTTCCACCCTAGATCCACCACCGAGGACCCCGTGGGGAGCAGCGCAAGAAGTGGCGGTGGTGGCGACTTCCCAGGTCGAGTGAGCTACTTGGGGAGCGACATTTTCTTCCTTTTTTCTATTTCCTGGATTTTAATGCATCAAGTAGTGTCAGAGAATATCAATATACCATGAGGATACAAAACATTTTTCTTCAAAAATTTTGTGGCCTGCTTTCTTTTATAACTAGGTTAGTGCCTATGCATTGCTATACGTGATAAAAGATTTCAGTAAAATATATAGTGCATTAACGACAAATAATAATTTGAATTTTTAGATATTGCTACAAAAGTTCAGAGTTTGATCTTTATCACCATAATTCAAGCTATCATTGCTAAAAAAATTCAAAGTTTCAGAGGCTCTCAATTGCATTGTCTCAAACCTACATATTTTTAATGCACACCTTCTTTACTGGTGATCTATTATATCCAGATAGGTAGTTGAACATAGACATATGATAGAAGTATGCTTTATTATATGAAATTTCGTTACATCGAGTATACATATACTCACAGTGAATGAGAAAACCCTATTGAACATTCACTGAACAAGGCATTACTTCCTCGCAGTGTCACTCAAGCCTAAATAATACTCACATAAGCCAATCAAACAAGGACAACTGAATTTTACTTGTGACTTAAATCAATCAACATTGCCAGCAGTAAGACCATATAAATAAGTCATTTTGTAAGACAATGGAAACCAACCCATCATTAGCAATGTTCTTTTACGTTTTCCTTGTGCACAATAAAAATTCCAAGGTATATGTCACACAGGATAAGCTGTATTGCGAAGATGCATAAACATGCATGGCTGAGTACAAGGAATAAACAAGCGCAAAATAAATTGTAATCCCTCCGTCCCTAAATAAGCGTCGTTTTGGATGTTTATGCCACGAGTTCGACTAGATGTGTAGAAAATACACGCGACATCTAAATCTCTAAATAATTTTTATAAACACTAAATAGCTATCTAATTATATTTATATTATACCATATATACATTTTAATATAATTATATGAGTAAATTGCACCCACCATACAACAACTAGTCAGGTGGGTGCAGATTAGTCCAACAAGTTGTAAAATACTCAATTTTGTGCCACAACTTGGCAGGTAGGTGCACATTGTGAAATGCTCAAGGTGATATACAATCTAAATTTGATTATAATTTTTCACACTACCATATTTATATTTTCATCTTACCACAATGGAATTAATACCTTTTTAAAAGATTGATAAAACACCAAATGATTCATATAAATCTACTTATAACTGACTATTCATGTACATGATATAAATATAGCCTTAGTGAATTAACCAGTGGCTTTTATTTATTAAAAATTATAGTTCAAATTAAAGGAAAAATTTCTTTATGTAAAATTAAAGCATATAAATAGGCATAAATCAAGCTTATATTGCTTTTATAGAAATTGTCTGTCAGAATTAGAAGAAAATAATTTATATCGACAAAACAAAATATCTCTTATTTTCTAACATGAGTATATTTTTAAATTTATAATAAAGGTTATTGTCTTGGATAAATATATCCTAATTGTAACATGAATATCAATGGCCACGCTGTGGTCAATTTTTTTATTTCGATGCAAATATGCCATGTATTTGTTGTTTGTCATGGTCAAATATAAGTCAACGTAATATTTGGACTCTGCATGCACTAATTTGCCAAGTTGTTGCACTGAATTGAGCATTTTGCAAGTTAGTGGACCTATTTGCACGCACGTGACAAGTTGTTGTATGGTGGGTGCAATTAACTCTATTTATATATATAATTGACCGAAGAGTTTTCTCGGGAATGAGAAAGACATTTTTTTAGGGACGGAGGGAATATACAACAGACCAATTTGGGTTCACAATAGGAACCATTGAGGTGAATCAGCCATGGCATGTGCATACGCATGCCCTGCGAGGGCACACAGCCAAGGCAGGGACAGCGTGAATTAAGGCAGCGATGGAGTAATTGGGGCAAGCGGCATTGAGGCACCAACCAGCCAACCAGGGAACTTTAGATATGGCCGGAGCTGGGGGGAGGGGGGGGATGGGATTTGGTGGTCGATTGGTGGAGAAGAAGCTTTGGAGAGGAGGAGGTGGTTGATTTGGGTTTTTGTTACTTTGATTCGACTGTTTGTTCTTCGATTTGATTTTTTTCTTTGTCGATTCGGCCTGTTTTGTTGTTCGATTCACCTGTTTTGTTTGTCGATTCAGCTCCCGAGCTCGTGCGGCAGGGGCAAAGGCACGCCGCCACTCGCCTCTTCCTACACGAGCTCCGAGCTCGCGAGCAGCAGGTCCGCGACGGTGGGCATCCTTTGGCCTCCTCCGGTAAACCGATCTAGCACCATTAGCCTGGTAAACCACACCAAACCGAGCGAGACCACCACTCTGACCAGATTTAGCCCGAACCACTAGCGGCTTTAACGGCAAACACTAATCAGCACCAAACTCCTTTTACACCTCTAAAGCAAACTAAAATTCCAAACTATTCATCCCTTCACCATTTCTCTATACATGTGGGAATAAAGCTTGGTAACCCTTTCGCTGCCTTCTCATTTCAACTATTCCCCTCTCATCCAACTTCCATGGCAATAGGCTTAAGCACACTACCAGAGGAAGAAGGAGATGAGGTGCCTGATCTCAACAAGAGCCATTCTTAACATGAGCAGGATCGGAACGATGAACAAGAACAAATTCATGAAGGTATACACACTATTCGGTCTTTCTCTCTCTCTCACTAAAGTTAGGGTGCCAGTTTATTCACCCTTTCTCTCTCTCTCTCACTCTCACTAAAGTTAGGGTGCTAGTTTATTCACCGTCCTAAAATCACAAGCAAACATCTGGAAACGTAGTTCCTGCTACTATTTTCTCACCTAAAACTCTTGTGTAGCAACCTATTGAGTTACTGCTACTATTTATGTTCTCTGAAGCCTCTCTCTCTCTCCTAAATAGTGTATATCTCTCACCGAAACTCAGCATGACAACGTTGTATCCTCTGTGCTAAAATCATCAACGGGTTTAGTATCTCTCATAAAATCGCAAGCAACATTAGTTAAATTTTGTATCTAAGGCATGCAGCTCATTTTTTTTTCTTCCAGGTAAATTAAATTGGACTGAGAGGGGAGAACTCGCATACGTGGGTGATTGACAATGCATTTTCGTAATCAATACCTGTGACTTGCGATGGCACCGATGCGAGCATGCGGATGCCTGTGACTTGCGTTTTGCCAGTGTGCAAGCGCTTAATAATATATTTGGATTAATCTGCTGGTCACGAGAAGCACATTTTGGCTAAACAAATCCAGTGCGGTTCTGCTCAGCGGTCTGCTTGACACTGGCTGGGCATGGTGCGTGCTGTGATTCCTCCGGCCAGGCATGGGATTCCATTTTTCATCTGGCCACGCGCTCCGTTTTGCAGCTCCTTGCAGTAGAACCCGTCAACCGTCCACTGGGACCTTGGTCCTGTCGGTGCAGCTGCTGTCAACAGCCTCCTCACACCTCCCTCCCTTTAGGCCCAGTGTTGGCGACTAAAATTTGCAAGACCCGGTTGACTAAAGCCGTTGACTGCTGGTGGTCATCCCCGGCGACCTCTCTATTCATGAGCGAGGAGGGAGATAGAGAGGCAGCAGCAACGAACGGATGGGTTGGAAGGGCCGAGTGAAGCTGCCGAGTGAAGATAGGAAAGAGAAGTAGCTATTTCATTGGCGATGCGTAACCTGTTGGCCCATGATAGTGACCTTGGTCCTTCAACATAGACATGATTATAAAGGGTTCCATTAGAAACAAACTCATAAACCAATAAAGTCACCTCGGTCTCCAAGCAACAACCAAAGAGTTTGACCACATTCTTGTGATTGACTTTATGAGAGAATTGCTACCTCATTTATAAACTCATTTATTTCTTTTTGCACCGTAATCTTTGACTTCTTGCTGGCCACGACATGAAGATCCGATAAGATTCCTTTGTAAATTGTTCCATGTCCTCCACCACCAAGCTCACGAGCCTTGTCAAAATTGTTTGTCGCCTTTGCAAGCTCATCTAATGGTATGATCATCCTCTCTGCAATGTCCGCCCTTTGCGACATCAACTGCTTCAACAAATGTCCATGGTTTTGCTTGAAATACTTTTGTTTGAGTACTTTCATCTTGTGCTATTCAATCTTACGGGGTACTAACATTATGCCAAGATCCAAGAGCAGGAGCACCGGGCCACTGACAAATGACAGAGCATTTTTGTTTTTCTTAAAGAACTTTGACAAAACAAAGGATAAGCTGACGCAGCCGTTAGGCTTGTTGGCATTGCCAAATGTTCCTAGCATGCAACTGCACTTATATTTCCCAGGCAAGTTCTTGCATACACCAAATTCAGAGCACTTGTTTTTTTTGTGATTTTGCACTCGTCGATATCTGTAACCATTGGGTGATCAAAAAATCAATAAACAACAATACAATTGATATCGTTGTATGTGAATCGGAGTGAAAATATGTGTAAATGTATAATATAGTTCACACGAGAAACTGAGGATAAATATACCGACCTTTGCATCAGTCGACGATGTAAGGGTTGCCTTGATAGCCCTTGTCAGAATAACACATGTAGCCACCATTTTCTTGCAGGCAGCTGCTGAGCTTGCTCCTGCAAAGGCGGCTGGCCACGTCCCCGGGGCACTGACCCAATGAGTTGCCGGCAGACGCTGGGAAACCTTGCTTGACCGCCCACTGTAGAACAAGGGGAGATGAGAAGTAATGGATGCCCCAATCGCCCGTACTGTTCAAGATCGTGTCCCACCAGTGAGCCGTCAACCCCTCCTCTGAAACGAACGCCAATGGCATGTAGTCCACGCCCATGTGCTCGATCCCCCTGAACTCCATCTTCTTGGGTATGCTGCCCGGGAAGATGGGCGCATGGCAGCAGCCGTCACTGCCGGTGCAATTCCGGTATTCGTTGAATGGGTCGGAGCTGAAGCTGGAGGCGCAGCCGGTGATGTTGCTGTATGCGGTGATGTTGCTGTATGCGCCGCCACTGCTGTTTCTGTACTTGTGCCAATACAGGGCAGGGGCAGGTCCACCTGGTATTCAAGGGTATTCATTGAATATCCTTTATTTTGACAAAGAAATTGAGTACATATACTCATACACATGTATATAGATAAAAAAAATTAAGAAAAACACCCTCCAGCCGGCCTCTTTCTCTTCGTGGGCTAAAACAACCAAACTCGGCCCATTCGGCCCGGCCTATCTCCCCCTCCACGCTCATTTCCCCCACTGTCCCCACCTGTCGGCCCTCTCATTCACTCTCTCCCTCACTGAGACACTAGGTCACGACCATGACGGCCAGGCCCAGGAACCCTAGCCGGGGGTTGAGGGATCCCCCTAGCCGGCGGCTTCGGCTTTACGGCGCCGGGCGCACCGCGCAGGCCACGCGCACGAGCGCAAGAGTGAGGCGCAACGGCAGCACAGCACCGGCACCACCGCACTAGGCAGGTCGGCATTTGATTTGATGTTATCCTAGCCAATTCTTAATCTGCTAATTCCATATTCTTATCTGTGTTAGTGTGTCAGTGAACCGAGCGCAACTTGATTCAACATGGGGTTATTTAATTTGTAGAATTGAATTGGAGGTCTGAAATATGAGGAGGAAGAGGGGCAGTGCTGCCACTGAGATCTTTTTGGAAAAAAAGCAGCAGCAAAGAAGAAGCAGTCTTATGTTCTTCCATCTGCAAAATTGATTATATATGTTAGTGTACCCTCTTGCCATGTTTATTAGTGAGTACATCTATGAATTGACAATATGAGTATATGCATGTCTTATATGTGTATACTTTAGGTGTCAAAATTTTTTTTTGCACCCTTTACTATCTTGAATACCCAAAGTCAAAATCCTGGGCCCGCCCCTGTCTTGGCACAGCCATCTGTGACGCCGGGGTTGCCATAGGTTCCTTGCGGGCACCGGCAGTATATTGAGCCGACATTGTCGATGCATTCACCGAAGCACCCATTCTCTTCACTTGAGAAGCTGCACTCGTTGAGATCTGCAGCCAGTGAACAGCAGAGATTAACAAATGCTCTTTTGCATGTGTGGAAGATGACCGACCCATTTTACAATCCATTATGAGGTACCATGGGAATAGAAATTATACCTAGTAAATAAAATCTAGCCTACCACAACTTCTTTAGATTGAAAGGCTTTGCTGTTGTTGCTCGATACCTAAGATAACGAGAAAATGGTACCGCATAAACCGAAATATGGCAAAAGGGCCCCAATAAAATGGCCTTCAACTACCTCTACATGGAAACTACATTTTTGTTATTTGGAAAACAAAAATATAATGCAAAGGTGCAGTCCTAGAGCTTAAACAATAAGGCTAATCCTAATTCATAGTATCATACCTCAATATCCAGAATGCCACATAGGATGAAAAGTTGCTACTAGTAGAAGAAATATCATCAATAATGGGTAGTATCATACTTCAAAATCCAAGACAACAAATTGTTATGAGGATGCGTATATGAGAGGGGACTTGTGTTATTAAACTTTGTGCCATAACATAAGAACCCATGTCAAAGTTGTATCTTCCACAAGATACAACTTTCCTCTCTTTCTTATTTAATATTTTGCCACACTACCCAACAATTCTATGTGGCACCTAATTAAATTTTGTCATAATACTCACTAGGACTAGCCTAAGTGGGACTCACTTATAAATTGCTTCGCATTGCTATCAAATAGTCCCAAAATAAATTTGATAGCCTTAATTACCTTGTATGTTAGGTCATCTTAGTGGGAGTTTCATGTGCATTATGTCAGGTGACACATATGCACTTTTGGTGATATGGCATTGTCATTATATATGAAGAAAGAGTAAATACGAGTGGCATCACCACAAAACCTAACAAACAAAGTTACCAAGTCCCATGAAACACAATGAAACTTGCACTAAGGTTGCTATGGCATTTGAGCATGAAACTATGTGAGAATAAAATGTTGCAATGCTCATGAAATTGTGCAATAAAACTATGCCCTGAGAGCAATATGGTTTCATTTCATTATAAAGGTGACATGGCGCTAATGGTAATTGTGTGAAACTACAAACAATCAAACAACACGCCTACACAGTCATTACGGCAACGAGGAGCCCGTTCTTGTTTAATAAGGATTTGAATGGACTTTTCTTCTTATTGCTTGTTCTGAAGTTGCTAGAAATTCTTATATATATATTTATGGACAGAGAGCCAGTAAGAAAATGAAGGCTCATGGAGTCATGGTCCAAAATCTAGAGAACCTATATACATTAGCTATATATCTTCTATGTTAAACATATACGAGTATTCGCATTTATAGTGTTAACTATGTGGTGGCCAAAGCATATACTGTCTACTTCCTAAAATTGCTAGAAATCCCTATATATATGGACAGAGAGTACCTACTAAGAAAATGAAACTTCAGGGTCCAAAATCTAGAGAACTTGTACATATTTTGGCTATATTCTTTTTTCTACACATTAAACATACTAGCCTATCAACCCGTGCTACTGCACGGGCTAATTAGAATTAATATAAAAATTATACTTATAGCTAATAATTATATTTTCTATCTCACATTGTTTGCCATCTATTAAATATATTAAAACATAATACTCTAAAGATACATAGTTATCATTCTCTAGTTAGAATATATTTACTTAGTCACAAATTTTTCACATAGATGACACCTCCATATGTCTGTGTTATGTATTTAATTAAATCATTTGTTTGAGCTATTTCAACAATATGATAATTGTATTTTTATTTCTTCTCTCATACATGAATATGATATTAGTATTAATATTGATAGAAATAGTAATTTACAAATTTATAGTGTTGTATTTTAAATATTTTGTTTTAATTATGTAATTTAGATTCAGATTTGGGTTTAATATATAATGACATAATTGGATAATTTATATGTAAATTTAGGGGGTTATTTGATTTTATTTTTATAATGGTACGGGTGGGTAATTTACATGAAGATTAGGATGTTACTTTAGATTATTTTTATAATGTCAAAAGTGGGTAATTTATATACACATTTAGGGGTTACTTTAACTTATTTTCATAATAACATAGGTGGGGTTTTATTAAAAAATAATAGAGCCAATGTCTATTATGATTATAGTTACGGGATTGATGGTTTGTCTCACGTAGATGCCACCCTTGTTAGAGTAAATGACCCCTAGTAGATTTATGCGTCTTATTGTCTCACGTAAATGATTATTGATGGAGTCGAGGTGTGTCTTATCTCACGTAAATGACTTGCTGATGGAGTCAATTGATATATTGGAACCATGCATCTCGATGTGGGCAGAGCACCACGTAATTGATAGCATGCGCCCACCTGGCTGAGAAGTCGAAGCCACCGTCATGGTGTGGAAAAAAATGACGATCTCGACGGGATATTACGGAGTCTCACGAGGAAAGGATATCGGTGTTTAAACCGAACGGAAAAATAGGATATCAGTGATCGGTCGTAGGATATTAGGTGGGTGATTTTAAATATATTATTTAGTTACATTTGTTAGAGTGTTAGATGTGATTGGTCCAGCTAGGATCCTAGGTGGATGTTTTGTTTGTTTGAGAGAATTTCTAGGATTTTTCTATTTTTTTAGGCTGTCCTAGGATCCTAGGTGGCATCACGTGAAGGCCTCAAAAGGAGCTAAATACTTTTTCAAATTCAGTATCAACTGTGTGTGGTTACCAAAGTATGCTACATACTTCCAACTGAACCGAACAATAAGCAAGAATGTCGTAGCAGGCTAAATGAACAACTGCTAAATATAATTCATACACAACACAAACCAGGCTGCTACTATAGTAGACTAGGATCTGGACGGAGTAGTAAACTAACCTTTGCAGCCGCCGGCGCCGGCGAGTTAAGGGTTACCGGCGTTCCAGCAAATGCTGTTTCTGCTCTTGCACAGCATGCGGCGTATATGGTCGGCGCAAAAGCTCCTGTTGTGAAGCTCCGTTCCCGGAGGCAGGTCGCGCGTGACGCTCCACTTGAGGATGAGGGGGACCTCCCTGACCTCGTGGGCGTGCACCGACATGTTATTGATCCATCCCTTCTCCGCGACGAACACGTTCACTGGCAGCTTGTTCTCCTCCGTGGTGTCGCTCCCGCTGTATAGCCGCGTGGCCTGTACTTCCCTGGGCGGGGCGGCCAAAGGTGACCGGCGACCGGCAGCAGCCCGTGACGCCGGCGGAGCAATCGCCGTTTGAGCCGTAATTCACGTCGCCCGTGTTGATTCGGGACGTCTTGGAGCACAGGCTCGCGCAGCCGCCGATTCTTGCTTGCCCCCCGATGGCGTCAGCGAGGAGCGTCGCGACGACGTTGCACCCGAAGACGATGAGCTCATTGTCTTACGACAGCAGGTAGCCGTGCTCCGTGAAGCCGCGGTCGAACGGGGTGTTCCAGCCGCCACTGGCAGTTGAGTTAATGAGGGAGCCTTCACGCACGACGCGCACGGTCGCTTCCATGGTCCTCGAGTCATAGAGGGAGATGCCGGTGACCCGGAGCGTGCCGTCACAGAGGAGAAGCCGTGGGGGGGGGGGGCGCTGTGGCTGGTGTCGCACGTGAGGTTGAGCCCCGGCCAGTAGCAGCGGGAGGGCCCAAACCCAAATGGGTACGGCACGCTCACGTTCCCGCACGTGGTCTTGCAGCCGGGCTGCCCTATCGGTGGTGCCTGTGGCGGCACCACGGCTGCCGAGAGCCGCAGCGTCATCGCCATCAGCAACGCCACCGCCGCTGGGAATAGCACAGCCGCAGATGATGGTGCCATTGTGGACATCGATCGAGGCAATACGCACTTAGTTGCCATCGATCTAATGAAAGAGAGCACCGAGAGGACGTACATATAAAGTCTTGCAAGGAAAATGAGCCCCCTACCCCCTCCACCCCCGCGACGGCCACCCCCACCCCCGCGCTACCCACCGGCGGCGAGATCAGCTCCCACTCGATCCCTCGCCAGCCCCCTACACCACCAGCAACGAAACCCCGCGTCGTAGTGCACTAGCGCCACCACGACCAAGTCTGCACATGGGAAAGTTTCTTCAAAAATCCGGCGAGGCTGCTGCCCAGATCTACAAGGCGGCGGCTGGACCTGAGGGCGGATGGCCTACTACGCCCAAATCCACGAGACTGCTGCAAGATCCACACGCCTGCGACCGAATCCGCTCATATGCACCAAACCTCGACACCCACCTATGCCCAGGTTGTCGGCGGGGGAGCATTCAAGAAGAACCAACCACCACGATATGAGTGGCCTCCAACGGTAGGGAGAAGCCTCCCTCATCACTCGCGCGACCTACCGACGAGCAACAAGAGCTTCAAGGTCCTACCAGCCAGCAGCAAGAGCTTCAAGGACAAGGCACAGGATGACGGATGGACAACCGTGCGCAGGCGTGGCAGGAATTCAAAGCACGAGGCGACGGCCAGGCTGCGCCAAAGTGACCTTCGAAGTGACCGCCATTCAAGGCCACGACGCGGCGCACCCCAACCGGATTCAAGACGGCCACCAACTACCTCCCTTGCTACATTCAAGCGAGTCACTGAAGGGCGCTGCTTCAATTGCCTCGCTCGCGACCACAGAGCGGTGGACTGTCGCGACCCGATCTGCTGCTTCCTTTGCCACCGTTCGGGCCACCGCGCACGAAGCTGCAGTTGGGGAGAACATTCCCGACAGACAGCCTCTCACCCACCACCGCCACCGCATACATCGACGCCACAGGCAGCTGCATTAGCTTCCCCACCGCCTCCACCGATGCCGCCGGCAACTGCATCGACAGCGTCGCCGCCGTCACCAACTGCGGCCTCGCCGGCAGCGCCTATGCCGCCGGCCATGGCAAAGGGAGATCTGCACACATGGCCGGAGACGGAGACAGTGTACATTCCGTGTTCCTTCGACCTCGAGCGAGATGCCCGTGATTGGGAGACCTGCACGCTCGTCCCCTGGGCCCTGCATCTTCCCCGGGGTGATGGCGCACGGGCCATTGAGGACCTGCTAAGGGAGAAGCTCCGCCTCCAGCGCGGCGAAGTCACGGTCATGGTGCATCAGCCGGAGCCTTACCTCGTCCGCTTCGAGAGGAGCAACCACTGCGCAGCTGCTAGAGAGATGGGCCACTTCACTGGCCACGGCATCGACATCTGCCTCCGGCCGTGGCGCAGCCTCACGCACGCCCTCGGCAAGCGCTTCTTCTACAAGGTACGACTTTGTCTCGACGGCATACCAACCCATCCGTGGACGCCGGAGATTGTTGAAAGGGACATTGGCTACCGTTGTGCTCTTTTGTGCATCAATACTGACCTCATCCAGCCAAGAGACTCGCGCCACATTGATCTTTGGGCGTGGACGCACGACCCAAGCTGCATCCCCAAGCGTGTATGGCTGGTGTTCTTGCACCGCCCCTCTGAAGACTCGTCGGCGGTCTTCATGGATAGGCCGCCGGAAAGCTGGCATCAGGGGGCATGCTATGAGGTGTTCATTCATCTGCCGCTACTGGAGGACTACTCTGCTATGGCAGACAATCTGAAGGAGGCTATCGACAACCCCGGCGGCGTGGTGCCAATCAGACGCACCTACAGCTGGCGCTACGGCGTCATTGATGGTGCACCTACCCCAAGGGAACCAGAACCTCTGCGGCGCGACGCATACGACAAACGGCAACACGGCACGCACGACGGCAAGGGCGTTCGGGATTCCCACGGCCGTCGGGACGCGCCAACCGACCGCGACCAGCGCGCTCCAGGCGAGCGCGTAAGCCGAGATGCACGCGAAGCAAGGAACGCTCGATGGAAAGACCATACGAGCAGGTCCACCTGTAGTGCGCAGGCCTTCACCTGGCCGTCGAAGCGGGACGACGATGGCTGTAACACCCCGTCTCCCAAGGCCGCATCGCCCAGCCCTTCCGTGCGGCGGGTACGCGTACACATAGCACCCTGCTTACACTTTCGCCCTCGCTTCATGTGAAAGGGTCGACCCGAAGGTGCTATGGCTGGGGCACAAAGGCTTATAAGTTGGCTCCACCCTCTCTAAACTAGCAACGTGGTACTAAACATGCGCACACCACGCTCATGGGCCACTATGGGCCATATTAACTTGGGCCGGACTGACCTGAGTAAATGTCCAGGAACGTTCCCTCTTAGCGCACGACCGTACGTCCAGTGCCGACCCATATGTCATGCCGTGTGTCCTAACCGGCACAAATGCGCCATGCGCCCTATGTCCGCACACTGACCCGTACGCGCAACCGCAAGGGTCGGCTCTGATACCATTTGTAACACCCCGTCTCCCAAAGCCGCATCGCTCAGCCCTTCCGTGGGGCGGGCACGCGTACACATAGCACCTTCGTGTAAAAGGGTCAACCCGAAGGTGCTATGGCTGGGGGACAAAGGCTTATAAGTTGGCTCCACGCTCTCTAAACTAGCAAGGTGGTACTAAACATGCGCACACCATGCTCATGGCCACAATGGGCCATGTTAACTTGGGCCGGGTGTCACAACGGCGATGATGATGACTACGACCACCCAGGCGGCGGGTGGGATGCCCAGTCGGGCTCTGCCTTCTTCTCCCTCAATGATGAGGAACCAGTGCGCCGCGACCGCACACGCACGCCGCCAAGGCGTCATGAAGGCACCTACTGGCGACGCCGTGCTCTGGGTGGTGACGACTGCACCCATGAGGGCTGCCGCCAGCGCCATGGAGATGACGAGCATCGGGGCTCCGGGACCCTTCATCGAGCTGAACCGCAAGCAAGCGACGACCTCCACATCGCGCTCCTGCCAAACGACATCCACCTCAAGAACAAAACCACAGTGGACCTGCAGAACACCTTCACCAAGCAGGCGGCCAAGATCAAAAGTGGCTTCAAGGCACTCGCGGAGAGCCAGGTGAGACAATCTGATGGTAACATGCATCTATTAGGTGCGTAGGACTACATCGACAAGGATGGCCGTTTTGCTTCGTGGCTTGGCCTTGCTGCCGGAGATCCAGGGAATGTAGCCTGGTCCGCTACGAACGGCGCCCTGATTCCGGTCAGCTGCGTCTTCGGCCGAATCAGGACGTCGCTGCAAGGTCCGACGATCGGCGAAGTGGAGACCGCGTTGGCGGCACTCCAGATGGATGAAGCCAGCGGCGTTCCAGCCGCCCCGAACGCACCGTCGATGGCGGGCATGCAACATGCGCCGGCCTACGAGCAAGCTGAGGGGCCCAAGGGAGACTCGGGCCTGGACGCAATCAACGCTGGCCCAGGCTTGCTCAGTGGGCCGAGTGAGGCAAGCGCCATGGCTGTGGAGGAAGACGGGCTGCACTGCATCGACACCAATGACATCGACACCAACGACACCAACACCAACGACACCAACGACATCGAAGACGCCCCACGCCCCGCCCCACGCCCCAACGAGGGCGTCGATGCCCTGTTCTGCGACGCCAATGCCCCAGTTGTCTCCAACCTCCCGGCACGACCCGCACGCCAACGCCAACGCCAATGCCGCAGCGCAAGCTTGGTGACAAAACCAGCAATGCCGGCGATGGAAATGGCGCAACGAAACCTCTGCCGCAAGCTTGGACTACACGACGACGAGGTAATGTCCCTGGAACAGGTCTTGAAGAAGCTGGTCTCCATGTTTGTGGGACCGCTCCCAGAACACATAATAGCGGCCATGTCTACAATCTTTCAGCTGGAAGATGAGGGGCAGGAAGCCCTTGACGAGATCCTGCTGCAGCACGCCGGAGAAGGAGTGGGCGACCTCGACGCTGGAGACTGAGTCGCCGACGAAAAACTACGCACGCCGCTGCGACATTGACATGAGTTTCCTTTTGTTTAAACATGCATCCACAGACAAGTACTCATCTACACCCTGCTGGCTGCGACCTTCAGGATAGTACTGTGTTTAACCCCTGTCGCCCTGCTGGCTGAGACCTTCGGGCCTCTGTCTACTACGCTACTATTCGCTTCACTACCTGCAATTGTGACGATTATGAACTACGCTCCAAACGGCCAAATGCGCATCGACAAAACACAGCTACTATGATGGCACCTACACGAGCTAAAAGAAGTCGACATGATAAGTGAAACGCCTAATATCATTTGCTGGAATGTACGTCGCCTCAATATGCCAGCACGTTACCTCACTGTCCATGAGATGCTAGCTGCAACAAGCTGCCACATAGTGTGTCTGCAAGAAATAAAGTTACAAGTAATAGACCACTCCCTCGCACGATTCTTGAGTGGATATCGCCTAGAAAACTTTGCCTTCAAGCCCGCGCAAGGCACGAAGGGGGGCATCCTGGTCATGTGGAGCGAGAGTACTGTCCAGCTGAGAAACATTCAGATCGGCCGCTACTCCGTCGCAGCCACGGCAACTATGCAAAATACATCCACGCAATTCCAACTCACCACAGTATATAGGCCTTCGCGATGCCCAGAAAAAAGAAGCCTTCTTGCGCCACCTCCGTGACATTAAACCATCGGATGGCTCCAAATGGGTTATCCTGGGAGACTTCAGCTTAATATATCGAGCAAGAGACAAAAACAACCAAAACCTCAATCTACGACTGATGCGGAGGTTCCGAAATACTCTAAACACATGTGGGCTGAAGGAAATCCGACTACAAAATCGAAAATACACCTGGAGCAACGAGCGACGAAATCCCACCCTAATCAAACTCGATAGGTTCTTCTGCAATCAAGAGTGGAGCCTCGCTTTTGATAGCCATATCCTTCATGCGCTCTCCTCAGCCCACTCGGACCACTGCCCATTGCTGCTAAGCAGTCAAGCGGGGCCACGCAGGCCCACTCCCTTCAGATTTGAAAACATATGGGTTAAGCTTCCGCGGTTTCATGAGGTTGTAGCAACAGCATGGAACACCCCAACTCAGCATACTGAATCTTTCCATCGCCTGGGTCACAAGCTACACCAAACAGCAATTGCACTCAAGTCCTGGAGCCGCAGCCTTATCTCGGATGCCAGAATGAAACTACACATGGCGCAAGAGGTCATTCTACGCCTGGACGAAGCACAGGACGCAAGGGAGCTCTCGCAAGCGGAATCCAATCTTCGCGCCAGACTAAAAAAGTGGCTGTTATGTTGGGCAGTCTTGGAACGAGCACGTAAAAAGCAATGCTCCCGAATCAACTATATCAGAGAAGGCGACGCCAACACGAAATTCTTCCATCTCAAAGCTAACGGCAGGAGAAGGAAAAACTATATCCAGAGACTACGAAACGGGTAGGGATGGGCAACAACCCATGACGAAAAGCAGCGAATAATACATGGACACTTTTCAGCTATGATGGCCCCTCCCCCGACGCGTACCACAGATTTCAACTGGACCACCTTACGCCTACCTCAAGTGAATCTAAGCACCCTGGATAGGCAGATTGAAGAAACAGAAATCATCCAGGCGATCGCACAACTGCCACTGGACAAGGCCCCTAGGCCGGACGGCTATACGGGCCTGTTCTTCAGAACCTGTTGGTCAATAATAAGATTGGATGTTACAGCGGCAGTTAACTCCTTCTTCGACCTGCGATGTGGGGATCTGGATCTAGTAAACAAAGCAAACATAGTCCTGATACCTAAAAAAGAGGGCGCTGAAGATGTACGGGACTACAGACCGACAAGCCTAAAACATGCCATCGCCAATATTATATCTAAGATCCTAGCACTACGACTATTGCCCTTCATGAACGACTTAATCTCCCCATGCCAAAGTGCGTTCATTAAAGGTCGAAGCATACATTATAACTGCATGTACGTGAGAGGCATAGCGTGGAAATTTCATAGGAGTCACACCAAGGCCCTGCTTCTAAAGCTTGACATCACAAAAGCCTTCAACACCGTACGCTGGGACTACCTCCTGTCATTAATGCAGCAGAGGGGCTTTCCCACAAGATGGTGGAATTGGATCGCTGCCTCCTTGTCAACATCATCTTCCCGTGTCTTGCTTAACAGCTCGCCGCTAGAACCAATACCTCACGGAAGAGGTTTGAGACAGGGAGACCCGCTCTCCCCATTTCTCTTCATACTAGGCATCGACCCTCTGCACCGTCTACTCCAAGAAGCCACACATAGGGGACTCCTCTCCAAACTCGCTGGCCGAACTGCCAGACTAAGACTATCAATGTACGCAGATGATGTAGTCATCTTCCTAAACCCAACAAGTATGGATGTCACCAACCTCACGAACTTACTGCTGCGCTTTGGTGAAACGACTGGGTTGCAGACCAACCTAGCAAAGACTAGTGTTGCGCCCATCGCCTGTGACAACGTTGACCTAGACACCATCCTTGCGGATCTACCAGTCATGCGGACAGCCTTCCCAATCAAATATCTAGGAATGCTGCTTACAGTTAAACGTCTTTGGAAAATTGACTTCCAACCGCTGGCGGACAGGGCAGCGGGGAAAATGTCCACGTTGCAGGGGAGAAACCTAACCCAGGCAGGGAGAGTATGCCTAACCAAGACTGTCCTCTCCTCACAGCCAGTGTACTTGTTCACGGCCCTCAGACCGCCAAAACAGGTGCTTCACATCCTAGACAAGAATCGCAAATCGTTCCTCTAGGCAAATGGAAGCGAGCTAACAGGGGATCTATGCAAGGTGAACTGGACCAAAACATGCATTCCGAAGGAAAACGGCGGCTTGGGGGTCCTAAACATCGATAAATTCGCCCGTGCACTACGAATAAGATGGCTCTGGCAGGAATGGACGGCAACAGACAAAGCCTGGATCGGGATGGATCTCCCATGTGACGATACCGACCAATTACTCTTCGCGGCATGCACCACCATCCGAGTATGAAACAGACGCAAAGCAAGCTTCTGGAGCTCGGCTTGGATTCAGGGGAGACGACCCAAAGACATTGCACCACTGCTATTTGCAAGAACCAAAAAGAAAAAAAAGGAAGATCGCTGATGCATTGACAGACCACAACTGGATCCGCGACCTTGAACTACGTACCAGGCCCCTTAGTACAACCCACCTCCTACAATTTGCAACCCTGTGGAAGCTGATACGCCATGTCCAACTTGAGCCAAATCAGGAAGACACGATCACCTGGAAGCTCACGGCAACGGGCAAATACACAGCGGCGTCAGCCTATAAGGCACAATTCCTCGGATGCACCAAGGTACCACAGATCAGGTCAATATGGAAAGCCTGGGCGACACCCAAGTGTAAATTCTTCGCCTGGCTTATTACACAAGACCGCGTCTTAACCTCGGATAGACTAGGAAGGCGAGGACGGGATCACAACCCCACATGCCCGCTATGCCGAACAACAATGGAAACTTCACACCACCTCACAGCTAAATGTCGATACACCAGGTGAATTTGGACTTCGATGGCAGAATGGATCGGCCTACCAGCTATGGCGGACCACTCCGAAATTATTCCAAGTTAAGTACCCCGGGACCACTAATCGAGTAGCCGGGCACTTAATCCGGAATAAGCTGGAGCGCCGTCGGATTAAACCCGATTCAACCACGTACTTTTCTCGATCGAAACAACAGCACGCCCACACGAAGGTGAGTTCCAGAGATCACAACATTCCACAAATTTAACATACACAAATAGAATCTCAAAGTTATTACAAACCAAGTTTGAAGTTCAAATCAGAGTATCAAGTTCAAGCAGTGGAAATAAATAGTTCATTGCAGCGGAAGATAAACTAACGACGATACAACGTAACACCATGATGAAGCCTGCCACGGTGCTACTCCTCCCGTTCCTCGGCAGAGGACGGAACCCACTCGATGTGCCATCCAGGGGGAACCTGGGTAGGCCAAGTCAAGGCATCGACTGCCACATCCAACATTGTACCTGTAAAGCAATGCCACAAGCAAGGCTGAGTATACTAATACTCAGCAAGGCTTACCCGTCGGGTGAAAACTATATCACCGACATCTAGACATGAGATGCTTTTGGCTGGTGGGTTTGTTTGCCAAAAAGCAACTAAGAGTAGGTCCTTGCTTTCATGTTTTAGCATCATATTCTATTAGATTTAACCATTCTAGATTTGCATCCTCTCTAAGCATACAAGTGGTGCAATACAATTTATCTCATACAGCAAGTTCATCAATCTCAAAGTTCCACTTGTTACTCAATGCAGCAAGGCGGTCAAGCAGTCTCATTAACCGCGAGAAGCGGACAGTTCGAACCGAATTTTGCTACCTGGCCAGGGGAAACCCAACACACACGGATAATGCTTGCTATAAAAGGTACAAGCATTTCCCAACCTTTCCCATCGATCCACAATTCGGAACCGGGTCCACTTCCTTAGGATAAAGGTTTACTGCTTCACTCACAGTCTCACGCATATATCCACAAGTGTACGGCAGGGGAAAACAAAGTTTCCAAGGAGAGATGGCTATCGGCCCTAGCTGCTTCAATCTGGTACCGGGCTTACCGACTCCCATATATCGGCATGCATGTGGTACGTTCAAAAACTTGACACACTCAACCACACGTTTCGACCTTAAGTCCATTATCATACACGGACGGGAGATCTACATCTATCACCCCGCCCGTCAATCCTTATGATTCCAACATAAGTAGAGACAAGCAACTCCTATGTCTCGCGAGTGACAGGAAATCACTCGACTTGTAACGGACCTATAGCAATGCCCTATCGATCCTTTCATACTAGTGTTGCAAGTCATAGGTACTAGGAAATGTGCAGCTAAGATATTCAATCAACTCCTTGAAACGTAAATGCACAAGCATAGGGAATTCATAGATGCATAAACTTTAAAGGTTAGGTTATGCTCCGGGGCTTGCCTTCTTGCTCTAGCTGGGGGTTAGCCTCCGGGTTGACTTTCACTTCGTCGGCACCGTGCTCCGGGATGCTTTCACCGTCGGCGGGGATGAGGTGGTAGGTACCGTCCGGAATAACGCCTTCTACATGAGATGCATAACTTATTGGCTGCCTATGGATTCCAAGATTAAGGCCTTGATGGCCATATTCACCTAGACATGCTTAAGTACTGCTCTCTTTTTCATAAAATTAGAAGAGGGGTGTGCGGAGAATTGTTATATAACTTTGATGGTGATTATGTACATATATAAAAGAATTTCTATTTATTATTTTGGAGATAGGGTGCTGTTCTAAAAATTTTATCCTTTTCATGCTATATCTTATTTATTTATCAAAAACTCTATTCTTTTAAATAACTCAATTTCCACCTTAATTCCTTCTCATTTTTGTTTCTCCTTTTCTGTTCATCATTTTTATTTATAAACTTTATGACAGCTACTGGAGTATAAGAGCTAAGCTCACTCCAAAATTTAGCTAAATCTGAGCTACACAAAATTTATTAAAAATAATTTAAACTGCTGCCTGCAGAAATGAAATAAATTCATATAAAATTGAAAATACATCCAATTCAGAAAATCTTTCTACCAGAGCTAGTCATAAGTTCAAGGAGGGCTCTGGCCAAGTGGTGGCTCAAAATAACCCTTGGACAGTCCTCAATAAATTTCTATCCAAAAACACATATCTTTTTATTTGCTAGTCTAAACAGAGCAAAAATTAAGTTTTCCATTTTTAACAGGTGTGCGAACAAGTTTTTAGTCCTCTGGATAAAAATGGTGATTTTTCGCTGCATGGATTATTTTTAACAATTTCTGGACTACAAAAAGACAGGAAACACATTTTAATTCATAACTGAAGCTACACTCCATATTTTTAGGTCCCCTTTGGACACAAGGTGCCCAAAGTCACTACAAACAACATATCCAAAGATCAACCCTACGGAGCTCTGGATTTGAAATGGTGCACAAGTTCCAAATTTTACAGTTTGAATTTTAATTCAAAAATGGTTCACCAAAAGTATATACATGCTTCAGTGAGATTGGAGTTCACAATCTCACGAGTCCAGGGAGTATTCTTGTGCATTTTTCTAATTTTTGTACGATTTTTAACGGATTTTACAAGATTCAGGAAAAATTAGATCTAGGGTTAAGAATCTTTTTACGCTGGGGACCCTAGAACTTTCAAAACTTCACGAACAGGTCCCTGACTTTTGCACTGGGAACCCTTGAAAAACGAAGACGATGAAGAAAGGTCCTCGGCTCGTCGCCGGAGTTACGCCGGCCAAACGACGGCGAGCTAGGGTCGGGGAAGTGGGGGAAAAGCATCAGTGGCTCACCACGAGTCGATTGGCGACGGTTGGGAGGCCGGGGGAAGCTCGGAAGATGGCCGGCGGCAATGCAGTGGCAGCGCGGCCGCCGCGGCTTCTACGCCGGCGAGGTCGGTGGCGTTCTCCGAGGTTGAAGGGGTCCTAGAGCACCAGTGGAGCTCGGGGAAGCTATTGGCGTGCTCGGTTGACCTCGGGGACGGCTCGGAGTAGGGTCTCGACGTGAGGGTGCTCCGGCGGCCGAAAATCGAGATTTGGGGGAAATCTTGATTTCTCGCCGGAGAAGCGACAATGGCTCGAGAGAAGTGGGGGAATGGAAAGCTAGTGAAGGGTTCTAGCTGCGAGCGCGAGGAATTTGGGAATGGTGGAGAGTGTAGGGCGAATTTTGCCTCGAAGCTCGGCTCGGTCCGTGCGGCGCGAGGTTGAAGACGACGGAGCGAGGCGCGAGGAGAGGAAATGGCTAAGTACGGACTGAAGAGAAGGGGTGTGAGTGCTCGGTGGAGTGCTTGGGCACGCGAGAGAGGCACTGTGCTGCCTCGGGAGCGTGCGCACGGACGGCTCGGCGCGAGCAGATCGCCATGAATGCGGCGCGAGCTCGGGCAGCGCGCGAGCGACTTGACCGGGCGAAGGAGATCCTTGTGTGACGTTGGGAGATCCTCTACAGGGCGTCTTGGCGCGGAGCGAGCAGAGAATCTGCCGCGGAGCGGCTTCGCGCGACGCGCGCGCGCGCGTGGCCACGGCGGCGCTCGACCGCCATGATGGCGTTCGCGCGGCGCGAGGCGAGGCGAGCGAACGACGGCGAGGTGACAGCTCGGGAGGGGTTGGACAAGCACAAGGCGACAAGCGCCACCCGACGCCGTGGCTCGGCCAGCTCGGCGCGGCCTCCGCCGCTCGCCGGCCACGTGGCGGCCGACGCCCGGCCGGAGCAGGGGCGCGCCAAGGCCACTGTTGGCGCCCGTGGAGCTCCTTTTTCCCTTTTGGATTTTCTCCAAAAATTTGAACTGAACTTGAAAAAGTGTGAAAATAAAAGTTGGAGTTTGACAGGTGGGACACAACTTTCTTTTTGGGGTGAACCTGAAATTTCAAATATTTTAGGCTCAAACAACCCAAATACAAAAAGGTGTTTAGATCTGTTTTTCGAGTTTTTGAGGGGCTAAACTGCAAACTTTTCAAGAGTTCCAAACAGTGACTAGGCCTTATTTGTGATGACAAACAACTTTTGTTTTTGGAGATTTTTAAGTTTAGTACAAAATTATTGAGATTTCAGTTGGGTGTCAAAAGACCTTTGTTTTTGAATTTAAATTTGCGTTTTGATGAATTTTTGAATTCCAACATCACTTTTTCAATAGGTTGGTAAAATCATAATTTCCTTTCCATTGTTTTGCCTTATCTTCCCAATTCTTTTTATTAATTATTCTATTTAACCTCTCCCTCCTTTCTTAAACCCTTCAATAGTGTCACTAAACATCAGAGGTACGATGCTCAAAGAGAGTTTTCAATTTAAAATCCTACCTCCTTTTATTTTGGGAGTAAAATCTTATTTTAACTGAAGGTTAAAACACGGACACATACTTGGAGGTTAAAAGCCTATTTATTTTATATGCTCAACTTTAATTATGTCATTAACAACTTGACATATATTAAAATATTAATTAATTTACATCCTTTATATTTTATGAAAGCTCATATTGTGAACAAAAACTCATTTCATTACTAAGACCACAAGATTGCCACATGTAGGCCATGATTAGAACTGCAAGCTTTATTAGGCCAAGTGTTTAACCCTAACATTAAATCATTAACAATTATTTTACTAAAGAACATTAGGAGCACTCTAAATATTATTTTATTTATAGCCCAAAGTGTGCTCCCTTAAAAAGGGTGTGTGGCCGCGTGTTTTTCATATCACGGTTAAGTTGGTCTTTCAAACTTGATTTCCTATGTTTGGTTAAGTTTAGTCCTTTAAGACCTTTAGGGCATAGGAGCATTACTTAATTTGCCGTTCAAACCTGACTTCCTTTTTAGGAGATTTTTATACGTCGTCGCAAGAGTATGTATTTAGAGTTTTGCCGTGCAACTTGAGAGAGAAGATGTTTAGATTTGTACTAGAAAATTTTTTGTAGGGTTCAAAATTCAAGAACCAAGGCACGAGTACAAGCTTAACAATCCTCATGTATAAATCTCATTCCTACAAGTGATTTAGTTTCAGGGTTTATAGTTTCTTAGTTTGTTTAATCACTCTTACTTATACGCTTTAAACACCAGGGGTGTTACACCAGCAATCAAGCCTTCCAACTGGAAACCGAGCAACACCACTATGGAGTGGTGGGCCAACGTCACGACTGCACCAGATACGCCAAAGAAGGCTATGTGAGCTCTTGTCATGCTGGTTATGTGGGAGATCTGGAAAGAGAGGAACGGCAGAGTTTTCCAGAGACGGGAGTCCAGTGTACCTTCCCTACTAGGGAAAATTAAAAATGAGGTTGTGGCATGGAGATTAGCGGGAGCAAAGCACCGAGGATCCCTTTTTTTGCGAGAATAGGCTTTAAATTGAGGTCCCCGGACCACTGTACTAACTACCTCTGTAAAAACCATCTTCTGTATCAATGAAATAAGCATAATCTCGTGCTTGTTCGTTTAAAAAAAAGAGAGAGGACGTACATATATGATATATCTATGGACGAACTTGTTCATGTGACGGATCTCACCAGCCACGCGCGCGATCGGATGCGAGCACGCAGCTGCCTGTGGATTGCGTTGCCAGCTGCATGTGACATTTTGGCTAACCAAACCCATCAGTGTAGTCGTTCTGCTCAGCTGCCTGCTTGACGTTGTGGTTTATTGGCTGGGCTTGGTGCGTGTACAGATTCTTCCGGGGATAAAAACAATAATGGGAAATTAAAACATCAATGTGTGTATCAGACGCTGCCTGGGATTCATTGGCCACGCTCTCAGATGCCCATTTTGCTGCTCCTTTTCGTTTTAGACCATTTTGGTGGTGAACATTTTGCTGCTCCTTGCCCGAAACAAGAGAGGTTTCAGGGGAGACATGTGTGAATATAGAGGTCGACGGCGAACTCCAGCAGTCAACGCCTTAAGTCTACTGGGTTCTTGCACATTTTTGTTTGTTAACACCGGCCGGGCTTAAGGGACGCCTGAGGAGGCTTTTCACAGCTGCACAGACGACGACCATGGTCTTATTGGACACGGGTTCTGCGGGCAAGGAGCAGCAAAATGTTCACCACCGTCGACCTCTATATTCACACATGTCTCCCCTGAAACCTCTCTTGTTTTGTGTCTAAACTACTCTAGTACAGGTGCTAGTTGCATGTGGAGGAGGTCTAAACAACTGGAGTACAGGAGTAGTTGCATGTGAAGGAGGACGACATCACAGGTTACTTCCCGGTTACATCAACCAATGACGCAGCTCACCAAACAGCGCTAAGGGTGTGTTTAGATTTTAGGAAAAAACACTGTAGCATAAGAAAAACACTGTAGCATTCGCTGGGAAACGCGTTTTGTGAGGAGGGAATAGTGAAAAGTTGGAATGAATAGTGAAAAGTTGAAATGAATAGTGAATAGTTGGGAATCTGAACATGGCCTAAAAGAAACATGTGAAGGGAATGAAGGTGTATACGTCAAAAGTCAGTATTTCGGTTGACTACAACGTTCGGTCGAGTCGACACCATTTCCAATGCTCATGGGTGGAGTCTACCGTGTCCTCCCTGCATTTTTTTTCATACTCTCTCTCGTTTCTCTTTATGTCCTCCTCCCTTCCCTCCCTAGATCCACGGATGCTCTCTCTTTCTCTCTCTCCCTTCTCTTTCCTCCTTCCTTCCCTCCACATATCCACCACCGACGGACCTGGCAGGGAGCGGTGGCGGTGGCAGTGGCGACCTCCTTGGGCAAGCTTCCCCAGAAGCGGTGTTTTCTTCTTTTTTTTGCCTGTTCTTTTTTTGGAATTTAATGCAAAAATTTTACATAATACTTTTCTTCAAAAATTTGTACCCTGCTTTTTGTTAATTTTTTTTATAACTAGGTTAGTGAGGTATTAGAAGATTTTTAGATGGCATATAACGGAATTGCCCATTTACTTACTATTTTCTCACAAGCAACCTATTGAGTTATTGCTACTATTTATCTTCTCTGTAGCCTCTCTCTCTCTCTCCAAATTAGGACACGCTGCTTTACTTCCTCTCTAGTAAAATGACCAGCAACATCTGGAAATTTTAGTGTATATCTCTCACCTGAAACTGAGCATGGCACCTTTCTATCCTCTCTGTGTTAAAATTATCAACTTGTTTAGAATCTCTCATAAAATCGCAAGCAACATTAGTCAAATTTTTCTGTATGCAGCTCATATCTTTTTCTTCCAATTAAATTAAATTGGAGTGAGAGGGGAGAAGAACTCAATGTGTGGATGACATTGTATTCTCATAATCACCACCTTACTTCTGTACCAAGGGACATCCATTTTTTATTTAAATGATCCAGTGACGCGGATGTTAGCATGCGGCTGCCTGTGACTTGCGTTGCCAGGCTGCAAGCCCTTAAGAACTTGGTTTAATCTGCTGGTCACGAGAATTTTGGCTAAACAAAACCAGTGCGGTTCTGCTCAGCTGTCTGCTTGACACTAGTTTATTGGCTGGGCATGGTGCGTGCATTGATTCCTCCGGCCACGCATGGGATTCCATTTTTCATGAGGCCACGCACTCCGTTCTGCAGTAGAACCCGTCCACGGTCCACTGGGACCTTGGTCGCTGTCCGTGCAGCAGCTGTCAACAGACTCTCCTCACACCTTCGTCTAGGTCCTGTCAACGACTAAAATTTTGAAGACCGGTTGACTAAAGCCGTTGACCGGAGGTCGCCGTCGATCTCTCTTATTTCAGGCGTCTAAACTATAGTACAGGCAACGCTACATACGAAGGACGTGAGCAGAGGAGATTGTTATAAAAGGTGTTTATTTGACCCAGTGTATGCAGCCAACATGGGTTTAAGGCTATGGTAACAACCATAGTTAAGGACCATGAATCAAACTTATGGCTCCCATTCAAAGATTATACTACTGCAACCTCCATTTCAAATTATAAGTCGTTTGATTTTTTTCAGCCTTATGTTTAACCGCTCGTTTTTTCAAAAATTTAAACAAACATAATTAAATGTAAGTTATTTTTCAAAGACTTGTATTAATAAAGCAAGCTATAACGAATAGTTAAACTTGGAGCCAAAAAATTCAAACAGACTTATAATTTAGGACGGAGGGGTACCTTATTGTAACTTCTCTATTGTAATCTCCCTATAAATAGCAACCACTATAAAGCCCCGCGGCTATGCCGTGTGGGGCCTATATCCTTCGGCATAGTGTTGTAGTTGATGCACACACAATATAATAGCTATTGTGTGTAGATAAATGCATAATTTTGTTTGGTGCAACATAGTTAAAATAAACCTTCGCTTTGTTATTTTTGCGTATGTGTTCGGTCTGCAGCCCACTATTGTACTTGGTATATATTTTGGTCAATTATCGTGACGCTGTTGTTGTAGTATGTTATTTTGGGTGTGGAAATGGAGCTATAACATTTGTTGTTGCATTTTGTTGTGGTGAATGAGATGATATAATAATTAGTCGAAAACTTGCAAAATCATGTTGCAATTAGAAGACGTCCTATTTTTTCTTCATTTTAAAATATGACGTGTTATTTGTGAGGTAGTATGAGAAACCATTGAGGAATGATATTAGGGCATGACAAAATACTCGACGCTCGTTAGCTCGCTCGGCTCGCAGCTAACTCGGCTCATCTCGTTAGTGTAACGGGAGAAGCCGAGCCGACCCGAGCAGGAGTTTTAGCTCGTTAAAATTAATGAGCAAGCCGAGCTCGCTCGCGAGCTTAACAAGCAGCGCAGGCCAGCTCGTAGGTTGCCCAACACTCAAGTAGTCCAGCCCAATAAACTAGTAGCCCACATCCCCACTAACCCTAACCCCCAGTACCGCCTCCATTTCGGGGATCGGTAACCCGAACCCTAGGGGGTCTATCTATTTTTTTGGACTAACCCTAATTTTTATTATTGCATATACCCTTGTTTTCTTTTTGTGTCCTTGAAAGTAGGTGGAAAGATAGACACTAAATTGGGGCTTAGAAAAGTCCACCATCCTCTCCAACAAGGCGATCGAGGGGCTCTCAACATTCAAACTTCATAAACCCTAGATCCGCTTTGAAGTGAGAGATGGCAAACAAGGTATGCTGCTGTGTCAATAAATGTTTGAGACTAATGTTTTTGGGAGAATTTTGTTGTTCAAGTGATAGGCATGAGGCATGCCAAAAAAAATCATGCGATCGGATCACCATCATCTCCAAAAGTGCTGATGTTGGGATGAGTTTTTCGTCCATGGTCAGAGAAGTACATTGAGAGGAAGTTGAATATTTTGAAGCCTCATCAAGTCTTCTCTCCAACGCATCAAGAATCACTAATTTTGGAGATCGGTGTGAAGAGTTATGTTGAAATCTTTCAACGTTGTGTGGTCTGAAATTTTTCGGGATGAAGCGTAGTGCCAGAATAAATTGAGCATAACTACTTCATCTGGAGTCCGTTTGGAATGAATGAAGACTCGTTGGAAAGGTAATTTCATAATTATTGCAATGGAGTAGGATTTTGGTACATGTTCTATGTGGTACGATCAAGGAATTCAATGAAGAAGAGGTAGCAGCGAACAATAGAGAAGGTGATGATGATATCAAAAAATGATTGGAGGGCCTTGTGCACAAAACATGATGATTTGAAGATTGACCAATGTTTGTGGCAACAAGATGAGAAGAACCATGATGGCACTCATCTTATCCAATGGGATGCTCAAGAAACTTTTAGTCGAGTGCAATCAACGAAGGAAACCTCTCGGATCATCAATACAAAGCATAAGAGAAGGCATTGTTCTCATAAATTATATCAAGATGATCGGCATCTTTGGATCAATTCACAAGAAGACATTGTTCTCATAAATTATATTCGACCTCAATGAAAAATAGCAAAATATTTTTGGATATTCAAGAGCTCCATGAAATTACAGTTCCAACAATCAAGAATCAAGTCAATCGAAGATTCCTATAAGCGGATATGGCCAAAACTTCAAAGGGCGTACGTTCTGAAATTTTTTGGACAACACGTAGCGCTAAAATTAAAATGGGCATAACTACCTCGTTTGAACTCCGTTTTAGATGAATGACCACTCGTTGTAATTTCATAAACTTTTCAATAGATCTATATTTTGGTATATGCTCTAAGAATTCATGAAGAAGAGGCAGGAGCAACATGACGAGAGCAAGAAAAAGGAGATAACGATGACAACGATGAAAAGGAGCATGGGTGATGCTTTTATCAAGCGTACATGATCAAATTCAGAAGCTTGGAACAAAAGAAGGACCCCAAGAGTATTATCAAATAAGGCACAAGTAGTGTATCTTCGATAAATGAAGATGTTGCGAGCAAGATACGATGGATTACAAGAGGCGACATCAGCGGCAGCGGCGTTAGGGTGCGGACAGCCGGCTGTGGCATCTTTGCCGATGAACTAGGAGGCAGGTGACAATTGTGCAGCAACAAACGGATGTGTTGGTTTAGGGCCAGGCCCAGGCGAGTGCGACCTCTACGACCGTACATGGCCCCCAGTTTCGTGGGGCCCATATTTCTCGCTGCACAGCCCATCAAGCCTTGCAATCTTTGGCCCAATTCATGCCTTCGAGATCTGGCCCCACACCCTGGAAGGCCACCGAGATGCACGCGCAAAACAAGAGCCGCCCGTTTGCCAATTCGTCAGCCTTTTCAATAGATCTATATTTTGGTATATGTTATGGGAATTCACGAAGAACAGGCAGGAGCAACATGATGAGAGCGAGAAAAAGGAGATGACGATGACAACGATGAAAAGGATCATGGGTGATGCTTTTATCAAGCGTACTGCGTACATGATCAAATTCATAGGCTTGAAACAAAAGAAGGACCCCAAGAGTATTATCAAATAAGGCACAAGTAGTGTATCTTTGATAAATGAAGATGTTACGAGCAAGCTACGATGGATTACAAGAGCCGACATCAAGCTGCATGGACACTTCGGATTCTTACATGAAGTACCGTGGCTTCGTAACAATGAGAAGGTATGTGAGAAAGTCAAGCTCTATGACTTTAAATGAAGCGCTTTGCGGGAGGCAACCTGGTCTTTAGTGTATTAGAGTCTTTTTCTTTTTGTGTCTTTTTAGAGAGGTGTATGAAGCATGTGGGTTTGTTGGCGTTTGCTTCTACTCCCAACCATCACCCCAGGGGTCATTTGTGTGCTTAAAATGTTATGCAGGCATGATGTCTTATCAAGAACAAGAAGAAGTTGAGAGAAAATCAAGGCAACAAAGGTGAACAAGCATAAATACGGCATCCAAACACATGGGGGAAGGATTTCAAGAATTACAAGACAGTTCATCTTCTTCATCCATGCCTAGCACCATGCTAAGCATGGGCGAGGACTTCTTGGACAAAGGAAAAAGCCCATGGAGTACAACACGGTTGCCACAAGATGCTCATAATTCTTCTTTCATGCTATGCACAATGCTTAAGCATGGGGGAGGCCACGCTACAGTTCAAGCATCAAAAGGACGGTAACTCTTCCTCAACCTTCTCTTGTTCATCTCTTCCTAAATGCTTGTATATTTGTATGCCTTCAACCATAGAAACATTTGTATATCTCTCAACCAATAACATGGCTTATAGGAGGATAACCTAGTTTGGTTTTTGTTTTCAATAAATATTGATCACCATGATGATACCTTGATATCTTTTGCTTATAGAAAAATTATGAAAGTTGCCACCTTGATTTACCTACACCACGTTGTATATGACTTGACTATTTGCTCTCAATTAAACAGAATTAGATGATTAAGTACTGGCTCTATTATTTGTGGAGATTAATTGACTAGATTATAGACCCACATACATATCATTGCTCTTTTATTTAAGTTTGCTGATGACCTTACACCTTGCATTGTTTTTTGAAAAAATTTTCCTATCCGATCTACCTACCAAGGCCTATACACATGTTCTCATGTTGAAACCTCTAGATTGCGAACTTATAGTTTGATGAGTGGAATTAGTATTGATTTCTATGGTATGAGACTAAGAAGCTGGTCATTCCTTTGTGTAAACTTTTTCATGCTAGCCTTTTTTCCATGCATTGTGAGTTTTCACATTGGAAACTTTACAATCTTCACTGGACCTCCACCCAAAAACCCAAATATCATTTTGTGATTATCTACTTGACCACAACCCAATTTGAGTATGTGTGGTCAGCCAGCCGTGGCATCTTTGCTGACGAGCGAGGAGGGGAAGATGAGAGAAGGAGGACCAGGGACCCGTGCAACATGGGGCCTATACTTCATGCTACAAAATCCATCGAGCCTTTCGATCTCTGGCCCAATTCATGCTGTTGAGTTTGAGATGTGACCGCACTTGCCGCCGAAACTATGCACAAGCAATACAAGCATCGTTTGTCAGTTCCTCAGTTCTTGTGAGTCCCATCGTGATCGGCGTCTTGGTTAGGGCCGGCCGAGGCGAGGCGGCCGTCAGCCTGGCTCCGATCCTTCATCATATCCGTATCAATTTTCTTTTGGCGGTCAATGAACGATGGCAGGACATGCCACATGCACTCCATTGCTGCAAAACCATGGGTCCAGGACCAGGAGACGGAATTTGCATGCAGGGCTAAAGCCTGAAGGCTACACTACTACAAAAAGTATTTTGGGAGGCGGGCAAAACCCATTTTCAGGGGCAGTTTTTGCGTCCACCTCCAAACATACTCTTCTGTTAATAGGCATTTTCAGAGGCGGTCTTCCGCTCGGCTCCATTAATCAAATTAAAAAAACTGAAACCCTAGATGGGCCCGCTGAGGCCATCCAAGGTGTGTAGCCAGATCCGCCGCCGCTCTGCCCAGATCCGCTGCCGCTCCACCCAGATCCACCGCCGGTCTGGCCAGATCCGCTGCCACTCCGTCCAGACCCGCCTACTCCACATCACTGCCCGCCTTGGTGAGCTCACGCTCGGCCGGCGCTGACTACTCTGCCTTAGCAAGCTCCTGCTCGGAGGTGGTGGTGGTGGTGCTCGGCGCCCGAGTTGTGGTGGTGGTCCCTAGTGGAGGAGCCATGGTGGTGGTGGCCCGTGGAGGAGGAGGAGACGTGGTGGTGGTGGTCGGTGGCGGAGGAGGAGACATGGTGGTGCTCGGCTCGATGCTCACCACCACCTGGCCATGCGTGGCTGCAGGGAGGAGAGGAGCTGCCTCGGCGAGCCCGCCTGCTAGATCTGGAACAAAGAGCGAATGAGAGAGCAGCGCGTGGCTGGAGGTAGAGAGGGGCGGTGCTGGGAGGAGACTGGGAGGAGGTGGGCGGCACTTGGAGGAGAGAGAGAGAGGAGGAAATGGAATTAGGTTAGGGTTGAGTTGCTAGTATATATATTATGAACGGTTATCGGGCCAGGTTGGGCCAGTTGCGCCTAGGCCTTTTTTGGAGGCGGGCCTTTTAAGTGTCCGCCTCGGAAAATCGATTTACGGAGGTGCACGGCTTAAGACGATGGCCTCCGAAAATAGACTATTTTTCTAAGGCGGTTGTTTTAAAATGTCTGCCTCCGTAAATCAATTTTCAGAGGCGGATAGAAAAAACCGCCTCCAAAAATAAAAATTGCCCGCCTCCGTTAATCCCCGCATTAACGGAGGCAGAAATTTTTTTTCTGTCCGCCTCTGAGGGCTTTTTTGATGTGTCCTCTAAAGCTTTTTTTTCTAATAGTGCTAGTACGTGTTGCGGCAAATCAAATCACTGTTAAGATAATTTTTTATTAATCAACTCAACTATTACTCTGCACATAGCATGTTGCAATAAATACATTCTTTTTCCCATTTTTCTTTCTTAAACAAACACAGGAATCAAAACTAGATTACTTTCTTTATATATGAATCTGACCTTTTTCGAATAAAACATCATCAATCAAAATTTAAGTTCCGATTGTTGTCTTAAATTCTGGTTGGAGTTTCTTAAGTTTCGATTGGAATTGAAGTGTTGTGTTAATTGAGGAATATGTCTATTTGTGCATATGCTGTGTCTGACTTGCCGTTAGCTAAGTTAGTGTGTTACACCCCATGGTACCATTGTGGTAGGCGACAGGTGGTGACAGCCCTGCCGTCCTTCGTAGTCCACAATGTTCGGGTGTTTTCATAACAGTTATGCTGAGCCAGGAGGATCCCCTTATCTTCCCATTCTGAGTTCCTCCCACTCTAGCCGTCAAAGCAAGCTCTATCCCCAACATCTAGGTAAAAGTCTAGGCTAAGGCTATAGTGTGTCCTTTCTATAAGTGTAGAAGTGTCATAGGTTCCTTTCTCACCTTGTTCTCCCAGCTCTTACCTTTTCTCTTTCGTCTGAGAGTCTCCTGTGTTGCTAGCTTTACCAAGCCTTCTATTCGTTCATACACTGGCCACTATCCAACTATATGTTATCTCCCCTAAGATAGTGAGTCGATAATTCTAGAAAAGGTTATCATTCTATTCTTCAATATTTTTTAACCATAATGCTTCCCCAAGGATATAAATATGGTACCCTAGGTCACTCCAAGGTGAAATGCTACAGCGGGTTATTCTGTGCGCTCGTGGAATATCATCCTTTTGAGCATCCGAACTACCAATTAGGCGCTCCAGATGTTAAGTTAAGGAGTGCCAACAATATACAACTACTATTTTGGCTGCCAAAAGAAAAGTATAAAGATTTCATTTTAAGGAACATCATGAGAATGAATCTGCTCAACTAAAGATAATATAATGCACCAAAGATGAAATAGGTAAGATTTTTGTTGTGTTTATTTGTATATTATACCATACACATTTTTTTATTGTTATATCATCACTACTATAAAAAACATTTCCTGAGGTGGTCGAAAGTGATTTTTGGAGGCGGTTTTTCGCTGCCTCAGAGCTGGGGCTTATGTTAATAAACCATTAATGGGGGTTAGAATTTTGGAAAAGGCCCGATTTATACCTTGTTGGTCCTAGGTTAGTTGGTAATTCCCACTCCCCGTGGGTAAATGTAAGCAGCAAGACAGGTTGAGAGTGGTAGAGCTGCCTAATGATAATTGAGGCATGTCCTATAAAGGCACTGGTGGAGGGGGCTCCGATCCTCGAATCCGACAAGGTCCATGAATTGGAGTCAGAGATGATGACGGCTATAGGAGAGGAAGAGGCAGAGTCGGTGCTTGTCCGAATGATGACTACAAAGCAGGATCCTCATGCACGCGCCCTGGATGGTGTACGCCCAAGATATGTGCCCTCTTATGTTGAGTGTGTTCCAAGGGATGGCCATAGGAATGAGCAGGTGAAGGGAGGCAGGGAGAACCAGACTACCGGAAAATGGCTAGTTGCAATGAGTATAAATCTTTACCGTGAGCCAATTTTCGGGCACTCGGCAAACGTTGTTTGCCGAGAGCCTGAAGAGGGAAGCTCTCGACAAACACAAAGCAAACGACGGACACCATCTTTGCCGAGAGAACAAAGATGGTGGCCCGTGGCAAAAATACGGTGCTCGGCAAAAGCTATATTTGCCGAGAGCTTAAAGGGCTAGGCTCTCAGCAGACGTCAAGGTACTCGTCATAAATGGTCACGTGACATGGTCGTGCTTAGTGCGTATGCAGAGAAGGCAAGAGAGGTTCATGGGCCAGACTACGATCCAAGCACCGAGGACTTTGATGGAAGAGGTGGGAGGAGGCAAAAAGCACGGGCACTTCTGGTTCAGCGACGACACGGTCGACTCGGCCTCGGTGCCAAGACTCTCCAAGATTCGGGCAAGGACGCCAAGCGGAAGTGAGTCCATACGTCCACGTCTAACCATTAACAAGATGGAGATTGTGAGCCTAAAGGTTATTCTTGTTTACTTCGTCTTCCATTGATTCTGACATACGATTGTTCGTATTCTAACATCTATTATGTTGCAGTCCTATCTGGATTATGAGAGGAGCCAACGTGAGCACTTAGAGCACACTATGAGCTAGATGTACACTTGGATGCAGAATGTGGGCTTGCATGTCTCCATACCTCCCCCATCAATTCTAGCCATCGCCTTGTCAACACACCCCTGTGAGTATAAATACTGTAGTTCATAAGTTTCTTGCATAAATCTTGTCTCACACATGGAATGTATTCTCCTTTGTGCAGGGTCTATCGATGACATCAAATGATCCTGCTACCCATTTGTCACCTGGTGCTACTCAGTCGCCTTGGGGATCTCAGCCTGGTCCTAATACTCCGTCGCCTTGGGGTTCTGGGCCGGGATCTCAGCCGGGCACGCAAGATCCACAAGATCGTGTTGTGTCCCAACCCTCCTAGCAATACAATCCTTGGGAATGGAGGCGACCGCCTTACTGGGTTGTGCTTTGAACTTGTGGTCGAACTACTAACTTTGTGTTTGTGTGATGCAATTGTGGACTAATTATACACTATTTGTGGTTGTGCAGACAATTTATGGTTGTGTGGACTATTTGTGGTTGTTAATATCTATTTGTACTACCTGTCATGATTTTTGTGATGATATCTGAAATGTTTTTGTACTATATTTTATTGGGGTACCATATTTGAGGAAAAAAACAAAAAAATTAGGGCCGGGTTCGCCACTTTGCCGAGAGCTTTTTGGCCCAGGCTCTCGGCAAAGACCGTATTTTGGGATTGCTGGACAGTCCTTTGCCAAAGGCCGCGGCTGCGACTCGCGGCAAAGGCCATATTCTGGCATTGATGGACAGCCCTTTGCCGAAGGCTGGGGCCGAGGCTCACGGCAAAGGGGGGTGTTTCCCAAGAGCCTGGGGCCAAGGCTCTCACTAAACAGCCATGTACGGCACAGAGCAACCTGCCCTACCCTGTGGGGCACACCGTTATGTTTGCCGAGAGCTGTCTTGTAGCTCTTGACAAACCACCTGTACGGTTCCCCATTGCGGCCCTCCCGTTGGAGGCCGTCCTGTTATTTTTGCCAAGAGCTGAATGTCCTAGCTCTCGGCAAACATAATGGGTGGACCCCGCTTGGTCGGGCCACACCATCTCCCCACCGTCAGCCTACCTTCTTTTTTTGCCAAAGGCTGCCTCAGCCCTCGGCAAAGGGTTTGCCGAGAGTCCCAAGTTTGGCTCTCGGCAAAGATCCCTTTTCAGGAAGATGTTTTGCCGAGAGCCAGCTCACGGCAAACCCTTTGCCAAGGGTTTTTCTGCCTTTGCCGAGAGTGCGGCGCACACGGCAAACAAGCAAAATCCGATAGTGCAGCAGATTTCATAATGCTAACCTCGCAAAGCTACGACACATGCCAAATGACGATCAATTAACCTTGGCCCACATCGACAAAAACAAATCTATAAGATCTGCTATGCATATTTCATTTGAGAGGGTACATCTGAATCATGCTGAAAAACAAAAGCAACAGTGATAAAGATAGAGAGGCTCTGTTCGTGTTGTGGTCATACATCAAGTTATAGCTAGGAGAAGTTAACTAATCTCTTGCGCTAATAATGCACATAAGGCACACAAAGGACGAAGTGCTACCGAGGGTACCTTGCAGACATCATCATCTCCTGCTCCAAACTGTACCTTCTACTTGATTCCTGAAATCTTTGTCCTTCTTTAGCTGATAATGGACAACTAAACTCGACGCTATCATTCTCCATATTTGCTACTACCATACCATGATTCTCAGGCATCCTTGAACCTCGAATACCCTCTAGTGTATGTTCCACTTGTCGCATTATTGGCCTTTCATCACCTCTTAATAAGTTTATACATGATGCTGCAAGTGCAGCAACTTCTTGGACTTCTTCACCTCCCTCCTCTATAACTTGTGGATCTATTATCTGGATAAGGTTCCCTTCGACATGTAAGTCTAGAAAATGAGAAACTAGGCCATCGGCTTCCGGTGATAGATATGAAAATGGCTTCTTCCTAGTAAGAAGCTCCACAAGAATTACTCCAAAACTATAGACATCACTCTTCTCAGTGAGTCGATTGGTCTGAAAGTACATTGGATCCAAATATCCTATTGTCCCTTGAACCCTTGTTGTCAACCCTGTTTTGTCAACAGGAATGTACCTTGAAGCTCCGAAGTCTGATACCTTTGCTGTCAAGGTATCATCAAGAAGCACGTTACTCGACTTGATGTCCCTATGGATTATTGGGATTGAAACTGCCGAGTGAAGATAGGCAAGAGAAGTAGCTATTTCAGTGGCAATCCGTAACCTGTTGGCCCACGATAGTGACCTTGGCCCTTCAACATGGAGATGGTCATAAAGGGTTCCATTAGAAATAAACTCATAAACTAACAATGGTACCTCGGTCTCCAGGCAACAACCTAAGAGTTTGACCACATTCTTGTGATTGACTTGTGATAGAATTGCTACCTCATTTATGAACTCATTTATTTCTTTTTGGACCGTAATCTTTGACTTCTTGATGGCGACAACATGAAGATCCGATAAGATTCCTTTGTAAACAGTACCATGTCCTCCGCCACCAAGCTCACGAGCTTTGTCAAAATTGTTTGTTGCCTTTGCAAGCTCATCCAATTGTATGATCATCCTCTCTGCAATGTCCGCCCTATGCGACATCAATTGCTGCAACAATTGTCCACGGTTTTGCTTGAAATACTTTTGCTTCAGTACTTTCATCTTGTGCTGTTCAATCTTACGGCGTACTAAAATTATGCCAAGACCCAAGAGCAGCAGCACTGGGCCACTGGCAGCTGATAAAGCAATTTTGTTCTTCTTGGCGAACTTAGACCAAGCACTGGATAAGCTGACACAGCCGTCGGGCTTGTTAGCGTTGCCAAATGTTCCTAGCCTGCACGTGCACTTGTATGTCCCAGCCATGTTATGGCAATGATGGCCGAAGCATCTCTGTGGTGTGATTTTGCACTCATCGATATCTGTAACCATTACGGGATCATAAAATCAACAAACAAGAATATAATTGACACAGTTGCATATGTGTACAAATCAGAATCAGTATAGTGACCTTTGCATCCGTCGAAGATGTAAGGGTTGCCCTGGTAGCCGTTGTTGCAATAACACGTGTACCCTCCATTCTCTTGCAGGCACATGCTGAGCTTGCTCCTGCATAGCCGGCTGGCCACGTCCTCGGGGCACTTTCCGGATGAGTTGCCGGCAGGCACTTGGAAGCCTTGCTTGACCGCCCACTGTAGAACAAGGGGAGATGAGAAGTAATGGTTGCCCCAATCCCTGGTACTGTTCAAGGTTGTGTGCCACCAGTGGGCAGTCAACCCTTCCTCTGAAACGAACGCCAATGGCATAAAGGACCACGAGGGGTAAATCGACCCAATTTTGAACTCCATCTTCGTGGGTGTGCTGCCAGGGAAGATGGGCGCATGGCAGCAGCCGTCGCGGCCAGAGCAGTTCCTGTATTCTGGGCCAGAGATGACGCTGGACGCGCAGCTGTCGCGGACAGAGCAGTTCCTGTATTCGTCAAATGTGCCAGAGTTGAAGCTGGACACGCAGCCGGTGATGTTGTTGTATGCACCGCCGCTGCCGTTTCTGTACTTGTGCCCGTACAGGGTCGCCTGCATGTCGTTCCCCAAGAAGACGAACTCGTTCCTGGCCGACAGCATGTAGGACTCACCAATGTGCGGGAGCTGGAAGCTCACATCAGATGTGATGACCTTATGTCCGTTGACGCGGGGCAGATTGACAGAGTAGTCGAAGACGACGTCGTCGGGGGTGATGCGGGTGTGGTGGACGACACGCAGCGTGGAGTCGGACAAGGAGACGCCAATGACCTGCAGGGTGCCGTTGCTATCCAGGAGGAGCCGCGGGGGTCCGCCGTGGCTGGTGTCGCAGGTGAGGTTGAGCCCCGGCCAGTAGCAGCGGGAGGGCCCGAAGCCGAGGGGGTACGGCACGCGCACGTCGCCGCAGGTGTGGTTGCAGTTGTTAGGCAGCGCTATCGGCTGCGGATCCACCGTAGGCAACAATACATCGTCTGTTTAAAACGTATATGAGATTCCTACTCCTATGCCAACATGAAGTGTCATGAGCCGGGTGTGTATGTACTGACCTGTAGTGGGGTCGATCTTGGCACAGCCATCTTTGACGCCGGGGTTGCCATAGGTTCCATGCGGGCACCGGCAGTAAATTGAGCCAATTGTGTTGATGCATTCACCGAAGCACCTATTCTGTTCACTTGAGAAGGTAGTGCACTCGTTGATATCTGGAGCCAGTGAACAGCACAGATTAGCAAATGCTCTTTTGCATGTGTGGAAGATGATCCATTTTATCGTCCATTATGAGATACCATGGGAATCAAAATTATACATAGTAAAATCAATATGATATCTGCATAGTTGAAGGCTTTGCCGTTGTTGCTTGATACCTAAGATAACGAGAATATGGTACTGCATAAACCAAAATATAGTAAAATGGCCCGAATAAGAATGGCCTTTAATTACCTCCTCGATGGAAACAACAATTTTGGTATTTGGAAATAAAAAAAATAATATACAGTTGGAATCCTAGATCGGCTTGAACAATAAGGCTAATCCCAATTCATTGTATCATACTTCAATATCCAAAAATGCCACATAAGATGAAAAGTTTGTTACTAGTAGAAGAAACATCAACAATGATAGATAGTATCATACTTCACTATCCAAGATAATAAATTGTTATGAGGATATGTCTATGGGAGTGGACCATGTTATTAGACTTTGTGCCATAACATAAAAACTCATGTTAAAGGAGTACCTTCCACAGGATATAGCTTTTCTCTCTCTTATTTAATTTTTGGTCACATCATCAAACAATCCTATGTACCACCTAATTAATTGTTATGATACTACCCATTGCGACTAGCCTAAGTAAGACTCATTAATTACCTCACATTCCTGTAAAATAGTCTCAAAATAGCTTTGATAGCCTTAAATACCTGGTATGTTAGGCCAGTTTTAATGAAAGTTTTATGTGTACTAAATCAGGTGACACATCAATATTTTTGTGATATTACAAGGACATAATTTATACCCACAAATAAAGCATGAAACTAAAACAACACGCTTAAATAATTAAGGTAGCAAGGTAATTTCCAATGTCCTAATTTGTTCAAAAACTACAAATATATTTTTCATGGGTGGAGGGAGCATTAATATTATGGAAAAACTAAAAAGGTTTAATTATTAAGGCAACTTGGAGCTCGTTCTTGTTTAATAAAGGGCAGAATGGACTTTTTTCTTATTGCTTGTCCTAAAGTTGCTAGAAATTCTTTTATATATATATATATATATATATATATATATATATATATATATATATATATATATATATAATATGGTCAGAGAGCCGGTAAGAAAATGAAAGCTTAAGGAGGGTCCAAAATCTAGACAATCTATATATAATTTAGCAATATATTACATTTCTACATCTTTACCTATATTTTTAAAGAAGAAATTGATTCTATCCTTTCGTAGTCCGTCGTGATGTATAGGGTCCACTGGTCAGCTATCCACCACCCAATGTCAGGAATCCGTAACCAAAAAACATACGCACTGAGTTTAAATCGAATTTTGCTGACAGGAAATAGACTGAATCAAATTTGGCAATAGAAGAATTGGTAAAAGACGGGGAAGAGATAGAATCATCCTTCGTGAAAGAAACAAAGGAGATTGAATAGGATTTGTTTCAGAAATAATGTAAAAGAAGCCCGCATAAGAAAGGGAAAAGACCGTTTTTCAACCCTCAGGTATGTCCGTCCGATTTTCAGCCTCGAGCTAACAAACCAAATAACATACACCATCCAACCTTCTCTGCCTCTGCTGCGGCGACGCAACAGGATTGCTGGCCGTGCTTCTGTGTCTCCGCTCGACGATGAGTAGATAAAGTTGGTTCAGCATTAGACTTCGCATTTTGGGAGGACGGTATTATTGGGCTTTCTCTGGGCTTAAAGCTCTCATAGCTGGTAGGCAAATTTGCGGCGGCCGACTTTTGCAAGAAATCCCTATAGATATATGGACAGTGGGTATGCACAAAAATCCTCTATAGAAGCAATGTTTCGGAAAGCGAGCTTAATACTAGAAATCATTGCCTTGTATCACGCCAATTGAGGATAGAAATATAATAATAAATTGGCTCAATTTTAATTCTCTTTTAGGCTTTTGTTCTCTTGGGTAATCAGCAATTTAAGTGAGTTATCAAAACGTGTAATAATTGGGCCGTGTAAATTTATAGAGGCCGGATTACATTGGTCGGAGTAGTAAACTAACCTTTGCAGCCGCCGGCGCCTGCGAGGTAAGGGTTGCCCTCGTAACCAACCTCGCATTGGCAGGTGTAGCCTGGACCTGGGATGGCGTTCCAGCAAATGCTGTTGTTGCTCTTGCACAGCATGCGGTGTACCTCGTCGGTGCAAATGCTCCTGTCGTCGAGCTCCGGTCCCGGAGGCAGGCCGTGAGTGACGCTCCACTGGAGGACGAAGGGAACCTCCCTGACCTCGTCGGCGCGCATCGACATGTTATGGAGCTCGTCGATCCACCCCTTCTCCGCCACGAACACGTTCACGGGCAGCTGCTTCTCCTCTGCTGTGTCGCTCCCGCTGTGGAGCCGCATGGCCTGTACTTCCCTAAGCGGAGCTGGCATGGTGACCGGCGACCGGCAGCATCCCGACATGCCGTCGGAGCAATCGTCGTCGCCGGGGACGTCGTCCACGTCCCACGTGTCGATGAAGAACTGGCCGAAGCTGTCGAACCTCTTGGCGCACAGGCTGGTGCAGCCGCCGATTATCCCTGCGGTGTTGTTCGTCTTCGCTGCCTCGATGCCGTCGACGAGGAGCGTCGCGACGACGTTGCACCCGAAGACGACGAGCTCGTTGTCGCCCGACAGCAAGTAGCCGTGCTCCGTGAAGCCACGGCCGAACGGGGCGTTCCAGCGGCCGCCGGCAGTTGAGTTTATGAGGGATCCGGCACGCACGACGCGTATGGTTGGCTCCGTGTCAGAGACGTTGATGCCGGTGACCCGGAGGCTTCCGTCGCCGAGGAGCAGCCGCGGGGTGCCGCCGTCGTGGCTGGTGTCGCAGGTGAGGTTGAGCCCCTCCCAGTAGCAGTGGGAGGGCCCGAAGCCGAAGGGGTACGGCACGCTCACGTCTCCACATGTAGTGTTGCAGCCGGGCTTCCCTATCGGAGGCGGCGCCGGCGCGGCGGCTGCCGACAGCTGCAGCGTCATCGCCATCAGGGCCGCCACCACTGCTGGGAATAGCACAGCCGTAGAGGTTGGTGCCATCGTGGAGATAGTGGCCGTGTGGGAGTGGGAGCTGAGCTTAGCTTAGCTGCTTAGGGAATGAAGCAGGACACGCACAGCTGAGATTGGGGAGCTAGTGGCCAAAGCGAGCTGCGGCCTTGTGCTACGGTGTAGTGTAGGCTGCTGTAGATGCGAGCACAGGAAGGACGCACACATATATGCATCTACGAAGGAACGTCTTCCAGTGACGGATCTCACCAACCACGCGGTCGGAGGCGAGCATGTGGTTTCCTGTGGCTTGCGTTGCCAGCTGAAAAGCGCTTGGTTTAATCTGCTGGTCACGAGAAGGACATTTTGTCTAAACAAATCTAGTGTGGTTCTGCTTAGCTGTCTGCTTTTGCTTGGCACTGTGGTTTATTGGCTGGGCATGCATGGTGCGTGCAGTGATTCGATCCTCCGGGGATAAAAACAACAATGGCAAAACTGCAATGTATCAGACGCCTGGGATTTCGTTTCTCATCCGGTCACGCGCTCAGATGTGCATCTCCGATCCGATCCAAACAATCCATTTAATTTGGAGCACCTTTCTTGCAAGCAGCACAACCCGTCCACTAGGACCTTTGGTCCTTGTCTGTGCATCATGCGGCTGTCAACTTGCCTCCTCGCTCGGACGTCCCTCTATGGCCTCTAAGCCATGTGTTAACTACTAAATTTTGCAAGACCCCAGTTGACTAGAGCCGTTGACTGCTGGAGGTCGCCGTCGACCTCTCTATTCACATGTGTCCCCTGAACGCTATATATCCTATATATTTCAGGCGTCTAAATCATAGTACAGGCAAAGCTGCATGTGAAGGACGTGAGCAGAGAGGACGACATCGCAGGGTACTTCGCGCCTACATCAACCAACGACAGAGCTCACCAAACGCGTGCAAAAAGAAGTACGTGTGCTGTGTGGAGCTACATGTGCTGCTTGTATAAAAATCCATACATGTGCCTTTATATATTTTGTTTAAGGATGAATATTATGCTTTTGGTTAGCTTTCCCAAAAGTAGGGAGTCTAGTGTACACACTGTGCTTCATTCGATTAAGTCAATTAATGAGCCACTAGAAAAAGTGAGGATGGTGGTCACACATGTATTATGAGTAATTGACAACTGTGGCGTGTAATGTATCTCTTGGTTTGTGAAGTGCAGTTGGCTGTGACATGGTTGTCGATGGCATGAGGTGAAGGTAAAGTCAAAGGTTTAGAGTGAACTTGAGTAGACTTGGATCGAGGGACTCGAGGAGTTCGTATGGAGTCATGGGCGATCCACATAGTGCATGGAAGAGCAATGGCGTATAGGGATGGAAGATAAAGATGACATCAACCAAATCATGTGGGAAGAGAAAGGCAATTGGAGTAGGCTGCCTGTGCGGCAGGAACGCGAAACATTTAAAGGCAACAAGCGTCAACATCAATGAGGAAGCGTGACAGCCAAGTGGAGATGGACAGTTTGGGTGGTTTGGGCCTCAAAACAACAATGCTAGCATGTTTCCCAATGTGGGCCTGAAAACCTAGGAGGGACATAGCGGCCAGGCATCCGGGATGGAGACCACGTGGCACCATCACGAAGCTTGCATTGAGGCGAAGCGAAGATATAAAAGTGGCGTGTCCGCCCGCAGGTTCAGAAAAAATCTGGACCAAAATGCCCCTGCATGGGTAGTTATCTTATAGTAGTAGCGGTAGGGGTAGTTTAGACTTTTATCAGGTGCTATAGATATCTAATTAACGATGGCTGGTAAGAGAGTTGGTTCTGTTCCCCTCCAAAAAACCTAAGTCATTTCTCATATAAGAAAAGAGGTGTCACCCTGAAATAAATTTCAGAATGTGATTAGAAAGAATATTAACTCATTGATTTTCTTGAATTTCTAAAATTTTCCAACATTTATTTAAGTTAAAGGGTATTAAATGTAGGAAATTAATTAATTTCTAAAATCAAATAAATATGTTTTATGTTGAGTTAGCTGAAATGTTGCATTCATGCTGGTTGCATCCTGTGTTTATGATTGTAAATGTTTTTAAAACGCGTTTAGATGTGTATTTTTTATTTTTAATATTTTTCATATTATTTTGAAAATAGCCCCTCCCGAACTTTATTTGCACCAGGTGGCTGGTTTGGCCGTGGCGGGACAAGGCTGGCACGTCAGTGCATGTGGCGCGGCAGCGCTGCCACGCTGGGCGGCGGCCGCCCGGGTGAGCCAGCGCTACAGCTGACGTGGTAGCGCTGTCGCGCCACGCCGCCTGGCACGGCTGGGCCGATTTCAAATCGTCCGCGAGCTCCTCTCTCTCTCTCCTCCCTTCTTTCTTCCACCTCCCGACCCGAGCCGAGCAGAGGGGCTCACCGCCGGCCGCCCCCGCCCCATTTCCCCCCAAATCCAGCGGATTTGAGTGGGGAAAAGTTGGGGAAATTGATTCCCAGTTCCTTCAGAAGGTAATGCCCTACTTTAATCCATGTTTCAGCGTATAAATTTGTAGATTGGGGTAAATGTTGGTGAACTAGGGTTTGATTAGGATTTCGGGTACTTTTGTGTTATATGAGTTTGTTGGTTAGGAAATTAAGGTTAGTTCATGCACACTTTAGTCTCTCCTTATGATTTTAACGTTTAGAATTAGTAGCAAGCTTTGATTTTATTACATACACACTAAAAATGGTTTGTTGTGTATAAATTATGTTGTACGTGGAGACATTTGTATCAAATATTAAGAAATGTGTATGGAACGTGGAATTTGTATCGAATCTTAAGACACTTGTATCAAATTTGTATTGTATGTTAAATCTTTCATGGCTATTGCATGGTGGTGGTGTTGTTCAAAACTTGCATGGTGTATTGTATTGTTTTCTAACCACTCACTTTTTCTTTCTAAGGTTGAAGGCAGCACGAAAGCGTAAGGCGTCGGGGTATCCAAACAAAACAAGCGTGGATGCTCCCCCCCCCAACTCCCGGTGTCACTTTTGTGACGGTCACATGGAAGCGGAGTCAGGCAATCAAGATGGCCATCAACAGTTGGCAAAGCCTGCTACACGTACCCCAGGGTCTATTCACCCGTTTGTGGATCAAGATTCAATTTCGAGGGGGATTGGTGGACATGTTGAAGGATCCAAAAGGCGACCAGAAGGGGGGGTTGAATGGGAGCCGATAAAATTTCTTCCGATGAAGAAGTTGGCCTATGTCCCAAAACTCAACTCTCGACCTTCTCTTCTGGAAATCACCAAGATTACGTGGTCACAATGGACTTACTGACCCTAGGAGTGATACCAGGAAGCACAGTTGAAACAGATGCAATCAACACAGGCAATTGCAATACAGAAAAATGCAGTAATGACGAAGTAGGGAACCCTGGCCAGGCAAACCGGAACCTCCGGTGTCCAAAACCGGAACCTCCGGTTCTTGGTATCTAGGCAAGATTCCTAGAACCGGAACTTCCGGTTTCCAAAACCGGAACTTCCGGCTTCCTGGGCGCAGCACACAAAGTCAAACTTGAAAACGGAGCAAACAATCCTCAAAACTCACGAAATCTTGACCAGATGTGCGCAAAGACATGGTGAATCTTTTCCCAAAACATCTATCCAAAAGGATCAATATTCACCACGAATCTCAAGAGTTTTGATAAGGAAAAAGAGAGATGGGGTTTTGGCAAAATCCAAGATTTGCGAAGCTCGTGCAGGATTTAAGTGAGGAATCACTTCAGATGTGTTTGCACATGTCCTAGCTTCGTTTTCCACCAGAAAACTCGAGCCAAATCGCAGCAAAGAAGGACGAACGAAAAATCCCCAAAAATAGCTCCGAAAATACCGAAAATAATAAATTCGGGATGAAAAGATTTGACACGAGATAAATGATTTGATTCACCATAGGTTCGGTTACAAGCCCATCCTTGCACTAATCCTAACTAGGATGGCTAAAAGCTCAACACAAAGAGCCACTCATCTCTCCCGCTCCCATCTTTCCCAAAGCTCTCACAATACAAAATGAGAAGCCACCACCTACTAAGCCAAAGAGATGTCTGCCCCAAACAGCCCTCCTCATATATATAGGCACCCGGTAAAACACCTAAATATCCTTACATGATGTGCTCCACCCATATACCCTCTAGGGGTAAAACCGTCCAACTTTTTATCGGTATACCGGACAGACCCGGCGTCTTCACGACTTCGCTTCGCCTCGACGCAAGCTTCGCGCTGATGCCACGCATCCTCCAATCCGACGCCGCCCGGCCGCACCGGACTCGCCCCCGGTTTTGAGGCCCAAACCAAAAAACCTATCGCCTCGGTGATTTTGTGGCCAAACCACCTAAACCCTCTCGTCCGACGCCGCACGCCCTAACGAAGCCCCGATTTTGAGGCCAAACCGGTCAAACCAGCCTCCGTGGTGGTTTTATGGAAAACCCCCCCGAAAACCCTTAGCTAGTCGCTGCACGACTTGCCGAAGCCCCGGTTTTGAGGCCAAACCGGTCTAACCCTCGGTGTCAATGCGTGTCCGGCCTCCGCCAAGTGCCACGATGCCTTCGAGCTCTTTCACGCCTCCGCCGCAACGGCAAGCCTACTCGACGCTCGCCATCGCCATCCTTCTTGACTTGACCTACGCCATCTTTACCATGTACTCTTGCTCGTCCGTGCACCATGCGAGCCGCCCATAACTCCGCCCGGTATCCTCGGGTCCCTCAGCCCAAGCCTACTCATGTCACCCTTCGCCGTCTCGGTCCTTCGGCCTGAACCTTTCGCTTGTCCTCCACGGCCCAAGTCTACTCACGCTCAGCCTTCACCACGGTCCATCGGTATGACCTTTCACACCTGACCTTCACCACGCACCGTCGACCGCCACGTCGCACCCTACACCTGCACATCAAAAGCCAAGAGCACATCACACACGACGGTTGTCAATCACTCATCATGTCAGGGTGACCACCAGTGGTCCTCAATCTCCCCTTGATGAGTGCATTGACAACACACCTCTGAATTCATTATATTTAAAATGAAAATAAAATGAACCTGGTAAAAACTCAATCCAATGATCAAAAGCCAAATCAAAAGGCAAATAAAGATCACTGAAAGAGCGAAAGCCTCAGTCCCCTAAGGCAAGGGCAACGGCTCGATGCAACTGAGACAAAATCACATGATCCCCTCAAGAAGTGGCGAAAGGGCTCAACACCGATCATGTGAACACTACTGCTCCGATCAAAACATCATGTGAAGCTCGAAAGCAGGTAAAGTACAAAGAGTCAAATAAAAACTCAAGTGTACAAACTCCCCCTGAAAATATGCTACAAATGCATATAGACTCCCCTTGATTAAACGCTCATATGCAATGCAACTCCCCATGAAAACTCTCCCTTGAATGGTGAGCCAACAAGAATAAAGTACCCCCCCTTTGATATGAGGTATGAATTCAAATTCTCTCCCCGTTGTTGATAATGCAAACATCAAGGTATAAGATATGGGATAAAAGCATGCTATGATATGAATATATAACCTACAAAGCTTCTCAGGTAGACCATAAGCATTTACCAATACTTCGAGCTCTTTCACGTCTCCGCCGCAACGGCAAGCCTACTCGACGCTCGCCATCGCCATCCTTCTTGAGTTGACCGACGCCATCTTCACCATGTACTCTTGCTCGTCCGTGCACCATGCGAGCCGCCCGTGACTCCACCCGGTATCCTCGGGTCCCTCTGCCCAAGTCTACTCATGTCACCCTTCACCGTCTCGGTCCTTCGGCCTGAACCTTTCGCTTGTCCTCCACGGCCCAAGTCTACTCACGCTCAGCCTTCACCACGGTCCATCGGCATGACCTTTCACGCCTGACCTTCACCACGCACCGTCGACCGCCACGTCGCACCCTACACCTACACATCAAAAGCCAAGAGCACATCACACACGACGGTTGTCAATCACTCATCATCTCAGGGTGACCACCACTGGTCCTCGCATGTACTTTCTTTCCATGGATTGATGGACCAGACAAGTTTGACCCAAGGATCCGCCATTTCCCATACAAGCGTGAGACAAAAACCTTACACGGAGTTCAAGAGGTGGGTGCCTCCTCCACCTAACCCACCTCCGATGACAAAATAAGGAAGCATGCGGATTCATGCCACCGAGTCAAGAACCCTCTCATGTGTCATCGTGGGGTTCTTGCAAGCTGGTACATCTGAACTTGGAGCTCACACACAAGGGAGGCAAGGACAACAATTGCAACGATGTGGTTCATGGCATGAAGGGCTAGGAGTGCATTGTAGTCATGCAGGACACCAAGGGTAAGGGAGTTGTAGTCATCAGCTCGGATAGTGATGATGATAATGATGACGATGATGATGGTTGGGGTGAGGACGAGTTGATCCCTAGTTGTGAGTCTGACTAGGCTTATCTTTCATTCTTGTAACAGACCTTGAACTATCGTTTTATTCCTATCATGTAACTTGTATTTGGATCTCGGTACTTTAATTTGTGTAATGGAGAATGGAGCTATGTAGTCTAGTGAATAATTTATCACCCTTTATGTCTGCATTACTAACTTTGATGACACATAGTAGCAGATTACGTAGCATATCATTCTCTCATGGTCATATTGCATCTAGCCGTAATATTTTTGACGGCCACTCACGGTTGGGCCATGGCCCCAAGCCGGCCGAGCCACACCTCCGTTGCCACTAAGGTACACGCCATGGCCCGAAGCCCGCCGAGCCACACCTCCGTTGCCACCGTGACTGCCCAAGTTACGGCATCGATGTCACATGGCGAAGTTCTAAAAACAGAATGCCAACGATCTTCTCTTTCTGTTTTCTCTCTCACCGAAGTCTTCGGATCCTCGCTCATCGGAGCACTGGTGAGACCAGCCAGCCATGGAGCCCCCCCAAGCAGGGCAACAGAGGCAGCCGGCGGCACAACGGAGAAGACGGGATCTGTTTTTGGATGTTTTGCAGAAATAACCTAAATAAACAAGTAAATTAAACCTTAGTTTATGTGTCTTTTAAAATTTTTACATAACCCTCGTAACAATCCCACCTACAAAGTCCTAGTAATGTCTTTTTGCATGTTTAACCCTAACCTTTAATCTATTCATAAAACCAAGGATTTAAAAGATTTAATATAAATATGAATACTAAATTATTCTTGCTAATGAATGGTTAGACCTTCTGTATACTATATAATACTATGTAGTAGTATATGGCATTGTAAAAGAGCTCTAACCTTAAGCGTTAATTACACGAATTAATTTCCAGCATTGCCATAAAATTATTAATTATTTATAAACAATTGCTGATGGGAACTATTTATTTTTACAGCATTCACAAAGAACTCCCCCAAATAGAAAGTGCGTTCAACAAAAGGAAAAGTAAAGTTTATAACAACCACCCATGCGGTACATCATATCAAACGGACTGTCCTGAAGCTACTGTAGATATGGATTGATCATGGACTAATTAACACTAATAAGTTCTATTCGTCAATTAGCCATGACTATATATAAATTAAATTCACAATTAGCTCATCTTTAGTCCTTCTAATCAGCATTCAAACAGCGCTAAATTTTGGCCAGAAATAGCCAAACGGGGCCTAAGAAACCACTGAACTGAAGCACCAAATTAAAGCAGAGCAACCAAGGCAGCAGGGACCTGCAGAAAATGAAACAGAGGAAGCGTTTAGGAGTGACGATGTGTTGTGTAACAGTCCACTATTTTCAAAATGTGAAAATTTTTAAAACTTTTGTTGTGCTTGAAAAGTTTGGCTTACCCTAAGGATGTCTTCTTCTCTCTTCTCAAAAATTCCTAGGAAAAGTGGATTTATTGCCTAAGGACCATGTTGATGCTAGAGTGGCATTTGGATCTCTCTTTGGTTTTCATTGGATCTTTGTGTGGGGTTTTGAATTTGAATTTAAATTCAAATTCTAAACCTAAAACTAACTTGGGCTCTAACTAAATCTAACCCAGGAACCGGCCTACCCCCAGTTTCCGGCCCAGCCCATCTCTCTCTTTCTCTTTCTCTCTCTTTCTCGCGTCGCAGCCCAGCAGGCCGCCGGCCCAGCCGCGCTCGCGCGCCCGCTCCCGCTGACAGGTGGGTCCCACCTGTCGGCGCCAAACCACGCGCGCCGCTCTCTCTCTCTCTCTCTGCCGCGCCGGTCCCACTTGTCGGCGCCTTCTCTTTCTCCCCCACGCGCGCAGACTCTCTCTCGCTCTCTCTCGCTGACGGGCCGGCCCCACCCGTCAGCTTTACCCTCAACCTCGCGACAGGGTCACGCAAATCGCATGACCCCGTCGCCGGCCGCTTTCCCGCACTGCCGAGCCGCGCCGCGGAATCCTCTGGAAGCCGCTCACACGCTCTACCTACCCCGCGCACCCGTGAGCCCCTTTTGCCCCTCAAAACCCTAGCCGCTGCTCCCTTGGATGCTCGCCGCGTGTCCTCACCGGTTTCACTGCTCACCGCCGCCGTCCATCGCGTCGCAAGCTTTACCTACCCCGCGCGGACGCCCAGGAGCCCTAGCCATCGTCTACAAATACCCGTGCGCCTTCCCATCGAACCCTAGCCGCCAATTTGGGGTTTCCCCTTTTCCACCCGCCACCACCGGAGAAGGAGAAGAAGAGGGAGAAGGGAAAGAAGGAGGAGGAGAAGGAGGGCCACGGCAAGGAGGCGCCTTGCTGTTGCCTGGAGCCAAGCCGGAGCCCGAGGGAGAAGGACGGCGCTGCGCACCGCGAGCCGTACCCCGACGTCGACCACGCCGCCGCCGGAGACGAAGAAGACGCACCAAGCCGCACCTCGACTTCACGCCGGCCTGCCTCACCTCGCCACGGCCTCGCCAACCCCTCTGCACCGCCTAGCCCGTCTTTTTCAAGCCCAAGGTGAGCCTCTTGCCTCGCCGCGCCTTGCTCTGCTCCGGCGGGTCGCCGAGAGCCAACCGTAGCGCCGCCGCCGCTAGGAATCCCTACCCTCTCTGTCCGGCCATCGTGTCGCTTGCAGGAGCCTCAAAGCTGCGCCTTTTGGCCTTGGACGCGACCGCGGGCGCGCGTAGCCACCGCTCCGCGAGTTCGCCGTCGCGGCGGGCCGTTCCGGCCGCCGAGCCACGACGCTGCGCCTCGCCACGCTCGCGCACGCACTCGTGCACGGTGCGTTGGCTTGCGCACGCGAACGCGCACACGCACACACGAACACGGATGCCTTGCGGGCTCGGGAACGCGTCGAGCGTTCGCTCGCCGGTGTTCGGTCGGGCCGTTGCGGCATTTCACCGAACGCCTGGCAGGCGCGCTCGCGGCGCCGCCCCGCGCCCACGCTGTGCGGGCCACACAGCGCTGGCCGCACGGGATCGCTGCGCTGCCGCAGCGGATCCCTGGGCCGCGCCTCGTGCTGGCTGGGCCGCGCCGCCGTGGGCCGCGCCTGGCCCATGGCCGGTTTCGGCCCAATGGCCGAGCCGAGCCGCGGCGCCGCACCGACCGCGGGGGCCCACCAGTCGGTGACCGGCCCCCACTGACCGCTGGGACCCACGCGCTGACGTGTGGAGCCCACTAGCGCTGACCCTTGACCGTTGACGGTTGACCGGTCAACGATGACGTCAGCAGGGCCCACTGCTGACGTCATCACCCGGTGGCCCCTGTGCTGACGTCGGCATGATGTCATGATGACGTCAGCAGGCCACGTGGCGCCATGTGGTTTTTCCTAGGATTTCCATTTTCCAAAATACATTTAATAATTTTAGAAAATGGTTTAAACTTAGAAAATTCATAACTAATTCAGTTTAACTCGGAAAAATGTGAAACCAACTTCTATAATTTTCTAAAATCATGAATAACACTTTAAAAATGCAATTGGAGTTAGTTGGGTCTTTCTTGGGTTCCATTTGGCTCTTCTTTGCAAATAGGCCCCTAGACTTACACGAATTTATGAACAAGAGCCGCCGCCGTAGGAGCATTGACTGAGGAGGACTACGTCGCCGAGGAGGACGACTACCCCACTTGCTCAGGTTCACGCCCGACTGCTTCGTAGATTACCTATAGGCATTGCTTATTAGATACGCTATGCTTGCATGTGCTGCTTGAGCTGTGAACCTTGCATAGCCTGTTTTTTTTATCGTATGCCTTGTTACCTACTGCTTATCATATCGTACCTTGTTATATGATGATGATGAGATGCTATGCTTGCTTGTGTGCGGGATATGTGGTAGATATTCTTGGCGTGTGTGTGGGGATAAAACTGGGAAGGTGTATGGCGATTTTGACCTTACTAGGTCTTACCGGTGCGGGTAATAACAACCCGATCTTAAATCGGGGTGAGATGACTTCTGGGTCACCTCGTGGGCTCTAGGGGAGATGGCCCCCTAGGGTACCCTAGGGGGGGTTGGACCCCCTAGTGGTTTTATGACTTGGAGCCAGGTGTAGGAGGTTACTTGAGATGGTGAGGAAGAAGACTGCCTCCCGTACCGGTACCTTAAACCTTGTTGACTGTCCTGTGTTCACTGTACCGTACACGCCAACTTGCCTGATATGTGACCGGTAACGACTAGCCTAGCTAAGGTGGCACCCGAATGCGGAGATCACAGTTTGTGTATGTGTGAGGGGTGAGTGCCCGTGCCTTACACCCCCGATGGGCAGCTCTGGTGGTATGCTTTCACATTTCCTTGGGGCCAACGTCTTCGTACGGAGGCATCCAGACCCGGGAGACCAGGAGGGTGTCATTCTTACTAGGAGGTTTACTAGTTGTGGGTTGCGTCTCGACTGGCTCGCTACCAGTCGCAGCCCGGGTTGGGTACAGGTGTACAACCTCTGCATAGTGTTATGATCTATACGTATAGCCGTAATCTTGGTCATGGATAGCGCAGTGTCCTTCAGTATGGTCGGCCATTGTTTTGGGATATGCTTTTCTCCCCCTATAGGTGAGAGTGTGAGGGCGTAGGGGTAGCCGGGGAGAGGTAGGCAGTGCTCCGCCTGCCTTGTGATCCGGTTATCCCTCTTGAGATGCCAGGAATGAAGCTGCGCATCACCGAGAGCTGAAGGTGTGTGTCGAGGTGAATGCCGTCGGGAACCCGTCGTATGATGGGACTAGCCCGGGACAGAGATATGGGAATTGGTGGGATGAAGATATTCTTATTATTAAGCCGCTTGCTTAGGGAACCCCAAGCCATATTCCTTGCCTTTCTTATATACCATTAGCATGTTAGTCCACTTAAAGCTGCATTCAGTCGGTGACGTGTGCCTGTTCCATTCCTTGGGAACAGAGAATGAGTATCTGGGAGATGGAGCGGAGTTCGACTCCAACTTCGACAACTGGTACGACTAGGCGACGGTCTACGCTCAAGCCTGCCTGTGAAGAGACGTGAAGATGGTGGCCTACCGCCGAGTTTCCTAGCGCTAGCTGTCTTTACCTTGCTTGTTTAGCCCTGTGTGGCGAATAATTGGAACCCTTTTGTCAGGTATGTAATAACTTATTTAACTCTGTGATGCTTTATCGGAAGTTTGGAACTGCTATTCTACTGTTTCGGGATTCTGTACGTGGTAGCGACTGATCCAGGGACTACCACATGGGTACAGGGAGTCGGGTTTTCAGTCTGGAAAACCCGGATCGTTTCAGTTGGTACCAGAGCCAAGCTAGACCTTAAACCGCAGCCTTAGGTTTTGCCGCTAGTAGTAGGACTCTTACTACGCTCTACTGTATATAAAACCTTCTCGCCTTGAACTTTGTTTTGGAAAAATTGCTTACCTTCTCACGCTGACTTGACCTCTACCTTGTCCAGATGGAGCCCCAGGAGTGGAGACCGTTTGAGATCAGCCCCGCCAGCTACCGAGGTTTCCCAGCTCTGCTAGACGAGATGATCGAGAGGGCGGGACTGAACACCAAGGCTATCTACCAGGGGAAGGTTCAGGGGTCAGAGGAGGAAGGCCAGGCTGTCGTGACCTTGAGGATCGGAGCAGATCCTATGGTGCCAGAGTTCAAAGGGACCATCGTGCGGGCTCAGGAGGAAGGCACGGCCAATGCCATCCAGACAGCAGCAAGGGGGGCTGTCAGATGGGTGCACGCTGAGATCGGTGAGAGGCTGGAGGACACCCCCAACCGCTATCTCCCTCAGGCGCTCTTTACGCAGAAGCACTTAGCGGAGAATGTGCGTCGCTACCATCGTGATGCCCTTGCAGAGCCAGAGGAGCAGCTTCGGGTGGCTGCCCGTTGCATCCACGCCATGGACCGGGAGCTTCACCGTAGGGATCAGGATGTGGGAATGCTACGCAGGGAGAAGGAGGGGCTCAAGAAGAAGATGGATCAGCTCGCCAAGGAAAAGGCAGAGCTCATACAGAGCAACCTTCAGCTTTCCAAGGAGAAGAAGATACTGGCTGATGAGGTCATGGCAGGGTTACTTCGGCAGCATGAGCTAGAGGAGGAGATGGAGGAACAGCATAAGGCCTTCAAGATTCACCTGGATGATCTCACTCGCCGGAAGAGGAGGGCTCTCGCCGTCAGGAACAAAGCCTTCCAGAAGCTGCAGACTTACCGTGAGGTCACCGATGAGGAGATCCAGGAGCTGATAGTTGAGCTTCAAGAGCTGGTGAATCTCAACAACCAGAAGGCTCACGCGATCAGGCAGCTGATGACGATGGATCTTACCGTGAGGGTTACTTACCAGACGAGGATCGCCAAGGTGAAGGAGGAACTAGAGGAGCGGATCCAGGAACTCGGACGCAAGAGTACTCAGCTACGTGAGACCGTGGGGTACCTGGACACGATGGACGTTGAGCTGATTCGCACTGAGGAGGAGCTTGAGTACCACCGACAGGAGGCACATAGACTGAGAGATCTGGAGGCATGGGTCCTCGCGGAGTACAAGGACGGAGAGCAGCAGGAGGTGGAGCCAGCGCCTGCGCTCAAGAAACCACGCCGTGACGATCCTTTCCTTCGGTACTTCTGGGGACCAGGGTCAGAGGTACACCTTGAGGAGTACGACCGGGCGTGCGCCCAGCGGGCTCAGGAGGAACAGGAGACCGACCAGTAGGGTTCAGGACCTAGGCAGAGATGTAAGATACCTAGAATAATCTTGTAAGCCGATGACCCATTCCGACGAGTCCGTCATTTTTAAGTGTCAAGTCCTTTGTGGGTAGTGTTGAACCCCATCTTTTGTAAGTGACTACGATGTAGAGTCGCTTCGCGTGTGCCCTCCGGGTTTAGGAGTAGCCTGGAGACACCGCTCTGTTGTATCCATTGACTGTTGTGTTTGGATCTTAATGAATGTTCTTCTGAGTTTTTTTGTTGTTCCCCCTGTTTGGTAGAATTTATACTAGGCAAACTACTTTGTTTCTTGTATGAATCCTGTTGTGTTATACTCCCCCTTAGTGCGGCTGTGAGGCTAACCCCCTTAACCCCTCTTTTGTCTGCAACCCGCGCTTGTGTGCAGAAGATGTCAATCCGGAGATCCAACAGGCTCGCTCCATGCTTCGAGGAAGCCGCCCAGGAGGAAACCGCGCCCATGGGGCGGGGCATGAGGCGTGCTCGGGGTCGGGCACCACAGCCCGCACCTGTGCCAGCACCTGCCCCCGCGCCTGCGCCCGTTGACCGGCCACCGGTGGTCAACGCTGAGCAGAGGGACGACCAGGAGGAGATCGAGGTTGAGCCTGCGCCGCAGCCCGCGGCAGGCAATGGAGCACAGGGGTACGTACCACCAGTTCAGGAGCAGTTACCTCAGGCTCCCAACCTGGCCGATATCCTGGAGAGACAGACTCGTGTGATGGAGTGGATGACCGACATGGTTGCCGTTTTCCAAGGACAGCAGGGACAACAGGGTCACCGTCACCCACCAGTTGTGGACTTGCAGAAGAAGATTGAGGGATTCATCCGTCTCAAGGCACCTACCTTCGACCATTCTACTGATCCGCTGGATGCAGAGGACTGGCTGAGGGTTATCGAGTCAAAGCTGAATCTCACTGACTGCGATGATGAGGCGTGTGTGGCGAACGCCGCACACCAGATGACCGGGTCTGCTAAGGCCTAGTGGGATAGCTTTTGTGAGACTCATCCCAACCCAACTGCCATCACTTGGGATGAGTTTTGCAAGGCTTTCCGGGACCACCACACCCCGAAGGAGGTGATGCTGCAGAAGGCACAGGAGTTTCGCACCATGACCCAGGGCACCCTGCGTGTCGAGGAGTATCTGCAGCACTTCCTGCGCATGATGAGGTATGCCCCAGATGAGACCCGTAATGATGATCAGAAGCAGCTGTGGTTCAAGAGAGGCTTGCACTGTGGGATCCGCCAGGGACTGGTCACTTCCGAGCACAGGAGTTTCCGTAGCATGGTCGACCGTGCCATTGCTATCGAGCGAGAGAGGCTCGACCTGGAGGACAGTCTCAGGAACAAGAAGAGGAAGCCAGAGTTCCAGAGCCGCGACAGGCCTGCCCAGAGGTTTGTGCCCGGCCACCCACAGAGAGGTGGAGGTTTCCGACCAGGACCCCGTCAGTTCGGGCGCAGCTTTTGTGGGAACAGCTCTACTAAACCCAGTACCCGGGGCAACGGCACCACTGCTTCGCCAGGAGGAGGTTTCAACAGACCGGCACCAGCACAGAAGCCTGCCTACACCTGCTACGCTTGTGGGAAGCCCGGACACCGCTTGTTCGAGTGTCCTGAGAGGAAGGGAGCCGCTACGCCAGCACGCGCTCCGGGATCAGCTATCAGGAGCACGCCTACCCCAGCTCGAGCACAAACTCCAGAGGTCCGAGGCCGACTCAACCACCTTACAGAGGAGGAGGCCAGGGACACGCCCGACGTGGTGATCGGTGAGTTTTTAGTTGACAATGTACCTGCCTTGGTTCTTTTTGACTCTGGAGCTACTGGATCTTTTGTTTCGACCAAGTTTGTGTACAAGCAGTCTCTCCCCGTCGAGTTGCGAGCACGACCTATAGTCACCAGCTCACCCCTAGGTGATTTGAGGTGCACCCTAGTGTGCAAGGGAGTCCGTATGCTTTTGGGAGGTCAGGAGTTCCTTGCCAACCTGACGGTCCTAAAGTCAGATGGAATAGATGTGATCCTTGGGATGGATTGGTTGACTGCCCATAAGGGCGTAATCTCTTGTGATCCCCGCCTTGTCACCCTGGTTCACCCAGAGAGAGGGAAGGTCGAATTGGTACCACTCGAGTCGTCACGAGTCTCTCAGCTGTGTCCAATGCTGGAGAGAGCCGATGCAGAAGATGAACCAAAGGTGGAGATGTCTGTGGATGACGTCCCAGTAGTGCGTGAATTCCCAGACGTATTCCCGGAGGAGCTACCAGGACTTCCGCCGGATCGGGACGTGGTGTTTGTGATTGATCTGGTACCAGGAACGGCGCCTATCGCACAGCAGCCATACCGAATGTCATCAGTGGAGCTAGAAGAACTGAAGAAGCAGCTGAAGGAGCTACAGGAGAAGGGCTACATCCGACCGAGCGCTTCGCCATGGGGATCGCCCGTGCTGTTCGTCAAGAAGAAGGATGGAACTCTGCGGATGTGTATTGACTACCGCGCTCTCAATGCGGTCACCATCAAGAACAAGTACCCGCTGCCAAGGATTGATGACCTACTGGATCAGCTGAGGAAGGCCAAGTTCTTCAGCAAGATTGACCTACGGTCAGGGTACTATCAAATGAAGATCAGGCCAGAGGATATCCCAAAGACGGCTTTTACCACCAGGTATGGCCTTTTTGAGTTCACTGTTGTATCTTTTGGCCTAACTAATGCCCCTGCCTACTTCATGAACATGATGAACAAGGTCTTCATGGACGAACTGGACAAGTTTGTTGTGGTTTTTATCGATGACATTCTCATCTTCTCGGAGACGGAGGAAGAACACGAGGAACATCTGAGGATCGTGTTGGGGAAGCTGAGGCAGAATCAGTTATACGCCAAATTCAACAAGTGCGAGTTTTGGATGAAGAGGGTGGCTTTCCTAGGCCACGTGTTGACCGCCGAAGGAGTTGCTGTGGACCCCGAGAAGATTCAGGCCGTGTCAGGGTGGCAGCAACCGAAAAATGTTTCAGAGGTCAGAAGTTTCTTGGGCTTGGCCGGCTACTACCGAAGGTTTATCGAGAACTTCTCAAAAATTGCTAAACCCATGACAGAACTACTCAGGAAAGATGCACCTTTCGAGTGGACCGAGAAGTGTGAGGCCAGCTTCCAGGAGCTCAAGAGCCGCCTCACCACTACTCCAGTACTAACCTTACCGGACATCCGGAAGGACTTTGTAATCTACTGTGACGCCTCGAGACAGGGGCTCGGATGCGTGCTGATGCAAGGAGGCAAGGTTGTGGCATACGCTTCCCGCCAGCTAAGGAAGCATGAGTAGAACTACCCTACCCATGATCTGGAACTAGCAGCGGTAGTCCATGCTCTGAAGATATGGAGACACTATCTGATCGGCAACAAGTGCGACATCTACACCGACCACAAGAGTTTGAGGTATGTCTTCACTCAGTCCGAGCTGAACATGCGGCAGCGTAGATGGTTGGAGTTGATAAAGGACTACGATGTGAACCTACAATATCACCCAGGCAAGGCCAATGTGGTGGCAGACGCTCTGAGCCGCAAGGTGTATTGCAACAACCTCATGGTAAAGGAGAGCCAGCCTGAGCTGTATGAAGAACTCTCGAAGATGAAGATGGAGATCGTAGAACAAGGCCAGCTCCACGAGCTAAGGGTGAAGTATGATCTAGAGGACCGAATCAAGCTAGCGCAGCAGAGATGTCCTGAGATCAAGAAAATCCTGAGACTCCAGTCCGAGGGGAAAATGACGAACTACCGGGTAGATGAGGAAGGCACAGTGTGGCTTGGGGATCGCATCTGTGTACCCCGGGACAAGGAGATTCGAGAAGCCATCCTGAGGGAAGCGAACCACTCGAGGTATTCCATACACCCGGGCAGCACGAAGATGTATCAGGATCTGAAGGACCGTTTTTGGTGGAAGAATATGAGGGGGGACGTCGCCACGTACGTAGCCCGGTGCGACACTTGCAAAAGGATCAAGGCCGAGCATCAAAGGCCAGCGGGGCTGTTACAGCCCCTGGAGATTCCTATGTGGAAATGGGATGAAATTGGCATGGACTTCGTGGTTGGGTTGCCGCGCTCCCAGCAGGGCCACAACGCCATCTGGGTCATTGTTGACCAGTTGACCAAGGTAGCTCACTTCGTACCCATTAAAGAAAACCACAGGACAGAGCAACTGGCAGAGTTGTATGTAGATCGGATCCTAAAGCTGCATGGCGCACCCAAGAGCATAGTATCGGACCGAGGGTCAGAGTTCACCTCTAGGTTCTGGCAGAGTTTGAACAAAGCTCTGGGAACTGATTTGAAGTATAGCTCAGCTTATCACCCGCAGACAGACGGGCAGACAGAAAGGGTGAACCAGATCCTGGAAGATCTGTTGAGGGCCTGCGTGTTGACGTACGGGTCGGACTGGGAGAAGAGCTTACCCTATGCCGAGTTCTCGTACAACAACAGTTATCAAGAGAGATTGCAGATGTCGCCTTTTGAGGCTCTCTACGGAAGAAAGTGCACGACACCCCTGATGTGGTCTGAGACCGGAGAGCGGATCATCTTTGGACCAGATATGATTAAACAAGCCGAAGAGAATGTGGCCAAGATCCGGGAAAACCTCAAGATAGCCCAGACCAGACAAAAGAGCTACGCCGATAAAAGGAGACGGGAGCTAACCTTTGAAGTTGGGGACTATGTTTACTTAAAGGTTTCACCACTTAGAGGCACGAAGAGGTTCCATGTGAAAGGGAAGCTTGCGCCGAGGTTCGTCGGCCCATACCAAATAGAGAAGAGGATTGGCAGTTTGGCCTACCAGCTCAAGTTACCGCAAGAACTCGTAGGAGTACATCCGGTGTTTCACGTATCCCAGTTGAGAAAGTGTTTGAGGGTTCCGGAGGATCAAGTTCCAGCAGATGTGCTAGACCTGCAGGAGACCCTAGAATACCTGGAACACCCGGTGAAGATCTTGGACCGGGCAACGAAGGAGACCAGAAGGACAAGCATTCCAATATGCAAGGTGTTGTGGAGCAACCACACGGAACGAGAAGCTACCTGGGAGAAAGAAGCCGAAATGAAGGAGTTGTACCCGTACCTCTTCGAGTCTGAGGTTAGTTCTTTAATCTCGAGGACGAGATTCTTTTAAGGGGGGGAGTCTGTAACAGTCCACTATTTTCAAAATGTGAAAATTTTTAAAACTTTTGTTGTGCTTGAAAAGTTTGGCTTACCCTAAGGATGTCTTCTTCTCTCTCCTCAAAAATTCCTAGGAAAAGTGGATTTATTGCCTAAGGACCATGTTGATGCTAGAGTGGCATTTGGATCTCTCTTTGGTTTTCATTTGGATCTTTGTGTGGGGTTTTGAATTTGAATTTAAATTCAAATTCTAAACCTAAAACTAACTTGGGCTCTAACTAAATCTAACCCAGGAACCGGCCTACACCCAGTTTCCGGCCCAGCCCATCTCTCTCTTCCTCTTTCTCTCTCTTTCTCGCGTCGCAGCCCAGCAGGCCGCCGGCCCAGCCGCGCTCGCGCGCCCGCTCCCGCGGACAGGTGGGTCCCACCTGTCGGCGCCAAACCACGCGCGCCGCTCTCTCTCTCTCTCTCTGCCGCGCCGGTCCCACTTGTCGGCGCCTTCTCTTTCTCCCCCGCGCGCGCAGACTCTCTCTCGCTCTCTCTCGCTGATGGGCCGGCCCCACCCGTCAGCTTTACCCTCAACCTCGCGACAGGGTCACGCAAATCGCATGACCCCGTCGCCGGCCGCTTTCCCGCACTGCCGAGCCGCGCCGCGGAATCCTCTGGAAGCCGCTCACGCGCTCTACCTACCCCGCGCACCCGTGAGCCCCTTTTGCCCCTCAAAACCCTAGCCGCTGCTCCCTTGGATGCTCGCCGTGTGTCCTCACCGGTTTCACTGCTCACCGCCGCCGTCCATCGCGTCGCAAGCTCTACCTACCCCGCGCGGACGCCCAGGAGCCCTAGCCATCGTCTACAAATACCCATGCGCCTTGCCATCGAACCCTAACCGCCAATTTGGGGTTTTCCCCTTTTCCACCCGCCGCCACCGGAGAAGGAGAAGAAGAGGGAGAAGGGAAAGAAGGAGGAGGAGAAGGAGGGCCACGGCAAGGAGGCGCCTTGCCGTTGCCTGGAGCCAAGCCGGAGCCCGAGGGAGAAGGACGGCGCTGCGCACCGCGAGCCGTACCCCGACGTCGACCACGCCGCCGCCGGAGACGAAGAAGACGCACCAAGCCGCACCTCGACTTCACGCCGGCCTGCCTCACCTCGCCACGGCCTCGCCAACCCCTCTGCACCGCCTAGCCCGTCTTTTTCAAGCCCAAGGTGAGCCTCTTGCCTCGCCAAGCCTTGCTCTGCTCCGGCGGGTCGCCGAGAGCCAACCGTAGCGCCGCCGCCGCTAGGAATCCCTACCCTCTCTGACCGGCCATCGTGCCGCTTGCAGGAGCCTCAAAGCTGCGCCTTTTGGCCTTGGACGCGACCGCGGGCGCGCGTAGCCGCCGCTCCGCGAGTTCGCCGTCGCGGCGGGCCGTTCCGGCCGCCGAGCCGCGACGCTGCGCCTCGCCACGCTCGCGCACGCACTCGTGCATGGTGCGTTGGCTTGCGCACGCGAACGCGCACACGCACACACGAACACGGATGCCTTGCGGGCTCGGGAACGCGTCGAGCGTTCGCTCGCCGGCGTTCGGTCGTGCCGTTGCGGCATTTCACCGAACGCCTGGTAGGCACGCTCGCGGCGCCGCCCCGCGCCCACGCTGTGCGGGCCACACGGCGCTGGCCGCACGGGATCGCTGCGCTGCCGCAGCGGATCCCTGGGCCGCGCCTCGTGCTGGCCGGGCCGCGCCGCCGTGGGCCGCGCCTGGCCCATGGCCGGTTTCGGCCCAATGGCCGAGCCGAGCCGCGGCGCCGCACCGACCGCGGGGGCCCACCAGTTGGTGACCGGCCCCCACTGACCGCTGGGACCCACGCGCTGACGTGTGGGGCCCACTAGCGCTGACCCTTGACCATTGACCGGTCAACGATGACGTCAGCAGGGCCCACTGCTGACGTCATCACCCGGTGGCCCCTGTGCTGACGTCAGCATGATGTCATGATGACGTCAGTAGGCCACGTGGCGCCATGTGGTTTTTCCTGGGATTTCCATTTTCCAAAATACATTTAATAATTTCAAAAAATGCTTTAAACTTAGAAAATTCATAACTAATTCAGTTTAACTCGGAAAAATGTGAAACCAACTTCTATAATTTTCTAAAATCATGAATAACACTTTAAAAATGCAATTGGAGTTAGTTGGGTCTTTCTTGGGTTCCATTTGGCTCTTCTTTGCAAATAGGCCCCTAGACTTACACGAATTTACGAACAGGAGCCGCCGTCGGAGGAGCATTGACTGAGGTGGACTACGTCGCCGAGGAGGACGACTACCCCACTTGCTCAGGTTCACGTCCGACTGCTTCGTTGATTACCTATAGGCATTGCTTATTAGATACGCTATGCTTGCATGTGTTGCTTGAGCTGTGAACCTTGCATAGCCTGTTTTATTTATCGTATGCTTTGTTACCTACTGCTTATCATATCGTACCTTGTTATATGATGATGATGAGATGCTATGCTTGCTTGTGTGCGGGATATGTGGTAGATATTCTTGGCGTGTGTGTGGGGATAAAACTGGGAAGGTGTATGGCGATTTTGACCTTACTAGGTCTTACCGGTGCGGGTAATAACAACCCGATCTTAAATCGGGGTGAGATGACTTCTGGGTCACCTCGTGGGCTCTAGGGGAGATGGCCCCCTAGGGTACCCTAGGGGGGTTGGACCCCCTAGTGGTTTTATGACTTGGAGCCAGGTGTAGGAGGTTACTTGAGATGGTGAGGAAGAAGACTGCCTCCCGTACCGGTACCTTAAACCTTGTTGACTGTCCTGTGTTCACTGTACCGTACACGCCAACTTGCCTGAGATGTGACCGGTAACGACTAGCCTAGCTAAGGTGGCAGCCGAATGCGGAGATCACAGTTTGTGTATGTGTGAGGGGTGAGTGCCCGTGCCTTACACCCCCGATAGGCAGCTCTGGTGGTATGCTTTCACATTTCCTTGGGGCCAACGTCTTCGTACGGAGGCATCCAGACCCGGGAGACCAGGAGAGTGTCATTCTTACTAGGAGGTTTACTAGTTGTGGGTTGCGTCTCGACTGGCTCGCTACCAGTCGCAGCCCGGGTTGGGTACAGGTGTACAACCTCTGCAGAGTGTTATGATCTATACGTATAGCCGTAATCTTGGTCATGGATAGCGCAGTGTCCTTCAGTATGGTCGGCCATTGTTTTGGGATATGCTTTTCTCCCCATATAGGTGAGAGTGTGAGGGCGTAGGGGTAGCCGGGGAGAGGTAGGCAGTGCTCCGCCTGCCTTGTGATCCGGTTATCCCTCTTGAGATGCCAGGAATGAAGCTGCGCATTGCCGAGAGCTGAAGGTGTGTGTCGAGGTGAATGCCGTCGGGAACCCGTCGTATGATGGGACTAGCCCGGGACAGAGATATGGGAATTGGTGGGATGAAGATATTCTTATTATTAAGCCGCTTGCTTAGGGAACCCCAAGCCATATTCCTTGCCTTTCTTATATACCATTAGCATGTTAGTCCACTTAAAGCTGCATTCAGTCGGTGACGTGTGCCTGTTCCATTCCTTGGGAACAGAGAATGAGTATCTGGGAGATGGAGCGGAGTTCGACTCCAACTTCGACAACTGGTACGACTAGGCGACGGTCTACGCTCAAGCCTGCCTGTGGAAGAGACGTGAAGATGGTGGCCTACCGCCGAGTTTCCTAGCGCTAGCTGTCTTTACCTTGCTTGTTTAGCCCTGCGTGGCGAATAATTGGAACCCTTTTGTTGGGTATGTAACAACTTATTTAACTCTGTGATGCTTTATCGGAAGTTTGGAACTGCTATTCTACTGTTTCGGGATTCTGTACGTGGTAGTGACTGATCCAGGGACTACCACAAGGGTACAGGGAGTCGGGTTTTCAGTCTGGAAAACCCAGATCGTTTCATGTTGCCTCCAGGCCAAGAAACAAGAAGGCCCATAAAATGCATACCTTGGATTCTGGGAAAAGCCGGTAGCACCCAAGCCTTCAGCCAGCGAATTCATTGACGTTTCTGGAAACTATCCTTTTCCAAAAGTTTTTCTCAGTTGATTCAACAATAACCTTTCTAATGTGGCTAATCTTCATAAGTTCCTCCTTGCATTCATTTGTTTCACTTTCCTGCATAAGCATCCCAATAAACTCATCTGCAGCATTTATCAAATATAATTCCTCAAGGGCCCCAAGGTATTCAATGCCATGAGGGAGGGACTTCAATTCTGGGCAATCTGTAGTCGCTAGCTTGACAAGGCTTCCCAGTGCACCTTCTTCTATTTCAACTTGGTTGAGCTGCGGAGCACCGCCTATATTCAGTTCTAGGAGCCCAGGTAATGACCGTGCTGAGATGCTTAATTTCTTTCCTTCATAGGCATTATCAAGTAAAAGAAAGCTTAAGTTATGCAACACCATGAAGCTAGCGAATGAGTTTTCATCAAGTTTGAAGCTTCCTTGCACAGCAGGGATGCACCACAGGTTTCTGCCTCCTTTGCCAAGGCCGAACCTAGCTTGCCGATCAACAACCCCTCGGCAGCCTCCGCCATTGATGGTCTTGTGTGCTTGCTCAGTTCCTCCAGTGGTCAGACTCAACGCGGGTGGCTGCCAAACATAGAATTTCACAAATCAATTAAATTTTAATAGCTAGATTTTTACTGGTAAATCTGAACTTCGAAAGCAAGATTTTCAAACTTTAATTTCAACCGATGAAATCAGTAGAGGGATACCTGCAGAATAGAAGCTGAAAATAAGTAGACCCTGCAGATCGGTCCTCTAAGAGTTTAAGTGATATATTGTGATAGTAAGCTTTGTGGAGTCGGATGACGATTGACCGGCTACTTTCACAAATCCAAATTCAATAAGTTCCAGAGCTTGCTTTCATCTTAACAATCTGGACTAGAAAAGGAATACTGAACATGTTTTGAATTGATGAAATTCGGAGGAGGATTATTACCCAAATATGAGTGATGAATCTAGAAACAAGCATGCCTATGAGAATAATCTTCTTAGCCCCTCCCCGCTCCCGCCTAGGCCGGCCTGTACCTCTCCCTCTTTATCAATGAAATCAGCACAATATCGTATCTGTTTGTTTTTCTTTAAAAAAAAAGAAAGCAAGCATGGATGGTTGCAGACCAGCGACAGCCAACCAGTACAAGAGAGAGCAACAGAGAGAAAGGCAATCAGTGCGTTGATAAATCATTAGTGCATCGGGTGCGCTCTGATTGAAATCCACTTTACAATGGTGCTGCGAATAAAAAAAAAAGCATCTTTTTAGTGCATTTGAGCCATCATGGCTCAACATCGAATTTTATCACTTTAGCCCATCTGACTTTAATGGCCATCTGCCATACAGTATAACCTTGGGATCACATCAATGGCCCGCCGGGGAAAAAAAAAGCTGTACCTGAACTATTGTAATACGTACATTAGTATACCTAAACCAAAACCAGGGATCGATGATAGTAACAATACCAATTTTGCTTAAAAGACCAAAAAACACACATAACATAGAGAGAGAGAGAGCTTGCAGCTGCAGGGACGCAAGAACTGCATGCATGATGTAGCTGAGTGCCCTGAAATGCTGCCTCCCAAGCGGATGTATTCTCCACCGCCTGTCCACATCATGCGGCCACACTGGAGATCGCTTCATTCAGGGCATCTCCAGCTGCCCCCCAAATTGAGCCCCCATCCACTCATTTAGTCTCCTGGTGGGAAAAATCCTCTCCAGCCGGGCCCCTAACCAAGCCTCTAAAATGTGGAGGCCTCCAAATTTTGGTGCAGAGCCTCTAGATTAGGAGGCCCCCTATTTCAATCTGACACCTGGGCCCCACTCCTATTTTCCCCCTTTCTCCTCTCCAGGCGCGACTCCTCCTCCCCCGATCCAGCCGCCGCCGCCACAATCCCGCGTCGCTCGTCGCCGGAATTCCCCCGCGTCGCCCATCGCCGGAGATTCTCCATGGCCAGATCCGGCCCTCTTGGGAAAGGAGAGCCATCTTGGGGCAGCGACGGCGACGGATCGAGCCGGAACAGGCTGCCGGGGCGCCTGGCCGGGCCGCCGCCTCCTCACGCCAACTCCGGCAACGGGCGCCCTCCCCGGCCGTCCGCAGGTACCTCGGCATCCAAGAAACGGCGCTCGACGTTCGTTGCACCCACACGACCGCCCGCACATCGTCCCGGCGGCGTTCTTCCTTGCCTGGACCTCAACGCCGGGGTCGATCTAGTCGGCGTCCGGCAACAGCAGGCCCCCGACGACGCGCTCGCACCTGGCGCCTTCCTGCGTCGCCAGCTGTTCGAAGCACCTCCACCCGGCTCCCGCCTCCCTTCTCCCCTGCGCCATGAACCTCCACGCGGCTCTGTCTTCACCGACGCCAGCAAGAACTACCAAACACCGAGCTCCTCTGAGCCGGCACGGCTTCCATCGCACCAAGTCCAGAAGACTTCCATGGAAGCCGCTGCCACCGCCACTGCCTCAGACACCCCAAGAACCACCTCAACGACGTCAATCCAGGACGAAGGCGACTACTTCAGCTCCTCCCCGATGCCATACTATGACTGGAGCTCTTCCCCGACAGCCGACAACACATTTCAGGTACAAGAAACTCCACCTGTTATGTGGCTTGCTAGTTGGCTGTATTTGTCCAAATGATAATGCATGTAGTCCAAATGTCCAATTGATGTTTGTGCAATGGCTACGGGTGCTGACTGAAGTACTAGATGTGAGCAGAAACTGTGAATCAGTTCACTACTTGGCTGTCCAGATTTGGCTTATTTGTCATTTTCAGACTGGAGCTGTGCTAGCATTCATGTCTGAACAAATCTGGATTATAAAAGAAACCAAACAAGCATAATCACTGTAACTGAATCAGAGAAGCTGCAGAGGCAATTGCATTTTCAGAATTTTTAGATGTGTTTCAGTAAACTGTAGCGTCACAAGTTCAGTTTAGTATTGGTAGAACAGTATTGCATCAATCCTGATGTGTATGGAATTTCAGTCAAATAGATTCTTACTCATGCTTGTGTAAATCCACCTTGGCAATATGTTAGCACTAGTTAAGATTGGGCACTTTACTGAAACATCATGATGATACTTGTCCTAGGTTCCTTGTGAGTGTTCAAAATCAGTGGTACACTCTAAACAGAAGCATTGGACCTGCTAAAAGTTTGAAACACATAGGTTCTGTTTGTTTGTTTTGGAAATGTATGACCATGTGTATTCATCATGCAGCATGGATACTCTTCTGAACTGGACATTGTTTTTCCCCCCATCTGCTTGATAACATGGATTAGTATCACTTGCATTTTAGTGGTAGAGATGGTAGTAGAGATCAGAAAATCTGATATAGCATTTACAACTGCACTTAATCAGGAAACTCACTCTTGTGTGGACATTTATTTTTTGTAGGATCCAGTGATCACTTCTCAGTCATACTTTGAGTTGCTGACACGAGACTCAGCTGATCTGGAGGTTATCACACAAACACAAGTCCCAGATAGTGGCAGCAGCAAAGGCCGGGGTGGAAATTACAACCACAACGAAGATATTCAGTTGTGCTAGTCCTGGATAGCAATTACTTTTGACCCCAGAACAGGAGCCGATCAATCAAACGGCACTTACTGGAATAGGATAGCTGAACACTATCACGGGAATAGGACTTTCACCTCTGACAGGAATGCTACCTCGCTTGAGAAAAGGTGGAATGGTAGTCAGAAAGAGTGCATTCGATTTCAAGAATGCATTGAGAAGATCGAACGCCTACATCCAAGTGGCGTTCCCCATACAGAATATGTAAGTTCGTAAAGTAATGACTTCTTCAAATGCTTCCCATTCTCAAGTTCTTAAACTAATGACTTTGTAAACTAATACTGAATATCTTTGTTCTAGATCAACTTAGCGCAAAAAAGTTATGACAAGACCAAAGGATTTCCATACCTTCATTGCTGGACGGAGGTCAGGCATACAGAGAAGTTTCAAACTGTGTACGAGGCTATGAAACAAGCTCAGGGAAAGAGGCAGAAGCCCAAAGAAACAACCCCATCGCAAGAGGCTCATGAAGATGATCGTGTGCCTTCGAAGCGACCCCCAGGTCAGAAACAATCAAAACAAAAATCAAAGAAACATGATGGAGAAGACGAGTATGCCGTGCAATTTGCAACTTTTATAGAAATGAAGGCCGAAGAGCATCGGAAACGGGACCAAAGGTGGAAGGCTGAGAAAGATCTCGAGGAGCGGAAGTTGCTTTGGGAACAAGAGCAGAAGATTATGTTCTGCGGCACCTCCGTCTTGGATGAAACTCAAAAGGCGTATGTCATTGCAATGAGGAAACATATAGCATCTGCCAAGGAAGCATCGGTCAACGGGGAGTCTTTTCACCAGTGAGCAAGGCAGCGGTGGGGACGCTGAAGAAGCCGAATCCCTCATGTGAAGACTTAGTTGAATCTCTCAGATGTGATGTAATAATTTTCATATGTAATAATTTATGGATTGTGCTACTGGAATGACTTCACTGGAATAGCTACTGTCGAGCTCTATTCTGTTCAGTATATGTTTATTGGAATGCTATTTCCTGGAATGTGCAAATTCTATAAAAATAGCAATCTGAGTTTTTATGTTCATAATATAATATAGTGAAACAATGTGTTGTATGTCTGTTGATCTAATCTGATGGCAGGAGGTGGCCTGTCATGTCCAGTTTTTTTGTCCCAGTTTCTGGACAGTTTTTGCTATTTGGCTTACTGGAAGCTCCAGTTTCAAATGAATGATAATTCTGGATTGTTCAAATCCAGTAATGGTTTAGTCATTCATGTACTGTGTGCATGTACTGTGTAATGTGTTTGAATCTGTAACTTTGATGCTCATTCCTTGATCAGGTTCATGTACTGTGTGCAGTACAAAATTCTTAATCAGGTTCATTCCTTGATCAGGTTAATTTCCAATTTGATGAATTTTTTCAGATATGAAACAGTTTGATCACTGCAATGAGACAAAATTCTCTCAGTTATAGAACATGTCGACAGGAGATTTATTATTTTTCTCTGAAAGTTGTATGCTACTTGTAAATCTGAATTACAGTCAAGTGGATGTCTGGTGTCACCAGTGCATGAGCAAGTGTGCTACCAGTCCATTCATGTCTGGTGTGTGAATTTTTCCAGATATGAAATAGTCATGGTCATTTTTTCCTTCATGGATAGATATCTGACATGTGCAGAACATTTTCAATATCATGTTGCAAGTCTGGAACATTTGCAAGTCTAGAACCAGCAGAAATCATGTGATTTATAAACTGAAAACTGAATAAGCCACATTGCCGCATGTTAACTGCAAGTCTGAACCTTGAATAGGCCACAAAACAGGGACTGTATAGCTTGTCGTGAGACTCGACGGCAACTACTATCCTCAAGAAAAGTGCCCTTGACATCCGATACCTCCTTCTGAAGTGCTTTTCATTGTAAATAGGCTTGTCAACAAAATAATCCAAATAAATATGCTCGTGACCCCCTAGGATATCTCGTGGCACGTTGTGACGGCCCGGCAAGGACCCGCGAAACTTTTTCTTGCTTTTCTTGCTCTTCACTGCCGCAAGCATGGCACCAAGGAAGATGACATCATCGTCATCGGATTCCTCCTCTTCCTCCCACAACTGCCGAAGCCTCTCGGACCTCGACATCTGCCACACCAACAAAATGCAACACTTTTAGATAGCATACAAGAAAAATGACAAATGGAAACAAGAAATTGATATACACGATGCCTGAATCATGCAAGTTGTGGATTTTCATAAGCTACTAAGTCTGAATTTTTAATGTTTCAATCTAGAAGATGAATCATGCAAGTTGTGAATTTTCTCCGATGATTTTCAGTTTTAGATGGTCCATTTGCTACCTGTCCTTGTGCTACTTGTGGTATGCTCTTTCATGCAGTGTGACACTTGTGCCTTGCATAAATCCCCTAATGTTCAGTGATGCTAATAATTTCCTCTGAATTATGTTGTGCTACTAAAGTACTAATGTTGTCTGGCTGTCAGCTTCAGATTGTAATTCAGTATTTGTAAGCTTCAGTCATACTACCAGGTTTTATGCCTACATATATATGAAGAAACTTATATGTGAGTATCTACAGGTCATGCTACAAGTAACTATAACTATCAAGGCAAGGATTGCTTGCTGTAGAGAAGCACAATTGCAGGTGGCAAATCGACACAGAAGCAAAGAAACTTTAGCTACGGTCTGACGCAGGCAACAGGAAATCTGAAACAAGAATTGCATAGAAAAGCTAGGATTCTTCTATCAAGCTCTTTTAGAATTTTTTTATCAGCGGAGTTGGCACCAAAATAGAACTCGAAACCAGAGCTCGCCATAAAGAAAGAATCTTTGGAGATGGAACTCACATGTGGAGGAAGGCGCGGCGTGGCGTGGCGGGGACGAGGCAGACACGACACGAGCAAGACGGGGATGGCGCACCGGACACGGCACCGGCGAGGTGAGGATGGCGCACCGGGCGCCGGTGAGATGGGAGCACGCAGCAGCCGGCACGGCAAGGGGCAAGGTGGGTGTGTCGTCACGGGGGAGAGGTGACCAGCAGGTGCGGAAGAGAGAGAGGGAGGACAGCGGCGAGGGGCGAGGTCGCCGGCAGGCGCGGGAGGGAGAGAGGGAGGACGGAGGACCGGCGGCCACGGCGAATCGCGAGTTCGTGCCTGGGCGTCGACGGCGAGCAGAGATCTGGTTCTGACAATTGAGTCCCAAGGTTGATTTACGGGCCGCATTTGGTCAGCCCGCTGGAGCGTGTGGCGAAATTGAGCCCCTATAAATTTATAGGCCGGCCCGGAAAAGCTAAATAGGGGCTTGAATTTGAAGGCCCGGCTGGAGTTGCCCTCACAAAGAAAGTGAACGCAACGGCACCGAATACCCAACAATCTGCCCCCCCCCCCAACCCCAAATGTGTCAGGGTCCATTTGGTACCGTCTCACTCCCCTAAGGGCTCGGGTCAGTTGCCGGTAGGAAGAAGGAATTTGACTCTGCTGCGTTCTCATCAATCAGGAAGGCAGGGCAGACATACAGTCATCTACGCGCCTACTGCACGGCACTGGATGGGATCAGCGGAGACGATGCTTTGGGGTGGAGTGGAGATCGACGAAGGAGCAGGTGGTGCTGAGAACCTCACCGCAGAGACCGGAACACAGGAGGCTTTGTCACGACCCGACGTCGAACACCTTGCAGGCGCCGTCTCTAGAAGCTCGATGGCCGCTGTAGGGACGACGGTGGTGGCAATGTGGCATCCATCAGTGGAGAGGAGGTCGGGGAAGCCAAGGAGGATGCTGGCGCCATCTTGTTGGGGCTCATGGAAACACTGTCCTCTCGCCCCGAATCCTCAATGTTGGTGATGGAGATTAGGGTTGATGAAGGGGATGCAGATGTCGGTGGTTTCGCAAAGCTGGACAACTTGGCGTTGATCTCCTCTAGCTTCTCCAGGATCATAGCAAACATCTCCTCTTCTGTCATCTCTGCCGATATCTTCGTTCCTGGATTGGAACGGCTCTGAATGCCGACAAGTATCTCTCAACAATTAAGCACACAATGGCAAAATGCAAGCTTCTAGAAAAGTCTAGAATGTTCTGGATATAAGGATTGCTACTGGAAGGAGGAAGAAGATAGAGGAAAAGGGTAACTCGAGTCTAAGACTCGCCTCGACCACTCGCTTGCCGTCATCGACTGCCCGATTCCTTCAGGTTCTGGTCAATCTCGACCGGAATCTTCGATCCGTTCTGCTTCTTTTATACACATCGTGTTCCAACTTGCAAGCTCCTGCGGGCCATGTCCAGCCCAGCCCGTAAGTCTCATTGAGCCCAATAACACATCCATGACAAGAAGGAATTTTGCTCTGTTGCGTTCTCATCAATCGGGAAGGCAGGGCAGACATACAGCCATGAGCCATATACGCGCCTACTGGACGGCACAGACCAAACCATTTACGCGCCAAAACTTTGCTCTGCTTCAACCAAAAAAACAGAGTAGAACGTTGGACCTTCTGTTTTGAGAAAATGCCACGAGACCTCACCTTTTGAATCCTTGAGGCAAATTTCACTAAATCAATTCAGTGAGCTATGTAATCATGTCCCTGACGTATCTGAGATCAATTAAACCCGTCAGGGAAAAATCATGTGTAGTTCATCAGGTTCAGTGAAAGGAAAGGGTATGTGTTAGGTTTAACCAAATGACCTCGGAGAACAAGCAAATACCATTCCTACCAGTGACCTAAGTGCGTACCATAGGTTTTGCGATTGCGTAACTTTTATTACACATACCATATTTTTCAAAAAAAAAAACTTTTATTTGACCAGAGGAAGGTCTCATATGCTTCGACTAAATATGTACTCTGCCTAAAAAAAATGCAACTTTCGATCCCTGAGAAGTCAAACGATTTCAAGTTTGACTAAATTCATGCAAAGGAATGCTGACATTTATGGTTCAAAATAACTATCCTTATGTTAACCAGGGAATATATTAATATTAAATCTATTTTAAGACAAATATTCATAATGTACAGTTAAATTTAGTCAAACTTGAAATGGTTTGAATCCTCGGCAAGCGAGAGTTGTATTTCTCTTCCTAGTTACATGTGCAGATTTGATGCCCATCATCCAGAATGCTACTTTCTTGTCATTGGTCACCAACCTCTACGGCATTACCAGCAGCAAAATCTTCACGTCACCTCATTTTGTCTTCCATCCATTATCTGTAATATTTTTTTTTCCCAAACGTTAGTCCGATGACCAATAAAAATAAGAGCACACACTTGTTACATCAATTACTGCACAATATTTCATGTGCTACACAAGATGGAAGAACTGTAAAAGATGCAAATGACCCTGTTAACTGCTTCTTGCTCATACTGTCTGCTACGAGAAAGACGCAGCTGACAATGGAAAAAAATATAGAATGAAACCAGAATACTGATACATAGAACAACAATATCAACCAAAACAAAAATAAAAGAAACGAAGCTTTACCTTTGAGAATAGCGGCATCTATGCCAACGAATTCTTTCCCATGTATTCTCCTCAGTTAATTTAACACTAACCCTTTTAATGTGACCAATCTTCATATGTAATTCATTGCTTTCATTTGATTCCTGCCTCAATTTCTGTATCAGCTCATGTGCAGTGTCATACAAATATAAATCCTCGAGGAATGTCAAGTACTCAATGCCGTGAGGGAGGTGTTTCAGTTCTGGGCAATCTAAAAACCATAGCTTAACAAGTTTTTTCAGTCCATCTTCCTCGATTTCGACTCGGTTGAGCTGCGGAGCACCCCAGACTCCCAGTTTTTGAAGTGTAGGAAATGATAGTGCAGAGAAGTACAACTTCTTTCCATCATAGACATTACCAAGTTCAAGAAAACATAAACTATGCAGTTCTGCAAGGCTAGAAAATGAGTCTTCATCAAGTTTAGAGAATAACAGAGACAGTCGGGTAAGATTGTGAAGGTGCGACCAAGATGACAGAATCTGAGGCATTTTTTTCTTTTCCAGCTGCCCTATCAATTCAAGTTTAGAAAGAGTTTCAGGTAAATGTAGTGCTTGCAACTGTAATACTTCATTTTCATTTGATGCTACAATTGAGAGGCTGACAAGAAGGCTCATGTTCGTGATAGCATTGCACAAGCTTACAGAGTGCTCACTGGTGACATCGGTGATTGTAAATGTTCTTAACTCCGTCAAAACCGTAACATCACATAGAGTCTCTAAGTTTGGTTTAACACTTTGCAGAGCATGCAGTCCAGTCAAGTTCGTTATGCCCCGAGGCACCATAACTCCACCGAAGCGTGACAGGTTTCCTTCGGTGAGCCTTGCATTCGCATATAGGAACCTAAGTTTCTTTAGTTTGCCTACATCTTGTGGCAATGAAAGCAGAGCAGTACCAAACGCATCTAGTACTTCTAACTTTTGTAGTCTTCCGACTTCCTCAGGTAAAATCTCAATCCTTGTATGTCTAAGACCCAAATATCGTAGATTAAACAAGTTGTAGACCTCGTTAGGCAACATGTGGATCTGAGTACCTTGCAAATCCAATGTTGATAGTAAGTTTGAAGATGCAAGGATAGGCCTCAACGAATCAATATCAACATAACTCGTGAAAGCATGGATTGCTCGGATATGTGTCGCACCACATTGACTCAGCATTGCAATGTTGCTGCTTTGTATTGACAGTCGGCGTGTGATGCCTATAGAAAATGTCTCAGAACCCTCGAATATTTTACCAAAAGATTCTTTCTCCGCCTTGTCTAGGGCAATAGAGCGAACAACGTCATGCATTCGGCAACATTTCACTCGTCCGAACTCATTTGTCTTCACAACTTGTAGTAGGCTTCGATGGACTAGTTCATTTAAGTATCCATCTGCCACTTGTTCCAGTGTTTTATTCTCTTTTTCCTTGATGAATCCTGCAGTTATCCAGTGTCTAATTAACCTCCTCTTTATTTGATAATCCTCTGGAAACATTGCACAATGTAAGAAGCAGTTCTTCAGTTCATATGGAAGGTCTTCCAAGCTTACTTTTAGAATCATATCAACACCTGGAATCACAGTTTTTGTCGACTGTAACTGTAGCTCCTTGTACATATTTTCCCATGCTGTATAAGTTGGAGGTTTACAAGATAGTAAGCGGCCTATGCACGCAATAGCAAGAGGCAATCCTTCACATTTTTGTAAGAACTTTGCAGGCAAATCCAGTAACTCTGATGGGAACATTTTGTCAATATCATCACGAAAAGTTACATTGCAAAATAGCTTCCAAGAGAGACTTTCCTCTGGCGGTTCCAACTTAACTGTACAGTTACAAGTTGCCAATGACGCAACTTCATATTTTCTTGATGTGAGAACAAACCGGCTGATGCAATTTGTCGGAAAGACATCCATGATATTAATCCATGAATCCTTTTCCCAAAGATCATCTAAAACTAGGATGTATCGTTTACCTTTAAGATGGTTACGGATGACCTCAACTAGCCTTATCAGTTCCATGTTCCTAGCAACAACTGAGACACCGAACTCTCTAGCAATATTTGCAAGCAAGTCAGCAACTTTGTAACTCTTTGACACTGTTACCCATGCAGCAGTATCAAAATCCTCTTTCACAGCCTTGTAGACATGATGAGCTAAAGTAGTTTTGCCGGCTCCACCCATTCCCCAAACTGTGATGACTTTGTTTTTCTTTTCGTCCAAATCGCCTACTAGCCAGTGTTTCAGATTCTCCGCATTATCCGCAATACCCACAAGGTCTTCTTCCCTTGCAAAACAAAAAGATTGATTGGTAGATCTGGCATGATAATCATAGCCACCAAGGTTTCTCTCCATTCCTGGCATAGCATAACGGTCCTTCCTTTTAATAGCATCTTCAAGCTCATCGTTGATACTATGAAGCTCGAGAGATAGACGGTTCCAAATTTTCACACGCCTAATTCTCTTCCTCATGTTTACTGGAAATGCTTCATGGTGCTTGTCATCCTCAAGCTTGTAAGTGAACTCATCGACAACATCCTCAATCCGGAAAGCTAGATGTCGAATTTTATTGACAAAGATGCCAGTTGTTTTATTGGTCTCCTTGAACTTCTCTGAGTCATGTAGGTAGGCATTAATGCTCTCCAACTCCTCCTTGGCTCTACAAATCTCACCGATCAGACCATTGAGCTCAGAAGCTTCCTTGGAAAACTGAGATACACCATAGGTTACTGCCTGATTCGTTAAGGCCTCACTGAGCTTGCCGATCAGAACTCCGACAACAGTATCAGCCATGGTGGTTTTGTGCGTGTGCTCGAGATCTCAGAGTCACAAGTCTACCTGCCAAACCCCAATTTTGAAAATTAACTGTGATTTTACTAAACTTTTATGAAACATACAAAATTTCAAAAGTTTGAAATATTGAAATTTTGGGGAAGCTTACCAGGATATTCAAAGAAAAGAGTTGTGGCTTCGTGTCGAAGATGTTATACACTGAGAGAGGCTTCAAGGTCCTTGAACTCAATATGTTCTTCATGTATGGGCTGCCTGTGACTAATAACCCAGTTGAAATGAAAGCACCAATTTTTTATATTAAATTTGCGACAAATCAAACTGGCATATTTTGGTTACATCTGCGGAGAAACCAAAGAAATGTATCTATCTTCTTTTTATCCGAGGGGCTTCCCATCGTTAGCGGCAAGAACAAAATCAGACTCTGTTTCGTTAAAAAAATTCTTCTGCACCCATCTTGTCGTGGCACAATTCTGTTTGGTCAATTCATATGATACATGATGCATATGAATTGGCCGAACAGAATAAAAGATTGTGTACGTCTTAAACAAGTAGGTTACATCATTATACTACAACCGGTGAGCTTCAATAATGTAGTCCTTTGCACTTTGGTGCATAGGGGAGGAACATAGTTGGCGTATATCCCTATGAGCTTCAACTATGAAAATCAGACAAGTCCTTGTCATTGCCTAGGAAGCTCAGCTATGTGATTAAACGGAGCCTAATGCTTATGGTAGGAGCAGGCGTACAAAGATAGATTCATGTTAGGAAGAGGAGGCGGCGTAGGAGGAGCTTTTATATGAAGAAACGTTCTTCCCATGTTTGCCAGCAAAAAAAACGAGGAACATGAACAAGTATTGTATGTACAGAAGCTACTCAACAAGGAATATCAGGAACCAAACAGTGAAACAGGAATAACTGTCATCCCCTAAGCAAGGATTCAGAGCCAGTCGATTAATCATCAATAACTGCAAAGTAACTTGACTGTCCAAGTGGTTTATCTGGACAATAATCTGTTCAAGGATTTTTACGTTGCTTGAAAATAAGGCTCATCATCCCAGATCCAATGGTTAAAAGTTAAAAGGAACTTGTTACGAGGAACCAAGGTGATGAACTAAATTTAGTGGGCTAGGAACTATTTAGAAAAGCTGACGTCTGAACATGAGCGTGTTTACAAAAGAAAATTGGTTTAGAGTAACTCATGCGTTTGCACTCTGATATTATAAAAAAATATCATACCTACAACTACTCATGTATAAGTTTCTAAGTTATCCACTGTTAATATTGTAAAGAATATCATAAAGTAACTTCTGACTACCATTGCAAAATGTTTGTCACCATCATATATCCAAATATGCAAAAATAAGTTGACAAGTATAATGATTTCCCTGTTAAATACATAGCTCAAGCTAATATTTCAGCTAAACACATCGCAAACACAGATGGTGATGAGATGCAAACTACAAATAGAGATAGCAAATTATATGCAGTACTTTAGAGCTAAATTCCATTGCAATTAAACATAAGTAAGTGCCCTGTTTGAATATGAACAAGTGAGAATGAACAAATATGAATATTTTTTATTCATTCACGATCTCCAAAATTAATAACTTATCCGTGAACTTCTAATGCAAATGGAGTATATCTCTTGCTATTACTGGCCCATATAGGAGCATAAATTGTTAGACTAGCACATATTATAAAATAAATTCGTCAACAAAGAAAATCGGAGAGTAAGGATGCTAAGGTCTGACCATGATGTGAAAATCTAGGTATCCATTTATTTTATATCCAGGGTATCCAACAGCCTCGGCCCAAGTAGTTCCATGTCATCAGGCCCATTTGGTGGTGTCCGAACAATTCTTGGGCCCTGTCAGTGCTCTCAAATTGTTGAACTCCTTCACTTTCCAAATTTCTAAGCTCGCACTTCATCACCCCTCCCTCTGTTCGGTACAGACAGGTAGGCCCTACCAGGCTGGCCACAAGGCACCCCGCAGCATCATCCCACACCAAAACCCAACCAGAGTCAGGGCTCTTTTTTCTCTTTGAGAAAAAAAGGATAATTTCATTCATCATACTGAAAACCCAATACTCTTCTGGTGCCGCCTTATGCGCGGGCATGAAGGCCCGTCGCTGCACTAAAATTTAGACACCTAGCGAAGAAATCCATGAACTAAAATTTAGTAAAACATAGGCACGACACAAAACTTGTCCTTGAATCACAAAACCAGATAAACATATATGTGGGACCGAACTGGGCCACCAGAGGGGGTGAATGGGAGCCAATAAAAAATTCTACCGACGAAGAACTTGGCTTATGTCCCGATTGCCACCCACACGAACCTCTCTTCTAGTCGTCAGGATGATACAAATCAACTAGTGACAAGCTCACCCTAGGAACGAATAGGAAATTCAAACGGAGTGAAATCTCGTATCAATGTGGAAGCGATACAATTAGACAAAAGAGAACCGCTCAATCACCCGGCAAAGCAAACTTACAGAGTTAAACCAAATTAATTGGAGGCTAACACAGCATTGAAAACGATTAAACAATGATCACTGAAATGTAGCAAGAGAGACCAAGCATGTGATGATCACAAGATGATTAGCTAATTAAGCAAGAGATGAAATAGCAAACAGACAAAGAAGTTAGCTAGACATTGGAGCTCGAGTGCTAGCTGATCAGTTCCTCGAAATGCTAGAGAAAACAAGGTAAATTTAATAATTAAACTAATCAGAACAACACAGTTGCAAAGACCAATTCAACAACGAATGAGAAGCATTTGCAATGATTAAACAAAGGTCAGCTACTGCGGATTGATAGCAACGTTTCACAAGGGAATAACCAGAATGCTCACCTGCGCTTGCAGCTTCTTACCTGAGGGCGTCCCAACGGGGGCAGTGAAATAGCTAGTGACGTGTAGGTGAAAAAATATATAAAAACAGTGAAGCATGGGAGAGTGAGCCATGACACAGCAAAGCTGTGAGAAGAAAGTCTTGGAGCGTGTGCGAGACTGGCGATTTGCCGCTCGCTAGCGAGTTGCTTTTGCCTCCTCTCTCACCGCCACGTAGATCAAATTGTGAAACCTGCTGGCGAATAGATAGGCCGTTGGGCACGCCCTGATGGCCATCTGTTCAACTCTGAAAACCGCAGCTTGAGCTGCTGCTTACCTGACCGAGCTGCTGCCTGCGTGCTTGGCCTCGCGCTTGCCTTGGTCAGCGTCTCGACCGCCTGCTGCTGCTGTTCGGGCCGAGACGCCGTCGCGTGATGTGCTTGGTGCTAGCTGGCCCGCGAGCTGAGACGTGTGCGTGCTTGCTGCTGCAGTGCTGCTCAAGCCGTCGACCAAGCAGCCTGCTTGCCTGCCTTCTTCGTCGCGCGCGGGATGCGCCGGGCGCACACCAGTTGGTGGGCCGAGGCAAGCACACGAGCAAACAATGCCTGAGCACAAAGCACGTGCGCGAAACCGCTGGCTGGACTGCCCCGTGCTCAAGCTCGATACCTGCAGGCAGAAAAGAACAGAGAGAGCGCACAGACGAACAGGAAGAACAGCCAAGCTTCGATTCCAAATTCCTCCGTCATCCAAGCCAAAGAGATGGCTGCACCAAACAGCCACTTCACATATATATCGACACCTGAAAAATGACAAAAATGCCCTTCATGATAAATGATCCAAATACCTCTCAAGGATAAAACCGTCCAAATTTTTCTCGATACATCGGACGGACTCGGCGCCTTCACAACTTCGCTTCGCCTCGACGCAAGCTTCGCGATGGTCCCACGCGTCCTCCGATCCAATGCCGCCCGGCCGCACCGGACTCGCCCCCGGTTTTGAGGCCCAAACCGGAAAACCCGCCGTGTTGGTAGTTTTGTGGACCAACCATACCATCTAAACCCTTCTATCCGACGTCGCACGCCACGATGAAGCCACGGTTTTGAGGCCCAAACCGGTCAAACCTGCCTCTATGGTGGTTTTGTGGAACATCCCCCCCCAAAACCCCTCAGGTAGTCGCTGGACGACTTGCCGAAGCCCCGGTTTTGAGGCCAAACCGGTCAAACCCTCGATGAAGATGCGTGTCCGGCCTCCGCCAAGTGCCACGATGCCTTCAAGCTCTTTCACGCCTCTGCCGCAATGGCAAGCCTACTCGACGCTCGCCATCGCCATCCTTCTTGACTTGACCGAAGTCATCTTGACCATGTACTCTTGCTCGTCCGTGCACCATGCGAGCCGCCCGTGACTCCGCCCGGTATCCTCGGGTCCCTCGGCCCAAGCCTACTCGTGTCACCCTTCACAGTCTCGGTCTTTCGGCCTGAACCACGGCCCAAGGTTACTCACGCTCAGCCTTCACCACGGTCCCTCGGCGTGACCTTTCGCGCCTGACCTTCACCACGCACCGTCGACCGCCACGTCGCACCCTACACCTGCACATCAAAGCCAAGAGCACATCACACACGATGGTTGTCAATTACTCATCATCTCAGGGTGACCACCACTGGTCCTTGATATAAAATAGAATTCCGGAGAAAAGAGAATAGCTATTGATTATTTCGGCACTTCCATATTGTAGTCTTGACTTTTACATGTCTGATACATCCACATAAGCTAGCCTAGCTACAACCTAAAACCTAGCCATAGCACCTCTAATCATGCATCAAAACAAGCCATGGATCAATGACCAAGCTTGTGGACATCGTTGGAGCCCGTTGAATGCACTGGGCCGCAGCAGCAGTACACGAACATGCCAACGAACTTGCACGACCCGGTGTCATGTTTGCTGCAGTACGACTCCGTGCACAAGGTACCTGAACAGGCTCCAACTCTTGTGCATTGGCTATCTTACATCGGGAGGTCGCCCCTGCCTGCTGACACAACCATGGCGAGGAGAGCCATCAGCAGCGCGACGGCTACGAGAACGTGAGTCTTGTTAGAACGTAGAGCCATTAGGTTAAGGTTTCCTTTGTGGAATAGGAGGCTATAATGGTTTCTTGATGCTCGTTTATTTGGAGGGTGCTTGCTTATATAGGCCAGAGGTACAAGCAAAATGATCTAGAGAAAATCTTGAGCAATCAATTACTTCCAAATATTTTTTTTGGCAAAAATCAATTCCTACTAAATAAGTTTGCTCCTATGTTGTTGTTGCCGCTTGATATATATTAATTTTCCAGCTATTTTCATATTGAAGTTTAGGCAAGTATGGATTTATTAGCTGCTAAAATTATAAGCTCTTTGCCTATTTTTGTAGGAGTCAATTTGATATTTCAGAATCATACTTTGACAGAAAAAAAAACAGCTAGAGAAAATCTTAGTAATATGTGTGTTACGAAAAAAAAATCAGATGTATAGAAAATGGCTATAATTTTTACGTGACCACATCTGCGAGGCAACCGCCCATGAGATACATCTTTTACCAATCGCAAATTTTGTCATGGGACAAAACTTTCTTCAAGTTGTCCAAAAGACCAAAACACATCGCAAACAAGGAATTTGGCAGAGTAACGGTAAAAAAAAATTGTTCTTTGTCATAGCATACAACAACTATTATAATTCTCCACATTTACCAATTCCATAAATCCAAGCTGCAAACCATCTGCTTTCTGAACAGCCACATTGTTGGTGTATGTATGTATAAATAAAATGTAATACGAGGACTAAAGTGTAAAACTACAAAGAATATATACACAGGGAGAGAAGGATCGAGAGATAGATCGATCCAGAACTTCTCCCTATTGCTCTGTTCATGGCTGCTTCTCTTCCTCTCTTCCAATTCTAAATCCCTAACAGACCCATCAGTTAATCTCCAATGTGGTATCAGAGCGGATTAATTCCGGGATATCCACCCCATTTTCGTTGTTTGATTGGAGGCGGAAGTGGCTGAGATGTCGTAGTCGTCGCCATCTTTCTGGTTGGGTTCTCCTGCTTCAGTGCTGCACGGCTCGTGGTCCTGTTGTGGCCATCCACCGTGCTCGCTGCAACTTGCTGTTGTTCATCAGGTTTGCCTATTGTAGCCTGATATCTATCGTGGTTGGAGTTGTCTTCATGTGTCTGCAAGTTCTATTCTACTTCCTAGTGCTCTATTTGGCTAGAGAGAGTTGATACACTAATTAATTTGGTTTGGTGTTATGGCTGCTGTGTTTTTTTTCCTCCTAGCAAGGTGCTAGTATATTTGTTCGCTGGTGTGCTGGAGCATTGCTAAAAAAAGAAATGGGTGAAACTAGTGCAGATATGGGTGATAATAGCATCGGAAAATTATGTGACATCCTTAGCAAAATAATGGAGCAGCCGAAGATATTTCCAGAGATTGTCAAATATGCTCTTGAGGAAAATCTTGTAAAGTTGCAGGGACAAGAAAATTACATGAGTTGGGCTTGACATGCCCGATTAATCTTAAGCTCCCATGGGTATGATAAGTTATTGGTCACTGATGACAGTGATACTAAGGAGAAAATGGATGCTCAGACTAAACAAATCAATGACAGGGTGCTTGTGTAGTTGTTGGGGAGTATGAAACCAATAGTCCGAGAACAATTTGAAACTATGACTACAGTGGCAGAGGTGTGGGATGCTCTGCACAATCAGTTTGCAGGCAAATCAAACAAGATGCAGGCAGCCCGTATTATGCATGAGTTACTACATTTAAAGCAAGGCACAAAATCAGTGACCGAGTATGCTGGTGAAATGAAAAGGCTATATAGAGAGTTACATTATTATCACCCATTTGAGCCAGTTGATCACAAGGACATGGCTATTCATCATACATGGTTCCAATCATTTGTAAGCAAACTTTTTCTTGATGGTCTGAATCAATAATTTGACCTCTGTCGACAGCTTATCTTCTCCAAGTCTGAATGGCCTACTCTTGATGAGGTAATTTCCAGCATTATTGAAGAGGAAACCAGATTGTCGCATCCCAAAGTGGATGATTATAAAAAGATTGATGCTAGTGCTGCCCTATCTATAAAGAAGAGTCACACATCTGTCTTCCAAGGGGATCAAGAAAGAAATAAGGTGATTTGTGATCATTGTGGTGATAAGGGGCACACTATAGGTAGGTGCTTTAAACAGTATGGTTTCCCATCTAGCAAAGTAGTTTGTGATCATTGTGGTGACAAGGGACATGCCATAGAGAAGTGTTTTAAGCTGCATGGTTTTCCACCTGGGTGGAAAAAAGGGGGGAAATCTAAATCAGGGGGAGTTCAAGGTGCTAACTAGAATCAAGCCAATCATACTGCATCAGAAAAGGAGCTTCCCATGGTAGATGCTCAAGCTCTTGAGAAATACAACTCCAAGCTCAAGCTCTCTGAAGGCTCATCTTCCACCTAAGGTTCCTCTACTAATTCCAGTTATCATGCTACTTACCAAGGTATAAAACATGTTCAAGCCCACTCACATAAATCTTGGATTGTTGATTTTAGGGCTACTAACCATATGACAGGAGCATCGAATCTTTTCACTTCTTATACTCCTTGTTCAGGTAAGGATAAGGTGCGTGTAGCAGATGGATCCATGGTTCCTATAACAAGACATGGATCTATCCGGTGCACCAAAACCTATCCTTATCGCCAGTTTTGCACGTTCCTGATTTCCCTGTTAACTTATTATCAGTTAGCTCTATCACAAAATCTCTCAATTGCAGAGGTTGGTTTGATCCTTCTCATTGTACTTTTCAGGAGATAGGGACAAGGAGAATTATTGGGACTAGGACCGTGCATAATGGACTTTATTATCTTGATGAAGGGAGTGATGAAGTTGCTTTTGCATCCCAGATGTCTCCATGTCAAGAATTACTATTACTCCACTGCAGGCTTGGACACCCCTCTTTTGCTTCTATGTCACGTAGTTATCCTACGCCTTTTAATACTTGTCCTAGGGAATCTCTTATATGTGATGCATGTGAGTTCGCTAAACATGCAAGAGTTCCCTATCCTAGTTTGGGTCTAAGAAATAAGAACTCATTTGATGTGATCCATTCTGATGTCTGGGGACCATGTGAAGTGCACTCTATTTCTGGACATAGATGGTTTGTGACTTTTATTGACGGATTTAGTAGGTATACTTGGCTTTATTTGTTGAAGCACAAAAGTGATGTTTTTGTTATCTTAAAAGATTTGTATGCCCTCATTAAAAATAAGTTTGCCAACACTATTAAGCCCTTACGCTTAGACAATGGCATAGAGTATGTTAACCAGGAGTTTGAACATTTTCTTGTTTCTAATGGTATTGAACATCAAACAACCTGTGTTAACACTCCAGAGCAAAATGGTGTTGCTGAAAGAAAAAATAGGCATTTACTTGAGGTGTTCTCTTATGTTCACAATGAATGTTCCTAAATTCCTTTGGGGGAGGCAGTGAAGACTGCTACATATCTAATTAATCGAATGCCTCTTCGAGTTCTTGAAAATAAATCTCCTGCTGAATTACTTTTGAATTCAAATGATTTTTTTGTTGCTCCAAAGGTCTTTGGATGTGTTTGTTTTGTTGGTGACTACAGAAATGATGTTAGAAAACTTGATCCCCATGCTATTAAATGTATGTTTGTTGGTTAGTCTTCTACTCAAAAGGGTTATCATTGTTGGTGTCCATCTGAATGTTGTTTCTTTGTAAGTGTGGATGTGAGATCTCGTGAATATGAACCTTCTTCACCTGAAGGACAACAGAGGGGGAGAGTAACAGTGGAGGTAGTCACATTTTCTCTATTCTTGTTCCTCCTTCAGTTGGTTCCTATGGGGATAATTCAGTTCATAGTCAGGGGGAGGAATTTAATAACAATGATAACGATAGTGAGCATGGGAATAATAATTCTTGTCATGGAGATGTACAGAGTAATTTGCCTTCTCAAGATAAAGAGTCTATTATGCACAAGGATCCAGGTACCAACTCACACTCTCCTGGCCCTAATGCTCCATATATCACTCTAGAGCAAGGAGATAATCAAATATCAACTAAGCTTCCTCCTGAAAATGATCAACGTATAGCCATAAGAAAACCAACTAGATCTACCAATATCCCAGCATACCTTAAAGATTACAAACATGACATTTCCAATTTTATCTCCTATACGTTTTGTAGCCCATCCTTCCAGAGTTTTGTTGCATCTCTTGATTTTGTGTCTATACCCACCAACTAGAAATTAGCTAAAGAAGATCCTAAGTGGAAGGAGGCAATGCTTGAAGAGATGAGAGCTTTGGAGAAGAATAGAACTTGGGAGCTTGTGGATCTACCTCAAGGTAAGCAAGCTGTTGGGTGCAAGTGGGTCTTCACCATTAAACATACACCTGAAGGGAAGTTTGAGAGGTATAAAGCCTGTCTTGTGGCAAAAGGATACACTCAAACTTATGGGATTGATTATGATGAGAGTTTTGCACCTGTTACTAAGATGAATTCGGTAAGAACACTTATATCTTGTGATGTCAACTTGGACTCGGACATATATCAGATGGATGTTAAAAATGCTTTTCTTCATGGTGACCTTCATGAAGAAGTATATATGCACATACCACCCGGCTTTGAAACAAGTCAAACAAATGGGAAAGTGCTTCGGTTACGTCAATCTCTATATGGGTTGAAGCAATCTCCTAGAGCTTGGTTTGATCGCTTTAGGCAATCAATGCTGAAAAGAGGCTATATCCAAAGTAATGCCGATCATACATTATGCTTTAAACATGCTACAAATAAGTTAGCAATTCTAATAGTGTATGTGGATGATATTGTGATTTCTGGGGATGACTTTGTTGAGATTATCGATTTGAAGAAATATCTTGCTCAAGAATTTGAAGTAAAGGATTTGGGACAATTGAAATATTTTCTTGGGATTGAAATCTCTCGTGGACCAAAGGGGATATTCCTATCTCAAATAAAATATGTTTTGGATATACTAAAGGAAACCAGAATGCTTGGATGTCGTCCTGCAGCCACACCAATTGAGCAAAATCATCGTTTAAGTAAAGACGTTGGAAGTCCAGTGGATAAAGAATGTTACCAGCGGCTGGTTGGAAGACTTATATATCTCTCGCACACTGACCAGATATTGCTTTTCCAGTAAGTTTGGTGAGTCAATTTATGCATGATCCCAGATCATCTCATATGGACGTCGTCTATCGCATCTTGAGATACCTTAAGAGTAGCCCAGGGAAGGGTCTTTTATACACCAAGCAAGGAAGCATGCAAGTTGAATGTTATACTGATGCAGATTGGGCTGGTTCTTTAGATGATAGACGATCAACTTCTGGGTATTGTACCTTCGTCGGAGGTAATTTAGCTGCATGGCCAAGTAAAAAAGCGAAGTGTTGTAGCATGGTCTACAACAGAAGCAGAGTTTCGTGCTATGGCTTATGGTGTGTGCGAGCTATTGTGGTTGCAGATTCTTCTAACTGAATTGAGATTGTCTATAAATGGACCCTTGATGCTTTACTGTGACAACAAAGCGGCCATCGATATAGCCAACAATCCAGTTCATCATGATAGAACAAAGCATATTGAGATTGATCGTCACATTATTAAAGAGAAGTTGGATGGGGGAGTAATTTGTCTGCCCTATGTAAAATCAGCTTGTCAGGTGGCTGATGTATTTACCAAGGGATTACCAAAAAAGATGTATTCTGCATTTTGTAGCAAGATGGGTTTGTATGATATATTCGCCCCATCTTGAGAGAGAGTATTGGTGTATGTATGTATAAATAAAATATAATACGAGGACTAAAGTGTAAAACTACAAAGAATATATACACAGGGAGAGAAGGATTGAGAGATAGATTGATCCAGAACTTTTCTCCATTGCTCTGTTCATGGTTGTTTCTCTTCCTCTCTTCCAATTCTAAATCCCTAACAGATCCATCAGTTAATCTCCAACATACATAATAATGGGGACGTGGCCCCATCTTCCGAGACGTAGATGATAAACTCGATAGGTTGGATCAACGACGTTGGCGATCCGGGCTTCTAATCAGCACGACTCGAACCCCTGCAATCGTTACACCGCTGCTCCGCTGGTTATCAACCAAGCTCAACTTGATTGACCTCGCCGAGAAGGCTTTTCCTGCAAGCGAATCGAGAACACAAGCAAGAAAGTATAAACTCGCAATCTGAAATTGCAGATGTATATTGAAGCGAATCTGAATAAATGGGTTCGAGGTCGAGAACACCAAAGGACTAATCGTCACAGGAGTGGAGATCAAGAACAGGGGCCCTGGATCACTGGTAAAAGGACTCGGCGTCACAGTTACAATGATCGATCTGTTTCTCGAAGGAAAACTAGACTCTAACCAAAACCCAAGTTCTAATGGCGGCGGCTGCTGAGTATTAAAGTCTAGGGGCGACCTAGGGTTGGGGCGCACCTAGAGGGGGCATCCACAACATGGGCTTAAGGCCCTACACGATACAAGGCCAAGTTGGCCCAAAACAGGTGACGCAGCACCTTTTCGTGGTCACACAGAATGATCCACGAAGGCTCTGGAGCTAGGACCAGAACCAAAATGACGGCGTCGTCGTTCCCTTTCCAACGCATCCTTAAACGCCTCGTTTCGACTTCGTATGAAGAAGCTATAGTCGAAATACTGGATGGATGTCGGCTGAATCCGAGGCAAACGTGGAGGCTGAGTTGGCGACGAACTGAAACTTGAGGAAGGCCGACTCATGAGCGTGTCCAGCGTGGCGATGTCCTCATCACATAATCCCCTTTCCTCCGCTCCTCCTTCCAAGCAGAACCACTCTCTATCGTTCTCTTTCTCCCCATTCCGATCTCCATCAGCACTTCAGCACGAAACCACTGCCAGACACATCTCGATTTCTTCCTCTCCTGGGTAAACCATGCTATTCCGGCCGCCATGGCACCATCAACATGCTCCATAGAAGCCATTGTGGTGGCTCCAGTGCCCGTGGCGCTGGCCTTGGCCTGCAGGTTATCAGCGCGGCTGTGGGACAATCAGGTCTCCATGGGTACTCTAAGTTGCGGTTATCCAATTTCATTGTATTGGAAATATAATGTAAATATAGTTTTATCCTGATAAAACTCATCCATTTTCCATATAAACAATTACATTGACATGTGAGCATAAATGTTGATGTGTCATCCTAATAGCATATTATTATAATATTATACCATGTCATATATATATATGTGTGTGTGTGTGTGTGTGCGCTCCTGATGTGTTTTTTTTTATCGAATGCACAGAAGAGCTACGCGTCTTTGTATCAAGGAGAATATATATAGAGTTCACATAAGATGTGGCCTCGTCGGCCTCTGCAAGTTGCATATGGGTTATATTATACCATAGAACGCAACACCCGAAGCCCTATGGGACCACTAGAGATCGCTGACTACTGGTTGAACAAACAACCCAAATGTGTTGCACCCTAGCATTGCTTGCCTTCCATGTTGTCATGTGATAGTACAAATAGGGAGGAAGAGGGAGACACACCTTTCCACGACTATTTTCAGCATTGATACTCTTCCTTCCATTATGTCATGTGGACAAACACTACTACACAGATCATTTGTAATAACCCTTCCCTTTTTCCAGTAATAACGGGCACCCAAGACAACGTCATTGTAGTGCATCGTTGCTGATGTCATCAGAGGGGGCGTCATTGCTGTGACCACTACAATAACGGGCATCCATGACGTCATTATTGCAGCCGTCATTAGAAATAGATAGTTCACTGTAATAACGGATGATGCTGACATCATCGACGCCTGTTATTACAAATACCATCTTTAATAACGGCGCGACTGCTGACATCACCAATGACCGTTATTACAAATATCATCTTTAATAACGGCAACCGCTGATGTCATTACTGTCCGTTACTAAAAATATACAAATGCCGACATCATCATTGACCGTTATTACAAATACCATTTTTAATAATGGTCGCTGCTGATGTCATCACCGTCCGTTACTAAAAATAGAGGTGACGTCATCCGTCCGTTACTAAAAATATACCAAGGAATGATGATGTCATGCGTCTGTTATTGCAAACGATTTGAAATTTGATTTTTTTCAAATGATCTCAGATGGACTAACTACCTTAATAAAATTTGTAGTTGACAAACCAAAAATAAACTTTGTAGTTGACAATTTTTTATTTTGAGATCATATTATCAATGAAAAAATAATTTTAAGTTTGTTAAATTTGAAATTCAAATTTCCTAAATGACCTCGGATGGAGAAACTACCTGAATGAAAGTTGTAGAACTAAAAAAAGTTAAGAAACTTTGTAGTTGACAATTTTTTTATTTGAATTCATTTAGGGCCTCAAACAAGCAATTTTTACTCGGTGAAGTATAATATGTGGAGAAAGAAACTAAGTATGGACACAAGTGATGGTGTAGTGTAGTGGTAGAGAAAGTTGTACGTGAGCGGAAGGTCGCGAGTTCGAATCCGGCAACTGCAAAGGTTAGATTTCTTGAAAAAAAAATTAGATACCTTGATAGCTTGGATGGGTGGCTGCCCAGTGGGGACCTCCCTCCCGTAAAAAAAATTTTTTTTGCTATTTTTTCGAGACGTTTTTTTTTGCTATTTGTACTAACGGTCATGATGACGTCATCCGCCCGTTATTGCAGTGTCTATTTGTAATAACGGGCGTGGTGACGTCATCCGCCCGTCATTGTAGTTCCTATTTCTAATAACGGACACGGCATCCGTTACTGCAAGGTCGAGCCTACAATGACGGAAACTTAATAACGGGCAGGATGCCCGTTATTACAGTGCAATTTTGCCCGTTATTACAGGCCCTGATTGTAGCAGTGAAATACGGAGCGAGAGGGCGACACACCTTTCCACTGGCTATTCTCAGCATTGATACAACCATTGAAATGTTATCATGTTCTGAAATAGTTATTCCCCATAATACCATGTTTCAGGGATAAGAATAACTAGATGAAGAAAATGTTTTTTTTAGCATGGTGGGGAGGGAGAGGAAGAGTCAGGTGGCAGTCCGCATGCATATGCCTTGACAGCAGTGGACGCTAACCTTTTCTCATGATTTTTAGGAGCGGCCTAAGGTTATTGGAAAATACACACCTTTTTAGGTTGAGAACTATTGTTTTTGATGGAACGATGAGAACTGTTGTTCAAGGGATACGTATATATCGTGTTATACCTTAATGCCAGAATCATAACTTGTCCAATAATGAAAACAAACCATGAGCATATTGGGACTAATATGATTGTCTAGATATATCTTTGTAGATGTTTTACGTCCAAATGATATTTTGGAAGCCATCTAAATGGTTATCAACATTTAAATGATGGACATCCAAATAAAAGCCATCCAACTTACTAGAAAAAGTGTCCTTACTCTATCAATAATGAATGTCATTATGTCATTTTTCGTTTCGGGATCAGATTTCTATACCTTTTTAAGAAAGTGCTCTTTATGTTTCTTCTTTTATCACAGTGCTCTTTATGTTTCCTATTAGAACGTCAATAGATACGTTTCTTTTACAAAATTGCACAAATTCTACTGCAGCTCAATAAGTTCTTATAGACTAAATGAAAGTATTCTCTCTGTATCACTAAATGAAGTTGTTTTGAGATTGTCTTAATTCAAACTTTATAAACTTTTACTACATATATTTTTCTATATGTTAAGTTTAGAAGTGTGAAAATGAGTTGGATATATTAGTATTGAAATATAGTATCATAAAACTACTCTTCAAATACATTTTATAAATATTTTATAGCAAAAAGTATTAGTCAAAGTTATTTTTGGTAGATCGTGTCAATGTCTTAAACAGCTTCCTTTACCAACCCGAAGGGAGTATGATATTATTAGAAAAAATAATATCAATAATGAATATCATTATTTTTTAATATCTATGATAATTAATTGTTGTGAGAATGCCTATGGGAGTGGACCCATGATATTAGATTTTGTACAGGAGCGTAATAAACTGATGTCAAACATGTTTTTTGATATTATTAAATACTTCATGACATAAGAAACACACCTAATTAGCATGTATGATACAATTAATTGAGACTAGCTTAAAAGTATAAGCAGTCTTTAAAAAATCAGAAATCATCGATTAGTTCATTAACTTATTAGTCCATTCGTCCCATAATACAAGGCACACAGGTAATTTAGGTGCTAGCGTAATTCAAGATTCGAACTGTAAAAATAATTTTAACCTATGATTAGTTTTGTATAATAAGAACTAGATTGGTATTTACAAGTAGTTTAACATGACTACCATTTTATTGCTTATGGTAGGAGCAGTACAAGGATAGATTCATCATTCATAATAAGGATAGGAGGACAGGTAGGAGTAGCTTCTAGATGAACAAACATTTTCCCATGTACAGAAGCTACTCAACAAGGAATATCAGGAACCAAACAGGAATAACTGTCGTCCTCTAAGCAAGGATTCAGCATCACCGTCGATGGATCGTCAGTAACTGCAAAGCAACTTGACTGTTCAAGTGGCTTATCTGAACAATAATCTGTAAACCATAAATCCTCACCAGAGGACTGGAGAAATCATCTATACGCTGTCTGAAGTGAACCACCAAATCGGTGCAAGAAAGGCAGCAGCAGCCCTGAAGAAAGGAAAGGAAACATTTGCTCCCTCTATCAGACCAAACTGAAGTACCAGGTTCTGCCAAATCACGCCACGCGATGCTTAGGCACCAAAACTTGTTCTCAAGGAAACAGAGTAGGACACTGAAACTTGCTCTGTTTTCATAAAGCAGAGTAACAGGCTGAGGTAGAGTATATAGGTAGGTAATCCATGTTGAGTTACATTGCGTTTCTGTTCGACTCCGTTGTGCTTATCCTTGTAACAGGTGACGCCAGGATAATTACAAGGACTAAGCTAAGGTAATATATACGCCAGGATAATCACAAGGCTAACCTGCACAGAATTTGATGAAAGCAGGGAGCTATGTAATTGTGTCCTTGATGTACCTGGATCAATTAAATCCGGAGAGGCATGATCATGTTAAGCTCGTCAAAATGGAGTGCAAAGCTGATGTCTGAACATGAACACGTTTACAAAACAAAATTGGTTTAAAGTAACTCATGAGTTTGCATTTAAATTGACTACCTCCGATATTATAAAAAAATATCATAAACTACAACTACTCCTATATAAGTTTCTAAGTTATCCACTGTTAACATTGTAAAGAATACCATGTTTGTCACCATTAAGACCATACATTCATATATGCCAAAAAAAAGTGACAAGTACATTTATTTCCATGTTAAACACATAGCTTAAGCTAATATTTCAGCTAAACACATCGCAAACACAGATGGTGATGAGATGTAAAGGGGAAATAGAGATAGGAAATTATATGAAGTAATTGAGAACTGATTTCCATTGCAATTAACCATATGTTAGAATATTACCGTGTTAGAATATGAACAAGTGAGAATGAACAAATATGAATAATTTTTATTCATTCACGATCTCCAAAATTAATAATTTATCCGCGAACTTCTAACACATGCGGAGTATCTCTTGCTACTACTGGTCCATAGAGGAGCATGAATGGATAGACTAGCTCATATAAAATAACGTCATCAGCAAAAAGAAATTTCGAGTATTAGAGACAATCGAATGAGGTTGCTAATATAAGCTCTGACCAGTTTGAGAAAATCTAGGCAACTTCTTTTCATGTTCGGGGATACCCAACAGCCTGGGCCCAAGTAGGCAGTGCTCTCAAATTGCTGAACTCCCCTCACTTTCCAAATTTCTGAGCTCGCACTTCATCGCCACCCATACTCCCTCACCAAAACCCAAGCAGAGTCAGGATTTTTCTCTTTGAGAAAAGGGGTGATTTCATTCATCAGACTAAAAGCACAGTAATATTCTGGTTCCGCCTGCGCGGGCATGAAGGTTCGTCACTGGACTAATTTAGGCATCTAGCAAACTCCATGAACTAAAATTTAGTAAAACATAGACACGAGCACGACATAAATCTTGTCCCTCAATCAGAAAACTAGAGAAACATATAAAATAGAATTCCGAGGAAAAGACAATAAACTCGTGATTATTTCGACATTTCCATATTGTAGTCTTGACTTTTACAGATCTGATACATCCATATAAGCCAAGCTACAACCTAAGATCGTCGTATCACCTCTAATCATGCATCAAACAATTGGATCATGGATCAATGACCAAGCGGGTGGACGTCGGTAGAGTTCGTCGAATGCACTGGGCCGCAGCAGCAGTAGACGAACTGGCCAGCGAACTTGCACGACCCCGTGGAGTGTTTGCCGCAGTACGACTCGGTGCACAAGGTATCCGAACAGGCTCCAACTCTGGTGCATCTGTTTTTGGCCATCGGGAGGTCGGCCCTGCCCGCTGACACAACTGCGAAGAGAAGAGCCATCAGCAGAGCGACGGCGAGGAGAACGTGAGCCTTCTTCGAAGAAACTCCGTGTAGTAGCGCCATTGTTCTAGGTTAAGATTCCCTTTGTGTATTGAAGGCTAATGGTTTCTTTTTTGTGGATCGGAGGCTAATTTTTTTAGAAACGGAGGCTAATGGTTTCTTGATGCTGGTTCCTTTGGATGGTGCTTGCTTATATAAGCCAGAGGTACAAGCAAAATGATCTGGAGAAAATCTTGAGCAATCAATTCCTTCCATTTAGTTTTTGGCAAATCAATTTGGTCCTATTTTGTTATGGTCTTCGCTTGGTAAATATAGTAATTTTTTCAACTATCTTTATGTCGAAATGTAGGCAAGTCTGGATTTATTGGCTGCTAAAAACTATAATCCATTTTTTACCTATCTTTGTAAGACGCAATTTGATATTTTAAGATCATGCTTTGATAGAAAGACAGCTAGATAAAATCTTAGTAAATGTGTACGAAATCGGTTGTATTAGATTACGTCATTTCACCACTAAAAAAAACTGTTTTTTATGTATCTAAAATGGCTATAATGGTTGACGTGACCACCTCGGCCTGCGTTAACACAAAAGTTTAGTAAGCTTTCCCTGGAAAGGAAAGATGAGCCGATGATGACAGAAAATAAAATCTCCAGCAACTCCAAAAGACTCTACGATCCATCCTAATTGTTAGGAATAGAGATTTTGATCAAAAAATTTCCTCTAACAGCTTCTCCAAGTGATTATCCAAATATAGCTATCATATGTTCCGTATTTCTAGCTAGCCAAATATAGTTAACGAGTGAACAGAGCATAGCTCCCTTGGCAAGGGTCCTTGTGGTGGAACCTGTCCATCCAGGTTCGAGTCCTCAACTCGGCACAGGTGTCACATTTTTATGGATTTATTCCAGGATTTAACCGGCATTATTCTTTCAGTGGTAGGCGACGTCCCCATCGATTGCGAGGCACCTGTGGTGATTTCGTCAGTGTCGAGATCAGCCGGCTCAGTCTTTTGGAGGTGCTCATAGAGGTAGGGTTGCGTACATGTGTTCATAGGGTGAGTGTGTGTACGTTTGTGTGAGCGCCTTCAATTGTACTGTCATTCTCAAAAAACATATAGTTAACGAAAATGGCTCTACAGAGTGTAAACAAGACATAGAATAGAGAATCAATTTTTATGTACATAACTCTCCAAATGATAATTTAGAGAGTGGAATTTAGAAAGCTCTTGGAGATGCTCATTAATGATTATTTTGGAGAGGCATGACATCCTAGACTTCTTCACATAGGGACAATGTTCCATAAGGCGCTAGGCGCCATCTAGGCGGTGACCCACCGCCTAGAGCCTAGGCGAGCCTAGGCGTTTTTCTAGGCGTTATCATATATACATATATTTTGCCATACCTACATGTATATTTTTAAAAGAAAAGAAAAAACAAAGACCTAATGGGCCTAATGTGAACAAAAAGGAGAACAGCCCAGCCCAGCCCACCCCACCTCAACAGCCCACCGTCTTCTTACCCTATTATCCCTATCCTCTGCCTCACGCACACACGCGCCCGTGAGCAGCCGCCGCCGTCTCGTTCCCGATGCCGCCATCTCATTCCTCCTCCGCGCCTCTGCTGCCGCAGCCCGCACTTCGTCCTCCTCCACCCCATCCTCCTCCGCGCGCACCCGCTCCTGCCTCTGCCGTTGTCTCCCTGTCCCCTGCTTCCTCCTCTTCCGGCGTCACCCGTCCTCTGTTTCCTCCGCCGCCGCCAGCGCCCATCCCGTACCTTCGCCGCCGCCCGTCCCTACCACCGAGCGCTCATCCCTGCCGCCTCGTGGCCGCGCCGGTGACCTGCCTCCTCCCGGCCGCGCCTATCCTCCGCCTACCCCCCAAGGCGAGGCGGTACCCCTCCGCCTAGCGCATAAGCGCGCCCAGGCGAGCGCCTAGCAGCGCCTTTTCGAACACTGCATAGGGATAAAGGTCAAGCAAGGAAGGCAAAGGTTGAAGGAAAAAAGACTCCACGTATAAGCAATAGACTAATAAACGCAAGGCCACCAGGAGAATAATTTGAAGAAACCAAATCTCAGGCAATCAATTCTTGCCATTATATAAGTATGTTCTTGTGTAATTGTCATCAATTGATGCCCTCCTTTCATTGATGATCCTTTTTGGAAACATGTATTTTCATCAGTCTTAATGTTGAAATTAAACTAATACTATGTATTCGTTGTCTGCTAATGTATACCATGTGTGCTTATTAGGCACATATATTGGCTGCTGAATATCATACTCCCATTTGTCCATCGTTATTGGGCATATTTTTAGTTTCTACTTATGTATGTATTACAAAATCGAAATACAAATTATATTTGTATATAGCATTTTTTTTAGTTATTGATTGCATCCTATCTATCAATAGAATGTATATAGCATTATTTTTAGTAATGTATCATTGGATCCATTAACCAAGTTATAAGTGTCTCAGTAGCAAAGCTAATTACCAAGGCATTGAGATGAATTAGTTCGAGGGACGACGGGACAGAAGGGCGAAGTCGAGTATTAAAAAAAATGGACCTGTCATGTATAGTTTGCGTGGGCTCAGACCATAAGTAGGAAGAAATTGGGTCGTGTGGGCTTAGCCCGTTTACTTTGGCCAACTTATTGCTCTATCTTGCTGCAAGGGAGTTGGAGTGCAGCCGACTACAACTTCTGATCTCGCAAAGTCGCAAGGATAGCATTAGCATCGTCAGTAGTATCGCATCTCCGATGTATAGAACCACCCTCGGTTCTATAGATGGGACCCACAGTGATTTGATGTCATCTGTTGTACTGGCTGTAGTGTATAGAAACAGGGGGTGGATCTATAAATAGGACCCACATCACTCTTCTCTCTCTTTCTCTGTTGTACTGGCTGCATTGTATAGAAACAGGGGGTGGATCTATAAATAGGACCAACATCACTCTTCTTTCTTTCTCTCTCACCTCTCTTTATTTTATTGCCTGGAACCTGGTCCTATACATGAAACCCAGTTCTATATAGAACCAGCCCTGCAGTGTATAGACCCTGGTTCTATGTCTATATTTATTGTATGGAACCACCTTAGGACCTCCCATTGGAGACGCCCTGAGCAACCTAGTGTCTCGTCAGACAGAAACCGTGATGAGCGTGTTCTGTCGCCGGACATGGACGCAGATGCCGACGGATGGGCCAAGCAAGGGACGGGCAAAGGACACCTGGAAATTTTTTTTATTTTTATATTTTTTATTTTATGATATTTCAAAAATATATCTAAATTATTTATTGACTAGAATTTCTATCTAAACTACCATTTCTATATAATTACAAATATTTCTAAACAACCTTTTCGATCTATCTAAAGAGGCTAAAATTTGGATTTGTACTGGACTAGTCTATCCGCCTAAACTATTTTTCCTATCTATGTAAAATATTTCTATGTAAATAAATAGCTAATATTTATATCTACAAAGACATAGACATTTGAATCTACAAAGATATAGAGATTTGAAAAACTACCTGAACCAGAGGGCAGATCCGGCAGAGCACCACCCACCCTACCCTACCCCTCTCCTCTCCTCTCCTCTGCTCTCTTCTTCTTCCTCCTCTTCTTCTTCTTCTTCTTCCTCTCTTCTCTTCATCTCCTCTTCTCTGCCCCCAGCGCCTCTCCCTCTCCTCTTGTATCTCTAGTCCCCAGCGCCTCTGCGTCGCAGCCGTGAGAGAGGCTGGTTCGGCGATTTAAATCGACTAGGCACCTTCCGCCGGACGAAACGGCGGTAGGGCCTCTAACTGCCGATTCAAATGGCGATAAGCAGTGGGGCCCAGGCACCGACAACATACCGCTGGTTCATCCGATGGCCTCTAATGGGGCCCCGCGGCGCCTCTGCTTACCGTCGGATGAACCAGCGATAACTTCCTGGCCCATCGAGGCCCACCACCTATAGCCGTTTCATACGGCGAGTTATAGTGCAGCCCGTCCAAATGGCTATTTCTTTCCTTATCGCCGTTTCCTTTGGCGATACGATCTTAACGTGGGACCAAACGGCGGCAGGCTGACAATTTTGAAAAAAGATTGATAAGGTATATACTTCTGAAAAATCATAAAATAAAAAATAAAAAAATAAAAAAATCGGAAACCTGGGCACAGAATGTGGTACACTACAAGGTCGGCCCGATGCAAGTTCTTCCCAACGGGCTAGCGGCCCAAGCAATAATTCACGCACCAACTACACATTCAAATTCATCCGCGCCAACCCCTGCCCTGCTCCGATAGGCGAGAGCCGAGAGGGAAACAGAATAGCAAACCTTGCTCTGTTTCGCCACAAGAAAACAGAGTAGCAACTAACAAACCTTGCTCTGTTTCCAGCTCATCCAACGGGTAGTGCCACTAAAAAAAGTAGCGGGTATTTCGTTCAAAAAAAAAAGTAGCGGGTAGGGCAGGGAGAGATTTACATTCCTTGGGCTGAACCAGCTCATCCAACGTGATAAACAGGCAATTTCAGTTTAACAGTATAGGAATGAACACAGGCCTGGCTCAAACAAAGTAGTTTGAGCAGCTTGCTGTCATCAGCTACCTCTGCATGATTAGGCCATTATCGATGAGCTTTGAATTTCACAGCTCTGAACCTGTTGGTATAAAAGAATGTATGAATTTCGTGTTACGACTGTCTAACTATACTACAGAATATATCAAAAGATGCATGTGTTCTTTTGATACATGTCCTACAGAATTTGGATCAATGCTAATAAGTTGCCACTGCCAGTCAGTCGTTGGTTGGAGTTATCACAGGTGTCATCGTGTTTATTAGTTTGAAAAAACTACTATAGAAAGAATGTTACTTTATATGTATCATGTTTGGTGCTTGATCCAGTTCGGTTACGGTTTTTTTTTTCACCTCACTGATAGAAGCTAAATGTTTTTCCCCTATTCTTATTCGTTTCGGTATTGGTATTCATGTATTTACATGCTCCATGTATTGTTATACAAATAATTCATCTGCTTTTTTGCTGCACAGGCCACGTCTTTATGATAAAAGAGCAGCCTTTAGGCAAATCGGTTTAGCTTGGGCTGGCTTTGTAGGACTTAGGGATTGTTTGCATTTTACGAAGCAGTTTATTAATTGTGAAAATGCTGCTTGTGTACATTTTTCCAGAAAATGCAGATGCCACTTGTGGCTCTGAATTTGTTCAGAAAATGCAGATGCTCTAATTTTATTTCCAAGTTTTCAATTGGAAAGGTACAATACCCTCGGTAGATATCTCTACACCTAAAAGGAACCTAAGGTGAGTTTTTTTTCGGTACGTCGTCCTCCCGCAGCAACCATCGTCCGTCCGCCCCTTCGTCCGTCCGCGCCTATGTCCGTATCTCTCCGACCTTCTCGCGTCCCACGCCCCACGAACAGTTTCTCCCATCCCACGACGCCTCCCTCTTTCTTCCCAATGCCGCCTGACAGCTACGCTGCCCCACAAACCGATCTCCATCTCCGTCGTCCAGGGCTCTCCGGCTTTGCGCCCACCGAAGCCGTCCAGGGCTATCCATTCTCTCAGTTGCAGTCGCAAGGGCAGATTATCGTAGAGGGCCTCGAAAGAGCCGCAGCCGCTTCACGTCGCGATCGCGTGCTGCGGTCGGCGAAGCGAACGGGGCGGAGCGAGTGGCGACGGGGTGTGGTGGTGTCGCGCGAGCGGCGACGCGGCGACGTCAAGCGCACTGCCCCTTGAAGCTCTCCGGTGAGCCATGCCAAGCCAAGCCTTGTCGAACTCCTCGACGCCGTTCCGTCCCTCGAGCCCTCCCGTGAGCCATGCCAAGCCAAGCCTTGCCCTTTTCTCATTTTCCTTGCTGCCGCCGCGCCGGTCTTTGGACCGAGGAACCTTCCATAGTTCGTTCAACCGTGCGCGGCGTCGCCACCCTGTGCCTCTTTGCGCCGGCCGTCGAGCCGTGCTTTGCCTTTGCAGGAGCCTCGCCGACTGTTGGATGGTCACCATGCTGTCTCCGTTCATATGTGGAGCTTGTTGAGATAATTCATGCGTAATCTTTTTTATTTCCCTGGCACACTGCAGGGAGCAGATTTCCTCAGACGACCTGTGTGAGCAAGGTGATCCCCAAAGCAAACCGCGCGCTCAACCAGCACAAAAGATTCCAAGTTTTGCCCCAAATTTTGTTCTTCACCTGGTTCCTCAAATTTTCTGAAATTGGAGATAAATACTTGATCTTTTTACGTTTTTCCAGTGGGAATATATTGCCTATAATCTTGTGAAGCTGTGGTTTAAGTTCATTTCAATCAGATTTGTTGGTTTGGAATTTTCAGAATAACTCTGCCTGCTATTTGGAATCTCTGTCAGCCAGTGCACAGCACCGGTGCCGGGCGATGCTAGCAATTATAAGCCTGAGCATTTTATTATGCAGTAACTGCTTAGGTGGATCTCTTTGTGGAAGTCGTTTTGATTCTGCTTTGATCGGCCTGTTCTTTGTTGAGCTAGAGCTTGTGCAGACATACAATATGTTCTCGATTTCAGTTGTTCTACAGCTCGACCATCACGCCAACTGCTCTACTTTGAGCGTTTTTTTCTTTCTAAAGCTAGAGCTTGTGCAGGCATACATTGTTCTACAGCTCGACCATCAGGCCAACGGCAGCTTTAGATTTTAGTCATCACCGTCAGGCATAGAAGCAGTATATTGATTTGATTTACAGGTGACCAGTAAGGTTTCAGTCTACATGTTTCTGTAGTGTCACTTTCATTGAACAGTGATTTAGCTCATGTTTACCTCTTTGGTTGTTTTCAGGAAGCAGCGTGATATCTTTTACTTGCCTTCTATTATGGTTTTTAGTGGCAGCTCATGCTTGTGCAGTAGTAGCTCGACATTTTTCTATCTGAATTTGTAGTGCAGGTAAGCAGTCTGCCGGATCGGCCGAAGCTCCTCTGGTGACAATCAGGGTTCGCAATCCAGTTCAAAACCGGCCGGTTCCCGCGGGAACCGGTCAAACCGCCCCGGACCGGTAGCGGTTTGGGGCGGTTTCAAACCGGTTAAATTTAAAATATTCAAATTTAAATTTAAAATAGAAAAATATCAAAAAAAATCCTAAAAATACTTCAAGGTATATATAATCTATTGATGTAAAAAATTTTCAAATATTTGTTCATTTGATATTTTTTGCAGGCATTAGAAGTTCAACAAAAAAAAAAGGAAAAGAAAAAAATCGGCTCATTGAACTTCTAATGCACACAAAAAATACTAAATACACTAATATTTGAAAAATTTTGACAGCATTAAATTCTACGCACCTTAAAATATTTTTAGGAATTTTTCTTTTATTTTTTTAAATTTTTAGTTAAATTTGAAAACATGACAAATTATGTATTGAACCGGCTTACCGTCCAAACCGGCCGGCTTACCGCCCAAACCGCTCGGTTTACCGGTCAAACCGGGCGGCTTACCGGTTCAAACCGATTGAACTAGGATTTCATATACATTTGAATTCAAAATTTGAATTTGTCCTGTTTTGATCGGTTCCCGCGGGAACCGGACCGGTTAGCCGCTACCGCCGGCTGGCGGTTCGGCCCTCCGGTTCGGTTTTGTGAACCCTTGTGACAATAGGTTTGAATCTTTGGAGGAAATTTGGCCTACCAGAATAACACGGGATAATAGATGCTTGGACGTGTGAGGCTTGGCACTTTGAGTACCTGACATCCTCACCACTGCCATAATCATGTATGCATGTATTTTTACTGCAGCTGCTGTGCTGCTGGTGGCATCACATAATATTGTTACTGACCTAGGCGGCTACCATCCAAGAAAAAATCGCGGTCCATTTGATTTTTAGGTATGTTGCTTGCTCACAAGTAATAATTAAGTAAATTGTCTAAATACTAGATGTTTTAATAGTCAGTAGGCAGTAGGTGTACACATATTGAACGAGAAGTTTTACATTGGTGTCTTAAATATTAGTTTGCTCTATTTGAAAAGTAGAAAAATATATACCCTACAGAGGCCAAAGCATCTATCATCTGAAATTGGGTATTTCCTGCTATTTGTGGATCAGAAGGAAAAGCATATCAAATTGGATATATTTGGTACAATTTTTAGTAGACATTTTTTCTTAGGTGCATATTTCTGTTCACATATGAAATTATTTGAAGCAAAAAGAGGTATGCAATCAAAATTATAGTTAAAATAATTGTCTTATAGAAGTATATTATTATACATCTTTTTTCTATAAGTGGCTTTACCCTTTGCTCTGTTTTGCAATTTCTGTGAACTCCATGTTCACCCATTCATGTGTTGTTGTTTTTCCCTGTGGGCTTTGTTCTGTTTTAGTATCCAATATAATTTTCTGGAGCACGTGCATATAAATGTTTTAGGTAGGTAGTACCTGATCATTCTTTTCATTTCTCAGTCCTTTGCAAAATGTAGCAGAATTCATGAAGATGATCGGAGCATTATATAGAAATGATAACTTGAATGATCGAGTGGTGAATTCATGCATCCCTTTAAGGTCTGCAATGCTTATTCGTCTAATTGACAAACACACAGGTAAAAGACGACTTTGTATATGTTTCTACTGTTGCAGTGACAACCACACTGACAGTTAGAAGTCCTATGTATCTAAAACTTTTCTTTTTGTGCGATAAAAATGTATCTCATTTTTATGTTTGAATATATAAAAGTCTTTTGCATTTTTTATTTAATACTCCTACTATGTTGTCTTGTTATTGCTTTATGTAAAATATCATAGATATTTGGCTGCCCGTAGCAACGCACGGGCATGAAACTAGTTTTCCATAATGTTGGTGACTTGGTTAATGGTGATCTCTACTGAATCAAACAGAAGACATTCGATTGGTAACTATTTTTCTTCCCATCAATATTCTAATGGTTCTTGTATTTTGCAGAGGGGACAGGTTGTGTTAGCTAAGTAATGCTAACAAAATAAGATGTGTTTTTTTCCTAATGATTCTTTTTTGCAGCAGGAAGTATGATTACCTCTCTGTAGTTTGCTTCGTAAGGAGGCTTCTCTACTATTGTACCATTTTTGGATTTTTTAAAATTTCACCCTGTTGGCAGTTAGGCATGACGAGTTGGAGAGCCTATCTCTTGGCGCGGAGTGCTTGTTCTGGTTTTTTTTTTTTTTTTTTTTTTTTGCTCTACCAATGTACGCACCAGATAAGCAATTGCAATAGCATTATGTTTGCTGTACCAAAATTGTGACTCTTGAAACCTATGCCATTGTGAACATAAGACCATGGAGTTACGGTTCTGATTGGTAGATAACGTTGTCATCAAGATCTGATTTGCTTTGTAGATTGCCAGCTTTTTTATGTTTTTTCTTGTTCGAGTGGGCTTTGTTCTTTATGCATGATTGAGATGACGCACTCTGAAGATATCTTGTTCTGAAAACGTGCAGTGAGTTTCTAAGTCGATCTGACTTCCTAATTATATCTTGTAGTTCTGCCAATTTTCGTTACATGTGATTGATGTGCGAGTTAGGTTAGTGAAAGTAGGCTGGTTGGCCGCGTGGGCTAGAGGAAGAAATTGAGAAAACGTATGTTTCCATTGCTAAATGTCGTGTATTACACACATTTATGTGGATTAATGCTTACAGGGAAAACTTATTTTACAATAAAATTATATCAACAAATTATTGTCTTGTGAGATGTTATATATAATATATTATAATGATCCTGCTACCTGTGGCAACGCATGGGCATAAACCTATTGTTCTTTTAAAGTTACATGGAACACGGGGTCTCCCTCGCTGTTTTTCGTAAAAAAAAAATGGAACACATGCTATTACAATTAGTTTTACAACAGGCGATGCCATATAGCGTCTCTTGACTTGTTTCAGAGCCACCTCGCGTGTTGTCTGGATAGTACAAAACTGATAATGAAGTACAGTATTATTTATTTGTTCATTCATACTTGGCGGATATCATCGCCTAATAACACCCTTAGGTCATTCTCAATGGGAGTTTCATGGACAAGATTACGTAGAGTGTCACATCATCTTAAAAATATTTGAAACTAGAATAAAACATCTCTCTCAATGTATAGTTTTTTCTATTGTTGTGTCCCTATGTTACATGCAAGACACAAGCTGTCTAGATAACTGTGTATGGAGAGTTTCATCCCAATGAAACTCATTTCACCTCTCTCCTCATTAATACACTGTCACATGATCAAAAATGCCACTGGGACTGGCCTTACGACGTTCTGTTCTATTTGTATCGAGGGAAGTTGACCCTTGATGCCCACCGACAGGGTAATGGACTAATCTCACAGGGTGTGACTGTGAAGTCGCTGCTGGTTGCTTTCTTCCATACACAAGCAATATTATTGCATTGGCTATGATCCATAGGATCTTTGGATCATAGTAAACACTAGGATCAAGAAGGATCTTTGGATCATAGTAAACACTAGGACCAAGAAGCAAAGGAGCCATCAGAGACATTGCACAAAAGCAAAGTTTAGCAGAAAACTTGAGCAACTTGATGGGTCCTTTCGACTCAGACAAGGCTTTGGGCCACTGATGCAACATCCATACGCTGAAGTAGGATAAAGCTGACGAAGAAAACAAGATATAGAAGCCCCTGATGTGAATGGAATTCCAGTAATCTGAATCCACTAAACCATGTAGGCATGCCATAACAAACATAACTGTGGCGAGAACGATGAATTCTGATTTGCGCGATGTTATATCGTGGATATTGATAGCGTGACCACCATGATCGTACTGAATGGAAAACCAAACAAGAACAGCAGCGAGCTCCGGCATGCAGGCCAGTACAATATCCTGTCCCAGCCATTCTGCAGCACTTGTGTGAACTGTTACCAGAAGCAGTACGATACAGACCTTGCACAGGGTTTGCAGTACATTTTTAACCCCAGGGCTGATTTCAACGGGCAGACTCTCAACCATCACTGCTAGTGCGGTCAGTGCGGTACTGAAAAACAGAAGGAAGTGGGAGATAATGAATATTTCATCTTTTTTCCCCTCATATAGTGTTAATATTACAAAAAGTAGCTGCAAACTTTGTGATATTCCCTGCATTTTCTTTTGCTTCATATAACTCATACTGTCAAGTTCATGGCCGGCGCCATATTGAAACTCACTCTTTTTCCAGAACTTGCTGCAAAGTGCGCCAATAAAGAGGAGGAGGATAAGAGGGATGATAATTGTTCTGATATATCTTCCATCGACCAAAAGTAAAAGTGCATAAGATTGAAGCACTGCAAAAGCAGCCCTGATGCAGGTCACAAGAATAGAATCAGAAGTAAAAGCGTATAAGCTTCTTGTATTTTGCGTCCGCCATTGAATGACTAAAAGATGGGCTAGCACACGGAGAACAACAACAATCAACAGAAGACTCCACATCAAATGATCTACTCCTTCGGCGGGTATCATGAGCTGTATTATTGCTCGTTAAATAATGATAAAGCTACCTGTTTCTACGAACTGTGAGTAGATCTTAATCATAACCGATGTCAAGTCTTCTCGCTCAAAAGCTGGTGTGTTGAGCTAAATAGCAGAAGGAAAGAAAAAGGTTACTAAAGCACGTATAAAAAATCTCAAAATATTTAATTAGCATGCAAGTTGACATAGTTTTGCATTGTCATAAGCCCCAAACTACTTTATAGAGCTTCCTAAGGTTGAACAACTGTATACGACTTTACAAATATGCTATATAATCCTCGACTGAATTAAGATGTTGTATTTAGGTTTTGCAGTAATCAGAAAACATTATACTCCCTCCGTTTTAAAATTGTAGTCGCTTTGACTTTTCTTGTTGGGCTTTGCTAAGGTACTCCCAAATAACTATAGAAGGAAAGTTTATGGACATATTACCTCATATGAAATAATAGACTTAATGTTTATTATTTATATTTTTAAATCCTATAATAGGAATATATATTCATTTATTTTATTTTAAAATTAGGTAACATATCTTTTAGTTAGATCTGCCGAAGCATGCATGGATCCAAATGTGAAAGCTTTTTTCTTAATGAAGCGTGCAGCATGAACGGATATGCGGCATGCATGCTCGGATGGATGGAGTAACATTTTTGTTAATGGAACGCGCACACAAAAGACTATTGGCAGTGTAACGTTTTTAAGAATATATAGATCGGATGATGTGCGTGCACAGGCTTGATGCGTGTCTATGTGCCCGATAGATCTCAAATTGTATATGTTTTTTTTGTGGATTGTGACATTTAAATTTAAACATGTAACACCCAACGATTGATCGAACGTGACTATTTGGTGTAACTCTTTTAACACGTACACACATATGTGCATGGTGGCCAATGCCTAATATACATACATGATTAAGATTCTAGTGAACTCTTTATTGTAAAATTTTTGGAACACAATATTGTAGACGTGTGCTTGCTAACATGTGCCTGCTGTGTAACATTTTTTATGTGAATATGAATAGAGACAAACTCGTAATTGTCGTAAATATCTTCTTTCCTCACCTGTATTCCGATGGCAAAAGGAAGTTGGAATCACACAAGTGAGGAAAGAAGAGATTTGCCAGGATACATGTCCTAGATTTGCGTGACACACATGTTTGGATTAACAAGTTTAACGTGAGGAGATGAGATATTATCAGGGTTTTTTCTTGTATTGTAAACATTTTAATTATAAACAGTTATAAAAAAATCAAGAGCCAAGATTCATTTCAAGTCTTACCTCCTAAGAAGTAATTGGAGTACCTTAGCATAGCCCTTTCTTGTTAACTTTGACTATTCGTCTTATTTGAAAATTTTCAAAAGTTATGATATGTTTTCTTCTAACTTATTTTATTACTGGATAAAATTGAAGTACAACTTATAACTTTATATATTTGAACAATTTTTTTAATAAGACGAACAATTAAAGTTAAAAAACTCAATGACGACAACAATTTATATTAAGAACAGAGGGAGTATAAGGATACACAACTCTCCCTGCGTGTTCCAAAAAAACAATGTATCCTCCCTTCTTTGGAAGAAATTGAGAAGCCAGAGGGAGATGGCTAATAGCACATCCATCCCGAATTCAAGAAAGTGTGAGATCTGTCTTTTTGTTTACCTGCGTTTGTACTAATTTGTAGAACAAAGGCATGCTTCAACTTTGGCAATCAGAGATAATTTAATTTCAGTGCAAATCTTTAAATTGTAAGAAGTTTATCAATTGGATTATTCATGAACATGCAGATAACATGTAAACAGATTTAAGTAATAGTGTTTACCGTTGAGAAGTATGTATCATGTTCTTCGGGATGATGACTGTCAACTGGGGAGATCTGTTCCACTGCCGCCATCTAAGGATGAAATCTTTGTTAGATTTATACCAAGGAAGTAAGTAATATACGAGCATATAGGAACGACGAAACCTTAACACAGATTGGGAGTTCTGGCTCGTCATACCTTGTGCAGACAGTCGGGCCGGGGTATTTTTTCTGTATGCGATCCCGGATTGATCTTTCTCCCCTTCTTGCTTGTGTTCTACTAAAGATTGGCAACTCGGGTTCATCATATATCCTGTTTCCATGTGATAATCAAAGCATGTTTATTAGTCTTCACCATGGAGGGAAAAAAATGGAATGGACCATACTACCCCTGCATAGTTGTCAATCATACTTTCTTCAATACATACCGTAACATCTCAAGCCGACACTTTGGTTTAGTTATGTCTGCCTTGCCGTAGCTTTCAAAAGCGGCTATATTTAACTTTTGATTCTGTCATTAGCTCGAAGCATCTTCTTTTTGTTGTAACACATACGTCTCACTAGAAGTATCACAAGGTGAGACATCATACATTGGAACAATATACACATTTTCTGTCACTATCTAAGGTGAGTACATTGGAACGATATACATTTTTATTCTTCGTACTTAGGTACCCCCATCTATTGTTATGTACCTTTTGGTTGGTATAGTTGGCTACGGAGCGTTAGATTTAAAGCAACGGATGATCCGGGTTAATTGCAGACATAGTTAAATACTCCACCCGTTCCAAATTATTAGTCATCCTATGTGTCATTTTGAGTGACTAAATTCATGACATCTTCTATGAACCTAGACATATAGTTGTCTAAATTCATAACATCATCCATGAATCTAGTAAAATGCCATGATGACTAATAATTTGGAACGGAGTATCTCATAAAATTAATAGTAGCACTGTTTTTAAATAACCTCCAACTCAGCTATTTAACATGCTTTAAAACTACAAACCCATTTGAACTTAATCAACACATTCTTTGACCATGAAAGTACATATCTTTACTTTCAACTTGGAATATCTTGGGTAATACACGAATGGTATCTGCGAGATGATAACCAGCGATCATGAGGGCGAATAGATTATTGCAATTGAGAGTGTTGGCAATAGATGACGAAGCAGAATAGACAACGCCAAGGACATCTGCCTACCTGCTGCCGAAGCCAATGGCAAGAGAGTGACATAATTTCCCCGTCAGAGGCAGCAAACAGCCAGACTCGTCGGCTACATTCTATTGAGAGTTGAGAAGTACTCCTATACTACTCTTTTATTTTAAACCTGCACAACCTGATTTTAAATTGATGTCCCCGTTGAACTTTTTTTCTTAACTTTGACCATTTGTCTCATAAAAGAAAATTAAAATTTATCATATTTTTGTTGCAACTTGTTTAATTATTATATAAAATTTGAATATAACTTATAATTTTACAAATTTGAACTATTTTTTGAATGAGACGATGGTCAAAGTTAAGAAAAAATGTCAATGGCAACAATAATTTAAAAACGGAGGGAGTAATCCTTTGCATACATATAATCCCTGATGGGTCAGACAAAATTTCTCGGCCTCATAAAAAATGAAATGAATCTGCACTTAATTGGGTTTTCTCTCAGTTTGTATGCATTATGCATTTGGCATGTCTCTCAGTTTACATACTACCCCTGCATAATTGTAAAGTACACTTTTTTCAATGCATATCTTAACATCTCAGGCCGACTCTTTGGTTTAGTTATGTCTGTCATGCCGTAGCTTTCAAAAGCACTTATTCTGATTAAACCGGGAGACGTGATTATTGAAGTAAACCAGCTTACGTATGTAATGGCTGAGTTCTTAAATTATCCGTGATGAAAACGACACGTTCCTACTCAATTTGATCATTGTGGCAAATAAGTGAAAAGCTACAGACATTTCCATTTTGTTTTTTTATCTCATTGACCAGAATCAAGGCCGGCTTGCATTCTTGGACGAACTCTACCCTGAAAGCAGAACTGGAGGTTTCGAAACTTCTGCCCCCGAAGTTTCTGCCATCTTTACCGCAAAAAAAAAAAAAGGAAGTTTCTGCCATCTTTACCGCAAAAAAAAAAAGGAAGTTTCTGCCATCTTGCAAGGAAATTAGGAGGTACCGAACTTATTTTTCTTGTTATTTATCATGTCGACTCTCGACCTATATATTACTCCATAACTGAATGTTTAACGACTGCTCTGAAATTCATTGTAGCTGCTGCCGCATCAGCTGAGAATCTTTTGTCAACAATAGTTTCCCTGAGATGGTAAGAGTCCATTATTACTTGCATTGCATGCAGATCATTAATTTTACGGTTTGAGATCCCTATGCATCGATGCTGAACCATACGTACGTTTGATGTGTGCCATCCAGCAGGATGCCCTGAAGAAACGTGTCCGGGCCTTCACTGAAAGCGTGGTCGTAATGGTATGCCCGGTTCTTCTCGCCCTAGCACTGAAGAAGGTGGACCTGAAGAGCGAGGGAAATGGCTTCCTTCGAGGCGGCATCTCCCCACTAGCCGCCTTCACCCTCGAAGCAGGCTTGCTCCCGTTCCTCTGCCTCTGCTTGTCCAAGGTACTAATAACGGACAAGTTTGCGGACCGCCTGTTTCGCTCCTCCAAGGTGCTCATCCACCTCTGCGCCCTTCTCCTGATGTGCCTCGCCTATGGCATCCTACTCCTCATCAGAATGGAGAACATGTACTACCTCGCTGTTCTTGTTCCTCTGATGCCTCTTACCATGTGGCGCTGCTACCGGAGCACCAGGACCGGCCACGATCACGACGCAACGGTTTACCATGGATGTGATGGTAAGCTGGAAACGTCGCTGGAGTTCTCCGCTGCGGTCACCACGCTTCTTTTCCTGGGGCTAGAGGGCCTGGCGTTAGAGGGCCAGAAGGACGATGCCAAGGGACTAGAGCGACTGCTCACTGTCTCCCTCGGCGCCGCTTTTGTCACATGTGTGCTGGGCGTGTTCATCATGGTCATTGGGACGGTGCCACCGATGATCACAGACAATGGCGACAGACAGAATATGTGCGACGTTGTCGAGGTATTAAATCTTGTTCTCGCCATCGCCATTGCAGTGATCGTGTTCCTGGTTACGTTTGCACCGCTTGGAGAGGTGGCGTGGCTGGTGTTCATTCCTCTGCTTCTGTCGTTCCTTGTATGGATGTACAAGGCTCTAGAGGACGGTGAAGAGAACAGGACGATGCAGGCCAGCGAGGAACAAGGATTTAAGCCTGCGTCGCTGGAGCTTACCAAGGTCACCTTCACCGGGTTCTTGGCCGTGTCGGTGCCAGCCTTCAGTAGCAGCTCCATCAGCGGCTACGCCCACGGTTTCATACTCCTCACTGCCGCGGCTGTCATCTCGGGCCTTGGTTGGAGGCTCCTGACTCACAGGATGGTGCCATCGCGCGCCATGGTAGCGGCGGCCAATGTTGCTTCTTTGTGTGCTCACCTGTGCGTTGCTGCTGCTGTGATTCCCTTTGCAACCATGGCGGTCAAATCTCTCAAGTGAAGTGACTTGGTTACAAGCTGTGTTAATCTTTACCTACTCCTAAAGCACATAAGGTTTCTGCCCTCTTTTTTTCGTCCGTCATACGGACAGCAGGGCCCCGCCTGTCAGTCAAAATATGTGAGTCCGATACTGGGCAATGGAGGCGCAGGCACAACCCCAAAAAGCTTTGGACAAGAGAAAGTTGAATCGGATCGGTCGAAATCCAAATCAAACTCTTCCAAAACATGGTGACAAGTCTGAATCCGAACTCATACCGTTGTCTCCCTTCCGCTTCCAAAGTCAGCTCCCAATCATCATCCTCTTCAGTACTGAAAGTCTGAAACACCACGCATCATCCAAAATCAAGCAAGCAAAGAACGGGAAATAAGCAAATCGAACGAGCAATCAACCACGGATGGCAAAGATGCAAACATGGATGGGGAATAAGCAAACGAGACTAACGCTGCTCACTTGTCGTGGTGGCCGCAGGCTGCAGCCATGCGCCCATGCCCCGTCGCCCCGCAGCTAGCACGCCTGTACGGGCGCCCATCAGCTAGCTGCGTGTGCGTAGTAGGAGCCGCCAAGGTGTCGAGCCCCGCCCGCCTGCCTGCGACGCGAATGCCGCCGCCGCCGAGCACAGCTACTGGGGATGTGGGAGGAGGCGGCGTGCATGGTCGGTCAACGAAAGAATAGGGCAAGGGTTGCTGGGCCAAGCTACAGAGGTAGGCCAAGTCATTTTGGTGGGCCAAAATCGCAATGGTGATGCAGGTTGTGGAGAAGGCGACACTGACGTGTTCGTACGAGTTCGGTGCCTCGGTTTTCTCATTTCTTGAGGGTAAAAAACTCAAAGTCTAAGATAACGAGGACCTAGCTCACTAGAAACACAAAACCAAATTCTATCTATTAAATACATGATGCAATGAAATCGTTTTAAAAAAAACAATACAATCATGGCTCATATAATCGCGGGAGATCTTCCATGGCTCCTGTCATCACGTGACATATGAGATCCTTCGACATCAAGCAGTTACCACCTGTCAAAAATTAATGGGGAATGGATTGGAAGAATGATCAGCTTTGGCCAAAAAATTTCCTCAAATTCACTATTTATTATAACTTTCATATTTATCCCCTCTCACAAAATACGCTTTCCAACGGAATCTACTTGAGTAACAATATCTTGGCACTCGCCAGTAGCAACGCACGGACATGTGTCCTTGTATACATATAAAGAGGTATGGATGATCAAGGGGATCACAATCTAATCTATCACATACTTTATTTCTCTTAACCCTGAGGGCCTGTTTGGATAAACACGTAAGGTTTCTGCCCTATTTTTTTCGTCCGTCGTGGGCTAAGGCCAAATTTCTGTTGAGCCGTAGCATCCGCAGCCCAGCCCATATGTAAGCTGGTGAGCGAACTGAAACCATCGCCAGCCTCCTCTCCGTCTCGGCGGCGGCCATGGTGTCGCCCAGTCCCTCCCCGTCGGACACCTCTCCGTCAACCAGAAGGCAGCAGCAGACGTTGCACCTCTGCCATCGCCTCCTCCCACGGTCCTACACCTCTCCATCTCGCCTCCCTCCCGCCCCTGGCTGGGCCCTCACCCGCCGCAGAAGAGTCAATCCGAGCGAAGCGCAGCGGCAACCTTTGCGATGGCGGTGACCTCCGTTCCAGGAGAAAAGATGACTTGTGGTGGAACCGTGGACTAGGACCTCACTGGGGCGTCACGGGGTCGGGGCTGCAGTGACACTGCGCCGGCAGAGACCTCTGCGTCGCGAGGATCGTGAATAGGGGCAGGTGTGGCAATGACGGGAGGAAAAACCGGAAACGGAACGGAGGGAATGGGACTGAGAACCACGAATCCAGGCTAAATGATGTAGGAGCTGGATGAACCGGAGCAAGGCTAAACAAGAATAAGCGAGCCAGGATCGCGTGGGAGGTGGATTTCGCTGGAGCTTGGAGCTGCTGCTTGAAGATCGGAGTGGATAACAGAGACAGAGTAAGCATCACTGCAACAGAGAGAGCATTGCAAAAGAGACGGATAGACCGTAAGAGTAAGACATGCTCTGATTTGATTTTTTTCTTTTAGCAATTTGAGAAACAAATATTAGTAGGTATTAAGCTTTATGTATTACCAAAAATATTAATTAATAAACTAAATCAAGTGTTGCGCATTGCATAATTTGTGAAAACATTATCATTTAGATTCGAAACTATCAACTTGTGTGAAACTATCAAGTTTTATGCCCATGTTCTATAAATTATGTTGTGTTGCAATCAAAATTATTTTTTGACGGAACCGGTCTATAAAGGACCAAAAGACTAAATAGATTATAGCCCAAGTTTATTTTGTATAATTTATCTACTATCTAAGGAGATACATCAAATCCAATATTGTTAACGCGTATAATTACATTTCTTTTATTTTGAGTGTCCATATCTTATAATTACAATTCTAAGTTTGTAAAATATAGAAAGAACATGGAACAACTGTATTTTCTATCGTCTTCTTCCTAAGTAGAGAACCATCCTTAAATCATAGTGACAAAATCATAATTATTACTCCTTTAGGTGCTCAAAAAAATATGAAAGGCACATAAAAAATTATATGAAAGGTACACAATATAAAATACATCATATTTCTTAAAAAAATCATATTTATTGATATAAAGTGACTTATTGTATTCATCCATAACCCGTAGCAACGCACGGGCATGGGTGCTAGTACTACTCAAATCAGGTACGCGCTTGGAAGCAAAGCTTGTGTTTGTTTGGAAAAAAGAAACTATATCGGGATGGTCGATCTATTCATCTGTCGATCGACGGGTTGCGGTATAATATGTCACATTTGGTCCAACCGATGACCTGTGATGATAGTCCTTATCCTCACAGTTTCCTTCAAACTAGAAAAACATTGTTCACTCTATGTCATTCCATCAAGTTTCTGTACTCTGTCGACGGGATATACTGGGGAAAAAAATCGTGTAAGTTGTTTTTGCCCTAGTGGCAAGATCTCCAAGCATCCTTCGTTTTAGATGTAGGCCTAAACAATGGAAATGCTTGTTGTCAGTCGCCTGAAAATGGAGAATCGTTCAGGCGACGCAATTTTGAGACGGCAATGGCGGAGGGGCGCGGGGGCAGCCTGGTGGTGGAGTGCGTGGGCTGTTCGGGCGGTGTGGCGCCGGTTTGTGGTTTAATGACGGCGTAGACAAAAAGTATACACACAGAGACGTAGACCAAAAAAAAAAATTATACACACACAGACGTACAAGCTTTTTCTAGAACGTACAGCCTATTAAAAATGCTATTTACAACAAAAGCAAACAAATGCTCTTGTACCAGGGCCGGGTGACTGCGTGAGAGCAGGAACAGCCCACGAGCGCAAGCAGTGGATCAGGCTAAAGGTAAAGATGTTCTTAAGTACTAACTATTATCGAATGATGCACTCCTTTAATTTGATGGTTTATTTGGAAATATGTATTTCATCACTCTTAATGTTAAAATTAACTAGTACTATGTATTTGTTGGCTTTTCATGTAGAGACGATTGGTTTATTTTATGGTCGTTCACTTGCGGGTGTTTGAATATATATACTAATAAACCCAAGGCCACCAAGAGAATAATTTGAAGAAATAAAACCCCAGGCAATCAATTCTTGCCATTATATTAGTATGTTCTTCTGTAATTTTCATCAATCCATGCCCTCCTTTCATTGATGATCTTTTTTGGAAACATGTATTCATCAGTCTTCATGTTGAAATTAAACTAATACTATGTATTCGTTGGCTGCTAATGTATACCATGTGTGCTTATTAGGCACATCTATTGGCTGCTAAAATATCATACTCCCATTTGTCCATCTTTGTTGGGTATTTTTTTAGTTTGTACTTATGTATATATTACAAAATCGAAATGCAAATTGTATGTGTATTAAAAACTTATTAATGATTACATTTTCTATCTATTAATAAAATGTATGTACCGTTTTTTTGGAGTAATGTATCATTGGATCCATGAACCAAGTTACAAAGCCATCCACGAGTTACACGTTGCATGGTTTTTTGATGAAACACACGTTGCATGGTGAGGTGTCTCAGTAGCAAAGTTAATTACTAGGCATTGAAACGAATTAGTTCGAGGGAAGACGGGACAGAAGGGCGAAGTGGAGTATAAAAAAAAATGGACCTGTAATGTATAGTTTGCGTGGGCTCAGCCCATAAGTAGGAAGAAATTGGGTCGTGTGGGCTTAGCCCGTTTACTTCGGCCAACGTATTGCTCTATCTTGCTGCAAGGGAGGAGCTGGAGCAAGCCAACTACAACTACTGATTTTGATTAAAAAGAAAAAAAAAACTACAACTTCTGATCTCGCAAAGTCGCAAGCATAGCATTAGCACCGTTAGACGTCAGTAGTACTACTGAGCAACTCCAAGAATGAATGCAAGGGAACATCCCGGCCCTAAACCAGTTGGGCCTGCAGGCCAACAGGCGAGCTAGTGGAGAGGGTTGCAGGCCAGTTGGGCCGAGGCAAGTCCATTGCCCGTCCTATCATTTTTATTTTTATTTTTTGCTGAACCAGTACCCCACTGTAATCATAGAAGATATTGAACAATGAAGTTCCACCAATCTCATTCTTACATTGAAGCAATTGTACATAATAGTTAAATTTGATAAAAGAAGGAAAATAATACAGCTAACCTCCTAAACCATGTAATAAGGTATACCTTTAGTCTCTAACTATATAGGCTACTATAAAAGAAAAGTCAGTCTACACATAGGGATGTCGACAGAACTGAAAATGCAGCTGCATCCACATCAATTCAGAGTATTGAATCTGTTGCAAGGAGGTTCAGAGAAGCAACAGACGATGCACTCCTCATACGTGATTGAATATGGTTCAATCTTCATAGACCTGTGTTTGTTTGCCAAAAAAACCATAGCAATAAAAACTATATACATGCATGTCGTAGTTTGGACAGAGAGAAAGAACCTGGGCATGGTCACTCGTTGCATTTGTAAACATAAATAACACATGAGAATAACATGGACTGGTAATCATAATCCTGAGCATATAAAAGATCTCCTTGGGTCAAGCTGACTTAAGTACTACATTGTAAGAATCATCAGTAGATCTGATAAGTTCAAGTATCAGGTAACTTTGTCTTTCCAAACCGTACACATACATATAGGCAAGCACTCTCCTTTCATGGCGTATTTTTCCTATGTTTTTTCGTGTAACGCTAAGATTGGAAGTTCAATGCAAAATGTAGTATTTTTACTATATAAGATTATAAGTAAGTTATTCTTGATGCCTTGTGATTAGATCCATTTTATGAGGAAAGCAATCCCAAGATGAGGCATATTAATCCCAGCAAGAGAGGGGCCATCTTCAAGGTACTGTACCACCAATTTTTCAAGGAACACAACAAAACAAATAAAAAAATTAATAGACCAAATTAAGCAAATGATGCATGCATCCATTCTACAAACAATAAATCAGACTAATAGCCACATGCCCAACTTTGAAGGTGGGAAAAGAAAAATCAATTTCATGTAGGCAAAGTGGTAAGTAAGAATATGTGTGTAAAGAAACATGGCAATGGTAATTCATGAAACATAACATTACAGCTATTGCTGTAAAATACACTAAACTAAACATATACACAGTAATGTCAGAAGAAATCATGTACTGGATTGGCAGTACATATTTGGTTTGGTATCCACTATCCATTTCCTCCAGCAAACTCTTGAGACATACATTTTAAGGACTATTAGTGATTTTCAATCAGGTAGACTCACCATTAAACAAACTTGGTAGTCCGCAGTCGGTGTGCGGCGTTCGTCGTTGCCGTCGATTTTGGCCACACCTTCCCGCTGGAGGTCGAGTGGTTCAGCACGCTTAACTCATCTTCTCCGGCGCCGATCCGCAGGTATGTCATACGTGAGTGCTCGTCAATCGGTTTTGATTCTCAGCCGTGCTCTCTTCTTCTGTTGGTGCTAGGGTTCGGCATCTGTGGCAGTGGTGGATGTGTGCGAATGCTCCATCTTGGATCTGCCGGTTGACCAACTCGACATCCCTGACCTACCCTTTCGTCGACACCAACGGAGGCTTTGCGGCCTGACGTCGAGCCTTCCACGCCGACTATTTCCTCTTCCGTGCGCACGAGTACAACTACTCCATCTCAAGTATGTCTATACTTATATGTCCTCATCTCAGATCTCCTTCACGTTTCCATCTCTCAGATCGAATGTCATTTTTGCTGAAAACTGCAATTCCATTATTGTGCTGCATTTCGATTAAATTGTTTGTTTGCTTGAGCAACGATGTTATTAGGAATGCCAACTAAGCAGAGTGATTGATTTTACTTCCCACTAGAGATTTTTCCACGAGTTTCCACTTGCAGAGCAGTACAAGCAGTTCACTTTAAAAGTGTCTATTTCTGTATGTTTCATACTACAGAAAGTGTTCATGTGTTAATTTGAATGCCAAAAATACTAAAGCAGAGTCAGTTTAACCATACTAGTCAATAGAAATATTTCATAAAATTTAGCGAAACCTTTTCTTTGTCAGGAGACAGAGACTCAGCTTCTGGAGAACACAAGCATGTTGTTGCCTCGTGAGTTCTATGCTCTAGCCATTTGTTCTTTAATAGTGGAGAAGTTGAAAACAGTGGCGATTCTAGGGGGGGTGCAGGGTGGGCTCCAGCCCCCCTACCTCCCCAAAATCCATGGAGTCCCCCCTAAGCCCCCCCTACATTCTTGAGAAGGAGGAAGAAGGAGAAAGGGAGAGGAAGAAGGAAGAAGAGAGCCCCCTTGATTTCATTTCTAGATTCGCTACTGGTTGAAAATACACATGAAAATGTAGCATACAAAGTTATACGTAGCATCCAGACTATTTTCCTCTGTTGCTAACGTACCAAATTATTGCAAATAAACAACTCTGCAAGTATAGTAAAGTTTGCCCTAAAAATAGTAAATTAACTTTTGTTCTTTTGCAGAAAATATGAAGAATATGTGTTGAAAATGGAGTGCCAAGTGCTGAATGACATGAGATTCCATCTTTCTGCTCCAACAACAAAAACATCTCTGAGGTTAAAGTTTTGGCCGAATCTGCCTAATATTTCTTTTCAAATCGAGAACCACTGCCCCGTAGCTACCATGTCTTTTTTTATCAGGAGATCTTAGAGCGGCACATCATCTTGCAATGTATGATTGGCCTCAGATCTTATGAGTTCATTCAAGTTATGCATTATGTTTTAACTCAGCAATAAGTTCTGAAGTTTATATGCTGACTCCTATCACTTTAGGATTTCTGGCCAATTATCTGGAGTTGACTTTGGTTGATTATGGATCTTCAAATTTCTTCCTTCTATGGTGGCAGCATCGGTAGTTTTTCATGCTTGATGGTCAACCAATCTGACCTGCCATGGGTATGTTTGGAAGGCACTTGGTATACAGCTGAACATACTAAAAAAAACTCGGTGTTATCTTTTACATGGGGCCATTCTTATGCAGAATCAAACTCTTGAGCACTACACCTCTTACAAAAGCTCTGATATTCAGTTATGTTTATGCGCTAAGGACTGCAGCATAACACCAGTATAACTGCCCTCTTAATGTTGTCTGTGAAACATATTGGGTAGTGATAATGGCTACTACTAAAACTGAAGCGCCCCCCTTAGCTCCTAATGGGAGTGGGGCCACAACAGTCATATTGTTGGTTTTCTTTCTAACCTAACCTTTTGTTTGTTGTTCTGATTGCAGTTCAGAGTGTATAAACAACATTCTTGTGATACAGAACTCAATTAATGTAGCAGCACAAGGGAGTAGTAATGTTGCTGCAAATTAGAAGTAATAGTAGTTTTGTTCCTGGTTCCATATACTTTATTTTTTAAATATAGCGTATTTCATTCGGTCCATTGATTATTTGCCTTGTAAACTAACTAATTGATATAGCTTTAGGTAATGTATGTAATGGATGAAACCTATGCAGCTGTGATGTATGCAATGGATAAAACCTGTTCTTGCCGACTGCTTGATCCATTCAATTATGTACTACAACAGAAACTCATGTATGTAATTATGAACCAAGGAGCTGTGTATATGTGACATTTGTTGCCCCAATATTTTTTTGGAAAAAGTCCAAATTACTACCCTGAACTATAAGCAAAGTCTACATAACCCCCTAAACTATCTTTTGGTTTATTTTACCCCCTAAACTATGTCACTTAGCCTATTTTACACCCTAACACAATTTGTCTTTTTTATTTTTCCATGTAAAAGTGTCATGTTACATTCAAATTTTGTGAGATGATAGTAGACATCATAATGCATGGTAGAAAAATATAAAATGATTTTTTGTCATTATTTTGATAGGGTAATATATTTAATAATTAATTAATCCTTAAGATGCAAAATTATACAAAAACTAATAACGAAAAATTCATAATATATTTTTTCATATACACTATGATGTTTACTACAATCATGCAAAATTTGAAATTAAAATTCAACTTGTGTATGGAGAAATAAAAAAGACAATTTGTATTAGGGGGTAGAGTAGACCAAGTTACATAGTTTAGGGGGTAAAATGAACCAAAAAATAGTTTAGGGGGTTATATAGACTTTGCTTATAGTTCAGGGGAGTAATATGAACTCTTTCCTATTTTTTTCGTTGCTTTTTTATCATCAGAGACGGGGATTAGGGAGACACGTCACTATTTATAGTCATTGTGACGTGTGTACACTAACACTACTCATTTGTGACGTGTGTACACTAACATGTCACTATTTGTAGTAATTAGTGACGTGTGTAGACTAACTGCCGTCACTATTTATACTAATTTGTGACGTGTGTACACTAACACATGTTACTATTTATAGTCATTAGTGACACATGTAGACTAGCGGCCGTCACTATTTATACTCATTTGTGACGTGTGTATAGCAGACCCGTCACTAATATGTATTATCAGTGACGCATGTTGATACAGAGCCGTCACTAATTGGTCCTCATTAGTGACGGATTTCACCCCGTCACTAATGTGATCTACATTAGTGACGAAAATTCTATGACGCCGAGTCTTATCGTCACTATTTAACATTTGTCCATCACTAAATACCCTGTTATGGTATAGTGATAGATGAATGCTACATTTGTCTTGAGGAGATGGAGCCAGGCGTTGATGTCACGTACCTGCCAGTATGTCCACATGGTTTCTATGTCCGTTTCGTTGCTAAGTGGTTTAAGGAGAACTTGACCTTGACTTGTCCATCGTTTCGACATGATTATTTTAATTTTATTCCCATAGGATATCGGCATGTACGTGACATGATTCCTTGTTGTTGATGTTATCCCATTCTTGTAAAGCAACTGGTGCAATGATCTCTTGAACATCAACAACATCGCATCAGAATTATCAAACATTTTATGTCCTACATACACGACTTCATTTCAAAAATCACAGTATGTGTATTAGATAAATATATGACCATGTTTGATCTGAATATGATTGGCAATCTGGTATGATAGATATGCATCTGTGGCGGCGTACTGTACCTGATATGGCGCAACTCCCTCTGAGCCCATTGCGTGTGGTCGAAATCCTTGATCTTTGCGATGGGTAGTCCGAGTACCTTTGATCCTGTCTCCTCGAGTGACGACCAATCATTGGGTCCTTTCTTCTTTAGACATCTATATTGTTCAGCAACCTGATGGTCCTGTGGATTTCATATGGTGACGCCTTAGTCTTTCCATAGCCGTCTGACGTCACTGACGATTTGTGCGCCAGTGAAGATGTGGTCCTCCATTGGCAGAAACTTCTTCAAAGCATCAGGTAGGTCGGCGCCGGCCTGGTGCACTTGGAACACAAGGCAGCGCTAGCCAACGCCGACTAACAAGCGACGCCGAGGTGGGTCACCTCAGATTTCGTATTGATTGGCACAGTGTCGCATAAGTCAAGGTATCGCCTTGACTATTGTGACCGAAAGAGAATCCCACGTACTGTCGTCACTCTCCTTGTTAGCGAGGCGAGAAGCCACCGCGGACCAAGGATCGCACATGGTGCCGGCGCTATGGATGTTGCCGCCGTCGCTCTCCATGGTGCCGCCGTGATGCATGGCCGAATGTGTGGGGAGGTGAAAATTTTCATAGTAAGCAAAAAAATAGAATAATACAAAATGTATATCTGATTCCCCATTTTCCACATACAAATACAAAATATTGTTTGGTAAGCTAATCGTCGCTCTCCTTATTCCTGAGGCGAGAAGCTGCTGCGGCAGCGGCAGCCGAAGGGTCGTAGTGCGAATCAGAATGGACACGGGAGCGGTAGCGAGATAAACATTTTATATGGGCCCAATATGAGCAGGAGTGGGAGCGAGATGAACATTTTATATGGGTTGAATATGACACGGAGGGCCCATATTCAGCCCATATTAAATGGTTGCTCCATGATAGCGGTATGTATAAGGCCACGTGGGCATACACTACTACAAATAAGATTTTAGGAGACACTGAAAAAAAACACTTCAGAGGCGGACACAAAACCCGACCGCCTCCGTTAATACCAGACATTAACGGAGACTGATATTTTTTATTTTCGGAGGCGCTCGTATCTGACCACCTCCGAAAATCAATTAACGAAGGCGGACGTTTTAAAAAACCACCTCCGAAAATCGCCTATTTTCGGAGGCGGACGTTATAATTTGACCGCTCCGAAAATGTATTATGTAGTAGTGCACGGTCTACACGGCTCGTCGTCCATGTCCACGGACCCAGAGCTGCGGCTTCCCCGGCCACGGGGAGGGATTGGGGGTCAACGGCATGGGCAGGCGAGCGCCCCCAGCGGCAGAGCGGGCGGGCGAGGGCGAGTGCGAGCGGCAGCGAAGAGAGCGTGGACCAGTGGTGGTGCAGGCGAGCGGCGATGTGAGGCTAGCAGCGGATGCAATGGGGGAGGCGACGGCGAGGTAAGCGAGATGGGCGGCAGCGAGGAGAGGAGAGGAGAAACTAGGCGTTGTTGATTTCCTCGACGGAGAAGGATATGAATCAGCCTGTATGTGGGCCTCTACAGCGGCGCGTACGTTGGACGCAACCTATGGATGAAACTAATACCTTGCTTCCTGATCGATTTCGTGCACGGTTACTTACGTGTGGGTTGCACACGTCTCGGGCCGTCAATTGGGGCGTGGTCCGGTCCCTGCTGCTGCACGCCAGGCCTGCCCCTGCCCCGGTCGGTCGGCCGGCACGCAGAATGAAAGAAAGAATGCGAGTCCAATTGCATGACAACGCAAGAACAAAAGATTCCAGGGAAACGGCCCAGCAAGCAAGGCAGCAAGGAGCCACATGCAGAATAAATCAAAGGGGTATATGCCTCTTGAATTGCCAGCGGCAGCAAATTCTTGCTCAACTGCAAGTGCAGGGAGGGCCGGTGGTTTTCAAGTTGGGAGACAAAATTAGCAGTAGCAGAGTGTATCTGCAGCTACGCATTCCTCGTGGCCATGCCGGCCACGATCTGTTTGTCCACGAGCGACGAAAACTAGCAAACGGTTGGGATGAATCTGCCGGTGGCAAGGGTACGTGTCCCGATCCATGAATCATGCATGTTCGTATACGTTGGCGTCTACACTTGGGTCGTCGGTCCCTGCTGATCGTCGTTTGTGCAATGCCTTCAATAGTTCAATTGCATCGTCGGAAATTGGAACCACGCACAACTACATGTACGGCGTGCCACTGCCAAATCATAAGTGGCTCTTCGTAAGGGATTATCGCAGATAGCTAGCAGATCGACAAAGCACATGCAATCAGAGATGGAAAGTCATTCGCCGGAAACGCACATGCATGCCGGGGCCGTCCGTGCTGGTGGGCCCCTCCTGCCCGGAGCGGCGCGCGCAGCGTATACGTATTACGTATTCAAAGCCTGCAGCGGCTTGGGCGATTTGTCAGCTGGAGGGAGTGTGAGTAGTTTTTGGCGCGAGATCCGAGAGATAAAAGATACTGTATCCTGCATTCCTGCGCTGCGCCTGCGCATACGTTTTCACAAGACAGCGATGGTAGTAACCACAAAACCAAGCATCGAGTGTTATCCAATCATGAGTTATTTTGAATTTGGACGTATTCTGGTGAAATTTCTGAATTATGACTATATATGATGGATACAGTTTATGAAAGGTCGCCGGCCGGATCAATATTCAATATAATGCAGCCACTCCAAGAAAACACACGAAATTTCTGCGAAATATCACGGAAAGTCGGAAATTGGCGTATGGGCTCTTGTGCTCAAAAGGATAAACAACATGGCATGGGCTCTGAGATCATCGCCACGAACCAGTAGCAGACTTTTCTTTTTGCTGAACCAGTAGTTAAATTTTATCAAAATGAAGAAAGTTTACTCCAATCACGTGTCGCATTATCCCGTTTCTCCCTCTTGAACAAAAAAAAAGGGCATGATCTTGGGACTGGAATCCGTAAGTACGTTTCTTCATATGGGCAAGAGAACCGACTCGAAATGTCGTTATATGACCACGACAGACCATATGCTTATCCTGAAATGTCGTTATATGACCACGACAGACCGCTCCTCTTGGCCGTGCACGCGGCGCCGGAGGCCCGGCGGCGAGCGGCCAGCCGGGAGGGGACAGACCAGCCACGGGGCCAGGTCCATGCATGCCAGTTGGCGTAGTTTTATTTGGCGCGAGATCCGAGATAACTTCACCGGGAAACTGTATCGTGCATTCCACTGCTGCGCATATATATACAGGTAGCAGTCATGATGTTACCATAAAGAGATCAGACAGTGTGGTCGTAATTAGAAGTATGATAATATAGAATACGCTAGCGGCGTGGTTAATTATTATTCTATAAATAAACTACAAAACCAAACACTGAGTTATTTTAACGTATGGTGGTGAATTCTTCTGAATTGTGTAGGAGTACGTATGATGCTTACAGATTCAGATTGTGAAAGGCCGCCAGCCGGATGAATAATGCAGTCATCAGACTCATCACCACACCTTTCCTTTTCCTTCTCTTTTTTTTTTGTCACAATCGTCAGCACTAAAAGAATTTAAACAGGTAAGCTAGGTCATGTTACGCACTTACACTCAACATACGTGGACATTGTCAGATAACAATGACTTGTTTTTTTTCTATCGTCAGCAACAGAATGAAATCGATAGATATATGGTTACAGTCTTACAGAACAGGGACGGCTAAGAGCATATATACTAGATGGGACGTGGAAGCAAAACCAATTAAGCAGGTAAACTAGCAGGGACATGGTGATAGTGACACTCAACGCATTGAAACTACTCCAACTGAAATAGCATAGTATGAAACAATGTCAGATGATGCTGACATTGTTCTCATCACGGCCTCGTGGGTGGCTCGCGCCAACTGCAAGTGAGCAAGAGTAATAGTACTTGAGCTGTTAAGGCTTTGTCATCAGTGATCAAAACACATACAGTAGTGGAGTACCTAAACAATAATAGTGCTAGCTCTAACCAATCGATCATGGAGTGACCTAAGTATATCAGGGAAGCATAAAATTAAATTCGTTGGGTATTCTTCAGAACTAGTTGCTCTCTGGGAAACAGAGAAGATGATGAATTTTGTTGGTTGGAACATGTTACTAAATCGCGTACTATATGTATGAACGAACTACTATATGTATATATGTACTTTAAAAAAAGAACGTGTGATCCCAGTATCCAGTTGTATATGTATCGTGTTGGCGTACGCACGGCGGCACCCCTACAAGGTGCAGTGAGCTGTAAGTCGTTGCCGCTGTCTGCTAACAGGCCACCTACTAGTAGCTAAGCAGCAGAAATTATCAGCCAAAAAGGTATATGTACGTATAAAGCTACAGTAGCTAGCTAACTGTAGATGGAAGGGAGGAAACCTCGTCGCAGATTCATGCACACGTGCGCCATAGCTGGCTAGCTACCCTAACCTAAGGGGGTATTTAGATTGAGAAAGATTATTCGGAAAAACACTGTATACCCAAAATAGATAAATAGTGTTATATGATTGGGAGTGATGAGATAAATAGAGAAAAATTAGATAAATAATGTTTTTTGGGAGAGAGTTGGTGAAACTAAACTCTCTCATAACAGATACCGCTACAAGTCAACACATAATCGATTTGGATGGATATTAATTGTCAGCTAGGTAGGCAAATTATGAACTTGGCGTACGTGGACAAATATACTGTACTTTGTAATGCTCCAGGTTACATCTGTTGGCTTACCAACTTGAATCGCTTCGCTGCCTTAATTTGGTATTCGTACTCGTCGATCTGGAAGTATACAAATAATTGAAATACTGCCTGTCGCGTCCTGATCGATCCATCTGTGCAGTGCAGACATGCTGGAATTAAGCAGAGAGAATTAAGGAAGAACAATCAATCACCCTCCTCAAACCATCACGTCTCGATGATTCAGATCCGCAAGTACACACCATATATACACAGGTCAGGTCATGCAGCATGTGCATGGTGCAAAGACATCTACCAATCTCGAACTGGAATCGATGATCGATGCGAGTGGATCGGGCTCAACTGCAGGGTGGTCTTCAAGTTGGGCGACATGTACAAGTGGAGTGCTTTGTTTCTGTCCATCGTGGTCGTGGGTTTGAGTAGAGAATAATGTCGCGCGTACAGCCTAGCGTGCTGCTGCTAGCTAGCTCGATGTGTGGACAACAGGACAAGTGAAAGATTCTCGCCATCGGATTACATTCTACCTAGTGGATTTTGTTAAAGCCACTGACCGATGCACGTACGACCACACGATTAATCCAGCATGTTTAGGATACTACTCTAACTGAGTAATCGATTAGTACAAACTCTGGCCCCATTAATTTCAATGCAAAATAATACCTGTGGTTGAGCCTCCAGTTAATTCGGTGATTCGCTAGGTCTCGATAGGTTGATGTAGAAAATACGGTTTAAACAATCATCATTATTAGGGAATTCGCTGGATCGATCATATATACTCCTACCATACTTGATCAGTTGGTACGTGTAAACAGTGAGCATAAACTGCTAGTAGTAGTAAACGTGGTGTGGATTGTGTTAATTACGTGACGCGTGTTGCGGAATGACGGGAATTAACACACAGTGACTAGTTAATACTACGTGGCGCAAGATGCACATCACGTACGTGATTACGTTCGCTGAAGCCAACAAGGGCGGGTCGGTCTCGTATATGTGGATGTGGCACGCCACGTTGCTTCGCTTACGCTGGTAGACCGGCCGGCCGGCCGGCCGCCACCAAATTAATAGATTAGCCCGACGGAGGTGGCAGTTAAAAAGGGACGGTCGGGCGGTGCGGTCGGAGTCGGACACAAGAGTATGCATGCATTGCATGGCTGCCGAACCGACGGATAGGGAGACCGGCAGGATCGGAGGCGTCCACGTCACGCGCCACCTGCTGCCGTCGCGTGCATATTCCGGGAAGAATGAATGAACTGGCCTGCCGGCGCAAGGCCTCTGGAGGGAGGTTGCTTCCCTGCCAACACATATATACTTGATAGATGTACGTAGCCCTGTTCATCGGTTCGTCAAAACCGGCTGCCAGCCCGGACCAAACCAGCGATGGAACCGGCGTTCGATGCATCCCGGGTTTCACCGGTTTGCGGGTCCCATCCAAGAGAAACTGAACAGGTTTATTGGTTCGTGGGTTCAACCCGGCAAAACCGTTGGACCCATCTAGAGGAACGAGTACACGGGGAAAAAAATCTATGGACTCCATCCTGGTGCTATCCACCAGCGGCCTCGAGGTAGAGGCCGCGCTCTCGTGCTGTCCGCCGGCCGCCTCCAGGTAGAGGCCGTGCTGGCAGCCGAGGGAGCGCACGGGCTGCCGCCGGCCATCCTCGGCTTGCGTGCACCACAACTTGCCTCGCTTGTCCATCCACGCCGCGAGCAAATCGTCGGACCAGAGCATCGCCGACGAGTAGTCTGAGCGCCGATTCGCCGCATCCTGAAACCGCCGGACCAAACGGCCACCGCTACGAGCATCACCGAACCAAGCTGCGCCGATTCCGTGGACCATCCTCGTCAATCCTGCATGAGAACGCCATCGCCGCGGGAAGCCAGAGCCGCCAGCCGTCTTCTACAAGCCCGACCACCCAGCCTGCCTCCGTTGCCGTGATGCTCCAAGCAGTACCCCCTCGCACTGCTCCCTCGTTTCCCTACCCAAATATGTTCTCGAATCACCTGAGAATTTGGCCACCAGTACCGCCCATCGGTCTTGAGAGGAGCTCCCGAGCTGACTGCCATTCTCGCAGCTCTCCGATTCCGGCCATCGCTCCTCTTGTTTTCCTACCTCACCTGAGCCATAGCCGCCGAGCGCCTTTGATTAGGCCAGCCGGACCGCCAGACCCTGTCTTCACCAAACCAACGTCAACCCGTCAAACCAGCCAACCCAACCCAGCCCGTCGGACTTTTGAAGCCGACAGCAACCCGACCAGACCGCCCTGGACCAGCAAATTTCTTTTGGTTTGGTTTGGAAATAAACCAGAAACCTAATAACCCGGACCATGAACAGGGCTAGATATACGTATGCAGTCGTAGTACGTGTACAGGTCTCAGATCACATGAGTATATACGTACACCACTAGTAGTCACCAACTAACGGACTCATGTATGCTAGCCTACCATGTTACTCTTGAGACAGCAGTACATGCTAATAATTCCAAGCTTTGATTTGTGCAACTAGTAAACGTACATGTATCATGTATAATATGTGGATCAACCAAACAAGCTAAGGCACCGATGCTTAATTCCGTAAGCTGCCCAACCAAAGCATGCAGGTTATAGATGTAAAAAAGCCCGCAGCCCGGTAGACCGCTCAGAAGCACGGATTTTTGGCCCAGCCCAAGCCCGGCCCGGCCCGGTCTTTTGCGGGTCCGGGCTAGCCCGGCACGTTACCTAATGCCGGGCCTGGGCCGTCACCTCGGCCTGCAGGCCAGCCCGGCCCGGCCCGCTCGAAAGAGGATGGGCCGGTCACGGCCCGGTGTCTCCTCCATCCGGGGCTTCTATCCATCTTCAACATTTTGATTTTGCTAACTCAACAACGTACGGGCCTTATCGTTGTCCCCGGCCCTTACAAAAGCTGCGATGATTGATGATAGATCCTCCTCCGGATCCTGAGTGATCCACCTTTATGCAGCAAGCCTTGAAAGGGAACAGCCGGTGAGGCGGTGACTACCGCCATCACATACCAATAGCTCTTTTTCTCTTTGTTCCTTTTTTTTATCTTTCAATATTTGCTTGGAAAAATAGAGAACCGTCCATTCCCAAAAATCCAATGGTGGTAAAATGGAAGGTACCGGAAGGTACCCAAAGAAAGATACCTGGAGGTACTAACTAAATGTATTTTTTTACTAAAATAAATATTTAGCTAAATATTCAGCTAAATCAATGGCTAGCATTAATCAGCAACAAAAGTACCCCGTGGTACCTTCGCTTCCAGGCATTGTAAAATTCCTCCTATTTTAAACCATCCAACTAGTTCGATTTCGATCAACCAGCTCTAAAACCGGGTACTTCTTCCATCGTAGCTGGAAGCCCGGAACTAGCAATCAAACTCTGACTGTCCATCAACCGCAGGGGGGTTCGTTTATTACTAAGTTGTTGGGCGACAGCATCGGAGTAGGATAAGCAAATCATGCATGTTGTTGTCATGTACATAGCCGACGACGATATGCATGTTCAAAACATGAATGAATAAACTAGCTCCATCACGCTGGCTCATTGTGCGTCCGTGTCGTAGCTATAGGTACCAATAGCTCTGCGAACATTTCAGGCTGGCTTGTTCAGTTCGTTCGTTGATGCCCGGCCGGCAGGTAGGATGGCACGATGCCCATAGGACAGGGACACCACAGCAGTAGCGTCACGCCCGAACGCAGCTGCTGTGCCCACTGGCGTTGCGTGACTGGACTCTCATGCATCACGTACTCCGATCCTTCCGTACCACCCTCAGGCCACAGCAGTACTTTTTTTTTTTGTTAATCCTTGGATATGATCATCTGTACGTTGGCCCAATTAATCATCATCATGCATGATGCGCGGCGCGAACACTGAATAATCCATGTTCATCCGAAGCTTGTACGGGTAGACCGATGATCATCGAGGCTACCAAAGATTGCAAGGAATCGATGCTTCCGTAGCTGTCCAGCCAATAGTAATGTGCTAGCCTTTTTTTGCCCTTTCCCTTTACAAAAGGAAAGGTTGCTGGTTCTTGATCTCGGACCAAATTATTTTAACCCAAATGATTATATATATAGCTTCCCGTACCTCCAAAAAAGCAGCGGTGGACACCACCATCAGACTGATCTCCAAACATTCCCATGACCTTTCACTTTAAGCATCGGTCGATCTTCGAGAGAATCATATAAAACATCTATCGCGTCCGTCGCCCGATGGCAGCCATGGAGAGAACGCATGATAAATTGCGTTGGAACAAATAAAGATGCACCGGTAGGATAGGTTGGTGCTGCAGCGCGTGACAGTGCATGTCACAGAGATATTCGATCATGGATAATACTTTACTGTCAATTGTTACTCGTTGGCATTATGATTGGCGGATGGATAAAACTGTCAATTGTTAGCATTAGTTTATACATATTTTTGCCAACACATGTTCCTCGTGCCTGTTCTGTACACTTTAGCACAAAATCAGTGCACAGATGTGTGCTTATTATTACTATGATGGCGACAGATCACCTTGTGATCGACCTGCCTGCACTAGATCAGATTATATCAAAAGAAAAGGAATCACGCTACTACTTGTTTTCATACGGCTTAATGTATCTCTACACTATAGTATAAAAAATAAGTAGAATTAAAAGCTTACGCAAATCGGATCCATCGTGTCCTTATGTTGGACGCACCTATAAAGGCTAACGAATGTAGGAGGGGATATAGTACGAATTGAAGAGTGTTTATGCTAAATACTTAATTGTTTTCTCACTTCTCTTATTTCTTACTCACCGACTACCCTACTAGTTATTCCAAAAGAAGAGAACAAGAATGTACCTCTCCCTAAATCCTCTGTTTCGAACTCTGCTTTAGATCAAGCCCTTTTTTCCCTTACGAAGATCAGTACTTTTGTTCAGATATTGGTTAGAGCAGCAATGTCTTCTTACTGTCCGAGACTGAGTGATGAGATACTACGCTTGTGTACTGCTACAGTGCTGCACACGTACGAGGCTGATCTGATCGGGGGAACGGATCTAGCGTCATATCATCTCGCGTGACGCGAATATTGATCTGCACACGTAAGATAATGGTAAGTACATTATGGAATCAAACAAGCTAGGGATCGATGCTGTCCGTAGCCTCACAACTCAGGGTGTGTTTAGATTAGAGAAAGATTCTCCAAAAAAATACACTGTTCATCGGAAAAACACTATAGATGAATAGTGTTCTGTGAGTAGAAGGGATGGAATGAATAGAGAAAAGTTAGATGAATAGTGTATTTTTGAGGAATCTTTGGGGAACTAAACGGGGCCTCAAGCGAGAGCCTTTACAAAAAAAGCAACGATGGAGATCCAAATGGCCACTTTATTCTCTGCTCCTCATCCCTACCTCCAAAGAGGTGCCAGTGGCCCCACCACCAAAAAGACATCCTCGTGAACCTCCACTTCAGACAAGAAAGATAGATCGATCGATCACCAAAAAGAAATGCTTGTGCTTGCTAGTTCCTCAGAATGTTCATCCACGAGCACTGAGCGCACCCAATGCTATGCATCGCAACTTGTTGTTTGGTGGTGGTGGTCTCGATCGATCTGTTTCCTATCCTCTTATTTTGTGAAATGCTGCAGCACATGCAAGTGGTGACATGATGACATGGATGCATGGCAACGAGTCGGATACAAACATGGAGGCCAGTGATCAGTCCTGATCATGGAGCTACGAAGCATGAGCGTCAGCAGTGGTATAAATGAAAAGAGAAAACATACGAGTTTTGCTCCGGTGGTCCTTCTAATAAGTTTGCACGAATCTTAAAGCATCATCTAGGTAATTAATTAATTGCTTCCTAATCATTTAATGCCTGGGTCTCCTATGGACCCGGTCAGGTCCAAACCCAAACGGTGCCCAGCCCGAGCCCATGAGAGATTTCGTTCGATTGTTCCTGGTAGATCTCTCGATCCGCATTCGAACGACGTCGCCTCCTCGCGAAACGAAGGGCCGGACGGCAATGCTCCACGGCAGCGATGCACCGAGACCCTGGTAGACATAGTAGTTCTCTACCCTTGATCCGTCCTCCCTATTTTTCCATTCTGCTCGAGGGCAAGCCCCATCTCGCCGCGCTCCCCGAAGAAGTCCTGAAACTGTGAGAGCTGCCTGGCACCTCGTTGGGAAGAAAGGCAAAGCCAGCGTCCGCTGACGTGAGGGTTCCACCATCGTCCGATCGTGTGCTTGGTCTCTGTGAACTGAGGAGAAACGAGGACGGAGTTCGAAACCGACATCGTAGTCGACTCGTCGCAAACTTGCAATGGATTGGATAAGACTGAAAAAGAAAATGTGGACCGGGACATGGCTGCAGTTGGGCTGGGGTAGGCGGGCCCAAAAATTACCCATGATGAATTTAATTATCTGATTGCTTTATGATTCGTGCTGTTTTTATAGAAGGGACCATTGGAGCAAAACTCAAAACATAAAGACACTGAATTTTAGGGTACTTGCATAAACAGAGTAGGTAGGTTTGGCAGTGCACGCAGCGCCAAACAGAGTATTCTTAGAACAGAGTGTTATTGAAAAAAAATACGTATTTTGGGGGACACTCAAGCCTCGTGCCTGTATTGTTGACATAAAAAACACGCACGCAATGGAATATACATATGTGAATTCGTTATCCTGATGGCTACAGCCTACCAGTGTTGAGCGAAAAAAGATGGACCTGACCTGCCACCACTGCCGATTATCAAACCATTAAGCTTTAGTTCCTCCGTCTCATCAACTAATTTCCTGATTAGTTTGTGGTTACTGTACTTCATCATATAGTAGGTCTTAGTTACATTTCCTTTGCCAGCCCCACTTGCCATTTCCATCCTCGTAAAATTTTGTTTTAACTACAGGAAACTACTAAACATTGATCTCGTGATATATATGAGTGATGACAGATCACGAGATCAAATCCTCAGAGATCTTGTTACCATTTGCTAATGTGATCTTCGTTTCGTGGCTTCACCGACGCCGCGTGTCCACGTCAACGGCCGCCGTCAGCTACACTACACGCTTCTGGGCCCCGATGGATCCACCTGCGCGCCGGACGGAGGGCCACGTCGGACGGTGGTTGAGCTGTGCGCGCGCACGACGTGACACGTCGGATCCGGTAGTCCCGTGCACGGAAGATGGCCGACGATAGTACTCTATCTGCTCCAACCTGAAGAAGCGGCATCATTTATCAGGGCAGGCAGGGCCCACTGGGATGACGTGCACGCTGACGCTGCTCCCGGGACTTTTGTTTTTGTTTTTTTTTTGGTTTGTGTCTCGTGAGAAACGGAATTGACCTCAGCATGAAAGAGAAGAAAGCTATAAACCGGCTGCAACAATAGCTAGCGAGGTCAAAAATAAAATCCCACTTCATGTGGACGTGGTAATCGTCGGCTTCCACCAGCTGGTCGGCCCACTGGCATGCCACGTAATGTTCATGTTAACGTGGCGTGCACAAGATATATTGATTTACAGTTGCATTCTGGCACTAAAAAATCGGAGAAATTGAAGACAGATGATGATGGGACGAGGCTAAGGGCATCGTGCCTCATCTTGAGGTGCTCAACAGTGTGGGATCATGCTTGAGGGCATCTTTGCATGTGACCACCAGTCCACTACCACCTCCGATCCTCTCTATTCCTCTCCATGCTATGGTAGGTTCATCCGGGTGATTACCATTTCACCAGTTTATTACTACAACTTAGCATCAGTGCGTCACCGCAAAGTACTCTGATAAAATAAATTAAAAAACTAAAAGTTAAAAAAAACTGATCCTGACTCCTGAGCAAAGCAAGGCAGCAGCCGCCCCTGCAGAGTCTGCAGCGAGACGAGAAGAGAACGCAACGAAAAAAAACCCCGCGACAAGAGGGAAGAGACGTTGGTTAATTACTTAATTGTTAATTAATTAACGACAGAGAGAGAAAAAGGAAACAGGAGGCCGCATAAAACGCAGGCTCCCGCGGATCCCCCATTCCAGTTGCAGTTCCTGTCCTGTCCTCCCCTCCCTCCCTCTCTTCTCCTCTCCTCTTTCTGTCGCGAAGCCAAGAACAAGCGAGGGGGCCAGGCACCGGCGCGCCATGAGGCTGCTGGTCCCCGACGGTGCGCGCCGCCACCGGCTGCTGCAGTGCGAGGCGCGCGTGCCACCGGCGACATCCCCGGCGCCGCCGTCTCCCGCGCCGGCGCCGTCGTCTCCCGCGCCGGCGCCGTCGCCTTCGCCGTCCGGAACGGCGGCTGGGAGGACGGTGGTGGTGGGGATCAGGCGCGACGCCGCGAGCCGGGAGCTTCTCACATGGGCGCTCGTCAAGGTCGCCAATGCCGGGGACCGCGTCGTCGCGCTCCACGTCGCCGCGCCGCACGCCGCCCAAGGTAACCACGCTCGCCCTCGCCGCCGCCGCCGTCCTTCTCCGGACTGGTTATAATCTGCGAAAAGCTGCGCGCTTTTCTTTCCCTCCCCTCCACTCCCGGATGGAAACCAGTAGTAATCCTCCGCCCAAGCGTTTCTGCGCTTGGGATTGCTTGCTCGGATTGTCGAGTCTCGTTCAATCGTTACCGAGATTGGTTCGACGAACAGAATTGGAATCTCGTTTTCTGTTCCCCGTACGACGATTGTGATGTGAAATTAATTGCTTTTATTCCTCGACATAAATTTTTTCCAGGTTTGCTGATGGGGCCGGATGACCGGAGCAGGGCCGCGGATTCGCTCGCATCGGTGCTTGCCGTCTACGACGGCTTCTGCAACCTCAAGCAGGTCCGTCCGTTCATCCCAGCGCTCATTAAAAAAAAAAAATTCTCTCAGATACATTTTTCCTCCCCTCGCCTGCACTTTCCACGAGTCATATTGCGTTCATTCGATGGCGGTCGTTCAAAGTTCAGACTTTTTCAACCGATGTGGCTTTCAAAGATGCCCCATGGATGAAATTTTTGTCCAGTATCCGTCAAATTCTGTGTTTCAATGTCTCCACCCTTGCCGTACCGCTAGAGCTGCCGCTACTTTACTGGATGACCCTGTTTTCTCACTTCCCTTTTTTCCAACACCTTCAAGTTTTGGGCACCTCTTTTTTTATATAAAAAGTTTAATTTTGACAAACACTGATCCATTTATCTTACCTACAATTCAACTTCAATTTTTTTTATTTCTAAAGGCTGCCTGAAAATTCTCATCATTCCTTGTTTTATTTACACAAAACAGATTAATTTGGAGCTGAAGGTCTGCGGAGGATCGTCTATTCGCAAAACTCTGGTCAAGGAGGCAGCTTCCTGTGGCGCAGCACATCTCATCCTCGGTGTTGCCAAGAATTCCCGGTCCTTTGGGTACTTAGTTTGACACATTGCCCACTACATATTGCCATTTTAGTCCAAATCTATTCATTGTCTCATACAAGTACTGTTTCCCCCCTTGAAACATTTAGATCCTCATCCACATCAGTTGCCAAGTACTGCTCAAAGAGAGTTCCGGCAGCCTGCTCGGTTCTTGCAGTGAACAATGGCAAAGTTGTTTACCATAAAGATGGGGGCCATACAATGCAACATGAACTGTACCAAAGCACCGGCACAAGTATGTCAGCTGAACAGTTTCATTTGCATTTGTTCATTTTTTTTGGTTCCAGAACTGCTATGAATTTTGGTATGCTCACTTGCGGATTTTGTAAATGCAGTTCCTGAGACACCAAGAAGGAGCTACCGGAAGCTCTTGTCATCCATGATAGGGGAGAAACTTTGGGATGAACATGGAAAGGACAACAGGTGTATTTCTCGTGCCGTCACCATGCCAATGAGGTCTCCCGTGCGGCCAAAAGAAGTTTCACTAACATTGGTCCCAGTGAAGGGATTCCGCCATGAATCGCCACAAGTAGCAACTGGCTGGCCCCTCTTGAGGAAGAAGTTCTTGCCAGACCGGAAAGCTTCCCTGCCTGACAAGTCAAAGATGTCTGTGGTGCAGTGGGCGATGCGGCTACCAAGTAGGTATTCAGAAGTTTCTCCAGTCCATTCGGAATACAACAGAACAACAGGACCAGACTCCACGAGTGTCAGTCATATTCTTCGTGATCGGGTGGTTGTCCCCGTGAGGAGCAACTCAGGGAAGTCTTCTGTAGTAATCGAAGAATTGGACAAGGAAACTCCAGAGGAGCTGACCTTACTCAAAGAGAAATTCTCATCCATTTATTCTTCCTTCAGTTACAGTGACCTTGCAAAGATCACCTCTGATTTCTCAGAAGGTAAATATGTCTGATTTGTCTCTGTTATAATGCCTACTTGTATCTCTGTTACGTTCGACTTCAGTATGCATGTGGTGCTAACCGACAGGATTGGTCATTATGTGCAGAGTGTGTAGTTGGACAAGGTGGCACTAGTCAAGTTTACAGAGGCTGTTTGGCAAATGGCAGGGAACTAGCAGTGAAGATCCTGAAGTATTCTGATGAGGTAGTGAATGAGTTTGTCTCAGAGATTGAGATTGTCAGCTCTCTTAGCCACAAAAATGTCATATCCCTCATTGGTTTCTGCTTCAAGAATGATGACCTTTTGTTAGTGTACGAGTACCTGCAAAGGGGCAGCCTGGAAGAAATCCTGCATGGTGCGTTTAACAGATTCACTATCTGCTAGCTTTCCGCCTTTTTTTTACCATGTAAAAAAGACCTAACATTATCATTGTGCAGGCGAAAAAGAGTGCAAGAAGATATTTGGTTGGACTGAAAGGTTCAGCGTGGCTGTGGGAGTTGCTCATGCTTTGGATTATCTCCATGGTAATGGCAACAGTCGTCCAGTGATTCATAGGGATGTCAAGTCATCGAACATCCTCATCTCAGAGTGCTTTGAGCCAAAGGTAGTATTTTTCTGCCAGGCAGCACAGAATACCTCAGTCATTGTGCAGTTTAAAAATCAAGTGAACTCAAACTTTCAATACATTTGTGATACAGTTATCAGACTTTGGTCTCGCGGTCTGGGCAGCTGATGTTACATCTCAGATGACATGCAACGACGTTGCAGGAACTTTCGGGTTTGTTATCCAAGTGATTGTTTGATTGTTTTGACACCTCTTGCAATTATTGACTTACTGACATAGAGATACTTTGACAGATACTTAGCTCCTGAATACTTCATGCATGGCAAGGTGAACAACAAAATTGATGTGTATGCTTTTGGCGTCGTCCTTCTTGAGCTCATCTCAGGCAGGAAACCACTTGGCAATGGTTCTCCGAAAGGGCAGGAGAGTCTAGTGATGTGGGTAGGTTGGCTTTTCTTTCTACCAACTGCTATTATGTGCCAATTTCATGTCTGTTTATGAGGAAATTGGTCTTTTCTTTAGTTTGAACAACTAATTAGTTGCTCTTCTTTTTGTGCAGGCAAATTCCATCATCCAGGGAGGAAAGCTCACACAACTTGTAGATCCCAACCTACCTACTGAAGGCCATACAGATGAAGTTGAGAGGATGACCCTTGCTGCTTCCCTCTGCATCAGACAAGCACCTCAGAACCGCCCTCAAATTGATGTTGTAAGTTTTGCCCCTCTTCTTGATGCATGTTCCACGCAAGTGTTCATGTTGTTTGTCATTTCCTTACAACCACCTGGATGTAAACATCAGGTTCTGAAGCTGTTCGAAGGTGACAATGATATCCTCAAGTGGGCGCGATCACAAGTCGGATTGTCATACGAGGTTGACAGTGATGAATGTGTGATGACACCACCAGCAGCAGGGAGGAACGCCAACATCCAGTCCTACATCAACCTCGCATTCGATGTGGATGATGACTCCGCCTCTGTCAGCAGCACTGATTTTATCGCAGCCAACACCTCATTGGAAGAGTATTTGAAGGGAAGGTGGAGTCGGTCATCGAGCTTTGACTGACCATCCATGGCATAGCTAACCCTTTGTTAGTGTATAGATCTTTTTTTTATATTTAAGTTACATTTTTGCGCCTTGGATGAGAGTCGGCACATGCAATGCCCTCCACCAGGAATCCCCTTTGATTATGTATGCCTTAGTTCTTTCTTTTTCCTCTTCTTTTTCATGTGGGGGTCTTTTTGTCCTCTGAAGGGACCCCTTTTTTACTGTCTGAAGAGACTGTCATATATAGGTATTCTCCTCCAAAGGGATGAGAAATAAAGTAGGAGGCATATGAAATTGTGGGTTTCTTACCACACCGGAATGAATAATCTTTGTTCTGTATAATAGAACTCATAGTTCAGGGTTATTAGTGGTTAAATAAAAGAAATTATTTTTGTGCCTGCAGTGTACCCAGATCTTCCACTAAACATTTTTCAGCTGCGTCCAGTGCCCTAAGAAAATTCATCAAATGCCCCTAGATGATTCAATAAAATTCAGTATCTGTAGGAATTATCCTTGTAAGATGCTACAACAATACAATATATACGCAATCAATAAGCTGCAGGACATGTCGGTGCATGTCCAAGCATTATACAACCACTGTCGGTTTCACCGGTAATTGTCAACAGCATCATGACAACGAACGATCCGGGTTGAACAGATTCATTGAAAAGACACTGAAAACCATAGCAAGGATAATCATCATATCAGAAAAGCCCAGTTGGGGCATGTTACATCACATGGGGCATGCACATGGTGACATGGACAAGCCACCCCCTAGAGACACTGAAAGGGATCTTGAAAAGTATTTCGCGCGTGCATGACAACATGAGCAAACCGACATGTAGCTGATGGTGGTGAAATTGTGGACAAGAAATTGTAAGAATTAACACTTGCACATGGATAATAAATAATAACCTAAGCACGTTGCAAGGTCTTTACGGAAAGGTGTAAGGACGAGCCAAATCTTGCAGGTCAGGTCTTTCGGGATGCAGCGAGGGCAGCGAACTCTTTCGCCTGCAAAGTTAACTGCGGCAACATGCATAGTATAAACACCGATAAAAAACTAAAGGTATCCATCAACATGGATTACCATAGCAATTTACAATGGCTAGCATGAAGCCTTCCAATCTTGCAAATTATCGACCACAAGAACGTAGAGCTTATCCCTTAGGGGGAAGAGAGTATATATAATCACGAGAATACGACATCAAGGGTAAGAATGATTATCTATTAGTACGCCAACGGCACTTCCGGTTGTTCATGAATTGTTACATAGCAAGCAGAACTAGGTAAATCCCTGGTTTAATTGAAGTTATTGATGACCCTCCAATTACACTCATCAGCAGACAGCAAGGAATAGGGATAACAGGATTTTGTTTGTCCAGACATGTACTAAACAGCATAACCCTCTTGTGAAGGGCACTAGGTGCAACGGAACTGCATTCCAGCATGCCAGATTAGCTTAACTGGCAGGTTCGCTGGTCTTCTCCAGTGCTGTCAACGAATGAGTGTTAGTGACATGCCATGCCGGTGAAAGAGAAAATGAAAGAGAAAACAGATCTTATGTGAAGACTGCCACAAGACAGAACTGAACAGTTCGACTTACTGTTGTAGTTGAGGAGCTTCTCGATGAGGTCTACATGGGTCATCAGCATTCGCCGACAGCAGTAGCGGACTAAGCCTAAAGCATCAAGAGCGTCCCTAAAAACAGATGGAGACAAAAAAAAAGTGTTTAATTGGTATCAGCAGATGATTTTTCCATTTGTATGGAATACAATGTCTTAAAAGTAAAGTAAACTTCTTACAACCCATCCATCCTCCTCCCTTAGATTGTACTCAGGAAGACCACATAAAAACAGGTTCTATTATTCGTGAGAACTAAATTGCAACAGGTAACTAAACATAATGATTCATACCAACCAATTCAATTCAAGACAGTCTGTAATTAACTAAACAACAAGGAACTGTATACGGCAAAGCAACATTGCCAAACAAAACGCCATTCAAGATAAAATAGCACATCCATAGAGTGATATCAGTGTGGATTGTATAAGTAATTGCAAAGTTTGTAGAGTATACAAAAAATAAAAAAATGGGCAACTTCATGTTAACTGACAGTCTGACACCAAACTTAGCTTTGTGCCTAAAAAGGGTGTTTGGATGTTAAAAACAGAAATCAATTTTTCGGGTACAAGACATCATAGCCTCAGATTATACATACTGGTGAAAAAAGGTTCAGAATATGCTGACTCATGGCCTTGCTAACAAAGAAAGAAAACGGAAAACCATGATCTGAAATGGCTTTGTCTCGACTCTCGTGCAATTGAAGGTCACCTCAAGTGTTATCTTTAGTATAGGCTTAGTGTCTACAACTTCCAAAATTTCTTTAAATCTAAGACATGCTATATAGACTGAATTTCCTGGTCACATCTGTACTAAATCCAAATCCTAATGGATCGAATTAGGTGGTGATTCCAGAGTTTGACAGATTCTGTTTTAGCTTGCTAGCAAAAAAAATCTACTTTTCGAGGATCTTAACAACATTCAGATCTAGATTACTTGTACCCAGATGGAACAGATAAAGAATAAGTAACTAGTGGCTACTATGAAATGCTAGTCAAAGTTAAGTGCCATGGGCCCACAATGACTTCGATGTTAATACAGATTTCAAGCCAACAAATGTTCCAACTCACATCAGTAACTACATGTCCTGAATCCGAATAAGTCACCCTATTTATTTATCCTGAACTGAAACCATCACCTGCATATTGTACTGAAACCATCTGTCTAAAACATTCTTCTACAATTAATTCCCTTGTTAATTAACAAACATCCAGAAAACAGAAGAACATGCCCTTCTTATACTGCAAAAGTTCCAGACAAAGTCACACAAATGGAGCATGTGGATCACGAAGCTACAGAAGCAGGCTCCGTGACACATTGCTACCATATGCAAGCATCAGGTTCCTCTGTCAAATCACTCAGGATGCAAAATTCTGCTCACAGCACACGCATCTCAGAAAATGTTTTTTTCGTCTTTCCTATTCATCCCTCACAGAACACGCTTTCAAAAAAAAAAGTCCTTTGTTCCCCTTAAAAACTAAACACAGCCGAGCCTAACGCGCCAAACTTTGCATGTCTGGTACATATTCTTCACAGTACGGCCAATGGACAAACTAACCGAATCCAATCCATGAGGAATGATTTAATACCTACAAACTGAGAGCATGTGTCTATTTTTAAATGAGAGCATATATCGAACAAACACCATATACAACCTAATCGCCCTCACATGCCATCGCTTCACAATCACAATCCCAAACACAAACATCCAACGGGAAAATCGATTCTTAGGTACGGTAACAACGGGTTGGGTAAAATTGAGCCTACCCCTCGTTGTAGTCGGACTGGATGAGCTCGAGGTATAGATCCCACTTGTCCCCGATCACCTGCGCCCATCAACAACAGGAGAAAAAAAAAAATTAGGCCCGACTGGGAAGCACTAAACCCTAGGCGCACGGAAAATCGAATCCCTGGGCCCTCGCCCCTGCACGGAGGAGGGGACCAGGTAGGTGAGACCTTAGAAAGGGTAGGGGGAAGCGGGGAGAGAGACCTTGCCGCAGGTGAAGCAGCGCACTGGGATGATCATCTTCGCCGCCGCCGCCGCCGCCGGCGGCGGATTGCCGAAGGATGGGCTCGCCGGTTGTGGGTTGGGGAGGGGTTTTGCGAGGTTTTCTTCCTTCTTTTCATTTTCTCTATCTCTATATATACAGAGTGCTTTCAATGTTTTCTTTATGGAGTTTGTTTTTGTTTTCTTATTTTTTTTGGAAAAAGTCGGTGAAGCCTTGAGCCTTGAGGGTGGTAACGTTACGCTTAGGTACCTGATGATAATTAAATTCGTTAAAAACAATTTGCAACTAAATGAATTCCTTCGCATTGCTTTATTTTATTAGTTATAGGGTATTCATGTTCACATTTTGAAACAAATTATGTTCACACAATTTGCATTTTTTCCCCATCGTTTTGGATTTTAAGCAATATTCTTGTCGGTGCCTGATTTGGTCGCACCGGCACCGACGAGTGATTGCGGTGCTAACCACTCGTTTCCCCGATGGCGAAAGTGAGAGACAAAGGTTTTATCGTGGTTCCGGCCACGGGGCCGTACGTCCAGGGGTGCGATGCACCTGGTTGCGTGTTGCTCGTAGTAGGGGTTTACAAGCAAGGTGGGAGAAGGAGATGAGCTCCTAAGTCCCAGGCTATGATGTGTGGGTGCGTTCTAGAGTGTGTATGAACTCGTGTGTTTGTGTCGCTTGAGACTTGTGATCTCGTTGTATTCGAGAGACTTGTGATCTCTGCGTGTCTTGTTTGTTGTTCTTCCCGTTCTCCTCTTGTTCGCATGGGCTTCCCTTCCCCTTTTATAGACCAAGGGGAGCGGGGTGCGAGCACATGTGTTTGTCGCTAAGTGCACTGTTCGTCCATGCCGCGCACTGTGTGAGCGGGAATCGCGCCTTCCAACTCTGCTGACGACATGGCAGTGGCTGACGTGATGTCCTTCCTTCTCGTGACAGTTCACGGCGTCGAGGGTGGTGTCTTGCGTACGGGGTCCCATTCGAGCCTACGTGGCCTCCTTCGAGGTTGCCTTCGACGGTGGCAGCGTGTCCGGCGGGGGGTAAAGTCAAAGGAGTGGTTGGCACAGTGCTGCTGGCAGGGTTAGGTCTGGCGCGCAGTATGGCGCTCAGAGTCCACTGCTGCGAGTGGATTTGACCGATGTCCTATCCGAAGAGTAGGTGATGGCGTGGGGCAGTGAGCCCTGCTTTTTGACCGCGTCGTGACGACTCTGGTGAACCGCGGTGGGTTGGGCGCTGTTCCCGTCGAGGCGGGCTCGAGCTTGGATGGCAAGCTCGAGCTCGCCGACCCTCGATCGAGACGGAAAACACCCCCTCGAGGGTAGGGGTCGCAAGCTCGAGTTCACCAAACCTCGAACGAGACGGAAACCACCTGCTCGAGGGTAGGGGTCGCCCTCGAGGCCGCTGAGCCTCGAACGAGACGGAAACCCCCGCTCGAGGGTGAGGGTCGAGGCCGCCGAGCCTCGATCGAGACGGAAACCATCCGCTCGAGGGTGGTCGTTTACCTCGAGCTGGATGGGTCCGAGGACTCGTAGCGATGGCAGGCCTTTGCTGGGCTGTTGAGCTAGGTCAATGTTGCCGTGGGCCTTGATGCCAAGTAGTTTTGGGCCTAGATTGGGGTACCCCTTTTGTAGGTACCCGACAGTAGCCCCCGAGCCTTCGCAGGAATGAGGTTTTCATCCTGCGAAGGCTGGAGTTCGTCGAGGCTTTCGAGGCCTTTATCTCTTCGTGGGTTCCGAGAATCCGTGGGGGCGCGCTAGCGCACCCGCGGGTGTAGCCCCCGAGGCCTTGGGAGGGTGGTTGACACTCTCCCAAGGTCTCAACCTGATGTGCAGAGCATTTACTGCTTCCTCAGGTGTGGGTTCGTCCACCGCGCCTGAGGTAGGGGGGATTTCGAGCTTTCTTCGTGCCTCGCGCTCCCTGTTCGAGGGTGTTGAGGAGGAGGCGACCCGTGCTTCCCTCGGTGGGATCGAGCCACGGATGCCTGGTTGAGCTGGTAGCGGGTGGTTCGAGTGGACGTCCATGCCCCGTTCGATAAGGGTAGGCTCGTGGTCACAGGACACGTCCATAAAAGCCTTCCGCGAAAGTATGCTAGACAGGACTCGACCTCGTTCGATAGAGGTCGAGGGCTCGATGCTCCCCCTCGAGGGGTCCCTCGATCTAGGCACTTTGCCTGGCCTCGAGCATAATCGGTTGGTTTCCTCGAGCGTTCGAGCTTCGAGGGTACCGTTGATTATCCCTGACTCGGTTGATCTGGGGCCCTTGTCGAAACCCTTCGAAGGCCCAAGGTTCGAACCCCTGATCAGTAGAACGATGACTTCCTCCCTTCGAGGGGGAAGCCTTGAGCGTTCTCTCCACGTGTTCCGCTCCGCGCGGGGTAATGGTGGTAGACGTGGGAGTCGTGGCCGATGTGTGGAGGAACACGGTCGTGTGGGTTTGTCCACAGCACTAGGAGCCCCCGAGCCTCGTTTGGCTCGAGATGTCCCAAATTTTTATTCGTTCCTCGGGGTCCCTTTCGAGGGACGGAGGAGGAGGCGATCCATGCTTCCCACGATTGGGATCGAGCCACGGATGCCTGGGTGAGCTGATAGCGGGTAGTTCGAGCGGACGTCCATGCCCCATTCGATAGGGGTAGGCTCGTGGTCATAGGACACGCCCGTAAAAGCTTTTCGCAAAAGTATGCTAGATGGGACTCGACCTCATTCGATAGAGGTCGAGGGCTCGATGCTCCCCCTCGAGGGGTCCCTCGATCTAGGCACTTTGCCTGACCTCGAACATAATCGATTGGCTTCCTCGAGCGCTCGAGCCTCGAGGGTACCGTCGATTATCCCTGACTCGGTTGATCTGGGGCCCTTGTCGAAACCCTTCGAAGGCCCAAGGTTCGAACCCCTGATCAGTAGAACGAAGGCCGCCCTTTCAAGGGTTGGTGTGTTGAACGTACCTTCCACCTCTTCGTGCGGGGTCATGATGACCGTTAGGGCAGTTACTGCGACTTCGTGGGGGAGTGCGCGCGCCTTTTCAGGCGTGGCGTGGGCGAAGTGACCGCACGACTGCCCTGACGGCGGAAGAGCGTCCTTTCCCGGGCGAAGATGGCGGCGGCTGGGATGACCTTGATGGTTGAAGCGGACCCTGAAAGCCTCGGGACATCGAGCCCGAGTATAAATAGTAGTTTAGAGACTTGCGTTTCCTGATGTAAGAACAATTCGTTTGTTTTCATACATCCTACTTATTTTCGTTAAACATCGTTTGTATCGTTAAACGAGTTTTATTTTCATGCGACATCTCTGCGATGCACGTCGTGTCGAATGCATGCGCCTCGAAAGGAAGTCACCACTAGGATCGATCGTACGTGAATGACTTAGGCGGAGGGAAGTGAGGTGCTGCCGTAGCCTCGAGGCGTAGGCGAGCACTCGGCTCAGGCGACCCTGCCCTTGTCCGTTTCACGCCTAGTGTCTTCCCTTCGAGGGTTGCAAAGGAGCACTTGGCGATACGCTCGAGATATCACAAGAATTTCATAAAAGTATTGACTTTTTCGGGGGTTCGTCCCCATTGCGGCCCCCGAGGGAGGGATGGTCCTAGCGAGGGTAGGACCAAACCTCACTCAAGTATGAGTGGACTCGAGTCCACCTGATTCGTTCACAACTTGCGAGAGCTAAGCCGAATACTTAAACAAGAGTTTGTACAATCGAAAGTATGTACAAAAAGGGTTCGAGGGGCTGAAGCCGCTCTAGGGGCATAAGCAACTTAGCTGTTGGATGTCGCAGGCGTTCGCGAGGATTTCCGTCGGTGGTGGGTCGTCCCATGCTGAAGAACACGTCGTCGGCATCAAAGACTCTCCTCCACATGGAAGGCCTCGAGGCTCCTTGTGGCTGAGGTCCACTGCGGGGACTTCGTTCGCCGTTGTTGCCTTTCTCGCGAGGGGTTCAATGCTTCTTCCCCCTATTGCCTTGATTTTACTTCCTCGAGGGCTTCCTTGGCTTGCTGCCCTCCGCGGGCGTCTCTTCGGGGCGCTTTCCCTTCTTGCCGTTGAAGATGGCGTTCGCCGCCTCCTCCCCCGAAGCGTATTTGGAGGCTACCTCGAATAGCCGGTTCGCGTCGGGGGGAGGGTCCCTCCCCAACTTGGACACCAAGCTATAGCATGTGGTGCTCTCGAGGAAGAAGTGGATGATCTGATGGTCGGTGATGTCGGGCAGCTCGGTGCAACGCTTGGAGAAGCGCCGGATGAAGTCCCTCAGGGATTCACCGGGCTTTTGCCTGCACCCTCGAAGGTCCCACGTGTTCCCAGGGCGCACGTAGGTGCCCTGGAAATTTCCCACGAAGGTCTCGACCAGGTCGTCCCAGTCGCGGATCCGGTTCGGGGGCAGGTGCTCGAGCTATGTCCGTGCGGAATCCGCCAGGTGAAGTGGCAGATTGCGGATGATCATGGCATCGTCTGTGGCGCCGCCGAGCTGGCACGCTAGGCGGTAGTCGTTGAGCCATACCCTGGGGTCAGTTTCCCCAGAGTACTTGGTGATGGTGGTAGGCTGTCGGAAACGAGGGGGAATCGGAGCGGTGCGGATGTTACGACTGAACATGTGCGTTCCCGCCGGTTCCGAGACCGCATCTCGGTTCCACCGAACGTCGGTCCGCCCGCGTTGGTGGGCCCGGGCTCCCTCTCGCTGCCTTATATGATTCAGGGTGTTGCGAGCATCGCCATCGCCGACCGCGCCTCGGGTGTCCCGGAGGCGTGACCTCGCGGGCACCCTCGCTGGAAGCGTTCGTGCTTCGGGCGTACGTGGCTCGTTGGCGTGGCGCTGCGCCGAGTTACGGCAGGAGTCGCCGCGGGACTGGGCTCGCGCCCTGCCGTTAGGCCGGGGTGAGCGTACCGATGACTCCCCTCCTCGTTCGCCCTTCGAGGCTGCGGAGCGTCGAAGGCGGGAGGCTGAGCCCTCTGCTTGTTGTCGGGCCGCATGCTCGACCAGCTTTTGGGCCTCGAGGTGCAGCGTCCTCCCTTCGGGGGTGGCTGCCTCGGGCATGGCTCGGAGCAGCGCGGCCGCCGCGATGAGCTTCTGGCTTGTTCTGGGAGCGAGCTCGTCATCTTTGCCTTCAGCAAGGATGCGGGCTTGGGCCACTCGTCCCGCGTGTCGTGCGTTCGTGGCGTGCTCGTCGCCTCGCTTGCCCGGCTCGCGGTCGGAGCGCGCTGGTGGCGAGACGTCACCGCTAACTCGTGGCAGGTGGCGCGGATCTCGCTCGTCCTCGGAAGGAGAGTGATCCGATGGGTCCGATGGCTGCGCGCCTATCGGATCCATGCCATCGTCGTTCCCCTGGTCGTCACCCCCGCCGTCGTCGTCCGACGTCGACCCCTCGCTGGCTTGTCCGTCGTTGATGACGAAACACTCCCTGGTTGGGTCATACTCATCATCGGAATACTCGAAGCAGTAATCCGCCGCTGTTTGAAAGGCAATAAAGGCCTCTGGGTCGCGGAGACCCGAGTAGTCCCAACCGGGGTGTCTACGCATAAATGCGTGTCCATCATCGGACTCCGTGCGAGAATCGCCGGGCAATGGATCGGCGAAGTATTGCTTGGAGACTGGGTGACAACCAGGTTGGTTGTCGTTCGCACTCATGGCAGTGCGGATGAAGGAGGCGTACGCATCCACGGAGGTGCGTAGCCCGTAGGGATAGGAGTGCGCCGTCGTAGCGCGTGGCGCAGCCATGGGCCCCGGGAGGAAGGGAGCAGCCCTCTCCTGTGACCCTGACCATAGGATGCCTCCTTCCCTTGTGGGATGGGGGTCGCCGATGTCGGCGGCGCGCCTCGCAGCGCGCGTTCGTCGTGCGCGTGGTCCGGGACGACTCCGCCGTCGCGGTGTCGCCGGAGGCTGATGGTGAGGCTCCGGTTGGTTGCTGGGATCCTTCTGGAGGATGCGCATATGGTAATCGTCGCCACATGTTTGGAACCGCAAGCTCCCGAACCAGATCTCCTGCCCCGCTGGGAGCAGATTGCTCTCGCCCAGCGGAGGCCGTCCTTCGCCGAAGTTCGTCATCGGGAATGAGAGCAGCGCAGCGCTGGTCCCCTACCTGGCGCGCCAACTGTCGGTGCCTGATTTGGTCGCACCGGCACCGACGAGTGATTGCGGTGCTAACCACTCGTTTCCCCGATGGCGAAAGTGAGAGACAAAGGTTTTATCCTGGTTCCGGCCACGGGGCCATACGTCCAGCAGGGGTGCGATGCACCTGGTTGCGTGTTGCTCGTAGTAGGGGTTTACAAGCAAGGTGGGAGAAGGAGATGAGCTCCTAAGTCCCAGGCTAGGATGTGTGGGTGCGTTCTAGAGTGTGTATGAACTCGTGTGTTTGTGTCGCTTGAGACTTGTGATCTCGTTGTATTCGAGAGACTTGTGATCTCTGCGTGTCTTGTTTGTTGTTCTTCCCGTTCTCCTCTTGTTCGCATGGGCTTCCCTTCCCCTTTTATAGACCAAGGGGAGCGGGGTGCGAGCACATGTGTTTGTCGCTAAGTGCACTGTTCGTCCATGCCGCGCACTGTGTGAGCGGGAATCGCGCCTTCCAACTCTGCTGACGACATGGCAGTGGCTGACGTGATGTCCTTCCTTCTCGTGACAGTTCACGGCGTCGAGGGTGGTGTCTTGCGTACGGGGTCCCATTCGAGCCTACGTGGCCTCCTTCGAGGTTGCCTTCGACGGTGGCAGCGTGTCCGGCGGGGGGTAAAGTCAAAGGAGTGGTTGGCAGAGTGCTGCTGGCAGGGTTAGGTCTGGCACGCAGTATGGCGCTCAGAGTCCACTGCTGCGAGTGGATTTGACCGATGTCCTATCCGAAGAGTAGGTGATGGCGTGGGGCAGTGAGCCCTGCTTTTTGACCGCGTCGTGACGACTCTGGTGAACCACGGTGGGTTGGGCGCTGTTCCCGTCGAGGCGGGCTCGAGCTTGGATGGCAAGCTCGAGCTCGCCGACCCTCGATCGAGACGGAAAACACCCCCTCGAGGGTAGGGGTCGCAAGCTCGAGTTCACCAAACCTCGAACGAGACGGAAACCACCTGCTCGAGGGTAGGGGTCGCCCTCGAGGCCGCTGAGCCTCGAACGAGACGGAAACCCCCGCTCGAGGGTGAGGGTCGAGGCCGCCGAGCCTCGATCGAGACGGAAACCATCCGCTCGAGGGTGGGGGTCGAGGCCGCCGAGCCTCGATCGAGACGGAAACCATCCGCTCGAGGGTGGTCGTTTACCTCGAGCTGGATGGGTCCGAGGACTCGTAGCGATGGCGGGCCTTTGCTGGGCTGTTGAGCTAGGTCAATGTCGTCGTGGGCCTTGATGCCAAGTAGTTTTGGGCCTAGATTGGGGTACCCCTTTTGTAGGTACCCGACAATTCTTGTGAGGTTTCTAGAGATGGAAAACTTGCATTAGGTACCTTGTAGTTAGATGAATTTGAATAAGTTCACACATATGCATTTTTTTATTGGAGTCCATTCTTAATTATTTTTAGGGACCTTGGAATCCATTCGTATATGAATTAAATTCTCTAACTGTCCGTCTGGAGCATCGGCCCAGCATGTAGCCAGCCTGGCGGACCAGCTGGAAGCAGGCCTACTAGTGGCCCACATGTGTAACACCCACCGCAGGCAGCTGCCTGTTCGTGGTGGAGGATTTTTTTTTTCATTTTTATATTTTATTATTTTGTAACTAAATATCTCATAAAAAATTGCAGATTGGTACCGCTGTTTAAAAATGCTATGGCCAGATGAATAGATGGACGCCGCAAACTAGCAACCTTACCGACTATTCAACAGGTGGAATTTTTCTTCTCTTGACAGCACTTTCAGAAAATCGTAGCTGATCCATACAACTTTGCAGTTCAAGCAGTATCTTGGTGGTCAAATAATCGTCACAAGGTTCAGTCTAGAATATAATTCAAAATAACATAACTACTTTATATAAATTTCGATGGAAATGATTTTTAGTGAAAATTGTAGGACTCCAGAATATCAATAACTTTGCAATCCAATCTTTTTTTTATTAGAAGTTATCTTGATGCTCAAATAATGGACACAAGCTTTAGATCTAAAATAGGTTTTGTTGATTATTTGAGTACTAAGATGGCTCCTAACGAAAACATGTGAGCTACAAAGTTGCAGATCTCATCCAGATCTACAATCCTGATATAAAGTTTATCTCCATTAGTATTCATATGAATTAATTATGTTTTCTTTTGAAAATGTGTTGTCCATATAAAGAAAATTCCATCGATTCACTAGCAGTAAAGTTGCTACTATGCACCTTCCGCCCGTTCATTCAGCTATATAATAGTCATTTCAAACGGCGACATGCGTATAGATCTGCATTTTTTCATTTGGATATTTATTTTTTTTAGAAATAGTACAATATACAATATAAAAATGAAAAAATTCTGACGTGGCTACGCCCTCGGCCCAACACGTGGCACGTGCACTGGAGGCCTGCAGGTGTTGTAGCCCGATGGGCGACCACTACGATCTGGGGGCTATTGGCTCGCAGCTCCCGGGTATGTTGGAAGTACACGTTGGAGTACGACAAGGGATGTGGAAGCACAGTAAGAGCAGGTTTAGTAATAGACGCGAATCGGGCTATATCCGACGTGTAAGAGAGATAAACGAAAAGAAAGAGAAGAAAACGGGCATACAACAAGACGCTCGTGTTCAGCCATCTGAAGCCGCGATGGCCCACCACGACAGAACATAGCTTGGCCTTAAATGCTAGCGGGCTTCGCCACCCATGCAAGCCAGCCAAGCGAGTGAGACAATGGCTAGTGGGCGTACTCATTAGACTTGCTATATCACGGAGCATGAGTCCAGGCGGGGTGCTACCCCCGATGGGTTCCCCTGGCGGTGAACCTGATTGTCATGTGTGTGCAACTCTTGGGATGGGATGCTCCGGGCAAAAGCTTTTTTTTGTGAGCACTCTAGCAGGTGATCATGGCGGTCGTGTTAACGTCGGTGGGGGCATCATGTTGTTGCCCATTCCTAGTGCACAGAGTTCTCTAGGTGAAAACTCCTGCACGAGCGATGATGACCTTTGGCACAGGGTTCCCTAGTGGCATTGTCTCTAAAGACCCAACTCGGCTTTGTCAATAATGGACACTTTGGTCGGTAGGAGGCTAAATCAGTGCTCGCGGCATGATTTAAGAGGCGACTATGATGGTGGGTTGTCAAGATCCCATGGAGGCAATCGTCAAGCTGGTGGAGGCTATGGGTTGCCGCATGCTTATCGGCTTGGCTGCTTGTAGTGGAGCGCGGTGTCCGGAGCGGCTTGGGACAACAACAATGTGAAATGAGTAGCTTGCAGCGGATTGTGGCGAGTGGCTAAGCTATGCTAGAGCTACTTCAGTGCGGTTCATCGTTTGAAGATGAACCCAACAACTAGGCTTTGCAGCTGCTAGTGCAGTGTGGAACTACATCGGAAGACGTGCTTTCGGCAACAACAAGATGGGACGACTAGGCTGCAGCAGCTTAAGGTGGGTGGCTCAGCTATGTTGGAGCTACTTTGGTGCGGTTAATCGGTGGAAAATGCTGCAATCATGTAAGGAAAATGGCCATAGACCATTGTTTGTGATTTTAGTGTTTGATTGACATCATAGTCATTGAACTAACATGAGTTTCAAGATGTATTTTTGTAGATTTTTTAGGATGTGTTTTAAGCCATACAAATGGTTATAAATGTGCTCCTATTTATTACAAATGTATCAAAAAAAGGATGAAAATCCACAAAGAAACGGCACAAAAACATCAAAACCGTGCTCTCAACAATGTTGCGGATAAGCCACCGATTGATTCGGTGGTGCAAGTCTCAGGGAACGGAATCAATCAGTCCTAGAGGCATTTTTGGCAGCGTAAATGTAAGAGCATCTAGGCCCCTGTAAGGAAAATGGTCCTAGGCCATTGTTTGTGATTTTGGTGATCGATTGACAACATAGTCATTGGGACTAAGATGATGTGCAAGATGATTTTTTAGTAGGTTCCAAAGATATTTTTGAAGCCATGCAAATGGTTGGAAATGTTTATTAGTCTATTATACAAAAGTGGCAAAAAAAGGGATGAAAATCGACGAAGAAATGACGCAAAAATGATCAAAACAGTGATAAGACGTAGGTGGCCGATCTTCCGTCAGGTAAGGATAACCCTCGTTTGGGCGGAGTGAAACACACCGATCCGGCTTCAAGTCAGCAACTCGAACCCTGCAATCTTAGCACCACGACTCCTCTGGTTATCAACCGTGTCACAACCCGGTTGACCTCGCCAAGAAGGCTAATCCCTGCAAGCGAAACGAAGAACACAAGCGAGAACTTGAAAGAACGCAGCTCTCAATATTGGTGACAATCTACGGATGAATGATTAAGCACACAAGTTGGGGTTCTACAAACCGAAGACGGCGACTGTTCAAAGACAGATTAATCTAAAGCAAAACCCAAACCCTAAGGAAGGCGGCGGCTACTGAATTATAGAGGTTAGGGTCGTGGATGACCCCTGGACACGCCCCCTAATGGGCTCAACGATGATACAAGGCCCAAAGGCCAAAAGACGGTGACGCAGCACCGGGACAGATTCTGGATGCCATCTTGTTTGGATGATTCCCGACGACTCCGGATGAATTTGGACCTCAAACCAAAGCCATTTGAAGCTCTATAAAATCTTATTTCCAACCATATATGGATCGTCGAATTTGGACTCCGTATGTGGCCTGGGGGTCCGTTTTACCGAAGACAGCTCCTGGACTCCGAGATGGACTCGAACTCGAGTTGTAATGGCCTCCACGTAGCTTGGCCGACCCTCGCTGGTCCTCCATGCCTCCAAGCCATCCTCCATGTGTTTGTTGATCTTTTTCCTGGTTCCTAATCATATTATAAACAATAGGTAGTAACACATTCTCAAAACTATTAATAGGAACATTTAGGAGCGAGCTCACCTCTAAATTTAATTGTCGCGCTCGAGCTCTTGTAATTGGACCTTCAATGGTTTGGATGTCTAGCGGTGAAGCCTCGTGTATATCCGTAGAAGTGATGTCCTCATCAAACAGTGCCTCAAACCGTGTTGCGGATAAGCCACAGATATAGTCGGTGGTACACCAGCGAATTAGTCGGTGGTGATGCTGAAGCAGAGTAGTTGTCGGTGGTACCATCGAATTAGTCGGTGCTACCATCAAAATAGTCGGTGCTGAAGGCTTTTTCTAGGCAGTTTTAAGGTCTCTCTGTGTGCGACCACCGACTATTTCGGTGGTGCATCATAGGAGGCATCGAAATAGTCGGTGCTAAGGAGTTTTTCAGCAAGATTGAAGACCTCTCTGAGTGGCAATAATCGATTATTTCGATGGTACTAGAGATAAGGCATCGAAATAGTCAATGCATGGAGGACCCATGCGTCAGAGACTCGACGGCTTGCTGATGTGGCACCACAAACTAATTCGGTGGTTCCTCTTCTGCACCCATCAATTTAGTCGGTGGTATGCAGAAAGTTGCAACGGCTATGCAACAGCTAGTTTCTTTTGTTGGGGCTATAAATACCCTACGCCACGGTCATTTCAAGTGTGCTTGAGCTAAGAAAAGATATTGGCAAGTGTTCTACACATTCTTAAGTGCTAAATAGAAGATCTAGGTGATTAGCCAAGTGCTTAGTGCTAGTCTAGACCCTTTAGCGCATCTGTTAGGTGTTTAGCCTAGAGCTTGGCGAGGTTTATATACCTCTTTGCTTACCAGTGCTTGCACGCACCAAGTGTTGTAATTCGGGGCTTGTAGTCTTGCGAGACCCTGCAACCGAGTTTGTGGAGAGGCCGCCGGTGCTTGTACAAGGGAGGAGAGGCCCTTGGCATTTTGGCCGAAGCTCTACCAAGTGAAGGCGGTGAGGAGCATCCGGGGAGGGACGAGTGGAGACCCATTTGCACGTGGGAAAGTACCATGGTCACCCACGGAGTTACTCGACCGGGGAGTTTATGCCCTTGCGCCGGCATTCCTTTTGAGAGGGGCTCCAGCAACGAGGATTAGTAGAAAGCTCATGAGCTTTCCGATACCTCGGTAAATATCGACGTGCCGGGAGTTTGCTTCTCTGCCCTTTACTTCCTGCATTACTTACTTGCACTACTTTTCACATTTATCTTTCCTAAACTTGCCATGCTAGTATAGGATTGGACCTAGGGTGCAAAACTTTGTAGCGGTAGAGATAGCAACACATAGAGAAAACCTAGAGCACATTTAGATAGAAATTGAAATATGTTTTTATATGCTCAATTGGAGCCTTAGTTTTTAGAGACATCTAATTCACCCCCCTTTTAGGGTGTCACGGTCCCTACAACCCCTCAATTAGTTTTGGTGATTAATGACGACATGATCATTGCGACTAACGTGTGTTTTGCAGCGGTAATTCTTAAGTTAGTGCAATGATGGTCTTTCATGGTATTCTTGGCCCTATCATATGAAGATGATTGTATTGATGTAAAGGATATGTTGTAAGGTTAAGGATGAGCTAGTTCTAAGTGTCATTTGGATGATGAGAGGTACTTAGAGTAATTTAGGTCTTTGTTTTCCTTTGACCGTACTATAAAGGGTGGCTAAGGGTTTATAGCTTGACCTAGACAAGACTAGAAGTTAGCTGTGGTGCTTACTTATGAAATCTAGTGCTAGATAGTGCAAATGAAGCCCTAGTGAAGGTTGGGAACTCAAAGAAGTTGAATTGCACGAGTTTTGGCCTTAAGAAGTTTGAATTCAGAGAATTTCAAAGAAGTTTCTGTGCTCACTGGTGCAGTGGACCGAATCAGTCGGTACACTGTTTGCTTTGTGAAGTAAACCACACTGGCTCATTCGGTCCCTCTATGTCAGCACCAACGACTAAGGAATTTGAATGGGCTATTTATAATCTCTCTTCTCCCACTTTGGAGAACTCATAGCCACACGAGATTTGAGAGGCATTGAAGGCAAGAGAAGCACTTGGTTCGATTAGAGTTCTTGGTTTGAGAATATTTACGACTCTTCTCTAGTGCTTGAGAGTAGCAACTGTGCATCCATCTAACTTTTGGTCTTGTGTAGGTCAAATGAAGATCTTTGGCTTGTTACTCTTGGTGAATCGGCATCACCTAGACGGCTTGGTGGTGGTGAATCTTAGTGAGCTCACAAGAAGATTGTGTGAAGCCCAAGAATGTGTATACGATATTATAATCCACTATTCTGGAGTGGGGAATGAATATCCGCTACGACAGCAATAGATCCTTCCGTGGATCGTGAGTCAAGGTCGTGAGTAAACATCAGGCTCGTGATGAGTGAACCGCCGCTGCCGACATCGAGGAGTCTCTCCTTATCCTCTCGGCTGGAGCATTCAGCCATTCACACCGGCTGTCGCTACTCACTACTAGTGAGAGATCATCAGGACGACTCAGCCTCGGTCGCGGTCTTGCATGCGCACGTGGTGAGTGGTTCACTAGTTCGTCGTCGACTAGCTAGTCGTGGCATCATCATATATGCGCGTACGTACTGGTTCTTCTTGTGTGAAAGTCTGGAGGGCCATCGTGTGCCGTGTGCTTGGGGACAGAAACATATAGCAAAAGTCCTCCATACAGAAAGATCCTTATATTTCTTCCCGTCTCAGGAGTAGCTATATATACCAACAATATGTTGAATAGATTATGTAACGAAATAAGTCTGATGGACTCACGTAGACGGTAGACCTCACTCACCCAAAGTCTTTTTTAATTAATTTCAACTAGAAAGATTCTATTTTTTTTATGGCTACCACTCGTTGTTTCTCTTTCGTTGGTGCTACACCAACTTTTTGTTATGAAGATCTTCGTCTCTGTATTCAACTCAAAATAAATAAAACAATGCCGACTACATGCAGGGCTCCTATATGCCTTGCTGTGCTTGTGCTGTCAATGCAAGCTAGAGTGCTTTTGGAACACGCATTGTGGCCACGGCCGGGAACGGTAGATGGAAACTACTCAGCTCCATCAGTGGACATATTCGTTGTGGAGGAGAAACAGCAGTGCGCAGACTGGTAACCGGTGCGGCGGCGACGAAGACCTCAGGAAGCTCGCAATGCCGTTTTCTGCTGGACCCCGTACACGCGGACAGGATTTGGTCCTCCCCTTATGAGGCACGTCAGAGGATGCAGTATGCAGTGGTAGCAGGCAATGGCGCACATACATGCTGTACATTGCATGGCCGAATGAATTCAGATTTCAGAGTCCAGAGGGCTGCATGCATGTCTTTGTAAACCACCGATATCTCTAATTCTCTATAAAAGAGAGGGCTAGCAAGGAAAGAGAAGCACAACCCACAACGGCAGCAGCTAGCCTAGAATGCAAACGCTAGCATGTCATCCATGATGCCATCAACCTCTACAGCTGCGCTACTACTGATGCTGCTGATGGCGTTGCAGCTCGCAGCTGCAACAGCCGTCCTGCTGCCACAGGCACCACCAATAGGGAAGCCCGGCTGCAACACCATCTGCGGTGGCGTGATGGTGCCGTACCCTTTTGGCTTTGGGTCCTCCCGCTGCTACTGGCCGGGGCTCAACCTCACCTGCGACACCAGCCATGGCGGCACCCCGCGGCTGCTGCTCGGCGACGGCACCCTCCGGGTCACCGAGATCTCCCTCCACAACGCAACCGTGCGCGTCGTGCGCACCGGCTCCGTCGTAAACGCAACCGGCGACTTCACCTCGTTCGGCCGGGGCTTCGTGGAGCATGGCTACTTCCTGTCGTACAGGAACGAGCTCGTCGTCACTGGGTGCAATGTGATGGGGACGCTGCTAGCAGACACCGGAGAAAACGCCCCAAGAGTCATCGGTGGCTGCTCGTCCTTCTGCACCGTGCAGGACGATGCTTCAGATATGTTCTCGGCAGTCGATGATTACGGAGAGGCAATGGAATTAGGCAAGTATTGCACCGGCACGACGCGCTGCTGCCAAGCACGCCTCTCTGGTAGCACCCGGCCAAGGGAGGTGCAGGTCAAGTGGCTCCACGGTGGGACGACGAGCCACGCCGTGGAGCAGCGTCTGGTGCCGGTGAACGTGTTCGTTGCAGAGGAAGGGTGGGTCGACCTGAACGGGCTGCCGGATCAAGATTTGGTTCTGCAGGACGAGGAGGTTCCCCTTGTGCTCCGATGGGGCGTCACGCGGGGCCTGTGGTGATGCGGCGGCCACTGCGAGCATGTACAGGTGTGCAAAAGCGAGCATAGCGAGCAAGGCCTGATGCATCGATCAGGCTTCACTTGCCAATGCGAGGATGGTTATGATGGTAACCCCTACATCTCCGGCGGGTGCCAAGGTTAGTTGCTACTATGGACTCTCTCGGTTCCAAACTGCATGGACTCTCTCGGTTCCAAATCATAGATGATTTTCTCATATTTCGATACATAATTTTTAGTATGCATCTAGATATATTATGTATCTAAGTGCTTCCTTCGTCCCAAAATATACTTGTCATTCTAGGTGTTCTTTCGGGGAACAGATTCATGACATCTTCTATGAACCTGCACATGTGCCTGTCTAGATTCATAATATCTTTAACTAATAAACAACTAGAATGACAAGTAATTTGAAATGGAGGGAGTACATACTATTAGCTATGTATCTAATATGCCAAAACAAGCTACAACTAGGAACAGAAAGAGTATGTTATATGTGTCACTACAAATGAAATGAAATACAAGAAAAACGATTAAGAAATTGCAATACTAAGAGAGCAAGCTAGAAATCAACAAAGCCGTGCGATAATAATTTTTCCATGCATGCACTTTATCTTATTCAATCGGCTTCAGATATCGATGAGTGCAAGCTCCCAAGTGAAGAGAATGGGTGTTTGTTCGGCGAATGTATCAACACAATAGGGTCAGACCTATGGCAACCCCAGCGTCAAAGGTGGTTGTATCAGCGTTAACTCATCCATTAAATGTCAGTACACCCTGCCGTTGCACTTCCCTGAGCACAGCTCGACCAAATTTAAATATTCTGTTTTTAGAAACAAGGTTCTTGTGGCTTTTTCTCAGAGAAACGAAGCATAGTTTTTCAGCTATTACGCTATTGTAGGTGTATTCGATCGAGGCATGCATACCTAAACGCTCTTACACTCCTGTCTCGATCGCTTCTGTATTACGTTGCAGTCTTTTTTTTTTTGAGAAAACGTATTACGCTGCAGTTAGTCATGGAGAGGAATTCATCGTTGGTACCCAGCTTGTTCGTATTTCTAAAGTCCAGTCAAACTAATGCTTCCAAACCTGAAACTTGGTACCCCGCTCCTGGCAACCCAAGGTAGCAAACCCTATGGTTCAACGTCCCAGATGTAACGGTTGTTGAACTTTGTGTAGTTTTTCCAACCACGCATCCTTGAACAGAGCTTGTCAATTTCTCAACCTCCCAATCAGCCTGCGTATTAGCTCCTTCTCGTTATCCAACTTTTGCCCTCAAAACATAACTCATTACGTTTTTTTCCATAGACACCACATCTATCGACTAAACGAGGAACATAACTCATTATGTTTTTTTTTATAAGAGGCTTGTGGGATGGACCTGATAGGGTGGATTGGCTATTATGTTGGTGGCGAACTCAAGGCTAATAATCTGAAGTGCATCTATACACGTTATCTTTGGAAAGAAAGACAGCTTAAGAATGGGAATGGGCTAGAACCCCAGGTCTTGCTTGTATAATAAATGGTCTTTCATGGTTAGCAAAACATAACCCAATCTGGCTGTATCTAGCATTCTAGCTAAGATCATTTTCCTCATATTTTCTAATTTGGTTCATGAGTCCCAATTTTTTTATAGAAAATTAAAGGAACAGAAAGCCATCTGGACCTAGCTTAGTGGCCTGTCAGCATAAGAACCAAAGAGCTCCCTAATTTATCGTCCAGTAACCTTCCAACATGTCATTTCCTTCACTAGTGACTTTTTCTATAGCGATGCAGAAATTATATCAAGGTGTATCTTTAGTTTCTTCTTATTGCCAAATAGCTTCTTGTAGGAGCATCTCTCCAGCAAGACTTCTACTTAAGCTCCAAGACAAAAATAGAGCTAAAGAAAAAAAATACACTCTAGCAGAGCCGGTCAGCCCCTACCTAAGAAAGTAGGGGCCTGAAGTAGGTGCTATTGCTGGAGATGCTCTAAGACCATGTTGGCCATGTTCAACATTATATTTTTATCAGTAATTTCACCATCTTTTCCCTTATGTATGCCAAGATGTTTACTTTACTTGAAGTGAGCGTGTTTGTTTCCTCTACTACTTCCATCAATGTTTGTTTTTCATTCCTAATCTCAGCATTAACGTTGGATGTTGAGAGACCATCCACTGATTTTACTTCTAAGCAGTTTAAGTTTGAACCACACATCCAGAGGGTTGCACCTGGAACGAGGGGTAGACCAAGCACTCTTGAAGACCTGATGGAAATCCGATCTTTCTAGACACCATTATTTTAAGCCAGAAAAAAGTATGGTTGGATCTCTGAATTTGGACTAAAGTTCACGGCAAGAGGAATATGGCCACTTCGTTGTCTAAGCACACTCCACCAAGCCTCAGTTTTTTGCCCAGTTATTAAAAGACCCCAACCGATGAAAATTAATATTTTTGTCGTTCTTTTGTTCTATTTATCTAAACAAATTAAAGTCTGCATCAACTAGTGTTGGACCATCCCAATTTCCAACAACAGCATTGGGGTCATCAGTGAACTCTTCCTTTCCAAACCTGAATCTTAACTTCATGCAATGCATTATTACACTACTACAAAAATGGGCATTCGTTAGCTTCACGTTAGTACCAATTGATTTTTGAGCCAATATTAAGGTTAATTTAGTACAGGATTGTAAGCATAGTGCCCCTCAGGACCGTTTCGTCAGGGATCCCTCAGAGACCCCCTCTTGACCATTTATTACCGTATTTTAACACCACCTGATACTAACTGCCACCATTTAATACCATGTAGTGTTTCAAACCAGTACTAAATAAATGGCCCCGAAGGGCACTATGTTTATGAACTGGCACTAAATTAACCTTAGTACCAGCTCAAAAAAACAACGAGTACTGATGGCAAGTAGACAAATGCCCCCTTTTCAAGTAGTGTCTCCGTCCATCGCTTATGTTTTTATACATATATTTGCAACAGCAGCAGTTGACGATCACCTAAGGGGGCAACCCTGTAAAACACAGAGGCGCTATGGAAGTCTGGAAAACACCGTTGCCCTGCTTGGGTCGGTGGCTTCATGTTATATAGCAAGGAAAATCCCCTTGCGTGGAGATTACAAAATATTGCGTGAGGTAGTTGGATAAGGCCAGCTAGCTAACAAACTCTATACAACTTGCAGTACAAGACTATAACATATTACAACAACTAATAACTACTCTAGTATAGCCGGCCAATATCCTGACTCCCTTCACACGATTACATTGACTAACTCATGAGTAAATCTATCTAATTCTGTTAACAGTCGCCCTCAATCATAACCTAACAAGGTTAAGATTGTTCTTCAAATTTTCCAACTGTCGTACTGACAAGGGTTTCGTGAAACCATCTGCAACTTGATCTCCAGTAGGAACATAGTCAATCTGTAACAAGTTTCTTGCAACCCGTTCTCGAACAAAATGATAATCAACTTCAATATGCTTAGTTCTAGCATGAAACACAGGATTGGCAGCAAGATACTTGGCTCCTATATTATCACACCATAGTTGAGCCATAGATGGGCAATGCAATCCAACTTCTTTCATCAATGTTTGAATCCACATAATTTCTGCCGTTGCATTTGCTACAGCTTTATACTCTGCTTCAGTACTTGATTGTGCAACTGTTGCTTGCTTTCGTGCACTCCAAGAAATCAGATTAGAACCAAGAAATATAGCAAAACCTCCTGTTGAGCGTCTATCATCTATTGATCCAGCCCAATCAGCATCTGAAAAGCCACTAAGTAGCATAGAGTTTGATCTACCAATCTTTAGTCCAATTTTGACATTAGACTTTAAATACCTCAATATTCGTTTTACTGCTGCCCAATGCAAAGTAGTGGGAGCATGAAGAAACTGACAAACCTTGTTCAATGCAAAAGCTATGTCAGGTCGAGTGAGAGTTAGATATTGAAGCGCACCAACTATGCTGCGATATTGTGTAGCATCATTTGTTCCCAGTAATGTGCCTTCAAAAGCTGAGAGCTTCTCACTCTTCGACAAAGGAGTAGCAACAGGTTTGCAGTCACACATATTAACACGTTTCAACAAATCAGAGGCATATTTTTCCTGTAGCAGCACAACACCATCACACACCTTTTGTACCTCAATGCCCAAGAAATAATGCAACTCTCCTAAGTCTTTTAATGCAAACTCTTGTTTCAAGCTATGCATAAGACCCGTGGTTGCTTTCTCACTTGAACTAGCTACAATAATGTCATCCACATAAATCAACACAAAAACAGTTACTCCATCTTTGTTAAAGTAAAATAATGAGGTGTCTGCCTTGGACCCATGGAACCCAAGCTCAAGTAACTTGGTACTAAGACGAGCATATCATGCACGTGGTGCTTGCTTAAGACCATACAATGCTTTATCTAACTTGCAAACATAATTAGGAGCAGATTTGCTTTCATAGCCTGGAGGTTGCTTCATATACACTTCCTCTTCAAGGATAACATGTGTCACACCTGGTTTTAGAAAGAAAACCAGATGCATCTCATATGTGTGCCAGGATCAAGTTTCACACATATGATAGACTCCATGAATAAACAAAACACAAAGTTACAGAGGAAATAATAAAATAAAGACAATACAAACGTTTTCTAGCAGCGGAATCTTGAACTCTTCACCACAGGCAGTTGAATGGGGGTTGCGTACGTCTAACATCATCTTCAACAACTTCACACACCTTCTGAATACTGAGCAGCAATAAGCAAAGATGAGTACACTTATGGTTGGTACTCAGCAAGGCCACGGAAATAACCAGAACAATTTAATCATCAACTTCAAGTATATTAATCATGTAAGGGTCCAGGCCGTTCATGACCGCGAACACGGCTGTTATAACAGTTTTACACTCTGCAGAGGTTGTACACTTTCACCACAATTCGCGTAAAAGTCCCGAGGAACTTTAGACCCAACCATGCTGCACCACTAAGGCGCATACCACACTTCTGAGGTGTGATTGCATAGGGACGCTACGAGGCCTTTCCAAAGACTCCCTATATGTATGTGTTTGCTCGCCGAAGACCACGATTACAATGGCAAGGCCTCGCCTTCCGATCCCCACACCTGCCATCCCGGTAAAGCCCCCAAATTCCACCACTAGCAGTGCAAACACAACACATAGTTCATCTAGTTACTTAGCCAAGACCAGAGCCATATAGTATTGTGGTTGTACGGATAATCCTAGGTGGTTCTCCATGGTTTCCAATTAACACATATGATCTCATAAAGCATAGGTAGAAAGATGGTTAGGGACACCTGCCTTTCCGCAAAAGAATACCACTGCTCAGTCTTCAACTCTTGTTCTTGACAGCTTCGGAACGATGCTCCTCTAATCGTAGCAAACATCGGCACAAGCACAAACATGCAAGCAAAGAAATAGATACAACTAAGAACAATACATCAATCAAAAGAAAAGCTTTTAAAAGAACGTACTAAACGAAAGGGCTCATTACTACGATCACAGGGGCGTAAGGAATGCTGAAAACGGAACAACGATTGGAAAGGTATAACTATCAGATGATTTATATTACAAAAGAAAGTAGAGACTACGTGCTTTATTTATTTTAATTAAGAAAATGCATGTAATGAATAAGAGAAATAATCAATATTATACTTTTATATGAAAAGACGAGTTAAAGCCTAATTAATTTTATTTGCAAATATTTATATAATGATTATACCAATTAAATATTTTAATTTGCAAGAAAACATGAGAGAACATTTAGACGAATAACTTTATGTATCGTGTTGAACTAAACAAGTTATATTAAAAGCTTATTCAAGTTGGGAATTAACCATATTTATTTAGATTGCACAAAACCGGTATTTAACCCTAATTAAATTTTAATAAAGAAAACTAATTCAATAATTGTTAATGAAATAGCGAGGTATAAACCTTAATTAACTTTTAATTAGAAAAGCTAGTGAAGTAGATATATAGATATTAATTAAGTTAACATTTATTCATAAAAGACGATGTATAAACCTAGTCAAGTTTTATTTAGAAAACAAGATTCAACATTGAGCATTAAGCAAATTAATTATTAGTCTATGAAAAGCGTTATATGTCCTAATTAGATTTTATTTGGAAGAACAATGAAGCAAGTATTAATCAAATTAATATTTTATTTATTAAATAAATTATAAAATAGGGAACATTGCTTCTAACGCGTTGTTTAAGTTGATATGAATCTTTCGCAAAGAAAACGAGATTAAACGGAGTTAAAACGTGGAATCTATGGATAAAACAAGGTTCAAGGGCTTCTTTGTACTAAATCTAACCTTCCAGGGGCTTAGATGAACAAAACCAGGACCTAAAGCATAATTTTGTATAAAAACAGAAGGACTTTTGAGTAAAAAGACAAGGCCGGACAGCGGGTTCTATTTGCCAGAAGCTCAGGGGTTTAACCGGAAGAAACAGGACCTAAATCTAATTACTTTTGAACTGAGATGGACTGCGGGTTGATTTTGGAAAAAATCAAGGGCTCTTCTGCAAAATCTCCACGGCGGACCGGTGCGCGCTGGGTTGACTCGATGCGCGTCCGATCTGGGCCGTCGGATTTGGATCTAGCGGTTAGGGTTAGATCGGGGTTCTGCGAGTGCCGGAGACGGCGGCGCACAGCCGGAACTTCGGGGATGACAGCAGGGGCCCACGCGTCGGTGAGAGGGAGGGAGAGAGAGAGAGCTGGGAGAGGTGTTGGGCCGAAGTGGGCTTGCGGATGGGCTCGGCCCAATCAAGGAAAGAAGAGGGCTGGTGTGATGGGCCGGCTGCTGGGCTTGCTGAGGGATTTGGCCCAAGAAAGAAAAGGAGAAAAGATTTAGAGTTTTATTTTGGGAAATCATTTCTAGTTCAAAAACAAATCCAGAAAATTCTAGATATGCATTTAAACCATGGAAAAGTCTCTCCAAAGCTCCAAAAATCCTAGGAAAAATTCCAGAGATAGAGTTGGAGACTTTGAACCAAAATAAAATATTTTGAGCTCATGAAAGAGATTTTAAAGCCTTCCAACAAATGGATTTGACTCTAGGAAAAGAGAATTAATTCCTAGAAAAATCTAGGAAATTCTCAGGGAAGATTTGATCGACCTCTAAACGCATTTTGAAAACTTTAACACTCAACGACATGAATGCAACACTTCAATTAATGCCACATAAAGCATGTTTATTTAATTTAGAAAATTGATTATTTTCCTACGGTAAATTTCCTGTAAATTAAACAAATGTTGAAAAAGTTTTAATAACTTGTGAAAATTGTTTATTAATTTCTCTTTCTAATTCACATCCCAAAATCCCAAATTTCGGAGTGTGACACCATGAAGAAAGGCATTCTGAATATCTAACTGCCTCAAGCTCCAACCCTTTGACATAGCAACGGAAAGAATAATTCTAATAGTTGCTATTTTAACAACCGGACTAAACGTATCTTCATAGTCAATACCATACCTTTGCTTGAACCCTTTAGCCACTAGCCGAGCTTTATATCTGTCTAAGCTTCCATCAGCTTTACGCTTTATTTTATAAACCCACTTGCAATCTATCACATTCCTACCTTTTTGAGGAGGAACTAAATGCCATATTTTATTTTTCATCAAAGCATCATATTCAACATCCATTGCTGCTTTCCAATTATTATCAGACAAAGCTTCTTCTAAATATTGTGGTTCACCGGAGCTTGTAAAACAGCCATGCCTGACAGTGCCATCAGTATAAACTTTCGGTCGGCGAGTGCCATCTTGAAGACGTGTACGAGGTCGAGTTGCCACAGGAGCCGGCGGCACAGAAGATCCTCCAGGCAGCAGCCCCAAAGGCGATGCGGGCAGCGCACCAGCATGAGCAGGAGATTCCCCTCCAGCAGCCGTGTCCCCCTCGGGGGGAACTGAGGTTGACACGGGCTGACACGCACCGGCCGAATCGATGAGAGGAGGCATGCAACCAGATGACGTGGGCGGCACACACTGGTTCGAGTCCGTCGGAGGAATCTGTCCAGCCGGCAGAGAAGATACCGGCGCGTTTGTAGTCTGCGCCAGCGGCAATCCCGAAGCTGATGCTTCACTGGATTCATTGTGAATTCCAGATCCCGTGTGAATGTTGGTTCCCTGAAACGGCTGCACATGCTCACAAGATTCATTAGTGGTAGACGTATTAAACACATGATCAGCTAATGATTCATCCCCAGCGTTAGTTAGATGAGAAGGAAGAAGTATTTCAGAACGAAGAAGAGAGCCAGCTTTGCAAAAGGGAAAACATTTTCATCAAACACTACATCCCGTGATATATAGACTCGGCCGGTTGACACATCAAGACACTTGAACCCCTTATGTAAATTGCTGTATCCAAGAAAGACACATTCTTTAGATCTGAACTCAAGTTTACGCTTGTTGTAAGGCCGAAGATTAGGCCAACAAGCACATCCAAAAACTCGAAGCGATGTATAATCTGGTTTGGTATGAAAGAGACATTCAAGGGGTGTAGCAAAATCAATAACTCTACTAGGAGTTCGGTTGATTAAATATACAGCAACAAGGAAGGCCTCATCCCAAAATTTGAGAGGCATTTGGGCATGTGCAAGAAGAGACAACCCTACTTCAACAATATATCTATGTTTTCTTTCGGCTGCACCATTCTGTTGGTGAGCATGTGGGCAGGAAACAAGGTGAGAAATTCCAGTTTTAGTAAAAAAGGAGTGAAGACCTTCATACTCTCCTCCCCAATCAGTTTGAATGGAGATTAATTTTCTATCAAAGAGTTTTTCCACTAAAGTTTGGAATTCACGAAATTTTTGGAAAACCTCAGACTTAAACTTTAACAAGTAGATCCAAGTGAATTTGCTAAAGTCATCAACAAAGCTTACATAATATTTATAACGTCCAACGGAATCAGGTGCAGGACCCCAAACATCAGAGAAGACAAGCTCCAAAGGATGACTCGACTTGCTAGTCGACTTTGGATATGGCAACTGATGACTTTTAGCACGTTGACAGACATCACAAACAGAGTTTTTATTGGACTCAAAACAATAAGGAAGACTATTATTTTTTATCACCCTCTCAACAATTGGGACAGCAGGGTGACCTAGACGACTATGCCATCGCTCGAAGGATGGTTTATTGACTCCGAAGACTTGCTTTATTGAAGACGTTGATGGAAGAGTGTAAAGGCCCTTTTGACATGTTCCCCTAAGCAGCGTGCTCCTCGTTTCCCGATCCTTTATAAAGAAGAAATCAGGATGAAATTCTATGAATACATTGTTATCAGAAGCAAGACGATGAACTGAAACAAGGTTCTTTTTAGTGGAAGGAACATGCAAGATATTATTGAGATCAAGATTACGACTGGGGGTATGAATACTAGCATGACCAATATGACTAATACTCATACCTGCACCATTAGCGGTGTGAATTTGTTCCGTACCATTGTACTTTTCCCGAATTGCTAGCTTCTCTAGCTTGCCGGTGACGTGGTCGGTGGCGCCGGTGTCGATGTACTAGTTGGTGTCGATGTTGTATGACTTGGTTGCCGCCGACACATACTTCTCATCAGGAGTGTAATCTTCCTCAAAATGGTGCCAGCAGCGATCTGCAGTATGCCCCTCCTTGTGGCATACCTGGCACGTTGGGCGCGAGGAAGATCCGCCATTGTTGTTGCGATTGCCTCCACGTCCACCAGTGTTGCCGCGTGGAGCATTGGAGGAGTTGTTGAAGCCACCGCCATTGCCTTGCCCGCGGCCATTGCCACGGCCACGTGCGAATCCACGACTAGCCATATTGGCCGAAGAGCTGGAATTGCTGTAACTCCCCTGGTTTTTAAATAAGTTAAACAAGCAATTAAGTCTAACAAAGCTCAATTTAGAAAAAGAATTCAAGTAAATACTAAAAGAATCCGATAAGAGGTAAAAACACTCCAAAAAGAGGCAAAATAAAAACTTCAAATTTTATATAAGAACTTGAATTTCGGCCAATACAAACTTTGAAGGAGAGACCAAAACAAGAACCCTTTCTTTTCAAACCCACACCTCAAAACCTTCGGAAGCCTTTCAAATCTCAAATCCTAATTCAGAGATTTGACTTCCAAACTTCAAATTTCAGGCTGAAATGGAATCTTAGTTAAATCTCACGATTTTACCACAGAACATCAAAATCTCCCAAAAGCAAAGTTGTACATCTTCACATTTCTGAACTTTGCCTCAATTGGCACTTTGGGCAATTTTGCCATCTAGCCCCTCGAATTTCAAAAATTCAGTTCAAAACAAGGTTTTACCCCCTTTTGAATTACGGCCAAATTTTCAACTTTTTCTCAAAATCTCCAGTGCAGGGATGTGTCTCATAAAATTCTAAACAACTTTCATGTTGGAAGATTTTCGAGCCATGTTCAAATTTTTGAAGTTTGAGCCATGCTAATCAGTTGACCCTTGCCCGGCAGAGGCGCGCTCACGGGTCGCTCACGCCGTGCTCGCGCGTGCCCGAGCTCGCCGCCGGCAGCGCTCTGCCGCCGTCCGGCCTCGACTGCGCCGACCAATAGCACGGTCGTGTGTCCCCGCTCATGGTGCATGCGTCTGGCCAGTTCGCGTGGCCTGAGGCGCACTGTACCGCTGACCCGACGCCGCGCTCCCGTGCTGTCGCCGCGCCGCCGCCGTGGACCGCCGGACAAAACTCGCCGCCGCCGTTGCCCACCGGTCTGCCGTGCACCTGTCGCGACCACGCGTGCCCTTTTTCCTCCCTGCTGTCTCCTCTCGTCGCCCACGCGCGCCTGCCGTCCTCGCTGCGCCGCGTTGACGCCGCGCAAGGCGCCAACGGCTCGTGACAGAGCCGCTGCCGCCGCACGCCTACCCAGCTGCCCGCGGCCGTCCCTCCGACCTTGCCTGAGCTGCCCTGACCTCCCTCTTCCTTCCCCGTTAAAGCTCAAGGCGTTTCCCTTCTTCTCGCATGCGGAAAACCTCGTCGGAGTCGCTTTTGCGCCGCCGCGTCCACCGCACGTGAGCAGCCTTCTCCGCCCTTTCCCCAGCCAAACTGACGCCACCAACAGCTTCCCCATGCCCCACTGATGCTCACCGAGCCATTCCCCTCCTTCCTCCGCCACCGCAACCGCCGGCTCAACTCGCCGGAGTTCACAGAGCTTCCGCCGCCGCCCGCGCACGTGCACAGCCCACTCCACTCCTCCTCCGGCTGAACCAAGGGCACCAATAGCTTCGCCGTGCCGCGCTGGTGCTCACCGACCCCTTCCCCGACCCTCTCCGACCCCGACAACGCCGGTCACCGCTCGCTGGAGCAAGCCAAGCCGCCGCCGTCGTCGACAACCCCTTTCCCGGCCTTCCCCGACCTTGAGACCTCGCCCAAAGGACGCGCGGTGAGCCCCTCTTCGTTTTCCCCCACTTTCCCGGCCCGGTCTCGCCGCCGTTTGGCCGGCGTAAGCTCGCCGGCGAACCCAAGGACCGAACTGCATCTTCAACCTCTTTCCAGGGGGCCGAACACAAAATGCAGGGACTTGTTTGTAAGAGATTCAAAACTTCTAGGGTTCCTCGCGTAAAATAGATTCTATCTTTTAGGTTTAATTCGCTGAGATGTTCAAAAATCTGTAGAAAATCGTAGAAAAATCAGAAAAATGCCAAACCAATTTTGTAGTGACCAGTGAATCTAGAAGGCCAACTTCTTCCTTTGCACCTCACTCAGTTGAGCTGTAGATTTTGAAATATAAATTCAAATCAGTTTGGACACTTTTCATCATAGTTCAACAACTACACATGCACTTGAGCTGGCCTTGGGATATGTTGTTAGGATGATTGTCATTAGCTTAATGCGCAAGTGGTGCACAGAAATTCCCAGTGGATTTAGGGTTATGATTTTCCAAACATATACCCTGCTGTTTTGGTAAATAAACCACAGAAAATAAATTACTCAGTGAAAAATCACCTCCTTCACACAAAAACTTAATCAAGACATTAGGAACCATAGAAAAATGGCTAAATGATTTTTGGTAGTTTAAACATGGTGAAATTCCACAAAAATAACCATAAATCAATATCACATGCAAACTTGCAGAGAGGTCACTCTTGGCACCCTAAGTCACTGTGCCAAGTGATGTGGACAGAAACCTTGTAGTTATTTTTGTAGGATTTTAGTTTGATTTTAGGCAAAAAGATAAGAATAATTTTAATAAATTATATAAAAATTATCTTGAGCCAAATTTTGGGCTAAGCTCCTGCCTTGGCATGAGTAAGCCTCTGGTCAAATGGCACCTAAAAATAATATTCCTAAGTTCACCTTTTGAATAATAGAAAAAGGACTTAAATGGTGGAAAAGAGAAGAAAAAGAAAAAGAAAAGAGAAAAACCTAAAACTTAAAATCAAAGTAAAGGTTCAAAATGAAAAGTGTATATTCACTTATAATTAATGTTTATCCTTTCCAACTCATTAACCAAGGATTAAGCAAACCCTAAATATATTAAGTCTCGATATTTAAACATTCATGCATTTCGTGTAGATTCGAGTCTCGCCGACGGAGTCTACGAGCTAGTCCCTGCTGCCGAGGAGATCGCCCAGGAGTCTGAGGTGAACGTGGTGCACGTGGATCCGAGCCCCGAGCAGGAGTACCGCTTCGAGCCGGAAGGCAAGCCCCGGAGCATAACCTAACTTTACTTACGCGATTTATTTGATTATATGTTTGTGCATTTAAGTTTCAAGGAGTTGAATGAAACCCTAGATTGCATGATCATAGGTTCCTTTGATTGAACACTAGTATGTTAGGTTCGATAGTCGCTATGCTTAAGACCGATAGAAGTCGAGTGTTTCCGACACTCGCGAGATATAGGAGTTGTATGTCTACTCATATCAGAAACACTAGAGATGATGGACGGATGATTGTAGATACCCGTCTATCGATGGTTTAATTGGAAACATGTGGTACTTTTGTGTCAAGAGTTTGAACGTACCACATATATGCACGGTTTATGGGGCCGGTAAGTCCCGGTATCCGATTGATGCGAGCAGGTCCGACAGCTCTCTGTCTTGGAAACGTTATCCCATGGGCACATGAGGGTAGTTGCGTGAGTCCCAGTAGTGGTAAACCTTTACCCTGAGGCATTGGGACTCGGGAGCCACTCGCAGAGAGAGGAGAAAGGATTGGGGTGTGTTGGCATTTCCAACCATTCCGTATGTGTGGGTTTCCCCTGGCCAGGTAGTAAATGCGGTTCGAACTGTCCGCTTCTCGCGGTTAATGAGACTCCTTGACCGATGTATGACATATTATGAAGTGAAACTTGGAAGGATGAAATCTTTGTATGGAATAATTGTATTGCAAAACTTGATTGTTTAGCTAGGCTCACATAGAAGGGATAGGTTAAAGGAATTAAAATCAAAATGGATATACTAGCAATCAGCTTAGTCGCTTTTGGCAAAAGAACCCCACTAGCCAAACAGCCTCTCATCTTAGGAGTCGGTGATGTAGTGATCACCAGTCGGTTAAGTCTTGTTGAGTATAACTAGTATACTCAGCCTTGCTTGTGGCTAAATTTTCAGGACCGTCCCCTCAGGAGGTAGCTGCCTCTATGGCTTGGGCCTCCCAGCTTCCTCCTGGTTACAACATCGAGTGGGAGCCGACCTCTCCGGAGGATCGTGAGGAGTAGCGTCACAGCTGACTTCATCGTGACGATACTATGGATCGTCGCTAGTATCTCGTTTATTTCCGCTGCATGAACTCGTACTATTTATCATTTCAATTTGGTTGTAATAACTCTGAACCTTGTTGTAATTTGAATTGTGGAATGATGTGATCTTTGGAACTCACCTTCGAGTGAGCGTATGGACGGACGATCTTCAGTAGCAGTTAGTCGAGCTTGACTCGACGGTCGAATCCGCACTTGGGAACATTTTCGTGTATTAGCACCAATGGAAGGTGGAATATACTTAAGTGGGCCCATTTCTCGGGTGAGATCGCTACAATTGCTGTCACCCCACAGATCCATACGAGTTTCAAAGGCTAAAAGCTGCGCATATAACTCACTTACAGAAACGGATCTGGTCTGGCAATGAGCGCAGACACGATGGGGTTGAAGTCATGGTCGAGGCCAGTGTGGATGTACTCCACAGTTCAGCTTCATCAACTGGCCTGCCGGCAGCCGCCATCTCATCTCCAAGAGATCGCATCTTGCCGACGTACTCCGCAACGGACTGGTTCCCCTTCTGGGTAGTTGCGAGAGCGATGCACGTGTTTACTGCGCGAGCTCGGGTTTGCGATGAGAACATAGCTTCAATCGTCGTCCAAGCTTCAGTCGCCGTCTGCTTGGTGGCGACCTGAGTGATCACATCCCGGCTCAGTGAACCAAGAATGAAGCTTAAGACCTGCTGGTCTTTGGCGTACCATTGTTCGTACGCCGGGTTCGGCACCTTGGCCGGAGCAGCGCCTTCTTTGCCATCGATCGTGGCAGTAGGCGTGGGAGGGTCACCAATCAGATGCCTTTGCAGTCGAGATCCTCGGACTGCAGCAAGAACCTGGGCTTTCCAGATGGCGTGGTTGGACCTGGAGAGCTTTTCGGTGATGGCTATTCCTACTAACGGATTGGTGGTAGCGGAGGAGGAAGCCATGATCGGTTTCTGTGGATCTTTAGGCTCTGGTTACCATGTAAAACACAGAGGCGCTATGGAAGTCTGGGAAACACCGTTGCCCTGCTTGGGTCGGTGGCTTCATGTTATATAGCAAGGAAAATCCCCTTGCGTGGAGATTACAAAATATTGCGTGAGGTAGTTGGATAAGGCCAGCTAGCTAACAAACTCTATACAACTTGCAGTACAAGATTATAACAGATTACAACAACTAACAACTACTCTAGTATAGCCGGCCAATATCCTGACTCCCTTCACACGATTACATTGGATAACTCATGAGTAAATCTATCTAATTCTGTTAACAAACCCAACTGTAACACCACATGTATCGATGTGCGTGTGCCGTACCCCTTTGGCTTTGGGCCTTCCCACTGCTACTGACCGGGGCTCAACCTCACCTGTGACTCCAGCAGCAATCCCCCGCGGCTGCTTCTCGACCACCACGGTACCCTCGAGGTCATCGACATCTCCCTGGCCGACTCAACAGTGCGCGTCATCCATCAGACCTCTACTTTTGGCCTCTTCGACTTGATACTCACCACAAGTTATGATTTTGAGCTCGACGTCGGCAAGAGCTATATGTTGTCAGCAAAGAACGAGTTCGTGGTCTCTGGATGCGACGTCAATGGCACCCTATATGGCAAGGACATAAATGGCGGCCACGCCAATGTCATCAGCAACTGCTTCTCCACCTGCCGTTCGGGCAGCCTAGTCGGTGGTCATGGCGCTGGACCGCTGGTTCCAACACAAAGCCAAGGCGGTGGTTACTGCATCGGCAACGATGGCTGCTGCCGTTCGCCGATCCCTGCGGGCAGCACGCCCGATCATATGGAGATCGTAATGCCTAACCAGTTCGTGAACACCAGCCAGTGGGAGCTCCAGCCATTCACGTTAATCACAGAGGAAGGTTTGACTGATCATTGGTACATAATCTTGAACAGGACTAATTCTAATCCGTCGTCGATGAACAGTGGCATGTTAAGTCCCCTGTACATAGCGTCTCCCCTTGTTCTATGGTGGGCAGTTAAGCAAGGCTTCCCAATGCCAGCGAGCAACTCGGGGCAGTGCCCCGGGAATATAGCCAGCCGCCTTTGCAAGAGTGAGAACGGTGACTTCCGGCAACAGAATGGAGGCTATACGTGTTATTGTCACAAAGGTTACCAGGGCAACGCTTACATCGACGACGGATGCCAAGGTAACTACTGACTTATTGTTACAACAACAAATCTTTTGCTTTCACTACTATACTTTACACGGACTAGCTCGAAACAACAATGTTTGTTTATCGGGGCATCAACTATTAATTATTGCTGATTCTTTTTTGGCTACAGATATCAATGAGTGCAACAATGTGACAGTCCGCAATTCATGCTTCGGGGACTGCAACAATTTGCCAGGCCATTTTGAGTGCCGCTGTCCAAAAGGAACTCACGGTGACCCCTCCAAACAAGGTGGCTGCGTCAACTCCCGCACAGGTAACAACCACTAGATACTCAATCATAACATCTAATGAGGGTTTGGAATTCATAAGGATATACATTATGTAGTTTGCGAAAAAACATAAATATTGCATTTGTGTATTGTATATGCATTTTCAGGTATAATCATTGGCTTGTCAGTCTCTAGTGGTCCGACCCTTCTACTTTTGGTTCTGGGTATAATATTAGTACTCCGCAAAGTTAAACGAAATGGCACAAAAGTTCTGAAACAAAAGTATTTCAAGCAAAATCGTGGGCAATTATTACAACAGTTGGTGTCTCAAAATGCAGACATTGCAGAAAGAATGATTATACCATTGGTTGAGCTTGCAAAGGCGACAAACAACTTTGATAAAGCTCGTGAGCTTGGTCGTGGAGGGCACGGTACTGTTTACAAAGGGATTTTGTTGGACCTTAATGTCGTAGCCATCAAAAGGTCAAAGATTACAGTACAAAAAGAGATAGATGAGTTCATAAATGAGGTGGCAATCCTCTCACAAATCAACCATAGGAATGTAGTGAAACTATTTGGATGTTGCCTAGAGACTGAGGTGCCACTATTGGTTTATGAGTTTATTTCTAACGGAACTCTCTATCACCACCTCCATGTCGAACGACCAAGGTCTTTATCATGGAGAAACAGGTTGAGAATTGCAGCTGAAATAGCTACTTCTATCACCTATCTTCACTCAGCAGTTTCAACCCCAATAATCCATAGAGACATCAAGTCTAGCAACATACTTCTTGATGATACATTAACAACAAAGGTATCAGATTTTGGAGCTTCAAGGTATATTCCATTGGGAAAACAGGGTTGACAACAAGGGTTCAAGGAACAATAGGATACTTGGATCCTATGTACTTTTACACTGGCTGCCTTACCGAGAAAAGTGATGTCTACAGCTTTGGTGTAATTCTTGTTGAGCTGCTCACTAGTTAGAAACCATTTCCATACTTATCCACGGAAGGTGATGGTCTTGTTGCCCATTTTGTCAACCTACTTGCTGGGAGAAACCTTGTCCAGATAATTGATCCACAAGTCATGGAGGAGGGTGGTGAAGAAATCCAAGAAGTTGCCGCTCTTGCAGCATCATGTATAAACTTAAGAGGTGAGGAAAGACCAGCGATGCGACAGGTGGAGCACACACTAGAGGGACCTCGGTGTTCCACGAAGCAGAAGGAAGGTGATGCGGCAGCAGAACAATTCAAGAACGAGCAAGAGCAAAGAGTCGAGCAATCAAGCAGAAGACAAAGCCTAGAGCAGGAAATGATATCCTCTGCGAGCTTGTCTCGGTAGCAATGCATAACTCGGTAGCAAGAAATAATATGAACTAAACTTTCCTTGTCTGTTGCCGCTGTTCTTGTTTCATTATCACCATTCAGTTGTCTCTTACCGCTGTTGGTAGTTTAGCTTTTGTCATTTACATAAAGACACACGAAAAATTTAAATTGTGGGTTAGGGTATATAGACCGCCATGTGGTTTGTGTTGATTGTGAGGTTTGGAAAGGGAAATCTGGTTCGTCTAGCACTATACAGATTGCCATCTACAATATTGTGCTAGGTCGGTATTATAAGTGATTTCTGTGGTTAATTATTGTTTTTTATGGGAATTAGAGCAGCTCTCTACTGGATATTTTTTATACAGGTAAGCAAATTTTGTAAAAAGGGTCCAAGGCCGTAGAAGCTGACCCTAACAAAAAGTTACTCAGACAAGGTTCTAACTCCAATGTTGTGGAGCTTTTTGCTTTGCGGTGGTTGAACAAATGCTTCCACCTCCATCAAAGATCGATGATCTCATTTCTGTGTCTCCAACTGCACCAGCATGCTATCATAGAAATCAACCGGAAGATCGACAGTCCATATTCTCTCCTTGCCTTAATGTCATGTCATGCTGACTTGTCCCTATTAGGGATGCTTAATGGTGGGGTTTTGGTTTATAGGGTGATTTGTGTAGTATCTTTAATATTAGGTGAGAGAATGATGGGAGGTTTCTAGCTACAAATCATGTGAAGATTTGGTTTATCTAAATACACTCCGGTTGATTCACGACTATTCTCCATGGTCTTTCTTTCTCTGTGTTTTCCAGAGCTATTTTTGGTGAATTTTGTGTTATTTGCCGTTGGGTCTAAATCCAATTAAATTTGAGGAGGTTTTTTTATTGCTAGGATATTTATGAGCAACTTTAATGTGAAGCCCTCAAATCCTTCATGAATATAACCTGAATTTGTGTTTTTCTCCAAGTTGTTCTTTATGGAGGGTTTTCAGTTTACTCCTACTTGAGTTTTTTTGAAGTCTTCTTTGTAATCTGTTAGTCCATAATACGTGGCTTCAAGGCTTAAGTTTCACTTTTTCCAAAAAAAGAAAAAAAAGCAGTTTCGCTTGAAATCGTAGTCTACTGACTGACGTGGAGTAATTTCAGTTTAAACTTTGGGCGGCGTTCTTTTCTTCTTGCCTTGTTCTTATTCTCTTTGGCACAGGACTCGCAACGAGAAGGAAGAGGGAGGCGTTGGTCACCGGACATACCAACAGGCTAATAATATGCCAATGTGAGGACGGTTATGATGCCAACCCTTATTCATCTCAGAATAATTAATGAAAACAACGCCGAATAAATACATGGCTCCTATAAATAGCCTTGCTGTTGCTGGTGTCAATGCAATGCAATACTGCAGTGTTTTTTTGGAACACGCAGTTTCCGGGAACGTACGTGTGTAACGTGTGCAGCATGAGAGAGAACCCATCCATGGCGTCGGTCGTCCCTCTTCCTGTACGTAGTACTACGGCAGATGGAAACTACGCAATCAACGCGGAGGCGCGTCATGATCAGTGGACGTGTTCTTTGTTGATCGGAAGAGCGAGACAGCTAGCAGACTGGTGAGTGGTGGCGGCAGCGACGACCTCCAATGGCTCGCGTTGCCGTCTTCGCCGCTGTACCGCATCACGAACACGCGGATTTTGGTGCTCCGCTGACGAGGCACCAGGCACGTCAGAGGATGATTATGGAGATGTAGCTGGAATAAGTGATGCTGGCCAAATGAATCCGTAGTCCAGTGGTGGGGTTGGTTCATCATCGATCTCTTCGTTGAAAGCAGGGAGGGACTGATTCATTGCATTGCATTTCAATGAACAGCGAATAAATACAGAGCAGGCATATAGTTAAGAAATCTATGTGGTGAAAAGTCACTATATAATCAAACTTCACTCTTCATTTATATTTTGTTTAGAAATATGTTGTTTTTATTTATTTCGACAAGCTCACAGATAAGCATGATTTTAGGAGCTGCACATAGTTAACATTTTCAATTTATGAAAGATGTGAGAACACCAGGTGAGGAAGAATGAAATGGTGCGTGACAGCCAAAGGGTGGTCATAGTCATAGAGAGATAAGTGCATGCCTTTGTACCCCACAGGTCTCTCGATCTATAAATGGGAGGGCTAGCAAGGGAAGAGAAGCACAACCACAACCGCAGCCGCAGCTAACCCAGCTAGAATGCAACTCTGTGCGGAGAAAGAGAAACATACCATCAACCTCTGCAGCAGCTGTGTTACTACCAACAACTGCAGCAACGGCACTGATCCTGATGGCATTGCACCTCGCGGCTGCAACAGCCGTCCTGCTGCCACGGGCACCGACGATAGGGAAGCCCGGCTGCGCCACAATCTGCGGCAATATGAGCGTGCCATACCCCTTCGGCTTGAGCCCCGGATGTTACTGGCCGGGGCTCAACCTCACCTGCGACAGCAGCCACGGCGGCACCCCGCGGCTGCTCCTCGGCGACGGAACCCTCCGGGTCACTGAAATCTCCCTCGAGAATGCAACCGTGCGCGTCATGCAGCGTGCCGGCGCCATCATTAATGCCACTGGGGACTTCATCTCCAACAGCTGGAATGTTTCGTTTGGCCATGGCTTCACGGAGTATGGGTACAAGAGCTTGTGGTCTCCGGGTGCAACGCAGTGGCGTGGATTCTAGCCGACATTGGGGGAAACCCCCCAGGAACAATCATCGGTGGCTGCGCTAGCTTGTGCACTGTACTTAACCGCAGCTACGGTCCAATAATGGTGGGCATGGAGAGCTCGACGGGCAAGTACTGCAACGGCGTCGTGGGCTGCTGCCAGGCTTCGTTCAATGTTGGTGATCCCCACAGTGAAGTACAAGCCAAGTGGCTCAACAGTGGAAACCACACCAAGGAGCAGCAACTGCAGCCACTGATTGTGTTCGTCACTGAGGCGGGATGGGTCGACAAGAATGGGCGAATGGTAGCCAGCGAGCTCGAGGAGGTTCCCATTGTGCTCGCTTGGAGCGTCACGCAGGGCCTGCCGCAACATGATGACAACTGGTGCCCTGACGACATAAGGCGCACTCTTTGCAAGAGCCAACACAGCCAATGCTCCGTCGCCGAGCAACAAGGCTATATGTGCAGCTGCGAGGACGGTTACGACGGCAACCCTTACCTGCCAGGCGGGTGCCAAGGTTAGTTTACTTTTGCTACTTCTGGATCCTGTGATATATATATTCAAATTATAAATTTAATAGTGCCTAAACAGGTATTAGGTTCAGTAGCTACAAATCAAGCATTACGTACGAGCGAGAAACAATTAACTACGTCTAGATTCAATGACCAAAACAAAAAACAGATTTATGGAAAGAGGCGGATATATTAAGGCAGACGATTAATATTATTATTTTGTGAATTTATAATTACTAGTTAACATGCCCGTACGTTGCTACGGGTTTTAGCAAATATGCATGTCTTTTTTATAGTTTACTATGCTATTTAGACATTTAAAAATATATTAATTTAAATTTATTTTTGTGTTAAATTGTTTGTAATTGGTTCAAACTTAATTTTTACTACATATTAAATCCAAAACTCAACATGATCCTACACTCGCAATTGAAGCCTAGGTGAGCTCTACCTAATTCGAGCACGACCGCCTTCAAGCCATAATATCATGAGCAAGAAATGATGTTGGTGTAACATCTTTCCTACTAAACGTAGTTGCAAGGACTACTGCCACATGCTACAACATACCAAGGTCTATAGAGAAAAGAGAGAAGTGGCACCTCGCACCAATGCATGAGCAGTAAGGCGACCAAGATGAGCAGCAAAATTAAGGCATAAAGTGATCGCAGCAAGTGGAGGTGGCACTACGATAAGCGAGTGGCCCTACGAGCTGATATCAAGGATAGTGCTCTTCTGACGATGAGTTAGTGGCCCTATGAGTGATCTCAAATTCTCGATGATAGTTCTAGCCTCTCTCGAGCATCAGTTATCATTAGTTTTCCTAAGGCAATTTGTTTTATAGAGTTATTTACTTAACATGCAACCATCGATGCTTTGCCCATTTAATTGATATAGTTAGAAAACTAATGGCAAAATAAAACCAGACATGTTTGGAGACAATGGGAGCTGTAGTCTAGTCGTGAAATATCTTGCATTTAAGCTGTTGGTGGTCGGTTCAAAACCCATGCATAGCTAATGTTTTTTGTTTTTTTATTGTTTTTCTACCGGACGCTCTCGTGATGGCACTGCTTCCTGAGTTTCCTGAGCGCTGATGATTTGGGCCGCGTGAGGAAACAGCTCCATCACCAAAATTACCACGCGCAGGGCAATCTAGTTTCTAGGCCGCGATAGAGCAAACAGCCCAGTAGCCCATGAGGTTGGAACAGGTTCTGTAGGTGCGGAAATGGTGGAGTGCTCGACAATAGTCCCACCTCGCCAACAAAGGGCGTGCAAGCCGTGCTTATATACCAGAGCGCGCGCGCCCCCAATCGAGCATCCTGTACCGCAAGCTGACCGTATAGACATGTTGGTGGTTGTTTTGACGGGGAGTGCATACTGACCTGAGAGGTTGGGCCCCATATGTCAGGACGGACGAAAAAAGAGGGAAGAAACTTATGTGTTTAAGGAATATTATATTATTATATATATAGGAGTAGGTAAAGATTTCACGAAGATATTAACGGTTTGGTTTGTCGAGATAGTCTAGAAATTTAGTCGAAAAAAAAGATATACACCGTTCAATTTATGAAAATCTAACTTCCTAGACTAACTGATGAATCCATATCCATTATTAAAGTTAGATTTAATATATAGAGGAATTAGTAGTTAATTTCTGTACGATCGATCCTACATAGTATATTATAATCCACTATAAATACTAGTTCATATTTTACATGGAAATATAGTTATATATTAACCAAGTCTATTTTTTCTTGGTAAAAAGTCTACAGCTGTCGGGAAAAAACTCTAGACAATAGGAAAAGCGTTTACATGTGGAGGAGTAATGTATTACCTAGGCCTATTTTTCCCATGGGTGAACTTTTTAAAAGCAGGAAGCGATGGGAAAAATTATTTAATAATTTTGACTACTATTTTATTTATTAACGTGTTTCTTAAAGTCTGGTAAGGTGAGCAAACTAGTTTGAAGATTAGAGGATCCCTTAGACTATAATAATCTCACATTGCCACAGGTGGGTAACTTTTTATGAAGCAAAAGAGCTAATGGTTATTATCATCTATGATGGTGTACATAATGGATGGCTGAATGTTTCTAATTTTTGTGAGAACTTATAAAATTGATCTTTTTTCTCTTAGCATGTGTATAGTGACAATTAAAGTGGAATATACAAAATAACTATGCAACTAGTAAGAATTAGGTACAAAGTGTGTATATATATTTATTATTTGCATGTGTTTACTGCTTCGATTGATTGACTGCAGATATCGACGAGTGCAAACTCCCAAGTGAGGAGAATGGATGCTTCGGCGAATGTATCAACACCATGGGTTCAATGGAGTGCTGGTGCCCCCATAGAACTTTTGGAAACCCCGGTGTCGAAGGTGGCTGTGTCAGGATCAACGATTCGAACACAGGTCAGTACACCTCCTGCCCCCTTGCAAAATTCTTGCACGCACAGCTCCATCAATTTTTGGTTCAGGGGTATGTAGTAATTTCGTACATACAACTTAAGCAGATGCTAACCATTGCCTACTGTGGCTGCGGTGCGGTTAGTGCTGCACGACTACTGCAACAGCAGCTGCGGCGATGTGCGCGTGCCATACCCGTTCGGCATCAGCCCTGGGTGCTACATGCCAGGCTTCAACCTCACTTGCAACAAAAGCTATAATCCCCCACGGCTGCTTCTCGACAGCGACGGCATCCTTGAGGTTGTCAATATCTCATTGCTTGACTCCACGGTGCGTGTGGTCCGTCATGCCATGGCATACACTAATCCCACCCATGTCGACGCCACGACGGCTTATTTTTACATCCCTAAGAACATCTCCAGTGGAGCATGTAAATTTGGGCTCCTAAATTCTATTTTACAAGCGCATATGTAAAATCTAGAGGCCTAAATTTGCATCCAACTCCAGTGGATCATGCATCCATACACTAGTGAGGCATGAAAAATGGTGGGATCCATGGTTTGAGAAGTAGAATGATGGTTTGAGAGGGAGAATGAGAGGCTCCCAAATCTAGGAGCTTGGAGGGGAAATTTGGGAGGGCATGTAAAATAGGAGGAAGTTTAGGAGCTCCACTGGAGAAAGTTTTTTTACTTTAGCTCCTAAAATTTAGAGTAGCAGCCTATTTAGGAGCTCCCACTGAAAATGCTTTAACATCAGCGAGCCCTATACGCTGTCAACCAAGAATGAGTTAATCTTCTACGGTTGCAACATGCAGGCCATCCTGTATGGGGAATATAGCAACGACTCCACCGTTCGCATCATCAGCAGCTGCAACTCCACCTTCAGCTCCAATGGCAATTACATCGTGTATGAAGATGGTAGTGCTGGGTCACTGGTCGTCCCAGCACACAGCAACAGGAGCTACTGCTCCGGCCGAGACGATGGCTGCTGCCACGCGTCCGTCGCTGCGGGCAGCACACCCAAGAAAATGGACTTTAATAGGCTCAACCTGGACACGAGACAGAAATATCATGACCTGATTGCAGTCGCATTTGTTTGGTTCAATCGGATTCCACCGGGGTTCCGAATGATAGATATAATAAGAAATTTATGATAGATACATCTATATACCGAGATTTATTCCGTGTCAGAAACTAATTTATTCGTGATGGATACATCAAGAGAGCCGGAATGATTCCCCACCTCTTGACCAGTGGATTGATTCCTTGTCATTTGGTGTCACTATTTTTAGTAAATTTGCTCTTGACCCGGAATGAATCAATCCCGGCCTCTTATGTATCTATCATAAATTTCATGTTATATTTTCATTCCTGGCCCGGATTGAATCCGATGGAACTGAACAACCTCTAGACAGAACTGATCTGTCGAGTTCTGAGTTGGATTACATTTCATCTTCCCTTGTTTTACGCTGGACGGTTAAGCAAGGATTCCCATCTTCTTTGACCGGCAGCTCATCGGGGCAATGCCCCAGGGAAGTAGCCAATATCCTCTGCAGGAGTGAGCCCAGCAGTTGCCGGCAAGAGAATGGTGGCTTTACATGCTAGTGCCCCAAGGGCTACCTGGGCAACCCATACGCAGGGTTCACAAAACCAAACCGGAGGGTCGAACCGCCGGCCGGCGGTAGCAGCTAACCGGTCCGGTTCCCGCGGGAACCGGTCAAAACCGGACAAATTCAAATTTTGAATTCAAATGTACATGAAATCCTAGTTCAGTCGGTTTGAACCGGTAAGCCGCCTGGTTTGACCGGTAAGCCGAGTAGTTTGGGCGGTAAGCCGACCGGTTTGGACGGTAAGCCGGCTCAATACATAATTTGTCATGTTTTCAAATTTAACTATAAATTTAAAAAAAGAAAAGAAAAATTCCTAAAAATATTTCAAGGTGCGTAGAATTTAATGGTGTCAAAATTTTTCAAATATTAGTGTATTTAGTATTTTTTGTGTGCATTAGAAGTTCAATGAGCCGATTTTTTTTCTTTTCCTTTTTTTTGTTGAACTTCTAATGCCTGCAAAAAATATCAAATGAGCAAATATTTGAAAATTTTTGACACCAATAGATTACATATACCTTGAAGTATTTTTAGGATTTTTTTTTGATACTTTTCCATTTTAAATTTAAATTTGAATATTTTAAATTTAACCGGTTTGAAACCGCCCCAAACCGCTACCGGTCCGGGGCGGTTTGACCGGTTCCCGCGGGAACCGGCCGGTTTTGAACGGGATTGCGAACCCTGCCCGTACGTCGTCAGCGGATGTCAAGGTTACTACTAGTTTTTCCTCAAGTACTCAATTAATTGCTCTTGTGTTTTATGTATTTGTTCATTCGTATTTTGATTTACATGCTGGCATAAACCTTCCCTTTCACTTTGTTTCTCATGGACTAGGAAGATGATAATATGACTATAATTATGACTATAATCCGTTTTGATTGTTTATTCTGGTTGGCTACAGTTATCGACGAGTGTCAGATGATGAACCAATCAGGCAAACAATGCTTCGGCAACTGCATCAATATTCCTGGTGGTGGACATGAGTGTCGGTGCCCTCGAGGATACTTTGGCAACCCCTCCAAGCCTGGTTTCTGCACCCCAACAGGTGATACCCAATGGATCCTCTCGTAATATCTCGATGTTGCTTTCCCATTTATGTGTATATATGTATTCTGTTGTGTGAAAAAATGGTAAAAGGATGTGTATATATGTATACATTTTCAGGTTTAGTCATTGGTTTAGCGATTGCTAGTGGCCTGGCTCTCTTGCTTTTGGTTCTAGGTACAAGATTTCTCATTGGTAAAATTAAGAAACATAGGTCAAAAGTATTGAAGCAAAAGTATTTCAAGCAGAATCGTGGGCAATTGTTGCAACAGTTAGTGTCCCAAAGGGCAGACATTGCAGAAAAAATGATTATATCAGTGGATGAGCTTGCAAAGGCGACAAATAACTTCGACAAAACTCGTGAGATTGGTGGTGGAGGGCATGGTACAGTTTACAAATGAATCCTATCGGACCTACATGTTGTAGCAATTAAAAAGTCAAAGATTACAGTCCAAAAGGAAATAGATGAGTTTATAAATGAGGTAGCAATCCTCTCACAGATCAACCATAGAAATGTAGTCAGACTCTTTGGCTGTTGCTTAGAGATTGAGGTGCCATTGTTGGTTTATGAGTTTATTTCTAATGGTACCCTTTATCACCATCTACATATCGAGGGACCAAGGTCACTGTCATGAGACAACAGGCTAAGGATCGCAACAGAAATAGCTACTTCACTTACCTATCTGCATCGGAAGTTTCAATCCCAATAATCCATAGGGACATCAAGTCTAGCAACATACTCCTTGATGATACCTTGACAGCAAAAGTATCAGGCTTTGGCGCTTCAAGGTACATTCCAGTTGACAAATCAGGGTTGACAACAAGGGTTCAGAGGACATTTGGATACTTGGATCCAATATACTTTCAGACAAATCGACTCACTGAGAAAAGTGATGTTTATAGTTTTGGTGTGATTCTTGTGGAGCTCCTTACTAGGAAGAAGCCATTTCTATATCAGTCACTCGAAGGTGGTGGCCTGGTCTCTCATTTTCTGGATCTACATGCTGAGAGAAATCTGGACCAGATGATAGATCTGCAAGTTATAGAGGAGGGAGGCGAAGAAGTCCAAGAATTTTCTACACTTGCAGCATCATGTATAAACTTATTAAGAGGTGATGAAAGACCTACAATGCGACAGGTGGAACATACATTAGAGGGCCTTCGAGCGTCCAAAATGCCTAAGAACAATGGTATGGTAGCAGCAGATTCTGAGAATGAAAACGTTGAGTTTAGCTATCCATCATCATCTAGAAAAGGCCAAGGAATTGAGAAATCAAGCAGGAGACACAGTTTGGAGCAGGAGATGGTGATGTCTGCAAGGTACCCATGGTTGGACCGAGTGCTCTGTGCATGAGAGATTAGTTAACTTCTCCTAGCGTTAGCTTGATGTGTGATGAGAACTGTGAACTAGATCCTCTGTATCACTGTTGCTTTTGTTTTTTTAGCATGATTCAGCTGTACCCTTTCAAAAGAAAAATAGCAGATCAGATTTGGGATATGAGCAGTTGTCTATGTGGGGCAAGGTTAATAGATCGTCATTTCGGCTGTGTCGTTATTTTCTGTGGTTTGCATTATGCAATCTGCTGGTTTCTTCTGGTTCCCTTGGCTTGCTCATTCCTATGCTTTTCCTTAATTGGAACACTCTCACTCTACACAAGGGGGCACACTTGTCTGGATGCACGAATGGGGATCCTGTCTCATACTCGACCTCTAGGCTGGCACCAACTCTGTTGGATCCTCTCGTACCACCACCATCGTCTCTGAATTCGATTTGTGGATCTTGTCGGACTCACGGATCAGAGACCCGTACGCCGACGCCTTTATAGCACACGCCTCAACCATTAGGGCGTGCCCAACGGGGCGTCAAAGTCACCGGCTGACGGCAGCATTTCTCGACGTGGAGGAGAGAGCACCAAAAAGCAAGTAGCTAGTGACGCAGAAATCGCTAAGCTCGCACACTCGTCGAGGAAGGCAGCGTCTCTGACCGCTTGCTCCCACAGCATAGGATACGGTGTGCTGTCTATTTTGTTGCCTTTGTTTATTTTCTCTCACCCCACATCAGCCGACCATTTTGCCACGTTGTTGGAGACGCCCTTAGCATAGTAGCTATCAGGAGTTTGCTCAGTCATGCTCAAGACGTCTTGTTGCTCACATTTACCCGTGCAGTCAATCCAGTAGTTGTCGCTGTGTTCAGATTCAGAAAAAAATACTTCTCCAACAAGTTTTTCCTATTCATCCCACTCACAGAACACGCTTCCCAGTGCACTATTCATCTTGAAAAAGTACTTTTTTACTTCCAATCTGAACACAGCCTTATCTTCCTCCTCGATGGTCGGAATTCGGAAAGGTGCCACTGCTGGCTGGCATTTGCTGCTGCAGCATTTGGGGTCACACGAGGAGGGTGAATTCGATGTCGAGCTTGGGCCAAGGACCAGTCACCAGGTTGTTCACGATGAATATTTCTCTGGGTTGTACCCATGACAATCTCACGTCTGGGCCGTTGATTACCAAAATATTATAAATATTAAATTGCACCCTCCATACACCAACTTGTCAACTACATAAAAATAGGTCCACTAACCTGTGAAATGCTCAATTTAGATCAACAGCTTGATATCTTGGTGCAGATTGATCCAAATAACTTGTAAAATACTCAACTTAGTGTAATAACTTGTAAATTAGTGCATGCACAGTCCAAATTATTACATTGACATGTATTTGGCCGGGACAATAACCTTTATTTGAAATTTAAAAAATATATTAAAATTATAAAATAAAATATATTTGTTTTCTTCGGACAAAATTACACCTATATATGTCCTTTAAATTTACATAAAGAATATTTTATTTAATTTAAACTATAATTTTGGTCCTCAAAAGCCGTTAGTTAATTCACTAAGGCTATATTCATATCATGTATGAATATTTGGTTATGTAGCTCTATATGAAGCATTTGGTGTTTTATAAATCTGAAAAAAATTAATTCCGTTGTGGTAAGATGAACAAATAAATATGGTATTATGAAACTAAAAGATATGATGGAAATTGAAATTAATTTTGGTCATGTCATTGAGAATGAGAATCCAAAAATTCCATAGTACATGCCTTATACCCTCCCTATCAGATCCGTGTGTAGCCAAATACATCGTTATTGTAATGTTTGGACTGTACATGCACCATTTTGCCAAGTTATTGCACTAACTTGAGTATTTTACTAGTTGTTGGACCAATCTGCACCCATCTGTCAAGTTGTTGCACTGAATTGAGCATTTTAAAACTTGTTGTACCAATCTGTACCCAAATGACAAATTATTATATGGTGGGTGCAATTTAATAAATAGAGGAATAACCACCCACGACTTCTTGGGTGGTATAAGCATCGAGCTTGATTTTTTTAAGCGTAGGATATAAATTCATATATATTTTTTTATGAGAATCGAAGACACTCACATATACGCGCACACATTTAATGCTATGAACATATGTACGCAATCCTACTCCTATGAGCACCTCCAAGAGACTAAGACGGCTAATCTCGAGACTGACCAAGTAATCAAATGTACCTCACAATTGATGGGGACGTCACCTAATAATGAATGAATAATGCCGGTTAAGTCCTGGAATAAATACAGGAAAATGGAAGCACATGTGCTGGGCTGAGAACTCAAACCCGAGTGGACAGGTTCCACTACAAGGACCCTTACCAGCTGAGCTACGCTCAGTTCGCAAATGCATACTTATATGTATGGTAACCACTCATATCGACAAGCCTATCAACCCATGCTCCTATACGAGCTAATTAGGATTAATATAGAAATACGACTCGTAACTAATAATTATAATTATGTATCCTATGCTCTCTTTCATCTATTAAATACTCTAATAAAATACTCTAAAAATACACAAGTATTATTATTTAGTTGTAATAGGTTTAGTTAGTGTTTTTTTCACTTTTCATCATAACTCCATATGTGTTTGATATTTATTTAATTGAACCATTTCTTTGAGGTATGTGAACAGCATGAGAATGTGTGTTTTTATCTCTTCCCTCATACATGCATACATTGTGAGACACATAATGGGTATTTTTTTTGTATAAGTAATAATATAAAAAAATATATTGATAATGACAAAAAATAGTAATTTAGAATCTTATAATGGCTCACTTAAATATTTTATTATGTTTATAAGATTTTTTTATATTTTGGGTTGATTAAAATTTAATAAAGATATAATTGGATAATTTATATGCAAATTCATGGAGTTGTTTGATATTATTTTTATAATGGCATAGATAGGTAATTTACCTGAAGGGTTGGGGTTACTTTAGATTAGTTTTTTTATAATGGAAGATGTGTGTAATTAAGATATATATTTAGGAGGTTATTGTAGCGTATTTTTACAATGGCAGATGTGGGTAGTTTATTGGAAAAGGAAAATCAAATACAAAGACTATTATAGTTATGGGATTGACGGTAGGATGTTTCAGATTTTTTTGAGAATTTTCAGGACTTCTCTATAATTTTTAGGCTGTCCACCTAGGATTCTATGTACTTCACATGGAGGATTCAAAACGAGTCTCTAATCAATAATATTAAGATAGATGGTTTAATTCATGAATCATTTTGGGGGAAGCAATCTGGCTACGTAATTTTCAATATCAATTATACCTCATCACAAATCATAAACCTGAACATAACTTGGCTGATATGTGAAAATCTATATATTTTTTCTCAAAAGGTTTTGGTATTAAAAAAATTGTCCATAAATATTGATACATGTTGCCGCATATCTCCAACGTGTACACGAGAGTGGCTCCTCCACTTCCTTCCTATATTGGAGAAACATTGTGTTGAGCTCAGCCCACAAGATTAGCGCTTAAGTACTCCCTGCGTTCCTACGTAGAAAGTAAGTTTGCCTAGGTTTTTCTGAAACCTCTCTTCTATTTCTTTCCAATCAGAGTTTCTTAATTTTCTATGGTGCATGGGAATGCCAAGATACCAAAAGGAAAAATTTCTCATATCACATCCAAAAATTTGGGAATATTCATTTCTAAGTTCCTTAGCTGCACCATAACAAAAAAGTTCACTCTTATGGAAATTAATTTTGAGGCCAGAGAGTTGCTCAAAAGCCGAAAGTAAACGCTTCATGTTCTTAGCCTCTTCTAGATCATTTTCTGTAAAAAGAATTGTATCATCCGCGTATTGTAGAATGGAGATGCCATCAGCTACAAGATGCAGAAGTACACCTTTAAATTGTCCAACGTCTTCCGCTCGGGCTATAAGAACTGCTAACATATCGACAACCAAGTTAAACAGCAGTGGTGATAAAGGATCTCCTTGTCTAACACACTTTCTAGTTTGAAAATAATGTCCAATGTCATCATTAACCTTTATCCCTACACTACCTTTAGATGTGACCTTATCAATCCAAGCACAAAACAATGGCGAAAATCCTTTCATTCTCAACACTTGTTGCATGAAAGGTCATTTCACTTTATCATATGCTTTTTCAAAATCTAGTTTTAAGATCAACCCATTTTTATTTTTCCTATGTAAGTCATGAATCGTCTCATGAAGAACGACAACTCCTTCTAAAATGTGCCTACCCGGTATGAAGGCTGTCTGTGAAGGTCTAATTAACTTGTTTGCTATCACTGAAGTCCGATTAGTGAGGACTTTGGTGAAGATTTTAAAACTAACATTAAGCAAATAAATGGGTCTGTATTGTTGAATCTTAATGGCTTCAGCTTTTTTGGGGAGTAAAGTAATTACTCCAAAATTAAGACTATGAATAGCTAAATTTCCTTTGTGAAACTCATCAAAAAGCTGTACCAGATCAGACTTGATAACCTCCCAGAAGCTCTGGTAGAACTCAGCAGGGAAACCGTCTGGTCCTGGTGCTTTATTATGTTCCATTTGAAAAATAGCCTCCTTAATTTCACTTTCACTAAATGGAGAACACAGAATTTCATTTTCCAAATTCGACACCTGAGGGATATCCTCAATCCGTGTCTCATTTAGAAGGAAATTACTGTTCTCCGGTGGCCCAAAAAGATTCTTGTAATAGTTAGTAATATAAGTTTTAAGATTCTCATCTCCTATTACTACTCCCTCATCCTGTTCTAATTGGAAGATCCTAGTTTTTCTGTGTCTACCATTTGCTAGAAGCTGAAAATATTTGGTGTTGTCATCACCTTTCCACAACATCGTTGCCTTGGATCTTTGGAACCAGTATAGCTCCTCCTCCCTTAGCATCTTCGTTAATTCAGAGTGAAGACAACGTTTATACTCCAGCTCCTGTGGAGACAACAACGACATTTCTGCTTTTCTATCTAAAACATCTAAGTTGTGTAGGAGGAAGGTCTTGCGCTTCCTATTTTCCCCTACCTGATTTTTAGCCCAGCCTTTAAGAAATCTCCGCAGAGCTCTAATTTTGTTTTGCCATTGCTGTAAAGGAGTTACACCTCGAATTTCACTTTGCCAGACCCTTGTGACAATGTCATGAAAGCCATCTTTAGTCAACCATCCTAATTCAAACTTGAACAGATGGTTATTACCTCTATGAGATGCACTTTCAGTGTCTAACAACAAAGGCGTATCGTCTGAAATCTCTCTGGTAAGAGCCTCTACAGTAGCTAGTGAAAATTATTGTTCCCAGTCTGTGCTTATTAAAATCCTATCAAGCTTTTCGCACGTGGGAATCTCAGCTGCATTAGCCCACGTAAATTTGCGGCCAGTGAGTTCTAGTTCTCTTAAATTCAGAGACTCTATACAAGCATTGAACAGTAACGGCCATCTACTATCATATCTATTATTATTTTTCTCAGCGGGGTTTCTAATAATATTGAAGTCTCCCCCAATCATAAGCGGGCGAGTTTCCATGCTACAAGTACTCACAAATTCAGCTAGAAACCGGTCTTTATCTTCAGGTTGGGCTGCCCCATAAACAGCTTATTTTTTGTTCATGAGAATAGGTGATGCACAGCATTATAACAAACAGAGGATTCATTTTAATCATCGTCACCATGAAAACAGATTATTCTAAGTTAACTAAATATGGTAATGCAAATTGACCATGGATCTTTACTACCGAGGGTAGCTGGAAGAAAACAACATCTCCTGCTCCATGCTATATCTCCTGCTTGATTCCTCATATATTTGCCTTTCTGTATTCGGGAAGTCAGCTGTTGCAATGCCATATTTGTTCTTGTTATTGGAATCTTGAAGCCCCTCGAATGTATGGTCCACCTGTCGCATTGTTGGCCTTTCCTCATCTCTTAAGTTCACACATGACATTGCAAGTGTAGCAACTTCTTGGACTTCCTTGCCTGCCTCCTCTATAACTTGCGGGTCTAATATCTGGATGATATTTCCCTTGGTATGTAGGTCGACAAAATGGGCAGCAAGGCCATCACCTTCCGTAGACAAATATGAAAATGGTTTCTTCCTAGTTAGCAGCTCTATGAGAACTACCCCAAAACTGTAGACATCACTTTTCTTTGTGAGACGTCCGGTGTAAAGGCACATAGGATCCATGTACCCTCTTGTTCCCTGAATCCTAGTTGTCAACCCCGTTTGGTTTATGGGAATGTACCTTGAAGCTCCGAAGTCCGATACCTTTGCTGTCAATGTGTCATCAAGAAGTATGTTACCAGACTTGATATCTCTATGGATTATTGGGTTTGAAACTGAGGAGTGAAGATAAGAAAGGGAAGATGCTATTTCAGATGCAATCCTTAGCCTGTTGGCCCATGATAGTGATATTGGTCCTTCAACATGGAGATGATGATAAAGGGTTCCATTAGAAATAAACTCATAAACTAGCAGTGGCACCTCAGTCTCTAGGCAACACCCAAAGAGTTTGACCACATTCTTATGATTGACTTGTGAGAGGATCGCCACCTCATTTATGAACTCGTCTATTTCTTTTTGGACTGTAATCTTTGACTTCTTAATGGCTACAACATGCAGGTCCGATAAAATTCCTTTGTAAACGGTACCATGCCCTCCACCACCAAGCTCACGAGCTTTGTCGAAGTTGTTTGTTGCCTTTGCAAGCTCATCCATTGGTATAATCATCCTTTCTGCAATGTCTGCCTTTTGGGAAATCAATTGCTGCAACAATTGACCACGATTTTGCTTGAAGTACTTTTGTTTCAATGCGTTTACCCTGTGCTGATTAATCTTTTGTTTCAATAGTAGTATTATAGTAAGAACCAAAAGAAGGAGACCTGGGCCACTAGCAACTGACAAACCAATGATTAAACCTGAAAATGAATATACATATACTATTACCTTTTCATACTAACTTTGTAATAATACAAGTACATGAAAACAATGAACCAAACCATCATCAAAACATAACGAGGATCTAGTGGCTGTCACCTGTATGGGAGTTGACACAGCCGTTGGGCTCGTAGGGGTTGCCATGGGTTCCTCGCCGGCACTGGCACCTGAAGTGTCCACCAGGCAATTTGATGCAGTCTCCAAAGCACTTCCCTAGCGCTGTGATGCTGCACATGTTGATTTCTGTATGTAGCCAACCAGACTGAACAATAAGCAGCAATTGAAGACCTCCAATGAACAAATATTGGAAACATATATATTCTTCTGAATCCATCGCGAACCAGAATGAACAATAAGTGGCAATAATTCAAGCTCCCAATGAACAAACATTGATAACATAAATATATATTTATCAGTGTTGCGTAAAGAAATAATATTATATGGCTGTTCTGTAGATGGTATTAGATACTTTATTTTAATTATTTGGTAATTTATTTATTAGGACAGGTCCTTTATGGACGAATATATAGTTCATTAATATAATTTTTTTAGTATATGTCATTAGATTCACATTTAAAAACTTCTATCTTATAAGTATACTTTTGTATAACATAAGTAAAATAGCAATTGTCTAAATGTTGGTCAAAATTTTGTTCTAATAGAATTGAGTACCATTTATAATTTCAAACTAATGAGATGCATGGGATGAGTAATCTCAGTAGTGACCTTGGCATCCGTCAGCGATGTAAGGGTTGCCGTTGTAGCCGGTGGAGCAGTAGCACGCAAAACCTCCATCCTCTTGTCGGCAGTCGCTGTGCTTGCTCTTGCAAAGGCGTCTTGCTACGTCCATGGGGCACTGCCACCCCGACTTGTCAGTTGGCGCTGATAACCCTTGCTTAACCACCCATCGTAGAACAAGGGGATAGGCCATGTGATTGAGCCTTAACATATCAGTCTTGTTTAAGATCATATGCCACTGATCTATCAATCCCTCCTCTGAGATCAGCGCGAACGGCCAAGTATGCAGTGTGATGTTCGGGTTTATTAGCATTTCCATCGACACCCTATTGGGGGTGCTGCCTGCAGGAACGATGGGTGCATGGCAGCAGCCATCGCCATGGCCGGAGCAGAAACGACCGTGGGGGGTCTGGGTGTGCGTTGCGACGACACTGGAGCTGCAGGAGGAGACACAGCTGCCCAGGATTCTGTTATCTTCCGTGGTGTTGCTGCTGCTGTTTCTGTATTCCCCATACAGGGTCGCCCGCAGGTCGCACCCGGAGAGGATCATCTCATTCCTGGTCGACAGCATATAGGGCTCGACGATGCTGGGGAGGTCAGAGTAAACCCCATTGTTGTCATTCCATGGTGTAAACGTACCGATAATTTCGTTGTTGAAGGTTCTGGTGTGATGGATGACGCGCACCGTGGAGTCAGACAAGGAGATGTCGACGACCTCAAGGGTGCCATCCTTGTCGAGAAACAGCCTTGGGAGATCGTGACCTCTTGCTTTGCAGGTGAGGTTGAAACCCGGCCAATAGCACCCAGGGCTGGTGCCAAAGGGGTACGGCACACGCACGTCGCCGCAGGTGGTGTTGCAGTTGTGCAGCCCGATTTTGTCAGGAGGCAGTACATCATCTGCGACATATGAAAGCAAAATTACGTGCCGCAGCGGATTGTGTAGCCAATTAACAGTAACCCTACTACTGCAGCTAGCAGATTTGGCCGTCATAATCGTGAAGAGGGATGTATACTGACCTGTAGTCGTGGAGTTCATCTTAACACAGCCACCTTCGATGCCAGGGTTGCCGTAAGTTCCATGTGGGCACCGGCAATCCATTGACCCGACTGTGTTGATACATTCGCCAAAGCAGCCATTCTTTTCCCTTGGGAGTTTGCACTCGTCGACATCTGCACCAAGTCAACCGTACTTGTTAGCTTTAGTACTTCCTCCATTATATTTTAATTGTTCTATTTCAAAAACTCAAATGCTCATGACATGATGTATAGTCCTATCTACTATTGGCATGAGCTATATATGGCAACAAAATGGAGGACTAAGTAACTAACTAAAAAGTCTTCATATTATATTAATTGCAGGATATAAGTAAGGTTGTTTTTCTTGGTAAAAAAAATCTAAAAAAAAACTAAGTAAGGTTGTCTCTCCAAGCTAAAAAAAATCTACTACCAAGCAGAGTAAAGCAAAACATACATTATAAATTCATAACTGTGTTGCATTGTACATGAATTGAAGAGTTAAAATATATGGTATCTCGGTATTGTAAAATAAGTTGCATAGGACATTGACATACATAAGTTTGACTAATTCTTTTTCTATTAAATATTAACAACATCTATAAAAAGTAATTTTACAAAACTATATATATTTTGATATGAATCTACTGATACAACTTTAACATTTATACATTTAACATATATAAAAAATATTTGTAGTCAAAGTTCAAAAAGATTGACTTCTTTTACAATACCGAGACAATATTAGTCTTCAATAATAGTAGTCAAAGCGACGAAAGCTTTGATAGCTACGTGCTCAATTCATGCGCAAATATTGAGTAGGATCAGATGGGACTAGCAGGAACTTACCTTTGCAACCGCCGGGGAGGTAAGGGTTGCCGTCGTAACCATTGTCGCATTGGCAGGTAACGCCCGGTAGGTTGTCGGTCCCAAAGCAGCTGCTGTTTTCGCTCCTGCAGAGCAGGCGACGCACGTCGTCGTCGCATTTGTTGTGGCCTGGCGGCAGGCCCCGCGTGACGCTCCACCCAAGGACAATGGGAGCCTCCTCGGCCCCGTAGGAGCCCACCATCCTGTAATCATCGATCCACCCTTCCTCCGCCACGAACACGTTCAGCGCCTCCGCCTTCTGGTCCACAGTGTGGTTACCGCTGTTGAGCCACTTGACCATTACCCTCTCCGGCGTGCTGGTCGTGGTGACCGGCGCCCTGCAGCAGCCCGAGTTGTCGGCGCAGGGCCGCATGCTCACGTTCGCCGTCGATGTCTCGTCGATGCCCCGCCCTACGGGTACATCAAGGCCGTCCGCGACATGGCGGATGGTGCAGAAGGCGGCGCAGCCGCCGACGAACCTCGGGGTGTCCTCACCAATGTTGGCGAGAAGCGTCGCCGCGACGTTGCATCCAGCGACGACGAGCTCGTTTCTGTATGACAGCCTGTAGCCGTACTCCGTGAAGCCATGGCCGAATGGGACGTTCCAGCTGCTGGGTGTGATGGCGCCAGATGCATTTATGATGGACCCGGCACGCATGACGCGCACGGTCTCATTTCTGAGGGAGATGTCGGTGACGCGGAGGGAGCCGTCGCCGAGGAGGAGGCGCGGTGCCCCGCCATGGCTTGTGTCGCAGGTGAGGTCGAGCCCCGGCCAGTAACAGTGGGAGGGCCCGAACCCGAAGGGGTATGGCACGCTCACGTTGCCGCAGGTGGTGTTGCAACCGCGCAGCCCTTCCATCGCGAACGGTGGTGGCGCTGCGGCTGCTGCACGGCCTGGGAGCAGTAACGCCATCAGCATCATCAGCGCCGCCGCCACCGCCATTGTGGATGGCGAGTATGTGTGGACGTCTCGTGTCCTCCGGCAGCAAGTCACGCACACACCTGAGGTGCCTGCTGCGGGTAGCTGGCGACGCAGTATTGCTGCCGTCGTTATTATGCGTGGATCGGAGTGGGCATCGATATATATATATGTGATGAAGATGCATGGCTAGATTATTGAAGAGCTGCGCGTTATGCCGGCCACGGGCGAACGACCGTGTGTTCCACGAGACATCTCGAGCACCTACCACGCGCAGGAGCTTGGTAAGTAGCTTTAGTGAACTGGCAGTAGAGATTAAACTTGCATTGGTTGGTTTGACATAATTGGCTGGTCCGGGTGACAGTTGTATGCACATGAAGGACGTGACTAGAGTGGAAGACACAACACATGCCTGCTACGCAGGGTATATATACTTGGCAATTTCAACTAATCACACATTACCAAACACGGCGCGCGCAGAAAGAAGCATGGATCCATGTGGAAGTGGAACCACATGTCAAATAAATTTGTATACAAATACATGGAGTATGTTTTGTAGACGCGTATGTTTACCTTCGTGGAAAGATACCGCGCATGCCTGGCCATTAGCCCGGCCGGTCGATTCTTAGCAACCTTTTCTTCCTGTTTATATTTTATTTTTGGTTGGAGGATAAGCACGCTGCTTTTGGTTAGATTTCCGGTATGTGGAGAGTGTACTCGCCGTCGCCGAGTGCTTATTACCACCTAAGCTAAGTCAATTAGTGTACCATAGGTAGGAAAGTAATTGACTTAGATCTTACAATAACAGGATCTTATGCAGCTAAACATGAACACAACTGATAGAAGGTCTAGAAATTGACCGGCAACAATGAAGGAGGTCAGACCTTCTCAGTTGACGTAGTGGCTGCCTTATTTGGTGAAGACCGTAGGTGTACTCGTCAGTTCCTCAGTGACAGGAACGGCAAATGGTGGCGGCCTTTAAAGTTGCTCTAATACCATTTTTCTTGGATTATTGGAAGGTGTACTTTTACAGTATCCTGAAAAACTACATCAAATTAGCAACTAACATAATGATGGCTTAATGAAATAACTATCTGCTTTATCAATGAAATAAGCATAATCCCGTGCTTGTTCGTCCAAAAAAATTAGCAACTAACATATTGATGGCTCCATATATATATTTGCATATGGTTTATTAATTGACTCAATGAAGGAAGAAGCACAGCATGGAAGTATAAACCAAAACATAGTCATCCTTAAAGCTAAAGATGGCCATCCTTAAACATATATATATTTCCTAGACTCCTTACTTTTCGGAAAGCCAACCAAAAGCATCACGATCATCCTTAAGCAAAAAACATAAAAAGGTATCTTGTCGTTTAGGCAAGTGGCCAAACATAAGAAAGGCACACACGGTATGCATCTTTCCACAAAGCTAAAGATGTGCGGATCCTCAGGATGCATGGATTTGTATATAACCAGCACACCATGTTGTTCCACACAGCACGCGCACTTCTTTCTGCCCGCGTTTGGTGAGATGTGTCGTTGGTTGCTATACCCGCGAAGTACCCTGCTATGTTCTCCTGTTTGGTCTTTCACGTCCTTCACATGCAGCTTCGCCTATAGTATAGTAGTGTAGAGGCCTAGGAGAGAGGTTTCAAAATTTCAGGGGACATGTGTGAATAGAGAGGTCGTCGACGGCAAACATACCTTAGCAGTCATCGGTTTTAGTCAATGTAACCGGCCAGGGTAATGCAAAGTTTAACTACTTAAAAAAAAGCCCCCTAGTACCGGTTGCAAGGCACCCATCGGTGCCGGTTATGCAACCGGTACGGACAATCCAGTACTGATATGCACGCCCATCAGTACCGGTTGGAGGAGCCGGTACTGATGTGCGCCCATCTGTACCGTTTGGTAACACCAACCGGTACCAAATGATTTTGAGCCCAAAAAAATGAGAAACAAATTTTAAACTCGCCGGGGGTAAATGCCCGTGCGCGGTCCGTGGGACTCGAACTCGCGACCTCCCCCTTCACGCGATTCTTCTAACCATCCCACCTATATAGCAATTGTAGTTGAGAGAAGGATGCCATTCTTTTAAAGTAACCCTGGATGATGCATTCAGTACCGGCTCGTAACACGATCCGGTACTGAATGGTGGCATTCAGTACCGGTTGGTGTTAATAATCGGTACCAAATGCAAAAGTGGCCTCGAGAACCCCCCTGACCTATTTAGTACTAGCTCGTAACACCAGTCGCCAGCCGGTACTGAATGCCACCATTTAGTACCGGGTCATGTTTCGAGCCGGTACTAAATGGTCCTTGGGAGTATTGTGCTTACCAACCAGTACTAAATGGTCCTTAGTACTGGTTGGTAAGCAACCGGTACTGATTGAAGGGGACGAATGTGCGTTTTTCCTCTAGTGTTTCGTCGTCGTTAACACCGGGCTTAGATGGAGGAGTGGAGGCAATATATAGTGGCCAAGGTCCTAGTGGCCAGTGGACGGGTTCTGCTACAAGGAATGAGCTGCAAAATCAGTGTTTTGATCGGAGATGCACATCTGAGTGCGATGTGGCGTCGATACATTGCAGTTTTCCCATTGTTAAGTTGTCTTTATCCCCGGAGCAAGGAATCACCAGACGCACCATACACAGCTGAGCATCACAGCCACACAGGACTTGTTTAGCCAAAATGTGCTCCTCGTGACCATCAGATTAAACCAAATTATTAATTAAGGGCTTGCAGCTGGCCACGCAAGCCACAGGAAGCCGCGTCGTGCTCGCAACCGCGTGGTTGGTGGCGAGATCCGTCACAGCAGGAAACTGTTCCCATTCCTCCGTACACTACAATACATATATGTATGTCGTCACGCACTGTGCTCGCATCTACAGCACACTACACTACACATTAGTAGCACACAATGGCCTCAGCTCGCTTTGGCTAGATAGCAACCCACCGCTAGCTAGTACTCCCACCTCCCAATGCGTGCGTGTCCTTGTCCACTAATCAGCTAGCTAATCTCCCACACGTACGTGCGCGCGTTGCCGCCATGCCGATGATGGCACCAACCTCTGCCGCTGTGCTGTTCCTAACAGCGGTTGCAGCGCTGATATCCATGGCACTGCAGCTCTCGGCAGCTGCAGCGCCGCCACGGCCACCAGCACCACCGATAGGGCTGGACGGCTGCAACACCACCTGTGGGGACGTGAGCGTGCCGTACCCCTTCGGTTTCGGGCACTCGGGCAACACCACCTGCTACTGGCCGGGGCTCAACCTCACGTGCGACACCAGCCACGGCGGGCCACCAAGGCTGCTCCTCGGCGACGGCACCCTTCGGGTCACCTCCATCAACGTCTCCCACTACGTCAGGGACCCGGTCGTGCGCGTGGTGCGTGCGGGCTCCCTCATAAACTCAACAGCCGGCAGCGGCTGGAACGCCCCGTTCGGCCGTGGCTTCACGGAGCACGGCTACATGCTGTCGTTCGAGAACGAGCTCGTCGGTGCAACGTCGTCGCCACGCTCTTCGCCGACGGCATCCGGGGAGCGAGCTCGAACAACACCGCGGGGAGAATCGCCGGCTGCGCCAGCCTGTGCGCCAAGAAGTTCAATAGCGGCGGCGACTTCTTCATCGACATGGGGGATGTGGAGGACGGCCCAAGCGGCGATTATTGCTCCGGCGGCTCCTCGGGCTGCTGCCGGTATCAGATTACCATGCCCGCCCCACCCAGCGAAGTACGGGCCTTGCGGCTCCACAGCGAGAGTGACACAGTGGAGGAGAACCAGCTGCCCGTGAACGTGTTCGTCGCGGAGAATGGGTGGATCGACAACCTGTCGGTGCGCGCCGATGAGGTTAGCGAGGTTCCCTTTGTGCTCAAGTGGAGCGTCAAACATGGCCTGCCTCCGGGACCGAAGCTCGACGACTCGAGCGAGTGCACCAACGAGGTACGCCGCATGTTGTGCAGGAGCGAAAACAGCATTTGCTGGAACGCCAACCCAGGCCCAGGCTACACCTGCCAATGCGAGGTTGGTTACGATGGCAACCCTTACCTTAGCGGCGACGGCGGCTGCAATGGTTAGTTTGCTACTCCGATCGGCAGATCGTAATCAAGTTAATAACTAGCATGGTTTCCGCTGTGCATGAATACAGTTTAGCAGTTCATTTAGCCAGCAACGTTAACGACGTGCTTGCTTGCGGTTCGGTTCCGTTGGAAGTACGTAGTATATATACTTTGGACACCAGACAGTTCAGGCTTAATACTACAGACTAAATGTGAAAAAAAAATTATAGCCAAAGAATATACAGGTTCTCTAGTTTTCGGACAATTTGGTTTTTCATTTTTTTTTACATACCATCTGCGCATGTATGTGTGGATTTCTAGCAATTTAATGAAGTAAACAGTACATACTTTGGCCACTATATAGTTAACACTATAAATGTGGATAGTTGTATATGTTGAAAAATTACATATATAGTCAAAATACGTATTCGTTGCCTAGATTTTTTACCATGACTCCATGAGGTTTTTATTTGCTTAGTACTTGCTCTCTGTCCACTAAGGATTGAACCATTCTACTCCTTATTAAAGTCCATTCTGCTCCTTGTTAAACAAAGAAAGGGCTCTCCTAGATGCCTTAATTGACCATTTTGAGCTTTTCAATAATATGAATACTCACTCCACCCAATGAAAATGCATTTCTAGTTTTCTAATAAATAAGTCTACTTATTTAGGTTCGTCCTTTAATTTATTGGAGGGAAAAAAAATCATACTCCCTCCAAGTTGCTAAAGGGACTCATTAAATTTGATTAATACTTTTGACTCTAAAATATTACTTCCTCCGTCCAATTATAGGTCGTTTTGGCTTTTTTAGATTCATCGCCTTTGCTACGTATCTAGAAATACATTATGTCTACATGCATAGCAAAAATCATGGATATAAAAATGCCAAAACGACCTATAATTTGGAACGGAGGAAGTAATAGAGTATATTTAAGTGTACCTTTTGCTATAAACACGTTTACATATTTTTAAACTTTACACATAAAAAATTATTTTCTGTCAAAGTTAAAAAAGCTTGACTTAAGACAATCTCAAAATGACATTTTTATTTTGTGATATGGAGGGACTAACGTACAAGGTAATTAAGGCTAACAAAACTATTTTGTGTCCCGCTTATTGTCAAATACCAGAATTGTAGTTTTCATGGATAGAACCCAAGGAGCAGGTAGTTCAAGGCCATTCTTATTGGAGCCTTTTTACCATATTTTGGTTTTTATGCAGTTCCATTTTCAGGTTACCAAACTCCAAAATATAATTTTGGTTCCCATGGTACCTCATAATGACTGTAAAATGTGTCATCTTCAGCACATGGAAAAGTGCATTTGTTAAACTGTGCGGTTCACTGGCTGCAGATATCAACGAGTGCCACTCAAGTGAAGAGAATGGATGCTTCGGTGAATGCATCAACGCAATCGGCTCAATGTACTGCCGGTGCCCGCATGGAACCTATGGCAACCCCGGCGTCAAAGGTGGCTGTGCCAAGATCAACCCCACTACAGGTTCCCCCTAACACTCGGCAAAGCTAGAAAAACACTGCTGGTTGCTGCCATAGGACTAGTAATCTTATGTATATTTTCAGCAGACGATGAACCATTGCCTACTGTGGCTCCGGCGCCGATAGCGCTTGGCAATGACTGCAACGACACCTGCGGGCACGTGCGCGTGCCTTACCCATTCGGCTTCGGTCCCTCCCACTGCTCCTTGCCGGGGTTCAACCCCACCTGTGACACCAGCCATGGCCCAACCCCACGGCTGCTCCTCGACGGCAATGGCACCCTCCAGGTCGTTGGCATCTCCTTGTCCGGCTCCACTCTGCGTGTCGTCCACCACACCCGCATCACCCCCTTCGACGTCACCAGGAACTACTCCAGAGTCGACGTCTCCATGGCGGCTGTGAACTTTCAGCTCCCAGACATCAGTGAGTCCTACATGTTGTCGGCCAGGAACGAGTTCGTTTTCTTCGGGAACGGCGTGGAGGCCACCCTGTATGGGCACAAGTACAGAAACGGCAGCGGCGGCGACTCCAGCAACATCACCGGGTGCGTTTCCAGCTTCAGCTCCGACCCATTCAAAGAGTACCGCAACTGCCTTGGCCGCGACGGCTGCTGCCATGGGTCCATCTTCCCGGGCAGCACGCCCAAGAGGATGGAGTTCAGAGGACTCGTGAATACGGACCTGGACAACGACATGCCATTGGCGTTCATCTCAGAGCAGGGGTTGACTGCTCACTGGTGGCAAACGACCTTAAACAGTACGATTGATCTGAACGTGTGGGACCGACGTTACTTCTCATCTCCGCTTGTTCTGCAGTGGGCAGTTAAGCAAGGCTTCCCACCGTCTGCCGGCATCTCATCCGGTCAGTGCCCCAGCGATGTGGCCCGCCAGCTTTGCAAGAGCAAGCTCGGCAGCTGCCATCAGGAAAATGGAGGCTACACGTGTTATTGCGAGAAGGGTTACCAGGGCAACCCTTACATCATCGACGGATGCAAAGGTCAGTACTCTGATTCAGATTTACTGAGTATATACTGCATTACTTCTGCAACGGGGTCAATTATATTGTTGTTTATTGATTTTCTGTTCACCCCTAATGGTTACAGATATCAACGAGTGCAAAATCACGCCCCAGATATGCTTCGGCGTATGCCATAACGTGCCTGGGAAATACAAGTGCAGGTGCAAGCTAGGAACATTTGGCAACGCCAGGAAGCTCAATGGCTGTGTCAGCTTATCTGTTGTTTTGCATAAGTTCATCAAGAAAAACAAAATTGTTTTGGCAGCTGCAAGTGGCCCCGTGCTCCTGCTCTTGGGTCTTGGCATAACGTTAGTACCCCGTAAGATTGATCAGCACAAGATGAAAGTAGTGAAGCAAAAGTATTTCAAGCAAAACCGTGGACAATTGTTGCAACAGTTGATGTCGCAAAGCGCGGACATTGCAGAGAGGATGATCATACCATTGGATGAGCTTGCAAAGGCAACAAACAACTTTGATAAATCACGTGAGCTTGGTGGTGGAGGACATGGTACTGTTTACAAAGGAATCTTATCGGATCTACATGTTGTAGCCATCAAGAAGTCAAAGATTACGGTCCAAAAAGAAATAAATGAGTTCATAAATGAAGTAGCAATTCTTTCTCAGGTCAATCACAAGAATGTAGTCAAACTCTTTGGTTGCTGCTTGGAGACCGAGGTGCCATTGTTGGTTTATGAGTTTATTTCCAATGGAACCCTTTCTCAACATCTCCATGTCGAAGGGCCAAGGTCACTATCATGGGTCAATAGGTTAAGGATCGCCACAGAAATAGCTACTTCACTCGCTTATCTTCACTCGGAAGTTTCAATCCCAATAGTCCATAGGGACATCAAGTCCACCAACATACTTCTTGATGATACCTTGACAGCAAAGGTATCAGACTTTGGAGCTTCAAGGTACATTCCTATTGACGAAACAGGCTTGACAACAAGGGTTCAAGGGACAATCGGATACCTGGATCCATTGTATTTTCAAACCAGTCGGCTCACTGAGAAAAGTGATGTCTATAGTTTTGGAGTAATTCTTGTGGAGCTCCTTACTAGGAAGAAGCCATTTTTATACCTATCACCCGAAGGTGATGGCCTGGTTTATCAGTTTATAGACCTACATGCCGAGGGAAATCTTGTCCAGATAATAGATCCACAAGTTATAGAGGAGGGAGGTGAAGAAGTCCAAGAAGTTGCTACCCTTGCAGCATCATGTATAAACTTGTTGAGAAGTGATGAAAGGCCAACAATGCGGCAAGTCGAACATACTCTAGAAGGCCTCAGAGGTTCCACGACGCAAAAGAATAATGGTATGGATATAAAAGATTTGGAGAATGCTAGCGCCGATTGTTCATCATCAACTAAACAAGGACAAGGAATCGAGGAATCAAGCAGAAGATACAGTTTCGAGCAGGAGATGATAATGTCTTCAAGGTACCCTCGGTAGCACTGCATGCTCTATGTGGCTGATGCATCAACGTAAGAGATTTGTTATCTTCTTCTAATCATACCTTGTTGTGTGCTGATAACATGAACCAAATCTTCTGTATCTTATTACTGTCGCTTTGGGTTTTCCTTTTAGCTTGATTCGGTTGTACCCTCCCAAAAGAAAAATGCATAGCAGATCAGAGTTGCTATATTTTCTTTTGTCTATATGGGCCAAGGTTAGTTGATTGTCATTCGACATGTCTCGTTGTTTTGTAAGGTTTGTATTATGAAATATGCTTGCTCTCTTGGCTTCCCTTTGCCTACTCATTCCTATGCGAAGTTAACACAAGAGGGCACCCGTTTTGGGTGAACACCATCCCCGTTGCACGCACGGTTGTCCCAGCTCCCATCTCATAATCGACTTCCAGATAGGCATCAACTCCATGTCGGATCCTCTCTCATACCACCGTCTTCGACTGGTTTGTGGACCTAGTCAGACTCACGGATCGGAGCCCCTCCGCCGGCACTTGAGGTGAGGGCAGGCACTTGAGAGATTGATCGAGACTGCTGGTGTAGTTGCTTTGGGACAGAAAGCGAGAAGACAAATAATCTCGGGCGTCAACGTGATATATAGCATTTCTCTTCTCGTGTGTATGCTGGACCGAATGGAATAACAGCACGCGCCATGCCAGCCATTGCAACACATAAAACTGCAAGTCAATGCGACGACCGCTGAGTCGTCGGACGACATCGGCCGGCCGGTTTAGTTCTCCAATGTTCCGGCCTTCTCGTGGCTGCCATGCTTGGTGGTATAGTAAAACAATGTGTTCCGTGGCGGTTTCATTTCAGGAGGCAAGTAAAGTGGTGGCGGCCATGCTAAATCGGCTTTCTCGGACTGATCTCAAAAGGTAACGTGCCTTTGACTTAACTAGTCTTTTGGCACGTGCGACACGCACGTGCTATTAAAATAAATTAGATAAAAAATAACTAATTTAGAACAATTACATTCATTTCAACCACATAAAGCTATAATTTATTATTTATAATATAGGAGTCTATTATATTTGAATACGATATCAAGGACAATTATCTAGCTATGTTGATTCAATCTTCATAGTCGTTGCACTCGTTGATGGAGTATTCCTCCGAGCTAAGAGTGTCGTCCTTGCTGTCGATGACATCCTGATCATACATTGCTCTGGCCATCTCTTGGACATCCTCATCTTCTAGCACCCATTCATCCTCTTCATCAACTTGGTAACAGTTATTGTGTTCCTCTTCTTCCGTGATCCCTCGTCCTCGTGGAGTTCGTTCTATTAAAAAATAGATTAAAAAAGAAACAATTTTTTAACCATTACAATCAATTTAAATTTTTATAAATAAAATTATTTACAAATATAAATATACTATAGATAAAAGGATATGAGAGAAATCCATATAATGAAAGCTTAAAAATATACTGCAAAGCTAGAACTTCTTAATAAGAAAGATAAACTCATATAAAGTACATGCATATACCGATATTAATTTCTAAAATAGTTATACATGGCAATTATTGAGCCTATCTAATAATAATAACTCGTTATTCTTCTTAACCACCTTCGAATGTTGACAAAGATGAGTAAAGACTTATTTTATAGGAAGCGATAGCCATCAAACGCACTGTTAAAATTAAAACATGTCGTAACCCCAAAAAAATATTGCTATCCTTCTTCACATTGTTCATCAGATACAATAAAAAAAAGTGACAATTACAGAGCAAGTAATGAGTACTCACACGTGTCTATTATAACATTTGAAGAAAATAAAGAGTACTGACACATATTTTCCATTATAACATCTGAAGAAAATAAAGAGTACTCGCACATATTTGTGTCCAACAGAATATTTTTACCATGACAAGTTGGTAATCGCCATCGGCGTGTGTCATCGCCATTGTCACTGACCAAATCTATATTTGGAGAGTCAGATACACAGACATGATAGTCAAGACTGTAATGATCTTCGTTCGATAATCCAAAGAGAAAGAGGCCAAGACCGCACAAAGAACTTACTCGAGTCACGGTTGTCTCACGGAGTCAAGGACGGAGCCATCCATGGATATCTTCTGCGTCCGCGAGTCGTTGTAGCCTACCACGAACTTGTGATGCATCAATGGCAGATGGCTCGTCGGTTCGAGACGTATCCGTAGCAGCGGCGTGCACGTGATAAAAAAAGCTTCGTGCACCAGAAGTCGAAGAGAAGCTTTATGCACCAAAAAAAGGAAGGGATTAGGAAGGAAAGAAAATAAAGGATTTATTCTTATTTCGTTTTGCTTCTTTTTTTCTAGGAAGGGATCAGGAAGGAAAGAAATTAAAGAGTTTATTTTTACTGAAAAAAGGAAATAAAGAGAATGGAAAGGTAACGTGATTAGGTGGGGCCGATGTAATCAAGAAGGCTGGATTATATGGCGCCGTTGCGAATTAGGCAGGGTATAAAAAAGGACATAAATATAATGGAAGGGTAGTCATGTGAAAATTAGGCAGGGTGACAAAAATTAAATATCCAAGCTTAGAAATTCATGTGCACACAAGGCCAATACTTACATGCATTAGTACTGGATGAAAAAAAAGAAATAAAGTATATGAAAGGGTAGTATTTGCGCTGGTTCGCAAGGGCCAGTACAGTTCTTGCATCAGGACTGGTAGGACTCATACGCTAAGACAAGATTCCGCTATCGTGCACAAGAAAAAAAATAAAGGGATCAGGAAGCAAAGAAATTAAAGGGTTTATTCTTATTTTATTTTTTTTTCCTCTTTTTTCTTTAGGAGTAGGAAGAGAAGCTTCGTGCACCCAGAAAAAAAGGAAGGGATCAAGAATCACGAAGGAAAGAAATTACAGGGTTTATAATTATTTAATTTTGCTTTCCTTTTTTTCTATAGGAGTAAGAAGAGAAGCTTCGTGCAGCTAGAAAAAGAAGGAAAGGATCAGGAATCAAGAAGGAAAGAAATTAAAGGGTTTATTATTATTTAATTTTGCTTTCCTTTTTTCTCTATAGGGGTCAGAGAGAAGCTTTGTGCACCCAGAAAAAAGGAAGGGATCAGGGATCAGGAAGGAAAGAGATTAAAGGGTTTGCTCTTATTTAATTTTGCTTTCCTTTTTTTCTACAGGGGTCGGAGAGAAGTGTGGACGTGCTGTTATTGCTTTCCTTTTTTCCATTATGTGACCATGGGAAGGTAGGGGTGAAATCTTGGTGCAAAAAAATTTACGGTGGGGGAGTGGGAGGGGAGATTTTTAACAAGGTGAGGACGACCAAATCAATCTCCCCTCTCCTTTGGTCGTCCTAGGCCCACCGTTCAGCTCTGGTAGGTGGGTCCGCTGTGAGGGGTAAAAGGGTGTGCTTTTGGGTGAGAAGTGTCCTCAATTTGTTCATTCCTTTATAGTATAGAAGATTCAAAGATGTGACGACCACTCTGTCATTTAATAAAGCCAGTGGCAATATCTTGCATTTGGGTCACTAATTGGCTTAACTATGGGAAGCACTCAGCGTGAACTACACTACCCAATTTTTGGAAAGCTATCCAAAAGTGGCATATGCTAGTTACATGGTCTTCCATAAAAAATACTACCCCTACATGGACATTTATCAAGCGTTGTGATGTGTGTGAATACGTGCACGAATAGGTCAATGACAAAACTTTTGGAGTCAACGAAAAGGAAATTAGACAAATTAAGAAAGCTGAGGGCTTATTCGGTTACATCAGATTCAATCCGGGCCAGGAATGATAGATATGAGAAGAAATTTATGATAGCTGCAATGATAGACCGGGATTTATTTCGGGTTGAAAACTATTTTTCTCATGATAGGGTACACCAAGAGACTGGAAATCAATCCATTAGTCAAGAGGTCAGGAATCATTCCCAGTCTCTTGTTGTATCTATAATGAGTAATTTAGTTCTCGATCCGGAATAAATCCTGGTTTTTTATTGTATAAATATCATAAATTTCTTGTTGTATCTATTATTTCTGGCCGGATTAAATTTGATGGAACCGAACCCCTGAGGAGGCAAGTTTGTATGGTCTCCGACGTCCAGCAACCTCCAGTCCTACATCGAGGAAACTGGGAGTGTTTAGAGAGCGGCCAGATGATGGGGTAATTAACTGTAACTGTTGTGCGTAGTAACCTGCTGGCCTACGACCAAACGAGGAAAATGGAGTGTTTAGAGAACAGCCTACCACCAACATCACACTGCTTTAACTGATTTGGAAAGAAGTAGCCCACAATGTTTTTCCCCCATCAGTAGTTTTGCCCACAAGTAAGCCATGACAGCCGAGAGTGGCCAGAGCAGTTAATATAGCTCAGGCGTGTTTATCCTGGCCCCAAAGGAATCACAACACATGCGCCATGCCCAGCCAAAAAACTGTACACCGTCAAACATGGTAAATTAAGCTGTGGCCGCAAAGTGACCTTCTCGTGACCTGCTCATTATACAAAATTAAGCGTGGCTGGTAATGCACGTGGTTGGTGAGACGTACCATAAGAAGACTGGCATCTAAGTAATCCATCCAGTGTATATACATATATATGTCGCCTCCACCGCTCCACGCGCATCTACATGTCTTTACGCCCATGTGTATTATCAGGAATGTCCTACCCTATACATTAGTACCCCTCTGTTACAAAATAATTTTTTCTTAACAAATTTCAAACAAATAAATAGTTATGAGAAATGATCATATTTCCCCTAATTGTTTTTTTAGAATGACACAATGCAATCGAAGACGCTCATACAAACGCACACACACTCAACCCTACGAATACATGTATGCTACCCTACCCCTATGAGCACCTCCGAGAGACTGAGCCGGCTGATCGAGATTGACGAAGTCACCACAGGCGCCTCGCAATCGACAGGGACGTCGCCTACCACTGAAAGAATAATGCCGGTTAAATCCTGGAATAAATCCAGAATAATGTGACACATGTGCTGAGTCGAGGACTCGAACCCATATAGGCAGGTTCCACCACAAGGACCCTTTCCAGCTGAGATAGGCTCAGTTTACATATTGCCCCTAATTGGTTGTACATTTGATATTATTGATCTGGAAGAAATTAATACACATATAACGGAACAATAAATACCATCAATTAATCATTTAGTTGGTTCCAGTTTGTTCTCCATATATTATAGTATGATCTCGCTGGCCGAGTCCAACGAGTGGCCTGGACCCGTACCTTGCGTCATGATCAGGGGTGCACAACCAATCCATGGATGCAGCTCTTGTCATGCAGCGCTATAAAAAGGAGGTGGAGCCACATGCGCAGGGCATAAGAATTCCCTGCGCCGCCAGAAATACTACCTACGAACCCAAACGTGATATGAGAGGGATGCACTGAAGCGACAGGAAGCGTTGCCCCCTTGCTCCGCGTCACTATTGTCCTCGGCGTCGCCACTGCATTGCCACCTCTGGTACCACTACAACACTGGGCCACACCATTATGTCGACCTCCTCCACCAAGGATGGTAGCCGAACTCTCTCTCTCTCCCCGCCTCTCTCTAGTTGATCTGCATGTTGCAGACCCAGCTATATCTACTATTAGATGATGTTTTAATTCTAACAATGGTATCATCCACCTACTAGTGAGTAGATCCAGACTCGGGGAACAAAACAAAACACAAATTGATCAAATGAATGCGGTTCCATATGCTTTAGTTGTTGGAAGCTTACAGTATGCGCATGCCCTGATATAGATTTTGTCACTGATGTACTTAGCAGATATCAAGATAAACCAGGAATATAACATTGGACAATGGTAAAGAAATGTTTATGTTATGCACAAGGCATAAAAGGCCTCATGCTAACATACAGAAGATTTGACCCCCTAGAGATAAATGGGCATTCAGATTTGGATTATACGGGAGACAGAGGTGATAGAAAGTCCATGCCAATTATATATTCACTCTCTCAAAAGGAAACAATATCATGGAAAAGTTCCAAACAAACCGTCACCGCATTGTCGACAATGTGTGGCGTGTTTATAGCATGCTTGTTATGAGGCCTCAAGATAGGTAAATTGGCTAAACAAATTTCTAACCGGGTTGAGAGTGGCGGACAACATTCAAAGGCCATTAGAGATGTACTACAACAATGAGCTAGCAATATTTTATGTTCACAACAATAAGCCAAGTGCTACTGCCAATCACATTTACATAAGGTTTTGTGTTGTGAAAGTTGGAATCCAGGAACATACATTACATTTGTGCATTCGCTTACAAAAGGCTTACCAGCCAATGCCTGCAGAGAACCCTAAACCGACACAGGTTTACGGGAAAGCCTATGATTCGAGAATATGTTTTAAAATAGATATGTGTGTCAATGCTCTTAATCTAATGGTAGTAAACAGTATGACAGGAAATGTATTGTACGGAATGGGTTAAGTTAAGAATTAAGAATAGTAACGAAAGAATGTGAGATCAAGGGTGCAAAATTGCGGGCCACTGTCGTGCAACATGATAAAAAAGGAGGTGGGGGCCGCAGGCACAAGGCATGAGGTTTGCCTCTGCGCCGCCACAAAGTTGGCTTGCCTAGTTTAATTGCCAATCATTGTTTATCTTCTTGTTCATTTAGCTGCTAATTCTATTCTCCAAAAAACTTACCTGCTAATTCGTGAGTACTCGCTGCTATGTATTTGTCTCTTGCATGCTTACTTCAGGTTTTGGCGGTTTTGGAGATCCACGCAGAAAAATATATTTCAATATCAGGCGGTAGCTAGTTTTGGAAATATAGAGGTTATGGTTTTAAAAATGAGAGATCCCATTTTTTTCAAAGTGTTAATTATTTATGGTGTGGACTTGGCTCAATATATACTTGCATATGGTACATTAATTGACTTATATTAACTGAACGAAGAAGCACAGCGTGTACACTAGACTCCCTACTTTTCTGAAAGCCAACCGAAAGCATCATGCTTATCCTTAAACAAAACATGAAAAGGCATCTTGCAGTTTAGACAAATGGCCAAACATATGAAAAGGCACACCGATACGGTATGTATCTTTCCACAAAGCTAAAGATGTGCAGATCCTCAGGATGCATGGATTTGTATATAACCGGCACATGTACGGTTGTGTTTAGATGCAAAAGATCTTTTGCACTTCCTATTCATTCCTCTCACAGAACACGCATCCCTAAAAATTCCTTTTTCACCTTTACTATTCATCCCCCTCACATAACACGCATCCAGAAACAAAAGATCTTTTCCTCCCATGAACTAAACACAGTAGTTCCACACAGCATGCACACTTCTTTCTGCGCGCGTTTGGTGAGCTGTGTCGTTGGTTGTTGTACCCGCAAAGTACCCTGCTATGTTCTCCTCTTTGGTCTATCACGTCCTTCACATGCAGCTTTGCCTATAGTATAGCAGTGTAGAGGCTTAGGAGAGAGGTTTCAGCCTTTCAGGGGACGTGTGAATAGAGAGATCGTCGACGGCAAACCTACCCCAGCAGTCAACGGCATTAGTCAATGCAACCAGGGTCATGCAAAGTTTAGTCGCCGTTAACACTGGGCTTTAGAGGGAGGTATGAAGAGGTTATAGTGGCTAAGGTCATAGTGGCTGGTGGACGGGTTAGAAGCTGCAAAATGGAGTGTTTTGATCGGAGATGCACATCTGAGGGCGACATGGCCGGATGAAAAATGAAATCCCGGGCGTGTGTTACATTGCAGTTTTGTCATTGTTGTCTTTATCCCCAGAGCTAGGAATCACTGCACGCACAATACAGTGCTCAGCATCAGAACCACACTGGACTTGTTTAGCCAAAATGTGCTCCTCGTGACCAGCAGATTAAACCAAGTTATTTGTAAAGCCCGCGCAGCTGGCAACGCAACTCACAGGAAGCCGCGTCGTCGTGATGGCATCCGCGTGGTTGGTGATGAGATCCATCACAGGAACCAGTTCCCGTTCGTCCAATAAGCTACACTACATATATGTACGTCGTCACGCACTGTCCTCGCATCTACAGCACACTAGACTACACAGTAGCACACTAGCACACAGTGGCCTCAGCTTGCTTTGGCTAGATAGCAACCCATCGCTAGCTCCCAACTCCCAAGGCGCGTATGTCCTTGTCGATGATGGCACCAACCTCTGCGGCTGTGGTATTCCTAGCTAGCGGCGCTAATGGCCATGGCGCTGCAGCTCTCGGCAGCCGCTGCGCAGCCACGGGCACCACCGGCACCGATAGGGCTGCAACACCATGTGCGGGAACGTGAGCGTGCGGTACCCCTTCGGCTTGAGTCCCGGGTGCTACTGGCCGGGGCTCAACCTCACCTGCGACACTAGCCACGGACGGCTGCTCCTCGGCGACGGGACCCTCCGGGTCACCAGCATCTCCCTCTACCACTCAGACGCAGGCCCGACCGTGCGCGTCGTGCGTGAGGGCTCCCTCATATATAAATGCAACCGCTGTCACCACCGATGGCAACTCCGCCTCCTGCGGCGGGTGGAACGCCCCGTTCGGCCGTGGCTTCACAGAGCACGGTTACTTGCTGTCGCCGGCGCCGGCGGATGCAAAGGTTAGTTTCTTTACTACTCCGATCCGATATTCAGATCCTAATCAAGTTAACTAGCCAGTTTTGTGTTATGGATGGATTTAACAGTGGTTCATTCATAATGCTAATTATACATTATTGCTGCAACTATGTTCCTGCTTATTTTCCTGTCAGTTCGAAGTACACAGTATGCTTTGGTTACCATATAGTTAATACATTAAGTTCGAATAGCATATGTTTACTAATGTAGAAAATAATTATATAGGCAAAATATATACATGTTCTCTAGATTTTTGGCCATGAGGTCCTTTCATTCTCTTAGTCAATGTATCTTAACTTCACGAATATCACTAAAAGGATTGGCCAATAGTTTTAGTCAATGACCTACTTCACCCATCAAAATAAAAGAATCCTATCCTTGCATTCCAGAAAGTCAATGCAAACTACGGGTACTGAATGCTTAATATAGAAAAATACATGCAACCAAAATAAATATTAATTCTGCAATCCTGTAGCTATGAATTAAGTATCTACAAGGAAACAAGTCTAATTTAAAAACCAAGCCAAAATAAAGGTACAAGAATCAGACTGCAGTACTAGAGTCCAAACATTCACTGACGTGACTTCTTCAAGTAGCCGAGTGCGATTCACTCATTAGCATTAATTTCTCCTCTAATGGCTTACGATTCACTCATTACATACCTCGACTTGTTTTTGGCCATGAGTGAAGATAAATTCCCTACTACAAATTATTCACCAACTAGCAGGAATATATCGGACCATGTGCACTACTGAACAAAGAACCCGTTCGCCACCTATTGCAATGCCTTAGTAAATGTCACAAATCTTGTAATGGATCGAGCAAATTAAACTACTAATTTCCCATGTTTGATCTTATCGGCATTTTTTTAACCATATTTTGGTCTATGCGGTACCATTTTCTTTTCAACTAAGGTATGAAGCAGCAGCAGCAAAGCCTTTCAATCTAAACAAGTCGAGGTAAGCTAGACTTAAGTAGGTAACAAAATCCAAGATACGTACAAACTTTCACTGTAACAAAAAAGGGCGTTCTTCCCCTGTATTGTATTTAGTACCGGCAGCTTCAAAATCCAGTACTAACACACATTTAGTACTGGTTCTATAGAACAATGACCACATAGCCATTTATTAGTACCGGTTGGAGTCACTAAGGCCATTCCCAACCTCCATATCTTGGATAGTTTCCATAGCATTAATTATATTGCCACATAGAATGCTTTGCTTATGTGTCACCCTAATAAATGAGAGAGAAAATGAGAAAAAAGAAAGTCTTGCATGAGATGCGGTGTCTACACAAGAACCTATACAATAAACACTACCAAATTATGGATTGGAATTGTAGTGTTTTCATAATAAATTAGAAACAAATATGATTGGTGAAGAGAACGCAGAGTGAATTTATTAGGGACCCACATCAAGAAACCATAGGTTGTAGAGTATAGTTTCTATTGTGGTGTCTTGATGATATGGCAACATAGACACCAGTCATAAACACTATGGGTTAGAATTAGCCTAACTTGTGCTAAATGGCTGCGCTCAAAATACGAGCCCCAACCGGACTAAATGGCCTGCGTCATTCAGTATATAGGTATCAGTAAATGGTAATCTGGCGGTTACTTCGAAACCGTATCATCTCCCACCTATTCAAAAGTGATATGTAGGTGTGATGCCAAAGAAGACTCACGCATGGCCTGCGGTCGTGGGTTGGAAGCTCATAGACCTCACACACACATTTTAGCCTGAAAAATATCACTAACCGGTTGGTGTTATGGCGTATTCAGTTCTGGCTGCGCCAACCAGTACTCAAAACCCGATACCGGTAGTGAAACCAGTAGCAAATTGGGGTTGTGGACCAGTACTAAAGCCGTTTCTTTAGTATTGTTTATACCTATTTTACCTCTTAGCGGACTGTAAAAAGGGTGTCTTCGTAACTTGCATCTGTTAATTAATCCACGCTATTCATGGCTGCAGATATCAATGAGTGCACCTTCTCAGAAGATAATGGGTGCTTCGGTGAATGCATCAACACGATGGGCTCAATGTCCTACCGGTGCCCGCATAGAACTTACGGCTTCTCCAACGTCAAACGTGGCTGTGCCACGATCAATTCCACTACAGGTCAGTACACACTTCTTCCTGCTACAGGAATAGGCTCGTAACATGACATACAATTTTGGCAGACGATGTGCAGTTTCCTACGGTGGCTCCGGCACCGATAGCGCTGCCCAACGAATGCAACGACATCTGTGGTGACGTGCGCGTGCCGTACCCCTTCGGTTTCAGTCCCGGGTGCTACAAGCCGGGGCTCAACCTCACTTGTGACACCAGCTATGGCGGCACCCCGCGCCTGGTCCTCGACAGCAATGGCACTCTCGAGGTCGTCGCCATCTCCTTGTCTGACTCCACGGTGCGCGTCATCTACCATACTCGTGTCACCCCCTCCGATGTCACCTCCAAATACTCGCGCGTCGACAGACGCGACGTCAGTATGGCTGATGTGAACTTCCAGCTCCCAGATATCGGTGAGTCCTACATGCTGTCTGCTAGGAACGAGTTCATCTTTTTCGGGAATGGTGTTCTGGCCACCCTGTATGGGACCATGTTCAGAAACAGCAGCGATAACAGCACCATCGCCAGCTGCGTCTCCATCTTCAACTCCGGCCCATCATTAAAAAAATACCGGAACTGCTCCGGCGTCGACGGCTGCTGCCATTCGACAATCCTTCCGGACAGCACGCCCAAGAAGATGGAGTTCAAAGGGCTCGTGAACACGGACTTGGACAATGACATGCCATTGGCATTCATATCAGAGGAGGGGTTGACTGCCCACTGGTGGAACACAATTTTAAATAGCACGGTTAGTCTCAACGAATGGGGCGGTCGTTACTTCTCATCTCCCCTTATTCTACAGTGGGCGGTCAAGCAAGGTTTCCCAGCGCCTGCCGGCAACTCATCCGGCCAGTGCCCCTGGGACGTTGCCAGCAGGCTTTGCAGGAGCGACCTCAGTAGCTGCCGGCAAGAGAATGGCGGCTACACGTGTTCTTGCCTCAAGGGTTACCAGGGCAACCCTTACATCACCGACGGATGCAAAGGTCAATATACTGATTCTCTTTTACTCAAGTGTACACATATACATACATTATACATTTACATGTATTTTCAGACCGATTCACATGCAACAATATTACTAATTGATTTCAGTTTTCACTTAATGGTTACAGATATCGATGAGTGCAAAATCACACCAAGGAAGTGCTTCGGCGTATGCAGGAACTTGCCTGGGAAATACAAGTGCAGGTGCAGGTTTGGAACATTTGGTAACGCCAACAAGCCCCAAGGCTGCCACAACTTAACCATTGTTTTGTCTGCGTCAGCTGCCAGTAGCCCTGTGCTCCTGCTCCTAGCTATTGGCATAATGTTTGTCCCCCGTAAGATTCAACAGCACAGGATGAAAGTAATGAAGCAAAAGTATTTCAAACAAAACCGTGGACAATTGTTGCAGCAGTTAATGTCGCAAAGGGCGGACATCGCAGAGACAATGGTCGTATCATTGGATGAGCTTGCAAAGGCGACAAACAATTTTGACAAAGTTCGTGAGCTTGGTGGTGGAGGACATGGTACTGTGTACAAAGTAATCTATCAGATCTGCATGTCGTAGCCATCAAGAAGTCAAAGATTACTGTCCAAAAAGAAATAGATGAGTTCATAAATGAGGTAGCAATTCTCTCACAAGTCAATCACAAAAATATGGTCAAACTCTTTGGTTGTTGCTTGGAGACCGAGGTGCCATTGTTGGTTTATGAGTTTATTTCCAATGGAACCCTTTATCATCATCTCCATGTTGAAGGGCTAAGGTCCCTATCATGGTGCAACAGGTTAAGAATTGCCACTGAAATAGCTACTTCTCTTGCCTATCTTCACTTGGAAGTTTCGATCAAAATAATCCATAGAGATATCAAGTCGACTAATGTACTTCTTGATGATACCTTGACAGCAAAGGTATCAGACTTTGGAGCTTCAAGGTACATTCCTATTGACAAAACAGGGTTGACAACAGGGGTTCAAGGAACAATAGGATACTTGGAACCAATGTACTTTCAAACCAATCGACTCACTGAGAGAAAAGTGATGTCTATAGTTTTGGAGTAGTTCTTGTGGAGCTCCTTACTAGGAAGAAACCATTTTCATATCTATCACCAGAAGATGATGGCCTGGTTTCTCATTTTCTGGACCTACATGCCGTGGGAAATCTTGTCCAGATCATAGATCCACAAGTTATAGAGGAGGGTGTAACACCCCTGGTGTTAATTAACACTAAACCAATGTTTAAACTAAGCTAAGCATGATTCAAAAGCCAAATCAAAGAAAATGAGGAAATTCATCCAAATTTGAGTCAAAAACCCTTTGAAAGGAGCAATAAAGAAACTTGAGAAATTCCCTACAAACTTGAAAAAGTGCAAATATGAAAGTTGGAGAATAAGTCAAACCAAGAAACTTCTCTTTTCAAACCATAGCCTAAAAGTGCTTGGAAGCTTCTCAAATTTCAAACCCTAAACTTGGAATTTGAAATTTCCAATTCAAATTCAAAGCTGAAATGGAATCTTAGCCAAATCTCAAGATTTTACCACAGAACATCAAAATCTCCAAAAAGAAAAGTTGTACATCTTCACATTCCTGAACTTTGCCTCTTTGGGCACTTGGGCCAATTTTGCCATTTAGCCCCTCGAATTTCAGAAATTCAGTTCAAAACAGGGAATTACCCCCTTTTGAATTACGGCCAAATTCTCCACTTTTTCTTCAAATCTCCAGTGCAGGGACGTGTCTCATGAAATTCTAAACAAATTTCATGTTGGAAGATTTTCGAGTTATGTTCAAAATTTTGGAGTATGAGCCATGCCAATCAGTTGACCTTTGTGCCGCTCACGGCGCGCTCACGGGATGCCAGCGCCGCGCCCACGCGTGCCGCGCTCGCCGCCGGCAAGCGCCTGCCGCCGTCCGGCCTCGACTGAGCCAACAAGTGACATGGCTGGGTGTCCCCGCACGCGGTGCACGCCTCTGGCAAGGTCTCATGGTCGGAGACGCACTGTAGCGCTGACTCCGCGCTCGCCGTCGCGTCGCCGCCGCGGACCGCCGGGTTTTGCCGTCGCCGCCGTTGTCCATCGGTCGCTCCAGCGACTTTTGCGCCCCCGCGTGCTCCTTTTCCTCCCCGCGCTGTCTTCTCGCCTCGCCCACGCGCGCCTGCCACACTGCGCTCGCCTGCGCGCGCGTTGACGCCGGAAAAGGGCGCCAACGGCCGCGGCAGTGCCGCTGTCGCTGCGACAGCTCACTGAGCTGCCCCGGTCTTCATCTCGTGCTTCCCGAGCATCCTCTTACTCCCCTCTCACTCCTACTTAAGCTCCCAACAATTCCCCTCCTTTCCTCGCCGGAAAAACGCTCGCCGGAGCAAGCAGAGGCGCCGCCGAGCTCGCTCTCGTGCACAGCTCTCCCCGTTGCTCCTCCGGTCAAACCAAGGATCTCTCGAGCTTCCCCATCCTCCACTGCCACTCACCGAGCCATTCCCGACCCGCTTCCCCCACCAGAGCCGCCGGCGCAGCTCGCCGGAGTTAACCGAGCTCTCCGCCGCCGCCCGCGCACGTGCACAGCTCGCTACGCTCCACCTCCGGCCGAACCGAGGGCACCATTAGCTTCCTCGTGCCACGCTGGTGCTCACCGACCCCTTCCCCGAGCCTCTCTGACCCCGACGCCGCCGGTCGCCGCTCGCCGGGGCAAGCCGAGCCGCCACCGCCGTCGCTGACCAAGTTTCCGGCCATCCCCGACCTCGAGACCTAGCTCAAACGAACCACGGTGAGCCCCTCTCCATTCCCCCCACTTCCCCGGCCCGGACTCGCCGCCGTTTGGCCGGCGTAACCACGCCGGCGAACTCGAGGACCTCGTTGTGTCTTCAACCTCTTTCCAGGGGGCCGAGCGCAAAATGTAGGGACCTCGTTGTAAGGGATTCAAAACTTCCAGGGTTCCTCGCGTAAAATAGATTCTATATTTTAGGTTTATTTCGCTGAGATCTTCAAAAATTCGTAGAAAATCTTAGAAAAATCAGAAAAATGCCAAACCAATTTTGTAGTGACCAGTGAATCTAGAAGAACAAATTCTTCCTTTGCACCTCACCCAGTTGAGCTGTAGATTTTGAAATATAAATTCATTTTAGTTTGAGCACATTTCATCATAGTTCAAAATCTACACATGCACTGGAGCTGAGCTTTGGATATGTTGTTAGGGTGATTATCATTGGCCTAATGCGCAAAGGGTGCACAAAAATTCCCAGTGGATTTAGGGTTATGATTTTCCAAACATATACCCTGCTGTTTTGGCAAATAAATCACAGAAAATAATGTACTTAGTGAAAAATCATCTCCTTCACACAGGAGCTAAACCAAGGCATGAGAAACCTTAGAAAAATGAAATTGGTAATTTTTGGACACTGGAAAATGGCCAAATGATTTTTGGTAGTTTGAACATGGTGAAATTCCACAAAAATATTCATAATTTAAAATCACATGCAAACTTGCAGAGATGTCACTCTTGGCATCCTAAGCCACTGTGCCAAGTGGTTTGAACAAAAACCTTGTAATTAATTTTTGTAGGATTTTAGTTTGAGTTTAGGCAAAAAGATAAGAATAATTTTAATAAATTATAGAAAAATTATCTTGAGCCAAACTTTGGGCTAAGCTCCTGCCTTGGCATGAGCAAGCCTCTGGCCAAATGGTACATGAAAATAAATTTCTTAAGTTCACCTTTTGAATAATGGAAAAAGGACTTAAATAGTGGAAAAGAGGAGAAAAAGAAAAGAAAAGAGAAGAAAAAGAAAGGAAAAGAGAAGAAAAAGAAAAGAAAAGAGAAAAACCTAAAACTCTAAAATCACAGTAAAGGTTCAAAATGAAAAAGGATATATTCACTTATAATTAATGTTTATCCTTTCCCATTTACTAACCAAGATTTAAATAAACCCTAATTGTTTAAATCTCGATACTTAAGCATTCACGCATTTCATGTAGATTCGGGTCTCGCCGACGGAGTCTACGAGTTAGTCCCCGCTGCAGAGGAGATCGCCCAGGAGTCCGAGGTGAACGTGGTGCACGTGGATCCAAGCCCCGAGCAGGAATACCGCTTCGAGCCGGAAGGCAAGCCCCGGAGCATAACCTAACTTTACTTACGCAATTTATTTGATTATATGTTTGTGCATTTAAGTTTCAAGGAGTTGAATGAAACCCTAGATTGCATGATCATAGGTTCCTTTTATTGAACACTAGTATGTTAGGTTCGATAGTTGCTATGCTTAAGAACGATAGAAGTCGAGTGTTTTCCGACACTCGCGAGATATAGGAGTTGTATGATTACTCATATCAGAGACACTAGAGATGATGGACGGATGATTGTAGATACCCGTCTATCGATGTTTTAAGTGGAAACATGGGGTACTTTTGTGTCAAGCGTTTGAACGTACCACACATATGCACGGTTTATGGGACCGGTAAGTCCCGGTATCCGATTGATGCGAGCAGGTCCGACAGCTCTCTGTCTTGGAAACGTTATCCCATGGGCACATGAGGGTAGTTGCGTGAGTCCCAGTAGTGGTAAACCTTTACCCTGAGGCAGTGGGACTCGGGAGCCACTCGCAGAGAGAGGAGAAAGGATTGGGGTGTGTTGGCATTTCCAACCATTCCGTATGTATGGGTTTTCCCTGGCCAGGTAGTAAATTCGGTTCGAACTGTCCGCTTCTCGCGGTTAATGAGACTGCTTGACCGATGTATGACATATTATGAAGTGGAACTTGGAAGGATGAAATCTTTGTATGGAATAATTGTATTGCAAAACTTGATTGTTTAGCTAGGCTCACCTAGAATGGATAGGCTAAAGAAATTAAAACCAAAATGAAGAAAAATAGAAATCAGCTTAGTCGCTTTTGGCAAAAGAACCCCACTAGCCAAACAGCCTCTCATTTTAGGAGTCGGTGATGTAGTGATCACCAGTCGGTTAAGTCTTGTTGAGTATAACTAGTATACTCAGCCTTGCTTGTGGCCTAATTTTTTAGGACCATCCCCTCAGGAGGTAGCTGCCTCTATGGCTTGGGCCTCCCAGCTTCCTCCTGGTTACAACATCGAGTGGGAGCCGACCTCTCCCGAGGATCGTGAGGTGTAGCGTCACGGCTGACTTCATCGTGACGATACTATGGATCGTCGCTAGTATCTCGTTTACTTTCCGCTGCATGAACTCAAACTATTTACTTATCATTTCTATTTGGTTGTAATAACTCTAAGACTTGTTGTAATTTAAACTGTGGAATGATGTGATCTTTGGAACTCGCCTTCGAGTGAGCGTATGGACGGACGATCTTCAGCAGCCATTGGTCGAGCTTGACTCGATGGTCGAATCCGCACTTGGGAACATTTTTGTGTATTAGCACCAAGGGAAGGTGAAATATACTTAAGTGGGCCCATTTCTCGGGTGAGATCGCTACAGAGGGAGGTGAAGAAGTCCAACAAGTTGCTACGCTTGCAGCATCATGTATAAACTTATTAAGAGGTGATGAAAGACCAACAATGCGACAGGTGGAACATTCACTAGAGGGCCTTCAAGGTTCCATAATGCGTGAGAATCATGTATGGCAGCAGCAGATTTGGAGACTGATAGCATCGAGTTTAGCTATCACTCGGCAGCTAAAAAAGGACAAGGATTCGAGGAATCTAGCAGAAGATACAGTTTGGAGCAGGAGATGATGATGTCTGCACGGTACCCTCGTTAGGATATAGATGTATGCCTTATTCATTAGCATAAGAGACTAGTTTAACTCCTCCTATCTGTAACTTGATGTGTGACGATAAAATGAACCAGATCCTCTGTATCTTATCATTGTTTCTTTAGTTTTGTTAGCATGACACAACCGTACCCTCTCAAAGAAAAATGCAAAGCATATCAGAGTTGGTAGATTTGCTTTTTTCCATGTGGGCCGGCCAATGTTAATTAATTGGCATTTGGCATGTGTGGTAGGATGCTGGCTTTGTAAGATATGCTTTATGGAATCATATGCTTCCCACGCGCAGGGGCGGAGCCAGGATTTCACCATAGGGGGGACGGGGGGCAAGTAGTGGTGTTCCACTACCAGACAATTAGACCCTAATTGTCCTAGCCGGCAGTCCACGTAAAAATTTTATCATCATGCCTAGGCTTATCTAACTATGATCTCAGATTTTTTTTGTTACATATATCTCATATACTTTTTTGTGTTGTATGTATAAAATAATATCTAAGCTTAATATATATATATATATATATATATATATATATATATATATATATATATATATATATATATATATATATATATATATGACATTAAGCTTAACGCTCAACGAGAGGCCTCGTTTACTGCCTTTTCGTTGTTTTGTTCAGCTCACGTTACTTGGCAGGGAGCCAACAGTGATGACCTACTGGTAATTAGCTCTCAAAAACCAGGATCATTAGGGGGGGGGCAGGCCCCTGCGGCCCCCCTTGTCTCCGCCCCTGCCCACGCCTGGTCATTCTTATCGCCTACTCTTGCAACACCCTTGCTCAATACAAGAGGGCACACATCTTGGGCATACATCATCCAGGGCGCACGCATGGGATCCCATCTCGTAACGTCTTCTGCGCTACGCCAGAAATGATTTATGCCGGTGTTCAAAGTCGTGTGCTACTGTACAGCCAGCGGATAAATGAAACCCACGGTACTCATGTATAGTACTGTATTACCCATTGTTGCTGTCCCAGGCCTGAAAGGAATCACTGAAACACTGCACGTGCCATGGTCAGCCAAAAATTCATAGTAGGCTCAAGTTAGAACTTAAAGTTATGAAAAATCTATGTGGTACCTGGCACTCCGGCACTCGGAGACGTTTCTATCCGGTCGGCCCAAAGCATTATGGGAACTTAAGGTTACGAAAAATCTTTGTTGTGTCAAGTACTTAACAAACAAATACCATGAATGCTAAGTGGAAAACCAAGTACGTAACAAGTATTTCCTTGGCCACTAGCCGCCAAAGAATGGGTTCATTTGCCAAGGAAATTGTGCAATTAGCTTTGCTGTTCTGCAGATGGGTCAAGAAAATGTGCAACTCCTGCTTGGTAGTTTTGCTCATGGGCAAAAGAAAATAAGCAATTTATTACTTGGTGATTTCTCAGATTAGCCAAGAAAATTATATATTTACTAGATAATAGCCCGTGCGTTGCTACGGACGTAAGACCTTTCTAAAAAAATAACATACAAGTGATTGAGTTGAGTAATCATTATATTAATATACATTGCATGTCACATGCTGATCAAAATTGAAAATTATAATTTCCATTTCTTGCCCATCCATATACTTATGCCAAACAAATTGCTAACCTGCAATGAGCTACATGGCCATAAACTCTCGAATATAGTTCTTTATAGAATTAGTCGATTTGTTCCAACTGTTGAAAGAAAAAATAATCACCACACATCTTCGGAAACATAAAAAAATGGTCGCTAGCCTCATGTCTCTCTATACTGAGGCCACCTGTCATTTAGGGTCCACATGTCAGTTTCCCTCTCATCATCTCGTTCCTCTGTTTTCCATCTCTTCCCTCCCGTCAAAACTGCTAGGGCCATTGGTGAAATTCATCGCTTGTGTTGAATCGCAGCGCAATTGCTCGCAACCAAAGACTCATTGATATCTTGCAAACCCAATTTAAGACTCATCTTCATGAATCCATGCAAGAGCAAGCTAAATCGAGAAGGGGAATAGGTTGGAGTTGTCCAGCTCCGCCATGGCCGCGGTTTGACTCGCACGTGGCCGTCGCTTGACCACGTTCGCCCTCCTGGGAGCCTCTCCTGCGCTGGTCCGCCGCTCGCCTCGCTCTGGCTGCCGCTCGACAGCCTGGCCGCCACCACCGGATGGGAAGGGCGTGGAGAGGGGAAGTCAGGAGCGGTTGACAGAATGACAGCGGTTCTACTGTGGTAGAGCCACAGGGTGTGAGAGGTGAGGCACACTGCGAGGAGGAGGGATCGACGCCGGGCACGGGCGTGAGAGCTCGGCGGGCATGGGTACGAGGATGGAGTCGACGGCGGCCAAGGGTGTGGCGTGCATGGGCGCAGAATCGCTGGCGGTGCTGTAAAGCAACGACGACGGCTGTGCAGACCGCATGGAGGGGAGCGGATTGGACGTGAAGGGCAGCACAGGGCAGACGACACAGCAGCTGAGAAGGCCAATGCGGGAGGTGGGGAGCGTACGGTGGGCCCACCTGTCGGCACGCTGCCCAGGCCAACGGGCGATTGCGTGCGGAACCAATGGTTCTGCCAGTCGACGTCTCCTTAGAGCAGGTATAATAAGCCTTGCTCAGCGGGCGATTCACTGAACACGTCATACAAAAGCAGCGCTGCCAGAGAGAAAAGATAAGAAAGTGACCGACTCGTGACTCGCTAGCTCAGACAGGCGCAAGAGCTGCATGCGGATTTCTACTGGCTCACGCTGTGCTGCAGCGTAGAAAACATTGATGATTACTGAGGCCCGCCACTACACAACTCATCAGCCCGAGTGAGGTGGAACGTGAGACGCCCGCTTGCTAGCGACCTTATTAGCCCTGCTCTAAGAGAATTAATAGTAGTAGAGAAGAGACTTGGCGGTTCTATATTCAGGGCTTGTTTTGATAGAGGAGGTAAAGTTGGTGAAAGTTGACGAAATGTCACATCCATCCTTTTTTACACTAACTAGGAGTACTAAATATTTACTAATTATAAAACTAATTACATAGATGGACTCTACATCGCAAGACGAATCTATTAAGCCTAATATGTGCCACCATTAACACATTTTTAATAACGGATTACTATAGCATGACAATGTCTAATGACGAATTAATTAGGTTTAATAGATTCGTCTCACGATGTGGGGTCCATCTATGCAATTAGTTTTTTTTGCACCTATGTTTAATACTCCTTATTAGTGTCCAAACATTCAATGTAACAAGTTGACAAAATAAGTTGGCGAAAGTTGACGATCTAAACAAGGCCTCAACAAGGTACCTTGGCTATTTCACTCAGCCGCTAAAAAATATATATTTACTTGGTGGTATAGTAAAACAATGTATTCCTTAGCTGTTTCATTTCAGGAGGCAAGTAAATTCATGGCTGGCAAGCTAAATCGGTTTTCATTTCAGGAGGCAAGTATCCTTGCTAGTGTTGCTACCAATTAACCACTACAAACTACTCCTACATTGAGATTTATCAAGCGTTGTGATGTGTAAGAATACTTGGACTAATTGGTCAACGACAAAACTTTTGGAGTCAGCGGTCGTTAACCTCCAAGCCTACATCGAGAGACAGGAAGATGGAGTGTCTAGAGAGTGGCCAGATGATAGTGTGAGGTGGGGGCAAACACATCACACTGTCAATCATGGTAAATTAAGCTGGTCGATACGGCGCCGGCCCAAAGGGACCTTCTCGTGGTCATGACCTGCAAATTATACAAAGTTAAGCGGGGCTGTTAATGCACGTGGTTGGTGAGATGTGTCATAAGAAGACTGGGAACTAAGTAATCCATCCAGTATATGTATCTATGCCGTCTTCATGCTCGCATCTACATGTCTTTACGGCCACAATTATATTATTAGGGAAGTCCTACCCTATACATTAGCATCTACCCCCCTCTGTCGTTACAAAATAATTTTTTTCTTAGCAAATTTCATACAAATAAATAGTTATGATCATATTGTCCCTAATTACTCATACATATTATTATTAAATTTATTATGCACATTTGATATTCTAGATCTGGAATGAATTAATAGACATACACCAGCGAATAGCACCAATTAATCATTTAGTTGGTTCTACTTCGTTCTCCACATATTATCAGTATGATCTCGCCGGCCCAGTCCAAGGAGTGGCCCAGGCCCAATCCATGGTTGCGGGCCCTTATCGTGCACCACTATAAAAGAAGGTGAGACACATGTAAGGCGATCGTCTGTGCCTCCACACTAGTACAAACACGATTTTAGGAGACACTGCTCTCTTTTTTATCAAAGGTGGACACAAAATCCGTCTACCTCCATTAGTCCAAGGCATTAACGGAGGCGGACAACTTTTATTTACGGAGGCATTTGCATATAACTGCCTCTGAAAATCGATTAACGGAGGCGGACATTTTAAAGCAACCACCTTGGAAAATCATCTATTTTTGGAGGCGGTTGTCTTAGAATCTCCGTCTCCGTAAATTGATTTTCGGAGGCGGAAGCTTATAAGGCTTGCCTCTGAAAATGGTAAAAATCCAACAGACTCAACTCGGCCCAATAATCATCCCTAGTATATATTGGCTCCTTAAGGTTGCCTCTCCCACTCCTCTTTGCCTCTCCCTCTCCAACATAGGCGCCAGCGCTCTCCTCTCCCTCTCCCTCATAGGTGCCTCCGCCACTCCACCCGCACGCCGGCAGCCCCCTCTCGCCTTAATTCCCTCCTCCTCTGGCTGGTCTTGCCATCCTTCCACCGCATCCGCCGCATGGCGTGGGCAGGCACGGAGCATTGCTTCGCAGGCAGGCACAGTGGCGTGGAGGTGGGAGGCGTGCCAAGGCTAGCAGAGACAGAAGGGAGGTGCAGCAGCACGGAACGATGCTTCGCGGCGGTGCGGAGATGGGCGCAGTGCGAGCTGCAGTGGAAGGGAGGTGAGGCGGCGCGGCGACTTCCCAGAACTGGCCGGCGGCGCGGCGACTGCCCAGATCCAGCGGGTGGTGCAGCCCTCCTCTCCTCCGCATGGCGACGGCCTGGATCTGGCGAGAGCCTCCTCTCCTACGACATGACGATGGCTCAGATCCGGTGCTGGCTTCCTCCCCTCGGGTTGGGGCATCAGGGGCAGCGGGCACGAGCAGTGGCGGCGACGGTGACGGTGCGCCCTCAATGGGCTCACGGGCTCGGATGGGCGCCATGGGCCCATCTAGGGTTTCACTTTTTTTATTTTTTATTTTGGATTAACAGAGGCATACACCTAACCGCCTTCGAAAATAGTTTTTGACCGCCCCCAAAAATCTATTCTGTAGTAGTGCCAGAAAACACCTACAAAACGAACCCAATCTGAGGGGGGTGCGCTCAAGCGACGCGAAGGGTCACCCCTTCTGCACCGCGTCACCGTCGTCCTTGCTGTCACCACTGCGCTACCGCCGCCACCTCTGCCAACACTACACCACTACGCTGCACCATCATGTCGATCTCATCCACCAAGACCGATTGTAGCCGAACTCTACTATCCTCTGTGTGCGCGTGCATGCGTGGCAACACTAAGATAAGCACCCTGTTTGTACATACACAAAATTCTCCTTACTTTCCGGAATGCTAACCAAAAGCGCAGCACGTACAGTGAGATTCATTAACGATAATAGGATAAAGGTTTCTTGCTAATCAGTTGTCTAATGGCCACACACGCCCACTAAAAAAACACAGCACGGTGTCTTTTCTCGGTATAACCTAAGTGTTGTCCGCAGTAGTGTTCCCATATGCTGTTGTTCAGGTCCAAAGGAATCACTGCACGCGCCATACACAGCCAATACACCACAGTAGTGTTAAGCGATCGAGCAGGACACTTGATTTCTTTAGTGTTACGATTCTCAGCTGGCAACCAAATACATGTTATACAATCTGCAGATGCTGTCCATAGTATATAGTACTTGCTTTTGTGCTTGTTTGGCTAGCTTAGCTGGTTTCACGCAGTAGCCAGTAAAGTGTGCTTCGATCTCGTGACCAGCAGCAAGTTAATCAACATAAAAGTTAACAAAATAATCACAGCTGAAAGTGCAGCCACGTGATCGCATTTGCGTGGTTGGTGAGATGTGTCACCGGAATTTTACAACACGCGTGGCTAACGAATCTATCCAGTATATCATCCGTGGCCTCCATATCGATCTCCCTGTGCTCGCGTCTACATACTGTAGCACAACAATCATAGCAGCTAGATTGCATCGCGCTAGGTATCTAGCTAGACCAGCTTGATCGCTAGGTATCTGAAGAGCAACTCTCCAGGCACACTCATAATCCAGACCATGACGCCAACCTCTGCAGCAGCAGCAGATGTGCTGTTCCAAGTGATAGTGGCGGCGCTCACTACCGGAAAATCCATAGTCGCCGTGAGCCTGATACTTTGCCGTGAGCCAAACGTCGGGCTCACGGCAAAGACATCATTTGCCGAGAGCTAGGACAGGCAACACTCGGCAAAACAAAAACTCTCGGCAAAAGTGATGTTTGCCGAGAGCCCTAGCGGGAAGCTCACGGCACAAGCACAGCTCTCGCCAAAAGAAATCTTTGCCAAGAGGTTTAAGCGGCGTGCTCTCGGCAAACATGCGGCCATCGGTATAAGTTGGCACGTGGCACAGGCCTTCGTCCGCCCTATGACGGCCGCAAACAGGGGGTAACGGCCGTCAGCAACTTTGCCGTGAGACTCCCCGAAACTCACGGCAAATTCATATTTGCAGCGGTGGCAACAGCCAGTTGCCGAGAGCTTGCAAAGGAGCTCACGGCAAACCTAGCGTTTGCCGAGAGTTGTGATCCTGGCTCACGGCAAAAGTTGCTTTTGCCGTGATCCTTCTTGCAGCTCTCGGCAAACATGTTAAAATTCTTTCGAGTTTTCACGCCCAAACAATTTTTGGTAGTTCACAAACTTGACAAAGTACTACATGTGAGAATTTGACAATTTTACCTCTTTGTTTTCTATTTTTAATTAATTTCTATCATATTTTGGGGTTTATGGAATAATTCTAAGTTGAATAGAGAAATGATTCGAAAAATAGAAAAAAATATATGAACTAATGAGATTCATGTAGTTAATTGTAATTTCTGGCCTTAACAAGAAAATAAGAGTATATTTTGATGAAAACATGGAAATAATCACATGGATCAATAGTTTTGCAATTATTTAAAATAGCAAATAAAGTCCAAAAATCATGATTTTTGTCGATGTCCAGTGATTTAGTGTACCTTGGTTGTGGGAAAAGTTTGACAAGGTTTCACGCAAATTTTTGTCAGAAGATGCACAAAACCGAACATCTCCGTAGAAGTTGCGTGAATATCTCAAGTGATCTCTAGATTTGGAACTCAAAGTGAAGATTAAATTTGAGTTTGACTTCAATTTTGTTTGTCATGCTATAGACACTATAACGTGGTCTCTGTCAATTTTTTTTAATTTTTTCAGATAAATTTGATATTTATTTATGCTTCATATACACATGAAATAATGAAAAGTTATAAAAATCCACATGAAATAATGAAATAATATGCAAAAAAAGTGACTTCATGATGCAACTCATCATATAAAGTAACATTAGTGTCAGCAAGACTTTATAAAAAAGAAGCGTAGTGGGAAAAAAATAAAGACAAATTTGGAATTCACCCTTTTCCGAGAGGACCCACAAGGCTCACGGCAAATTCATGTGTTTGCCGTGAGCTCGGCCTTGTGCTCACCACACAGAGTTGTTTGCCGAGAGCTTGCAAAGGGGCTCACGGCAAACTGCGTTGAATTTTTTCCAACTTTCTCGCGCCCAATCAAATTTTGTAAGAAATTTCAAATTTTATATGCTATGTAGTAATTAACTGAAAATTCAATATTTGCCGTGAGCTTCGATCTAGCTCTCGGCAAAGGCAGTGTTTGCCATGAGCCTCGATCTGGCTCTCGGCAAAGGCTATGTTTGTCGTGAGCTAGATCCAGGCTCACGGCAAACCTCCTACCCTTAACCGTTCCCCGTCTCCTTCCTCCATTGACTTGGCCATTCATTTTCCACCGCGCGCTTCACTGCTCTCACCACCGCCCTCCGCTCCTCCACCCCCACGCCACCGCCCTCCGTTCCTCCACTCCCGCGGCGCCGCCTCGAGTCGTTGCCGCCATCCATCCCCGCCCCGCCCATCGCCCATGCGCGCGCCGCCCGGGCCGCTCGTCGGCCGTCCGTGCGCCGGCCGGCCCCACGTGCCGCCGTTCATCCCAGCCCCACCCGTCGCCCGTGCGCGCGCCGCCCGGGCCGCTCGTCGGCCGTCCGTGCGCCGGCCGGCCCCACGCGCTGCGCGCCTGAACCGGCGCCGCCCGTCCCCATCGCCGGCTCCGCCCTCGCTGCGCGCTTGAACCGGCGCCGCCCGTCCCCGTCGCCGGCTCCATCCTCGCCACGCCCCTTTCCCGCCCCTGCCTCCTTCCCGGCGCCGGCGCCCGGCCCGGCGCCTGGCACTGCTGCCCCGCCGGTCGGTGCTCATCCCCGACCCCGTGCCGCTGCCCTCGGGCCACCGCCCTCCGGAGCCGTCTGCTTCCAGCCCCGCCCAAGGTAGAAATGTTTTTCATAACTAACTGCATGACTAAAACACTTGTCTAGATTATATAAATGTGTAGGAAATTTGGATTCATGTGTACAAATGAGTTAATTCATAAGTAAATGGCTTTCATAACTAATGGCTAGATTGAAACATTGCATTTTTTTAGTTGATGAGACAGAATTGTAAATTTGTGGCTGTATATGGTTGTATGAATGTGTTTGTGCTTGATGAGACAAAATTGTGGATTTGTGGTTGTATAAGGTATTATATGTGATTAAATTGATGATGATAGTGGGGCTTTAGAAACCTCATCGTGTAGGGAAAATACTTCCGAATTTTTTCATTAACATTGTTATGTTATTTTTTCAGGAGAGGAGTCGACGCTCGCCTTCCTCGTGCCGACGCTAGCCCATCCTCGACTCGACGCTCACCGTCATCGACACTAGCCGGATAGCAAGGTGAGACATAAACACACTTGTCTTTTCGTTTCATGTTTTAGGTCACGTGACCTAGTTAGGCGTCTCCCGTTCGAAAGAGATACAGTTTGAGATATGCAGTTCTCTGCATACGTAAAATTGTATCTGTTTCGAATTGTCCATGTTTATTGGACAGCCCGAGGATGCGACGATGTCGTTAGTTTCCATGTTCTACTTCTATCCGGGATAGAGTTTCGGCAGCAACTCCCTGTTGTTCTTCGGATGCACACTCTCCTTTCAAGGATGTGATCTGGAGAACAGCGGGGAGATGCTGCCGAAATTCTGTCTATTAGGAGTAGAGCATGGAAACTAACGTCATCACCGCATCCTCGGGTGGGATTAGGACCTATCTTTGCCTATTATAAAGTATAAGGAGCGTGTAGATACTTAAGATATTTATATCCCTCGTTGCAATATGAAAGGATGGCTGACCATGAGTGGATGTACACGGGCCGCCCGAGTCCGTGTCAGTTTACAAAAGAATGGATGGAAAAGACCCAGAGATTCATTAGACTACCATTTGCCAAGGCTAAAGGAGTCAATGCGACTTGGTGTCCATCCAGTCGTTGTCAAAACAAGAAACGGCAAACAAAGAAAGATATGAGTACTCATTTTTTGCAAGAATGGGTTTGTTGCCGGCTATACTCAGTGGGTCTACCATGGCAAAACCGATCGGAGAAGGGAGGAGGTGGTGAGACAACGTGTCATGGAGTTTGATGATGAAGCCGGGGTAGGGGACATGTTAAATGACTATGACGAAGCCCACTTCAATGAAGGACCTAGTGAGGAGGAGCCGGAGGTAACCGCAAAAGCATACTACGACATGTTGTCCGCGGCTCAGCAACCCTTACACGAGCATACCAAGGTTTCTTAGCTGGATGGCATTGCACGTCTAATGGCGCTAAAGTCCCAGTATAACCTTGGGCGGGAGGCCTTCAATAATATCTTGAGTGTTGTCGGTAGTCTGCTTCCAGAGGGTCACATTCTTCCAAAGAGCATGTACGAGGCAACAAAACTCCTCAACACACTCAAGATGCCCTATGAGCAGATCCATGCCTGTCCAAATGGATGTGTGTTGTTTAGGAAAGAACACGAGAATGCGAGGTACTGTCCAAAGTGTAACTCGTCTAGGTACGTGGAGGAAGATGCTGGTGATGGACAGAAGAAGCAGAGCAAGCTCCCCGTGAAAATGCTACGGTACTTGCCGTGTATCCCCCGGATCCAACGGCTATACATGATCGAGGAATCTGCAAAACAGATGACATGGCATAAAAATGGACGTCGATACAATCCTGACAAGATGGTACATCCGTCCGATGGTGAATCATGGCAACACTTTGATCATATTCATCGTGGCAAAGCCGCAGAGGCCCGTAACGTTCGCGTTGCTCTGGCTACAGATGGGTTCCAGCCTTATGGGATGGGGGCTGCCTTATACACTTGCTTTCCCGTGTTTGTTATCCCTCTCAATCTCCCCCCCTGGCGTCCTCTTTTCTCGGTAGAACATTTTCCTGTCTTTGATAATTCTTGATCACCCGGGGGCTAATATGAATGTCTATATGGAGCCTCTTATTGATGAATTGGAGCATGCTTGGGAGCAAGGCGTATTGACGTACGACCAAGCCACAAAGAGAAATTTCATAATGCATGTTTGGTATCACTACTCCTTGCATGACTTCTTAGCATATGGGGTATTCTGCGGCTGGTGTGTTCACGGGGGAATTCCATGCCCAATTTGCAAGGCAGGTGTGAAGTTCATTTGGCTGAGTAAGGGTGGAAAGTATTCCGTGTTCGACAAACACCGGCAATTCCTCCCTTTGAACCGTCCATTCAGGCGAGACATCAGGAACTTCACGAAAGGTGTCGCAGTTACAGACCCTGCACCGCACATTATGACCGGTGTTGAGGTTTGTGCTCAGGTAGCCGCTCTCCAGGTCAACGAACAAGGTGGTTTTGTAGGATATGGTCAGGATCATAACTGGACTCATAAGTCTGGACTGTGGAGGCTCTCCTATATGCCAGATATTCTTCTTCCTCATAACATTGATCTGATGCAGACCGAGAAGAATAATGCCGAGGCTATTTTTTCAACACTCATGGACATTGCTGATAAGACCAAAGACAATGTTAAGGCCCGAGTGGATCAAGCAACGTTGTGTGATAGACCAAAGATGAACATGGTGCCTCCCACAACCGGCAAGAACTAGAAGAAGCCCAAGGCTGATTATGTTCTGACGAGGGCCCAGAGGAGGGAAGTACTCCAATGGTTCCAGACATTAATGTTCCATGATGGATATGCTGCTAATCTGAGAAGAGGAGTTAACTTTGCCACCATGCGTATCAACGAGCTCAAGAGTCATGACTACCACATATGGCTTGAGCGCCTTCTACCGGTCATGGTCCGAGACGATGTCCCCGACCGTGTATGGGTTGTGCTGGTAGAGTTGAGTTTTTTCTTCTGCCAGCTCTGTGCCAAGGAGATATCTCGAACAGTGATACAAGAGATGGAAAGGCTGGCGCCTGTCTTGATCTATAAGTTGGAGAAGATTTTTCCACCCAGTTTCATGAATCCAATGCAGCATATGATTTTGCACCTCCCGTACGAGGCACGAATGGGTGGGCCTGCGCAAGCATGTTGGTGCTATGCAATGGAGAGATGTCAAAAGACTCTACGCAACAAATGTAAAAAAAATGCAAAATTGAAGCTTCCATTGCAGAGGCTTTCATTCTAGAGGAGGTGTCAAATTTCACAACAAAGTACTATTCTGACAACCTTCCTAGCGTGCATAACCCCCCCTCCTCGTTACAATGTTGGCTGCAATGAATTGAATATGAGCATATTCCGAGGGCAACTAGGCAGTGCTAGTGGCGCGACCAACAAGACTCTGGACATTTTAGAGTGGCGCAAGATCATGCTATATATCTTGACCAACCTCTCCGAAGTAGATGTGTACATGTCGTAAGTTCTCAACCTTGTTTTCCACACTTCAACTATTCTGTATCCAACACCCTTGTCTGTTGTTGCTACAGAGAATTTCATCATCAATATTGGCGTCGATCAAGGGAAGCAACCCCATAGGAATACGATAAGCTTCTCAGGGAAGGTGCGGGACCTGGAATGCCTGATTTCATTTCTTGGTTCAAAAACAAGGTACCATCGTATTCCTTTGTTGTATATGCCTCATGCGTAGTGGATATGACAACGATGTACCTTTCCTACTTGATCCTATGCAGGGACAATCCGATGGTTCTATGAGTGCCGAGTTGAGACAGGTTGCCAATGGCTTTGACTACAGGGTCAGGTCATTTTCCGGTTATGATGTTAATGGATATCGATTTCACACAACAAGACACGAGCGTAGTCGGCCGAATCGAAGAACGACTAATAGCAGAGTGTTTACGCCGGCCTCTAATGGCGTCGACTATTTTGGCAGAATCGAGGAAATTTACGAATTGGGGTTTCGTGGTAGCACTCCTTTTAATCCTATCGTATTCTAGTGTCAATAGTTTGATCCCGAACAAGTGAGACGAACACCGAATCTTGGCCTAGTCGAGGTCCAACAGTCTTCCGTTTATGCAGGAGATGATGTCTATATTGTTGCTCAACAGGCCACACAAGTTTATTTTCTCCAGTATCCTTGTCAGACGGACGAGTGTCTTCAGGGATGGGATGTTGTGTACAAGGTATCACCACATGGCAGAATACTAGTCCTAATCAATGATGATTACAATATTGACCCAAGCACATACGAGGGAGAATTTTTCCAAGAAGATGGGCTTGAAGGGAGTTTTGTCATAGACTTAGACGAAGCGATAGGAATGGAAGTAGACAATGAAGATCTAGGTGAGGAAGACGATGGAGATGAGGTTGAAAATGTGATGGACTTACGATTACTTGAGCGATGGCAATTAAATGATGACAGTGATGACATTGCCCCTTTGGAGCAAGGGCATGGTGAAATTGATGCACGGGATAGTGATGATGAGTATTATGAGGAACAAAATCTTGATGATGATGATTATTTCTAAAAAAAAATATGTATGCTACTTTCTAGTTATGTTTTAGATTTATACTTTAAAGTTACATCTTGCTATGTTATGTCTAGTTATGTTTTTTAGCCTGTTTCTAAGTATATCTTGCTTATTTGTTCTAATTCGTTCATTCTTTTTTATTTAAGGTGATTGAACAAATATGGCGGGCGGCACAGTGAGGAAGGTGTCGTACGTGTACCAGAGGACGAGTGAGGAGGGGGAGGGGTCAGGTTCGGGGTCGGGGTCGGGCAGGAGGAGCTGGTGGAGTTTCAGGCATCGAGAGCCGTGTCGAGAGCCTGCTCGAGAGCCGATGCCACAGACTTTCGGCCTTGTAGACAGCCGGACTCGGAGGACGAGTTGGTGGAGGCAGAGGAGGAGGAGGAGGACGAGGAGGGGGAGGAAGAGGAGGAGGAGGATGCCAGGGAGGTGGAGGGGGAGTACGAGCCGGAGGAGGAGGAGGAGGAGGACGACGAAGGTGCAGAGGACGTGCCGAAGGTTTGGTTGCGAGGCCCGTCGACCCTCCCTCCCCGGCCGCCTCCACACCTACGCCCAGTGATTAGACCCGCTGGACAAAGGTCAGTGCTTTTGACGTGACCCTTAATTGTCGTATGATTAGTTGCGATCTCAATAGAAACTAATATTGTATTGTAATTATTTTCAGGGGTTGGGACCTGGTGGGCGGTGGAAACCACTCACGCCTTGTCAATGGCATACTCGGCCTCTTGTGCAAGGAGCACTTCCCCGGCATGGTCCAGCATGCCGGAAAGTACGAGCCGGCTTTTCACTTTGAGCACTACTACTCTGCGCCGGACCAGCGGGACACCCTGGGCCGAGCGTACAACAACAAGGCGGAGTGGGTGAAGGCTGAGTTGTGGGTAAGTCTTTCTGGCACTACATTACTGAATTCATCGCATTTTAAATACTGACATAATAATTGATGTGTGTATATGCAAGATTTCTACAGGTGCGAGGAGGGAACTGAGGTGAGGGCGGATCGTAACGCCCACCGAGCCTGCCAAAAGCTCCTGCACGACATTCACTACGAGGTGCGCCTCCAGGCTATCGTGCACTACCACGCCCACTACGAACGTCGAAAGGTCACCAAGAAGCAAGCCGTAACAATGACGTTGGAGAGGGAGGAATTCCTCAAGGTAACTAACTAACATCAAAACTTTTATTTTCTGAGAATAAACATGCTTCGTTGGATCTTCTACCTTAATTGCATTGAATTGCAGGTGCCTCCTAGTCGGTGTAATAATCACGTAGAGGCCTGGGAGAAGATGGTGGACAAGTGGTGCTCTCCCAAGTGGCAGGAGAAGCACAATATTCACCGGGACAGGCGTTTGAAGATGGCAGGACCATCGCACCACCAGGGCACCCGAGACCTCACGGGATACGCGAAGGCATGGGTAAGCGGCTTCAATTGTTTATTCTAATGCAAGACATTATGAAAACATTCTAACCGCTTCGTTCTCTTTTTCCGCAGTCGGCAACACATGGCAACCGGGACTGCCCTCAGTTAAAGGCCTGGTGCTTAGCTCATATGGGCAAGGCAACGGACGACATCCACTACAGCGAGGACACTCCCGACTCAGCGTTCACCAACCCCACCATCCCTCCGAGGGTCAGTTCGTACACGTCTAGGTCAAGGGAGGTCCATAGGTCAGACTATGCTCCAAGCACGCAGAACTTTGATGGGCGAGTCGTCATGGAGGTGGGCGGAGGGAAGAAACATGGGCGGTACTGGATGGGTGACAACGTCACCGACTCGACCACGACGCCAAGACTCCACGAGATTCGGCAAAGGGCGCCGAGCGGAAGCGACACAATCCGCCCACGCATGACACAGGAGCTGCTGTAGATATTGTCTCTACAGGTTATTTCTTTTTTACTTTGTTTTCTATTACTTTTGATGTACGATTGCTTCGCATTCTAACATATATATTTTGAATGTATTGCAGTCCCAGCTCGCCCAAGAGAGGACCGAACGGGACAGCCTACAGGCCAACTTCACCCAGATGTACCTCTGGATGCATAGCGTGGACACTCAAGTGTCCGTCCCTCCCCCACAACTTCAGTTTCAGCCATCGCCTCGGCAACCGACCCCTGTGAGTATAAAAACTTTTGGTTTGTAAGTTCATTGGTTAAATCTTGTCTCACGTGTAAACATTTCTCCTTTCTGCAGGGTCTCTCGCGGGATCAAATGATCCCGCTGGAATGTTCAACATGTCGTCTGGTGTGTCGCCTGCGCCTCGTGTGTCGGACTGGTCTCCTTAGGGAGCTCAGCAGGACGGACAGGGCTCACAGGATCACGACCTCTCCAACCCCTCCCAACCGCACAACCCGTGGGAATGGTGATATAACCATTAGGTAGTTTACGGACGTGGGTGTTTGAACTATCTGTGGTTGAACTTGTGGTCGAACTTGTATGTTATGTGCATGAACTTGTGGTATAACTTGTCGTTGAACTTGTGGTTGAAACAGTATGTTATGTGCATGAAGTGTTTGTGTAATGGTTATATTAATTGCCTGTGATCTATTTGAGATGTATGTGTGATATATTTCAGTTGTTGGGCACCATATATGAGCAAATAAAAAATAAAAAGGCCTCAGCAAAGGTGCCATTTTTTGCCGTGAGACAAGCCTCAGGCTCTCGGCAAACATGCACCTTTGCCGTGAGCCTGGGATGGTGCTCTCGGCAAAGTCCTCTGCAGAGGCCCCATGCCTGCCCCCCGCGGTGTGGGCCCCACGGGCTCTTTGCCGAGAGCCTGGCACGTGGCTCTCGGCAAACCTTGAGCTCTTTGCCGAGCGCCTGGCACGTGGCTCTCGGCAAACCTTGAGCTCTTTGCCGAGCGCCTGGCACGTGGCTCTCGGCAAACCCAGCTGCGGGCCCCACAGAGACGGCGGAACGCCATCTCGTCGGCGTTAGGGCCAGGTCTTTGCCGAGAGGCTAGAAGCTCTTGGCAAATACCTCTGGTGCGCACGGCAAAAGCTTTGCCGTGATCCCAACAGAAAGCTCTCAGCAAAGGAAGCTTCACCGAGAAAGACTTTGCCGAGTCAGCTTTGCCGCCTCTGCCGAGAGGATGAGACTCTTTGCCGAGAGTGGCAAGCTCACGGCAAAGAGCCTGGATCCGGTAGTGGCTAATGGTGATGGCAAACGCTGCAACAACACTTGGCTGCAGCAGCCGCTGTCGAGCAGACAAAGAAGATCGGCAAGCCCGGATGCGACACCACCTGCGGCAACGTGAGCGGACCGTACCACTTCGGCTTGAGCCTCGGATGCTACTGGCCAGGGCTCAACCTCACCTGCGACACCAGCCGTGGTGGCACCCTGAGGCTGCTCCTCGAGTACCGAACTCTCCGGGTCACGTAGATCTCCATCGAGAATGCCGTGCGGTTCATGCGGCCTGGTTCCATCATAAACGCCACCCGTAACTTCCTCTCGGATGGCACAAAGAAATAGAGTTGTGTTTTGCTACTAGGTGAAGTTGATGATCTTTGCTTGGATGGCACAAGCCCAGTTTCAAGGCGTTCTATAACACACATTGCATACATAGTTTGAGGACTTTTACAATGCTTGAAAGGTACTACAAGGTACCACGTGGTACTTTTGCGGCTGATTTACACTAACCATTGATTATAATACAAAAAATATATTTAGTTAGTACCTCTAGGTACCTTTCTTTGGGTACCTCCCGGTATCTCTTGGTACCATCCATTTTACCACCACTGGATCTTTAGGAATGTTCAGTTCTCTCTTTTTCCAAGCGTTGTAAGCCCCTTCAGTTAGTTAATATGTTTGATCAAGTCAAGAAGGATCTTGTTAGTGGCGACGCTAGCAACACTTCCAAGGAGGAAGTGACACTAGCATGGTTCCGTTGTCGTTTGTCCATGGTCTAAACAAGCCTTTCATCCCATGAATCCCGTGCAATAGGGATGAGCTCCAAGATGATGCCCCAAATAGGGAGAACGCCCTAAGGTGATTCCACCATCGCAACCAGCAAATCGACAGCAAAGGCTTTCGCTCAAAACATCCCACTCCTGCACGTACATTGCTCATCTGCTCCGTCACCCTACTGCCACCAAGCCGCCACGGTCGCCTCGCCAGGACACCATCACCTTGCCCCTCTAACTGCCGCAGCCACATAGCCACGCGGCACGCCACGGAGGCATGCGTGAGGCACCGAAAGTGCCCAACAGGGCACCGAATCTAGCACCCCAAGCCGTCGTTGCCGCTGTCGTGGGGGAGCCTCTGAGCCGTGGCGACGTGGACATCTGCGGCAGCCTCCAGCCGAACCGCGTTACGCCCGGCGGGTGACGCTGCCGCCGCTGCGGAGGTTGAAGGCTGCCACATCGGGGCACCAGCGCCAGCGCAGCTTGCACGGCCTGCCACCAAGTCACAGCATGCACCGGCTGCTGCCCTGACCTGCACGTTACACTGGCAGCCGTGCACATCGGCCTGCCCAGATCTTTGCACCAGTGACCGAAGCACCAAAAGATGCCCCGCTGCAAACCATGCTAGGGCACTCAGGGCTTCCGGAGGCGAGGCGTGGAGGAAGGAGTAGAGGGGGTGGCAGTGGCTTAGGGTCTCGCCGCCCAAACGGGGAGCGATGCGAGGCTCTTCCTGTAGACCCTGTGTATGCTCGTGTTGCTATAGCACTCTCATTTAAACGCTTTTGATATTGGTAAACTTCAATTGGATGCTATATTTTGGTTGGCAGAAGATCAATTTATTAGCATGGAAACATCGATTCAGAGGAGGGAATACCACAAGCTCGTGTGAAAATGTCATAGCGGTGAAAAAAATGGGAGCGGTGACGAGAACAGAGGAGTAGTGGCAGGTAAATGGCAAAGCAACGACTGTCCCAAGTCCCAACTTGTACGCGGCCTTCGGGCTATCTCCTAGAGCTAGGCTAAGGGAGGGTGGTTTCACAACTCACGCCAGGGGGTGACATGTAAAAACAAAGGGCTGATATGTGATTATTTTTGTATAGGAGTGAATGGCAAGTTGATTACATAACAATAGAGGGGCTCTTCTGCAAACTGGCTCAGCTGACCGGTCTTTCCCCTGTTGACCTAGATCAGGAAGTCTAGGGGCCGTCAGATCTTGATCCGATGGCCATGGCTCGCTCAGGCTTTACGTCGCCGGAGAAGATGAGCAGGCAGCGGCGCTGCGTTGAGGGCTCGCCGGAGTTCGGTGCAGCCGGTGATAGAGACCTCGGTTTGGGACGTGGTTTGGCTTTGGAGCAACCGGGCGACACGGGGAACTCATTCCGTGGGTTCATGGCGAAGCTGGGGCGACGAGCGAGAGAGAGAGAGAGAAAGAGAGAGGAAACGAGGTCCGAGAGTTCCTTACCACCCTACCCAAACTGACGACCAGTTCTTGGGCAAGATGGAGGCGACGAGGAGGGGAGTCGACAACGCCAGTGTAAGCATGGAGATGCGGTGGCACGGGGAAAATGGTGGAGAGCAAAAGGGGAGTAGAGCTCGAGCGATAGGGACTTTATAGGCCACAGTTTGGCCAGAGGCGGTGCTGGGGAGGTGGGAAGGCGCAGACAGTGGCTTCATTCGGTGCTCCACTTGCCATCAATGGCAAGTGAGTGGAAATGAGGTGGAGAACTCAGTGGGGGAGAGGGAAACGAGCGAGCGGCGGTTGAGGCGCGAGTGGTTCAGCGCACGCACGGGAAGGCGAGCAGGCCCAGAAGGAGGCAGGGCGCAGCACAGCTGGAACGGCACTGAGCTTGGGCGCGGTGCGGCACACGAACAGTCGGAGGAAGGAGACACTCCCGACAAGCGGGGCCCGCCAACCAGCGAGAGAAGAGGGAGCTGTGGGAGGGGAAGGAGATTGGAAGTGGGCCGGCTGGATGGGCCAACCGGAGGGAGGGGGGATAAGAGAGAGTTGGGTTGGGCCAAGAGAGAGAGAGAGAGAGAGAGAGAGATTTCTTTTCTTTTTTATAAACTCAAACAATAACCAAATTTGAATTTAAACAAACTTGAATTCAAACAACCAAAATAAAATGCAAGAGCATGAATGCTTCAAACATTATTGATCCTATATTTATTTTAATTTCTTTCATCAATAGCATATGAAATGTCTAATCAAGCAATGACCTTAGCAAATTTTATCTTTTGGAAATTTTAAATTTTTAAACATGTGTTTGGGAGTCTCTATAGGGTAAAACTAGGTGTTACAATCGGCCTGCCCCGATCCATGCACCAGCGACCGAAGCGCCGAAATATGCCCCGTTACCACCATCATAGGGCACGCATGGGCTTCCGGTAGTGGCAAGGTATGGAGGAGGGAGGAATGGGCGGTGGCGGTGGCTAGGGTCTCACCACCCGAGCTGGGAGCGATGCGAGGCTCTTCTTGTAGACCCTGTGTATGCCCGTGTTGCTATAGCACTCTCATTTAAACGCTTTTGATATTGGTAAACTTCAATTGGATGCTATATTTTGGTTGGCAGAAGATCAATTTATTAGCATGGAAACATCGATTCAGAGGAGGAACTACCACAAGTTCGTGTCAAAAGGTTATAGTGGAGAAAAAAATGGGAGCGGTGACAAGAACAGAGGAGTAGTGGCAGGTGAATGGCTAAGCAACCACTGTCCCAAGTCCCAACTTGTACGCGGCCTGCGGGCTTTCTCCTGGAGCTAGGCTAAGGGAGGGTGGTTTCACAACTCAAGCCAGGCTATAAAACCCATCCAAACATGGGTAGCCTTGTTTAATGGAGCCTGGCTAGGGGTTTAGCCACCCAACCAGCAAACAGACACATCTATAGTTGCCTTTTTTTCCCATACTAACAATACTTTGAGACATGGCCAGCATCCTCTAATTTGCCTATGTGGACCTACGATTAGCATGCTGATGGACATAAGAATGAATTAAGAAGAAAAACGATACTAACATGAACATGGTATAATGATGGAAGGCCGAAATTCTAACTATAGTGAAAAGTAAAAACCATGACATGAATAAACTGTTTTGTGCATACCTGTGTGACCGACACAATTGGAACTACACACGAACCAGTTCCAACTGCGTGACTAGGCTAGTTGCAGCTAGGATAGATGTGGCTTCCTGTGACATGTCTCGACGTTTAGAACAATGATTATAATAGAGTTGTGGTGATTCGGCAACCGTGCCATTAAGATGCCTTATCTGATTACTAGGACCACAAGCTCAACTCACTTTGCGGGGCTTTAATGATCTGGTTAATGTTCCACTCAACATTTGGTTCAACCATCTCGAGTAGACTATCTTCCCTAATTTTGCCAATATCTCTGTATATCAACTTTGATCAACATATCGATGGAGATGGAAAAAAGAAACAACATTTTTTTAAAAAAAGAACTTTAGGCAATGGGAAAAGCTGCTGTTGGGGTCGAGTTCTAGTATTTTGTTTATTAAGGTTTTCCAAGTATGGTAAGGTGAGTCAATTAGTTTGAAGAATTATTTGGGGATCCTTTAGACTATTTTCATATTGCTGTAGGTGGGTAATTTTTAGGAACCAACCGACCCATTGGTTATTATTGTCTATGATGGTGTACATATTGGATGGCCGAGTGTTTCTAATTTTTTGCAAGAATTTATAAGACTACTAGTGAGGATTAATGTGAAGTCTCCAAAATCAGCATACAACTAGTATATACTAACACGGTGTAATAAATACTAGATATTTCTCTTATTTCTAGCTACATGTGTTAATTGCTTCAATTGACTGGCTGCAGATATCGACGAGTGCAAACTCCCCAGTGAAGAGAATGGATGTTTTGGTGAATGCATCAACAAGATGGGCTCAATGGAATGCCGGTGCCCACATGGAACTTTTGGAAGCCCCAGTGTCAAAGGTGGGTGTTTCAAGGTCAAAGATCCACTACAGGTTAGTAAAGCCTCCTGGCCTGTCTGGCCATGTTCTTGCACGCACAGCTCCATCAAATAGTAATTACATACGTGCATCTTAAGCAGATCCTCTACTGTTGCCTACCGTGGCTATGGTGCACTTCCTCCATGAGGGAGGTGGTCTCTATTTATTGATAGAAAAATTCCCCACACCCTCATCCATTAGCAATATGGGACTAATAGATGACGTACCCCCTCAAATGCTAATGAGCTTTTGAGATTTACTTAGGATTATTCATATGGGCCAAGCCCAATAATCTTACAATCCCCCACCAGATCTCAAATTTCCATATAGAGATTTTGCTTGTTTCTCACTACTGGTTATATACTAGTGTTTCAGCAAGGACTGTTAAGTTGCACTCTCGCCTAGAGCTTCAAGCTACACTCATCCGCAACTTGAACAATGGACTACGCCTTGAATTGCAAGTTTTGTGCGGACAAGTTTCACTCAAAGACCAAACCAGTACTTGGCTACCAGTAGCCTACCCCCCGGGTGGAGCATATACGTCGTACTCCTTGGTCTCTTCTTGAGCTTACTAGAGATCACCCAAATCTCATAGACTGCGACGCTTTACAATCGGGCTCATATAGGTGTGTTCTTTCATGAATGTTCTTTAGTACAACATCTTCGCTCAATCAAGCCAATAGAAACACATTAAAGCATATTGCTAACCTGCCTTACAACATTTGAGAGTACTGCATCTTCACTCAGACAGGATCTAGTAATTACTCTCCTTAGTCAACCAGTAGCTTGTTTTTCCCAGATCCTAATTCACGGGATCTCCGAACACATAGGTTGGGTTACTACTGTGGCAACTTACACGGATCTCATGCCCATCTCCCTCGATGCATTTTCTATCACGTTCCTGATAAACCTTTGTAAAAGGATCTGCTAGGTTTCTGAGAGTTTGAATATAAGTCACACTTATTACTTCGGAGTTTCTCAACTTCCTAACAGACTTCAATCATCTCTTGACATGTCTTGATGACTTCGCATTATCCTTAGCACTGTTCACTTTGACTATCACCGTTTGATTGTCACAGTTCATAAGGATAGCCGGTACTGGTTTCTCAACCACAGGCAAGTCCATCTAAAGCTCACGCAGCCACTCAGTCTCAACCGTGGCTGTGTCTAAAGCGGTTAGTTCCGCTTCCATGGTTGACCTCGTCAAAATGGTCTGTTTGCAAGACCTCCATGACATAGCACCACCTCCAAGGGTAAACACATACCTACTCGTGGCGTAAAGCTCATCAGCATCAGAAATCTAGTTCGAGTCACTATATCCCTCCAGCACAACGGGGTGCCTAGAATAGTGAATCCCATAACTCATAGTACCTACTAGATAGCGCATAACCCTTTCAAGTGCATGCCAATGATCTGAACCCGGGTTTGACATGAACCTGCTCAATTTGCTCACAACAAAAGCTATGTCGGGTCTCATTGCGCTAGCTAAGTACATGAGTGAACCAACAATCTGTGAATATCTCAGTTGGCCTTTGGCTATTTTCTTGTTCTTTCTAAGCATCACACTAGGATCATAAGGCGTTGGAGAAGGCTTACTGTCTACGTAGCCAAACCGGTTCAAGATCTTCTCCGCATAATGAGATTGCGAAAGAGTAATCCCATTCGCTTCCTTAATTAGCTTAATGTTAAGTATAACATCAGCCTCTCCTAGATCTTTCATATCAAAACTCTTTGATAGAAAATACTTGACCTCATTGATCATATCAATATTTGTGCCAAAAATCAGTATGTCATCCACATACAAGCACAATATAACTCCACCCCCACCATAGCGATAGTACACACATCTATCAGCCTCATTAAAGGCAAAGCCCGTAGAAGTTAGTGTTCTGTCAAACTTCTCGTGCCATTGCTTAGGTGCTTGTTTCAGGCCATACAAAGACTTCACCATCTTACACGTGCACACCTTGTTCTCTTGACCCTTCATCACAAACCCATCAGGTTGATCCATATAAATTTCCTCATCCAACTCTTCATTTAGGAAAGCCGTCTTTACATCCATCTGATGGATGATAAGACCATATGAGGCAGCCAAGGACAGTAATGCTCAAATCGTGGTCAGTCTAGCGATAGGTGAATAAGTATCAAAGAAATCTTTCCCTTCCTTTTGTGTGTAACCTTTAGCCACAAGCCGTGTCTTGTACTTATCAATAGTACCATCTGGCCTAAGCTTCTTCTTGAACACCCATTTACAACCCACTGGTTTACACCCGTAGGGTCGTTCAGTGAGCTCCCATGTTTCATTAGAAAGAATCGAGTCCATCTCGCTCTGGACAGCTTCTTTCCAATCATCAGTATCTGGGGATGCATACGCCTCAGCTATAGAAGTGGGAGTATTATCCACAAGGTACACACTAAAATCATCACCAAAAGATTTAGCAACCCTCTATCTCTTGCTCCTTCTAGGAGCTTCACTGTCATCCTTCTCTAGGATAATCTTGTTCTCAATAGGTTGTTCAAAAGACTCAAAAAATGCAACTGGTATAGGAGTTATCTCAGTAGAAAATCTAGAAATGCTATGCATATCTTCCGCAGGAAATATATTCTCAAAAAATGTTGCATCACGAGATTCCAAAATAGATTCTGATTCTGATTTACACGAGTATGTTGGAAATATAGGCAACTGTAGGTTTAATTTCCGAACTAGATTAAACATGAAGATAAACAATACTAGCATGCAATTCTCTAGCAGACTAGGCAGTACGAACAACATAATCATGACATCAGAGAATATGATTAAAACACAGTGTACGTACTAAGGAATTATCGTAGGGAAGACGAACGATGACGGTTCTACAGACGAAGCGCAGCAGACGATGTTGCAGACGACGGTACGCCGCAACACTAGACTTGGACGGAGGACGAGCCGTGGTGAAGACGTCTTGAGACGAAGACGACTGGTTCCGGATACCTGCTCACCCTCTCCCGGTCCAGGATCTCGAAGACGACTGGTTCCGGATACCTGCTCACCTGTTCGCCGGTGCATGCCGGCGCTCGGGATGGAGTAGACTACGATGGCAACGCAGCGATGAGAAGTAGCAAAACCCTAACTCGTATAGACCTTCTTAGGGACTCCCAAACCTAGGGGATTCCCGTATAGAGTCTATGGTGCACTTCTTCCATGAGGGAGGTGTCTCTATTTATTGAGAGGAAAACCCCCCACACCCTCATCCATTAGCAATATGTGACTAATAGATGACGTACCCCTCAAGTGCTAATGGGCTTTTGAGATTTATTTAGGATTATTCATATGAGCCAAGCCCAATAATCTAACAGAGTATACACTATACACATATGCATATACATTTACATTTTGTCCCTCCGATACACATGCAATGCAATGGTGCCAATTGTATTGGTGTTTGCTCATTTTCTCGTCATTTAATTGTTACAGATATAGACGAGTGCAAAATCACACTAAAGAGATGCTTTGGCGTCTGCAATAACGTTCCTGGGAAATACAAGTGCATGTGCAAGCTAGGAACATCTGGTAATGCCAAAATGCCGCACGACTGCGTCATCTTATCCGTTGTTTTGGCAAAATTCATCAAGAAAAAACAAAATTGCTTTGTCAGCTGCCAGTGACCCGGTGCTCCTGCTTACGGGTCTTGGCCTAATTTTAGTACCCGGTGAGATTGAACATCACAAAATGAAATTACGGAAGCAAAAGTATTTCAAGCAGAATCGCAGGTAACTGCTACAAAAGTAGGTGTCCGAAAGGGCAGATATTGCAGAAAAAATGATTATACCATTGGATGAGCATGCAAAGGCGACAAATAACTTTGACAAAGATCGTGAGTTTGGTGGTGGAGGGTATGGTGGAATCTTATCGGACCTACATGTTGTAGCCATTAAGAAGTCAAAGATTACAGTTAAAAAAGAAATAGATGAGTTTATAAATGAGGTAGCAATCCTCTCACAGATCAACCACAAGAATGTAGTCAGACTCTTTGGATGCTGCTTGGAGACTGAGGTACCATTGTTGGTTTATGAGTTTATTTCTAATGGTACCCTTTATCACCTTGTGCATATCCAATGAACAATGTCACTGTCATGGGACAACCGGCTACGGATCGTAGCTGAAATAGCAACTTCACTTGCTTATCTTTATTCAGCGGTTTCAATCCCAATAATCCATCGGGCGATCAAGTCGACTAATGTAATTTTTGCGGATACCTTGACAGCAAAGGTATCAGACTTTGGAGCTTCAAGGTACATTCCTATTGAAAAATCAGGATTGACAACAATGGTAAAAGGGACAATAGGATACTTGGATCTAATGTACTTTCAGACCAATCGACTCACTGAGAAAAGTGATGTCTACAGTTTTGGGGTAATTCTTGTGGAGCTCCTTACTAGGAAGAAGCCATGTTCATATCTATCACCGGAAGGTGATGGCCTCGTTTCTCATTTTCTGGACCTACATGGCGAGGCAAAACTTTTCCAGATAATAGACCCACAAGTTATAGAGGAGGGAGGCGAAGAAGTTCAAGAAGTTGCTGCTCTTGCAGCATCATGCATAAACATGTTAAGAGGCGATGAAAGGCCAACAATGCGACAGGTGGAACATACACTAGAGCGCCTTTGAGTTTCCAAGGTGCAGAAGAACCATGGTATGGTAGGAGAAGATTTTGCGAATGATAGAGTTTAGTTTAGTTGTCCATCATCAAGTAACAATGGACAAGGATTGGAGGAATCAAGCACAAGATACAGTTTGGAGCAGGATAAGATGATGTCTGCAAGGTACCCTCGATAGCACTCCGTGCTCTATGCCTTAAGCAATAGCACAAGAGATTAATTAACTTCTCCTAGCCGTAACTTAATTGATGTGTGATAATAATATGAACCTCGCTGTATCCTATCACTATTGCTAGTTCTTTTTTTAGCATGATTCAACTGTACCTCTCAAAAGAATATGCATAGCAGATCACAGCTGGTAGATTTATGTTTGTCTATGTGGGTCTAGGCCAAGGTTAATTGACGGTCATTTGGCATGTATCGTGACTTTATGAGGTTTGCATTAGGAAATCTGCTGGTTCTTTCTCCCTGCTTCTTCCCTTCGCCTGCTCATTCATATGGCCTTCCCTGGGAACATGCTGATTCAACACATGAGGGCCCTCACACGTCTTGGGCGTACACCATCCAGGGCACAACCAAGGGGATCCCATCTCGTAAAGTCGTAATCACTTCCTCCAGGCAGGAACCAACTATCTCAGAACCTCATCGGACTCGCGGACCATAGCCGCCTCCGGCTCTGCAGTAGCATTTATAGCACGTGTAACAATCACCAACTGGCAGCTCAATTACGGTCAAGCCGTACGTCCCAACATGCAAGGACTATGGGGAATACCAACCAACCCATTTGTTCGTTGCTGCTAGCATCGAGACACCCTACGTGCTCGGCCTCCATGGCCATCCATGCGCGCTATAGGGATGAAAATGGTATGGATGTTTCCCGTCCGACCGACCGATCGAAGGCCCTCAGGCCTTATATGGTATAGTCCGTATCTGGAACCGAAAAATCAATATCCATCCATATCTGTGTCCGCATAACAAAAGTTGAATGTCTATTGTTGATATGTAATGTATATTAATATCCGATACATGTCCGACAAATTTTGTACTGTCCGTATCCAAATCTGATCCGGCAAAAAAAAATAAATGTCTTTATTCGTATCTGGGTATATCCGTCCGTATACGATCCATTTTCCTCTGAATAATTGTGCACACGAAATATTTTCTCAACTTTCAGGGTAAGATGTACCCTCAAACTTAGGCATGCTGAATTTGAGCTTTTCAAATTTCTCTTCATTAGGCTGATCTTGCACATTGCGAGGAAGGCGTTGAAAATTATCATTGCGGAACAGCTAGAATGTTTCTTCATATTCAGTTTCATGTGCAGTACCACCTGCACGCCCACGGCCTCTTCCTCGGCCAAATACAAGACCACCTCTTCCTTCTCCACGCCCACACCCTTGGGCATTATTTCTTCCTTTTGCAACCGAGCTGCATACTCTTCATCGATTTCATATAGCTCTTCATCATGCACACTTTCATCACCAGTTGTGCAATTATATTGTCTTTGACTGTCTTCATGTTTGCGTTGAGTTGTTCATCGAAGTTATGGTTCAACGTTTGCAGCTGCTCTTGCGTGACATAACATGGCTCATCTTCATCTTCATCACCTGCCATGATTAGTAGAAGAACAAGACAATAATTCTAAGATATGTGGCTTGGTGGAAATCACTTAACCTCACCTTCCCTTACCACCGAAGATCTTATGCCTCCTTGCTGAATTTGTGAGCTGCACTCTGTTGATGGTCATTATAACACTTAGTGCCCGTCAACATTTTGGTAAATGAGAAAGATTATACCATATTTGATACATAGTTTACTAATAATTAATGATTTCTAGTAGTTTTGGATGATTTATGCCTGCAGGAGAATAGACAAGAAAAATAAGCACTAGAAGGCCCAATGGAAGGCCGGCCGGCCTCCAATTGGCCCCAATCGGCACATCACTGATCCAGGAGACAAGAAACATAGTGCATGTTGATCTAAACCGTGAATTCCAAGTCGGTTTTATCAACGGATATTGAAAGGCATCACTTGGATTGGAGGGCCCACCTGCATGTTCTCTCGAACTAAATTCAAAGAAAACCATACGCAACCGACTTCAGGACGTGATCAGGAGCCTCCACGCGAAGGTCGGTGATAGGTGGCTGCACCCCCAGGCCGATCAGCCCTAGGGTGGCCGGGCGGCCTCCCACCTCAGCCTCTCGGGCCCAGTTTCGTCTGGCGGTTGCATGGAAGGGATGATGTCCTCTACATGCAGGAAACCGACCTTGCAAGGCTATAAAAGGACACTCACACTCCACTTGAAGAACACACACTCAAGGAGCTCTCTCTTTTCATTTCCACTTTGTAGTTTAGAAGTTGTAGTTGGGAGGAAGGTCGAGTCGAGCTTTGCCTCGGGGTTCCAGAGTCTTCGGAAGTTCGAGTAAAAGCTCTTGTATCTTTTCTTTTATTTCTGAATATTATTATTAATACAAAGTTATCTTCTTTACTTGTGAGCATGCTCTACTCTTCATATTTTCCTTCTCTAATCTAAGCTTTGTCTTAAGTGGGAGAGTAGCTTCCTATAGAATTAGAGTTAGAACTTTAGTTAGCTCTGTCGGGTTTGTCTTGTGGGTCTTTCTAGCCTATGGCGGAGCCATCGAAAGCTCTGAGTTGAGGGGACTCTCTCTTGATAGAGGTCCAAGGGAAGTCCTAACGTCAAATGCAGACATGGTGTCTGACTTGCCGTTAGCAAAGTTAGTGTGTTTCACCCCATGGTACCGCAATGGTAGGCGACAGGTGGTGCTGGCTTTACCAAGCCTTCTATCCGGTCATACATTGGCCATTATCTATGTTAAATGTTATCTCCCCTAAGTTAGTGACTTGATAATTCTGGAAAGATTATCATTCCATTCTTCAATATTCTTGAACCATAATGTTATTGCTGCAAAAGGAAATGAGCTATGGTGAAAAATATAAGTCAAGAACTAAGCTCAATGCTGCACAAGTTAGAACGTATGATAGACAATTGCTCTAAGATATCAAGTTAATTCCAACAATCAATGTGGTGATATCAGCACTTGTTCTTTCTTTCTTTTTTTTGTTTTTTTCGTTCTTTTTGCTAATGAGATCTGCACACTAGGTTGTCCACAAAGTATTGCTTTTCCTCAAAGTTATTCTCAGATTTAGTATAGTACGAAGCTCGTGAGCAACAATATGTATATAATCTTTCTTTCAGCTGCGAGAAACTCTGCTCATCTAGATCTGAAACATTCATGAATCTGAAAGTATATCAAGATGATAGATTTGTGAAATCAAGTCTGAAGATAAAAGTCGTGTTTCGAAATAAGCTTTCCAACGAGTACAAAAACACTCAAAACAGACTTCAAAAGTAAAATTACGCTTGTTTTAGTGTAAAAGATTTGTGGAATCGGGATGATAGTAAACTGGACCAAGAATACAGGAACGAATGGAGAAAAACAAATATAGATAGGAGACAAAGGGAAACACAAATCAGAGCCGAAAAAAATAAAACACCAATGAACACAAGGATTCAGCAACCAAACTCGATCTATTGGACTAGAACTTAACCAAACTCAATGAAATTTCAGATCTGGTTATGGTAGTGGAAGTTTTTGGTATTTTTAGTTAGGGTAACAAACTAAAGGGGAAACAAGGGTAAAAATCCTACCAAGTAAACCGTAGCTCTGAATACCAAGATGATGCGGGGGCTTGCCCGATCTTCTCGTGTAGGATCGTGGGGTATAACTTGACCCGTGCAACCAGACAAACTGAGGCACCAACAGCTGCTCGAACATCCACCTGTGACAAAGATTTCGCCCAACCACACGATTTGATCGGTGCCTTACCTGAACCACGCAAAGTTAGAGGCGTTACCCTTGCAAATCACAAGGAAACATAAGAACAAGTGGTAGAGAAAACTCTCAATCCTCGAGGGGGCAGCTATGGCATAACCCTAAGGACGAGAGCACTTGGCTTCTCTATTTTTCTGAGTTCAATTCGTGGTTAGGGTTTCCACTAGCACCCCAAGGGTTATTTATACTAGAAACATCCCTCCTAGTTGGGCTGGAGGCCTCCCACAAATGCCTAATACGAAATGCTAAGGTCTGGAACAAAATACAACTAAAACAGTTCCGACTAGTCTGAACTGCACAACCAGACCAGTGTTTACTAAAATGACTTTACCAGTTGCTATAAAAATCCAAATGATAACCCATTAGTTGTGTTGGAAAATAGACTTCAGTATGCTTCCAACCATGTATAGCATGCACCATGAATCCTGGCAGAATGGTACAGTTTTGCATGGCAAGTTGACCATTCATAAATCTGCAATCAGACTTTGGACCTTCTAACCAGTCTTCATTAATCTATTTGGACCTCCATAAAAGAAGCTCAAAAGATCTTGGAACTGGATGGCATTGTAAGGTGGACTTCATGAGCTTTCCATCAAGTACTCATGGACTTCCATAGCCCTTGGGAATCAGGAGAAAAAGAACTCCGAATTTTGCCTCCAGCGTACTTGGACGAGGAAGAACTCTTCATGTGGAAAAGTACTCGGAATGACTCCGACCATGGTCCAAAGAACTCGGATGAGTTGCAACTTCATGAGAAAACCTGAGCAGAAGTAATGCACCACTACTAGGTAGTAAATAATTCTTACTAAATGCACGCGTATTATCAACAATGAATGAGTTCACCTCATATTGTACTTGTTGCATCCTTGATTGAGTCATTGGCCCTTTGTTGATAATGCTATCTTGTTTAGCACATGGTGCTGTGGCATTGTGATCATCATTGGGGATGTCCTCATCAGGTCTGGTCTGAAAAACAACTTCCCTGACTATAGGCCAGCCAAGATGGGTGACAGGAGGAGAGGACAGCACCCTATTGGCCGCTCAGTAGCAGTTTACACCTGAGCAGAGGACTGAGTTTGCTGCCTAGGATGAAGAGCTAAGGAAGGCTAAGCATGATGCTGGCCTTAAGGGCGTTTAGTCTATACCCAGCACTGACTAAGAGGATGATTCCATAGATGAGGACTATGTCTCAGTGCCTCCCATGCCTCCACATGCTCATGATGCAGAGGTCGGTGGATCAGGCTCGGCTCCTCCAGTGTTTGAGGCACAGTCAGCAGCTCTAGCAGAACCTTCAGCGATGTGATCTGTGTTGAGTCAACTGACGGCCACAGTGCGTCTGCTCAAAGAGTCCTTGATTGCTACAAATGCTCGAGCAGAGCTGCGTGATCAGCGGGAAGAGGAGAGGTTTCAGTTTCTAGTTGAACAGCAGCGCCGGCAGACGAAGATGTTCCAGTTTTAGCTTTGGTAGCTTTACCAGGCTACCGATGTTCCTCCACCTCAGCTTCCCCTACCTGATGTGCCTCTGACCAGTTTTCCTACGCCTCCTAGCTCAGTCAGATGGTCCTTGGGTCATTTGCACAGCCTTCACTTCTAGCTTTCAGTTCGCTGCGACCCATGGCTCAGTTTAGTCCCAATCGTCCTCCTGTGAGTGTGTCCATGTCTATTGCTCCTCCCATGACGTCCAAGACTATGGTCCCTGAGATATTGACATCCTTTCAGTCTCCGACGTCGGCTTTTTGTTAGTCAGTTTGTGAGTACTCCTCCAGTGACCGCCGTGATGACCGAGACTGCTCCTATCACAGCTTCTGAGTCCAGTCACCTTGAGGCGAGCTACTCAAAGATCACTGGTGCTCTGACTCCTCCTGTCATAGATTCAACTTCTCAGGAAGACATTCTTGATGAGGTCCGGCGTGCCCAGCTGCAGCTCTCTTCTCAGTTCGAGACACATCCGTCCGCTGCTGCCTCAGAGTCTTAGAGTCCATCTGCGAGCACTCCTCCGGCCTCCGACGCATAGTTTTGGATCTTGACGCCAAAGGGGGAGAGAGTGCGATATGAGAAATAGGGGGAGCTTGGGTGGCATAGGCTTTTAGCTTATTGAGTGGACTCATGCATCATATCTCTTTTGTGCACTTGTTTATATGCTACCCATGAAACTCTTGTGTTTGACATGTGTTTTTGTTAATACTATCTCATATCATGTCTCTCACATGTTGTTGTGCGATTGCTTTAATGTCTTATCCTTATCTTGCACTATGTTTGGTCTTGTTTTGTATGAACTAACTCTTTCGCTTTCGCTATTTCCTACAAAGTTCATACAATTCAAGCTTATCTATTGTTGTTTTACCTCAATTTTCTTCTCTCATAACCTTTTAGAGGTTGTGTTGTCATCAATCAGTAAAAAGGGGGAGATTGAAAGAGCATCTAGGCCCCTAATTCGGTTTTGGCGATTAATGACAACATAATCATTGTGACTAACAAGTGTTTTGCAGAGGCAAAGATTAAGTTAGTGCAATGATGGGCTTTCACGGCATTTTTGGCCCCCAGCATTTGAGAATGATTGTATTGGTGCAAAGGATATGCTCGAAGATTAAGGATAAGCTAATTCTATGTGCCGTTTGGATGATGAGAGGCACTAAGAGTAGTTTAGGTCTTTGTTTTCATTTGGCCGTACTATAAATGGGGGTCGAGGGTTGGTAGCTTGACCTAGACTAGACGGTGTGGTGCACACTTGTGAAATCTAGTGCTAGGTAGGTGTGTTGAAGCCCCTGAGAAGTTTTAGGAAACTCAAAGAATTTGAATTGGACGAATTTTGACTTCAAAAGAGAAGAAGACAACACAAAACACAGAGGTGTCGACTATTTCGATGGGCTGCTGAGGCCCGTCGAATTAGCCAACAGCCCCTGGTTTTCCACCCAAAAGTTGGTGCAACTCTCTGGGTAGCATCGACTAATTCGATGGCTTTGAGTAGCGTCGACTGTTTCGACGGCAGTTGCGTCGAATGGTGTCTGATCTTTGCGAAGATTTTGTGGTGGACGCCTCTGGGTAGCATCGACTATTTCGACGGTGCAAGCGTAGAATTAGTCGATGGTGGAACTAGCTGTTGCACTGTTCAAGTTTTGAATGGAAAAAGGGCGTCGACTGATTCGATGGTGTGACCATCGAATTAGTCGATGGCACTGCGAAGTGCATAGCAGTTGGATTTTGAGTGGGGGCTATTTATACCCCTTCACGCACTCCTTGAAGACTCTCTTGCCACATGAAATTTACTGTGCTTCCAGCTGAGATTAGAGAGAGTTTGAGGGCAAGAGAGACAATAGGTTTGATTGGTGTTCTTGATCTTCCGAAGATTAAGGATTCTCTTTAGTGCTTGAGAATAGCAAGTGTGCATCCATCTAACTCTTGGTCTAGTATAGGTCAAGTGAAGAACTTGTACTTGTTACTCTTGGTGATTCAGCATCACCTAGACGGCTTGGTGGTGTTGATCTTGGGAGCTCACGTGGATATTGTGTGAAGCCCCAAGAAGGTGTACACGATATTGGAATCCACTGTCCCGTAGTGGGAAATGGATATCCCCTACGAGAGCACTTGATCCTTCCGCGGATCGAGGGGAGCTATACCCTTGCGCGGGTGCTCGAACGAGGACTAGGGGGGAGTTGCTGACTCCTCGATACCTCGGGAAAATCGGCTTCCTACTATGACTCTTTTCTTTGAGCAAGTTTACTTTCCACATTTCAATTTCTAGACTTGCCATGCTAGAGTAGGATTGGATCTAGGTTGCAAAACTCTTCTGAACACTAGTTAGGCTCAAACCATACTTGTTGGGTTACATGTGTGAATTGGCTTATTGCATAAGATTAATTGTTTTATTGCATAAATTTTCGTAGAAGCCTAATTTACCCTCTCTTAGGCTTCTCCATCCTTTCATGGTCAACAGAAAAGTTGAGACTTGAGAGATAAGCACGACTATAGATGGTGAAATAATTTAGTAAAGGAGGGTTTGGGATTTCATGCAAGGTCTGCGACGACCTCCAAGTCTAATTATGCGGTGGTGTTCTGGTACGACAGGTGTTATTAGGTCCGAGATGGACGGCTGAATGTCCGGCTAGCTAGCTGAAAAATGAAACCTATTGTACTAATGTATAGTATTGTGTATCCAATTGTTGCTGTCCCAGGCCAGAAAGGAATCACTGCACGCGCCATGCCCAGCCAAAAAATCACATGACTGAACTGTATACAATTTGCTGATGTTGCCATAGTACATAATTGTTTATATGCCTGTTTGGCATGCTATGCTGGTTTCAGTCCCCATGAATTACCCGCTCCATGTGTTCCTCTTTGGACAACTGCACGTATTTCGAAGTTTTGTTTATTACAGCTCTGATGACTGATGGTTTTCCTAAAATATTATAGGGATTTTATGATGAACTTTATTAGTTAATGCGAGACTAGAGAATAATGGAGGATAGTTTTCATGGTTTTGCGGTGACCTGCTTCGTGCTTATTAAATTGAAGACAAGCATATGAAAGTGCTCAACTGTGTTTGGGACAAAATGGCCCACAAAGTCATGGATTGCCGACAGTGGCCACGGCTGGCGTCGTTGTGATACGTTCATAACATTTTTCTTTGTGTTTATCTTGGCCCCCAAGGAATCACAATACGCGCCAATAAACCACACAGTCAAGAGTATGCAGGCAAGTAAAGCTGATCGATGCTGCACCGACTGCATAGTGCCCTTCTCGTGACCGGAAAATTATACAAATTATGGTAAACTATACTCCCTCAGCGTCCCTTGTCGTGCTAGGCATGACTGGGAATATGCGTAGTTGCATTGGTCATTTGTGCCATCACAAGACAGAAGGCAACAAAGGTCAATGCGCGTTGCTGGTTAGATGTGTCATCACATGATCACCAGACAACAAGTAACTAAGTAATCCATCAGGTATATACATCTGTCTTCTCCATGCTCGCATCTACATGTCTTTACGCTCATACTCCCTCTGTTCCAAGAAAAATGTAGATTTTTCAGATGGATTAATGGTGGCATGAAACCATGCCCCACATACAACTAACTGGACTTAGTACAATTATAGGAAGTAGTTAGTTTGGGCACTCAAATCAAATCTAATTACATAATTTGTACAATTGCACTCTTTTATGTGATTTTTCTCAGACGATATAATTGATGAGAATTCATGGAATCTTTTGCTTAGTGATCAAAGTACGTATGCTTCTCAGCTGGCAACAAATCACATGAATGAACTGTATACAATCTAGCATCTGCTGTGCATAGTATATACTTGATTTTGTACTTGTTTGGCTAGTTTGCAGGTTGCACGCAGTAGCCACGAAAGTGCGTTAAGCGGTACGTTAATCAAGCAAAATCAATAGTATAATCGCAGCAGAAAAATAATGCAAATCGCGGTTGGTGAGATGTGTTATCAGAACAACACGCATGGCCAACGAATCCATCCTGTATATCATCTATGGCCTCCCTATGCTGAGCTCGCGTCTACAGCTAGCGCACTCATTACGGCAGCACAAATAGCAGCTAGATTGCGTCGCTAGGTACCAGCAAGAGCAGCTAGTCAGGTGGGCGTGGGTGTCTCTTGGTGCCCTAGGAAACCTAAGTTTCCTAGGCGCACGCACACGCATATCCATGTCGATGTCGCCAACATCCGAAGCAGCTGTGCTGTTTCTAGTGACAGCGGCGGCGCTGCAACTCTCCGCAGCAGCAGTCGCCGCTGGGCTGCAGCAGCGGATAGCGAAGCCTGGCTGCAACACCACCTGCGGCAACGTAAGCGTGCCGTACCCCTTCGGGTTTAGCCCTGGCTGCTACTGGCCGGGGCTCAACCTCACCTGCGAGACCAGTCATGGCGGCACCCCCCGGCTGCTCCTCGGAGATGGAACCCTCCGGGTCACGGAGATCTTCATCGAGAATGCAACCGTGCGCGTCATGCGGGCCGGCTCATCCGCCGTCATAAATGCCACTGGCACCGAGCTGAACTCCGACGGCTGGAACGTTTCGTTTGGCCGTGGTTTCGCGGAGTATGGGTACAAGTTGTCGTATGTAAACGAGCTTGTCGTCTTCGGGTGCAACGTGGTGGCGAGGATTCTAGCCGACAATGGCGGAAAACCCCCTAGAAGCATCGGCGGCTGCGCTAGCTTCTGCACCACAATTGACCTCGGCGACCAATACTCCATAGTGGAAAGTGTGGGCTTGAAGGGCGAGTACTGCACCGGCATCGACGGCTGCTGCCGGGCTTCCCTCGTTGTTAGTGGTCTGCCCAATGAAGTGCAAGCCAAGTGGCTCTACAGCGAAAACCACACCGCGTGGCAGGATGTGCTGCAAGTGAATGTGTTGGTCGCGGAGGAGGGGTGGGTCTACAAGTATATGAGAGCATTGGAAACCAACAACGAACCCGAGGAGGAGGTTCCCATTGTCATCGAGTGGAGCGTCACGCAGGACCTGCCGCAACACTCCGACGAGGAACCAGACTCTACGTGCCCTGACCATGTAAGCCGCATTCTTTGCAAGAGCGAACATAGCCAATGCTCCATCGAGAAACCAGGCTATACGTGCGGCTGTGAGGAGGGTTACGACGGCAACCCTTACCTGCCCGGCGGGTGCCAAGGTTAGTTTAATTTGGCTACTCCTACTATTTATACATATTCAAGGTAGCTGGTTTGCCTGATTTGCGCCAGCTGGATCAAGTAGCAAGTCTAGTTACATACTGTTACAAAAAAAATATATTCACTCCTAGAATCATATTATATTGTTAAGTGCTTAAACATATACTCCCTCTGTTCCAAATTTGGTCATTGACTTTTTTAGGCTCAAGTTTGAGCGCTCGTCTTATTATAAAGATTTATGCAAATGCAGTCAAATTTAGGTCATTCTTGAAATTCATTTATTATTAAAGCTAGCAATAACAAAAAAAAACATGATATTTTGCAAAAAAAATTAATAACATGAGCGTTCAAAGTTGGATAAAAAAAGTCAAACGGTCTACATTTTGGAATGAAGGGAGTACTAATATACTTAGTTCTAGTAGCTATAAATCAAGCATCATACGTACGAGCGAGAAACAATTAATGAAGTCTGGATTCAATATTATTACCAAACCAAAAACAGATTTATATATGGAGAGAGGCGGGTATTAGTTTTTGTCTTTTTGCACATCAATTTCATTGGATTTATTTTAAATAATGATAGTGGCGCGTAACATGGAACTAGGGATTTATTTTAACTTATGATTGTTGATGCAATAATGGTGCTGGGTAGTTTATCGGTATTTTCAGGAACACCGTGCGTTATTATTCTCTGACCAACGCGGTCATATTGCCTAAAGATTTTTTTCCCCAAAAAACTTGAAGGTCTTTCTATTAGCCAAATTGGACGCCAGTATGTGCATTGGCGGTGCTTGTTTCCAACTCCCACCGTCCAAAAAAAAATTCATCTTCGGATTAAAATTTTTCACACAAAATTAGTCATTATAACTTGTTTAGTATGTGCATGCGTATACAAGAATCAATTAGTGCAAATATGACTAATATATAAGGGCAAGTTAGGTCGTTTTACCTTTTTCTTGATATATATGTCCTAAATTTCATAGAGAAAAAGAGTAAGTATTAGTTAGTTTGGTAAATTTTATCTTTTTTTGGCTAGAGAGATAGAGTAAGCTTTAGTAAGTTTGGTAATTTTTTTAGCAAAATCCAAATAAATATACTAGTAACTAAAATAAATACCCTTTGTGAACCTTTAGTTTGAAAACATGGGTTTTATTGTAATAAGAATACATTGTTTTCTTCATCATTCAGCTGCACCATTAAACATCCAGCTATGAATTAGGGAACTTTAATAATAATAGTCATTAGATCTTTTATTTTTTCTGATAAATTACTCACCTATGTCATTATAAAAATACATTAAAGTAACCCCTACCTAGATTGCTCACCTCTAATATTATAAAAGAATAATCTAAACATTAACTGACTAATTCTCGACCTATGCCATTAAGGAAATAATATCAAGGAAGCCACTAAATTTGCACAGAAATTATCCAATGGGTCATTATTAAAAGTTAAAGGAACCCCTAAATCTTAATCTAATAGAATTAAACTAAAAATCTTAATGTGCACCAATATAAAATTATAAATTACTATTTCTATCATTATTGATATATTACTTACACTACTAAAAAAAGGTTTTCGGAGGCGGTCAAAAATGGTTTTCGGAGGCGGTTTTTCCGTCCGCCTCCGACGTTGCGCTTCTGTTAATGGTGATTTTTGGAGGCGTCTGCCTCCGTTAATCCAACAAAAATAAAGAAAAACCCTAGATGGGCCCGCCGAGCCCATCTGGGCTCGACGAGCCCATCCAGGGCGCTCGCTGGATCTGCCGCCGCCGCAACGCACCTCGTCGGATCCGCCGACGTTGCCTCGCCAGATACGAGGCCACCTCGCCGGATCTGGCGTCGCCTCGCCGGATCCGGGGCTGCCTCGCCGGATCCAAGGCCGCCTTGCCGGATCCGCGGCCGCCTCGCCGGATCCAACGTCGCCTCGTCGGATCCGGGGCTGCCTCACCGGATCCGACGTCCCCTCGCCGCATCTAAGGCCGCCTCGCCGGATCCGGGGCTTGCTCGGCCTGGACATGAGGATCGATGACGTCGGGGCCTAGAGTCGACGCTGCATGGAAGTCGTCGGCCTCCTCCTCGCCTCCCATCCTGGCACGGGTGACGGCCTCCGTCGTCTTCCGCTTCGCGTCCTCCAAGATGGCGAGAGCCCGTGGGAATGCCACCACAGCCTCCTCGGCCTCCTCCTCGTCACATCCGCCATGGCGAAGGGGCGCTCCTCGACCTAGTGAGGCCGGCACGCCACCGCCTCCTTGGTCTACCTAAGGTTTGATTTGCTAGTGAGGGAGAGAGGCGGGGAGGGAGAGATGGGCGCGGGGAGATCTGGGCGCAGGGAAGGAGAGAGCAGCGGCGAGGGAGAAGGAAAGAGGGGAGGCAAGTGCAGCCAGTAACCCTAAAAACCCATATATATATATGGCACGCGTGTTAACAGGCCGAGATGGGCCTGCTGGGCCTCGGCCTTTTAGGAGGCAGGCCCTATATCTGTTCGCCTCCGAAAATCTATTTACGGAGGCGGACGCTTTATAATGTCCGCCTCCGGAAATAGACGATTTTCGGAGGCGGTTGTTTTAAAACGTCCGCCTCTGAAAATCGATTTTTGGAGGCGGACAAAAACAACCGCCTCTGAAAATAAAAAATGCCCGCCTCCATTAATCCCCGCATTAACAGAGGCAGACATTTTTTCTGTCCGCCTCCGAGGGCTTCTTTGAAGCGTCCTCTAAAATGTTTTTTTGTATTAGTGTTACATTATTATTTATATAAAAACCTAGCATAATGTGTGTCACTATATATTCTTGTATGATGAAGAGATAATACTACAAATTTTCATATTGTTCACATAGCTCAAACCAAGTGTTTAACTAAATACATATCAAATGCATACAAAAATGTGATGCAAAGTGAAACAATTGTTACTAACTAAACCTATCACAATGATTACAATTAGATAATTATAAAAATATGTTTAGGATATAATTTTATAATATTTAATAAATAGAAAAGATTGTGTGACAGATAATTTTAATTACTAGCAATTGCTATTTGCTAACTATCATGTGTGGTAGCATGTGCTGATAGGCCAATATGCCTAATTTTTTCAAATTTAAAGATTTATCTTTTTTTTCTTATTATCTGGTATAGTGAGGATAAACGTGGAATATCCAAATTAATTAGTATACAACTAGTAATAGTATGTGTTAATTGCTTCGATTGTCTGGCTGCAGATATCGACGAGTGCAAACTCCCCAGCGAGGAGAGTGGATGCTTCGGCGAATGTGTCAACACGGTGGGCTCAATGGAGTGCCGGTGCCCCCATAGAACCTTTGGAAACCCTAGCGTCAAAGATGGCTGTGTCAAAATGAACGATTCCACTACAGGTCAGTACACCTCCTGGCCTCTTGCGCACTACTTGCACACACAACTCCATCAACAATTTGTGCAGGGTAAGTAATTCTCATACATACAACTTAAGCAGATGAGCAACAGTTGCCTACTGTGGCTCCGGTGCGGGTAGGATTGCATGACAACTGCAACACCTGGTGCGGCGACGTGCGCGTGCCGTACCCCTTTGGCATCAGCCCTGGGTGCTACTGGCCGGGGTTCAATCTCACATGCAACACAAGCTACAATCCCCCACGGCTGCTTCTGGACAGCAAAGGAACCCTTGAGGTCGTCAACATCTCATTGCTTGAGTCTACGGTGCGTGTGATCTATCACACCTTGACCTACACTAATTCCACTAGTGACCCCAAAATCAACATGCTGATTTACTTTTACATCCCTGACATCGGCGAGCCCTACACGCTGTCGACCAAGAACGAGTTCATCTTCTATGGATGCAACGTGCAGGCCACCCTGTATGGGGAATATAGCAACGTGCAGGCCACCGGTCGCATCATCAGCAGCTGCAACTCCACCTGCAGGTCCAACAGCAACTACATCGTGTACCAAGATGGTGCTGCTGGGTCGCTGGTGGTACCACCCCACAGCAAAGGTGGCTACTGCTCTGGCCGAGATGATGGCTGCTGCCATGCGCCCATCGCTGCGGGCAGCACACCCAAGAGAATGGAGATTAAAGGGTTGAACCTGCAGATCAACCAGCTGAACTTCGATATCATGCATGGAGTCGCATTAGTCTCAGAGGACGGGATGACAGATCAGTGGCACATAACCTTAAACAATAGTTATCTGTTGACTACTCCGTGGACTTCTAGGTTGAATAATTTTTGTCTGTCATCTCCCCTTGTTCTACGCTGGGCGGTTAAGCAAGGTTTCCCAACTTATTCTTCCGACAACTCATCGGGGCAGTGCCCCAGGGAAGTATCCAACAGCCTTTGCAGGAGCGAACCCAGCAGCTGCCGGCAAGAGAATGGTGGATTTATGTGCTATTGCCCCAAGGGCTACCTGGGAAACCCTTATGTCGTCGGTGGATGCCAAGGTTACCACTGACTTCACTAGAGTATTTAATCAATTGGTCCTCTGTTTCATATATTTATTCACTTATATTTTGATCTATATACTGCCATACACATTCAATGTTCCTGAACTAGGCACATGATGATATGAGTGTAATTCATTTCGATTATTTGTTCTGGTTGGCTACAGTTATCGATGAGTGCCAGATGATGAAGCAATCAGGAAAACAATGCTTTGCCAGCTGCATCAATTTTCCCGGTGGTGGACACGAGTGCCGGTGCCCTCGAGGATACTTTCGCAGCCCCTCCAAGCTAGGTGGCTGCATCCCAACAGGTCATACCCAGTGGATCCTCTTGTAATGTCTAGATGATGCTTTCCCATTCGTGTGTGTGTGTATATATTCTCTGTTGTTAGAGAAAATGCTAAAAGGATGCGTATGTACATTTTTCAGGCTTAGTAATTGGTCTAGTAATCGCTACTGGTCTGGGCCTCTTGCTTTTGGTTCTGGGTACAAGATTTCTACGTTGTAAAATTGAGCAACACAGGTCAAAACTATTGAAGCAAAGGTATTTCAAGCAGAATCGCGGGCAACTATTGCAACAGTTGGTGTCCCAAAGGGCAGACATTGCAGAAAAAATGATTATACCTGTGGACGAGCTTGCAAAGGCAACAAATAACTTTGACAAAGCTCGTGAGGTTGGTGGTGGAGGGCATGGAACAGTTTACAAAGGAATCCTATCTGACCTACATGTTGTGGCCATTAAGAAGTCAAAGATTACAGTTCAAAAAGAAATAGACGAGTTTATAAATGAGGTAGCAATCCTCTCACAGATCAACCACAAGAATGTAGTCAGACTCTTTGGATGCTGCTTGGAGACTGAGGTACCGTTGTTGGTTTATGAGTTTATTTCTAATGGTACCCTTTATCACCATCTGCATATCCAAGGAACAAGGTCACTGTCATGGGACAACCGGCTACGGATCGCAACTGAAATAGCTACTTCACTTGCTTATCTTCATTCAGCGGTTTCAGTCCCAATAATCCATCGGGACATCAAGTCGACTAATGTACTTCTCGATGATACCTTGACAGCAAAGGTATCAGACTTTGGAGCTTCAAGGTACATTCCTATTGAAAAAACAGGATTGACAACAAGGGTTCAAGGGACAATAGGATACTTGGATCCAATGTACTTTCAGACCAATCGACTCACTGAGAAAAGTGATGTCTACAGTTTTGGGGTAATTCTTGTGGAGCTTCTTACTAGGAAGAAGCCATTTTCGTATCTATCACCGGAAGGTGATGGCCTTGTTTCTCATTTTCTGGACCTACATGCCGAGGCAAAACTTTTCCAGATAATAGACCCACAAGTTACAGAGGAGGGAGGCGAAGAAGTTCAAGAAGTTGCTGCGCTTGCAGCATCATGCATAAACTTGTTAAGAGGCGACGAAAGGCCAACAATGCGACAGGTGGAACATACACTAGAGCGTCTTCGAGTTTCCAAGGTGCAGAAGAACCATGGTATGGTAGGAGCAGATTTTGAGAATGATAGAGTTGAGTTCAGTTGTCCATCATCAACTAACAATAGACAAGGATTCGAGGAATCAAGCAGAAGATACAGTTTGGAGCAGGAGATGATGATGTCTGCAAGGTACCCTCGGTAGCACTGCGTGCTCTATGCCTTAAGCAATAGCACAAGAGATTAGTTAGCTTCTCCTAGCAGTAACTTGATGTGTGATAATAATATGAACCACTTTGTATCGTATCACTATTGCTAGTTCTTTTTTTTAGCATGATTCAACTGTACCCTCTCAAAAGAAAATGCATAGCAGATCAGAGTTGGTAGATTTGCGTTTGTCCCTCTGGGCCAAGGTTAATTGACCGTCATTTGGCATGTGTTGTGACTTTATGAGGTTTGCATTAGGAAATCTGCTGGTTCTTTCTCCCTGCTTCTTTCCTTCGCCTGCTCATTCATACGGCCTTCCCCCTTGGAACATGCTCACTCAACACATGAGGACACTCACACGTCTTGGCCGTACACCATCCAGGGCGCAACCATGGGGATCCCATCTTGTAAAGTCGTAATCACTTCCTCCGGACAGGCACCAACTATCTCAGATCCTCTCGTAGGGTTGTACCACCGCTATTGTCTCTTTCTCCAATTCATGAACCTCATCGGACTCGCGGACCACAGACTCCTCCTGCTCCGCAGTCGCATTTATGGCACGTGCCTGATCAACAATCACCGGCCAGCAGCTCAATTACGGTCAAGCCGTACGTCCCCATGTGCAAGGACTAAGATCGAGGATTACCATTTACCAACCAACCCATCCGTTCGTTGCTGCTAGCGTCGAGACACCCCGCGTGCTCGGCCTCCATGGCCATCCATGCGCGCTAGGGTAGAATCCGTGGATGCCCGTTTCCAGCAGCATGCAGAATTGCAGATCATCGATGACCCTATGAGGTGTGTGGTCGGGCCTCCACTGCCTACTCGGATCCCGTCTCCGACTCCGACAACCGACTGGCTCTCCGATCCCCTCCTGGCACCCAATCGGACTCCTCAGAAGCATTTATACATATGCATCATTCGTATTCCTATTGCTCAATTGGAAGGCAGCTAGGGACTCCGTTACATCTCGCTAACATTGACTCGCACGGAAGAACCAGCAGCAACCAAGCAAGCAATCCATCAGGCAGTAGTGCAGCAACTCGCTAGTCCTCGGGCCTCCTCACTCGGGACGATCGAGATGCCACAGCCACACCCTGCAATCGCATCCGACCGAACCCGGGCGGCGTTGCCGGGGTTCTCGCCGCTCCTTCCGTCAAGGTTGCAAGAGGACGACGGCGAGGGCGAGTTTCGTGGACATCGAGATCAGACAGGGGCAGCAGCTGCTGCGTCCGAGGACTTCACCAGCGGCGTTGAGCATGTGCAGAGTGATCACGTTGATGGGGCTCGTCGTCACGCTCGTGAGTGGGTGTGTTTTTACCTGATTTACATCAAGGATATGGGATTCGGGCCGAATGGGCCGAATTTGGGCAAAATTCGTCAAATTCGGCCAGGCCCGAGACAAAAAGAAATCGGCCAAAAAATTCGGCCCAATTTGAATTTTAAAGCCCAGCCCAATGTCTCTAGTGGCCCAGAAATACCCCTCCTTGGTATAAAAACCCGAACCCTATCCTCAAACCCTAGGGATTTCATTTTCCTCCCCCTCTCCTACCTGGTGCCGGCGGCGGCTACCTGGGGCGCCAACAGAGGGCGAGGCCGCAGATCGGCTCCTCCCTGGTTCGTTCCTCTCCTTCCCTTGTTGCAGCATCTCCAACTTCGATTCTTCATCCATTCCCCTCCATTATTTCCACGAATCTTTGTTGTTAGCAGTACCAACTCGATCTGAATCTTGTTAGTTCATGGTTTCGTAGCAGCTCTCGTACTCGGATAGACCCTGCTCATGCAGGCCTCCCGTCAGTCCAGTGATTATGGAGCCATTTTTTTGGGTGTATGCATGGTGGTCTTGACATGCCATGAAACACAAACAGTGCCAGTGGCAATTTACATCTGCTAGCTGACATAGTTTCTTTTGGGTGGCTGACTTTTGTTGGTGTATGTATTTTAGACTTAGAATTAGGAGTACATGTGAGGGAGAGATTAACTGGACTCCTGGGATGATTGTCCCCTTAATGCATGATGTAATGTTTGCACTTTGGACTATTTGTGTAATGCCACCTGAGGGCATGAACTATTGTCTTAAAAGACTTCTATGATTATGTTAGGCTATATTGGACAATATGTTTTAATTGGCTGTAGTGTGTTTTGGCGTATATTATGTTGTATTTTTATTTTTTTCACTTAAATTAGCTTCTGGTTTGCTTTTTCAAAAATTCGGATCAAATATGTTCAAATTCGGCCGAAATTCGGGCAAATTTCAAATTGGTTGACCGGTCAACTCTACTGAATTTCGCCCCGAAATTTTTAAAAAATCCGAATTTCGTCAAATTCGGTCAGGCCCGAATTTTTTGCTGTATTGAATCCCAGAACCTTGATTTACATCATTTTGAAAGCCGCTTGATTAGCTACCCAAACCTCTTCATGAATTTCATCATCAAAGCTCTGAATTTCTCTTTGCCAAGCCATTTTAGCAACACGTCATCAATCGTCCGATAATCCATATCATCCTCTACCAACACATACGTAGTTGCTGATCATACAGACAATGCATTCGTTGCTGTTCCATCAATGCCCTCAGCCTGCCGGCTAAAACCTACACGCATGTGCAAACATATTTAAAAGTGTTTACGCGTGATTCATCACATGTATGATAGCCCAGTGACCTTCGTGGGCCCAACCCAACAAAAGCCTACAGCAACACTTCATAGCCGATACGGGCCCAACCAAAGCGAGACACTGACAAAGGCTGAGCATTATGGCCTAGGTTCCGAGAAGCCTTCTTCAAGCTTCATCCGGTGCTCCCCCGTGTCGCCTCAGGCGGCTTGGGCGGTGTGGCGGACTGGTCCGAAGTTAATACAACTTAAGTGCACTAAGAACAACCTTAAGGTAATTGTACAATTAAATCGGATTAAGCTGGAAGCCCGTCGAACTTGAGTCAAACTCGATTTAACCACGTATTTCCGATCGAAACAACACACTCGCACGAAGGCAATTCTCAGATTTTACAACATTCCACAGATTATAAATAACAAGCAAGTCATAATTTAGAGTTATTACAAACCGATTTCAACAATATGAAAGAGTACTTAGAGTTTGAATGCAGCAAAAATAAACGAAGTACTAACGATGATACATGAGAGCACCACGATGAAGCCTGCCGTGATTCTACTCCACACGATCCTCACCTGAGGATATGTCCCATACAACGGACAACTTGGAGGAAGCTGGCCCGTATGAGCAAAACCAGTCGCATAGGATTAAATAAAATGTTGAACGTGTTTGATGCAAATGTTGAAGGGTGCGTGAGTTAATTAGGCCAATATGGGCTTTGAAGACGATTGCCTTTATATACATTCATCATACATTCATCCATACACCCATTGCCTAAACGGAAGGCAGCTGCCTAATCAGCTACATCTCGCTCCTCGTGTTACCTCGCACAGAAGAAGAACCAGCAGCAAGCAATCCATCAGGCCGGCGGTGGTGCAGCGTGCGACTCACTAGTCCTCCGGCCTCCTCGACACCATCGAGATGCCACATCAGCCACACCCTGCATCCGGCCGCACCTGGGCGGTGCCGCCGGGGTCCTCGCTGCTCCTACTAGGGCTGGGCAAATATAAACGAGAACCAAACAGAAATAATCGAGAACCGGAACTAAAAGAACTGGAACCGAGAATTTTGGTTCGGTCCTCGGTACCGGCTCTTCAGGAACCAAAATTTCTCGGTTAGTTCGGTTCGGTACTTGGTTAACCGAGCAGAACCGATGAAACTGAAGAGGCTCACTAACATCCCAACTCCAGTCGGCCTAATAGGCATCTTTGTATATAATCAGAACAAAAAATAAATCCTAACCCTAACCTCCTCAGTCCCAACTTCCCCCAGCCGCCAATCCCGCCCCCACGCAGCGCCTCCTCCTCCAACCCCATGCCGTGCCTCCTCCCCCAGCCGCCTCCTTGCACTGCAGCAGCCGCGCCTCCCCTTCTCGCCTCTACGACAGCAGCCGGCAGCAGCAGCACAGCACCTTGGCACCAGACGCGCCTCGCTCCTCCTCACCCCTCCCGGCCTCCCGTCTTCATTCCCCACCAGCGGCCAGGACCAGGCGCCAGCAGAGGTGGCGCGTCGGCGCCATGGCTTGCCGGCAGCCGCCCTGCTCCACACCGCCTCCCTCCACATTTCCGCCAGGCGTGGACGCGGGCGCGGCGGTGGCTGCCCCTTCCCTGGATCCTTCGATTCTTGTACGATGTGTTCATTTTTTTATGTGAAGATTGGAGATTTGGAGTCGATCTGTGTGTAGTTCATTTTGATTTATGTGTTTTAGGATCGATTTTGATGTAAAGATTGTAGTTTTGGAGTTGCAGTTTGAAGGATTTTCAGTCCTATTTTTCTTAGCCGGTTAGTTCGGTTAGAACCGGAAGCGAACCGAAAGAACCGAGAACCGAAGTGCTCGGTACCAAAATAGGTAAAGACACGATCTGTACCTGTTTTGTAGGAAACCGAACTTCATCGCTTCTTTCGGTTCGGTTAGTACCGAATGCCCATCCCAAACTCCTACCGTCAAAGTTACACGAGGAGGAGGACCGCGAGGGCGAGTTCGTGGATGTGGAGATCGGACATGGGCAGCAGCTGCTGCGTCCGTCATCGTCTGCCGCGAGGAGCATGTGCAGGGTGATCACGTTGATGGGGCTCGTCGTCGCGCTCATCGTTGGCGTGGTGGTCGTGTGCGTGTGTTTTTACCTGATTTACATCATTTTGAAAGCCGCTTGATAAGTTTTACGCAAAGCCTTCATGAATTTCATCCATCAAAGCTCTAGGTTCCATTAATGCGATCAGCCTGCAGGTTAAACCAACGAAAAATGTGCAAACATATTCAACGAAAGAGTTTCATATGTACAATCAGGTTATGTACGTATATTGGTGTTTCTATGATTGTGTCACACACTTTGTCGTGTTGTCGATTCTTAAGGATTGTGATTGTGGTATCGATTTATTTAATTTTGAGAGGACAGAGGAGTACGTTCATTTAAGACGAACATGCTCCACTCCACACACTGACTATATGGCCGAGAAATAGAATTGAAAATATCTCTCATGCTGGGTTTTTTTATACGCGTGATTTAGTAGATGTATGACAGCCCAGTAACTTGCGTGGGCCCAACCCAATAAGAGCCTACAAACAATACTTCATAGCCCACTAAAGCGAGACACTGAAAAGGAGGCTTGCTCTCACGTCTGGGCCGCTGATCTCCTCGTGCGACTAGGCCAACGCACAGGTGGGCCGGCCTGAGCTGCGACACTATGAAAATTATTTCCCCCCTTTTCTCAAAAAAAAATATTTTCCCCAAGAAAGAAATGACGAAACGTCGCTCTCACTTTTCACCCAGCTAAAACGAATAGGACTCAAAGATGTCCTAGTACTACTGTGTGGCACAGATGGTTTGTCTCCTTGACGCCAATATGCTAACTAAAGGCATGATCAAGCAGTTTTATTCAGCTAACGAGATTTGATCGAATATATTTTATCTCGATTGAGTCGTGAAACCGTCTTTACGCACTTGCTGCGTGCTTTGGACTTAGACACTCGTTGCGTGCTTTAGACTTTGGATATAAAACTAAATGAGTGTACATGTATGTGAGTGATTGCATTTTTGTGTTAAAAAAAGCTTACTATATATCGTTTCAAAATCACTTTAGCAAAATTGTTATAGCCCCATGAAAAACACATTGTAAATCAATGATAGTTTAAGGTTATGTTTTTTTTTGCTCCAACTCTCAACGTTCTGGGCTTGGCGCAAGTTGCTGTCTAGATTGGTTCGACTGGGTTGTGGTGGGAAGGGCTTTTTTTGTCTCTTCTATTTTAATTTTCTTGTACATTTAATATGATGTCCATAATTAAATGATGATGACACGCAATCCTCGTATGTGGTCCGAGAAAAAACATCCAGAGATGAAGTAAAACTTACACATCAAAATTCAGATATTACATTTTCGTTTACTTATGCCTCCGGCTAGAACCTTGAAGCAGATAAACTCTTGTCCATGGTGTTATGTGGCGGCAATCATATAAAAGGACAAAGGGTTCCTATCAAAACAGAAGTTCCATTATAGTCCTGAAGAGATGAAATAAAATATCTTTAAACCCCTCTCTATCAAAATAAAAGTTCAATTGGAGTCGTGAAAAGACAAAAAAAAGTTAGAGGCAAATTTGCCGTGTGACATTAATTTGAGATGGCTAGTTAGCCAAATAATACATGAAAATTTGTAATCCAGGTATCAAATAGATGATCCTCCCGGCAGGTGTACGATTAGCCACAATGTATGTAAAAACCGATGCCAAAATCTTCTCTCTCTTCTCCAAACATCGAGGCATGCCTCTGTGAGTCACGATGTTAAGGTAAAATCTTAAGCTCATGTGACAAAGAAAGCTTAGGCCTTGTTTAGTTCCCAACTTTCTACCAACTTGTCACACTAACAACCGTACCCTCTCTCATAAAAAACACCAACTTTTATCAACTTGCCACCAACTTTTTCATATAAACAAGACCTTAATGCAACACAGTTTCTCACGAGAATGGACCTCTTTTGGTATTTGAGCATCGAGGCATGCATGCTGCACATAAAAAAAAGTCAGCATCGGTCTGACATGTTGCCTCACGTCAGTCTCAGCGTTGCCAGCTGGCCCATGGGGAGGCCTTCTTTTGCATCTTAGGTAGCATTGTAAGTACTCTCTCGGTTAAACACGGTGGGCACTAACTGTTGTAACAATGATTTCACGAAAGTAGTTAACAACAGAGATGTAAACTTTATTTCTCAAGTCAAAGATTCCATGTCTTGTACAATTATTATTCGCTTGCTATTTATAGGGATCGGCCTCGCATACATTTGCTCTGACCGTTGCTTCCCGCAAAAACTACCTTGTTTTAGCTAACACACTCCACCGTTATTTCCCGCCATCCTCCATTTATGCAGAATTCCAGAGCTCATCCTCGACCTGTCTCCGGGATTCTCTCGCCAACCTTGACGAAGCCTCGCGCTCTATCACCATCGACGAACCTTTGTGTCAGCCCGCTAATCAACTCGAGGTCATCTGGCGGCCTTCGACCCACACCCGGACTCCTGTGGTAGCTTCGAGTTCCTTCCGAAGCCCTGTGGAGATTTTGATCCCCGTACGGTTACCTCGTAGCTTCTTCGCGTATAACGGTATAACCTCACGATACTCCTGCGTCAATCTCGAATCGTCGTGCCGACTCCAGTCCAGATCAGCGTCTTCGACCGCCTCTCGAAGCCGCGTGGTGACTTCGGACTCGGCTCGAAAAGCTTCGTGCCGGCTTCGGGCTGAGCTCAAAACAAGGCACCCGAAACCCCGCGTAAGTTTTGCTTTGGGCTCGAACCCTCGCCATGGTTTCTGCACATAAAGATGTTATTTTCTCCTTTGCTCTTCCCTGCAGCTTCGCGCCCACTCCCTTAAACCGCGGACCGCTTGCTGAATATTTAAAGAACTTTTGTCCCGCTTTCCCCAACAGCTCCCTTCCTCACGGCTCTGCTCTGTGGCTCCTGTTCGACCTTCCGTCTGGCTGCCACACCGAAGAGCCTCCTCAATGTCGCGTGCATTTGGCCATTCGTTCATCCCCTGCTTTTGACGCAGCCTAGGTCTGCGAGCACCACCACGCCATGACGATTGCTGAGCACGTGGTACGGTGCCTCCTCAAATAAGTGGCCTCGTGGGTGATTTGGTTTCCTGATTTTCTTTCTTCCGTGATTTGATTTTCTGATTCTTTTCCTATTTCTTTTGGTGGACAGCGAGAATACAGAGGTGGCAGACGGTTTAACTAAATTCATCCCTCTTCATGTTCTTGGTACTGGTACAAAGATGCTCGTGTCTGTGAAACTACATATGTTATTGTCTGTATTATCTGATTTAATCTCTGGTCATCTGTTACAGAACTGGCTCGCGAGCTAGACCGATTTGAGCTGAGCTTATTTTTTTTTCTCGTTACATTAACGAGCTGAGCCAACTTGTTTAGATAACGAGCTACACCGAGCCTAGTTTGCATCCATGCTGTTGCACAAGATACAATTAGGTAGCCTTACTAATGTGTACTTCATCTGATCCATTCATGTGATGATGTCTACCATAGATAATAGGGAACGAAACGAGTTCTGAATTATGGCGGATCAAAACACTAACCGGGAGCTGGTGGCGCAATCATTGATGGCGACCGTGGCTCCAACAACTGTTGTGCCGGTGGTGATGCCATTGCAACAGGAAACCCGTCCATGGGCGGACACAGTGAGGGCACGTGCCCCTATTCTACTGTATAAAATATGTATGAAGCATGTAGGCCCCTGCTCAATTTTTTGCATTATGTTCACCCCTAGACTCGTCGGCCTCTGTTGTGAAATCCTAGTATGAGACCATGCAGATATATCTATTGACGGAGGCATACGTGTACTTGGATTGAAACGCCAACAGCTTGAAGGTGAAGCATCTGATACACCGGACGCACTCAGTATTGTTCAAATCACGTAAACATTGCACTGGGCCATACATGACATGGGTCGCACCCTGCGAATCCTTGTACTCCTAGCTTTCACTGGCCTGCCGCAGGTGCAAAATGGCGGCCCACCTCGCCAGGCCAGATAGAATACACCACCTCTTTGAGTTCATTGCCGGCGCATCAGCGATCATGGCTGAGTAGTAGGAGACATTCACTTCTGCGACGGAGAAGAAATAGTAGTTTGCCAATTGGAGGAAACACACTTGTCTGGCAACATTGATTTGCTTGCTCAGTCCGCAAATTCCTTGCTGCACAGAGGCCACAGCGTCTCGTAGACAACGTTTACACTGGGACCATGTATTGGAGGCATAACACATCGTTAATGCCAAATTACAATGCTCTTGCAGACTTGAGTTAATGCCAAATTACAATGCGCATAGACTTAAGTTAATGCCAAATTACAATGCGCTTGCAGACTTGAGTGGGGGCACGTGCCCTCATGGGCTCAACATGGGTCTGCCCCTGCTGCGGACAAGAACTTTGCCAATAAGCTGTTGAGATTCTTCTGCTGCAAGCTCGGGTTGGGGTAGCCGTGGAGTTTCCAGAGCAGTGGATGTCAACGGGAATGAACGTCGACTTGACGTTCAGTACAACAACCCGACTGCCGAAGATGATGGAAGCTAGCAGCAGCTTGAGGCAGCGTGCCCAGGCCGCCATGGCTATTGGCTATGGACTTAGAAACATGGAATATAGGGTTTGTAAAGAAAGCCATATCTTTAACGAGTAGCTAGGTCACCTGGGCAAAAAGGATATCCGTTTCAAAGGATAAAGACTAAAGAGGCGAAGCTGACCCTAACAAACGAGTCCTTAGTATTGTCATTAGCCTGGAAAGGTAATTAATTATGTCAGACATGTGGATTTAGTTTACATATTATTGGTGCGTGGAAAGAAATGATAGCACCCTGGGCAACATGACACACCGCTACAAACATCATAGAGGGAAGAGACATGCCAATTAAGTGGTCTAGTTATTTGGCATGCATGCATGTAAGACTTCAAACTTCATGTTTGGACCATAACCATCACAGGTTCATAATCTATACTACAAAGGAATGAACAAATTGAGGACACTTTTCACCTAAAAACACACCCCTTTACCCTCACAGCGGACCCACCTACCAGGGCTGAAGGGTGGGCCTAGGACAACCAGGGGGGAGATTGATTTGGTAGTCCTCGCCCAGTTAAAAGACTCCAATCCGACTCCCCCACCATAATTCTTTTTCACCAAGATTTCACCCCTACCCTCCCATGGTCACGTAATAGAAAAAAAGAAAGGAAACAACAATCCCACCTGCCACACGAAAGCTTTTCTCCTGATGGTCACCTAATGGTAATGGAAAAAAAGGAAAGCAAAAAAGGAAATCATTTAATTTCTTTCCTTCTTGGCCCCTTCTCTTCTATAGAAAGTAGAAAAGGAAAGCAAATTAAAAAAGAAGGAAAAAAATATAATGTCATCACGCCCTATCTATAAATGTATGTTCTAGACACGCCCCCAATGCCATCACGCACCTCGCCTACCAGTACACACCTTGCCTCAAATTCTTTGAGATTTTTTCTACGAGACGCTGTTCAGGGACAATGGTTTATTCAGCGTTGCCGAGATGACACTTTTCGGTCGCTTCCTCCCTTTCACCGTGTCGTATCCTCAATCGATGGGACCTCGCAGTCTGGCCATGGCTCGAGGTTCCAGTTTGACATCGACTGCAGGTGATTTCGTTGCCCATCTCTAGATTCTGCCAACAATTTAATCCATTGTTTGGTGGTCTTGGGGAGTCCAGGATCGGATCTTTCTTGCCTGCGGTGCATGCGAATCCGGGTGGGGCAGCATGCTCGTTAGGTTGGTGTGCGATTGGCTCATCTGATTACTCTGCTATCGGTGTCTTGTTGGAAATTTGGTATAGTTTTTGCCTGATCAAAGAATCTTTAGTTTAAGCGTGCTTTGAGACTTTGTTACTCGGACGTCTAAATGTGTGCCCATCCATTATTCCATTTGGCAGTGCCCAATAAATACTGCTAGAATTCTTGGAACATCACTGATGTATGGATGTTGTAGTTAGCTCATCCACGCAGCGGTTTGCTATAATAGTTACTAATAGCAAGAAGCAAGATGGGTTTGATGCAATAGCATATTGAAATATTAATCCTGTAGTGAGCTCATCCATTGGCGGAACGTTTTGCAAATGCAATACCATACTATGCCCTTTGACAATAGAATGAAATTTATCACAAGCTGAACCTGCACGCTTGGATCGAAGTTTGGGGAAGCGGTTTCCATTCCTGCTAGGTGTCCGTGTCCTCATCAACTCAAGAATTTAAAGGTGACACAAATTAACCAATCTAAATTTTTGGCCCTTTCTTTCCACTCTCAAACTGAAGCAACCGATATCCTATTTTTGGCCCTTCCTTTCCATCGAGAGGACATGAGGAGAACTAGAGAGGCTGAATTCCTCAAGGTGATGTAACATTATCTGTATGAGCACGTTTGCAATTTCTAATTCGGCTTTTTGTGTGTTTAGAGAGGTGAAAAATCGGTGTAATTCATCATTGGACCCAGGAGCATGACATATTACGCTGTAATTCTTCTGCTCGACTACTCTGTAATTTTTTGTGCGTACAAGTGTTTCCATGGTTTTATCCATCCCGTTTACTGAAAATACAGGTATTTTTTCTGTAATTCATCATTGGAGCCAGGAGTATGACATATTACGTTGTAATCCTTCCCATTCATGGGCTTTGCTGTATGGTGAGGCCAACATTTTTGTTTTGTTTCTTTGGTGCTGGTGATTTGGTTAGCTAGAGTTGAGTGTCTCTGCTGCTTTACTTTAGGAACTATGAGGTTTTATGAATGGATACATTATTTTCTCACTTTTCTTTACTGATCATTTAAATGTTAGGCTAGATTTGGTTAGCTAGAGTTGAGTGGCTAGAGCTTTTAGGCTTTCATTATCACTGATATGTCATGGCACTATCTGACAATGGAAATTCTACGTACCCCATGTAAGAGAGTTTTTTTTTCACTGATTTTGGACAAAGTGATGGAGGTTGTTCATAAATCTGTTTTTTTTTCCTGTCCATCTCTGTACTGATCATCATGTGTTGCTATTCTTTACATAGCTTGTAGGCCAGTGTCAGCCAATGATATATATAAAACATGTCTGTAAAAAATTAGTAAAGTTGATGTCTGGATCAACGGTGACTTTTTATTTTTGACATAACAAATAGCTAATACTATTTTTTCACCTAGATTCTTTTCCATGGTTTCTTCATATGTATTAGAATTGATAATGCTAAATACAGCTAGATGAGAGTTTGCTTGGTGAGTTGTCTCCATGTTTCTTTGCCAGGAGCACATTTTACAAATGAGAACAAGCTGATCCTCTGTTACTTTTTCTGTTGCCATTTAGTTACTAACAGGTTTTATTTCTATGACAACATATTGTTTTGCACAGATGTTAAGTCTATCTCGTTTTATGATTGATTATAAGAGCATATATTTTCTTTTTATTGCTTGGTGGCGTAGAGTTAGCACAGGCATTATACAACCCTGCTGTCAGAGAAGAGGCTGGAGATGATTGTTTGCCGCACACAGTTCACTGGCAATGACCCTGCGGCCTGTGGCCAACGCATGTCAGGTGTATTTCTGTTCTCCAATTCTTCCCCAGTTTTTCCAAACCCTGGCTGTAAATATACAAAAAATGTTTCATAAAAGCATAAAACCATGTAGCGGTGAATTTGTGGATTCAATTCAGATATGCTTTCTTTCTAAATCTCAGTCTACGCTTGGTTGGAGAATACATAGATACACAATTAATACCCTTTGTGATTTGTCAGTGATTCGTCATATGAGGTAACATTTTTCTTGTGTTGTCTTTATTCCATTCTTGGTTGATTTGTACCTATGATTTTCCAGCTTTTGGGTCATGGATGTAAAGCTGTTGTCTCAAATAACATGTACAGAACTCATTTGCTCTCAATATAAGCAGAAGTAATCCATTTCCAAAAAGAAAAGAAAAGAAAAGAAAAGAAAGGATCTGAAGGGTATCATGGATGCGAGTTTTCTACAGAAGTAATTTAGGGATTAAATATTAGTAATTGAAATCAATCATCTTAGACTATGATTTTAGGTTGTCTGTAAGAGATATAAATTTAAATCCATTTAATGATCTTCTCAGCGTCATTTTTCAGATATGGAGAATGCGTGGCCTTCCAGCTAATTTTGATGTCAGCTATTGTATGCCTTAGGTTATGATGTAGGGGCTCTTCTCCATTGTGGGAAGACAGATCTTATATCCTCGAAAAGGAAATGAAGCATGAATTATAGAAGATAATCCATCGTGTCTTACCTCAGAAGAGCTGAATGAGCAAAACTTCATGGTCATATTTTGGAAGTTGAGACTGCATTGAGGGACAAAACATGTAATGCTGAAACAACATTTGAGCAGTACGAGGAAATGGTTACAATATGATGCCAAAATGAAATCTGGAAGGAGGCATGGAAGAGACATTCTCTTCGCTGCAAATAATTATCTATGTCTTGTACTTTTAATGGACAAAACATTTTGAAAATACAATCTATATTTTATATGTAAACTTTGGACTATTAGCTCAACAATTTCAGTTGTTGGGTTGGTGTAGCAGGAATCCATTTTCTTAGAGAGGGCTACATATTTTTATGTGCATATTCTAATTTTCCTGTGTTGCATACAAAGCATGCAAGATGATTATTAGTCGGTGGATGATTGGCATCACTACGATGCATGTTATCTAAACTGGACAAGAAGAGTGGGTGGGATGCATTCTCATATATTTCATTTCGTTGGTAAAATCAAGTTTAATTGTATAATGAACATGATTGAATACAACTTTCGAGTTTAAGAATAAGTTTTCATGTACTTTATATGGCTTTTTTTATTTTTTTAAAATAAAAAATTCTAATTCTATATGGTTAAATTGAATAGGCAATTGTTCTAAATGAGTTATTTTATTTTCTTTTCTTTTATTAGCACGTGCGTGTCGCACGTGCCAAAGACTAGTACATTTATTAGAACTTAAAATCACAATTTGTCCGTCATCAATTAAGAGACAAGTCAATGAAGAAGCTAATGGAGAGGGACGGAGGTAAAAGAAGTTTGGCGGCAGCAGCACATAGGGCCCATTCCAGCCATTCCGCATGCTACGAAACTCATCATAGCCGTGGTCCGTCCTGCACATAGGGGCACACAATGCTTTCGTACATGCATATGTAGGGCTTGTTTAGTTTGATAGGATCGTCTGCTGCCTGGTAGGAGTCCCTGCTGACACACATTGCCGAAGCAAGGAGACCCATCAACAGTTCAACAACAAGAAAAGTAGTAGTACTCTTGGAGAAAGCTATGAAATGTGCCATGAGGTGACAGGTAAGACTTTGTTCGTAAAGGGAATAATGGTTTCTTGCTTCTCCTCAATTCTAAGTGAACTCACAAAGTAAATATGGTAAATAATCAATTCCTACCATTCATTCTTAAAACTTTAAATGCGTGCAGTTTATTTTGTTCTGTTACTCTTAGTGATTATTGTAACAAGGTTAATACTAGAACCACATCTTTATGAAGCATCGTTTTTATATGTATGCATTTACAGCCTGCTAGCAAATTAAATAAGGCATCTCTTTAATTTGGTGCTAATTTTTCCGATGACAACCTACTGCATCTAACTTGCAAATGTTGACGTACACTAAGGCCATCCACAACCCAAGACACCATCTTATAGTGTTCATATATCCATGTCAACTAGACACTACACGTAGAAACTATCTCCCAAATGCATAGTTTACTAAAAATAAATTATCATCCAATCATATGTCTTCTCTCTCCTTTACTCTCCCTATCATCTTGCTTTCTTTCTTGGTTCTTGTGTAGATATGGTTTCTCATGCAAGACACAATGTCCTTCTTTTCCCTATTTAATTACTCTGCCACATCATCAAATTGCTTATGTGGCAGCCCATTTAATGCCATGGACACTATCCTAGTCATTGGATTGAAGAGAGCCTAAGAGACATTTTCAGCCTTTATTTTGGAGCACAAATGAACTACACATTATAGCTAAAGGAATAACTCTAACCGATTCGTCTAGTTTTGGTGTGTATGTGTATGCTGGGACCGATGTGGCCGAACACCTAAGCCCGTTTGATCCCAACTTGATCCCAGTGGAAGAAACATACTCTAAAAGTATCCCAGCCGATCAATCAGAGTAAGCAGTAGCATAGTATTAAGTCAAGTGGTAGGATCGAGATTACTCAGGGCTCACCATCCGGACTAAACATACTCAACTTGGGCGTACTCACCCGGAACACCATAAGGAACCCATGCAAGTCACTCGGAGGAGCACCAAATACGCAATGCACAAATCAAAATGTACAAGTTCTGAAAGATTCAAAGAAAATACAGGGTTTAGTAATTCAGGCACAGGAATTAATGTTTTGTACTGAAGTATGTTAATTTATTTGAGAGGCAAGCAAGCAGCACAATCACAATTGCCCAAGCATGCCGTAGATTAGTTAAAAGCCAAGGTATTACATGATGGAATTTTTGGCTTGGCCAATAGTAAGAATTCTGAAACTTTTAAATAAACCTCAAAGGGCCAAATGCAAAATAGAAAGTGCATGTAGTGGTGGAATGGTGCAAACCTTTAGTCTCACATTGCCAGTGGAGACGTGGATGACCAACATAAAAGTGGAGGTCGTCTCTACTCTTCCATGTCATGGGTGTGGGCGCTCGCCTCACCTGGCTGGGCGGAGGGTGGCGTGGCAGAGGGTGCACGACGTCCATGTCTTAAGGATGCACGACTTTCTTTTGCTAATTTACAGATTCTCACGTAAACTTAGACTGACTCCAACAGATGACCCAACGGGTAACCCATACCCAAAATAGGTCCTGCACAGTACATTTAGGTATCAAAATCGTCTCCAACAGGGGACGCAAACAGAGGACGCATTTTGCGTCGCCTGCGACGCATGACCTAAACTTGCGTTGTCTCCCACCGCAACCCATTCTCTGGCACTCCCCTCCGGCCCTCCGCTGTCCGCGCGCGCCATGCGCTGCTTCCTGTGCGCCAGGAGAGGAGGTGGGGCTCGAGGGGAGGAGCTCGAGGAGCCGGTGAGCAGTCGGCGGAGAGCGTGAGGAGGTCGCGAGGACGGAGGTGCGCAGAGATAGGGCGAGGATTTCCTCGGGAAGGGAGCGGATGAGGGCGGCGCCGTCCAGGTCGCCGCAGGACATCGCTGGGATCAGGGAGAGGTGCGGACGGGATTTCTCCTTCCAACGAGGTCAGCGACGGCGCACATTAAGCAGCCCATGGCGGACGGGGCACAGGAAGCAGCCCAAGGCTGCGAGTGCCCATATGCTGCTACCATTGCCGCAGCGCAGAACAGGCGGACGAGCAGGATTCACCGCATGTGGGTTCGAGGAGCTCAAGTGTAACACCCTAATTTTGATCATCATATTTAAATCAATATAGGGGACTAATTTTCTTAGTTTTTATTGTTAAGGAAATATTAAATTACAAATTTAAATCTTGACTCATAACTATTTAAACAACATTCAAATTAGAAATCAATAAGTTTTTGTTGCATTCATGCTGTTGCATATATTTTTGAGTGTTACAAGAGTTTAAACTTAATTCTAAACCTTCTCTCATCTCCCTCTCTCTTCTAGCCCAGCCCAGACTTCTTTTCGCTGGCCCAAAATTCCTCTCCCGGCCCATTCCGCCAACCTATGGGCCGGCCTGCTCTTTCTTTTCTCTCTTTCTTTCTTTCGCTGCCATGTGGGACCACCTTGTCATCTTCTTCGTCGAGCCGTAAGCGAGCAGGACTGCTCCGCCGTCTCCAAGCGCTGCACGACTCCGCGTCGCTTTTCCCTTGCGCAAGCCTTGATTCCAGCCTATTTAAGGCGCCGCCTCGAGCCCCTTGATCCCCAACTCGAAACCGCAGCTTCCGCCGCCACCAGAGCCTTGCGCCGCCGCAAACCCTAGCGTTAAGCCGCCGCTTCGATTCGAGCTCTCAAGTGCCTTTTCACTTCGTCAAGCTCGCCGTTAAGCTTTGCGTGAAGGTGAGGAACTCGACGAGCCGGTTCTTGTGCTGTTTTGTTGTGCGTCGTCGTCGCGCCGCGTCGCCGGCCATGGCTGAGCCGCCATTGCTCGTCGCGAGCTTCTGGCATTGCTCAACCCTCGTTTAGAACCCCCAAAATAGGTTCCCCGTATCCGCAGCTAGCTTCCAAGCCTCGAATCGTGGAAAACCGAGCTTCCTAGCTTGAGTTTGCGTCAACTCCGGCGAACTCCCAGTCGTCGGCATCACCCCCATTTAACCCTAGCCGCCCGATCAAGATCCGACGGCCGGAATTAGATTCTAGTTTTACATAAAAGTCCTTCTGTTTATAGGAAATTAACCCGCCGTCCACCTTAGTTCAAAAGTATTTGCGGATAGATCCTGTTTTTCTTAGTTTAGCCCCTGACCTCTGTTTAATTAGAACCCGCAGTCCTGCTAGCCAGTTTTGCACCCAAATCCTTCTGTTTCTATACAAAATTATGTTTTAGGTCCTCTGTTTCTTCTATCTAAGCCCCTGGAAGGTTAAATTTACTCCAGAGAAGCCCCTAAACCTTGTTTAGCCATTTTTCAACCGTTTCAAATCCGATTTGAGTGATCTTTGCGCTCACGCGATCGTCTCTACATCAACAGTAGTTCTAGACACGTCTTTGCGTCTTTAAAAGTTGTTTGGTGTATTGTTTTGTTTTTATTAATTGAATGGCTGTGTGAAGTAGAGAACGGTCCGTTCGAGGGAGATCAAGATCAAGTCTATGAGGAGGAGCCACCGCAGTACTTTGAGAAAGGCAAGTGGCCCCTCAGCATACTCTTTTGAACCTATACACATTGCATGACGATTAAGTTTACATTTGCTCGCGTTGCATTAATTTGGTGGGTCCTATGTAAGGATGACTAGTCTTTTACACCTAAGCCTGATACACCGGGTTTACTTTTATGTTGGGTAGCTATGCTAGATGCTTAACTTTGGTTCATGATGGGTTCTATCCAACATTGATGAATATCCTTATTGTTATATCTTGTCATGTTAATACAAGATCACTATGCTAATCGGAACATGGAGAACCACCCAGGATTATCCGTACAACCACAATACTACACATGACTATGGTCTTGGCTAATTAATTAGAAACCTTGGTTAGGAATGATCTTACTAAAAGGGCAGGGGGGTGGCGGTTGACGGTGTATAGCCCGGTCCTCTCGGGAAGTGGGCTTAGATAAGACACTATGCCCGTTAGGGAGGGTCATGCCTGCTTCCGATCCGCAAACCTTAGCGGGTCGTTTCTAACTAGGGAATCTTTGTAAAGGCCTCGTAGCGTCTCTATGCAATCAACCTTGGAAGTGTGGTATTGTTGCCTACTTTTGCACAGTATGGTTGGGTCCAAAGTTCTTCGGAGCTTTTACGCGAATTGTGGTGAAAGAGTACAACCTCTGCAGAGTGTAAAACTGTTATAACAGCCGTGTTCGTGGTCATGAATGGCCTGGACCCTCACGTGATTAATCTATCGGAATATGAAATCAAATCGTTGCATGCATATGTTATTGGTTATGCTTATGGTTTATTTTATGCTTACTTTATGCTAATGTGGGTTGGTATATACTTATATCCTAGTAAATAGTTGCTTGTTAATAAAACTTGACCAACTAAAATGCTGAATGCTATAAACCAAGACTCTCCTTGATAGTTTGCATATCTCCCCCACTTATTGAGTACCAACCATAAGTGTACTCACCCTCGCTTAAATTGGATCAGAAGGTAATAATGGAGCGTAGTATCTCGGTGTCCTTGATGAGTTCTAGGCATTTGTTCCACCAGCCAGATGCCTGTGGAGTGCTTTCGGAGTTATCGTCATTAGTTATCGTGTGAACCAGCTTAATTTGGCCTTCGTGCCTCAGTCGTGAGTGTAATAAATACTTTACTTTTTAAATATTCGTTTGAGCACTGTTTCTCTTATTCACTCATTGTCTATCATATTTGTGTAATTTGATCCTGACGCACATACGAGATGTATTCGGTTTTCTTTAAAAACTGGCTATGACATCAAGCTTCCGTGAATCGAGCTCTGGCGGCAGCGAATCGAGCTTGAGCTGCCTTGAATCGGGTGCCGCTGCCGGCGGAGCGGGCGCGGCGAGTTCCGACGGGACCCGCGGCCGGCGTCAGGGGACTCGGCTGCCGCCTCCAGCTTGGTCTGCTGCACCTGCTGCTTGTGGTGGTCGTTGGAGAACTCGTGGCCCAAGAGCCGGGGGGTGTCGTGCGGCGCCGGGGACGGGGCAGGCTGGATGAACGGCAGCTAGGAGGAGTCGACGCTGCGCACCTCCTGCGGCTTCCCCATGGCCGGCGGACTGCTATCTCGAGGAGGTGACCGTCCGACGAAGAATTATTCCACCAAGCTGGCAAGCAATCGAGCTGCTGGATGGCTCCGCTCGCTGCTATCCAGCAGGCTGCATCTACATCCCGCCGGAAGCTGGTTCACCCAGCTCGCCGCCGTCTCCGTGCTGCTTTTCTTTTTTTTCGTTCGCCGTTGGAGACGGTGGAATATTGGGTACCTGACCTATCGACTGTAGGTGACCCAAAGGTTGCCGAAAGCTTTTCTAGTGGTTTCGATGGCAGGTCGTCCTGGTGTAGACTGTAGAGGGATACAGCTGTAGTCGTCTGTACGGAGCTCGAAATAAAAGTGATACATCCTCTTGTTAGATAAAAATCGTTCAAACCCTTATCTTTGTGATGAGCGGAATTCCTAACCAACACTCGATTGTTTTTGTTTTGTGTCATAACTCAATTTTTCTTTTCCTTCGGCAGATAGATATTTTTTTAGAAACCTCGATCGGCACATAGATATATGTGTTGTGGTTTTTCAATAGCGCTTCGCTTGCATGCAAGGCGGCTAATAAAAACGCCAGTAGACCCGCGGAGATGCATTTTGAGTACTGGTGGTACTGGACAAGCTCTATGGGAATAATCTTTTTCTTATTTCTTTCCCATGACGACTAGGAATGGGCAAATCAAGAATTTCACTTCGAATTCCGGACCTCAACATCCTGCTGCTCATGGTGTTTCACGATCAGTGTTGGAAATGAACGGAGAAGTGGTGGAACGTGGTGTTTGTTTTTATTTCTGGAATACGGATCGGCCCAAAACTAACTGGTTGTTGTAGTATTGTTCTATCTGCTTATTTATTTACAAGAATACGGCCCGGCCCATAAGTGTGATTCCTCCTGCAGGCCCTCGTGCAGGCGTTCAACTCCTCTAAACAGCAATGAGATGTGCTCGAGAGCATCCGCTTCCTACTCGGATAAATCACCGGGCCCGTCTCCAACTCCGACAACCGACTGGCTCTCCGATCCCCTGTGCTGGCACCCAATCGGACTCCACCAAAGTTGTTCGGTTCCATCGGATTCAACCCGAGCCCGAAATAATAAATATAACAAGAAATTTATAATAGGTACATCTAGAGACTGGGATTTATTCCGGGTCATAAACTAATTTATTCGTGATGGATACATCAAGAGACCCGGAATGATTCCCTACCAGTGGATTGATTCCTTGTCTTATGGTGTCACTATCGTGTGTGAATTACCTCTTGACCCGGAATGAATCCCGGTCTCTTATTGTACCTATCATAAATTTTTTCTTATATTTTTCATTTCCGACCCGGATTGAATCCGATGAAAACGAACATACCCTTATACATTCAACTTACGACCTCGCACGGAAGACGAACCAGCACCAAGCAAGTGTTACAATAAAAGCGCGGAAACGATAACCCAGGATCACACAACCAAATCGCAAGATCACACGAAACGAGAGCGACACCGAGGCACGATGTTTTTTAACGAGGTTCAGCCATGTGCCTACATCCTCGGGGCCTGACTAAGGGCGCTCCTCCCCATAAACAACAGCTACACCGGCATCCGGGTACCACCGCGACAACGCCGCCGCCCACACCAGCCGCCCAAGTCGTCTCACGGTTGCAAAGGTAGTGCCCTCATATTTATGGGCCAGGGGATATAAAGTTCGACTACAACTCTATCCTTAACCTACCAAATTACAACTCAAGTCTAATCGTAACCATACCATACACATATTCGACACATATCTAACAACAAGCAATCCATCAGACCGGTGGTGGTGCAGCGCGCGGCTCGCTAGTCCTCCGGCCACCTCTCGGCATGATCAAGATGCCACGTCAGCCACACCTTGCATCCGGCCACACCCGGGCGGCGCCGCCGGGGTCGTCCCTGCTCCTGCCATCAAGGTTGCAAGAGGAGGAGGGCGAGGGCGAGTTCGTGGACGTCGAGATCGGACAGGGGCAGCAACAGCTGCTGCTGCGTCCGTCGTCGTCGTCCGCCGCGCGGAGCATGTGCAGGGTGATCACGTTGATGGGGCTCGTCGCCGCGCTCATCGTCTGCGTGGTGCTCGTGTGCGTGTGTTTTTACCTGATTTACATCATTTTGAAAGCCGCTTGATGAGTTTTACGCAAAGCCTTCATGCATTTCATCCATCAAAGCTCTAGATTATTCCATTAATGCGATCAGCCAGTAGGTTAAACCAACGAAAAATGTACAAACATATTCAACGAAAGAGTTTCATATGTACAATCAGGTTCTGTACGTATGTATGTTGTTTCTATGATTGTGTCACACACTTTGTCGTGTTGTCAATTCTTAAGGATTGTGATTGTGGTATCGATTTATTAAATTTTAAGAGGACAGAGGGTTACGTTTTTTAAGAAAATATGGCATGAAATAGATTCGAAAATTTATCTCATGCTGTTTTCTTAAGAAAAAAATCCAAATTACTCCCCTCAAGTATAGCCAAAGTTTGGATAAACCCCTAAACTATGACTTGGTTCAATTTACCCCTTCAGCTTCGTCATTTGGTTTATTTTGCACCTTAATACATTTTACCTCTTTTCATTTCTTTATGCATAAATAGAGTCTTAAGCTAAAATTTTGCAAAATGATGCTAGACATCATATCACACGTTAGAAAAATACATCACATATTTTATCATTAATTTGATAGGTTAGGATATTCAATAAGATGATAACCCTTAAGACATCAAATTATAAAAACAATATAATCAAAAATTATAATATATTTTCTTGGCATGCACTATAATATAATGTCTCCTAAGATCCTGCAAAATTATGAATTTAAATTCAACTTACATATGGAGATATAAAAAAGAGAAATTGCATTAGAGGATAAAATGAACCAAATCTCATAGTTTAGGGGTTAATTAATCTTAAAAAGTACTCCCTTCATTCCTAAATGTAGGTCGTTTACTTTTTCAGCCCCAACTTTAACCGCTCGTCTTATTTACAATTTTTTTCAAAATATCATATTTTTTTGTTGTGGCTAGCTTTAGTAATAAATGAATTTCAAGAATGACTTAAATTTGACTACATTTGCACAAATTTTATTAATAAAATGAGCGGTCTAACTTGGGGCTGAAAAAGTTAAATGACATATATTTTACAACGGAGGAAATAGTTTATATACTTGGGGGTGTAATTTGAACTATTTCTTTTTTTTTTTGATCGGGAACTATTTCCTTTCTTTTATACGCGTGATTTAGTAGATGTATGACAGCCCAGTGACCTGCGTGGGCCCAACCCAACAAGAGCCTACAAAAAACACTTCATAGCCTAACTAAAGTAAAGACACTGTCTAAAAAAAACTAAAGCAAAGACACTGAAAAAAGGAATAAGTCCTTTCGACTTCCTTGACAATAGGTCGAGTTTAATTTGTCTTCCTAGACCGCAAAACCGGGTAACCAGCCTCCCTTAACTTTGGAAACCGTACGTTTTACCTCCCTTAGCTGGCTATAAACGGTTTTGAAGGCAGTTTTGATTTTTTTTCTTTTTTTATTTCGGTTGAAACTTTGAAAAATCATAGTAAAATTAAAGAAAAATCATAAAATTGAAAATTATATTTTTTTAGACTCCGTATAAGTATATTAACATAGAAAATATATAATACGATATGGTCTAGTATAAGTTTTTACTATAGATTTAGATCTATTTTTTACTATAGTTAAATGGTATAATTCATAACCTTTTTTTTCTATGGTCCAATCATGCTGAAATTTTTATGATGAGCTAATTATTGTTTGCTTCAAATATATTAAAAAAGTGCATATTCATTGGATCATGTATAACTTAGTTAAAATAATTATTTATGGCAAAACATACTCTAAATAAATCTAGAACTAAGTTATACATGATCCAGTGGGTATAATGATGAGGACATCACTTCTACGGATATACACGAGGCTTCACCGCTGGACATCCAAACCATTGAAGGTCCAATTACAAGAGCTCGAGCACGATAATTAAATTTAGAGGTTAGCTCGCTCCTAAACGTTCCTATTAATAGTTTTGAGAATGCGTTACTACCTATTGTTTATAATATGATTAGGAACAAAAAAAAGATCAACAAACACATGGAGGATGGCTTGGAGGCGTGGAGGACCAGCAAGGGTCGGCCAAGCTACGTGGAGGCCCATTACAACTCGAGTTCGAGTCCATCTCGGAGTCCAGGAGCTGCCTTCGGTAAAACGGACGCCCATGCCACATACGGAGTCCACATTCGACGATCCACATATGGTTGGAAAGAAGATTTTATAGAGCTTTCAATGGCTTTGGTTTGAGGTCCAAATTCATCCGGAGTCATCGGGAATCATCCAAACAAGATGGCGTCCAGAATCTGTCCTGGTGCTGCGTCACCGTCTTTTGGCCTTTGGGCCTTGTATCATCGTTGAGCCCATTAGGGGGCGTGTCCAGGGGTCATCCACGACCCTAACCTCTATAATTCAGTAGCCGTCGCCTTCCTTAGGGTTTGGGGTTTTGCTTTAGATTAATCTGTCTTTGAACAGTCGTCGTCTTCGGTTTGTAGAACCCCAACTTGTGTGCTTAATCATTCATCCGTAGATTGTCACCATTATTGAGAGCTGCGTTCTTTCAAGTTCTTTGCTTTAGATTAGCCTTCTTGGCGAGGTCAACCGGGTTGTGACACGGTTGATAACCAGAGGAGTCGTGGTGCTAAGATTGCAGGGTTCGAGTTGCTGACTTGAAGCCGGATCGGTGTGTTTCACTCCGCCCAAACGAGAGTTATCCTTACCTGACGGAAGATCGGCCACCTACGCCTTATCAATTGGTAATCAGAGCAAGGTTTACCGTCAGGTCCACCCTTATCCTTGTTTTCGCCTTTGTCCTATAGTCCAAAAAAACCTACAAAAAATATTCCGCTGTCCTAGATCCCCTTTTCGCCTTTGCAATTTCGTTTTAGTTTTTCTTGTTCAGTTCGTGTCCGTAGTCGAGTCTTGTTGCTGGTTTAGTTTGTGTTCGTGGTCGTAGTCCAACCGCACCATTGCTATGTTGTGTTCCGCCGCTCGCCCATCCACCTTTACCCAGATCACAAGTCGATACCACCATTACTCGACTTGCCCCGCTAGCCGCCTTGTGTGAATTCACGCCACGCTAGCCCTAGATAGGTTGCGGACCATCGTGTGCCTTTCGTCTTGCATTGCAGCCACTCTTGGATCCATCTGGCGATTATCTTTTGCCCTAGCCGCTGCTAATCTATCTGCCTCTTTGAAACCATAACTTGAGGTACCTTCAGTAAAACGGGCATAACTTTTCGCTCGGTACTCCGTCTGGGTTGAAATTTTACAGGAGCTTGCCAACAAAAAGTTGCACATACAATTCACCCGCTTCGCCGGTTGGGTCGTTCTCGAAAAAATAAAAAAAATTGGGAAGATAATTAAAAAATTGTGGTGTTACTATTTTGGTGCTCCTGGTTGTGAGAAAAATATCAAATAAATAAAAGAAAAAAGAAAATAAAAAACAACTATGATTCCTACTAGTTGTCGTATGAGCATGTAATTACCGAACTGCCATTGTGCTTGTTATTTGAGCTTCTTCCATTGTTCTTGATCCAACTTGTTGTGCTACGCCTAGGACACGTCTTAGCCAGCAATTGTGACTTGTACTTTGGATACTTATTGAACTTGGCTAATCTGCATTCGATATTTGCTAACCCTTGCTACCATATTTGGCCACCAAAAGCTCCACATACTTTCTTCAGATCAGTACAGCGAAGACCCTTGCAATCTTGGTGCCGTCTCCTCACAGGTATCACGAACCAGCCACCGGTTGTGCCGTTCCACTGTTAGTGTTGGTAAGAACTTGGTAAGGACTTGGTAAGACGTGTGTGAGGGTGTGATTCCACCAGACAACATTAGATTATTAGGGATAACCTTCACTGTGCGTTTCTGTTTTTGTGGATACAATGGCAGGTAACGAAGGAGCTTCTCCAAAGGACTTCAACGAGTGTGTTAGCCAAGCCCAGCTGCAGATGTTCATGGAGGCGATACGGACCGAGATCAGAGACAGGATAAGAGACACGGTCGCCAGGTCCGTCACTGAGAGCATCAACGGACTTAGACTTCAAGACACCATCACGGGTTTCCAAGGACAGGTTACCACGCTAACCAACCGCCTTGCGGCCTTGGAAGCTCGTCCACCTCCTCAACCAGTCAATCAAGATGTCGTGCTTGACATCCATGGTAACGTGGACGAGGCAGCTACACGAGAGGCACGCATACGAAGAAATATTCGGCTTAACACCGCAGGTGGTAATCGTCCTGCCCCTGATCCTTACGCTAAGGTAAAATTTACTCAACCTTCTTTTGATGGACAATATGACGCTGTAGCATATCTTGATTGGGAGATGACGGTAGAACAAAAATTTAATGCCCACCTTGTGCCTGAGCAACATAGAGTTAGACAAGCCAGTAGTGAATTTAAAGATTTTGCAATCATATGGTGGACTGGTTTAGTTGCTGCAGGTCTCACACCAAATACTTGGGAACAACTTAAGGTTGCTATGCGTGATAGATTTGTTCCTCCTTCTTACCATAGAGAGTTGTGTCGTCAATTGATGTGTTTAGATCAGGGAGATAAATGTGTACAGGATTACTATGGTGAGCTTCAGAAGGGTTTGATGCGTTGTGGGATAGTTGAGGGTGAGGAGGATGCCATTGTTCGATTTTATTCAGGCCTGAGACGTGATATACAGGATATAGTTGATTACAAGGGCTTTCATACTGTCAACCAGTTGTTCCAGTTTGCTATGCTTGCAGAGAAGGAATTGCAGGGTCGACAATTGCAGGAGCAGCAGGACAGGCGCAACGGCCCCCGGACATCCTTTCTGCCACGCACCACCATGTCGGCGCAATCTGGGCTGCCCAAGCCTTCGACTTTTCGAACACCTCCACCAGTGAGCAAGAAAGCGACGACGAGCGGTGTTTCGAATACACCAAACAAGTCTTCCTCACGTGCTGCAGACTCAGGTAAAAATGTTTATTCGCAGGCACCGGCTCAGAGTTCCTCATCTGTAGCCTCCACGGGACGCACGTCTGGCATTCAGTGCCATCGCTGCCATGACATTGGACATGTGAAGAAGGGTTGCCCAAGTCAGCGGACATATTTGGCGACATAGGATGGAGGTTACATCATCACATCTGACATAGAAGACGATGATGATGAAGAGGGTGCTGCTGAAGATGTCGACCATCATGTCATTCATGGTGGAGACAATTCTTCGGGTTTCTTGAACATCATTGTTGAGCATGTGCTCAGCACGCAAGTTCAGCGGCCTGAGAGGTTGCAACTTCACAACTTGTTCCAGACTTTCTTCGTCATCAAGAACCGACGTGCACGTGTGATTATTGATGGAGGAAGTTGCAACAACTTGGTGAGTTCTGATCTGGTCAAGAAGCTTGGCTTGACCACACGACCACATCCACATCCCTACTACATTCAATGGCTTAATGACTCTGGTAAAGCAAAGGTAGCATACACTTGTAGAGTTTATTTTTTCCATTGGTGCATATGCTGATTTTGTTGATTGTGATGTGGTACCTATGCAAACTTGTTCACTTTTATTAGGTCGTCCTTGGGAGCATGATAAAGATGCTACACACTATGGTAGAAGTAATAATTACACCTTCATGCATAAGGGAAAGAAAATCACTTTGGTTCCCTTGACCCCTGCTGAAATAGTACAAGCTGGTAAAGAAAGAGCTGCTAGTTTGAGTAAGGATGAATCTGAAAATCAGCAAGTTGCTAAATCCATATACCCACCTAAAAAGGAGACACCCACACATAAATCTGAGAGCGAGGAAATTAAATTAGGGGGTAGAGTTATGCTTGCAACAAAATGTGACCTTGCTGAAATTTCTAAGGGTGATGTTTGCTATGTTTTGTTATGCAAACAAGCGTTGTTTTCACTTGATGATGTTGCTAACTCTTTGCCTCCTGCGGTCACTAACATTTTGCAGGAGTATAAGGATGTTTTCCAGCTGAGATACAACCGGGGCTGCCACCTTTGAGAGGGATAGAGCATCAGATTGATTTGATTCCGGGAGCCTCTTTGCCAAACCGTGCCGCTTACAGAACCAACCCCGAGGAAACTAAGGAGATTCAGCGACAAGTCCAAGACCTTTTGGACCGCGGGTATGTACTTGAGAGCCTTAGTCCTTGTGCTTTGCCTGTGCTTTTGGTTTCTAAGAAGGATGGTACATGGCGTATGTGTGTTGATTGTAGAGCCATCAATAATATTACTATTCGATATCGTCATCCTATTCCTAGGCTAGACGACATGCTTGATGAGTTGTGTGGCGCTATAATTTTCACAAAGATTGACTTGCGTAGTGGTTACCACCAGATTAGAATGAAATTTGGTGATGAATGGAAGACAGCTTTTAAAACTAAATTCGGGTTGTGTGAGTGGTTAGTGATGCCTTTTGGTTTAACCAATGCACCTAGTACTTTCATGCGCTTGATGAATGAGGTTTTGAGGTCTTTTATTGGTCGATTTGTGGTGGTTTACTTTGATGATATATTAATTTACAGCAAGTCTATGGATAAACATATGGATCACTTACGTGCTGTTTTTGATGCGTTGAGAGCAGCACATTTGTATGCTAACCTTGAGAAGTGCATCTTTTGCATCAATCGAGTCTCTTTTCTTGGCTATGTTGTTACTCCACAGGGAATTGAGGTGGATGAGACAAAGATTGAAGCCATTAAAAGCTGGCCGCTGCCCCAAAACGTCACACAGGTGAGGAGTTTTCTTGGTCTTGTAGGTTTCTACCGCCGCTTTGTCAAGGATTTCAGCACCATTGCAGCGCCACTACATGCCTTGACAAAGAAAGATGTGGTGTTTCATTGGGGAACAACACAAGAGAAGTCCTTTGCCACTTGAAGGACAAGCTTACACACGCGCCATTGCTGCAACTTCCGAACTTTGGTAAGACTTTCGAACTTGCTTGTGATGCTAGTAGAGTTGGCATTGGTGGTGTCTTGATGCAAGATGGTAAGCCCGTTGCATACTTTAGCGAGAAATTGAATGATCCTATTTTGAATTACTCTACGTATGATAAAGAATTGTGCTCTTGTACGTTCTTTACAGACATGGCGTCATTATTTGTGGCCTAGAGAATTTGTTATACACTCTGATCATGAAGCGCTTAAGTATCTTCGTTCACAAAGTAATCTGAACCGTAGACATGCTAAATGGGTTGAGTTCATTGAATCTTTTCCTTACATCATTCAACATAAGAAAGGAAAGGATAATGTGATTGCTGATGCTTTGTCTAGGTGATATGCTTTGCTGTCCCAACTTGATTGTCAGATTTTTGGGCTTGAAACAATTAAAGAACAATATGCGCTTGATCCTGATTTTAAAGATGTGATATTGAATTGCAAAGAGGGACGTACATGGAACAAGTTCGTGTTTAATGATGGGTACGTGTTTAGAGCTAACCGCCTATGTATTCCAGTTGGTTCCGTTCGTCATTTGTTGTTGCAGGAAGCGCATGGAGGAGGTTTGATGGGACACTTTGGCGCTAAGAAGACGGAGGATGTTTTGGCCACACATTTCTTTTGGCCAAAGATGAGGAGGAATGTTGAGCGGTTCGTTGCTCGCTGCACTACATGTCAAAAAGCTAAGCCTCGCTTAAATCCACATGGTTTGTACATGCCTCTTCCCGTGCCCTCTATTCCTTGGGCAGATATTTCTATGGATTTTGTGTTAGGATTGCCTAGGACTAAGAGAGGGAGGGATAGCATTTTTGTTGTAGTGGATCGATTTTCTAAGATGGCTCATTTTATACCATGTCATAAAAGTGATGATGCTATTCATATTGCTGACCTCTTTTTCAAAGAGATTGTACGCTTGCATGGTATGCCTTCTACTATTGTTTCAGATCGTGATGCGAAATTCTTGGGTCATTTTTGGCGTACCTTGTGGAACAAGTTGGGAACAAAGTTGTTATTTTCTACCACTTGTCATCCACAAACTGATGGACAAACGGAGGTGGTCAACCGTACGTTGGGCACTATGTTGAGGGCTGTTTTAAAGAAGAATTTGAAGATGTGGGAAGAATGTTTGCCTCATGTGGAGTTTGCGTACAATCGGGCAACACATTCTACCACAAAGGTAAGTCCTTTTCAGGTAGTGTATGGTTTCAATCCCCGTGCACCTATTAACATTCTACCTTTGCCTACTACTGAGAGGATTCATAGTGATGCTAAGGAATGTGCTAAGTTTATATTGAAAATGCATGCGACAACTAAGCACAACATTGAAAAGATGACTGAAAAGTATAGAATTGATGGTAGCAAAGGTAAGAGAGAGTTAAAACTTGAACCAGGTGATCTAGTATGGTTGCACTTAAGAAAAGAACGTTTTCCAGATTTAAGGAAGTCCAAGTTAATGCCTAGAGCTGATGGTCCTTTTAAAATAATTGAGAAAATAAATGATAATGCATATAAACTTGAGTTGCCTCCCGAGTTCGGGGTTAGTCCCACCTTTAACATTTCAGATTTGCGGCCATATTTGGGAGAAGAAGATACGCTTGAGTCGAGGACGATTCCAATTCAAGAGGAGGAGGATGATGAGGACATCACTTCTACGGATATACACGAGGCTTCACCGCTGGACATCCAAACTATTGAAGGTCCAATTACAAGAGCTCGAGCGCGACAATTAAATTTAGAGGTGAGCTCGCTCCTAAACGTTCCTATTAATAGTTTTGAGAATGTGTTACTACCTATTGTTTATAATATGATTAGGAAAAAAAAAAGATCAACAAACACATGGAGGATGGCTTGGAGGCGTGGAGGACCAGCGAGGGTCGGCCAAGCTACGTGGAGGCCCATTACAACTCGAGTTCGAGTCCATCTCGGAGTCCAGGAGCTGCCTTCGATAAAATGGACGCCCAGGCCACATACGGAGTCCAAATTCGACGATCCACATATGGTTGGAAAGAAGATTTTATAGAGCTTCCAATGGCTTTGGTTTGAGGTCCAAATTCATCCAGAGTCGTCGGGAATCATCCAAACAAGATGGCGTCCAGAATCTGTCCCGGTGCTGCGTCACCGTCTTTTGGCCTTTGAGCCTTGTATCATCGTCGAGCCCATTAGGGGGCGTGTCCAGGGGTCATCCACGACCCTAACCTCTATAATTCAGTAGCCGCCGCCTTCCTTAGGGTTTGGGGTTTTGCTTTAGATTAATTTGTCTTTGAACAGTCGCCGTCTTCGGTTTGTAGAACCCCAACTTGTGTGCTTAATCATTCATCCGCAGATTGTCACCATTATTGAGAGCTGCGTTCTTTCAAGTTCTTGCTTGTGTTCTTCATTTCGCTTGCAGGGATTAGCCTTCTTGGCGAGGTCAACCGGGTTGTGACACGGTTGATAACCAGAGGAGTCGTGGTGCTAAGATTGCAGGGTTCGAGTTGCTGACTTGAAGCCAGATCGGTGTGTTTCACTCCGCCCAAACGAGAATTATCCTTACCTGACGGAAGATCGGCCACCTACGTCTTATCATATAAACTTTTTAATATAGTCGAAGCATATAATAAATAGGCTGATATAAAAAAAATTCAGCATGATTGGACCATAGAAATTGTTGTTATGAATTATTCCATTTAACTATGGTTAAAAAATAGATATAAATTTATAATAAAAATTTTGTACTAAAGCATACCATATTATATATTTTCTATGTTAATATACTTGTGTGGAGTCCAACAAAATTAGATTTTTGATTTTATGATTTTTTATTTACTATGATTTTTTAAAGTTTCAGCCGAAATAAAAAAAAAGAAAAATCAAAACCGGCTTCAAAACCGCTTATGGCCAACTCAGGGAGGTAAAATGTACGGTTTCCAAAGTCAAAGGAGGCTGGTTACCTGGTTTTGCGGTCCAGGACGTTAAAAGGACTTTTTCTAAAAAAAAAAAAAAGACATGCTCTCACACGTCTGGGCCGCTAATCCCTCGTGCGACGTTGGCCGGCCTGAGCTGCGACATTGTGGAAAATGTTTTCCCCGACAAAGAAATGATGGAACGTCGCTCTCACTTTTTCACCCAGCTAAAACGAGTAGGAATCAAAGATGTGTGGCTCAGATGGGTTTTCTCCTTGACGCCAATATGCTAAAGGCATGCGATCAAACAGTTTTATTCAGCTAACGAGATTTTTTCTTTTGCGCAAGAGCTAACGAGATTTGATCGAATATATTTTATCTCGATTGAGTCGTGAAACCAAATGTCTCTACACATTTGCTGCGTGCTTTGGACTTATGGATATAAAAGTAAATGAGTGTACATACATGTGAGTGATTGCATTTTTTTGTTAAAAAAAGCTTATTTTAATTTTCTTGTACATTTAATATGACATCCTTAATTAAATGATGATGACACGCAATTCTCATATGTGGTCTGAGAAAAAAAAACCATAGATGAAATGGAACTTACACGTCAAAATTTAGATAATACATTTTCGTTTACTTATGCCTCCGGCTAGAACCTTGAAGCAGATAAGCTCTTGTCCATGGTGTTATGCGGCGGCAATCATATAAAAGGACAAAGGGTTCCTATCAAAACAGAAGTTCAATTATAATCCTGAAGAGATGAAATAAAATAATCACTACAGATACCTTCCTATTTAGAATAAAATTTCAATTATGTTTGTGAAAAAATATCTTTAAACCCCTCTCTATCAAAATAAAACTTCAATTGGAGTCGTGAAAAGACAAAAAAACATTTGAGGAAAATTTGCCGTGTGACAACAATTTGAGATGGCTAATTAGCCAAATAATACTTGTAATTCAGATATCAAATAGAGATTATCCTCCTCCAGGCAGAGGTGTACGACAAGACACAACGTATGTAAAAACCGATCCAAACGCCGAGGCATGCCGCTGTGAGTAACATGCACATGCTTCAGTGCTGGAGAAATATAAAAAAAAAGACACAAAAAGAGATAGCAATTGTTCCTGTGACCAAGAAAGCTTAATGCAGTATAGCTTGTGATTAATAATGGACCTTATTTGGCATTTGGGCACCGAGGCATGCATCCAGCAAGCTATAGTTCATAAAAAGGTCAGCATCGGTCCGACATGTTGTTCGATAAATTTTTTAAGCATCGCCTCACAATGTGGCTACTTAGATTCAGATGGATCTTTTCTCATTTTCTCTTTCCTTTGGCAAACCTAAAAACCAAAGATTGGCTTTAAAAATTTTCCAAAATCAAACACAAGCTATCTACCAATTCCCCACGGCATCATCCATGTTACCGGAAAAAAAAAACAGAACAATCTAGAAACTCAACCACAAGTTGTGGTCCACGATCGATATCCTTAGAACACGAACCTCATCCATACAGCAAGGCTCCAACAACGTCAATCTCAGAAAAAAGAAAATACCCTCATAACATGGCTCCGCTTTTTCTCGAACTTCCCCTTTAGCAAAATTGCAAACACATTTTGTTTGTGGATCTATGTGCTCCATTTGTCAGCGACAGGAGGAACAAGTGTGCACACAATCGCACTGGCGCACCTGCCGCCGCAGTTGCCTTCAGCTTCATCTTCACCCCCCTTGTTTTCGACGATTCCACTGCTCCTTGCTCCTCCCTCCTCAAAAAAACCAGGGCTTTTTCACGAACCAACCGCGACAATCCAGTCAATTCTCATCTCTAGTTTACGCCTGTCTGTGGATGCCATCGGGGGGCTCGCCGGGAACACATCCGCCTCAACAGCGACGCCGCCGCCGCGCGCGCCCTCGTTTGCCGAGAGCTCGTAGCTCTCGCCGCCCAAAGCTCCGGCCTTTCTTGGCCCCGTGCATTCCCCGCCGCCGGCGCCGACTGGGTTCGCCGCGCTTGGCTTGATGCTCGACGTCTGTGCGCCCCACGGGCCCGCTATGTTCCCGGCTGCACCGGCGGCGTCTCTCGCCGGGGCGCGGGTCGCCGCAAGGTTGTGGTGGCGCCCCGCGGCGGCGGTGCGCCATGGCGTCGCCGCGCGGGCGTCGTCCTTCGTTTCCCGGATCGGGCTCGACTCCCAGGTTCGTTGGGTTCTTCCCCTTTATTCAGGCATTTCATCGAACAGTTGGGGAGCGCCTCCTGACGAGCTCACTGGCGGGGTCTTGGTGGCGCCTAGTTCTGAAACCGTCTTTCCTAAATTGGGCCACTTTGTTTGGACATACAGCTGCTGTCCTTTAGTTTGCTAATCTAGTACCTCATCCTGATCCTTGGGGTGATTTTGTCGAGCAGTGTGACATGTCAGAGATGAGCTTGGATTTTCTTTCTTGGTTCCTTTCATTGGTAGCTTCATGCCAATTTTGTATTGACTAAATCTTTTTAGTTCCATTTGTTATAGGTGGTATGATGCGTGTATTGATGGATCAAATGAATTCTTTTTTCTCCTGTAGAATTTCCACACAAGGGACCTGTCCCAGTTGTTGTGGGTCGGTCCAGTGCCCGGTGATATTGCGGAGATTGAGGCCTACTGCCGCATATTCAGAGCTGCTGAGCAGCTCCACACTGCAGTGATGTCGGCGCTCTGTGATCCAGAGACAGGAGAGTGCCCTGTACGTTATGATGTGGAATCAGAAGACCTGCCAGTGCTGGAAGACAAGGTCGCTGCCATGCTCGGCTGCATGCTGGCATTGCTGAACCGGGGAAGGAATGAGGTGCTCTCAGGACGGTCGGGTGTTGCAAGTGCATTCCAAGGGTCCGAAGACAGCACCTCAGATAGGATCCCGCCTCTCGCCTTATTCCGTGGAGACATGAAGCGGTGCTGTGAGAGTATGCAAGTTGCACTTGCCAGCTACCTTGCACCAAGTGAGCCCAGGGGGGTGGACGTATGGAGGAAACTACAGAGGTTGAAGAATGCTTGTTATGATGCGGGTTTCCCGAGGGCTGATGGTTCTCCCTGCCCAACATTGTTTGCGAATTGGTTTCCAGTGTACTATTCGACTGCATCAGATGATTCAGGGACAGAAGAGTTAGAGGTTGCATTTTGGAGGGGAGGGAAAGTCAGTGAGGAGGGACTGGCATGGCTACTAGAAAAGGGTTTCAAAACTATTGTTGACCTTCGGGAAGAAGATGTGAAAGATGATTTATACCTCTCAGCAGTTCAGGAAGCTGTCTCATGTGGGAAGATAGAGGTGGTAAATCTGCCGGTTGAGATTGGAACTGCACCATCAGCTGAACAGGTTCAGCAATTTGCAGCACTTGTGTCAGATGGTGCAAAGAAGCCCATTTATCTTCATAGCAAAGAAGGCGTTCATAGGACCTCTGCCATGGTCTCAAGATGGAAACAGTATGTTACTCGTTCAGAGAGACTGGCTGTCCAAAATCGCTCTCTAAATGGGAATGGTAAACTCCTGACAAATGACAAGACAGAGAAGCACACAGGCAGCCCAGGTTCCTCCACAAATGGAACCAAAAGTGGTACACAAGTGGAATCTGATAGGAGCATGGACAATGGGGAATCATCATGTGAGATAGACATAGAAACAGCACGTCATCATCTGGAGGTCACCAATGCCCTTTCGAAAGATCAAAACATTGAACAAAGTGAAAAGCCTGGCACTAGGTCAGAGCTACTGTCAAACTTTACACTGGAGAGTAGCCCCCTTAAAGCACAATTTCCTGCTTGTGATGTTTTCTCTAGAAAAGAGATGACCAATTTTTTTAGAAGCAAAAAGGTTTATCCAAAATCTGCCCTGAACTCTAGGAGACGATCAAGTAGCTTGCTGGTTTCAAAGAGAAAACAAAATCTCATTTCGGAATATAATGTAGCCATTGACTATGAAGCAACCGAGTTTACAGTTTCGAAAAGTTCAAACGAGGCTTCTATTGACAATGATTATATTCTATCAGTTGCCTCAGGTATTGCCAATGGAAAACCATGCAATAATGAAACCTCCACATTAATTGAGGAAAAGCAAAGGGTAGTCTCAGTTGCTACTGTTGATAATAGAGCATCTGCCACCAGTTCGAATGGGAATGCTCAGGTTGCACCACTAAAATCTGCTGAAAAGAATGGTGCCCCCTATTTTGAGAGAAACAGATCAGAACCTGTTGATGGAAATATGTGTGCATCTGCAACTGGTGTTGTTAGACTTCAGTCGAGAAGAAAAGCAGAGATGTTTCTAGTACGTACTGATGGATTTTCTTGTATTAGAGAAAAAGTAACAGAATCATCTCTTGCTTTTACACATCCTAGCACTCAGCAACAGATGCTTATGTGGAAATCTCCTCCAAAGACTGTCTTACTTTTGAAGAAACTAGGTGATGAGCTCATGGAAGAAGCTAAAGAGGTGCATAGTAAATTTCATTTTAGAACATATGTATTGCTACATGATAATCATTCAGTTACCCACATAGGTTGTATTTATTTCTAGTATCTAGCTGCAATGGATTAATGTTAATCCTCTTAAAGAGGATCAGGGTTCTTGCATTGGATGTGGAATCTTTGACTGATATAGCAAATTTAGTGTAGAGAACATTTTACTTGAAAATGGTGTTATATTCGGGAGGTACTTACCAGATTTCTTCTACTGAGTACGTAGCTAATTTATAGTAAGGCATGTGAAAATTGAATGCATAGCCCTAAGGGCTGTATCAGAGGGAATTATACAGTGAATATGTGTAATCGTTTATTTCGTAGTTTAAGGTTGTTCTGTACCTTTAGGTTGAAGAAAAATTTTGATTGATAAAAATTGCTAATTGAGGACTTTGCTTTAAATCTGAAATGAACTGTATGAAACACTGTGATACACAAATGGATATAATTGTCTGGTTACTGCGTGGTTGGAGACCATAGCCTGTTCTGATATGACAGATAGACAGACAGACAGACAGAGATGGCTTAGCTGGTGAACCTCATTTAGTGTTAGGGATAATCTTTGGTGTGTTTCAGAACTTTGTGGCTAAGTAACTGTTCCAAATTTCAGTGTATTTTGACATCTTTGGACATGTCAAAGGTGGTGTTAATTTGGATGTCTTGAGACTGAGTCTTAATTCTCTTCTATGTTAGTAATATACATAGCATTTCATGTCAAAAAGAAAAAAAAAGTATAAGATTCCAATTACTTCCTTTTCAGGCTGCTTCATTTCTGCACCATCAGGAAAAGATGAATGTTCTTGTGGAACCTGATGTTCATGATATGTTTGCTAGAATACCTGGTTATGGTTTTGTGCAAACTTTCTATACTCAAGATACCAGGTAATTTTGTGATAAATGATTAGTGGTAAGTTGCACATTATTTTCCATATTACTAACAAAGCTTTGTGTTAAAATCAGTGACCTTCACGAGAGAGTTGATTTTGTCACATGCTTGGGTGGTGATGGAGTCATTCTGCATGCATCAAACTTATTTAGAACTTCTGTACCACCTGTTGTCTCTTTCAATCTTGGATCTCTTGGATTCTTGACTTCACACAATGTATGTTTTAATGTCCTCTCTGAGAAATTCATCTGATTTCAACCTGTTTTGGTCAAAACATAGCATGTTATCATTTTATATACCTCAGTTCGAAGGTTTTAAACAAGACTTGAGAGCTGTCATCCACGGGAACAACACACTTGGGGTTTATATAACCCTTAGAATGCGCCTGAGGTGTGAGATCTTTCGTAATGGAAAAGCGATGCCTGGAAAAGTTTTCGATGTGCTAAATGAAGTCGTTGTTGATCGAGGTTCTAATCCGTACCTGTCAAAAATTGAATGCTACGAGCATAACCACCTTATCACTAAGGTATGATTCAGAAAACGCTTGGTGACTGTATGCAACTGTGCATGGTATTGTTTTCTTTATGTTTTCTCTTCGAAACCATGCTTGAGCTTAAATTAGTTTAGGCAGTAGCTGCTTTGAATTAGAGAAGCCATAATTACCCTTTTTCTCTTACTGTTTATATGATTGTTTAACAATAATGTTTGTATGATTAAAGCTATATGCATTAACTTTATGTTCTCTCCATGCCAAAGTGTCCTTAATTACTGCATACTTGTTTGCATCACTACATGGACTGTTTGCTGCAAACTAATTGTCGAATACTACTCTAAGTACACTTTGACCCAGCCAGCTACACTTGGCCTCTTACCCCTGAAGATTATATTATGTCCATTCTATAATAGTTATAATGTATAAATTCATGTTTAGACATATTCTGACTCAAAAATATAACTAGGTGCAAGGAGATGGTGTGATAGTAGCAACGCCAACTGGCAGTACAGCATACTCTACTGCAGCAGGGGGGTCGATGGTAGGTTAATTCTTACAAGCAATTATCATTTAACTGTATCAATGATATGGAAAAAAATAACATTTATTAGTAATATGACATGACACATGTTTCTTACAAGGCCTTTTTACTCCATGTAACACATGGATATTTCCTATTTATGAAGCACATGGCTGTTACTGTTACATGAAATTAAAAAATTTGGTTGTACAAATATTATACCTATCATTTCATCTGTCCTGAACATTTCTTGTTTTCCAAAAGATGCAATGCTTACTAGTTAAGTGGTTCAGAGGCTGGCTGTCTTCTTTTACCCAACCTAAAAAAAAGAATCAGGCTCATTCAGTATTTACTTTAGGAGTTATAGAAACAGTCTATCTCCATCACCTATGAGCAAAATCATTAGGTTCATAACTTTGTCTTCTGAGGTATTTAATATTAAATCTGGTTGCTGCACTGAATATCCTTTGGTTTTGAGCTCTGTAATTCTAGGAGTGAAGCATTTCAAAGCTCAATAGTGGGAAACAATATGATGTGTTGTTTGTTTGCTTTTATAGTGTATTATTGCATTCGTGTGTTTTATGCTTAGTAAACTGTTTTTTTTTCTCCAGCACATGCTTACATATCTTGATTTATTGAATAGAAATTCAACATGGTCATTGTGGTTTTTCCTGTCTAGGTGCATCCAAATGTCCCATGCATGCTGTTTACTCCAATCTGCCCGCACTCACTGTCGTTTAGACCTGTGATCCTTCCAGATTCCGCACATCTTGAATTAAAGGTACTGAACAAGAATTGAAGTTTCTATTGTTTACATGCCATGCTATTTGACTTACCATCAACGATGAATATTTTTTTATTTAAATCTTACTAGCTTTACTCATCTGATTTTGTCCCACGGTATCATAACCTTGGTTTGCTGACTGAAATTTGGCACTGTTGTGGGACTGCCATTGCACTTGCAACTTTACTAGATACCAGATGATGCAAGAAGTAATGCCTGGGTCTCATTTGACGGCAAAAGAAGGCAGCAATTGTCGAGAGGGGACTCTGTTCATATATCCATGAGTCAGCACCCGCTTCCCACTGTTAATAAGTCTGACCAAACTGGCGATTGGTTCCGCAGCCTGATCAGGTGCCTCAACTGGAATGAGAGGTTGGACCAGAAGGCTCTATAGATGCTAGAACATTTTTTCTTCTTGTTGTACATATATAGCTTTACACCCATATAGTTTTTTTCTTCTAACATGTAACATCGACCTAGCACACAAGTTACATAACTTATTGCTCTGGCGCTACAGTGAGGGGTCTCCCTCGTCCGTATATCCATCTGCTCTGTAAATCAACAGTATATATCCAGGTATTTCTGGGTGTATGATTCAACTGAGGCAACTGATCTAATACCATATTGCTTTTGTGCTCATTCTGCCGGCAGGAGCCGTGTGATCCTGACCGCGCTGTGTCACCCACAGTCTCGCCTATGCGCGTGACTGTTGCAGAACTGCGTAAGGTCGGGGCTATAAGCTAGCTGTTAATAGCTCTTAATGGTATAAGTTAGTTAGGCCCTGTTTGGCCGGGCTTCGGCTCCGCTTCTCACGTGGTTTCATCAAAAAATTTGCCAAAGAGGGTGTTCCTTCGAGTGTTTCTCCATGGTGTTCCTTCTGAGTGTTTCTCCATAAAAAAAAGGGAGCCCGACCTCAAAAGGCACCTAAGCTAGGAGCTGCCTAGAGGTAGCTTTGGGTGCTTCTCCTCTGTTGGGCCTACCATTCTTGACTTATTTGCATCTTTCTTCCTAAAAGCTGCCAAAGAAGGCGCAGAAAAAGCTGTTTTGCCAAACGATTTTAGGCACAGCCACAGCCAGCACAGCTGGGTTTTCAGAGAAGCTACAGCCACGGTTGAAGTCGGCACAGTCGAAGCCCTACCAAACAGGCCCTTAGTCAAATCAAACTCTCCATTGTTCATGGATAGCTAGCTCTTAATTGTTTAAGATAGTTGGTCATATCCCTTCATTGTTCAACGAACAGAAATGAGCTAGCGGGTAGAGTCTACTACACTGTTTTGATACGATTTGACACTGTTTAACAATTAAACAATTTAAAAACTATCTTAACTCCCTGTCGGACAAGTCCTCGGAAGACTGAAGTACTCCAGAATAGTCAAGTTTCAGACACATCATGCCCGCGGTCGCGCTCTGCTGACTGGCTCTGCACCGTGGGCGGCGGGGACTGGCGGGCAGATCAACGAGTGCGCAATCTGTCGTGTCGAGTGGACCTTCACGGACGGTCGCCTCGTACTCCAACTCCTACCTCTCACCACTTCGTCTTTCCGTCCGCGAGAATCAACAGGCAGCAGCACATCTAGATCTCGGTCATCACTCAGGTTGCATCTAGCTATCACTCAGGTTGCAACGGCTAAACCAAAAAATGAACTGCCAAAAGGTCTATTTCAGACTGCGAATAGCCTTTCAGCTTCAGGCTTTAATGGACTCCAAATATCCATGTACTATGCTCATCTGGTGGCCAATCCTCTCATTCGAGCACAAGTTAAATTGGATAGCTATGTTGGTTAGCGAGATGTTTCCAGCACAGTAGGAGAACCGAGCGTAGCTCGGGTGGCTAGCGTAGCTTATGGGCATGCTGCCGGTCGTGAGTTCTATTCTTCTTAACCGCATCCACGCGCAATCTCACCAGGGTTTTCCCCCAATTAGTTGCTTCTCCTTAATGAAAAACAACCTAGTTCCTCCTAGGTTGGATCGCGTTTTTTTTTGTTTCCAGCACAATAGTGGGATGATTTGGAAAGATGATTCTTTTGCTAACAGAGAAGTGATGGTCCTTCCTTTTTCTAACCAATGCTAGATGCATAGATTTATGGTTCTATTAGTCTATCCTATAAAGGATGAGCAAATTTAGAATAATTCTCACTCAAAGTTATATTCCTTTACCCCTCACAAAAGACCCACCTAACAGGGTTGAACAGTAGGCCTAGGACGACCAAAGGATGGGGGAGAGAGATTGATTTGGTCGTGCTCACCCTATTAAAAATTACCCCCAGCGACTTCCCCCTCCCATTTTTCTCACCGTCAAATGCACCCAACCCCAACGTCAAGAAATTAGAAACTGCAAAGAAAAAATAGAACGTAAAGAGCCGCTTTGATTTCTATGATCTCTCAACGAATGAAAATAAAAGACACCTATGTAAATGCAAATGAAAGTAACCCACGTAAACAGAAATAGAAGACCCCCCCTAATCTCTCAACATCTCCCCATTTTGAGAAAATAAATGGAAAGACTCACCACATTGCATCCCTGCACAATACCCCCATGGCAAAATAAAAGGAAAAATTCCCCACGTTGATTACGTCTCATCCTTGCCTATCAAATTTATTGACCGAGGCACCTATATATATGTACCTTTCCTAGCCTCTCTCTCACTACCATCACGCCTCTCGCCTACTAGCTCTTGCCTTGACTACTAGCACTAGCACACACCTCCCCTCCAATTCTCTTCAACGCTCAAATGTACGATGACTTATTTTTGTGATTTTTTCTTGATAATAGGAGCATGTTGAGCTAGAGAAGAGATATCATGAGCTAAACTTACTGGTACGCAATCAACCTGCCTTCTCTTTTTCTATATATCCTTGGCACCTCAACAATTGTGAGTTAATTTGATTCTGTATGCCTTCTTCCAGTACCACAATTGGAAACCATGGCCAGTGAAAAAAGCTGCATTGGAGTTTCAACTGGAGAAATCGTTGAAACAATTTCATGGAGTGCAGGTTGATAGTTTCCCTTGATGTTGTTGTATTACCCCTATCAGTTTATTGAAAATGTTATTATATTGTTGCCATTATGTTATCAATGCTCACTATTCGATAGATTGAAGCATAAAGGACTAAAACAACTCGATATCATGAGCTAAACTTACTGGTACGCAATCAACCTGCCTTCTCTTTTTCTATATACCTTGGCACCTCAACAATTGTGAGTTAATTTGATTCTGTATGCCTTCTTCCAGTACCACAATTGGAAACCATGGCCAGTGAAAAAAGCTGCATTGGAGTTTCAACTGGAGAAATCGTTGAAACAATTTCATGGAGTGCAGGTTGATAGTTTCCCTTGATGTTGTTGTATTACCCCTATCAGTTTATTGAAAATGTTATTATATTGTTGCCATTATGTTATCAATGCTCACTATTCGATAGATTGAAGCATAAAGGACTAAAACAACTTGATATCATGAGCTAAACTTACTGGTACGCAATCAACCTGCCTTCTCTTTTTCTATATACCTTGGCACCTCAACAATTGTGAGTTAATTTGATTCTGTATGCCTTCTTCCAGTACCACAATTGGAAACCATGGCCAGTGAAAAAAGCTGCATTGGAGTTTCAACTGGAGAAATCGTTGAAACAATTTCATGGAGTGCAGGTTGATAGTTTCCCTTGATGTTGTTGTATTACCCCTATCAGTTTATTGAAAATGTTATTATATTGTTGCCACTATGTTATCAATGCTCACTATTCGATAGATTGAAGCATAAAGGACTAAAACAACTCGCAGATCAGCATCGTCGTGGCAAGAAGATACTGGTATTGAGGCATTGAAGTATGTTACCTGTTTCACTATTACATTCCTAAAAATTACGCTATCGTTCCTGTATTTCATGATAACCGATGATATTCGGAATTAAATGTATTAAACTATTTGCAAATGGCACAATCTTAACAATTAGCTAGGTGTATTGTAGACCTCTTCATCTCCATCATCAACACATGGCAACAACAAATCAGCAGGTAGATGAGTATATGACCAGTGCAAATATGAAGGTTTAATTCCTTTTAAAATGATTGGAAAAAAACTAAAAAGATTCACATGTTTTCCATGCCGTCTTCTTTGATCCAGTCACAAATGGCTGCGAAGCTTCAAGATACTGGAGCTGTCTGTGCACAAGATTTTTGTGGCGATATCCTGTTGCTCGAGTCAGCCTGCTATTCTATCTGGCAAGAATAGCACAGCTTCACTTTGTTGGATGCTTTCATTTTTACCATCTTATAGACTGATTATTACTAACTAAATTTGTTATTCCTGCACCAGGTGTTTGTGGATTTGTTCTTGATGCACTTGCTGCACTGCACTGCCTTTAGGTAACTCAACCTTGCTGTTGCATATTCTCATCCTGGGTGTTTTGGGCTAGGTTCACGTGCATGTGAACCTCTAACCGAATTTTGTCGTCCGGTGGAAGCTCAAGCGCGGGCGTGCCAGAGGGCTGTGCGCTTCATCCGCGGCGTGCGAGCAGAATGGGGCGGCATGGTCGAACTCGACTCGCGCCACCCACGGGCCGGCGAAGGAGCAGTGCGGACAGGACATTGCCGAAGAGCTCGAAGCTGCACGCGGCGAGGGGCCATTGGAGGAGCTGCTCTGACTCTGAGTCGCAGCCGCGGAACAGCCGTGGACTGGACAGAGCAAGTTGCTGCCGGCCGGCTCTTGATTTTTGCTTGATGAACAAAAGCAGGGAAGACGAGAGAGGGAGAGATTTAACGCCCCGATGACGAGGAAACAGACGGCAGCTGCACATAAGTGAACAAAATTATAAACCAATGGCAATAAAGAGATCATTATAATTTCGATCGATGGCACATAAAGTGGCATAGAAGTTATTTTCTCTCTTATCTTGATTTATAAGCTTGGTGAAGGTGTACGCAGGAGCAAGACGTGTGGTGGAATGAGACTAGTACATGCACGGAAATCTGCGATGGCGACTGGCGGAGGATAGGTAAATATGCCTCCCGGCTTTCACGGGTTAGCGAAGGAGGAAGCGAGCCGATGGGTTTAGCGATGTTGTTGGAAGCCAATTTTATCAATTTTTTTCGTTTTTTTTACCTATCTATGGTCCTTTACAAAATCTGTTGGACTTGCTCTAATTCAGTCCGGCAAACCAAATTTTTATTCCTTTTCTTAAACTAGCCAATCATTTGTTTCATATATGCTTTGATTGACGCAATATTTCACATCATGTTTCTATATTTTTTTAGACCAGCCCAAAAAACATTTGTGGCCATCTATTAGTTTGTTTCCTTACAACGGCCAATCATTTGTTTCCTTAGATCTGTCAGCACTCAAAGGTGGTTAATTAATATAAGAATAGCAAATTGTTAAAAAAGTATATTTATTCCCAGCTAAATTTTTGCCGTGTTTTACATTTTTCATTAATTATTAACGGTATTCGTAATGACTATGGACTCCGCGAAAACATCAAAGTTGACGTCACCATACGAATGGAAGATCTTAAACATATCTACGATACATCACTACCCGAGTTCCACGACAACCCTTTTAGTAGTCTTCCAAAATAATAATAAAAAATAAAAAAGTTTATTTTATGAATTTTGCATGTATTTTACCATCTACATACTATATTATGTCTTTTCTAATTATCTTTTAATTTAATAATATAGTTGTTCCAAACTTATTATCTTTTATTAGCACGTGCGTGCCGCACGTGTTAAGATACTAGTTTGCTAGTCTATATCTATATCTATATCTATACCTATACCTATTTCTAAAGTAAGTATTGATTCTGCATTTTTTTTATCCGTCCTGACAGATGGGCCCCACCTGTCAGTCGGATGGATTCACGGTCTGCGTCGTCTCCGCTTCCCTTTGGCACCTCCACCCGCGCCGCGTACAGCTCACTGGAGTCCGTTTCGACCGCGCCACCATCCTGCCCCTTCTCTCTCCATCAATGGTTGGCGTTGACCCATCCTCGGTCCGACCCATCTACGCTAGGGGCGACCGCATGCACCTCGGAAGCGCGCTCGCCCGCGCCCTGGCTGTCGACCCGCCCTCCCGCATGCGGGAGCAGCTCGCCTTGCGCAGAGCGCCGCATGCCAGGTAACCGCGTGCAGGCCGCCAAGCGCCGCCAACCCATTGGATAATGTAAATTTTGGATAAAAAGTAAATTGCAGTCACCCAGGGCAGCGAGCGCCGGCGGCGGCGCCAATCTCCTCTCCGTGTGGGTCGCAGCCGTGGAGCACCAGCCCGTGCGGCCGTGGTGGCATGCGGAGGAGCTTGTTTTGGCTGTGCTGACGCGAGCTTGTTTTTGGCCTTGGTGCTGTTGAAGTCCGGCGAGGAGCGCGGTGGACCATTCGTAGAGGCGGAAGGTGGAAGGACGGTAGCAGCGGCGGAGGGAGGGCCTGCCAGGCCAGAACACGAGGAGATGACCATGGAGACGCGCTTCCGCTGCATCCCACCAGCGAGGTCCAGGACAACGCTGTAAAATTTTTTCATTTTAGCACTTTTCTCGTAATAATTTTACATATGGACCTCTGGGCGAAAGATTTTGAAAAATGGACCCGAAGCTAGGCGTCAGTTCTCTTAGCGCCCAGGTAGAACGGGTGGGCGCCAGGGGGTTCCAGTCAGGCTGGAACCCTAAATCGGGCGCCTGGCGCCCACCCGTGCAACCTGGGCGCTAAGGGAACTGGCGCCCAGCTTTCCGCGGGCCGCTAGCCGCCCTCTTCTTCTTCCTCTGTTCAAACAGAATAGAGTGGCGTCCAGTGCCTCCTCCTCCCACCCCCCTCCAAATCCCCCACTCCGGGAGGTCCACTCGTAGCTGTTGGCCTCCACCACGACGTTGGGGAAGGTAAGGTCACTCTCCTCCCTTCATTTTCGTTTAGTTTTTGTTGCTAGTCAATTGGAAAACATGAAACCCTAGGTTTAGTAATTTTGTTGAAAATAGCATAGTGTATGTGGTTTTAGGAGAAGTGAAGAGTCTAGAATGTCAACGTATGTGGTGTCAAATATGTGTGTGAGTAGTTGTGCTACATTGATAGGTATAAAAGTTATAGGTATAGTTGTGAAAAATGAGAGCCTAATATGTTTTTTGTTTTTATAACTCTTAGTTATGGATGACTTGTGGCGTCAGAAGAAGTGGAAGGATCGTGCTCAAAAGAACTATCCCGATGTGTCTTCCAAGGATGCTCCAGTCCCTCCCGCTCTCCCTAGTCCACAATGTGAGTGTGGTAAGCTCGCGCGGGTGACTCAATCGATGCATCCAGACACTGCTGCTCGAGCGTACTACAAGTACGGTGATCATCGTGTAAGTTTTAGCAGTTGTAGATTCGTACTTGTCGTTACAATATTATCAACACATTCGGTAACTTTTTTACGTTTGATGCAGGACTGGGAGCAATGCAACTTCTTTCAGTGGATCGATGGTCCTGAGAAGGTGGATGAACGCATCCTTCTCTTTAGGCCATGTTCGTCGAAGAAATACGAGTCTTTTTAGCGATGGCTTCCTCCTCCTCCTAACCCACCACCTATGACTGATGAGGAGAAGAAAGAAGCCATTGCAAGACGTCTGGAAACACCACCATTATGCCATTGTGGTGATCCTGCTTAGATTCATCGTGTCGTGAAGAATTGTTCTTTCACCCCAACGTTTGAGTGTCGCAACAGAACAAAAGTGAGTTAACTTAAACTTTGGTTACAAGGCTTTGATGGATTGGTATGGATTTTTCTTCATTTGTTTGTATTTCGCAAAGCAGGGAGAATATCCGTTATGTTCTTTTATGTTCTTTTTCTGAGTATGATTATGGCCCGAAGTCATATTGGCCTGTGGATGAGGAAGGTAGCAAAAAAGGAGAAAGAGATATGCATCGCACCGGATACACTTTGTTATTGTGGGATCAAAGCTAACTATGGTGTAGTGCCATCAGAGCTTGGAATAGGTAATTATTGTGGTCACATGGTTGGGGATGATTTGGTGAGTATTCTGCTATTTTTTTATATGTTTCATACACTCCTACATTTATTTGACACGGCTAAGGTACAAACTTTATGTTTTTGCTTGTAGCGAACTCGAAAGTGTCAGTTTGAGTTTTATTTTGACAAGTCAACAGTGGACACTCAGATTTGGTTGAAAAAAGAACAAGGGAATCCATCCTGAAGTGTTAAACAGCTATGTCAGGCTCCGTAAAAAAGATACAATTGAGGAAGCGAGAACAAAGGGACTATGGCCTAGATCTAATGGTAGGAATGATAGCACTGGCTTCAACAATGTTAGGAGGAGGTCAAATGATAATATTCATAGGAGTTTGGATCCACGTAACAGGGAGGTGGAGAACAACAAGAAGAGAAGGGAAGATGCATCAACACAAAAGTTTCAAGAAGAGTTAATGAAGTCACTCGTTGCTAACCTACCTAGGATTGGTGAAGAATGAATGTTGCACTATGTGTGAGGTCTAGCATTTGTGTCAGCTATATATTCGAACTTTGTATTCGGATCATGTGTGAGCTACATTGAACTATGTTTTTAACTATCCATGAGTTGTGTAACTTTGTATTCGGATTATGTTTGTATTCGGATTATGCGAGCTATGTTTGAACTATGTGTGAACAAGTTGTGTAACTCTATGTTCTGTATTTACAGTGGTTAACAAAATGTTTCAGAAATGTTTGGCATTTTTTCATTCCAATTTGTTGTGACAAAGGTTTCAGAAATAACATATCGGCGCCAATATATTTAGCGCCTAGGGTACTAGGGTGGACGCCAAATTAGTTGGCGCCGACACCTGGCGCCCACACGGGGAGTAGACAGGTGGGCGCCAACTGCTTTGGCGCACAAGTATGTAACCTGGGCGCCAAAGAAGTTGGCGCCCACGTGCCCTCAAAGAGATAGAGAAGTTCAAAACCAGATTCATTGAGGCAAAATTTGACAAATCTCAAAATATGACAGAAATACAACAGAATTCAAACATAGTCCAATAGACATAGAGCAATAGATAGTCCAATACACATAGTCGATACACATAGTCCATAAGTCTAGTCTATACAATAATACAAGTCTAGTCCATACGTCACTTAGACCGACGCTTTCGAAGTGCGTCGGTCCCTGGGGTATGTCGTGGAGGAGGTCGACGAGTGCGTGTAGGGCGATGTGACAGTTGGGTGGCTAGTGGAGCCCTAGAAAGCTGGGAAGAGCCAAGCTCATCGAAGTCCGGGAGGTCGTGCTCCTCCTCCATCTCGTGCCCCTGCTCCTGCTCCTGCTCCTCCTCGTCGGAGTCTGAGTCATCATTTTCCTCACGCTAAGAGCTGAAGGTGGGTGCACGTGAGGAGCTCCTTGTCGTTGTCCTATGGATGATGCAGAAGCAGATGGGTGCAAGTTGTACGGTACGTGAACATCCCCTGGGCGAGTCCGACAACTGACACGAGCCGCTGCTCGACTCAAACGAGACCGTAACTTCTGCATATCAACAAAACAATCCCATTGTCATAAAGTAGCAGACCATGTGTAGAATTGTTAAGTAGACATTTTGAGGAATTATACCTGTAGCAACATCCTCATGCGTCCTTCAGTTTCTGGGTGACTAGGAGGGGACTGAAGTACCGCATCGATCTCACGAACCGATGAGCTCATAGAAGTTCCCTGCAATTATAATATTATGACAATGTCTATACCATATGACTATAGTTTGTGGAAAAATGGACATACCACTCTGTCAAGGATGGGGCCTAGCTCCACTGCTCTTCCGGCTCGTCCTCGCAAGTCGTAGGTTGTGTCATCGTCATCGGACGAGGCAATCTCCGCGTAGTCGTCCCGTGTCCAAGCCGTGCATAGCCTGTAACGAGTAGCAGAGTGGTACCAAGCCAGGTAAGCTCTGAAGTTTGCATTGGTGTGCGGTCCTAGTGGTGGCAGGACATTATCATCCATCATGTTCCACCACTCGATCCTCTCACGGTGGTAGTCAAGGAAATCTGTCACTTTTTTCTGCCGGGCCCGATCGAACCTACACAATGAACACCGGAAGGAGAATAGGCACGTGAGAGAAAGTTTTCATAAAGATATATCTTATTGTTCGGTTCAGTCTTACGCATGCAGCGCGGTTGACCTAGACACCTCGTCTGGTGGAAAAGTTTGTGCAAACCCGAACTGTCGCTCAACGCGGTGTGGTAGGTGAATCTCCACCGTGTAGAAACAAATCAAAGGGCACCGCATCCTCCAAAGATCTTGGTCGCGCTTGCACATAATGTTCAAAGGCATTGCGAGGACTTGTTCATTATTGTATGGCTCCCAAATCACCTGTGAGAAGAATCCCAACATTATTTACAGGTAAGAAAAACACCAATACCGTTCAATAGACAATGAAGGGAGTACTTACCGATGAAGGGACTAGGGCATCCAGCTCATTCTGGTAGTCAAGGTACGCTCTCCAGTGAGTTGCGTAAGAAGTGGACACCCGATCCCAAAGGTACGCGACCGTAGGACGAAGGTCGGGCACTGCCAAGTCCCAAGCTCGGGGCGGGAAAACTTCAGGTCTGCCAACTGGAAGTCGGGACCACATCCACAGCTGGAGGAGGAAAGTGCACCCACCGACACTCGAGAAATTTGCCTGCTGCCTACACGCCTCGCAAAGCTGACGGTAAAGGAACGCAAGTACTCCTGACCCCCAGCTGTAAGTACCTGCATGAAGAAATTAGTACATGAGACCAGCATTTTCAATTAACAACAAATATTTTGCAAATAGTAAGAAAATAGTAAATGAGATAAACATTTCAAAACACCTGCGTCGTCCCAGTCCTGCAGACAGTGGATGTACATCCAAGAAGCTGAATCCCCTGTGTTGTCCGGGAAAAGAACGGAGCTGAACATGTTCAACACCCAAGCCCGACAGTAGTAGGTGACCGTCAGCTCGTCTACATCGTCTGGGCACATGGCGAAAGTCCCTCTGAGCCAACGTAACAGTATGCCAGCTGACCGTGTATGTCTCGGCTGGTCGTCATCCCCCACAACAGGGTGGGTGGTGGTGTGCCCAAGAACGCCTCCACGCGTGCCCTCCATCCCACAGAGACAGCTGATCCACAGACTGGCCGCCCTCGGATGCCCAACCCTAACAACATTGATGTATCCTGTAACGTGACCGTCATCTCACCGCACGGCAAGTGGAAGGTGTGAGTCTCTGGCCTCCACCTATCGATGAGCGCAGACAGGGCTGCTGGGTTGAACGGCGGCAGACCTCTCCTCACAACTGTAGAGATAACGTGCAGGCCAGCACGCTGGAGGAGAGGTGTGTAGCGGTGGTCGTAGTGTATGACTCCGATGCCCTCATGCGTCCGGGGCCGAAGGATTGGAAGTGCCTGAAAGCAAAGTACACATACACGATTAGTAAATTTAACTTGAATAAATAGAATGTATAATGAGTTCTTTTACATACCTGGTCTGGGTTGGCCTCGCGCGGTGCTTCTGGTCGTAGTGGTTGTCCTGGAGCCGAAACTGAGCCGCCATCCTACATAGAAAAATTGTTAGTTAACCAAGGAGTTTGAAAATTATACGAAAAGTACCAAACATGCAACAAAGACATTAACCTGTTGTCGTTCACAAGTTCTCATATTGTGACCGAGACCACCACACTTGCCACATTGCGTTTCTACGGGGTCGACTACAAAGGGATTCTCTTTTCCCCTACGAGTTTTCCCTGGAATCCGATCCATTTGCATCTTGTATCTTGTGCTTTTGCGCGTTCCCCTGCCCTGCCACTTGTGTGTCTCGTCGACTATGTACTTTGGCCTATCATATGGTGGCCACTCGCTTTCGTTACGAAAAGGGAACCAACGAGCACACCAAGTGTCCAAGAAACATTGGGCGGAGAAAAGATGAGGGATCTTTGACTCTACAGACACCCGACGTGCCCTGCACGCAGCAACCATGTGCCCACAAGGGAAATGAAACTATTGTGGCCGGCCACATGTGCATGTATTGCTCGTGATGACAACCGTGTGCTTCTCACCCTCTGTCGCGTCGCCAGCTTCGTTTATTCCACTTGGCTCAGTAACCTCATATGTCCCGGTCTGGTGATGGAATAGAGTGCATTCAAAACCGTTGGCTGCTAACTTGGCTTTGTCTAGAAACTGCTTGGAATTCGGTGTCAAGGTTTCACCCTTTCTCAACAGATTCCTAGCCTGCTCTTCATGCTTTGCAAACCATTCTACAGACTTGTAAAAAGTAAACGCAAGTATGGCGGTAACTGGCAACTGCCTGGAGCCTTTGAGCAAACCATTGAAACACTCAGCCATGTTGCTTGTTTGAAATTATACCTCCAACCACCATCATGTGCCCTAGACCACTTCTGCACGTCACTCATCAATCCTCGGAGCCAATCTCTGCCTTCTACGTTCGTTTTTTGTTTCAAATCCTCTAGTTTCTTTTCAAATGACTTAATCGTCAGTTGTCTTGCAACATCCTCAAACAGTTCAAAGTTCTCTTTTACATGGTCCTTCTTCACCAAATTGTCAGCAAGATGCCGACTACACCAACGATGCACAACCTCTGAATGCCCTGGAATCGATTCAGTCACGGCATTCAAGATACCGGCATATCTATCTGACAACACACACAGGTCTCCCAGGACCAACAACATGGATGCGAACCAAACGTAGAAACCATGACCAACTACCCTTATTCTCCTTCTCAACCAATCCAAATGCCAAAGGAATGAGATGATTGTCCCCATCAATCGCGATAGCAACTAGGAGTGTTCCTGTATACTTGCCTGTTAAGAATGTGCCGTCAATAGAAAAAACAGGTCTGCAGTGCCTAAATGCCTCCACAGCCTGACCAAAGCACCAGAAGGCACGTTGAAATATCCGTCGGTCATTTTTCATGACATCTGGAATGGGTCATACACATACTGCATACCAGGATTAGCAACTTTCATTGCATTCAGTATAACAGGCAATCGCTCATATGCCTCCTTCCAAGAACCATATATCATTCTCAAAGCCCTTTGATGAGCCCTCCAGGCCTTGCCGTACTTGATTTTGTATTTCCACTTCAAATTGACAATCCCAATCACCGCATTGATGGACAACTGAGGTTGAAGCTTAACAACAAGCAATAAGCGATCGGCAATGAACTTTGAAGTCAACTGAGGTCCAACAACAGTAGTGATCTTGAATTGTGGAGAGTCTTTAATCTTTCTAGCATAGACTTTCCATGCACAATTACTATCTTCGCACTTGAGGGTGTACCGACGATCGGCTTGAGAGTTCTTCACACGGTGTGGCCTGTTATGCACAATACCGTACTCCTTCAACCACATCTTAAGGGCATCAATATTCGGAAACACAGCCCCTTCCGAATAATTGTGGTAGACTCCGGCATCGGAATGACAGATTCAACTAACCCTCCATCAGCTATAGCTCTGTGTGAATCTCTAAGGTCATAGAAATCAGGAACAATAGGGTCACGGTCACGAAGGAACTGTCTCATTATTTCAACAGTTCGTGGAGACACAGGAGGCATCGCACGCTCATCATCTGAATTAAGGGGCCGTGCGCTCTCATAAGTCTCGTCATCACCAATCACCGGGATATTGCCACGATTCAAAGGGATACCAATATCTGGAGTTGTCAAAGCTGGAGCCACAGGGATACCAATATCCACAATGTCACCTCTCATATCATCAGCAAAATCATCTGTCAATTCATGATCACAACCACCACCTCCCATATCATGATCACAACCACCACCTCCCACATCATCTTCTTCCGGTACTTGCGTCACCGCAACCTCACAACGACCTAGATCAGCCACCAAGCCTCGAGATAATTGTCTCACCACCTTCTCCACAATCAAATCCAACGCTCTAACTTCACTATTCATCACAAGAGTTACATAATTATTCCAATCTACTTCACCATCAATTGGGATCAGTCGTTTGTTATTTCTCTGAAGGGACCGTGACACCCTAAGAGGGGGGGTGAATTAGGTGTCTCTAAAAACTAAGGCTCCAAGCACATATAAAAACCTATTTCAATTTCTATCTAAATGTGCACTAGGTTTTCTCTATGTGTTGCTATCTCTACCGCTACAAAGTTTTGCACCCTAAGTCCATTCCTATACTAGCATGGTGTTGGCACTCCTTAGCCTATACGAGAATAACTCCGCAAGCGCACAGAGACCGATGTAGCCTTTCACCAGGGGAGTGATACCTGGGATATCAAATCCAAAGAACGGCAGACGCGACTAGCCTAAATCTAGTTAACCGGACCCCACCAAGAAAAAAAATGGCGAGGGTAGAGGGTCTAACTTTCAGATAGCCTACAATTACTCTAGTAAAAACTTATCTACTAACCTGATCTGCTTCGGCGGCTGGAAGAGGAAGGGTCCAGACGGGGTAGAAGGGGGACCCAACGGCAACCTGCTACTACTGCTATGAAAACACCCGAACGTTGTGGTCGCACAAAAGACGGACAAGGCTGTCACCACTTGCCGCCTACCACTCTCTTTCCGTGGGGTGGAACACAACCCAAGGTAACTATCAAGTTTAGGTACCGCACCTACACTATCAAGATACTGATTACTGCCTAGCGCTAAGGCAGAGAAAACCCAAATGGACAGGCTAATGTCCACGCAGACAAGGGATCCCGCAGATCAAATGCTAGTAAATAAAGTAAGTACTAAAAGTAAAGTATGAACTAGCGAGAAACTGCAAGTAGACGAAGAACTTAACTTACTCAAAAGCTTGTTCCCCAGGGGTGGCTACAGAAGTAGAGGAAGATCGAGACACTCCTCGACTCCTCTCCTTAGCTCTGCTTCCGCCAGAGACCTCACCCCTCACTCTCCCTATTCTACAAATATGTAGACTACATCTTCAAGAATCTATCCTTCTCCTATGGAATGGTGTCTTGAGAGTGAAGGGTACAGCTCCTTTTATAGCTTGAGTAGGTCGGTTGAGCATCTTGGCGGTTAAGTTAGCTCAGCATGCAACCGTCCTCAGAAGAGCGCCTTGAGCGGAGCCGGTGGCCGGCCGTTCGGCCAGATCCTGGCCGATCGGCCAGGGTTGGTCGCCATCTGGCACCGCCTTTCGTAGCAACGCTCTGGATTGCCTCCTGGTGTTGGTAGTTATGACGGTTATTAACTGCCTGGCAGTTAAGGCATGCAAGTGGGCCCTCTAATCCATGTAATGTGCCTTTCGGGCCCTTTGATCAAACCGTCATTGGATGAATGGTTTGGATGCTTTGCATGTGTGCTAGTTTGCTCTTGGATCAGTGACATGGCATTTGGCCAAGGTTGCTGGCCGGCCGGCCAAGAATTGGCCGTTCGGCCAGGTTTTGTGGCCATTTTGCCCCTCTTTTCTGTCACTTGCTCCTGAAACCAAATAAACACCAAAACTTATGGAATTCATTAGTTTAAGCAATTTATAATATGTGTGACATGCAAATTATATGAAATCTGGTGAAATGTTGGCGGTAAAACTCACAAATATTGACTGCCAGCACATGGCAAGTCTAGGAAAGGTAAATGCGGAAAGTAGTGCAAGTATGAAATACAGAAGCTTAAAGGGTAGAGAAGAGCAAACTCCCGGCACTGCGATTTTTACCGAGGTATCGGAAAGCTCACGAGCTTTCCACTAATCCTCGTTGTTCGAGCCCCTCTCAAGGGAATGCCCGCTCAAGGGCATAAACTCCCCGGTCGAATAACTCCGTGGGTGACCATGGGACTTCCCCACGCGCAAGTGGGTCTCCGCTCGTCCCTCCTTGGATGCTCCTCGCCGCCTCCACTTGGTAGAGCTTCGGCCAAACAGCCAAGGGCCTCTCCTCCGTTGCACAAGCACCGGCGGCCGCTCCACAAACTCGGTTGGAGGGTCTGGTAAGACTACAAGCCCCGGATTTACAACACTTGGTGCGTGCAAGCACCGGTAAGCAAAGAGATATGCAAACCTCGCTGAACTCTAGGCTAAATACCTAAGAGATGCGCTAATGGGTCTAGACTAGCACTAAGAACTTTGCTAATCACCTAGATCTTCTATTTAGCACTTTGGTGGATTGAGCACTTAAGAATCTGTAGAACACTTGTCAATATCTTCCCTGAGCTCAATCACTCTTCAAATGGCTAGGACACCTCTTATTTATAGCCCCAACCAAAGAAACTAGCCGTTGCTGGCCGTTGCCAGTTTTCTGCGTACCGTCGACTAATTCGACGGGTGCAGATGAAGGACCGTCGAAATAGTCGGCGCCCCTTTTTCTCTTGGAATCTTTGAACTCCAATGGCTACTTGCACCACCGACTGATTCGATGGGCACCCCATCAAAATAGTCGTCGCCCATCAGAGACGAACGCACGCCAGTCTTCAACAACCATCGACTGATTTGATGGATGCCCCGTCGAACTAGTCGTCGCGTACCAAAGTCGTGCGCACCTTCGGTCTTCAGACACCATCGACTGATTCGATGGGCCGTTGACTGATTCGACGGGAACACCGTCCAATTAGTCGTCGCCTCTGCGTCTTGCAATTCAATCTTGCTTCTTCGTGGGTCTTTTCTTCTATCTTCATTGCCATCTTTTGGATGTCCTTGAATATGGCTAAGGACACTTTTCTCTGTGAAATGGATGGCTTCAATTTGGATAACCAACATTTGGATATTGATTTTATAAGCATTTGGATGGCTTCCAAAGTATTCTTGGACCTAGAAATATCTACAAATATCATCTAGATAAATTGTCAGTCCCAATGATCATGTTGTTAATCAATCGCCAAAATCACAACCTATGGCCTAGGGCCATTTTCCTTACATTCTCCCATTCAACACGACATCAATGACTCCTTGAACCTCAACATCAACACCGGACTCTGACCATTGCAAAATATCCTTTATTCGTGGCACAAGCACACCATACGACGGTCTAGCATTGAAAAACAATGAAACCACTTCCATCTTCTCAAATTCAAAACCCCCCATACGATTTGTCTTCACGTTACCACCATAACGCAATGTGACTAATTTATCCATCTATTCCAACAAAGACAACAAAGACAATTTAATTGCATCACGAATATTGCATGAACCTCAAATCAAACTTTCAGTTTGGAATTCCTATATATTTCCAATAAACATAGGGGATTTCATATTCATTTTGCTAAACAACACAACAAATATCATAGAAATTGATAAAATTGCTAGCAAAACGGTCACACACATCCACATTGTCCATCTACACAACTAATTCAACTTAATCCCCACAATAATCAAAGATTCAAGTCATCCTATATTTCAAACCTAGGGTTTCATTTTCAACCACAAAGACAACAAGAACTTATGAAAAAAGAAGAGGAGAGGGAGGCTACCTTGCTCCTTGATGAGGGTGGCGGCGGAGGAGGCCGGCGGCGGCGCCGCTGGGGGTGCCGGCGGTGGCCTGGACGCGGCTGGGGAGGAAAGAAAGGGAGGAGAGGAAGAAAGAAAGGGGGTGACGCGGTTTTCATGTATCTAAGCTGGGCGTCAGGTCTCTTAGCGCCCAGGTTGCACGAGTGGGCGCCAGGGGACCTGGGGCCCAGCTTGGGCGCCCGATTTAGGGTTCCAGCCTGGAACCCACGTGGCAAAGGTGGACGCCAGGCCACATAGGCGCTAAGTGACCTGGCGCCCAGCTTTGGTCCATTTTTCAAAATCTTTCGAATTCTCACGAGAAAAGGGCTAAAATGAAAAAAAATTTTACGACAACGCTCCCTGTTTCTCTGGGTATGGATTTGTGGACTGGGTAAAGGTACCCAACGGCAACACTACTTTTGGAGACAATGGGCTAAACTGAAGGCAAGGCAGTATGGTTAACCTGTTATTTTTAGACTTTTGAATACGAATCCTACGTGTCCAGAAAATCGATTTGGAATACTGAAGGCCGTAGTTGCTAAACAAACAATCCTCTGTTCATCATGTGGCAGCAGCAGGACGCCAGGACCTCGAAAGCGAACAATTCGAGCATCCAGCTACAAGAGTGGTGTTGGATTCGGATAGGAACAAACCACACCTAACATATAAAAAAATTCTCCCTATAAACAAAGACACTCCACATATATACTATGCCTTTCGGCGGCTCCGGCGTCAGACAATCATGAAAGAACAACACAAAATTTCGTCGTGTGCATTCTTGTCAAGTTCTCAGGACAATTGTAGAAAATGATGGCAGACACAACACTGGCAGATGCTTTGCGACACAAATAAGCACGTTAGGAGTATCCTTCCCTTTCTTTTTTTTAAACAACCACGAGGCATCAGTGCTAATGTCATTGATCGAGGAGCTAGAATATCTTCTCTGCTACCACCGTTTTAGGCATGGTAGCACTTATCTAAAAATATGAATAGATAGAGTATATAAATAGTTACCATCATTTAAGCTTTGAAATTTTGTTAAAATAATTATGCAAGGAGATATATAAAAAGGATATGCACATAAATAGTTGCAGGTGTTATTGTTTATAAGATTTGTTTTTTTAATATCTCTTTGCATAAAATTTCTTCAACTTAAAATCGTACTAGTATTCATTTGCAATCGCGTTGCTAACAAATTTCCATAAATCCTATATTTTGTTTACGGCACTACTTGGTGCTTGTTAATTTCCCAACCATAGTTTAACATATCGAGAACACATCACTGTCACTGATTACTTTACATACCCATCCTTGTTGGAACACAAATAATCTCACTCACACACGAACAGCCCATCCCAGGAGTAGCAAAAAAATCTCCGTGTCTTCAGTCTCAGCAGTCAGCAGAGCACTGCACACACACCATGGTGTTCGCCTCGGCAGGCGGTGCTGGCGCCATGGCGGCGGAGCTCCTGAACCCACGGTTCATCCGGCAGGTGGTGTCCGGGAGATGGTTCACCCTCTTCGCCTCGCTACTCATCTTATCCTCCGGCGGCGCGACCTACGCCTTCGGAATCTACTCACGAGACCTCCGATCAGCCATGGGGTACGACCAGCGCGCCATCGCCACGCTCGCCTTCTTCAAGGACCTTGGCGCCAACGTCGGCATCCCGGCCGGTCTCTTACTCGAGGTCGCCCCACCATGGCTCGTCCTCGCCGCCGGCGCCGCCATGAACCTCGCTGGCTACCTCATGGTCTACCTCTCCGTCGCCGGCCACGTCACACGTCCACCGCTGTGGCTCATGTGCTTCTACATCTGCGCCGGCGCCAACTCCCAGACCTTCTCCTGCACCGGCGCCCTCGTCACCGCCGTCAAGAACTTCCCGGAGCGCAGCCGCGGCCCGCTGCTTGGACTTCTCAAAGGATACGTCGGCATCAGCAGCGCCATCCTCGCCCAGCTGTACCTCGCCATCTATGGCGGAGACGGCGATGGTGGTGATACCAAGTCTTTGGTGCTCCTCGTCGCTTGGCTCCCGGCTGCTGCCTCCGTCGTCTTCCTCCCCACCGTCCGCGTCATGCCTCCCCAACAACGCTCTTGTCGGAGTCAGAGCTCCGGCCATGGCGGCGGTGGCGAGGTGTTCGTCTCCTTGCTTTATATATCCATGGCGCTCGCGGCGTACATCCTCGCCATGATCGTGGTGCAGAGGCAGGTCGTCTTCTCCCGCACCGGCTACGCCGCGTCCGCCGCTGGGCTCCTCCTCATCCTCTTCCTCCCCCTCGCCGTCGTCGTCAAGCAGGAGTACCAAACCAACAAGGAGCTTCAACTCCAAGAGCCTCTTCTCATGGCGCCCACGACGGTGACCATCGTCGATGAAACGGCTTCTTCGCCAATGCCAAAATCGCCGGCGTGGTCGACGCGCACGTTCACCCCGCCGCAGCACGGCGAGGACTACACGATCTCGCAGGCGGTGGTAAGCATCGACATGGCGATCCTTTTCGTGGTCATCGCCGTCGGCACCGGCGGGACACTGACGGCGATCGACAACATGGGTCAAATCGGGCAATCACTAAGGTACCCAACCAAGACCATCGACGCCTCCGTCTCCCTCATCAGCGTCTGGAACTACGCCGGCCGCGTCGCCGCCGGCTACCTCTCGGAATCCCTCGTGACGTCACGACGCTACAAGCTCCCACGGCCGGCCATGATCACGGCGGTGCTCGTCGTCTCCTGCGCCGGCCACCTCCTCATCGCGGCGGGCGCGCCACGTGGCACGCTCTACGCGGCATCGGTGATCGTCGGCTTCTGCTTCGGCGCGTTATGGCCACTGCTGTTCGCCGTCGTGTCGGAGCTCTTCGGGCTCCGGCGATACTCCACGTTGTACAATGTTAGTGCCGCCGCGAGCCCCGTGGGGTCCTATGTGCTTAACGTCCTCGTCGCCGGCAGGCTCTACGACGACGAGGCCGCGCGGCAGCACGCCGGCGGTGGTGGTGGGGACAAGATGTGTATGGGCGTGGAGTGCTTTGGGAGGTCGTTCATGATCATCGCGGCGGCGACGGCGGCCGGAGCTCTCGTGTCGATGGTGTTGGTGTGGAGGACTAGGGAGTTCTACCGGGGAGATATATATGCAAAGTTTAGGGACACGACGGCGACGGAGAGGAAGGAGTCGCCGGGGGTGTAGAGCTGGCAGAGTCAACGGGGGAGCACGGGATGGCTAGGCTAGCTACAAGCCTACAATGCACGACTTGTATAAAAATTAGAGCACTGCTCCAGTATGATTGAGTGATGTCTTTGTCTTTTTGTCTGTACATAAAAAATAGAAATTTGAAAGCTATGGTCCAACCGCTCAGACTGTATATTCCGTAAGGCCTGCCATTCTAAAAAAAAACAGCGCGCTTCGCTGCGCCCGGATAATCATGTCATGAAAACTGACGCGGAAACAAATTTTAAGTAAATTTCAATATCGTACATACAGAACTCGCATATTTGTAATGGATGCTGAAACAATTTTCACGTATAAAGAGTTATTCTTTAGATACTATGGATTCATTTGACTGTTCATATTGCCCCCGCCATTTCACAGTTCATTTGTAATTGGCCAAAAATGGCAATTTGATATTCCCCTTTCTAGCATACAAATTTCACCTATAAAGTGTTACTCTCCAGATACCATGGGTCCATTTCACAGTTCATATGTTTCACCTCACCATTACACAGTTCATTTGTAATTGGCAAAAAAACTACACAATTTGCTATTCCATTTTTAGCATCATCCTGTTCATAAGAGTCTTCCATTAATCAGAATCAGCATAAACCAGCATAAATAGAACCAATTGCAATTACAAATGCAAGACAATTAAAAAGATATGGGACAGAAATTAAGAGCGAGTAGATTTTACTTATGATAAGTAATATTTAGGTCCACTTAATTAGTGAAATAGGAATTGGTCATACATGCTGATTATCTAATGAAATGTATGAAGAAAATATCTCATCAAACAAAGGTATATTGAGTCTTTCTCGTCTTGATTTTCCACCTCTCCTGCATGTTCCAAAAATCTGACTTCTAGCTATATTAAGCAACCTTAGAATTAAAAAAAAATATTATTGCATAACCTACAGAGCTGACTTTGGAAATTCTAAGGATTCTGTATCTTTTATAATCTGGGAAGGTTGGGCTGCTTCCTTGGGTGTCAATTATTGTATAATACCTGCAGGAAAAGGAAAACAAAACAGATAGCACCCTTTGAATACTCTGCACATCCATGATTGTATCTGAAAGCAAATAGAGGTATTGTCAGATGCAACAGCTCATCAGATCAAAAGTTACAAACCACCAAAAAAAACAGTGTTGTCACTTGGGGGAAAAAAAGGTGGCCAAATGGATATGCATGCCTACAGTAAAATGCATTGCAAGTCATTATAAAATGTTTATCTTTGAATTCAAATTTCAAAATAATTGCAGGGAGGAATGATGATTAACCATACAACACTGCAAAAGGATTACAGAGTGGCATTGTCCATATCAATTATGAACTTATGATGCATTATAGTAGGCGATCAGGGAACAATATTTGGCATATACGGACCGAACAGACCAAACTGGAAATGAAATCAAGTACAAACATTGTGTACAAAGTGAAAAGCGATGGCCTGTTTGTGCTTTTTTACCCTCATCAAGGAGGCCACAGAACTAAACTTATATAGCCAGACTGCCAAAGCATCCTGTAGAAGACTGATTTGAACATGGCGTAGATAATTAGGAATAGATTATAAAACCAAAATGAAACAGAAGCCAACAAAGCATCCTGTAGAAGACTGTTTAAAACCAAAATGAAGCAGAAGCAGAAGCCAACGATCTCGTGCTTTTGACTGGCCGCATGACTCAGGGAAGCGAGCAGCAGGCTAACTGACTAAGGGAAACAAAATAGCTCACCGGTGGCCTCCGACAGCTACATTCATACGCCATATTTTGACGGCATCCTACATGAGTGGAAGGCGGCAGAGGAGCACGGGCTCAGCTAGATCCAGTGGGGAGGGAACCAACCTATCCATCAGATTCATAGCAGTGCCGTCGCTTACAGCCAGTGCAAGCGGCACAGATCCAATCCGCTCATAGGGAAAGGCAGCAGCATCGTCGGTGAGGGAGAGGAACCGGAAGCAGAATTGACTATTCGTTGGCCGTAGCAATGGACGGCATACGCCCATTCGTGGTGGACCTGGGCCTAAAACCAGGTGGATCATTACGTTGTACTGGGCCGAAGCCGAAGCCGAAGCCGAAGCCGAAGCCGCAACGTTCTTGTACTCGCGCAAGGCAGCCTCTACGACGCCGTGACCCCTTTGAAAAAAAAAAAGCACCTATCAATTGCAGATCAACTCGTGCAAACTACAAACCCTAATATAGGTCATACGATATTGATCTAAAAAGACAATGTAAAGAGGTTAGTTTGCACCTGATACGTTGCCATAAAAGCCTCTACGATGCGATCCCTAGTTTTAAAAAAAAAAGTCTCTGTGATGCGATCCCTATAAAAAAAAAACCCTCTACCACACGATTCCTATTAAGAAAAAGCCTCTACGACACGACGCCGTCTCGCCGATAATGTCGACGAGTTGCCATGCGTGCGGTCGCGGCGGCGAGGCGGCGCGCGGCAAGGAGACGCCGGCGCGGACGGGCAAGTTGGCTTTAGAGGTGCGACTGAACAAGATCGCCGAAAGGATCGGCAAGTTCATCTGCCGGGTACGTGTTCACACGACACATGCGAACGGATGTATGTGTTTCGTCAACGAGTATTCGGTTGCTTCTTGCATAGCATAGTGCGCTGGCCCAGCTTGTTTTACCGTGCAAAACTAACGTTATCTTATAGATAAAAGTTCAAATTAGTATCGTAAACTAGACCAGTTGGTTAAATTTACTCTCTAATGCAATTTGCCTTTTTTTCTCGATAGATAAATTGAAGTTTAGTTTAAAATTTTATATGGATGTAGAGGACATCACAATGTATGTCATAAAAATACATTATGAGTTACTGCAAAAAAAATACATTATGAGTTTCTATCACTATTTTTCGTATAATGATATATATCCAATAATTAATTTATTATGAAATTTTCTATCTTATCAAAATAATGTAGAAAGTTCTTGATGTATTTTTCTAACATGTGTTACAATGTATGCTATCAAATTTGAACCTAATACCCCATCTATGCATGGAGAAATAAAAATGAGAGATTATATTAAGGGATAAATTAAAATAAGTACCATAGTTTATTTAGGAGGTAAAATTAAAAAAAAAGTTTAGGGGCTATCTAGATCTGGCTATACTTGATGTTGTAATTTAATAATTGGTACAATTTCCTTTTTCTTATAAACGATACTTTTGACTCTGACGCAGTCAAATTACAATCGAGAGTTACGAAAACATACTGGGAGAACTATGTCGATAGGTTTTTCTGCTAGATTGATTTAATAAATGAAACTACAACGAACTCAGCGATCCTGCGCTATTTTCACTAATTTTCTTTACTCTTTTGATTTTCTTATTGAAGTTATTTCCTGCGCTCGCTTCATCAATAATACACCGCCAAAGCTAACTGAATTTTTTTTTTGTTTCCCCTTTTGCAGGCGTTGCTGCTCTTGCTGTTGGTCTACTCGTTCAGTTCAGTGGAAGAATTTGTGAGCAGCTATATTAACATAAATACATGGTTTTGCTAGTTCGTAATGACTATTGTGGCCGTGCCTATGGCTGATGTCTATATCATTCTGGGGGGCTTGATCTTGGATTAAACCCATGGACACTGTCACTGCCTGCGTGTACTACCGTGCGACGAGGAGGCGCAACGTGGAGTATGGGTAGCGTGGAGGCATGAGCAGCCGGTGGAACAAGCAAAAGCGGAGTGGCCATGGCGTTTTTGTGGAGTCGGAGGTCCGGGGTGAGAGAGATGTGAAGAGAGATGGATGGTTGGGGATGGAGAGGTGGAGAGGATACGGATGAGAAAAAAGATGGCCCGTTGGACGCGAGCGTCCGATCCTGAAGATTGTGTCGGACGTAGGTGTTATAGGAATTCCGATGTTCATTATCTTTAGTTTACCTGAAGTTCAATTACAGACTTGAGAATACACATGAACTTTCTCTACTACACAAACACCACACGACGCATGCATAGATAGAGATATAAACACGCGTTGATAGGCCCTTCCTCTCCCTATCTAGGGAGCCATGCACCTCCACTGTCTGCACCGAGCTCCTCCATCCCATAGCACGTATCTCCACTGGTTCTCCATTGCAAAAATCTAGCTAGCCGAGCCTCTCTCTTTATGGACTTATCTTCTACCTCCAGGGCTCCTAGTATTGTTACAACTTACAAATGTCCAGTGATCAGAGTGTCATGTCCCTTTTTGAGGCGAATGTCTCTTATATATGGTTAATAGTACGAGCAATGTGTTAGAAAATAAGCGCGTAGAAGCAATTCCAGTCTACCGAGATAATAATTATAGATGACACTGGAGGCACGATCACTAGAGGAAAAACGCACAATCATCCATCTTCCGTTGGTACCGGTTGCTAGATGGAAGTTCCCAGTGATAACTACGGATAACTTGGATTAAGGGTCATTCAACATGATTATTTAAGGATAATCGTGGATCAATCAGGGAAGAAGGATCATACATGTAGCTGTTGGTACTTTGAATAAACAGAAGACGACGTATTTGCATGCTGGGGGGAATTGGAAGACAAGGTAAAGTTTTGTGCTATCGTGTGTTCTTTTCAGAAAGTTCAAAAGGAAAGTCATGTATATAACGATCTACCGTTACTACTAATTACTGGAAACTAATCTTTGGCCCTGTAGCACACCCGCAGGGACGGCACTGATAATTCTAACACAATGTCCAAATGAAAAATGATGCAACATGAAGAGGGAAAAAAAATATAGAAGCTCCAACTCCATATTAACATTGCACAGCGTCAAATAATACAAAGTCTCAATCCGATGCATTGAATCATGAACCTGCTTAGGCTAACTATGACTTTCTAAAGGTGACTGCTTTATGTAAGTACGATTTGTTCTTTTACTTTCCGAAACCAATTCATGAGTACCGAGCTTCTGATTCTTTTGCACCCATCAGGGACGTGAGGAACAACAGCTTGAATGCGACTGATGCCCTGGCTCACCACTTTGTAATCTTTGACATCACTGTAATTTTATGCTCTGCTCTCTTTTTCTTTGTCTGAATTTCATTGAATGCAGCACCTTTGCTAAATCTTTCGGCACTTCGTCCTTAGGAACTTTTGCTGAATTCATACAGCTGGTACCTTGAAAATCTGAGCATTGGCGGGCAGCTAGCACAAGCTCCCTTCTACGTTCATGTGCTTCAGGCAGTTTCAGTGACTTGCTAACAAGTTTACAACAATATGCCCATTGCGAAGATGCACTAATAATTTTCAGATAGCTTGATCCCTAGTTTAATTCATACATCTGACTGATAATTGTAGGAGGCTCTGGGGCAACCATTTCAATGGCACACTAACTATTGGATCAGAGTTCAGTTCCCAGCTCGAAATGATAGATTTGAAGGCAGCCAGATCGAAGAGTATGCTGTTCAGGGATCACTATACAAGCAAAAACTCGTGTGAGAACATTTTATCGCTGCTCAACTTACCGTGTTCCAATTTAATTCACTGCTCACATAGACCAGGCCTGTCAAAGAATAGTCGAAAATCCAATATGCAGAGCAGAGAACAGTCAGCCATACTGCACGACCACTGACAGGCTGATCCAGAAATGCCACCATATACTACTGCCAAAACTGTTCTTCGTTGCCACCCATATGCCCTTCGGATCAGATGCTAAGCCCAAATTGCATTCGTGTTGCACCATTTTCTGACCTGAGCAACAGCTCCTACTTGATCCTGGCAAACAGCATCGGGATAGACTCCTTGATCTATGATCCATTTTTTCAATGCGCACGACTTAATGAGCCAGGAGTTGTTTCCAAGTGGCACGGCACAGTTCATTGAGCAAGACATCCCTGACATTGGGTTATACCGAACCAGTCGTATAAACCACCCAAGACTATGGTGAGGCCGGCATCTGTCATTCAGGAACTCTACTCCACATATGATATATCCTGCTATGCTTTCACTATGTTCATGTTTGTGACTGTTGAACAAATGTTCAGGAAGACAGCTGGTATTATCATCAAAACCTAAGATAACATACGACATAACTCTTATCATCGGAGGCTTAGAAATACAGGATTCAAAGTACTAGTCAATAGCATGTACAGAACAAACAGCGAAGTGCAAAGCGTTCTATATAGAAAAAAAGAGGATACATACACAAGCATTAAAAAAAAATCAGATGCTACATATGTAGTGCTTTTACATGCTCCCCAGGAGGCACGACCACAGAAAGCAGTAAAGATTTGACTGCAGAGTTCCTGTCCGGCATGTTATCCAACCTATAGAACAAGAGTGAGGTACTTGTGGTACCAGCACACTTCACCGAATGTCATGCCATGACAATCTTTCACCAGTAATGATACGTGTCGATCCTCTGGTTGAGGATAGGCCTCCATAATCACAGCTTCATCCATGCGGCTCATGTTGATGCCAACAAGGCCAAATAAGATCTCCCCCTCACAAACTGGGGCAGATCTGGCTGCAATGCAAGTGGGATGTGGCTATACTCATCTCCTTACTAAGTCAAGGAATCTCGGTCGATGGAGTTACATTAATGCTCTGAGAGCGAACTCTGTCAATGATCTTTTGCCTGCCGGTCAGATCTTCCTCATATCCAATGACCTGCACGAAGAAAAATGGAATTAACAAGAGTTGACCATCGCTGTCGGGTGTTAGTTGTTATAGGACATTCTAGTTATAGGATTGTAGGATATACTGACCTGAGATTCCGTCTGTGTCTCACTAAAAGGGTAGTAGGTAGTGGGAGCTGGGGAGGGTGCAGGTGGGGAGTTTAAGCTTTGGACCTTGGTGACAGGTGTGTCGTCTTGCTTCTGTTGCCTACAGTAAACAAACAGAGGTACCATTAAGGGAAATCCTATGCGCAAACAAACAGCTAGATGGAAGTTCCTTCGAGATAGATGTGCCGACTACTAAATAAAAAAGCCCGTCCGTGTGAATATTCATTCTATCATTGCATTGTACAAAAAGTGGACAATTTACTGAGCAACCATGATGATTGAGCCCATGAATCTCCTTGAAATGCATACCAACTTACATATTCAACCAGCTCCTTGAAATGACAAAGGAATGTGTATCTTTCTGATCTTGAACAATAGCAGAATTGTCAGGTTCAAATATCTGCATGAGTAGTTAAGGATGCAATACTACGCGCATTTCTGAAGTACGGAGTAAGAAAATCAATAGCAACACATTTATCATGAGAAGAATAGGATACACTTTTAGGCGATTGCACATCTTGAATCTGCAAATTTGAAGAGAAAAAAAAGGCAACATATTTAGATAGTGCCCCATAGTCCATAAAGATATTATAGTGCCCCATAAGTCCATAAAGATATTATAATAATGTAGGGATCATATTATAGCAGTACCTTGTTGGATAGGACCTCTATGGCATCTGCAACATCAGGAACAGAGACACTTTCAAGGTGTTTCTCAGTTTTTCCTATGTTTCTGGATGTGTCGTCAGCCTTGCCCGAAACAGATACCAGCCTTCTTTTACTAACAGCAGGAGCAGTTGTTTCTTCGTTAGCTGATGTAACACCTGCTAAGCAAACATGATGAGTTTGTGGTTAAAAATGTTTCTTCTCACAACTTGTATAATGAATGATTACCAGAATTGTGTGTTGGATTGCTAGTGGCTAAGCCACTAAGCAGCTCAGAGCAGTTAAATCTGGTTGCCTGCGTGGAATACTGACTGACAGTGCACAGATTGACCTCTTTGTCCCGAGAAGTAAGTGGCTTCGGCTGAAAGTCATCAAAAGCGACAATTGTATCCTGAAATGACAATTGGGAATTAGCCATCTTATGAAGCAATAAGCATCCCATGCTCACAAGCTATCTTCAACACAACAACTGAATGGAAAGGCATGAATATGCCCAAAAACCATGTGTAGAATAAGATTACCTGCTTTACACACTCAAAGAGCCACTCTGCAGTAATGATTGGAGTTCTTCTTTTGTAGTAAGCTTCATACTTTGGACCGCTTGCAAATTTGCAGATAAGATGGGTCACTCCCTTGTAAGCTTTTTCTGTAAACTTAGCTCCTAAAGCGTAGCACAAGTTCTTCAGCAGAAATCTTTCTTTCTCTTCGTATTGCGAAAGCGAAATACAGAATCTGTAGTTTTCAAATCCTGGGAATGGGACGCGACAACGCAAAGGAGAGAAGATAGGATGGCTTCCAACATCTTGCAAACAACCCTCCTTCACAAAATTTAAATGTAAGAACTGGAATGTAGCTTGCCACTTAAGCAAAAATGAGATACAAGACCAAGATTACAGAAGCATACCTCAAAACATGAGCGTATCCATTGAGTTGAAACAACTGTTGAATGAGAGAAGTCACAAGGCATGCTATTTTGTCCATGACACTCAATTGTGTAATCCACAGTTGTAGATTGCATATCATCCACCACAATGCCTCCACCTTCTCTGATCCAATCTACAACCTCAGGTCTCTGATTCAGATGAACATAACCACTTCATCAACAGAAACGAAAGCAAGTGGAAACTAAACATTTATGCATAATCAAAAGAAAAATAGGAATTATATAAAAATGATTATCATTACACCATTTTCTTTTCAGCTCTTGTGTACGACAATAAGTAACTTCAGTGTGAAGTAATTTCTCAACAAGTTGATGTGTCAAGAAAAAGATATTTGGAAGTTTTGACAGCATAATTTACTGTTGAATCAAGAGTTATGTTAACAGGAAAAAGGGATGTGGTACAAATAAGGAAATGATGCCAATGCAGGAAGTGGATGAAATATTAGCAAAGCAGCATACCTTGTCATGAGAAAATGAATTGGAGAAGACAAAATGTCTCCCTTTGAAAACATTTGATTTGCTCCTTCCTGAATCCACTGCAGATGTTCCTTGAGATCTGGGGTGGGACTTGCTAATGTTGACCACTCCATTATGTAGGCTTGAATTTGCAGACCTGTTTGCTGACCGAGTTTTGTTCATGCTGTTTTCAGATTTGCCTCTTGCTGGTTTTCTTTCAGATGACATATCTTTTTCAAGTTGTTTATCATGCGAGTCATTAACAGTTGGGACATGAAAAATCCCACAAGAGCTCTTGGCTATCTTCGTTTCACGTGTATCAGCAGATTTTTCCATAGCCACATGTGAAAACTCTACATTCAAAAGGTTAGAAAACAATGGAAGTGAAGTCAAGCAACAACAAATGTTCTAAAGTTTTTAACACAGCCCACATCGATGATGTGAAAAACAGCTAAATTTGGTGCTTCCAACAGATGTTTTTAACTTTTTTACCTTTCAAAAGTAGCTCAGTAGCCACATGAGTTGGGGATACTTTTACTTCCTTTTTTGCTCTATTGCAGTCTTCTAACCAGGTTACTTTCACTACATTTATTACACCCCATGCAGCCAGACGTCTTACTTCCTTTTTCTCTCTGCCAAGCAAAAAAAAAAAAAGGAAGCACCATCAGGTGCAACTGCAACAAATTCAGAAAGAGTACTAGGATATACAGAAGAAACTGCTGCATGAACTTACTCCTCTGAAGGTGCACCAAGAATAATATGAGTAAGCTTCTCATTTAACAAAATATTCCGGGACCCACCACCTCTGCGTATCATCATGAGTAGCCGTAACAATTCTTTCTCTTCAAATCCCACCAGAGAAATTCTACAATTTGATAAATATAGATCATCATTTTCCGCCTCAGAGTCATCAGCAACATGACTATCGACCTGCATCTCATTTGCCTCTTGGACATCAGGTGCACCAACAATATCATTGTTGCTGATCTTTGAAACATCACCAGATGAAGCAGGCGGATATTGTGATGTTGATACTGAATCATCAACTGATATTGCTGAAACAGGTTGAAAACTTGCACTTGCACTACTGATCTCTGGGTTGTGTTGGTCCTTGGGTAAAGTATTTAAAGCATTACAAGCAGACGAACTCTGACAAACAAGGTAGCTATTTTCATCTTGGCAAGCTTCATTCCAGTAAAGAAAGAAGTTCAAAATGTTAGACTAACCACAGCACACTTGGCAAAAATTACAGGAGAAACAAGGAAATCGTAGCAGCAAAATAGCCCCTGGGTATGTTATTACCTCTTCGAGCAACAGATTGTTCAACCCATCTCGGATTGACAATGTGGATATTACCCCACCTTTGGGCCACGACATATTTGTCACCTCCAGGTTTGTAAATAACATGTTAAGAAAAGTTTCCTTAAGATTACTGTGATAAATAAGAGGGGTAGAGGTAGACCTAGATTGACTTGGGATGAGGCGGTAAACAGGGACCCTAAGGAGTGGAATATTTCTAAGGAAGTAGCTTTCGATAGGAGCGCTTGGAGACTAGCTATCAACATGCCTGAACCTTGAGCTTGTTTCTTGGGTTTCATCTCTAGCCTACCCCAACTAGCTTGGGACTAAAGGCTATGTTGTTGTTGTACTGTGATAAATAATGAAATTGCCATATCAAAGTGATTCACTAATATTTAACAAATGCCAAACTGCATATTTCATTGACAGTAGAGAAAACATTAAGTAAATGCTGATCTCATCTTGTTGTCATAATGACAAATGAACACGTGGCTTTCAGGAATTCACAGCTATGATGTGCATCCATCACTCGTCAGTTTTAACTTTGGATAACTCAAATTTCCTATTCCTCAACATTCCATTTGCTGTTCTATGGTTGTGTGGGAAACAAAATAGAGTGTTCACATGTAACTAATTCATACAGAAAACATCAAATGCAGAGAGCATAAAAGGATATATTTGCAACTAAATGGGTGCACTTCCGCGTAAGACAGGCTGAAAACTGGCCACCATTCTGCACTATTGTTTTCTCCAATTCCTTCCGTTCAACTGATCAAACAATACAAAATAAAGCATTAAGGATGGTTTTTCAATAGAATAAAGCATGTGTTGATAGGTACAGCTTTTGTAAGAAGGTAGCTAACGGTAGCTTTGAATAACATTGGGATCACTTTGTATATAGAGGCTGCAGTTCATTACCTTGCAACTGGACTAATTACTATTCCCACTAGCCAGAGCCCAGATATACTTTTTTTTTTGTTCATCTACACATTCTCCAATGCACATGTTTGACAAGAGAGTGTCTTATAATAAATGGCATGTAAGTAAAATTGACATTGAATATATTAACATCATATTTCATGTAACATATAACTATGTATAGTAAGGATCATGTTTTGTAAGAGATGAAGCTTTGAAAGTCTAACATTTGATCTCATACATTCTACGGCAATATATATTTTAGACCAGAGGTAGTAGCTAGTAAGGATCAAGTTTTCTGATCAGCCACAGAGATTTGTTACAAATCTTAGCCACAAATCTGCCAAAATTCTGAGCATAGCCACAGGCACACTATATGGTCATACCGTCATAGTCCAATCTCAAATGATAGTCTGATACCAAGAAACTTATTCTCAACTGATTCCTGATGGCTATGAGGAAACATAAAAATGGAACAAATCCATGTTACCAGCATAATCTAATCTAGATGGTAGATGCAAAAATCAGCTCTTAACTTCAAAGAACATGTTTTTTTTCAACAGGATTGACTTTTTTGATAGTTAAGGACATGTCAATTACTTGGTTTTGAAGTTGAAGGTAGATTTTGGTCATGATAGACCGATCTAATCCTTTTAAAAGAATATTATTTTACAACAAAGAAGGTTCATTCTGTCAGATGCAATGCAAAATACCACTATACAACAAAGATTGTACTATTCCATTTTTCCTGTAATAGACAGAAATTACCACTTTACTGAGATTTGTTGAGTATGACCTTATCTAAAGCATCGCATAAAGTATTCGATAATATCAGCCCTTTAGTCAACAACCATAAGGGCATGTTTGAAATGGGCTGATTGGGATCCAACTCATAATAATTTAGGGGCTGTTTGGTTGGCGGCCGAAAGTTGCCACACCGTAAGTTAGGCAAGTGCCAAAGTTGCGGCGCGACAAATATGTGGCAAAATCAAGCCGATTGGTTGATTGCCACACCTGTGGCAAATCAAATGTGGATGTTGTTTGGATTGCAACTATAAAAAGCTACCTTAAGTTTGGCAAATACATATGGCCAGTGTTTGGTTCACAGCCAAACTAGAATGCAATCTAAAAAAATGTTAAGATTACCGTTTCAAAAAAAAATGTTACGCAAAAAAATAAATCCATATTTGTCATAAAAAAACGGGTAAGCTTTCTGCAAAGCTATTCCACGAGACTAGAAGTACCGGTTAAACAAAAACAACAAGAACTAGTATTTTCCCCTAAGCGATTAATTTTTAAACCTAAAAAATGATGCATATACAAACAATTTTTGTTATTTTGTAGATTATTGAAAGTTATTATCAAAATCCCGAAATAAACAAAAGAAAATGGGTAGACCTTACCTCAGATCCACGGTGACTTCCTGATGTGATGGCCACATGGATTAGAAGGGGGATGGGGAACGGCAGGAGGGAAGAGCAGATGGGAAACGGCAGGAGGAGAGAGAGCAGATGAGAAACGATAAAAGAGGAAGGAGCCAGCTCGAGAAAAAAGAAGGCATCCAGATTCACGCGGCATTGCAGGAAGGTTTCGCGCCATCATTGCGCGCTATTTTTTTTTTTTGGGCGCGTCCGCCCGCCGAAGTCGCGGCGAACAAATCGTCCGCCCAATGTTTGGCGAGAATTCCTGTGGCAAAGGCCTTGGCAGCCGCCAACGTTTTTTTGGCACGCCGAAGTCTGGTTAAGAACCAAACGGTAGCCAAACATGGTGTGGCATGCCAAACTTTCGGCATGGCGAGGTTCGGCTACCAACCAAACGGGCCCTTAGTTTAAATGTGAGCTTGCCATTGTTGTGAACTAATCGTAAAACTCTAATCAGACCATCAGAGTAACCCCCTCTTACAACCAGGCCTTTGATTTTCACTACAAATGCAAGAGAAAAGCAAGCATGTTGAAAGAAGGAAATGTGGAGCTCACTTCCAACACCAAGCTGAATTAAGTTCCACTGCACACACCTGGATTCAGTTTGGTGACGCAGATATTCAACCCAGCAAAGGGAAGAATCCTGTAGGGCTCATGAGGCACAACACGGTGTTCAATCCAGCATTGTTCTAACCAGTTGATAGTGACAACGGGCTTCTTCATACTATTCAGAGCATACTACAAACACAAAACGAAGCAACCACATACTTATTAGTCATAGGCCAACAGAATAAGTGCACAACAGTACCAATGCTGAGAGAACTTGAAACCATCTGCCACGTCCAAAGGAGGTCACAGCACTAAAGGTAGCATGCAGTTATTCTTTTTGTCTATACAGCAGGCAGAGTACTTCAGTAACGGATTATTCCAAGTTATCTAAACCAAAAGCTCTCTGTCCACAATTCCACATACAAAGTACCCATTCCTTTTATCGGGTGTTTTAAGAGATAGGTTCTATAGGAACTGGATGATTCTAACACCAATGTGAATGGTAAAATCAACCCATTGTTTTCAGTTCAGATATTATAACAAATACCAGCAACAGAAAACACATTTTCCTTTAGGTTGTGGTAAGCTAGAATAGATTTAAAATGATCCATACAAAAACCAATAAACCATGGACTCCCATAAGTGATTGTCGTGGGTTGGTGGTTTATACTACTTTTCTATAACAATAGATAACTTATAGTCCCCATTCTGAGTCAAAAGGTAAATCGTATTATTAAACGCTATCTTATGGAAAGTTAACAAAGCTTGACTTAGCAAGCCATGATTAATTTTTAAATTATAAGTCCATTGGGACAGCTCTGAAGAAACAAACAAAGATAGAAAAAGGGAATGGTACACCAGATTAGAAACAAAAAGAAGGCCTAAATCATATTTAGCACTTCTATCAATTAATCAAACTGCTATGTGGACAACACTGCAGAGAATCTATAAAGGTAAAGGGATTGAATTAATGGCAGAGGTTTCTGCACCATGTTAAAAGATTTTAGCATAAATTATTGACCTACTCTGTATTTAGGAGACATGACATCCTTTACAATCACAAAGTTCACATCCATGGAGGATTTACTCTGCAAAAGACCTCCCATTGCTGTCACTAATTCTTCAATCTTAGCCTGCAAGAAGCAAATCAATCTTGAGAAACAATTTAACAAGTTTACTAACGAAACTGTAAAATTAGCAGAAGCTTTGATAAATGCACCTTCTCAGCTTTTTCGAAGCCTGAACAAAGTATCCTAACCCCATCCATTGCAAGGCAACAAGTATAACTTTGTTTTGGTAGGAAACGTCGTTCTTTAGCACAGGAAAGAATGCACTGTGGTCCTGTGCAAATACAAACATGGTTGTCAAGTTTTAAACAAAAAGCCAGTTGAACTTATTAAAAGATTGGCTGTTATCTTTTGAACCATAGGTAAAGTTTATCCAGTAAATTATGCAAAGTGTGTAACATTTTGGGATCCATATTAACAAGAAAACCTAAAATGCCCTCAGGGAAAAAAAAAGGAATCCTGAAAAAAAAAGATAAACATTTCACAAGAAAACATAGCTTCGCTTGGATGTTTGGGGGAGAAAATTTTCAATAGATGGAAATCCACCTTTCTCAAGATCATGAGACAGTAACATATTCAACATCATATGGACTATTCTAATAAATAATCACTTCTACATGTTTCAACCCTAAAGCATGAAAACTACCCACCAAGTAAACTGCCTTTTGGCTCACCTATATGAAATTCTTAACTTATCCAGGGAACCAAACAGGACAATCAAACTTCCTTGGGACTTGAGAGAAAGCCCAATACTGTGCAGCATGCCAAATTCTGAAACCGACGTGTCCTTAGCAAATCAAAACATAGAATTACAGCCAACCGTGCATCACCATATCTGATGTAGCCTATCCTCACTTGAGACAAACAACATATAAAAATCCCACTCAAGCTTTCATCCACATTTCATTTTTACCGAAAAGGTTAATTGGAGGTCGTCACCTTGGATTTTTATGACTATATATGTTGGTTATTACACACCCTAGCTAGCAAGGTGTGACTACTACTGGCATCCTTGCATCTGTCATCCTAATGAACCTGAACACAATCTGGCTAGCACATCACCTATCCTAATTCATTTGACTCTACATGCCAAAATTCAGTACAGCTTATTGATCAAATTGATCCAGTAGTCCTCGCAATTAGTGTAATACAATAAGTACTGAAAACAAAGTACCAAATTTCAGAGTAGTTGTGCACTTAACCAATGCAACCCTAACAGCTATAGTTATGGATCACAGATACTTAACAATGCAAATAATGGAGCTTCCTATATCAAGGAATTTTAATCAGTAGCCTAATTTAAGTCGAATCAGAATTAATCCACTAGCTATTAAACAACCACCCTGTAAAATTCATGTCCCCGATTCGATAACTGCCCAGGTTTCTGCATGCCTCACCTAGCAAATTGCAGCCCTTGGCTTTCAGATCGGCGAACCTCTCCTGCAGAAATCCACACCAAAACGGAAGTAAGCATTATTAGGGATTGGAGAAACCGAAAGCGGTCTGATTCGCGCGGGGAGGAAGAGGGGAGGAGTGACTGAGTAGGCAAGGATGCGGTGTGCGTACGTGGGAGGAGGATGAGATGACGTGGAAGTCGAGAGGCCCCGTGCGGCTCGGGTCGGCGCAGAGGAGGACCTCGGCGCCGTTGAGGCGCAGCGCGTCGTGCACGGCGTCGAACACCTCGGGGGCCACCAGGTTCCGCGACAGGAACACGCTCGCGCCGGCGAAGGTCGCCGCCCTCCGCCCCGATGGCCCTACCGGGCCGGAGCTGTTGGACGGCGTCATTGGCGAGCGGCGAGCGGTTGACGCGCCGCCGCCGGCGAGGTGGGAGGGGGTAGGAGCCGGGAAGTGGCGGGGGAATGGATTTTTTTGGGGAGTTTTTCGGGGGTCCTGACAAAACGTCTGGAACCCGCGGGCCGCGGGGATTCAGAACTGGTGTGGCTTTTTTTTTAAAAAAAAAAAAGATAGAACTGGTGCGGCCCTGTGGGTATATTTGGCGCATTTCATGTTCCGAATTTTAACCCAGTTTTAAATTAGTCTTGAGGAATGATTTTTTTTCAATGTCGACAGAAACATTTAATAGAAATGTTTTGGTTCTAGATTCTCGACAGAAACATTTAAATCCAGTTTTAATAGAATTGTTTTGGTTCTAGATTCTCGACAGAAATATTTATCTCGAGCGGAATCACTTTGCAAAGGGTTAATTGGATTCTCGAGCGGAATCACTTTGCAAAGAGTTAATTGGATTCGTGCCACTGTAACTTTAGGAGTTTGGAAGAATACCATTACAATTCACCTATTTGTAATTGTGCCATTACAATTTTAAAGTTGTTTGAACCGTGTCATTTTGTACGTATTTGATGCTCTTAGGCCCACCACCAGGCCTGGTTACTTTCGTATGGACAAAGATGCCCCTGTTATACCTCTTCCATCCACCCACTGACGCATGGACCCACTTGTCATCTCCTTCTTCAGCTCATCTTCTCCCCATCCAGAGCTCGTGCCACCATGGGAGCGGCTCCACGCGACCGGAGGCACAGGACCGGCGGGCGGAGGCGCGGGTCGTCGAACGACAGCGCGGGCAAAGGGCAGCAGCGGCAGGATTAGGGCGTGGGATGGGGATTTGACGGCGGCGGCGAGCAGCAACGGGAGGCACAACGGCGCGAGCGACCTGCGACTGCGAGGCACGAGAAGGCCTACCAGGCTGAGGAGACCTGCGCCCGATGCCGCCGTGCTCTAAATCCCCATCTCCTATCTCCGGCGGCGCCTTCTCCGGTCGAATCGACCGGCGGCGCCTCCCTTGAACTTGATGCCATACCTCGTTTGCTCCCTCTACCGCTGCGCCACCTACTCCCCAATGTCGCCGGCCGCCCCTTCTCTTCCTTCTCCTGCGCACGAGGGAGGTGGCCTCGTTGCCCAGAACGCCCACAAGGATTCACAGGAGAAAGATGAGATTTGGAGAAGAAGGATATGACATGTGGGGCCCGCTACCAGTGATGTGGAGAGAAGCATGGGCATTTTGGTCTATACAAAAATACAATGAGCTACGCGTGGGCCTAAGACCATCAAATACGTACAAAATGGCACGGTTCAGACAACTTTAGAATTGTAATGGCACGGTTACAAATAGATGAATTGTAATGACATTCTACCAAACTCGTAAAGTTAAAGTGGCACGAATCCAATTAACCCCTTTGCAAAACCCTTAGGCTAGATGGCGTTTATATAACCCTTAGAATGCGTTTGAGGTGTGAGATTTTTCGTAATGGAAAAGCGATGCCTGGAAAAGTTTTCGATGTGCTCAATGAAGTCGTTGTTGATAAGGTTCTAATCCACACCTGTCAAAAACTGAATGCTACGAGCATATATAACCACCTTATCACTAAGGTACGATTCAGAAAACGCTTGGTGACTGTCTGTAAGACTGTAACTGTGCATGATATTGTTTTCTATATGTTTTCTCTCTGAAACCATGCCTGAGCTTAAAATAGTTTAGGCAGTAGCTGCTTTGAATTAGAGAAGCCATAATTCCTCTTTTTCTGTTACTGTTTGTATGATTGTTTAACAAAATAATGTTTGTATGATAAAAGCTATATGCATTAACTTTATGTTCTCACCATGCCAAAGTGTCCTTAATTACTCCACACTTGTTTGCATCACTGCATGGACTGTTTGCTGCAAACTAATTGTCAAATACTACTATAATAACACTTTGACCCAGCCTGCTACACTTGGCCTCTTCCCCTAAAGATTATATTATGTCCAATTCTATAATAGTATTGATGTATAAATTCAAGATTGCTGTTTAGACATATTCTGACTCTAAAATATATCTAGGTGCAAGGAGACGGTGTGATAGTAGCAATGCCAACTGGCAGTACAGCATACTCTACTCCAGCAGGGGGGTCAATGGTAGGTTAATTCTTACAAGCTATAATCATTTAATTTATCAATGATATGGAAAAATAACATTTATTAGTAATATGACATGACACATGTTTCTTAAAATGCCTTTTTACTCCACGTAACACATGGATATTTCCTATTTATGAAGCACACATTGTTATTACTGTTACATGAAATTAGGAAATTTGGTTGTACAAATATTATACCTATCGTTCATCTGTCCTGAACATTTTTTTCCCCCTAAAGATGCAAATTCCACTGCCTACTAGTTAAGTGGTTCCCTGGGGCTGGCTGGCTTCTTTTACCCAACCAAAGAAAGAATCAGGCTCACTTATTCAGTATTTTACTTTAGGAGTATAGAAACAGTCTATCTCCATAACCTATGATCAAAATCTTTGGTTTCATAACTTGGTCTTCTGAGGTATTTAATATTAAATCTGGTTGCTGCACTGAAGATCCTTTGGTTTTGGAGCTCTGTAATTCTAAGAGTGAAGCATTTCGAAGCTCAATTGTGAGAAACAACATTATGTGTTGTTTGTTTGCTTTAATATATATTGTTGCATTCATGTGTCTTATGCTTAGTAAACTGTTTTTTTTTCTCCAGCACATGCCTACATATCTTGATTTATTGAATAGTAATTCAACATGGTCATTGTGGTTTTTCCTGTCTAGGTCCATCCAAATGTCCCATGCATGCTGTTTACTCCAATCTGTCCTCCCTGTCGTTTAGACCTGTGATCCTTCCGGATTCCGCACATCTTGAATTAAAGGTACTGAACAAGAGTTGAAGTTTCTATTGTTTCCATGCCATGTCATTTGACTTACCATCAACGATGAATATTTTTTTGTTATTTAAACCTTATTACCTAGCTTTACTCATCTAATTTTGTCCCACGGTATCGTAACCTTGGTTTGCTGACTGAAATTTGGCACTGTTGCGGGACTGCCATTGCACATGCAACTTTACTAGATACCAGATGATGCAAGAAGTAATGCCTGGGTCTCATTTGACGGCAAAAGAAGGCAGCAATTGTCGAGAGGGGACTCTGTTCATATATCCGTGAGTTAGCACCCGCTTCCAACTGTTAATAAATCTGACCAAACTGGGGATTGGTTCCAGATGGTGCTATAGATGCTAGAACCTTTTTTGTCTGGTTGTTGTACATATATAGCTTTACACCCATGCAGTTTTTTTTCTAACATGTAACATCGACCTAGCACACAAGTTACATAAATCCAGGTTTTCTCGTGCGTGTATCCATCAACTCTGTAAATCAACAGTATATATCTAGGTTTTCTGGGTGTAACTCGGCTAAGGGCAGCCACAATGTGTATGAAAAGGTGACCTTAAGCAATAAATGCTTGTGCCAAACACATTTTAGCCATTGTGGAGCAACACCTTAAGGGAATCTTTTCTAAAGTTCACCTGAAGCTTAAGTTGCACTACAAACAAATAAAATAATCTTTTCTCATTTTTTTTCATTGTTGTTCCTTTATCGCGGTGAGGTTGTTGGTGTTGGAGAATTTTTATTAGTAAGCATGGGTCCCACTTAAAAGCAAGATAAGCTATATACATTGTGTACTTGGCAATAGCTAATGCTATTTAATGTGGACCCCACCTTAAGGTGTGATTTGACAGCTACCATTGGTGTTGCCCTACCATATTACTTTTGGGCCATGAGCACGTGTTGATGCAATGCAGATGTGGTGGTGGCCAAACCACAGCTTTTTCTTCAGGGCATCAGAAAATTCAGTCAGGTGATTCTTCACAGCATTTCTACTTTTGGTTTTCAGCGGATTTATGGTCCAGGAAACAGTCTGCATTGTTCAGCAAAAGCACAGATTGGCTCTCTGTTATCTAGCCGGTAACATTATACTACTGCGATCTTCCCGTCCTGCTTCTGACATCATATTTTGACATAACTGAAATCTATGAAATGCTGAAACAACGAGTTTTACAACTCTCAATTCACGGATATGCTACATCATTTTCTTATGTGTTGAAGAATACTGAACTAGCTAGGTGGCACAATAGTGCCTGAGATATTCAGACAGTACTAGCCGTCGATAATTTCCATTCCATTATTTCCTAGAACACAGGGAAAAACGAAAAAGGAACACAAAAAGCAACAAAGAACTCAGTATGGGTAGTGGGAACATGGGAGTCGCCGGACGGTGTCTAGAACAAAAATTTGTTCGGCTCTTTACATCTTCCCACTCGCCAATCGCCATGTTGACCCCATGTGCAGCGCCGTGTCATGGTTGGCCGCCTTGCACGCAAGTGATGCCCAAAATTGTCTTGTGTATTTGTAGTCTCGTGTCATGTATTTCGTGTGTGGTGGATATGTTCGACATGCCTGCTATGTGTTCGTTTGGTTGAAAAAGTTTCAATGATCTCAAACTGACATTTCAAGTAAACAAAAAAAAAATCAAAATCTGGTCAAGTTTTACAAATTATCTTTTAAGGGCATAAATAAAAAGGATTATGAAACACGAGTGTTATTTTAAGGTTATGAATACAAGTGTTACTAATCCACTCCATTTTTATGACACTTTATATAACCATAACATAATCAGATCAATCCAATATTGGGTGACCCTTGGAAACTTGAGGTTTTTAAGAGCATCTCCAACAGATTATTCATATTTGGCTGTCAAAATATTTTCTCTTGCTTCCCAATAGCCTTTTTTTTTTGTAATTACTGCTGCAGCAAAGTGAATCTAGTATATATATGAGGAGGGAGATGTATTTTGGTGACTATAAAAATCTATTTGGCATTGGTATGTATGTATTTTGGTGACTATAAAAATCTATTTGGCATTGGTATGTAATTTGCTTAAGCACATTATATCCTGGTCGCCTAATAGAGATGCAAGATGCATAAGAGAAGCCTTATCAGAGAAATAGGGTGGCACAGCCATGTCAACATTAACATATACTAGGGTGGAGATGCTACTGGTTAACCATCAAGGTAAAGAAGATGGAATGTAAAAAGAGACTTTGAAACAGTGGGTCACCTCTGAATTCATCACAAAGGATTACCCCTAGAATTATCTGAAGGGGGCGGAGTAGCGGGTGCCTGATCAACACTGGGGTCAGACACGGCAAAATCAGGAGCTGCACCAGAGAAGCTTCCTTCTTCCATGATGGCATCATCTTGGTTGTCCTTGACCCGAGTAGGAGGGCCATGAACACCCCATCGCTGTGCATAATGGGGCAGAGGAAACAGGGGGCATTAGGTGGATTGGGATCTTCATCTGCCAGCATGGTCACACCTTTGTGTTTCAGAACAAGACGCACATCCAAGAGCAGATACAATGGGGAACTCCACCAGAAACGAGGACGCCATGATCCCTCATGGCTCCATCATTCAGAAACCACTGAAGTAACATTATCAGTATCATGCCAGTACCTCAGATGGCCAACGCCTTAGTGATGGCGGAGCTACTCCGAGCATCAGGTGGGAAGGCCATCAACATCACCCATGCTTCATGATCCATGTCCTTGAACCTCGCATTCTTGCCCTCTTTATGCTTGGCAAAGTGCATATGATATTCTGCTCCAAATTGGATGATATTGTCCATGAACCTTTCCCTCTCCACCGGATTGTTGACTATGGCAAAAGCATCTCCAATTGGACAAGGCTTTACCTTCGCAGCCATTGCCTCGAAATCGTCCTTGTTCACCTCTTGTAGCAGATGGAGGATGGCCAAAGTCCTCACTGAAGGATTCCATACACCCAGCAAGATAGGTAGAGATCATGCCGCACTACCTCAAATCTGCTAGGGCTGACAGCAAAGAATGCCATGTGATGCGTGCTTGACGTCTTGGGTGGTGGTGGGGGGTTTGGTGAACTTGAGGAAGTTGGGTCAGCCAATGGAAGTACTGACGAATCAATCTGCTAGCAATCTACTACCTCCCTGTACCGCTGTACGTCCTTCTCACACCACGTGTGCTGCACTGGTGCATATGGTCCGTCTTGAAGCCCACGTCCTCCTGCACCGTCGGGTCATCTGCAAACGCGCAAAGAATGGAGGAGGGATCTACGTTGAGATCGGACAGGGACAAGTGGTCTGCCTCCACGTCTGCACCGAGAGCCATATACAGCAGGCATACATAGAATTTTCTTCCGCTAGATGCCAAATGAAAATTTGAATTTGAGTTTGTTGACTTTACAGAAGGCTCCTTGTGCTTCGGTTTCCAAACCATCTCTAGGGTTTTGGAATTCATCCAACCAAAAAGGAAAAAGTCTATATCACCCCCCAACCTAGGTAGGTTGGACTACATAACCCCCAACCTATGAAACGGCCTAAATCACCCCCACTCAAAACCGGTCAAATTACCCCCTAAAGCAGTTTTAAAAAATCATAGTAAATCACAGAAAAACCATAAAATAGAAAATCCAATTGTGTTGGACTCCAAATGAGTAGATATACACATTGAACATGTAATATGGTATGCTTTAGTACATTTTCACTATAGCTTTAAATCTATGCTTTTCTCCATAGTTGTAAAAAAATGCATCAAAGCATACCATATTATATGCGCAGTGTGTATATCTACTCATTTGAAGTCCAACACAATTTTATTTTTCATTTTATGATTTTTTTTATTTACTATGATTTTTCAAAATTGGTTTAAAGGGTAATTTGATCAGTTTTGAGAAGTTCAAGGGGTGATATAGACCGTTTCATAGGTTGGGGGGCTATGTAGTCCACCTTTCATAGGTGGAGGTGTGATATAGACTTTTTCCAACCAAAAACACCGAGGCTTTGCTGCCATGATCAGGGGCAAAGTTTGTGGCATATTAGGAGTGAGGAAATGAAATCTTTTTGCAGCCGATTTGGCCTCATCACGTTTCGGATGCGCGGCAACAGAAGCATAGTACCTTGTTTTAGAACAGGACAGGCCATTTGTCTGCTTGTTCTTGATCCCACTTCAGTTTCTCAATGTAACACAAGGAAACGAATTAGGAGGCGTTGGGGTATAAATAACTGAGCCCCCCAAAACAAGTAGCTGCAGTGTTGGTAAGTGATTGTCACTGACAATAAAATTAAATCCAGGCTGAGCACCTTTTTGTGAAAGTAACTTGGTACTTCTGCCCATTTGACGAAACTTCCGACCTCTTGTTGCACCCCTCCCCCCCCCCAACGAAAACTGCATGCATGCTTAGGCTGGAGGAAATAAGGGTCACCATTTTGTCGTGAGGTAAAAAAGATCGCAAATGATTTGCAAAGCACTTTGCTTAGGTGGTGTATCATATAAACCCAACTTGTTTGGAAGATACATAGAAACGTACCATCTATTCAGATTGATGGACAACACGAAAAAAACGCCAACACACCCACCAAAAACCGGTTGGAGGATCAGACAAACCACATCCCCATTAAGCTAAAAAACAGAATGACCAAAGGAAGCAATCAAGAAAAAAAATCGCCACAAGGATCGGTTGAGGAGTCATTTGACATGGAGCTAATCAGGAGGAGCCATGGAGGATTGCTGGAATCACCTCAGTTATGGCGATCTCCACAGTTGCCTCTGAGTGACAGATATGGGTAACCTGGGTCCATTACAGTCCACTCAGACAAGGCAGAGGCAGTCCAAGGCCTACCTCTAACAGCCCGGTCCAGGGCCCATGGGCCAAGAGCCCACTTCTGACAAGATTCCGAGCATACACGTTGCCTTATGTTGTGGCAACAAAGTAAGGAACAGTGAGATAAGGAAAGAGTCGGGTCAACCAACTTCAAGGCCAGACCTAGGGCCCAACGACCCTGGGTGCCTGCCCAGGCTCTCGTGGCATGCGAATGATTGAGACCAAAAGCAGCTGCTTAGATGTGTTTATCGTATTTGTGCATAATAGAGTAAGTGTAGTTTTAAATTCATCTAGATAGTGTTTATCGTATTTGTGCATTAATGGTTTGGCAACTTTCTTTGTACAGGTTATGTGCATCAAACACCAATAGATAGAGGCAAGTAGTCGACGTGTGTATTACTTAAACACTAGAGAATGGATAGTGAAAAAGAAGGCCGGGATGATTAGTATATTTCAATAGTTCAAGTATTTCAAATCATTCAGTCGTGATCATAAACATCATCCCCCAGAGATAGAAAGAGAGTTAGTTGTCTTAGAGGCAGTTTGGGAGTGCTTCTCCCAAAACGTCACAAGTGAAGCCGACTTCTAGTTCATTAAAGCCTTGGTTTTGAAAACGGATTGATGCTACAATGTCTTATAAACTATAATTTCACAAAATAGGTAAAGCTACTACAATGTCTTATAATTGTAGAGAATAGGTAAAGTTAAAACCATTCTACGCCCTGGTAAATGGGCCCTTAGACTCTCGCCCAGGCTCTATTCGATATCTGGGTCCGCCGCTGACCAACTTCAAACAATCCCGAAGATCCATAAGATAGATTTGATTTTGTTGTAACCGAGTAGGATTAGATCGCATTGACTTGTAATGACTCTAGGTCGTTGGACTATATAAGGTGACGCTAGAGGAACCCTATGGGTATACGAATTTTAGCCTACAGCTCATGAGCTTATACACTCATCCAACGCAATACAAACACCTCAAACCCCAAACATACATGACGTAGGGTATTACGCTCCATGTGGACTGAATCGGTCTAAACCCTTGCATCACGTGTGTTACCACCATGCTCTTGGTTCCGTGACCCCCTCCCCCCACAAATCTACTGCTTGGGCAATTCCCTTGCGGATTGCTGAAGCAAACCTCCAATAGTTGGCGCCGAATAGGGGAAATCGTGGGATCCTTTGAGAGTCTGATAGCGTTTCAACTCGGCATCATCTTCTTGCCAGCATGAAGGGCATCCTTAATAACCCTATCGACATCTACTTCTAGCGATACCCTAGTCACACCCTAGTGCTAGCTCCGCCCACATGACCTCCAGGTCGGAACCGTTAGGTACAAATCAATTCAATATTGTCACTCCATCGACCATCTGCTACCAAGGTTGGCAGATCGGCTTCCCACGGCAAGGCTCCATGCCTAGCCGCTGAGTACAAGACCCCCACATCGAACGACCTGATTGCTGACCTTGACCAAATCAGCAACAAAGCTTGCTGTATCAAGCTTTCCGAGTTAGTCTTACCAACCCGACCGGTTCCCCATGCCCTAACAATGCTGCCACCTACCAACAACACATGAAGAGGTCTTTCTAGATCTGATCTGGAGAGACACTCACCGACCTCTAGGCCTCAGACTGTTCTGAATGGCGGACTCCAAGGAACACCTTCTAACCTTGCCAGATCGAAGGATTCGGCTCCACGCCCTTCCACCGCTAGGTCTTCATTGTCTCGTAGGATGAGCCTGAACTTGTAACATTCCATGTCGTGGACATGCTTAAGCTACACTTAGCTTAAGAAAAGAAGTAAAGCTCAAATAAAAAAATAAGAAAGGGGAGAATTTTGAGCCAAGTTGACCAAAGTCAAATAGTGGGCAAAAATAGAGAGAATTTTGGAGTCAAACATTCCAAAGTTTAGTTTTTTACCTATGGAACTTTTTGGTCTAAAATGTGGGACATGAACCATTTTGGTAGTTCTATAATTGAAATAATTTTATAAAAAGAGAAAAGTTACTATTCTTGGTATGAAAATAACCAAATGAGTAATAGAAATTTTCAGATTTTGGGCAGCCAACTTCGAAGGCAGGTTGCGAGGAAAATATTGTTCTTTTGAGCAAGGTGTTAAAAAGAAAGTTGTTTAGTAAGGTACACTTACAACTTTCCTAATTGGAGCAGACCAATATTTAGTTTGTATTTAGGAAACAATCGAGATAAAAAATCAACTCAGCAAAAGGGTTCAGACATTTAAGTGTTTTTAAGTCTGAAAGGTCAAGCTTCAATTTGGGAGTGATGTGCTGATCTTTGGTATAAAGTCTCTATAGGAAAGTTGGGCTATAGGTTATAGCTTACAACTTTGGTATGAACCTCAGAACTAAGTTTTATTCAAATTTCTGGGAAATTTTAGATTTGAATTCTGAACTAAGTTAGGGTTTCAAAGGGGATGAACACTTGAGGTTGGCTGAGATTCAGAGCTCGATTTTGAGCAGTGGGCTGAGAATTTCACTAAAGTCTAAAAGAAGAAAATCAAATTGAAGTGTTCCTTCTCCATTCTATTTCAGGAATCAAAGAGAGTTTGAATGTGAATTTGCAAGTAATTTTAGAATTCAAATTTCGGTTTCAAAGAAGGCGAAAAGAACAGCCTGAAATTTGGATATAAAAAATCTAAGCCAAATCTTGTTCGAATCAAACAAGTTAGAGTACTTGGATCACTCTACAAGTCTCTTAATGGAGTTTGACGAGTTTGAATGAAGATTTGGATGAATTTGAGCCCGTAATGTCAAGGTTTGGAAGAGGAAAAGGGGAATGGCAGGAGCTGCATGCGTAGCTGCTTGCCAGGGATATCGGTATATGTCCGGCTACATGCCATTTTGCATTCGATCTGTTGTGTCCAGAGCTGCAGCAGGAGGTGGCAAATCTCTTGGGCAGTAACTCGTAGATATATACCAAGCCATCCCCTCCAATTCATTTCTTTTTCTGTCTCTCCCTTTCCTGGATTCTTCATGGCCACCAGCGTTTTTGCCATCGCGTGCCACCATCCGACCTTCTTGTTTGATGATATTTTGTCACAACAAATTGAACCTATGTGGATTACTGAAAAGCAAGGGAAGGAGAGAAGGAATGTGTATGCACGTGGATGGCACACGTATGTGGTATGTGCATGGAGGAGTATGCAAGAATAGAGAACAAAGAACTCTGTTCACGTACTTGCATGGCAGCTGCTATGCACGCATAGCACCCAGTACATGGAGGGCTAGTGTAGCGTTATGACATATATGGCTGCCGGTTAATTAGCGCTTAACTATTGGATGTACACGGCAGCCGCCGCATGCATGGTGCCCGTGCACGCATACGAGGATGACGTACCTGTATTTTTTTGAAGGAGATAAACTCTGCTTATAAGAAAGCAAATATTCGGTTCGATACAATGCTGGGGGCGCCAGCTCACCAGGAGCGCAGAGAATGAAGCAAAAAAGGCTATGCAATCCTATTACAAGAGCAACAAAAGCCCACCGTTTGCTAGCCTACTACACTTGCTTATAGCTCATAGACATCAGTAGACTGCATATCAGAAGGAGTAAAGCTCCGGCTCCATGCCATCAGAAGCTCCCGCGCCTGCTTCGATATGTGCTTGTTGTCTTCCTTGAGGAGGGGCTCCCATTTCTGCACCATAGAACACAGTTTCAATTGTCTTCCTGGGGGAACTTTTTTCTATAGCCATTTTGTTCCTAGTCCTCCAAATTGCCCATAGCAAACCTGCAAAAAAGAAAAGGCCTAGGTTCTTTCGGGATCTATTTTTGTTGGGCAGCCAATTTTCCATGAGGTCTTCCATGGATGTTGGGATCCCTTCCCAACCTGCTGCTTCCTTTACACAGCACCAAACAAAGGATCCTAGGGGGCAGGCGAAAAAAAATATGATCTATTGTCTCTAACTCCCCACACAGCACACACTTGTGACTGCCTTTCCACCCTCTGGACTTCAGAATAGCTGCGGTTGGCAACTTGCCATGATGGATTTGCCACATGAAAATCTTGATCTTTAGAGGGACCTTGCATTACCAAATGCTCTCATTTGTTTAGGACATTATACCCCCTTAGGTCAAGAATCTATATAAGGATCTAGTCGTGAACTTGCCTGATTTCTCCGGGCCCCAAGTCACTATATCTCCTCCGGCCTCCTTGGAGGGAAGAGCTGACTGCAACTCGTGAATGAGGTGTTCCCAGGATTCTAATTCTTCTACAGTTAAGCTTCTGTTCAGACTTATGTTCCAGCCCTCATCGCTGAGGCAATCTCCCACTGTTATATACTTGTCCTCATAGTAGTTATAGAGGTTCGGATATTGGACTTTTAGTGGGGAGTCACCAAGCGATGTGTCCTACCAAAGTCTTGTTTTCTGTCCATCTCTTACCCTATGGTGGGCTCCCCATTTAAAAAGGTGCTTGACCTTGTGTAAACCTTTCTAGAACTGGGAACCGCCCAAGCTTCTTGACGGGAAGAAACCGCCCTTGGTCATGTATTTAGCCTTAAGAAGCTTGTACCATAATACATTTGGTTCCTGCATAATTTCCAAATCCATTTCACCAGGAGGCAATCATAAATTACGTGGGTATTCGTCACCCCTAGAAGCAAGTAACACACATGTACGTGGATTAGCCTTTTAGCCTGTGCGATGGGGTCTTGTTGAATTGGGCCCACAACTTATTGGGTGTTGCAAGTCTATGCCTATCGTCTAGACAGAAGAGTCTAGATATGGATCGATCATCTTAGACGATAAGCAAGGAACGAACTTGCGCATATCCCCACAAAACTGTTGGAGATATGCCCAAGAGGCAATCACAATAGTATGGAAACGGAGCCCCAAAGGATAATTGATCCTTTTAGGGATTAAGGTTACTAATGGGCCTACTAAGAGGAAGCCCATTAGTACTTGAGGAGGTACACCATCTATTAGTCCCACATTGCTAGTGGACGAGGGCATAGGGGGTTTTCCTCCCAATAAATATGGCCGCACCCCTCATGCTAGAGGACCAATCCCTCCGTGCCGCCACTGTTCCAAAGCCGCGTCCCGGAGCTAGCACAACCGGTGCGAGGCGTTCCATCCCGTACGTCTGGATACCTTGGAGGTGCTACAATTGGAGCACAAGGACGAGCCGCACGAGAGGATCGTGACAGACGTTAGCAACTGCACTGCCTGCTACTTCGACGCGCTCTCCTACACCGAGACGATTCCGCTGCATCCGCGCGTCTAGTGGTAATCTTGTGATCTATAACTACAGTCGTTCCTGGTTTATGGGGTAAAAGTTTCTGCTAGTGTAGTCTCCCCATATCCCTACAGTGGTATCAAGAGCCTAGACTGTTGAGTTTTAGATTCGGGATGTGTGCATGTGGAGATATGCGTGGTTGTAGATGATTTTTGATCGGGCTCATGATCTAGCTGTGATGGTAGTGCAACGAATTACTCCTAACGGTCGGATACCCGCCATCGGAGTTAAGTGATGCACATAAACCCAGTCATGGTAAGATGTAGATCAATAAGATTGGTCGAATCGAATCTTGATCAAGTCTCAGACGCATGTGATGCATGGTGATAGTAGATTGGATCTACTACCGCGCCGAGAAAATTGCGAAAATATGCTGTTCGGTAAAACATGCATAACTTTTGCATACGAACTCGGATTGAGACGTTTTTATACGAAAATTCATCTACACAAAATTTTAGATAAGGAAGTGACTAGAATAGCTAGTTTTGGCAAATTAGATTTCCCAAATTCGGCCGGGAAGGTGGAGTTTTATGCGATTTAAGTTTGGACGTCGGATCGCCTAACTTGTTTTTGCAGGAATCATGTGATCGGTATGGCCCGTATGTGTATGTGATGCATGTATGTAATAAATTCATGTCCTGCGTGTCATGATTAGGCAATACGGCTGGAGCCATATGTATTGTCAATTTAATGTAATGGCCTGCGTGCCAACATGTGATGATTCAAACGTGAATGTATAATTTTATTTACTAGTATGCGTTAGATAGTTCTTGGAGGACTCATCACTAATGGATGGCGCACATGGTTCATGGTGATGGAGATCAACATGATAAACATTCCGATGGCGATGGAGATCACCATGTGATTATGGGCCATACCGTGTCACTAATGCTATGTGATTGTCGTTCTTATTGTTCTACTTTTACATGCGATATTTTTATAGTTCATGTATGCGATGATTTAAGTAGAGCGATCCCTCAGCAATGTTTAAGCTTGTGTGCCCTCACAAATCTTGCACCGTCATGTCTTGTACAATTAGTGGTGGGTCTATGAAATTAGGGTGCCACTAGTTTTCCTTGACTAGATGGGTTCGTATCGGATACTTACTTGCATGAGGTTTGGTTACCTTAGACAAAGTCATCTTAACGGTTAAGGACTTTGGAGCATGAAGGTTGGGCGCCGAGACATAGAGATGTCACCCAACAACAGGAGTCATATGTGATATGATTAGCAAATAGTTGCTTACCGATCTACCATGTCTTCTAGCGGTGATGAAAAAGCTCACTAGTTGACTTGTTAGTTGTGGGTCCTGAATCACTAAGTATCAATTGAAGGATATTGATTTTAGGGGTAGTAGATTCAGTTAACAGTTTAATTTGATTTACTCCATTATGGATATGTTGTATTAGTATTTTGCATTTTATTTTTGTTGTAGATCAATGGCACCTAACAACACACCGTTTACTTTGCGTTCGGTCCTTGAGAAGGACAAGTTGAATCGAACTAACTATGCGGATTGGATCCGCAACCTGAGAATTGTTCTCAGGGCTGAGAAAAAGAAAGAAGTTCTAGACACCCCATTACCAGATGAGCCTGGTGAAAATGCACCTCTCGCTGAGAGAACCGCTTACAAGAAAGCATGTGATCGTGATTTTGAAGTGAGCTGCCTTATGCTTGCTTGCATGGAACCCGACCTGCAAATGCAGTTCGATAACCATGCTACCCATGATATGATCGTGGCTCTCCAGGAAATGTTCCAGACTCAGGCTAGGACTGAAATGTTCAATGTCTCTAAGGCCTTTGTGGAGAATAAGCTTGCAGAAGGTGCAGCAGTTGGACCACACGTAATCAAGATGGTTGGTTACACTCAGAGGTTGGAGAAGTTGGGCTTCCCACTTGGCCAAGAGTTGGCCACTGATTTTATTCTGGCATCGCTTCCACCTAGCTATGGTAACTTCATCTCGAACTACCATATGCATGGGGCGGAGAAGGGCCTAAATGAGTTGTGTAGCATGCTTAAGACAGCGGAGGCTGACATCAAGAAAGGAGCTGGTGGTCGCCATGTGATGGCAATCCAGAACAAGCCCAACTTTAAGAAGAAGGGCAAGTCTTGGAAGAAGAGCAAGGCTAAAGATGTGATCTCCAAGCCCAACCCCCCAGCGCATAAGGCTAATCCAGCTGCAGACAATGAGTGTTTTCATTGTAAGCATGTCGGTCCCTGGAAGAGGAACTGCAAGTTGTACTTGGCTTCTTTGAAGAAGAATGGTGGAAGTAAGGGTACTTCCGGATCAGGTACACTTCATGTTCATATTACAGAGATTTTTCTCGCTGATTCTTATATCAATTTTTGGGTATTTGATATCGGATCGGTTGCTCATATTTGCAAATCAATGCAGGGAATGATAATAAGTAGAAGCGTTGAAAGAGGAGAAGTTGATTTCCGCGTGGGCAATAATGCAAGAGTTGTTGCGTTGACCGTCGGGACGATGCAACTTCACCTCCCGTCAGGATTTATCATGGAGTTGAATAATTGTTATTTTGTTCCTAGTATGAGTTGAAACATTATATCTCCTTCATGTTTGATGGAGGATGGTTATTCTTTTGCGAGTAAAAACAATGGTTGTGTGATCTCTAAGAATGGCATGTTTGTGGTTTTTGCATCCATTGTGAATGGGTTGTTTATTTTAAATCTTGATGAGTTTACCTGCCTGTAATGTAAGTGCTAAAAGGCCTCGGCCTAATGATTTGAGTCCTACCTATTTGTGGCATTGTCGTTTGGGTCATATAAGTGAGAAGCGCATGAAGAAGCTCCATTCTGATGGACTTTTAACTTCGTTTGATTTTGAATCATACGAGACATGCGAAGCTTGTTTGCAAGGCAAGATGACCAATGTGCCTTTCACAGGTTTTCCTGAGAGGGCATTAGACTTGTTGGAACTCATACATAGTGATGTGTGTGGACCGATGAGCACGACTGCCAGAGGTGGCTTCCAATACTTCATAACGTTCACTGATGATTTTAGTAGATATGGTTATGTCTACTTGATGAAGCATATGTCTGAATCTTTTGAAAAGTTCAAAGAGTTTCAGAATGAAGTGGAAAATCAACGTGGCAAGAAAATTAAGGCTTTACGATCTGATCGTGGAGGCGAATATTTGAGCTATGAGTTTAGCAATCATCTAAAGAGTTGCGGAATTGTTCCACAACTTACGCCGCCAGGAACGCCACAGAGGAATGGTGTGTCCGAGCAACGTAATCGAACCTTGTTGGACATGGTTAGATGAAATGATGAGCCAGTCGGACCTACCGTTATCATTTTGGGGATATGCTCTAGAAACAGCAGCTTTCACACTAAACATGGTACCATCTAAGTCGGTAGTTAAGACACCACATGAGATTTGGACGGGCAAGACTCCCAGTTTGTCTTTTCTGAAAATTTGGGGTTGTGAAGCTTATGTCAAGCGACTTCAGTCAGACAAGCTAACACCCAAATCGGACAAGTGTATTTTCGTGGGATATCCAAAGTAGACCTTGGGGTATTATTTCTACAACCGGTCAGAGGGCAAAGTGTTTGTCGCTCGGAACGGTGTTTTCTTAGAGAAAGAGTTTCTAAAAGATGAGAAAAGTTGACAGAAGGTGTATCTTGAGGAGGTTCGAGATGAGCTAATGGGATAAGAGTTAACGAGTGATGCTAGCGTAGCAGAACAAGTTGATGAACCCATGGCAATAGAAGCAACACCGCAACCACGAAGGTCGAAAAGGGCATGCCACGCAACTAACAGGATGAATCTCCTGGTCACAGGGGAGCGCGACATATTGGTGTTAGACAACGATGACCCTTTGACCTATACAGAAGCAATATGGGTCCGGATTCCGAGAAATGGCAAAGTGGCATGAGATCTGAGATAGATTCCATGGCAGATAACCAAGTTTGGAATTTGGTTGACTCGCCAGATGGTGTTAGACCCATCGAGTGCAAATGGATCTATAAGAAAAAGAGAGATATGGATGGAAATGTTCATGTCTATAAAGCCCGACTTATCGCAAAGGGTTTTCGACAAGTTCAAGGAGTTGACTATGAGGAGACATTCTCACCAGTAGTGATGCTTAAATCTATTCGGATCATTCTAGCAATAGCTGCATATTTCGATTATGAGATATGACAGATGGATGTCAAAACAGCTTTCCTAAATGGAAACCTGGATGAGGACATATATATGATACAACCCGAAGGTTTTGTCGATCCGACCAATGCTGGAAAGATATGCAAGCTTAAGAAATCCATTTATGGGTTGAAGCAAGTATCTCAGAGTTGGAATATTCGTTTTGACGAAGTAGTCAAAGGGTTTGGCTTTCGTCAAAATAAAGAAGAGGCTTCTGTTTACAAGAAGGAAAATGGGAGCTCTGTTGCATTCCTAGTCTTATATGTGGATGACATATTATTGATTGGGAATGATATTCCTATGTTGGAATCTGTAAAGACTTCACTGAAAAATAGTTTTTCTATGAAGGACTTAGGGGAAGCAACATATATTCTGGGTATAAGGATCTATAGAGATAGATCAAAGAGGCTTATAGCATTAAGCCAAGACACTTATATTGACACTGTGTTGAAGCGGTTCAGCATGGAACAATCCAAGAAAGGGTTCTTGCCTATGTCACATGGAATGCACCTTAGCAAGACTCAGTGTCCTTCGACGGCTGATGAGTGGGAGCGCATGAGTAAGGTCCCATATGCTTCAGCAATTGGATCTATCATGTATGCCATGATAAGTACCCACCCAGATGTCTCATTTGCTTTAAGTGTTGCGAGCAGGTACCAATCTGATCCAGGTGAAAAACACTGGACATTGGTGAAAAGCATTCTTAAGTACTTTAGAAGGACTAAGGAATTGTTCCTAGTCTATGGAGGTGAGGAGGAGCTCGTTGTAACTGGTTACACCGATTCTAGCTTTGAAACCGACAAAGATGATCCAAAGTCTCAATCAGGTTTCGTATTTACGATAAACGGTGGTGCTGTTAGCTGGAAAAGTTCTAAGCAGGAGACTGTGGCCGATTCTACAACAGAAGCCGAGTACATTGCAGCTTCTGAAGCTGGAAAGGAAGGTGTTTGGCTGAGGAAGTTCCTCATTGAGCTTGGTGTATTTCCAAATGCGTCTAGCCCGTTGAATCTTTATTGTGACAACAATGGGGCTATTGCGCAAGCTAAGGAGCCAAGGAATCACCAGAAAAACAGACATGTACTTCGGAAGTTTCATCTTATTCGAGATTTCGTTGGACGGGGTGAGATCAAGTTATGCAAAATACATACGGATTTGAATATTGCTGATCCATTGACAAAACCTCTTCCACAACCTAAGCATGAGGCACACACTAGAGCTATGGGTATTAGATATCTTCTAGATTGAGTCTAGTGTAGTGGAAGATCATAGAGATGATCATATTTTGTATCCATGATATGTTATTTGTTTATTGAATTTCCATAAAAGGCAACTTGTATTGATTAGCAATTACGTGAATTGTTTGTGAAACTCTTTACTTGTATGGTTATTCTAAAGTTGTCCCTAGTTGGAGTTGACAACTAGCACATGTATTAGTTGATGACTATGTTTCACAAGTCATGACATGGAGATGTCAAACTAATAATGTGGGCACATGTTTGACATGGGGCTGGACTGACCCAAACGTGAGATTTGTAATATTGTTCTCTCTTTACACAACATGTACGTTTTGTCCTTAGACCTGAGATTGTTGTATGTACTCAAGATGTGAACCGACTTACTTAGGAGCTATCAAACGCTACTCCGTTACTGGGTAGTCATAAAGGTAGTTTTTGGGTTTGTCATGAAGCATGCTGTGAGGCATGGTCAATCAAGATGGGATTTGCCCCTCTCTGATTGAGAGAGATATCTCTGGGCCCCTCGAGTGATCGGATCAAGAAATGCATGGCCGTGCTAAGGTTAAAGAGTTAACCTATCATTGGATTTTGAATCACAGTATCGAGAAAGAGAGGTCAGCTTGGAGCTAGACCAAATATCGTGTGGCAAAAGGAATAGCATGCATATGAGTTTGTGGTGGTTCGTCTGATATGATCTTTATGTACACATAGGAGTTGACACGTCTTGCTAGAGACCGCTATCAACTATTGGTCGAGTAGGAGTACTCGAGCCATGTCTATGTGTGCATGAACCCATAGGGTCACACACTTAAGGGTTTGGAATGTTAAGGCTTGACTATGAGATTGTCTCTAGTGCAAGTGGGAGACTGTTGGAGATATGCCCAAGAGGCAATCACAATAGTATGGAAACAGAGCCCCAAAGGATAATTGATCCTTTTAGGGATTAAGATTACTAATGGGCCTACTAAGAGGAAGCCCATTAGTACTTGAGGAGGTACACCATCTATTAGTTCCACATTGCTAGTGGACGAGGGTGTAGGGGGTTTTCCTCCCAATAAATATGGCCGCACCCCTCATGCTAGAGGACCAATCCCTCCGTGCCGCCACTGTTTCAAAGCTGCGCCCCGGAGCTAGCACAACCGGTGCGAGGCGTTCCATCCCGTACGTGTGGATACCTTGGAGGTGCTACAATTGGAGCACAAGGATGAGCCGCACGAGAGGATCGTGACAGACGTTAGCAACTGCACTGCCTGCTACTTCGACGCGCTCTCCTACACCGAGACGGTTCCGCTGCATCCGCGCGTCTAGTGGTAATCTTGTGATCTATAACTGCAGTCGTTCCTGGTTTATGGGGTAAAAGTTTCCCTACAAAAACTGATGCGGCCGATCCCCATCGTACTGCATCATGCTTCATGGTGACCGTCACCGTGTCCTTGCATCTGGCAAGGGGACGACGCTTGTCCGCTTCCTCAACTCTGCAGACCGTGCTCTGCTATGTGACAGCGTTGAGTCAGGCCCACGTGGCCTCCCCATGATCAACCTCTCTTCACGGAGTCATCCGCAACATCGCCATGCTCCCAAATCTGCCACACGAGATCTCCAGCGCATATCCTCCAGCGTCATGTGCGACCAAGCGTCTGGATGTCGCGTTGGGTGCTTTCTTCAAGTCAATGGTGTCCAAGGCATCTGAGCTGAAGGCCAGGCAGATGGGAAGATGATGGATCAGGTTGCTGCTGCCGCCGGGGAGGGCGTCGGCTCTGACTAATGCAGCTTGCTCAAATACACCATGTCCACACAGTCTTCCGCTGCTCCTGCTGTGTGGCCCTGCTTATGTCTTCTCTCTATGTAATTTATCTTGTAAAATTTTCATGTACGCAGCTGTGCTACAAAGCTGCTCGATCTCCCTCTAGTATTGCTGCTCCTAGCTTTGGTGCCTTTGATCCTCTCCATTGAGTCAGCCAGTTTCAGGAAGTTGAACATCTGTAGTCGGAATGTTCGTGGCCTAGGTGACACTGACAAGTGTCGTGATGTAAAGTCCAACTTAATAGGCCAACAACTCCATATATGTTGTATACAGGAAACTAAACTACCCAGCGTCTCTGCTTCTAAAGCTTGCAGTTTTCTTCCACCAGGTTTCCTATGCTATAAGGGCTCCAATGGCCATCCAGGATGGCCAATAAAATGAAGTGGGTTCGAGCATTATCAAAGAAATGGGTAAAAAAATAGAAAGAGACCTAAGGAAGTCATTCTCTGCTGTAAGCAAGTTATCCAACTGCTTGATATTGTCGAAGAATTTCGTCACCTTACGGCTGCCGAATTCTTGCTTCGCCAATGGGTTAAGGAACAACTCTCAGATCAGCAAAGACTGTTGGTAATATATTGGCGCCAAAGGTACCATTTCAAGCTCTGTAAATTTGGTGACGACAATACCTCCTTCTTTCATGCTAGTGCTTCAGCAAGGCTACGTAAGAATCAGATCAAAGTGTTGTATGACCAAACCGTTCCAGTTTACACACACCCAGGTAAAGAGAAATTGCTAAGTGAGTTTTACAGCAGGCTGATTGGCTCTTCCGACCAGTTCAAAACACAATTGAATACAGTGATCTTTATCCTGAGCAGCTCAACCTTCAGAGCTTGGCTCTTTTACAGCGCACAGTACTACTAGGTAGTGATATATAGTATAAATTAAATCGAACCGTTGATCGATGAAGGGTATCAATTAGCTAATTGCGTTATCCCTGTTATCCACCCACCGAGCCAAGCACTCGAAATCCCCCACGAGTGCTCATCCCCCGACGGCGCTCGTGTCCTGCCCTACCCTGCCGTGCGGCGGTGGCGCCCGTGCCCTGCCCTATCCCATGGTGGTTGTCCTGCCTTATCAAAATTTAGACAAAAAGTTTCTTTTTTCTTATGTAATCATGCAGAAAATAAGAAAATATCACCCTTTCATAGCACAGATTCTAGGTATCACGTTGGATTTGACACCATAAAGCTATATCATTCCACGTTAAGTTCTTAGGTGAAACAATTTTTAAAATCAGGGTAAATTTCAAAATCACAAAATTTATCGGTGATAAATTTAAATTTATCGGTACCCATTGATAGCACAGATATATCGGAAATATCGGAATATCGGAATCGATAATGTGAACCCTGATCCCACGGCGGTGGCCTTACCCTGCCATCCCCCATGACGGCGTCCCAGGCTTCGTCTCCGCTGATCACCGGTGCCGGTGTGCACTGAAGCAGACCGCATCTTCCATCCTTTGCTTGGCGCTTGAGGCCTTGTCCTCACGCGTGCGTCCACTGCCTAGGCGCCATCTGCAGCTTGTTTCTTTTGCCAGTGTTATATCGGGACAGTTGATGAATGTGCGGGACTGCGGATGCATTTTGTAGTGTAAGGACTGATGTGATTGGATTTGTGGGATAGGTTGTTGATGACGAAATTAAGAACTGTTTTTAATCATTGCAGATTGTGTCATGAAAACTAAGTGATTGTTTTTTTATGCATGTCAATTTGTGGTTGATGTCTTGCATTTGCATCACTGTAGTATCTATATCCTACTCAAATTTTGCATCACTGTAATAACTATATCTGAATCTGTGGTGATACTAATATTACTCTCTTTGGATTAATTGTTTTACCGACTACCAGGACCTGATGTCCTAATGTTACTAAGAGGCGAGGCTGAAGATGGAAAAAAGGAGAACCTGCAGGCGTTGTTCTGCATAGGGATAGGGGTCGACGGCAGTGAAGTCTCTGTCACTGAATGTGTTGGACTGTTGCTTAATTCAGCAGAATTTTATCTTGGATTAACCACTGATGACTGAACCACCAAAATGTATCAGTCTGATTGTTTTTTTTTAATTTGGTATGAACCTTTTTTTAATTCGGATATCTGTTTTCTGTGGTGCAAACCAATACTTGAAGAGCTTGAGGCGGACACAGACCTGTATAATTCCTGACAATGTGCAATAGCAGCCAGACAACAGGATGCTGAAATCATCCTTACTATTTTCATTTTGATTTTCATTTGTACAGGATTGTGATGCGCCCAGATTAGTGTCATTAACAAGCCCACAAACTTACAATACACATTTTTCTTTTCGCCAGATAGAAGCTGTAGCTTTTACAGTTCAGAGTCAACAAACTCCGGAAACATTCAGAGTCAACAAACTCTGGAAATATTCTCACATTTGTACCTCGTGGCACAGTACACAAATGCTAGCACATTCAATAAAAACAACACAATCATCATCCATTAGAATCGATCCAAATGCCATTCCTTCAATTTATCAGCTATCCACCCTGGACTGCCGCCTCTGGCTGTGAACACAGGCACAAGAGATATGATGAATGAACTGAGGTAACTGTCAGCTGAGATGTTAGCAAGTGAGAATGCAAGACACAAGCTTCACATGGCAACCTTATGGTACTTCCAATTTTTTGAACTCCTCCACTTGAGTGACAACACAAATTCTCCATGCTGTAAGCAGGGAAGCAGATTCAACATCAGATGCTGTCACAATTGTAGCTTTATCAAAGAACCTGAGAGAAAGAACAATATCGATACCTTGCCAGCTGAAGAGATAGGGTTGATTTCACTTTCACTTTTCCCAAATACTGAAACCTTAACTGACGGAGTAGCTTTTTACAATCTTTGTATTAAAGAAAGAGGCACACTCAAGGATAGCGATGAGTAATCACAAACAGAATTTTGGATGTCACAAAAAACATTTATTTGTAGAAGGTTATAAACAATTGCTGAAGGTATTCTAACATTATTTTCAAGATTCATACATTCAGATCATATAAAATAAAATTTCGGTTTGGTATAACACAACAAAAATTTCATTTTGAAGACTTCTAATTGCAGTTTCTCCGAGGCAATGTTTATCTACACCAAGACACTGCATGCTGTCTCAAAAATATTAGAAGTCCACTGCTAAACATTAGAATAGTCGATCGATTCATCTAATTCATGGTGGGAGATGTGTCGGACCTGGATCACGTAGATGCCTCCCATGGACGTGCTGGCCTGCCGGCTCCAGACGCAGCTAGCGCAGCCACGTGCCGTCGCCGGTCCGCTGACCCCCTTGCCCACACCGCCCCGCACGGATCCACCGGCGGCACCCGCAGCCGCCCCATGCCGCCACCAGCCGCCCGCCTCCCACGGATCTGCTTGCCCCCCTGCCAGGTTGCCCCCACGGATCCACCCCCACCTCACCCAGCCGCCTCCGGTGGCCCGCCTCGGATCCATCCGATGGCGCATGTGCGGACATAGATCCAGAACTGCTTCAGCGGGGAGTCAGCCTCGCCTGGGCGCGCCGAAGCTTGCTGTCGGCTTGCCGGACTGAGTGAATCTGTTGGAGGAACGGTGAATAGCAGAAGTAGAACTATTGTCTACACGAAATGTGACTATATCTCTAATGTAAACGTAAATAGTATGAATTTATGTTTGTAATAAAAATATTATTTAGAGTTTTGTATTACACTAGTGCCATTTTAAATCAGTTCCTATATTACCTCTACACCACTCATACTACTCCACTATACTATTCATATCACTAGGACTATTTTGTATAGTATATAATTAATCTCAAACGTAGGATGTTTACATACTAGTCCTTTTTTAAACAGTAGTATATACTAGTCCTCTCTGCAAAAGAAATCAAGAATGCTCTCTAGCATATGCGCAGCATAGCAGCCCAGATGGTTTTGGCCCTGCTTTTTTCAAAGCTCATTGGGACATAGTACAACAGGATGTGATTCAATTTGCCACCAATTTCAGAACGGTGTGGCTGACCTGGAATGCATAAACGAATCATACATTGTTCTCCTACCAAAAAAAAGATGTCATTAGCCGATGGTTTCAGTCCTATTGCTTTACAAAACTGCATCCTCAAGATCCTTTGCAAAGGTTTAACTACAAAATTACAGGCAGAGATCCCAAGGCTTGTGGCTGATACACAGGCTGGCTCTATATTAGGGAGAAGTATTACTGATAGGTTCATATACGCAGCTGAACTTATTCAGTGCTGTCATAAGAGCTGAACTCCATGGCAGTTCATGAGTTCCCGAAGAGCATCATTGATCTTATCGACAAACCTCGTCACGCCATGTTATGGAGGGTGCTACCAAATGTAGTGGAGGTGACTGTCAAGTTGCATGGACTACTGTCTGTTATACCAAAGATGATGGCGGCCTGGGTATTAAGGACGTTCATGCACAAAATCTCAGCCTGCTACTTAAATTGGTGCACAAGCTGATGACTGAGCCAAATTCCCCCTGGGTTCGATGGGTGCTTCAACAATATCAACTTTTCCAGCGTGGGTTCAGGAAGACATCTACCTCCACGCCCATGTGGAACACAATTGTTAATTTGATACCCTTATACGGAGCTATCACCTCAGTTCAGATCGGTAATGGGGCCACAACTTTCTTCTGGTTTGATGACTGGTGCTCCCTTGGGCCACTTCACCAGGAGCAGCATTCTCCCATTGTAATGACCAGGAGATCACGGTTCAGCGTGCACTCTCCCTAGGCATTCTCAACCTTGACCTGCAACATCACCTCTCAACAGCGGCATCCCAAGAGCTTGAATTTCTACATGCAAATCTCCATGCGCCAATGCTAGATGATCAACCTGACACCTCACCCCAAGATTTGCTGTCAACGAGGCTTACAAAAAGTTCTCACCACCAGGCGAAAATATATGGTTGCCAGAATACAATTGGGACAATTTTGCTCCAAAGAAAATACAAATTTTCTTATGGATTCTATTTCATGGCCACACCGCACTCAAGCTTTCCTTCATGAGCACGGGATCGCATCGGACCCATTCTGTCCCTTCTGCTGCACCATAGTTGAAACAATGGATCACCTATTTGTCACATGTCCGAGCATTGCAAGTTTCTGGGCACGGCTTCACCCACGGTTGACAGGACAACAAACTTTGCAGGATTTTTTGCTCTGAATTCACTAGCATATTTCAACATTGGCCAACTAACATTCGCAACACGTTGCTCCTTCTAGCACTATGGGTGGCCTGGAAGCACCATAACAAAATGATGTTTGATGGAATAGATATGCCGCATCCTGACATTGCTGCCATGCTCAGTTCTCATCTTCGCTTGTGGGTGTTGCGTGCTCCCAAAAAGACTTGTGTAGATGATTTGGTTCTTTGGTGCTCAAATCACCTAGATGTAATCCACTGATGTTTGCTCTATGTCTTGTTTTTTTGTCTTTTTCTTATTTTCCTCTTACAGCTATCTGTGTAAGATTGTATAAGTAGTACTTCTTTTTTGGATGAGAAATAAAGTTTCAGGTGGGCAATCCCCACCGTAGTTTCCCTAAAAAAACTGATGCGGCCCTGGCTCAGATAACCATGCCGTGTGAGGACTCTGGAGGGGTGGCTCTGATAGCTCCCTATATATCATGCCTCCGTACTCGTGAGAGGGGGTCTTCTTTCCCTTTCCAACAACGCCGACGGTAGGGGCGGAGCCAGGAGGCACAGGGGCTGCCCCCTGTAACTATCCATGTTGTCAAAGGCTATTTGATAGTAAGAATTTAGATACACAAATTCTAAACTGAGAGCCCTCTCCATTTAGCAGTTCGGAGAAAGGGCCTCCTAAGATTCCATTTTGGGGAACACAAATTCTAAACGGAGAGCCCTCTCCATTTAGGGAGAGGGCCTCCTAAGAATCCATTTTGGGGAAAGGTTGCATGTGAGGGTGGGAGGGAGACGCATGCAAAATGAAATACAGAGAGAAAAAAGTCATAACTTTACGACAAAAAATCAAAATAACAATCAGATCGCACCACTATATTTGTGTCGACAAAAACTTCAAAACAATATCCCAGTCGACTATATTCTGATAAAAACGGCAAAGTTACTTTTCGTAAAAAGGAAACCTACTTTCTATATCGCATAGGTATGACGAAAGTTACTTTCTACATCACACAGATACGACGAAGTTACTTTCTGTCACGACAGCGAAGCCGCACTTTGTATAATATAGACTGTAGAGTTGTTTTTTCTGATAGTCATTTATCGCAATGGTATTTTTATGAAACACCAATGGAGCACTTACTTCCTACGCCGGAGGTCGGCGGCCCAACCTAGGAGCACCACCGGTTGCACGTGGGGACCATGAGCAACCGCATGCAAGATGGAGTCCAAAGCTTAAAAAAGCCATAATTTTACGAGCAAGCATCCAAACGAAAATCAGAGCACACCGTTATATTCGTCTCATTAAAAGCTTCAAAACAAGATCTCAGTCGAGTATGTTATGATAGAAAACGATGAAGTTACTTTTTTAGTAGGAAAAGTTACTTTTTACATAGCAAAAATATGTAAAGACGTACTTTTTCTAATGTTTGACTGCAAAGTTACTTTTTAAGATACCAACATAGTACAAAAGTTACTTCTACCACAATCTCCAAAAAGCTTTAAACATTCCATGTCAGCGATCATCCTGTGCTCCTACTCTCTCACTTTTCCCTCTCACATATTCATAGTTCTCTCCATCCTCCAAATAGAAACTATAGAGGGCTCTCCACTTAAGCTTAAATAGAGAGGCCTCTCCACCTGATTAGATGGCAGCTTATTTCGTTGACACGATGGAGAAGGTCAGCCTCCTCTGGCTCGAAGGCCTTCCTCGGAACTCCATTCACAATTGGCCTCCTATGCGCAAGGTCTTCACCAACAATTACTAGGCGACTTGCGCGTGTCTTGGTAACAAATAGGACCAGACGTAAGTCCATCAGCAATGTTGTGAGTCCTCCCATGACTATACCAATGGTTCTTCGACAATCCCAATCAACTCTCCGGAGTTGAAGATCGTGACATCGTCCACCATTACTATCACAGTCTGAAACCTCTAGAGGGCTATGTTCCAAGTACAACCACAAAAAGCCAAGAGACGATGCAAGTGGTCAGCCTCTATGCGGCTACCAATGACGCAGAATGCGCCTACTTCCAGGCGTCAAGACAGATGAGCACAATGGAGACAACCCTTGTTGTGACTTTAGGCGAAACAGACCTAATCACGGCCGGTTAGGAAGCGCCATGCCGAGGTCTTCATGGCGAATGGTGCACTGCCCAATCCATTATGGCCAAGTTCTTCAATGACCCCTACCACCTGCACAAGGATGTCAAACACATGAACATACAATGCAGGGAGTTAGCCAAATTCTTTAGCAATGCCCCAACAGCGAAGTGCCCACGTGACAAGCACACACGATGCAACACTGGGCAACTACCACCGACATGACAATGACAACAACCACCGCCGCGACTACTATCGACATCGTGATGACTTCTGGTGCGAGAACGACCGCCGACGTGACGACAACCACCGTCGGGACAACGCCGACCACTAGGACAGTGTCGATCACCAGGGCCATGGGTGATGAGGATTGGCGACAAGGGGAATGACAATGAGGACACACATAGCAAGGCAGATGGCATGGCTCCAGCACCGCTCGTGCGGGTAATTGGGCACATGCTATAGGCCACTGCCCATGGCCAATGCCACGTGCATGCCCACAAGATGATCAGCATCAAGCATGGCATACGATCTTCATTCTTGCATGGATATACTTCAAAACATGAAGATTCTCCTCTTTCCCTATTTCTGATCCTCATCTTTATTCAGTTCGGCCAATACTATTTGCATATTGCTATCATCTCCATCAATTACACTTTTACTGCCAGAGGGCTACACGGATTCTAGCGCCGCACTATAGATCAAGGACGTTTATGTTAGACACAAGAGGTCATACTCGCCTGATCTATGCTGCGACCACACCTGGTACTTCGGGTTATCATCGCGTCAACTCAGCACAGCTCCATGTTACATCGCCAACTACTTCGACAACTCAGTCATGGTTCTACTTGCGTCACTGACCACCTCCACTACTCGACACAGATCCGGCCAGTGTTGCTGACCACCTCTATGGCTCGGCACAATTCCGGCATGGTCGCTGACCACCTCACTTCGCCAACCGCGTCGACCCCTAGGCATGGTTCTGTCATGCATCGCCGACCACATCGACCACTGTATATCGGACACGAACCAAGCTAACCCATGTTTCTTTTAAAGTTTTCATTTTCATACATGCCTTTTAGGCATCCTACGCCTTCCCCAGCCTCAAACACTTGAGCCTAGGGATGAGCATCTTTGCAATCCATAAGTTTTTTGTAGCATGCATTCATCAAGGGCCCACCCCTATGTCCATCCGTTTTCCGAAAACTCATTATTCGACCTATTCTTTTGAGCTATAAACCCACGCCTGTGTGCCTGCTATATGCATCTCTTGGCCAGCTCAATACTCCATAGCGTAGTTAGGCTAGCCAACCTCTCCATGAGCAATGGTGAAGTTGGACGGTGCACCAATGGCTCTTGAGCTGTGAAGTCAAAACACTATGTTGCTGAACAAATTCAAATTCAAGCAAGGAAACCATGCATCCATGCATATATTTCTAGAACACCCCACATGAGTTTTTCATGAAAAACAATTCTTCTTCTATGATTATAGATCAACATATGTTCACCCTGGTTTACAGCTCAAGATTCGGTGACCAATTTTCATGCCTCACACGACTCGGCCAGTTCCCAAACCAATCCAATTCATTTGTATTGTTGGCTCATTACCATTAAGCTTAAATAAGCCTAAGGAAAACTACAAACCATTAAAGCTATTCTAACTCGAACCACTTGCAGTACTACTTGTGGTTCATTGAACATCTAGTGTTGGAATTAGTTGTGTGTGGCAGCAGATGGAGTTTCGGAGTAGCAGTGTAAGAAGGGCACATGATGGTGTGCTCCTGATTGATGGGGGGAAGCAACGGGGACATGCCTGATTGAGTTGGAAGTGACAATAGCGGTGACGCGAGCTTGGTTGAACGTGGCAAATCAGAACCAAGACATGGCATGGCCATTTTTTTGAACTAATCTTTCATTTTTGGTTGCTCCATCAATCTAATTTAGCAAAGAAATAGCCACATCAAAAGCGAACATAATAACCACATAGCTTTTGGTAAAACTAATCTTCATTTTTGCTTACTTCATTCCAATATAGCAAAAAAAAAACTGCAATGGAATGCGACACCTGGTTACTGTGCAACATTCACAAAAACTAATCTTTATTTTTGCTTGCTACATCAGTTGTCCAATATGGCAAAACAATAGCCTAAACAAATACCTAACGATAAATTAGCATTCTTCATTTTCTGTTTCATGAATCATAACAATATACTACCAAGTACAACCATTATTGACCATTCACTAACACAATTTGTTCAGCTAACCAATAGTGATTCAGAGCATTCGCGAGGTTTTCAGTGCCCTACTCAACAAGGTCTATGAGATCAACCGTGCTGCTGCACAAATATGCATAGTTAATTTCACAATTGCTTTGATTTCTATGCTGCTCTACTTTTTTTCCTTGATTCAGCATACCGCTGCACATATGAGCGTTTTATTTGATAGAACATTGCATACATTTCTTTCTCTTATAGTGTTTATCCATGATTTTATTCAATGTTTACCCAGATGTGCTACACCTAGCAATTTCATATATTGTCACATCTATGCTTTTTAACACCTACTAGTACTTTTGTGCACGAGATCCCACGATAAGTTCGTTGTGTTCTATATTTTAGTGTTCAATCAAGTACTCTGATTTGTTTTTTCAGCTTATCTTTTCATGATAAGTTGTGTTCAATGCAAGCTGCACACCTTGAGTAGGTTTATTTACATAGCGCAGACCCTGATCAGTTGCGTACATCAAATTCGGAATCATATCAATATATGTATTTCAAAACGAGAAAATAATCTCGTATCGATTATGTTCTTAAGTTTGGAAATGAGCTTCGATATACTTTGGATGAGACTTTTAATGACTACATAATAATTAACTAATATTAGTTATTCGTTGTTCTTGTTTTAATTATGTCTAGTGGTGATAATCCTCTTATGTGGCAAAATTAATCTAGTGGGAAACTATTGACTTAGTTTAACTTCACATGTATTAAAAAATGTTAGTACTACTTTTTTTATAGGATGGAGGATGTAGTTGAGACATTATTTTTTTTTGTTAAGAATCCAATAATTTATCCTGTAGAAATCTATGAGTGCAATATAGAACTAGAGGGTATTGTTTTCTCTAGCAAAGCTATCATAGTGTTAGTTTTTCACTCTAGCACATTTGAACTATATATATACTACTTTGTTTGTAGTCTAGTGACCATGATATTTTTGACAAGTGGTAATGCCTGATTTTGAAACCAAAATATCAAGACAACAAATACTTATAGAAAAATCTCAACTAAAAGAATAAATTTTATTGAGTGCGATAGATTTATCATATACTCTCTCCATATCACTATAGGAAGTCAGTTTTGATATTGTCCTAAGTCAATCTGTTTAAACTTTGACTGCAAATATTTTTCTATATGCTAAGTTTATAAATGTGAAAATGATATGAGTAGATTCGTATTGAAATAAAATTTGATAACAGTACTCTTCAAATACATTTTATAAATACTTTATAGCAAAAAATATTAGTCAAAGTTATGTTTTGTAGACAGTGTCAATGTCCTAAACGTCTTGCTTGACCAACCCGAATGGAGTATTAGGGAAAAAAGATAAACTGAGAGACTCCTGACAAAAGAGAGATTGTAGCGGATTACTATGGATCTAGGCATGAAAATAATACAAAAACCAACGTCTTGCATCATAGTATCATAATTTTTTTAGTACAAAATAATAGAAAAATGTTGTTTAGTAGATGTTATCTCCATTCACCAAATTTTCGATGCTTCCAACAAAATTTTAGTTTGCCATCCACTATTGTCTTGCACCCGCCCTGCCTTCGATTACTTCACCAAATTACCAATAATTTCCAAACATTTATTAGTTTGCCATCCACTATTCTCTTGCACCCGCCCTGCCTTCAATTTAGTTTGTAGACATGTGTGTACATTGATAATGTGTGCCACCTATGGTCACTGAACCCAGCTATGTCACTATAGGTTCGAGTATTACCAGCTAGAGGGGGTGAATAGACAGTTTAAACTAAAAACACAATACTAATAAAATTTATTAGAAACACAAGTGAATATTTCTATCCTAGGTCCAGTTTTGCAATCCTAGTGTGACAAGATACAATTCAATATCTAGAAAGTAAATTTCTCAAGATGAATTGTTTGAAAGTAAATGAGCAATAGAAATAACCGAAGACGTGAGCAATTTTTTGCCGTGGTGTTGGTGACTTGCCGGTCACCCTAGCCCATGTTGAGGGGGATTCAAAACTTCTAATTGCTCCTCTACCAAGAGTCCACTTGTTGTATGAGCCAATCTCGGAATTAATGAACCTCTCCAAACGTCCTTTCCACTAGAGATGCTTTTCACCACCCAGTGAGGCAAAGCTCAATAACCTCTCATAATAATCAATCAAGGGTTTCTTCAAAATGTTCTTGACGAGCTCAATGATGCCCAATCTCCAAACCATCTAGGAGGTGGCAACCTCCAAGAGTAACAAGCCAATCAACCTTGCTTGAAGAAATCCTAGTGCCATAATGCTCAAACTATGGATGCAATGCACTAGGGAGCCTTTCAATCTCACAAAGAATGCAACCTCAAGTCATGTGAGTGAGAGAGAGAGAGAGAGTGAGGGGAGAGCACAAGAGAGCCTCCCCACGCTGGCCACTAGAGTACATATAGAGGGGCTCCATAATCCTACCGTTAGGTTCAAAACCTGACCTCTCAACGATTTCCCGGACTGTCCGCTATTATGAGCCCAGACAGTCCGCTATTCAACCCCAGTGGCTATATGTCACATTAATGCTATTAGAAATAACCATTTTTTAGTGTGGACTGTCTACCCCACAGAGCCTGGGCAGTCTGCCGTTCAAACCTACCTTTACACATAACAGTCAAGTTCCCTATCCCGGTCGGAAGAATGACCGGCGGACAATCCGCCCCTGGGGCCCAGATTGTCCGTTGTTCAGCTGCAGCAGCTACTCAGAGCCGGGACAGACTTTGAGTAAATCTTCAAAAACAATGACGAACAGTATACGGCCCCGTTCATCGAGTTTTGGCACACATAACCTCACAAGTTCTATTCAATTGAACTTAACTGTCCTCCATAAAAAAAGGCTGGACAGTTTGCCGTATACTCACAATTAGTTCTCCCAAAACTTGATTTTTAAGTCTTCAATCTTTTGCACTTTTCAACCTATATGCATGGAACACTAATGTTTGAGCAATGCTGCACTATTGACTTGTCAAGCAAATGAAAATTGACCCCTCTTGATAGTATGGCTATCTAGCCTATTAATCTGGTCAATTTTCTTCTATAATATCCTCTTGACCAACAAAATTGAAAGCCCTAACATATACCTTTACCTTGAGTTTTCCAACACTTCAGGTCATCTTGTATAGCAAAGTCTCACAACATGTTCTTTTCGTCTCAAGAGCTCTATCAACACCACCTCCATGTTTTGCTTAACTAATCTTTGTGACTAACCCTAACTCACATACTTAATGAAATTGTTGGTCCACAAAGTATTGTTATTAATTACCAAAATACTAAACTAGGGGCTATCAGGCACGTACTAAATGCATGGGGGGCCATGGGAAACCCCGGGACCATTTAGTACCGGATTTTAATACCAACCGGTACTAAATGACACCATTTAGTACTAGTTGGTGTTACGAGCCGGTACTAAATGGTCCAAGGGCCCTCGGGGAACCCCATGGACATGTTAGTACCGGGTTTTAAGACAACCGGTTTTAACATTAGAGGGATGAATGCTCGATTCTCTACTAGTGGATATTTGTCACTAAACTGTCGCTGCCCGTCATAAACATCATAAAATATAATGACTTTATGATGTTTTTAGTACGTTGTCACGAGGTATTCGTCACAAAAGTTTATATGGGTTGTAGTGTGAGAACAGATGGATTTGCTAAGAGTAGATGACTGTGGATGTAAATGAGAAATACATGAGGAAGGGGTGCCACAATAGGGCACCAAAGTGTAGGCACCTGATAAGTGAGATCACCCGATGGCTACTTATACAAATTGGCCAAGCATTTGGATTGGGTTTTGGCTATAGTAGCGTCATAGCTATTAATTCCCCGCACATGTGGGATAATTAGTCCCATGATCTAATGCAAATTTAGAAAAAAATCCATTTCCCAAAATATTAGCCATATCCTACATGAGTTAATCATGTACATAATTAATTTACTCCAAGAACAAATTATTTATCATGCATCTACTGGATTTTTGATCAACCATTCAATAGTAATAGGTGACCAAGTTGCTACATTTGTTCTGGCTACATTCCAATTGAAACGGATGATGTCAGAACTATCTCCTAAACGTAGTAACTATATGGTCACTAAAATGGTGTAAAATTGTTGCTTATGTAAAATCGTATTCATGATTAATGTTGTAAACTCAATTTTTAATCTTGAATTATGAGAAGTGTAAATCTTATATTTATAAGCGATGAAATAATGTGGCTATCATTAAGAGTGAACAATGATCACAACCAAGATCTAGTATGTGTCACTACGTATTAGCACTTCAACAGATTAAGGTAGTCACCATGCATTTCGGTGTAAACCTCATTGTTGGAGGGAGCGTAATCTGTAAGCAAATTAGCATTAGGCATTTTCCTAACATATATTGTATATGGAATATCTACAATGGAGGTAATCATTAGTTCATCATGACATAATAATGATGTACACCCTAGTCACTATATGCAAAAACATAGTGTAGATCCCATATTGAGTATTGCCTTGTGTATGCCGATATGAAAAAACTTAGGTAGTCACCATGATTGAAAGGGTGGAAAGTTTGTTTCCAATTTTTTAGATAGAATACACACATTGAGGATATCATTACGTAGTAAACATAGTGAAGATCTCTAAGTGGTACTTCGTACTACCTTATATAGAGACGATATCTAAAAATTCAAGACATCCATCAGTATGTTAGAAGTACTAGGTCGTACGCAAAAATGTATTTTGCATACAAATATGAAATTAATTATAAATCTACTTAAAGCTCATGTCACCTAATTAAGGAGCTATAAATTCAAAATACCAAGATAAAAACTATTGCAATTATTATTGTTAAACATGTATTAAATGAAATGTATTAAATGAATCAACTTGTTTTCACCGACGTGGAGCAACTACAGGCCAATCTGTCAGAGTCAAGTTTTGCCCTAGTACTTGCATTAGAATTACTGATGGGTTGTGTTAAACATTTCTATAAATAGAATGAAACTCAGTGCACAAATGTCTAATCTCTCATCATCAAATTTATTTGCAGTAGTACACAAAACATTTTACAAGACATTGCTAAATATTTTCTGAGATGGTTACAAAAAATAACCGCCTCTGTTAATACGAGTGATTAACAGAGGTGGTTATATTTATTTTAGAAGGCGGTTACATTTTGACCGCCTCCTAAAATCAATTAACAGAGGTGGTTATTGTAACACAACCGCTTCTGTTAATCGATGATTTTCAGATGTAGCTGTGTTACAATAACCGCCTCTGTTAATTGATTTTAAGAGGTGGTCAAATGTGTAACCGTCTCCTAAAATAAATGTAACCGCCTCTGTTAATCCATGCTCAAATTTCAAATTTGAGTTTTTCCAAACGATCTCGGATGGAGAAATGACCAATATGAAAGTTTTAGATCTCACAAAGTTAAGAAACTTTGTAGTTGGCAATGTTTTTATTTAAAATTATCTTGTCCACAAAAAGTACGTTTGAATGTTCTGAAATTTGAAATTCAAATTTCGCAAAATACCTCAGATGGAGAAATGACCAATATGAAAATTATAGATCTTGAAAAGTTATTGGTTTAAACATTTTTGAAACTTTTACAAATTTTTATTTGTTCACAATTCACTCAAAAACCAATGCAGCAGCATGAATGCACATGCACTTATTAATCTAGGAATTTAAGTGTTGTTCATATTTAACAAAATGGGTTTCTTATTTAACCATTTATTTAATCATTAATAGATAAAGCTAAAGAAAGATGTTGCTTACATTGATTTGTTGTGATGGTCTTTTAGGGTGTTGAACTCGCACGTCTATGTTTCTTTACCATGCCTTGAAAAATGTCATACCCGGTTTTAGAAAGAAAACCGAGTACATCTCATATGTGCGCCAGGATCAAATTACACACATATGATAGACAGTGAGTGAATAACAGAAACAGTACTCAAACGAATATTTGATAAGTAAAGTATTAATTACACTCACGACTAAGGCACAAAAGCCAAATTAAACTGGTTCACACGATAACTAAGGACGATAACTTCGAAAGCACTCCACAGGCATCTGAGTGGTGAAACACACGCCTAGAACTCATCAAGATCGCTGAGGTACTCCGCTCCATTATTACCTTCTGATCCAATATAAGTAAGGATGAGTACACTTATGGTTGGTACTCAGCAAGTGGGGGAAATATGCAAGCTATCAAGGAGAGGCTTGGTTTATAGCGGTCAGCATTTTAGTTGGTCAAGTTTTATTAACAAGCAACTATTTACTAAGATGTAAGTATATACCAACCCATATATTAGCATAAAGTAAACCATAAACATAACCAATAACATATGCATGCAATGATTTGATTTCATATTCCGATAGATTAATCACGTGAGGGTTCAGGCCGTTCATGACCGTGAACACGGCTGTTATAACAGTTTTACACTCTGCAGAGGTTGTACACTTTCACCACAATTCGCGTAAAAGCTCCGAGGAACTTTAAACCCAACCATGCTGTGCAAAAGTAGGCACAATACCACACTTCCGGGGTGTGATTACATAGGGACGCTACGAAGCCTTTACAAAGAATTCCTACATGTGTGTTTGTTCCCAGCACTTACGGTTTCAACAGAAGACAGAGTCTTCCGATCCCCGCACCAACACATCCACAAACAAATAACAACCCAACAGGCAGCACAAACACAACATGTAGTTCATCTAATTATTCAGCTAAGACCAGAGCCATATGATATTGTGGTTGTACGGTAAATCCCGGGTGGTTCTCCATGTTCCGATTAGCATGGTGATCTTGTATTAACATCACAAGATATAATAATGAGGATATTCATCAATGTTGGATAGAACCCATCATGAACCAAGGTTAAGCATCTAGCATAGCTACCAAACATAAAAGTAAACCCGGTGTATCAAGGCTTAGGTGTAAAGACTAGTCATCCTTACATACGACCCATCAAACTAATGCATCGCGAACATAAAGATAAACTTTGTTGTCATGAAATGTGTATGGGTTCAAAAGAGTATGCTGAGGGGGAAATCCACTTGCCTTCCTCAAAATACTGCGGTGGCTCCTCCTCGCAGACTTGATCTTGATCTCCCTCGAACGGACCGTTCTCTACACGATTCGCACAAGCATTCAATCAATAAAAGCAAAACAATACACCATACAACTTTTAAAAACACAAAAATGTATCTAGAACTATTCTTGATGAAGAGATGATCGCGTGAGCGCAAAGATCACTCAGAACGGATTTAAAACGGTCAAGATATGGCTAAAACAAGGTTTAGGGGCTTCTTTGAACTAAATCTAACCTTCCAGGGGTTTAAACAGAAGAAACCAGGGACCTAAAACGTAATTTTATATAAAAATAGAAGGACTTTTGAGTAAAAAGGCCAAACAGGATGGCGGGTTAGATTTTTAGAAAGACCAGGGGCTAAACTGAAAGAAACAGGACCTAGATCTAATTATTTTTGAACTGGCTTGGACTGCGGGTTGATTTCCAAAAAGTAGAGGGTCTCTTTTGCAAAACTGGCTGGCTGACCGATATGACTTAGATTGGATCTAATCTTGACCGTTGGATCTAAATCTAACGGCTCTGGATTAAAAGGGGGCGACGCCGGCGTTCAAGCGGCAGCGCGCGGCGGCGCTCGGCCGGGAATTCGCCGGAGTTGGACGAAACTAGGGCTAGAGAGCTCGGTTTCCTATGATTCGAGGCTTGGGAGCTAGCTGGGGATGTGGGGAACCTATTTTAGGGGTTCTAAGCAAAGGTTGAGAAGCAGAGGGAGCTCGCGACGGCCTATGGCGGCTCGGCTACGACGACGACGCCATGCGACGACGACGAGCACAAAGGAAGCAAAAGAACGGGCTCGGCGACTTCTTTACCTCCACGCGGAGCTTGGCGGCGTGCTCGGAGCGACGAAGGCAACCTCGAAAGCGCGAACTCGAGGGCGGCGGAAGCTTGGGGCTTTGGTTTGGGGAACAAGAGGGTCGGGGCGGTGCCTTATAAAGGCCGGGAATCGAGCCTTGCGCAAGGGGAAAGACGAGGCGGAGATGGGCGCGGCCAGGACTCGGCGTCGAGTCCTGCTCGAGCACGAGCTTGAAGATGGTGCTGACAAGGCGGGCCCACATGTCAGCGAGACGAAAAGAGAGAAAAGGGAAAGAGTTCGGCTGGGCCGCTGCTGCGTGCGAACTGGGCTGGGAAAAGGGAAACCGGGCCGGGAAAATAGATTGGACTAGGCTTAGAAAAGAGAGGGAGAGAAGAGAGGGTTTTGAAATGTTTAAACATTTGAAAACATTTGCAAATTCAAACAATCAATCAAAAACATATGCAGCAGCATGAATGCAACAAATACTTCATTGACCCTAATTTAAATGTTGTTTAAATATTTATAGGCTAAGATTTAAATTTGCAATTTAATATTTCCTAAAACAATAAAACTAAGAAAAATTGGTTGCCTAAATAAATTTTATTGTGATGACAAAATTAGGGTGTTACAAAAAAAGTTGAGGTGAAACGTCCTACAGACTACAGAGCCTTCACGCATAATGTTGAACCGGATTGAATTGGGCGCTACTCCCTCGATTCAATAAGATATAAGCACTTCTGGAGTCTTTAAAGTATGTTAAGAATACACATGCCAATTAGTTCATGCATGTACTTATGAATGATGACCACATAAGCAATGAATCAAACTTCTTTGCGCTGCGTAATAATGATTCTTTTCCTGACAAACAAACTCAGTATCTTTACACTGAAAAGGATTATGGTTGATAAGAGTACTTAACACACGATCGCTTCTTACTTAATCCAGAGATACACCGCATGATGATCAATAAATAAATGAAGCTTCGCCTTTGCATACCGCATATGTGAAGTGGCCGCACGCAGGCCGGCAGCGCTCTTCCATGGGCTTCGCTGCCCTCCACTTTATACTGGACTGGAGCAGCGGCAATTCTTTTCGATATGAACCATACAAACTCTAGTGAAGCTTATTCCTTTGTATTGTACTCTTTGTTCAGTTTAACTGTCATGCTTATATCAGTTACTATCGCCACCTTCTGCTCCTGTTGACATGGAATTTGCTGGACTTGGAGCAGGGCAAGAAGCAATGTTTGTCATAGCTACTTTTCATCTTGCCACCTTCAAGTTGCACCTAGAGCCACGGAATTTCTGGAATTCTCTGGTAGTATCATCAATTCTGTTCAGTATTTTTGGGGGGTCAGCTCACAGAACCCTCTGGTAAGTAATTCTTTATTTGAAAAATGTTTGCTAAGGTAACTAGTAGGCTACTACTGATTAGTATTGGCATTGTGTTTCAGTTCATTCATGTAGCTGCAAAGTTCATTGTATGAGTTTTCAGTCTGCTAACATATGGTATCTACATTGTTGGCTGCAAGATTATCAGGTTGGTGTGACTTTCATATCTACCTTATCATCCTAGGAGTATAATATATCTAATGAGTTTGTTAATGCAATGACCAGTGGATTACGTGCTTATCTGTTTGGTGCTAATCATGGATAAAGTTGATTACCAAGGTTATTTCATTGCTTTTTCCTTTGTTTTTTTGCTTCTCTGACATGATACATAATGCAGCCTAAATGACCCAAGCCGCCAACCACTGCTTCCTCGCCACGCCATCAGCCGAATGCCTGGCCATGTCTGGCTGTGACGTCCTGGTTGCTCTCGGTGTGGGCCGGCCTGGCCGAGCCCGACGCCGTGTCGGCTAGCCAGGGGCCATGGTGAGCGACCGGCCAAAGGAGCAAGCTGGCGGCCATAGCGAGCGGTTGGCCAAAGAAACATGCAGACGGCGGCAGAAAAACACAGATGGGCATAAGAGTCTTTTGAGATGCCAAATACTTGTATACAAATCACAAAAGAGAAGAAATACTCCTAATGGCAGCATAAGTATCACATGTTTCGAGTCCTATTTTTACGAAGTCGATGTTACAAATGGCAAAACTGTGAAACACGACGATTGGAGTCCTAAATATGCAATTTTCACTGAGAAAATTGCATATTTAGGACTCCAATCGTCGCGCTTCGCAGTTTCGCCATTTGTAACATCGACTTCGTAAAAATGGAACTCAAAACATGTGACAATTGATTATGCTGCCATTAGGTGTATTTCCTCTCTTTTCTAATTTTATTCTCTATATTTAGCACATGAATAGCCCATATTGCCCTTCCTCTATTTTGCACCATATACGGGATGGAAACGATCGATCTCTCAGGAAACGATCCGTCCCTCTATCGGTCTGTCTCTCCCGACGCTCGTGTACTGCTGCCGAGAAAGATCCCTAAACGCTCAACGCCATGGATGGACAGCCTCCCGACCTGCCTGTGGCCGCTGATGACTTGGTTGCGCTGCTCGGTCTGGCCGCGCCGGCGGCCCTCGACCTTGCCATTCCTAAATATGCAATTTTCTTAGTGAAGTGTCCCCACGTAAATATAGACCAAATGTGACATAAATATCAGTTCCATGAGGATAATAGCAATTTTTTTATTAGATAATTAAGACATGGAGTGGGCATGAAAGCCACGCAATAACGAGAAGTAACACCACAACAAGAATACTCCAAGACACAAGCAAGATGATGGGCAGATCGAGCCCAGATCTAGACACTAGTAGAAGTATCTTGCAAAAGGGCCAACATTCAGCGTTGGGTGGAAAGCGACTACCTACTCAATGTCCCCGGTGATAAAGTATGGGTCTTCCTCTTAGGCAACAAAGCAAGGGTGAATATAAAAGTACTCAACAAGTCCAACCTCGTCCACAGAGAGGGTAACACAGAATATCCACAAGATAAAACAAGGATAAGGCTAAGATTTGTTTGCAATGAAGCTAGTTTACAACACATGCAATGGTTCATTTTAAAAACGTTTTCGCAAAGCAATTCTTTGGTAACATTAAGTGGGGTTGATCCTACACAAAGGATTCAAGTTTTAGTGCTACCTGACACCCCGTCCATAATAGCTCATTGCGCAACTGCCAGACACTTCCAAACCAGCACATGCCATAAAACCATCAATCCCACAAAACACTAGTTATGTGCCCAAACCATAACTCACCCAATACCATGGACACGACTATTTGAATAGGTTTTAACTCTACAGAGGCGTACACTTTACCCACAAGTAGGGTATTGTTGGTATTTCTTAACTCTTACAAAATAATCTGCAAACATATAGAAATATCATTGTAGCACTTAATCCGTGAGTATTAAAGGGTATCGTATTTTCATATGAAACATAGGTATAATTGTCTTTTAACTAGAATATCTTGAAGGATAGAGGGTACAGATTAGTCTTGGGTAGGTTGTTTTAATCTAAGGATAAGATCAAAGATAAGTTAAACTATGCTAATATTCATATGCGAAAGCATCCGTCTGACCCAGGTACTGTTAGGGATTTCCTACTATTAGCTCTACATATGTACCGCAACAGGGGGGAATTCACAAGCCTACGAGGATGATGCGAATGAACAAGTTGTCACTACCTGCTACCTACCACCACAATACTAGGGAGTAACAGACAATCAAAGTTGATCTAAATCCTAGACACCACATCTATGTCATAGACTAATTACTCTAGCATTGCTTAGGGTTACTCGTCTTGATCAGGGGGCCTCCACTAGAGCATCCGCTTTTAGAACAATTTATGATTCCGCGAACAAATAATAACAAAGGATAACTTATCAAACAACTTGTTTTGAACAAAATGCACAAGATAGTGTGTGTTTCATTGATATAGCAAAAAAAAAATACAAGACTACAACCATGGGAGGCCATAAGCAGAAAAACAAAAGAAAATAAAAAACAAATTGTGCACATACGGTTGGATTGGGATGTCAACACAGGAAGCCAGACAGCCCAACTGTGGTTGTCGAATTGGTACCTCAACATGAGCCACACTGAAGGACTCTGCCTGGCCGGATTGGGACATAGACTGGGGCCTCATACTCGAGCTCACTATAGACAAACATGATTGATTAAGAAGGCAGCAACAACACCATGACACTCGACATACCAGTGCTCATACCCCTACAACAACATTCACCAAGGCACATACGCGGAAAGAGGGAACCCATTGTCACCGCCAGTGCCATCGTAATGACGTTGTCCCATGTCTAGCCAGTCACTGCTCTATAGGGCTGGCCGCTGTGGTCCACTACACGCCATGTAGCTATCCAACCACCAGCTCCGTTTGAGCCTCCAAACAAAGATGCCCTACAACGGACTAGCGCGTGCCAAGCAAGGTTACCCGCTACAAAACACTACAAGCAGTCAAACCGCTACAAGAGCAGCAGCCTCCAGATATCACCGGCCAACCACGTTCCCAAAGATTTCGTTGTATGTCGCGGCACCAAGCAGCCTAGTCGCTCAACAAGAAAGCAGGGTGCCCCACAGGGCATCGACTTGCCATCTGGTGATCATCTCCATTAATGTCAATCGGTGAAGCAAATTTACTGACCACCTCATATCATCTCGGCCTCCTGGCAAATTCATTGTCACAAGTGGCGCACAGCTCCTCTCTATCGTCGCCCAAATGCCAAGCAGAATTCTTGCACTCAGGACAGAATATCCCCTTCTAGCTGCCAGCCACTACCACGGGCATTCGCGCCTCAAGACGTCGACACGGCCTCTGCACGACCTCCATGAGCCACCAAAATACCATCACCGGAGCTCAACACCGACACGGCCACCTCCACCATGCGAGACCACTTGTCACCAAACAAATAGGTGAGGTACCTGCACACTGCCCACCGCCATCGGGGCTCCGAAGGCGACGCCTTCAAGAAGGATATGACACAATATGCACCAGCATCGCTCACCCAAGGATTAGGAAACCTTTTCACCTAGACCAGCATGACAACGTCCCCTATAGGAAATTGCAGCACCGCAATGTGTTGCCGTTGTCAGCCTGGCACATCGAGCAAGGCTTTGCCCCATCACCTCCCGCCGACAGCCGCCGCACACCTTCCCGCCTGCCGTGGCTGCAACATCACATCACTGCCATGCAGCCAACCCCATCACCAACCATGCATCAGGGGCCTAGTACTCCACCACCGTGCGCCCTGAGTCGTCATCGTGTGCGCCGCCGATGGAGCATCACCACCGTCGCGCACCTAGGCACACACCACGCCTCACTACTACCGAGGGAGACGCTCGGGAGCCACCAAATGGATGGGGGCCACATGGGGACACGGGGGGGGGGGGGGAAGGAACAAACAACTTATAGATAGATGAACTCGGATATTCATATCTGATGAGATTCAAGGTAGAACAGAAACTGATAAGTCCGGCCCTTCTCTACACTCTCCCTCACTCACTACCTACCCTAATGCTATTGTGAAAGCCCTTCTACATCCCTTCTCCCGCAAGTATATCCCAACTGGTCTAAGACCGAATGATCTATAGATGGGGATCTGTGTCTGCTTATATAGGGGATATAGGACAGTTTTGGAGGGTCTTAATATGGGATGTGTATGAAATCAACATTAGGATCCGCCTCACCAAAGATGGCCACCATTGGGCTTGATAGGGGACCGGTCAGCCCTAGGGACTGGTTGGCCCATGATTGGCCACATCTTTGGACGGTGCAGTCCTTATGGTTCTTTTATGATGATTTCATATGCAACAAGCCAAGTTGCATTGGTTTTCCTTGGGTTTGTGGGCCGCTGGCTACCATCAGCTTTTCTGTGATTCTCCAGAGGGTATGTCTTGGTCCCCTTGAGTGTGCTTCCCCTTCGTATGCAGATGTGTAAAATCTGCAATGCACCAAAACTAGTAGAAAAGATTAGAGATTAACTTCTATCACTAAGTTTGATGCTTGTTTCTTGCAGGAGCTGATGGTTAAATGTGGTACTTAAGGACCGTTAATGCGTTAACAGGTACCACATCACGACCACTATCGATAGGTACCATGCATGGCATGATCACCTTAGGGTCAGTGTAGACCCTATCGAAGCCATTACCCACCTTAGCTAAGACCTGCCTAGCCATCATGCAATCCAGCGAGGGTTCATTGACCTACCAGTAAGGTCCAACTAGGGCATAAGTCACCAAGATCTTATCCCATATCCAATGTCTTCTGTTTGCTCACAAGCTCTCCTTATGGCTAAAAGACATACAAATGGCATTTATGCTAGGTCATTGCCGCATAAAATGGTTGAATGGTTGTACGATGAAAAGTGAGTTAGGCAATATGACACATCACCTTGGTCCTTAATCCTGGCAAGATGGATATATCCCAACATTGAACTATCTCATTCACACTTCTCTTTACTTTTAATTCTCGAACAACCATTTCCCTTTTTTTAAACACTCACGCATTTTCTCTTTAAATCAATGCATTGTAATCATGATTGACTACACATTTCTAGTAGTGATTAAATAGAACATGTCATATTTAGAGATTAATTTCGGTTATCAAGGAATAATTGGAGCAATCAAGGGGTGGCTATCCAACCGTGTTTCACGAATAAAATCATATGCAATTTATAAAATAGGTCTATGGGTTCAAAAAACTGGGTTAAATATGCATGAAAGAATGAGGTTCGACTTGCCACTTCAAAGCTCGTGGTACAAGTCACCAAACTTCGCGGAGAGTTCCTCTAAATAAACACACAATGAGGGAAAAGAAATAAATTTTTTATCCTTGATCTCGACGAGAGAAAATAAAGAATTGAAGGGCGGAGGGCACCTAGGGGTGAACACTATGTACGAACAAAGGAAATGACGCTCGGCTTTGAGCGACCATCCACCTCACAATCGAGGCCACCGAACCGCATATATATGCATGATGCCAACAGGCAACTAACCACCGGTACCGCCACCTCGAGCCAAATCAATCGAGATAGATGTTAGATTGACAAAGGAGCCACCAAATCTGGCAAACCCTAGGCGACTAGACTATCAAACACTAGAAAGTAAGCAAATGTTGGGCCACGCTCAGACGGGCCATATAAAAGCTCACAATATTTTGGACCTAAAATTCATGTCATGCCTCAACTTTAGGCTGATCTCGGGCTTCCCACTATTTTTTTACAGTTTACGGGCACAAGGCCCCCATTTGTACTTAAAAGCACACAAAGAAAGTTTTACAGCATAAGAGTTAAATTCCCAGTAGAACAAACAAATAGGGGTAGGGGGAAAAGAAACTAAACTCGCTGAAGACGCTGATACAAACTATCAGAACCGTTATACAAATTACACAGATTTTTGGGGGTGGTGCAACTTTTTTTAGTTCAAATGAAATTAAAATATCATATATTTGGGGGTGGTTTCATGTGACTCGGCCTCATTTGCTATAAACCAGATGGGCCTGACCAGGCCGACGTATTTCATCTCGTTTTATCGTCCATCGTCGAACCATTGCGCTACACCACGAGTCTGCGACTGCGAAAGAGAATTTTTCTAATTTTATAATTTTATCTTACGATTTTTCAAAAATAAATACCTAGTGAAAAATATGAAGAAGTGTACCCTCATGCCGTTTGAAATGGCTATAGACGGATGAAATGGTGGAATGGTACTGTAGCACTACCTACCGTAAGTTGAACCGGTGGAAAGTGGGCTATCCGTATAACATATTTTATAAAAATCCTAACAAATTCATATGAACTGGGATATGGACGAACTTTATATGAAAATTATAGCTCTCAATAAGATGTGCAACTTTGTAGTTATTTTATCATTTGGACCCATTTTAATGCTCAAATAATCACTTAAGGTTCAGATCTAAAATTTGAGCTTTAGATCTAAACACTGGAGAACATACTTTCAAAAATCATAACTAATTTATATGAACTTGGATAGAGATGAACATTACATGGGAATTATAACATTTGGCGAGATCTATAACTTGGTAGTTCAATATTGTTTCGTTTGGAGCCATCTTTGTATTCAAATAATATATACTAGCTTCAGATATAAAATTGAATTTTAAATCTGAAACTCGAGTGGTTTATTTGAGCACCCTATTTGTTGTACCTTTTTTTTGAAGAATGTTTCATATATAGTCCTTCTTATCACGCGAAGAAAGGCAGGCCATCCGGCGCTTGGCGTCTCCCCGCGTGACGCGCGGCCTTCCGTGTTTACCTGGCAGCCATCGGTTGTTCTTGGGAGCGCAAAAAAAAAGCCAAGTGCGTCGTCGGTGTGCGAAGCGAGAGGGACATAAATCAGGAGTAAAAACTCAAATCGGAGAGGGGCAGGAGCTCCTCCTCACTGCTCCTCCATGCTGCGCTGTGCCGCACGTGGTGGCCGCGCACCAGGTCACAAGCTCGAGGGAGAAGAGAGGAACTGGAGGGACTGCGGCAAATGAAGAAGGAAAAAAAAAGAGAAATCGGCTGCAACGAGACCAAATCAAGGTCCAACACGGCCAAATCGACAACGCTAGAGGTCAAATCGAAGAAAACAAAAGCCAAATCGGGGTCCTAGCCAGAGCTTCGTGGTCCACCGTGGCGTAGGCGGCATGGCGCGCAACATATCGCGAGCTCGAGGAATAACAGAGCGAGAGAAGTATGCGAGGCGGATGAAGAGGGGAAAAAAAGGACAAATGGACTACAAAAGGACCAGGTCAAGGTCGAAGACGGCGAAATCGAGGATGACGGAGCTCCAATCGAAGAAAAAAACCCAAATCGAGGTCTTTATGAGACCTCACCAGAGATCCCGCTGCTCCACACGAGATCCGCCTGCTCATCCGGTCGCACTCGCCGGACCGTGGATGCAATGCGGATGAACACGCAGCACAGTTCCAACCACACGCCGGCCTGTGCTGCCTGCGCAATCCGCCGCTTGGGGGCAGCGGTCACCGCCACAGCGCCTGCGCCTGCGGCCGCGAGCAGCAGGCAGGAGCAAGCAGGCGCACTGTCTTCTCGATCCAAGTGTGGGGCTGCTCATCGGCAGGCCAGCGGGGCAGCCGCTCCTGCATGAGAGGGAGAGAGCGATAGGAGGAGGAGGAGCTCTGCGGCGTCTGTGGTTCGATGGTGGAACTTGCTCACGAAGAGGCGCTGTGCGGCTTGAGAGGAGGCCATGCGTGCGTGCGGATGAAGAAGTGCGGGGAAATATCTGGAGGTGGCGCAGTGGAGAAAAAAAATAGATAGAGAAAAAATAAAGGAAAAAGGAAAAAAGAAAAAGAAAAAGTAAAAAAGAAAAGGGAAAGAAAGAAGAAAGAATAGAGGAGACAAAAAAAAGAAAAGGAAAAATGAGGGGGAGAGATGTGATGATAGTTGGGATGGTTGATAAGAATATAGTATAGTTAATATAAAGAAAGATATAAATGAATGATAACTGCAGGAGAAATTGGTATACAAGAAAGAATCTCGATGACCTAGAAAGAATATTCCTTTTACAAGGATGAAATAGAGGAACCTCGCTGCCTATCGTCTCTCTACGCGTGTCCCTTGCAGTTTCACTTTTTACAAAGTCTCATTCACATGCCTTGCTCTTCTGGATGCTTTTGGTCTGTTTCCTTGCTACCATGCTGGGCCCAAGATTGAGTTATTTAGGTCATTTCCTTGCTACTAGATTTGGCCCACCGCCAGCATCATCAGTTTAGGCGCAAAGTTTTCGTGGTTCGAGATAGTTTGGGAATAAAATGAGCACCGAGGGAAAAAAAGCCCTCATGATTTGCCAATGTGGTGCACGTGCTCATGATGGATTAGGTAGGCATCATCCTGCGAATTAGTGTCCATCTATATATTTAGTTCTATAATTTCCTCAGGTGTAGGGCTCTAATTACAATCCAAAGATTCAATATGATAGTGATCAAACTTTAGCCCATGTAATTAAAGATCCGCTCTGAAAAAGGCAATATCGAGGAGAAAAGTTTAGTTTCATGTAAGTGACTTTATGTTTGCTTATTGTGCTATGATAGATAAAGAACGGTATATGAAAAGCGACTAAATGGAGCTAGAATGGTAATATAGCGTTTTTTTTTAAAAAAAGCTGCTGTTGTGACAAGGTTTTGCACTAAATAGCGAGCTATAACTTTATGCTCCAACATAATCTTTTGACGGATGCGTCATATAAAGCTCTCATCTTTATTTTCATCTTTACAAAATAATTCTATTCCTGCGATAAGAAGTAATTAACTTACAGAGTGTCATGATGTTGAGCCTCAAGGATGGTTCAGTTCAAACAAAACAGTACATACAGTCACACTAACGATGACAATCTAAATCTAATTTTATTCAAACATATATATTTTGGCTAAAATACACTGATAAATAATAGATAGATATGCCAAGATAGCCAAACGCAAGTGCTACTGGCGCGGCGAAGCGCGCGATTCCTCCTAGTAACCTTACCCCTAATATATGCACTACAAGGAGCAACATATCCTTGCACATGTTATTCCTGGTCGTAAACACGTAGGGAGATTGGAAGAACTTTAATGTATACATGCAACCACTAATTGATGAGCTCTCGAATTTATGGAATAACACTGCTGCAACTTATGATTGTTATAGAAAGTAAAACTTCACAATGAGGGAAAATATTCCATGGACCATTCATGATTTTCCTACATAGTATATGGCTTATTAGCATGCTGGAGCACGCATGGAAAGCTAAATTGCTCTATGTATATGGATCTGATATAAAGACATTTGATTTGACGCATGGGGGCAGACCATGTTCGTTTGGTTGCTACTAGGAGATTCCTTCCAGACAACTGTGCATTTGGCAAGAGTTTGAAGTGTTTCAGTAAGGCTAGTCTCAGTGGGGTTTAATGGGCAATAAACAGAGTGCCACATAGGCATTTTTGGTGATGTGACAGTGTATTAATGAAGAGAGAGGTGAAATGAGTTTCATGGGATGAAACCTTGTATACACAGTTGTCGGGTACTTATAATAGGAGTACCCTAACTTGGGCCTAGAAATACTCGGTAACAAGGCTCACAAACGAAGTGGGCCTGGCACCGTAGCCCAGCAAAGGCCCATCACGACAAACTTCACCACGGCGCTCGTCCCGCTTGAAGACCCTTGAGCGGGGATGTCCGTGACGATCGAGCCCAGCCAAACTTGAGGGGGACGTTCACCCTCGAGCGGGCGTTTCCGTCACGTTCGAGGCTCGGCAGCCAAGCTCGAGAGAGACGTTCACCCTCGAGCGGGCGTTTCCGTCGTGATCGAGGCTCAGCAAGCTCGAGCTTGCGGGCCAGGCTCGAGCTTGCCACGCCGGGAGCAGCGCCCGGTGCTCTGCGACCATCACCACCGATCATAATGACTCTCCTCTGCGGTCAAAAAGAAGGATTTACTGCATCACGCCACCGCCCACGCTGCGGAGAAGACATCGGTCAAATCCACCTGGCACGGTGGATTCTGATCTGACACTGCACAGGTCGGTCCTGGCAGTGATACTGTGCCAACCACTCCTTTGACTTTGCTTGCCTCAGATGCGCTACCATCCTCGAAGGCAACCCTCGAAGGAGACTACGGAGCCTCGATCCGGACGCCGTGCTCAAGTAGCCACCCTCGAAGTCCTGAGCTGTCACGAGAAGAACATCACGTCAACCACTGCCATGTCGTCAACCGGAGTTGGAAGGCGCGATTCCCGCTCGCATCGTGCGCGGCATGGGCAGCACAGTGCACTTAGCAGCGTCAGCACCATGAACACATGTACTCACGCCCTCCCCTTAGGTCTATAAAAGGGGAAGGGAAGCACATGCAAAAAGGAGGCAGAAGCGAAGCAAGAGGCCAGCAAAGACACACAACGGAACACACTTAGCCAACTACACCAAAAAGCTCAGGGACTTAGGAGTTCATCTCCTTCTCCCGCCTTGCTTGTAACCCCCTACTACGAGTAACGCGAAATCGGTGCTCCGCACCACTGCTGGACGTACGGCCCCATGGCCGGAACCAGGATAAAAACTCCCGTCTCTCCACCCACCATCGGGGCAACGAGTGGTTAGCATCGCAATCACTTGTTTGTGCCGGTGTGACCAAATCAGGCACCGACAGTTGGCGCGCCAGGTAGGGGCTCAGCGCTGCGCAACTCTCGTTTCATTCCCGATGGCGAGCTTCAACCAAGGACGGCCCCCGCTGGGGGAAAGCAACCTACTCCCAGTGGGACAGGAAATCTGGTTCGGGAGTTTGCGGTTCCAGGCATGTGGTAATGATTAACACATGCGCATCCTCGAAGAGGAACCAAGCAACCAGCCGGAGCCCCTTCAACCACCACCGACAACACCGCGACGACGGAGTCATCCCGGACCCCGCACACGACGAGCACGGGCTGCGAGGCGCGCTGCCGGCGCCAGCATCCCTCCTCCTGCAAGGGATCGGGAGATCCTGCGATCAGGGTCATGGGAAAGGGCTGCCCCCTTCCTCTCGGGACCCATTTCTGCACCACGTGCTACGACAGCACGTCCCTATGCCTACGGGCTACGCGGCCTCATGGCTATGTACGCCTCGTTCATCCGCACCGCCATGGTGCGTATGATGGCCAGCCAGGCCGTGATCCGGCCTCGGAGCGCAACCTCGCCTCCCTGACTCCCGACGATTCCCACACGGAGTCGGAAGATGGATATGCCTTTGGGCATGAGCACCCCGGTTGGGACTACTCTGGTCTCTGCGACCCAGAGGCCTTTTTGGCCTTCCAAACAGCGGCGGATTATTGTTTCGACTATTCCGATGATGAGTATGATCCAACCAGGGAGTGTTTCGTCATCGACGACGGGCAGGTCAGCGAAGGATCGACGTCAGATGACGATGGCGAAGATGACGACCAGGGAGGCAACAACGGCGCAGATCCGGTAGGCGCGTAGCCGCCGGACCCATCGGATCACTTGCCTTCCGAGGACGAGCGGCATCCACGCCGCCAGCCGCGAGTTGCTCGCCCCCACGACTTCGGAGGCTGCATTGTCTCACCACCAGCGCGCTCCGACCACGAGCTGCCCGAACAGGGCCACGAACGGAGTACGGACGCGCGGCGTGCAGGGCGGGTAGCTCAGGCCCACATCCTCGCCGAGGACAGAGATGACGACCTCGCTCCCAGGACGAGCCAAAAGCTCATCGCGGCGGCCGCGCTGGTCCGAGCCATGCCGGAGTCAGCTACCCCCGAGGGGCGGAAGCTGCATCTCGAGGCCCAAAAGTTGGTTGAGAAGGCCGCACGACAGCAGGCCGAGAGCTCAGCCTCCCGCCTTCGGCGCTCATCGGCCTCGAAGGGCGAACGAGGAGGGGAGTCATTGGTAGGCTCACCCCGGCCAAACGGCAGGGCACGAGCATAGTCCTGGGGCGACTCCCACCGGGACATTGCGCACTGCCACACCGAAGAACCACGCGCACCCGAAGTGGAGCCACTTCCCGCACGGACGCCCGCGAGATCGCGCCTCCGGGACACCCGAGGCACAATGAACGATGGCGACGCCCGCAATACGCTGAACCAGATGAGGCAGCGAGAGGGAGCCTGGACCCGCCAACGCGGGCGCACCGACATTGGATGGAACCGGGATGCAGCCTCGGAACCAGCGGGAACGCGCGTGTTTAGTCATAACATCCGCACCGCTCCGATTCCCGCTCGTTTCCGACAGCCTACCACCATCACCAAATACTCTAGGGAAACGGACCCCAGGGTATGGTTGAATGACTACCGCCTAGCGTGCCAGCTCGGCGGCACTACAGATGATGACATGATCATTCGCAATCTGCCGCTCCACCTGGCAGATTCCGCGCGGACATGGCTCGAGCATCTGCCCCCCAATCGGATCCACGACTGGAACGACCTGGTGGAGACCTTTGTGGGGAACTTCTAGGGCACCTATGTGCGCCCCGGGAACACGTGGGATCTTCAAGGGTGCAACCAAAAGCCCGGCAAATCCTTGAGAGACTTCATCCGGCGCTTCTCCAAACGCTACACCGAGCTTCCCAACATTACCGACCATCAGATCATCCACTCCTTCCTCGAGAGCACCACATGCTATAGCTTGGTATGCAAGTTAGGGAGGAGCCCGCCCCCCGACGCAAACCGGCTATTTGAAGTGGCCTCGAAGTACGCCTCAGGGGAGGAGGCGGCCAATGCCATTTTTAATGGTAAGAAGGGAAAGCGTCCCGAGGAAATGCCCGCAGGGGACGACAACACAAAGGGCCCCTCGAAGAAGCGGAAACACGGCAAGAAGGGAAAAAAGCTCCGGGCACCTCGCGAAATGGGCGACGTCGAAGACGAGGCTCTCGCAGTCGACCCTAACCACAAGGGGCCTCGAGGTCCCCTGCGTGGTGGGGGCATCTTCGACAACCTCCTCAAGAAGCCATGCCCGTACCACAAGACCGCAGTCGCTCACACTCTCGAGCAGTGTGAGATGCTGCGGAAGTTTTACAACTGCATCCCTCGAAAGGACGGCGGTCAGCCCAAGGATGGCGGCGGCAAGGACGACGACGGATACCCCGAGGTTGAACACGTGTTCTTCATTATGGGAGGCCCCGCAGCCAACCTAAAATCTCGACAGAGGAGGAGGGAACGTAGGGAGGTCCTACTGGCCCGACCAGCAACCCCTTCGTACCTCGACTGGTCATCAGATACCATCTCGTTCGGTCGTGAGGATCATCCCGACCACATCCCAAAACCCGGACAGTATCCCCTCGTCGTTGACCCCGTCATCGGCAGCACGCGCTTCTCCAAGGTGCTCATGGACGGGGGCAGCAGCCTCAACATCCTGTATGCTCCAACTTTGGAGCTCATGGGAATCAACACTAGTGAGCTGCGCCCCAACAAGTCCTCCTTCCATGGAGTTGCGCTTGGAAAACGCGTCCAAACTCTCGGGTAGATCGACCTGCCGGTCTGCTTCGGAACCCCGGCGAACTTCCGCAAGGAAGTGCTCACCTTCGAGGTAGTGGGCTTCAAAGGAGCCTACCACGCCATCTTGGGAAGGCCATGCTACGCCAAGTTCATGGCCATCCCCAACTACACCTACCTCAAGCTGAAGATGCCAGAGCCTCACGGAGTCATCACGGTCGGCCCAACGGTCGAACACGCCTATGAGTGCGACGCCGAGAGCATTGAGCTCGCGGAGGCCCTTGCCCTCGACGAGTCCCTCATAGCGGATCTAAAGGCGATCGTCAACACGCCCCCTGACGCCAACAAACGGCAACCTGGGAGCTTCGCGCCCGCGAGGACACCAAAACTGTCTGCCTCAACCCCGACAGCCACGACGGCAAGGTGTTGAGGATCAGTTCGTCCCTCAGTAACAAATAGGAAGTGGTGCTCGTCGACTGTCTCCGCGCCTACGCTGACATCTTTGCGTGGAGCCCCTCTGACATGCCAGACATTCCGAGGGAGGTCGCCGAGCACTCTCTTGATATCCGCCCCCACTCCAAGCCAGTTAAACAGCGCCTCCGTCGCTTCGACGAAGTGAAACGGCGGGCGATCGGCGAAGAGGTACGCAAGCTTCTGGAGGCCGGGTTCATCAAGGAGGTTTTTTATCCCGAGTGGTTAGCTAATCCTGTACTAGTAAAGAAAAAAAATAGGAAGTGGAGAATGTGTGTAGATTACACCAGTTTGAATAAAGCATGCCCAAAAGTCCCATTCCCTTTAACGCGTATAGACCAGATTGGAGACTCCACGGCGGGATGTGAACTTCTGTGTTTCCTTGATGCGTACTCCGGTTACCATCAGATTAAGATGAAGGAGTCCGACCAGCTCGCGACTTCCTTTATCACTCCTTTTGGCATGTACTCTTACGTTACGATGCCCTTCGGCCTTCGAAACACCGGGGCCACGTATCAACGCTGTATGCCCCATGTCTTCGGGGATCATATAGGTCGTATCATAGAGGCATATGTCGACAATATCGTCGTAAAAACCAGGAAGGCGGACGACCTGGTGCGTGACCTCGAGGTCGTGTTTAGCTCCCTTAGGGCGCACGGAGTAAACTCAACCCCGAGAAGTGCGTCTTCGGTGTGCCTCGAGGTATGCTCTTGGGTTTCATTGTCTCCGAACGAGGCATCGAGCCCAATCCCGAAAAGGTCACGGCCATCCAGCAGATAGAACCGATCCGGGACCTAAAGGGCGTACAGAGGGTAATGGGATGCCTGGCATCCCTAAGCCGCTTCATCTCTCATCTCGGGGAGAAGGGGCTACCTCTGTATTGACTTTTGAGGAAATCAGAGCACTTCACCTGGACCACGGAGGCCTAGGAAGCTCTCGATCGACTCAAAACGGCGTTAACGAACACGCCGATCCTTACCTCACCGAAAGAAGGTGAACCTCTCCTCCTCTACGTCGCAGCGACCACTCAAGTCGTCAGCGCGGTTATAGTGGCGGAAAGAACCGAGGAAGGACACACCTTGCTGGTCAAGCGACCGGTATACTACATCAGCGAAGTTCTGACCGAGACCAAGACCAGGTATCCCCACGTCCAGAAGCTGATCTACGCCATTGTGCTGGCTCGGAGTAAACTGCGGCACTACTTCGAGGCTCACCCAGTGAGCGTCGTGTCGTCCTTCCCACTGGGTGAAATCATCCAGAACTGCGAGGTCTCCGGGCGAATCTCGAAATGGTCGACGGAGCTGATGGGGGAGACCCTCACTTATGCGCCAAGGAAAGCCATCAAATTCCAGATCTTGGCGGACTTTGTAGCCGAATGGACCAACACTCAGCTCCCCCCTCGAAGTCCAGCCTCGACTGCTGGGAAATGTACTTCGACGGGTCAGTGATGAAGACCGGCGCAGGCGCCGGCCTGCTCTTCATTTCACCCCACGGGGAGCACCTCCGGTACGTCGTGCGACTCAACTTCCCCGCGTCCAACAATATGGTGGAGTATGAAGCGCTCCTTGCCGGCTTGAAAATCGTGCTCAAGCTCGGCATTAAGCACCTCGACATACGCGGCGACTCGCAACTGGTCGTCGACCAGGTGATGAAGGAGTCAAGCCACCACGACGAAAAGATGGCGGCCTACTGCCAGGCGGTACGCAACCTTGAAGACAAGTTTGACGGCCTTGAGCTTCATCACATCGCACGAAGATATAACGCGGAGGCCGATGAATTGGCAAAAATCGCGTCAGGACGAGCCACCGTTCCCCCGAACGTATTCGCCAAGGACATCGACGAGCCCTCGATTATCATCACTCCCTCGGCCAGAGCCTCGACCGCAGTCGACCCTCAAGGGGTCGCCCACGGTCCCACGAGCACGGAACTCTTGACGGATGAGAACGAGCCCATAGGGTACGAGGCTTTCTCGGAAGAAGAGGACAAAGCAGAGGCAATGGAAATCGACGGAGTCCCAGCACCTCGAGATTGGCGGAGTCCATACCTTAACTGGCTCGATCAAGGCCTTCTGCCAAACGATCGAACGGAGGCGAGGCGCGTCGCAAGGAAGGCTAAGCGGTTCCTCATCATCGAAGGGAAACTATACAGACGGGGAACCTCGGGGGTCTTGCAGTGCTGCATCCCGATACCCGAGGGAAAGGAGCTCATCCTCGACATCCATGCGGGCGTGTGCGGACATCACGCTGCCCCACGCATGCTCGTAGGCAACGCCTTTTGACAAGGCTTCTACTGGCCCACCGCCGTGGCTGACGCCATGGAGGTGGTGCGAACCTGCGAAGGGTGCCAGTTCTACGCACGCAAGACGCACCTTCCTGCTCAGGCGCTTCAAACCATCCCCATTACATGGCTGTTCGCTGTATGGGGCCTCGACCTTGTCGGGCCAATGGCAAAAGCGCCCGGGGGCTTCACGCACCTATTGGTGGCGGTCGACAAATTCTCCAAATGGATCGAAGCTCGACCCATCAATACAGTCAAGTCTGAGTAGGCGGCGCTCTTCTTCACCGACATAATCCATCGGTTTGGGGTTCCGAACTCCATCATCACCGACAAAGGCACCCAGTTTACAGGAAAGAAGTTCTTAGAATTCTGCGACAACTTCCACATCCGAGTGAATTGGTCGGCGGTGGCCCACCCACAAACAAATGGTCAAGTAGAACGTGCCGATGGCATGATTCTGCAAGGCCTGAAGCCTAGAATTTACAACAAGCTAAAGAAGTTTGGGCACAGGTAGGTGCAAGAACTACCATCGGTGATCTGGAGCCTAAAAACGACCCCGAGCAGAGCAGCAGGGTTCTCCCCGTACTTCCTTGTCTATGGGGCAGAGGCCATCCTCCCCACAGATCTGGAGTATGGGTCCCCTAGGCTCCGAGCGTACCAAGAACAGCGAAATTGCCGGGCTAGAGAGGACTCGCTGGACCAGGTCGACGAAGCTCGAGACGTGGCCCTCTCCACTCGGCAAGGTACCAGCAAAGCCTGCGTCGACAACAGGCTCGAAAAGTCCGGCACCGAGACCTCTGCAAAGGAGACCTCGTCTTGAGGCTTCGGCAGGACAATCGAGGACGGCACAAGCTTACACCCCCATGGGAGGGGCCGTACATCGTCGCCGGGACATACAAGCTAGCTGACAAGGAGGGGCAGATCCTCACGAACGCCTGGAACATCCAACAGCTACGTCGCTTCTATCCCTAGAGTGGCCCGTGGCCCTCGAAACTTTTGTACATACTCTAGACTTGTACAAATCTCTTGATTAAAGTGTCGGCTTTTAACCCCCACAGTTTGGGAATGAATAAAACAAACTTTTGTTCCATCACATTTCGAGGAAGGAATGGCTCTACCCTTGGTAGAGCCACCCCTTCCTCGGGGGCTAAATGGGGAAGGACCCCCGAAAAAATCGTCACTTTTTTCCAAACTCCTTTGCAAACCCTCGAAGGGAACGCACTAGGCGTGAAACGGACAAGGGCAGGGTCGTCTGAGCCGAGTGTCCGCCTACGCCTCGAGGCTACGGCAACACCTCACTTCCCTCCGCCTTAGTCATTCACGTACGATCGATCCTAGTGGCGACTTCCTTTCGAGGCAAATGCATCGGACACAATGCGCGTCGCGAAGATATCGCATGAAAATAAAACCTCGTTTAAACGAAACAAACGATGTTCGATGTAAACAAGTAGGATGTAAGCGAATTAATCTTACATCATGAAGTTCGAATTCCTATACTACTTTTTTACACTCGGGCTCGATGGCCTGAGACTTTCAGGGATTACCCCCGCCACCAAGGTCGTCCCAGCCGCCATCATCCTCGCCAGGGAAGAGGACGCCCTCGAAGTGGCTCGCCAGTACACGCGCCGTCTCATCGGCAGCAGCGTCAGCTTCCTCGATCGCCGCCACTGCCTCCTCGTCGTTGAGGTTGTCGGCAACTACGTACCCGGCGGCGAGCTTCGAGAGGTCCGCTTGGTAGTGGGTCGTGACCACTCCGAGCGCCTTCCGAATCCTAAGCAGAAGGGCCTCCTTCACACGTGAGGTAAAGTGCCCCCCAAGCGCTCGAAGGCGGCTGGCGAGGGAACTGCCGGACTGCACGTTGGCACCAGCAATTTCGTTGCAGGCCGTCGAGGCAGCCTGCACCAGCTCATCGATTTCACGCTGGGTCACCGAGTGTGCCACCAGCAGCGCCTCCTTCGACTCTGTCTCGGCCTGGAGCGCCTGCCTCAGCGCTACACCAACAAGGCTGTCAGAAACGAAAAAAGAACAAAGCAAAAAAGATCGAGACCCGAGCAAAATCGTCTTACCCTCGACTTGACCCTAGGCAGCCTCGAGGGCTTTTTTCCCCTCTCGAGCATGCCACTCTGCCTGCTCTAGCTCGAGCTGGTCTCGAGCCTCCACCAAGAGACGCCGCTCCTCTCCAAGCGCCGACTCCGCCGTCCCACGCGCGGCTCGCTCATTATCCAGCCAAGTGTTGGTGTTCGCGAGCTGATCACGCATGGTGCGGACTGTGTCGTCCAGGCGGGAGATAACTTCGCCCTTCTCTCGACACTCGGTGGTGGCCCGGTCTCGAGCATCTTGAAGATCGGCCAGTTGGCGGTCTCGAACTTCCACCGCCCCCGATAAACGGCGGAGCTCCAACAGCATCGCCGCAATTTGGTCGTTCTTTGCGAACGCCTCCTTGCGGAGTTCCTGTGTAAGGTGAGCTAAGCATCTTTTGAAAAACAATTACGACAAAACACCGGCTGCAGCGAAACACACCTGGTGGATCTTGCCGGCCTCATCATGGAGACGGAGAACGTCTCGCAGCGCCCGGACAACATCCTGACCGTGCGCCAACTGGACGTCCCATAGTCGCTCTTCCGCTACGGCTTCACGAACGAATTGTTCGGGAAGCTCGCTGCGGGATTGCCACATCACGGGGGATCCACGTTCGTTGACACGGGCAGGTATCCCGCTGGGCTCGGCCGACGCTGGCCCTGTTGGAAGCGTGACGAGGGTTGACGGGGAGGCCCTGCCACTCTCGTGCTCCCGCGGCACAAGGGCTCGCACCTCTAGAGCCTCGGCCAGCTCCGATAGATGGGGAAACCTGCCACCAGGGGCTTGTTCCACTCCCCCCTCACGCAGGGGGGCCACCGCGACGTCCGCCTCCACGAGCGCCACAGATAGCTCCTCGACGAGAGGAGCCCTCCGAGGCGCGGGGGTGGCGTCCTCGGTCCGAGCAACCTCGGCGCGGGGCTCAACGGCGCCCTCGAGGAGTTGAGGCGGCCTTGGCTCCTCGAGGACCCAGGGCACCTCCTCGCATGGCTGCCGCTCGTCCTGCAGCCCCGCCTGAGCATCAAAAAAAGGGACGAAGTCCTGGACCGCCTCGTTCGTCGGGCCCAGGAGCTGCGAGGACGGGTGGGGCGACGAGGTTGGCCCAACTTTAAGGGCCTTGGTCGGCGCAAGGGAAGGTATGGCCCGTGCACCAGACCGGCTGCGCCAGGAAAAAATCCAGTCAGAAACAAAAATGAAGTCTCGACGAACAAGTAAGCGACGAAGATAACTTACCGAACGATGGGCAACTTCCGCTTCAGCCTCGGGGCTGAGACAGGAGCCACCCTCGAAACCTCCTCGCCTCCTGTGGAGGCGCCGGCCTCCCCTTGGGAAGCCTCTACGCCCGGCCCACGGGCTGGGGCCTTCTCGATAGCGCCCGGCCGCTCGGGTGCCTCGCCTCCCTCTTGGGGTCTCTTGAGGGCAGCCTCCGCTACCCCCGACGGACTCCCAAGGGCAGGCACCGTGGACGACGGCAGACCCTCAAGGTCGATAGGCTCTCCGCTGCCGCCCCCAGATGCTGCAGCCAGGGCGGCCCCACCAGGGGAAGCTCGAGAGGAGATGGGAAGCTCGAGAGGAGACGGGCTCCTCGCCCCACCGTCCTCCCGGACCCCTCACCAACAGGATCCGGGGAAGTCTCCGGCGTCGGGAGCGGTGAGAGTCCCTGCCTCTCCCGCTCGCGGTTCTCCTCCATGTGCTTCCTCTTCCGCTCCTTCCGCTTCCTCCGCGCCTCCTTCCAATCCTTCTCCTGCTTCGTCCGCTCAGCGAGGGCGCGGTTGGCGGCCCTATCCTCAGGGACAGGGGGCTTGGAAGTGTGGCCGCGGGACAGCCCCTGCGAAACACCAGTCACAAGGTAAAAAACACGCGAAAACGAGACATAAGGCAAATACGAGGGTCGAAAGACGCTTACGAAGCTCATGTAGCCATCCTCGGGCCGCATGGGCACCGCCCACGGGTTGTCCGCCAGCCGGTCGACGGCACGCCACGCCCGCTGAACGGTGACGCCGTCGGACAACGGCTCCGCCGCCATCGCTGTGCCAGAGACGTCGGCACCCGGAACCATCCCAAACAGCGGGAGCCTCCTCTGCATGAGGGGAAGCACCCGCCGCCTATGGAAGTTCGCGATGACTCCACTGGCGGTGAGGCCGTGCCTCGACAGGCGCTGAAGCGCCTCGACCAGAGGAGCGAGCTTGTCCTTCTGCTCCGGCGGTGACACCCCGTAGCTCCAGCAATCCAGCTTCTCTGTCAGCACCTTGCCGGTGTAGGACGGCAGACGCCCTCGTCGTTGCGAAGATAGAACCACCCCTTGTCCCGATCTTGGTTATTGGAAACCATGGAACAAGGGATGTAGAGGTCCCTACGGCTCCTCCGGACTTGGAGCACGAGGCCACCAGCGCGAGCGGGGCGACGAACCCCCTTGGAAACGCCCTCTAAGAAGAGCTCGCCGAAGAAGAGGTGGCGCCACAGGTCCCAGTGGGCCTCGATGCCCAAGAAGCCCTCGCAGACGGCGACGAATACCGCCGCCTAGGAGATCACGTTGGGCGAGAAGTTGATAGCCCGCTGGCGGGGCGGGCTCCGTGGTAGCCCCCGGCGAAATCCCAACCGGCGGTTCGCCGTCGACGTTTGGCGGCAACACTCCGACTTCCACGAGCCCCTCCAGACAGGTCTTGGTGGCGGTCGATGGCTTCCATGGCGCGGGATCGACGAGTTGGACCATGGCGACAGGTGGAAGCTTAGGCGAGAGAGGAAGACGACGCAAGAGCGAGAAGACAAAGGCTAGAAGGCAAAGGCTAGAAGGCAAAGGGTAGAAGGCAATGGAGGCGTACCCTTGGCAGGAGCCCGCCGCGCTATTTATACTCCTCCGCGGAGCAAGGCGCGGCAGGACACCAGCCGTGACACGCCAGCCCCCTAGGCTGACAGTTAGGCCCGCCCCGGGAGACGTAACGGCACCGGCCGCGTCAACCGCGCTAACCGCGTTAGCTGCGCCGCAATACTCACGGAGTCCGGCGCAGTAAACGTGCGGTCGTGTCGAATCGCGCCCGCACGCCTCGCCTGAAAAGGCACGCCCACTTCTCCCACGAAACCACGATATCTTCCTCGGTGGTCATCATGACCCACGCAAAATGAGGAAGGGTGCATTCAAGACGCCAACCCTCGAAGGGAAGCCTCGAAGCTCGAACGCTCGAGAAAGACCCGTCGAGGGACAAAGGCCTTGAAAGCCTCGACAGGTACCAGCCCCCGCAGGATTGAACCTCACCCCTGCGGAGGCTCGGGGGCTACTGTCTGGTACCTATAATAGGGGTACCCCAACTTGGGCCCAGAAATACTCGATAACAAGGCTCACAAACGAAGTGGGCCTGGCACCGTAGCCCAGCAAAGGCCCATCACGACAAACTTCACCACGGCGCTCGTCCCGCTTGAAGACCCTTGAGCGGGGATGTCCGTGACGATCGAGTCCAGCCAAACTCGAGGGGGATGTTCACCCTCGAGCGGGCGTTTCCATCACGTTTGAGGCTCGGCAGCCAAGCTCGAGAGAGACATTCACCCTCGAGCGGGCGTTTCCGTCGCGATCGAGGCTCAGCAAGCTTGAGCTTGCGGGCCAGGCTCGAGCTTGCCATGCCGGGAGCAGCACCCGGTGCTCTGCGACCATCACCACTGATCATAATGACCCTCCTCTGCGGTCAAAAAGAAGGATTCACTACACCACGCCACCGCCCACGCTGCGGAGAAGACATTGGTCAAATCCACCTGGCACGGTGGATTCTGATCTGACACTGCACAGGTCGGTCCTGGCAGTGATACTGTGCCAACCACTCCTTTGACTTTGCTCGCCTCGGATGCGCTACCATCCTCAAAGGCTACCCTCGAAGGAGACTACGGAGCCTCGATCCGGACGCCGTGCTCAAGTAGCCACCCTCGAAGTCCTGAGCTGTCACGAGAAGAAAACATCACGTCAACCACTGCCATGTCGTCAACCGGAGTTGGAAGGCGCGATTCCCGCTCACATCGTGCGCGGCATGGGAAGCACAGTGCACTTAGCAGCGTCAGCACCACGAACACATGTACTCACGCCCTCCCCCTTAGGTCAATAAAAGGGGAAGGGAAGCCCATGCAAAAAGGAGGCAGAAGCGAAGCAAGAGGCCAGCAAAGACATACAACGGAACACACACGAAAACACTTAGCCAACTACACCAAAAAGCTCAGGGACTTAGGAGTTCATCTCCTTCTCCCGCCTTGCTTGTAACCCCCTACTGCAACGCGAAACCGATGCTCCGCACCACTGCTGGACGTACGGCCCCGTGGCCGGAACCAGGATAAAAACTCCCGTCTCTCCACCCGCCATCGTGGCAACGAGTGGTTAGCATCGCGATCACTTGTTTGTGCCGGTGTGACCAAATCAGGCACTGACAACAGTTATCTGGACAGCTTGTGTCTTGCATGTAACCTAGGGAGCAACAATAGATGAAACTATGCATTGAGAGAGGGGTGTTTCATTATAGTTTCAAATATTTTTAGATGATGTGACACACTAGGTAATCGTACCCATGAAATTTGCATTGAGAATGACCTAAGTAATCAAAGTAGCCGATCCTCCACCTAAGCACATGGGACAGCTCAGTAACCTAAATGTTGAGGCGAAGGTGTGAATAAATATGAAGCGTAGACTTTCAATAAAGAGAGTATATAAGGGCAAGGTGAAAGTATAGTAAAAAATCACCACAATTAGTCAGAACTGTCTGCCAAAGCCTGAAGTTTACATATAATACCTTCTTGCTGTCAAACGAAGGAATGAAGAGGGAGGGAAAACACATCCTCATCATAATTAAAAGCATAAAGTAGCAAACCAAACCACACAAAACCAAGACTAGGGCTTTGATGTCCACTTGCTCCCCACATGGCTCTTGTGAAATTATTTCAGTGACGGAAAACTGTCCTCCAGGCAATCCATGACAGTGAAAACGTATAGCGTCACGGCTAATGCTAAAAGTGACAAGGGGCTAATGGCAAAAATAATTGATGGTTGATCACCGTAGGTGACAAAAAATCTTCTGAGTAGATCCGCCAAAAAGACCCACAGCAGGGCCAATAAACCCTGTAAACCAGACAACTTAAACACGTTCAATAAAACATTCAGTAATGCTTTTTGCCTTATGCATATATATTGCTATATTGTCATCAGCGTCCTAAAAAATGTTTCTTGGCGGTGTTTTCGTTTGTTTAAGCTTTAATTTAAACAGCATGCGTGCACACAGCTAGGTAGCATCACAAGTAATGCTGCATGCAATCCTGTGGAACCATCTAATTTCGATTACGTTCGCAGCGGTGAGGACTCGACGTACCCGGATAAAACACCTGGACACGTGGGCCCTGACCTGTCCGGTCTCCGTCTAGGCGTCCGACGGCGACGCAACGGGCAGTCGTCCCTCCTGGAAGTCCAGCAACGGGGCGTCCAACGGCGACGTAACGGGCAGCAGTCCCTGCTCGAGGTCCTCTCTGCTGGGTGCGTGGCCAACGGCGACGCAGCCGCAGCAGCACGATGGGCACGGCATGGATGACGGGAAGAACGCGACGACGACGGACTGCGACAAGATCTAATTGCACAAGTGTCGTACCCTGGTCGTTCTTTTTTTTTTTGGAGGATTATATTACGTAATAAGTCTGTCTATTTAGCCCGCCTGGGGCCCATGGAAGGTTTCCGTTTCCTATACTACCTTGATTTGATTTTGATTATTCAATATTCTAGATAATTAGATATATGGATGTGATGAAGACTACTGGAAAGTAAGAAGTTTATTAGCAGCACATGTTCTGAATATTTCACGTCGGTTTGCCCTATAGAATGTACTCCATTGCTAGGGAGTAGTAATAAATCAGCGCATGCTTTTTAGGATTACAAGTGTTCAAAACTTACGATCTGGACCGTCACGTAGTACTCGTGGCCCAGCGACATCCCTAGTCTGATTTAATGGAAGCATAGTTTCCACTCAAAAATCTAGAACCATATATGATATTATAACTGTTGACGCACTTTTGGTCAACACACGAAAACGCTAGATCGCGGGGTCGTCGAATTCTCCTCGCCAGAACTCCTGAGAGCAGCCGGTCAGACCGCCTGTAGGGGCCGGTCAGACCGCCTGTAACAGAGGCGCCACGAAAGCTTACGATCACAACCTCGGGAGGGACCCGTCGGAGGCTGCAAACCTAGGGTCGTTCTAAGGTCGGCAAGGCCACTTAGAACGTCCTAAAACGTCGCGGAGACGAAGAAGGAAAGCAAAAAGGTTGGAAAAGCTAGGGTTTGGAGATAAAAAGTAAGACAATGATTTGTACGATTGGGTAGAGATCCCCAATCGGCCACGGCCCTTTATATTTATAGGGTGGGGAGGTCTTGCCCCACAAGAAAGTCCTTGGATAGATCTAAAAACGTGCAAAAAAACTGATTCTACTCGGACTCGGGGACAGGCGGTCAGACCGCCTGACACATTGCCAGATCGGCTACAGGGCCCAGCCGGTCTAACCACGTGTACAGGCGGTCTAGACCGGCTGTCCCAGCCTGATCGGCTTTAAGCCATTTTTGGTCGTCAACAATAACATACTCTTTTCTTTCCAAATTCTTAGTCATTTCAACTTTTATGGAGAGCCAAACCATTACATTCTTGACCAAAATAATAGAGGTGTCATATAAATGTTTATGGCACCAAATATCTCTTCTCTTCTCCACTACTTAGTATAGTGCTTGTGCTAATGCTAAGGCAACATTTATCCGAATATGTTATGTAACTACATATGCCACCATGTCAATTAGTTTTTTGAAGAATGCTACAGAGTTTTGTAACTACGTATGCCACCCTGAACAGTTAGGTTTGTGCCTACAGAGTTTTTGAGAAGAAGGGGTGTGTGAAAGAGCCTGAGTATTACATTATGTTACAAAAACATGGTCAATCGCGAATATAAGCTCAGGCCGTGCCTGCTGCGGAAGCCGGTGCAACCAGAGTTGAAGGTCCTCGATAGCTGCACGGACGACGATCCAAAGGGATGAATTATACTTGGAACGCATATGCATTGCGACACTCTCATATGTTCCAACGGACAGCAGTTATGATCGCTGAACCAATCCTTGGGTGGCACGCTGGAAGCTGTGGCATGTTCCAGAGTTCCTGAAAGGAGGTGTGGTAACCATGGACCAGCCGATGAGGCACCAGGCGCGCCGCGCTCTTGGGCACTGAAGCAGGATGTGGAGCTGATCCTCACGTTGGCCACACTAAACACAGAGATCTTCATCCAGGACACCATGTCAATTACTGCTAGTGTAGACTGTAGAGTGTTGAGATCCAAGCCCGCGATGCAAACTTTTGACCAAACATATAGCCTGATGCTTTGAAACGACAAATGTTGTCAAAATTGGTATAACTCATAAAGCTGCTAATGATCTAAGAACAATAAGTAAAGTAACATGCTAACTTAGGATGTCAGATGTCAGCTTTTTCACCACAAAATCTCTGCATCCCCCTTCCTACTTCCAAAGTTCTCACCCTTTGTTCCCTAAAAACAAATGTAGCGCATAAAACATTGAATATTGGTTGGAATCAGAAAAAATGAAATAAAAACATGGACAATGGCTATTTCAGATCAATAAACCAAGATATCAGAATAGATCATCATATTTATTTAGACAATATTTGCATCTAGTCCCCTAATTCGGTTTTGGCGATTTAATGACAACATGATCATTGCGTATAACGTGTGTCTTGCAGCGGCAACTCTTAAGTTAGTGCAATCATAGACTTTCAAGGTTTTCTTGGCCCCTATGATTTGAGAATGACTGTATTGGTGCAAAGGATATGCTCGAAGATTAAGGATAAGTTAGTTCTAAGTGCCGTTTGGATGATGAGATGCACTTAGAGTAGTTTAGTTCTTTGTTTTCCTTTGGCCGTACTATAAAGTGGGTCAATGGTTGGTAGCTTGACCTAGGCAAGACTAGAATTTAGGTGTGGTGCACACTTGTGAAATCTAGTACCAGGTAGCTCAGTTGAAGCCCTTGAGAAGTTAGGATACTAAAAAAAATTTGAATTGGACGAGTTTCGATTTCGAAAGAGAAGAAAACAGCACAAAACGCAAAGGCGTCGACTGTTTCGACGTGTTGGTGAGGCACCGTCGAATCAGTCGAAGGCCCCTGATTTTGCACCCAGAAGCTGGCACAGCTCTCTGAGTAACGTCGAATGATTCGATGGTCTGACCATCGAATGATTAGATGGTGCTCGAAAAAATGAAGACCCTAGTGTGGATGGCTCTGAGTAGCGTCGACTGGTTCGACAGCATGTGCGTCGAATCAGTCGAAGGTCTCTGATCTTTGAGAAGATTTTTTTGTTGCATGCCTCTGTGTAGCGTCAACTATTTCGACTGTGAAATTAGCCGTTGCACTGTTCAAGATTTTGATTTGAATGGAAAGATAGCGTCGACTCATTTGACGGTGTGACCATCGAAATTAGTTGACGGCTCTACGAAATGCATAAGGGTTGGATTTTGTAAGGGGACTATTCATACCCCTTCACTCACTCCTTAAAGACTCTATTACCAGACATTGTGCTTCTAGCTGAGATAGGAGAGACTTTGAAGGCAAGAGAGACACTTGGTTTGAATGAAATTTTGGTCTTGAAGATTAAGGATTCTCTTTAGTGCTTGAGAGTATAGAGCGTGCATCCATCTAGCTCTTGGTTGTTAATTGCTTGCTTGATCATGCATATTCTACACCACATTTACTAATTATTAGGGCATCCCGTGTAGGTTCGTGATTCAGGCAGTGCAAAAAAAAACGGAATAAATTGACGAGTTTGGAAATGGAAAAACTTGCTACCTCAAAAATACCTGAAATTGTGACAGCGATTTCTTCCTCCACAAGCTCATTCGTCTTGATCAGTTGTGTAAAAATCCACGTCGAAATTGGGAGCCTATCGATCGGCATAATGTAGGTTCGTAGGGGTCCAAATCGAGTGGTGTGTTTAATTTTTTATCCGTGGTTCAGTGTTTGCTGTTAATGATTGGGCACCAGATTTTCAACGGTGCCATGTACTCCGTAGCTATCATAGGAGAGACTCTACCATGTTGTTGAATCCCATGGACTCCAAACTCAAAGTATGGAAAATAGATTGTTCAGTGCGTGTTGGACTCGTCGTTCCCTTCTAGAAGTCTAATGACCTTTGCACAATTTTTTCCAAAAAACATTTTGGAAAAAAAAAACAAGTAGAACTGAATTTGTTATCCAAATCAGACACATCATACTCATCAGACTGAAGTACTAAAGCCGCCTATAAGATCGAAGAGAAGTGGTGCATATCCATCAAAACAAAATTGCGGGTTCAAGAGTATTTCGATCAATACTAAATAATTTCTCACCGCTTCGATTTCTTACCCACCAGGTATACCTTTTGTATCACGTGCATGTCGCACGTGCGTCTCTACTAGTTTATTAAAAAGAGGGTGTCGGTATTTGACCGCCCCGGCAGCCCATGCGCATGTCGACGAAAAAGCCCATATCCTACTTTCAGTTTTGGTGGATTCATTGGCTGGCTGCTAACTATTTGTGCTCACACAAAGCCCATCTCTGCAGTTTCATATTTTCAAAAGATTTATTTTAGGCTACCCTTTTATCCTGAAAATGGCTTTGATCTTTGCTTTCCGTTTGCAATAAAATTAGAAAACCAACTGCATTTTACAAAAAAAAAATATTTAATATGAAAGCGTAACATTGTAGGACCGTCGTCTCTGTCCTCAAATTGTTTTAACCAATCTACACTGGTTTGATTGCTCATAGAATCAACCATGATTCATATAACAGTTCAGATGCATGGACTGATGGACCACTGCTTGATAAGCAAGCGCACGTACCTTGTTCAGGCACTGTAGTTTGTAGTCATGTTCTGACCTATCAATCTTAATGAATTGTTGCTTCTGACAGTCCATATCGCCAAAGTTTTCTTTTTTTGCCCAGATTCATTGAATGACTAAAACAGATTCGTTATTGCTTCTGACAGTCTATATGCCATTTACCCAAATATCAGCAGAAAGCCTGATACTATCCCTCTGTTAGTATAAAGCCTGCCCAAAACAGATGTAGGTACACAAATTTTCTTTGACTATTTCAACAAGAACAACATTTTGTTTGCTCACACAGTTTTTAATTTGCAATCAAAGATGAAGTGCAGAATTTTGAATTACACAAAGGGGGTGTTTGGTTCAACCACTGATAACACAAATGGAAATGAAATCAAGCTACATTGTAATCAGATCTGGGATCACTGATCACGCTCTTTGTTTGGTTTTGAAATTTAAAGGAATTAGATAGCAGGAAGCGTGCTGGAGTCATCTAGCTTCGACGATGCGGTGGTAACTGGAAGAGATAACAGCAGAAGATGGGTGGAATCAGATATGACTAGCCTGGTATCTGATTACAAAGTATCTGACTACGGGACACATCAAGCCAAACACGTTTAATGGAATTGTTTACCAGCCGTAATCTGATTACATTACAGAACGGCGAACCAAACATCTCCAAAGTGGCAAAAGCATACCAGTACTCATGTTCTGATTCTGAACGTTTATGCCACCAGATGCAGAAAGAACTACATGAAACACAACCATAAGTCACACCTTAATAACCATCAGAATTTCTCAAAATAATATGATGCTTAGCATTGTTCATAAAAAGAATTATGACAGGAGTAAGGATTCCATCTCACTTGATGTACAAGTACCAATGAAAGCAAGAATAAGTAGAATGTTTCTTTTTCTAGTGGCGTGCATGTGCGACACGCACGTGTTTTAAAACATAGTATCTCTATCTATAAAAGAACGAGTAGAATTGGAAACGTTTCTCACCTAAATTGGGCTCGCAGTACCCCTCACGTCGAACCCACATGTAAGTGTCAACGGAGGTGGGAAGATGATCAAACCCACAAAAACTGATATTTAAAAAATGTTTCTGCCAAAATCAAATTTTTTTCTCACCCATGTTTTTCTATCCACCCTGTCACACCCAGAAATTTAGGATTTTGGGATGTGATTAGAAAGACAAATTAAATAAATAATTTTTTACAAATTATTAAAACTTTTTCAACATTTGTTTAATTATCAGGATATTTAGTATAGGAAAATAATCTATTTCCTAAATTAAATAAATATGCTTCGCGTTGCTTAATTATTAAAATGTTGTATTCATGCCGTTGCATAAATATTTCTTGAGTGTGAGATTTCAAAATACGTTTAGACGTCGATCAAATCCTTCCTGAGAATTTCCTAGATTTTTCTAGGAATTAATTCTCTTTTCCTAGAGCCGAATCCATTTATTGGAAGGCTTTAAAATCTCTTTCATGAGCTCCAAATATTTTATTTTGGTTCAAAGTCTCCAACTCTATCTTTGGAATTTTTCCTAGGATTTTTGGAGCTTTGGAGAGAATTTTTCGTGGTTAAATACATTTCTAGAATTATGTGGGTTTGTTTTAAACTGGAAATCTTTTTCCCGAAATAAAAATCTATCCTTTCCTTCTTGGGCCGAATCCATCTCTCCGGCCCAGCTTCCCAACCAGTCTGCCTCTCCCTCTCCTCTCCGCAGGCCCAACTCCTCTCTGTCTCTCTCTCGCCGACGAGTGGCCCCCACTTGTCATCCTCCCTCTCTTCCTCTCTCCCTCGTTCTCTGACTGACCGGTGGACTCGACGTGTCATTTTCCTCCTCCATCGTGCCCAAGCAGGACTCAACACAGTCCGACGCCGCGCCCTCACCTCCGTCCCTTGGCGCGCACGCCAAGGACTACCTCTCCCAGCCTTTATATCTGTCGCCACCGCCGCCAGCTGAAACCCCAGCCCCGAGTTCCCTTACCCTCCTCCTTGCGCTGCGTCGCCACCAGGAGCTCGCCGGAGCAGAACTGCCAGGCGCCATTGCCACCGAATCACCGCAAGCCGAAGCAAAGGAAGGAAACGGACACCACCACGAGCTTCCCCAAGCCAAGGCACCTTCAATTCGACGGTTTCCGTCGCCGTTCCGTCGTCGGAGCACCCCGCTGCCGTGCTACCCAAGCCGGCGCCGCCGCACCTCCAAATCCGGCCGCCAACGTCCACCTCCGCCAATGGTGAGCACTCCAACGAGTTCCCCTCATCCTCCTCCTTCGTCCCCTCCACTCAACTGCGCCCCTAGCCAACCGAGCCGCAGCCGAGCAAAGCGCCCAGAGCCGCCGTCGCCATGGCTGCTCTTGGAGCTTTTGCAGAAAAGCCCCTGTAGTTCTTGCTTATAAACGCGCAGTCCACGCTAGTTCAAAAGTAATTCCGTTTTAGTCCTTTTATTTCTTTTTAGACCCCCGAGCTTCTGGAATATAGAACCCGTCGTCCCTGGCCACTTCTTTTGCTTATGAGCCCTCGGGTTTTCATATGCAATCATGTTTTAGCCCTCGGTTTCTTTCAAAACAGCCCCTGGAAGGCCTGTTTCTTCGCAGTTAAGCTCTTGCAGCTTTATTTTATCCATAGATTCCACGTTTTAACTCCGTTTAATCTCGTTCTTTTTGCGCTTATCTTCTAAAAACATAGACTTTAGTTTAATAGTGTTGTTTACCAAGTTTCATGTTTTGAGAATAAATAAAATATTAATTTGCTTAGTATTTGTTATATGTTTTACAAATTGCATAAAATCTAATTAGAGTTCCATCTTCATGTTTTATAATAAAAGTTAATTAATCTTTATTGAACTAGGCTTTTATTATTAAAATATGGTTAGAGTTATTGTCTTCTCATAAACAAGGATGTTAAATTGGTTAATGTTTACTTCATATGCTTTTCCAAATAAAAGCTAGTAAGGTTATATATTGGTTTTCATAAACTAATAATTAATTTGCTTAATGCTCGACGTTGAATCTTGTTTTCTAAATAAAACTTGACTAGGTTTATACATCGGCTTTTATGAGTAAATGTTAACTTGATTAATACTCATTTAACTAGTCTTTCCAATTAAAAGCTATATAAGGTTATACTACGGTTTTCATAAGCTAATTCAATATGGTTAATAAGCATTCACCTTGTTTTTGTAAATAAAAGCTACTTAGGTTATATCTGAGGTTGTATAATCACATGTTAATTTGATTAACAATTATTGAATTAGTTTCATAATTAAAATCTAACTAGGGTTAACACCGGTTTTGTGCAATCTAAATTAATATGGTTAATTCACAACTTGAATAAGTTTTTAATATAACTTGTTTAGTCCAACGCGAGACATTAAGTTATTCGTCTAGATGCTCTCACATGCTTTCTTGCAAGTTAAAATATTTAATTGGTATAATCATTATATAAATATTTGCAAATAAAATTAATTAAGCTCTAACCCATCTTTTCATATCAAAGTATAATTTGATTAACTAAATAATGAATATTTCTCTAAATATTCATTACATGTATTTTTCTTAATTAAAATAAATGAAGCGCATAGTCTTTACTTTCTTTTGTAATATAAATCATTCGATAGTTATACCTTTCCAACCGTTGTTCCGTTTTCAACGTTTGTTTCGCCCTTGTGATCGTAGTAGCGAGCCCTATCGTTTAGTGCGTTCTTTTAAAGCTTTTCTTTTGATTGGTGTATTGTTCTTAGTTGTATCTATTTCTTTGCTTGCATGTTTATGCTTGTGCTCGATGTTTGCTACGATTAGAGGAGCATCGTTCCGAAGCTGTCAAGAACAAGAGTTGAAGACTGAGCAGTGGTATTCTTTTACGGAAAGGCAAGTGTCCCTAACCATCTTTCTACCTATGCTTTATGAGATCATATATGTTAATCGGAACATGGAGAACCACACAGGATTATCCGTACAACCACAATACTATATGGCTCTGGTCTTGGCTAAGTAACTAGATGAACTATGTGTTGTGTTTGCACTGCTAGTGGTGGAATTTGGGGGCTTTACCGGGATGGCAGGTGTGGGGATCGGAAGGCGAGGCCTTGCCATTGTAACCGTGGTCTTCGGGGAGCAAACACATACATATAGGTAGTCTTTGGAAAGGCCTCGTAGCGTCCCTATGCAATCACACCTCGAAAGTGTGGTATGCGCCTTTGTGGTGCAGCATGGTTGGGTTTAAAGTTCTTCGGAGCTTTTACGCAAGTTGTGGTGAAAGTGTACAACCTCTGCAGAGTGTAAAACTGTTATAACAGCCGTGTTCGCGGTCATGAACGGTCTGGACCCTTACATGATTAATATACTTGAAGTTGATAATTAAATTGTTTCGGTTATTTCCGTGGCCTTGCTGAGTACCAACCATAAGTGTACTCATCCTTGCTTATTGCTGCTCAGTATTCAGAAGGTGTGTGAAGTTGTTGAAGATGATGCTAGGCGTACGCAACCCCCAGTCAACTGCTGCCTGTGGTGAAGAGTTCAAGATTCCACTGCTAGAATACGTTTGTATTGTCTTTATTTTATTATTTCTGCTGTAACTTTGAGTTCTGTTTATTCATGGAGTCTATCATATGTGTGAAACTTGATCCTGGCACACATATGAGATGCATCTGGTTTCCTTTATAAAACCAGGTGTGACACACCCTCCCAAAACAAATAATGTAAATCCCTGCGCATGGGCCAATCAGGCAATGAAGTTTGTGCGTGGGCCAAGGGCATGCACGCGAGGCTATGCGTGGGCTGGGTATGTGCCATGCTCGTGGACCGTGCTGTGAATGTGTGAATGGATGAAACGGTCCACGCTGCTGCAGTGGAGATTCCCCTCGAGGCCTCGATGCTGCTCGTTTGTGCTCCGTGAAATCGCTCACGGGCAAGCTCGCGGCCGCTGCCCGCGCGCTGGATACTAGCCGCAGCTGCGAGTACTCCGGCCAGGCGGCCACGCTCCACTAGCCCTCCCTCCACTGGCCGATCCGAAGAGCAAGTCATTAGCGAGGGAGACGATTTGGAGGTTGTTATGCTATTGACTATTGAGTTTTGGGCAAAAGAACGAAGACGAGAGCTTGCATGGTGACTTGACGATTCGATTCGACGTTGAAGTCTCAAATGCACAGAAGAAGAGCACCAAGGATGCAAACGTCCATTTACTACTATGTCAGGCCGGTAAAAATTTAAAAAAAAAATGAGTGTGGTGTGCTGTGGCAAATCCATATTTTCAGTATCCATACCACTAAATCAACAAATTCAATGTGATACACACAAAACCACACATATTGGATGTCCTAGAGACAAATTTACCTAATTTGAAATCGCTTGATGTTGTGTAGAAGCAACCACGTGCAAAAAAAAAAAACAAGAACAATTTCTCACATGTCTGTTACACATAACTCGAAGGAAGAGATGCAATCGAACTGGGCCTATAATCATGTACATCTATGCTATAATAATAAAAAAATATTTTACGAATATATTTTTAAATATGTGTGTGCCGCACGTACATCTTTGCTAGTATAAGAAGACAACGTTCTTTTGACAACTTTACTAACCCAGTTTTTTCCTCTCAAATTTCGTTGATGTTCTGCCCTTAGATGTAAAATCTGAATTTCAGGGTTTATCGTGCAATCTATTTGTGCCTGATCTCATCGCATAACATTCATCTTCATCCTATGCCTCATGCCGTTTTGCAAATAGGTTGATATATATTTCTTCAATGCAAGGCACATCTGTTACAGAACGTAAGAGCAGAGGGAATAGAAATGCTACAAATTTTGACTATAGTGAACATCTTGTATCCCTATTGCACTCAGACTACAATGATCGGCATACCGTTCTAATATATAATAGTAATACATGGCTGGTACAAAAAAAAAAATGTTTGCGAGCAACTTCTGTCAGGATTAGGATTAACTGATTAAATACATTATCTTTCTACTGAACTAAGACTAAGACATGGAACACATCTACAAATTGGAGAACTGTTGTACTGGAAAATTCTTTGCAAACATGAACCAGTGAGTCTAAACAAGAGATGCGCAGCACATCCAGACTCAATAATGTTCTTGCCGACCTGTTCACGGAAGAAGGAACAGTTTGGATCAAACATGGGACTTCCCATTACACTAAAAAGCCGAAGTTGGCCGTCGTTGCATCTTGAGAAGATTGGAAAAAGTGTCGAGAGATCATGGCATCACCATGTCGAGTTGCACATTGCCTCACCGTCAGATTTCGATCTCGTCCTACAGCACAAGCAGCGCTCGCCGGCGGCCGCTGCGCTGACCACCAACCTAATCGTCGGGGCGGTCGGCCAGCAAACGCCATCGTCGCTTGCTGTCCTTTGTGACCACTTTCGTCCTCGTTTTCTTTTTCTTGGGAGAGATTAAAGGTGTCGATCTCTTTCTGAATCGTGCAGTTAACAGACAAAGAAGCTAGTGGATCAGGTTGGTTTTGAGCTGTTCAATTGTTGTATGACAATGGAGTAATTCAGTAATTGGCATCTTTGTGACTGAATCTGTTCTAGTGTGCAGATGCAGAAGTAGAATTTTTCTGAAATGAAGCAGTTTTAAATTGAGAGTGAACAAAACAAGAAGGAAGACCCTTTCAGGTCAGAAGTCAGCGTACTGTAGCGTACTATATGCAAATTGATTGATAAAAGGATTCATTCCTCAATCTGCATGCGCCTTAGGCCTCAACGCAAGTATTGATCGCCTGGGCTTTCTTCTCACATGCTGCTGTGCCACGTTCGCTCATCTCCTGGCCGTGCTCGTGCCGTCGCTAGCTCGCTAGCCTGCCGAAATCAGCCGCCGCTCACTCTTGCTGACTGGCCGATTGGGAATATCCTGAACAGATGCGTTGGGAGATGGACGGATAGCCTACCTACCTGTTGAGAGGGATGGGACAATGGGCTGTTGCTAGGGAAGTAAGCTTGGGCCGAATATTGACTAGGTCTGGCCCATGAGACTCAATATTCACTGGCTATGGCTCATCTCGCACAGCGGCCGTCATCTTCAACCTTGAGATGGAGAAAATCTCGCCTCCAAGCTTTGCTTCCATGGAAGAAATTTCTAGGAGGAGCTAAGGGGGAGGGTTTTCCAGCGGTAGGCGGGGCTCGAGATTTGCCCCTGGTTGTTGAGGAACTTCGGTGAAGGATTAATTCGGAAGTTTCAGAAAAGTGGTGACAGACTTAAAAGTATGAAGCTGAAACTTCGTCGCCATCGGCAGATTGGACCTAAAACCTTTATCTGCCATCTGGGTATTGTGTTACACAGTAACAGTCAGTTTTGCTTCACCGAACATGTAGAAACCTAAACCAATTCAGAGTTTCAGATTACTGATTATCGTGTTCATTGTCCAGTGAAGTTTTCAGAGAAGAGTTATGCGCGGTGGGCCCGGCAGAGGCAAGGCGGCTTGGCTGCGCGGGTGACATGGCCGCCATGGGAGGCAGCTTGATCAGCGGCCGGCAGCCGGCGGCCGTCGAGCGAGTGGCGACGGCGTGGGTGCAGACAGGACCTAGATGGCGGACGCCGTCCGATTAGAGAAATTTCGAATTTTAGGAAAGTAGAAAAGAAAAAAACATTTTTCTGAAATAAAAAATAGATTTAGGTGTGTAGAAAAATATGGGTGATAAAAAAATTCGATTTTAGCCGAAACATTTTCTAAATATCAGTTTTGGTGGATTTGACCCCTCTCTACCTCCATTGACCCTTACAGGTGGGTCCGGCGTGAGGGGTACTGTGGACCCAAATTAGATGAAAAATATTTTCAATTCTACTATTTTTTTATAAAAAGATATGCATGTGCCTCCAGCAGCCATCTCTTTATTTTAGCTGCAAGCCTGCAACTGAATTCTCCTCATCGGTTTGCTGAATATATGTCGTCAATTCCTCATCGGACCAGCAAGAAATTGCGATAGGTCGCTACCTTACACATTAATTATAAAAACAAGTTAGGAAGTAACGTAGCATAATTATTGATCTAGTGTTCTCCCTAATATTGATTGAGCATAGTAAAATGATCTCAGGTCAAAATTATAATAATAACTAGCTTCATGTCCGTGCGTTGCTACGAGGCGACAACAATTGTATAAGAAATCACATTGAACATTCCAGAAGACAATAATTCACATATACAAGTTTATTGTTGTAAAACAAAACAGTTTACTTTATTAAAAATTTAAATCGAAGATGTGATTAAGATATTTTTTACATCCTCTAGAAGCATCTTTCGATATATATTTGCTTCATTCGACGAGATATCAGTGACGAAATTATGCCGCATTGGATGATGACAGATTTTGCACAACATCAGCAAACTATACCCGACAACTGTCTATCCCTTTGTCGCTGATACTGTTACCAGTTTATTGCTGTAAAACAAAACAGTTTACTTCATAAAAAATTTAAATCGAAGATGCGATTAAGATATTTTTTTTACATCTTCTGGAAGCATCTTTCGATATATATTTGCTTCATTCGACAAAGACATCAGTGACGAAATTCTACCGCATTGGATGATGATAGATTTTGTGCAACATCGGCAAAACTATACCCGACAGCTGTCCATCCCTTTGTCGCTGACGTGCTTCACGTCGTTTCTGGTCATCACCACGCGCCTAGCTGCAACACGCGTTATGTCCATCTCTTGTTTACATTTCTTTGGATCAATCTTTTGTGATGGTGACATTGATACACTTGGGACAACTAAAATTCAATTTCCATATAATTACATATCACATATGGCGAAGCATAGAAAACAAAAATGTTCAACGTACGTTATTGTTTGTTATTATACCTGGGGCAACACCAACCATATGTTTGCATGCCTCACCTTGACGAGGATCTATATTCTCCTTGTCCCGAGTGTCACTCCCATCTTCAAAATGATTGCATAGCATATGTTGCCATCATCGGGTAAGGAAATGAGCAAATGTATTAATATCACTAATTATAATTATTATGTACCTGGTGACGCTCCATGGTTTTTATGGTGATATGCTTCACGGCGTTATTCATCTCTACCTTTGTTCAGTGGTCATTGATGTGCGCCTAGCTGCAGCTCGGATTTTGTCCCTTTCTTGCTTACGCTTCTTTGCATCAGTGACTTTTGATTGTGAGTTTGACAGATATGCGCCACCTAAAGTTTATTTTTACATAAATTATTAATCCACCGGCGCAATAGTTTAATTTATAATTGGTAATAATGACGAAATACACACCTCCATCAATGACATTTGTCAAATCTGTCAAAGGTCCTCGTCCCGCCTTATTATCCTCCGAGTCCATATTATCAAACCGCAATACAAACATGAAAATATTACACGTCATTGATCTGCAACACATAGAAGTTTATTCGAAATCTGCATTGGTTATAATCATTTGGACTGCTATTGTTGACTCATAGCGTATTATGGAACAGTAACATAGATGCTTGTATTATGAAACTACACAACATGATGACTGTAAACAATGGTACACGCTAACCTTCGGCTGAGGACGAGCGTTGAGGCAGTAAACTATTCAGCCGCTTCCTGAACGACGCTGTAAAGACAATAATTTTGTAAATTCATATACTATGTGCTCTTCTGAATATCACAATATTAGTAAGGCAACAGGCAATGATTAAAATAAAAAGTGAGATGTCCTGTCTAAATTAGCAAAACTGAAGTTGAGCCTCATAGTACGGCAGTTCAGTAGAAAACTGAAGTAAACATTGTATCTCAATTAGCTTCTATAAACATTGTGACCTGCATTTTTTATTGTCATGTTTTTATGAACTTACCAGTCTCCTTTGATATTTTATTTTCATATGAGAAAAGCAGGCTATCTATTGCGGCAACATGACATAAAACAGTCTCCATTCCTGTGGCCTGCAACTCATGACATGCATATCCAGTGTTTATCGGAGCATCCATATGTCGAGATATACTGAGATACTCTGTCGTACTATACTACCGGTAGTGAGATCGGTAGTGCTAAGACAACATGCCTAAGAATTTAATCCTATAGTAAACAAAATAAATATCTCCAACCCACACCAAGAGGTTGACACATAAAAAAACTGCATCATGAATGTTGCAGGTGTGCTCGGCCAGAACATGACGAAGATACTCTAGATCTCGCATAGCTACGATGCATGAACTTTGATGGATATAGGCAAAATGGAATGCTCTCGGGATGGACATCTCTTCTTGGCAGACACGGATGGTGGCGGCCGCCAACCATTGCCAGAGAATGGAGGGAGAGGAATTCCTTGGTTGGGCTCTCGTGTGAGTGAGATGTGGAGGAGTGGTTGGTTAACGTACCTGGTGATGCTGTTGTTTCAAGACGCCGGCGGTAGGCGGACGCCGCCGATCGTTGCAGTCCACGATGGGGGGTGAGCGGACGGCGGCGGCCACGAACAACGGCGGAGGCGGCTTCCACAGACGTCGACGGTTTCGACGGACGGCGGCAGTGGCTTCCACGGAAGACGGAAGGCGACGGCGGCCACGGACGATGATGGCTACCACGGGCGGCGACGGATGGAGGTGACGAGAAAAGGAACACGAAAGGAAGGGAGCGGGGATCGTGCGGCACTGAAAAGAAAGTCGCCAAACACGTGTGGGAGGAGATCTCGGGTGCGATTTAGATGGGCTTCGCGGGGGCGACGATCGGGGATGGAGCGAAGACGACGAACGATGGGCGACTGGAGACGGGGTGGGAGGGCAAAGTCCAGCGACGGGCGATGGGCGAGGATCAGCGATGGAGTGGCGTGGATGTAGGAGGACGAAGGGCGGCAGGGCACGTTGGCATCTGGAGGTGAGATTGACGGCTGGGGGGACGAAAAGGATGCGGGGCGGCGCGGGGGAGCGACGTGAGGTGTCGCAGGTGACGACAACTACACATTATACTCTTTTTAGGAGTAGAGTAGATAAGAAGAATGCAATCTAGCAGAAACTCTGGAGGCTCTCCAGAAAAGAAAAGCGATCTGCTATTATATCCAATAGGTATCAGATGGCAAGAGTGTAATGTTTATATATCCTTAGGGCATATGGTGTTAATGTGTTGTACAAATTAAAAGTTTTGAGAAGTATTGCAGTCAGTCTTTTGCAGTATTGTTGAATCCTTGGGGCATACATCTGCTGAAAGTATTTAGGAAAAATTCAAGTCTTAGCATGAATCAGAACAATACAACTTCCATAAGTTTGCAGGGCTCACCCTGAATGTTTAATACGTGCCAAGGCACGGTCGCTAAAAAAAACCCCTCAGGGCTTGTTCGGTTCCATCGGATTCAATCCGGGCCGGGAATGAAAATATAACATGAAATTTATGATAGATACAATAAGAGGCCGGGATTCATTCCGGGTCAAGAGCTAATTTACTAACAATAGTGACACCAAAAGACAAGGAATAAATCCACTAGTAAAGAGGTGGGGAATTATTCCGGCTCTCTTGATGTATCCATCAAGAATAAATTAGTTTCTGACCTGAAATAATTCCCGGTCTCTAGATGTACCTATTATAAATTTTTTGTTATATCTATCATTCTGGGCCCGGATTGAATCCGATGGAACCGAAAAGCCCTGAATGTTTTTCGGAGATAATGCCCACGTTGAACCAGCCAAGCACCCAACCGGGACCAAATACACATAGATCCAGCAGTGATCGACCCTAAAATTCCTGCAGAAAGGGGCACAAATCATAGCCCACGAACCTAATCGCAACCCAAGTAATGTGAATCCAGACGCCGCATCGCCAAAACAACCATCGGAACCAAGGAAATCTGATCCGCCAGTTTGGGGCCTCACTCCTCAGGGAGTAGAGACATCTTGTTCCGCGGTAAATGTGGGGATTAGGATCGTTCAACGAGATGTCACGTGATACGAATGGATCCTTGTCGGAGGCGCCTCCAAAGACCTTTGCGAAAGGAATCCATTGGTAGGTGGGTTGTTGCCGACAAGCAGTGGATTGAATATATGAAAAGAAATTCCTTAATTACCTATTGTGACTGTTACCTGGTGAATCATGTGATAGGATTATAAATAATAGACAGTCATCAGCAAGATCAAAAGAGAGAAAGATGTGGTACATTGCTGAGCTTGAGCGGAAGGTGCAATTCATGCAGAGAGAAGCCATGGCATTGGCAACTCCTTGACCAGCATGGAGAAGTCGGCATGCAAAGGCGGCGCCTAGGCCGTCCGCTAGCAGGGCGGCGACAACCATAGTGTCTCACCGACGCCGGCATCATACAGGATGGAGAAGACGGCGAGTAGGCCATCCTTGACCAGGAGGGAGAAGGCGTTGCGCAGGCCGTCGGCGCCCTAGAGACTAGACCGTCCGGCGATGGTGATGTAGGGCATGGCGGCGATGTAGGGGCGGCGATTGTGGTTAATGGTGATGCAAGGAGCTAGGCGGCGGCTTGGGGAAACTGGAACCGTCATGGTACTCGTCCCTACGTGGGGGCACCGTATTCGTCGCGGACGAAGGAGTCCGGATGTGGGAGGATGAGTGACGATGAGAGAAAAAGAATCCATGTTAGCCTTTTGATTTGATTGATGGGGGATAAGATTACATTTGGAACCTTAGTTTTGATGGGGTAGACTGTGAGTATACAAATCTTGGGTGGGGTTAAGAGAAGTCATGACTGTTAGAGCATCTCCAACAGTGCCCAAGAAAAATAGTCCCAAAACATCGGTTTTACAAACTTGCTAAAAATTATTAGGAGCGAAAAAAGTCTCCTTCTCCAAAAGTTCCTAATAATTAGTCCTAAATTAGTTAAATTTCAGGATTGGGAGTGCAAGTCAATGGGGCAAAAATAGCTCTAGAGTCAATTGTTTTGGGGAGTTTAGAAAAAATAGCCACCAGTTTAGGACACTGGTGGAGCAAGATTTTTTCCATTGATTCCCAAAACAAGATTTTACCAAGCTATTTTGGGCACTGTTGGAGATGCTCCGAGGGACACAACTTTGGGTGGACTTAGAAAAGAGTTGAAGTGGTGCTTTTAAGAGGTAGTAGATAGTAGAAGTAGATAGATAGTAGATGGTAGATAGATAGAGATAGAGATAGATAGAGACTAAAAATACGGGAAGATGTAGTGGTGTCCCCGCACCATGGTCCTACCGGTCCAAACTCTCACGTCGCCCCTCTCACCACTTTTTTTCACGCATCAACTGGTTTGCCACAGTTTTTGCCTGGTCTTGCGCCATTAGTTTTCTCCCTCCCCACCACCTTTTCCTCACGTCGCAAAACTGATCCACACAGCAAAACTCAATTCAATTCAGTCCCAAACCTCGCCGCCAGTTCGCCCCACCTGCATATATCGTCTTCGACGCCGTTGGCAGCTGAGTTACGTGGCCCCGAAGGGCATCCACATCACCGTCTCAGTCACAAGGGCGACCCTGTGCCATTACCGCCAGTCGGCCCAAACCTCTCGCCATTAGTTGGCCATGAAGCCACGTCCCGTTGCGCCGCCCCCAACGCCGGCCGCCGCCAAGGTCGCCTACCTCCTCGTATTGCTCTCCCTACATGATTTCGATTCCAAGAACGATCCCATCTTATATCCATTCATATGTATGTGCAAAGGAAATGGAGCGTATTACGCCATCTTGCTCTAGGAGGCGACCAAGGAAATGGTTTGTTGCCGCCACCGCCTGCACCGATCGTCGCCCGCCTGGGTCCACATCACGCTACCATCGTTCGTGGATGCCCCCGATCATGGATGCCGCTGCCGCTGGTGTCCTATAGCCCCCAATCATGGATGCCACCGCTGCCAGTGTCGATAGTCCACATGCTCCCTACCATGGCCAACCAAACCATCCAACCTCTGAGCCCTAGTAAGTCATACATCGATCCAATTCCTCTGTTGAAAATCAAGATTCCTAGTGAGTTATTATTGGCATGTATCATGAGCAACATGGTCTCAGATTGTATCACGCAGTTAATTGATACTTTGATAACATGAATGAGAAAACTCCACCCAGGCCCAGCGTCATCTGGAGGCGACTCGGGTGGCGGCCGCATCTCCGCCACCACCACCCCCTCCCGACAACCTCCTGTCCTTCCTGCCACCGGAGCTACGGCACTAGAAGTCATGGGCCTACTAGGAAGAAGGCAGGGGGGCTTTTTCCTCTCATCGACCATGGTCACGGCCATGAAGAGGAGCTCGGGTAGGCCGTCCATGCAGGCAGCGGCAACTCAGGCTGCTGGATCCAGGACCCCTGCGACTGGATCTGGCCCCCTTGGGTGCGGTCCACACAGGCAGGGGTCGGGCAGCCTGGACGTCTCCGACGCGGAGGCTGCCACCTGGCAATGCTCAGTGCCTAGTGGGCGCTCGTGCTCCTCACTGCCTGCTCCCTCCTCGTGCTGCCATGTGCCCTGCCTCCAGTGCGCTCGTCACGGCCACAACGCTGGTGCTTCCTACATCCACCGACGAGGCTATGTTGGTGTTATACAACCATGGCTGTTCCCTCCACTAGTTCTAGCGATCTCACCCCGAATCCAATGGACCTACTACTCATCACAAGATTCTCCTCTACGACATGCGTTCCCGGTTCACGCAGTTTGGTCGTGACCATACTGACGGCGGCACTGCGTGACCGTGGGCGCACCACCTCCCCCTGTGCTGCACTTGTTGGCCAACCACGACTGATGAGGGTCTACTCCGCCTCCATGAGAAGTGCGGAAAAGCATTGTTTTGGCAGAGCAATGGCGGCGATCAGTCACTCATGGGTGACTGGGCTGAGGTCAAGGCGAAAGCCTGGACAGTGATGTCTGTGGATGTCGCTTCCTCCTTGGAGATCGGTTAGGTTATCGCTTTGGCTGAGTTGCAACTAGAAGATGGTAGGCTTGAGGTTACCTTTGGTCATGTTACCTCATGTCGGAGGGTTGTGATTCGCTCATTACATTCATCAAACTTCACACACATGTCTGCTGCATCAGTCCAAATCACATCCATAAGTAGCAACCCACCCTAAACACATCCATCAGTAGGAACCCACCCTAATCACGTCCATCAAACTTCACACACTGATGCATGCTAGCATGTCTCTTGAAGACAACACACCCTAATCACATCCATCAGTAGCAACCCACCCTAAGCTCGTCCATTAGTTGCGAGAAGCAGACCACCCCAAACCCTCTTGTTCTGTCTATTACGAAACAAAACAAACTAGTAGACAAATTATGGATTCTATCCATTAACTAACCATTTTCTAACCCTTGAGATGTGCATCGCTTGCTAGCTTCCGGGCTGTGCTGCATTTCTGCATTTTAGACCATGCATATATTATGTCACAAGCACACCCCTAAACTATAGGAGCATGGAACACAAACCAATCCAATGTGTTTGTCTTGTTGGTCCATTACCACCCAGATTAAATAAGTCTACGACAAACACCAAACCATTAAGCATGTTTGAACCCAAACTACTTGTTGGGATACTGGTGGTTCGTTGAACATCTAGGGTTGGAATTGGTTGTGAGTGGCAGCAGTGAGGAGTAGCGGTGTAAGAAGGGGAGTCCAATGGATTTGGGGTGCATGATGGAAAGCTTCTAATTGATGGGGCGGCAATGGAATGGGCCCTAATTGAGTTGGGAGTGACAGTAGAGGTGGTGCGAGCCCGGTTGAATGCGGCATGGCGGCAGCTAGACAAGACACTATTATTTTTCTTAAGCTAATCTTTCATTTTTGCTTCTTGCAGTAGTCCAATATCACAAAGAAACAGCCAAATTGAAAGCAAAACATAACCATGTAGCCTTTTCCAAAACAAATCTCCATCGTTCCTTGTTTCATTCCAGTTGCAAAGCAATAATCCCATTAAATGCAACACCTAGCTACGGTGCAACATTTGCTGAAACTAATCTTCATTTTTGTCTGCTGCATCAGTCCAATAAGGCAAAGCAATAGCCTAATCAAACTTGGCACTAAGCGATAGATTCGAATGTTTCATTTTTTGTTTCCTGCATCAAACTAATATATTTATTATCAAGTACATCCATTATCAACTGATCACTAACACATTTTTTGGTTTGGATTATTGCAGTTGCGAATGGTGATCCAGAGCCTCCGTGATGTTTCCAGCGACTTATTAAATAGGTTGTATATCAATACAACCATACCGCTGCACAGATATGCGTAATATATTTCGCAATCGTCTTGATTTGTATGTTGTTCAACATCACCACTTTATTTTCTCGATTTAGCACCGTGCGCTATTGTTGTTTCATGGAATGGGACATTGCATGTCTTCTTTTCTCTTATATATAGTTTTTATCCATAATTGCCTTTAATGTTTACCCAGAGTTTCTGTATCTAACAGTATCATCTATTCTGCAGGTAATCGCATGGTTAGTTCCTTGTTTTCAAAATTCTAGCATTTCATCAGGTACTGTAATATTATTTTTCAGTAAGTAGAGCTTAACTTTTTATGCTAAGGTGTGTTCAGTGCAAGCTACACACCATTAGAACGTACCTCTACATAGTATAGACCTTGATTAGTTGTGCGCATCACATTTTAAAACACGTCGATGTATATAATACAAAACAAGAAAATGATCAAGCAACGATTAAGTTCTGAAGTTTGGGAAATGAGCTTGGATGTTTTGGCGCTGACTTCTGATAACCAAATTATGATTAAATAATATTATATATCTCATGTGTTAGTTCTTTATTTTTGTGTAGTGGTGATGAACCCCTTGTGTGTCAATATTAGTTTAGTGGAAAATTTAAATAAATGTAAGATACAAAATTTAAAACAAGAATATATTAATCCTTAAAAACTATTGACTTTTTTTATGGTATGGAGGTGGTAGTTAACAAATTATTTTTTTGCTAAGAATCTAATAGTTTATTCTATCAAAGTCCATGAGTGCAATATACGATTGGAGAGCATTTTTTTCTCTGGCAAAACTATCATAATGTTAGTTTTTCTCTCTAGCACATGTGAACAATATATACTATTTTATTTCTAGTCTTGTGACCATGAGATTTTTGACAAGTGGTAATATACTATTCTGAAAACAAAATATCAAGATAGCAAATACTTCTAGAAAATTTTCAACTAACAGAATGAATTTTATTGAGTGAAATATCTTTAAGATACATTAGGGGACAAAATAAACTGAGAGACTCCTGAAAAAAGGAATATTGTAGGGGATAACTATGGATTTGGGCATCTAACTAATATGCAAACCATCTCATGCATCATAGTATCATAGATTGTTTAGTACATAATCATAGAAAAAGATTGTTTAGTAGATGTTCCCTCCAATCACCAAATTCTCAATGCTTCCAACAAAATTTGATAAGCCTCATATTTTTTAGAAGTTATCTAGAATTTCTAAATATTTATTAGTTTACCATCCACCATTGTCATGCACCCATGCTTCCTTGGATGTAGTTCATAGCCATGTGTGGACATTGATCGTGTGTGCCACCTATAGTCAATGATCCCAGCTATGTCACCCATGTATATGTATTGGTATTTCTTAACTTTTGCAGATAAATCAACAAGCGTAGGGAGATACCAATGTAGGACTTCACCCATGAGTATTTAAGGGTATTGTATTTCCACATGGAACAGAGTTGTAGCTGCTTTCTAGCTAGCATGCCCTGAAGAACAAGAGAAAGATTATCCTAGGTAGTGTGGGTATAAGGTCTAGGAAAAGGATAGACTCAGCTATTGTTCATTTTCATCGGGCACCGGTCTAACCCTGGTCAGCCAAGGACCTCCAATAGCTCTATGCCACACCAGACAGGGGGAGTTGACAGGACACCGGCCTGATCTTCCGAGAGGTATGGGTAAACTCGATAGGTGAAACATCAATGTTGGCCATCCGGCTTCAAATCAATATGATCTTAACCCTGCAACTATCACACTGCAGCTTTGTTGGTTATCAACCAAGCACAACTTGATAGACCAGCAAGTGAATCAAGAACACAAGTAAGAAAGGATAAATGCGCAATCTAAAATTGCAGATATATGATGAACAAAAATGAACAAACGGGTTCAATCTCTGCTTAAACACCGAAGGACTAATCGACACAGGGGTGTAGAACAAGAACAGGGGCCTTGGATAACTAGTAAATGGACTTGTCGCCACCGTTGCAATGATCGATGTCTGTTTCACAATTGGAAATCAAGAGCTAAACAAAACCCAAGGCTAAACGGCGGCGGCTACTGATTTTATGAAGCAAAGGGGGGGTGTCCTAAGATTGGGGGAGACCAGGGGTCAGCCACAACTTGGGCTAAAGGCCCATCATGATACATAGCCCTAGTTGGCCCAAAACAGGTGATGCAACACCTTGCCGTGATCACACAGCATGATCCACGAACCCTATGGAGCTAGGACTAGAACCAAACGAAGTGCGTCATCGTTAGTTTTCTAATGCATCCAAGAATACCTCATTTAGATGCCAGATGTGAGAGATATCGCCGATTTGGTGCAGGGCTGCCGACTGAAACCGAACCGAAGTTGATGTCCAAGTTGTACTCAGAAATGAGGCCAGCTCATGGGTTTGCCCGTATTTATCAGCGGCCCTCCACTATATTATCCACTACAAGAACAGACGATGTCGAGTGGCGGCGGCAGTGCATAGAGGCGGAGGTGGGAGAAGGGTAGGGAGAAGAGAGCATGGATAGGAAAAGTGATAGGGTTTGGAGTTGTGGAATCCAATGGTTGTGGAATGTGGTTCTTTACAAGAATCGCAAACTCTGGAATGTGTGGAACCTACGAAAGATGGATATGAATTTTTTCCTATCTATCACATGAAAGATATATAAGTCAGTAATCTTTAAAGCCCATTTTGGTTCAATTAGTTTGTACACATGTTCAACACGTACAACATTTTTCTTAACCATGTTCAATATTTGATATCTAAAATGTTGAAACTGCATCGAGCAAATGTAGAAATTGAACACAAAATGTTGAAATATTGATTTTGATATGTTGAACCTTCCAAGGCCAGGGCACGGCGACGGCTCGTCCAAGGAGCGGCGGCCCCGCCCGGCGTGAGGCGTCACGTCACGTCGCGCAGCTGCGCCAGTGCGGGGCCGTGTTGGCCGCGGCGCCTGCTCGCCATTGGAGCGTGGATGTGTGCTCGCTGCCGCCTGCCGCTGCCGCATGTGCACAGGCGTTCGTGCTCATCTCCAAAGGACACTGCGCATGTCAGGCATGCCCAACGGGGACCGCGGCATCATGATAATCACGCGCCACCGCCGTTGACAAGCGCAGCGTGTGTGCCTCTGCATGTCACTGTGGCGGGACCGACGCAGCCGCTTGCCGGCTGCATCCGTGAGGCATTGGGGGCACAACGGAGGGTTGCCTCCGTGTTGAGCTGGTCCGCAGGTACGTTCTGCACTTATGCTGCCGTCTATTGCGCAGCGATGCGACCTTGTTCTTCTTTTAATCAGGTAATCGATCTATTTGGAAACTTTTGGATCCTCTGTCCGCGTTTCGCTTCTTTTGTCTAATCTGCGAACTGAATGATTGCACCACCGCTTCAGAAGACGATGGTAACCAGGCAACGTCCATGGGGAACGGGTCCTCGCACATTGCTGAGGTTGTTGAATTGGCACCTCTATGTTTCTTTACAATGCCTTGAGAAAGTTGAGGAGAAACGTCCCACAGAGCAGGTACTAAGCATTATAGTCTTCGAGGTGAGATTTGCTCCGGTGGACCTCTTCTAGAAAGTTGCACGTATCTTAAAGCACTCCCATAACTCGTGTATATTAGTTCATGACGATCACACAAGCAATGAAGCAAACTTCTTTGCGCTTAATTCCTAATGATTTTCCTGACAAACAAACTCATTATCTTCTTTACGCTGACATTGGAAAAGGATTATGGTTGATAAGAGTATTTAACACACGATCGCTTCTTAATCCAGAGGTAGGAGTACACTGCCTTTGCATACCGCGTATGTACAGTGGCCGCACGCAGGCCGGCAGCGCTTTTCAATGGGCTTCGCCGCCGTGACCGGCCGCCGTCGCTCAACAGGGAACCGAACGCCGTGTTGGCGTGTCAGCGCCGGTGCCGACCCCGGCCGTTTTCATGATGCGCTCGATCTCGTCGACCACGTCGACTATTGACGGCCGGTTGGTGCATACCAGCCTCCTCGACGAAACGCAGCGGCAGGTCGTACTTGAAGAGAATGGGAATGCAATCCTCGACGTACGTGACTGTGGTTGTTACATATAGATGTGCAAGAGCCATGCATAGGCTCCTAACTGAAAGCCTAGATTCTAGCTAAAGTGCACATGTTTATAGTTGATGAGGCCGGGAGAATAGCTCCAGGGCGTTGAACAAGTTACAGCTAATGTTATCAGGTGCCCGAATGCTGAGACTGGATCGGAATTCTTCAAAAGCAGCTGTTGGAAGTCCATTCGTCATTATGTCCGCAAATTATTGCTGCGTTGGTACGTGTAGAACACGCAGCTGCCCAAGTGCAACCTTTTCACGAACAAAGTGCACGTCAAGCTCTACATGCTTTTGTCCGTCAGTGATTCACTGGATTCTCTGAGAGATCAACAGCTGCGATATTATCACAGTACACGATGGTGGCCTTGTCGATGACGATGTGCATCTCGTGAAGCAGGTTGTGTATCCAGCAGCACTCGGCCGTGGCGTTTCGCGTTTGCGACCGCCCGATATTCAGCTTCCGCGCTAGAACGGGACACCGTCGTTTGGTGCCGACCACGAGATGAGCGAATCACCAAAGAAAACACGGTATACTGAAATAGATCGACGAGTGTCAGCCACCCCAATCGGTGTCGGAGTAGGCGATCAGCGAGTTAAACGGCGATGCATTCAGTTGGAGACCATGAGTGATCGTGTCGCGAATGTAGCACAAGATCCTTTTGACTAGGCACCAGATGGAGCATACCTGATGAACCCCGTAGGCCAGATCAGGGCGCGTCAATGTCAGGTACTGCAGCGCCCCAACTATGCTCCGATAGATGCTTGCATTTGTCCGCCGGCTTGCCATCCAGGTGAAGAGGACTTGGGCTTGGTGTTGACTGGAGTATAGCAGCTGGTTTGCAATGCGGCATCCCGGCGCGCTCAAGAACTTCCTCTGCATATTTAGATTGGTTGAGGGAAAAACCATCCACGGTACGTGTCACATGGATGCCAAGGAAAAAGCTGAGAGCGCCAATAAGATCCTTCATCACGAACTCCCCGTGAAGATGTTCGATGATGTGCTGCAGCAGCTTGTTATAGGAGGCCGTTAGCACAATGTCATCCACGTAGAGGAGCAAGTACGCCATGTCGGAGCAATTGCGGTAGACAAAGTGCAATGTGTCTGAGGTAGTGGCGGTGAAGCCGATGGAGCGCAGATGCCCTACAAAACGCTCATACCAGGCACGTGGCGTTTGCTTGAGCCTATATAGAGCAACTTGGTGAGGAGGCAGACATGATCTGGATGGTCAGCGTCAGCGAAGCCGGCTGGCTGCTGGCAATAAACACGTTCCTGGAGATGCCCGTGAAGGAATGCATTTTTGACATCAAGTTGATTGACCGGCCAGCGACGAGAAGCGGCGACGCCGAGGACAGTGCGAATAGATGCCGACTTCAGACGGGGGAGAACACGCCAGCACGCTGAGTGGAACCACGAACAACACATCAAGCCTCGCGGCGATCGAGAGTCCCGTCGGGGCTGGTCTTGACATGGAATACCCATTTACCAGAGGTGACATGCGTGTCTGCTGGACGTGGTACCAAAGGACCAAGTCTGGTTGTCCTGCTGCAAGGCACGAAACTCCTCTTGCATAGCCTCGCGCCAAGACGGATGGATCACCCAGCGCCGAGCGAACCGATGCAGGCACAGATGGCAAATCGACGTTGGTGGCCAGGTGCGTGTAGCGGGGGTGGGGGATGACGATGCCCGCTTTTGCGCGTGTGACCATGTAATGCGTCGGCGCCGGGTGTGGAGCTTAGCGCCGTGACCGGAGATGTGAGTGGCAGTGTGCGTGCAGCAGGCGAGGAGACAGGCGACGAGGGTCACCAGATGGAGCGGCAGGCATCGTGACTGGTGGTGAGCTTGGTGGTGCAGGCCATTGGTCGGAAGCCCGAGCGGCGGAGTCACGACACGACATGGGCATCGTGTGGCGCAGGAGGACCGTGATGGGGTGCATGACGCGGAGCAACTGGAGCAGGCACAGTAGGTGTGGACTGTGATGTTCCCGTCGAGATGCCCTGTACGTATGGGAACACAGTTTGGCGAAAAGCACATGACGAGACGAGAGGTTAGCACGCACCGGGTGACCGGGTCATAGCGCCTGTATCCCTTGGATGCAGCTGGGTAGCCAATAAAGATGCACGGAACGGACTGGCCGTGACATTCGGATAGCAGCAGCGGCAGCCAAACACGCGCAGGTGGATTGTAGTCCGGCGAGCACCCAAAGAGAGTGTGGTATGGAGAGGCACTGTTGCGCATCCGACACAGCCGTCGATTCAGCAGATAGGTGGCGGTGGCAAGCGCATCAAGCCAGAAGCTAAGCGGCAGCGCGGCGTCAATGATCAACGTGCGAACCATGTCATTTAGAGCGTGGAGAATGCGTTCAGCATGGCCATTTTGGGGAGAAGTATATGGACGTGTGAGGCGCGCGCATGGTGATCGAAAAATCAAGACCACAACCGTGTGTCGCAACACACGTTAAAGCAGCTCGCCGCTGCGGCTGCCGGCGCTGGCGCGGCAGCGCCTTAGGGTTCCGGGGCTGCCGGGGTGTGTTCACCGGCGGACTAGAAGAGGGCTCGGGGGCGGCGGCTGGCCCGACGGAGGCAGTGGTCGCTGGGCGGAGGCGGAGGCGGCCGAGAGGCCGCCGGAGCGGGCGGCGGGGGACAGCCGGTGGGCAGGGCCGGCGGCGGGGGCAAAGAACGACGGAGGTTAGCGCGCGAGCTGGTTGGTGGGCGGACGGCGGAGGCGCCGGGACGGCGCCGGAACCGGGGAAGGCGGCGGCGGCAGGGGCGTGAGGGGTGCCGAGGAACGGATGAGGCAGGGGGCGTGGAGGTGGGGAGCTGCCCACCGTTGGATAAAGGGTGCTATAACACATGGTTGTGGAGAAATCTCGTTGGCATGGTGATGCCATGTGCAGCGAGAGACGACCCGCAGCCGAAGTTGTCCTATTGTCTGTTTGAAAACAAAGGATTGACGTTTGAAATTGTGTGGCAACGTAGGCATGGAATCTTACTATTACTATTACTAATTGGAGGCTACTTTTGAAGCCTCCAGGTGATACCACCTAGAATACTATGTGGACAGCTTAAAAAATATAGAAATCCTAGAAATTTCCTAAAAAACAAAACATCCACCTAGGATCCTACTTGGCACTGATATATTTTATTTAATAATTATCGATTACAACTAATAAATATGAATTAGCCCCGATATATACCTAAACAACCCCTAAACCTGAATCTAGAATATATATTATAAAAAATCTTAATATGCACCAATATAAAATTTTAAATTACTATTTCTACCATTATTAACATTATTGCGCCAAATATGTTTTGCTACAGTAGTCCCAAATAATTGTAGAAGGTAAGTCTAAGGACATATTACCTCATGTGAGGTAATAGATTTAATGTTTATTATTTAAATTTTTATATCCCAAAAAATAGGAAAGATATATCCTAAGTAGATCTAACTTGATTGAGTTAGATTTAACGTTTACTTTTTTCCTTTTTTGTCGCATGGATTTACAAGGATCTTTTGAACACAGAAAAAAGAACGTTCCATGGTCATGATGTAGCTAACGTGATTTGATCAGAGATAGTAAACCATATAGGTGGCAAGTGGCATGCATGATTTGATCAGGTGCATAGTAGAACATGACAAATTTGAAAAAGATCGTTGCATACAACTAATCCTAACCTGGTATAATAATTTTCCTAACATGATATAACCTGAGATGTGCATGGAGTGAAAAACAATCGTCTCAAACAAGAGAGATCAATGGGCGTGTAACCAACTTGCCTACGTACCAGCGTATTACAAAGATTATCTGAGCTCTAGCTCAGCTGGCAAGGTTCCTTATGGTGGAACCAGCCCATCAGGGTTCGAGTCCTCGACTTGGCACTGATGTTCGTATTTTCCTGGATTTATTCCAGGATTTAACCGGCGCTATTCTTTCAGCGGTTAGGCGACGTGCCCGTCGATAGCGAGGCGCCTATGGTGACTTCGTCAATTTGGAGGATTTGTCGGCCCAGTCTTTTGGAGGTGTTCATAGGGGTAGGGTTGTGTGCGTATGTTTGTAGGGGCAAGTGTACGTGCGTGTATGTGAGTGTCTGCGTCTGTGCGATTCGAAAAAAAAAAGTATGACAAAGATTATCATGCATAACACCTTATTTGACAATGACGCTATATATGGAATGATGGCAGGGGCTCCCATGAGGATTGTGGAGATCCTGGTTTTCCTTTTTTTCTTTTCAATATAAATATCATAATGCTTAACCCATTCTAAAAATGGACGGTCGTGATTCATCTGAAGTCTTACCTCCTAATAGGTTAATGGAGTACTTTAGCATTGCCTGCACCAAATTCATGTACAGGAGAAGACACAGGAATAAATTATTTATATTGTTCACATAGCACAAACAATTAAAAAACACATATGGAGGTGTGATGTTGTGTGAAAATTTTGTGACTAAGTAAGGGGTATACTATGACACTCTAAAATAACTTTGAGCCATCCATTTAATTAGATCAAGATGGTTAGGATGATATATTACCTCATAGGAGGTAATAGATTAATTTTTTATTTATATGCTTTTCAATTTAAAAATTAAAGAAAATTATGAAAATATCTTTCTAGATCCAATAAAAAAGGAGATGTTGTTACTTTTTCCCTTTTTTATCTCCCGCCCATGTTGTCCACTACTGATTTTTATCTTTATTTTTGTCTTTGCGTCATAACATATTTTTGTTTTTCGACCTGAACGTGACATGCCCATTGTATGGATGTGTTTTTCCTCAACGGATGCTTTGTTTTTTTCACTCAACGTGAATGTGACATGTCTATAGCCTGAATGCTTTTTTTTCTCTCTATTAATGCTTCATCTTTTTTGCTCTCTATGTGTACATGGCATGGCCATTTATTTTCATCCCAAATACAAATATTTTTATTGTCTACGTGATCGACATTGCCACTTTTTGTCCATAATAAGAACTTGACTGCGGATGACAAGAAACATGGAAACAAAAATTAAAATCTCTTCACAAACGTGAAGGGAGTTGGAGTAATATTATGCTTATGCATGCATGTATGCATGTATATGGCCCGGGGTAGTTAAGGAGGTTTCTAATTGATTTTTCTCTATGTATATTGACCTCCTTAATGGTAAAGAGGTGTACCGTGGCATGTCCCCATAAATCTAAATCTAGACTATATATTATAAAAAAATCCTAAGGTGCACCAATATAAAATTCTAAATTACTATTTCAATCATTATTGATATTGTTGTGTCATATTCATGTATGAGAGAAGACATAAGAATAAATTTGTATATTGTTCCCATAGCTCAAACAATAAAAAAAACACATATGGAGGTGTAAATATATTGTAGTTAGATAATAATAACTATGTATTTTTAAAGTATTGCGTTTAAGATCTTTAACAGATGAGAGATAGAGTGCGATAGATCATTATAATTTTTTAGGTAAGATAGATAAATATAATTATTAGCTATAAGTTTTAAATTTTATATTAATTCTGCCGCACGGGTTGATAGGCTAGTGTTATGAATGTGGGTAGAACATCAGAATTGTGTAAAATCATCAAGTATAATCAGATAATACTTATAGGCGGAGTTGCTAATCACACGGGATGTCCAAACATCACAATGGAGAAAGTGAAATGGGAGACTAGCAACATGATTTGAAGAAGCAAACGGGAGCCAAACATGTTTATCCTTTTTATAAATATTGAAATCTAAAGATGACGAAACACAAGACAAAGTTGCACTGCTAGGATGGCCTAAACAGGCATGCCAAAGCTCGGTGGAGTGCACGGCCTGAACGTTACGATGAACAGTGGTGGTGGCGGGGAGGCGCAGCGGATGGAGATCCCAGAGCTGTCACAGCGGAGAAGTGTCGTCCGGGTGCAAAGATCCTTGATGGAAAAACCAAACTGGTCAAACTCTACAGAATTATCCCGTGAGTGCACGAACAGAAACGGGGTTCTTCATTAAAGAGGGTGTAAAGAGAATGTTCTTAAGATGCAGCTGTGCATGAGCAGTGGGGAGGGAGAGGTGGCCTGTCTGGTGAACAGGAAGTGTAGCACCGTTGCCAACAATAATGTGCGTTGGGGACGAGCATGGAGAGAGGGAGGAGGCGCTACCTGGATTTGACGCCATGTGACTGGATGCACTGGTGTCGAAGAACCACTCGCCGTTGCCGGAATAAGTCGATGGACTCGGCATGCCTTGGAGAGCGGCCAGCAGCTGTGGAGGTGTGGACGCCACTTGCTGTTGAGGTTGAGAAGACTGGAACGTCGCCGTCCGCGCCTGGTTCGTGCCGGGTCGGGGACCAACTGACAAAGAACACCAGCACCAGGAGCACGCTACCGTGGCATGGGCCAGGCTTGAACGACGCCAGTCCACGGGTTGAACGCAGTGCCCCAGGGCTGTTGAGGTGGAGCGGTCTGGGCTTGGTTGCCGGTGCGGTTGCGGCCGTCGTACTTCTTCTTCTTCTTCTCTTGGATCTAGACTTTTGTGGCGTAGAAGACGGAGGCGTGGACGATGCACCTGAAGCGGGCGCCGGCGAGGGCGAGCTGGCCAGGAGCACGGTGTTGGCCTCCACCTTGTGCTTGTGCTTCATGTGGCGTTCCTCTTGAGGCAGGTAGGAGCGCACGAAGAGGAAGTCGGGTGGTGGGCTCCAGGAACCAAGAACGGACATGACACTATGGAACGTGAGGTTGAGGCCACGGAGAGTGTTCAGCATAAGGGCAGCGTCGGACACCAGATGTCCGACGTACGTCGCGTGGGGTGTCCGAGAGCTTCTTGTGGTGGCAGCCGTAGTCGTGCCTCGGACATATCACCTTGGAACAGGCTATTAAATTCCTGCAAGGCGAAGACGGCATGGTGCATGCCATTGTCGAGGAAGAGGTTGCGGGTCGCCGGCCGTCCACAGGGAGAACGACGTGCGCCGTGGCTCGAAGACAGTGTCCATGATGGATTTGGACACCGTGGAGTAGAGCCAGGAGACGACGCAATGGTCGATCTGCGTCCACTCGGTGTCGTGGAGACGGTTGTGGGTGTCTACACGGTGCCATCAGTATGGTCGATGATCCCGAACTTGAGGTAGGTGTTCGTCGAGGAAGGCACTCCATTGGGAGAAGTTACCGTCGTTGAAGTCCAGTGTCACGGGAACGTGAGACCGGATGTTGATGAGGTTGATAGAGGCAGCGGCGATTGGAACTGGAGAAGCATGGAAGAAGGGGGGTGGTGTTGGCATCGGGAGAGGACCAGTCGGACGCCATGAGAGGAGCAGAGGAAAAAAAAACTGGAGGGCAGTTGGATCGTGGGTTAGACTACAGTGTACTGCCCAGCCCGGCCGGCTGGCGCCGACGGGGACGCGGTCAGCACCGGGTACGGCCCACCAGGTCGTGCAGACAGCACAGGTCCATACCCCCGCCGATATCGCCGCGGCCTCACCGCCTCACGGCGTCGTCTGGTCCGTCTCCAAGGACGCCACCAAGTACTCCCTCCTGGCTGCCGGCAACTCCACCATCGCCGTCGTCGTCGTCGAGAACCCCGTCAACGGCGGCCTCATCGGCGTTTACTATGCGAACATGATGACCCTCCACCTCTACTTCCACGGCGGCGCCACGCCGGCGAGGCCTCCTCCGGCCGTGGGTCCGGCCGACCTCATCATCGCCCCCTTGTGTTCAGAGGCCTGGCGTTGAACGACGCGCTATGGTACAAGATCCAGAACGCGAGCGACGTGCAGTCCACGAGGGCCACGTTGCCGTCCAACACCTACGGCGCGCGCGGTTCTCGAGGTCTACGTGTCGTTCCACGGGGGGCGACGAGTTCTGGTACACGCGCACGCCCGCCGACGGAGACGCCAACGGCCCGTTCCGCGAGGTCACCGCGCGCGTCGCCGTTCCCCGTCATCTTCACTGGCGGCATCAACCCTCTCCTATCCTATGGCGTCCCATCACCGGCATCGGCTCCTTCAACCCTCCCGCCGATCGACGTACGACGTCGAGCTGACGCCGCTGCTGGGAAAAGCTGCTCTACGGGAAGCCCCACGCGTTCGGGCTCGCGGTCACCAAAGCCATGGACGTGTGCTCGTCGAGCCGGAACTAGAGGCGAGCAGGATGCCAGGATGATCTCGGCGACCGGGTGGGTGAGCTCGTCATACGGGAACATCACGACAAACGCCACGCAGGCGTTCGCGTTCGAGAACGACAACGCCGGCGGCGCCGGCGAGACGATCAACCACACGACCGTACGTCGCGAGCGCCGGGCGGCGTGCTGTACTACTCGGTGCAGAAGCGGCGGAGCTTCCCGCTCTACTTTGACTCAGGAGGGGCGGCAACCGCCGCTCGTCGGCGCGGGCGTCGTCGCTTCGCAGGACGGCGATCGTGGACCTGCAGTCCTCGACTCCTCGTACGTCTGCCGTCTGCCGGATCCCACGGAGGCTCATGAGGTACACCATGACGTCGATCCTTTCCTGGAGCACGGTGACACGCGCACGGACGATGCCAGTGAACATCTGGATCTTCCCATGGTTTCCCTCTCTTCTACATCTGCAAGTTCCTATCGCTCTCCTTTTAGCTTGGCCATGGCACACCCGTGATGACAATTCTGTTCTTGAATCTGAATTTCAGTCACTTCAATGTGTGTCTTCTGTTCTTGAATCTGAATTTATTCAAATAAAGCAATGAGTTAATCTGAACTTAATAGTTGTCCTTTTTTTTTTACTGAATTTGACCTTTTACTGAATGTCTGCATATGATTCATGAGTATGGCTACCTGGACATGAGATTAGATTGGTTAGCCAATGTGCATGAGTACTTTGGAAGCTCCAACCTGCATAGCACTGCATACAACAGATGCGCATGAGATTTCGTTTTCTATTATCCACTAAGATTTTAAAGTAGACTAAACCTTATACCACTTGCTCAGTTCAACACATTTTTATTTTTATTTGAGGAGAACAGTCAACCATAATATTCTGAATAGCAAGTGGAATCTGGATGTAATGTTGTTTGTTCTGAATTTTATATTGCACCATCACTATCAGTTTCACAGATTTTCAGATTGCATATACACTTGGCAAAAATAAATGGGAGTTACTGGTAGTCTGTTCAAGATATTGCTGAGTTGTGCATAAGCTGCAGTAGACCTATCTCATGACTTAACAAGGAAATCAATTTTGTTGGTACCAAGCTTTGCATATTTATCAGAACTCAAAAGGTCACAGTTCTGAAACTCTGAATTGAAGCAACCACATACACATCTCATGTTTCAGTAATTGTGACTAAATCTCTGAATTGAAGTAATATCTGGAACAGTCATATGGACTTGCAAGCAAGAAACAGGTTGTTCTCCATACAGTAGTAGTGAACTGAACATGGCTGTGGTAATGCAACACAACATAACTGAACTGAATAAACAATTGTTTATTATCTCCCAAAAAGGACAGACAGCAGATACTAGAACTGCAAATGTGAGATTTCTGCTGGTTCCAGACTTGCAACATGATTCAGTGGATTGGGCGCAGTAGTTGCAAGGTACAGGTTATTAGAAGTGAACATTTACAGCTAGACAGCATTGCCATTGTTCCCTCTGAGGGCTTCTAGTAGCAGTTCTTGCTACTTCTGAAGTATTCAGTGCAATATTCAGATGGCTTCCCGTAACAGTGCTGAACCTGTAGGTTCAGCTACATTTGGTTGCTTGAGTGATTTGAAGACCCATTTTTTAAACTCCCAGATTTTAGATTTCAAAATTTAAATTCCAGGTTGGGATGAGGTGTACGGATTCTCACTGAATTGGGTGTAGCAATATATCACACAACACATTTTTCTCTCCAGGACTAGATTCTCCTGAAGCTTATGTAGCTAATTCAATAGGATCTCTGAAAGGTATACATACGGCAAGAAAATATACCTGTGATTACACAGCCATCCACCTGAACTGATAAGCACAAGACACGATTTGTTAGGAAACAAGCAAGCAGCCATTGTAGGAAACCAAACTGAAACTGAAACATTGTACGAAACCAAACTGGACGGTAGCAATCACTGAAATTGTTTTAGGTGCATATGATTGATTATTAAAACGAGCTAGTACTTAGTAAACAGATGAAAGGCTTGTCAGGCCACTACCATGCCATGATCGCGGTTATAGAAGGATCAGAATCAACCGTCACTAACTGCACTATCTGTGCCGACACTGCCTTGCTACAATGCACTCTAATACTAGCTACTCTTGGTGAAGTTGAAGTTACTGCACGCCGAGAAAACCGGCACCTTGGCGAGGCCGAGCTGCATCTTCTCCAGGTCGAACTGCAGCAGGTGGTCCTCCATTTGGAACCCTCCGACCACCGCCGCCGCCGCGCTGGGGTCGCCGGCCTTCACCCCCTTCATCTCAAACAAATGCAACCACATCAACCATCGAGCTACTGCCGATGAAATGTCCAGCTCAGCGCCACGTACGGCACATGGTTTACCCCAGCCGCGTGTTCCCCAGCTTGCTCGACCGGTAGTAGAGCTCGAATGGCGCCACACTGCCGGTCGTGTGGGTGCTACGAATGTCAAGCGGTGCTTCTTGGTTGCCGAGGTAGGCGCGGCTGGCCGGGAAGGCCGACAGTGGCCGGAGATGTCGCGAGGAGGTGGTGGTGCCCGAAGCCTGTCGTCTCGTCCGTGGAGTAGACTGGCGCGCTTCCGGTCGTCCGGAGCTGAACGTTCAGCAGGCGCAATAAATGGGCCAAATTCACTCGGGCTAATTATGGGGCAAATTTACTCGGGCTATTTATGGGCCTAGTTTAATAATGGAATAAAGTCCAAATAACAACCTCGGCCGTGCTTGCTGACTTTTTTTTTTTTTTTTTTTGCGGACCATGACTCCGATTTGAATAGGCATCATTTTACCACGAGTCTACGAACCAACAGCTAGTTTCAAGTGGATTCTCAAGTGCCTTTTGCCATCAACAGCGAAGGAGTGTGTCCTCCCTGCTCAAACTTTGATGCTGTTGATGTGGCATTTCCCAGTCCAACACCTAACCGCGCTGATCATGGTTACCTCAGTGTTTCTTTTGTAGATCCTCCCACGGTACTAGGCTTGAGAGGTAAAAGGACTGGAAAAGAAGCCAAATCCACCAACATGTTTGGCTTCACGCTTCGTCGCTTTTTTCACAGTGTGCTATGTACTGGTGGGCCTAAGAAAACTGAACGCGGCAACTCTAGTTGGGCTGTGGCCCACGAGATTTGCCACAGCCCGTTTAGTCCCACCCTATCCAGCCAAAGGAGCCTCGTGGCGTCGACTCACAATGTAACGAGACCGCTGAAGGAAGAAATGGAATGGGTGGGAAAATAACGGGGAGCATGACTGCATAGAATGGGATAATCTCGGTGGTTTCCGTGGGGCAGCGGGGGGCCCCACGCACATCGATCTTTGTGCTCAGTGCTAACTAGTGCATGCGCGCCAAACTGGCGAATTGGACTTCTCCTGCAATCGAAATGGAGCAAGCTATTCCTGGTTGACCTGTGGATCCTTAACTGTCTGCTGCACAAGGCCGTCCGACCTGTTCTGAATACATTGCAATAATTCAGCAAAGCTTGGCTTCTTTCTCGTCACCTTTTCTTTTGAATCTGTCACTTTGTGACCATCTTGCCCCTCAACCGAACTTGATTGTTGTTCAGCTATATTGTTTAAAACATTATCACCATTGGGGGCATTTCGATCAATCGAGCTAGCCGATGATTCTTCAATGTTTGGCTTTTCTATGTCTAGTGTCAAATCTGAATTTTTATTTAATCTACCATCCTTTTTGACACGATAGACTTGTTTGATCACCTTGCGCTTATTTTTCTGTATAGACCGATTCTTTTGATCAAAACTGTCATTACGCATAGGTGGTGACTCATTAATTACTAGCTCTCTATAAGTAATATAATCAGAACAAAAATATCTAGGAGTGCACGACATTAACGAATTAAAAGACCATAGTAGACAAAAATAAGGCATGCTGAAATAAGACATAGGTGATCCATATGATGGAGTCGACATTAATGTAGGAAAATCTTTCCTTTGCCGACTCTGACCATTGGATCGTTGCCTTGGAGATGATTTAGATTGTTTGGAACTTTTAGGCCGACTTGCATCATTACTTTGTTTTTTGGATTTAGCCGGAAGCTCTCCATCAATGGAACTCGTTGATGACAGATATCTTCACCATGATGACGCCTTGTTCCCCTACATGATAACAGTGAGGAAATAATAACTTATCCATTGTCTTGCGTAGATCTTCAGGTAATCCTTGGAGTGCCATCATATTACTAGGGTTTGATGAATCGGCCATTAATGCTCAAACTCAATAGTGTGATCTCGGATTCTATCGTTCACAACAAGAAACTTAAACTTAATGTGTTTTGATAATAAACACTTGACATGTTGTTTTTCGGATATAAGACATCAGACTTTGTCGCAGTATAATTTTAATGGTGTACTTATGCTGTCCACCACTCTTAGTTCTGAGGTAAATTTTCTAAGCCATACAACTTGCCCCATAGCTTTATAGCATGTCACGTACTCAGTTTGCATCGTAGATGCTACCGTAGGACGGTTTGCAACCCGCACAATCGACACCTAAATATTCAATAATTCTCATATTCTTATTTCTCTTATACGTGAGCATATAACTTTCAGTACTATGTACATGATGCATGATTTTCTCAACAATTTTCTCAAGACGTGTACATAATTGTGTATACATAATGCTTCTGATTGAAGCATAAGGAATCTTCTTATTTGACAACCACTAAAGACGATATAGTGATGACGAAGGTATTTAGAAAGAGGTACTCAAGCTTTCGCACACTTGTGTCATCTACTTCATGCAAGACAGTGAATTGATCAGCTCAGTTCAAGTGGCTACCAAAGAAAGAAATTGTGAGTTGCTTGACTGGCTGGATAATCACTCATGCTCCCGCTACCTCTAGAGATGCTCTGGTTACCACCATTCCTAGTAATTCAGATGATCAGAGAAAAATTGCCTTTACCTTGTGGATCATTGAACACACCTACATCATCGCAAGGATATATGATGGTAAAAATCTCCGACCTATTCCAGTCTATGGCAAGGGATTCATGTAGCCCTTAATTCAGAGAAATTAAGACATAGAGTGTCAGAAGGAAGATAGAATCAATTGAATTACACCCCTAGAAAATGCAAGGGAGATGAAATTTTCCTAGACATATTGGCTTTCCAATGGAGGATCATTAAGGATTTGTTCCATAAAGCCAATCCTTTGGCAAATTACAAAGCTAGAGAGAAGATTTTCGCAATACCTTCTACACCCTCATGACGGCGCTCATGTCAAACCCAATATATACCCTCAGCAACCGATTGGATCCTTCCATTCGAGACAAACAGGTGATATCTGACACATGTAACTATGGCAGTGTTGGATCAGTGCAATAAGAAACTTCATCTTCGAAAGCATCAACGACAACGGAGAAGGAACTTCACCATTGAGAAGTTCGAACCCTGATTGGTCGGTGCTAAAGTGATAGTATATATATGGACCATGCTACACTAAGGTACCGCCTTACCAAGATGGAAATTATGCCACAACTCTTCCGTTAGATTTTGCCCCTTCAAACGTTTGCAAATCAGAAGTAAGGGAGCAAATAATTATGTGGCATATCTTCTCTCAAGAATACAAGTTGGATTTTATGAGGTGATACTTTCTTGAGGGTCCATACATCTAGTCTATGAGATACATATTGATGACTGGATATACACCTTTGAGAGAAGAAGTTGATTCACCGCAGATTTTACCTATGGGAATTTCTATCAAAGTCAGTGTTGATGGTTTACTCCACCGCTGCATCACACAATGTGAGAGCCGCATGATTCCTCAGTGTCCAACCACACCGGCGTATGCCATGACACTAGAGTATTTCGAGACTCTTGCTATATGGTCCTCGCAAAGATATCTTTTGTCGAACCATAAATGGACACGCTAGGAGTGTGCGGTGTTACCCAAGAACACAAGAATATCAATACTCATGATGCTATCCCCACCGAGAGGTTAACCCATCAGTTGGAAAGGGTTACTTGCACATCTTGGTAATCATGGACTAGATGTCCAAAAATGGGATGAAGCACTTCCTGTGTTGCGGCTGACTTGAAGAATCCAAAGTAGCTATCTTTGGAAATTCCGAGAGTCATGATTAGAAATGGAGGCTCACACTCCATACCAGACCTATTGGAAGTGTATCAACGGGTTGGTAATGAACCACCAGATTGCCACATCATACCATCCCCAGACGAGTGAAGGCCATGGGGATGGATGAGAGAGCAGATTACCGACACTCAAGAAGCCAATAGGTATGACACCATATTAGCTGGTCCATGGGAAACTTTCCATTCTCCAGTGGACATTCAAATCTCATGGGGCAATCAAGCGATGAAATATGAAGACCCAACCAGCCGGAGTCAAAACAACACATTAGCTGGGTTGGAGATGGAAGAAGGCTTACTACAGCTCCGTAAGCTATGGCATAACAAGTGAATCAAGATCAAGCACATCAAAGCGGAAGATCAACGCAAACTAACGCAGCCAAGGGCCAAGCGGCTTCCATCATGTCGGTCGGCCTACACCCGTGGCAAAATGATCAAGTGCAGAGCAAAACAGGATCCTGGAGCCGAGCCTGCTAGAGTGGAACCTGAACTTTGAGTTCAATCCACAATGGTAGGTCAGCGGTCCTACTAGGGATAGGGTTCCAGGGGGGTTTACCTTTGGCCTTGGTGGTAGAACAAGCTCTGGGGTGACTGCCGGCTAGAGGTGGTGGCAGACTGGAGGTCGAGACGGTGGGGAGTGGAGATGGTGCGGGCGCTGCTGGAGCCGTGCAACGAAGGACCCCTGGTGCTGAATGGCAATGGTTCCTGAGAGAAGGGTGAATCCCGTTAGTGTCGTGTGCAGTATCCGGACGATAGGGATTTGGCCTCCTTCTGAATTGATGCAGGGAGGACGCCGGAACGGGGCACAGGGCGTACACTGACCGCCGAGAGCATGAACGGGCGAACAGCGAGGCGGGCAGACGCCGGCGGCCGACACCGATATCACGGGGCGCTATGTGCCGATCGGGAAGAGAGCTGGAACGGTTCACGAACGGAGGAGTAGAAACGGGGCGTGGGGCGTCCACCGTCTGCCGGGAGTAGGAACAAGGAGGAGGGCAGACACAGACACCGATCACCGATGCCGATCTCACGGGGCGCTGGGTGCCGCTCCGGGAGGAGAGCAGTAATGGCCTAGTGAACGGGGGCGTTGGGCGGACTTCGATCTCCCTGGGCGTTGACGCCGATCCCCAATGGCTTGGTGCGCTGGCAGCACGCGGGATTGCTTTCTGTTTTCTGAGGCTGTGATTGCCGAGTGACTACAGACGGAAGGAGGCAAGGAGATCATACGGGATGGAAGACAGGCCATGATTGCCGGGCGGGGGGAAGGGGCGCGTACGGATGGAGGGAAGGGGTAAAACCGGAAGGTGGGCGACATATTTTTTCGGCTTCACCATGGGGTGGACGTGGTCGCGACTACATGTCTTGATCTTTTTAGTAGTACTAATATAGTGTCCGTGCGTTGCTACGGGTATCAATATTTGAAATACATAATTATACAATAAGAAAACAATATTGTAGAATTTAGCATTGACAACACTAATGACATTTAATCCAATAAAAAAATTCCTGAAATTAACAGTGCGGTGTCACACGCTGTCCATCTTTATGTGATGCGGATAAAGAAAAAACAAACATTATTGTACACTAAATAACATGAAAAACAAACATTATTCTTCAATGTTCATCATAATTTAAATTAGTGCATACATCACTACTACTGTATCGATATATATATCTAAAATATGTTAAGATATAGCACGAATACATCGAATAATACATGAAAAATGCACTTACCATTGTAAGTGATCGCTACAGAAGAAAAAAATATGAAAGGCAAAATAGATGCACGAAAAGTCCCTTGAGGCCTTCACCACTTGTGCACTTTTCAAAACATTACAGAAGACATTATCAGAGAACAACACGGAGCGTACATGCTATACTCTGGGGTTGATGCTACTCTTGTCAGGAGGTGCATAAGGGATGGACAGAAGAAGGAACCATCATTTCAAGTTGTAAACAAAGTGCAGGACGTAAACAAAGAAACACGCACTGAAGATAAATGTCCGTAACTGAACAAGGGCAGTAGCAACAGCGCAAATGACAAACAGATCGATGATCTGCAGATATATCATCACAAGGAGTTCAACAAAAGTTAGAAACGAGCTAATAAATACTCAAAACAGCAGGTGATAGTGGAGGCACGCTTAAGATTTGTTGGTGTGGCAGCATACGCATTGCTCAGCTCACAAGAAAAGAATAAAGTGTGTTCCTGTAAATCCACAAGAACCATTTTACAAGATGAACGAAACTACCTCACCCCATCAACTCCGTTGTCTGCAATGCTTGGCCAAGATCTAGGCTACTGAAATTACCGAGACCTGAAACGCAACAGATCAGGACAATCAGAAACTTTTGCTTGGGCAGGGAAGGGTAATCGGAGGCGGCTGAATCGACGGTGGCGGCTATGAGATCCGCGGCCTCGGATTCATGGAGGTTTGGTGGAGGACGTCGGAGAGCATATCAAGGTAGACGGGTGGAGGAAGCACGGCAGCCGGCGCGGCAGTTCCTCCAAGCAGTTCGATATAGGTCTTGGGCCTTGGTGGCGGCGACGCACTACACCATGGGCAGCCTTTCCCAACGCTTTCTACAGTCGGCGAAGGCCACTATTGCTGACATCTAATGTGTCGGCATAGGCTATGCCGACACTTTTCTAACCGTCGGAATCGGGAAAACTTTTGCTATTCATAAGACCTTTGCCGACAGTAATTATCTTTGCTGACACATAACACTTTTTATGTCGGCTAATAGTACTTCTAGCACAACATCGTATTTAGCTTTGCTTGCAAAGTAAGTGTCGGCAAAAGTGTATAATGGATTCATAATACAATGCAATATTAATGATATAATAAATCCATTTCTCTACATCCAAACAGATTCGAATATTCCACGAACATGACCAAAATACAGAAGCTTCGTTCATTTCCAAATCACTACACATAGATACATGGTCTCATATCCATCCAAATCAGAGGTCATAATAGTGTAAAGGTTTAGACAGCAAGCTGTTTCACATAGCCTCTATATTCACAAGTCACACAAGCATCTAAATTCATTTCTTCCTAGCATAGTAAAGTTTGCTAGTCCTCACGATACTAGAAATCTGTTCATGCACAAAAGGTTGCCATTGTTGCACAAAAAGATCGCCTCTCCAGTAAACTGAAACTTTAGCTGCTGCACAAAAGATTTCCTCTCCAGCACACCTTGTCGCCAATGCACCTACAGAAAATGATGCCATTCTTTCAGCACAAGGCTTATAGTTGATTACAAATAAAAGCATTCAGACCAGTCTATACCATAATTTATACTTCGTATACTCCCTCCATCCTTTAAAGAATGATGTTTTAGGATTTTTCAGACAAATTAAGAGTAGAAAAGAAAGACGCATGTGTCCCTGATAAATGCCATTTTAGGAGGTAAATCAGTTTCCTTTTAAGCATGCATGCATAAGATATTCCTAATTTGTTATACATGCATGCCAAAACATCAATCTTTATGAGAAAAATTTTAAACGCTAAAACATCATTCTTTAAGGGATGGAGGGAGTACAAAACAATTAGTCCAGGTTGTAGTCCAACAAGTAAAAATCCATATATCTAAATTATAATTGTTATGCTAGTTTGGATTTTCTTCTAGTTACAATCAGGATTATCTAATGGAACAGTGCACACCTCAGATGCTCTAATTAATTTGCTCATGTTCCCAACGTATAGCATTGCACTGTATAATCAAAATGACACCTAACTATTCAGCAAACTGAAACCTGCAGTCTGACCTGCATGCATGTAGGAGCACAGCAGCAAGCCACACCACATGACAAAGCTTCATTATTAGTATCATGCCTATATATTTATTTTGGTCAACTAGAACTCAAAAGAAAATGAAACTGAAACAACACTTTCAAATTCCTTGTTTGGACAGGAAGCATATTTTATTAAAAAAATAGCATTTCAGATGAAGTACTTTCGAGGTGGGACGGCCTTGTTCCAAAATCTAAGGTTTTGACTGCCTCGATGACTTCTTATCATCCTTCATCTGTAGTAAATTATGAGTAATAATTAATAGTGGCTGACCAACAATACACTGCAAATATAGAGAGGTATAGTTGGTATACTCTATCACGTGGCCACGCAATACACTTCCCACAAGCTTGACCAATGGTCGTCACCGCTCCATATGGGCGAGGCGAGATAGCTTCTCTTGCAAACACATGGTTGACCACAACTTCACTATACTGAACTCCAAGGCGAGTACCCCCTACAATAGCACTTGGGTTTGATGTTTGGACAGTTGCTTTGGCCACAGGTACATCATATGGCCTCACTACACTATATAAGATAACATCTCTTCCACCCTAGAAAATAGAATATATTTCAGAACATAATTTAGGAACTCTCCATTTGAACTCTCCACTTCTACACTATCACTATCATACTGCATGTTATTTGGGAAAACACTAGTACTTGGCTCTCCATGATTCACCCATGTTATGTAACCTTCTGCAAACCCATCACATATCAAGTGCTCACGAACAACATCCCTAACTCTCCAACAGGAATTCTGACATATCTTACAAGGACATAATATCTTGTCTCCTTTAGCTGAATTACTAAAAGCAAACTCTAAAAACATGTTCACTCCTTTCATATATTTATCACTTTGCCTACATATAGTTAATTACAGCATATTAGACCCAACACCAAAACGAATCTTGTATCTAACACTTGATTACGATTTATTGTATATACCTAGGTTGATTCATCCACCTTTTGTCCATGATGAGCCTTTAAGCAAAACTATTTCAATGGCAGAGTACACAATTAATATTTGCATCCCAAGAAAATAAGCATAGTTTCTTGAGTAAAAAGAGTGTGTACCAATATCTTTTAAGTGACTGACGCCGGCAAAAGAACCTCCAGTCAGGCTTTCTCTACTGAATTTGAGGAGAGGTACAACCTGACACCTTATTTAACCAAATCTGGTTATAAGGAATCAATAGATGAAAGTAAAAATTAGTTTACAAGAAAACTCTATTGTGATAAAAATGTGAACGTGCTCTTGGCACAAGAAAACATTTTTTTTGAAGGAACTTGGCACAAGAAAACTTACTAGCAGCATTAGATCCAAAAGGAGCAAAGTGTTAGCAATGAGCAGTCAAATCCTTCATTTCTTCAACTCAAATATGATGAATTGTAGTTCTCTGCCGAAAGAAATGCTATCAATCGACGAATCTGTATGCCTTATCTCTTGTCCTATTGCAACAAATCCAAATAAAAAAAGAAATTTACCTTTCCGAGGCAATACAGCTTCGGGTGGAGCTTCAGAAGCAGGTAGAACTTGACTGTTGACTCACGCGGCCACCGACACTTCGGATTCACCTTGAGAAGCAGGTAGGACTCCGGATTGAGCTTGTGCGAGGCCAGGCAGATGCACACCGATAGCCTGCGCTGCTGGCGTCGGGCAGCCCCACCTGCGTGGGCAGCGACTGACCGCGCGAGGGGCACCCGGACGGAGGCCGATGGGAGGTGCGGCGTTGGGTGGGTGGCCTGGATGGAGAATGGAGACGACGCTGGGTGGGTACCAGAGGGAGGTGTGGCGCTGGGGCGTCGGGGGATGGGAGCTGCGGCGCTGACGGGAGGGGCGTGCGCCTGGATGGGAGGGGCGCGTGCGGTGGATGGGAGGGAGCGGCGGGCTGCAGCGCGGATGGGAGGGAGCGGCGGGCTGCAGCGCGGATGGGAGGGCGTGGCGGCGCGGCGGATGCGAGAAGGCGTGGCGGCGCGGCGAGGATTGAACCGGAGGGGAGGGTGTCGGCTGGACTTGGAAAAGGGTGGGATGGGCGTCGAGTGGGGAAATTTTGGGGACTTAGGCGTCAGGAATGAGCGGGAGAGAGAGAAAAAAGCGCTTCTGTGTGCAGCGCCAACAAAAACTATTTCGCGTGACATAAAACTTATACCCGACACTTTAGATGTCGACGAATAATATATACCGACAGGTTATCCGTCCAGCTATCTACGCCGACAATTTATCTGTCGAACGCAACATTCAAGCAATGCCGACACTTTCCTTGATGGGTAATGTCTATACATTTGCCGACAGTCAATGGGACAAGAATAATCGTTCTTTCCCGACAGGTAAGAGTCGGGAAAGGGTGTACATGGTGTAGTGACGTAGGTGGCTGAGACGACGGCTAACAGGCGGAACGTAACGTGTCGTCACGGCCGATTGATGGGAGTCGAGGCGAGGAATCAACGTTGATGGGCAGCGATAGTTGTGCGACGACAGCGATCGTGCCGCGAGAGATCCGCCGTCGACGCGTGGGGAGATGACGGCGGTTACTGAATGTGCGGACGGGAGCCGGCAGGGCCGGCGGCACCGTCTCGTGAGCGGCGGCGGCGGCAGTTTCCACGTCGCTGTGTAGGCGGCGACGGCTACGTGCACGGCGCACCATCGCCCTCGTTGCCGCCGGCGGCGGCATCTTCGGTCGCGGACAGCGCGGTGGCGACGGCGTGGCTGGCTTCGCGGATGGATTATGGGAGGGTGTTGATTTGGGGGGCGACGGAAGAAGGAAGGCGCGACGTTTGCGAGGTCGCGAGGGTCACGGTGAGGACGTGGTTGCGACGGAGTATGCGGTCGACGAATGCCCGATTGATCAGGCGACGTCTCGCGAGGGAGGCCGCGGTCGCGACGGAACCGTGGGGAAGGGCGCAGTTGCGAGGGGACGCGAGATCGTGGGGGGGGGGGGAGGGGGAAGGGCGCAGACGCGAGGGGCGGTCGTGGACGGACGGGAGCGGTCGCGAAAAGATGCGGTCGACGACTATCCCAATTAGACTTTTTAGTAGTAGAGATAGAGATATATAATATGAGAGAAAAGATATGCCTAGTAGTGTCATATATATCTGAGACAAAAGGAAAAAATTAAGACCGCCGAGGAATATTAGTATTTCAAAGAGCTGAATGAGGTACTGTCTCTAGTCAAATCACAGCATAAGTATATTTTTGCTACTAAAAGTACAAAGATATCGCTCGTCCGAAACATCCCATGCAAATATTTCATTTGCAGTATAATAGATCATGTCTGCATTCTACTTTCAGCGTCATCTAAGGCTTGAGCGGCAATGCCGAAGTAAGAAGTGGCCATCAGGAAGAGAAGAAATAGCATCAAGATAGTGATCCCCGAGTATTTTTCATTGTAGTGATTCCTCCCATAGCGTATCATCGCATAAATCATGTACACCCACAATGCGGAGAGTGTTGCCTGCAGAGGAGCAAGCGAAAAATTTCAGAAAGGAGACAAGAAAACCGGTCATCAAAGTATATGCACTTCCTTCGTTCCAAATTATTCTCCGTTTGATTTTTTTTAACACTAAGGTTGACCACTCATTTTATTTAAAAAATTTGTACAAACATTATTAAATTTAGGTCATTTATAAGTTACTAATATTCATGACGCAAGCCATAAAAAATAGTTTATTTTACATAATTTTTTAAATAAAACAAATGGTCAAATTATTTGAAATCTGAAAAATCAAACAAACTATAATTTATAATTTGGAACGGAGGATGCACTGTACAACGATGATATCTATCGATCTCGATTCTTACCCGGAGGAGATTTATTATCGTGAAGGGGCGGCACACATCCTCCCGTACCGCGTCCCACGCGGGGTCGCCGTAGGAGACGCTATTATTGTCGCCGGGCGTCGTGGTCGTCAGTGGTGGCGCCGCCGCCTCAAGGTCCGGTAGCGCCGCCGCCTCCAACATAATGGCCTCCTCCCGCGGCATCTTTCCGTCGCTGAGCGCGCGGCAAGGCCAACCCAAGACGCAGTACGGCGGCGGCGGCGCCATTGACAGGATTTTTACTCACGCTGTATGACAGTAAGGACAGCTACCCGATCGAGAACAATGCCTGGCAGGATGGGTGTGGTGAACTGGTACGTGATCAACCTGGTGGGTTTATAGCAGGCACAGATTGCTATCCGAGACGGAACCTGAAACTTTGCGACACCGAAAACAATAATAATCTATCGATCGTCCAAGGGATAGTCGTGTCGCAGGGTTCACCACGCCCACGACGACTCCCGCGCCTTCCGCTCCGTGGTGAAGCCGCGACGCAAGATGTCGCCTTTCGTCTGCGCGCAATCCCCGCCTGTGATCAGCCTCCCGTCGTCCGACTTCCCAAATCAAGGTCTCCGTCGTCTGACTTCCCAAACAATTCCCTTCCCCCCCCCCCCACCCCCCGAGCGTGCCTCAACGTGTCCTCGCCAAGCTCCCGATCTCCTCGGATTGGTCTTTTTAGAAGCTCAATTTCTGCCCGCCACACGCCGACGTCTACCCCACGACGACGACCCGAATCTTCTTCCGCCCGTCCAAGGTACCCAAATCGAACCCGCCGTTGTGCTCTTCGTGTCGCTTAGACCGTGTAGGGCGTGCACCCTGCCGCCGTCCGCCTCGCTGCGCCCGGTCAATCAAGAGGATCGCGCCAGGTCATCCGCCGCCGCATGCCGTCGGTCGTTGCAACATCCAGAAGCCGTACATTGAGCGCAGAGCACAAGGCCACGTCACTTGCGGTCGGCGTCGACCTTGGACGCGATGTCGGCCGCCTCGTGCTCGACGCCGACGGCCTCGAGCAGGAAGCTGCCGTCCTCGTCGTCGATGGCGACCTGGAGCGGCTGGGATCCCAGCTGGCCCTCCGCGACGGCGAGCATGATGCGGCGCATCTCGTCGCGGAACTCGGCACAGTCGAACTGCTCCAAGACAACGTCGTAGAGCGTGGTGACCTCATCGTGGAGCTGTCGAGGAGGAATGACTCGAGCGTGCGCCGGAACTCGCCGCGGGACAGCACGCCGTCGCCGTTGGCGTCCAGTGCCGCGAACTGCACCTCCACACTGCGCGCGAACGCCGCCTCGTCCGCCACGAACGCGCGCACCATCTAATCGTCCAGGACCACCACGCTCATGGCTGCTCCGCGTGCTTTGCTTGCTTGGGAGAGCTGGTCAGTAGAGAGACTGGTGTGGAAGCGGTTTGGTGTTCGCTTTGGTCCGATCCGATCCGGGCAGGTGTGCGGGGATGTATATCTTCGCCTGTCTCTCTGCCTGTGATGAGATGATATTTTTGGGGTGTCAGTAGCGTGGTCAGTGATCACTGGTGTGGTCCCACGTGTGCCTCCTATCCGATGTCTATTTCGGACGAAGATCGATCGGCCACTTTTAAATTTTAAGCAGCATCTCTTTTTTTTGTTAAACAAGCAAATGCAATGGACAATACGATAGCTTCATTAGCTTTTGATGTTGCGACCGGCAGTTTTGCTGTGGACATTCCGGGTACACGGTGGTTATTTTGAGTCTTCTGCAGACTTGTAAAACCATGAAATGAACGTATTAAAATCATAGAGATGCAACGGCGACTTTACGAGCTTTGCCACTTTCGTTAAAGGTTTGTTGCCAGATTTTACTTAAATCTTCTCTTTTTAAAAAACAGCTCCTGGTATTTACTTGAGATCGATAAATGTGCTGAGCTGTTGTAGCATCACTGTAAACTAATATTTTGCGTTACTGCAAAATGGTTTTCTGTTCATATGTAATTGTTTTTTTTTCAATGTCACTGAAGTCTGGATGATCATTGCATTCACTTTCATGCAGGATTTTCTCTAACGGACAATTGTTCCAGGTACATTCTCGCACCTATCTTTTAGGGAAATTTGGATATGTATTATCAAAAGATCACAAAGTTGGATATATACCATCACTATCTTACTTACATGTAGGGGTTCACATGAGTCAATTACATGTGGATCCAATGGTATATATCCAACTTTGCGATCTTTTAATGGTATATATCCAATTTTTCCTATCTTTTATGCCACGGGTCTCCGGTCAAGTTTAAGTTAATGCTATTTCTGAAGTGGGTTCTTTGGGACCAAAATGTTCATTTCCCATTTGTGGTCTTTTGACCACCTGTTTACAGTCTTTTGTCTCGCTGATCACAGGACACCAATTAAAACGCGACACTTATGCAACTTCCATCTTGCTTAATGATTGTCTTCTATATCTTCTTACAACTTGCATTACACATCAAAATTGATGTTATGAATTCATAAAACAATTATAATCAACTTTGATTGTCACCTTCCGGTCATTGCTGTATTTTTGCATGGTGTTTTGTTATATTTTTCTATAATGACCTTCTGTATATTGCATATTGCCTAACCATGTCCCGTTGCATCACTGCTTTATATAGGGGGAATGAAATCAATGGAGAATAAGGAGGCACGTCAAACTTTAGGAGATATAACAGCTTCTAGCAATGGAGGTTTCCTCTTTTAATACATGTCTACATGCAGTTATCTTGATTTTATTATTATTATGACTAGAGAATGCAACTCCATTTCAATCAGTTAATTCAAATAAGTGAAATTTGAATTAAGGGGACATTGATCATAAGGAATGTAGGAGGGATATGCAAAGACCCGACATGCACGAATGTCTGAAGAACAAAGTGAACAAGAAGTGTCGTGAGTCGAGACACAAAAAAACATGGAGCGTTGGCGCATTGCTAGGTAAAGTTTTACTGATATCACGCCAAATGCTCCTTTCTTACCCTATTCTTGTTATTTATTATTGTAGTTAATACATAATATTAATAACATAATATGTGCAATGCCATTGAAGATGGGTGTGTCATTCAGGACACGGAAGGAGAGTATGAAAGTGAAGCCTACCAACATAGGATTGCTGTGGCTCCGAATTTAATAGCACCCATCAGTCTGCATACGATTATCGCAAAAACAGTTTTATACGAATTAGTTCTAAACTATGTCATTCAAATCTGAAATTTTGGATAGCAGTATGCCTGATATTTTGGATTAGCCGGATCTTTCGTTTGGTGGGAAGACCACTGTGTTGGTGGAAACTTCATGCAGGTCCTCCATGTTGTTCGCAGAGGGTCGAGGGCTCATATCGTATTAACAAAAAAATGCACTAACAAAATATATTCCGGTGGGTTCCACAAAGCTAATAGCATGCTGGACATGTTGATACATTGTTCTCAAAATTTGGTGGTACGTTTAAGGTCCATAATGAAATAGTGCTAGAGCACGAGTTTGAGATAAACACCTAGCCCGTGCATTGCTATGGAGTTCCTAGCACCTCCAATAGATTGCGATCTAAGTATATTTATCATAGTATTTGATTTCACATTATAGTTATCTTATCGTGCGATGTAAGTTCAGTCTAAAAATCTAACTGTCCCGTAGCAATGCACGGGCACAGACCTAGTATACTCTAAAAAGAGTCTAGTGGATGTCGTGTAGCGGCTTCACCGAAGGTCCACCCGCCTCCCCCCTCACGCAGGGATTTCGGGTCGCCTCGCACGCAAAACGCTGCCTTCCGCAATCAATGCCGCACTTCTCGTGCCTTCCCCTCTCCACGACGGCCTAAAACCCTCTCTTCGAGATAGAAGTCCTGCTGCAAGTTGGCGCCGTCGTCGTCGACGTCCACAGGATCCCGATTCACTTCTGAGCGTTGGCGGCGTCCGCCGTCCACGAGGCCGCCGTCGCCGCTGCTCGCCATGTCCGCTATCCGCATACCTCGCCGTCGCCCGTCCAGACTGCAAGGGATAGTCGTCGTGTCGCCGGGACCTTGCACAGTTATCCCGATGTTTTCGCGCACATCCTTTCCCCCTCCCGTCCACAACTCCAACTGGATCCCGTCAAAACTTTCCTTCCCTTTCTCAACCAAGCCCCGCAAAACGTACGGCCTCCGTCCGTCCACAACGTCCGGATCGCGATCCTTCCTAGCTTCCAGTCGCGGCGGCGCTCACGGAGCCTCGCTGTCGTCCGTTGCCGCCACCGGCAGTACACACCTGAACTCCTGAACGAGCGCACGAATGCTCTGCGTGCTCGTCGCCGCCAGCGCCAGCCCAGTTTGCCCCACCGAACCGCCACGCGACCTCGCCGCCACCGTTGTCCATTAGTTGGCGCGTGCCTTATTACGTCGGGGGGCAACTGCACACGAAGTGTACTGTCGATCGTCGGCGTTGGAGGATGGGCCATCCCGGTCGCCACTACGACGATCGAGATCCCCAGGGACGCCATCGGCCATCCATCAGGCATCACCACACCTTCAAGTCCTCAACCAGGTACATAGTTCATCACGAATCGAATGTCACCCTAATCTCCATGTAGTTTTCATTGCTAGGGTTTTGGCATTCCTAGCCTTCAAGTCGTCCTGGTGGAGATGAATTAATTGGGAAACTTTGGTTTCAGGTGATGAGTTAGAGAATTTATGATTATCCATCGATTTAGCAATTGTACTACATTCTGGTTTTATTTTATGATGATGACTGTGAGTTATGAATCACACTCGGTTCAGATTATTTTGCCCCAGAAACAACTTGGACGCAGATATGTGAGTCCTCTCAGCTCAAATATTTTTCTTTTCATTAGTAACTAGATTTATCTGCACAATTATACTGAATGCGTCACTATTCAGCAGGTGTGTTTTCTGTTGCTCATACACACACACACAACGTGGTGGGTTCCAAGAGGGAAGTTCATTGCATTTGTGTTTGCAGAAGCCGAGACTGATAATCCACAGGCAGAGGTAAAGCTTGGACTTGATCTACTTGGCTCTGTAAATAAGATATTTTATGATATTTATGACAGATATGAACCAGTGAATGAACATCTCTTGATAATCGCTTTGTCTCAATGGTGAGTTCTTCAGTAATAACAAATGTAAATTAAATTTCATTGTTTGGACATTCTATGATGAAACCACACGCTTTGATCTTTATGGTGGTTTCTCCATGCAGAGCTATGATGCAACCACACACTTTGAGAAAACTGTGACAGATGTTCTTAACATGTATACAATGATCATTGGAAAGGTAACATGCATTTCAACTGATCGAATGTAGCCACGAGTAGCTTTTTGTTATACTCTGATGTGCGGAGATGTTTGTCAAACACTTAAACCTCATATTTGCTCTGAACGGATGCGTATTGCCTTTATCCTTTTAGGACAATCAAATATATCTAGAGCATATTTCCTCGCATGTTCTGGTGTTATGTTTATGAGTTTTGCTATATAAAAGGAAAATCTAAGAACATATTACCTCTTAACAAGTAATAGATTTAATGTTTATTATTTATATTTTTAAATATGGAAAAAATCTTGTTATTAGATCTAACTTGATTGAGTTAGATTAAACTTTCCTTCTTATTTTTGGGCTCATGGATGTACATGGATCTTTTTTGAAAAAAAAAGAACAAGACATTTTTCATGGCCGACCATAAACATGACAAGTTTTTTTAGAACTATAAACATGACAAGTGAATGTTTGAGAAAATGTGAGATCAAGTGAACGTGATGTCAAATGAGTTTGCCTCGATCAGTCAGACATGGGGTGCGACTCTGCCGCTGGTGCCTCCATGCAACCTTTCCTTTTTTTTTTTTCTGAAAGAACCATGCAACCTTTCCTAATCTCACGCCAACAGAGAAGGAAGGTAGAGAAAGGCATGAGAATGAAAGGAGAGCACATTAGGAGCAGTTAAGGAAGGGGTGTAGATATCCCACGATTTTTTTTCTTTTCTCTCACTAATTTAATTACTATAATGTTTCATTTATTCTAAAATTGGATGGCTGAGATTTATTTGAGATCTTACCTCTTAGAAGGTGAGTGGACTACTTTAGCATAGCCCTATGTTTACTGAGCAAAATGTCTACCTTTGTGTCGTTCTTTTAGAGATTGAGTGCATCTCATATCTAAATGCACCACTTTAATTATATTGCCAATACGGACTTAATCTATGGCATCCTAAATCTGCTCTCTTGCAGACGGTTGATCTTAGTGTGGATTTGAGTGCTCTGCTGAAAAATACTAGATTTCGCACCTCAGGTTCACACGTTGCCAGGGACAGCACGGGACAAACCTAAATAAATCACTATTTTACCTATAATATAATGTGTAATAAATACATATTATTTATTTTATGTATAATATAAAGTTGATTGTATCCTCTCCGAATAAAATTTCAAAATTATTGCTTTCAATCAGTTTTGAGCAACTTGGCATCATCCGCTAATTCTGCATGAGCAGTCAAGTATTGGTGAGCTCTGAACCTGTTGGTAAAAAAGATTCATGTTATAGATTAGGCCAGTATCGGCGAGCTCCGAACTTCACAGCTCCGAACCTGTTCTATGTATTTCGCGTTAAAAAAAGAAAGTATTTCACATTATGAATTTTATAGGATGATGCAGCTTTATTGGAACATTTTTTATTGGTATAAAAAGTATTTCTCGTCATTGATCTCTTGACACATGATACTTTCGACACATATAAAATATTATCTTAATTGCATCGCGGGTTTATATATTTATTAATCGAGCATATTGTCTTGTTTTACAGCAATAAATCTGCATCGTTGATTTATCGTCTTTTGAGATGTTCTATGTTGCTTGTTATAAAGTTTTTGTTGCCCGTAGCACGGGCACGATGCTAGTATATACTTAAAAAGAACGAAACGTGTAAGGATAAAGCTGGTTGAAAATCATCAGTTGTTATCCGAACGGCAAGAACCAAATGTTAAAATCGAGGGAACGAGACTTTATGTGTACCCCTCGTCCTCGGGGTCGCTTTCTCTCTTGGATTCTCGGGCCACCGTGTATAGGCAAACCTTGGACAAAATACTTTTCTAGACGACGGACATGACCACGTCAAGAATTTTTTTTAAAAAAACTAGTAATTGAAACCTAGCACAACGGTACTAGTCCTACTCAAATTGTACCAATTATCATGAAAATTTTTAAATACCAAAATCATGTATACCTCAGTGACGTTATTATCAATTCAATATTAATGATGGACAACTGCGAACTTTAACTAATACGTAGTAGAGATTAGCCATTCATAAATCTAATATAAAAATATAAATTCAGTAATTCACCTGAACTGTTGAGAGTTGGGTTTAAAATTCCTACCTGCCTACTCCTGATCAGAGGTGGAGACAGGGAGGGGCGGGCAGAGGCCTGCCCCCCTAATGAAGCTAGATTAGCACTAATAAATTTAAAATTTGATCAAATTTAAAATTTGGTTACACTATTGCCCCTTGAATTTCTGGCTCCGCCCCTGCTCCTAATTAAGGTTACAGTTACAGATGGCGCTCGCTTGCTGACCGCTTGCACTGTCGCCGTGGGCACTAGCTGGTCGTGGAGAGTAGCATTGCAGACTCCGCACATATATCTCTACGGTAAACTGGCTGTAAGGGAAATAGCGTTAGGCCATTATTTGTGATTTTGGTGATTGATTGACAGCAAAGCCATTGTGACTAACCATTTTGTCTAGATGAATATTTGTAGTTTTTCTATGTCCAAGGATACTTTAGAAGGCATCCAAATGCATCACAACATCAAAAAGATCAATATCCAATAGATGGTCACCAAAATGGAAGCCATCCAAACCACGATGAAAAGTTTCCTTAGTCATATTTTGAGGTACCAAAAGATGATGAACATGATAGAAGAAAAGACCCACAAAAAAGCAAAGAAGATTGCAAAAAATGCAGAGGCACCGACTATTTCGGTGCGCTATACTCAAGGCCACCGAATCAATCGGTGGGAGAGATGAAGCGAAGTTCTCTCTGTGTAGAGGCACTGACTATTTTGGTGCTTACACATGGAGACCACGGTGGCCAGAAGACGACGGGAAGCTGTCAGCGACACAAGATCTCAACGGCTAGTTAAGGTGGCACCGCTGACTAATTCGGTGGTACCCCTCGTGCACCCACCGAATCAGTCGGTGGTACGTAAAAAGGTTGCAATGGCTAGTTCCTTCGATTGGGGCTATAAATATGGGTTGTCTCGATCATTTGAAGTGTGGTTGAGTTGATAAAAGCTATATACAAGTGTTCTACACATTTTCAAGAGCTCAATCCACCAAAGTGCTAACTAGAATATCAAGGTGATTAGCAAGTATTAAGTGCTAGTCTAGGCCACTTAGCACATCTCCTAGGTATTTAGCCTAGAGTTTAGTGAGGTTTGCATACCTCTCACTCTATCAGGTGCTTGCATGCACCAAGTGTTGTGATCCGGGGCTTGTAGTCTTGCGAGACCCTCCAATCACGTTTGTGGAGTGGTCGCAGGTGTTTGTAAAGGGAGGAGAGGCCGTTGACTGTTTTGGCCGAAGCTCTACCAAGTGAAGTCAGCGAGGAGCATCCAGAGAGGGACAAGCGAAGACCCACTTGCGCGTGGGGAAGTCATGTGGTCACCCACGGAGTTACTCGACTGGGGAGTTTATGCCCTTGCACGGATATTCCCTTGAGAGGGGCTCCAACAACGAGAACTAGTGGAAACAACGAGGACTAGTGGAAACCTTGTGAGCTTTCCGATAACTTGATAAAAATTGTTGTACTGAGAGTTTGCTCTTCTCTATTTTTTTTACATATTTTCACATTGCACTTACCTTCCGTATTTACATTTTCCAGACTTGCCATCCTAGTATAGGATTAGACTTAGGGTGTAAAACTTTATTGCGGTAGAGATAGAAACACATAGAAAACCTATTGCACACTTAGATAGAAATTGAAATAGATTTTCATTTGTGATTTTGGAGCCTTAGTTTTTAGAACCCCTAACTCATCCCCCTCTTAGGATGTCACGGTCCCTATAGATTTTTTAACTAGTAATTGAAAGCTAGCGCAACGGTACCACTGGGCCTAGATAATGTATCGCCCTTAACAGTAACTTAACTGGTTTTGGAAGATCAGCTGTCTGTGATATCTGGTATTCCAGTTTAGGGGGTATTCTCGATTTTGTGACAAGTTCAGCGGTATCTGTTATATGTTTTAGGACAGTAACACATAATGTTCATAGGCAAATCGGCTAAAGAGATGGGTTCAATCCTCTATTGATATTTAGGATTGGTTACTGAACCAAACACCAACAACTTGCCAAATCCAGAACAGAATTTTCTTGCCTCGTATTCAAGCAAGCATTGCTTGTTCCATCTCTTCTCTACACCTAAAAGGAATGCAGCGTGAGCTTTTTTTTGGTACGTCGTGCCCCCTAACCGTCATCGCGATTCAATCTTCTCTGCTCGCTACCGATGTCCCTCCGCCATCGCGATTCGCTCTCTCCACTCCTGTCCCATGGCGCCATGATGCATATCCTGCAGGTCGCCCCAACACCTGCCCTAGGCATGGGAGATCACCTCCGTTCTTCTAGCCATCCAGTTGTCCCCGACACCGAGCTCACGCAGAACGCATCCCACGACGGCCACCGCGTTGACTGAAGGCTCACAACATTTGCACCTGCCGCCACCTCCTCCGGTGGTGTCGCTGCCGCATCGGTGACCGCCGTGGCCGCTAGGGTTCGGACGTAGGGCCCGCGGGAGCCCCAAGCCGAAGTAGTGGTGAGTGGGAGGACGCAGCGGAGCTGCAAAGCTGATGACCTGAGCTTGAGGTGCTGCAAGGCTGATGGCCTGGGCTTGAGGCACGCGAGGAAGGAGAACGACGACTCGTCCAGGAACCACTGACGTCGGATCCCTGCGCTGCCGTCCTACACCGCTTCCAGGGCTCCTCTCGTCAAGGGCTGCTGAGGCCAAGTCACCTTGAGAGTATACCTATTGTACATTGCAATATCTTTGTATGTAGTTCATCCTGTGCATCGTCGGGTCCAATTATGTGCAATCATTAGTTCATTACCCAAATTTTCTGCTGTTTGGACAGTTTCATATGAATTGTTGTTAAATGCAAAATTTTCTATGGCCTGATGCCTAAATGAGCTTCAGAACAAACCTATTCTACATTACAATTTCTTTGTACGTCAATCTTTGGGTTGTCGCATTCAATTGTCTGCAATAAATCATTAAACAAATAATGTCTCCTGGTACTTTTGAGCAGTAGTAGTAGCAATATAGTTGCCTCAATTCGTTATGCCAAAACGCATACATGCTACACAATGTTTATCAATTTTGGGTCAAAATAAGTAATAGGCTACACCAATCAAGCACCTTATGGTTGCACCTTTTGGGTCAAAATATGTTTAGTTTCCTAAAACACAATTTGCAGTTTCCTAAAACACAATTTTAAATGAAACAAGTTATAATACAATATGGTTGTTTGGACTATGTACTCCAAACGTAATTGTTAAACCATCTTATGTACTCCAAGCGATTGGTTGGATAGGATGGATTACAACCAACCAGACCATGAGGATGGCAGGAAGATCTTTTCATGTGGAAACATATACTCATGGACGGCTTTCCAAAGCAAGAAGATGGGTAACTATGTTCAAATCATTGTATATAAAGTGCTACTCCCTCCGTCCCAAATTAAGTCGTTTGACTTTTTTTTACCCCAACTTTGATCACTCGTCTTATTCAATGTTTTTTTGCAAAATATCATATTCTTTTGTTATGTCTAGTTTTGTTAATAAAAAATTTCAAGAATGACTTAAATTTGACTACATTTGCACAAATTTTTTGAATAAGACGAGTGGTCAAAGTTGGGGTAAAGAAAAGTCAAACGACTTACAATTTGGAACGGAGGAGTATTATCTAAGATTTAATCATTGTATATAAAGTGCTATTATCTAAGATTTAGATGGAGGAGAGAAAACATAGCATAATACCGTGTTTAGATGGAGGAGAGAAAACATAGCATAATACCGTGTTTAGATGGAGGAGAGAAAAAGTACTTTTTCTGAGAAGCGTGTTATGTGAGGGGGATGAATAGAAAAGGTGGAAAATGAATTTTCTAGGAAGTGTGTTATGTGAGGGGGATGAATAGGAACTAACAAGTACTTTTTGCAACTGAACACGGCATTAACAATAAATTATATAATAGCTGACAATTTTATCTAATGCAGGAACTTAACTGGCTACCTCATTCTTCAACATATGTTTGCGTCGAACAATTCTCAGCACACACCGATCAGTACGGTATATATAATCTTGTTTATGTACTTTGCAGAACATGATACTACATGTTTGTTATATTTTGTAAATATTTACATATATGCACCACTAATGCACAAGGATGGTCAAACACTACAGAGAAACTTTGTGATCGTTGTATTATGCTCAAGAGCAAACACATGTCGAAAGCTACTCTCCCCAAGCATAAAAGAATATCTCAGTCGCATAGCAGGAGTCACATATTTGAAAAATAGTTGTGGTGAACTACGAAAACATTGTACCTTTTCATGTGCTCTGTCTATTCTCGTATAGTAGAGACTACCATGTGCTATGTTTATTCTAGCTATTAACAATTTTTATGTAAAAGTTTATGCTTATTATGTTAATATATCATGCTTTAAATTTCTTGCTATGTAGTACATATTTATCTTTTTCATGTAAAATATTGCCGCCCCGTAGCAACGCACGGACATGATGCTAGTAGCCCTAAGAAGATTAGGACATACTAAAAGCAAAGCATCGAAATAACAATATGCAAGCTTTACGAAAAGTATTTGTTTGGTCCCATACAGAAGGTGAACCTCTTCCTCAATTATCCCTCTAAGTACAAGGAAAAACTGTGCACAATACTTGCCCTCTGGAAACTCGTACAAATCACTTAAACGGTGGTGGAAGTATTGGCGGGAAATATTTATCTATGCTCCCCATCAAAATGCAGAAGAACATGGACAAAGCTAAAGCAAGAATACCTAAAGGACATATAGTGAAAAATAGTTCATCTACACTGTGGGTGAAAACATATCTTCTCATGAAGTCGACCAAGTACACCCACAGTAAGACAATCAATCCCTGCAAATTAAACCGCAAAGTTTCAGTTAGGATTTTTCTTTATAGCAGCCAAACAAGAGACAAAGCAACTTGATTTGATGAACTATCTGAACCATATAGGAAAATTCATGTAGGAGTACAAGGAACTTGGACTAGTCAATGACTCCCTGCGGACCATGCATGCAAAAGTTTTACTATGTATTTTGTTTTGTATTAATAAAAAGGCATATAGGCAAAATCAAAATATGACACAGTGGACTATTTGAAGCATAGGAAAAACAGACTACATACAGGACATTAATTTTATTGCCATATACAATCTAATGTGATAAATTGTTTACAAATGGTCTTTTATTTAAAATAGTTGCTTTATTCAAAAAAACGATGCAAGGAGGTTCAGATATTATGGTTTACACTCATGATATCAGCGTTTTATCCCCTCTACTTTAAATCTCATAGAACAGAGATGTCAAAATCAGTACCAATATAACACTTTCAAAAAAAGTTGCAATGGTGTCATCACTGAAACACTGGAAATCGATGACAATGTATCATATACGAACCTTTGAAACTCCAAAATAATAAAAAAAAACTCCAGATTCGATCAGCTCCGCTTAGACAAGATCAGGGTTTGGGTCGTTGGGACGTACCCGGAAAAAACACTTGAACGTCTTCGAGGCGGCCTGCCCAATCTTCACTTCGTGGGCATCTAACAAGGCAGCCCTGGTGGCCTTGGTCATGGAGTCCTCCGTCATCGTTGGTGCCACGGTGTGGCCATGGCCACGCCCCTTCTCGAGGTCAAGCAGTGGCGCGTCAACCTCCTCCACGGGGAGCTCGCCGCGATGCCCGCAAGCGCAGCCGCACGCGCCGCGATGCATGGCTGGATGGATGGCCGATGTAGCTAGATAGGATTGGAAACTGTCCGTGGGACGCGACGGATTCCTTCGAGTAGGAATTCTGGTGGCCTCAGGGGTGTGTTGCAATGCGTTTCCAGATAAATTTGTTTTTTTAGCACTAGTCTTAGGGCACGTGCGACACGCACGTGCTATTAAAAGAAATTAGATTAAAAAACTAATTTAGAACTATTACATTCATTTCAATCACTTAGAGCTAGAGTTTCTTATTCATAATATATGAGAATATTATCTTAGAACATGACATCAAGGACAATTACGAGATGCCAAGCCCCATCAAGGACACATGCATAGCAAATCAGGTATTCCTATGTCAAACAAAGAGGCATCCAAAACTTAAGCAGTGCGACGAAAGAAAAATAACTCACCTGACACTTTAAATAGAAAAGGCACAACTAACTTCCCAACAATTTTTTTTCACCAAACAACAGAACATGTGTATTTATTTGACCAACTGGAACATGTAGTATCTCAGATGCATGAGGACACACGCGAACCTCGCTGGAAGCAAGACTCCGGCAATGTGGCAGTCCCCAGGTGGGAAGTAGTCCAACACGACGCGGCAACACATGCTTGTCCAAGACCTATGGTAGCCTGTTATTCAGAATCTTGGACAACACCTGCACGAAATTAAGCATGATTGAGTGTCACCTTCAAGTTAATATGACAGAGTATGCCAACCCACTACAACTACTTAGATTAACACTACAGGATAATTTTCCAAATATAACAGTATGGGAAAACCAGCAACCCACTTAAAATATGGCAATCCACTATCAACCAGAGGCTAGCATACCTGATCTCACAGAAGTTATCCAAGAAATTTTGAGAAACTTGAACTTCTGCAAGAGCTTGATGATACTTCTTTGGAGATACCCTCTAGAGAAGTTTATTAGCAAAGAAATCAGATATATGCATAAAGCATTTCAACAACAATGAACCACTAAAAATAACATATAAGAAAACATAGGATACATATAAATCTTCTGAAGCATAGTAGCATAATGGGCAAAATATTTGCAAGAATAAAGGACTAAATAATTTAGAATTAAAATTATATTATTATGGTTTAAAATATAAGAGAGCTACACATACCTCTCATATCAAAAAAAAATTCTGCAAAATGTGGCGCCTGACAGAATAGGCTTTGGATTTAGTTCAGGACATGGAGCAGATTCCGAACAATGGAAGGAAAGGTTGGCACATACTATTAAAAGGAAAATAGAATAAAAAATGGTGATATAAAGAAGCAAGCTTTGAACCATTACATTCAATTCAAATTGTCATGAATAAAACATATGAAAGCATCACAAAACAGAGTGACAATCATACGTTAACATAGATCCAAATATTGTCACCAACTTGAATATACGCAGTCCACAAATCTGTACTATAAACAAACATCACCAGCGCATCGCATGTGGTTATGAATTGTATTAAAATGAAGTTCTTCCAACAAAAACTACAAGCAGAAGTTAGTTACAAAGACTCTACCTTCAGATCTTGCCACGATGCTGATGAAGGTAAACCAGTGATCATAACTGCATGGTATAGAAAATGAAATTATAAGAATCCATGTAAGGAGCTTTAAGTAAGCTTACTCATAAGGAAAAAGTACATACCGCGGTCAGAGCGCCTAGAAACACCTCTGCGTCTGTGGTGCGTGCTACTATAACTTCTTGAATTATCATAGGAGTAAGACTGACCTCTTCCATGAGCTAATTTAACTTGAGTAGAAAATACATTTTCAGCACAAAGGCACAAGCAAAATTAAACCAGTCCTCTGTTTTGGGAAAATCACTCAATAAACAAACAAACACCTTGGTATACATACCCGCAACTTGTACCATCAAAGTTATACCCATCACGCCCATAAATCGCATCATCAACATCACATGGGTCTTCAAACTACACAAGCATCATATTCTTGTTAACATCATATCTTATTTCCATCAAAACCAATTTTAATGATCAAAACACGATATAAAATAACTGAAAAGAGTAATAGGGCTCTTCTGACAAATTTAAAAGTAAGACCAAAGCCATATATCCTCACCTCAACAAAAGCGTATCTAGAGGAGAGCACAAGGAGAGAAGCATGGCGAGCATAATGAAGGAGGTGCAGGGGGTGCAGCCAGGAGATCAGCATTGGTGTTGAATGATTAACCAACAGAAGCATGTAGTGCTTACATAGGTACCACAGCACACGATGGAGGACTCTACAATGGTGTCTCGTCGTACTAGGAGAAGACGTTCCATCTCGGTCAGGGCGTAGCTGCAGACTAAACTCATTTGAGGCTCGTCTTGGAATAGCATACAATGCAACGGATTAGGGTAGCATATCAAGCGTGCGATGGATAGAATGACAACAAAATTACAGGGAGGCATAATTGGAAGGTGATTACGAGATCGAGCAGTATGCGTTGGTATAGGAAGGGCAGAGGAATTATAGGGATGAATAAATTGGTAGGTGATCCGGTGATGGAATTATAACATAATGCAGAAATTGATATAGGTGATCAGAAGATCAGGCGAGGGAAGGAATGGCAGTAGAATTACAACATGGTTTGAAGGGAAAAGGGAAACTTTGGAAGGAGGACGACTTTTATTTCCTTTTGATAGCATGTCTTTTTATTCCTTTTATTTCTTGCCTTAGAGAGAGATCAGGGGCTTTCCTTTTTCTCTTGGTGTTCGAATACTGAGAGAGCATGCGGTGGTCATGGAGAGATTCCTTTTATTTCCTTTTAATAGCACACCTTTATTTAATAGCATGTCTTTTATTTCCTTTGTTGAGATAAGGGGCTTTCCATTTTTTTGCCGTTGGGATGAGATGCAGTGAGAGCACGCAGGGAGGGAGGGGAGATGTTTCCTATTTTACTCTATTGTTGGTGTATTTGTTGGTAAAATAAAATTGAGCATGCAGATGTCAGAGGGGAGGTTTTCAATAGGGTACGAAACATCACATTAAAGATGTAACATATATATTAAAGCATGCGGATGTCGGAGGGGAGGCTTTTACATTAATTTATTTTACATATATATTATAGTGATGCAAATAAGTGTCCTACGTCAACCAAAGAAAAGACCATACGAGGACCGCAAAAAACACTCGCACCATCTTCTCTTTCGTCCACCACGGTGGGAACCGGCCTCCGGCACCGTCGCCTAGGCCTGGGCTTGCTGTGACTGCGACTACGATGACTACTTGGAGTAGTGGTTGAGGCGAAATATGGAGGGCACGGGCATCCTCATCCGCGACGTCCGCATCATGGAGAGATTCCTTTTATTTTGGCCATAGAGAGATTTATTTCATGCATTAGAGAGAAGATCATGGGCTTTCCATTTTTCTTGCCGTTGGAATACAGAGAAAGCAAGCGGTGGCCATGGAGAGGTGTATTTTGTTTCCTTTTAATAACACAACTTTTATTTCCTTTTAATAGCACACCTTTTATTTCCTTTTTATAGCATACCTTTTATTTCCTTTATTTCTCTCATTGATATAAGGGTCTTTCTATTTTTCTTGCCGTTGGGATGAGATGTAGTGAGAACGGGGGGATGTTTCTTATTTTACTTCCGTTGTTGGGTGTATTTGTTGGTGAAAAAAATTTGGGGATGAGGAGGTGGGAGGGGAGCTTTTTAACAGGGTGGGGACGACCAAATCAATCTCCCCCCTCCTTTGGTCGTCCTAGGCCCACCGTTCAGCCCTAGTAGGTGGGTCCACTGTGAGGGGTAAAAGGATGTGTCTGTGGGTGAGAAGTGTCCTCAATTTGTTCAATCCTTTATAGTACATGGTATAGAAAAGATAAATTTGGTGGTACACCCCGATTAGATGAGGATTGCTAGGGTTATTTTTTCTCCTTGGCCGAACTGGGCTTTTCAGATACATAAGCTAATTTCTTGTTGGAAAAAGTTGTATACCATCCAGGCCAGCCGATTGGATCGAATCTTGTAGGATATATATACACACACAAGAGGAGAGGAAGAAGCTGGATCACCGGCGCCGTCGCCGTCGCTGCGAGTTGGATCATCGATGCCGTGCGGAGCATGCGGCTGTCGTTGCTACGCTGGCGGCGAGGCCACGGCGGAGCAGCTGCTTGGCGCGACGGCGGACCTCGATAACGCACGGCGCGCGGAGGCAACGATCGCCGACATGGCATTCATTCGGTTCGCCAAGTTCTACACCCGGGTACGTGCATGCGCCACGGTTACGAGTTACGAATGACGATCCATACATCATCCTACCCAGCTGCTCACGTGATCTACTCTGCGAATCAGCATATATGAATGTTTATAGTTTGTTGAACCGAATCCCCAAATCACATGAAGAATTTCTGGTAAACTCGATATTGCTGCTGGGGATCTTATGGTCCGGGCGTCCGGCTACGGTGGTTAAATTTTGGGGCCCAGTGCATGGTCTTCATCGGAGACACCCTCGTGGGATAACAGAAGTTTCCATATCTGTTATCCCAAAAAAAACAGCGTATAACTTTCTATCCCCAGTGATCGATTGAAGAATAATCTAATAAGCACACACAACTCCCGTATGCATCAACAAAATCTGCAATTTGCTCAATCTGTCCATTCTATATATTCAACATATCAGACTTTGGCCAAACCACAAACGAAGGTTTAAGCTAGGTCAGATGGCATTGTATTTGTAGACCATCATGCACTTGTGGAGTCCTGTTGAACTTCGCATGTTTAGGTTTCTTCTAGTTTTATTTTGATGAAATAAGGAAATGCCATAACAGGCGGTGGACATTGTCAAGCTATGAAGACATCAATTTTCACGTTAGTTTTATGGGCATTTAACATAGGCGATGTCAACCTGCTGGATAATTGGTTTCTAGATACATAATTGCAATTCCATTCCCTGACTGACTATTTTGTTGTTGTTAAATGATTGATGCACTATAGTAGTAAAAACTGAATGATTCGTGCCTTGAAACAACGAAAAACAGTTGCAATTGGTCAAGCCTTTGTTCTTTCTTCGATGTTGATATATGATGTTGCCATTTTAATGGTTATTATTGAACACTTGAGGTCTTATTAGCTTTATTAGTATTTTGGAGTGCCCAATGTTAAGTGATATTGAGGGTTGATAATTTTTTTGTTTGCTTGTGTAGAAATTATCATCATTGACAGTCGGTCCCGCTATCACTATATATAGTGTAATAAGCTAATTACTGCAATATCTATTATTATTTTCGAAAAAAGCAGATGACATATTGAGTCTCCACGTGGAATTTCTTGTATGGATTGTTTGGGGCGCAAGGAAAAGCTATTTGCCATTTCCCTATGCTAGCACTCCCTGCACACGAACACACGTAGCACTACCACCTTTGTCCTGCAAATACACAAGGATATATAGAGAGGATATATTTAGTGCTGCCCAACGTGACAACTTTTCTGATTTTTCTTTCATATTATCCTTTGGACTTGCTCCTGCTCGGACACAGCACGCAAGCATGGATGCACATGAACCCTGGACATGGTGACAGGTGACACAAAATTCTGCATGTATGAATGAAGAAATAAATCGAGGAAGATGAAACTAGCCTAAAAGAGAGCATAATATGATTAGTGCCCCCTTCCCTTTTTTGAGGAGGAAAAAAAGGTTGACCATCCAAACAACAACTTTTAAACCATTCTGGCATATTCAACATTTATTTTGTGCCCTTCCTTCTGTTGGCCTGTTTTTTTTTTTGTTGGGTGATTCAAGCTCATAAATACTAACTAAAAGTTTGCGTGTTTGCAGGGCTTGTTAATCTTATTGTGGGTGTATTTGTACAATTCCATGAGAAAATATGCAATCAACTACATTGGCGAAGATACATGGTTTAGTACATTTGTCGTTATTACAGTTGCTGTACCTGTAGCTGAGTTCTTTTGTATTATGGGACAAATCTGGGTTGTCCCAATCCCACCACCAAGATCTTCTCCACATGTTGAACTAGGATAGTGGTCAAGATTCAAGAATTTATACCCATCACATTTCTTATGTATTGAACTTTTTACCATGATCCCTACAATCTATTACTGCTTGTGTGTAATCATTCAGTTTCTACTAGAAAATGAATAAAAAAAATAAGTTTTATTGATGTAGGATAGGGCCGTTTGTGGATTCAATTTTGCCTAATGATGCTTGCGACTGCAATCCGAACTGCAAACATACATAATAATGCATTTTATTACGGATGAAAACAGGACATATCCTATCCTTTTAACCCATGCAAGGGGTTCATATATGAAATATAGGAGTTCATATCTTATATGTTTCAAGTATAATTTGTCATATCCCAAAATAATTTGCCTATATCTTATAATTTGTCAGATAATAGCAATTGATGGAAAACTTATGCTCGAGCATTCAAAAATGTCGCCTGAAAAACAATCTAAAGAGCAGCTGCACCAATGCTACTTTAGGTTATTGAAACGTCCAAGTTCATACCTCTTCAGGACCAGCCGAAATGGAAGACTTAATTAAACTTCAGGTATAGGCCCTGATTAGTAAAATATTGCTCAAAGAAAAGGTAATACCACAACTTCCATTTTTGACGCAGCCTACTGACCCGAAAGGCAAAAAAAAAAAAAAAAAAAAATTGTCCCGGCAAATCAGCAATGAAGCCCACAGACAGTAATGATGATCCAAGCAGATGATGCGGCATGAGGTCAAGGTCGACTCCACGCTAAAGCAGGCCCCAGCTCTGATAGTAGGAAGGAAGGCATAAATTAGTGAGGCACTGAAGAACAAAACACACATGTACCCTGAAGAACAAAACACACACGTACCCACGACAGACATGGTCCTGGTCCGCTCGCGCAGACGTCGGAGGCCACATAATATTTGGAGCACCTACAAACTATTCCTTCTTGGGAACGACCTTTTCCCCTGAGGTTCATCCAAGATACCACCAAGACGTCAGGATGCATTAACATTTCTTTTATGATAATATTGTGGCAGCAATAGGTCACATGCTAATATTAAAGTTTGGAAAGTATAAAAAACTGGGAAAAGTAAGAAGTCGCATACCTGGAATGCAGGTTGAAGGAGATGTAATTCCATCTGCATAGTTTCCTTTTACCTGTGTCACGAGCTACGTCTGTAAGAGGCAAATTTTGTGTTCTATAAATGTATTGTAATGACTATTAGGCTGTGTCGGGAGACCATGAAATTATTGAAACAACTGTTATATGCAAAGGTAAGAACAGGGGTATTAGTACACTACGACATTTTACCAAGGAAAGTAGAAACAATAGAAATAAGCATTGTCAAGGCTTGCATGACCATAAAGAAGGATAGATTCAGAATCCTTAATCATCATTTATGGTATAACATCCAGCTTCTCCGTTTGCTTCTGTTATTTTGTAGGACATGTTTAGTTATCAACTAAAATTAGTGAAGGAATACATCTGACACAAAACAAATTTGATTTAAGCAAAACAATATTATTCTATAACACTTCTCATTTGCATGATCGAATCATATGAAAACCAACATGAACATAGTCACTAAACAAATAAAATATGTGTAAGAAGAGTTTAAGAATAATTTATGAAAAAAATTTAACCAGCTGAAACGAACTCTCAAGATCCGCTGAAGAACCTGCTGGATCGACATGTGTGTATCGGCTCGAGGCAACTAAACAATTTGCTCGGTTGTAAAACATATAAAATATTTGCTCATTCTGAAAATGAAGTCTTCACTGTTGTCGTGGATGGAGCCATCTTGCTAAACATGTAGTGATCTATCTTTAGTCGACATGACCAATTGGAGAACATAGTGGAAATGCTTAATGAGAAGGGATTACAGGATATTTGATTGATTGTATCCTGATTCAGTGAACCGGTGTACCAAATTAGGTAGGAACGCACAAACTAACTGACATTCAATAAGAATGAGCTAAAATCACATGTTGACTGCAAAATATTGCAGAAAAAAGATGGAATAAGCTTGGAAGAGTGGTATTTACCTTCTTGCTATTAAGGTATCATGATAAACTTTTGCTTCAATAACATTATTCACAATGTCCTGCTGGAAAAAACAACATAATCAAGTAGGCACCCTACTCATTCTGATACATCATGAGCACTGCCATACAGGTACAAAAATTGCGCTAATTAATATATTTTCCTAAAACTCTCTTATAATCCTGGGGGTCTCGATGATCTGGAAACAACATAACGACTGTGTCTTTAACGGAACCTCACCAAGCGTGTCTAGAACCTTGGCTCTCATTGAGGAGGAGCAGCAGCTATGAGGTTCTAGCCGGTTCTCGAGGGCTTTCACGCCTCCCTGAAGCAGCGGCGACAGAGCTTACAGAACGGTGAGTCTTTGAATGCTTATTGGATGTTTTTGGTATGCATAAATTCCACTATTTTTTTATAGCATACGTTACTGTCTTGTGCATCTAGACACCTAGACAACAAGCAGCTGACTAGACCACTATTGAATTTAACAGGAATGAATTCACTTAGGAACGTGTAAGTACAAATTAATCTTTTGCATTATTAAATCAGCTCATGAGGATCAAACTTTTGAATCTTGTACACACTTTTTATAGGGACATGAGTAACAATAGCTTCTACGCATCTGATCTGCCAACCTGGCTCACTACTTTGCAATCTTTGACATTACTGTAATTCGATAATCTACTTATATTCGCTTTGTCTGAATTTCCATTGAGTGCAGCATTTTTTCTGAATCTTTACAAAATCTTGCACTTCCTTTTAATGTTTTTCTCATTCATACAAGGTATCATGAAAATTTGAACATTAGCAGTAATATTTACATTGCTAAGATTCTGACTCATTGAGTCAATGATTTTTTAGATAAAATGATATCTTGCTCAATAGATACAAATGACTGACAATGATAGGAGACTTTGTTTGGAGTAAGCATTTCAATGGAACACTAACTATCAGTTCAGACTTGAGTAGCCAGCTTGACCTCATAGCTTTGCGACAACCAGATCGAAGAGTACACTGTTGGGGGATCGTAATATAGGCAGAAACTCATGTGTGAACATTTTATTCTTATAATGTTCCAATTTTATTCATTGCTTACGTTGACATTGTATCTTGTCAAACTAGTCCATAATCCAATATGCAAACCAGAGAACGATCAACCATATTGCACGACCACTGGACAGGCTGATCAAGAAATGCCTCCATATACTACTGCCAAGAGTTGTTCTTTGTTGCCACCCGCATGCCCTTTGGATCAGATGCCAAGCCCAAATTGCATTTATGCATGTTAAGAAATCGGCACCCCTAACCATGACACCGACTCCTTCTATGAACCCATACCCACACTCTCACTTTGTGAATACCTTCTCCTAACACCAATATAGGAAACCAACTCTATATAAAAGAAATCAAACATTTATTTACAGCTCGACTTAATAAAACACAAGAGGACTTTACACTCTTTATGTGGCTACTCTATGACTCACCATGACACCTACACACTAGCACATCATGACAACCTTGCCATGCTACCTAGGACTTAAAATAACACTTCAAGTCAAGGCATATATGACTATGGCTCACATGATGCTGTCGTGTGTCCTTCTTCTACACTCTTCCTAACAAATATTTACCTCTAGAATATTCACATCCTTTTCATAATATCCAGATATTTTTGCCATACACAAATATCTAGTTTCTAGACTCTTCTTTACTTTGCCATGAAGATATAGTTCTAGAGTCTTTATGGCAAATATCTACTGTCCTTTCTCAAATATTCTAAAAGCTTCTCATTTTGTCATGATCTTTATTCTGCTGAGCAATCGATCATATAAACCACCAAAGGGTTATGAGACCATTCATTTATTCATTCATGAACTTTTCTCTAGATATGATAATATCCTGCTACAGTTTCACCAGCATGCTTAAGCTTGATCAACATGGTTTTATATCCGTGTCTATTGAACAAATATTCAATAACACAGAGCTGGTACAATCACCGAAACCGAAGAGGACAGACCATACACTTCTTATCAGTGGAGTTACGGTTGGCATTGCAATTCTTGTCACAGTAGTTCTCGCTTTTGTGACCATCATCATCAAAAGGAAGAGAAGGCAAATACAAACTGAATAAGGAGAATATTAAAAAGTAGAAATGAGGAAAATCAGTTACAAAATGATTAAGCAATAGAAGTAGAGGGAAAATCAGTAGCAAAATGAACTTTCAGGATTTGAAGGGCACATGGCCTGGTGGTCTAGAAGTGCAAAAAAAATACTCATGTCAAAAGAGAAACCAATATGTCATAAAGGAACTACATAGTTTAGTATGAATTGGCCAACCTAATACCTTGTAACATTAAAGCAAGGAGTGCAGCTGCCCAAGAAAGTGTTCTTACAAATGTTTAGTCCCAAGCTACACAAGACACTGTTCATAAGTAGATAATAACACATTTTTTAGTTATTTATTCTTGAAGCTAAAAATTTTACTTTACGATGAGTTATTGAATACTAAACTTATGTTTTGTACAATGGCCTAATGCAAAGAGTGGATAAATCTGCAGATTCCATAAACCAGCAAGACAAGCAGCCAAACAAGAAACTTAGACATCACAAGAAACATCTAAAAAATTGTCCCACCAGTTAGTGCAACCGAATTATACTATTGCTCCTCAATTGATACAGTGAAGGCACAAAGCATTTGGCTTACTATTGGATCCTAAGAGATGTAGCCCCATTAGAATGTCATTGCCACAATGCAGAATATCATCAAGTAGGTGCATTCTGTCACATATGAATGGAATTTCAAGCACACTATATGAAATGTGGCCAACATATACACATAGTTTGTTTATGATACAAGGCCTGCTATGCCTAATTCCTGATATCTTGAATTTTGAAAGGTTGTAGCTGAAAATCCAGTGAGCATTATCACGAGCACAACCAAAAAGAAAATAATAGCACATTAAACACAACTAAGATTTGTCTTTTGTACATTCTCTAGGACACCAGCCGCTACTCTCTAGAAATCCGACCCAAGCCCAAACTAGCATACTTGTTGATAACACTTGAATCTCTTTTCTAACTGAAAGCTAGAGAAGTATAAAACTGATTAGTCATTACTATTATGAACTTCATCTTAAATTTAGCTCGAGGAAGAAAAACTTAATCCTATATTTGGTCATGTACAATGAAATACTTACAACTTCTTGAGTTGTCTGTTGAGCATCTTTTTAATAGTCTTTCGTGGTGAACGTTGCTTTGCTTGGGAAGTCACTTAACAAAAACTTCTCCATAGCTTCCATGGTGGAAACCTTTGGGGCAGGTTCAGTAGACATCTGTAAACAAAATTCGTTTGTATTTTTTTCAAATAACTCCATTAATCTATTTGGGAAACAAAATTACTTCCTATGCTTACAATGAGATGATGCCATTCTATACAAAAATGCAATCCAAACTTTGACCGCTCAGGAGAGCCCCTTCACATAATGTAGCTACAACCACAGTGCCACTCCTACTTTTGGGCTTTTGGCAACTTCCGTTATGCCTCTGTTGATTGATGTTGAGACATCAGGCATCATGACACGGTGGCGCGCTGTCCTATCCTATCCATCTGCTTAACCAAATCCCTAAACTCCAAACTGATCGCTCTAAGCCTCTGACAAACCACAACCAGGAAGCAGTCACTGTCACCGCCATGGACGCCATTCCCTAACTCTCCCATTGGTGCTTGCGCCATCACCGACCGTCTACTCGCCAGTATCCCTCACCCAACACCACGTGCCCATTGGCTAAAACCAAAACCCACCATGGAGGCACAGCTAGCCATGCCCCATTCCAGCCACAACTGAGCACGGCACCGTGCCGCGACGCGCAATTTTCCAACCCCACTAGTGCACACATGGCGGGGCGGCCAATCACCACTCGCCATGACCACCACTGTTCACCGTGCAGATCAAAGATGAAGCAAATAATGTGATGTTAGACCATGACAGCAAGGAAACAATTATCCGGACATCATTTAAATATAGAATGGGAGTTTCCACTGATCCAGCTATGCATTTTGACCTTAATGATCTTATCTATGTAGACGTTGATTTGTCATCCTTAGTGGTTTCATTCTCAAGAGATGAAATTAATTGGATTATTAAAATACTGCCTTCAGATAAGGCCCCTGGCCTAGATGGTTTTAATGGCATGTTCAGGAAAAAGTGCTGGCTGATAAACAAGGAAGATTTTTACAGATTATGTCAACATTTCTACGAGGGCACCATTGATCTGGAACCTATCAATAACTCATTTATAACCCCGGTGCCAAAGATTAACAATCCAGAGACAGTCAATGATTTAGACCAATTTCCCTTCTCAATTGCAGTATTAAAATCCTAACAAAGATTCTATCTGAAAGGCTCCAGCTTGTTATATTGCAATTACTTCATCATAACCAGTATGGCTTTATAAGATCAAGAACTATTCAGGATTGCTTGTCTAGTGTTTCGAGTATATACATTAGTGCCATCAATCTAAGAGGGAAATCATTATTCTGAAACTGGATTTTGCAAAGCATTTGACACTGTGGAACATTCAGCTGCAGTGATGGAAAAGATAGGGTTTCCACAAAATTGGCTTGTATGGATTAGTAAGCTATTCTCATCTGGTAACTCTTCGGTTTTGCTTAATGGGGTCCTTCGAAAACAGTTCCAAGTGTAAAAGAGATATCAAGCAAGGTGATCCACTCTCCCCACTTCTCTTTGTACTGGAAGCTGAACTTTTGCAGATTGTGGTCAACAGAGCTTTCCAACTAGGAATTTTCAGAGCTCCCTTGACTCAAGCTCACCCTGATTTCCCAATTGTCTAGTATGCTGATGATACATTGTTAATAATGGAAGCTCATGCCCCACAGTTTATTTGTCTTAAAGCTCTTCTCAATACTTTTGTTGATGCAACTGGACTGAAGGTCAATTATAGAAAACCACAGATTATACCGATTAATCTCTCGGAAGAAAAGGCCACCATGCTTGCTAACATGTTTGATTGTCAGCTTGGTACTATGCCATTTACATATTTGGGTTTGGCAATGGGTACAACAAAACTGTGAATTGAGGATTTATCCCCCATCATGGAAAGAATAGAGAGACATCTGACTGCATGCTCATCTTTATTGTCTCTCTTGGGAAGACTTCAAATAGTTAACTCAGCAGTTACCCCAATAACTATCTATGCCATGTGCACAATCAAATTACGCAAGGGGTTCATTGACAATGTAGACAGAGCAAGAAAACAAGGTCTATGGAGAGGCAGTGACATGATAAAAAAAAAGGGAGGTAATCTTGCTGCTTGGGAAAGCTGATTAGGCCGAAGAACAAAGAAGGTTTGAGAATCATAAATCTAAAATTGCAGAATGACGCCTTGCTGTTGAAACAATTGCATAAACTTTACTCTAAGCAAGATTTTCCATGGGTAACCCTGGTGTGGTCCACCTATTATATGAACAAGGTTACTCGTTCTGCCAGGGAGACGGTCGTTTTGGTGGAAGCATGTGCACAGATTATATGCCTTGTATAGAGGAATTGCAACATGTAACCTGGGGGATGGGTCTACAATCAGGTTTTGGGAAGATTTATGGACTTCAGACGTCATTGCAAACCTATTCTCAAGGTTGTATTCATATGTTAACATGAACAAACATCAGTAAAACAGGTTACGCAGGCCCATGATCTAGAGAATATTTTTTTCCTACTTCTATCGATACAAAGCTCATCACGAATGTTGGATAATTATCTGTAATAGGCCATATTTTAATTCCAAAGATTATAATTAAATTCACAACTGACAGACTTTAACCGTATTTTCACATGCCTGGATGACTTCATGTTGTCCTTAGAGCTGTTCACCTTGATAATCACAGTTTGATTATCACAGTTCATTAGAATTGCCGGTATCAGTTTTTCAACTATCGACAAGTCCGTAAGGAGTTCACGAAGTCACTCGGCCTCAATTGTGGCGGTATCCAACGCTGTGAGTTCTGCTTCCGTTGTTGACCTCGTTAAGATGGTCTGCTTGCAAGACTTCCAGGAAACAGCGCCACCTCCGAGTGTGAACACATAACCACTTGTGGCCTTGAGTTCATCAGCCTCTGATATCCAATTGGAATCACTATACCCTTCTAGATCCTTAGGATCTCCGGTATAATGAATTCCATAGTCCGTTATCCCTACTAGGTAGCGCATTACTCTTTCAAGAGCTCTCCAATGTTCATCGTCTCTACAAAGTAGAGAGCCGCTGACTAGATTCTTCTTGATGGTAGGGAAATGCTGCACGTTCTTCAGCTTCGTTCCCCCATCAACAAGGAGGCAGTCCCCTCGACCTGGTATGAAGAAAACAAGGAAATATCAGCACATACATGAATATTAGCACCAGTATCTACCCACCAGTTTGCGCTTGTACCAACAAGTGTCCCCTTGTTGCGTGTGTCCTTTGCTCTCGCCTTTTCCTCCACATCAAGAGTGCCAATGAGTCCATCAATCGTGAACTGTTGCCTCCTGTGCTTCAGAGAAGTAGCAAAATCCCGCCAAGAAGGTGGCAGCTTGGAGATGATACCTCCAGCCACAAACTTGTTGGGCAGCACACAAGGGTTCTCTTTGTTGCAACAGCCGAGGTCTTTTGCCAGCACATGCAACCCATTAGCTTGTTCCACCACAGGACATTCTTCCACCATCCTGTAGTCTAGGAACTGCTCCATGAGATACAGCTCACTACCAGCATCAGGCACCCCGTACTGAGCGTCAAGGGCGTCCCACATCTATTTCCCAGTCTTCTTCTTAAGAAAGGGATTAATGAGGTGTGGGGCAATAACACCAAGGACGCATCCGCGAAAGAGACCGTCTTTAGCCTCGAACGCATTTCCTTGCTCGAAAGTGCATTGTTCGGGCTTCCCTTCCGCCACATCTATGATGCCCATGGTGGTCAACCACAGTACCATCCGTTCATGCCAACTCACGAAGTTTTACTGTAAATAATGTTTGGCTTAATGGATGAAGCAAATTGAGCAACCGAAAACCTATCAACATAATTATCACTAAAATCAGGTTTCTGGATTGTTGGATAATTATCTGTAATAGGCCATATTTTAATTCCAAAGATTATAATTAAATTCACAAATATTTGCATGACCATAGTGAGTGAAACAATCCATGTGCACGTGAAAAGTACACAAATAAAATAAAAGGATAACAGTTCGGATATCAAAATGTACCCCGGGACGGGACCTTTGGGGCTGCGCCGTTACCAGCTGGAGGAATACCATCCGTCATGATATCCCTCGACTGGCCTTGCTCGAAGGAGTCGTACAAATTCGATGCAGGGAGATCCGTTGACGCAGTGCAGTCCGTGCACCGGAGTCGTACAGGAAGGAGACGCGGCACGGTGTAGTCTTCCGACGGCGGCTGAGTGTCCAGGACGGTGAACCGTACGCCGGTGAAGACGCAGCGGTTCTGGGCGGGCAGTCGCGTGAAGACGCTCCCCAGAAACCTGATTGCCCCGGTATCCCGAGCAGGATCTCGAAGGGGCAACGGTGTCAGAGGCACCTGCTCTCGCCGGTGATGTGCGCGCAGCGCCGACGATGGGGAAGCGAAGTAGCAGCAGAAGAGGAGTAATCTCATATCTGAATCTCGAAGGAGAGGACGGCCCTGTTTATATAGCCCAGTGGATGGAGATGAGAGGATGAACCTGGACGGGAGAGAATTGGGGAGGCTCAATTATGGTATCATTGATTGCCATAACCAGCCCTCCCAATTACCGCGTCTTCGATTGCCATAACCAGCAAAACAGAGACCCCTCCCGCACGCAGGTCAGGCTCAGGCACGGCACCGCACGCCTCGCCTCGCCTCGCCATGGCCACGGCCTGGCGATGCGAGCGAGCGCGCGCGCGTGTGGCTCGCCAATCTTCCCTTACCGGCTTCACAAGAGGTGCACAGAAGGTTGACCCTTTAAGTCGGTTGAGATTCTTTTCCACTACCAATATGGTTTTAACCATAATAACTATAACATTAAAAGTAGGCTATAATCCTTTTAGAATAAATAGAATAATAGGCTGGGCCCCAAATATTCTAACAACGAATTTATTGATCTTCAATGTCTGCTGGAAGATCTAACCTATGAAATTTATTCAAAAGATCGGTGGTTTTTCATTTGGGGGAATGGTACATACACATCGAGAAGGATGTACAGGCACGTCTTTTCTAGAATGGATGCCCCAATAACCTTTGGCTGGCTCTGGGACTCTAGGTGCATACCTAGAATAAAGATTTTTGGATGGCAATTGATTGTGGACAGGCTCAATACAAGTGATACATCGTCGCAATTTCAATGTTCAGTTGGGAGTGAACTGTGTTCTTTGCAATTGCTATTTGAGAGAAACGAGAGAGATCATCTTTTCTTTGAATGTTCATTTGCTCAAGAATGCTGGGGTCGGATCCTAATGGGATGGACAGATGAACTTTCAGTTCATGACATAATAGTGAGAGGGAGGCAGAATGCAAACTTGTCATTCTTTTATCTTCCTGATAGCGGCATGGGAATTGTGGAAACTAAGGAATGCAGTAATCACTAAGGAATGAAGTAATCTTTGACAGGGAGAATGCAACGATCAACCTTTGGGTCCATAACTTTAGGGAACAGTTTAAGCTCCAATCCTATCGATTTAGGGAGGATAAGCGTGTTCTTTTTTTACAATGGCTCCAATTCCCCATGCTTTTACATATGCTCCTTAATATTATTAGAAAGGGTTAATTGGATACACACCACTACAACTTTCGTATTTTTAGGCTACGCCATTACTTGTCGCATAATAGGAGGGATGCCATTACAATTTTGTGGATATTTGAGATATACCATTATATACGTCTTTGATGCCGTTGGACCCACATACAGGCGTACGAATACGGCTTATATTTCCGTATGGACCAAAATACCCCTCTCACATTTTCTCCACCATCTCACTTACACGTGGGTCCCATGTGTCATCCCCTTCCTCTGTCCTCTATCCCCTTCTTCCTCCTCGTGCGTTCAGGCCTCTTCGCCCACGGCGAAGATGGCGATGCGGGAGTCATCGGCGAGCGAGGATACGGCCTACGCCTGCAGCCCCACGGGAGTCGCACACACCTGGGAAACAAGCCGCGCCGCTCGGCTCTGGATTGCGAGGATTAGAGAGAAGGGGACGAGAGAGAACCGCCGTTGCTGTTCCACAGGGAGCGAGGGGGCGGTGCGATGCACGAGGAGGCGGCTTGATGAGCAGGCGCATGGAGCGCGGGGGCATCGTGATGCGCGGGAAGGCAGAGGATGTGGGGCTGCGGCGCGAGCTCGTAGCGAGGGGGGCGGCAGCGCGAGCTCCTGCAGCTGTGGCGCAGCGGTGGCGGAGAAGCAGGAGGAGGTCGCGAGGGGCGCCTCAGCGGTGGGGGAGCAGGATGAGGCGACGAGCAGCGCCTCGGCAGCGGAGGAGCGAGAGGAGGCGGCGCCTCGGTGGTGGAGCAGCGGGAGGAGGAGGCGGCGAGCGGGGCCCCCGGCGGCAGTGGAGCAGGAGGCCGATAGGCCGTCAGCGGAGGAATAGGATGAGGCACGGCGAAGGAGCTGGAGGTGGAAGGCGGCCTCCTGGGCATGGCGATTGGCGAGTAGGGGAGATTGGGGAGAAAGGATGGAGGTAGGTGATGACAAGTGGGCCCACATGTCATTGACGGAAAAGGAGATGTTGCAAGGGTAGTGTCGTGAATACGAAAGTATAAACAGTACAGATAGCCTATAGGTGGGTCCAACAAACAGCAAAGATGTAGAAAATGGCTTATCTCAAATAGTTGCGAAATTATAATGGCCTCCTTCCTCATTTACAATGTTTCAATTATCCATTTGACTGTCGTAAAAATATGCAACGCAGAGAAACTTTCACTATCTTACGGAGTTATGAATTATTTATTTTAAGAAAATTAAATGACCAGTGTTATATTTTAAAAAGTTAGCAAATCATAGTGGCTGCTTGTCTTGTATTTATCATTCTGACAGACGTCCTACCGTCAATTCATCCGGCTGTAGCTGTTTCAAATGGCGGGAGCAAGTATACTTCTACAAATTTTCACCATGTATTTGTTTTGAAAAAAATGTGAAATAAAAAATTAAAATACATGGAGCTGATTAGGCCCACTCGAGGTAAGTGATAACAAGGCCAGTTGCCCATTTGAGAATCGACTCCGCTCCCTCGTCGTCACACAAGTACACAACAAATTAGTGAGGGCTGCACGCCAACTTGAAGGACCGGATGAAACCATTTATGCACGAAAACTTTGCACATATTTCTGAAAACATAGCACGACGTGGGGTGCTTGCTCTGTTTCGAGAGAATACAGAGTATGTAGCATGAGACTTTTTTTTTAAAGCGTGTAGCACTGGACACTTGCTCTGTTTTGAGAAACAGTATGTACCATGCGAGTCAAAAGCCGCGTCCATGCTGCAGCGTTGGGCTTTGTTAGGGAAAACTATATAAAAGATCCTAAGAATTTAATTTATTCTTTTTAATAAAAAAAAAGTGGGAAGTCCGAGTCTGCCGGAAGATGCCTGTGATGGGCGGGATTGAGCAAGAAATTTTGGCTTGAAATTTTCAAGCATTTTTTGGCCCGGCCTGACGTTGCCAAGTAGACCAATCACTAGAGCTCGGGCCAAGGTATGGTCAGGTCTAGCTAGTGATAGTCCAGTCTCTGGTTTCTCTTTAAAATTGAGTATTTTTTTTCTACCTACTAATAGGGATTCTCTTTCGTTTTCAAAGGTTGCTGGGAGAAAACAAAATTAAATACTAATTCATCTAAACATTCTCTATATAACTAAATTATATTATGCATATCTAACTTTTTTAATTTCATGTCTTCTCAAAGATGCCGCCTATCGTTCCAGAAAAACAATCAGTTGTAACTCTCTAGTTTCGCTAACGACGACGTCGACAAGCCCGTGCTAAAACATGCTTAGTAATATTGTGCAACAAATATTAATATATGGGCCACACACACATCACGTACTTATGGTCTTTCTACTACCCAACTTGAATTCCATTACAAACCCAATGCCTTTTTTTTTTCTAGACCTAATAGGCGCCACCTGGATATTATCTAGAGTTAGTATTTTTCAGGGATGCTGGGTCATGAACCAAAGCTTATGCACAATGTCGAGAGATTCTTTTGTTTCTCATGGTTTTCCTTATATGATTTTTTTTTTCTCATGGTTCTGTCAGCGTAGACAAATGAGCCAAGAAATTAGAGATCAATGGACCCATGGGGGAGATGAAGAGAAAGCAAAAGTCGCACAGATTTAATTAACAGAATGACATGCATGAATGACAGCGCTAAGATTTAATCCATCCATTGGAGATATATACTGGTGAAAACAGTGGAGGAACAGGTATCATGACTATGATTCAAGAAACTAGGTTATTTTGAAAACATTGCCAACCTCACTTCACCATCCAAATTTGCAAGTGGATGATAAACAAGCATCAGCCATTGACGTGTTGTCAAGACTAGTAATAATTGCATGTAATTAACTTTGCAGCATTAAAACCTACAGAATCACTGTCTGCTTCCATTAGCAAAGGTAATTTATTCTTGAAATGAACCTTCCCTTGCTAATGACTACTCAATGTTACCTGCCATTGGGCGGACTTGGCCTAATGTTCGAGAGTATGCTATGGGAGAAACGCTTATTTCAAGTAACAATCTGTGCACTGCGCAGGCCTTATGTATTGACTTCGATTCATTATATGATCGTTGAATATGAATACATTGTATAAGTGTTTATTTGTGGTCATTTTGATGTGAGAGTGATGTAGTAATTTCTTGTGGGAAAATAAGGCATTGTAGGCTGGTTCACATTCTATTTCTTTATAATTGTCTTTCTTCAGGAAATAGTTCCGTTGTTTCTGAAGAAGAAATACATTTGAAATTTTGGACAGATTTTGGACAAGAATTTTATAACCTAATAAAGTAGATCTAGTTAGATATTTATTACATGGGCACATGATCTCCTTACATACATCGCATATATCATACATGTCTGTATTTGTTTTACTTCAATTGGCTGCAACCTATCAAAAAACACATTGCGCCAAGCAATGCGGGTCAGTATTTTTATTAGACTGTTAGTTTCTGTTCAATAGCATCATACTGTACTATTATATATCGAACTAGTTTTGTTTTATACTTGAGGAGTTTTGCAATGCTTGGCAAGTACCAGATGGTACCAAGCAGTACTATTTGTTCAATTGTAGCTGTTGATCTTGCTGTGTATTTGGTTAAGTATTTGTTTCTTTTAGAAAACAAAAGGAGGAGCAATATGGTAACTCGGCATCTTGTATCTGAATTTGCCGCCCTCAACCTCGACGCAACCACACACCCCTACCCTTCTGAGATCCGACTCGCGCCCCCACTAGCTTCTTCCAGCAGACCGGTGGACAGGCCTCCAACCATTGGCCACAGATCTCGATTTGCCACCGGTGGGGGCACAATTCCGCTTTGTCGAGCTCGATTTGCTGCCAGTCTATTTGATTCCACGTTGGTGACCCCTATTTGCCCCGGCCGATTCGATTCCGCATCGGTGAGGGGTGATTTTGTGGAGCCAAGGGGGAGGGGGGTTTGTGTGAGCAGAGGGGAGGGAAGGAGAGTACTCAGGAAAGGATTGATGAGCCGAGAGGAGGCCCGGCCAGCACAAAGGAAGCACGAGCTGAGAGGACGCCATGGCGAGCAGAGAGGTATGGCGAGCAGGGAGGAGGCCACGGCGAGCGGAGAAGAAGCACAGATAAAACAGCGAGGAGAGAACGCGTAGATAGAACGATGAGCAGATAGAAGGGAAAGGACGAACAAAAGAACATGTCGTATTAGGAGTATCCTCTATGTATTATACTTTTCCTTGTAAAATTACCTATTTACCCTTTTTATTAATACATACAATTATTTTTAGTTGGTACCTCCTGTTACCAACCCATTGGGTATCTCCTGGTACGGGCCACCTTACCACCACTGGATCTTTGGGAATGGACGATTCTCCTTTTTTTCAAGCATTGTAATATAATATCTTGGGGAGTTCTCCATCTACACTACTCATATCATTATTTATTATTGTGTTTTGGAGAGTTCTCTTGGATGAAGCTTCCAGTAGATAATTTCCACTGGCACAATTATATTGAATATCATAAAAAACAGTCATGAATTGAGAGCGGATGATTAAGTAGTAATTATGTACATTGTAGTTTCCTTGAAGTTTATTATTTCTAGTAGTACAAATTATGCTCTAGAATTTACTGGCACAAAATATATGGGTAAACCAGTGGATCTTTTTTTTTCTAGAACACGCATAAGAGCTAAGCCACCCGCACACACATGCCCCTGATATTTAACAAGTAAACAATAAATTTGCATCTGAATAAATACTACAACAATCTGGCACAATTATTTGCCGCTATTTTTTTCATCTGGAATTATTGCTTGATTTGCTTCCAACAAACCACTTGACATATCTTTTTTTATGTTCTTGCAGTCAGCATCCTATATTACAAATCACAATACGAGCTGCTTGGGCATTATTTGTTATAAGATCCAAACGGATAATGTTGGAAGTCTATGGGTCAAATCTTCACTAGTTCCCTACTGCTTCAAGTCACACGTTTGTTTATAGCTATGTGGATCTGGATTTTGCTTCCAGGCAAAAGGATTTGTCATAGCACTAAATAATATACCGTGTCATACTGACACCTAAATAAATAAACAAACTAAAGGCTAAACTTTAAAAAGTTTATGTCATTGTTTTCGCTACAAGTTGCTCACATTATTCGCTTCATCCAATGCTCACCACCTTTTCTTTTTACAGTGTTTCTCCAATAACTGGTAAGTTGATTACGTGCTTGATGAGATGAGACAATAGGATATGGGTTGATTAATCCATCCGACATGAAACTACACCTACCAATATCTTGACAAGTTGATACTGAATATAGAACTGATTCATCCCTTTCTACGTCATGTAAAAACTAGGAAGGCCTATTTCAGTGCAAGCAGAGCATCTAACCTTGCAAAGGAAGAGCACAGAGACATCGCAAGAACCTGTCCAGGCATGGATCTTTCTCCATGGCTTGTCTTGTTGCTCAGTGTTCTTGTGAAGGCTTTTGTCATCTCGGGCGATACAAATGGGCAAGACTGTATGTTTTATTTCATTTCTTCCTTCAGTCTCCAGTACTGCGATAATGCTGATTTTCTCACTTCTTGTCTATGGGAGTAGATACTGGCCTCACTGCGCTTGCAGCTTCTTGGGACACCAGACCATCAAACTGGGTTGGCATTAATCCATGCGAAGACAATTGGACTGGTATAATTTGTAACGGGGACCGGGTCACGTCTATGTTAGTAATAACGTCACTGATATGTATGATTATTAACTTCTACTTGCACAATATTTTGATTCAGAATCATGATGAATCTGTTGGGATGTTCTTGCAGAAGACTCTCAAGTTTCGGATTGACTGGGACTCTATCTGGGGACATTCAATCTTTGTCGGAACTGCAGTACTTGTATGCAATTTCTTCGTTTTTGTAGTTTGATCACTTCAGCTGTGATTATGTTAAATATGATGATAGACCATGATTTTCTGGATACTCCTTTAGTTCAAGGCCCAATTGGTATTTTCACCAAATTTCTAATCAAGGATCTTAGAATCTCCAAAACCATGTTTGTATTTATTTGAATCTAGCATTGCTTGACCTGTCAGGTGATATTTTTTTTCCTTTTCAGGGACTTATCCTACAACAACGGTTTGCATGGCTCTCTCCCTTCGTCTATCGGAGCCCTGAGTAACCTCTTAAGCCTGTGGGTAGCTAAACTATAGTAACGATATTTACTTATAATACAGTGCGTAGATTGCTCCTTCACTTATTCACTGGCTCATCTGTCTGCAGGATTCTTGTTGGTTGCAGCTTTTCTGGTGAAATACCAAAAGAGATTGGACATCTAGCAAACCTTAAATTTTTGTATGAAGACCGAGACCAAAACTTATGTCTTATATCTAAAAATATTAGTCCTGTGGTTGTCAAATCACCGTGCATCATAATATATTTTCAATTTAAGAACTTCCTGAACATAGCATTAATGAATTCTCTTGTTTGGCTAGAGAAGTCGCAAAAAGAAAGAGAATCCTAACCATTAATTAAATTCATGTAACAGATCAGTCAGCGAGCCCAATTAAACTACCAACAAAAGAATCAATAAATTCTACACCTGAAGATATTTATTTTAGAATTTTACTCAACTTTGTGCTGTTACTGTATATTCATACTCGTACCCATTTTGGTTTATCAGTACAAGTTGGAATTTTTTTGTTCCATTCTTAAAAACAATACAATTATCTACCTTTTTACTTCCCATCCCCCCCCCCTCCCGGGCAAAACACACACACCTCACTGCGCTTTTGAATTAGTAAAAAAATGGTCCTGCCACATGCAACATTTCAATAACCAAATAAATAACTACACTCATGAGTACGTTCTCTGTTACAGGCTTACAGCTGATGGTTGCAATGGATTTATGATGGATACTAATTTTTTGCCTCAACAAAACAAATAGTATAGAATTCAGCATATATCTTCATACAACATAGGTCCAGGAGTAGAAAATTTAAATTTTAGAGAAAACAATTGAAATCAAAGGTCCACCTTTAAAATTTAAATTTAGAGTATTTGAATTTTCATATTACAGTTATAAAGTTTGATGTTATGTTCAATTTTTTTAGTGTGTAAAATTCATTTGAAAAAATATCTATAGGAAATTCTTCATCCACAAATTGAATTTGTTTAATATATTCCAAATCCAATGACTCCTAAAAAGATGAAAACACAATTGTTGAAATCTGAAAATAGTTATGAGTTATGTTATTGTTAGCTCTGTTTTGTGTTTACCTACCGATACTTCACGTGTTTATCACTATTTATGATATTTCTGCACTTAGTTTCTCTTAATTGTTCAATCCCACTGTGAAAAGAATGGATTTTTTCACTGTACTCTGCGTGCAGAAGTTTGAACTCCAACAAATTCAGTGGTCCTATTCCAGCATCACTAGGCAGCCTATCTAACCTATACTGGCTTGATTTGGCCGACAATATGCTCACTGGAGGACTTCCCATATTCGATGGAACAAATCCTGGATTGGATAATCTGACAAAAACATTGCACTTGTAAGAGCGTCCTGCAAATTAAATTTCTTGAAGTCTACATATTTCCTCTTCGTAGCTGTGGTAGGGTGAAAAATGAGCATACAACATTTTGTGCAGCCACTTCGGGGGAAATCAGCTGTCAGGCACCATACCATTCCAGATCTTGAACTCAAATATGAGTCTGATACATCTGTAAGACTAATCTGAATAATCCAAGCATAAATTAAATCTTGTTATGATTCTGAAATAAGGGTTGAGTTGTTTGTAAACTTTCATGTATTTAGACTTCTTGAAAACAACAACTTCTCAGGGAGCTTTCCACCTACTTTAGGCCTTGTCACTGGACTAGAAGTTCTGTAAGTACTTCATTTAGATAATCATGCTTGATGGTTCAGGAAATAAAAAAATATATTTTTTTCAAAAAATAATGGAAAATTGTATATTTGTTATAGAATTTATGTTCTGCTTTTGACCATGAAACCCTATATTTATGAAGGCGTTTAGACAACAATCACCTCTTGACTGGGCCAATTCCTGCAAACTTTAACAACCTTACCCAGCTTGAAGAACTGTGAGTATTTTAATGCTAATTTGAGTCTATCAATTCCACTGTTTTTTTATAGCTTACGCCACACTATTGTCTTGTGCATCTAGCCACCTAGCCAACAACAAGCTGACTGGACCACTACCGAATTTAACTGGAATGAATTCACTCAACTTCGTGTAAGTACGAATTCTTCTTTTACATTATGAAATCAGTCCATGAAGATCAAGCTTCTGAATCTTTTGCCCCCCCCCTTTTACAGGGACATGAGTAACAATAGCTTCAACGCGTCTGATGTGCCGGCCTGGCTCACCACTTCGAAATCTTTGACATCACTGTAATGCGATGCTCTTCTCCCATTTGCTTTGTCTGAATTTCCATTGAGTGCAGCACTTTTGCTGAATCTTTACGGAATCTGGCACTTCCTTCTGATGTTTTTCTGAATTCATACAAGGTACCTTGAAAATCTAAACATTAGTGGGCAGCTACCACAAGCACTCTTCCACATTCCTGTGCTTCAGACACTGTGAGTGATTTCCTGACAAGTTTTCAACAATACACACATTGCTAAGATTTTGGCTGATCAAGTCAATAATATTTTCAGATAAAATGATCCTTAGTTCAATTGATTCAGCTAACTGACAATTGCAGGAAACTTCGGGGCAACCATTTCAATGGCACACTAAATATCGGTTCAGACTTCAGTAGCCAACTTGACCTGATAGATTTGCAAGACAACCAAATCGAAGTGTATGCTGTTGAGGGATCGCAATACAAAAAGAAACTCATGTGAGAACATTTTATTCGTTGCTCAACTTACAATGCTCTAATTTTATTGACTGATCACGTCGACCATGTATCCTGTTACAGATTAGTTGGAAATCCGATCTGCACACCAGAGAACAATCAGCCATACTGCACAACCACTGGACAGGCTGATCAAGACATGCCTCCATATACTACTGCCAAGAACTGTTCTTCGTTGCCACCCACATGCCCTTCGGATCAGACGCTAAGCCCAAATTGCATTTGTGCTGTGCCATACAAGGGCACTATTTCCTTCAGATCGCCATCATTTTCTGACTTGAGCAACATATCACACTTTACGGTGTTAGAGCAACAGATGAGAAGCGTGTTCTCGGAAAACGGCATCCTGCTGGACTCAGTCTCAATCAATGATCCATTTTTCAATACGAATAACAACTTGCAGATGAGCCTGGAGTTGTTTCCAAGTGGCAAGGCACAGTTTAGTCAGCAAGACATCTCTGAAGTCGGGTTTATGCTGAGCAACCAGTCATATAAACCACCACGGGGTTATGGTCCATACTTCTTCATTGGGCAGGATTACAGTTTTGCAAATGGTGAGACCATTCATCTATTCATTCATTCATTCATGAACTTTTCTCTAGATATGATAAAATCCGCGTCCGTTGAACAACTGTTCATTGACACAGAGCTGGTACCATCATCGAAACCGAAGAGGACAGACCGTACACCTCTTATCAGTGGAGTTACGGTTGGCGGTGCAATTCTTGTCGCCGTAGTTGTCGCTTTTGTGATCATCATCGTCAGAAGGAAGAGAAGGCCAGTACAGACTGAAGAGAGAAGCCAGCCTTTTGGTTAGTTAACACTGATGAACACATCCTCCTTTTCGTTTTAATTTCTATCACCACTCCCCTTCTCTGCAACTCTGCATAGTGGTCGCTGACGTAGGCTTTTGTACTTAGGACAATCATCTGGATATTCCTGGCACATCAAAAGCACCAGCAGCAGTGTCCCCCAACTACACGGGGCACGCGTGTTCACGTTCGTGGAGCTGAAGAAGATCACCAGCAACTTCTCGGAGGCGAACGACATCGGCAACGGCAGCTACGGGAAGGTAAAGTGATCTGATCAGGCAATAATGTCCACGAAGAGTTTTTCAGTGTTGGATCTGAATCTGATCATGACTTGCTGCTGTCTCCCTCCCTCCACTAACTGAAACTCTGAATAATGCAGGTTTACAGAGGGACACTGCCTGGTGGGCAGCTGGTGGCCGTGAAGCGATCACAGCAGGGTTCGATGCAGGGCAGCCTGGAGTTCAGAACGGAGATCGAGCTCCTCTCCAGGGTTCACCACAAGAACGTCGTCACCCTCGTTGGCTTCTGCGTCGACCAGGGCGAGCAGATGCTGGTCTACGAGTACGTGCCCAACGGCACGCTGAGGGACAGCCTCACCGGCAAGTCCGGCGTGCGCCTAGACTGGAGACGCCGGCTCCGGGTGGTGCTTGGCGCGGCGAAGGGCGTCGCCTACCTCCACGAACACGCCGATCCTCCCATCGTCCACCGCGACATAAAGTCCAGCAATGTCCTCCTAGACGACCGGCTCAACGCCAAGGTCTCAGACTTTGGCCTCTCCAAGCCGTTGGGAGTGGATGGCAGGGGCAATGTCACCACTCAAGTCAAGGGCACAATGGTTGGCCACATATAACTCTCACTCCTACATTTCCACTTTTTAAGTTTTTATATCACTTTTATTGTACTGTACTTCATTTCAAACTGTAGGTCATTCCAATTTTCTTGTAGAGTTAAAGTATCTAAAGTTTGACTAAATTTATACATTGAATATTAATATTCATGATACCAAATACTGTAAGTTTCATTGTTTTTTATTAAATATATTTTCATAGTACCATAAACCATCTTTGTGAGCTCTTCTATAATTTTGGTTAAATATAAAATGATTTGACTTTAGAAAAACTAAAATGAATTTCAATTTAAAATGGAGAAAGTATACTTCTGATATAGATGAAGTGACACGTGTGAACCAACCGTGTTGCAGGGTTACCTGGACCCAGAGTACTACATGACGCAGCACCTAACACAGAAGAGCGACGTGTACAGCTTCGGCGTGCTGATGCTGGAGGTGCTCACGGCGCGGAAGCCACTGGAGCACGGCCGGTACGTGGTCCGGGAGGTGAAGAAGGCCGTGGCGGACCGGGCCAGCAAGGACCTATGCGGGCTGCAAGAGCTGCTGGACCCGGTGCTGGCGGCGTCCCCGTCAGCTCCGGCGGGTCTGGAGCAGTACGTGGACCTGGCCTTGCAGTGTGTCGAGGAGGCCGGCAACGACCGGCCGTCTATGAGCGACGTGGTTGGCGAGATCGAGCGTTTCGTGAAGATGGCTGGAGTTGGAACTGGTGCTGACTCGGCGTCCGGTTCACTGGTGAGCTATGGCAGCCGGTCACCGCGCCACCCTTACAGCGGCGATAGCCCCTTCGAGCACAGCGCCGGTGCGCTGCCGTCGGTGAGGGTGGAGCCCCATTGAAGCGCGCTGCCGGCTTGTTTATGGCCGCTGCATATGTGATATGCCGTATGCGAAGGCGAAGCTGCGTTCCTGAGCCCAGTGGGAACTCTTGATCAAGGCTATGAGCCTGAATATCAAAACATATTTACGGTACTTTATGGTCATAATTTGATTTGTATTTGTAGAATATATGGCTTTTAAAATCAGTACAGAAAAGATCGATGAACCAATGCACAACAAATTGTAATTTAGAATGGAGGAAGTAACTTCCAGTTGGAATGTCGAGGCTTTTGGGGCTTGATGTACATGATTTCCAAAACCTAACGAGCACATGACCTAACCTCTGATCGAATTCTGATGCTTATTGAAGTGACGTTGGCGCAAGGCGCCTGATCGCAGCAGCAGGCCTGAGCTTGGCATGCTGCAGTGGAAGCAGAAAGTACAATATGCCTTATATGCATATGCTGCGTGCCAACGCTTCAGGAGACCGAAGCGGAAACTGCAATGCAGCTAGTTTAGTAGCGCGGCCGAACCATGCTTCAGTTGCTCTAAACAAATCTCAATCGGGAGGACTACACCATAGGACTAGTAGTCAAGCCCTGTGCAGTTTGCACAGGCCGTACCTGTCTGAGACGGTTCTGCCACGGGCACGACAGAAGGCGCCAAGACCGTGACGACCACCATGCCACCATGGTATGTACGACGCGCACTACAGAGATAGGCGCGACTTGACTACGGACATCGATGCCATGACACCAGCGAGCAATGCACTATTACAAATTATTGATATTTTTCGCTGCTAAAAAAACATTTTCAGGGGTAAGCCATTTCTAAAAAATGATTTTAATGTGTAGGTCACGCCATCGCCTATCCCTAAAAATGATGTCCAAGCGCGGGTCATGGTCATGGCATGGTACGTCCCTAAAAAATATTTTCAGGGGTGGGCCATGCCATGGCCCATCCCAAAAATAAATTCAAAATTATAAAGGTTAAAAATAAACTAAAAAATGGAAATAAAAATTGCTTGAATACAAATAGCCACCATATACCATCACTGATTACATATTCCACACAGATCACAAATGAAAAAGTCGTTTCGCCTGCGTACACTTGTAGTAGTTCGATTCTGATAAGGATATATTTACTATGCCTCTGAAATTTCCCCAATCTTTTACTGTACCAAAGTTTAGTAAGATAATCATTTTTAAATTTATATTATAAATTTAAACAGTTCATTATATGTTCAACTGTATAGCATTTAGCAACTAAAATGCACACCTTGCTTGCCCGTTGATCGAATGGCGAACTAGTTCACCAGTAATGTCATATAGGAATAAGTGGGTAACCATCAGTCAGGAAACCCACATCATAAGAAGCGTTCTTCAGCCTCCATCATATAAAAAACCTCCATAAGAGACTGGAGTGTGTACTGTACAAGGTAGTTTTGAAAGCACAACCTGAATCAATAGTCTCAAAGCACCGGCTCGATGACTCCATGAACCACCGAGATGCTGAGTTCCTATCCATGTACTGTATCCAGTGCGCTGTCCTGTGATCCCCAGTGCACCAGTGCATACTTACCACACTAGGCTGCCCTCAAAGCATCCGAGATGCTGGGTTCCTATCCAAGTATTCAGCGCGCTGTCCTGTGCACCAGTGCATACACACCACACTAGGCTGCCCTCAAAGCATCCATGCCAAGCCTCTTCAGGCAAGCCTGGAACCAAGCACAACCGTAACCTTGGCCTCCAGCATGTCCGTCTAGCTGAAGTCTCAGCGTCGCCACCAGGGGTAGCTCGGGCAGAACCAGGCACACCACCGCCGCCACAACATCTCCTCTTGGCCCCTCCCCTCGTCACCACTAGAACACTGTGCCGGAAGTTAGTGCAAGTGTAAGGACGGCGTCGTGGAGCGCTATCGCTATACGAAATGAAGCAGCGGCTAGCACGGGGTGTCCCTGCCTCTCTCACCCCTCCCCAAACCCTAACCCTAGGTCGTCGGTTGCCGATGCGGTCGTGTGCGCCCCTTTGCATCCGTTGGGTCGCCTCCTTCTTCCGTCTTCGCTAAGTCCATGATTGTTTAATTGGAAACCATTTTTTTTACTTCCAATCCAGTTTCACTTAGCTAAATTATCTTTTTGTTAAGATTATACCACCCTAGAGATATCACAGGAAAATCTTAATCTTTAGAGGATATTTAGCTACCATATAAATAAAGTTATCAAATAATGAGACATTGAGTGGACTGAAAAATGGCGAATGTAGGTCGAAAGTGAACATATCCCTCTCATGAGAAAGCTGGTGGTGGGCTATTTTACCTTCTAGGTTGTACCAAGTAGCTAACTTATCCTCGACTAGAGCTCTTCAAAAAGTAATATTCAGTGTTGTATGGTCTATAACATTAGCTATGTCGGTAGTGGACTATATTGTGCAGGGTAGGAAATTGCTCTCTGAGTGGTGTACAGTCTTGAAAATCTTTCCTGAAAGGTTTGCTAGGGTGCTTGGGAGGAACCTGAGGTACCTCCACCTTAATTTAATATCAACCGTTGGATCTTAAAGGATAGGATTTTTCATATACAGGGGTAGTTTAGTACTTTTACGTAAGTCAATACCTCGTCGATCTTTCTCTTCGATCTGTTCCTCTTCCGTTGTTCCGTCACCGATGCTCCAACTTCCGCCCCGGGGCCTCGCCGTGCTCCAGTTCCTCCTTGGAGGCTTGCCGCCGACGTCCACTCCTCTTCCACCTGAAGGAGCTCGTCGGCATCTGCCGAGGCAACGACACCCATCAGCCACCGCAAAAGCCTTCACCCAGCGCCAGGTGTTTGCAGGCTAGGGTTTCTCGGCAAGGTTGCTTCCACCCAGGGCTCGCAAGGAAGAAGGGGCCTTTCACTGCCGTGGAACCCAATGCCATGCAGCAGGGCTTGCGGTGTCCCAGTGCGTCGGGGTTCGTACAACACAGGGTGAGCTCTGAATCCATTTATATTAGATGCATTTTATTAGCTTAAATTGCGTCATGTAGCCTTCTTGAATCCTCCTTTACCAGAGTAGAATATTTTTTTTATATACCGGCGGTTGAGCATTGCTTGGTTGTGGTGCTTCAATTGGCCACACTCTGCTGATCGTTGTTGCTTGAGGCGTTGTCCCATTCTCCGTTACTAGGTCCCTCCAATTTAATGGGAATTTTTTTTCTTGTCCTCAACATATTTTGAAATAGATGTGCAGATTTCAGTGTGGACATAGCTGCTAGTTTGATTCTATTGAAGTGTTTCATTTTGGTAAAAAAATACAGAACTGCATTGTTATTCTTTGTCCATAAATTGGGGCAGTATATACGCCATCTAGTAATTGAAAGGATAATTGAATTTTCCATGCCTTTTACTGATTGGATTGTTTGATGTTGGAAAAAATTGCAGGTTTAAGTCATGAGGCTCTACTAGATTATCATGAAATTGCCAGCAAAACATTCAGTAGTGAGAATGAAGGTTATGAATTCTACAACAATGGTGCTTTCAAAAACAGTTTTAGTGTATGGAAGTGCTACATGGAAAGAGACAAAGCTTGAATGAGTAATCCTTGACCTAAAGGTTTTCCTTCTACCTGTGCAATCTGACTATCAAAGTTGGCAATCTGACTGCTTACTCTGTTTCTCAACGATGCAGCACAGATCGAACCAGTACACCCAGCAGCACAAGGTGTTGGTTCTGGAGGATTTTCTGAATGTTGCATGAGCGCTTCTTCTTCCAAGGTGGGGGCAACAAGGAACAAGCAGACCAACTTGATCCTGCTGGAGCTACCTGTTTTTTATGTGTCATGTGTCATGTCTCATGGACCAAGTGTTGTGTAATCATACTATGTATGGATCATTTTTGTGCTTTGTAGTGTACATCTGAAATCTGAATGTGTTGTTTTTATTCTGTTATTTTATTCAGATACATTTTCCTGGTAAATTTGATTCTTGTTCTGTGGCAGTTTTTGTGCCCAATTATGTGTGAATCTATCAAGCGGGCTGATTCTTTGCAGTTGGGATTCTTGAATTAAACTGTACAATACTCATCTTCAGCAGCTTGGATTCATAGTGACAGCAATATGCAGCTGTCTGATTTTTTTTAGTTTTAGCCTTCAGCTGTCAATGTGTTGCTGATCTGCCAATTCTTGAAGAAAGATCAAGAAGGCTTCTTCAGTTGTGAGACTATCTCTCAAATATGTTCTAGTTGGGTCAGAAACTGAAAGTGGATTTGGATGGTGAGCAGTGAATTTGGTCACAGCAGCCAAACTACTTTCAGTGATTACACAACATTCAAACAGGAAACATAGTGATGGCTATTTTTTTTTTATCACAGAAACAAACGTTTCCATTACACATAATCTCTGGGCATATCCCCATAGACCAAATGAGATACGCCAAACGCAGATGTTAGTGAACTCAGTTTATCACATATTTTCAGTGTACATTTTGCAATGATTGCAAGCCACAAAATGCTGCAGATGCTATGATCGTGTTAACTGAATTTAGTTACGGTATAATCTTTTATACATGCTACCTAAAATTATTGACAGTCTAACTACAGTTCTCAGTGGCGCCTTCACATCTGGAAAAAATCTGTAGCAAATGTCCTGACTTTGCCATCCCCATATGGCACTGTAAGAAAATCAACCATATGGTCATTGACTGAATTCTGCAAAAATTACAGAAGCAAAAATTCAGCTAACAATTCTATCAATGAGGCAGTTAGCTGAAGCAATTGGGAAATGACCGAAGAGCAGTTAGCAGTTCAATTTGCCTCTCACGCTTGTTCTTTGTCTGCTCAAATGCAATACAATACTGATGCTTGTGGAAGAAGAAAGAACTATTGCAATTTGAACAAATCGAATACAATCCTACCACTGAACAAGAAGGAAGAAGAAAGCCACCATGGAGACGGACAGCATGCGCAGCAGCAGGACGATGTCATCGGCCTCAATCAGGCGGCAGAGGCGATCGTGCTGCTGCTGAGGTCGGCCAGCAGCAGGACGTTGGACCACACCGTTCCGGTGGAGGAAGACGATGCACGTCCGCTCTGGCCACGGCACATCGGCGAGACGCCGCGTCGATGGCAGAGGCAAGGATGCGGCCGCTGGCGAGGAAGAGGAGGCATGGCCACCGGCGTGTGGGAGGAAGGACCGCGGCTTCCGGTGCTCCGGCCACGGCAGATCATTAAGGCGGCGAGCACGGCATGGACCGGGCGGCGGGGAGCGGATGCAGACTCGTATATGGGTATTGTTGCAGTTGTGATACTCGGCGTGATTTTGATAACGTTAGAAGAAACACGAAATGTTAGCTGTCGCATCATGAGGAAGATGTGAAAATACTAATGTACCCTTTTAGTTAATTTTATAAATGATTCCTAGCCCATTAAAATTGGTTTCTGGCCCACCACGTTAGTTCCTCATATTAGGTTCCTTCTAACTTTTAACTGTTAGATCTAGGATAATGAATGGCTATTATTATTTCCAAGCGCTGTAAAAATCCTCTTAGAGGATATTTAGCTACCATATAAATAAAGTTATCAAATAATGAGACATTGAGTGGACTGAAAAATGGCGAATGTAGGTCGAAAGTGAACATATCCCTCTCATGAGAAAGCTGGTTGTGGGCTATTTTACCTTCTAGGTTGTACCAAGTAGCTAACTTATCCTCGACTAGAGCTCTTCAAAAAGTAATATTCAGTGTTGTATGGTCTATAACATTAGCTATGTCGGTAGTGGACTATATTGTGCAGGGTAGGAAATTGCTCTCTGAGTGGTGTACAGTCTTGAAAATCTTTCCTGACTTTTAATAAATCCTTATAATAATTTGAGGCTCCGGGTTTAATCGAAACATGAGAAAAAATAAAATAAAAATTGAGCTCAGATGTTTACTTCTGAGTAAGGTCTTCCATATACATTCTTCGTTGAGAATTTTGAATAAGCATTTACTGAGAAGGCATTATATATAGCTATCCTAAAGCTCTAAGATTTGGAGCAATTCTAGGACATGTGACTCCATGGAGTGGGACCCAGGGACCTGCTGAATTGGGTCCCACCATCTGTGGCCCCATTGAACACAGTATATGTGGGATTCAGTGTAGTTTTTTTAATAGAAATCTACAAATATTATTTAAAGGATTTTCCGATATGTTAGATTATAGTTCTTAATGCTATTTCTTCAATATATCATCGTACTAGTTTATTTTTAACTTTTGTGAATTTTTATTTAATTGAACATAATTCTACATGATCTATTACAATGATTTATAATTCTACTTTGCAACATATACTAAATGTCTAAGGACAAGCAAATTCTCACGTAAGAAAATTATTGTGCAGTGCTTAGAGAAACAATAGGATGGTAAGATATAGCTAATTTGGGGTGGATTTATATTCCAATATGATCAATGAAGTACTAAATTTAATTTTGATTGCTTTTATGATTTAAGTTAGTAGGTTGATACGATATTGTTTTCATCACCAAGAACAAAATACTTATTTTCCTTTGATGCTTTGGGTCAGCATATTTGATCAAGAGATCTATTATTACTAGACCTTGACATTTGGGACCTCACAAAATATCCCACTTGGCTAGGTGATATTTTCATTTATCATTGTTTGGCTTGCCAAAGAATTGGGTCATATATAAATCTAGAAAGAAACTCAATAAAACTAGTCTTCCTCCATAAGCTAGGTGTTTGGTCTTCAATGTACTAAGTTTGTGCTTGCATCTTTCATCTATTATGTTCCGATCCACATTAGAGAGTTTAAAGTGATGCTTGTTGGTTTTGGTTTTGGTTGTTCGACAAGATCACAAATATCCAACATTCTCCTACTTATATTCGCCTTATACTTATTTTTATGCTTAGTACAACAAAAAAAAACTAGACCAATGCATCGTCAGTGCTCATTAATCGCTAGTAGGACTCATTACCCATAGTCTAATGCAATCCCTTAATAGAATTCTTATTAACTTATTTGAGCATTATTCATAAGACCAATTCCTATAATCAGTTCAAACACTCCATAAAATCTCATAATATTTTTTGTGAATATTTTGATAAGCGGTAAGTCTTTAGTCATATGTACTCTAGTATTAAACTTAATATTAGACTAGGTGAAGGCCCTTGTAACATCTATAGCTATAGCTTTGCCATCTCCCATCTATTCACAATCATCATTGACTCATAGTTTGTAAAACAATTTCTCTCCGGGATTTCTTATTAACCTTATCACAATCATAAATGTGTTGACACACATAAAAGAACAGGGATAGTTATTAGGAAAGAAAATGCTGCCCCACTTGGCTACGCTAAACAAACAATCAAATCAGATATATAAATAATATCTCAGAAACCAACCTATGAAGTCGACGTGCAAGGGACGACCGCGGATCGAGGCAGCGACGCGCGTCCTCAGCTTGGCGAGCTCCTGTTCTGGTGAGCAGGGGCTGCAGCGGCGGCGAGGAGCTGCTTAGGGGGAGCAGGAGGAGGAGCGTCACATAGCAGCTACTTCGTGGTGGTCTTGCCCGAGCTCTGGCGACAGTGAACTGCTACTGGCCACCACGGCACATAGCACGAGGCATGCGGAGGTGGCGAGGGAAGCTGTAGCGCGAGGCGAGCAGGGGATGCAGTGGCAGATTCTGTGGCCACGACGACTGGTGTCTTTCGGGCTCGGCATTGAGGAAGCTGCCGACAACGTGGCATCGGTGATGTAGTGCGGCGGGGGCTCGATGGCTTGACTTGGCATCGACGGCGTGAAATCGGCGGCGGAGGAAAGAATCATGGTGGCCTTCCTCCGTGTTTGACGACGCAATGGCTGCTGGCGTGGAACCGTGTTCTCACGTCGGTTTCTCTCTCTCCCCCATTCAGCAGACTATTATTGTTTTTTAGGATGTGTTCAGATTGTAAAAAAACACTGTACTTTTAAAAAAAACACCGTAGCTAAGTCCTGAGAAGCGTGTTTTCTGAGAGAGAGGAGTATTTGAATAGTGAAAAGTAGGAATGAATAATGATTAGTTTGAAATGTGAACATGACCTTAATCACACGCGCGCGAGGGTGGGGGGATGGGTTCATGGGGGAGGCGACGAGGAAGTTCGGTTTTATTACGCTCTCCGCACTCGTCTTCCTCTTTTGGGTCTCCTCAAAAAGTAATATTATGTCATGATCCTTTGGTCAAAAAAAATATTAGGTCCCAGTCATCGAGATTACTTCCTCTGTACCAACTTATCGCGCATCATCATTCTTTTATCCTCTTCCTCTATCCCAACTACTACCACTCTCTCTCCTCATTTTTCCTTTTATTTTTCCACTTTTTTCTTGTTTTCAGCTTCCTTTTTGTTTCCTTTTATTCATTCTCTTCTCTTTCTCTCTTTCCTTTCTTTTTTTTCTTTTCTCCTCAGCCCGTCTTCTGTGATCTCCGCCCGAGCTCTCGTGAGCGGAGCTCCATGCGCTCCTCCGTGGAGATTCCCTGCTCTCTGTGCTGCAGGATCCTACTCCTCGCCGTCTCCGTGCGGAGCAGTGGCCTGCGAGCGGCGGCCGTGGAGCTGTGCTCCCAGGCCATAGAGAGGATTCCCTCCGTGGAGATCCTATCCTCCGTGCTCTGTGGAGAGTCCTATGCACAGATCCTGTTCCTCGTCGTCTCCGTGGGGAGCATTGGCCTGCGAGCGGTGGCCAGCCACGGCGCCTGGCGGGGTGGAGCAGGAGGAGGACGGCGCGGCTCGAGGCAAACAGCAGCTTGAGCTTCGATTCATTTCGATTTCATTCGATTTGCTTCGTGAGTGCTTCGATTCCTTTCGATTTCCTTTGATTCACTGCTCGCCTTAAATTTGTGCCTCGATTCCTCTTCTTCTCCCCCTCTCCATCGCCGTCAATTTAACTTCTGCTCTCTGCTCACCGTCGACTCTGCTCTCTGCTTGTGCTCCATGGTGTCCGGATCGATTCGGCAGCGGGGTGAGGAGCGGCGGTCCGATGGGGCCAGGCGGGCGGCATGGTGGAGCGGCGCCGGCGGCGGCAGCTCCTCCGAGCAGCGCGGTCGAGTGGAGTAGAGGCCGACGGCGATGGTTGGGGGTTGGCGCGGGCCCCACATGTCGATTTGGGGTCGCTGCTGCGCCCGTGGTGCGTCGGACGCCCGTGGTCCGTTGGATGGCGCTTAGTTAGGTTCTTTTTAGGGGTAGAGAATCTGATATCAACTTAGAAAGTCGCGTGATATAATGCACACCTCTAAATGACTATGAATAATTGTCATGACTAAAGCCCATGCAAAAAAAAGAATTAGTTTTGGGTACAACCCCAATAGTGAAGTAGAAGTAAATTTTGATGCAAAGTGAAGCCACTAACCATCAAGTCTTTCCACAGAATTAGTGGTATCCAATAAATGTTTCGAATAGAAATATACATGAAATTACCAAAAGACGTTGTAAGAAACTTCATCATTTCCAGATGTCGCACAACTATGATGAATAGTATGGACCAAAGTCCTAAGTTAATAGCAATGGCCATTGCATGGGGTGTTGTCCTCAAAAAGATGGAGGTTGTTAGTCCTACCTCAATGAAGAATAGTACAATAATGAAAAGCATGGACATCATACGATCACTCGGTGCACTATATCCATGGAACTTCTTGGTCAGGGTATAAATAAAATGTCTTTACAGAGCATACCGATGGCTTCACATAAGCACATGTTTTTAGATAAAGAAAAGAATCCGGCCTCTACAATTGTACACAGCCCAAATATTACAAAATTTAACACCTCAGCTTTTTCACATAAGCACATAGACTTTACTCATCTGTTCTCTTGATGTTCTTTAGCTTTAGATTTAGTCTACTGAACCAACTTATCAAATTAGTATTAGTTTATCAAGTCCTCAAATAAAATGAACCAAACAAATTAGAAGTATCTCATCTAACATATTATCTAATGTCTCTTCATGGCCTGTTCTATACTTCACAAGTTCCCTAAAGATTATCTACACACTGCCCATAGTTGATTGAAATGCCATCTAAAAAACTGATTAAGATTTTCACCGACCTATCAAAGTCCATCTCATTTCCCAATCCACCGACTACTCAATACAAAGTGATTAAGATTATAGGTTGTACTGAAAACATCACGACTTCATTGCCCAATGCACAAAATGTTTAATGCATTTCTCCTTTCTCTTACCATGCAAATGTTCCCTTAAAGCTACAAAGTGAACATTTGATATGAAGTACTGCCTACTAACCTTATGATTGGTACAATAGCCCAAAGGAACAGGTGAAGAAATTTGCATGTCATAAACTGTAAAAAAAAAAAAGGTAATGGTGTCGGTTGGATGTTGTTCAAGCATGGGTAAAATCTTGTTATGCAATCTTGTATTTACATTATATGCATTGCTACGCTTAATTGCACATATATGATGGGAATAATTGTCGATGATGAACCTGCTTTGATTTGGTTAGTGAAAAAGGCTAGATGGAGATTTTTTCTTGGATGTCATGCGATAGTAGAACAAGGGCTTGAACAACATGTATAGGTCCTTTTATATGGATCTATGTACATTGTGTAGGACTCAAAGTGTACTTGCACATTTAAGCATTTCCTCTCTCTACAAATATAACATGATGGGATTGCTGAACCGAGATTAAGAAATACACCCTTAGTTTCAAATTATAAATTGTTTGACTTTTTAACCAAAGTCAAATTACATTGCTCGTCTTATTCAAAAAATTGTGCAAACATAGTAAAATTTAAGTCATTCTTGAAGACTTGTTTTATTAATGAAACAAGTTATAATAAAAATTCCTATTCTGCATAATTTGTTGAATGAGAAGATTGGTCAAAGTTGGGGTAAAAAGATCAAATGATTTAGAATTTGAAACACACACACACACACACAGAGAGAGAGAGAGAGAGTATTAATAAGGTTTGGATCAAGTTTGGAGATCAAGTTGGTAGGAGTGGAAATACCCAAATGGAAGCAGTAGTCGGTTCCCTTGGGACTCATTGTGGCTGTTGGTGGCAGAGTCCATTTCAGGCCTGTATCCACCAACATACCATTATCTAGAAAAAGAATTCAAATACAAATCTGAGGGTGACAAGAATTTTTTTATGTGCTTCAGCAAAGGAACACTCTGAAAATAAGTCTTGCCTGGTACAAATATAATACTTAGTAGTGAGATGCTTATCATGTTTCTTATGTAGGAATGATCATTACATGAAAGGCTAGATCATAGATTTTATGAAAGACCGTACTAGTAGTTCAATGCTAGCACAACGGTACTCAAATTGTACCGATTATCATGAAATTCTTAAAAACTAAAATCATGTGTCACACCTGGTTTTATAAAGGAAACCAGGTGCATCTCATATGTGTGCCAGGATCAAGTTTCATACATATGATAGACTCTATGAATAAACAGAACTCAAAGTTACAGCGGAAATAATAAAATAAAGACAATACAAACGTATTATAGCAGTGGAATCTTGAACTCTTCACCACAGGCAGCAGTTGACTGGGGGTTGCTACGCCTAGTATCATCTTCAACAACTTCACACACCTTCTGAATACTGAGCAGCAATGAGCAAGGATGAGTACACTTATGGTTGGTACTCAGCAAGGCCACCGAAATGACCGGAACAATTTAATTATCAACTTCAAGTATATTAATCATGTAAGGGTCCAGGCCGTTCATGACCGCGAACACGACTGTTATAACAGTTTTACACTCTGCAGAGGTTGTACACTTTCACCACAATTCGCGTAAAAGTCCCGAGGAACTTTAGACCCAACCATGCTGCACCACAAAGGTGCATACCACACTTCTGACGTGTGATTGCATAGGGACGCTACGAAGCCTTTACAAAGAATTCCTACATGTGTGTCTGTTTCCAGCACTTACGGTTTCAACAGAAGACAGAGTCTTCCGATCCCCGCACCAACACATCCACAAACGAATAACAACCCAACAGACAGCACAAACACAAAATGTAGTTCATATAATTATTCAGCTAAGACCAGAGCCATGTAGTATTGTGGTTGTACGGTTAATCCCGGGTGGTTCTCCATGGTTTCCAATTAACACATATGATCTCATAAAGCATAGATAGAAAGATGGTTAGGGACACTGCCTTTCCGCAAAATAATACCACTGCTCAGTCTTCAACTCTTGTTCTTGACAGCTTCGGAACGATGCTCCTCTAATCGTAGCAAACATAGAGCACAAGCACAAACATGCAAGCAAAGAAATAGATACAACTAAGAATAATACACCAATCAAAAGAAAAGCTTTGAAAGAACGTACTAAACGATGGGGCTCGCTATTACGATCACGAGGGCGAAACAAACGTTGAAAACGGAACAACGGTTGGAAAGGTATAGCTATCGGATAATTTATATTACAAAAGAAAGTAAAGACTATGTGCTTTATTTATTTTAATTAAGAAAAATACATGTAATGAATATTTAGAGAAATATTCATTATTTAAATTAATCAAATTATACATTGATATGAAAAGATGGGTTAAAGCCTAATCAAATTTTATTTGCAAATATTTATATAATGATTATACCAATTAAATATTTTAACTTGCAAGAAAGCATGAGGGAGCATTTAGACGAATAACATAATGTATCGTGTTGGACTAAACAAGTTTTATTGAAAACACATTCAAGTTGGAAATCAAACATATTAATTTAGATTATACAAAATCGATGCTTTAACCTTAATTAGATTTTAATTTGAAAAGGAGAGTTCAATAATTGTTAATCATATTAACATCATTTGTTTATGAAACAACGGGGTATAACCTTAATTAACTTTTAATTAGAAAAGCAAGTTAATATTTATTCATAAAACCCGATGTACAAACCTAATCAAGTTTTATTCAGAAAACTAGATTTAATATTGATCATTAAGCAAATTAATTATTAGTTTATGAAAAACATTATATAACCTTACTAGCTTTTATTTAGAAAAACATATGAAGTAAATATTATTCAAATTAATATTATAAAACATGGAGTTCGAGCTCTAATTAGATTTTATGCAATTTGTAAAACATATAACAAATACTAAGCAAATTAATATTTTATTAATTCTCAAAACATGAAACTTGGTAAACAACACTATTAAACTAAGGTCTACGCTTTTAGAAGATAAGCGCAAAAAGAACGAGATTAAACGGAGTTAAAACGTGGAATCTATGAGTTAAACATGGTTCCAAGGGTCTAATCGTGATAAACCAAAGATTACAGGGGCCAGAAGAAGAGTTTGCATAGACTCAGTGAACAATCACTGTGAATAAGCAAGATCTCAGGGTTAAATTCAGAAAAGTTCTCGGCTTGGACTGGATTGAAAGCTTCTAAACAATCCAGGGGGTTATTTGTGAACTGTCATAGACTCCAGGAAAAGAACACTAAAAAGCTAATTGCGCAGGGGCCTAACCGCAAAAGCTTCAGCTTCAAAGGCCATGGCGGCCGGCTCCCTGGTGGGCGGCTCGCCGGCGATTCGAGGAGAGAGGAGCTCGGCGAAGTAGGGGAAAAGAGAGAGAGGAGGACGGGGATCGCGAAGAGGCTCTCACCAGCGGCGGAGTCGGAGCAGGGCGGCTGGAATACGAGGAGGCAGCGGCGCCGGTGTGGGTCTCTCGGCGGCGAGCTCTTTCGGTGAAGGAATGGCGACGTTGACCAGACAAATGGGCACGCCTCGGTTCGGTGAAGCTCTTGGACTCGTCAATTGTTCCCGAAGAGACTCCATGGCAGCGAATCGGCGACGCAGGTGGCGCTCGGCTCCACTCCGGCGAACTCCATTGGCGGCGCAGAGAGCAAAGCCGGCGGCGCTTGGGTTTGGGGATTGAAGGCGAGGAAGGCTCGAGGCGGTGCTAGATATAGGCCGGTCCAGGGGTCCCTTGCCTTGCGCACCACGAAGAAGGGCGGCGGCGCAGGCGCAGACTCGAACCAGAGTCCGTCTCGTGTGCGATTGGGAGGTAGGAGATGACATCACAGGCCCACATGGCGGTGAGAGAAGAAGAGAGAGCAGTGGGAGAGAAGAGAGGATGACATGTGGGGCCAGCGGGTCAGAGAGAGAAAGGGAAGGATGCGGTGGAGAGCTGGGCTGGTGTAATGGGCCGGCTGCTGGGCTTGCTGAGGGATTTGGCCCAAGAAAGAAAAGGAGAAAAGATTTAGAGTTTTATTTTGGGAAATCATTTCTAGATCAAAAACAAATCCAGAAAATTCTAGATATGCATTTAAACCATCGAAAAGTCTCTCCAAAGCTCCAAAATCTTAGGAAAAATTCTAGAGATAGAGTTGGAGACTTTGAACCAAAATAAAATATTTGAAGTTCAAGAAAAGAGATTTAAAGCCTTCCAATAAATAGATTTGGCTCTAAGGAAAAGAGGATTAATTCCCAGAAATTCTACGAAATCTCAGAGAAGATATGATCGACGTCTAAACGAGTTTTAAAAACTTGCACTCACAAACACATAATGCACTTCGGCATGAATGCAACACTTTAATTAATGCCACAAGAAACATATTTATTTAATTTAGAAAATTGATTTTTTTTCCTACGGTAAATTTCCTGTAAATTAAACAAATGTTTAAAAAGTTTTAATAATTTGTGAAAATTGTTTATTTAATTTGTTCTTTCTAATCGCATCCCGAAATCCCAAATTTCAGGGTGTGACATCATGTGTACCTCATTGGCGTCCGATCTAATCCATTGTTAATGGGTTATAGCAACTTCAACTAAAACATAGTAGTGATGGCCATTATAAAACAAAATAAAAAAATAAAAGTTGGCGAGATGAAAAAATACATTAAAACACATTTTAAAAAAATGCATCATGAATTTTATCACTATTTTGATAGTCTAGGATATTTAGTAATAAAATAAATCTTAGGATACAAAATTGTACAAAAAAAATGATAAACTGTATAATTCATTTTCTGAAATATACGGTTATGTACATTACAGCCACATAAAATTTTAAATTAAAATTCAACTTCAGAATACAGAACCCAAAAAACTCCCTTTAGGGATAATTGAACCAGCAAGAGTTGTTGGTTTTTTTTCTTAGCTCTTGTGTGTGTGCGCAAGAGCTTTTGGTGATGACAATGAGCTTGGATAGTGTCTTCGGGCCCACATGGGTTGGCCATGAGCAGCAGAGCAGGTGGCAAGCTGGGCCTGGGCCTTGAGCCTTGACTGACTGCCGCCCTGCAGCTGCCTAGTGCCTAATAAGACGTGTGGGTGTTTCTCTTTGAAAATCTTTTTTACAACCGTCAACTATTATGTTCGTCCGATTTTCATTCTCGATGTGCAAAAGCAAGAATCTTTCGACCTCAAAATATCAAAACCATTTGTTTCTCACCCTTATCTGGTTTCAAAAGCAGTTTGTGCTGATATTGCGTAGAAAAAGTCCATTTTGCACCTTTCAAATATGATGTTTCTCAATTTTCAACCTCCATAGCCCCTGCCAGGAGACGACGACACGTATGAATGTGGGCTCCTCCTCAGTCACTGCTCTTTGCATTCTCTTCAACTACGGACGGTGCATCCTTGATGGCCTCCCTTGCCCCGCCATGGTGATGGCAACGTGTGTGAATGTTGACTCCTTGCCACCTCTCTCCTCATTCTCCCCGCCCACCCACATGGTGTGCACACCTCTATGTGGGCCCCATATTGGTGCCCTCGATACGTTGCTCCTAATCGTGCTCATGCTTAGTCTCATTGTGGATCCTCATATCCTTGGTCTCGGTTACCAGTGTCTAAGAGATGGCTCTAGGACCCCAGCAGCATCATCGAAGAGGGGCATGTGGTCAGTGGTGAGGCCGAGGCGGGAGAAGTTAAACATCGAGCAAAAGCTCACCGATGCTCATCCATCAGCTGGCATCAGCCTGGATGCAACGACGATGATGGCCTCGACAAGATTGGCAAACACGACAACACCTTGGGCGTGAGCCACTCAGTTTCGCCACGAGGTCCAGTGAGTACCCTTTTCTTTTACCTGGCTGCTGATCAAAATCAACGTTCATTGAGGAGCCGAGGCTCACGCCTATCGTTGTCGCCGCGGTCGAGGCGAGGGAGGTTGAAAATCGAACAAATTCTATAGTTTAAGGTTGTATAATATACTTTTTCCACCAACATCATCACAAACTGCCTTCGAAACTGGTGAAGAGTGAGAAACAAACGGTTTTATAGTTTGGGGTTGAAAGATTCCTGATTCTATTTATCAATGTTGAAAATTAGATGAGCACAATAGTTGAAGGTTGTAGAAGCCCTGATCCTTTACGGGCTGCTACCTCGATAACACGTGTTTCTCTTTCTCAAAAGCCTGGCCCACATATCTAGATGTTTTGATTACCTCTTGTGAAATGTGAATCACGTTACTCTTCTGGAAAAAAAAAAAGGAGAGAACTGCTGCGACTAAAACCATTTCTCTGATCAATCTTTGATTCTTTGCTGCTATATATCTTCCTCACTACTTGTAATTATTCACCTGTCATTAGCATCTCGATTTCTTGTATATAATTGTATCATGAAACTTCGAGTTTTAGTATGTACTAGTACTTATATGTTAGAGTCACGACGTGTGCGCCTTCTAGTTTTATTTTCGAGTAAAGAGAGTTATATAGAATATAATGTGTGATTTAACCGCTTCATAACCTGCAATACTTGTCTTCTAGTTGTTCTCGTGTTCTTATAGATCAAGAAACTTACATGTCTAAGGGTGTCGTGATGCTTTAGGGCCTCGCCTTGTAGCAACCGGCAAACTCATTACTTACTCCTAGGGATGCAGTGGACTGAGGATTTGATAAAAGTAAACTGCAACGGCATACCATGCAATTAATTCAGGGAGGAAAATAAACTAAAATAGCAAATCAATGTAACTTAAATGAGGTCTTTTACAGCACATAATACTAGTGTATATTAGTGTTAAAAAAGGACTAGTATGTAAACATCGAACGGTTGAGATTAATTCTATACTATACAAAATGGTCCTAGTGATATAAGTAGTATATGAGAGTAGTACGAGTGGTATAGGGGTAATATTGGAAATGAATTTAAATATCATTAGGGTAATATATACAAAACTATATTATTAATTGATATTTTTTAAACTAATCATCTTTACATTAGAGATATTAAGTAAAAACTATCGTGTGGACCCTGGAGAGTCTCCTTCTTCGTCGGTTCTTCCTGCGTCCACCGTTTTTGTTACCGTGGACTGTTGTTTACCCACCCACGCATACCCACACCCGCCATCACGCCTACCCCGATACCGTCGCAATCCGTATCAATTACCGAGGGAGTCACGAGCCATTCAGACGATGTAATCCCTTCTCCTTCTCCGTTCTCAGCACCGTTGGCCTCTCCCTAACATGCCACCGCTTCCTTTCCGAGCAAAACGACGCCCTCGACTCTCAGAACGAGCAGGTTTCAGATCTGTTCGATCCGGAATGAGTTGGGCGTCCGCATATATCCCGTCAGTGCACATCATCTCCAGCATCTTTATCTGATCCGGCGATGGGTTCCATCGTGTCATCCCAGTTGTCGGCACTTGCACCTGCAGCTTGCATTGCACAAAGATCATCAAGTCAGCAGACTAGCACGGGAACAATGATTGTGGCAAATTAAAATGTCACGTTGTTTGTAAGCAAGCAGTGTCCATCAGTATTGCTTAATCCACATTAAACTTGCGAACTTGTGATTTCATTTGCCATATACATATGCAAATGCAACGGTAGATATGAGCCACTCCTGGTGATAGGAATATGGTTTGAGTGGGTTGCTGCAACAAATGTCTTGCGGCATGCCAAAGCACTAAACTCACTGAATGCATTATGTAGCTGAGGATTTTGGTTCAAGTGCCTGCCGGCCTACAACATCTGGCTGTTGTTACTTTTTCTAGCATCTGCTTTTAGAGTGTCAGACCATCAGTTTTTTTTTTTTGCTCTTCCTACTCATACCGGTGGGTAACACCTCACATTTGTATCAACATAATTGTCTCTATAAGAAAAGGAAACCAATATATGTGGGTGACATCTCATGTCTGTATTGACATAATTATATCACGTGCATGAGGCTTCGCGTGGCATTCAAGAAGCAACTCTGAGCAGCAAAACCTTGACGATAGAAACCAGCGGCGCAGGTAGAAGCAATACTTATTTGCAAAGAAAAAAAACAATTTCTTACATGTCTGTGACACATAACTGAAAGGAAGAGATGTAATCAAACTGAGCCTTGGCCCAAAGCAATTGTTGATTTGGCTCAAAACTGTGTAAATCTATGCTATAATAATTAAAAAAATAGTTTAGCGAATATATTTTTAAATACGTGCGTGTCGCACGTACATCTTTCCTGGTTATATATTTTAGATCTTACAATTCCAATCTTACCTGAGGACTAGCGATTCCATCCAGAATATACGATTGCAATAAAATCTTTGGTAACTGGCCGACTTGGGGTATGTGGTAGTGGTGACATGACGAACTGAGCAAATGCCTTTTTAATATGTACGATTCTTTGCATGTAGGCTTATACGGAAGAAACATGGTTTTACCGGGGCAGTTGGTTCTTGGGTGCATGGGACTTCAACGGCACCTACTTTTTTTCTTACAAAAATATATACGAAACAGTCTGCTGCAATTATTTTTCCTAAGAAAATTGAAACTGTCAACTGCTTATGTAAGGTCATTGAGATTTGACAAAAGGGGAGGCACACGTCATATCGTTCAGGGGCAATGAATGTATTCTTCAGCAGCTGATGACTTGGAGGTCCTGGACTATAAAACCACACGATTACCTTGTCGATTGCACGGCAATCCCCCTTGACAATTCTGCGAATGATGTCAACCTGAACTGTTCCTGAATTTTAATCCCCTTACCCATGTCAACCGGGCATCGATCGTCAGACAGCAGATTAGCACCAGCTGTCAGCTGTTCCGGGCAGATCAGATCATCCTCTTCACTTTTCAATTCAGGAGTCAACCGCGCCAACCATGCCAATTCGTGCCCCAACGAAATTGGAAAGGCTGAAGAATTCCTGCTCCTTATCTTCTGAATCTCAAGCTGTGGATTGTGTTCGCCTTCGTGGAGCATGCACAATCTTTTAAACTGAACCCGGTCGTTTTCATCCTTGGTGCCCTGCATTGTTTATGCAATCTGCGAGTCAGAAGGAAGGGAGGTTCAGACTTTGTTCATGGATGGAAGTTTCTTTAATTCGAAGCATATACAATTAGTAAGCATATCAGGTAGTCAGAGCATTCATGCACCGTGGTTGCTACCTCTGTATTTGGTGGAGGCGTCATTCATATGGTTATAATGTGGGTTTGTTTATGGAGCTCTTCCAATGAAATCGGACGAAAGGAATACAAAATTTGAACATCGATGATTGCTGCATACTACATGACTTTTGGTGGGATAGGGTTAGCTTCCCACTATCAAGCTTGTCAAGTCATGGAAGGAAAGTTGAGAAACATTGCAGAACTGTTCTAGTAGTATAATATTTCAAGTCTTCAGGGTTCTGATAGGTTTAGGCACTGAAGTCAAAACCTCTGAAAAAGACATTTTGGTTAATTAGGAAGACAGAAAATTGGGTAACATTCTCCAAGATTCAAAAGCACTGCCCCTACACTCTTAACTCTACGATATAGTACACGTAACCGATGTAATTAAAGCTTACCCTTAACCTTCAGACTGAACAAGCAGAATTATTTTCTGAAAAAAGGAGAATCGTTCGAACAAAAACCAGCAAACCAAACCAGCCGAGAGCTCTTGGAATCCTGAGGACCTGCAACCCTATTCACTTCTTTTTGAAAAAATCTTCACCCCATTTCTCGCTGAAAAATAAACTAGTCTCGATCGCCAAGATGTTTGGAGGCAGGCAGGCAGCAACCGGTAGCTGGGACAGGCACTTCAGAACCAAGACTTCAAGTATCAATGGACGCTTATATTTTTCTTGGATCAAATCCCTCGACTACTTTCAGAGCAAGTATAGTCAAGATTTTATTTTCAGGTTAACTACTTTACATCCAGTGCGAGTAGTTGATCGATTAACTACCTGGTTCTGGAGACCTGGACCACAAACATAATGAGGAGTAATAATGCACACGACACGGCATGGATCGATCATGGAGAAGTGCATTAGCAGTATTGCACAACTTGCCGCTTGCCGGCCATGGCATGCTCCAGGAGATAGATGTCTTTGTCTCTGAGTTACCGAGTAGCTGAAAGGCACGGCTTGGATGGATAGACAACAAGGAATATGATGTGATCCAGGATTCAGGTTAAAAGCCTCTGCAGCTTGGTTGACAAGGCACACGCTTGTCTTCACCTCAAGCTACTGCTGGTTTCAAGTGGTGTTGTGAACAAAGGAATTTTGTATGGTATAGTGCGCAGCGCTGGAGGATCAGATGGGTATGTACTACGGCACACGAAGCTTGGCCGATAAAAGTATAGTCTACTTGATGGCCCGGTAACTATAACTGTTACCTTGGTTGTAATAGCTGTCTTACTTGAATAGGTGCTGTTAAGCAATCAGAAAGATGGTCAGTACGTACAACAAAAGCATTAAGACTTGTCAAAAGAATAATATACTCGCCATCAGTCACCGGAAAGATCATGGTTAGAAAAAAAATTACTTGTGATTTGAGCACAGTACAGCAAAAGCATTAAGACTTGTCACATAAAAAATAATATACTCGCCAACAGTCACCAGAAAGATCATGGTTAGAAATAAATTTCTTGCAATTTGAGCACATTATTACCTAAAAGGAAAGAAAACAAAGAGGTTCAAAAATCATCATCAGTTAATAACATTTCAAACGCAAAAAAAAACGATTTGAACACTTGGTACAAAAAAGTTAAACATAATTTCCTCTATTTAATTTAGAGCCCAACTCAATTTGGCATCTGTTCTAGACTAGACAGTACGTGTAATTGAGCACCTAGACCACAAAATTTACAAATAATTATCCACATCTCATATTAAGCCTTATATCTGTATAGCAATTAGTGTGTTATTATAGATGAGTTGAACTATCAATTGATTTATCATTTTATTTTGAGAACGATTGTAGAGCTGACGAATGAATGGACTGAAATAAAGCAAAAAGTAAGGAGGAAAGAACAAGAATGAACCGCCTAATGGAGGAAAGAACTAGAATGAACATCCAAATGGAGGATTAGCGATGAGCAATGGTAGGACCCACATTACTATCAGTGGAATGACGTGCTCACAAGTTATGTAATTGGGTAATGTGTATCTAGCTAGTTCATCATGAAGGGATGAAGAAAAATATGTCGAAGTCAACTTGTAATTAATACTAATTAAGTACTGCCACCCAGATCCTAGACAAAAACCACTAGACGTGGCCAGATGCCTATAACCAAGTATTTCAGTTTGTCAGATTAGAAAGACAAAAATCATATGAAATCAGGTTATCACCTAAAAAATCATACGAATTTGTAGCCAACGATGTGTTAATTAGTCAAATTAATAGTGATTATATATAATTGTCACAAATGTGTTACTTCAGATACATGCAATTCATTCTTAGCACCCCTGCAATTTCTAGCCGATCAATCGATGCTGCTAATTGTTTTTTTCCTCTGCAAAAAAACCTGAGCTAGATGCATGTCTGGTCACGAGATATGCGGCTATGATCATGGGATATTATTCCTTATAATGCACTTTGAGTCCAGCAAGTCATAGATGAACCAAGTCGCTAGCCATGTTAAATAAAAATGAAGTGGAAAAGATCATGTCGTCACAGCGGCAACAATATTTCTTTGCCAAATTAATTGCCAGGACAAGAATCCCATTTGTACCAAATGGCAGGGGGCAAGGAACTATACATATCAGTCTGTTAAACACAATTGATTAGTAACCGTAGCAGGTCAACTAGATCGATCGGCGAAGTCGGCAATGGAAGCATATGGGTTGACGGCTTCAAGCATTATTGATCACTTCCACTAATTCGCCGCTAATATCATTGCTAGACCAATCATCTCATCAGTGCATTCGTTAGTTGTGATGACAGATTTCATTGCTATACAGATATAGCTATGTCCATTTATTTGCTAGTTGTACTGTGATTGTCCTCGACTTTCTTGTTCAACATACTATTTTGATTCAATCAGGACATGTTCAAACCATCCGTATGCGTTTCTTTAGTTTAATCAGGCATATATGTTCCTTCAATATACAATTCAAAATGAAGATTGAAAATTTCCTTTTCAAAAAATAACAAAAAATTTAGCATGCATGCAAAGCCATATTATCTGATACCTTTCACTTCTGCAATCAAGCTGGGCAGTTATTTTATATGCAGCACGGAAACCTCAAGCAAAAAATAGCATTGCCAAGAAATCGAACTCTCTATATATTTACACACGGTTACGAGCATTAATATATGTCGTACAGATATATATACGATCTTTATGTAAAAGAACAAAGTATAAGAAACATTCTTCATAGAGAAACTCTCTGAAAAAAATAATAAAGAAGGCTACAATAGACTTGGTTGGTTGAGGTGATTTACACTGAACAGTGCAGGTGTCAATGTGCCAGCTACATCGTCGCCAGGATAACGGGAAAGTAAACGTAAGAACACAGGCTATTAGCAAGACGATATCATCGAGGTGCGTGCGTGGCCTGCTGGTGGATGCGTGCAGCTGCCAAAAAGACAGTGATCCCAACACGGCCAAGGAATGAAGGCAGCGGGAGGCGCCGTGTCTTCAGCTGCATCCGCGTAGGCGACTTGGAAGCCAAACCTGTCGATGGCCTCCTGCATCATCGGCTAGCTTGCTGCAAGCAAATTATGGTCAACTCCTCCCATGGAGAGGCAGCTAGCTAGGGGCGGCGGCAGCGATAAGATTAGCTAGGGAGGGCTCCAAGATTATTCTGTGGTGGTTGCGATCGCAGCTGCCGTCACATGGGGCATGCAAGACGTGCCGGCCCCTGAGACCGAGCACCACCCTTGTTTGGGTGCCCCACTGGTATTCTATATGCAACTACTTATATACTACCCTAACAATACATCTCTTTCCCCAAAAGAAGAACACGTATTGTCAAGTACATAAACCAATTGTATAGGTCAATGAGACGCCGCTCGGAAGTTGCATACGGAATCCCTCCGTCCCAAAAAGGCCCTAAATTTTATAACACGGTCTTTACAATTCAAGTACACAACATCACTTCAAGGGTTTTAAATCTCGGGCCATATATAGCTTTACAATTTAGCCGTTATATAGCTGTTACAGGCAGCAGGGTGCAGCTCATGTGCAATTGAGCCGCTATAACCTCATATTTTATTGCTTCTCTTTTACTAATTGTTGTTTTAGAGTCTTATTACCGCTAAATCCGTTTCCAAGGATTTATAAAACGGATCACATGCTTTTTTTGTTGAGTAGTAGGTTGGTGCATGGTGGTGCTTGCACAGGTAATGAGAAGGGGAAGGTCAAGAATAGAAGGGGTCAAACTAACATTTTCCTTGGTGATTAAGTAGTATAATGAAACGCTCAATAAAGTGATGTTCTAAATCAGGGGAGGCCATGAGCTACTTTGACCATCAGCACTAAGCTCCTCAGATCCTGTACAGATGCATATCAGGTTATACAAAACTCTGGTGTGCACTACATCGAGCTGAGACTCGACAAAGGGCTAACTCGCGACAATGAATAAAGGTTAGTTCGCACGAGCTAACCGTCCTACACCTTGAGCTACCTAGCAGCACTCCTATCGTTGAAGCTACCATAACCATGCAGTTGCACAAGCTGAGTAGTGTTCTGTTTCTGCTCTCTGCAATTGACCCTGTGACCATTCTTTATTCGCACTAACCCGAAATCGCCATCGGCGCAAATTAAGAAAACGCAACGCGAGAACCAAAGTAAACACCGGCCAGAATTATGCCTTTGTTGGCTTGCAAACCAATTCAAACTCCCAAATCACTCCCCTGATTGATTGGTGGAGCTTTCACACAATAAACAAACATTTGACACCTAACTTGTTCAGCTATAAAAGGGTCAGGGCTACTCAGCCTCCAACACCATCCAACTTCCACACCACCTCTTCTTCTCCTTTTAGTTTTCTTCTTCAAACTCTCGCCATTGTCGATCGATAGCTACCCAATTCTCTAAAGGGAAAAGGAGCTAGAGCTTTAAGTGTCGTTTGCAGCAATGGCGATCCCGGTGATTGACTTCTCCAAGCTTGATGGTCCTGAGAGGGCTGAGACCATGGCGGCCATCGCCGCGGGGTTTGAGGACGTGGGGTTCTTTCAGCTGGTGAACACCGGCATTCCTGTCGAGCTCCTGGAGAGGGTCAAGAAGGTGTGCAGCGAGTGCTACAAGCTGCGTGAACAAGACTTCAAGGAGTGCAACCCTGCGGTGAAGGCCCTCGCCGAGCTTGTGGAGAAGGAAGGCGAGGGTATCGCACCCAAGAAGATCGAGAACATGGATTGGGAGGACGTCTTCACCCTCCAAGACGACCTGCCATGGCCTTCCAACCCTCCTGCCTTCAAGTAAGTGTCACGGCTCTTGTGTGCAGTTCTTTAATTAACTCGATGTCGATCAAAGTATATATAGATCATCGTCTATCTTTTCATATCATCTTAAGCTTTTCTGGTTGACGCAGGGAGACTATGATGGAGTACAGGAAGGAGCTGAAGAAGCTGGCAGAGAAGTTGCTAGGGGTGATGGAGGAGTTGCTTGGGCTGGAAGAGGGGCACATCAAGAAGGCCTTCACCAACGACGGCGACTTCGAGGCTTTCTACGGCACCAAGGTCAGCCACTACCCGCCATGCCCGCGGCCGGACCTCATCGACGGCCTGCGGGCCCACACCGACGCCGGCGGCCTCATCCTCCTCTTCCAAGACGACCGCTTCGGCGGCCTTCAGCTGAAGCTCCCCGATGGCAGCTGGGTCGACGTCCAGCCGCTCGAGAACGCCATCGTCATCAACACCGGCGACCAGATCGAGGTGACTACTGTTTATACATATTTATATATATGTATATATATTCTCCCACTATTTTATTGCCGTTGAATTGCTTGGGCGGTGGACTTCTTGTGGAGAGCTCCCTCACGTTGATCAGATCGCACTTCATTACTAGCGAGCAGTTGAATTATGGCGACTAAGTGCTTGCTTAATGGCTAATCATCTGCGCCCACGCGAGCCTGCTGATCCTTAAAAATATCAGTCAACTGAAACCAATCAATCATCCCAAGATTTGGTGCCCTTCTGAACTTCACAAGATCCTTGAATTCCTTATGAAAATCTGCACCATGTGAAACTGTTATTTCTGTTTGAACCTTTTGACATCTCACAAGGCACAACAACTAAATTAAAGACTTATCCTTACCAAACAGGTTCTGAGCAACGGGCGCTACAAGAGCGCGTGGCACCGCATCCTGGCGAGCCGTGACGGCAACCGTCGTTCCATCGCCTCCTTCTACAACCCGGCACGCCTGGCGAACATCGCTCCGGCGACCCCTGCCGCCGCCGGCGAGGGCGCCACCGCCGACTACCCGAGCTTCGTGTTCGGCGACTACATGGAGGTGTACGTCAAGCAGAAGTTTACAGACAAGGAGCCAAGGTTCGCGGCGATGGCGGCGACGACGACGAAGTGATCGATCATGCCAGCTGCTGTGAGCATGCAGGGCAGCGTCAATGGCGATCTGAACCTGCGAGCATCATTACTCTGAATTAAGTCATTTGATTGTGGAATTATGGTACGGGCTTGTACGATAAGTAGGGTCGTTAAGTGTGTAATTTGACGTGTGTGTAGAAGGGAGGTGTCAGAGATATATAATTGTGTGTTAGTGTGCCCTGCAGCGAGCAGTCACAGGGAATATAAAATCTATTGTGACAGATAAGCTTGTGGTGAGCTGTGGTCAACGGGTGCCAGAGTGATTTGTAGCTCAAAATGGCATCTGTGAGCTTCCTTTTTGTTTGTACATTTTATTTTCAATTTGAGTCCTCAGATTGTTCATGTGGTGAAGTGGTTTGTAATTGTAAATTACTGAGAAACTATATATTTAATATAGTTTCAGTTTGGCTTATATATGTTATTGCCTGATGCACTATATTAATTGGTAGCATAGATGACTCATTCAGTATTACTAGATTTTTCTTTCACTATAAACTTTATTTCACCAAAGCTTTTATTTTACAATAATCAGGTCAACTTCTCTGTATCCATATTTCTTCATAAGAAGTCATTTTTAAAGTTAAATTTATGCAGAGTAGTAGATAACTGCAGTATCTTGCCATTTTTTTCATGACTATTTGTGTAGATATCACCTCTCTCACTTATCCAATACGCCCTATGTCCAAAAACAAGTCGCTTTAGGAATTTTAGGACACATTAACAAAGAGATAAAATGACCTTACTTGCCCTATTTATTAGACATATTTGGAACTAATTGATTCTGGCATGCACATGTGCATGCTAAATAGGATATAAAGACTTGTTTTTTTTTTTGCATAAAATTTGAATCCTAGGATGACTTTTTTTTTTGGAACGGAAAGAGTATACTCGAAACTCGACTATACATATGTGGGCAATTGAGTTCACAACACTCACCCCATTATTTGTGTCCATGACTCATTTTTATTGTGCACTAAATAAATAATTATTATGTAGTCATAAAAGATATAACATCATATATCATCCTGTAAAAATAAGCTTCTATAAATAGAAATGTGAACATACAAAAGATTTATAGCCCAAATATCAGTAAGTCGGAACCTAATGAAGAGTTGGCTTTTGTGCAATCCGTCAACGGTAGCATATGTTATATTGTATTTCCTCAGTATTAGAACATAACTACCTTTAGGGATTTAAATTTGTCTCAATGTGTTATTTCCCAAGGAAATGCCATGTTAAGGGGGAGAAGCGAGAAGAAACACACTTGAAGAAGCAAGTACAAAGGGGTGTTGTATGCTGCGTTTAGGAAGGATGAATCGATCCTAAAAAGGAGTCTATTGATTCTCTCCCAATTGGTTGGATCCTAGGGTCGGTGATTTACTTTATCGGCGAGATCTCTTGTTCAAGTCCGTATGGCCCGGGGAAAAGAATAGAATGTACTTACGGTGTGAGTTCTATAATGCTTGATGTACAGTGAGTAGTGCAAAAAATTTGTGCATGGTATTGGAAGAAATCTATGCATGACAAACAAATATTACGCTACTGCACATCGGCTTATAATCAAGCGTGTATATTTTGTGCACCTTTGATGATGAGTACATTTGACCTTTAACCCTCCTTAACGTGTCTAAAGAAGACTAAGTGTAGCTATATTTTGGGACAGATGGAGTAACAATTAATGCATTTAAAATGGAGTCATTTTACTTTGACTTTATCATAATCTTTTGAAGCCCTACACTGACCGGAAGGTCATCCAATTGACCACTATTTAGATTTTAGATGTCTTTGAATCAATTCATATACTTCAATGGAAGTCACAACATATTTACTATTTTGTGTAAGTCATTATCTTAAACCCTTGGATATAGATTAATCATTTAGATAATATCTTCTTCTTTTCATGTCTCAGATTCAATGCTATCGAAAAGAGTGCATGGGAGAGGAGGTTAGTGGGTTAGAATGTCAGATTGGGGGTGTGAAAATAAAAGGGGAAGAATTAGGTGGCTGCTGGGCCAGCTACCAAATTTCTGCCCAAAAATTTGAGAGAGTAGCAATGTTATGGTGGGCGTACTATTATAAGATGGGCCTTGGGCCTAAGAAAGGGGAACAAGTTAAAGCTAGTTTTCGAAGTTAACTTCAGAAATTAGTTTCGAATTTGAAGAGCTTTTTAGTCTGAACTTTCAGGATTACACTTGAAATCCCTTATCCCGGTCCAATTAAATTCGAATTTCTTGTGACAAAATCTCTTGTTAACAACCTCTCCAACCCCTGTCATCACGACGTAATTTAGTACAAATTAAAGGAAAACCACTGTTGGCCTTTACACAAAGCTCTCTGCATCTGTTGATCACGGCACTGAGTACCTGATTGTGTTAGTAAAGAGCACACACGTAATGCACTTCTATTCTTCTTGTATATCACCATGTACATCAGTTCGTTTCCCCCAGGTGCAGAAGCACCTTCTACTCTTGCCTAAACCAGAAGGAAAGAACCCAGAAACAACACCACCGTCAACCACTAGCAGCTATCCTTGATGCAACAAAAAATTCATCTCGTTTAAAATCCGAACCTGCAATCAACACTGCTACAATTCAGTGGATTACTCCAATCCCATGGCCATGTTGCAATCCATACCTGCAAACCAATGCCTCACTCCAATTCCTATGTTAGTATATGGTGGTGTTTTGGGGCTCTTGAAGCTGCAAGTATCGATGCGAATTCTGTCATCTGCTGCCCTGCTCTCTCTTTCCCTCTCGCTAATGGAAGATGTTGCCGAGGGGCAGCCCAAAGTTCTGGTACACTCTGATCTCCCCACCCCGGCTCGCCGTCACCACCACCATCCCCCACGCATTCCCTCCCTCCGCACCACCATGCCACCGCGCCGACGCCGACGCCGCCGCCGACGACGACTCACGGCGACACAAATCCGGCTGCGACGCGCCGGGGTACCCCATCGGCCCAGACTTGTGCCTCCGCGGCTGCGGAGGCACGCCGGCGTTGTCGTCGTCTCCGGCGATGGCAGCGCCATGCTTCTTCTTGGCCGTGTCGCCGTCGCTCTTGCACCGGAACGCCGGCGACGGCGACGGCGAGCTCCCGGGCCATGGCACGGCGACGGACACGTCTTGGCAGAAGAAGTACTCGTAGGAGCGGCTGGTGAGCCACGTCTTGGCCCTGACGCCGATGCCGATGCTTCCACCGCCGCCGGCGCCGGTGCCGGAGGTGGAGGAGGCGGTGGTGGGGACGCGGCGCCAGACGTAGACGTTGGAGTCCTCGCTGGCGCAGACGACGTGGCGGCCGTCGGCGGTGTAGGAGGCCGAGATCTGGCTGCTGGTGTTCTTGAACCCTGCCAGGAAGAAACACGGGTTCCCTTTTGGGGGTTGGGTGGAGCTTTGTACATGGCGTTCTTGGTGATGTGGGAAAAGGGGAAAGGAGAGAGGCATGGGGGTTTGCCGCCATTGGTGAAGTTATTACCTTTGAACTTTTGGAGGACGGTGATGCCGTTGAACACACGGATCTGTGAGTCCGCTGACGTCACCAATATCTCCGACGGGTTCCCCGGAGCAAACTGCCAATAATGCAACTACACAATAAGATCTCGAGTCTCCAACTCAAAGCCACTTGCCTTCCATCACTTCAATTGATTTGAGCAAATCTAGTCATGGCGAAGAAGTACCTGGAATCCGGTGATCTTCTTCGCCTGCGACCGGCGCTTCTTTGATATGCTCATGTCAATTTGTGCCTCCTGGTTAAGCTTGCAATCTGACATTTAAGTGATAATCAGCACGAATCTATCAAGTGCTCATCATCAGCACAAGACTGAACGAACGAATCAGCTGCACTGTGTTGTGCTTTGTATACCTGTTGTCTTGTAGAATCGGCAGCTCCCCTTGTGGGTCCCAATAATCGCAGCCTTGAAAAGCCGGTTACTGTCAGGTATCAGTAGTATAACTAGGACACGCTCAAATTTGACATGAACTTGCTTAATTGGTACTAGTCAGGTGCAATAGTGAGTTAGTGACAGCATGCATTGGGCATTGGTAAATGGCAACACACCTGGCCATCTGGGGTGTAGCACGCCGCGGTGACCATGTCGCTGACGTCACTCCAGTCAACGACCTGCCGATCCGGCACGCTCCATATCCGCACCTTGCAGTCCAGCGACCCGCTGATGAAGTAGTCGTCGTCCACCGGGTTGAACTGCACGCACGTAACTGCGTCCATGGCGGCGTACACCATCCATGATCAGTCGACGCAAATCGCAACGCAAACCAAAGCAACTGCCGAACTGCACAAAAGATCGATCGATGTGGTAAGTGGTCACTCACCATAGTCGTTGTGCGGGAACATCTTGAGGCACGTCTTGGTGTCCATGTCCCACAGCCGCACCGTCTTGTCCATTGACGACGACAGCAGCTTCTGCAACCATGTAACAATGGCGACGCGGCGGTCATTACACTACATACTCTCCTCCCGGAGGATCAGCAACAACAATGGCGTAGACAATAATGGAAGAGTACGTGCGAAAAGGCATGTGAATCGATTGAACGAACCTGTGACTTGGACCAGGAGAGGTCGAGCACGTCGTCTTGGTGACCTTCAAAGGCGAACGCCGGCTTCTCGGCGAGGGCGAACAAGTTCTCCGGCACGACGACGTGCTCGGGGAGAACATCCTTACCACTCCTCCCTCTCCTCATCCTCCTCGACAGCTGCGCCGCCAACCCCGGCGCCGCCGCCGCCGACCTTCCACCGCCGGCGTCCATGGAGGTCCTCGTCGGCGTCGCCGGCGGAGGCTGTGGGGGAAGCACGGACGCCGAGACCTCCTGTGAAGACGACGACGAGGAGGCTCCGGCGTCGTGGCCGTCGACGTCGACGACCTTCCATACGCGCACGACGTGGTCCTCGCCGGCGCTGGCGAGGAACCGGCCGTCGGGGCTGAACTTGATGCTCCATATGGAGCCTTCGTGTGCACGCACCTCCTGACGCATGTAAACTCCGGTGAGCTCCTTGCTCGACTTGCCGTAATGGTGGACCTTGAGACGCTCGGGTCCCGAGGTTGACGACGACGACGATGATACGGACGCGGATTTGGACATGGTCGTCGCTGACCGGCCATTGACGTCCTTGTCGTGACGGAGCCCGGCGGCGGAGGCGACGAGTTTGATGTTCTTGAGCCAGCGGGTCCTCTTCTTCTCCGGCGGTGGCTTCTTCTCCTTCGTCGTCGTCGTCGTCGTCCCCGCTGGCACCGGCTGGCTCTGACTCCGTCGCATCAGATGCTTCCCGATGAACCTCTCCAACTCCTCCACGCTCAGCGGCGCACTTCGCTGGCCGTTCTTCAACATGAACTCCTTGCCGGTGTCCTGCTTCTTATCCGACGTGAAGAATCCACCGCCGCCGGTGTCGCCGGAGTGGAAGATTCCGGCGCCCTTCGCCGCCGCTGACGACGAGGTCAACGATCGCCGGGAAGGTTTGTTCACCGGCGGGGAGTTGAGGGAGTGAGGAAGTGAGTAAACGCGGCGCGGCGGCTTCCTGGCGCCACCGGCACGGACGGCGAGGCGGCTGTCGGAGCGCGACCGTGTCAGCACGGCGGCGACATCGTTGGGATGCTGACGTGTCGCGGTCGCCGTCGTCGTCTTCGTCGCCGGCGTTGGCGTTGGCGCAGAGGTCGCGTCGTCGGCGACGGCGGCGTCGGTGGCGGAGGAGGTGGAAGGAGGTGGGTGGTGGTGGGGCCGCCGCGGCGGCGCAGAGCGGGGGATGTCGGGGGGAATAATAAGCCTGGGCGTCGTCGCCGGAGGAGGTATGGAGTTGCGGCTGCGGAGGAGGTCGCGGCTGCTGTTGAGGCCCATCCCTTGGAGAAGACGGCGGCGGCGCTCCTGGATGGACACCGGCTCGGACTCCATCCACGTGACGTAGTCGTATCGTGACGTGTCGTCGTCGTCTTCTTCCTCCACCTCCAGGTCCAGCTCAGCTTGCTCGTCGACGAGCTGGTCGCCGTCGCCGTCGCCGACTGCGGTGGCGAAGGAGATCCGGACGTCGTCGTCGGAGGAGGAGGAGGAGGAGGGGAATTCGACCCTGGCGTCGTCCATGCCGGAGGACTCCTCCGCCTGGCCACCACCACGCTCCTTGTCATCCACCGCGTCGGCATTATTGTCCCTGCCTCCGATCGTGTGTTCATGGTGGTCATTGTCATGGCTGGTGGCGACGCCGGCAAGCTCCCCGTCGTTCTCTTGGCTCATGTTTCGTGACGACGGCTCTTGCATGGTGGTGGCGAAAGCGAAACGGGTGGCGGACCGGTGAGCTCCAAGGGAGCCCCCACCACCCTTGCTCTCATGTTTACTAAACTTAGGTTGATGCTTTAATTTGCAAGGCTGAGGTGGTGTTCCTTTAATTTGCCATGGTAGCCTGTAGGCTGTAGTAGTAGACTAGTAGTAGCTTTTGGAGGGAAGACTGAAGATTCCTTCAAGATTGGGACAGTTTTCAAATGGGACAGGATTGGTTCTTATTTTCATTCAGTATCTATCACCACTGCAACTCGTCTGATAGGAAATTTCAGGCAATTGCAGTGCATCCAATCTGAGTTGAAGAGATGACTTCTCTGAGAGTTAGATGGGATTTGGAGGAAAAAGAGAACATCAACACAAAATGTTTGCCGTGGCAGTTTTGGCAGTTGCACAAAACTTGCCTACGAAAATTGGGAATTGGGATAGGTTTTGATGATGACATCAAGTAACGCTTAATCAGCCTAAAAAAGACTTAGGGAAATTGCAACTGCAGCCTAATAGGACTTTAAGAAACTGCACATTTCCTTATAATCACGCTGAAACTTTCATTCTTGATATGCATTTGAATTAATTTCTGAAGTATCATTCCTAGATTAATTGTAAAATGATTAAGAAAATGTTCTGAATCTGAACCTGATATATGAACCTAGCTAATTGTAAAACTAATGTCTTTTTCAAATAAATCTGATGTTTTGGATTGACTTTTGAATTCCACATTTAAATATTTTCTAAAAAAGAAAATCTTCCCTAAACGTCTGATATGTACACATGATATATTCTGAACAAAAAAAACTTAATGGAACAAGGAACTTTCATACTGTAAACAGGGAAGCCACAACAATTGATGCTTAATTAGATTACAGATTTATGTAATCTTCTTAATATAAGGTGCATGTTTATACAACACATTGGATATAAATAACTTTGTACAGAAATTAGACACAAATTGATTCAAATTGAAAGAGGATAAGCTTAAAACCAGGCATCTATAATGGCTTTGATGACTAAGTTAAATGCAAAATATCTTGGGAGAAAAGCAGACTTAATCTGAACTTTATTCAAGAAGAGAAAACAAATTATGCAAATCTCACTTCCACTAGTTTCCCATTAAACATCATTTTCACATTACTCCAGCATTCAAAGCTAGCAGTTCAAACAGTGAACAAGAAATGGTATAAACACGAATTGTTATGAAGACCAAAGATATTCCACTAACTTCATTTGATATTTACAGAACCAATCAACCAATCCTAAACCAACTAATGAATAAATCAAAGCCAATAATGTACAAAAATCATGTATGGCCTGACATCCATCGAATGGATGAGATATACATCAGTAGTTGGTACACTAGCATCAGGAAACCAAACCAAAGAAACCAATATTGAGGCCTACAGCTAAACTAAGGGGATGTCACAAGCCTGTTGATATGTATGTACATACATCCATGAACTCGTCGCCCTTTGGCAACACTGGCACCGATTCATCGGGCATTGCTTTCGGGATTTCTTTCGCCTTCTGCTCCCTGAGCTTTACAACCTTCCTGTGGCGATTGGAATGCAGGTCGCTTCGGAAGCTAGGAGCAGTTGATGGTCGATACTCCGGTAGCAATTTGTTCGCCGCGTAGCGGATGCCGCACGCGTTGCAGAGAGTGCCTGGCCCGTCAGGGCCTGCACGCCACTGCGGCGTATCTGGGGAGTGGCAATGGCTGCACACCCTTTGCGTCTGCCTATTCCTCTGCCGTGGCACGGGGCGCCGCCGGCGGATACCGCCACCACCAACACTGTAACAGCTGTTCTTGGCATCATCATTCCCATTGCTGTCATCAGGATTGTCCGGAACAGCCACAGGTACAGCGCGGAGCGGGAAATCCAGCGACCATGGCCGCCGCTTGCGGAACTTCACTGGTGAGCGCCGCCGCTTCCTTGGCAAAACCCAAGCAATGGGTTGCCAGGCAAGCGCCGGCGAGTCGGTCTCCGACGTCGCCGGTGTCGGGCAGCCCGAAGACGTCCGGGACGCTGGTATTGTCCAGGGAGACGGTGGGGCGTGCGCCCGCAACGGCAACACCTGGAGAGCGCCCGCGGAGATGGGCGTCGCGTTGTTGGAGACGACGCCGCCGCACGCGTGAAGAGCGTCTGCGTGTATGGGCGGCGCGTTCTTGGGGACGGCGCCGACCAACGCGCCGCACGCGTGAAGCCCACCACCCGCAGCCATGGGCGGCGGCAGCGGCGGCGCGTCATTGCAGGCAACGCCGTCGAACGCGTGGAACGTGTACGGCGCCTGAAGGGCGCCCGCGGACACGGGCGGCGGCGCGCCATTGGAGACAACGCCACCGGCCAACGCACGACACGCGTGAACGCCACCCGCTGGCGTGGGCGCCGCCACGACGGTCATGTCCAAGAACGGGTTGCACACGGCCGCCTCGCCGCCGCCGCCGCCGCAGTCCGGCAAGTCAAGGTACTTGTCGACGTCGATTGTCTCCGTGTCCTCCGGGACAGGGGCGGGCAAGCCTCGAGAGTCCCCCTCCCATACGGCTCCGCCGCAGCAGCCGGGGGCGGCCCCGGCGACAAGAGCCCGGAGGTCCCCGAAGCCATTCTCTTCTTGGCCCGGCCCCAAGGGGAGCGGCGACGAGCCACCTATCCCAATCGACGCCAGGGAGCCTTCGCCGGCGGCGGGGCCTGGGAAGAACTGCAGGACGAGCTCGAGCGGGTCGTCGGGGCAGCACAGCCCGCCGCCGGGACGGAACTCGCAGTCGCAATCCGGGAGGTCGTCGGGGACATGGTGGAGGGAGAGGTGGGATTGCGCGCGCATTCGTGGCGGCGGCGGCCGGCGTGGCTGCAGAGCAAACCAAGAAGCAAGCTACTACCTGACTTCCCCCTTCCCACCTCAAACCGTGTCCCGTATGTCTAGGGTTAGCATTGGCGGCCGAGATATCCGGAGAGAGAGGAGCAGGAGGGAGAGAGAGGGGGCGATCTTTCGGTTCGAGGAGAGAGAGAGGAATTGAGGAAACAAGGGGAGATTTTCTGGGGAAGCTTCTAGAGAACTCGATGTCCTTGAGTAGTATTGGTGTATATCTCTGTTTTTTGTTTCACATTGACATGGTTTTAATTTTCTTTACAGTCACGTGTAAAATTCAAAACTTCTTGTATTTAGTGATTTTTAGAATAGTTTTCAGAGAAGATTTAATTCTATAGAAATTATGAATAAAAATTCTCAATCGAATTGAAATCGTAAATGCACCCACCCTTACCTAGGCTAGGAGGAATCAGATTTCCTAGCGATTGACGTTGAAGTAATTTTAGCTGTTACGGATAAGTAGCTCATCCAATCCACCACGCCATGATTTCTGGACTGCTACGAGTTCATGCTCATTTGGTTATTTGAGTATTTCCAGTGGAGGGTTAGTTCTCCACATAGACTTAAAATCCATGAGAACATGAGTGGTTTCAATTTCTAGTTTGAAAAAATTCTTCGTTTCCATCTATGAAAACATAATCTTCTCTTGGATTTAACCTAAAATAAATTTAGAGAAAATTTGAAGCATTTTTTTCAATTTAATTGAAATTTAAAGATAATGGTCTATTTTTGACAAGTGCATTTATCCATCGTCGCCCATAGGTAACCAGAGAAATTGAATTTCCTTGCAATCAACGACCAATAGCACATTATTCATCGAGCCTTGCTATTTTTTTCTTTTGAGGAAAAAAATCGAATCTTGACTATTGAACAGTTATGATCCTAATCCATTTGTCTCGTTGTTGGGTTAATTCTCCTTGAAGACATTTTGGCCCCTTTGGTAGAGATTCTACCGCCGCATCCGCTTTTGCTGTCAATTTACCAAACAGCGCATGACCAAACTGCTTCTAACAAAAAGATCAGAGAAGCCGTTTCAGCATTGAACGTGTGAGCAGAAGCAGCAAAAACGAGCTTTTAGAGCATCTCCAAGAGTGCCAAAATACATTGCCAAAAATCAGTTTTGGGAACAAACACAAAAAAAACCAGCTATATGCCAAAACAGGTACCTAATTTTTGCAAACGCCCAATCCTTGAGGTCGATTCGAGGATTTGCCGGCCCAGTCTTTCGGAGGTGCTCATAGGCGTAGGGTTGCGTGCGTTTGTTTGTAGGGGCAAGTGTGCGTGCGTATATATGAGCGTCTGTGTCTGTACTATGTGATTCGAAAAAAAATCCTTGCGGTCAGTCGAGCCAAATTTGCCCACCCGTCTAGCGCTCCCAATCCCTGAACATCAGCCAACCGCCTCCCTTCCGTGTGAGTACAACCCGAGCTGGGCCCATGCATAGATGATGTGGCAGCAACTAAGGAACTAATTTTGGGAAATGTTGGAAGAAAAGGTTATTTCTGCTTCAATAATTTTTGGCAAGGTCCTAAAATCATACTTTTAGGACTATATTTTTTGGTACTTTTGGAGATGCTCTTAACAGATTATGGGTGGAATGGTCTCGCACGTATGACTTTTCCTTCTTTTTGTGGGTGGAATGATCTCGCACCTCCTATGACTTTTCTCTTTTTTTTCAACATGCATGCATGCACTTGTCTCATTGGCAAGTGGTAACTCAAGTTTAAAAAATCCATAACTTACTAATCGAATATCGAAACTACGAACCGATTACACCATTGTGATCGTTGCAACGAGATTTTCAAAACTAACCACACTTGACAATATTTTGTGAAAAAATAAAAATAAACAATATTGAATTAATAATCATCTATCTAATATTTATTTTATACTTCATCGTTATTTTTAATTCAATATTGTATACAAGGTGTGGACAAACTAAAACTCAACTTTACAACTATAGGTTATTTTTAATTCAATATCGTTAGAATCTATTGCAAAAGATGCTTTTTATATAATCAGACCCTTTATATCCTGAGAGACGGGGAGGAGAGAGGGGGGATGGTCTTTCTGTTCGAGTGGCAACGGAGGAATTAGAGATTTATGGGGAAACTTCTAAAGAATTCCTTGGGTAGTATTCATATGTATCTGTGTTTTTGTTTCAGATTGACATGGTTTGGATATCTAGTTTGTGAAAACACTCCGCGGGGTTGTGTGTGAAATCGAAAAGCTTTCTTGTATTTACTGATTTTGTACAGAACAAATGTTCAAGGGAGATTTAATTCTAGAGAAAATTTGAATCAAAATGCTGAATTCAATTGTAATTCAGATATGACATGTTCATTTTGACCTGCAAATTCACCCAACCATGCCTATGATAGGAGGAATTGAAGTTCCTAGCGATTGACGGTGAAGTACTTGTAGCTATTATGAATAAGTAGCTCATCCTATTCACCATGCCATGACTTCTCGACATCTACAATTCTGAGATAATTTGGCTATTAGGGTATATTCTATGGAGAGTTAGTTCTCCACTTATATTTTGATCCACGGGAATAAAGGTGATTTCAATTTCTAGTTTGAAAAGAATTTTCAATAGAGCTTATTGGGGGGTAGTATTCACATGTATCTCTGTTTATGTTTCATATTGACATGATTTTGATATCCGGTTTAAAAAAATTCTCTGCACACTAGAATTATCTGCGGCCAGTGTGAGTGATATGGTTGCACTAATAGACCCGTTCAATCCTCGCGGAAATGGATATACGGCATTGTTTTTTGAATAAAAAAATTCCTCACCGACGTTTGGGGTTTTAGCTCTTCGCCGTTGCGGGCCAAGTCTTTCTTCCTAAAGACTAGAATATTATCTATGTGCCCGCGTCATCAATCACATGGTGGAAGAGCCAGCAATAGTCCTATTACTGGATAAAAAAACTCCCTAATCAAGATAATGCCTGAAAATGCCCTCGCCGTCACTCCTAAATAGTCAACCAACCCAACTGGATCTGCAGGCCATGAAGAGTTTGGTGAGGACAAAGTAAGTCCTTGGGAGGTCGAGCATAAGCGTCAAAATTACAGGCTCCTCGACAATTGGTCCGATCAGGAATTGTCGGTGTACGGAATCATCGGTTAGTAAATTATAGTCTTTGCTCGTCTAGCTTGGATGATTTGAGGGAGAAGATTTATACTGGTTCAGACCGAATACCCTATGTCCAGTTCGTGGTGTTCTTTCCTTTCTTGCACAAGCTTACAGTAGAGGGTTACGAACGGTTGGGAGAAGGATGAGATCCCAAGTCCCGGTGCGAGGTGTGAGAGTGTGTGTTCTATTCATGTCTATGGTGGTGGGCCTGCCCTTTTATACACCATGGTAAGGTCCAAGAGTGGTATTTAGAGAGAGTGACGGGGTCAGATGTAGTATGCATCTTTCGGACGAAGCTTGGTCATGGATCTTTGCCATGGGTAACACTACTTAATGGCGTGTTTGGTTGATGACCTCAACATGCCTAGCCAGAAGTTAGGCATGTTGCAGTTTCTTAGTAATGTGTTTTGTTCATGCCACAACTATGGCATGCCAAACTGTATTAGACATGTTTCCCACATGTCATTGATTCATTTTCTTGCCAAAGTTTGCCTAAGGTGTGGCTCCAATTTTGTTGGCCACACTTATTATGGCCTTCACAGTTTACCTAAGGTTAGTTGTGGCAATGTGTGGTCACCAATCAAATAGACCCTTAATTATGGTGGCATGTCTCGGATTCCCGGGGATCTCTCATATGCCTGTTGACGAGGCTTGTCCCATCCTGCAGGCGGGTTGGGTCATTACGGGGATTGGTGGAACAGGGGATGGTGCAAACACCATGACACTCATTGTTCACCCCTGTTACGCACATCGACCCTTGCTATAGTGGGGGTGCTAGTGTTTGACACGCGCCCTCCTGAGCATTGGTTTTATCTCTAGTGTTTGTCCATAGTCTTCATCCGTGGTCAGGCTGAACGGATAAGCCTTGGATCTCATGAATTCTCCCGGCCCCTGGGCTAGGAGGTCGGGTGAGGCTGAGAGGCCTCAGTTTGTGCGTAGATATTTTCCCGACCCCTGCCGTTGGGGTTGGGTTCAAACGGACCGTGTCGTTGTTGGTCCTTTCGGTCCTGTAGATTAATTTGGTCTTGGCTGTATTTTGTTCATCCTAATAATTTATTTTTTAAGAGGGGAATATATTAGACACTCATAATATTGATCCCCAATAGAAAGATATCTTAGCTCCTGTTACAAAGTAGTAGAAAACTCAATGGTAACAAAACAAAATTGTCTTTCAGCTCTACATATGTGTTTCTCTTGAACATATGATTGAGAAAATAAACTTGATAATGAGAAAACCAAAGAGGGAGGGGGCACAAGCCCTCTTGTTGTTTGTGTTAGTTCTCATTTGCATAGGCACTCCAACCGACATCGACAACATAGGCACTGACGGTGGTGAAGATGTTGCGCTATAGTGTCACTCAAGGCTGCAACCTGAAGGCCACGCTGGAATATGAAGCAGCGTGGTAGATGTATGAGGTTGTTTCCTCGATGGCTGGATCCCTCGACATGGACGTGAACTTGCTGCGGGTTCTCAACATGGAGCTCAGTGGAGCTGGATCGTTTCTTGCTTCTGATCACCCCCGACCAGCAACTTCCTCGTGGGTTGGGTTGGGAACAAATCGGAAACCCAGTAAACCGGACCATGAACAGGGCTAACCATACAAATAGTTAGCGTATGTTGTTGGACATGAGACAAGCTCGGCCCTCGGTGCAGCTCGCCCGATCGTTTCCCTGACCAAATGGAGCGGACAATGCAAGAAGTGGGATGACCCTGTAGGCTCATTTTTAAGCGGTGGGTTATCCCGGATGTGGAGAGAATATCCGGTTTCAGCGATGATCTTATCCTACATGTCTCCAAATCAAACACTATCAAAATTCAGCTCGTCACATGTCCTCTAGTCTGGTTGACTAGGGGATTCAGTGGTATGGGTTATCGGTTCAATTCTCCTCGCCGGCTTTGCCGGGGTTTGAGGGTGGGGGTTTTCTATCCCAGAGAAGGTCTCTCCTTCTTAATGAAAAACTAGGGGCTCTTCATCCTACCGGGCGTATGCGAAATAATACACCATGACAAGTCAAATCCCATGTGAAAAATCTTGCGCAAGGCGACGCCAAAGATTGTAGGGCATACGGCTAGCTCTCTAGGCGGTTGCCTGGCTTAATTGTTTGTTTGGCGCACGGTGTTGCCTTCAACCACAAACGGACACCATAGCATACTAGCATGATTCAAGGCAGATCATATAATTGCAGTTATCCTGCACGTTCCAATCGATCCGGCTCAGTTCCCAATGTTCCGTTTCATACTCCAACGACCCGATCCCGGCAGCTCGTCGATCGGAATCGGAGACCCGCCCGTCTCTGACGACGGCTTTATAATTAACCAGCAAAATCCGGCAGGTAGCTGAGTAGCTGCAGGCCTGCAGCCATCGACCGACTCGCGTACGTACACGCTCACACAGTAACGGCGGCAAAGGTCCACGTGTGTTGATTGCTAGCTCTTCGTCCCCGACGAGACGATGTCGCCGCCGGCCACCGCCACTGGCACGCCGCCGCAACCGCAGCCGATGGGAGTACCACAGGAGGAAGAGGGCGAGTTCGTGGACGTCGACCTGGGAGCGCAGCCGCCGCGGCGTCCGGCCACCGTGCTGCAGCAGCTGACGGCGAGCGGCCAAGCCGCCGGCTGCGCTGTGGGGAGCTTCTGCGTGGCGATTGCGGACGTGGTGCTCCGGTGCTTGCTCTCGTGCTTGTCGGATCCATGCAATAGGACTAGACTGTGAGCGAGGGAGGTTTTGTGTTTATTTGTACAGGTTAAGATCAAATTGCAATATATAGCAAATACTCTAGGATTTAACTGTCATTATTTATTAATGAAGGATTTCTCTGTCAATGTCTCTGTGCCCCTCCTTTGTGTTCCGATAGTCTGTCTGTCATTGTGATTGCTGAACTTTCTCCGACAGAGAAGAGGCGTGGAGTGCGATGCCAGTCGAGGGAAGGTTTGCTGAACTTCCTCCACATCCATGCAGCACGGATGCAGCACCACTTTGCCACCTTGGCACCTTCTCCTTCTGAGTTTGTTTCTGCTCCAGATAGCTGCCACTACCGTTTAGCCCCTAGTGAACTCATTGTTATGTCAAGCTACATTTGTGTTCCTTCTCGAATCTCGACAAAATCCTATAGTTTGTACTGTATAGTATGTATTATCATACTGTGCAACTGTTCCAATTTTATGAGTTGTACTCCCTAGTTTCAAATTTTCTGGTGATGCTTCCCTTTTTCTTTTCCAAATCCAGAGTGCATTATAATTTGGAACAATTGGAGTACAAAGATATAAGTCACCAAGTATTAGTTTTTTTTTGGAACTGTTTGACATAACACTATATATTCTCATTGTTCCAAATTACAATTCGTTTAACCTTTTTATCCCAAGTTTGACAGCTCGCCTTATTCAAAAGATTTTGTTCAACCATGGTGAAATTTTAGCCATTTTTGAAAAAATATTAATAAAGCAAGCCATATGAAAAAAATTGATATTTTGCACTTGAATAAGACGAGTGGTCAAATTTAGGGTAAAAAATATCAAATGAATTGTATGAAACGGATTATAAACTAAAGCAGCATTTCGACTTATAATATAATTATGTTTTGCCTTATTTTTGTTGTTGGCAAATGACTTGCTTTTGTTTATTCCAGTTTTTCTTCCATGCTCGAGCCCGTCCGTGCATGTGTCACAATTGATTGTTTGCTCGCACTTAAGGCCCAATACACTGAAATGACGAGAATATGCGCGCGGTTCGAAGCAACCAAGTCGAGGCCCAGCCCATTTTCTTGTAGGCCCGTTTACTGGCCCAAGAAGGGTAAAATGTTTTCTTGATAGAACGAATTCAAAATAAGAAGATATGATATGAAGTTGCAAATACCGTGTTGGTATCAGTTATTCTTTATTTTACCTTTCTTTAATTACATTGGACTTAGATAAAATTTTGACAAACACGCTGCAAACTCAAAATCAATACCTGCCACTGCACATTGGCATAACACATTTTGTCAAAGCTGACAATTCGTATTATCCCACCGTACACTCAATATAGAAACTATAAATCTATTCTGTCAATTCGAATTATTATTTTATTGCGAGGATAATCTGAAGTAATTTATTTTATCAAATTTTGAAATAATTCTTTTATACGCAAATAAAACCAAAACGAGGTAAATACATGGAACACAACAATGATACTACTTTTTGATCAACTATAATAATACTTTGCTGAAGGGAAATGAAATACGTATTCGCGTAACCCCATAAACCTTGAACGCGCGTAAATGCATCGTGAGTCGTGACTGGTTGATGTTGGAAATTAATGAATTCTGTAAATGCTTCTTGAACACGCACACTTTAACGTCGGCTATTTACGTAAATTTTGAAGCGTTGGCGTATTCCTCTTTCTCCTCGCCTTCTGTATAAAACCCTACACCCCCATCAATGGCGGGAACCGCAATTTCAGTCCCCGCCCTTCCCGCCTCCCCCGTCCCCCTCCCCACTCTCCCCATCCTCTGCGGCGATGAGCTCAGGCGGGCGCGGCGGCAAACGGCGTGGGCCCCCTCCCTCCGCGCCCTCCGGGGCGGCAGCGAAGAGGGCCCACCCCAGCCCGGGCACCCCGCAGCCGCCTCCACCGGCGGCGGCGGCGGCCGCGCCGCTGGAGGAGGACATGATGGACGAGGACGTCTTCCTCGACGACTGCATCCTGGCGGAGGACGAGGCAGCGCTGCTGATGATCCAGCGCGACGAGGCCCTCGCCTCCCGCCTCGCGCGGTGGAAGCGCCCCGCGCTCCCGGCCGACCTCGCCACCGGATGCTCCCGTGCCGTCGGTACGGCCTCGTTTCCCTTTTCTCTGATCCGTGACTGGACGGCGTTGGGTTCCAAACTACTTGGTTGGTTGGGTTCGCGAGGCGGCTTGGAAGGGGGGCGGATTGGGGTTCGAGTCCAGTATTCCTCTGGTGGATTAGGGGATTAAGAGTGCTTTACTCTTAAGTAACTGTCAATTGGATAGGACTATCGTGCTATCGTGTTTTTTTAGCAATGCAGTGTTACTTAAGTTGCTTTGATGTGGTATGGATCTCTGCAATTTGGGTATTCAGTGCAATTTTGTGAGGTATGATTTTGGAAATGTTGTGTTTAGGAACTGTGAACTGCTATCTCCGTCCCAAATGCTGGAAATGTAGTATCAACTATGGAAGTTTGGTGCAATTTTAGGCCAAAAACATTGGTTCCAGTACTCCAGTTATATTGGCGAAGCCCCCCCCCCCCCCCAACCCTGTTATTGGGTCCCTGCGCAGTTTGGGAGTGTGTTTGGTGAAGTTTAAAACTGTGATTCTTTTTTTACTCCAACAAGAGTAAAATATAACTACAAACGTGCAATTCTTTAATCATCGGACACAAATGTTCAAGATTTTAGAAATCAGTAGTTCTGTATTCCAAGGTGGATCTCACCTCCCCTTAATTTTGTCCTGTAGAATTCAATAGTCCTGGCTCAAAAGTTGTTCCTGTTCGTTAGCACGCGCATCCGTTTTCATGCTTACTAGTACCTGTCAAGGTGAGATACATGATATGATAAATGTACTTATGAGTCAAGATAAAAATTATTTCTGAATCTAGATGTGAAGTGAAGTTATTATCTACCAGACATGTCTGTAGATGTCGATAGTTCTATACAGTTTTGATTCACTTGTGAGCTATGAGACTCAGGACTTGCTTAATGATCCTTTTGTAGACACTCTTTTATTCGAATTTGATGTTTTGATGCTAATTACATATAAATTTACTTTGCTTTGTTTTAGTTTTAACCTGAATGAGCACACATTTTGGATATTTTTCTTGATGACTCTTAATACTCTTCTATTTGTGTTGGACAATTTAGCTTTTCAGCAATTGGAAATAGATTATATTATTGGCGAGAGCCACAAAGAATTGCTGCCCAACTCCTCTGGTCCTGCAGCCATACTCAGGATTTTTGGTGTCACAAGAGAAGGTAATGCCTCGTAATATCTTTGGGTCAATAATTTTTCATATGGCTTTTGCTGACTTGTGGTGCTATCATTCTACCTTTTGTAGGTCACAGCATATGCTGCCAGGTACATGGATTTGAGCCATATTTCTATATCGGTTGTCCGTCTGGGATGGGTCCGGATGATATATCACGCTTTCACCAAACACTAGAGGTTTGTACTTGCAATCATAACATAACCTTATCTTTCTACCGACTACTTTGGCAGTACATTGTTTTCCTTATATGTTTTGTTCAAAATGCACTGCAGGCGAGGATGAAGGAATCAAATAGAAGTAGCAATGTGCCAAGGCTCGTGAAGAGAGTTGAGCTTGTGCAGAAGCAGACAATTATGCATTACCAAACACAACAATCTCAGTCTTTCCTCAAGATAGTAGTCGCTTTGCCTACAATGGTTGCTAGCTGTCGTGGTTAGTAGCAACAATTTGATCATTATTGTCCATTCTTATAGATTGACCTCACTATCATTTTTATTGAATGGATAATCTATGGAACTTTTGTTCCATGTCAATATATTATTATGTGATTTTATGACCTTTACTTTATTCTTCTGATCCTTCAAATTACCAGTCACTTTCTTTCTCTTAACTAGCTCAAATGGCATATGTTTGATTATAGGTATTCTGGAAAGGGGCATAACGATTGAAGGCCTCGGTTCAAAGAGTTTCCTGACATATGAGAGCAACATTCTTTTTGCCCTTCGCTTCATGATTGATTGCAATATTGTTGGTGGAAATTGGATAGAAGTTCCTGGTGGGAAGTACAGGAAGGCAGCCCGTATCATGTCCTATTGTCAACTAGAGTTGGATTGCCTGTATCCTTCTGTGCTTAACTGAATGCTTCATCCCATTTACTAAACTACGATGTTGTTCAGCTAAGTCCATCCTTAACACAACTAATAGATACTCAGATTTGATAAGCCATGCTGCTGAAGGACAATATTCTAAGATGGCTCCATTTCGCATATTAAGTTTCGATATTGAATGTGCTGGTCGCAAAGGCCATTTCCCAGAACCAACTCATGATCCTGTTATTCAGGTTGATTTCATTATTCTCATGTATCTGATGCATAATATCGTTTAATTCCAAATACAAATATCTTTATGTTTTCAATTTCTTGATTTTTTCTCATTTTAATAGATAGCCAACTTAGTCACACATCAAGGAGAAGGCCAACCTTTTGTACGGAATGTCATGACTCTTAAGTCATGCTCTCCCATTGTTGGAGTCGATGTAATGTCATTTGATACAGAGAGAGATATTCTACTTGCTTGGAGGGTGAGCGATGCTGTCTTTGGAGTTTTCAGATTCTGTTGAGCTTATGTGATGTATAGATTGCCTATAGCCTTTCATCCATAGTTGTATCTTTGCCTTCCGTGTCTACAGTTTGTACTTGTTTCCTTTTTTCTTGCTAATACAAGGTTACCATTAGTTATTTGTGCTAAGAGCCTAAGACACAATGCCCTCATCTTCAAAAGAAAAGAATAATACAGTTATTCCTCAAGGGAAAAAGGTTAAATACAGTTTCTGAATGCAGGCAAAGGACTTGACTGAAAATAATCTAATAGCTGTTGGGAAATAATTTGCAGGATTTCATACGTGAAGTGGATCCTGATATAATAATTGGATATAACATTTGCAAATTTGACTTGCCCTATCTTATTGAGGTACATTTAACTCTGTACTCTTCAGCTTCTTACTTTTTGGTCAATTTGGTAAATCAATTATATTAAGTACAACATGATTGCAAACATTTGCAGAGGGCTGAGGTTCTCAAGATAACTGAGTTTCCTATTCTTGGCCGAATCAGAAACAGTCGTGTTCGTGTCCGTGATACGACCTTTTCGTCGAGGTTACTTTCTATAGTTCTATCCTCAATGCATTTGATATTATAGTGTCTAACCAATTATTTAGCCAATAAAACATTTATAATATGTCATGTAGTCCATTTAGCATATCATCGATGCATTATTCTGCTTAATTTTATCGTCTGCTTCCATATGCATCTCATGTTTTCATTGTGTGCTTTATTTGGTTCTAGTGAATCTAGTGATGCATGTAAGCTCCCAGACTGACATGCAAATCTTGCTCATTTGTCTTAAAGAAAAGGCTCCTCGTTATTCCAACTTTAAAGTAGCATATAACCATATAGGGGATCTCTAGGGTATTCATATTTCATACATTTCATTCACAGTTTTTATGGTTAGATGTATTATATGCCATCATGATATCCACACTATTTCTATTCCTACCTGGTTGAAAATTGTAATCCACAGAGAGCTCTTTGGATGATTCTGGATCTATGCCATGACTAAGATTTCCATAATTCATCACTTGCCATTTTTCTCCCATGGAGAAGAGTGAGCGGAACATCAATTTCACAGCCTTCTCCAGTTTTCACTGATTTAAAATATAGAAATACTTGAAGCTTTCATGACTACAAGGTGGAAATGAGTGGTTGTGTCTAACATAGAAATGAAAAATGAAAGAGGTCCTTTACTTGTGCAGGCAATATGGTGTGCGTGAAAGTAAGGATGTTACTATTGAGGGAAGAGTGCAATTTGATCTCCTGCAGGTGACCTACTTTTGCATGATGATGATACCAGAATTTATCATTTTCATGGGATTATTTGATCCATTTCTTTATTTTTTTAATTATCTGTATATGGCCCAGGCTATGCAACGAGACTACAAGCTGAGTTCCTATTCATTGAACTCTGTATCTGCACACTTCCTTGGGGAACAAGTAAGTTCATACATTTCGAGTGCCCTTAGTTGCTTTAAGCCATTGTACTTGCAATCCTTTTGGTACCTTTCTCTTTGAACTATATTTCGTATTCGAACAATCTCTTTGGATAGGAAATTCTATTTTATTTACTAAGTCTCCTCTATATTTCTGATTGCATCACATACGTGATACGTCTTCAGTCTCTTAGAAAGTGATATTCTGTTTCAAAATTACATAATTGATCGCTATATCTGAATCCAAATTGTTTTTTTCTGCTATGTTGCTAACAATGTTACAATTTAATGTTCTTTCCTTCTTTTGAGAACTCTTATCTTTTCTTTTCTTGTAATTGATTTTGAACAGAAAGAGGATGTTCATCATTCAATTATATCTGACCTTCAAAATGGAAACTCAGAGACACGAAGGCGGCTGGCAGTTTATTGCTTGAAGGTCAACTAGATATTCCCTTCCAGTTATTTGCTATTGAACTGTTGATGTTTCCACGGTGTATATAGGGTAGTTGTGGTCATTCTGTTCTTTTTATTACTGGAGGTTCTAGGTGGCATCCCCATTTTTAAGTGATGTTCTTCCAATAATTTCTCAGAGACCTTTGGACCAATTTGTTCAAAGGAACAGTTTATATATTGCTCTGCACATAATTTTTACCATAAAATTATTACCTTTGGACCAATAAATTTGCTATGGATATTGTGTGTTCTCATTTCAACTTCCTAATACCAGTAGGTTTGCCAGTAGTTAGTTACAACTTACAAGCTAGCATGGATGAGTGATGTATCAGCTGATGCATTTATTTTAGAACCTAATTTCAGTTTGCTTTGCCTTTTGCTTTTCTTGTTAAAATAGGATGCTTATCTTCCTCAAAGGCTGTTAGATAAATTGATGTATATCTACAACTATGTGGAAATGGCGAGGGTCACTGGTGTTCCCATTTCATTTCTACTTTCAAGGGGACAGAGTATTAAGGTGAGAACAAAGCTGTTAGATGTATATGTATTATTGTATTTCCCCATTGTATAAGGGGCCTTTGTGCATTTCTCCCCATTGTATAATGAATACAAGTGCTATTCATAACAAAAGCAACCCTGCTATTGAACATATGGGACTTTAGTACAATATATAACAATAATTTCACTTGTTCCGCAGGTCCTCTCACAGCTACTCAGGAAAGCAAAACAGAAAAACCTTGTTATACCAAACATAAAGGGTCAAGGATCTGGACAAGATACCTTTGAGGGTGCAACTGTAAGTTGAAGGATAACACCTATACTTTTGTAGGCCATTTGTTATTTCCTGTCTATAGCTATTGCAGGTACTAGGATATTTCTATATTTTGTGATGCAAATTTTATGGTTTGTAATGTACACCGAAACTATCTTTACATTTCTTGCCCTGAACGGATGAACTGAGCATATGAATATTTGCTATGCCAAGTAAAGAAAATTTAGATGGCTGATTGAGTTGTTGGCACTGTATGCAAGTCTTGTGCTTGATTCGAATGAAATTGAAACACATGTTTTTGTGTGTGCCACCTATCTTTGTTTCTGCGAGGCAAAAACCTTTCATCAGTTTTCTACCATGTTCTGACGTCGTCTGATGAACAATTCCGTTTTTATTCGCTTGGCACTATGCATGAATTCTTATTTAACTATAATTTGTCTCCTATAAATTTATAGGTTTTGGAGGCAAGGGCTGGATTTTATGAGAAGCCCATTGCAACCTTGGACTTTGCTTCTTTGTATCCATCCATCATGATGGCGTATAATCTTTGCTACTGTACTTTGGTAACTATTCTGTAGATCTCAGATGCTCATATCTACTACATGATCTCTGCAATGGATGAGATTTCTAGTTTTCATTTTGTTTTGAAGGTGCCCCCAGAGGATGCCCGTAAACTGAACTTACCTCCGGAAAGCCTCAATAAAACTCCGTCTGGTGAAATATTTGTGAAGCCAGAGCTTCAGAAGGTAATTGCATCCTGTCTAGATGAAATGTGTTTCGACAGTGTGTTTTCTAACCAAGGTGATGAACAAAATATCAGGGCATACTTCCTGAAATCCTTGAAGAATTATTGGCTGCTCGGAAAAGAGCAAAAGCAGATTTAAAGGTATTTCCTCAACGCTATCTATAAAAATCTTAAAGATCTTCCAAAATTGCAAAAAAATAGATATTTATATACTGGATTTTGTCCTTTATTAAATTCACCACGCATTTGTTCAGGAAGCAAAGGATCCACTCGAAAGGGCTGTTCTTGATGGTCGTCAGCTTGCATTGAAAGTAATTTCATCTTTCCTCTTCATTCCGTGAAAATATTTTTACATCAAATCAAACTCCGTGCATAATGTTGTTGTTGACTGGGCTTACGTCTCAGATAAGTGCAAACTCAGTTTATGGTTTCACTGGAGCAACTGTTGGTCAATTACCTTGTTTAGAGATTTCTTCAAGCGTGACTAGCTATGGTAAGCTTTAGTTTTACCATAATCAAGGAATTCAACATATAGATAGCCACTAATTTGGAGATTTGCATTTCTTTCACTGAAGCATTTTTGGTCATACAGGCCGACAGATGATTGAACATACCAAAAAGCTTGTTGAAGATAAATTTACAACAGTAGGAGGCTATGAGCATAATGCAGAGGTAAAGCAGTGGATGCCTTGTTCCTGTGTTGATACAAATTTAGGAGATTCCCTGTTAAGTTTTTCCTGCCTGATATCCCCAGGTTCAAACCATCAGCTTTTGCCATTGTTCTATGTGATACCCTGGATGCTCAGGATTGACATATAAACCACTACATATAAATAAATGGTTTAACCCATATAGAGAAATGCAATTACGTAGGCCACATGTAAATTGCGTTCATTAGTTTTTGCTAGATATCAACAGTGTCGTTGAGTCAGTGCATCTTGTACTGTACACTTATGAACCACAAGCATTGCTCAGGAACTTGTTCACATGTTATCTTGCTATATTGCTTATGTTCTGTTGGATATTTCAGCATATCACCAGTGTCATGCCAATCAATTTTGGTTGTTTCCTTCCTGTTCTCTTTGGTGTCTAGGTGAATTCTCTTAGTCATGGTTGCACTGGTTTGGAAAAGGCAGATTAGCTGGCATAGTTAGCTCTTTATATCCCTTTTAAACAAGAATACATCTGAGAAAAACACTGTCAGTGCTGCACCAAAATCCATCATGTGTCCCAACTCTGTATGCATGTGTAGTTGAGTTACAGGCACATTGCCAACATGTTCAGTTTCTTGGAAGTCTAGGTATTTGCACTGTAATAAGTTTTTTTTTTTTTTTTTTTTTTTTTTTTTTTTTTTGGCTGGCATGTATGCATTCTTGTTTTGCCCTTTTTTTTTTGGTGATCAAATACGCCTTTCTGCTCTTTTCTGATACAAAAAATTTGGTTACCTCACAGGTAATTTACGGAGATACTGATTCCGTGATGGTACAGTTTGGTGTTTCTACCGTTGAAGATGCGATGAAGTTAGGAAGAGAAGCTGCCGATTATATTAGTGGAACATTTACTAAGGTAGCCAGAGAAACACTTACAAACATGTGCTTTGGGCTGAGCTGTACTTCTGCACAACATTTATTAAGTGAAAAAAACTGTCTTGTGTGTCCTGAGTGTATAGATCTGCTGTAATTGATAAGTCAGCCATGATCTTTTTTTGCGCTCAAGCTCCAACCATGGCTTACTAAAACTTGTTTGCAACAATGAAACCACTCATGAGCATGCTTTCTTTATTTGAAGGAAAAAAATCTGAGCCTTCAAAAATCTAACTGAAAGGTTACTGCCTCTGGTATTAATTTCTTATTTTATCATATGTAAACTTTAACCTTGTCAGCTATCTATTGAATTCTGATATATTTGCTTGTCCTTTCTGGCCAAATATAGGAAAACTGGAATATTGTTTTTTGCATGTTTTCCATTTGTATTATGAAACAGTGTGCTAAAAAACAGAGTGAACAATTTGTCCACATGATTTATATAAAAACAGAAAACTATCCAGAACCTTTGTTAGGAAGCAACAAAATTGACCTAAATGAGAAATGTTGTCAAATTGTCTGTAATGTACCCAGCTGAGCTCTAATTGTTTGCTTTTTATCCCAACTAAAATGTTTTTGACATCTGGCTTGCAGCCCATCAAGCTGGAGTTTGAGAAGGTTTACTTTCCTTACCTACTGATCAGCAAGAAGAGATATGCTGGTTTGTACTGGACGAATCCTGAGAAATTTGACAAAATGGATGCAAAAGGTATTTTGTTGTGTTAGTTGTCTATAAGAATCTCCTTATTTTTAATACTCTTTTTTTTAACATGGATGTTATCTATTTCTTGCATTCATATGTATCTGCCTCTGCATACAGGTATTGAAACTGTAAGAAGAGATAACTGTTTATTGGTAAAGAATCTGGTAACCGAGTGCCTTCATAAAATACTAGTGGACCGGGATGTTCCTGGTGCAGTTCAATATGTCAAGAACACCATATCTGATTTATTAATGAATCGCGTGGATTTGTCTCTTCTAGTTATAACAAAGGTGAATTAGTGCACAGCTGACCTAGAATACCTGTAGTGATGGGCTCTGTGTTGCAGCTTTTTTAACATTTTAATACACACAGGGTTTGACTAAAACAGGAGAAGATTATGCAGTTAAAGCTGCTCATGTAGAACTGGCGGAGAGGATGAGAAAGGTGTGAACCTTGTTAAACTGTTTCCATATCTTTGATGTTCTTCAACCGTTCTTTGATGATCATTGATCCCTGTGAGGCACTGCTGAAAAATCTTGGTTTTCTTGACCAGAGGGATCCTGCTACTGCACCTACTGTTGGTGATCGTGTTCCTTATGTTATAATTAAAGCAGCAAAAGGAGCAAAGGTAAAATTCTTCTGCACTGTTTGCTGCTGCATTGTTCTGTGGTGTAGTGTATTATGTTGATGCATTTATGTTTCTGCATTCAGGCATATGAGAAGTCGGAAGATCCAATTTATGTTTTGGACAATAACATACCCATAGATCCTCAATACTACCTCGAGAACCAAATTAGCAAGGTTTGTGCCCAACGCTTCATTCAACATTTGAAGCTTCTTTCCTCCACCTCGTCAATAAAATTTCTGTTCAATCATATTCTGCCAATCATCAGCCACTTTTGCGGATCTTCGAGCCAATTCTGAAGAATGCCAGCAAGGAATTGCTTCATGGAAGCCACACCAGATCTGTTTCAATCTCGACTCCTTCAAATAGTGGTATAATGAAGTTTGCAAAGAAACAATTGACTTGCCTTGGATGCAAAGCTGTTATCAGGTGATTCTTGTTATACACCCCAGATGCGAAAACATAGCTCTCCATGCTGTGAATACCTAACAATTTTCTGCATTTTCACCCTGCAGTGGCGCTAGTCAGACACTTTGTTCACATTGCAAGGGAAGAGAAACAGAGTTATACTGCAAAACAGTAGCAAATGGTATAGCTTGCATAGTCTGAAACGCTTTCAATTCCGGAACCAATATATGTTGAAGGTGATTACTGAGATTGCATTTCGGCACGTGCAGTTTCTGACCTGGAGATGCTCTTCGGGCGGCTATGGACGCAATGCCAGGAATGCCAGGGGTCTCTGCACCAGGACGTCCTTTGCACAAGGTTTGCTGCTTTTCCCTCCATTCAACGCTTGCTCATCACTACGTTCCAACCACATGAACTGAATGCTTCCGTGCACAAGCTCAAAACGTCTTCTTCCTGTGCAACAGCCGGGATTGCCCTATTTTCTACCGTCGACGGAAGGCACAGAAGGATATGGCCGAAGCTAGGCTGCAGCTGGATCGATGGGACTTCTGAGCCTTTTGAGGTCTCATGGGAACTACCCACATTTCCACACATCCTGCGAAAACATTGCAGCATGGCATGTGGCTGCCAGATCATTCGGCCACATCGTGATGCATCTCAAGATGAGCTTAGGCAAACGCGAGAAGGATTACTCGCGTAGTAGGATTGGGTGTAGGATTGCTCGCTTGCTGTTTAGGTGGGTGATCTTAGTTCGCAGGAGATTTGTGCCTCCTGCCGTTAACTAGTGCTAACAAGGTGGATGGTTCCTGTCTTAGTACGATCAACTACTGATGTAAAAGAGTGGGTAGGAGCACAGAACCAAGTAATCATGTAACTTGTTGAGATGATCTAAAAAGGCCGGGAAGCATCCATATTTCATGTCCCTGCTGGTCTTTTGGCAGTTCACGTTTGCACTTCATGAGCTTCAGGAGGCAGCAGCCGGTCTCACATGAACGGGATAATTAGAATAGCCACAAGTACTTATTTTATGTAGTTGGTCAACCTAAGATAGAACAAACTGAAATAGTAATAGTAGCTAACTAATTTATCTCGTTGGTGATGGATGAGTTTGAGTCTAAAATGAAGTTTGCGGATTGAAATGACCATTTTAATGTTTTAAAAGTGGAACTCAGTGTAAAAGTACACTTTAAATATGAAATAACTATAACTTAAAAAAAGATAAATAACTAGTTCGATAGTCTAAATTGAGCATCCAGTCATACTTTGGGAGCAAGGACGGTTTTTTTTTTTTTTTTTTTGAGAAGAGGATGAACGACGTAAATGACTCCTTTGTCAGGCCAAATTGGCCAGGCCGTTGTACAGTGAACCTCACAAGTCACAACCTGCTCCTGTACAGTGCACGCCGCCACGCTCCATCAACCTCGCCCCAAACACCATTCCCCTCTCCACGATCTCGCGCTGAGCCTTAGCGGATCTGCGGTTGCCTCGCCGGCGATCGGCAGCGGAGACGAGATGGATCCGGCGCCACAGCTTCCCGACGACGTGCTCGCGGGCGTCCTCCGCCGCCTGGCGCCGCGGTGCCTCGCGGCCTCCCGCTGCGTCTGCAGGGCGTGGCGCCGCGTCGTCGACGACCGCCGCCTCCTGCGCGCCGACCTCCTCCCGCGCTCGCTGGGCGGCATCTTCCTCAACCCGCACGACCTGTGGTTCACGCAGTTCCTCTCCCGCCCCACCACGGGCGCCGCCGCCGCCGTCTCCGGCCGGCTCGACTACACGGTGCCCGGCGAGCCCGACCGCATGCCCGCCCTCTACGTCCACGACCACTGCAACGGCCTCCTCCTGCTTGATGACTGCGTGGTTAACCCCGCCACGCGGCAGTGGGCGCTCCTCCCCCCGCGCCCCGACGACCTGCCCCAGCCCCTATCTCCAGGCATGGATGTTTCCACAGACGAGTACCTCGTGTTTGACCCCACCCTGTCGCCCGGCGACTTCGAGCTGTTCATAGTACCCAGTGTTCCATACAAGCTGAGCACGGTTGACGAATGTGAGGCATCTGAATGGCCCCCTTCCACTCTGATCCTATCTGTGTTTTCATCCAAGACTTGTTCATGGGGGGAGATGGCATTTGGTCGGGAAGGGGAGGCTGCAGGAACGGTACCTGGCATGGTAGGGTCAGTAAGATTGTTTTTGGATCATCAGGGTTGCTATTGGCGAGGAGCACTCTATATATGCTGCGACGACTGTTTTGTTATGAGGTAATTCGGCAACAACTGGATATATTAAGCATCACAATTGTGCTTGTGATTTTGGGCTTTACCAACTCTGCCTGTATCTGTTTCTTTATTGCAGAATATCACTGTCAGACAATAAGTATCGAGTAATTAGATTGCCCACAGAAGATGGAGAATTTTATCTCGAAAAATCCAGAAAGGGGATATACTGTGCAACTTTAGTGGAGGAATCCCAACTTCAGATTTGGTTCCTTAATGACGATGAGTGTGGTCATGATCAGAAGCAGTGGGTGTTGAAGCATGACAGAGACATTTTCCCCATCCTGCCAAATCTGAACTATGACGAACAATGTGATGGGCCTTGGATCTTACAAGAATTTTACTATCGGCAGCAACATATTCAACATACTGATGAAGATACTGATGTGGATGATAACGGAGCAATAGTCGAGGAGAAAGTGGAAGAGAAGGAGTGGGACTCTGACAATGACAATGTTCTCGAACCTGGAAGTAGGAGCAAGGATTCTTGTATAGATTTCCTTGGATTTCATCCTTATAAAGAGGTCTTCTTGACTGAAAAATTCGAGAGTGCTTGCCTATAATTGGAGTAGCTCAAAGATTCAAGATTTGGGCAAAGTTTTCCCAAAGTTTTATTATGACCATGACCTTCAATTTTTCCATCGATATGTAAAGGCGTCTTTCCCATACACTCCCTGCTTGCTCGGGGAGCTTCCTGAGAAACAAAATTTAGAAGCTCATCAGCTAGAAGATTAAAAGGCATATATTTTGCAAGCTATTTCGAAGAATGTAAGGCTACCCTCCGTTGTTCTTTTGATATTTGTGTAAACAGATTGTTCCGTGTACAACTAATTTTGATTGATATTGCCAGTTGAGTATAATTGATCTGGGTTGAGTTGATGCATCGACCATGATTGCTTTTCTATCACCTACAATAATGATTCAGATGCTTATGAACCTAGAGAGCTATTGGGTTGGGGCATGCACTCTTTTGGCCTGTATGCTGATCTTCTGTTAGGAAGTAGGGGGATGTGGCTGCTTGTTCTTGCATAACATATTTTCGTGTCCGCTGAGTGGAATTTCAGCTATATCGAATCAGTTCCTCTCATCACAAAGTGTTGTACTTTTATTACCCCGTGCTAGCATCTTTTAAACGGCTGTCTCCTCACTTTTCTTTATGCAGAAGTTGCATTATTTGAGTGTGTTTCACAATGCATGTCACACCCTTAATAGGAGGCACCCATGCACACGCGCACACACTTCAGGTTGCATTATTGGCTCATAATGTTTTTTTTTTGCATACATCTGTTTTTTATTCCTACGGGATACGTTATATAGGATACCATTGTATACGTATAAATTTTGAAGGTCCAATCGTTATGTAACAATGTCTTGTCTCTACTCTATATCTTGTTAAAGATTTTTATTTATATTCAAAATGCAATGAATTGTATGGATTTACTGTTTATTACACCATGAGGATAATCAGATAGTTTGAGCAATTCAACCCTGTTTCTCTCTCTCTCCCTCTCTTTTTTTGCAGAACGATCAAAAGCTCTATCTATTTTCGCAGTTAAACCAATGCTGATCAGATACTGAATCTGTATGTTGTGGTCTTTCTCTATAAACGGACTTCGACGGAGGAAGAAATAAGGAGAGTCCATGTACGTCTTTGTCAGATGAGCGTGGTTTTCAACGGAGTTTGTTAGGATATTTGTTAGACAGCCCATACCTCCAGGCATGAGTGTTTCCACAGATGCGTACCTCGTGTTTGATCGCACCCTGGTCGCCTGGTGACTTCGAGTCGGTGGGACTTCTGAGCCTTGCATTGTAAGGTCTCATGGGAACTACGTACCCACATTTCGATCCCCCTTATCTTGCGATAGCATTGCAGCATGGCATGTTGCTACCAGATCACACGGCCACATTGGGATGCATTTCAAGACGAGCTTGTTCGGTTTCATTGCATTCAATCCGGGTCGAGAATAATAAATATAACAAGAAATTCATGATAGATACAATTAAAGGCCGGGATTCATTCCGGGTCAAGAGCTAATTTACTCACAATAGTGATACCAAAAGACCGGAAAACAATCCACTCGTCAAGAGGTGGGGAATCATTCTGGGTCTCTCGTTGTATCCATCATGAGTAAATTGGTTTTCGACCCGGAATAAATCCCGGCCTCTAACTTTACCTATCATGAATTTATTATTATATCTATCATTCCCCCCCCCCCCCCGGATGGAATCCCATGGAACCGAACAAGCCCATAATGTGCGGATGACATGTGAGGCCTGCTTCTAAGGGAGACTAATTATTTCAAAAGCCACAACTATTGAACCAAATGAGATTTCCCAAAAGCCATAACCCACCACTACATTTCCAAAAGATAGGTCAACCAAAACACCCTTAATCAATCACCACAACAGGGTGGTCAGTATCAGGAAAAAAACTACAGAGTACCTAGCATTATGCATAGCTGGAGTAGGTAGGATTATCTGTAGAAATAGCCCAATCCCCACGAGGCATTTTGCAAACAACAAGAGAGCTGCACAAAGAGTTCACCACCAAGGGTGCTGTGTCGTCCACGATGAAGATGTTCATGCTGCTCCTCGTTCTCTTTCTGCTTTTCTCTATAGCCAGTTGGCTCTCACAACAACGAGACCGCATATAGAGAAATGCCATGTTCTCAGTACATAGAAAAGAAAGACACATAGTTGGGTTAACATGATCTTGGTTGGCTAGGGCAGTGTACATTGCACCCTAGCCATTAGAGTAGACAATCTATATTTTGTAGGGTTCAAGCCAAATGGGGATCTCGGTATACATTTAAAAATAGGAACCACCTGATCTAAGGATCAACATCACTCATGTTCACCGACGACTACAACTCATTGACTGTGGTCGAGGGTCCTACAAGTATCCGATGAAGGTTGTTGTAGGTAAGAATCCAACCAAATAATCATTGAATATCCTGACAAACTCCATACATGTACCCACCATTGAGCACACCAAGAAGGCGTTGCCCCGATTCGTAACTTCCAGCTTATCCACGCAGATGTTACTGCAGGGCGTAGTCAGGAGTTGGTGTCCATCTCACAGTCAAATTGCGCAAAATCTCATGCACTCTGCTAGGTTCAACCAAAAAGTGGAACTCCATCAAGTGGCGGATCTTTGGGGAGGGGGGGCACTAGCCCCCTACTCGTTGGAACCTCCAACGGAGCTAATGGGGAGGTAGGGGAAGAGAAGGTGAGGCAAGACGAAGAAATTGAGAGAAAAGAGGTGAAAAGAAGAGGAGATCAGCCCCCTCCTCTACCATTTTACTAGGGATTTGCCCTCAACTCCATTGATTAATTTGGAAGAAACCAACCATTGGAGCTATAATTTTTATGTGTAGTGTCTATATGACGTAAAAACTAGGGAAAACTATGAAAACTGATAAGCAGTATAGTATTGCTCTTCATGTCCTGCATAGTTACATCTATACCGTGCGAGGATTCCCTGCACGCAGGTGACTTCCGTGCGTGATTTTTATTCTTTTTTTCCTTTCCCAAATTTCTTTCCTCTTTTTTATTTCTTCTCTTTTTCCTTTTTCCCTTCTTCTTTTGAATCTGTACCTACATTAACTATAGGTCATTTTTATGTGATAGTATGAAAAATTCCTAGCCTACGGAGGCCTCTCTGTCCTTCACCTGTCGTGTGATAACATGTACCGTAGAAAAAAAAGATGTGTTCTCCGCTTTGCTCTTTGTTTGGAAATATGTTATGTCCCTTGCAACCTCCACACGAAAGCCTTTCGCATCGTCGGTGCCTTGCAACGAAATCGATGAGTCGGTTGTCCAGACAATCCTTCTATTAGATATTTGGTTCCCAATGTCTACAAATAAGTCCTTTCATATCGAGTATTTTCATGCTATTTATAAGGATTAAATATAATTTAATCGTGACGACAAGTAAATTTTGAGCCCCAGGAGAACTCTTACCCCACCTCCATCTTTTATGGTTTTATCTCACCTCTCGCTGCCAGAAAAGGTGCATGGTGGGGCAGCCTTCGTGCTGAACTGTTGATGTCTATATCTATCCGTGGCCTTCTAGAGTTTTGTAGTGAATAAAAGTCTACATTTTAATATAAGTAGCCATCTGTACTCCTTTAAGATAGAGTTAATGCACTATATCTCAAAATAAGATGCTTAGAATAAGGTTACGATAATATTTTAGAGACTACTTACACATATTCTGATTATATCTTTGTACTCCGAAGGTATGTGTACTTGCAGTCCTTTTGTGTTTATACTATATTATTTTAGGATAGCCATAAGATTATGTATGATATTGCTAATATAATATATGATTATCTATTCTCACAATCAGTAAAGTGTTAAAACCAAGATACACACATGAACAAAATATTATTTTGCAAAAATCACCCCTCCCACCCTTCGTGCGCTCTCTTGGATCAACATCATCATTAGAATTGAAGTTTGTATAGTTGTGCGGAGAGGTTGATTTGCACCTGATACATTGCTGTTTTTATTAGTCATTAACCGTTATGTGAAGTCACGTGTTTATTTATTCTTTCATACTTCGCTATGTTTCTAAATTCACAAAGAACATGATTCTTTTGTCGTCTTTGCTATTCGTTCTTATCATTATTTTCAAATTAATATTTCCATTGGTCTATTTCGAGCTCACGTGTCTTAACCAGTTAGTTATCGTTAGGTTTGCCAAAATATATTCGACAATCAACTGTATCTCTTCAGGCGTAGCGGCAGGGCGCCCCTCTTCCTTGTTAATAATGCTCCTTGAGAGCGACACATGCATAGACCAGCAGAGGTGCACATCAGCCGTGTACTTTTTCTTTGCTGCTAGCTCCGAACCTGCTATATTTTAAAATCTAAGCCATGAGATCGACTCACGTTTCTGGTCAAGATTAATGGAGTTCAAATAAGACTTTCTCACGTGGAAAGCTAGGCGGACTCTATTTTGACTTCAACAAGTTAAGCGACAACAACCACCTTGATAGGTTTGGTATGGTTGTATTTGTACTGATTTAGGGTCCTTCCGAACGGCGCGCACATCTTAGATACCTTATTGACAAGTACAACACACAAGGCGTATTTGAACGGATCGATGCATCATGCAAAGTTGGAGATCAATAAGACAGACCGCAAACTGTAACATCCTAGAAAACGTCTAAATTTCTAGCCAGTTTAGTTACACGACCTTATTACCAAAATCTCCATATGTCCAGCAGCTTGTCTTGTTGAAGCACCAGTATAATAATCAATTAACCATATATATACACATATGAATACAACACGATACAATACAATATCGAATCTCCATGTCCAGCAGCTTGTCTCTCAAGAACAAAGAGACCGACCGTCTCGTCCGTGTAACCGCAGTGAAGAAACTTAGGTGCAGATAATGAGCAAAACTAGAAGCAGAAGAATTTGTACGCGCATATGCAACTGCATGCTGCATATACAGCTGAAGTTGTTTTGCGGCAAACTTGACTGGTTTGCGGTTGGGTTGGGCGGCAAACTTGACGGGCTTTGACAAGAAGAAAGAGATCAATCGTCTCGTCCGTGCGCGTGCGTCGCGTCGCCAAGGGAAGGGACGTCGCTGTTGGATGTTTATGTGGCTTTCAACATTATTCATTTGTCATGGTTATCGTTCAACTCAATGTGGAATTATAGATACATATGACATGGAATAATTGACGCAGAATTCAACTCGAGGAAGTAGTACTCGAGGTACCAAGTACGTCTGTGCTGGAATACAGCATGCCAGAAGAGCTGGGTTTGTTTGGAGGTTCGGCTCTACAAGCTGTAGCCCACATGATTATATCGAAACTGATCACAAATACACAATCTAAACATGGCACATGACTAATGCATATTTTAGACATGTTAAACTGGCCGTCTGATCGTGGTTGGTGATATGGTCTAGGAGTCGCACGAATTTTCTGGAACACCGGTGAAATATTTATAACAACGGGAAGTTGAAGGGGAGAAAAGTACATTTTTTTCTGGGAAGCGTGTTATGTGAGGGGGATGAATAGGAAGTAAAAAGTACTTTTTGCAACTGAACACGGCTAGACGCGCGCGCTGTCACTATCAGCTAGGGACGAAGCCAGAAAAAAGGCCCACCGGGGTCTGTACAAACTTGACAAGGAGAGGGAGGAGGAAAATATGACGCTGACACGTGGGCCCACGTCCATGTGTCTTCCACATCAACGAAAGCACCAAGTAAAATAATTAGATAGCCAAATGTGAATGGTTTTGAGAGTTGAGTAGTAAAAAATATCCGATTTCATAGTTAAATGGCTAAAATCAAACCATGTGGATAGTTGAATCGATAGATTATGGTTTGGGCCAATTCGTGAGACCGTGTTACTGGAGCAGCTGCAGGCGGCAACAAGCCGGGCTACCAGTCTGGTTTGATTTTAGCCATTCAACTATAAAACCGGGTATTTTTACCACTTAACTCTTAAAACCGTTCACATTTGGCTATCTAATTATTTCCGTTGGTGCTTTCGCTGATGTGGAAGACACATGCACATGGGGCTACGTGTCCTCGTCATATTTTCCTCACCCCTCTCCTTATCAAGTTTGTACCGACCCTGACATCTTCCTCACCTGTCCCCGTCAGCCGTCCCTGCCTACGTGCCGATCGAGCCAAGGCAGCTGGTCCATGGCGGCCCCGCCTCCCTCTCCGTCATCTCCTTCTATAAACGCCTGCCCTCCTCTCTAGTCTCTACACTCGGCTCAGGGGAACATTTCATTCCTCTGCCTCCAACTCCATCCCCGTCGACCTCTCGCCATGGCCATCTCCATCCTACCAACGGAGGGAAACAAGGCCGGCGGCGGAGGAGGACAAGGCGTCGACGGTGGAGACGCAGTGGGGGACAACCTCGTCCTGCCTGTCCAGGTATGCTGCTGAATCTCCAATTCTCCATCTTTTGTTTTTCTCGTGAAGCTGAATTGACACGATTTAGTTGGAGAAATTGAGGTATCGGGGAATCTGAATTGTTGATATAGCCTCCCTCCTAAAGTTGAATCTTATTTCTCTCACTCCCCCCCTCTCTCTCGTAAAGTTGAATTGACACGATTTAGTTGGAGAAATATTTAGGTATGGTTTGGGGAATCTAAGGACGAGCTAGGATACGAATAGAGGCTGTCAATTGGATTCCGCCCATCCAAATTAAGACAGTCCAAAGGTTTTTTTTTTATACAAAGGAAAAAGGGTAGAAAAAGTTATTAGATAGCAAAGGGAAGTAAATCCAATGCTACCTAATAATTTTTCTACCTGCAGTACCTACTATTGGATTTGAACCAAGGATTCCTATATATTCAAGGGGCCTAGGGCGAACCACGTGCTATGGATCCTTTAGCGGTAAAATAATAACACGTGCTGACCGACACACTACAAACTTAAACGACGGTAAAATAAAACTACTATGATTACCTTAAATAGGAACCAAACTCCATGACTCCAATGATAGTAATGCTTTAGTGATAAAGAAAGCCCTTCGTGCATTTCTTGGTACAGAATCATTAAGGATGGCATCAAGATAAATTTTATCCAAGACATCCTTCATAATGCAACACATAGCCAAGCCATTCCATCGTTCCTGTAATATGTTTACCTCAAAATATTTTTTTGTAGCTTCGATTCTGCAAAGCTTCATAGGCATCATTGCAATTCTTTTTTTCAAACTCTAAATTATGAGACAACCGAAAATATAATACACAAGAACGAGTGCACCCTTCCAAAGCGGCCCTGATTTTCCTTGCCCTTATCGTACTTAATCTGATGAAAGTCATCGCCTGCATAACGATATATGTTAACCTCTGTTCTGTACTTCTATTGGTGTATCATCATACTTTCATTTCTTCACAAATTAATGCTTCATTGTCATAATTTGACATTACAGCTGCCCCGGGGTCAATCGACTTTCTTGGGTAAAGATATGTGCCTGACACCTTTGGAACAAAGCCATTGAGATAGCCCTTCGTGCTCAGTCATTATAGTAGCAGAGGCCAAGAAGAATCGTTTGATGCCAGAACTGAACAATTTGACAGTAATTCCTAAATACTTGCAAATGTATTTTCTGATCTGGACCCTGTCAAAAGGCGTTATTACTTTAGTGCCTGCAAATCACTCCGAAATTTCAAATAATCCCCCTGTAACGTTACAAAGAAATCCTTTCAGCTCAGTTGTATTCTGTAGAGCTAGAACTCATTGTAATAAAAGATAGCTATAAATGATCCGACTACAAGCCAACCAACGTCTAGGGTTAGTTTTTATTACATCCGTGCCCGTTCAACATTGAAAACTCCCACCCCTAGGCTACACTGGCACGCAGCAGGCTTGCAAGGTGCCTAGCCCCTGGCTCTACAGGAAGTTGCTGAATAAGCAAACTTGTGGACTCTGTAACTTCCAGTAGCTGGTTAAGCATCTTATCTTTAAGAAAAACGTACTTTTGACCTCCCTAGATATTAGGCCGAGTTTGAGTTTCCTCCCAAAACCGCAAAACCAGGTAACACACTTCCCTCAACTTGTGAAAGCGTACGTTTTACCTCCTTGAGCTGAATAAAAGCGGTACTGAAAACGGTGTTCTTTTTTTCTTTTTTATTTATAACCGCTAAAATTTTGAAAAATCATAGTACATTAAAGAAAAATTATAAAATAGAAATTCAATTTTGTTGGATTCGACATAAGTATATCAACACAGAAAACATATAATATGGCATTCTTTAGTACAAAGGTTTTACTATAGATTTAGATCTATTATTTTTATAATCAAATAGAATAATTCATAACTTCATTTTCTATGGTCCAATCATGGTGAAATTTTTATGGAAGCCTAATTATTGTATGCTTAAATTATATTAAAAAATTCATAATCCTTGGATCATGTATAACTTGCTTATATATTTATTTAGGGCAAAACATACTAAATAAATCTAGAACTAGGTTACAGAAGATCCAATGAGTATAAATATTTTAATTTAGTTGAAGCATACAATAATTAGCCTACCATAAAAGTTTCATCATAATTGGACCATAGAACCTTCAGTTATGAATTATTTCATTTAACTACAGTAAAAAAAGATCTGAATCTATAGTAAAGATTGTGTACCAAAGTATACTGTATCATATATTTTCTGTGTTGATATACTTTTGTGTAGTCTAACAAAATTGAATTTTCCATTTTATAATTTTGTTTTATTACTATGATTTTTCAAAATTTCAGCCAAAATAAATAAAAAAAGAAAAACACAAAACCGCTTATATTTAGGCTAGAGAGGTAAAATGTACGGTTTCAAAGTTGAGGGAGGTGAGTTTCCGGTTTTGCGGTCTGGGGAGAAAGTTTAAACTCGGCCTATGTCTAGGGAGATAAAAAAGAAATTTTTTTCCTATATTTAATCTAACAAAAGCACATTGAAGTTTGAACTAGCCCACGGCCCATGATTCCTTCAGCACGAGCAAGCGACAAGCAAAACTCCCTCCCACGTGCACGCACAAGCCTGCAGCAGCATGCAAGAGATGGGAGCGAACTAATTTTGCCCAGTATGCATGCAAGGCATCCATCAGCACTACAGCAAATAGGTATAGGAGGAGGATAAATTTGTCTATTCAACACTGTTTGAAAAGCATGTTCGGCAGTCTGAAAACCTAGTTCAACAAAAATATAATTACTAGCAAACATTTTAAAATTTATAATCAACATTTCTAAATATTTGATGCAACATTTCTTCAATCTTAGTTCAATATTGAGCAAGAAGCCAGTTTGATATTTCCATGCAAGGGTTGAAAAAATATATTTAAAATATTGAAATAGTTTGTTGAAAATGATAGATATTTAAAATATATTGATATCAGACCTCATTTTGTTATATCAATTCTAAATAACATCATAGTTCAAAGATCGAGTAAACGTTTGAGGGATAAAGGCTTGTGAAGTTTGAAATCAAACAAACGCTCCCCACATGCCATTCCAACTGGTGTTTGCCACGTGTGAAGCACATGCAAGCATGCAACAGAGCTTGCACGGTCTATGCTTCCCATTGCTCATCTCTGTACGCCCCGTGCCCGCGTGAATCTTAGCCATCCATCATTGTAGCACGAATCTCAAGTAGATAGGTAAGCTTCCTACTTTCCGAAGATGGATAGAAATCACGTCCACAATCATCTCACCCTTAGGTGGGCCAACCCACCGAGTTCAGTCAGGGCCGTTCCCAGGCCATTGGGCAATGCACTGCAGCTGGCTATTTTTTATTGTTTTATTAAGTTTGCACGCAGCAACACCCATGGCTTTAATTCTTTTCGCACATTTATAAATATTGATGACTTACTCTTATTTTATAAAGAGGGTATGGTTGAGGTGGTGAGATGCAATTTGCTAACATGTGCTGTTTTTATTTCATCAGGACAACGACCTGCATTGCCCAGCTTCATTTAACTCTTCTAGCAGTATGGTATACTACTAGAAAGATTAGCACGCTTAGCCGCGCTCATGCTGAAAGGTGCAATATTTTTTTCAAATTGTTTTTAAGTTGTTAGCAATTGGGTGTAGTGTTAAAATTTGTTGGTTGGTTAGCGTTGTTTTGCATATTGAAGGCCTCCCAACCCCACGCAAAGCAACAATCAGCATATGTATTAACTATAATGATCCTTGAGTAAAAGTTTATATCATGTCACATTGAGTGTTTGTATGCTAATTAGGTGGGTTAAACATAAACTAATTATAGAACCCGTAGGCTAAATCGTGAGGCGAATCTGTTGAGTATAATTGTGAGCAAATAGTTACTGTAGCACCACATTATCAAATCATAAAACAATTATGCCTAATTTATTGGTCTTGTGTTATAATTAGTTTATGTTTAATACTTCTAATTAGTATCAAGACACCCCAATAAAAATATACTTTCGCCGTTCTAAAATACTATTTATTTTTTACTTTTTTGATAAATAATTTTTGCCATGTATCTAAACACAATTACATATCGTACATATCACTGGCTGTATAGGCTACACTGGGCGTAGCAGGCTGTGGCCAACGATAGGTGGACGAATACGCATCTAGCAGGCGAGCCTATCATAGCAAACGAGCTAAGACAAAAACATGCTATGATATGCCAAAAGAAATAGAAAGGAAAAAATATGGCCACTACGTACGGCCAATGAAATAGTTAAATTAGCGTTATGTATAGTAAAAAAATTAGTCACGTCAAGTTGCGTACACGCGCCAGATAATAGTTGGGTTAAATTCGGAGAGTCACTGTTGTTGTTTCATGAAGTAGTCTCAACCTCTGCAATTAGTTGTCTAGTTATACGACACAAACTCTTCAATTTCTTTGTAAATATGACATAAAGTCTAAGGGGACGTGCGTACTATGCATTTCCATACCATAACTGGCTAAATAACTTTCTGTCATTTTATTTATTTCGCATCCATGATATCGCACATCTATGACGGAGGCTGCTCAATCGTACAGATTCTGAGACTATTAATTTTACTGCCATATATGACAAATGATGGGCTACCGCCTATCTTGGTTAGGAGATCAGGGACGATTAGTGTGTGGGTGGGAGGTGTTTTTTTTGCCGTACATTGACGATGCGTTTGCCTACTGCCACCACATGATGCATTAATGTTGCACGTCATTTGACGGAAGCGGTAAAAAATAGCGTGTGAGTGGGTGTTGATTTTTCGACATACATCGACGATGCGTATGCCTACGACGACCATGTGATGCATTGTCGCCGTGCCTCATCTGACGGAAGTCATATATGGCAAATGATGGGCTACCACATGTGTTGGTTAGTAGATCAGGGACGATTAGCGTGTGGTGGGAGGCGATTTTTTCGTCGTACATTGACGACGCGTGTACCTATTTCCACCACATGATACATTAACGTTGTACCTCATTTGACGGAAGCAGTAATTTTTTTTTGCGTGTGGGTTGGTGGTGATTTTTTTATGTACATTGACGATGCGTATAGCTACGGCCACTGATGTAATAATGCCGTGCCTCATACGGAAGCGGTAAAAAAAAATTATCCTCATGCGAAACCACGGCCATCGGATTGCTACGTGTCGCGCGAGGGGCCATCGAGCGTTGTATGCGCTTCTTTTCTTCCAGCGATATGTTGCCGTCCTGAGTGAGCCCTCTTTTTTTACGGTCGTTTTTTTTCTTATCTTACGGGTAAAAAGTCAAAGTTTTCCACCGCACGTACAGGTGTTGAATTTCTATTTGCAAACAGTAAAAACACAGTAGCTCGATGCCCTCCGGTTGCTCGAAAACTTCCTGCGATAAGAGGTAGCTCGATGCCCTCCGGTTGCTCGAAAACTTCCTGCGATAAGAGGTAACTCATTATTATTACTTTTATCCTGATGAACATGGTCTCATGAACACAATGACATCTAGGCTTGCAAGGTTGTTGCCTTTTTGGTATTCGATAGGAGCTTATCAGCTGTAGTATGAGAGACGAGGGCAGCCAATCCAATGTCAACTACGGAACTAGGAACTTACGGAATAGGGTTCCTCAGAATGCACCTGTGGTGAGAAACTCATGTGGTTTTCTTTCCCTCTCCACGCTGTTTCCTATTTTTCTTTTTCCTTTTTGATGACGTTTCATGTTGTGATACTTGACAGGGGCCGGTCGACAATCAAGTAAATAATTATGTTGTGAACAAAAATAAGGTAATTTATCCATTGTCTTTTACCACTTTGGCTAACAGCCAAATGGACCAACATATTGTTCCTCAGAATGCACCAGTGGTGAGAAACTCATGTGGCTTTCTTTCCCTCTCCCCCCTCTTTTCTATTTTTTTTTCTTTCTGATGACGTTTCATGTTGTGATCAGGGTTAACAAAACCGGTGGGAACCGGTCCGAACCGACCGGTTCCCGACCAAACCGGTCCGGCCCGGTTGTAAAAAACCCCTAGTTACCACTTCCAAACCGACACTATAAAACCGGACCACTCGGCTAACCGGTCGGTTTGACCGGTTAGCCGGACCGGTTTTTTTCCTAACAAAAACCGGTCAAACTACGGTTTTGTTAACCCTGGTTGTGATACTTGACGTACAGGGGCCGGCCGACAATCAGGGGCGAAGCCATCCAGAACTGTCACGGGGTCATTAGCTTGTTTGGCTAGGGAGCTACAGTGCGTGACAGTAATAAACACTACAATTTCAGAAAATCGTAGGGGTCGGCTGACCCCGACAACAGGCTGCAGCTCCGCGCCTGCCAACAATCAAGTAAATAATTATGTTGTGAACAAAAAGAAGGTAATCTATCCATTGTCTTTTACCACTTTAGCTAACAACCAAATGGACCAACGCCATCAAAATATGTTAACGCAACTTTTCCTCCTTTTTTTTTTGGCTCAAGGTTTAGGGTGTGTTTAGTTTGGGAAAGATTCCCCGAAAAAACACTGTAGACCCAAAAATACACTGTAGATGAATAAGGTTATGTGAGTGGGAAGGGTGGGATGAATTGGGAAAAAATAGATGAATAGTGTTTTATCGGGGAATCTTTGTGAAACTAAACTCACCCTTAGTTCCTTCTACACTTTTGGGGAGAAGCTCCTTGTTTTCTGTGGCAGTCTTGTCATTTTGTCATTGTCGTACCCCCTTGCTGCAAATGCAAAAGAGACCTTTGAGGACCATGCGATGCAAGGCATTATCATAGGAAGTGTTATTTCATTCTTCATCTTTTGTCTTCTGACACCTCTTGCCTCATACTTGAAGGACAGTGAGTCCATTGACGGCGTTGGATTCTTGTGTCCCTATTCCTCACCACAGGATTATGCCTGATACTGCGCTTTTGTGCACATACCTCCAAATCAGTTTTGTTTCCCCTTGGCACTGCTGTAAACATCATAATTGTGTCCGTTTGGTTCTGGGTGTTCAATAAAGTGGTGCCACAGGTACTGCAACTCGATCTTCCATAATCTTTGAGATGTATTTACATGAAAACAAACGCATTGATAATAATGTGCTTTCCCTCTCTCTCTTTTCAGATCCAGGAAGAAATGAAGGAAGTTCATGAGACAGAAAATAGGATGCCATCTGAGGGGTCTGACTCTGCCTGCCTCGGCTTCCCAGGACTCCCTCGACCACCGATTTAGACAGGGTAAGCACAAAATTTCACTTTTCCTCCATTTTATTTCACAATTTGTAATTAATTAATGCTGCTGGTTCTTTGTTGGTCTGCCCTCTCATGCATGCTGCAGAACATCCATGTGCTGTGGGAGTCTTTCATCTGTCAAGGACGTGTATAGTCACACTCCAAGGGAGACAAGGATAGGGCGATCAACACATTAGGTCGAGGAAACATAGGAGCTTAAAATTAAGGTCATTTTTTGACTGAGGTCGATGACCAAATTCCTTTAGGCGAACTAGTGAACTCAGGGTGACTATGCCATATAACAGTAGCTACTAAAGATATGATCATAATATCATGTATGTATTTTGCAGTGCTTGCTTGCAGTCGATAGGGTAAGAGCTCCCAATATATCACTTAAGGTTTGCTGAAAGATATGCCGAGATCATGATCAATACCTGGTTAAATGACATTTGGGTTTTTGCTCCCTGCCTGGTAACTGTAGCCCACTGAAAATATTTGCTGCATTTGCGGCCTGACACAGCTACCTAGTGCCTACAGCAACGAAGTACTCTTTTTAGGATAAGGGAACAAAAGTTTAAATAGAGATAAAATCTAAGCCAATCTATTATTATATTTCTATCCCCAATTGGCTTGTTCCAAAGCGATGACTTCTAACACTAAGCTCGCCTTGCGGAACAACTCTTCTGTATCATCCTCATGTTATAGTTGCGACCAAAAGCTCAACCAATATGTTTCCCTGAAAAGAGACTGCATAAATGATGAATACTTATATTTGTTAAATACAATATCATTTCTACGTCTCCAAAGATCCCAACATAGCGCAAATATTCCCACCAAAATGAACGATTTAGTATTTTTATCCTGATTCGATAGCCAATCCTAGCATAGGAGAGACCGAAATGAGTGGGGTTAACCTAGTAGAATAATAAACTAGGCACCACAGTTCTTAGCATAGTGGCACTCAAGGAAGAAATGTTTCGATATCATTACAAAAACAACACTTTTGGCTCCCTTCCAATTCTTCCTCGCTAAATTATCCTTTGTTAAGGTGACTCCTCTATTCAGGAGCCATAGGAAAATTTTAATCTTTAGTGGAATTTTGAATCTCGAAATTTATTTGTTACGATAAGGTGCTAGATTGTCTAATCTATGAAACTACATAGACCTCACAGAAAAGGTTCCACTTGCATGAAGGTCCCATTTGAAGTTTTGAACATAGCAGGCCCTTCTTGTAAACGACAATTAGAGATTAATGCAACAAAATGCTTGCAGCCTCTGATCCATTATTCATTTGGCCTGCACACAGCGGGCAGCCGATTGAGCAAGGATCTTCTGTAATATCCAAGAAATTTTAGGAAAAACAAAGTTTTTTTTTATAAGCTATAGTTGGCAAGAAAGAACTTCTTGACCATTGCAAGGATGGGCAATCGGAGGCCACGGGTACTTAGAGCTCGTCAAAACGAATCCGTTTACTACTCACATGTGAGGTTTAGATATTAGGCTAGATCATGGCACCCGATCAATCTAGGCCATCGGATGGGACTTAGGTTTCCTATTGCCTCCTAGCACCTGTACCTACTCCTTCCTGGCAGTCCGACTTCTACTTCCTTTCACTGCCGCCATCGTCCCGAAGAGTTTTCGCTGCCCTATATTTTGTACTGCACCCTGCCTCTCTGCAGCCACGAATTTGTGTGTTGTCCTTGGCACTGCAGTGATCTTCCTTGCCTTTGAGGTTCCTTTCCAAGCAACATGATGTTATGTCTATAGCTATCAGATGAGCCAATTGGTAAGCCCTGATGACCCTTGTGCGCTCTGTCTTCAAATCCTGTTCCTTGTGTATCATCTCCTTCTATGCGCATGCTGGAAGCCACGGAGAAAAGAAGCAGAGGAAGCGCACTAAAGGGACCAGGAGGAGAGGGAAGAAAAGGAGCAGAGGAGGCACACAAATACCTCCTTCGATTATTGTTCTTGTCTGCAAGGGGAATCATCTAATAGCCTTCATATGCCTTACCTAAGATTAGATTGATGAAATCTCCACTGAAATCCCGTGGAACACGTATCGATCTAACTGCAGCTTACTCAAATTCAAATCTGGAACTAATTCGTCCAAAATTTCACTATACAGTTCATCGAAAGTTGCATGCTTTGTCGATATCTGGCAACAGTGCTGGTTCCATTCCAATATGATCTGCGATTTAGGAGTAATTATCAAATTAGCACTACCATCTGTTTTGGGATCTTTTGTGTAGTATTCTGTCCAACAATTTTCGACAAAATTAAATGGGAAATTTGGAAATATACCATGAAAGATCGCAAAGTTGGATATATACCATCACTATCTCACTTACATGTGGGGATCACATAATGGTCATCAATACAAAGTTATGGGTCCTATAATGATCATCAATACAAAAGTTGTAGATATTCAAGATGTATTTATTTACTGCATTTGAACAAGAGAATCGAAAGTTATAGTTGAAACAGCAAGCAACAAAGAAATAAGATGAATTTTTAGATAATCCTAAATTAAGTTGGGCAAGGGGATTAGCTCTGGCTATCACAATATAATATGTAGTTACGTATCTTTTACTAGTTCTTAAGTGTGGTTTGCTCCACAGGGTTGGGGAGTTCTAGAGTCGATAGCGACACGCCGGTTCTCCATCAGAGTTAAGACAAGTCATGACAAGTTGTGTGTGGCAATATAGAAATATTGACAGATTTTCTTGCTCTCATTATGTTCATTCAATTTTCATATTTCTTATATATTCTAGCGCTTCATGATTTTCTATCTTCAAGATTGATATTTTAAGTTGTTCATTTAGATTCTATTCAAGTACCAGATGTTCCGTCCTTGCAATTTTGTTCTTATATTCAAGTTTCTGTTAGTAAGTGTTGGCCACACTTGCTCGGCTTTGCCAGTAAATGCTAATGATGTATTCAAGTGTTGTCCGTTTCAGATGAAAACTACCAGTTCAATGTTTTCAAGTGAAATTCTATATCTCACACTCACTATTTATGGTGTTGTGATCGTTCTTCTCGCTCTAATTGTACTTGCTAAGAGTTCTTACTCACCCTTGTGTTTATTTGTTTTTTAGGTACTAGATGATCGAAGCATGCATGGAAAGGGCACTTCATTTGAGCACATACACATATTCTTCTATAAATACTTAGTCAATGGTCTAAAACAATAGTCTTGTTTTTGGGTTGTGAAGTTAAGAACCATCGAGTGAGTGTGCTTGATTTCGTTTATCTCTATGCGTAATGCTTATATATACTTATTTATACTTATGTCGTGTTTGCCCACGGATGAGCGAGTTTAAAGGGGAAACACTGTCGAATTTTCGTAATATTTTGCTACTTAGTATAAATTTTTAGATGTTGTGGTAACCTTCAGATGGGTTGATATCTGGGGCGCTACATCTTCACCGAGAGAAAATAACCCTATCATACTTGGTTTAAGGCTTTTGAGCACGGGAATCGTTTGTGAAATTGACGAATTTTGGTTCATTTGATCTCGCATGCCATTGTTGCTCATGCAAGGCTGCAATGTATTCGACCTTGCACAATGACAGTGCCACCATTCTGTGCTTCTGGGATTGACAGTTTGTCACGTAATGGGTTTCTAGTTTGACTGGGATCCAATGGGTTGAGCAAATTCCGGAGCTTAGAACCGTAGCTTAGAAGAACTAGGACCATTTCCAACTGAAGTCGTCGGCTGTCAAAATACTTTAGTCGAAAAACTCATGATGGCTATGCCATGTTCGTATTGTCGAGTGCTTGCTTTACGGTCAAAGATATAGGGTCAGAAACTGTATTCGGATTCATGTTTTAACAAGAAAAATGTAATTATTAGAAAATGGATTTTTTTTTTGTAAAATTCAGAAACCGAAACTACGTGAACTCAGAAATTCCCTGAATTCCCACACCAACCTACGCACATACTTGTTTTTTTGTTGAGGGAACCTACGTACATAATTCGATATGATGCATCATAAGCATGATAATTTTTCGTTCATATAATATGCACGGTAATTAAAACGTACGTGTTGTACCCGTGCATGTACTACTATATACTACCGTATATATTGCTACATATTTTGGTAAGTAATTAGCTCTGAATCCCGAAACCAAATCTCTCTCGACCTATACGTATTTTTATTTAAGGGAAGCTCTCGCCCCAAGTCTGCCACAAATCCACTATACACATATATGTTTCGGGCACAGCCTTTTCTGACGCCACAAAACGAACCCTCGCAGGCTGCCAAATCCAATCGATCTTGACCACTGATACTCGGCGACCGACAGTATCGTACTGCCGCAATACGATGGCCATGACAACGTCAACGATCACGACGGCTGAAGATTTGCCCTGCCGCTACGGTGGATCTAAGCCATCAACCTATTCGCTTGGCGCGAATTCTCCGGCCACCCACCCAACCTTCGCGATCCTGAGCCGCAGCAGCGCAAGGAAGGACGGCTTCGAGGATGATGCCGCGGCTCTCCCAGCAGAGGATCGTCACAAGGGTGGCCCTGAGGATGGCTACAGTGTTGGCTTGGAAGATAATAATAATGCCGCGGCAGTTTCCTTGGAGGAGATCATGGCTACGTTGGCGATCGAGGAAGATGCTGCTGCAGCGCTCTTGGATGATGATGATGATCGTGAGAAGGATGATCGTGGAGCGGCCTCGGACGATAGGGACGATCACATTGTGCCATTTGGCAAACGCGCGGTGCAGGTGTTGGCCATTCGTGCAAACTCCCGTGGAAACTTGCGCGTTTGCGCGATCAATGGCTACGACTGGGTACTAGGCCGGTGCATCTACAGGCAGCACGAGGCGGATGACATACAAGAGGTGTGTGTATATATATATATACTAGCTCGCTACCGTAAAATCCACTAATTAACTTCATGTCTCTGATGATGGATGCTATAATAAACTAAGACCCCTTCTTATTCACGTGCTTGCAGGAAGGGAAATTTGTCGATTTGGTCCCTGTTGGACCCGGCCAGGTTTTCGAGGCTTATGGTGGCTTCGGCTTGGAAATCTTCTATTCCTTTACTAGAGCCAGCAGAAAGGACTACGATGCTTATGGTTATCCCTTCAAGTTTGAATGGGATGTTTTTCCTCTAGATGATGACATGGAACCGGAGGAATACTCAGAAACCTGCTGCACTGGCCTTGGCCATTTGGAGGTCACATTCTTGGTCATTCCCAACGCCATTGAGACCAATGTTGAGGTCAAGTTGAAGCTCCAAGACCTCGGTAGAAGCCGCGCAGTGTATGGTAAAATCAAGGCGAGCAGTGCTGACTATGGGAACAGAAGCGTGCACCTCTTTTGCTGTGGAAAAGGGAGGAGTTGGCCTATTCCCTCTGGCCCAATGTCCATTCTTCCACTGAGTCCGGGTGTGATTGCCGTGCCGTATCGTCGGCAGCTAGAACTCCACATTGAGGTGGATCTGATAGTAATCACAATCTTTGACGACAACCAAGAAGAATACAAGAATTTGAAATTCGATCTTACATTCAACCGTGGAAGTAGGATTCAAGAAAGAGAAGTTGATGATGACAAGTTGAGGTGAGCGTCGACTTCTATCCGGATATTTGATAAACCATACCCGCTAAGATGACTATGAAATAAGTGAAGGGGTGACATAGTAATAACATGGTCAAATCTGGAACTTTATTTGTGTAAGATTGCAAAATCACGTTATCTATTTCCTTTTCTGTCTTATCTATTCATGTCGGTTTTAGAATCTTAACTACTCATGTCGCGAAGTGGGTACAAAAATACAAGCAAAAATTCTTGTGGTAGTATTTGTTCGCGAACATTCATTCACATTGCGGATTTGTACTGCACAATTTACTACGGAGTAGGTACTAAAATCTTCAAATCTGAGCTGTGACAGTGTGCCAATACTTTTCATAATCATAGAAGCTTTATCACCTAACAGAAAAATATACGGAAACCCAAATGAAGAAGATTTACTATGAACCGAGTGAAGACAGTGACGCATGGCTGAGTTAATTGGTAATAAACATATTCACTATGTTGTAAGATATTGCAGGATGCACACTATAGCTGTAATATTTAAAAGTCAGAAGGTAGCCGTGAAGTCGACGGAAAGAACAAACATGACAAAAACATAATATCTCCCATATTTAAGATTTTGTAATAAACTAATATTCATGACAGTGAAAAGGGCTAAGCTAAGAAAAAAAATGTAAAAGCGACCCTTTTTTTAGAGCATCTCCAGCAAGGCCTAATAAAAAATGCACTCCAGCAGCTCCGGCCCCTAAAGTAGGGAGGACCCTACCTTTTCTCCTTCAGCCCCATCTCCCACGGGTGGAAAGAGAGGCCCCTACTCGGTCGTTGCGTCGGTTGACCTCGCGCCTCTCCCGTCTCCACCTTGCTGTGCAGTCCGCCCCGCTGCCGCCGCCGCCCGTCTTCCCACCGAAAGAAACCGCATCCACTGCTCCTCCGCCCTGGCCTCCATCTCCGAGCATGCGCTTCGGCCGTCTGCAGTTGTGCCCCTTTGATTTCGTCACGCTCCACCCATCTACATCTCCCACGCGCCGCACCAGATCGAGCTAGCAACGGCTCAAATCGGCACAAGCGGAGACCCAATCAAGCACCCGGCGGCACAGATCGACGCTAGGGAGGTCGTCTCCGACGGGGTCATCACCAAGCTTTCTCTTGTACGGCTCTTCTCCGGTCTCTGCGAAGGCAGCCAAGAGAGTGCGCACGGGAGATACTCGTGAGGCAGCATGGCCGGCGTACAGTGTAGCATGGCGCTCTTGTAGTCTGGCACTAGCAGCAGTCCCACAGACACGCCGACGTGCAGCCTGCAAGCTTGCCGCAGGCCAAGCAGTTCATCTCCATAGCTGACAAGCAAAGGTATATAAATGTCCCTTGTTAGCATCCTGCATGAAGCTGATTTTATTGTCTGTCCCTATCTGTTATCACACTTGTTAGCATCAATATTTCATCTTTCCCGATTGCAAAAGGTCAGATGCAAAATGCAAATGATGACTACTTCAAGCAAAAACCAAATGCCTCAGGTCTTCTTGGTGCAACCGCGTTGCAAAAGGTGTTTGGAGCATTTCGCATGCTTGCATATGATGTTCCAGCTGATTCGCTAGATGAAGTTGTGAGGATTGCAGAAAGCACCATGACAGAGGCTTTTCACCACTTTGTGCGGGCTGTGGTTGAGGTTTTTGGAGAGCAATATTTGAGGCCACCTACTGCTGAGGATACTGCAAGGTTGATGGTATGAACACCAAGAGAGGATGGCCTGGTATGCTTGGTTGCATCGATTGCATGCATTGGAAGTGGAAGAATTGCCCAACAACATGGAAAGGCCAATACTCCAGGCATGTGGATGGGCCAACATTGATACTTGAAGCTGTTGCACCTGAAGATTTGTGGATTTGACATTCTTTCTTTGGTCTACCAGGCTCTCTAAATGATACCAATGTCTTACGGAGGTCACCGCTATTCCATAGATTAACTTCAGGGACTGCACCACCCATAGAGTATACGGTCAATGGCAACAAGTACACTATGGGATACTATCTTGCGGATGGAATCTACCCTACATGGGCAACTTTTGTGAAGAGCTATAGCAATCCTCAAGGCAACAAGAAAGTACATTTCACAAAAGCTCAAGAAGCCGTGAGAAAGGATGTGAAGAGAGCATTTGGCGTCCTACAAGCTCGATTTGCCATGGTGAGGGGCCCTGCTAGATGTTGGGACAAGACCACACTGTGGTACATAATGAACGCTGCCATTATCATGCATAACATGATCGTTGAGAATGAGCGAGGCGAAGAAGTGGATTACGACTATGATCAAGATGAGCTTAATCCACCGTTGAGGCCAGAGGAGTACTAGTGGCGTGATCCACACGTCCTTGATGAGTTCCTAAAGATACATCTTGAGATGGAGGATAGACAGACACATGAGAGACTTCGAGATGATCTTGTGGAGCATTTGTGGGCAATTCATGGCGCTAGCTAGTTTTTTTTTATTGTGAGAATGAGATCCTTAAATCATGAACCAGGTTTTAGCATAGGATCTCTACCTGATGTAGTTGTGGTCTGAATGAGATGAACCATTGGATCTCTTGGACAAATTGCCAAAGACTTTTATATTTGAAAAGTTTGAATCTGAATTGTCATATTTGTGATGTGATGGATAATTTGAATATTAGTCATTTCTATTATTGAAAAGATAAATTTGAATTTAAATTTGAATTATTGTGTTTGAAATAATGAATTTAAATATGTCTCATTCATATGCATTAAAGATATTTTTATTTGAAACACTTTGATGTGAAATGATAATTATACATAGAGTATGTGTTAAAATAGAAAAGAAAATAAATAGGGGCTAACAAGTGGGGGCTATTGCTGGAGTTGAGCAAAAAATTAGAGCCAGAAAGTTGGGACCGACCCCTACTCAAGAAAGTAGGGGCTATTGCTGGAGATGCTCTTAGGACATATTTATGTTTTATATTGTAACATACACTACCATATAGAATGTTCTTTCTACCTGGCGCGTTACCCCCCTTTTCCAGCTGGGGGGGGGGAGACTGGAATGTAGCCAAAGCATATCCAGTGGGAGCTCCTAAATTGGCTCCTACTTCAAATTCTAGGAGCCAAAGTAAAAAAAGAACTTTTTTCAATGGGACTCCTAAACTCCTTCCTATTTTACATGCCCTCCCAAAGTTTCTCTCCAAGCCCCTAGATTTGGGAGCCTCCCATCCACCCTCTTAAACCATGGATCCCACCATTTTTCATGCCTCACTAGTGTTCAGATGCATGCCCCACTGGTGTTGGATGCAATTTTGGGCCCCTAAATTTGACATGTGGGCTTGTAAAATAGGATTTGGGAGCCCAAATTTACATGCGCACTGGAGATGCTCTTAGGGGTTTTTTAGACCGCGAAAATCCTGTCAAAAGAATATTTTTTTGTGGCAGAGGGACCCCATCGGCCAGCTAGACCATCACCAGCGAATCCACGCGCTACGGGGCTGGTGGGATTCAAATCAACGACCGCTCTCGCGCGTTGCCTCCTCTAGCACTGCACTACATTGTTTTGTACATTCATAACCCAAACTTATTCCCCACATATTATACCACACCGAGACAAATTGCTAGCTTGTGGGCCTAGACAAATCCAATTATCTATCTATAAAAGAACGAGTAGAATTGAAAACGTTTCTCACCTAAATTGGGCCCACGGTACCCCTCACGCTGGACCCACCTGTAAGGGTCAACGAGGGCCAAAAACATAATTATTTTGTCACCTAGGTCTTATCAACCCACTGAAATTTTCTTTTCTATATACAAAAAATCGGACCTTGTGTTGTACGGCGCCGCCATCGCACACGAGCCGGGACGAACAGGGTGTGCCGCGAGATGGGCCGGGCCGGGGAGCGCACGGCAGCCTGGCTGCGGCAACCTATCGGGACCGGGCGAAGCGGAAGAATGACCCAACCACCAACCAGGTGTTTGCACGTGACTGAGGCTGTGTGCTTCCACCTGATCCAGCTCCAACCAAGACCTCCCCATTGACCATGCATGGTCATTACTAACAAAACGAGCGGATCCATTCTTGCGGCGCATGTAAACATGGGTATGTGTCCACGCTGATTAATTAGCTAGCCGACTATGCTTTAGTTGCAATAATATATTAACCTGGTCACGCGAATTAGGATTGAGTTAACTATAATAGCAACAATACATCTATGAAATTCTTATGTTTACGAGCATCAAATGGTTTTGAAAGAAGCGATTACTATAATTATTAATTTTATGTAAACGTAATGCATGCTAATCTTAGTAAAATACAAAAGCTCATGAATTATATGTGATACAAATGATAATGTAGGATGGTTATACCCTTTGTGTCACGCATTTGTCATATATGTTCCTCAGCCCTACGGAAACACCGCCATCACCATGCTCTTCGGCATATATAAATATTAACTAATATGGACTTTAAAATACGGATTCGGCTATACCTTTTATATCACGTGCTTGTCGCACGTGCGTAAAGATGAAATATTAGATGAAATATGTAATAATTTCTAATTGATATCAGAGTTTCAAAATATCACCAGATTATAAGTAAAGATTGCATGAAAACTAAATCACCTCGTTCGCTGGTAGGTGCTCTTCCAACTAATATGGATAGGAGGCATCTTAAATTTATATTGACATAATTGTTTTCAAAAGAAACAAACAAATGATATGTATGGGTGGTATCTGATATTTATATTTACATAATAGCCTCAAATTAAAAAAAGCAATTGCTTTTGAGGAGTCCGAAACCGAACTTCCTTCGGCCCGAAGCCACGGCTATCTATACATGCATGCTCAGTCTCTACTTGTTCCTCCGCAGCCACAAAGCCCACCGCATCTCCGATCCAATCTCGATCACGGAGACACACATGTCCAGCCACTGGCTATCTACACGATCGGCCAATGCCTCTTCGTCACGCAGGAATAATTCCAGCTACCATACCTCCACGTCGACCTCGACCAAAGACGATGAAAGCACAGCCACCACCGGCGGCGTCTCAGTTGGGTGATCTTGAACCAAAAAGGTGCCCGGTGAGATGGTTTCCACAGCGACCGCACCACATCGACGACCTCCCTCACCTCCAACGCCGAGCAGGTCTCCGTCTCCTTCGAGCTCGTGGAACCGCCCGGGGTTTCCGTCCTCTCCCTCGACTGGCCCAATGGCCCCAGCCCTTCTGCGTCGACCTACCCGGAGATCATCGCCGCGCACAGCGACGTCGTTCTCCTCAAGATGTCCCGTGCCATTTCTCGCCCCTATGGAGCTGATGATGCTCTCGTCGACTACTTCGTTTACCAGGCGACCACCGACGCTTCGCGGCGGCCGTCGTTGTTATTGTTGCTACCTACCGCTCGCTACGACGACGAGGAGGAAAGATCTGCTCAAGGAAGAAGAGGAAGGCCTCTGCGGCAGGTCCTCTTGAGTAGGGACGGCACGGGCATAATGTCATGCAGCAGAAGGAAAGACTCGGAGTCCACCTCATTCGTTGTAGCTAAGCTTATGATAAAGTCCGGTTCACGGCCGGAGATCCAAGTCCACCTGTTCCGGTCCGGGTCTGAGTCCAAGTGGAAGGTGTTCAAGAATCTGCACGTCCATGGTGCAAATGGCGGCCGTGACCTAAACTGGTGGTCCACCGACGCGGTCGTGCCGTACCAACACCGGTTCTTGATTTGGGTGGACTACTACCGTGGGATGATCATGGTAGACATGTCGTCGTCGGAGTCGGAGGAGAAGGATGTGGCGCCGCCGAGGCTCCGGTACGTGCCGCTTCCGGTGGACAAGGTCTCAGGAGACCCCGACCACATCGAATACGGCCGAGGATTCCCTGAAGGTTCCCGCTGCGTGTGCGCCACACGTGATGGCCTCAAGTTTGTCAGTGTTGATCACCGGCACACCAGCAACTGGGGAGTTGGTCACCAGGAAGTGCTGAAGTGGAACCATACCTTCCGGATCACCATCTGGTCGCTGCGCGAAGGCGATTACACGTGGAGGAAAGATGTGACGATGTACGAGGAAGAATTCTGGGAGGCGGTGGGTTCTGGAGAACATTTAATCCCACGTGTAGCACCAGAGTATCCGGTAGTGAACATGGATAACCCTGACATTGTCTGCTTCCGGCTAAAAAAAGATTCGCTACAGCTATGAGGATCCGATATGGATGATCGAGGTGGACATGAAGAAGAAGGCCCTGTTGGCAGCCACTGCTTACTCCATGGAAACAGGATCAAATGGCCAGAAGGGTACCATCAACTATGCCAGAACAACATCTGATGGTCCCCCTTTCTCCAGTGGTTTACCACGTTACATGGATGTTGGACGAGACTGCAAGAAAATGAGGCAATAATATGTCAGTCTGATCATCATATACCTAGTTTTCCAAATGCATGCCACCTCTTGAGGGAGTATATATATACATGCATTGTTTTGAACTTATATATATACTAGCTCAAATATTGGAGTGAAGTTCCTCCTAGACCTTCAAATTAAATAGGGGTAGCTCGTGGACATCCTTGAGCTGCGTAATTCAAACGTTACTCTGTTGATAACAATAATAGCAAAACTGTTGCCGTCCTTCAAATATAAATCCCTCATCTAGTATATAGTACATGCAAACATTAAAAAAATAAGTTCCTAGATTTACATGTACAAATGAACCTTAATATTATCGTGCCAGATTATTAATTAAATGCTCTAGCTCTGATGTCCGAAGCCGAATCTCTTTCGACCCTAGTGGCCGATATATACATAAGATCGATGCCATGGGCTCTGATGTCTCAACCTTTTGTGACGCCGCAAAAGAAGCCCTCACAGGCTACCAAATCCGACTGATATTCGAGTTCTTGACCACGGATATGCTCGGCCACCGGCAGTCTAGGCGATCGTACCACCATCGTACGGCCATGCCAACGGCATCGAGCACGGCGAAAGACATGCCACACCGGCATCGGAAATCCAAGCGATCCGTCCTCGGATTCCCCAGCAGCTTCCCACCCAACCTGGGTGCTCCTGAGCCGCGGCGGCGCGAGGAGGGACGGCTTCCACGGCGACCGCACCACGTCGGCGGCCGCCTTCACCTCCGGCGGCGAGGAGGTCTCCGTCTCCCTCCACCTCGTCGACCCGCCGCTCGCCTCCGTCCTCACCCTCCACTGGCCACAAGGGCCGGTGGTCTCGGAGGATAACACCTTCACTTCCACGCCGGTCGTCCTCGCCGCGCACCGTGACCTCGTGCTCTTCAGCGTGTCGACTTCTTCTGGTCGTGCTCCTCGTGGCACCCGCCCCCCACGGACTACTTCGTCTACAAGGCGAGCAGGGATCCATCACGATGCCCAACGTCCTTGTCACTACTACCAGTTCACTACCAGCCCGTTCACTCCTTCGGCTTCGGCTGGGCTCCGGCTCCGGCTTTGGGGGCTTCAGCTCCGGGTTTGGGGAAGAAGAAGAAGAAGGTTCTTCACCGCGTCCTCCTGCACCTGAGCAACACAATCTGTGTTGGCAAGCTACAGGCTTCCTCTCTTGTGCCGCCACCAGGGAGGACACCTCATCCTCGTCGTCGTTTGTCGTGGCTCAGCTTGAGGTGGAGCAACTAGGAGATGGGCAGGTCAGCATCCACCTCTTCCGGTCGGAGTCCGGCGAGTGGGAGGTCATGAAGAAGATGCACGTCCATGGCGTCACCGGCCGAAGCGACTTGTTCTGGTGGAAAACCGACGCGGTCGTGCCATACCGCCACAAGTTCCTCATCTGGGTCGATTACTTCCGAGCGATGATCGTCGGCGACATGTCCAAGAGCTCGCCGGAGCTCCGGTACGTGCCGCTCCCCGTGTACTCCATTCCCATCTTCCCGGAGGAGCCATTTGCCGATGGGCGACAGTGCCCTGAAGCTTCTCGTAGCGTGTGTCCCACTCGCTCAGGCATCAAGTTCGTCACCATCGACACCCAGAAGGTTAGTAGCTTTGGACTTGGGCATGAGGAAGTGGAAGAACACGTTCAGAATCACCATGTGGTCGTTTCGTGAGGACGATGACACGTGGAGGAGAGACGCGACAGTGTATGAGGAGGAGTTCTGGCCTACCCTTGATCCTGGAAACCGTCTCCCACACATCTCGCCGGAGTTCCCTGTCGTCGACGTGGAGGATCCTGATGTTTTATGCTTCCAGCTGAACAAATATCGCTGCAACTCTAAGGAACCGACATGGATGGTTAAGGTTAACATGAGGAAGTTGGTCCTGCTGTCAGCCACTGCTTACTCCAAGCAGGATACAAGCTTATCCGGTGATGATGAAAACATCGATTCTGCCAGAATGAGATATGGTGATCTCAACTTCATCACCAGTGAAGTTCCACGTTACCTGTATGGTAGACAAGAAGCATGCAAGAAAAGGAGGAAATGAAATCTTTATCAGATTCCTAATTTTAGCGAATTTCTTATGGCTTAATGTATCTTGTAATTGTACTAGCATGGTGATATTTATATTTGAGTAAATTGCACCCACCATACAACATGCCTTTCTAATTTCATGCTTCGGTATTTGCTCATAATTTTTTCATAGTATCATATTTATTTTTAATCTTACCACAAGGGAATTAATTTTAAGAGTAATAAAACACCAAATGCTTTATATAAATCTACACATCACCAAATATTCATACATCATATGAATATAGCCTTAGTGAATTAACTAACAATTGTTTCTTATTCAAATACAATATACGTGCTAGCATTCTGAGGTCCAAAATTATAGCTCAAATTAAAACAAAAAATTCTTTGTGTAAATTTAAAGGACATAAATAGGCATAATTAAGCTCATAATTTTTCATATAATTTTCTATTAAGTCTAAATTAGAAGAAACTATTTTTTTATGAAGAAAACAAAATAACTCTTATTTTATGATTTTAATATTTTTCTTAATTTCTTATAAAGGTTATTGTCTTGGATAAATATAACGTCCCACATAATAGTCAATCTTTATTGTTTCGATGCAAATATACCAGGTCTTTCCTATAAGTCGTGGCGAAATACACTTCAATGTAACAATTTGGAGTGTGTGTGCATAAATTTACCAAGTTGTTGCATTAAGTTGAGTATTCTACAAATTGTTGGACCAAAAGTTAGTGGACCTATTTCCACTTAGCTGACAAGTTGTTGTATGGTGATCTCAAAAAAAAAGACAAGTTGTTGTATGGTAGGTGCAATTTACTCTTCATATTATTGTAATCAAGAACTACACCATGAGTTTTCATACAAGAGTTATGCCCTATCTAACAAGCAACAATGTAATGTATTTTAAACGACACAAACTTGGTCAAACCTATTATGGTTTGAATTTAGAAAAAACACTACAACGACTTTTTTTCAAAACAAAAAGGGTATGCTTTGCTTGTTTATACCGTCACATAAGCAGGGCAAATATGCCCTATTTGCCACTAGCCAAGGGGTTATTTGGTTCCTCGGGCTAAAGTTTAGCCCCGTCATATCGAATATTTGATTAATAATTAGCAGTATTAAACATAGACTAATTACAAAAGTAATCACTAGTAGAGAATCGAGCATTCGTCCCTCTCACGTTAGTACCGGTTGTCTTAAAATCCGGTACTAACGTGTCCCTGGCGGCTCCCGAGAGCCATCAGACCATTTAGTACTGGCTAGTAACACCAGCCGGTACTAACATTTAGTACCGGTTGGTGTTACCAGCCGGTACTAACATTTAGTACCGGGTGGTGTTACCAGTCGGTACTAAATGGTTCCGGGGGGTTCCCGAGGCCCCCGTGCATTTAGTACCAGCTCGTAACACCAGCCGGTACTAAAATTTGGCATGTTACAAGCCGGTACTAAATGGGTCCGCGGGGTATAGTTCAAAAGAAAAGCATATCCCACTCAATCACAACTGATGCATAGGTGGGATGGTAGAGGGGTTACACGCGAGGCCAGAGGTTGTGAGTGTAACACCCCTGGTGTTAATTAACACTAAAATGGTGATTTAGCTAAACTAAGGATAATTCAAAAGTGAAATTAAAGAAAATGAGGAAAATTATCCAAATTGAGTCAAAAACCATTTAAATGGAGCAATAAAGAAACTTTGAAAACTTTCTAAAAACTTGAAAAAGTGCAAATGGGAAAGTTGGAGTATAAGTCAAACCAAGAAACTTCCCTTTTCAAACCATAGCCTAAAAACTCTTGGAAGCATCTCAAAACTCAAACCCTACTCTTGGAATTTGAATTTTTCAAATCAAATTCAAGGCTGAATTGGAATCTCAGTCGAATCTCACGATTTTACCACAGAACATCAAAATCTCCAAAAAGCGAAGTTGTACATCTTCACATTTCTGAACTTTGCCTCCATTGGCACTTTGGCCAATTTTGCCATCTAGCCCCTCGAATTTCAAACATTCAGTTCAAAACAGGGTTTTACCCCCTTTTGAATTACGGCCAAATTTTCATCTTTTTCTCATCATCTCCAGTGCAGGGACGTGTCTCTTGAAATTCTAAACAACTTTCATGTTGGAAGATTGCCGAGCCATGTTCAAATTTTTGGAGTTTGAGCCATGCCAACCAAGTTGACTTGCACCGGCAGAGGCGCGCTCACGGGGTGCCCACGCCGCGCTCGCCCCCTGTCGCCGTCCGTCCTCGACTGAGCCGACCAATGGCACGGCTGCGTGTCCCGCTCACGGAGCACGCTTCTGGCAAGGTCGTGTGGCCAATGGCGCACTGTAGCGCTGACCCAAGCCTCGCCGTCGCGAGCCGCCGGACAATAGCGCTGCCGCCGTTGCCCACCGGTCCGTCGCGCGACTTTTGCGCCCACGCGCATTGCTTTTACCCTCCGCCCTGTCTCCTCTCCTCGCCCACGCGCGCCTGCCGCCTGCCGCTCGCCTACGCGCGTGTTGACGCCGGGAAAAGGCGCCAACGGCCGCGACAGAGCCGCTGTCGCCGCAGCGCCGTGCCGCGCTGCCCCAAGCCCCCATCCCGTGCTGCCCGAGCACCCTTCTCCTCCCCTCTCCCTCCTACTTAAACCCCCAAACAGTTCCCTCCCTCTCGCGCTGGAAAACTCTCGCCGGAGCTCGCAGAGCCGCCGCTGAGCTCGCTCTCGTGGACAGCCCTCTCCGTTGCTCCTCCGACCAAACCGAGGCGCGCAATAGCTTCCCCATCACCCACTGCCACTCCCCGACCACACCCCAACTCGTTTCCACCACCACAGCCGCCGGCGCAGCTCGCCGGAGAAGCTCGAGCTTTCCGCCGCCGCCCGCGCACGTGCACAGCTCGCTCCGCTCCTCCTCCGGCTGAACCAAGGGCACCAACAGCTTCGCCGTGCCGCACTGGTGCTCATCGACCCCTTCCCCGACCTTCTCCAACCCCGGCGTCGCCGGTCGCCGCTCGCAGGAGTTGCCGAGCCGCCACCGTCGTCGCCGAGCACGTTCCCGGCCTTCCCCGCCGTCGACTTCTAGCTTAAAAGGACCGCGGTGAGCCCCTCTCCGTTTTCCCCCACTTTCCCGGCCCGGACTCACCGCCGTTTGGCCGGCGTGCGAACGCCGGCGAGCTCGAGGACCGAACTGTATCGTTTTCCTTTTTCCAAGGGGCCGAGTGAAAGATGTAGGGACCTTTTTGTAAGACTTTCAAAACTTCTAGGGTTCACGGCGCAAATAGATTCTATCTTTTTAACACTATTCACTGAAATCTTCAAAATTCCATAGAAAATCGTAGAAAAATCAGAAAAATGCCAAACAAATTTTGTAGTGACCAGTGAATCTAGAAGGCCAACTTCTTCCTTTGCACCTCACTCAGTGGAGGCTTAGTTTACAGATTAAAAATTTACAAAGTTTGAGCACATTCTTCATAGCTTGAAATCCGCTCATGCACTAGGGCTGAGCTTTGGATATGTTGGACTCATGGGTGACATAGGATCTCTGCCCAAGTGGTGCACAAAAATTCCCAGTGGATTTAGAGTTATGAATTTCCAAACATATACCTTGTTGTTTTGGCAAATAAATCACAGGAAATAATTCACTTAGTGAAAAATCACCTACTTCACACAGAAACTTAATCAAGACATTAGAAACCTTAGAAAAATGGAAATGGTAATTTTTGGACACTGTAAAATGGCTAAATGATTTTTGGTAGCTTAAGCATGGTGAAATTCCACAAAAATAACCATAAATCAATACCACATATAAACTTGCAGAGAGGTCACTCTTGGTACCCTAAGTCACTGTGCCAAGTGGTGTGGACAGAAACCTTGTAGTTATTTTTGTAGGAATTTAGTTTGTTTTTAGGAAAAAAGATAAGAACATTTTTAATAAATTATAGAAAAATCACCTTGAGCCAAATTTTGGGCTAGGCTCCTGCCTTGTCATGAGCAAGCCTCTGGTCAAATGGCACCTAAAAATAATATTCCTAAGTTCACCTTTTGAATAATAGAAAAAGGACTTAAATGGGGGAAAAGAGAAGAAAAAGAAAAAGAAGAGAGAAAAACCTAAATCTCTAAAATCAAATTAAAGGTTCAAAATGAAAAGGGTATATTCACTTATAATTAATGTTTATCCTTTCCAATTCATTAACCAAGATTTAAGCAAACCCTAACTATATTAAATCTCGATATTTAAACATTCATGCATTTCGTGTAGATACGGGTCTCGCCGACGGAGTCTACGAGCTAGTCCCCGCTGCTGAGGAGATCGCCCAGGAGTCCGAGGTGAACGTGGTGCACGTGGATCCGAGCCCCGAGCAGGAGTACCGCTTCGAGCCGGAAGGCAAGCCCCGGAGCATAACCTAACTTTACTTACGCGATTTACTTGATTATATGTTTGTGCTTTTAAGTTTCAAGGAGTTGAATGAAACCCTAGATTGCATGATCATAGTTTCCTTTGATTGAACACTAGTACGTAGGTTCGATAGTCGCTATGCTTAGGACCGATAGAAGTCGAGTGTTTTTCCGACACTCGCGAGATATAGGAGTTGTATGTCTACTCATATCAGAAACACTAGATATGATGGACGGATGATTGTAGGTACCCGTCTATCGATGGTTAATCGGAAACATGTGGTACTTTTGTGTCACGCTTTTGAACGTACCACATATATGCACGGACTATGGGACCGGTAAGTCCCGGTATCCGATTGATGCGAGCAGGTCCGACAGCTCTCTGTCTTGGAAACGTTATCCTATGGGCACATGAGGGTAGTTACGTGAGTCCCAGTAGTGGTAAACCTTTACCCTGAGGCATTGGGACTCGGGAGCCACTCGCAGAGAAAGGAGAAAGCATTGGGGTGTGTTGGCATTTCCAACCATTCCGTATGTGTGGGTTTTTCCCTGGCCAGGTAGTAAATTCGGTTCGAACTGTCCGCTTCTCGCGGTTAATGAGACTGCTTGACCGATGTATGACATATTATGAAGTGAACTTGGAAGGATGAAATCTTTGTATGGAATAATTGTATTGCAAAACTTGATTGTTTAGCTAGGCTCACCTAGAATGGATAGGTTAAAGGAATTAAAATCAAAATGGATAAAGTAGAAATCAGTTTAGTCGCTTTTGGCAAAAGAACCCCACTAGCCAAACAGCCTCTCATCTTAGGAGTCGGTGATGTAGTGATCACCAGTCGGGTAAGTCTTGTTGAGTATAACTAGTATACTCAGCCTTGCTTGTGGCTAAATTTTCAGGACCGTCCCCTCAGGAGGTAGCTGCCTCTATGGCTTGGGCCTCCCAGCTTCCTCCTGGTTACAGCATCGAGTGGGAGCCGACCTCTCCTGAGGATCGTGAGGAGTAGCGTCACGGCTGACTTCATCGTGGCGATACTATGGATCGTCGCTAGTATCTCGTTTACTTTCCGCTGCATGAACTCAAACTATTTTATTTATCATTTCGATTTGGTTGTAATAACTCTAAGACTTGTTGTAATTTGAATTGTGGAATGGTGTGATCTTTGGAACTCACCTTCGAGTGAGCGTATGGACAGACGATCTTCAGTTGCAGTTAGTCGAGCTCGACTCGACGGTCGAATTCGCACTTGGGAACATTTTCGTGTATTAGCACCAATGGAAGGTGGAATATACTTAAGTGGGCCCATTTCTCGGGTGAGATCGCTACAGTGAGTTCGAATCCCACGAACCGCGCACGCGCATTTACGCGTGAAAAATTCGCGTGACGCGTGTGCGAGCCTCCCGGTAAGCTTACAAATTTTTTCTTTATTTTTTTTTGGCTCGAAACCAGCTAACTGGCCGACCCTGCGGCCCCGTTGTTGCAGTCGGTACTAACGGTGCTGCCCATTTAGTACCGGAAGCTCGGTACCGGGCGCATAACCAGTACTAACGCGGCTTTGCGTCCAGTACTAATGTTAGTTTCTCCAGCAGTGAATGTATAGATGTAGACTAATTTGCTTCTCCATGCAATTACGTTAGCTCATGGGCATTCAGGAGCTGAACAATCCTTCAAATAAAAATCCCTCATGTAGTATATAGTACTAACAGACATTGAAAAAATAAGCTCCTAAATTTACATATTGAAAACGAACCTTGGTATTATCAGAAGTACACAGTAACCCTTAAATGTGCTTCTAATTGACCTATATCTTCATTGCCAATTAAATAACCTTCACACATGCTTGAAAATTATATATGGCCTCAAATTTCTATATGAGTTTTTAGTACTTATATCGTCTGAAGTAATTACTCGTCATGGGTTGATGAATTAATACTCCTTAACAGAATATTTTGGACGAACTAAGAGAATTCAAAATCAGTTGTATATCAAATTATGAGTTCTATATATAACGTGTCATGGAAACCATGTTGTACACACGCACGTTCGACTAGGTCAGGACACGGAGTCAAGGACGATGTATATCCTCCGTCGCTCCACGTCAAACCATCGCCACGTACCGCAACTCCGATCCGATCTGGTTCGATCACGGCGACACAGATGTCCGGCCACCAGTACCGTAGCTCCACGTCGACATCTTCGGTCTGGCGGCGTCTTAAGCGATCGTCCCCTCCGTTGTCATGGGGTTCACGTCCCGGTTGGATGATCTTGAGCCAATATGGCGCCCGTCGGGATGGTATCCACAGCAGGGTTAACCTTATCCATAAATAAATTTTATGGGCGGTTCGCGACAAACGGAAATATCGGAATTTTATCGGCGATAGAAAGAAAAATTTCAGGCAAAATTTAGACAAAAGCTCTCTTTTTTACATAAATAAGCCTGGATTCTCTCTAAACCAAATCACATAAAAAAAACTAGGGGGTCACGGTTCAGGGAGGACTCAGGGGAGCTCGCTCCTCTGTCTCACCATGGCCGTAGACAGGAGCTCGCCGGGGCTCAGGTGAAACGGCGATTCCGGTCACCAAACTCAGATCTGAGGGCATGGTTAGAGAGAGGAGAAGGAGGGGGTTCCATTATTGGGTTCTTGCTGGGGGTTGAAGCTCGGAAGGGAGGGGGCCACGGGCAGCCATGGACGGCGGCTCGGGAGCTCGTGGAGGGCATTTCTCGGGCAAGGATTGAGAGGGGCGAGGCTTGGGGAAGGGAGAGGATGGTCTGGATCGGCCTACCCTCAAGCCAATCGAACCGAGGTGGCCTGACGGAGGGGATTGATGGCGGCATCCTGTTTCTGTGCTTGAACAGAGAAACACGAAGTTGGAGCAAGGAAAAAGATGAGCGGCGGAGCTGAACGGCTCGGCGTGCTTGGGCGGCGATGGAGGGCTGCTGGCGAGGGCTTTTATAGGTGGCCGGGGAGGGAGCAGCCGGGAGGATGTGGCCGAGCGCGGCGCTGTGCTTGACGGCGAGGGCGGCGAGCTCTGAGCCTCTGACCGTGCTGTAGCTGCGCGTGCTGGCACTGTGATGGCGTGGAGTGGCGAGCTTTTGGCCGGCAGCGGGATGCTCGGCGAGCTCGTGATGCGACCGGCGGGGTAGTGCGCGTGCTGTGCCACGATGCGAGCGACGGGCTGACGGGCAAAAGTTCAAATGGCCGAAATTTTTGAGCGGTAAACCACTTCTATCGGTCCCCAACGGTAAACGGGATATATCCGATATATCAGGTCTATCGGTCCGATAAGGTGAACCCTGATCCACAGCTATGGCACCTCATCGGCGACCTCCGTCACCTCCAATGGCGAGATCTCCTTCTCCTTCGGCCTCATGGAACCTCCCGGGATCTCCGTCCTCTGCCTCGACAGCCCCAAGGATGCGTCAACCCAAACGGCGAATGTCATCGCCGCGCACCACGACGTCATCCTCATCAGGATGTACTATGGATCTGGTGCTCCCATTGACTACTTCGTTTACAAGGCGAGCAGCGACATCGACGCCTCCCGGTGGCGGCCATCTTTATTATTGTTGCTCCCAGCCTACGACGACGAGGACATCTGGATGAGTAGGGACAACACGGGCATAATGTCATGGAGAACCAAAGGGAAGTCGCCATTCGCTGTAGCTAAGCTTACGATCAGGTTCGGTCTATGCTCGGAGATCGGTTCACCGCCGGCGATCGAAGCTCACATGTTCCGGTCTGGGTCTGATGAGTGCAAGGTGTTCAAGGATCTGCAAATCGATGACGCCAATGGTGGCAGTGACCTACGATGGTGGAAAACTGACGTGATCGTGCCGTAAAGGCCGGTTCTTGATGTGGGTGGACTACTACCAAGGGATAATTCTCGCGGACATGTCACCGCAGTCGGAGGGGAAGGATGTGGCGCCGAGCCTCTGGTACGTGCCGTTTCCGGTGGACAGGATCACAAGAAACCCCGAACACATCGATTACGGCCGAGGATCCCCTCAAATTTCCCGCTGCGTGTGCGCCACACGTGATGGTCTCATGTTCGTCAGTGTCGATCACCGGCACACCAGCGACTGGGGAGTTGGCCATCAGGACGTGCTGAAGTGGAACCACACATTCAGGATCACGACCTGGTCGCTGCGCGGACACGATTACACGTGGAGGAGGGATGTGACGATGTACGAGGAAGAATTCTGGGACGTGCTGCATTATTCCGGAGACCATTTGTTCCCACGTGCAGCACCGGAGTATCCGGTAGTGAACATAGATAACCCTGACGCTGTCTGCTTCCGGCTGAAAAAGGAACCCTACAACTTTGGGGATCCAATATGGATGATCGAGGTGGACATGAAGAAGAAGGCCCTATTGGCAGCCACTTCTTACTCCATGGAGACAACAAGCTCAAACGAGGTGGGCACCATCAACTATGCCAGAGTTGTTTCTGACGCTCCCCCTTTCTCCAGTGATTTGCCACGTTACCTCGATGGTGTTTCTGACTGCAAGAAAAGGAGACAATAACATGTCAGTTTTTCATCTCTTGATGGGGCTCTGTACCTCGTAATCATACATGATAATGTTACAAGCAAGAAGTAATTAGCATGAGTTTTCAGTTAGGTCTTATCTATTAATTCAATGATTTAAATATTCTTATTATTATCCCTCCATGTGAGATTAAAATCCCGCTGACACACATACATAATTCTACAATTACCATGATTATTGTACGCAAAGTATTTTTTTTTGTTAAACGATAAACTACGCACCATGGACAAGTGGAACACATAACACATAGATGCATATAACATGCTCACGGCTAACATGTAGTTCTAAATTTTTTTTTTAGAATCACACAGTACAGACGCAGACGCTCACATATACGCACGCACACTTGCCCCTACAAACATACGCACGCAACCCTACTCCCATGAGCACCTCCGAAAGACTGGGCCGGCAAATCCTCCAAATTGACGAAGTCACCACAGGTGCCTCGACGGGCACGTCGCCTACCACTGAAAGAATAGTGCCGATTAAATCCTAGAATAAATCCAGGAAAATACGAGCACCAGTGCCGAGTCGAGGACTCGAACCCTGGTGGGCTGGTTCCACCACAAGGAACCTTGCCAGCTGAGCTACAACTCAGTTCGCCATGTAGTTCTAAATTTGTCAAACTTGAAACAGTTTGAATTTCGACAAAACTGGAATGACATGTTTTTTTCGAATGGAGAGAGTATATATATACATGCATTGTTCAGAAATTAATTATTTCATCACACAAACAGGTCAAACTGGCCCTGTTTGCCACTAGCTCAAATATTGGAGCGAAGTCCTTATCGACCTGCAAATTAAATAGGGGTACCTCGTGGACATCCTGGACCTGGAGCTGCGTAATTCAAACAGTGTTATACCCTGTTGACAATAATAATACAAACTATTTCCGTCCTTCATATAAAAATCCCTTTCTCCAGTGATTTGCCACGTTGCCTGGATGGTGGAAAAGACTGCAACAATAGTTGGCAATAATATGTCGTTCAGATAATCATTTAACTAGTTTTATTTCCATCTCTTGTTGAATACATGCCACCTCTTGATGAGGCTCTGTACCTTGTAACCATATATATATGATGATGTCACAATAAAAAAGTAATTAATATGAGTTACAATATGGTGCTAATGGGAGATGGACGAGAATGTGGGGTTTTTCTCGTGCTCTTCTGGTGCTAAGGGTTCGACTAATCTATACCTATTTCTAAAGCAAGCAATGATTCTGCCTTTTTCATGGTCCGTCGTGGGGCCCACCTATCAGTCGGTCATAGCAGGAGCGCACGCGTTTCACCGTCTCCGACTCTCCGTACCTCCCGTTCCTCTCTCGGCTTAACTCCTGGCCATGGTGACCTGGCCACCTGGGGCACTGCCCGCCCCTCCCTCGACCCTTCTCCATCCCATCCATTTGCCTCCGTCCTCTGGTCGACTCCCAAATCGAATCGAATCAAACTCGTCATCGCCATGCTCGGCTCAAGCTGGCCGAAGGCCGAACGCCGCATCTCCTCTTCGCAGCCGGTGCTGCGCGATCTGTCGCAGACGGTGCTGCATGAGCAGGAACACCGCCCCGGCGAGCCCGGCAGCCCACGCTTGGGCGAGCTCGATCTCCGCCCCAGCGAGGCCAGCGGTCAGGCGCGTCCGACCCGGCGCAGCTGAGCTCATTCCCAACGAACATGGCGAGCAGCGCAGGTGAGCTGAGACTTTGGCTCGACCAAGAGACTGAGGAGCAGGGGAGAGGAGGGAAACGGGGCCGACCATGGATCGGGCGAGCTAAGGCTGGGCAGCCATGGCTTGGGTGAGCTCCAGCTGTGCGTTCATGGCGCATACGAGCTCACGAGCATCGAGCAGGAACTGGAAGCTGGTCGGAGATGAAATAGTGGTCGTCTCTCGTATGTTCCTTGCTCCCGGTCCCAGCGCAAAGAAGATAAGGCTGCCCAAGGAAAAAAAAAGAAAAACATAGAATTGATGAAAATTTTCGTTTAGCATCCAGGTCCAGATCCACGTTTGCTGAGTATGTGAGATGTGGGCACCGACAAAGGTGCAAAATAGTCTTTTCTCTCCACGTTAGCACCCATTACCGAAATGACATGCAAGGTACTTATAACTGAAAAAATTTTATGGCACTAAGGGCAATCCAAAACATTTTTTGGCACTGAGGCCAGCCACCGTATATGAGTATTTACACGAGAGTCTATTAGTCAAATGCTTCAAGGCACGACAAACCAAAATGCATAATTATTTATTCCAGTAAACACGCTTTAGAATGGGTATTTATGAGCAACAATTTTTTACATTAAAACATATTTTAAATGGATTGCAAAACGGGATAAAATTATATTGGCCAACATAGAATAATTATGTTACAAAATAGTTTATTTATGCAACTCGTAACATTATCTATTTGTCTTCCCGTAGCAACGCACGGGCATGGTTGCTAGTTGTTAAAATACATGGATATACCCAGTACGAAGAAGGAAATTATGATTGTGAATGGTAAAATCGTTGAAGCATAATATGTAACGTGTCGTGAACACCTTGTTGTACACACGGCCGTTCGACTAGGTCGAGAGGTTTTCGTCCACCCGGAAGCCATGCATCTGTGTATCCTCCGTCGCTACTTCTTCCCACGTCACCAAAACAAAACCTCGCCGCCGCAATTCTGATCCGACCTGGATCACGGAGACACAAATGTCCGCCCCCCGGCGATCTAGGCGATCGCCCAATGCCTCTTCGTCACGCAGGAATAACAATTCCTGCTACCATGCCTGCACGTCGACCTCGACCAAAGACGAAGAAGAAAGAGAAGGCGTGCACAACCACCACCACCACCGGCGATTCAAGCGACCGTTCGCTTCGTCGTCCTCCTTGGGTTCACGTCCCGGTTGGGTGATCTTGAGCCAACATGGCGCCCGGCAGGATGGTATCAACAGCGACCGCACCTCGTCGGTGACCGCCCTCACCTCCAATGGCGAGGAGATCTCCGTCTCCTTCGAGCTCGTGGAACCACCCGGGATTTCCATCCTCATCTTCGACTGGCTCAAGGTCTCCTGCCCTTCTGCGTCGGCCCGCCTCGAGATCATCGCCGCGCACCGCGACGTTGTTCTCTTCAAGATGTACCATGGACGATCTGGTTCTCTCGTCGACTACTTCGTTTACAAGGCAAACATTGACGGCGCCTCCCGGTGGCCATCTTCATTATTATTGCTCCCTACCACTTGCTGCGACGACGACGACGATGAGGGAACATCTTATGCAGGAAGAAGAAGAGGAAGGTCTCTCTTCATGAGTAGGGATGACACTAGCATAATGTCACGCAGAAGCAAAGGGGAGTTATCATTCGTTGTAGCTAAGCTTACGATCATGTTCGGTTTACGATCGAAGATCCAAGCTCACATGTTCCGGTCTGGGTCTGACGACTGGAAGGTGTTCAAGAATCTGCAAGTCAATGGTGCTAATGGTGGCCGTGACCTACAATACTGGTTCACCGACGCGGTCGTGCCGTACCAAGACCGGTTCTTGACGTGGGTGGACTACTACCAAGGGATGATTCTCGCGGACATGTCGTCGCAGGCGGAGGGTAAGGATGAGGCGCCGAGGCTCTGGCACGTGCCGTTTCCGGTTGACAGGGTCACAGATAAGCCCGACCACAGCGATTATGGCCGAGGATTCCCTCAAGGTTCCCGCTGCGTGTGCGCCACACGTGATGGTCTCAAGTTCGTCAGTGTTGATCGCCGGCACACCAGCAACTGGGGAGTTGGCCATCATGATGTGATGAAGTGGAACCACACCTTCCGGATCACCACCTGGTCGCTGCGCGAACACGATTACACGTGGAGGAGAGATGTGACTATGTACGAGGAAGAATTCTGAGGCACAGTGGGTTCCGGAGACCATGTGTTCCCACGTGTGGCACCGGAGTATCCGGTAGTGAACATGATAACCCTGACGTTGTTTGCTTCCGGCTGAAAAAGAATAGCTGCAGCTCAGAGGAACAGACATGGATGATAGAGGTGGACATGAAGAGGAAGGTCCTGTTGGCAGCTATTTCTTACTCCATGGAAAGAAGCTCATCATATGGCGAGCTGGGCACCATCAACTATGCCATAGTAGCATATGATGGTCTCCCTTTTTCCAGTGATTTGCTACGTTACGTGGATGGTGGACGAGACAGCAAGCAAAGGAGGCAATAATATGTCAGTCAGATCATCATTTACCTAGTTCTGCATCTCTTGTTATTAAATGCATGCCACCTCTTAAGGGCACGTACAACGGGTCGTCGGTTGCCGTCGCCATGCAAGGAAGATTTGCAGAACACCCCCCCCCCCCCCGCGCGTCTCGCCGAGGCTCGGTCGTCGTCTCGCTCGTCTACGAGCGGAGCTCGTGCTCCAAGGGCCGAGCGACGACTCGGCGGGCGTTGTAGCCGCTGCTGCAGGGAGACGGCGACCATAGGGATCCCTTGCGCCGTTGCACGCGCGGGAAGCCGGTTCCCGCCAAAAATCCCCTTCCAAACCGAGCGGCCATGGTGAGCGGCGGCCGGATTTTCAAGTACAACGACGAAATCAAGCTCCAAGAACATCAAATCGAACTCCAAAAGAGCATAATCGACAGCCACGAAAACCGAATCGAATAGAAAGTCCAAAGACAACCGTATTCACAGACACAAATACCAAATCAAGGTCCAAGAAAATCAAATCCACCCAGCTGCACCAGAGCTCGCGGCGTCGCTGCCCCCTGTGCCTTGCCACCCAGCGGCACTGGAGCTCGAGCAGCACGGGAGGAGGCAGTGCGGTGCTTTGAGAGATAGAGAGAGAGAGGAGGATCGAACAGAGTCGACGAAGAGAAAAAGAGGAAAAGGGGAAAAAAAAGAAAGAGAAGAAGGGGAGAGACCATGGCAACAAATCGGCTCGCTGCCATAGTGGCCATGGCGAGCGGTGTGGCCGAATTCGCTGTCTTTGTACCTTGTAATCATGATCTCCAGCAGATTACTCATCCTCCATTACTAAAAATATATTTTCTCTTTGGTTTTGGTAATCACTGCTATATCAGAGTACCAAAAACCTATTAGGTAAGAGAGTGAATCATCTACATATGAGTAAGGGGGAGGTAAGTACAAAATGATTTTTGATATTGGTAATGGGCCCTAAAATCACTCATTTTCGGTATTGGTAATGAGGATAGGTAATCAGAAGAAGATGCTCTTACAACCAAGAATGTTAATTTAGTAATTAACATGAGTTTTCAGTTAGGTCATATCTATATTAATTCGACTATTTAAGTCTTCTTATGATCCCTCCATGTGAGATTAAAATCCCACTGACACACATACATATTATGCATTATGCAAGATCCTTTTTTTATTTTATTGAATATTTGTATGGTTTGGCTACAATTGGATTTGAGTTGTAATTTGGTAGGCTAGTGATAGAGTTATTATCGTAGTTGGTATTCCTATGCCCACAAGTATAAGAGCACATGTACCTTGAGACGACTTGGCAGCTCCCAGCTGATGTGGGGGCTTCCGTGACAAATTGTAACAATTTGATATAAATAGAAATAAATCTGAACAAAGTTTTGCGAGCCTTGGCCTGTAAAATGCTTTATGATCAGATTACAAATTACCATTAAGGCCCCAATGTTTAATTGCTGATTTCCATTGTATAGTTGTTGATTGTGTGCAGGGTGATCAGGAATGTGACCATGTTTATATTTGTAGAATCCCTGAATTCACAGAATTCACCGGCTGGCTGGTTATATTAGAGATGGAGGTGAAATAAGGCTTCTACATATTTTGTGCAATAAGAACAAAATAGTACTTTTTTTATCAAAGAACAAAATAGAACTTGTCCAAGTACGCTTATGGTTCGATTCCACAGTTTTTTTTTGTTACATAATATATGCAAGCCAAAACTGACAGTCCACTGCAAATTAAATCTTGTGATGAGATTCCTCAAGATGAACTTGCTGTGAAATCCAAATTTGAACAAATAATGAGAAAAGTTGGATAAATTATGTCTATGGCTAGTGAAGGGAGCCTTCACATTCGCTCTCAACATATAGAGTGTACCACAATTGCCATACGTTGAAATTAACCCAATATACCCGTAAACATTTAAAATTAATAACGAAAAAAAGAAAAGCAGAAGGAAATTTCTTTTCTGCCAACATTTGTCATACGTTGAAATTAACCCAATATACCCATAAACATTTAAAACTTACCCACCACAATCATTATAAATTCACCAAAATAGCCTATACATATTCATAATAAAATTCAACTCTGCAACTGTGAAAATGCGAAGAAATATCTATCCTTGCCCATCATTATTAAAACAGAACTAACATAATTATAAAGTGCATAAGTTTGTTGCACACTGTATGCATTTACGAGATCATAGTCGGTATTCAAATTAGTTTGAAGTATCGAATTTTCAAAGGTAGGGACCAAATTTCTGTAGCTCTGAAGTTCAATTCAGTGGTGGCTCATGTGTAACGTCAAAGCACCATTTGCAGCATGTGCCATCCTTCACAAAAAGATCTATATATGTACTCTCAAGTCTCAAAAAAAAAATAACAAAAATCTCTACATTAATCCCCAGAAGCATCATATATCTAGCTGATCACTCAGTAGTCATCGCAAATTAATGCTGCAGCACCAAGTGTGTAGGACATAGATCATCTGGTCTCGATCTCCGTTGGCCGCCACGTCGTCTTCCTCGCGCAGAGCATGGCCTCCTTGTTCTTAGACACAGTCATCCTGACCTCCCACTGCAGCGACCTCACCACGCTCTTGATCTCATCCACCGTCTCCTTGTCGTCCCGCACGATGAGCTTCCCGTTCGGCCTCAGGATCCTATCCACCTCCACCACCACCGGCAACACCTTGCACCTGCCAAACACAACAAATGTATATATATCTTTTGTTTTCCTCGATCGAACATGTATATATGCTTCTTGTGTATCGATGAACTACTGCACACCTGGGCTTGAGCTTGGAGAAGAGGTGGTCAGCATGGAGGAGATCATATGACCTCGGGTAAGTACTAAAAGACTCACACCAATCATGGTAGATCCCAAACAGTCCCCGCTCATAGATCACCGGCAACGTGTCGGGTGAGTCAATGGTGACCACATTCATGACCCAAACCTTCATCTCCCTCAGCGCGGCGGCAAGGCCACCATAAACGGCTCTCATGTCCATGACGTTCCTGATGGTCTTCCAATCAATGCCCATGCCACCAATGTACGAGCTCCTGACCACCTTCCTCCAGTGCTCGAGGTCGGCGGCGAAGTCCTCCGGTGCCGGCTTTCCGTACACCCCCGTCTGGCTGGGTTCCAGCCAGTACGGCGCCTTCTTCAACCTCTCCGGCCATGGCTCCGGCCACCGGGATCCCCGCACCGACTCGTCCTCCGGCACACGGTGCATGCACGCCCGTAGCTGGATGTTCCATGCCGCGTTGCGATCGTCGGAGACCTCGCAGAGAGATGGATCCTTCTGTTCCCTCTTGTCGTAGCAGCTGTTGCTCACTGGCTTCTGGAAAATGGCGAGACCGACTTGGTCGTCCACGACGCTGTGCTTCGTCTTCTTCAACATCTCCCAGCACATCGCCTTGGTCAGCTTCACCATTGCTGCAACAATTGCCAACATGGAGATTTGTATGTTAGTTACCCACAGTTGACATTGTGTTCAAATTAACCCTACACACACAGGCAGATATGTATACATATATGTATATATACATATATGTATATATTTCACATTAACACTCAACAGAGCTTTTTTTTTCTGACCGTCCCAGATCTCGACGTCCTCAGGGAGCTTCTGGTAGACCGGCGTGGCGGACCAGACGAAGACGCCGCCGGGACGAAGCAGGCGGTTGAGCTCGAGTAGAAGCTTGCCACCATCAATGTGCCACGGCACACGGCACCTTGCGCAGTGCACGACGTCGAACACATTGGCCGGGAACGGGAGGCGCTGGGTGCCCATCACAGCCGAGATCGCCGGGATGCCACGCTCCAGAGCGAACTGCACCTGCGCCTCGTGCTCGTCCTTGGGCGCCAGCGACATGGTGAGCACGTCACGGTCGAACAGGTACCCACCAAAGCTCGCCACGCCACACCCAACGTCGAGCACGACACGGCTATGGCGTCCCCACGCGACGACATCGGGGAGCGCGCGCTGGATCAGGTCGATGTACCGTAACGCGCCGTGCTTGAACTGCGTGCCGCCGCCGGGGAACGTCAAGTGCTCGCCGGAGACCTTGACCCAGTTCTGGTGACCCTTGTACTCTGCTAACATCGTGTGTGGCACGTTGTGGTACCATATCTTGTCACGGCTGTGTGGCCACCGGATCGGGTCACGGTACTTTGGAGGTGACGGGACTAGGCACGTTGGAGGTGTGGTTGGGCAGTGACGCTCCCGGTGCTCGTAGTGGATGTCTGTTTTGAGCTTCTTGATGGCCGCCTCGTTGTCTAGGCATGGGATGTAGTCGGCGCCCGCGCTCGAGTTGCACAGCTTCCACGTCGACGATGGCGGCGCCACGTCGGAATCGTGATTCTTGTTGTCGTTTTTGTTGTTGTTGTTGTTGCCCCCCTTTTTCTTGTTTTTGGAAGAATTATTATTCTCAGCGGCGCGCTTCTTCTTCTCCTCGGTGGATTCCGCCGCCTGCGTCGTGAATGACCCGTTCTGCGCCGCCCGCTCCGTTAATAGCTCGGCTTGCGCGTTCGGCATGGCCTCCGCCGTGGCGAGCTGCTGCTCGCCGCCGGTGGTGTCCTGTTTCTTGTCTTCTTCAGCGTCGGTGGTCGCCGCAGCCGCCGCGGCGGCGGCTTTGGCTGATGGATTGACCGTGAGCTTGGCGCCTTCGACCATGGCGCTCTCCTCGGAGATGCGAGTCTTGTTGCCGTCGTCCTTGACCAGGTCAACGCCCTCCATCTTGCCGTTCTCGTCGTCGAACGTCGGGTTCTTCGGCGTGCCGCCGCCGCTCTCCTTGCCGTCGGTCGCCTCCGCCGCGGCCTGCTCGGCGGCGCCGCTCTCCTTGGCGTCCGTCGACGCCTGCTCAACGGCGGTCAGCTCCTGACCGCCGGCGATGTCCTTCGCGTTGGTCGACGCCGTCTGGTCCACGAGACCACCACCGGTGTCCTTGCTGTCAGTCTCCGCCGCCGCCGCCTCCTCGACGGCGGCGACGCTCTTAGCCTGCGCCGCGGCGGCGGCGGCGCCGTCGGTCGACTCGCTGCCGGTCCCGGGCTTGACGAGCTCCCCACCCTCCGTCCTGCCATTCTCGTCGTCGAACGACTGGTCCTTTGACGACGACGACGACGAAGACGAAGCCTTCTCGTCGTCGCCATTGGCGTCTCCGGCGAGCTTTACCGGGTCGTCCTCGGCGACGACGTTGGCGGTGTCCTTCTTGACGGTGTTGGTGGCGTCGATGGAGCTGTCTTCCTCCTTCACTTCCACGGCGGCGAGCTTAGCGGTGGCGGAGGACAGCGAGATGGCTCCCGGGATGGTCTCCGGCGAGGACACCATCCATAGGCCGAAGAGGCAGAGCGCGACGAACACGGCGAACGTCGCCGTCGAGCAGAACGACGACCTCTGCTTCTGGTTCCGGTCGAACAGCGCCATTACTCTAATCCCTTGCAGTCAGCTCATGCAAAGCGGATTAAAATCTCTCCGAAATAATTCTTCCCCTTCTGCAGTGAGATGTACTGTGAACACAATCAATCCAAAATTTCAGGATCGGTTCAAGTGATTGTTCATAGGTGTCGCTTGTTACCTGATCACCTCTATCTCTCTGTCTCTGCGTGATGAATTTCGATGGATCTCGATCTTACGGCAACAATGAAAGCATCCATCAATTCACGAATCATGCACTGGTCGCTGTTCGTCCATGATTCTGGATGCTTCAGAAGGGAGGGGTAGTGTGCGTGCATGCGCGTTTCTTAAGATCGCCGAGGGTGGCAAGTTTGGACGGAGGGAAGAGAGGGTAAAGCGGGGAGGGAGGACACTCCCCGGCTTTGGTGCGCCATGCTCATGCAACCCCCCACGGAGAAGACGACCAACCCGTTGCATTGCTTCCCACGAGGAAAAAAAAATTAAACAAAAAACCAAAACCAAAAAACAAAAAGAACGAATCCGAGAGGTAGGCGGCTTCACTTGGCCCATGCAGCCCAATAACTTCCTGAATTGCGGCCCAGGTGCACGACGAGGGTGGTTTAATTAAGGCTGTATCACCTGGCTAATTATTGGCAGGAAGGCTAATTAATCCCACATCGGCTGTTGACGCGTAGTTTCTCCAGGTGATAAGCGGACACCGTACAGGCTGTGTCACCGCGCGAGATGTGCGGTCAGCTATTATCCATATTTGGTATATGATTTGATTATTCTTCTTAGAGTGTTGAAGACGAAGATGAAGATTAGCACACTACACGTGTGCTTAGCTTTTTGTTAGGTTGCACTTTTTCTAGCTTTTGGTTTTCGTTACATTTGGGTGTGCTATATATGTCTTCAAGTTGGGTATGAACCTCACCAAAAGTTTATGTTCGTACGGTGGACTAGATTTTGCGTGAGGATCTAAATTACTAAGAAAAGATCCTTGCGTTGATAGCAACATCCTCGTTCTGTCACTTTCGTGTAGGGGTGTCTCACCTCCATTATGAGCTTAATCCTCCAACACGATGACCCAGCCCTGATACATTAAACGCTCATCGTGCAAAGTAATTTTAGATACATTGATTGCATGACTTTTGAATTCATTAATGTACTTACAATTATATTTAAAATTATTATTTCCGACGCTAACAACGATAATCTTGTGTTACATGATGTGCAAAGTAATTTTAGATAGTAGTAGTAGTTAGTAGTAGTGCACACTAGGGATGCAAGCAGGGCTTCCATTTTCCCGTTTGCCTACCGGGCTTCGCAGGCAAGACAAATGCAGGTTGCAGGCGCCTGCAGTCGCCCGCCCGCAAGCCTGCAAGGCCACATGAGCAGAAATCCGCGCCGTTGCGCACCATTGAGACCGGCGAGGTCGATAGAGACCAATGGCAAATTGGCAACACCCTGCAAAGACGAGGAACAAGATGAAATGCACGGACTTGAACACACACTGCTATCTGCACAAGTCAACAACCTAACGGGAATGGAAAGGAAGACAAGAGAGACGCAGAGCGAGGAAGCTGGAAGCAGGATGTCCATGCCCACATCGGCAGTTCCAATCGCCTGCAGCAAGCACTAGCTGGCGGACATTGCTAGGTGAAATCAAATACCTTTCCCTTCTGCATCACCGGGACCATCGCCGGCGATGGACTCGAGCACGCCGAGGTCGGGCAGGATGGAGAAGCTTCTTCCACTCCTTTGTGAGCTCGTCGATCTGGATCTCGACCAGCGAATTGGGAGCGGGATGCGACGCGGAGGCGGCATCGCCCCTGGTGCCGCGCGGCCGTGGCGGCAGACTTGAGATGCTTCATGCTTGTTCAAGTACGCCGGGCGATGTGGTGGAGCAGGCTGGCTTCACAGGTGTTGCAGGACATATGCGGGAGGTGGTGGGCCTACCCAGTAGCGAATTTACAAATGAAATCAAGCGGGGGCTCTTCTCCCTTTCTTCCTTCTTCCCCTCCCTTTCTACTTCTACTTCCTTTAAAAAATGTAGGAGGGGCTTAGGAGGGACTCCATGAATTTTGGGAAGTAGGAGGGCTGGAGCCCACCCTGCACCCCTAGAATCGCCACTGGGCCTACCTGCCAAGCCCACAAGGCTTTGCATGCTTGCTCGCATAGCCTGCAGCCCACCATGCAGGTTCCTGCGGAGACCCACTAACCAGTTTTTGCGGGCCGGGACCAGCAGACAGGCTGGTAGACCTACACCTATTTACATCTCTAGTAGTAGTAATTAAGATTAAAAAAGTAATTTAGAATGGCAAATGGCGAATCCAGCACTATGAATCTAGCCCATCGCTAGATCCGTCCCTGGCTACAATAGCTTAAACGAAGTCATTATAATCCTTTGAGTTATTTTGATAGTATCTTTTGCCCTCCCAAGGAAATCCATTCCGTTCTGAACCTCAGCCTTTATAGTGAAGTACAATCAGACAATCAGCCGTGTAAGAACCCCATTCGTCGGCTACAGGAATTTTCTGATGAACCAAGCAAGCACCGCGTGGCAGGCGTGTAGAGCAGAGTGCTCGCTCTCACCTATTGTATGCTCGAATCAATCAGCCGAAGACATGTCTGTAATTCGGAAAAGTCTATATAACCCCCCCAACCTATAGAGGTTAGACTACATAACCCTCAACCTATGAAACGGCCTACCTCACCTCTAAACTTCTCAAAACCGGTCAAATTACCCCCTAAAGCAGTTTTGAAAAATCATAATAAATCATAGAAAAATCATAAAATGGAAAATCCAGTTGTGTTGGACTCCAAATGATTAGATATACACACTGAACATATAATATGGTATGCTTTAGTATATTTTATTCACTATAGCTTTAGATCTACGCTTTTCTCTATATTAGTAAAAAAATATATTAAAATATATCATATTATATGTTCAGTGTGTATATCTGCTCATTTGGAGTCCAACACAATTGAAATTTTCATTTTATGATTTTTTTTTGATTTACTATGGTTTTTCAAATTTTCTTTAGGGAGTAATTTGATTGGTTTTGGGGTGATATAGACCTTTTCATAGGTTGGGGTTATGTAGTCCACTCTTCATAGGTTGGGGGTGATGTAGACTTTTTCCATGTAAAAAACAAAAACGTTATGCTCTCCGAATTTTATTGGGCCGATTCATTGAACGGGCCTCCGTTTGTAGCTAATGCATGAATCGCGCGCACGCACCACTGCTGGGCCCAAGTATTCTGGAGTATATGTACCGGTAGGTAAAATGTTAAATGTATGTTGTTCTAAAAAAATGTTAAATGTATGTACCGCGGCCGCGAGGAGCGAATTTGGTACCACCTCGGCTATGGAGTGGCCATCTCAACAGCTGATAAGTGATCAGCGTTAGCAACAAATCACCGTGTGGCAAGTGCGGTGAGCAACCACCCAAAAATGAGACCTAAAGTTCCAGAAATGAATACACAGGCCGCCATGGCTGGCACACTACATGTGGGCCTCGCTTTTCCTTTTGGGCTCCGTCGACTCGACTCGTGCTGTCTCCATTGTTCTTTTTTTGTTCTGGCCTCGCTTCACATTTTGCTTCCCATAATTTAGATTTGTCAAGGTTAACTGACAGTCTAATAAACTTTTTTTTAAAAAATAAAATAGTAATAATAGTGTTAAGCATAGTTTCATTTAGTTACCACCTCTTACGAGAGTTTACCGTCCGTAATTAACAATCACCATGATGCTAAGATGCAAGCATCATGGGGCAGGCCCACCTGAAGGGTATTCATTGAATACTCAATATTTTTAAAAAAATTGAGTATATATCTCATATACATGTATATACATAACAAGAAAAGAGAAAAGACTACCTCGATTGGAAAACCCAAGCGCCTAGCGGCGGAAGGCGGCGCACACCAGACGGCGGCGGGCGGGAGCGGTCGAGCGAGTGGTGCACCCTGCTGTGCGTTTGAGAGAATGCCTTTTGCCGGTTGCGAGCACCGATGCTGGGTGCTTGTGGCGGCGGGCGCACGGAGCACTAGATGGCTGCGAACGGCGACCGATGGCAATCTGCAGACTAAAACGATGAGGTTATCTTCGCTCCTTTGCCCCCTAATTCTCAACCCCCTAGTTCAATTGATTCAAATGGGTTTAATTTGGAATTGTAGCTCTGAAACTGAAACATGAAGAGGAAGAAGGGGGAACAACGCTGCTATTGATTAAGGATTTTTCTGGAAAAAGCGTTGCAAATTAGAAAAAGACTGAAACATGAAATGTCATTCCATCTATAAATAAAAATCAAATGCAATTGGTGGTATTTTAAGGAAAGAATGACACTGGAACAAGCACAACCACTTGAACCAGAGAGAGGTGAGCAAGGCCAACAAGGTGAGACCCGAAAGTCCCCAATAATAGAAGATGATGGAATTGAATCTGGTGATGGATACCATGATGACTATAGCATTGAGCATGATCCGGGATTGATGGCTCATATCTCAAGCTATAATGTCAATGACTAAGATTCAGTTAGAAGGACATACATTGCATCGGGGCAATGTCAACCAAAGACGAATAGAGAGGATTTTCTGCAACATAAGTTGTTGCCTCTTGCCAATTGCCAATTGCTAATTTGCCATGTTTATTACTATGTGCATATATGACGATGTGAGTATATCTATGTCTTATATAGACTATTAGGTTTTTTTTTAAAAAAATGCACCCTCTATAAGGTAGCTCCATGCAATTTTACACATGTAGCTGTTTACATGCTACGTGTGTTTAGCTTTTTCCGAATTATAAGCTCTGTAAGAGCACATTTGTCCATGCAACATCTAGTGTATTGATCAAAGCTACATTTGATCAATTTTTTTGAGATAATCTTACATTTGATCAGATGTGCTCTTACATTTGCTTTGAATTCGCGAGAACCCGGCCGTTGCGTTGCTTCCAACGGGAAAAAGACGAAAAAAATATCCCCGGCCTCGACTTCACTTGGCCCATGCAGCCCAATGACTTGCTGTATTGCGGCCCAGATCGGAGGCTAATTATCCGGTACGAACGCTAATTAACCCCACATCGGCGGTTGATGCTTGTCTTTTCCAGCTTATAAACGGCCACCGTAGAGGATGTATCATCGCACGAGACGTGCGGTTGGCTATCATCCATATAAGATATATTCTAGTGCAGAAGATGAAGATTGAACACACTACACGTGTGCTTTGCTCTTTTATTTCTAGGCTTATATAATGCGTAGGAACCGTTTTTATTTCTAGACTTATATAATGCGTAGGAACCGTTTGCTGGTTACAGTTTTGTAGCTTCTTATCTCTGTTATCATTTGTATACGCAAAACATAAATAAACTCATCGCTAAATTTTATTATATTGTCACCTCTTCTCGTGTGTATTTATTTTTTATATACGAATTATAGCAGTATAAATTCGTCATAGCTAAATTTTGATTGGAATAAGTCTGTAACACTTGTACATGAATCTTTCTGACTCAGGAAAAAAAAGAAATGTTGCATACGTATGAAATGGTCTAAAAGTAATGGTTGCAGGCACATTGACTTCTGCCTCCGTACCCCTTGACGCGCCGTCGCACCGAGATAGAAATGTTTAGACGCCACGCCAACCCACCAGCGTTTACTTCTGCTGCGTACGTACTTGCCCGTCGGCCCTAGCAGGTTTGAGTTCTCAAGCGTCAAGTTCCAACCTTAGTGAGTACCTGACAGTGACACTCGAACGCGTACTGTCCCGTACGAAATAACTAGACGGCCGCCTACATACGTACCCCTCTCCGGTATGGTATCTGTCCTCGATCCTCAGGTTCAGTTACCCCTGAAAAAGGCTAAAACTCTGAAGGTTCATCATACAGAACACCGATATAAAAATGCTGCACTCTGAACCCTCGACCGATCAGAATTGTCAATTTCTCAAAACTAACGATGCACAAATAAACCACTGATAGCGACCAAGACGTTAACAAGAAATGGTGATAGCCTCAGATCGTCGCACAAACTCACAAAAGCAGCCACCGTACAAGGCATGCATCATGCATGCGATGTGCGATATATATACATGCCTTGTTGTGCCCTAACAAAAGATGTCAACACTCACAATGTCGCAATCTTTGCATTTAGAAAACCACAGCTACAAATACACCACATCAACACCACATCAACGCCGCTTGCACACGACGATTTTTCCCTGGTCCGTGAAAATGTACCGCAGATATATCACTACCGGAAAATCGTTGTTTGCCGTGAGCCAAAATCTTTGCCGTGAGCCAAAAATCGGGCTCACGGCAAACACCTTTTTGCCGTGAGCATAAAACAGAAAGCTCACGGCAAAGATAAGCTCACGGCAAAATCAATCTTTGCTGTGAGCCTAAAAAGGAAAGCTCACGGCAAACAAGTGCACACGGCAAGTTTGCTCTCTTTGCCGTGAGCTAAATAAGGGAAGCTCACGGCAAAAAGAAACTCACGGCAAAAGCTCCTTTTGCCGTGGGCTAAAATAACACGGCTCTCGGCAAAATAGTTTTAAAATATTTAAAATGTCGCCTCCCGTGACGGTAGTGACGGCCGTTAGGGCCATAGTTTGCCGTGAGCTTTATAAGGCTCACGGCAAATAGGTTGTTTGCCGTGAGCCTTGGAAAAGCTCACGGCAAAGATGGAGGTTGCCGTGAGCTTTTCCAAGGCTCACGGCAAACTTTAAGTTTCATAATTATTTTAAAATATCTAAAAATCATAAAATTTGTGGATGTCTACTTGTATCAGACACATAGGTTGTGGAGAAGGTTTGACATGGTTTCGCATAAGTTTGTTTCGTACGATGCACAAAATTGAAAATGTTCGTAGAAGTTTCATAGACATGAGAAGTGATATTTAGTTTTTTGAAGTCAAAGTGAAGCTTAAGTTTGAGTTTGAGTTTAAAAACATTGTGTATATGGTATAGACACTATAATGTGTTCTTTTTAAAGGTTAGTAATTTTTTTATATATATTTGATATTTAAAACATGCCCGAAATAATAAAAATTGTTAAGACCTAAACAAAATAATAAAATAAGAAGCAAACACATATGAATAAATTTACTTAAATGAGAGTCCACGAAATAGTTTGATCATTGTAGTGACTTTCTAAGAAAGAAAGAATATAAAAACATGTGAAATAAAAATGGAAAGTGGGCGGTTTTCATATTTTGCCGTGAGCCCTTGTGGAGGCTCACGGCAAAGAACTCCACGTAAATTGATTTGCCGTGAGCTATGGAAGGCTCACGGCAAAGGGAAACACCCACGTGGGTGAATTTATGAGCGGAAAAAAATAAATGGAAAAAGGACCTAAAGCAATTTTTTATATGGTAATCAAGGACCTAAGTATTCTTTTGACTTATCGTTCCATCTATGTAACTTGACTCGATAAGACAATAATGCTATGTCATCTATAATTTATTTTTTCTACATAAACCTAATCAAAATTTAGGCTAGCATAGTGAACAAACAATCGCAACACATGTGATATGCATGGTTATCGCTTGTACTGAATAGTCAAGAAAATATGCGGTACTGATATTATTCACGTCTATTGGTCTTGTATTTGATAGGTATTTATTTGTTTTCATGACTTGGATCATCCGCATTCTGTTTGTACCTCTGCCTTGTATATATGTTGACAGTCTTGCATTCAGTATTTCGTTATCACTTTGGTCACGTGTGCCATCATAAACAAATTTCATATTTTGCCGTGAGCGTGGAGGCTCACGGCAAAGGCCTTGTTTGCCGTGTTGCCGTGAGCCTCCTCAGAGGCTCACGGCAAAGAACCCCACGTAAATTGATTTGCCGTGACCATGGAAGGCTCACGGCAAAGGGAAACACCCACGTGGGTGAATTTATGAGCGGGAAAAAAATAAATGGAAAAAAAGATGGCTTTGCCGTGAGCCCCTAGATCCGGCTCACGGCAAAGGGGATCTTTGCCGTGAGCCGCCAGATCTGGCTCACGGCAAACATGCTGCTTTGCCGTGAGCCAGATCGGCGGCTCACGGCAAAGAGGCCAGCGCCCCTCTTTTTCCCCTCTCTTTCCTTTCTCCTTTCACTCTTTTACATTCCCACTCACACGTACTCTTTTCTTCCCCCGTCGCCGCCGCCACCCTCTGCCGCCGCCGCCGCCAGCCGCCGCCGCCGCCAGCCAGCCGCGCGCGAGGGCAGGGCTGCCTGGCCGCCTGCCGCGCCGGCAGGCCGCGCTCTACGACTCGTGCGACCGGCGCGTCCACCGCGCCAACAAGCTCGCCGGGAAGCACCGCCGCTTCTCCCTCCTCCACCCTTCGCCTTCCTCCTCGTCCTCCTCCTCGTCGTCGGGGCAGCAGAAGCCACCGCTCTGCGACATCTGCCAGGTATATTATACTAGCTATTAATTTGGTCTTTTGTTTCTTCGTTGCTGGTCGTGAAACTGATCGGAGCTCGAAGCCCCGATCGACTGTGTGGATGGATGCCCGCGGCGTGGTGCTAACCGAGACAGACGTGTGCAGGAGCGGAGGGGGTTCTTGTTCTGCAAGGAGGACTGGGCGATCCTGTGCCGGGAGTGCGACGTGCCGGTGCACACGGCGAGCGAGATCACGCGGCGGCACAGCCGGTTCCTGCTCACCGGCGTGCGCCTCTCGTCGGCGCCCGTGGACTCGCCCGCCACGTCAGAGCAGCAGGACGACCAGGAGCAGGAAGAAGAGAACGCAGGCAGCCCGTGCAACGCCGACTCTGCCTGCAGCGGCGGCGCCGCCACCGCCGCGGCGAGCGCGAGCGACGGGAGCAGCATCTCCGAGTACCTGACCAAGACGCTGCCCGGCTGGCACGTCGAGGACTTCCTCGTCGGCGACGCGTCCGCTTGGGACGTCGGCGCTTGCTCGGACGGCACCCTCGTTCACTTGGCTCACGGCAAAGCTACCGTGTTTGCCGTGAGCCAGAAGTCCGGCTCACGGCAAAGAGTACCGTTTTGCCGTGAGCCAGATGCCTGGCTCACGGCAAACACGGCACCTTTGCCGTGAGCCAGGTTCTTGGCTTACGGCAAACACGGCAGCTTTGCCGTGAGCCGTTAAGCTGGCTCACGGCAAACCTCCGCACGGGCCCCACTAACGCCGTTGACGGCCATTCCTCACCGTTATCATAAAATTTGTTTTGCCGAAGGGGCACCACGGCTCACGGCAAAGGTTAGCCGAGAGGGTCTTTTTTGGCTCACGGCAAAGATCCATTTACCGATAGGTTTTTTGCCGTGAGGTCTTTGCCGTGAGCCGGCTCACGGCAAAACCTTTGTCGTGAGCATTTGGCCCTTTGCCGTGAGCATTGGGGCTCACGGCAAACAACCCGAATCCGGTAGTGTATAAGATCGTAACCAGATAGACAGTCGGGATGATTTCCGCCGCGGCGGGTACAGAAACCAAAGGGAATGCACGGAGATGGCCGGCTGGAGATGTAATGCTTAATTTATAGTCAATCCGTAACATTCTACTTCAATCTAATCATTTACAAACAAGTTTTTATTGGAATAGTGCAAAGTTGGAAAAAAATAAGCACCCCTTTATTGGATCGAGCACGGACGAACTGCGTTTCAAGTTGACTAGTTACCATATCGCTGATCATGCCGTCTAAACCCCGTACTCCCTCCATCCCAAAATAAGTGTGTTTCTCACTTCTCGAGAAAACTTTTTGGTCAATTATATAAAAATATATATTCAAAATTATGATACAATATAAATATCATTATATAGATGTTTAGATCTAGTTTTTTATAAAAAAAAATATTTGAAGATTTAAATGTTGCATGTATTTTCTACAAATCTAGTCAAACCATGGCACGGACACCCAAAACATCACTTTTTTTTGTGGGGGGGGGTGGGGGGAGGACTGAGGGAGTACGTCCCTGCTCCAATCTCCGTACTCGCTGCGACTATGGATTGGGCGTACTCCCTCTGTCCCTTATTAGGTGTCGTTTTGGGTGTTCGTGCCACAAATTTGACTAGATTTGTAATAAATATGTGCAATATTTAAATCTCCAAATAAATTTTATAAAAAACTAGATTCAAATATCTATCTAATGATATTTAACTTGTACCATAAAATTGAATATATTTTTATACATAATTGATCAAAGTTGTTTCTCGGGAAGTGAGGAAGACAGTTATTTAGGGACGGAGGAAGTAGGTGGCATGACATATAGCACTGTTTCCCATCCACATTCTTGTCCTGTTTCCCCATGTACATACGCGGTCTTGACTTCTAGTAGACCAAAACGGCCATGGCATAGCATAGTCCAGAGTAGGTACGGTTCACTTATTAGCCGGAATCTCTGAATATCGATAGGCCCAAACGGGGGCCTCAAACACTGACCCAAATTGTCAATTGCTCTGCCGCAACTCGCAACGTCAGGATGTGTCACAATTGGGACATTTAGACATGGAGATAGCACTATTTCCATGCAAAAAATACACTTCTATTTTTGTTCTAAGTGACTATATATAACACCTTGAAAGTATTCTATCAAAATGTATTCTGTGTTGAATATATAATGCTTATTTTTGTATCATAAATGTTTCATAGTTTTATTATAAACTTTGTCAACCTTAACATGATGACTATGGATTTATGGAATCAATAATGCTTATGCCAGTCTAAGTGGAGGTATCATGGAGAGTTTCACATTAATAAATTGTTGAACATGATTTAAATGATGAGAGGGACGAAAAGCCATGACACTCCCCGTGCATGGTTACCTAGTCTATGGTTACCTAGTGCCATGACAGTCCCATAAAACTTCCACGAGGGCATTTTGATTCATTACATAACACATTTGACTACAACACAATTTAGGAATTAAACGCTCCAATCTACCTACGAAAACGTGCCATAAAACTTTGTATCTAAAAAATTAACGTGGCAATGGTCGCTCTCTCCCATTTGCAAACTTGCAAGTAAAAAAACAACGTTTTTTTATATTAAAAGCTTATGATTTTAACAGAGGCCTAAAGTGAGCGGGCGTGTCTGTTGAAGAAAAACCTCGTAAGGGCTGCTAGGCAGCGGACTAAGATGATCGAAAGGCAGGCAGGCTTGGGATGGTCCGCCGGAGCATGTCTGTCCGCAGCCTCTGTATAGTAAGAATCTTAACGCCGAGCCGTACCGTACCAACCCGGCTGACGGCTACACGCCTACACCACCCGCCTTGCGTCGCCGCCGTGCCATCTTCTCCGACGATCCGAGAGGCCCCTGTATAAATGCCCGCTCGGTGACGACCAAACTAAACAAACCAACCAACCAACCACTCAAACCAGCCAGCCAGCGCACTTTGTTAGAGGCCACCCAGCACCACACAAACCATGGGTCCAGCAGCTCGCCTCGCCAGCGCCGGTGGCGTTGCACTAGTCCTGCTGCTCGTCATCTCGGCCGCCGCCGCGCCGGGCGCCATGGCGCAGGAGGAGACGGAGGACGAGCTTGAGTTCAGCTACGTCCCCGGCGCTGAGAACGGGCCGGAGCACTGGGGCTCCATCAAGCCGCAGTGGTCTACGTGCGGCACGGGGATGATGCAGTCGCCCATCGACCTCTCCCACGACCGCGTCAAGCTCGTGCCCTCCCTCGGCTACCTCAACCTCTCCTACCGCCCCGCCGATGCCTCCGTCGTCAACCGCGGCCACGACATCATGGTCTGTGCAATGACTGGTTGTTGTTTTGCGTGAGAGCACAAACCAGAGCAGTAAATTAACAAGAAAGTAGACAACAACATATTCTTTCGTCATTTAGTGATGGTCACATCAACTCATTTTGATTATATGGACTTAAAATGACGGTTGCTGTCGAACTGTTGTACGTAGGATTGACTGGCGGACCGGCTGGTCTCTTACGCTGGAAGCTAGTTGACGAGTGGTTGTTGCAATGTTGCAGGTGAACTTCAGCGGCGACGCGGGGAGCCTGGTGATAAACGAGACGGCGTACTACCTGAAGCAGCTGCACTGGCATACACCGAGCGAGCACACCATCGACGGCCACCGGTTCGCCATGGAGCTGCACCTGGTGCACGAGAGCGCGGAGAACAAGGCAGCAGTGATCGGCATGCTCTACAAGTTCGGCGCGCACGACAAGTTCCTGCGCAAACTGGAGCCCTACATCAAGCAGATCGCCGACCGGCGGGACAAGGTGGAGCACGTCGGCGTTGTGGACCCACGCCTCGTGCGCGGCAGTGACAGCGTGTACTACCGCTACATGGGCTCCCTCACCACGCCGCCCTGCAAAGAAGGGGTCATATGGACCATCCTCAAGGAGGTATATATGTTTCTGGGCCAGTGATTTTTTCTTCACATATCATCATCATTCGATCGTGATGCAAATTAAACGCGGTGACCAGGACGTGCTTAAACACAAGTTATATATATGTGTGGTGTTTTTGTGCAGGTTCGCACCGTGTCCATGTACCAGCGGGAGCTTCTCAGGGAAGCCGTGGACGACGTAAGTCCCATGTTTGTTTGTTTTTTTCTCTTGTGGACGTAAGTCCATGCAGCCATTATGTTTTTTTTTACACACGTTTGACCACCAGGGGTGTCTAGAAGGCACCTGCAACTAACACGGTTAAAGTTCAGAGCAAATATGAACCTAAAGTAGGTCCTGACGATTTTTCTCAGCATGACATGTTTAGGTGCTAATTAAGTGGCCTAAAATGAGCTAATTATAAAACTAATTAAAGAAGTCCGAGCAAATTTACGAGACTAATCTATTAAACCTAATTAATCTATCATTAGCAAATGGTCATAGTAGCACCACGTCGTCGAAATCATGGACTAATTAGGCATAATAATATATTCGTATCGTCGATTAGCCTCCGTATGTACAATTAATTTGTAATTAGCTATATTTAATATTTTTAATTAATAACCAAACATATGATATGACATCAACTAAAGTTTAGCCATGGGATCCAAACACTCTTAAACTTGATGTATCTCGCTTGTGTTTTGTTATCTGCTGTGCAGGGCATGGAGAATAACGCGAGGCCGTTGCAGAAGGTGAACAACCGGGATATCAGCATCTTCTGGCCAAAGCCCCATAGGCATTATTACTAGGCCCCGTATCCCGGCACCAGAAGTTCAGACCTTGAGAATAATATACATACTGTCTCTCAGTCCAAAAAAAAAGTCTAAAAACATACGACCCTAGCACAATGTGATGCTTTAGTATCTTTAACTTAACTAATCACAGATAAAAAAATATTAATATTTATAATATTAAATAAATATTATTAAATTAATGACAAAGTGTAGTTCCGTAATAAATTTATTTAGATTCATAAATATGAATAAAATTAGTCAAACGATAGTTATGTGTTTATTGGGACCAAGGGAGTGCGGGTGACATTCAGTTCCTTTGATGGTTAAGTCCTGTGAGGACTCTAGATGATGGATATTTTTTTCTTGTAATTTTTTGTACCTTTGTTATATGATACTAAATTAAAGATTCACTTCTTCCTTACTCTTCAAAGGAAAAAATAAATAATATTAATGTTCATGTGGGAATATATATGATTGTGGTTGAGCACTTCGCACCTCAGAGACAACTTTTAACAGGCAAAGTCTTTGTTAAAACTAAAAAAAATTAAGGATTTTATTATACTGCCTAAATTGGGGTCTGCAGAGTCGCAGAGATGGAGTCTGCTGTTCAGTAGCCTCTCTTTTCAACGAATCAGTTCAAAGAATAATTACAGAAGGCCATCTGGTGTAGCAGCCATGCCTTTTCAGATCAGAGCGCCTAGTCTCGCAATTCCTTTCCTTGTAGTAGAACTGAACGCCAAAGACATGCATGGCTGACTGAGCATCCAGTCGATGGCACCGCCTCCAAGATGTACAGATGGCATTGTCTATAGGTTGTACATGCCCTATGTCGCTTCATTTCACTGTTAATATGCCCTAAACTTCCTTGGTTGCAATACAAAGACGTGGAAAGTGCTAATTACTACTATAAAAAATTATGTATAGGTGAGCAATTTCTAGTTCAACCCAATTACCCAACTAAACAAGACCGAAATAACGAGAGCCCAAACAATCTAGAACATTGTTAATCGTTCTGGAGTAATTACAAAGACTTCTAGGCAAGCCCCATCGCCCCATCAACCACGAGCTCCTCGCTGCCGTCAGTTTCTGGTGGGCACGAGTTCAGAGCCATTCTGCTCTGACAGACACAGCTATTCGCCGCTGCCGTCAATTTCAGCCCACTAGATAACTGGACTAGAAAAAGCCCATACTCCCCATAGTCGCTAGAACAACGCAATCCACATGGGCCGAACATTGTAAATTTGTGCTGGGTTCGAATTATACAAAAAAAGTGACGGCTTTGTTTAATGTTTACTACCATATAGTCTGTAAAACTCATATTGCACTAATTAATAGGCTATGACCGTGATGTTCCTAACACCGTGCGGCAAGTGCGGTGAGCAACCACTCAAAAATGAAACCTAGAATTTCAAAATGATGAATCCTTTGGCCACCATGGCTGGCCCACTACATGTGGACCTTGCAATTTCTTTCTTTTGGCTTCGTCGACTCCTGTTGTGGTCATTCTTTTTTTCTCTGTCTGGGAAAATTTCAAAAAATTGAAATCTAGAACCGTCGAATCCTGTTGTGGTCATTCTTTTTTTTCTTGCTTCGCTTTGTCTGAGAAAATTTCAGAAAATGAAACCTACAAATTCAAAATGAATCTTTTGCTACCATGGTTGGGGCAGTACATGTGGGCATCGTCTTTTCCTTTGGCTTGGTCGACTCTTGTTGTGGCCATTCTATTTTTTTCTTGCTTCACTTTGTCCAGGAAAAATTTCAGGCTAAGAAAACCTGTAATAGCCGTTGATCCCTAACTAGGCTTGATCTAGCGAGGCTTTCTATTCATCTTGTGGAAGATAGATAGTTTCTTTCTCCGTTGACTCCTGTTGTAGTCATTTTTTCTCTTACTTCGCTTTGTCCAGGAAAATTTAAGTTCAAGACAACATGCAACATCCAATTATTCGTAGCCAGACTTGATCTGGCGGGGCTTTCTATCCATCTTATGGAAAATAGATAAGGCATCATAGCCTTTTCTTTTGGCTTCATCGACTCCCGTTTTGGTCATATTTTTCTTTTCTTGCTTCACTTGGTCCACGAAAATTTCAATCCAAGAAAACCTACAATAGCTTATGATCCTAGCGGGGCTTTCTATCGATTTTGTGGAAAATATATATATAGATAAGACATTCCCAATTTTGGCTCCGTTGACTCCTGTTGTGGTCATTTTTTTTTCTTGCTTCGCTTTGTCCAGGAAAATTTCAGTCCAACAAAACTTGCAATAGCCAATGATCCCTAGCTAGGCTTTGATCTGGCAGGGCTTCCTATCCATCTTGTGGAAGATAGATAAGACATCCCCACTTTGGCCTAATTATGTTACGTAGATGAATTAAATTTTTGCAAACATGTTTTCTATTATATGTATTATTGCTTCCTTCGATCTAAGTCGTTTAGAATATTTATTTTCTTTTCCTATTACCTCGTATTAAAAGGGGTGAAACTAGCGCTGAAATGATCCTGGTGCACTCCTTAAGAAACTTTTACACTTGCCAAAAATTACATGGTGAGTTTTAGTCTACTTAGTGATAAAATAGAATTTTACCTGATGCACAGGCACCACCATAGCATAACCTGGCGTCGCCCCCATTTAAAAACACGAGTATATAAGAATACCTATGGTCTCCAATACCGTTCACTATGAAGATCTATAAAATTATGTTTCCCAATAATATATAGTATCTTTAATTTAATGAATCTAATATCGCTAATTTTGCGTTAATGATCTATCTAAAATTATGGATATTCATAGCTAAAGATAAAAGAAAATGGCTTGTATTATTACCTTTATTGCTTTAATAGTACTTTTCCCTCCCATAAAAATTCGTTACGTTCGGAACCTCAGGACTCTGGTACAAACGGCACAAGTCATCTCCGTGTCCGCGCAACATCTCTTTCAATCCATCTGGCATACCTGATCAAATGTGCTCTTTTACATTTGCATTTATGCTCTCCAGTCCAATGTGATTCGAAGCACATATCAGCTTCATCGACCATTTAACACGTATGAACTATCTTCAGCTATGCCCCATACTTCTATACATTCTGCACACTGAATTCACAGACAGATCATACTTATTCATGTAACTCTATTACGTACAACTCAATAACGCATATCCCAATCAACAATTTAAACCATTATACAACTGTGTAACGCACGCACGGCACCCAGTGACCGGAGCGACGCCTTGCATCTGAACAGCGTGATGGTTGTATACTCTGCAGTCTGCACCGGACGAACACGAACAAAAAGCTGGACTGAACTGAACTGAACTGGATGGGATCGTCTAGCGCTTCTCCCTCGGGAACCCCAGGAGCGCCAGGATCAGGGCGATGAAGCTTCCGTTTATCAGGCCCCTCAGGATCTTCTGCTTCTCCGCCGTGTAGGGCGGATACCTCGCTGTGGCCTCACCGCCAAAGCCGCGGATCAGCACCGCCTTCTTGTGGCTGAAGCAGTCGAAACTGAACTTGCCATGGTAGGAGCCCATCCCGCTGTCACCGACACCGCCAAAGGGGAGGTACGGGTTGGCAAGCTGCGCATTGCCAAGAAATGGGCGCAAGTTAGATGCTAGAAAGACTGTTTTCTAGTGCATTTCAGAGTTCAATTTTCAGTGAAGCAGGATTTACATGCAACGCGGTGTCGTTCACAAGCATTCCTCCGGCAGGGACGTTCGCCACAAAGTCCTGCTGCAGCTTCTTGTTCCTGGAGAAAAGGTAAGCGGCAAGTGGCTTGGACTTGGAGTTTACAAGGTCAATGCTATCTTCGATCTTTTCTACCTGCAAACACAGGACCAAAACATAGTCAGAATATCATTTGAATCCGTCTGCCAAAGAGCAGCAGAGGTGCCCGAGCAGAGATTACTACAGATTTACAGTTGTTATATGAAGGCAGATAAATATTACTGACCGTCACAATAGGAAGTAAGGGGCCAAATATCTCCCCTGTCATGAGTGCTGTATCCTGGGGAACGTCCAACAATAATGTAGGAGCAATTTTTCTGTGACACAAGAAACAAATGTTAATGCCTTAATGGTACATCATACATCAAAGAACTTTCGCTAGCTTAACTGGATCTGCAGAAGTGAAAGTAAAAAATCCTTACAGTTTCTTCTCGTCAGTCTGGCCACCATACACAATCTTGTCGGCTACTTCCTTTTCTTCTATCAGAGCTGCCAATCTCTGAAAATGTTTAGAATTAACGATTCGAGACAAGTCCGCTGATTCCAGAGGATCCTTCCCATAGAACCTTTCCAGAACTCTTTTCAGAGAGTCCACCTGCCAAACGTTAATTTCTTGGAAGTTTAGTTTCCGCTTTGTGCCAAAACAAATTCATGGATGTAATGTTCATGGTGATCTATACCAGCTCTGGTGCAAATGCTTTTGTCGTTATGATGTAATCCGGAGCAATGCATGCTTGGCCATTGTTACATCCCCATTTGCCAACAGCAATCCTCTTAACAGCAACCTACAAGTTAAATATGTAGTTTGTTAGAGCTAAAAAAATTGATAATTTATTTAAGAACGTAATAGTTACAAAGAGATGCATTTACATGAAGATCGACGTTAGAATCGACAATAACAGGGCATTTTCCACCAAGCTCCAAAGCCACCGGGGTTACATGCTTCGCGGCTGCTGCCAACACTATCCGTGCTACAGTTCCGTTACCTGTAATTTTGTCAAATGATGCATGTCAGAATATAAAGAACAACGTACAGTTCAGTACCAAATGACTTTTGGACATGTCAATACACATGTAATGCTTGTACTAACATCATCATAATAGCGATTGGTGCATGCAAAAATATTTATTCCATTACATTATTTAAAAGAAATTAGAAGAATCTCTCATCCACTAAGTTAACATGTAGTATTAAGAGCCTGACCTGTGTAGAAGATCTTATCCCATCTTTGTTCCAAGAGTGCGCTTGTTTCAGGAACACCACCCTCCACAACTTTAATACATGTGTTGTCAACATATTCAGGTAGCAGCTTTGCGAACAATGTCGAGGTTGCTGGCGCTATTTCTGATGGCTTCAGAACAACAGCATTTCCAGCAGCAATTGCTCCGATGACAGGGTCAATAGAGAGCACTAAAATGAAGAAGTGGTTAGGGATCTTTATTTTCGAACTGAGAAGAAACAAGATCTCGGGCAAAAAAAGACTACTCTTCAGAACACTCAGGGTGTGTTTAGATTGTAGGAAAAAACACTGTAGCATAAGAAAAACACTATAGCATTCGCTGGGAAACGTGTTTTGTGGTGGGGGGGGAATAGTGAAAAGTTGGAATGAATAGTGAATAGTTGGGAATCTGAACATGGCCTCATATAGGAATGGAATTATTACATTATGCTACTGTTGGTTCAACTTAATAGGTCAGAATAAGTGGGGAAGTCATTGTGTGTTGGCTTCCTGCTCAAAAGTCCAATACCACGAGTAAAAGTCAAAGAATATATACGTTCTTCTAGAGGCTTTCAGTTGAAACATGAGCTATGGATGAACGTTCAGATGTTGACTAAAAATCAATTAAGACTTGTGGCGTGCGGGCAAGAAAGAAAAAAGCAGCGTGCAAATCTTGCTTCGTGGAAAAGGAAAGATACCAATATCGCAACAATATTATAACCAATCCTCAAGCATGAGATGGGCAAACATATGGAAAAAATCATGGCCTAAGCTTTTCGTTCCAACGCCATGACGTGACAAAAAATTGAGTAATAACTACCCTATACCCCGAACACGTTTTTTGCAGAAAGCTTCATCAATGCAATTAATGCAAATATCTTGCTACGGTGGTTGCACAAAATGGTACGGTATTTTATAGTATATCAACTTACAGAAAGGATAGTTCCATGCCGAGATGACGAGCACCACACCGAGGGGTTCAGACACGATTTGTGCAGAGGAAGGGAATGTAGTAATGGCCGCAGGCACCTGGGCATGGATTCCCAAAGCTCAGTACGTACCGGACCAGAGAAACAGTGACAGCATAACTTGCAGGACGGGAATGTCTCTGGGACAGCCAGAGATGAATAAAAAAAAAAATCATACCTTCTCCGGTTTCATCCACTTCTTGATCCCGTCGAGCGCAAACTTGCACGAGGATTTTGCGAGTGATATCTGAACCATAAACAACATTTGGTTGGTTATCAGCTAATCCGTATTAATCTTGACGCGACACTGCTGACAGCAATATGAAGCCTTTTAACTTTTTTTTTACTACTAATGATAATAAGTAAGTAAATGACATTAATTTTCGAGGCTGCTGAGGAAGATATCAAAAGTGATGACTGATAAGGATTTGGGGGGGGGGGGGGGGGGGGGATTTTGCGCAAACGAAAGGGCCAATGGACACGGCCAGGAACCCGTGGAAGCAACGCCACAGTGAGTGATTGGGTGGGGTACTCGATAATCAAGAACCAATTCACACGCAACCCTTTGTTGATTGTGAATCCCCACAATAGCAAGCAGTAGGGAAAAAAAAAAAGCTCCCAGCTTTCCCAAACGATGCCGACCAGGCAGGAAGAGGCAACGGCGTTGGGGGAGGACGGATCGAACAGCAAGCAATTCACACGGCACGAGCCCTGTCGGAACAGAGCCGCCGGCGCTTCGTGAGTCAGCGCATCCATCCTTTGAGGAGGGGGATCGCATCGAGACCGAGAAGCCTGGGCACTCGAACATTTGCAACAGCTGTTGGGATCGCGAATTCCAATCCGTCAAGCACAAGCTCGACACCGAGAGAAACCATGAACAAGAGGCCGAAGCAGAGCAAGTAGAGAACAAGAAGCAATCCAATCCAATCCACAGGAGAGGAAACAGAGCATGGCAAACAATCGTTCGCGGAGAGTACAAGTATAACGCAGATGAACGAGGTGTAGTATCAGGCCACCAATCAGTATGCGTGTGCTTGTTTATACCTCGTGGAGGTAGGACTCCATGCTTGGCTTGGAGAGGTCGTCGTGGAGCGCGGCGGTGATGTCGGCCTCCTTCTCCTCGATCATCCGGACGAGCCCCTTGAGCTGCGCCGCCCTCCACTCGGCCGGCCGCGTCCGCCCCGCCGCGAAGCTGGCCCGCAGCTCCCGCACCACCTCCTCCGCCATCCCTTCTCCTCCTCCTCCGTTACCGGCGGCGGCGGAAGTGAGCGAGGTCAGAGGGGGAGAGCAGAGCCCGGTGGCGGTAGGGGACGGGGATGGCGAGGCTTGCGGTTATATAACTCGACTCGACTGGAGTCCTCCCTCGTCACGGCAGCTCACCGGATTTGGATTAGCGCAGCCCTGACTGCTTGCAAGGACGATGGATGGGTCGGATTGGGTTGGACTCGACTGACCTGGCTGCTTGGTTTGAAAGCTCGAGCTCGCTAATCTCTTGTGATTTGGAGGATGAAGAGGTAAAGAGGAGGACAGAATAATCAGGAGAGAGAGATGAGATGGGGGATAAAGATAATTTTTTTGATTGTTTATAAAAAGAACGATGGATCTTTGTGATGACTGGTGACCGGGGGATGCTGCGAGGGCGCTGGAATCGGTTTGGACTTTGTGATTTTTTTTTTATTTTTTGTGATTTTCATTCACGGGCGGCTCTCCTCCCGTGGAAACACCCATGTGATCATATGCATGAGTGGAGGAGTAGTGAAGGGGACGGGGCGGACGGAATCCCAAGGTGGGCGAGCGGGCGGTACGATAGGGGACAAAGGGGCGAGATGACGTGGCGTTTGCCCTCCTCGCGTTCGTCGCGATCGCGTCGTCTTTATCCTTTTCTGTTCGATTTCGACGGAGTTTTAGGTTATCTATTCACAATTGTGTTGTACGGAGTATCTACGTACTGCCCCTTAATCTCGACACACGGTAACATCCATGACGTGGGTTAAAATCTGCCGTGACACAGGCAGACAGTTGAGTCAGGGGAATTGTGGAGGCTCTCAAATCTCTCTGATGATCCTGGCATGGGGCCAAGCTAACGGCCAACGGATACGGCAGCGACAACAGACAGGGACACACGTGACGGGAGGGTGTCCCAGTGGAGGCGAGAGTATAGGTAGGACACGCGACGGCGTGGCGTGCGAGTCGTGGGCACGGACGCCACTTTCCCCATTCATTGACTGATTAATGAACACTGTACTATAGGGTATGATTTATAATAATAATCTGCAACAAAAAAAAATGGAGCCCTCGCCGAAACCGAATGAACATGCATGTGGCCGGACAGCAGCCTCTCCAGAGACTAGTATCTCAATCGTATCCCATACTGTGTCTCCAGATGATCATCTGGAGGACCATGAGCTGCGACAGGGTTTTGTACAGATATATTGAGATACTAACCAGAACCACAAGTAGTGCCGACGACTGGACAAAGGCTGGCTGTCTTCGTCAACGCCATCGGATTTTAGAGCAGCTTCACTCAAACAAAGGGGCAACTTTGGTCCTTATCTTTTTTTTTTCTTTGTGCATTGAATTATGTTTTCGTAATCTTTCCACTTCTTCACCCCCTCTCTCTCTCCGCATATATTATTGTTGTACTCCTAGATAGAAAAATAAAGCGAAAAGAGAGAGAGAGAGAGTAGCACAAATACAAAGCGTTAGTCACGAGGGATCCCGTCGTGTCGCGCCGGAGGAATCTTTCCGGACCACACCACGGGTCGGCGTTTGTCCGAAGCGTCACGAGCCGGGCCGACGACGACGACGCCACAGCTGACGCGTCCATGCTCATTCGGTTGAGATACGATGACTACGCCAGGCAATGCAGGTAGTACGCGTGGGCGCGTTGGTCGTGACGCACGGTGTCGTCTGGCCCACAGGTAGGACCTCTCTGTTAGATTAATTGTGTCCATGGCCTATTAGAAATAATCAATAAATTTCAAGACACATGACACATGGAAGTTGAGAAGGCCTTTGTCATTTTAATCATGGCTTAATGACTAGTAACTAACATGTGGTTATGGTTAGTTGGAGGTTAGTGGCCATTGAATTATTGTCATCAAACATAGTAACATATATCTCAATGGATGGAAATTACTATATTGATGGCATTGAGTTGGGCAGCCAAAGGACTATCTTTGATGGCGTTTTCATGGCATTAACATGGCAGCCAAATGCCTCTCTTATGGTGGTCTTTGATGGCATTAAGTTGGGTAACCAAAGGTTTCTCATAGTGGTCTTTCATGGCATTAACGATGGCAACCAAAGGTCACATATGGTACCTAAGGAGGCCTCTCTCCATAGTCTTCCATGAAAAAAAAACACGAAGGTTCCATTGTTGCGCTTTGCTTTTGTTCTTCTCCGTTCCGGCGTTCTGCGTGCACGGAATTCGCCGGAAGAGCAGGCCTCCGAAGCTACGCCCTCATCGAGACTCTGCACCCGAGGAGTAGATGAGCGATCAAGTTTTTGGGGAGTGCATCCGCGCGACTGCTCGCTGCGTTCGTCTACTTCCTGGAGGCGCATCGGTACTGCGATCATCTGCACTGCATCGACTCTTGATCGACTACATCGAACATGCATGACTAGCAATATCAAGTAACGGCGCATCCGGTTCCCTCGGAACTGGCCCCGCCTCTGGATACTTTCTTATGAATCTTCTATGTTCTTTCCTTATGTCCTATATGTCTTGTGGAATAAGTACAATGAATTATGCATATGTTTATGCTATTCTTTATGTCATGATTTATGCTTTAATTCGGATTAAAATAAACCGTAAAATACCCCTAATTCCAACACTCTCTTGCCGTGCTTTTTGAAAAAAGCCTTTTTTTTTCTTTTCTCCAGATCGGCTTGTTACCACGGTGGCGACCGGAGCGGGCGGTGACGGCAGAAGCCCTCGCCGGCCGGCACTGCCTCGTGCCGGCCGGCTATGTTCGGATTGGAAGAAGTTAAAATTAGTTTTAGATGAATATTTTGTAAGTGAGGTGAATAGAAAAAACTTATTGGAGAATACTTTTTTTCTGAATCTGAACGCAGCCAGGCAAGCCATCTTCGAAGCGTGATGGTCGGTGCTCTGGACGTATGTTGGCTTTTGGAGTTTGTGTGGCATCCTCTCTCTCTGCTGGTGCGGTTGGAATGTTGGCTTCATAAATGCAGGTGCCCCCCGGCCGGCCGGCGGCTACCCGGCAGCAACGGCGAAGCGTAGATTTGCTGCGCTGGGCTGGAAAGTTAATAAATTGAACACTGCCATTATTTATGCTGATGTACTCTTAAGGCCATGTTCAGATTCCCAACTATTCACTATTCATTCCAACTTTTCACTATTCATTCCAACTTTTCACTATTCCCTCCTCACAGAACACGTTTCCCAGCGAATGCTACAGTGTTTTTCCTTATGCTACAGTGTTTTTTTCTACAATCTGAACACACCCTAAATGTGGCTGCTGAACAAGAAGCACAAGGGATGAGGAACTGAGGAAGGGAACGCTCGGCTACGCTCGCCGGGCACAGCAAAAGGAATGACGTGGACGGGATTGCCCGGTGGCCACTTTGTCTGTGTCACTGTGTGTGTGGACGGAATCTCTCGTGCCCGCTTCCCGCGAGGCGTGGAATCTCTGACGCGTGGGGCCGAGTTCGTTACGGAGAGGACGCACCGATTGTGGTTGACGCGCCTGGCCGGCGCTCACGCCACAATCGTGAACGAAACGAAACGAGTCAACCCGATGATCCTTCTCCGGACACATGCGAATCCAAGCAATGCTGCTCACCGTACCGGATGAGCCTCTACGTGCCTGTCAGTGTCACCACGGAATACATGGTACAGTAGGAAATCTACGGTCCCAAACACAAAGGCTGTGTTTAGTTGTTGGGGGAGAAAAAGATTTTTTTAGAAGCGTGTTTTGTGAGGGGGATGAATAGAAAAGTTGAAGGAAAGAAAAAGAGCTTTTTCTGGGAAACGTGTTTTGTGAGGGGGATGAATAGGAAGGGTGAAAAAATCTTTTAGAACTAAACACAGCCAAAGATCAACAGGGCAAGTTAGTCAGACAGAGGGCGTCGTGCATGCCGACAACATTTTCGGATGCGAAAAGGACAAAGCTCGCTCTGTTCTGTTGCTTGGCCAAACCTTTCGCAACACGCGTGCTGGCAGAGGCTTTGCACGGCATGCAATTTGCTGGTGGTGACTTGGAGCGTTTAGCTTACCCGATGGAGTCAGGTGCGGCGTCATGGTGGCACAAAATCAAATCAAATCAAATAACGACCCAAATTGAAGCACAAGCTAGCGTGTGTTTGGGCCCCGCAGAATATGCAAACCTACGACTCCTACGTGCACGCTCGCGTTCATGTCAGTGCCTGTCCGCGCCTAAAGTCTTTCTTCGCGTCGCCAATATACCGGCGACTTTTTCTCTTCTGGCGCGCACGAACATATAGTAACTGTACGTCGTTGACTACCGAGTGTGTACACAGACTGTGTACTGTATACTTCTGGAAAGAGACTACCCTGTTTAGTTGAGTTGGTGAAAGTTGGCGAAATGTCACATCCATCCTTTTGACACTAATTATGAGTACTAAATATAGACTAATTATAAAACTAATTACACAGATGGACTCTACATCGCAAGACGAATCTATTAAGCCTAATATGTGCCGTCATTTGTGCATTTTTAATGACGGGTTACTGTAGCACGACAGTGTCTAATGACGAATTAATTAGGCTTAATAGATTCGTCTCACGATGTGGAGTCCATCTATGTAATTAGTTTATTTTTATAGCTATGTTTAATACTCCTAATTAGTGTCCAAACATTTGATATGACAAGTTGGCAAAATAAGTTGGCGACTTCTAGTGGTCCTCTGGCTGGCACTCTCTGACTGGGCCGCAACGGCCTGCTGTTGACTTGTTCTGGGCCTCTGTGCTGGCTGCTGTTGACTTCTACACATGCAATGGCCCCACCTGCCAGGCGTGATGACACGCTAGCTGACGGCTGACGCCCCCCAGTGCCCCATCTGCGTGGGGGCGTGCGTTGCGTGACCATGGATCCCCGCCACGAGCCTCGCAGGTGCCGCGCGGGCCGTGCCAAGCTTCTCGTGTCGTGTGGATGGAATCTTTTGCGGCAAGGGAGGAATCTCTGACACGTGGTGGGATCACTAGCCAGCCAGTGATGCGGCGCCGGTGCTGCGCTGTGCGTTGATCCAAAGGCAAACGGATTGATATAACAAAAAAAAAGGCAAACGGATTTGCTGATTCACTCGTTTTGCATGATCTCGTTTTGCTGACGTTAATTCTCCACATGGCAGGTTAATTCTCCACACGCACGTAACAACCAGATCGTATCATTCCGTTCATGACCTGCGTGCAGGGCTTCTTCGGTTATCTCGTGCACGTACGTACGTTGCGGATCACCAGCTCTGATGAGGTCGTCGGTTTGGTCCAATAGACGAATAGATAATCAACTAGCTTCTTCGTACACGTGCGTTGCTACGGGAATCAAAAAGTATATAACGAATTACATAGAACTAAAAAAGACACTAATTTAATGATATAGTTTTATTGTAAAACAAAACAACCTGATGTATTAAATATTTAGAGGCATGATACGATAAATATAAGGTTTTATATTGGTCTAAAGCAACATTGGTTATCAATTTGCTTTGTGTGTTAAGACATCAATAATCAAAAAATTCTACCGCATTTTTATCATATCTTGTACACATAGGGAGTACAAACATATCACTATATATCAGGAGTGCATACATACCTTTATGCGTGTCTGTTTTATACATATATATACACATCCCAGGTTATTTTAGATGAGGAAAGAGGCTAGAAACTATGATTAATTTAGTCTATATGGTTTTCCCTTAAGATTCCGATGTGTTCTGCAAGCCTTCTGTACATATATTACCCTATGATGAATCCACAAACTCCGATGACAAAAAAATTGAAAGAACTGGGCCACATCAATTGTAGGACAGAAGATTATAGTGACACAAATTGTTAGGTGCCAAGTTTCTTAGGAGAAAAATTGCTGATCTAAATCATCTTGGTGCATACATGATTACTACAACCAATTTGCAGGTGCCAAATGCAATATATATTGGCTGCAACTATTGTTGGGCAATGTGAAACAAAAACAATGAAAGTTACATATGTGAGATTGTACTAAATTGATTTACAGGTGTAAATTTTCTGATTACATATAAGTTACGAAAGGTAATGTTTTTTGTGAGCTCGTAAGGAGTTTGAAATGTCATCTGTAATCTAAGCAAAATGGTATGCCAAATATACATGTATCGGAACCCACTCTTCTGGCATAGGTGTGCAAAGGTCAATTTCTCACAATATCTTCATTGCACAGAACTTCAACAGTTGATGCAAGCATACAAATAATCAATGGCACATGCAAAACTATTGGATGCACATGAGCTGATTCAGAAAAGAGCACATAATCTTTCCCCCAACCTATAAAAAAGCCATTGTTAGCAGCAATAAACTGTAAATCTGCTATGCACATCAAGTACTACTTGGCTGGAAGTAAAGATGTGAAACAGCCAACCTGATTGTTTTGCTTTTTCAATGGCAAGTATGGCATGCCATGGGAGAGGTCTGAAGCGACAAAAATCCCCTTCATTGTGCTACCAACATTCAACTCAAAGAGAGACTTCACTGCCACAAGTGACCAACAGGCTAGCTCAGCAAGAAGCCCAATCGGGTTCTGCAATTAAGACAACGTTCAGCTCCCTGGACAGATAATCAAGCATACGCAGGAAACTGAAGGGCAAACTTATGCTGCAAGTTGATGAGTTAAAGGGCTGTGAGGCCGCCAATGTGTACCAAAGGCAGGACCTTCTCTATGATTCTCTGGTGACAGAGCTTGTCAAGAAGATCAACTGAAGTGTTAAAAGAGCCCATGAAGGGAGGAGGGAGCAGTGTCCTACCACATACCTATAAGTGTTACCCTAAAAATAACATGGGTTGTTAATAAGTAATCAACATAGTATAAGTCATCGTACATTGAAGGGAGGAGGGAACAGTGTCCTACGACATGCCTGTTGTTGCTGGATATGGCGCTTGTTCCTGGCCGAGTGGCTCGGAGTGTTATATACTGGCAAAGAACAACTTCTTGACCAGTGGCACATGTTCTTTCAAAACAAACTGTTTATGTTCGTAGTACATACCACTGACATATGTGATATCAAAGAAAGGAAAAATAATATTTACAGGCACATATGAACGATGCAAGCGGCCAAGCACCATTCAGGTTGTTAGATGGTTCAGCTGTCGTCCATTGCACAACTACTCAATCTATCATTAAGATGTCACTGACAGATAAAGGAAAAAGCATGAAGCTAAATTTTAGGATCAGAACCCTGAAGACTGTTTAGCACGATAGTTATTATAAAAACGCAGAGTGATGCTACTGGTGTAAATGCCCCCATTAGAAAAGCACACTGTACACCTTTCCTATGCAGAAGAGGTTTAACTGAACTATGCGGTTGCAGAGGTCCTCTGCAGAAGAGGTTATATTTAACATAATTTTAGATGCAGCACACATAGAAAAGGTATTGAACAGTTGCACCTAGTCACCTAAATCGATCTTGCCGGAGTCTGGGCAGTTCCGTTTGTGGTCAGGACCTGGGCGAGACCGCAGTAGGACAGTGAGGGCGGAGTGGAAGACGTCGCCGTGGCAAGATCGGAGCAGATCCGCCGTGATCGAAAGACACAAAGAATGTTGCCCGAAGGCGTCGTGGATAGCAGCAGGAGGTGAAGCAGGTCGGCGACCTTATATACGACTACGTCGTGGATGGTGGCCGGCGGCGAAGCAGGCCGGTAACGACGTGGCCGCCTGGGCGGTGGCATGATAGACGTCGGGTTGGTGGCAGTGTGAAGGGGTGGTTGGAGTCGACGTGGACGGCTTGATGGCGGCGGCGGTAGTGTGGAGGGCTGGCTGGAGTCGACATGGAGGGCTGGATGGCGGCGTGGATCAGGAGTTTCCGATGAGAGAGATGTTGGAGAGGAGCGAAGGAAGGCGCCGAGATATGCGGGAGGAGCAAAGGAAGACCGAGCGAGCGAGCGGATCGGAAGGCACGCGCGGAGGTGTCGCATCGTGAGGGGGCAGGGCGACGGGAGGAAATTTTTCTGATCTATACTATAGGAATGAACAAAGACAATTTTTACCCAGAAACACACCCCCTTACCCCTCACAAAGCGCCCACTTTTCATATCTGAACGGTGGGCCTAGGACGACCAAAGGGGAGGGGAAAGATTGATTTGGTCGTCCTCCTCAGTTCAAAACCTCCCCTCCCACCTTATCATCTCTAAATTTTTTTCACCAAAAAATACACCCAAAAGCAGAAGTAAAATAGGAAACACTCTCCCACCTCCACCCCAGCGGCAAAAAAATGGAAAGCCCATTATTTCAACACAAGAAAGAAATAAAAGAAAGGAAAGGAAATTAAAGGAGGAGCTATTAATAGGAAATAAAAGACATGCTATTGAACAGAATAAATCTCCGCTTGCCCCTGATCTCTCTTCAAGGAAAGAAATAAATCTCTCCATGGTCAAAATAAAAGGGATCCTCGCCTACCAAATAAAATGGCCAAGCCACATACATATGTATCTCTCCTAGCCGCTCCTCAATACCATCATGCCCCTCGATTACTAGCATAGCACTAGCCCACGCCTCACCTACTAGCGCTAGCACACGCCTCGCTTCCAATTCTCTTCAATGATCACATGGGTAGAATGGTGTATTATCCGTTTTTTGTGACTTTGGCAGACGGTCTTGACATGGTGTATTCGAGGTGGATTTATTTGTTCTTGTGGCGAGCGTTGGCCCAATGACTCACCAGTGCTAACTGGATCCATATGTCACAAGGGAAATCTGCTTGAAGAACATCATGTTCGTGTGTATATCGTTCCTATTGTTTTGAAATTATGTTTTTTCACCAATGCTCACTGGAAAGCTCATTGAGGAAGAACTGCAAAATAACTACATGGTGGCGACGAGGGTTTGTGTAAATCGCGATAGAGGTGCGTTAAAAATTTGAACTTGTCTAATATTTTAATATAATATTTTAAATCTATTAACTTTAATATTCAATATTTTGTAGGGTGCTTTGAGGAAACCAAGAACTCTTCAATCACGTTGATGGGATGAAGATGATTGAACTATGCAGGTTAGTGCTAATTCATATGCTAATAACACATGCATGCACAATGCTAATAATATGAGTTTTGCATGTAGGCGTGATGACCGACGATGCTTCATCGTCATGTTCTACGACATGCAGAGCTTCCAGGACAAAGAAGCCACACTGGGCGTGGACGAGGACGACTTCAGCTTTAGCTGGACAACTATGGCTTGGGCACCAGTGTCCTTCTTGCCAAGGGACCACTGCAGCTACAAAAAATTTCTATTAGGCTAAGAAGATTATTCGGAGAGATCAGCATTAATCTATATTCCGAGTGACCTCCTTGTATTTTTTTTGCGGTTGTACAATAGTCATAATCATAATTAAGGTTTAATACGTCTGTAATATGTATGCGCTAAAATGTTCCTGATCTAATCTATTTTTTATTATCATTTCTTCTTCCAGTCGATTGTTTCCATGTATATATGCAAACTGAATAGGTGATTAATAACAAGATTGTTTCCTTATATCATATAACATGATTGTTGGTCTTTACTCATTTTTGTTGATATGGTAGTGTGGATCATTTTTGCTTCCTCAGATAAAGAAGAATTAACCTCGTTATTTTAACTTGAACTTGAATAAAAAAAATATGTTTTCCTCATTCAAAAACTTCACGTATGCCTACAATGGTGGGTTTGCTGAGCGAAGCTAAGTAACCAGTAAGAACAATAACATTGACACATGAACAAGAACATAAACTTGCATTGTAAATGCACCAAATATTGAGTTATCCTACAAAACACCGGATTAGGCATTAAGGATACTTCAGATACTTTGCTTCAAAAAATCAGAACATGTTTTATTGCATATATATACTTACTAAAATATATGTATAGCTTAATATATGAACTCTAAATGACAAGCAATTAATCAGGTGATTCGACTGCCTACAAAAAGGGAACCATGCTTGTTTCTTATGGGAGGTGATCCGGATGCATATGAAAGAAAATAAATATAAGATATCTATCCACACTATGGAAATATATAGATTTAGTTCATGGTGAATCATGGCTACCTTTTATGTATGATATTTATTTTTTTCTCCTGCCTAATTTTTAGCTTGTGTACCCACGTAATTTCAGCTTGGTTATTTTTTTATAGCACTGCCTTGTATGCACCAGCCCCAATCATGACTACCATTCTATTCTCTTTGTTTCTATTTTTATCATCCTACCTAATTAGCAGTAACACTACTTAATCCACCCTCAACAGTTTGCACCCCCCCACACATAATCCATACGACCAGCAAGCAGCAAGCCAAATAGATCATGGTCAAGAATGCAATCGTTCTCTCTATCACGCGTGCCAATTAGAACCAATGTTCCCAACAAAAGTCAATCCTTTCCATGCATATGCGTCATCCAATCAAAACAACCAATTATGCGAGAGAGGAGGAATTTTTACCGAGTATAATTTTCTTTAAAAAATAGAAACGACATATGCTATGAGCTCAACAACAACATTTGATGTTACTAGAAGCGGTATACACACTGCTGGGCTCTAAAAAGAACATTAAGGGTAATGTTTCCACATCAATGGAGGAGTGTTGAAGAACAGAACGACAGATCCCCCTAGGGGACCAAAAAATCTGGCAGGCTTGAAGAGGCACAAGCCTGCAGACGAGGGAGGCCCTTACCTCCCTTTGCTTCTCCAGCAAGTAGAAAATCCTTCTCATCCTAACCACGACAAGAGGTCGTACACCGATCCAGAATGTCACGACCCACGAGGAGGTGTCAAGCCAAAACAATCTCCTTGTTGATGAAATCATATCGTCCATTTCCCACTGCCCCTCATGATGGGACATGTGTAGGCCGGGGAGGGAAGGGAATAGTCCCTCTGTCTCAAAATAAGTGTCACTTTTAACTTTTGGACTTCATGTCCGATCATTCGTCCTATTCAAATCTTTGTTACAAATGTTAAAACACATATGTCTTGTTTAAAATATATTTGATGATAAACTAATTTATTAATAAATAAATAATATTTTAAAGGAAAATCGAATAGGATGAACGGTCAAATGTGAAACCCAAAAGTAAAAAGTTGCACTTATAATGGGACGGAGGGAGTAGACGATCTCTCTCAGCACTTGAAGGTATTTAATAAGAATAGCAAGTCATTATTCAATATTTTTATATTTTATACTAAATTTTATTGTATAACATTTATTGAGAAGAAATTAGAAACCGTATACATGAAGGCATTAAAGTTGACATTACAAAGCGAATAGAATATCTTAAAAGCATCTATGTTACACCACTGCCAGAGTTTGAAGACTTTCCAAGTCTCCCCAAACTAGAAATATGAAAGAAGTTTAAGAACAAGTTTTCATTTTCCTTTATGTGACCTTTTCTTTATACTAAAATAAAAAAAATTAATTGTACATGATTGAATTCTAGCTTTACATGTGGGTACTAGAGTACTTTTTTTTTCCACAGATACCATTCTCTCCTTCTGATTACTTTACTCTTCCATTCAAGTTCTAGGAAAAAGTTGTTTCGCATCCGCTTAAGCTTTTCAATGACCATCAACAAGGTGCATGGTCCGACAATACCTAATGTAGGTATCTACCTTCATAAGCCCGTTTTTGCTTATGGGCAGTTGTACGTGGCATTGTAAGGGGCGTTTTTTGGGAGACGACATGGGTGCTTGCAAAAACAAATAAGGATATCGATCCCATTGGAAAAAGGGACAAAGAATATTGTCTATAGGGGCGTCTTAGAGTATTGAGTTGTGTTCTAATTGTAGTTTATTATGTGTATTATAATTCTCATTTCAATATGCATATACTTTCTTTCTGTATGCAATGCGCTAATGCAAATTTGATTCAACTTCTTCGGTCCGATGCCCTCAAAATTTTACATTTTGAGTCCATTGTCTCATATAAAAATAACATATTAAAATTAAATCAGTTTGTCTTACTCTCCTCATATACTCCAAGTCTATCCTTCTTTCCTTATTTGAAATAGTTTCGTTGAAGTTATCTGTCTCCGAAATCAGTCACATATTAAGACAATTATAAATTTTTAAATTGTTAAATTAAAATAATCTATACTATTATATCGACTCCCCTCTTACCTCTCTCATGTACTATATATATAACTTTTTTATATATCAAATAAAAATTTTAGCTCTACACGGTTGTTTCTTTTTTATTTTATTTTTTTAATAGCACGTGCGTGTCGCACGTGCCAAGATACTAGTTACATATAAGTTACGAAAGGTAATGTTTTTTGTGAGCTCGTAAGGAGTTTGAAATGTCATTTGCACTCTAAGCAAAATGGTATGCCAAATATACATGTATGGGAACCCACTCTTCTGGCATAGGTGTGCAAAGGTCAATTTCTCACAATATCTTCATTTCACAGAACTTCAACAGTTGATGCAAGCATACAAATAATCAATGGTACATGCAGAACTATTGGATGCACATGAGTTGATTCAGAAAAGAGCACATAATCTTCCCCCAAAACATCATGATACCTATAAAAAAAGCCATTGTTAGCAGCAATAAATTGTAAATCTGCTATACACATCAAGTACTACTTGGCTGGAAGTAAACTAAAAGCGGATGCGGGCGGGCGACGTACGTACGACGACGGACGACGAAGAGGGGAGGCGACGAAAGTGACATCACGATTTGTCTCCCTTGCACTCCTTTTAGGAGTAGAGAATCAACACACATAGTGTAATCAATAAAGGAACCTGCTTTCCGGGAATGACGATGACGTGCACGTGAAAATTAACGCATATAGTATAACGACAATGAAAAATATCAAGTCGAATTCGGCAGCACGCATCACGGCTTAATGAGCCATGAAAGGCCACTAGCTCGACATGTAGCTAGGCAACCACTCAAATAGGAGGAGTGTCTATCTTTCCGCAACTTGTTCTATTCTATTTCTTCTTCCTTTTTTTTCACAAGAAAAGGTTTTCCTGGAGACAAAAAAAAATCGGGGAGAAAGAATATCTCGTTTCAAAAACAGAGAAGAAATAATATCTCATTATTTTTTGGGGGCAATAATATCTCATTAGTTTGGGTGCTCGGATAATAGTCTAGTACAGGATACTACAGTGGAGGGCATCGATCATCATCCATGAAATGGAAACACCACCGAACGAGAGAATGCGAGAGATAGAGAAGCCGTTCCTGTCACGCTAACCATTTCCAAAACAAGAGGCACAGTCCTGGGCTTAATTAGCAAACAGTGGGGTCTTGGACTATTGTTGACACTCAAAAGGACGCCCCTTTCGAGACTCGCTGGCAGTGGGGTCTGTCCCTGTACTGCTGGCAGTATTGTTTGAATGCGAGAGACGAGACTCGCTGCAAACGGACGGACTGAGGCTGCGTTTAGATAGGGAAAAATTTTCCTGTAGCACCAAAAATACACTGTTTATCTGTTCTGGAAAGCGTGTTCTGTGAGAGAGAGGAATAGTATGAATAGGAAAAAGTTGAGATGAATAGTGGATTTTGGAAAAAAGTAGGTGAATCTAAAGGCTCCCTGGAAACTGAAAAGTTTCCAAGTGCAGCAGCAGCATCGCGACGCGACAATCTATGGTCTTGCATGGCTTGCTTGAACTCCGTTTTTAATCGCCTACCATCAGTCATGGTCATTGGTCACTCAAAGGGGTCGTGATGGCTGGCTATGGAGTGTGCTGAGCTCAAGATTGAAGCGCGCGCATGTGATGGCCTTGTTGACAGTGGCCTAGCTCCAACCAACCAAGGGCTCTTCCCTGAAAAATCAAAAAGGCTCGCCGGAGAACAGAGGAGTGAGGCACTGCTTGAGGAAAGAGGGGTTTTGAATTCAGCACGAACATATTACTATTACATGGGCTGAGGCCAGTCAGTTTTCTCCGATCACCATCTTGGTGGGCTTTCTGGGCCCGGAACTTGTATGAGGGCCGACTAATCACCGTAAAGAGTTCTGGAAGATCAATCAATTGCTGTGCGTACAAAACTCTCGCAGTGAACGAACACGCTCTAACACAACTTTTCTTTTCTTTTTCTTTTTTTAAACAAACCGTCAAAAGAGCAGCCAATTATATTTAAAAAAAAGGACATTCCAGAAGGAAGAACTATACAACCTCAGAGGGTAAGCCTGAAGAGAAAGAGAAATACACAAACGTGCAGCACGGGACATTCTAGGTCCGGCCCGCAAGAGTGGCGAGATGTTTAGCCCCCGCCATTACCCAGCTATCTAACGCATCCCTGACTTTAAAGAAGACGTTGTCACTTGTGGCTTCCTTCCGGTAAAAAAGTTCCTCGCATTTCTTTTCTTCCAAATTTCCCAACGAGTTAACATGAGCACAAGCCTTTACGTGATTGGAGGTTGATCTAACACAACTCGTATGAGCCCCGAATTTAAATGCAAATCTCTAGCATTTATATATTTAAAATTAGTATCAGATTGGTGTATTAACTTACTTTAATTTTCCGATACCAATGTAACATCTAAGGTAAGTTTTACAGGGTTCATGAGCGCTCGGCTTTGATGCCAGTGGCTTTAGCGCCAAGCATCATGGAGGAAGCTCGGCGATGGGCACGTGTGGGATTCATAGGTATTAGAAGAGTTCTACACCCTAGGTTTTCATTAGGTTGCTGATTGTTCGTTGATTGTTCGGGGTTACCCTGTTTTTCATTCTCTTTTCTTTGTACCAAACTCTGTATCAACTTCTCCATCTTCTTAATGAAAAACGTGCTATGCACATCTTTAAGTTTTACACAGCAGCCCATGACCTGATCGAGCATCCGAGCTTGTCAGATGCACAAACAACCCGTAGCTTCAGCAGGTCTCTGGCTACCTGCTCCCACTACCACTGCTCTGCCCTTTTGTCTTGAACATGTACCCTTGTGTTCTGAGCTTGTGTAGTGGCTTGAACATGCTCCCACTCCGACGAACACTTGGCATTTTGGTTCTCGACATCGTCGTCTCCACACAAAGATTTGCAATGCCATGTCTTTGCCTTCAATATTTGATACGCAAAGATTTGATGTGCGTCCGTGTGTACTGTATCGTCATGTTCCTTTTCGTCAGCGACCTCTAGAGCGTAGCTCTCTATTGCAGGATCTATATCCTGCTGTGAGTCATGAGGTATGAACAGAGTCAGATGGTGCACGTCTGAATTCAGATAATTTCCTCCAAGATCAGTAGATGTAGATGGATTCTGCCTGTTTGTGGGCTGATCGTGTCGCAAGATATGACACTACAAAAGCACCATGATGACCTCCTATTGAAATGCATAGCACAACGGCCTAGGTGATAACGATGATGATCCAACTGTGTTTCTTATTTTTTTTTAGCATGTACTGTGTTTTTTGTGCTCAATGATATCCTAAACGGTAAACAGTCGATCACCCTTTGTTTAGCATCTAGGCCGTTTAAACGGTTTCACACTTTTTTATATATGTGCATGTAGAAAAGTAAGTATTCTATTAAATATATATATTTTGTCAATGTAAATAAATAAGTACTGTAATCTATAAGCACAATATCAAGTATTCATTCCACATCCACATGTCAATCAAATCATGATTAATGATAAAGAAATGAGTCAAATGACAATACAAATTTATTCTTGTAAAATTCAACTAGATTATCTCATGTTAGCCTAAACAGACGTTTAAACAACTGTTTAGCCCGTTTAATACCATTTATTCCCGTTCTGTTTAGGCCGTCCACAACGTTTTGCCCCGTTTTTTGATTTAAATGGTCACCCGTTTAATTTCTGTTTACCCCCTAAACGAAACTGTTTAGCACTGTTTACCGTTTACTGGCCGTTCGGCCGTTTTAGACCGTTTAGGCCAACACTGCTTGTGCTTGTGCTACAACGGGCTTGAACACCATTGGACATTGGCCCAACACTAGTTCTAGCACAAGACACCATGTTCTAGCCAACTGTTGCAGCTTGATTCTCGTTGCAATAAGTATTGGGCCAATGTCCACAGTACATTATCTGACACCATGTCCTAGCCAACTGTTAGCCTTTTGTTAATTATGTATAATTAGTTTTGTAATTTATCTATGTTTAATACCTCTAATTAGTATCACCCGACGTGACATGTGAAAAGTTTCACCCTAGAACAGAACAAGGCCTAAGGCCTAATTAGAAGAGGATCAAGAAACATGTTCCCACCAAACTCTACAAACTTCAAGAATTAATCCGTGCCATCTTCGGATGCCTGGAGAGCTAATTGTTGGCTTGGCGAACGGAATTTTTTTTACACTAGTTAACGTGCCCGTACGTAGCTAAGGATGAAACTTTAGGCATTTTTTATATTTTTAGAATAATTTTTATTAGTACCAACAATTTCTTATTGAAATATGTCCGTAGAATCTTACTCTCTCTACTCTTGCTTGTGTCTTACCATCACGCACATATCTTTTTTTTTTCTGGGCCATTGATCCGCCCATGCAGACTGCAGCCTCCATTTAGCGCAACACAGGGCCCTCCTCTATTCCAACGCCAAGCTTGTCGCCCCCTCCACCTGCCGCTACCAGCGCTAAAGCAGCAACAATCGCTCCTTGTTTGCCACCTTCACCCTGCCGTTATGCTTCTTCCCCAGCACAATCGCACGGAGATCGTCAATGAGGAAGGCTGTGGCGGCCTGGCGGTGATATCAGGGACAGACCCACTTGGTTATTTCCAGGTGTATTCATTGAATACACATTTATTTTAGACATGTATATATATTTTTTTTAAAAAAGAAAATGGCATCGAGCTCTCGAAATAGGCCTAACAGAAGGATGAATCGGCCCCCACTGGCCAGGCCACCCATCCCACGGCCCTCCTCTGTTGGCTTGCTCCCGAATCGCCAATCGGTCATCAAACCCTACGCCTAGCAGTCCAGCACCGTGGCGGGTGGCCCGCGGCGGCACCGTGGCAGGATAAAACTTACAACATCTGCAATATTTGCGTTGGTGCTCGCCTACAACAAACATGAGATTTATTTTAAAAACCAATTCTTAGAAGTAACCGCTAATGGTGTGGTAGGACATCTAAAATTGACATCATTAAAACCCTACAAAATAAAAGATGCAATACATATTACAAGAGTAACATGCAATACCAAACAATATGAAAGATGCAATGTTAAATATTAGAATAGCAAGCAATACATATAATAAATAGATAAAGAAAAAATTATACATTTTCAGCCTTTAGGAGAATTTTGAGCATATAAATATTTTTCATTTTTATTGCAGTGTGTAAATATGTATCAAAATTGGGGAGAATTGAGTTCACACAAGCTCCATGTGAGCACAACAATTTTATTGTGTGACAGACACTTGGATAACAACGTAAAAACATTTGTATTTTAGAAAACATGTTATTAAAAATTTCGATCCAAAACTTTTTACAATATCATAAACTCAAAGGACATCTAAATTAAAATAAATCAAAGAAAGCTACATCTAGGTTGTGATCTCATTTTTATGGTTGAAAGTGGTACAAATGTGACATGTATACATTAGATGGGTCGTGCAAAGAACTCTTGAACCCTCCTCATAATATTTTTTTTTCTCTCTTAAATAAATTGCACCCATCTCTCCTGCATTGTTTAAGAAAAAAACAATATTCAAGAGTAGAGATAACCTAATTACACAGCCATATGCAACGGAGTGAACCCAGAACTTTCAATTTTGTTGGCATCAGCACCATTCGTAAGTAGAATCCTTGCTGTTGAAAAGGGAAATCTTCCTTTCATGCAAATATCAATGTTGTGTCACCTAACAAGATAAAGGTAATGCCAAACCAGAGTTGTAGAATAGAAATTCAGGCCTTATCTGACACAAATTTACAGTGGTTACTAGCTTCATGCCCGTGTGTTGCTACGGGACAGCAGAAATTTTCTAACGTACTACATAGAGCATTAAAAAGACTAATTCTTAAAGGCGTATGGTCAATAAAACAATAGTGCTAGAGCATCAACAAAACAATAAATTTAAAAGACATGACTAATAAGACAATAATGATAGAGAGAGCATCAACAAGATAATAATTCTACATACATAATAAGAATACAAAGATAAAATAAATTATGGATATGCTTATCTGATTCCATTCAGATTAAGTGTATTACTGCCTGAATGACAGAATATGACGGGATAAAGGTCCTTTTATTGTAACACAATGAAAGGAGGTGTGCTAATATGCGCTACACAATTATGAAGCATTCAGTGCAAGCTGAAGTGTTGAAGCCAATATTGAACAGCTCAATCCAATTTGCTAATAAAACAGACTTGCTCCATCCAGTGACACTGATGGACTGGTGTAATATATGTGATTGTGACATGCTACTTCATTATTTCCACCACATTAAAGGTGCAGAGGCCCCCTACCTTGAGCTCATTCTCTCGACTGAACTTCTTACAGTTAGACCCAAAGAGATAGCCACCATTCCTTTGCTTGACGCCATGAACCTGCCAAGACCTGCTGTGCATTGAGGTCATGAGTATGATCTTGTGGGGATCCCGCAACCCGGCCAGAAACTGGAATAGGTATCCAAATTGGTTAGACAACTAATATGTAATATCTACAGTATGACATATATGTGGTCATTAAAAAATTCTCCAAAAATAAGGGGCTAATATCTTGTCAATGAAAATCTCACACGTCATGTTATATCTTGGAAGCGTATACTCACAATGTCAACACGTAGTGGTAATTCCATAATATGAGTAGGTCTTGATCTCCTTTATCCAAGATGGCTATGAGGAAATACCTTTGCTGCTCCTGGATGTCATAACTGAAATACCTTTGCTGCTCCCGTATGTCATATATAGACTTAAAATAGTAGTATATTTGTCTAATTACTAAAAATAACGCAGCCATAATTCACGAGACAAATAAACATATGCTAGACATGATAGCTTGAACCACGGGGTGAGGGACCATTCAGAACCCACATTGAACTCACCTTGGTGCCGATGAAGAGAAGTTCATCCTGGCATCCTGCAGTGGTTCCTCCACGAGACAACATGCCTGCATTCATATATATTTAAAATTAAGTACCTAATAAAAGAGAGATTTGGCTAAAAAGTGGTTCAAGGGTTCCATATGACAAGGCAACAAGTTTGTCGTAGATTTTGTCACCCTTACTCTCCAGTAAACATTGAAAGTTAGTTTATGAAGAATAATGAAAGCTAGCACTCTAGTTAGTCAGATTATGATTTGCATAAAAATATTTATCTATCTGAATATCTGATCAGACCATTCGCTACAGCACAAACCTGAAACTAAGCAGCACTGACCAAACAACTGGTAAGAAGGAAGCAGATTTTCCAATGAGTAATGTTACCAACTTGTTTATGCTGAGGTGTGGATCATATCATCCCGAGGAACATAAAAAGCTTGTGCGTGCACACATGGCGCTTAATCTGAAAAGTGTCCACAAAAGAAGGAAACTTAAATAAGCAGGTATCATAACACAGCAAGCCCAGGGCAGTTATGCTCATATCCAAGACCAATATTGTGCCGTCCATTGTTATTACTTTCCAGTAAATAAATAATAGTTGTGATAGGTTTCATTAATCCATTTTTATCAAATTAAAAGTAGTTTGGACACATAGACCTACCTGCGTGATTAAATTAGATAGAACATATGAACATGTAGAACATATCTATTAAATCATGATTGGGGTTAAACTCTTAAATATTAGCAATGCAAAAATATGTGAATCTTGAAAAGACATGTGCAGTCAAGGAAAGAACAGATCAATGGTTGCTACTTGTAGTTGAGAAACATTCGTGCAATACAATCTACTAAAGGAGTAGATAAAAAAGGCATGGGTTCAGCAAAAGGCCGTAGCACAATCTTTACATCTCAAATCTCAATATCTCATTGCCGGATTGCCAATGCAATATCAGAGAGGGGAGGAGGCGGAAGACATATGAAAGGATCAAGATGCCTAAGAGGGGAGGGTGAATTAGGCTTCTACAAAAATTTAAGCAATAAAACAATCCTATGCAATAAGCCAATTCACCCCATGTGCCTACAAGTGTGGTTTGTGCCTAGCTAGTGTTGAAAGAAGTTAAACAACCTAGTTCCAATCCTACTCTAACATGGCAATTCTAGGAATAGAAATGCGGAAAGTAAACTTGCTCAAAGTAAAGAGAAGAGTAGGAAGCCGATTTTTTCCGAGGTATCGAGGAGTCGGCAACTCCCCCCTAGTCCTTGTTGGAGCACCCGCGCAAGGGTATAGCTCCCCCTTGATCCGCGCAAGGATCAAGTTCTCTCGTACGGGATATCGATTTCTCACTCCGGAACGGCGGATTCCCAAACCGTGTACACCTTCTTGGGGCTTCACACAACCTCCACGTGAGCTCCCAAGATCAACACCACCAAGCCGTCTAGGTGATGCCGAATCACCAAGAGTAACAAGCCAAAGATCTTCACATGACCTAGACTAGACCAAGAGGTAGATGGATGCACACTTGCTACTCCCAAGCACTAAAGAGAGTCCTTAATCTTCTCAAGACCAAGAACACCAATCAATCCAAGTGCCTCTCTTGCCCTCAAACACTCCCCAATAGCAGCTGGGTGAACAGTGAAAATGTGTGGCAAGAGAGCTTCCAAGTAGGAGAAGAGTGGCTATAAATAGCCCACTCAAAAGCACTAGCCGTTAGTGCTGACGTAGAGGGACCGACTGATTCAGTGCCCTCCAAAGACGGCCACCGAACCAGTCGGTGCCTCCTTGGATTTAACCTTTCAACGGCTAGCCAGTGACCACCGACTGATTCGGTGGCCAACCTCCGTGCAGCACCGAATCAGTCGGTGCGCACCTGTGGGGGTCATGGATTAGGGGGCCCATTGTCAGGGACGCCCGTTAACGGCGTGCATACGAATAAGGACCTTGGCAACGGTAAGAAGCAACATTACCCATGACTGGTCGGAGAACTCCGTCTCGCTCGACCCGCGGAGGGCCTAGGGGGCGAGAGGGGGCAACGAGGTCGGGCATGTCCATCTCGCCCGACCCCCGACCTCCTCGATGACTAGCGAAGCAGTCGGGGTCTGGCGCGTCCGTCTCGCCCAACCCCCGATCTTCCTAACGACCGGGAAGGTAAATGGGTCAGGCGTGTCCGTCTCGTCTGACCCCTGACCCTTTCGACGACCGGGGGGGATCGACCCCAGCGAGGGGTCTTGTCCCACTGACGTGCCCAGTGGAAAAGGGAGGGTCACGTGAACTCTCCCCGGGACAAGTCTAAGTGGCAGCGAAGGAGGCGTGAACCTCACGCTTTCTCCCGACCGACACCCGACATCGCCTGCTCGCCTGCCATCTGCAAAAGCTGATCTGCAGCCCTGCGCAAGGGAAAAGGCAGCTGCATGCGTGTTCCTGCGCTAGCAGCCAAGAAGGAAGCTACCGCGAAACTGACGATGGGAAGGAGGAGGACACGCGGCGATCAAGGAAGGGGTCGCCAAGACGCACTAGGCTGACAATGCACAACCGCCGGAGGCACCCGGCCCTTGGGGTAGATAGATAAAATAACGTTGTAAAGTTGTCCTCCCCTTGGGCTATAAAAGGGGAGGGCGTCCCTGCGATAGACAGGAGATTCCTTTTCGATCTATAGAGCACTAAGTCCCCTACACGCACACTTCACACACACAAGGCTTGAACCGGCCTTCGTTGTAATCCGCTGCCAAGAGAGCAATACGATTTGGAGCTCACTTCACTGGACGTAGGGATCGCTCCCGAACCAGTATAAACCTCTTTGTCTTGCTTCTCTTGAACCATTCTCCACCGAGACGTGCGTGTTCTGTGATCGACACTCGCCGGCGTGAGGTACCCCGTGTGCCACCCGCCGACAGCACCAGAACTGAACAGGTATTTCCAGCCACAATGACCGACTGATTCGGTGCTGCCCACCGAATTAGTTAGTCCCCCTTGGGGACAAGGACATGTGCTGGATCTCGAGGGCCACCGACTCATTCGGTGGGTCTTCATGGGGTTCACCGAATCAATCGGTCCCCCTCAATTTCCACTCAGTACGTAACAGCCATTTCTAGCCATAATGACCGACTGATTCGTGCTGCCCACCGAAACAGTCGGTCCCCTCTAGGACTTAGGCTACCAAATGGCCAAGGGCACCGACTGATTCGGTGGGCCCTGCTGACAGGGACCGAATAAGTCGGTGCCTCTGTTTACTTCGCAAAGCAAACAGAGCACCGACTGATTCGGTCACTGTCCCAGTGAGCACCGAATTAGTCGGTCCCTACTGAGCAAAGAACTTCAATCTTCTTAGGGCTGAAACTCGTCCAATTCAAAATCTTTGAGTTACCAACCTTCTCAAGGGCTTTGACATAGCTACCTAGCACTAGGTTTCACAAGTGTGCACCACACCTAAACTCTAGATTTATCTAAGTCAAGCTACAAATCCTTAACCCCCCTTTATAGTACGGCCAAAGGAAAACAAAGACCTAAACTACTCTAAGTGCCTCTCATCATCCAAACGGCACTTAGAACTAGCTTATCCTTAATCTTCGAGCATATCCTTTGCACCAATACAATCATTCGCGAATGATGGGGGCCAAGAATACCGTGAAAGCCCATCATTGCACTAACTTAACTTAGTTTCTGCAAAACACTTGTTAGTCGCAATGATAATGTTGCCATTAATCGCCAAAACCGAATTAGAGGCCTAGATGCTCTTTCAACATACTTAGAGCCATGGGGCTGAAGATCATCGATCCCCTTAGGGTGCAACATGCTCAAGGACGGGGATGCGTCTTCAATCCTCATAGTGTGGCTCATCTCGGAACACAACCACGCCATTACCAGATCAGGGAATAGCAGAAGAGGGATATTTCCATGCGGCAGGAGGGAGAATAGACAATAGAGGTAGCTGGAGGAGGTACGGCTCCTATTCAACGGCCCTGTGCACATGCGGATCTCGGTCTGTAGTCATTCTTTGGTCGCGGCGGCGAGGGAGCAGATATTGGCCTTGGCCGCCTCTGCGGCTGTGTGCTCCTGCACCCACGACATCGTCGGTCGCGTGGGCATCCGGTGATACGACGGCTGGCCGAGGGCGCCCGGAATGAGGCCTCGAGGCGGGGATGGGGTGACCGCGCGAGGGCGAGGATCTCGTGAGGTGGCGACACCATGGCGACCTTCACGAGGTGGCACAGCGAGCAGGTGGCAGCGGGTGCGTGTGGAACGAAGCGAAAACTTCTTTCAGATGGAGATGCGAATGAGGGCAGCGGCTGCGGTGAGAGGAGCGGATGGTGTAGAGAGCAGTAACGTCAAATCGCATTGCAGGAAAACGGAAGGGCGGGCGGGTGTCGGCCGTAATATGGGGGAGGGGAGGGTTTGCGTCAGGGAAGGAGAGGTGGCGTCGGAGGCGCGAAGGGAGGAGCTTTCGACTGATCCCTGATTCCTGTGCGGGTGTCGCGGGCGAGGACGCGATCAGCGGGACGGCCAACCGTGGCGAAGTGGAGGACGACGCCTACCGAGGAGGCGAGGAGGTCAACTGGCGACGGGGCCGATGGAGAAAACAAAATGAAAGATCGACGGAGAAAAGGAAGGCGTCCACGATGGGGGCGACGCGAGGTTGGGCGACCGGACACGGGGGGAATCGAGAGCGTGAGGCACGGAGGGGCTGGAGTTTCCTTTTGACGGCAAATGTTCTTGTCCTTTGATTTGTAGTGGACGGTTAGATTTTGAGGGGACGGATGGTGTATCCTGAGGACGTACCATGGTGAAGCCATGGTGAAGCGGGGGACACGACATCCCTTGCACTCCTTTTAGGAGTATAGATAGAGATATATGGTGTATATCAATGTCTAACTAATACACAATCATGAGAAACTAGCATGTACCATAGAAAGAAATAAGAGGTCTCATGGGATTGTCATAGTGATTTTTTTTATCAAGGATTGTCATAGTGATTGCTTATATGGTTTTGTATCCGATGGTTCTAAAATACCTAGGTGTTAATTTTTAAACTATTATAGGTTTTGCTCATTTGTTCTATTAATTTGATGAAATTTTTTCTCATTTTCTTAGTAGTTGCTAAAGAAATTATTCATGTAAAGAAGTATTGATTTTATTGTTTTGTATAAAAGCTTACAGGATTGTAAGACAGTTAAAGGGGTTATGTAGTTGGATAAAGGAAGTGTAAGTAAGGCTCTTGCAATATACAGTATTTTTTACCACACACAACCAGTTACATGCAAAGACTTTCAAAACAAAATGTACACTCAGAATGTTTTTCTTACACTACCACAAAGCCGACGTTCATCAGACTCCATGACTCAAGATCCAGAAATCGTGGAGCCCCCGCGTCGGCTGGTCGTAGATGACTCGTGCGGCGATCTTCGGTGGTGACCACCGGGACATCCTTCCACCACTGCTGGCCCCCTCCCTCCTCGCCTCCAGCGAGCTGTTGGAGGGAGTGGGGACACATTCTTCTCCAATAAATTTTAGGGATCGAATCCTTGATTAGTTTTGAGTCTTTTCCATGTCGAGTTCTTTTATATTGGAGATTTGGTTCCTCCTATTCCTATCCGGTAACGATGAGGAGGTAGGGTGGATTTGTTCTCTCCGTGGCGGCTCCGATGAAGATGGCAGCAGTGACGTCAACAACTTCACGACGACATGGAGAAGGTTTCCGGCCAGCAACATGGAGGCGGGGATCACATCGTCGCCATGGAATAAAATTCTCCATGCCCTTCTCTCTTTTATCATGATTAGATCCAATCATGATGGAGGTCTAGTGAGTTCTTTGGTGGCAAAAGGAAGGAGAGAGACATTGGAAAGAAGATGTACCCAATTCAGCCTATTGGAATGTTGGCTGCCATTCATTTGCATTTGTGGCACTTCTGGTCGAGCTGTCTATGGCGTACGAAGGCCATTTGCCTGTGCAGTCATCCGTATGAACTTTCACACATGTGTGAAATTGAGTATTGGAGCTACATGGTGAGTGCCCTTGATTGCAATCTCTTTGTTTTATAGAGTGCTTGTAACTTGAGCATGTACTTAACTACATATTAACATATTTAAGACTTTAAAAAAATGTTTCTTACACTTAGAATGTTTTTTATAGATACGAACTCATTTTTGTATTTTTTATACACAGATGGAGTTGGAGATGGCCGAGGAGGGCGTCAAGGTGTTACTAAATGAGATGTTGGATCCAGAAAATATATTGAACAACTTGCTCTATCTGTCCGCTCGCATAGGTGATGATATGACCTGTGGTTATATCTTCAATCACCATGAACCCAATGTGAACACCGAACAATTTGATAGTATTTTCTTGCCACTATTTTAGATTGAACCTTTGAATGCTTAATTTTCTTTGTGGTTACTTTGAAAGAATTGGTAGCTAAGACACGAACGCGTCCACTACTTTGTGGTGACATAGCCCATCAGCAAGTGTTGCGGCCCAAATCAGGCCCAAGTATTATCTTTCTTGTGGTTACACGGACAGGCCAGGCCTAACATCTCTACATCCCCAAATCCTCCCTCCTATTATCCCTATCCCTATCAGCCGCCGCGTCGTCGTCTTCTTCTTGGGCGACGGGGTCTGGGAGAATGAGCTAGAGGAGGGGAAAGGGAAGCCCGCTTCAAAGATCCGGCGGCAAGATGGGCGAACACATCAGGGCGGAACAGGCCGCTGTTGTCGGGGTGGAGCGCGAAGGCATCAACTGGTTTGGCTTCTTCCGTGTAAGCATCACTGCCTCGGCTGCTAGTTTCGATTTTGTTTAATTACTTATTTCTATAATTTTAACTACTGAAAGAAAAAAAAGCAGTTAAGATAAGATGAGTTGATATTCAAATGGCCATGAGCTAGTGGTCTACAAATAAATTCTAATCCCTTGGGATTTGGTAACAGTATTTTATTACTTTTTTTATTTTATCTCGAGTAACCTAGTATGGTTAATTCTAATACAATTATATATCTTCTCAAAGATTTAATTATTATATCACCAAGAAAATAAGTTTGAACCATAATCCTTAACACACTCATTACCTACAATTTTGGTAAGTAGTTAGTATCTACATATACTAAGAACAATAATGAGTCACTGAGAGACCGTCTGGAAATGTTTGTAGTTCGACCAGTATGCGCGCAAGAAAGGACACACCATGGTCACAGTTGTCCTACCCACATGAGGTTCTGATTTGTTTTTATTTTGTTCTCCAAGAATTTATGTAACCCTGACCTAGTTCTAGAAACCAGGCTCGCAGATCTTTATGTCGATGGACATGCATGTTGCCTACCACTAAAAAAATATCTTGGATCAAATTCTGAATAATTCTAGAAAGAGGGGGAAAATGCTTACGAACTTTTGTGGCCATTGAATAATTAGCATTGCGATGGATTGACGATCTGTTTGAGAATGGTGTAGGTATATCAATAATTGAGCTGTGCTCAAGAAGAAAAAATACAAACCAATAAGATGACTCCTTAAGGTTAGGGTCTACTCTTTTTTATCCACTGAGATTAATTTGGCATATCTTCCTAGGTCCACAAGATATAAGAGAATTTGACACAACTACGTACTCCATATGACAAACTGACAATTGTACTGGTACAAAGGGAGTAGATCCCAATAAACTCATTGTTAACTCACAATTATGACAAATACATACAATGGAGCTCTAAATTTCTTTTTCCTAATCAGTTTGCTTTGTGATTGTGCACTCATGCTCTTGAGGATTGTGTTTCGTTTGACAAAAAAACAATGTAAAAAATATTTTATTCTATTTACAATATTTTTAAAATTATGTTTCGTAAAAAAATTTAAATCAGTTTAACAAAATCGTTTTTTTCGAAAGACCAGTTTCACCAAATCCGAAGTGTTTAAAAGTTGTCTTGGGCCAAAATTCCATTTCTCTCTTCTTTCTTTGCCTTCTTTTGTATCAGCCCATCTTCCTCCTTTTATGTTGTGTGCTGAGCCCATCTAACAATTCAGCAGCCCAACCTACAGTTCCCCTCACTTTATCACTTACGCGTGGGCCCCACTCGTCATCTTCAACCTCCAGCCTCCCAATCTCTATCTTGCCGTACAAGCTCGGGCTCGAGGCCCTAGCGCCCGGCCACACCTCCTGCTGGTGTGCCACTAGTGTCTGACGCCTCTCCCATCCACTCCGCACCCAAAATGCGCCTCCATCCCTGGCTTAAGCAAGAAGATAAGTCTCTTATGGTTAGATTAAATGGTCACGATTAAATGACGTCCGTACCCTTCGTCTGGACTTGGTCTGCCTTAGACCCTAATCTGATCCGGCCGCTCCATGAGTCCATAGACCAAGCCCATGGCCATTTTAGAGGCTAGCCCTTGATCTTTCCTGAAAAATACCCCAGTATCTTTTAAACCTTGCCAATCTTATAATGTACCCCTTGTTCATAAAGGTCATTACTCGGGTAGTGAGTCCACAATCCAAATAATTTTACCTCCGCTTTTAGTGACATTACGAAAATAGTGAAGTACTATACTCATGCTACGTTATTTTTTCCCAAATTCTATTCTGCTATATTGACATTTAAATATCAAAGAAATGTGAATAGCCAAATGCAAAGAAGAGAAAATGACTTCAGAACTAACTGATACAGTTTGACATAAGTAGGTGCAACAATTCTCTCCACATTATATATACGATTTAATTTGGACGATGGACAGGTTAATATTATTCTAGGCTCTATGTCAAGATGTATATAATAATTCTGATAATAATTAGGAAATGTGTATTTTCATACTCTAACTGTTGGAAAAATCTTATTTTCTAATATACAACTACAAAACAGGATATCGAGGGCCAACCAACAATCAAAACTGGGCAAAATTGGCTCTTTGGATAGTTTCAAAGGTTTTCTTTTTTTTTAAATTAAAAAAATAATATAATAAAAAAATTCATTACTAATTTATTTTAAATAGGTAAAATATGAATTATGTGACATCTTACTTTTTTTAAAGAAAAAACTAACGCACCATTTTAAGTTTTTTTGATTGAAGTCAGCGGGGGCACCCCGCACCTCTTTTTTTATTTATAGAAAAGAGAAAAATGACTGTACATAAAGAGACAAAGATACAACAGACAAGGCCAAAGCCTTAAAGAAAAGAAAATTACAACAAGTGGCTATTCAGCCATGCAGATAGGCGATCTTTCACTCTATGACTTGCCCTAAGTACCGTCAGCGAGAGTTCCCTCCTTAACCAAAGGCGCCATGCTGGTAAGGAATGATTAACATTATCAAATGCCATTGCGTTGATTCCATATAGCTCGACAAGCAAGAATTAACATTTCTCTGAATATGATGGAACCAAAAGCATGTCGGGCTTGAACAAACATCTGCAGCTGGTGTAATGAAGTGTCCCAAAATACATTTAGCTCAGCCCAACAATCCTGACCGAAGGGACAACAGAAGAATAAGTGAGTGACCGTTTCCTCTGCTTGCAGACCACAAAAGACATAGTTATAATCATCCAAATATATATTTTTCCTTCGCAGCAAATTCCTCGTGTTCAAACGGTCTCTAACCAGCAGCCAGAAGAAGAATCTATGTTTCCCTTGAACACAGGAATTCCACAACCATTTGAAAATTGGGGAGGCTGGCAAGGTGCCCGTCAAAGACTTGTATGCTTGATGTGCAGTAAAAACTTGTGAACCCCAAATATAAGACCATGAATCATAACTGTTCTCATCCCTGTGTAATCCATCTATCAATTGTTGTAACTGAGGAAGTTGAGAAGAGGCCTCCTGTGATAGAGGCAACCAAAACTTTGTGGTGATGTCATCTATAAAGAAATTCTTGGCTGATATATCTTTACTCCTTGCAAAGCTGAATAACTAAGGGAAACGCCACTGTAAAACCCCCAGATCCCAAAGATCTTTCCAGAACGACACCGTCAAACCATTACCAATGGAACAAGAAGCTATCATCATGTAGTTTCGAGACAGAGAGATAATGTCTCTCCACCAAAAAGACCCTATTCCTTTCTTCCTATGAGGTGGACCTCTTCGAGAATAAAAACACGCCCAAGTCAGGTGTACCCAAGGCAGGTCAGCATGAGTATAAAACTTGTGAAAAAATTTCAGAAGCAATGCCACATTCTGAATTCTCATATTGAGAATGCCAAGGCCACCCTCCTCCTTAGGCTTCACCACCACTTTCCAAGCCACAAGACAACCTCCTATCTTAGTGAGATCCTCTCCTTCCACAAACAAGATTACATATATTTTTCAATTTGAGCATTGATATTTGGAGGAATTTTCAGAGTACACATGTAAAAAACTGGAATAGCTGAATATACTGACTTCACCAATTTTAATCTCCCTGCATAAGACAGTAATCTAGAAATCCCCATCAGATGCCTCTCCATCCGGGTTAAGATAGGCATAAATTCTGTCACAGAAGGTCTAGTTGTTCCCAAAGATAAACCAAGTAAGTTAAAGGCATTTGACCAATCTGACAACCCAAAGTATTGGCCAGATCCTGTAGCTTTTTCTGATCAACATTAATAGAAACAATAAAGGATTTATTGTAATTTACTTTCAATCCAGTTGATGTAGCAAAGGTTGCCAAAACTTCCTTCAAACTAGCCAGCTCCAAAGCATCCGCAGGCATGACAATCAAAGTATCATCAGCATAATGAATGATATGATAGTCTCCTCCAACACCTGGCCCCAAAGGATGATGCAACACATTGTTATGGGCAGCTTCATTAATAACAGATTGTAGCAGATCTGCTCCCAATACAAAAAGCAGAGAGGATAGAGGATCCCCTTGTCTGACACCTCTAATGCATTTGAAATGCTTACCAGGAACACCATTCAATAAGATGGAAAAAGTGGCTGGAGTTAGGATTCATCTAATCCAATTAATCCATGTATCCAAAAAACCTTTGTGCCTCATAACTTCTAGTATAACATTATGCTCAATTTTGTCAAATGCCTTCTCAAAGTCTAATTTCAGAATAACAATCTCTTTCTTTGACTTGTGGTAGATGTGCAAGAACTGAAAATCCCAAGCAAGGCAATCTTTTATTATCCTCCCTTTTATGAGTCCATATTGGTTGGCATGAACCGCGTTCAGAATAACTTGTTGCAACCTGTTGGCCAGTAGCTTCGTTAAGAATTTGAGAGACAAATTCGACAAAGATATAGGCCTATAATCATTAATTGTTGTAGGCTGGGGGGATCATTGGGATGAGAGTGATCAGAGAACTATTGATGCTTTATAAATCCAAACTGCCAGCAGCAAAATCAGAACACAATCTGATTATATCATCTTTAATTATATGCCAACACTTCTTGAAAAACACACCTTTGAACCCATCAGGCCCAGGAGCATGGTCAAGTGGGATGTCTTTAAGCACAGCAGTGATTTCCTCCTCAGAAAAAGGATCATCCAGTCCCTGTAAGTCTGTAGCTTGAAGCAAAGAACCCAGATCATAGAGGATATGAGTAAATTCAGTAACACCAAGTCTTTCTCTAAAAGCCTGCCATAATATTTCTGCTTTAGATTCATGATCACTAACAGTATTCCCATTAGGCAGCGCTAGGGATGTGATAAAATTTCTCCTGTAAGAATATGTTGCCATAGTTTGAAACAAATATGTATTTTCATTACCAAATTTGACCCACCGTGCTGTGTTCCTTTGTTTCCAATAAATCGGAGACCTCTAAAGCCACTTTCAATCGGAGACAGTGTACGCTGCTCTTCTAGACCATCAAGCAGAGCCAAGACGTAGCTGCAATTCTGTATCAACTTATTAAGATTTGAGAGTTCCTTACTTCATCTTTTTAAACCCATGCAAACCTATTTGAACTTGGCTGCCAAAGTCTTTGCTGGATTGACGAAATAAGGAGTTGAATTCCAATGCAATGCCATAGTTGGCAGGAAATTATTAAATTCCACCCAATAATTTTCAAAATGGAAGACTTTTGCTCCGAGAATAGAAGTCCCAATGTCAATAACAGAAGGGACATGATCGGACACCGGCCTGCCAAGAACCTTAACCTTTGTATCAGGATATGAAACCACCCAAGAAGAAGAAGTAAACACCCAATCTAGTTTCTCCAAATCTAGGTGTTGTATGAGGTCATCGAAAGCTAACATATATTGTAAGTTGGCACCCGGTATGTTTCTATCATCAGGCGAACGAATTAGATTAAAGTCACCCACAAGGATCCAGTCTCCAAAAGCCGTAATATCTAGGTTATATAACCAAAAGATGAAAGAGGCTTTATCCAAAGAATTGGTTGGTCCATAAATGTTGGATAAATGAAAAGATCGGCCAGACAGATTGCACACTAGTTTGACAGTAACAGAGAAGGCATTCATAGAAACCAAAGTTCCAGAGAATTGATTCGAATTCCAGATGATGACTAGAAATGGAAAGCATTCAAATGCCAAGGGCAAACTTTCTTGAGATATTGCAGGTCAAAATGTTCACGTTTAGTCTCCTGAAGACACAATATATAAGAAACACTCTCACATATTTTATCCCTAATGGCATCCCACTTGCTTTGAGAATTAATACCTCTAACATTCTACACCAAAATATGAATAGCTCTGTTATTACTCATGAGGAAACAAAATTAACGGATGAGTGAAGCACCAGACAAAGCAAAGTGCTAGAAAAGGTAGGGCAACAAGGAACTGATTTAACTTATTAACCACCCATAAAGTCAAAGCTGAGTACCACTAAAACATCCAAAAGATAGGAAGAGTGTATCTTTAACGACTGAAGGTAACCACAAAATAAGACCTCTTCAAACCACTAGCCCTATTACATTAAAAGTATAAGGCCGCGCCGTTTTTGCGACCTGCTAGCGTGGCCACGTTAGCCTGATATTCTAGCTCCGTCTGATATGATTTCTAAGGTTTTGATCTCATTCGGACTCTCTTATTGCCACAAATGTGTCGCCATCATTATGGTTGTTCCATCGCTGTTGTATAGAAATGACTCATCATACCATTGGTGCTCTCATGCATATCTAGCTTTTTGCAACGTGCCAACTCATTTTTATCTGAAGTGAATGATGTGTCGTTGTCTTCAGACACTGTAGAATCGAATGACCGGTCAGACAGATAGAAGGGCATCAACAGGTTTCGCAACAAGCATGGGCTGACCTCGACTTGGCCACAAGCATGTGTACTGACCTCATTTGGACTGCATGCATGCTCATGAAAGGACCATGGCAGCCTACACTGATTTATTACTGCATGCATGGTGCCACCACGCCTCATATGTCCATGCATTCTTGGAGCGGGGTCTTTTGATGGGTCATGTCACATTAATTATTTTAGTACGATGCTTCAGTCCTGGTTGTTTTTTAGTTATCGTTTTCATACTTGCTGTTTAGGAGAGTTCCTTCTCTTCCCTATATAAAGCATGGCTCCTCTTTCATTCAGATGCATCACTCCTCCACCTCTGCCTTGGTTCAGTGCTTGGTGCAATAGCTGCTTGAAACCTATCCCTCGATAGTCGATAACTGTGAGTTGTGAGTTTCAGTAACACAAGTAGGCCCTAGCTTGTTATACAAGTACATAACATTTAGTACAAAACAATACTACCTTAATGAACGTAATGACATGACATGGTATATATAAAAAAATAATTGGCCATAGTTTGTTGGGAGACTTCATGTGGGTGCGGCATGCATTGTGCATCCATCTGGTAGCTAGGCCATTTGCTAACTGAGTGCACCTACACCCTTTTTCATCTAGGTAACCTTATATAGATAAGTTTATGCCATTTATACAGGTTCACTGATGTTTTATGGAGGATACCCCGGCTAGAAATACAAGGAAGAGGTCACGAGAAAAGGAACTAGCCTCAGAACCAGGTGCTCTCATTAGGTTTTCCCTCATATAGTTGGATTGTATACTTGATAGGTGTTTATATGTGGCTGATTTGCTATTGTTTTTGCAGGTGGTGTTCCACCGTCTATTGAGGGAGGTGTACGACAAAGGCAGGCACGTCGGAGATCTATAATAAAAGCAAAGAAAGAAGGTAACATTTATAAAATTAAAAAGCAGTAGCTCAAGACCATGAGTTGTGCAGACCCAGTTATCCTTGTAGCTAGATTAGTACAGGTTAGTTTATTCTTTAGTGAGTAACTAATTTTTCTAACATTATTATAGTTGGCGTTACAGGTTCTACTAGGAGAATAATAAAGGGTACGCAAGAGCCCCAGGACTCCAGATCAAGAACAAGGAAACCAGGTAATTATTGTTGTATATGCGAAAAAGTCTATAGAGCAACACATAGTTTATTACAGTATATTCTAGTGATAAAAAACATGATATGTATAGTGCTTTGCTAAGCCTCTATCCAACACGCAGGACTACAAAGGAATACTTTTAAAACTGATGAGTTAATAATGTAGGAAGCCCCTTACTAACTACACCGCTCTTCCAGAAAAAGGCATATTTTCCCTTTTGTGAGTGGTTAATTTATTTTCAGTTTTGTAGATATTCCTGACGAGTCATCATATTACGGACCTCCTGCGCATGAGTGTCAGTATTGTGGTGCACAGTTTTGGTACCAGGAGCGCGTGAAGAGATCATATTCAGGTGAAGGAGGGCGTATTCGTTTTCATCTTTGCTGCAGAGGAGGTAAAGTCCAATTGCCTCTTATGAAAAATCCTCCTCAATTTCTAGCTGGTTTATTGAACCCAGATGATGACATTTTATCAAAGTACTTCCTTAAATCTATACGATCATACAATTCCATGTTTGCTTTCATGTCATTGGGTGCTAAAATTGACACAAGTATAAACAAGGGCCCCGGACCATATGTGTTTAAAATTAATGGCCAGGTTCAGCATCGAATTGGATCTTTGCTACCGGATGATGGTAAATCCCCGGTGTATGCACAACTTTATATTGTTGACACTGAAAATGAAGTTCAAAATCGAATATCAATTTTTGATAGAGAAAGAGAAGGTGATGGTTGTAGTGAAGTTGATAGAGTAATTGTTCGGGGTTTAGTGAAGATGTTCGATGAAACAAACGAGCTGGTAAAATCATTTAGGGCGGCTAGGGATATGTTGGCCAGCACCAACAGGGTCAGAGATAGCTGGTTTGATAGTTGGTGATTTTTCAGAGGAGAAGAAGAGCCCTGATATAATAATACAAGATAGAGGTGGTGGGTTAAGAAGAATCAGCAACCTTCATTCAAATTACATGGCATTGCAATACCCAATCCTTTTTCCTTATGGTGAAGGAGGGCTTCAAGTTAGGAATCAAATATAATAGGTCAGAGATCTTGCGGCTTGGAACTCGAGATGAGGTTACCATGCTCGAATATTATGCTTTCCGATTACAACAACGTAAATGTGAGGCCACTACCCTGATATGTGGTGATCGATTATTCCAGCAATATATAGTTGATGCATTTGCATCTGTAGAGGAAAATAGGCTTAGGTTTATCATAAAAATTAATAAGAACTTAAGGTCGGAGATTTACAAAGGTATTCATGATGCACTGCACAAGGGTGATTTTGACGGAAGCAATGTTGGTAAGAAATTTATATTGCCAGCTAGCTTTACTGGGAGTAAAAGATATATGGTACAAAACTACCAGGATGCAATGGCGATTTGTAGGTTCTATGGACCTCCAGATTTGTTTATCACTTTCACTTGTAATACAAAGTGGCAGGAAATAGCTGATGCCCTTGCATTTATTCCAGGACAGAAACCTAACGCTAGTCCAGACATAGTTAGTCGAGTTTTCAAACTGAAGGTTGAAGAGCTTGTTTCCGTACTGAAGAAGGGTACTTATTTTGGGAAGGCCAAAGCAGGTACTACCAATTTTGATCATTATGTCCATTGTTCAGTAGTTTTCTTAACTAACATGACTTAGGTAGATGCCAACCATGTCAACCAGCCAGACATACGGCACTAGCATTTGTTAATAGATTGCAGCTTTTACTATGCCTGGTCCGGATTAGAAGCTAGCGGCAAGCATAAAGAAAATAATAGGCACCCAATGCAAGGACGCATGCATGCATGCATGAATCTAGCTAGCAGTATGCATACAGGCAATCGTTGTGTGGGCTGTTTTGCGACTTCTTTTTATGTGGCAAGCACGCATGCATGAATCTAGCTAGCAGCATGCATACACTGAGTAGGCAGTCGTTGATAGATGGCCAACAGGCCGGCCCGGCCCGACGTCGGGCCGGCCCGGCCCGAGGACTATCGGGCCCCAACGGGCCGTCGTGCCTAGCGGGCCGTGCCTTGTCGGACTTCGTGCCTGACCTTCGGCCCAGGCCCGGGACTGTGGGCCATTTTCCGTGTTGGGCCAGCCCGTCAGGCCCGACCAATTTTACAGGGCGGGCCAGCCCACAGCCCGATCAACAAATAACAGGTTCACAAGTTCACAACATTAGAATAAATAATAAGTTCAAGTTGATGATCATGAGAATTCAGAATTGAGATAATCCAAAGTTCCAAACGCAAAGTCGCAAAGACAATCAAAATCAAGGAACATGATAATTAAAATGAGCTGTTTGTGCAATGCTGCCTCGTTAAAAACCTTTCTAGGTAAAACTCACCCTTGTGAGAAACCCTAGAAAGGAAAAAAGAGTGCAGCCAGCTCAGAAAATTCAGTATAGTGTCTTAGGTAGTTAAGTTTACAATCCATAGTGGCATAGTGGCCACCCAAAATTACATCACACACCCAAGATATTCGATTCACTCTCACTCTCAACTCAGTCGGTCAGTCCACGTTCACAACACCACCAGATCCAGCACCAGGTCATCCTCGTCCAGCTCTAGCAGCAGGTCGTCCAGCAGGACCAGCACCAGCAGCACCACCGCCACCAAGTCGTCCAGCAGCTCCAACTCCAGCACCAGCCGCAGGAGCACCACCACCAGTGCCTACTTCTTCATCAAGGTATAGGTTCTCGAATGCATCTTCAAGCTCAAGATCGTCCGCAGTGTGCTGCTCCCTTCTTGTTCCCAGCTCCCAATCCTTGATACAAGTAAGCATCTCCACATTCTCCGGCAACAGGCGACGCTGCCGCTCTTCAAGTATCCTGCCAGTCAAACTGAAACAAGACTCGGAAGAGATAGTAGATACAGGAACAGACATGATATCTCTAGCCATTATAGATAGAATTGGATAGGTCAATTTATGATCACGCCACCAAAGAAGCAAGTCAAAGTCATCCTCATAAGCAGTGACACAATCACTGTCTAAGTAAGCCGAGAACTCACTAACAGCAGAGGTAGATGAGGTGGAGAGTGGTGGAGGACCAACAATTCCTGAAGATCCTGAACCACCACGGCACCCAAAAATCTTTCCCCATGCCTGCTTTTTCTTACCACAATGAGCTGGTTGTGCAATCCTTTGGGACCTAGCTGCACCAAACTTGATCTCATATTTGTTAAACAGATTATATAATTCAATTTTGACATCAGCATAGTATGAGCTATAACTGGCTCCTGTATTTTCTGCAATTAATTTTAGCACATTAAAGAATCCTCTCATCTTAGCTCTAGGATCAAGAATGAATGCAAATGAATATAACAGTGGTATATCCTCCCAATATTTAAGGAATTTAAGCTTCATAGGAGCAACAATACTTCTAAAGTCCTGATCTCTTTCAGCAGCATGCAAATGTGAAGCAATCTCTAAGATATGGTGCAAAACAAGTGGACTTGTGGGATAATAAACACCAGACAGAACAACAGTAGAATCATAGAAGAGTTCCAAGAACTCCAATATCCTTTCAGCAACATGCCAATGTTGTCTAGTCAACAATTCTGAACCATAGTGAGAATTAATGAACACAGAAAAGACTTGCTTGTATGGCATAAAATGTTTAAGCATTAAAAAGGTAGAATTCCATCTAACATCCATATCCAAGCCAAACTTTCTAGGTCTAGCACTCTTGGCAGTACAATATTCTTTGAACAATGCAATCCTATGATTAGAGGAATTTAAGAAGTTAATTGCATTTCTAAAACTTTCTGTATAAGGTTTCAACCTCTTCAAGCCAGACTTGACAATAAGATTGATTATATGACATGCACAACGTTGATGCACAAGATAATACTTACGGGCATGAGGATCAGAAGGTGTAGGTGCAGGATCAGAACCCATGTAACCAGAGAACTTAGGTGTCAAAGCTTCCATAGCCTTAACATTAGAAGAAGCATTGTCTAGACTAACAGCAAAAACCTTATCAATCAAACCAAACTCCTCAACCACACTAACAATTCTATCAGCAATGTTTTCACCAGAATGTTTAACCTCAATCAATCTAAATCCAACTACCCTTTTTTGCAACTCCCAATCAGCATTCACATAATGAGCAACAACACTAATATAGTCCTCCTTAGCATTACCAGACCAAATGTCTGAAGTTAAAGAAACAGAAGAAGCAGCAGGCAACAAAGATTTCATAAGCACATCACGGCGATCAGCAAACAATTTACCAAGATCTCTAGTGGTGGACTGTCTAGAAACCTTGACAAACTGAGGGTTATGAGCAACTTTAATGTAATTCTCCCAAGCCTGTGTCTCACCTATGCCCAATGGAAGGTCCAGCCTAGCAATCAACCGGCATAACTCAGTACGTGCAACAGCAGGATCATACACCCAGTTATGGAAAGCATCACGATTAAGCGCAAGCCTAGACTGGATCCTATGAGCATGGTCAGTCTTTTTCTTACAAGCTGCCTGATGCCTAAGCAAATGACCAGTGCCAACTTTGGTCCTGGCAGTCAACTTTTTCTTACAGATATTACACACAGCAGCAATTCTAACATCATTTTCCTTGATCTCAGTAAAATCAGCCCAAACATTAGACTTGCGCTTAGTGGTACCAACAGATGGAGAGGGTGTACCAGCGTCGGTGGAGCAAGGTATCGGTGTCTCCGTCGCGGTCCCTCTATCATCGTCGCCGTCATCGACATCGACGCTCGGCACACTGCCGTCACCAACATCGATGCCGAACAATGCGGCAGCGTCGTCATGGACATCGTCGTCGTCCTCTAAGTCCAGCTCGTCAGGTTCGAGGTCGTCGCCGTGGAGAGGATTCAGATCCGCCTCCGGCATGGCGACCCCGAGCACAGACGGGCCGGATGGCTAGCCCTGCAGTCCAGCACCGTTCCTCAACGGTGCACGCGGGCAGCGCCTGGCCATGCCTATGCCAGATGAGGAAGACGCAGCATCAGGCACTGACCTACGCAAAGAAGAAAGAAGGAGAGTGAGACTGTGTGAGAAATAGAGAGCAAAGAGAGCACGGATGACAGATCTAGGGTTAGGGTTTACCTGCATTACCGGAGCCCGGTGCCGGAGAGGATGAGGGCCACCCAGATGAGACACCGATTAGAAAGAGTCGACGGCGAGCGGCGGAGGGACTGGACAGTAACACAACTGAACTCACATAGCGGCGAAGGGAGAGGAGACTGGAGAGGAGTAGAGGATAGGGAAGGAGAGGAGGAGTCGAGGGCCGAGACGAGCTGGCGAGGCGAGGCTGTCGAGGGCGGAGACGAGCGACGAGACGACCGGCAGCGACGGATCTGAGCGAGAGAGAGGCGAGACTACGAGAGCAGAAGCAGTGTGGCAGCCGAGTGCGGTGGGAGTGGGGATTAGGGTTTGCCGGGAGCGCGAGGGGATATATATGGGAGCGGGGAGCGGGCCGCCTTCGGGCCGACCGATGGAGCGGGCCGTGCCCATGCCAGGCCATGGGCCTACCCCTCGGCCCAAGCACGGCCTGCTCCTCCGTGCCGTGCCAGCCCGGCCTGTTGTACGTCGGGCCGTGCCGCTTTTGGGCCGGGCCAAAAGAGCGGGCCATGGGCCGGGCTAGCGGGCTTGGGCTGCATGGCCACCTATAGTCGTTGTGTGGGCTGCCAGATTTTGCTGCTTCTTTTTATGTGGCAAGCATCCTGCTAAAAGCTAGCTATATGTGTGCCTAAAGATGCTCTATGTTTATAGTTGCATGCATGCCAAGCCTGATGGCCCTTCAGTTGGGTTATCTGTTTTCCACGATTTTTTTTCCTGACTTTCCACTGCACCATCTAATAAATACTGTCATCCTTTGTCTTGGCTTGCTTTTCCATTTGTGCTATTTTGTCTTATATAGATGCATATATCACTATAGAATATGCCCACTAATGCATGTTAGGACTCATGAGCTATATTCAATTGGTGCACGTCCATAATAGCTTATATATGTAGTTATTCCATTATGTTCATTATTCTATTCCTACGTATGTCATCATTATTGATACTTATTCTTGATTTTTCTTATATTAGTAATCTACACTATCGAGTTCCAGAAGCGTGGTCTGCCTCACATCCACATTTTGGTTTGGCTTGAAGGTAATACTAGAGACCCGCGCCCTTCATTTATTGACTCTATAATTAGTGCAGAAATACCTGATAGAGCTACAGATCCTTTGGGTTATAATCTTGTGGATGAATTCATGGTGCATGGTCCTTGTGGGGAGCTTAACAAAAAATGTCCATGTATGAACAGTAATAAGTGCTCAAAATTTTTTCCTAAAGCCTACCAACAAAACACGGTCATTGGTGAGGACGGCTTTGTGCAGTATAGGCGATCTGAGTCTGATCATTTTGTTGAGCGGTATGGGATTAAACTTGACAACAGGTGGGTTGGTCCTTATAATATAGCTTTATTAAAGAGATTTAGGGCCCATATAAATGTGGAAAGGTGTAACAAAACCCATCTAATCAAATATTTATTTAAGTACATTACGAAGGGCCCAGATCGTGCTAGAGCTGTGATTGAGAGTTTTGGTACTGACATTCCTAGGAGTGATTCACATCACGATCCTAGTGGTAGTGATGTCAGCATGGAGCAAGTAGATGTTCAGAGAAGGGCTGATGAAGTTGATGAGGTTAGGGAGTACATTGACTGCCGTTATTTATCTTCACACGAGGCTATCTGGCGAATGTTTGAGTTTGATATACATTATAGGACACCGGCAGTGGAAATATTAGCTGTACATCTGCCTTTGATGAACAACCTTGTGTACCCAGCTGATCGACCATTAGCTGATATTGTAGATGACCCTCGTTCCACACAAACAACATTGACTGAGTGGTTCTCTTCTAATAAGATGTTCCCAGCTGTCCGTGAGTTGACATATATAGAATTTCCACCAAGATGAGTTTGGAACAATAAAAGTAGAGCTTGGCATCCTCGAAAGGGATCAAAAAAAATTGGGAGGGCAATCTATATAAATCCTAGCTGTGGTGAGCTTTATTACCTCCGTATGCTTCTAAATGTTGTCCAGGGTGCTACATCCTATGAGGATCTTCGAACCATTGATTGTGTTTTGCACCCAACATTTAAGGATGCTTGTCAGGCGCTTGGACTCCTGGGAGATGGCAATGAGTGGCGTGAGGCTCTTAGGGAAGCATCGGTTTGGGGATCAGCTCCTCAGATGCGCCAACTCCTTGTTACTATAATTCTTTTTTGCTCAGTTTGTGATGCAGCCTCTTTGTTTACTGAGTTCTTTACATATTTGACTGATGATATACACCACAAAATTCAGAGAATGATACAGAGGCCATCCTACAGAGTCCCTGAACAGTATCTTAAAAACCATGTCTTGGTGGAGCTTGATAATTTATTCAGTAAGAATGGTGCGTCCATGACTGATTATGGTTTACTAAAGCCTGAGCTTGACCTCTGTAACAAGGTGAAAAATAGGCTTCTAGCCGAGGAATTGGCCTATGACTCTGCAAAAGTTTTCCTTGTTCATGCTAACATTGTGAACCAGTTAAATTCGGAGCAAAAACTTATATATGATTTTGTCATACAATCGGTTTATGAAAGGAGTGGCCAATGCTTTTTTGTATATGGCTATGGGGGCACTGGGAAAACCTTTCTTTGGAATGCAATTATTTCACGTCTACGGTCCGAAAAACTTATTGTTCTTGCAGTAGCCTCGTCCGGGGTCGCTTCTATCTTGTTGCCTGGAGGGCGTACTGCACATTCTCGATTTAAAATTCCTATAGTTGTTGATGAGTCATCAGTTTGTGCAATAAGAAGAAGGTCATTCCTTGCTGACTTAATAATGCAGTGTTCTCTGATAATATGGGATGAGGCCCCCATGACCCATCGCCATAGTTTTGAATCATTAGACCATAGTATGCGTGATATTCTTGGTAGAGTGGACTCTTCCTGTTTTCACAAGGTTTTTGGGGCAAAAACTGTGTTACATGGTGGAGATTTTCGCCAAGTATTACCTGTGGTCGATAGGTTAGACACGATAGACGCATCCATAACCAACTCCTATATCTGGAAGCATGTTAAAGTTCTAAGGCTTACAATAAACATGCGCCTGCTTTCCATGGTAGATAGTGGTTTACCTACTGAGCAGGTGAAAGAATTTAGTGACTGGGTGCTAAGTATTGGAGATGGCGTGGCAAAAGGTGCTGGAGATAGTGACGATGGGGACTCTGAGTTGGTTGAGATACCACCTGATATTTTAATCCCAAGGTTAGATTCAGCTATTGATGATATAATAAGGTCTACTTACCCAAGCTTGGAGACATCATACGCTGATCCAACTTATTTGAGGGAAAGGACTATCATCGCTCCAAAAAATGACACGATCGATGAAATAAATAGCCGTGTCCTTTCTTTAATCGCAGGTCATGAAAAGGTATATCTTAGCTCAGATACATTGGTTGAGTCCTCAAAGGAACATGGTAATTTGGACTTGCTTTATCCAGTTGAATTCCTAAATTCTTTACAGTTCAAAGGTATTCCTCCTCATAAGCTTGTGGTTAAGATAGGTTCACCTGTAATGCTTTTGCGTAATCTGAATCAAAGTGCTGGTCTTTGCAATGGTACACGTCTTATCATAACACAATTAGGTGACCGTGTTTTGGAGGCTCAAATAATAACTGGATCACATATTGGTGAGAAAGTCCTGCTTCCACGAATTGCCTTGCACGTGTCAAGTACTAAATGGCCTTTTGTGCTTAGTAGACAACAGTTTCCAGTACGCCTTTGTTATGCAATGACAATAAATAAGAGTCAAGGACAAACTTTACAGAATGTTGGTCTATACCTGCCACGCCCAGTTTTTAGTCATGGACAGCTCTATGTTGCTATATCACGTGTGACATCTAGAAATGGTTTGAAGGTTTTAATTGATGATGATACAGATCCTGGTTGCATTCACACCCTGAACATTGTCTACAAGGAGATTCTGCAGTCCCTGCGGTAATTTTCAACTCGCGAAATCTTATTCTAATTAGAAATCTTATTTGGCTATATGGTCCTCTAATTTAGATGTACTTTAATTTTTTTTCTGATTCGTTTTTCCTCCGTATCAGAGAACTTGCCCATGGAGTACAGCTTGTTATCACAGATTAACCGAGACAGGCACAACTGGCGTATCAAGGTTAGAGTTGCTAGGATGTGGCAGGTTTCTGGGACTTCTAAGGGTAAAAATTTTGCATCCATGGAACTGGTCCTTGTTGATGAAGAGGTATGTCCCATGACATGTCTATTTCGTATTATCAATGTAGCTGGCCTTATCCTCTGTGCCCTTCTCATTATTCTACAGGGCCAAGGAATTATGGCTTCTATTGGCCAGAAAGACCTCAACAAATTTTTGAAGTTTATAGTGGAGGGACATTGCTATTATATAAGGAATTTCCATGTTAGTAGGCAGGAAAGGAAGTTCAAAGCTATACCCAGTACATATACCATCTTTTTCACGTCGTGGACCATCATGGAAAATGTACCGTCTGAGTTGTCCTCCAGTATTCCCCGCTACATTTTTAACTTTGTGGACTTTGATGATCTGGATCATAGAGCAAGGCATAGAGATGGTTTAGTAGGTATATACTCCCCTAATTTTGCAAATTAAATTGTGCAACTTGAATGCTTAATTAATGAAGCGATGTAGTGGTATGTATTAGATCAAATAACAATGTAGCTTTTAATAGATATCATTGGTCAGCTTACAGTGGTGCACCCAGTGGTGAGATCTAGCGGTTTGAATGGCCCATCTGTAAGGAGGGAAGTAGAACTCCGTGACATGAGGTTTGGTTTTTGTTGTTTTATTCCCATGGTTACCTAGACATCATTTTTGCACTTTTTCCAAACAGATGGTTATAATAGGCTGTGTTCACAACATTCCAGTGACCGGAATTTATCAGTTACTTTATGGGGCGAGTGTGCAATGTCTTTTGAGGATGAGGTCCTTATTGAGACTATTGGAAATGATGAACCAGTTGTTATCATTTTTGCTGGGATGCAAGCAAGACTATATCTAGGTGGGTATTAACTTGTCATATTCTAATAATCATTATTCAGGCAGTCTGAATCCAATCTGTAGTTCTGATCTCTTCATGTATTTCTTCAAACCATAGGTGTTCCCACCTGTCGAAGTTCTGGAACAAAATGGTACATAAACATTGATAGTCCTGAGGTTAACGCTTTCCATGCTAGGTATATATTGATATCCGATGTACCCCTTATTTTGTTTTGGCTAATATCATGTACTGGTTTGTTGGGATCTTTTTGTTCCATTCAGGTTTTTTTTGTTGTCTTGCAGTTTACAAGGAAAAGGCTCTGAAGTTCTCCCATCAGGGGATGCTGATGTAGAAGCAGGTGCTGTTGACGAGGAAAATGCTAACAGAAAGACTATTTGTGACCTTTTGTCCTTAAATCCCCATGACAGTAATGTACTTCCTCTCCTCTCCTTGTACAATTTTAAACATTAATTGTGCCTTGCAGCATGGTCATTTTTTCTTACTATACTCTGCCTTAGGATATACGCTTTACATGTCATGCAAGTATAAAAGAAATCGACGTCACAAATGGCTGGTGGTATAAAGGTTGCAGTATATGTAAGAAGGGTTTAAAACCAACTCTCCAGGGTTTCGAATGCACCAACTGTAATGAAATAGAGCCAGTGGTCCTTCCCAGGTAAAGTTATTACATATTTTCTCATGGTGCTTACTACACATCTAGCCTTTTCATTTATAATAAATTTTTTTCGCAACGTTTTCTTCTATGTGTACAGCTACAAGCTAAATGTGGTGATTGAGGATACTACTGGCCGTGCAAAGATATTTTTGTTCGGGGGTGTTGCTGAGCAGGTTGTGCGGCGGACCGCTGCAGAGCTCGTGGAAGAAAGCTCATCCAACCAGATTTTACTGCCTGGAGCCCTTCGTGCTCTTGTTGGTCGCAGCTATGTGTTTCAGGTTGTGATTAGTGATCAAACTTTTAGGACTGGACAGCTGTGTTTTCAAGCTAGGAGGGTGTTTATGCCTCCGAAGCTACAAGGAGATAGTGCTACTGTCACTATAAAGGATAATCCTAAGGAAAAACCTGCTGCCACTGGACCATCAAGTACCAATCCTGATAAAGAATCAAGCGATGGTTCTCCTCACATAGCTGAAAGTCTCGTCGATCCTATAGAAGAAAACACTCCACCCCGTGACACCCAAATGTCCACTCCTGCAAAAAATTCATCAACAAAGCGAAAGGAGGTTTCTACAGGTTCTCAGGAGGAGCATGGGTATGCAATACTACACCCCCCAACAGTCATGCTTTACCATGTTCAAACATAAAGTTTACGGTTTAGGAGCACTTTAATTAGATCTTTACCTTGCAGCAATGCGTTGGGAAAACGTCAAAGATCTACTGGCAAGGAGTTGATTTCTTTAAAGAAAGAGAAGGGAAAGGTGATTTGACTTACATTAGTTAATACTGGTGGGGGATTCCGAAATCAACAAATCTAATGGCTATAAATTCTTTGAAGCTGCAGTGACGAGTGATGCTGCTCCAGGTCAACATTGCCAACTATTATTTACTCCGGCTGCTATATCAATCAAATAAATAAATGGTCCATGGCTGGCATTTTGCCTTGTCGATTGTGCTATGGCAATGAAATGTTTGTACTAGACGCTTATCATCTCCTTTTAGTGTAATGTTTATACTAGACAAGAAGTTCCCAGGGCTATTGCTCATTTGTTGTACTGGTTTGTTTGTATTGATTACCACTATATGTGCAAAGTAAGTTTGAATAAGTATTCTACTATGATTTCCTAACATTTTGTAATGTTACTAGAGCTACATTACCAGTATCATCAATCTTCTTCTATGCTGAGGCTATGTGTAGTACTATCATTTTGTATAAATAGTATATGAAATTGCCTTTAAAATATTTATCCATTAATTCTGGGGAGTCAGCTACTGGAAAGCTACCTTTTAAAATTGTTTCTAGTCGCTATTCCCACCTTAACATTCTCATAAAAAAAGTGCTGCAATAGGATTCACTTACACAGAAATTAGAATTAGAAAACATCTTACCCTTACTAGCATATAATTAGGTTCACATAGCAGAATTCAACTCCAAATACATCGTGGTTAAAAAGTACGTATCTCTCCAGGTGCTTCCACGGTTAACACATAATGCCACTTAGTTTTTTAAACTAGGCTACATGAGATTAGATAGAGTACATTAAATTATAATGCCGCATTGTATGCTTCTACTTCTCGGCTGCCACTATTTCCTTGTCCAACGCATTCTCCTTGGCATCATTTCCTCCGGGATCAGCATTGTTGGTACTATTTTCCTTGGCACGAGTTTCTGCTATATCTTTGCTTGTACAGAAATCATCTGGAAAAAGTTCTAGTGGTCTCCTGCAATCCAGATAGCTTGGATAAGCAACTACTACCACATGTGTCATATGCCATTTTACGCTGATTAATCTTACTTGGATGTGTCTAACATATATGTGAGAGATATATCTATATCTTGATGACATAGAAATTGTTGGGCATGGAATATAAATCTGCCCAACAATATATATAATATAAATATAAAAATGCTGCTTTATAACAAAATCTATATCTAAATAATACAATAACAAACTTTTCCCATAGGATATCCTTTACTAGATTCTGTTAGATGATATACCTTTTGGTCCCTCCCATTGTGCTCCCTTGCGCAGCTCCTCCTTCTGTCTCTGCCAATTAAATAATGATATGTTTTCGCTAATAAATCTATAGACGAAGCATCAGCGGAGCAATGAAATTATGTTTTAAGATGCTATGTAGTACCTTGGTTTCCTTCACTGCTCCTCTTACGAATCAAGCTGGTGATGCCCTCTGTGGAGTTTATCTCATCCTTGCTACATCCTCCCCGTGAGAGGGCATGATGGACCAATTTTCTTGGAGTAACCCTCTAAGCTGTTTGGAAGATAAGGCCCGGTGCAGGACATGGATTGGACTGCCCTACCAGCAAGCTCCACACTGTCACTATGCACAACATACCCCCTCTTCATACGAACCTCCCTGGATGTGCTCTGTGATTGGTTTGCTGATCCAGGTGTGAATCCAGGATTAACATATATCGACGGTAACACCGGTGGATTCATACTTTGCCCAGTTTCAGCATGAATATACACGTTGTGAAGCATGGTGTTGATGCAAACTCTAGCAAAAATAGGAAAGTATTCAAGCCCAGCAGCTGAAACTAATGCTCTCACGTAATCACGGCTATCCTTTGTAGCTTCAACACACTCTATCTTCTCTAGAATACAGAAGTGATCAAGAATGCTCTTCACATCGTCCCAAACCCAGCATTCTCTAGGCAATCCTCTAAGCCTCACCAAAACCTTTGCAGTGTTCCATAAGCTCCTATATTCTCCTGCCATTTCCTCACCACCAGTGCATTGTTGGAACCAAATAATACTTGACCAATTGCAGCTTTTTCTAAGATGCTTAGGGATGGGAACTCAATAAGATAAGTTCTAGCTCCTAGTGGAACTGCTTTCCAAGGATACTCAAAATTATAGACTTCACGCAGTATGCCTTCGACAACCTCTGGGGTGGTTTCCGAAGGCCCTAAAGTTGATGCAATTGCACATCTTTTTAGTGCCTTTGCTCTAGCCTCACGATCTTTGCTGGGCCCTAGCATGATGAACTGAGCAAAATGTAGCTGGTTACCTCCATGTTGACTGTTTGCCGAAGGGTTCACCCATCTAGCGCAATTAGGCTGTTCTTCCTTCCGTCCACTCTCCATCCTTGCAGCAATTTTCGTGTCTCTAGGGTGAGCCTTCAGTGCCTTATATGTATGTGTGGAGGTATGGCCCCTTTATTACATAGTCAAAAGTTTGAAAAATCGATCTGGTTGCTCAAGTTATAATGGAATCAACCTACGCAATATCTGCCTACCATTCAATGTTCATGAGCAGTAGAAGTCATGTCAGGCAACGTCGTTATCATCAGTAAATTACCACTGGTAGCCTTGCTCCGTTGAAGATTTTTTCCTATACATGGTAAGCGTTACATCTAAATTTTTTAATTACTTTTACTGCTAGCTTTAGTGGATAGTATGATCCGAGACAGGCATAAATATTCGTGTAATAAGGATTTGGTGGTTAATCGGGGATGTCTTTGTCTAGGTTATGATCTAATACGTCGCCTATACGCTTTTTAGTTGCCATTGACATAAACCCAAGGTATCAGGTTATATAGGTACCCTAGCTCTGTCCAGAAAGAGCATTAGACAAGTATATAACCTTTTAATTACGAGTTGTATTGTGAAACCCATCAAGTTTTTCGTTGTCATCCCCATTTTGCTGTTCGCCTTCCCGTCGATCAGCAGTACTAAACTACTAATCCGATTTTCCGTTTTGGACGCCTGCTGGTGTGCTTTGCAATAAAAAAATTGATTGGTCAATATATAAAAAAAATGATGTCATCTCATATATAGGTCTAATTAGTGATTAGCTTCAACAATATCTTGAATATTTTATTCATTTTTAATAGACTCAATCAAATTGATATGGTACTTTTCTTTGATTATAAAATATAGGAAAACATATATTAATAAATCAATCCTCATGACTACCAGAAATACTAGACGCATGTCTTAGTTATATGTGACACATTTTTTTATGCTACTTCAAGGCCCCATTTTGCATTTTCCTCCGGGGCACCAAAATCTTGGAGACGGCCTGCATTCTAAGTATGTATCATTTTTCTTCTCATATGGACCAACAATGTACCATTCATTTGTCGTGCATGCAACACATTCATTGATTCAGAGGGAAATAAATGCGGCTAGGCTTTGGATGGGATTCCTTCTGCTATTCCGACTCACTGTTAGTAAATAGTGTCCTTGATTGCAGGTATGGTCTATATCACCTCAATAGTGTATATGGAGAAATAGTCATATGAAAGTTGGTAGCTATAGGAGCCCGTTAGAGCCCGAACAAGCATGCCAAGCCATGCAAAACTAACAAGCCATGCAAAACTAACAGTGTCGGTGAAATATTTTGCTCATTTGTTGGAACTGATCGAGACAATCAGTCCCGGCCTCACGAACTACCCCTGCCTCACGACCTCCGTGGTGCTTGCTACCTTCTTTCGATGAATGGAGACACACAAGTACACACGCAAGAACACAAACACAGTCTCTTCGGTGCTGCAAACCAGCTGACCAGCAGCAACACTAGCTAGCACTTGTGTTCTCTTCACCACGCACAACACAAAATGATTATTGATCACTACTGAGGAACAGAGCTTTAGTACCGGGAGTAAAGCCGGGTTAGTACTGCCATATCCAGCACTCATCGCCTCCGCTATGTTCGGCCGCACGACGGCTAAACTGACGACGTGTTAAGCTTTACCACTTTAACGTGACTACGTGAAGAATCTTCTCACCAATTCTACATGCTTGTTCCTATCTGATGACCACGCACACACTAATCTTCCGGCACCGTTCATCATGCATGCACTCCGTGCATCACTAATAACCAACTCACTCCTACATGACGAACGTCACTAATAATTAACAAACACGTGCATGCAGATACGGACCTGCTCACTAATTAATCCATGGGCTCATACAACAACTAATCTTGACACTCAACACTGTCTAGACACATGTAAAATTGATGAACAAAATATAAATTGTCTTCGATCTCTCTTGAATCAAATGACCGATCAGACAGACAGAAGGAGATTATCAGGTCTAGCAACAAGCATGTGTCAGGCATTTGGTCACAAGCATGGGGACTGACCTCTTTGGACTGCATGCATGCTCACGAAATGACTGCTAGTCTGCAAGCATGGCAGCCTACACTGATTTGTTACTGCATGCATGCTACAAGCAAGCCTCATGCATCCATGCATCCCTGGAGGCAAGTGTTTCGATGGGTCACGTCACATTAATTTTTTTAATACGATGATGTTTGAGGCCTTATTGTGTTTTAGTTGTCATTTTCCTACTGGTTGTTCTTTCCTTCTCTTTCCTATATAAAGTATGGCGCTTCCCTACATGTTTTTGTGTCCCAACTTACTACTGTTAACAATAATGAGATGAACGTTGACCTGTATCCTGCTAGATCTTTATAATAGTACAATTGGATTTCACATGACATGCCGTACATGATCATTGAATCCACCTTTTGGGAGGTGGTGTACACAAATTTACAAAGGAGTGTGACTAGAAATCCAGCTGCTAATGGTTTGTTGAATACCTTAATATACCTATCTGAATATAGGAGTACTGAATATACCATTATTTTCTTGTCAATGACTGACGGATTTCAGGTAATGAAAAGTGCTTATGTACCTCCATTCTCAGCTTCTGATAGCTGCTTCCTCAGAGCTGCAATTTCCACCTTCAATTCAATGTTCTCAGCAATCAAGTTATCATTTTCCTCTTTAGTGGCCATCGCACAGGATATTTTGTTCTTCAACATCATCACTTTTCCTTTCATCTTTTCATTTTCCTTAAGTAACCTACCATTATTATTTTGCACAAATGTGAAATCGCTTTCAAGCTCATCTCTTTCTTTGTGGGTGTAGAGTCCTGACGGACTAAACAACCCTGGCGGCCCATCCTATGGGCCGGCCCATGAACAAGACTTGACGTACAAGACAAGGATTAGTCCTAGTCGGTTTGGATAAGCTGTATTTGGGAATTAGAGATAAACTTGTAAAAGTCTCCTAGTCCTATACGGTTTCCATGTAACCCTGCCCTCCGGACTATATAAGGGGAGGCAGGGACCCCCTCAAAGCAATCTCATCAATACAAGATACACCATACAGGACGTAGGGTATTACGCTCCGGCGACCCGAACCTGTCTAAATCGTCTCTTGTCACCTTCGGCTCTAGATTCTCGACGACTTCTCCCTAAATCCTTCTCTCGGGGCACCCCCTCGAGAATCTAGTCAGCATAAATCGCCGACACTTTGGCGCCGTCCGTGGGATCAACTCGTCGAGTCTTCGTTAGAGAGTCGATGGCCTCCTTCAGCGCCTCCATCGTCACCAAGTTCGAGGCAGGCGCCACCTTCATCTTCGGCTCCTGGGTTTGCGTCGCAAACCAGGCAGGCGATCTCCAACATCAACTGCGCGACGTGGCGGTTGCGCCAGCCTCGCCACCCGCGCAAACCACTTCGAGGGGATCCCGGAAATCTCCAGATTCCGACACGATCTCTGGATCGTATCCTACTCGGAGGAGCACATGGCGCCCGAAGCAGATTCAAGCTCGGGCCGACCCCATCAACTCGACACCTGTCAAGCGACAGGATCAAGCCACGCGTCCATGATGCCCTGGCGGACTCCAGATCACCTCCGACTTCCGCCAAGGCTCGACGATCAGGACCGTGACAACAACCCCGCGGGCACCCAGGAACCCTGGTTCTGGTTCCCGTGGAACGAAGACTTCACTGCGTGGATCGCGCGCGCCTCAGTTTTCCTTCGGGCTAACGAACTCAGCCGCGATCTACCAGAAGCACCTGAAGGGGAAGTTTCGACAACCTCGCCCGGCCACCTCAGATCTTGTCATGACCACAACTCCCTCGGGGGTTATCGTTCATTGGCCTGACATGGACCCCGAGGCGGCTCTTCACGAAGCAAACGTACCCTCTACGGTACGGGACATTCTACCTCTGCTTCCCTTCCAGGCAGGCAGAGAACTCTCTGTTACCATGAGTAACAGAAAAACCGGCCTAACAACCCCGGTCGCCAGTCCTGTGTCATCCTCAATGAGCACAGTGACGATGAAGTTGTCTCCGACGACGCTCCATCCGTTGACGGAGAAACCGATGCAGACCGAGAACTCCGTATCGAGTGCAACCGCAACCGTGCCCTCCGACGTCGCTACATCCAGAGGAAAAACCTCAATGCTGAGTTCGACAAGGAAGGCATCTTCAACTCCCCTGTGGCCAACATCATGTTCGGGGTCAGCGTCTTCGAGGGGTTCCAAGCTACCCCTGATATCGACCTCGCCAAAGCCCGCCTAGAAGCCGCAGCGGCCATGGTTGATCGCTTGGACGGAGGTCGCTTCGCTTCCAAAAGCAAGAGCTCTTCGCGCCACCGAGCACCGTCAGCCAGGCGTCAGAGCAGCCACTGCGGCAGCTCTGCCGAAAGAACAAAGGACACAACCACACCTCGTGAGGAACCCCGACGTCCTCGCGAGGAACCCCCCAGGTCCAGACGTCGCGAAGAACCCCAGCCGGCTCGTTTTCACATCACCCAGAACGATGCCCGCAATGAAATCATTCGGATTCGGGAAGGAAGAGCTGCCATCCAGACCGTTCGCGCCGCTCAGTTTCCGCAGCAAAGAAGGGAAGAATTCAACAAACTTCTCGAGAAGCGCTGCCCCTACCATCCGGATAGCAAGCACACCATGGGCGAATGCTCGCTCCTACGGGACACTTTCAGCAAGCCTACCAAGAAACAGAAGACGGATAGAGACGCGAGCCATCAAGCCCGCGGATACAATTGCCACAAAGACAGTTGATCTCCAGTCAGGAGATCTAATGAAGACGGCGATGATTGGCTACATCCTTATTCCAGCGCAAAGCGCGCTCGTCAATTTCCTGCGGGTCCAAGCTGGGTTCTTTTTTCAATAAAGAACTCGGACCATTGCGCCAGCTGAGTTCTTATTTCAATAAAGAACTCAGACCGTGACGCCAGCCGAGTACTTTTTTCAGCAAAGTATTCGGACATCTTCGCTACACAGCTTCCCGACATACCTGGAGTCCCCAGAGAGTTGATCAAGAACAAGCTGGGTTGCTTCGGCATCCTGAGTTCTTCTACAACAGTACTTCGGCATCACGAGGACCAAATGCTTCAGCATCTTGCGTTCTTCTGTAAACATTGCTTCGGCGATACATGAACTGGTTGCTTCCGCACCATACGTTCTTTTGTACCGCTGTTCCGGCAACACGAAATACCTCAATACAATTCCCTTTTCAGGGTTGTTTACTTTGTCTTTGCGACATAATTCACAACTTCCGAGTTCTTTCTAGACCCGGACAGTTCTCTCTTCACACATTCGGAGCCTACAAACGAGGTCTATCCGGGTTCCTTCGGGGCCGAGAACGGACATGCTCCTCCAATTCGCTACTCTGCGATAGTCTTCAGCTTTAAGCTGCCGCTCCGTGGGTCTTACTGGGTTCTTGCTCCGGCAAAACACATGCAGTTTGTTCCCAAGTATCCTCCTGGGATACACTTTACAAGATAGCTTATGCTATAAGAAATCTCCCTGGGTTCCCTCGGGTCCTTAACAGGGCTGTTTTTCATCAGTTAAAATTTACGCCATGTATATTTTGACTAAGTCCTGGTCATTGACACAGAGACGGCCAAGGGTTCTTAGAAATTCTTGGATTTTTCTTCAAAACTTCCGTGTTCTTTCTAGAATCGGAAAGTATTCGGAGCACCAAAATGGGGTCTGTCTGGGTTCCTTCGGGGCCAAAAAACGGATCGGTTCCTCCAATTTCAGCTTAAAGCTGCCGCTCCGTGGGTCCTACTGGGTTCTTGCTTAGGCAAACCACATACAGTTTGTTCCCAAGTATCCTCCCGGGGTACACTTTAGGAGATAGCTTATGCTATAAGGGATCTTTCTGGGTTCTTTTGAGGCCTTAACAGAATTGTTTCCCATGACTGAAGTCTTAACAACGACTTTTTGTCACCGCCACACTATGTGATGGCACACCAGGGTTCCTTCCTGAGTACTCTGGGTTTTTCTTCATACGGATAAACATAGCTACGGCTATAGGGAGTCTTTCCAGGTTCTTTTGAAGCTTCAACGGATTGTTCTCCATGATAACTCTCAGTCGGAGTTTCCTTTCTTCAAGCATGGAAATATTATATTTCATAGCAAATATATTCCATGAACACTTGTTCTATTTACAATCTAAGGCTCTGAGTAATTGCCTCGGCAACTGGCTCGGCCTCTTGTTTCAGGTCCCTGAAGGCAGCTTCAGTACAATGGGGCTCTGCGCCTTCTACAATTTTGCCTATATCTACTTCAGGGTACCTGGATCTAATTACAGCAAGGACATGCACAAGACAGGCTTTGGATGATCTTTTGATGTACGCCTTCAACTGTCGAGGCATGGCCTTCAGGCGTTCCAGGAATGGTTGCGGCGATGCAGGGTCTTCAGGGACCAAGGCCTTCACTACCGGGTTGGCTGCTTTCTCCAGTGATGCTATCCGGTTCAAAGCTTCGGCCAGATCGTTGTCCGACTTCTTCATCTGCCGCAAGGCTTCTTCAAGCTCTGACATCCTCTTGGTCGCCTGTTCAAGCTTCTCGTCCAGGACCTTCTTATCTGCAAGGTTTTTCTGTGCCTGGCCGAGTTGTATGGATAATTGATTTTTCTCCTCGCGAGCATCATCAAGATCTTTGGCAAGCTTCTTCTGCTGCTCAAGGATTTGAATCAATTGCGTATCAGCATCCTTGCGTTGTTGGACCGCTACTCTGAGTTCTTCTTTGATGGTCTCATGCTCAGCAGTCAGATTCTTCAACGCTTCTTCATGACGATTGGCCAGGTTTGACCAATCCGTCATCTTGCTCTGGGCTGTTGTCAGTTGTTGCTGCACCCCTGCGCACATAAGACAATGACAGAGTTGTTATTCTACAAGAGGAAAGGATACTTCAATACATGATTCCGGCAGTGACAGAGTACCTTTGAGCTCTGCTTTAGCTGCCGTCAACTTCTTCTTCATGTCCTCCTTGTCTGCGGCCAATTCCTTGGTGCGCAGATGCAAGGTGCGGATCATGTTGGCGTCCTCCGCCTCCTAGAGTTTGCGGTCTTCACGCTCACGCTCCAGCTCCCGTTGGAGACGGTCCGCCTTGGCATGCATCAGCGAAATGTTGTGGATGTACTCCGTTTTCTTCCTCGATGCCTCGCCAACAGCCTGCAAGTATATTGTTGGAATTCATCTTCAATTGGATAACAAGTACAGGGTTGTTTCACATACCTTGAAATAGGCTACTGCCCTCTCGGCGTGATACAGTCCCCTGTCGATATGCTCTTCATCCTCCTCCGCGTCCAGGACGTACTCGAAGGCCTGCGGATTCGGGTTGAGCATTGGATCGTAGCTCCCGATGCGGAAGCTACCGATCTCCTCTTCAGCTCCAGTATCTCTGGGTACTCTGGGGATTTCTTCAATAGTTTGCTCTTGGGTTGATGCTTCAGCTTGTTTACCCCTTGAGCATTCAGCTTGTGGAACTGCCTCTGCCCCGATCTGGGTTGTCTTCGTGATGCTCGGGGGCTCGGCAGGGATCTGGTCACGACGTTCTGCTTCAGATTCTTCGATAACAGCTTGTGTGACCAGTTCCTCGATACCCGCCAGTACCTCTGCAATGGTTTCCTCAGTTTGGACTTCTTCAGATGCTGGCAGAATTGCAGGCGCGGCTGGTAGAATTTCCGGCAGGGCTGTCTCTTGTACTGCCCTGGGTTCTTCGGGCACTATGGCCTCCGGTTCTACAGCCGCATGGTCAACTGCAGATTCTTCCGCAATTGCTGCTGGAGTTTCTTCAACTCTGGAACGAAACATTTATTAATCACAAAGAGATATTACGAAGTCATATTCGTAACGTACATCAGGACACTTACATGGTGGGTGGTCGCATTGGGATTTCTGGCTCCCCCAAAGTAAATTCTTCTTCGGCTTCTGGTTCTGGCGCCGACGGGCCAGCTTGACTGGGTTCTTCAACCACTGGGTTCATCCTTGTAAACGGCGCAGAAACTGGGTTGAAGATGTTATGAATAATTTCCTCTTCCGACAGAGGCTGCTGAGTGCTTTGCTGCGACAGGCTTGTACCAATTTCACCAATGGAAATCCCCACAGAGGCTGGTCTTCTTGGTTGTGGGGATATCTTTGTTCTTTCTTCAGGAACAACCCTGGCCCGGGGCCTGGGTTGTGCCCGTGCTCTCTTGGGCACTGGTGCCGGCAGATCCGTTGCTGCGGTCCTCTTGGATCCTTCACTTCCCTTGGAGGCAGATTCTGCCTTGGCACAGGGTTCTTCTGTCACCTGTTGTTTATCATGAGCATGTGATTCTTCAGGGTCTTCAACAGCAGGTTTCCTGTGATGGCGCATCGGATCGCTTACCTTTGGATCTACACATCGAGCTAACAAGGCTGCTTCTTCAGCATTGGTCGAATCCAAGGGTGGCAGACTCACGTATAATGCGCGCCGGGCTTCATACTGTTAACACAAGACATTAGTCAGTGCTATTGTTTTCTACATAACAAGGGATTCTATTGACATTCAGATATGATACTTACCTCAGGCATCATGGTGATCGCTGATACTTCCATTATCTCTGGATATTGTTCGTCGTTGATCACCAGGAATTTCTTCAAAAGCTGCGACACCCGTTTGTCCGGCATCTCTTCGGTCGCATTTCTTGTGGGGTCCGAATCTCCAGAGTACGAGTACCCTGGATTGCAGCGTTGTTTCAATGGTTGCACCCTCCTCATCAAGAATGACCGGTACACCATGGCTCCTGTCAGCCCTTGTGCCTTCAGATCTCTGATCATATTAAGCAGCTCAGGGATCTGCATTGCTTGATTCATTCTGACAGTTTCACTCCAGAATGGCTTCATCACTAGAGGATTCCCTGAGCGGCCAGGTAATTGTGGCTGGTGGTTCCAAACGTAGAACCACTCCTTCTGCCAGTCCTTCAGGCTCTCTTTGGTTGTATAATCCAAATATACTGGCTTCATGCCCTGACGGAACTGGATGACCACCTTTCCCACTACTTGTAATGGTCCGCTTGAAGTCTTCACTCTGAATATGTGGCGGAACAAAGCAAAATGTGGATCTATCCCAAGAAATGCTTCGCACAGATGGATATAGATCGACAGATTTAAAATGGAATTGGGGTTCAGGTGACACAACTCAATCCCATAAAACTGCAAGACCCGACGGAAGAAATCACAAGTTGGGATTCCAAACTCAACTTCGTAAAAAGCTTTCCATACCGTCAGCTCTTCGGTGTCTTCAGTGGGGTACTCGTGCCCATACGCGCACCTCCACCGGCTGATTTCTTGGGTCGCTAGGAACCCATCTGCCTCCAAGGTCTTGATATATTTCTCCTTCAGTGTGCTGGTTGGCCAGTCACTGATTGGATCTTCAATCATTAGGATTTCTCCCGCAAGCGCCGCTTCATCAGTTGGCGCTACTTCCTTCATGGCTTCCGCTCTCCTCTTTGTGCCCTTGCTTCGGCTGGATCCTTCACCACCGGCCATCGCAGTCTCTTGGGACTTGGTGTGGATTGGATTTGGGTCGGGGGAAGATGTGGACGACCTTTGCGTGGTCTCTGGATCGCAAGCAAAGTAACTACCGCAAACCCTAGATCTGTTTTGCGAAAAGCGTATGGATACAGAGGGTCGCTGACGGTTTATATGGGCTTTTCGAAGCGTTACTTCGGTAATTTTCAATTTTGGTCCTTTCTTGATCCTATATTTGAATTCGTTCAAATTTAGGCTCGGGGGCTGTGGGCATATTTTCAGGAAATATTTTTCTGAGAATTTTCGGCTTCAATTGATAAATTTACGAGGAGTTCTACAACAACTCGGATTTCTTTGGAAATTGATTCTCTTTTGGTTCGGACTTCGAAAGAGCCTCGAATTTCTTCTTCCAAGATAAACGAGGCTCGGGGGCTGCCCAATTGGGCGCACCTAATCGGTGCGCACCAATCCGAACTTCGAGAAGATTTATGAGCACATCATTACCTATTGAACAGCATGGTTGCAACTTCCAAGATCAAAAAACCCTGTGGGTCTCAAAGAACCCTGGCGGATTTCAAAAAGAACTCTGGAGGACTTCAAAAAACTTTGTACTTTCAACAAGGCTGTTCTTCAGGAGATAAGGTGCTCGGGGGCTTGTGGGTGTAGAGTCCTGACGGACTAAACAACCCTGGCGGCCCATCCTATGGGCCGGCCCATGAACAAGACTTGACGTACAAGACAAGGATTAGTCCTAGTCGGTTTGGATAAGCTGTATTTGGGAATTAGAGATAAACTTGTAAAAGTCTCCTAGTCCTATACGGTTTCCATGTAACCCTGCCCTCCGGACTATATAAGGGGAGGCAGGGACCTCCTCAAAGCAATCTCATCAATACAAGATACACCATACAGGACGTAGGGTATTACGCTCCGGCGACCCGAACCTGTCTAAATCGTCTCTTGTCACCTTCGGCTCTAGATTCTCGACGACTTCTCCCTAAACCCTTCTCTCGGGGCACCCCCTCGAGAATCTAGTCAGCATAAATCGCCGACATTCTTCAGCAAGTTCCTCACATATTTTTGCAACCTCCATGACTCTTCTCTTCCACACATTCAAAGCGTGCCCTCTGAAGTCATTGATTCTAACGAGGCCTGATTTCTCCAAGCATTGGACAACGTGACGAGCAGCCTTCCTAATAGCCTTTCTAGCAGAAATGGAAGAAGTTCCTTTAAATTCTCGTGGGCCACGAAACCCCCTTGATGCCCAGCTGACAAGGTGCACTTCAATAACAGCATGGAAAGTCCCACTAGCTCTTTTCTCATATGATATTTTGGGCGCCTTCAGTCCAAGTTGATCCACAATTCGTGATAGTATCTTCACATAACTGAGGATTAGTTGAGCCATATTAAACCGTCCGCTAGAATAAAAAAATATATAGTGTGATTCAAAGTCGTCCCAAGCTGAGTACATGTCAAACTTTTTTTTGATAAAACTGATGTAAAAAATAATCTTTTGGATATGTTAATCTACCTCTTAGTGATCAACTATAAATTTAGTCAACATAATAATATGCATTGAAATAAACTATAAACAAGCATACCTCTACTCATCCCCTAATTGTATGAGACCGTGCACCGAGGCTCTAGCTATCCTCGCATCAGCCAGTCCCTTCTTATAGGCTTTGAGGTACTATGTGTCTGGTGTCCCTGAGATATCTTGGTTTCATGCTTAGAGACACATCGTGCTGCTCAGTCTTCGGTACACGTGGAAAGCCAATGCATGTACATCAATAGTTCTGTATTGCTATGTCATATCACATGGTAAGGGCTACTGTTGTCATCACTTATATATCTTTCACTGCCTGATAGCTCATGTCAATGCATGCACGTACCATCCCTTATCACCTTATTTGTAGCTGGTAGCCATCTTCCTTGCCTATTTATAGATCCGTTTTCACACCACACTTGCTTCTCACCAATCTAGTGCATCCAGCCTACTACACATGCGCTAGGTAATTATTCATCCTTTTAGAAGCCTTACTATCTATTTTTATACCCAAGAAACATAAGAGGAGTGCCTTGCTCCGCATGGCAAAATCTGTGATATGAAAAGAGTAGTGAAAGTTCCACGTGATTATTATTTGCCCCGTTGCTCTCCTCTCTTATTTGAGCATAATATATCCAAGTCACTATCTTTAGAGCATCCCCTTTTCCTGTAACTAACATTTTTTTTAAAAAAAAACTGATTTTCGTTCCTTGTCTAGCTATGTGCGTCCTATATGCAGGATATAACTAGTGTTTTTATTTAATGCAAGAATGAGCCACGGAAGAAGTATCATGGGAGAATCCTCGACACAGGCTCCACATAATCCTGATGTCCATGCCACAACACCCAATGTAACCTACTCTATGTTTTTCTTCCTCTTGTGCTGTTGACTTCAGTTTCTTGATTTATTTATATCCATAGTTTCCAACTATGCTAAGCTACACTTAAATATGTAGGATCCTAGAGTGATTCGCATATCACGGAAAAGCATCTTGAGGCAAATCACCAGCAAGTTAGGAGCAGTTATTCGCACAGAAGTGATAGTTAAGGTTGATCAAGCTCGCAGAATAGCATGGCTTTCAATTGAATTTCCTCAAAGCAACACTCAGGGTGTGATTAATGAGACTTTCCATGGTAGTGCTTGCATGAGCGATTATGATGCAGAGGAAAGTGTCTCTGAAGTAGCAATCGCCCATTTTATATCACATAACAATGTCCAAGTCAATGATGTGAATTATGGTGCTTTCATTGAAACGCATAGGCAACTGCAGCGTTTCGTAAGCTGGTCCCATATGCAGCACACAAGATACCAACTGATGCATGTCGAGAAAAATGCCCTTTTTAATGCTCACATGAATCTCCTGAAGAGGATTAGCCTGATCTGTGCAAGTTATGGTGACATCCTTCCACTGGCTCCCCTCCCTCCAACGATGAATGCACCAAACTCATACATGGAACATGTAATGTATATTGGACCTAATCCACCCGAGGCTCGACATGAAGAGCTAGCTCGAGAATTATTCAACGTGCTACAGGAGTACACCCCAATTGGGAATCCAATTTTATAATATAAATGGTAATGTGACATGCATGGATACGTGCTCATTTAATTATTGTTTTCATTTTATCACAATGATGTAACTAAAAGTTTCCTCTTCCTAGGGTCTTCAGATTATTTAAACGAATGGTGGAGGCGTGAAGGTGCTATATGGGTCTTCAGATTATTGCCTACTCTCTATCATTCGCTTGAACTAGACTCAAGTATCGTACCGTACTGTGGATACTAGCCAACCACTCTAGTCTGCATATTAATAATTTCCTTTCAAGGGAAATTTTGTACGTTATGTGCAGATGCAGAAGGTGACCATATCAATCATTACTCATGTAGTATGCTGAGTAGTACTATATGTTCCACTCTTATGTTCTGTAAAATATGTATGCTGAGTAGTACTGTATGTTCCACTCTTATGTTCTGTAAAATATGTATGCTCTTTCTATCAATAACTTTGTATCTGTACATCTGCATGTAAGTGCCAAGTAGGGCCATCCGCCCATGTAGTGTTTGTGAAAAGAAGGGCTAGCCAAGGACCTCCTCCTGTGCATAGTTGCCTGAGGGCTCCTTTGTACTATTTGCACCGAAGATGGCAGAGAGCTTGTCTGTGTGTATTCTTGTCCCTGGATATCAATAATGTTCCATGCATGAAAATGTGTGAGGAGGGTGTTAGGCCATGGTAAAAAAGGAGACCGAACCTATCCCTTTCTAGCTACGGAGTGAACTGCCGGCACCGTACCTGACCACCTGTATGCATGAGCCACCTAGTGGCCTGGGCTGCGTTCAGATTGGGAGTGAAAAGTACTTTTGGGAGTGAAAAGTACTTTTGGAAAGTGAAAAGTACTTTTGGAAGTGAAAAGTGCATTGGAAAGCGTGTTCTGTGAGAGGGATGAAAAGTACTTTTGGGAGTGAAAAGTACTTTTGGAGTTGGAGAAGTAGTTTTTGGTGAATATGAACACATCCCTAGACTTTTGCATACATGCTGCAGCTATCTTCCAAATCACGGGATGCAAAAGATATGAAAATATGGAACCACGTTCCTCTTATTTATGTAAGAGATATGAACAGAGACAATAATCAAAGCTCACTATGACCAGCAGTTTTCCGATTTAAGTGGCTGCATTTAATTAGTAGTATAAACAATTGAGAAATAAGGCAGAGAAATGGCGTCATGTATATCTATGTGATATAACCAATGGCATTAGTATAAGATGTTAGGCCTGCAGAAGCAAGAGGACGATTATCGCACGTAGTGTTTAGAAGCACTCGGAAAACGGTAACCACAAGTTTCATAGGATGAATAAGTAACAGGATTTATCATTATTTGTACAACAGTTGCAGTTATAAATCATATTAATATTATATTGAAAATATAGTAGACTAGGTAAAGATGTGTCTGCACCACTTGTATATGTCTTATCCACATGTGTTAGCTGTTTGATGTATGTATAAGAAGGGCATATGCTTCCTTCCTCTCTTTGATTGTTCATGCCCCATGTATATAATTTTAGGTATAATATATTCCATAGGAGCGCGAGTGCGCTGCTTATTTATGAAAAAAGACTTTTTTATTCACAAGCATATTGTTCACAGCACAGGTCCAACTCGCAAGACACACAGCATCTGCATAGGTGATATGACTTCTGCCTTACCTGGGGATTTCGCCCAGCATGTCAGACTACTTCTATTTCGTGGCCCTGTTTCGATCGATGTGCTGTATATCTTCATCCCAAGACCGCCAGTGAATCCAAAGCCCAGACACAAACTCTAGCAGAAGACACACCTTCCTCTATTCAAATCAAGGACCCTCAATGGCAGCCCTGCTCCTATCAATTTTAATTGCTGCTTGCATTCTGGTCTTGCTAGATCACGTGGCCGGTACAAAAACCATCGTGTTGTCTGCTGCTTCCTTTTCCAGTGTGTACTTGCTCATCTTCTACTCTCGGCGTGCCCTGGCCATGGCTTCATGCCCACAAGAGCGTAGATTCAGCATACGTGCAGCATGGTGTGCCTCACTCATCCTGGTCTTGATTCTAGGGTCTGAGTTGCACCAATATGCTGAGCAGTCAACCGTGATATATGTTTGGGCAATTACAGGAAGTGTACAAATGCTGTGTTGGTAGTTCTTGAGGTATTGCCTCCCACAACCACAGCTGAGGCATTCCGCTCAAGCCCTCTATCAGTTTAATTGTAGGTTCAATGTAGACATGTATAGGTGGTTGGGCTACATGGCCATAAGGTATTTGTTGGCATATCATCGGCGGACATGCCTACATGCCTTTTATACTTACTAAGTTGTAGTATCATGTTACTTGTTCGATAGTGGTAGATATTATATTACCAATTATTATGTCGATGTAATGTTTATCCACTGTAATGTTTGTGCCCCCAAATGTATCTTAGCAGTTACAACACTGAGTCCCAGAAGACATGGTATTTCTGGTATGGAAGCTATTGTTATGCTGACACTTGCATTGGTGTTGCTAAGAGGCTTATCCTCCTCAATGGATGTTTATTGTCGGGCCTCTATGTTTAGTTGATCTGGCAGTGCTAAATTTCCCAAATAATACAGAAGCACCTTGACCTCTAATAAGCTATGTACCAGTGCTAGCTCCTTCCCTGCCTATAATTCTTGTACTTACTCCTAAACATTTTATGATGTTCAACATAAATTGCTTGGGTGTTTTGAGCCTTATGAAACATTGCTGAGTAAATTTATAAGAGTGTATGATGAAATTAAGGATTTAGTATGCCTGTATATGCATGTCACAGTTTCCAACAGTGGATCAAATGAGTATGAACCTTTTGATGCAGCAGGTAGATTGTAAATAGATTAACCAGCATGCACCAAATCTGATCATACTATAACCTCAAATATAGAAGCACGGCATATATAAGCCAATAATATTATATTTAGACACTTGAAACATGGTACAATCAACAATGAAATAACCAATATCTGTACTCCATTTTGGATGTAAATAATGCACATAGCTTCGTTTAAGGTGTTTTAATTTTTACCTCATGGAATTTGCTTGTGGATTCAGCAATTCCATGTACATACTGTGATGTAGTGCTGATTTAGTAAACCTACTTATTTTAACATATTTTCTTCATATGGCCTTTAAGTTACACGGTATTATCAATAACCCATACATGATCAATTAAATTTATACTATAAATTCTAATACATACACGAGAGGAGGCATGGTATATTGTACAAGAACCCTATTTACAACAATAGATGAAAATACTTAAGTCACTGGATTTCTAATTAATTTTCAGGTAGTGCCAAATTTTTTCAATTGAGAGACCATAATATTATTAGTATTAGGAGAAATGAATTTGTGTAGCCATGTTAATACATAATGTACAACATAGACGGTAGACGACGTTTATATGAGTATTTCTCTAATATGTGATCATACAGTACACCATTACCAGTAGCGCTAAAAGGATTGCTACAAGTTTGTTCTAGATTCCAGACACCCTCAAAAACCATTAAATGTATTGCAAAAACTTACTTATAAAATTAAGTGCAGGTCAACCCACATCACGATGCCATGCAGTCTCCTAAACCCCGTGGTATGATCAGTATGTACCTTTGGATGCAGCAGATAGATTGCAAACAAATTAGCCACCAAGCACCAAATCTGACCGTACTGTAACCTCAAATATAGAACCAGAGTATATATTAACCAACAGTTTGTAACATCAATAAAATTCATCCTATTTAATCACGTGTTAAACATAGTTTTCAAAGTCACAAAGCCGACCGTTGCTCTTCCCTTCTTTTTCCCTCCCTCTGCACGTAGCATGGCGAGTGGCCGACCATCGCGCATGCCCGATCACCCCTCAATCAGAGCCGCGAATCTCTCTCCGTCTTATCCTTTTCTCTTTCTTTCTCTCTTTTCCCATCTACTTCATCCCTCCTAATCTCTCGTCCTCTTCCTCACTGTGGCAGCACGCCACCCCCGACCTCCTCTGCCTCACACAGCACACTATCCGGCCCCCATTCCTATGTGCTGCATTGTCCGGCCTCCTATAAAAGGCATCTTCATCTCCAACACCAGTACCAGCCGCGCCCCTCGAGCCTCCGCCATCGCTAGCCGCCACTCCGCACTCCCATCCCCACCGCCGCCATCTCCCTCCTTGCGATCATTGTCCATGCTGTGCCATCCAAGGTGAGGAGACGAAATGGATTCCCCACACGCCCCAATGTCCAGTTGGCACCACGGCCCGGCACGTCACCGGCCGTGTGCCTCCCAACATCCTCTGTTCTGAAGAGAGGAGAAGACGATTTGCACATAACCCCCTCCCCCTTCTCTTTTACACTTTCGCATCAAGACCCTGCACCTCTCTGTAGTCTTACAAAAAGAACCTTTTCCCTCACGAAATCCCCTTCAAATAAGCCTTATATCCTCTAAACTAACAATACTCACCCCTTTACCTTGTCATTTTATGCGCCAAACTTCTTTCTATTCTCCCCAAATTTGGCCATGCCCCTTTCTCATATATTTCAGCCGAGCCATCCAAAAAGCTCCCAAAATTATTCCTTCTACCTTCATTTTTTTACTTTCTCTCTTCGAGCTCGGTGATGCCAACACTATTTCTTTTTCTTTATTTTGTGTTTGTTTTTGTTTGCTGTAGAACATGGAGTGATCGAGGAAGAACCCACTGAGGAGTTTGGAGACTAGAAGAAACAGCCAGAGCCTGAGGACACATAACGCGAGCAAGACTTCTGGGCAGATTTTGAAGACGGCAACTCCAAACTCCTCCTATGATGTATATTCAACCTAGTTTTATAAACTCAACCTATTGGCCTTTTTTATAAATTGCATATGATTCTGTTGCTCAAACATGGATGGTATCCACCCCTTGATTATTTTGACTATTCCTTGATGATATAAATTAATCTGTACATATGACTCGATCTGTTTGGATATTAATCAATGATCTAGAAATGCTTAGCACCTGGTTACTCATTACTATACTCAATCATGACTAAAATGTGTGATTTCAAGGAGGAACTATGTGAAAGTTTGGAAAAAGGAAAATGGTTTAGGGATGGATGGTTATATGGTGTGAGTGGATTTTGGAAGTGTTCGGCAGGCCTGCCGTGAGCTATTATGGACGGGATTCCGGTTGCATTAAAACTTGGATCCTTTGTTGCATCCCCACTCAATACTATCAAAGAACTGGTTTCTCAAAGCCTTTTAAAATGAACCCTTGCATGTGTGAAACCTATCTTTATTGCAAATGAGCCTTAGCTTTATACTTGTTATTTCTTGTGCATAATCCCCGCTGTCCCCTACGTGGATGGGGTTGGACTTGATGAGTATTTTTGTACTCACCCCTACTTTGTTCATTCAGAGCAAGATGATTCCTCGGGCGCTTAGTGATGGATCTGACATAGACACTGCTTTGGTCTTGCTCTGGTGTTTTACCGTTTTTTGGCTACTTGTAATTTTGGCATGTATTAAATGTGCACTCCCTCGGGAGTTTGTACGGTGACTTAACTATCCCTTGAATAAATGTGTATCAGCTCCTGGGACTGATATCTGTATCATATTCAGTCTCTACTTATGTGGGAACATTTCATAATTTTGTATTTAGCTACTTGAAACGTGGTACAATCCACAATGAAACAACAAATATCTGTACTCTGTATTGGATATAAATAATTGACATAGCTTTGTTTAAGGTGTTTTTTTTACCTCAAGAAATTTTCTTGGGGTTCAGCGGTTCCATCTAAACTATGATGTAGTGATTTCTTAGTAAACCTATGGATTTTCACATATTTTCTACGTGTGGCATTTAGGCTACACACTATTATCGGTAGCCCTTCCAACATCAATAAAATGTATACTATAAATTCAAATACATGCACAAGAGGAGACAATTTTAACATAATTGGTATATTGTATAAGAACTCTATTTACCACAACCGATGAAAGTACTTAGATCACTAAATTTTCTGATTAACCTTTGGGCAGTGTCAACATTTCAGAATTGACAAGGCCACACTACTAATAATATTATGGGAAATGCATCTGTGTAGCCAAAGAAATACATAGTATACAATATAGTAGGTCGATGGTGTTCATATGAGTGTTTCCCCAATATATAAGCATACAATACACCATTACCGGTGGCACTAACATGTCTACCACAAGCTTCTATTGTAGATTCCAATACATGCTCAGAAACCATTAAAATGTGTTGCAAAACTCACTTATATAATCAAGTGCTGGTCCACTCACATCACGATGCCATGCAGTCTCCTTAACCACATGGCATGATCCATTGATATGCGCCCGTATGGTTTCTGTGGCGTCGAGAGAACAAATAGGCCATCCCCAAACATCAATCATATGACGACTCTTTGCAGTCTGTGTTTTTGCAAGACCCTGTGTGTTGTCCTTCATCTCAGCTATGGCGTCACATTAGCTCTTGAGTCCCATGAAATATTTTCCTAACTCATGGACACCGATGGCCTTGCCCAGCCCAGTTTGCTGAACATAACTTCCAGATGTATCAAAATAGTCCTCGAGCTCCTTGACCAAACCAGCATCCACCATGTTATCAACACGGCGATTAAGATATTCTTTGAGAACCAATTCATTAGCATGGATCCAGAGGAGGCAACATTGAAATCGCAAGGATGGCCAATAATTTGATAGCATAAAAGGATTATAAAGTGAGGAATCAAAGTAATCAACAAGGAGTCCATGTATCAGTGAGTTGGATCCACCTACAACAACCGGCATGTGACCACGCCTTGCAATGAAGTTTGCTGTGACGGTTGCAATAGATCGGAAGAAGGATACAGGGAAGTTATGGGTAGTGGATGGAACGACTCCGATAAGGTGATGAGGAATACTACATCGATCATGTATACTCACCTTATTGGTGGCAATGTCGAGGCCGGCATAGATCTGCATTTTGTCAGCATTTATCACCTCGCCACCAATTACCCTGGCCACATCGATCGATAGTTTCGTCTTACCTGTGCCAGTAGCACCCATGATTACTACCAGCTTATTAGCTAACATGTGGGCGAAGATCCAAGTAAAAATATGCGGAAAAGGAATGCAGAAAAAGCTTGCTTCACAACTGGTGATAGGGATATGAGGAAAGGGGAAAGTGCGCGCTGAGGCCTCGGAACCTAAGTCTACATTCCTCCTTATCTCCTGCATAGGTTTGCTTATCCATGTACAGCGTATTAGCCAGATATGTGTAAAGCATACATATTGTGAGTTGGTATACTGCCACAAAAGGGCCTCACCACCTTTTATTTTTTATACCCCACAGCAAAAAAAAAATGTACATAGTTATCCTAAAGAGGTTCACACAAATTCAATTTTCTAATGATACATGTAAGAGTTAACTATTCATATGGTTAAATCCAATATGGGACAAGTGTTGTTCGATTTTATAATGACACTGTTTATGGTTAAATTTAACTTGGGACATAATAACATAAGCCCAAACCACAAAAAAAAAGAATATTATTGTAACTATATTTAATAAACATTCCAGGGCAGACATTCATTTTAATTAAATTGACAGGACTGCCTGGGTATAAAAAAACATCACAAGTTATTTGTTTCCTTAAATGATCACGAACTATATAGTAAAAAAAGTAAATAAGAAAGATAAATCATATGTTCCAGTGTCATATAAGCACCACAAAAATGTTCATAACCTTTGGTAAGATAAACATATACTTAATATGATAGAATGCCTAAAAATCTAAGTACATGGTAATACATTAATTTATATTTGAAGTTGAACTAAGCTTTTAGCGATTCCTTTTCCACTTCAATATCATAGGAATTGAAGTTCTTGTTCACTGGAAAAGCCTTGACTAAACAATTAAAATTTTAACTCACTTAGCTCTATCAAGAAATCTGGGAAACTTTATCCACGTTGGGCCAGCACGACGGCGCTCCAAGGAATAGTAAAAATATTTTTAGCCCAGTACAGCCCATTGTTTTGGTTGCTCAATTACACTACACCACATATTTGCCCTTGCTTGCCAGAAACTTGGCTTCCTTGGAAATAATAATGAGTGGAGTAAGGTTCTTAGGGGAGGCATCAGCCAGCTGCTCATATGGGCCAGGTCCTCATTGCTATGATTATATTTGTGTGATCACTCGATGCTCTTCACATCCCCTTAATTATTCATGATATTTTCAAGCAATGGCCATTGTTCTTGATAGTTACAAGGATTGAATTGATCAAGTACTAGGATATATAGTCAAGTAAACATGTCCCTCTTTCATGTTCATCCACACAAGTACTCACTGTCTTTTGTAGGATGTCCAATTGCATTTTCACATACAAGCATCATACTGTGGATGACTACAATGTCCAGTCATGTCACATCAGTTTCTTGTTGTTTGCTTGCTGCTGTCTATTTTCTCCTTGTCATATTTTTACCAACATTGCATCTTCTATGTGCTTGATGACTACAATGTCCAGTCATGTCACATTAGTTTCTTGCTCTTGGCTTGCTGTTGTCTATTTTCTCCTTGTCATATTTTTACCAATACTGCATCTTATATCTGCTTCTCCTGGCTATATAAACATGTTGTTGCCATCCTTCCGTTGCACCCTTCCTTCACCATGGCTTTTGTTGCATGCCCGGTGTAGTGCCTGCTCAGGATCGTTGCTAAGTGTAAGTTCAATCCATTGTAGCATCACAAGGCTCTTTTCATGTTTCAGTACATTATCAACTTTTTGAACATGGATTATTATTACAATCACTATGACCATTATACATTTGTTAAAATTCTCTTGTGCAGATTTTGAACATGGATTATTATTACAATCACTATCACCAGTTCTACGGAAATTTTTTTGTTGTATCTGAATTTTCATAATTTTTTGCATTATGTGCATTAATATTTTTGCACCTAGACTATCAATGAACTCATAATCACTAGCAGTTACCTGTGATTAACATATAGTTTTCTTTACTTTACAGTTGGTGGGCATACCCCTTGGCAAACTAGCATCTATTGGTACAATGGTTCGTATATCCTAATAAACCTTATATGCACTAAAAAAATACCAGTAACCATTATATATATGGCATATGTTCATTAAACATGCTTGCTTGGTTGCATTACAGAGTCCTGATACCTCAAATGTGCATGTTCTGTCAACCAAGATTCTGCGTGAAGCTGCCAAAGAACTATGTGGTACCGAACCAAAATATCATAGTGTACCATGGAGTGGTTCATATATCGAGCATAGCGTCTCTTTAAAGATTCCAGCTAAAAGTCCTAGTGATAGTATGGTTGATATTGCCATATTTGAGTTCTCAGATGAAGGAACCGGGGAAGGTGATATCTATGAAAATATGGCACGTGAAGCACTACAGTTGCTCCAGGAAGAACATGATATCAATGTGCTTGATTATAATTGGTTTCTAGCTGAAGAACTTAAGGCAAGGTGTGCTTCCCTTGTTGAGAAATTGATTGAGAGTGAAAACAACTATGAATTTGTACGTACCAAGTGCTTGATGGTGGCAGATGGTATAGATTTTGCTTCTAACCTTTTTATGAACAAGGTGTATGAAGTACGAAATGATCTGAAAGCTGACCATGTGCATTCTAACATGGAAATTGTTTTAAGAGGTTTTGCCCATGGTCTTAAAAGTATAGGCTTGTCATCAGCTAGACAATTGCATTTAGACTGTGGATTTCTTACCGCGCTACAACAGCTTAAAGATCAAAGTTCAACAAGCCCTATATCGATTATGTTAAACGGGAAAACAAGGTGAGTAGCATGTTGCAATTTATAATAGATATTTTATACACATGTTATTCTGGTAAGTAAAATAAAATAAGGGTAGTCTTTGTGCTTTTCATTAGGTGGATGTCATCAACATCAGTAGCGGTCTAAAAATCTGTTTGGATAAGGTTGCATCTGAGGCAGGTTTTCAGTTGCCTGTTTGCACAGTTGATCATGTGATTGGCAGTGGACACATAGGAAATGTGCAGCTAAATCAACTAGAAGGTAACTCTACTGGCGGTGTGGTGCACAATGTGCAAGGAACATTAGCACCTGACCAATTTGAAGCTGTCAACAGTGCGATGTACCATGCTATCAAATTTTTGTCAGATAAACATGGCCTCACTGTCACGGACCCAAGTTTTCATGTATTAGGTGACCTCAAAAGAGTTGAATCAGCCGTCAAAGCGGAGCTACGCATGTTAGCGGAATATACATCTGAGGCTGAACGAATTGCATGTTTTGCTATAAATGATATTCACACTATAGCCAACAAGCATGATGGGTCAATCAGTGAGAGATGCAGAGATTAAGAACGTGTTGATTTCTATTTGCATTGATCTGGCTCATAACCTGGATGCAGTGTACAAGCTTATCACTATTGCATGGGATAACTATAGGTTTGTTTCTCGGTCTCATCTTTGATTTCCACTTTTTGTTACTTCAAAAGATTTTCCGTAGAGCTATATACTCAACATTCCATTATATAGCATCCCTACATAATTTATATCAGCATGAAGAACCTTATAAAGTTATGTCTTATTATCAAAGTATAATATGTTTTCATTTGTATACAGGTCACCCAGGGAATTTGGAGAGAAATCACTGCAATAAGATGTTTCCAAGGTTACTCGCCTCACAGAGCAAGGGCCTACACAAGGAACAATCCAATGGCGCATAATGTATTCAATAATAATGTGTGATTTAATTATTTATGTTTACTCTTTCCGTTTGTGGCGGTGTATGTATATTTTACACGTTGAATGCTTATATATCTTGCAGAGTGATACTTTACTTTCTTGTGTCTCTCACACATACACGAAATTTTTTACTTTAGTTTTAATTTTGATTGTAGGAAACTCACAAAAATATTGCTCCCAGTATAAATGAGGATATTTTCTCATTTCTATTTTCCATGTGTATGCTTTAGAGGTCAATCCATTGGACTAGAAACCTCTCGCACATAGTTTAGGAATCAAGAATAAGGGGAGGAGAACCATATATTCCACGGAAACAGAACATGTTCATTTTGGTCTTTGGCTGGTATTTGCCAGTTAGTCACCCGCAGCGAAGCGCGGGCCCTGGTGGCTAGTAGCAGTTTATTCATCAGCATCATCCAGGTCCAGAAGTGTAGCAGCAGACACGTCCTCAGGGCGCATCTTCAGAAATCCAGCCCCAATACCCTGGACAGTCGCTAGGTCCAGGTATGGTGCTGTAGAGGCTCCCACATTGGCACATCCTTCATAGACTTGGGGATATTCCAGAGCTTCCTTTGCACTTGCTTCATCACGAAAGCCATCACGTGCTGGTTGGAGCCTTTTGTTGCACCTGAGGAAGGAGGTGTCCAGAGGCTCCTTCAACTTCCTTGAACAACGCTTACGAGGTGTTACCGATGAAGGAAGCCTTGGAATCACCATGATTTCATCATCATCCTCACTATCTGAGTAGGGCACCAGAGGAGCTGGAGGAAGGGCAGGCCCAATGATCCTAGGCCCAGATACCACTTGATGAACCTACTGATCATCAACCAGAATAGATGCCAAAAAATAGAGAGTACGATCATCAGAGATGTAGCTCGGAACAAGAATGTCCAAGTCCACAGAGAGACGAGACAAGCAGTCAAAACAGGAAGGGGTTGGATTAAGTGATGGGAAAAAGAAGGATATAGAAGTATTGTTCACCTTCATAGCCTGCTCGAAACCAGGAGGGATCAACGGCACCACTATGTTAGAGGGAGACACTCCATCAGCAGAACCCTCAACAGCAACATTGTCCGGTAGCAACACCACAATGACAGGAGCAGAATCCCCATTGCTAACATTATTCATGTCTAGTATATCTGAAACACGATCATTATCCACATCTCCCACATCACCAGACGCAGCATTAGACATATCAACATCACCAGATGGACCTTGAGCACTGTGTGATCCTTCACCAACAACCTGATTCTGAGGATTGTGAGCAGGACCGTGCATTCCCATCCATCTAGGAGGCTGGGGTGGCACAGGATGCGCAACACCTCCATCTGCTGGTGGGAACAGATCTTCATCACCATTGATAGCAAAGTTCTTCCTCTTTAGGATAACCACATGACAGGTCCAAGAGCTAACACGAGGCTCAATGCCAGCTGACACCACAACATCATCAGGAATCCTCGCTTCGTCATGCAAAAAGACTTTGACCACTACACGGGAATTGTTTGTGGTATCATACCAATATCTCACCAAACCAAAACCCACCACCGCTTTAGCCAACGCTGAGTTATTCCGAGAATCGTTAGGAAAAAGCATAAGCATAATCCAAACTTCCCTATCCATATCATGTTCCCGAACATGGACACCCTCATCATGCTTGGTAAACCTCAGGGTATATCTAGGACCAAACTGAATGACACGATCCAAGAAGTGCTCACGCTCAATAGGACTACCAAATCTCATGAATGCATCATCAATCGGAGAAGGTTGTACCTCATATAGACGAACATGCATGTTGTGGAGGAAGAAATCCCTGAGCGCCACTGCCATCTGACTAAAGTCTTCCTTGGGGTCTCAAGGAACAACCTCAAACCCTAACGGCACATGGGGGCGAGGATCCAGCGCGAAGTTTGCCATCCGCAGTGGCGGTGGAGGAAACGGTGGTGGCGGAGGGTGCAAGGAGGAAGCAGGTTCTGGAGAAGAGGACCTCAAGGAAGGCAAAACGTCGGGGGGATTTGTTTCCAAGTGAGTTTTAATACCAGCCGACGACGCATTATGGGCCTGAGATTTGGGCCGGTAGAATAGCACACTGTGTGATCGACGGCAGAAACGTGCTATATGTCCATGCAGAAAACAATGACGGCAGAGGATTTCCTACGTACAGCTTTTTGCCCAATGACCATGGGCCAAGCAACGAAAACAAGAAACTTGTGATGCAGGAATGGAAGGCCGGAAAGAACTCCGCTGAGTGGGATTTTTTGAAATCAAAACTTGATCTGCCGAAGAACACGGGCCTGATTTCAAATTCGTTCCACCAGATGAGAGAATAGGATCAGCTTGGCTAGAAGTAGAAGATCGACCAGCAAAGTCAGAAGCAAAATTGCTGCTGTAATATGAATATGGATAGTATAGCCGAGAAAAGACATTCTGTGGACGAGAATTGAGAAGTGGCCTATAACCAGCCGTAGCCCTGAGCATACAATTGCTTGTTGGATTTAAGAATTTTGGTCCATTCAGCCTCTTGCTCAATGTCCCATTTACGTTTTTCTTTAACGTAATGTGGACCACCATCACGCCAGAGAAAAAGATTGCAAAACCTTTGCAAACAGAACTATCCAGGCGACGAATCATGAGACCAACATTTTTGGATGAAACCGAGAAACGGTAGATCCAAGAAGATTGGTGTACTACGTTGTGGGGGTCATGAATTAGGGGAGCCCACCGACACGGTGCCCATTAACGGCTGATGAACAAGGGGAGAGCCTGATGACGAACAAAAGGTGATCACATCTGCTGCTGATCAAAGACTCTCGTCTCGCCCGACCCTTAGCCCAGGCAGAGAGGCGACGGGGTCAGGGACTCCCGTCTCGCCCGACCCTTAGACTGACCAGGGGGCGATGGGGGCCGGAGACTTCTGTCTTGCCCGACCCCCAGCCTACATAGAGGGCGACGGGGTCGGAAACTCTCGCCTCACCCGACCCCCGCCCCGCTAAGCTGAGGAGCCAAACCCCGTGGGATGGCCTACACGCTGCTCGGCCCAGCGCACAGGGGAGACCTCGGAAGTGGACCCAGAGCCAGGCCAGACTAGTAACAGAGAAAACATGCGGCTTACGCTTTCTCCCGACTGTCACCCGACACCTACACAGGCCTGCCAACCGGAAAAGCTGATCTGCAGCCCTGCAGCAGGGAAAAAGGTAGCTGCATGCACTCCGCTGCGCTAGCAGCCAAGAAGGAAGCTACAGCGAAGCTGCCTGGGGGAAGCCAAGTATAACACGGACAATCCTTGTTACCTATACACCTTTTAAATCATATGTTCATATATATGCATGTGTCTAATATTGCTATACATTAAGGTTGTTCCTAGTCTTTACCTTACTCCTTGTCTACCCGGGTTATATGCATTATGGTTAGTATTTGCTTCGCGCTGCAAACAACATTTACTTAATTAATACTGAATTAATGGTTCACTTTAATGATGATTAAAGGATGCTTTTTAGCAACATGGTTTGGGGAGCTAGAGCATGTGCTTCGTGCTTTGTTCTAGTGTCTCTTTAAGGTTTGGTCTAGGGAATTAGACCATGTGCTTCGTGCTTTGTTCTAATGTCTCTCTGTAAGGTCCGGTTCTTAAAGCGGCAACCTAGGAACTTGTTCGCAGCCATTGGAACTATAATGGCCCTGGTCTTGGATAATTAGCTTGTATGTCTCTAGCTTGCCAGTGGTTACCGAAAGGCGTATGTGGGTAACATTCATGAGAGTATAGTTTGATCCATCGAGGACGGATTTATCCGCTGGCTATGTCTTGTTAGGCAAAGTCCCGTGATGTAAGTGCCCGATGTGCGGTAGCATCACACGTTGCGATGATTGCGCTCTTGCTCTAGACGCCATTGACCCCCTCACGTTACGCCCTGAGCGTATGTCAATCTCGATGCCTTGGGTTATGCTGCATATGTTGTACCAAAACGGCTACTGTGCTTGTTCGGGTATTTTGTGAAAGTCCTCGTAGCATAAGTTCTTTTGGATTTATGCGACCGGCGGGTAAAGGGCGAACGCTCTGCAGAGTGTACATCTATCATGATAGCCGTGCTCACGGATACGAGCGGCCTGGATCCTTTTTTATTAGAAGATGATGTTAGTGGTTCATGTTGGTTTATTCAATAATTACTTACACATTGCTATTAATGGGTTCATACTCGGGTTCTACTCATTTGTAGTAAATTGGATGATACTAAAATAAAATTACTAAAAGAGCTAATGCATTTTAACCGTGTCAAGCCTTTTGTTCTTGCATAACCCATGTTAAACTCTGATGTAAACTATTTTATTCGAGCATTGTGTTCTCTGTGATTTAATATTTGTAATCTATATGTGTTCTTTGGACATCCTGGGCACACATATGGAAGCATTCGGATTTCTTGGAAATCTGGGTGTTACACCTACACGCATCTTGCACCCAAGGCTTCAACCGGCCTTCGTTGTAGCCCGCCGTCAAGAGAGCAATACATCCATGAGTGGCCACCTCTGGACGTAGGGGTTTCTCCCGAACCAGTATAAATCGCTTGTTTTGCGTCTCTTGAACCATTCTCCACTGAGACGTGCGTGTTCTGTGATCGACACTCGCCGGCGTGAGGCACCCCGTGTGCCACCCATCGACAGTTGGCGCGCCTATGTAACACCCTAAAAATGCCTCTTTTGAATTTAGTAAATTAAATTGCTTTTTATATTAAAGTGCTAATGAATAATATAGGGAAATAAAACTTTTATAAAGAAATAAAAGCAAATATAGGGTTTAGAAACATTATTGATGCATTCATGCTGGAGCACTTCTTTTGATGGCTGAATTCAAAAAATATTTGATTTGAATTCAAATTGAATGCTTTGGTTTTGAAAAAGGAAATACAAAATAAAATGGCAAACCCTTTTCTTTTCCCTCTCTTTTTTTCTCTCTTTTCTCGTCCCAGCCCAGCTCCATCTTTCCCTGCGTGCAGCCCAGCATTCTCCTCCGAGCGGCCCAGCATTCCCTCCCTCTCTCCTTGCACAACGGCCCAGTCGGCCCAGCCCAGCCCAGCCAGCGCCTCCTCTCTTTTCCCTCTCTCCACGGCTGACACCCCAGACCCTCTCGTCAGCGTCGTCGTCCACCTCCAGCCAGCGCCTCGCCGGGTCCGACCGAGCCGAGCCCGAGCTCACCAACCGTGCCGCCTTCCCTGGCTTGCTCTGCACACCGAGGTCCACCTCATCTGGCCTATTTAAAGCGCCGCCACAACCCCTTGACCCCATTCGCCAAACCCTAGCCGCTGCCATGCGCTGCAACCCTAGAGCTCGCCGCCGCAGCTGCTCCTCCCCTTGCTGCCTCGCCGACTTTCTGTCGTCGAGGTCTGGCCCAGGAGCTTCGTGGTGTGGTGAGGTTCACACCGAGCCCCTGTACCCTCTCCCTCCCGCTCTAGTACGTGTGCGTGACCTCGCCGGAGTCTGTCACCCGCCGTCGGCCGTCGCTAGCTCTCTCCGCTGCGCAAACCTCGATCCTGACCGCCCAAATCCATTGCGCATCTTCCCCTCTTTCACCAAGCTTCAAATCCCTCAAAATGGAGCACCCTAGCCTTGGTTTGGTCCAACTCCGATGATCCTCCGCTGCGGCCGAGGGCGGCGCCGCCGTCAGCCTCCCTGTCCGGCGACCTAGAAGCCCCAACGCACCAGAGCCGTTCGATCGAGACCCGACGGCCCAGATCGAACCCGGACCGATTCAAACCCAGCACATACCAGTCAGCCACGGCTGTTTTGCAAAATAGCCTCTGCCTTTTATGAAAATCAACCCGCAGTCCAGATCTATTCAAAAGTATTTCCAACTAAGTCCTTCTTCTTTCGTTTTAGCCCCTACGCTTTTATAAAATTGAACCTGCCACCCTAGATGGTTGTTTTACTCTTTAACCCTCCATTTTTTTATATGAAATTATGTTTTAGGTCACTGGTTTCTTTCAAAAACACCCCTGGAAGCCTAAAACTCTCACCAGCAAGCCCCTAGAGCCCGTTTTAAGCGTAGTTTCTTCGTTTTAACTCCGATTTGAGTGATTTTTACGCTCATGTCTTCGTAGTAATGCGTACAGTAATTCTAAAGCCTTTTTTCATCATTTGTTTATGTTTGGTTTACTATTCTAATTAAATACCTTGTTTGCATGTATGTGTGGATGCTTGTGTGGTGATCGATGTGAGTAGTTGACGAGCCGTTCGAGTTCGCCGACGATCTTGTTCCCGAGGAGCAGGTGCAGCAGCAGTTCACTGAGGAAGCCAAGTATAACACGGACAATCCTTGTTACCTATACACCTTTTAATCATACGTTCATATGCATGTGTCTAATTTTGTTATACATTAAGGTTGTTCCTAGTCTTATTCCTTGTTACCCGGGTTATATGCATTATGGTTAGTATTTGCTACGTGCTGCGAATAACATTTATTTAATTGTTAATACTGAATTAATGGTTTACTTTAATGATGATTAAAAGATGCTTTTTAGCAACATGGTTTGGGGAGCTAGAGCATGTGCTTCGTGCTTTGTTCTAGTGTCTCTATAAGGTTTGGTCTAGGGAATTAGAGCATGTGCTTCGTGCTTTGTTCTAATGTCCCTCTGTAAGGTCCGGTTCTTAAAGCGGCAACCTAGGAACTTGTTCGCCGCCGTTGGAACTATAATGGCCCTGGTCTTGGATAATTAGCTTGTACGTCTCTAGCTTGCCAGTGGTTACCGAATGGCGTATGTGGGTAACATTCGTGAGAGTATAGTATGATCCATCGAGGACGGATTTATCCGCTGGCTATGTCTCGTTAGGCAAAGTCCTGTGATGTAAGTGCCCGATGTGCGGCAGCTTCACACGTTGCGATGATTGCGCTCTTGCTCTAGACGCCATTGACCCCCTCACGTTACGCCCTGAGCGTATGTCAATCTCGATGCCTTGGGTTATGCTGCCTATGTTGTACCAAAACGGCTACTGTGCTTGTTAGGGTATTTTGTGAAAGTCCTCGTAGCATAAGTTCTTTTGGATTTATGCGACCGACGGGTAAAGGGCGAAACCTCTGCAGAGTGTTGATCTATCATGATAGCCATGCTCACGGATACGAGCGACCTGGATCCTTTTTTATTAGAAGATGCAGTTAGTGGTTGATGTTGGTGTTTTCTATGATTACTTATACATTATTATTTGTGTTTATAATCGGGTTTTCACTCTTTTGTAGTAATTTGAATGATAATAAAATAAATCGACTAAAAATGCTAATGTAGTTTAACCGTGTCAAGCCTTTTGTTCTTGCATAACCCGTGTTATACTTGTTAAGTAAGATGGTTTACTTACACTCGCAACCATTCAACAAAATCCTGGATGGGTAACAGATGGAGAATTGAATGATCAGTCGCTTGCTGAGTTTCTGGAGGATCTGCCGTACTTCTAGTTGTGTTCAACCAGTCAGTGTCTCTGTGGACTTGAGGCTATACTTAGTTGAGAAACGTTTAATAATACTAAGACTTTCGATGTGTCTTCCACTGTGTTAGACTATGTCTTGTGTTAAACTCTGATGTAAACTATTTTATTTTGAGCATTGTGTTCTCTGTGATCCATATTTGTAATATATATGTGTTCTGTGGACAACCTAGGCACATATATGGAAGCATTTAGATTTCTTGGAAATCGGGGTGTTACAGCCACGTAGGGACCTGCGCACGTCTTCATCCTCGCTGACACCCGGTGCGAGATGGCTGGTTTCTGTGACCGTCAGTTGGGGCTGGGCGCGATCATCCGGTTTGGCAGCCTCGAGTTCATCGTGGGGACGCTGTCGGCAGCACACGGTGGCGCACCATGCCTTGTCCTCGTCAACAACTCCAGCCGTATATGGCCGCACCCACGGGACAAGTCCCACGGGGTGGCCAGGCGGCGCCCTCGGCCGAGAATGGGATCGCGACGGCCACGCATGCTGTAAGCACCCGCTCTCGGAGCCCGATCACGGTGTCTAGGGTGGGACGTGAACGAATCATGCACTATCCCAACAGCTGCGACAATTCAGCCCCAACGTTCCGAGCAAAGCGTTGGGGTCCCCCTTCGTGAGAGGGCCAAATGGCTGAGAGGGCCAACACACGCCCACTAGAAAGTGAGGCGACAACCCTCCCTTTCGGCCTGAAGAACGCGTCACAAGTACTCTCCGACTTGGCGCGACGTCAGGCATGGAAAGGCCTCGAAAGGGAACACACCAAGGTGCGCCATTTGAGGTACGAGGGCATCTTGGGGTGCTACGTGGCCCCAGATGCCATGCTCGGTTTATGCGGACCCTATCAAGAACGGGATCTGGGGATACACCAACCCCAAGGGCAGGCGAATGTTGCCCCATGCGGTAATGTTTCACCATTGTACCCCCGGGCGACTTGACAAATGGAGCGAACGGGGCGGAGGTTCGGCTAACCCCGGAGCAGATCGCGGCGAAGCGACAGGAGCTAGAAGATGTGTGACTGGCCCTTGAGCTCGAGCAGGCCCAGCTAGACACGAACCTAGAGCCAACGGCCCGAGCGCGAGCATGCGAGGTGAGTCAGCGAATTGAGACCAACGTCGACGGCTACCCGCTGTTCGACCGGGCAAGCCAATGCATCGCCGCGGCAACGTTGCTCACCAGGCAGCTGCCTCAATCGTCGACACCCGAGGAGCGTCGACTCCAAAATGGACTAAAAACGCTCCTTGAGCATGCCGCGGTGCAGCAGGCAGAAAGCTCTGCCGGAAGGAGATGGCACTCCAGGGTTGGTGCCGGAGATTCACGGTCACCTAGCCCCGACGACAAGAAGAAGCCAGCCGACGGCTCATGATGGAATGCCCCGACCCCGGACACCACGAAGGTCTGAGACCGGTTGGGCCCCGATCGTGACGTGTGACACACCATCGAGGCTCGGCGACGGGATCGGTTAGAAGATTCGGAGGACCGTGTCCCACGTGTTAGGCACCGCCGGCGCGAGGTGCATGCCGAGGCAGAGGAGGACTGGGATTTGAGCATCGACTCCGATTGCCTCGGCCCAGCCGCACTCCCATTGGTCTGGCTAGATGACTTCCGACTCGCGTACCGGGCGGGGGAGGGGGCCTTCAACGACAAGGTCATCATACGCAACCTCCCCCTGTACCTGGCGGAGCCGGCCTGTGCATGGCTCGAGCGCCTGCCAAATGGGAAGATCCGGAGCTGGGCAGACTTGAGGAGTACCTTCGTCGGGAACTTCCAGGGCACATGTGCTCGTCCGGGCAAGGTCTGGGACCTCAAGAGATGCGAGCAGAAATCCAAGGAGACCCTACGAGAGTACCTACATTGGTTCTCCCGGTAGTACAACAACCTCCCCGATGCCACTGACACCAATGCCGTTGCGGCGCTGATGGGGGGCACCACGTGCCATTTATTAGTCAATCGGATCGGCAAGGAGTGCCCGAAGACAATCAAGGAGGTCCTCGACATGGCCACCGAAGAAGCGCAAGGAGAGGAAGCCGAGCTGGCTCATTTCCCCGAAGATGTCGGGAAAGGGAGACCCAAGAGGCGTGACGAACCAGCAGACGAGACAGGTCCGTCAGACCGTCCCGAGAAGAAGGAGAAGAAGAAGAGGAAGGAGAAGAAGAAGAAGAAGAAGGAGAAGAAGGAGAAGAAGAAGAAGAAGAAGAAGAAGAAGAAGAAGAAGAAGAAGAAGAAGAAGAAGAAGAAGAAGCAGGAGAAGAAGGAGCAGAAGAAGGAGGAGGAGAAGAAGGAGAAGGAGAAGAAGCAGAAGGAGAAGAAGCAGAAGGAGGAGGAGGAGAAGAAGAAGGAGGAGAAGGAGCAGAAGGAGAAGAAGGAGAAGAAGGAGAAGAAGAGAAGAAGAGAAGAAGGAGGAGAAGAAGAAGGAGGAGAAGAAGGAGAAGAAGAAGAAGAAGAAGGAGAAGAAGAAGCAGAAGGAGAAGGAGAAGGAGAAGGAGAAAGAAGAAGGAGAAGGAGAAGGAGAAGAAGAAGAAGAAGAAGTGCACGGGGGCCGACACGTTCGCCGAACCCGACGAGTGCCTCATGATCTTTGGTGGACCAGAGGCGCAGGCGTCGAAGCGACGTACAAAGCTGATGGAGCGCGACGTGTTTGTGGTTCATTCCATCGAACAGGAGTACCTCTGGTGGTCCGAAGCTTCGATTACCTTCGACCAGTCCGACCACCCGAAGTATGTCCCACACCCAGGGAAGCTTCCACTCATCGTGGCTCCAATAATCGGGAAGAAGCACGTTTCCATGGTGTTGATGGATGAAGGGAGTGGCCTCAACACCCTTTTATGGAGTTGTCCCAGGAAAGGAGGCCGTCCCATTGGGTCAGATCACTCTGCCGGTCACCTTCGGGGACCGTGACAACTTCCGCACCGAGACACTCTGTTTCGAGGTGGTTGATTTCGACGGCTCCTACCACGCCATCCTGGGAAGGCCATGCTACGCGAAATTCATGGCCGTCCCAAATTATGTCTACCTCAAGCTCAAGATGTCGGGCCCCAATGACATCATCGTGGTGGGAACGTCACCTTCGATGGCGTACGAGTGCAAGAAGGAAAGCTGCACACTCGCGGTGGCGCTCGTCGCATCTCAGCAGCTTGCCAAGGCCAAGGTGGACATCGAGGCCTCCAAGGAGCTCGTTGTTTCTCAAGCGGCAATTGACACCGTTGGAGAGCTAGCCTCGGTTCGCAAGGACCAGGAAGGATGCGCCACCCAAGGTGACGATGGCCCCGCATGCAAGAAGATGGCGCTCGAGCCAGAGTCCGAGAGGCATTTCCAACCATCTACCGACACCAAGAGGGTGCTGCTCGACCCCCAAGGTTCCGGGAGCAAGACTATCATCATCTCCTCCACTCTAACAGACAAATAGGAAAGTGTGCTCGTCGACTGCCTCCAGGCGAACATCGGCATGTTCACGTGGGTCCCCACAGACATGCCAGGAATCCCCCGGTAAGATGTCGAGCATTCCCTGAACATTCGTCAAGGCGCAAAGCCAGTCAGGCAGCTCACGAGACGCTGCAACGAGTTCAAGCGGAAGATAATCATTGAGGAAGTAGCCAAGTTGTTGGATGCGGGATTCATTAGGGAAGTTTGCTACCCAGAGTGGTTGGCAAATTCTGTACTCGTCGAGAAAAAGAATGGGAAGTGGAGGATGTGTATCGATTACACTAGTCTCAATAAAGCTTGCGAAGAGTTTCCCTATCCCCTCCCTCACATCAATCAGGTCATCGACTCCACAGCAGGGTGCGAAGCCCTATGTTTCCTTGATGCCTATTTTGGGTACCACAAGATCACGCTCAAAGAATCCGGTCAGCTGGCCACTTCCTTCGTGACCCCGTGTGGCGTGTTTTGTTATACCACAATGGCATTTGGTCTAAGGAACGCTGGTGCAACATTCCAGCGCTACATGAACCAGTGTTTAGGTGACCTCGTCGGGCGAACCGTCGAGGTCGACGTGGACGACATCGTAGTTAAGTCCAAACGTGCCGATGACCTAGTGCAGGACCTGGAAGCGACGTTCGACCGCCTGCGAGCGAACCGCGTCAAGCTCAACCCCGAAAAGTGCGTGTTTGGGGTCTCGAAAGACCTCCTTCTGGGATTCGTAGTCTCCGCTTGGGGTAGTGAAGCGAATCCCGTGAAGATCGCTGCCATCACCAACATGGGGCCACTCAGCTCCGACAAGGATGTTCAGAAGCTTGCTGGTTGTCTTGCTGCCTTAGGATGGTTTGTGTCCCGCCTAGGCGAGCGAGGACTTCCCCTCTACAAGCTCCTGAAGAAAGCGGACCGCTTCGAGTGGACCACGGAGGCCCAACAGGCGCTTGATCAGCTCAAACACATGCTCACTGAATCGCCAGTCCTAGTGCCCCCGCGTGAAGGGGAGCGCCTGTTCCTGTACATGGCGGCGACCACCCAGGTGGTGAGCGCAGTCCTCGTGGTAGAATGCGAGGAGGAAGGACACGCGCTGAAGGTCCAGCACCCGGTCTACTACATTAGTGAGGTCTTGACCGAATCCAAGACGCGCTACCTCCACATTCAGAAGATGGTCTATGCCATCCTCATCGCCAAGCGCAAGCTCAGGCACTACTTCGACGCCCACCACATCATCGTCGTCACTGAGCATGCGCTGGGTGAGGTGATCAACAACAGGGAAGCGATAGGGATGATCGCCAAATGGGCCCTCGAGCTCATGGGCTACGGTATGTCCTACACCCCAAGGTCGGCGATCAAGTCATAGGTGCTTGCCGACTTTGTAGCCGAATGGACGGAGACACAGCTCCCCTGGCCCGAGCCGACCTCGAATACTAGGTCCTCCACTTCGACGGAGCTCAGAACCGAGTAGGTTCGGGGGTAGGCGTTGTCTTTGTCTCCCTGATGGGGGTGATGATGCGCTACACCGTACGGCTGCACTTTCCCGCCTCGAACAATATGACGGAGTATGAAGCCTTGCTCACCGGACTCCGGATAGCTAAGGAGCTTGGCATCCATACGCTGGAGGCACACGGCGACTCTCAGCTTGTGGTGAGTTGACATTTCTTACTATACTTGATGAGTTGACATTTCTGAATTTATCCGGGCCAATCGTCCTGGCATGGTCACTTGGGCCGGCTAGTGAGCTCATGGGCTACCGCGGCATGGCACGGGCCCATGCCTAATGAATAAACCACGCCGTGTCATGTTCATGGGCGTCATCAGTGTGTCTCGCCGGCAATTAATGGCGTTCGTGTGTGCGCATGGTGGTCTCTATTGCCAGTCTATCGTCATATAGGTCTTGTGAGTCTGTGTTGTTGCAAGTGCATGAAGAACATGCTCGTGTACGATGGCCTACGCCTGTGTGTTCTCGTGTTGGAGCGCATCGCACAGGTCACGTCGGACGGCGGTGTGTGCGGGCTTGCGTTCATGTCCGTGGCGTTCACGTCGTGCACTTCTCAATTTGTTAGCGTTGTAGCTGCAGGGATGGCCAAAGTCGTTGGCCGGGGCGTCAATAGCGGAAGGGGGTTTGCTGAGTGTAATTTTTTTGGCGACTGTTTTTTTAAGCACTCAGTAAACATCCTCTTTGTCGAGCAAACAATGGTTTGCTCAGTGTATTGAAAAGAGTAAATAGCGCCCACCAAACTTGTATGGTTGTATCACTTTGATCCAACAAGTAGCAGAATGTGCAACTTGACACACAAACTTCTCAAATGTGTGCGTATACGGTCACATATACCCCATGCATATGTATTTTCTCAACATAGCAGGTGAGGTGGATGATTTTTTTTCATGTTACGTCCTATATTTATTTTTCTTGACAAAAGGTTATGCATTTTATTAATAGGCGGCTAAACATTGTATCGCAAAAAAAAAATATTAACTATGTATGGAATATCCCCATATTCCATAGAAGATGAGGTAGGTATAAAGGTAAAAAAAATATTGTATTGGCTACTGATTCAATGTACAATGATATATCTATTGTCCAACCTGATTAGTTATGTTTTTCCACATCAGCAATATTCATTGGTACCTTTCAAAAAAAAAAGAAAATTTATTATTATCAGTGCGTTGAAATTTTGAGCATTACATATTTTTTAGTCACTTTTATCCATACTTAATTCTCACTGGAAACCACTTCTCACTATAACTATATTGAAATAAAATTTATTATTGTTGGAAACTATTATATTACATCCGTATCTCAGTTACCATACATATGAGGATAGACACAAAATAGGAGGTTACACGTATAAACACATTCATTTCACCTATCACAGAGAAAAAAATACATCTACAGGCATATATATGACTGTATATGCACACTATGGACAAGTTTGTGTATCTGCACGCACACTTTGCAACTTATTGGACTAAAGTGATACATCCATACAAGTTGTTGTATGGCGGATGTAATTTACTCTATTGAAAAATACACTCAGCAAAGTTTGATTTACCGGCACATTTTGAAGCCCGAAACCAATTTAAATTAAAAAGTTTTGAACTAGAAAGTTGTATAACTTTTCAAGATGTAATTTCACTCTTATAATTTCTAGAAACTAGAGAAGAGGTTATAAGATTTGTGCATAAACTTTGTATCACTTTTTCAAATGAAGAAATGATCAAATTCAAAGTTGTAGACATTCAGAAGTTATTCAAGTTTGTAGTTGTAAGAATTTTAATTTTAATTGCTTTTGTCCCATAAAAGTTGGGTTGGATTTCTCAAATTTTAAATTTGAGTTTTTGCAAAGTACCTCACATGGAGAAACTCTCAATATGAAAGCTGTAGATTTCAAAAAGCTATTGAACTTTGTAGGTGAAAACTTTTACATTTGTACTTCAAATGTCAACGAAAACTAAGTGTAGACTTTTCAAATTTAAATTCAAAAATTTTTAAATGACCTCGGATGGATACATTTTCAACATGAAAGTTGCAGACTTCGAAAAGTTATGAAACTTTGTGGTTGACCATTATTCATTTGAATTCGTTTAGTGCATCAAACATACAGTTTACTCTTGGTGGGTATGATATGTGGTGATTACTAACCGAGTATGGATGCATATGAATGTGTAGTGTAGTGGTTAAGGTCGAATCACGCGAGGGGAGAGGTCACGAGTTTGATTCCCACCGACCACGTGGCCGTGAAATTTACATGAAAATGCCCGTGAACTGTGCGGCAGGTGCGGGGTGGTGGTTGGTCGGTGGGGGTAAGCTCCAAAAAAATTCTATTTTTTCCAAACGTTTTTTTGGTTGTAGAAAAAAACATTTACCGACAAAAAACACTCAGCAAAGAGCTCTTTGCTGGTATAGGCGTATGTCGAGTGTCCTTTGCCGAGTGCAACACTCGGCAAAGCTTTTGCTGAATGCAAACAGGCCTTTGCCGATTGTTTTTTACACTCGGCAAACTTTGGAAATCCCGTAGTTGCGAGCAAAGTAGAAAAAGCTGGCAGCGTGCGAGCAAAGTTGAAGACCGGTTCCTACAGAGGAGAGTGTGGCTCCCAACGTAGAAAAGGCCGGGTCCCCCAGTGTAGAAAAGGCCGGGTCCGACGGGGAGTGTGCGCCGTGTTCGCCGCGTAGTGGGTTGCCTAGGCGCTGTGACGCCATTGGGTCTTTATATGGCCATGTAATCCTTGTGTACACAATTGAGTCGAGCCATTTGATTGAGTAGAAGCCAATATACATGGGGTTCGTTGCAGCCGCGGCTTTCGTCCTCAATCTCGTGTTTGTGCATTATTCTTCTTCTACCTTGGTCCGAGGGTGAGAGAGAAGAGATCCTAGGGCTAAACTCCAACAATTTGCATGTGCCATGCCAGGCTCGGCCGTCCATTTGTCCATCCATACTTTGCAATGGGATATAGCTTGGTTCATCAAATAATATATGTTGGAACGATCAGCACACTTCGAAAACCACGTAACAAAACAGTGCACTAAGAATGGCCTAAACAACTTCGTTGATGTACACCTCTCTAGAGGAGGTAAATAGAGGATCAAATACATGCTTCATTTTAAGTACGCCACGTTTTTGTTACAAGAATATCTACTCGTTTAACAATCGGTGCAGTGTCCGTCAGCTAATATACATGGTTTTAAGTGTCCTGCAGGTAAGTATGGCTTCGGAGGCGCTGACGGATCTGGTGTTGGAGACGAGAAAGGATGGCGAGGCAAGGATGAAGATGATGTAAAACAGTAAAAGTAGACCGAAGAGGTAAGCAGGGAGATGGCTGCATAAAAACTTGCTAGAATAGAATGCCGGCAAAGGGGTTGGGAGCTTCGAGAGGTGCTGTTCAGCTGTTGTGCCGTTATTGTGCTAGTGACCGGTAGGGTGCTCTCCGCTGGACGGCCGGAGTATGGAGTGCTGGGACGCCGGATGGAACGAGCGCAGGTGGAGCCGGCAAAAAAAAAAAGAAAGAAAATCAAAATACTAATAAAACTTAGGCCACAATTTTAGGGTCACTACTGGAAACTGTTTTTTCCCTGTATGGGTCTAATTTTTCTGAGTGTTTTTTCAAATACGCACAGGAAAATAAGTATTTTCTTGTCGGTTTTAAAAAAACACACAGGGAAATAGCACAACTCACAGGGAAATTACACATTTCCCTATGTGTTAGCGAAAACACACAGAGAAATCCAGATAACACAAAGGAAAATTACGTTACCATATGGGTAGATACAACACTTATGGAAATTGCTAGCAAACATAAACATCATATTACAGTTAAGTCTCTCCTTTGTAGCAAACTTCAAGGTGATAATTAGATTTAAATATTTTTTTATTAAATGCATTTATTGGAATTCAATTTGTAAGAATTTAAGTGTCTTTGTGTCTATTTATTGGAATTACACAGTTTTTGAAATACATGTGTTACAAAAGTTATCTTTAATTCCCAAAAAACATATCTGCGAATACATTGATACATTTCAATACCATACACAAATTTTTAAGATAAATATAAGATGTTTATACACCTCAGACTCTAGTTTTCTTGATCAATTTATAGTATCCAAAATTTAATAATGTCTTAAAATTACAGAAAAAATATGAAATTTTGCGGTGGGGTCAAACTACATCCTAATAACATAACAAAAAATGTTTTTTTTCAAGAAAATCAAATTGAGATGATGGTGTGCTTCATTTGGTGTGCAACTAAGAGCATATGTGTATATGTAGTCAGCTCTATACTCTAGCAAGATTCAAGGTGGCCACTGGCTAGATTTATCTTTTCTTCATACAAAACCAACATACCATTGGTTTATTTTGTTTGCTCATGGAAACAATTTAGTTACATGTTTTATGCGATAATAGACCTTTATTAGAATTTAAATGTAATATGTCTAATTATTGGACTGAAAAAGAACAGAAAAAACATTAAACACTATTGGGCCGACACAACCTCGCCTCGGCCCACTCCACAGAAACAAACCTAACTCCCCCGCTGGCCTCTTTAGTGGCAGCCGATTTTGGACCTTCGATCTCGATCTAACGGATATGACACGTTTAAAACCCTAGCCTTATCTGTCTCCTTCCCTATCCCAGACCCATACTCCCCCGTCCGCACCTCTCTCCACAGCCGCCGCCAGCCACCAACCCCGCCCCTACCCAAGGCCGACGCGCTACGACGACCCTGCCTCTACCCAAGGCCGCCGCTCGACGCCAACCCTGCCCCTACCCCGGGCCTCGTCTGCGCCTAGCCGGTCGCTGCCGCGGCCGACGCGTCCTACCCCAAGCCGCCTTCGACCCTCTCCCAGGTCGTCGCCGCCGTCAGGCCTCCACGAGTCTCCTGTGAAACTCCGTCCTCACCACCGGTGGCCACCATTCCAGGTCAGGGGATGGAGGCGACACTTCTCCATCAAGTACATGACGGCAGAACACCACCTTCCGCAAGAACCAGAACATCACCAACCTGAAGGTCCCTCCCCCTCCGGTTCTTTGTCTAGATCCCCTCTCGATTTGACCTCTTGATATTATTTGAATGCTTATCTGAGGGGCAGTTGTTGTGGAATCCAACACGATATCCTCAGTCACCAAGAGGTTGCTCGTATGCTAGTTTAATTTTAGTTATTGGTGTATATCCTCTGATACGTTTCTAGAGATGCAAAATGATTTGTGATCTAAAATTTCTTTGGTAAACATGCTGCACTAAGATATTTTTGATGATTTCAGAAGTGCTATATAAGTATATTAGCTTCTGCATGGTCGAGAGTTTAATGCTTGGTAGTTTCATTAAGTAGATATACTGCATATAGATAGAAGTGATCAAATCAAAATATGGAAGAGTATTTGATTAGATAACTAACCAGGGCCAATACTATAGTAGTGTTTGTTTTACTGGTGCATTGTATGTTTTGGTTCTTATGTTGGACTATTTCCTGAGATTTCCATATTTTGTTGCAGAGCATCCTGTGGAGCAAACAATGAGCTCAAGTTTCTGGCTTCAAGTGATGATATCTCCAGCATTGGCATCAAATGAAGTCTTTTGAAGTGGTGGATTTGCAGAACGAAGAGTATCTTGAAAGGATTATTCTCTGTTTCTCTATAGCTAATTCTTCTGTTGATTATTGTACAGAATTTCTAGTTCCACTATGACAATATTTGCCACTCAAGCTAGTATAGTGGTACTCAGTTTACCACAACTGAGCTTTTGGAGTGTAATGTTTATATATATACTATTATGTAATGATACTTTCTGTCTACTTGACTTAATGACTCATTTGAGTCAAATCTGGTGTGTGTGATAAGCATTGTACCATTGAAATGTAGCATTTGTATCAATTAAATTAGATGTTTGAAGTTTTATTTCCCTGTCAGTAGGAAATGTAGATTATTTTGCTGCTCAGGGTCTGACAGGGAAGTATATTTCCCTGTCGGTGTGGACGATATTTTCTGTCAGGTTTCGCTAACAGAGGAACAGACTGTAGACCTATCGTGGATTAATTTTCCTGCGGGTGAAAAACCGACAGGGAAATTATTCCTGTCGGTGAACCGACAAGCAAATTTTATTTCCCTGTCAAGCTATCCCTGTCGGGATTTTCCTGTCGGTTCACCGTCAAGGAAATTGTTTTCTAATTTCCCTGTCGGTGTTTTGAATTTTCCTGTCGGTTTTCTACACACAGGGGAATTCTGGTTTCCAGTAGTGTTGGGTCATGGCGCACAAGGCCCACACTGTAGGCATGTAGTTCTGCTCCTGTTGCACGGGAGGGGCAATTACCATGGATTTGCAGATATTGCAGCGCCGGCCAGATTCTGGCCACCATGCTGCATTCGTAGGTGGCCGCGCAACAGACGGAGGCGGCGGTGGCGGTGGGGATTTGTTGGTGGTGAAGCGTGTCGTCGAATTTGGTCCCCTCCGTCGAGAAATCAGCAGGGATGCCCTTCTCGTTGCCTGCCATCGAGAGCTGCAGCAGCGGCGACAGGTTGGGCAAAAGAACCACCGCGCACCGGGATGAACCAGAGCTGCTCATTGGGATGTCGTGCGGGTTTTGATGTCTTGGTAACCGGAGCAGCATCGTTTCATCACCATGAAACGATTGTTTTCTCTTTCCTCATTAATACAATGTCATGTCACCAGATTTACCTATGTGGCACCTTATTTATTGCCCATGAAATTCCCACTAAGACTGGCCTAATAAGCTAGAGGGTTTCATCGTTAGGCCATTCTCAATCCAAGACAGTAGTCATAGTGTCTATAAGATCCACATCAGCAAAAACTAGCACTAGACACTACCCTTCCAATGCAAACAACATTAATCAATACTTGAATTTAATACTACCCATCTCTCATTGTGTCTTTGATGGTGTGTAGAAACCATGTCTCATGCAAGACCCGGTTTCTTCATTTATTTGTTTGCCACATCATCTTTTATCCTAGGTGGCAGCTCATTTAATTCTATGGACATAATGAGTGGCGGAGGGATCAATATGGCAGTGTATGGCACTTGCCATACCTTAATTTTTTTGCAAGACCCCATATATTCCCCTTCAATGGTCTGACCTCCGCACCCACCGCTATGGCTGCTTGTTTGAGGTCTGAATTGCTTAGCGTGAGCCACATAAAGAAGTAGTCAAACTGCTAATCATTATGGTCTGCTACATTGAGAGAGAAATATTCAAAGGAATTGGTCTTGAGCAAAATTAAAAAAGCTTTTCAGAGAAAAAAAAGATAGACAAGTGCAATTACCAAGGTCACCTAGACGCAATTAAAGTTTCAATGTCACCGGATCTATATCCTGACTTGCATCTTTTATGTATTCTATCTTACTAGATAATTTCTTGGCTTAATCTTTTATGTATTCAATCCCAAATATTAGATTATCTCTTGACGATGAAATTTTAATTCGAATCTTATTAGATTCTGTCCTCCGCCGCTAGACGTCGTCTTAGTCATTGGGTTGGAAATAGCCTTAATTCGGTGGCCCCTAACAGAGGTTAGTTGCACTTGTCGTCAACAGAGCCGCTCTGATGGAGTCACTATAGTAGTGTGAAAACGCTGGATATGCCGCGCGTCTCTCTGACATCTACCCTACTACTAGCTCCGAAGCACCTGTTTGGCGTGGGTGCCCTTCTCTACATGAGTAGGAGTACATGGTAACGTGTACGACTCGTCTAACCATTAACCAATGCAAACTGCAAACCTCTCATCATCTTGGTTCATGGCATGGTCTGGAGCATATCGGATGTTGCTTCCTTTCCGCTCCGTACGTGCTGTACGTACGTGGACTCAAAGTCCTTGTGGAGAAGCTTCTGACTCAGTGCTAATGCGCCGTACTGCCGAAAATCCGTACTTTTTGGCTTTTTGCACGCCGATATTGATGCATGCATGCACATCCACCGGGCAGCCTTCACCGTATCTAGTACCTTCCCCGAAACATCTCCCCTGCGCTTGCCTCACGATGAAGCATAGGCATATAGGACAGTAGGTGTACAGTAATGGTACACGACCGGCCGATCGATGATTCATTCCACTCACCGCGCACCCGGCCGTGACACCGTCCAGTTTCGTCCGATGATCCCAGACGACCGTAGCAGATATGCTCTCTGAGATCCGCATTGATGCATGCATGCATATCCACCGTAGTCGACGTACTCGCGAGTGGCGAGTGAACGAACGACGACGACACTGCGTCACTGCCAAGCCAGGCTGCCTGCACCGTGTGTCCGTGTACCTTCCCCGAAACATCCCTGGCTATCCTTGCCTCGCAACGAAGCATGCATGCATGCATGCATGCATGGGACCGGCCGATCGATGATTCCCACTCACCGCGCACCTGGACGTGATCCCGTCCGGTTCGTCCGATGATCCCAGACGAGCCCGAGATGCTGTCAGAGATCCGCATCCACGGCCGCCACCTACCTTTCGCCGTGGACCCAGCCGCATCGGTCGCCTCCCGACGGCCACGAGAGCCCCACGACTCCGCGAGATGATAGGATACGCGGCGCCCGAGGCCGTCCGTCCCTCTGCCAAACCACGCGCGGGCCCCACCACCGCATGGCAATTAGTGCACTCCTCCTACCCATCCTCTCGCACCCTGTCGCGAGCCCACGTGGTGGGCCCCGCGAGCACGGCACGCCGCGCCCCGTCGCCGCGCGCGCGCAACCGGCAACCAGTACGTCCCCGTCGTTGCCTAGTCGGACACACCAATACTCTATCGAGATCGTATCTCCAGGCAGTCTGATCCACACCCACCCATGAGCAGGGTTCGCAATCCCGTCCCGGACCGTAGCGGTTTGGGGCGGTTTCAAACCGGTTAAATTTAAAATATTTAAATTTAAATTTAAAATAAAAAATATTAAAAAAAATTCTAAATTAATTCATGGTATATGTAATTTATTGGTGTAAAAAATTTTCAAATATTTGCTCATTGATATTTTTTGCAGGCATTAGAAGTTCAACAAAAAAAGGAAAAGAAAAAAATCGGCTCATTGAACTTCTAATGCACACAAAAAAATACTAAATACACTAATATTTGCAAAATTTTGACACCATTAAATTCTACGCACCTTGAAATATGTTTAGGAATTTTTCTTTTATTTTTTTAAATTTTTAGTTAAATTTGAAAACATGACAAATTATGTATTGAGCCGGCTTACCTTACAAACCGGCCAGCTTACCGCCTAAACCGCTCGGCTTACCGGTCAAACCGAGCGGCTTACCGGTTCAAACCGATTGAACTAGGATTCATATACATTTGAATTCAAAATTTGAATTTGTCCGGTTTTGACGGGTCCCGCGGGAACCGGGCCGGTTAGCCGCTACCGCCAGCCGGCGGTTCGACCCTCCGATTCGGTTTTGTGAACCCTGCCCATGAGGGCCACGAGGCTATGACCCACCACACACACCATCCCCGAGCGCGCGCAAAAGGACGCCCGGCCTCGAGCCCGCGTCGCCGCGTAAAGAACCATCGTTTACCCCTTCCGCTGCGTCCAAGTGCAGGGCACCCATCACGTCGCTAATAGTTTATTCCGAATTTTCTAGTACTCCCCCCCCCCCTCGCGTCTCTGTTGTTGCCTTGGTAGCCAAGATTCCGCGGGGGCGAATTCCACGGCGGCAAGTGCACGCCGATTCATGGCAGACTCTCGCCCGCCCGGGTCATCACGCACACACGTAGGAGATCGACGCAAACACTTGTTATACAATAGACAACATTACACACCCGCTTCTTGGTTAGTTTAGTGCTTTGGATCGTTGGTTCAAGGTGTCGTTAGGCCAACTTTGCCATGTGGTACTACAAATTTTTATTGAAAAGGCTAGGTGGTGGGCCCTACCGTCTATCGACGTCGAGACGCGCACACAGCCACACAGGGTTTGGGTGGGTTATTCGGGGAAGTTGAACACTCGGACGGTTCACCGCATATGGATCTGGGTGCGTGTGGGAAACTGAGCATCCCGTGTGCGAAAGGCACCTCATGTTATTGGTCTACCGACACGGGAAAGCGGGTGGCTTTGGCTTTCTCTGGTTTGTGATTGTCGAGTGGTGCTCCTCGTCTTACAAAGGGTTTATATTACATCAATTATTGGAGTTTATTAACTTGCCACGCACCATGTTCTAGGCTCTTGGTGAGGGGGACGTTAGAATAAAAAACTGTTTTGCTACCTTAAAAGGTACTGCTAATACAACCATTTGTTGTTGTTAATTACTAGTTTAGCTGTAATCTTGTTGTGGTTTCCGGTTATTTTTGTCACCCACGGAATTTGCACAAGTTTATGTGCAAGTCTATATAAAAAAATATATTTGAGGCAACAATGAGGCTGTCAGTCGGACCTTAATTATGAGAAAATTAACACGACTATTTGTCTGTGATAAAAAAAATAAATGTTCACACATATGTACCACCCGGACATTGGCTGAAGAGAGATGTGCACATATACCATGGCAGTGAATCAAGCAGACATGGGGGAGACATGGTTTGCAAGTTGCAACGATTACTTAAAAGTATCAGTTAACTAAAGGTGAAGGCGGCGGTGACAACGGATTCCACCCTCGCGAAGTGGATTATGATTCATGATCAAATCAAGTCCACCAACTGAACTCATACATCTTCTTTAATGTCTACTTCGATCCACTTGCATGCATGATTCATCTCTCTGGCGGGGACCATCAAAGTGTAGATGCAGCTGACAGCATCGACCCACACCAATAATCAATTTTGAAATTCCTAAAATATCCATGCTTAGATCAGTTAGGTTCTCCTGCTCCCCTGTAGTGTTGTGCATTATATATCTTAATGAGAGTCTCAACAAACAGGCTGGTACAGTGATCTCTATCATTATTGTTGCTACATATATATATATATGTTGGAAACAATAAAGGGTAGTGACATCTGAGAAAGTAAACGGGGGATTTTTCAAGCCCTAGAGCACACTGACGCATGGCCGCATATTTGAGTGGTTGATCAGGTTTACAAGGAAAAAAAATAACGTTGGTTTCAGTTCATAACTGGAGCTAGCTAGTAGCCTAGCTTGATCTGGACCTAATAATGAAGTCGTCTCCTGGTGCAAATAGATGTATTACATATTGGCGCCGCAATTGTAGCTGTTGTTGTATCTTGATTTATATATGAGGAGTATATTCGTGATACTTTTACCTAAACTTTTTTAAAGCTACAGATCGGGACTCGGGAGCAATCTGACATCACATGCTTAGGGATATGTAATTACTCTCCGTTGAAGTATAGAAAATAATAATAGTGGTAACTTGAAGCCAATAGGAAATAACTCACTTTATTTGGTCTTACAATCTTTACGGTAAAGAAGCTCTACCACAGGTAGAATTAGGGTTCCAGAATCACAAAATTAATCAACTTCGCTCCTGCCTGAACCAAATCAAAGGCACTAAATTCCTAAATATAATAAATAGATTCCAGAAACTTGACGTCAGCAAACTCATACTAATCACCGTCCTGATCCAGGTTTGCAAGTAAAAGTAGGTGAATTACCATGAGTGCTCCAGTAATATATAGTTTAACCCTCTTAGCTCACTACTACAAAAATGGTTTTCAGAGGCGGGCCATCTTTCCTGCCATGGGGCTTCTGTTAATCGAGCGTTTTCGGAGACGGATTCCCGAAAATCATTGCTTAATATAACCTTGTTGATCTGATCTTAATTTCCCCCTCAAACACACGGTGCATGCACCTTTCCATGATGATATTGAATCCTTGGGCTATAGCAAGATCGATGCAGTCAATGGTCGCGCGCCTGACATGTACTTGTGCAAGCGACATGATCCTATTTTCTGCAACCAATACTAGCTCCTGTGTTTTTCTTATTCCGGCGTGGGTCCCACGGGAACTGACGACGACATGCCAACAATACAGATGCACCTATAGCTAGCTATAGCAAACATCAAGCAGCTGCTGATTCAGCTAGCCCATAAGAAAACCTAGCCAGATGTTGAACGGTTCGTCCTCGACCGCCCACGACCATGCGGCGCCACTACGCCACATATTATCTCCATTACTTCTACAAACCGGCCAAATCGAGTGTTTGTTTTGTTTTTCCAATTTGTATGCATGGTCACCGGTAGCTAATTATTGCTTCTTCGCCCGTGCCACAAGTCAAACAATGTCGCTTTATTTGGGTTGCATATCAACATATTTTGTATACCCAATCCAAAACTTTATAAGTTGATGAGATATATATTTCTATGATCTACAAAAATATCATAATAGACATCAACGGTCATGTAGGTAGGCTATAATTTCTTTAAGAAACATTTTTAAGGATAAAAAAATGTTATGCAGTATACCTGTATGTATGTTGTGACCAATCTATTGTTAATTTGCTAGCTGCTAGGGCCCGAAAATGGTTTAATTGCTGGCAAGCATCTCCTGGTGATGTACATGTTGTCATCCAGATGCATCTAGAGCTGAATTATAATAGAATCTCAAGCCTAAATACAATAAGAAAAAAAAAATGAAGCAGCGATCTGATGAGATTCTCTATCACGGCGGCACAACGCCACATACGGTTTGTTTAATCGGCCGTAGCTTTCGGGCGTCCTTTGTTTTATCCGCTGTCATGTTCCCAACCTAATATAATGCATATGCGCTGTCTGTTATAGCCCAACTGCATAGTGACATCGTCAGCTATCGACTCCCTTACACTGAGAAATGGGCCCCTGGGCCGGTGTACAGGACTTTGTTGTATTGATCCCTTGATGTGCTGGAGGAGGGGGGGGGGGTGCAACAAGCTAGTGCAAAAGTCACATCAATGCAACTTGGCAGTTGATAGGGTGGTCTTAGATTAATATTGCAACTTGCAGCTTTCTTGCGCAATTGTCGATGTTCTTTAGTCTCCAAGTGTTTGTCGAATTACAAGTCATGGATGATGTACGCATGAAAATGATACAGTGAAAGGGAATCTCCCACTACGACCTCGATCACACATTTCAATTGGATCCAATAGTGTGTTCATCAGTGTTTTTAAACAAAACTGACGGAATCAACCAGGTGTGCTAATCCTATTATTGGAATTTTGAGAGGGTAGGTATATTCTTTTGCACATTGAATTTCCCGGTAGAAACCATAGGAACGACCGCATAATGAATAGGTTTATTCCATTATATAAACTTTTGTGGCCAATTTTGTAACCTCAGAACAAGGCGTTGGTTGGGTATCCATGTGCTTGGAGGAACTCCTGAAAATGATGTAGCTGCCAACTAGCAGCATGCATATTATAACAAATAATGTTCACTCAGGTATAAAGAAACCTATACAAACCGTAATAATCCAATTACACTTTCATAAAGAAACAATCCAATTACACGAAGAAATAAAAAAAGAACTAGATTTAACGGGTACCTATCACGATATTTCTTGTTCATGTCCTTGGTCTAAATTACCACGGAGAACAATCTTTTAAGAGACCATGACAAATGTCAATTCCCACCGGCCATATTCACGGACGGCATAACCAATGAAGCTTTCCGTACGAGATGGGCAACTATTTTTCCAGCAAGCAAAAGCCGTCCAATTTCAATCGCCTAGCTCATCGGGAACAAAAAAAAAAAAGGGAAACGTCAATCAGCGACATATATAGAAAGATAAACATGACCGTAGAATCGCCGCAGCTGAAAACCAACAACACCAAAACGCGCAAATTGAAGTCTCGGAGACTTCGACGACCGTCCACATTTGACTAAAATAAACACATGAGCTAATAATGCTAGGTGAATCTTCCAAATTAAACCAGCAGCGGGGGCGGCTCTTCGACGCCGCGACGGAATCACCCGCTCGCCCATTGTCAATGCGTTGGGGTCGTCAGCACGGCCGCAGTGCTCCCTCCAGGGGGCGTCCTCACGCCCATTGGCTCCGCCCAATAAACAAGGACGGAAATGACGTGGATGGCGACACCCTTGAAGGAGTCTGCACGATGTGCACGGTGGCCTGTTGCCTCGTCGCTGCGTCCCGATTGGGTCGCCGTCGCCGTCGCGCGAGCTGATGGGCCCCACGGGCTCCGTCGCCGTGTGAGAAAATTCCGTCATCCGTGACGACCGGCGGTCGAAATCGACCGCTTGCCCGGCGGCTCACGCTCGCCGCGTCGATGGGATGGGATGGGATGGGATCGGATCGGATCAGACGAGACCAACTAACGCCACAGATTCCTGCGGCTAAACAAGACCGGGCACCTTTTGTCACCCGGAACCAACTTGCTGGGACGAGCACAACAGCTAGTGACATGTGGGGCCAGAGGTAGTGGGTCCCAGGAGTCAATGAGATGCTGCTGGTTTTGGTGGACGACGAGTGAGTGGACTGGTGCGCGCGGGTACGGAAGCCTTCGGGAAAAACGCAGCCGCGCGCAGGTCGCCGCGTATGATTGGTCGATACGAGCTGGGGCCTATCACCAAGGCTGCCACCTGGGGTCCCGTCGGCGTGGGGCCGACACGTCAGCGAGAGCGTGGGGAACCAAGTGGGAAAGAGACCCGTTGGGTGCCCGTACAAAGGGAGTGGGAAGGGGACAGGCCGCCCGGCAGCTCACGCCGACGTGGAGGGCATGGACAAGAGCACCGGACAAACCGAGAAAGGAGCCGCGGGCGCACCGGTTCCGTCGCCGTCCCACTGACGGGTGGGGTCCGTTGATTGGCCCACCTCAAAACCCCCCGGACGGAAGGCCACGGCGGCAGCGGCTCGCCGCATCGACGACGACCGTGTCAGGTCAGCGACACGGGCGGCCGCTAGGGGACAGGTGGATCCCACACTGCACCGGACTGAGCCGTGTCAAGTCCAGGGGGTCTGCACCGGGAGCCGTGACGTCCAGCAGGGCCACATCAGCCGCGAGGCCGTGCGGCGACGCGACGCCGATGTCGCCGTCGGCAAGCTGGCGCCGCCCCGGCGACCGAGGGCTGAGCCAGCACACTCATCCACGGCGTCGGCCGCCGCAGTGTCGAGGGCTCCCGTCGTTTTGGCGAGGCCCACGTCCACGTGACGCCGGGTGGGCCCGCTCCCTGCACGGATGCTCGCGGATATTCGTGCGGCCGCTCCTGTCACGCTGGCCATGGCCGTCAATCCGTTCGTCGTCGAGAGCCGCACCCCCCCCCCGCCCTGTCATGTGAAGTGAGCTCACTGGAGCTGCAGGGCTTGTGGTGTTGGTGCCCATGTGCGTAACGGACAGGCGGATCTGTCCTCCATTAAAAAACGGAGATACGGGGGCATCGGAACGCGAGCGCGCGATCTCAAAAGTACCGAACTTGTCAGGGTACCGGTAGATCGTGTTTGTTTTAGGCCTTGTTTAGATCGCCAACTTTCGCAACTTATTTTGCCAACTTGTCACATCGAATGTTTGGACACTAATTAGGAGTATTAAACATAGGTATAAAAATAAACTAATTACATAGATGGACTCCACATCGTGAGACAAATCTATTAAGCCTAATTAATTCGTCATTAGACACTGCCGTGCTACAGTAACCCGTCATTAAAAATGCACTAATGACGGCACATATTAGGCTTAATAGATTCGTCCTGCGATGTAGAGTCCATCTGTGTAATTAGTTTTATAATTAGTCTATATTTAGTACTCCTAATTAGTGTCAAAAGGATGGATGTGACATTTCGCCAACTTTTACCAACTCATCTAAACAGGGCCTAAGTTTGTGTCAGAGACAACATCCCAAATTTCTTTGGGTCAGGACAAGTTCGTGCCGCAGCAGGTTGCGCGTCAAGATCCCTTTGACCATTGGCCACTAGCCCAGTAAGGGCGTGTTTAGATTGTAGGAAAAAACGCTGTAGCATTCGCTGAAAAACGTATTTTATGAGGGAGAAATAGTGAAAAGTTAGAATGAATAGTAAGAAGTTAGAATGAATAATGAAAAGTTGAGAATCTGAACAGGGCCTAAGGCCCCGTTTAGATTCACCAACTTATTCCAAAAAAACATTATTCATCTAAATTTTCACTATTCATCACATCTCCACCACTCACATAACATTATTTATCTACAGTGTTTTTTTACCTATAGTGTTTTTTCGAGGAATCTTCCTTAATCTAAACACACCCTAAACACAAGTCATGTAAGTTAAAAACATACGGAAATTGAGCTGTACTGGAATTGGGACCAAGAGACAGGACTAACATAGAAGCTAGGAACAAAAGTACTAACATAGAAGCTAGGGAAAAGAAAGACAATTCCCGGAAAAGATTTCGATTTTACTTAATATCATGCGTGTAATTTTACAGCTTTTCTCAAGAAGTTCGCAGCTGTGAATTTCCACCATTGCTCTGACGGTCTGACGGACGTTAAGCTGACGGATACACGCTTCGTGATCGTCAGAACTCAGAACCAGGGGAAGAATCACGGCTGAATCAACCATGCCTAGCTCAGCCATCGGGTGTTATTTTACTGGTCGGACACAGGAAGCTCGACCAAGTGGGACGCCGGGAATCTCCACTGCCAGTAATAGAAAAACAAAATATTCCTTTACTTTTTTAGAAAAACAACCAACCCGGGCCCACGCCAACACATGACGCCTCCCACATGGTCCCACGCACGCCCGTACCGGTCCCAGGCCCAGCAGTCAGTCACGGTGGCACGCACCAGTGCACCACACACAGGTGCGGCGCGGGGTGGCATGCCCCCACCAGCGACAAAACAGCTGACGGAAGGGATGACAAAATCGCCCTCTCCCCAGAGGCCCAGACTCTCACCCCCACATCCTAACCGTCCACTCGTCTCTCCCCAACCCCTCCGATCCCCAACACGTGTCCCATCCACCTCCGAGTCAACCTGCCCACCCGTCCATTCCCTCCCTCCCCCACCCCAACTTGCACGTGCGTCACTTGGAGCCTTCCCCGGCCCACCCAATCGACACGTGGCACCCCGCCCCCTCTATAAATAAACCCGCGCAACGCGAGGTGATGTTCCATTCAGAACGAAGAAGAAAGCCCTCAAAGCCCAATCCAAACCCACACAGGCCCACCAAAACCGCCGCCGCCGCCGTACGAACAGAGCTCTCCCCGATCCTCCTCTCCGTCTCCGATCTCTCTCTCTCTCTCTCCCCCTCCCGACCTCGAACTCGAATGGACTTCGGCGGAGCGCTGCAGCTACCACCGGGGTTCCGATTCCACCCAACGGACGACGAGCTGGTGATGTACTACCTCCTCCGCAAGTGCGGCGGGCTCCCCCTCGCAGCGCCGGTGATCGCCGAGGTCGACCTCTACAAGTTCGACCCGTGGAGCCTCCCGGAGATGGCCGTCGGAGGGGAGAAGGAGTGGTACTTCTTCTCGCCGCGCGACCGCAAGTACCCCAACGGCTCGCGCCCCAACCGCGCCGCCGGCGCCGGGTACTGGAAGGCCACCGGCGCCGACAAGCCGGTGGGGTCCCCCCGCCCTGTGGCGATCAAGAAGGCCCTCGTGTTCTATGCCGGGAAGCCGCCGAAAGGTGTGAAGACCAACTGGATCATGCATGAGTATCGCCTCGCGGATGTCGATCGATCCGCCGCCGCGAGGAAGAAGACCAACAATAACGCGCTCAGGGTAATTAGCACGGCTTAACCTTCTTCATTAATTTGCTGCTGCTGCTTCTTTTGGATCGTTTTCCGTTGTTGTTTTTTGTTTATTATTATCTCCACCCAACACAAGTCACAACACTGACACTACTTTCAAGAGTTATTAGATATTCTAAACAGAAAAAAATATTTTTATTTTTTTAGCAAGCAATGTTGTATTCTAGACCAAGTGTTTGTTAATTAGGTTTGCAGATTAAGTAAGGTGATTAAGAAAAGGTAGGGGTCCAAATTGTCCATTTGCAGCGTGCTCGTCTGCTCGAGTTGTCCCTTTCGTGCTACTTGCGGATGGGGTGGCTCTAGAGACATGTTAAAGCGGCGCGGCCATGGCGTCACGGCTCACGCACGCGGCGATAGGGACAAGAGGCAGGCGACCACGGCCTGATCTTATCGCCTGCGCCGCGCACGAGCACCACCACAGCTCTGACCACACGCACCGAATCCGACGTCACGTCGAGCTCTCCGATCCAACGCGTAGTAATAATAATAATAAAAAAATTGATCAAGATTTCGTCTTCATTTCTGTCACCTGGATTCCTTCGCTAATTTTCTTGTGATTCTGCAGCTGGATGACTGGGTGCTGTGCCGGATCTACAACAAGAAGGGTGTGATCGAGAGGTACGACACGGTGGACGACGACGAGGAGGTCGCCGTCGCTCCCTCCGACGTCAAGCCGGCGGCGAAACCCTCCGCCGCGGCCAAGAACGCACGGGGAGCTCCGGCCAGCGGCCGCGGCGGCGCGGCGCCGATGAAGGTGGAGATGTCCGACTACGGCGGCTACTACGACGACTACGACCTCGAGACGCCATCGGCCGGGATGCTCTGCTTCGACCGCCCGGCCGGCGCCGCGGCACCGGTGGTGCCGGCGGCGCTTGCTCCGGCACCAGCGCCGGCGGTGTCGTCTCCGGCGACGGAGCCCGACCTGGACCGTGACTCGAGCCCCATGCCGTGGATGCACACGACGGACAACTCGAGCTCCGGGTCGGAGCACGTGCTCTCGCCGTCGCCGGAGCTCCCCGACCGTGACCACGCCGAGAGCCAGCTGCTCGGTGGGGCCGGGTGGTGGCCCGCCGGTGGCGGAGATGACTGGGGCGGCGCCGTCGATGATGCGTTCATGGTCGCCGACGATGGGGTCGAGCTCTTTGGCCCACCATCGCCGGGACTCTTCTCCCGCGTCGACGCCGCCGCCGCTGCCGTGTTCGGAGACATGTTCGCCTACTTGCAGAAGCCGTTCTGAGCATGAACGCCGCCCCTGCTTGCTATACTAGGCCACTGACCATGACCATGGTGGATGTCCAGGTCGTCGTCTAGCTTGGTTCAGGTCATCAGGTGAAGTTACAACGAGCCGCTCTGCTAGGTGTAGCGCAGCGAAGGCGAGATCACCAATTCACCATGGCACTCCCAGTGGCAGAGGAAAGGAGAACTGGGTGAATGATCCACCTGACCGATTGGTGGCCAGGTGTCCAGTTCGATATTAAGATGGTCAGATCGTCGTCGTACAGCTGACTGTTGTACGAGATGTCTGAACCTGATGGTGCCCTTGCTCTTGGGCACCTGCAGAGCTGCCACATGGTAGATGGGGTGACTGGTGATCATCGCTGGTAGAGAGCTGGCTGCTAGCCGTCGGATCGGGTCTTCGATTTAATCTAGCCCGTCGGGTTTTTGTCGTGTTAATTAGGTGTAGCTGACAACTTGACATGCCTAGTGGATTCAAACTAGCAATAAGCAAGAAGAGTCATGAAGACGGAAAACAAAAAATAGAGAGGAAAAAAAAAATGCAGGTTTTGGATTCAGGGGCCTGTTGATGGTATCATGTATATGTACCTAGTGTAGTCTAGCTGTACTTAGAATTGGTTCAGGTTGGTGGCAAACAGGCAAAGCTGTAGGTTTTCGTTGAGTGTTTATCATTAGCGGTATAATTGCAAATGTCGTGCTAGAGTCGCTTTCAGTGGGTCTCTTTCTCGTGGCCACGGAAGCCCAATTTTTGTATCGCAATTATCGGTAATAAAGTGTCGTAAGCTGTAATTACATATGCCCTCTTGCTCTCTGCTTTTCTGTTCAATCTGAATGTTCTGATCCATACAGTTTAACAGAAAGTTCTATCAGAGTACGCACTGACAGTGAGTTGGTGCCATCCTGTGCACCATACCAGGAGTGATCAGTAAAAGGCTTTTGTTTTCTGTTTTTGTTTTTCATGGTTTCAGTGCTGTCTCTCTCAGTAGTGCCCTGGCACTGCTACCTTTTGTACTTTTGAGATGGGAATATGACGATGCATGCGGCTGAGACGTCAAGCGGCCTGCTGTTGAAACATGGCCACTCATGCGTGACACTATGTTATTCATGCAACCGGAACAGTACAGTTTTCCTGTACAAATTAGGAGACCTAAACGATTTCTATACTAAAGAAAAGTTAGTTACCAAAGTTGTAGGCAGCGTTAACTGCTTCAATTTAGTTAGGGAACATAGAGAGTACATAGTTTGGATTCCGGAGTTAGAAGATATTGCCTCCAAAATACAAACATGCATAAAAGTTAAAAATCAAATATCTTGCGACACAATGTGAAGGATCGTAACTTTGTTTTTAAGGAAAGTATGAATACCATAGTTGTAGATATTTTGGATCTATGCAATTTAGGGTGCGTTTAGTTACCCAAAATTCTCCCAAAAAGATACTATTCATCCAACTTTTTCCTATTCATCATATCCCTCCCACTCACGGAACACTATTCATCTGCAGTGTTTTTTGGTGAACAGTGTATTTTCGGGGAACCTTTCCCCAATGTAAACACACCCTTAAACACCAGATTTTCCTCATTAACTCCGGCGTCTGCCTTTGCCTCCGCTCGGCGCTCCTTGCCTTCTGAAAAAAGGGGAAAGTTCTTAGCCTGTTCTACATATCTTTTCCGGGAGAGGAGCACAGCTGAACATTTTGTTCCAAGGAATTATTTGGGAGGCCTTTGATTTGTTAATCGATCTTACATCTAGTTAGGGATCCAATGGGTGTCCTTAATCATCAGTGGTTTAAAGAATGATCAGTCTATATTCATTAGTTGGAGGCAAGAATTTCTAAAAAGTGACCAGGATTAGTTCTCTCCAAACTGTATAGATTCGTTATGTGCTTCATCTAATCCTCTCTACCCTTGCAAGGCGTTGTAGCGACAATGTACCAGTAACTTTCACAGTTGAGATCTGCACTATCGAATGCTAATGGGGGTTGCAAAATTAATAGTGGTTGATCTTGAACACCTAAGGCCAGAAACATTGACTGACGATCTCGTTGCCTTGTTCTACAACCAGTCCGGCCTGAAAACTGCTGGGTACAGCGCCTGCAACAACTGTTCCTTTCCATTTGTATGCCAAACAATGCCACGGCACAATGTTGAGTCTATAGGCGCCCGTTGGGAGGCTTCCCGGTGGGGTGGGGGGAGCGGCCGACGGCGAGGTCGCCACCGGCGGGGGTGGTGGTCGAGATGCGGAGGATAGGGTTTGGGGGGTTTCAGGGAAGGTCTTATGCATGGCCGGCGGCGTTAGAGGAGGTCAGAGAGCCGGTGGCAGAGGGCAAGGCAGTGCGGGAGCGCTGCTGGCTAGGTAGGACAGGATCCCCAGTGGACGTCGGAAGTGGCGGGGGCGACGGCCGAGGTGGCCGAGGCCATCGGAGCCGGGGATGGCATGGGCGGCGGAGGCATGGCGCGGGAGAGGAGGAAGAAGAATGGTGTCGCCCACTAGGAGCACTCCTGGTGGGCGCCTGTGAAATAGAATTGCCGAGACGGTGGGGCCCCTTTCTTGAATCTTGGAGTAGGAGCCACAAGAGGAACATCTATATTCCACCCCTTCTAGTCATTGCATACATGTTTTAGATGCGTGAAACAATTGCATATTTGGATTTGGGCTTAACACACGCTGTTGGTATGGCAGCCATCCAAGATGTTTCACATGGCACAAGCTGATCCTGCATGGTGATGTCTGCAAAACAAGATATCATGGATGGAGAGGCGGTAGTCTTGCCGAAGACTGCGCGCCACCGCCACATCAGATGAGACTGCGTGGCGTTGGATTTGCCGCCATGTTGTGCAGGAAGGCGTTTCCGGTTCGTAAAAGCATACTTGGGATATGCGTTCTCTGTATTCCACATAATAATCACACGGGGATGATATATAAACATGACTATAAAATAATTTTATTAGAACACAATACTTTGGGTCGTATCCTATCCACATCACATTTTGGATACACAACTCTCATGTTAGCATGTGAGATTTCATACATAAATGCACCCTTGCTCATCATGTCGCAACACTCATGTACGTACGTTTGCTTGTGTAATATGCACTTGCTCGTGTGTAAATGTATTAATTACCTAGCTTATGTAGTGTACACTTGCTTGGGTACCGTGTTTTTATGGAGTTAAGGATTTTGCAGACATATATAAAGAACTATTATGCATCAATCGAGTGATACGATCGTATTGGGCATGTGTGGATAGGAATGTGTCGTGTGCACTTGTAGCTCGATTGTTGGCAGGGGCCATCGACAGGGGTATATGCAGCTCGTCAGCCTCGTCTATCCTGATCTCAGACGTACGGCGAGGAGCAGCTGGTTTGGCGCCGGCCGGTTGCCACGGTCCCATGTGCAGAGGATGAGCAGCAGCAGAGGGGCACGTGGCGGAGAGAGAGACACGACGACGAGGAGTTCGAGACTTCGAGTATCCCATTCCTAATGGTTTAAGTCGAGGAATAGTTAATTATGTTGCCCACAAAGTTAAGTAGGACATTTTTTTTTATAAAGATTAGATGTGGTTGCATGGAGGGAGCGAAGCTTACATTATCTTTTCTGTATATCATATTAATTATTTGTATATAATCTTGAACATTTCATTTCTCTTTTGCAGTTTTATGCTCACATGTCTGCTGGAGTGCGGCTTCAATCCAAAGACCAAGTAATACGCTACATAGATGAGGCCGAGCTCCCTCAGTGTGTTGATGGAGATTGTGACACAAGCACCAAAGATAATGTGTGTGTGCATCAACATTCTAAAGTTGTTCTTGTCATTTAAAATTTAGCTCTATTTGTACCAGTAGTAGCTTAATTACTAGGAGTTTGTGAGTAGGAGTACTGCTACGCAAATAGTTAAATGTGTTGCCCACAAAGTTAAATAGGAGATTTTTTTAATAAAGGTTAGATGCAGTTGCATAGGGCGAGTGAAGCTTACATTATCTTTTTTTATACCATATTAATTATTTGTATATAATCTTGAACATATTATTTCTCTTTTGCAGTTTATGCTCACCTGTCTGCTAGAGTGCGGCTTCAATCCAAAGATGAAGTAATACGTTACATAGACGAGCCCGAGCTCCCTAAGTGTGTTGATGGAGATTGTGACACGAGCGCCAAAGATAACGTACGTGTGCGTCAGCATTTTAAAGTTGTTCTTGTCATTTAAAATTTAGTTCTATTTGTACCAGTAGTAGCTTAATTACTAGGAGTTAGTGAGTAGGAGTACTGCTACGCAAATAGTTAAATGTGTTGCCCAAAAAGTTAAATAGGGCATATTTTTTATAAAGGTTAGATGCGGTTGCATGGAACTAGTGAAGCTTACATTATCTTTTTATATCATATTAATTATTTGTATACAATCTTGAACATATCATTTCTCTTTTGCAGTTTTATGCTTCCCTGTCTGCTGGAGTGTGGCTTCAATCCAAAGACCAAGTAATACTTTACATATATATAGATGAGGCCGAGCTCCCTGAGTGTGTTGATGGAGATTGTGACACAAGCACCAAAGATAACGTACGTGTGAATTACCATTCTAAAGTTGTTCTTGTGATTTAAATACATCACGTTGTGATTGTGCCTATATGTTATATTAAATGCTTCAACATTATCAAGAACTAGCATTCGACGTTACATGCATGCAGACCATTGCACCCTCGATTTCAACATCAATTCTCTTCCACCCGGATGGGTCAAGGAAACTGCATTCAGGAAATGCAGTGATGATGGCATCATAAAAGATCTGGTAAATTAATTAGATGTATCATATGTTAATCATATTCATTCAAATATTGAGTTGGTTCTAGTTTTCTTATCACTCGCTATTTGATTCAGTAGTTCTATACCGATCCAATTACTGAAATGATATTTCACTCACTGAAGTCTGCGGAACAATACTTTGGATCTGGATGAGAACAATACTCTCCCTAGTTGGATACAAGGTTTTCTTCACTCTGGACCGTCACACAACTGCAGCTAAGAGTGGTTCTCTCTCTCTCTCTCACACACACACACGCACACACGCGCGCACACACGATGCATGCACTACGCGAAAGAACAGTCGAATATAAAGATGACCAAATCACCAGATCGAAGGATAAGGTCTAGCCCTTTGCGAGTTCAATTCGTTTGCGAGGATGGACCATGGTCCCCTGCCGGCTGTTATGTACAAGTCCGCTGTCAGCGGCTTCAAATTCAGCATGAAGAGCGAGGTGCTGGACTACTGCTTCTCCTTCCGAGGGCATGCATGTGTGGAAGGAAATGTGTTGTGTGCACTCGATGACATGCATCTGCACTTCTTCAGTTCATCAAAGGGTCCCACGGTCTCTCATGTCGAGCATGCATATGGCACCGGAGGAGTCAGAATCAGACGATGACGGAATCAATTAGGACACTCACAATGTGGGAAAAAACCAGGTAGTAAGAGGAAACCAGTGGATGTTAGTAGCTGCCTCTTTTGTAGTGAGCATGAATCATTTAGACACCTCTTCTTTGACTGTGCAGTTGCAAAACAACTTTGGGCAACCATGTCTGAGGCAATAGACACTGAATGTGGCAAGGATTTTGAATCCATTGGAAAACTCTGGCTTAGTAAAAAAAATCTAGTGATTAACATCTTTACCTCTGCTGCCCTGTGGGGACTTTGGAAGCTAAGAAATTTTATTTGTTTTCAGAATGGGCACTGGAGAGATGTTCAATCTCTGATCCAAAGGATAACTGGGATGCTGATCGACTGGAAGATCCTCTGTCCAGTAGAGAGCATGCTCGACTTCGAGCAAAAGCTATGCAAGATGAAATACTTGGCGGGAAGACCTGGGAGGTTGGGGAGCTAACCAACATGCTCGAGCAGAACCTGCCCAGTTTCATCATGCAACACAGCGGGAAGTGGGAGCAGATCAAGACCAGCTAGCAAAGTCGCTAGCATACCCACTTGGTTGATCAATACTTGAAGATCCGACAAGAAGAAGAACGTCCTCTGGTTGTAGACCTTAGAACCTGTTGCTTTTGTTGTTACTTGCTCTGTTTTCCCTAGTCCTGTCTGTGTAATGAGAGAACATATGCTGTAAACCGTTTGACGGTCTGCTTTCATAAGTAAGACTGGGGCGTCCTGCCCTTGAACTCTTAAAAAAAAAAACCAGGTAGTAAGCAATAAATGCTACCTTACTATCGGTTAGTAAGCATAGTGGAACTGGGATGAACCAACTACACTGATGGCAGTAACACAATAAAAATACTATATATCTCTGTACACCCATCTTACTATTACTAATTGGAGGCTCCTTTTGAGGCCTCCACGTGAAGCCACCTAGGATCCTAGGTGAACACTCTCAAAAAATAGAGAAATCCTAGAAAATCTCACAAAAAAGAGAAACATCCGGCCATCAATCCAACAACTCTATTCATAATAGTTGTTGGATCTGTGATCTTTTCTAATAAATTACACACCTTGCCATTACGAAAATAGACTAAAATAACCCCCTAAACATGTGCCTAAATCACCCACCTCTGCCATTATAAAAATAATTTAAATAACCCCTAATTTTGATGTAAATTATCTAGCTGTACCATCATAAAAATAATATCAAATAACTCCCTTAAAAATAATACCAAATAACTCCCTAAAAATAATATCAATTATGTCATTATTAAAAGTTAAATAACCACTGAATCTGAATATAAATTATATAAATTTATTTTTGTTAATAAAAATATACCAATATAAAATTCTAAATTATTATTTTTAGTTTTTAACATATTCTTTTCGTTATTATTATATAAATATACTGATAATATGTGTCACCATGCATTCACGTTTGAGGGTTCTGAAGAGATAAAAAATTAATTTTCGTATTTACATAACTCAAATAAAATGTTCAATTAATTAAATATCAAACAATGTGTTGTAATGGAAAACAAATGTTAGTGACTAAATCCAATACAAACATATAATGATAAGTGTATACTAGAGTATTATTAGATCGAATATTTAACACTGATGAAAGAGAGCCTCACATAGATATATAATTGTAAACTATTTCGAATTAGACGGTGCAGTAGCACGGGTTGATAGACTAGTGATAAAAAATACAGTGGCAGTTGACCGTTCTACCCATCCTTGCTGCAGCTTCACTCGTCTGGGCCCAGCTTATTTACCACTACATAGTGTAACCATTGTAAAGTTTTACTTAACTTTTTGCCATTCTATTGGTCCCACCCTTACTTACCACTTCCAAGATATACATTGCTCATGCCCTTAAGAGACCAGGTTGGGTTCCCAACGGATTTAAAATCAAACCACAGCATGTCCCAGCGGCCCCTCTCTGGTTGGATACAAAGTGTTCTCGCTCGATCGAACAACACAACTGCTAAGAGTGGTTCACACACTAGTATGCAGTAATGGATCTACTCTGGCTTTTAAACAAACACCCTCTCTGAGCTCCGACTGGCATAAGTTTACTCGCATGCTCGTTCCGTGTCGATCGACAGTAGAAAAAAGAAACAGAGGGAAAATTTGCAGGTTTTGGATTCAGGGGTCTGTTGGTGGTATCATGTTCTATGTACCTATTGTAGTCTAGCTGCACTTAGAATTGGTTCAGGTTGGTGGCAAACAGGGCAACGCTGTGGGTTTTCGTCGAGTTTTCATCAGCAGTACTATATTTGCAAATGTCATGTGCTGGAGTCGCTTTCAGCGGGTCTCTTTCTCGTGACCACAAAAAACATATTTTTGTAACGCAATTATCGGTGATAGTGTCGTAAGCTGTAATTACATATGGCCTCTTGTTCCTTGCTTTTCTACTTGATCTGAATGTTTTGATCCATACAGCTTAACATAATGTTCTTTCATACCTCTGAAAAGTACCCACTGACTGTGAGTTGAGAGTTTGGGACAGATCGTAATATCGTATGCACCATACCAGCGCTCCTGTTTTTCACGGTTTCGAGACCAACTATATACCAAGTGCTATCTCTCATTGGTGCACAGGTATTCTGCCTTTTGTACTTTTGAGATGGGAAAATATGTCGATGCTGAATCCTAGCCATGTGGTTATGAGATGTCAGGTGCGCGGCTCTTTTGAAACATGGCCAGTAATGCGTGGCTGTGTGTTATTATTCGCTATGAGAGTGCTTTTTTTTTTTTTGGAGCGGAGCACAGCAAAACATTTTGCTCCAAGGACTTATTTGGCAGGCCTTTGTTTTGTTGACGATCTTGCACCTAGGGATCCGACGGATTTTACACCAGCACTGGTTAAAGAATGATCAGTATATATTCATTAGGGGAGGCAGAAAATTTCTGCTGTGTCGAGGATTGGTTCTCTCCAAACAGTATATACTCATTCTGCGCTTGATCTAATAATCTCTACCCTTGCAAGGCGTTGTACCAGCAGCATCAGTTTATCTTCATGAGTGTAAAATTTTAACTACTCTTTATGTTAGCTCTCAGATGGTACTTATATGAAAATATTAGAACATTATTTTCTTGAATCTAGGAGTATGAGGCGGCAAGGCACAATGAACATCTCGGGTGCAAATAGTATAGAATATCAGATACGTTTTTTTAACAGGCAATTGGGCAGGAAGAACATATATACAGAAGTTTTTTTGTTGTCTCATCATAGGTCTTTCTGACATTCTTTATTTTTGCTAAGGCACTTCTATACCTTCATATGTTCCACCCTTTTCTGGTCACTGCAAACTTGTTTCAGATGCGCGAAGCTATTGCAGAATTGGGCCTAACACATGCTATTGGCAACCATGCGAGACGTTTAGTCTCGTTGGTCATATAGCACAAGCTGATCATGCATTGTGATATCTGCAAAAAAAGATGCATTTGAAATAATATTTTTTCAGACATGTATGGTTGAGGAGGTATATAATATGTCTGAACTGAGAACTGAACGTCCGATATTTGGTACCTCCAACTATATACATGTTGATGTCTTCCCTCCCAAGAATACCAAAACATGCATTCCCGTTCGTCTGCCACAAGCATGAAAGCAAATGCATCAACCTATTTTCTGTTCTTTCAGTGATGTCGAGTGTGAGTTCCAGGTGTTTACAGTGACAACAAGGTAGCGCTCAGGAGGAATCATCATGGTAGCACCATTCTGAAACTCCAAAGACATCACTGACTTGAATTCCATCTTGAGATCGTCTAAGGATTTGAATCCTCCGGGCTGCTTCCAGCATGGATGTTCAGGAAGTGAATCATCATGCACTTCTTCGAGTGATTGACTGAGAGTGGCTTTCAGCTGCAAGATCCACATGACATTAATTGTATATATAAATAATGTCTATATATGATCATGATAATGGGGCATTCCACTGTGATTAGGAATGTATACTACCGCAGCAACAAGTTGAGCATGTAGATCCTCAGGCAAGTGGGTGAAGGTGCTGCCACTGTCAAAGATCACCTCCATCGGCTTTGTGAGTATCAGCTCTGTGTCCAAGTTCAGTGTTGCTGGTCCTGGTGAATAGTAATTCGTATTCCTGGAAATAAGATGTTATGCAGTTGTGTGAAACAAAACTTAAATGAAAAATCACGTCATATGTTAACTCAGTGCATTGACTTTTTGCTGGGTGGTCCTTATAAGAGGTTAACAACTACAAGTCTAGAATGGCTAAGGATCCAACATTATTGTTTCTGTAAAGTGGTCTTATTATTTAGTTCCTGGAAATACCAATATAGTGGTATTTCTTACCTGGACATGGGTACCCATGGTATGTTCAAGGGCAGCCTATCCATCCCAATGACAAGGTAGCCCCCTCCTTTGGAGCTGAAACAATGGCCAAACAGATTATTTGTGATGATCGCTTGTTGCTTAAGCTGCGACACCAGGTCTATGGAGCCCCTCCCAAGCCCAAGGATGCCATCGACCACGACGTTCACGTTCTGCTGCCTGGACGGGCCCACCTGATCATACCCACACCTGCACAACACAAGAGAAGTAACTGGCTTGGACAAGTTCAGTTGGCTATGCATCAATCATGGAATGTTCCTCTGCGTAGCGTACCCGAAGGCGATGCTGGGACGATCCGCATTGGCTGCAGGTGATAGTTTGTCAAGGAGGAGCACGCCACGAGATCCCAATCCGTCTAGGTATGCGATGTCGTAGTCGCATTGGTTTGGTCGATCTCTGCAGTCGTTGGTTCTGCCAAGGTCTTGGTGCAGTGCGTTGCAGAGCGGAGTTGCACATGGAACTAGCTTGTCCGGTGTAGGTCGGTACAATGGGTGCGGTACCTGTGACAGTTCACCGAGACATCATGCATGAAGCACACTAAAGATCAATCCAAAGAATGGTCATAACAGTGCTAATTAGTTAGTTTACTGCCTCCTACAACTCGAAGTGTTCCGGTCTAAATGTGCTAAACCATGAGAGAGAGAGAGAGAGAGGAACTAATCAGTGGGCTGTGGCAATGTTGTTACCTTGTTGCAATGTTCGCAGGAACCACTGCCTGCATCGCACTCTATCCAAGTGAGGCTACTACCGGTGTCGATGTCCAGGAAGTATGGCTTCGCTGGCTCCCCGATGTACATGGTCGCGTAGAAGTGGCTACAGAGGAAGAGCAAAAAAAAAAAAGGAAATCAGCAGCCAGGATCAACTAGCAGTGTTTCTTGTGAACAAGATTGTTGCAAAGATAGCAAAAAAAATATGATTATTAAAGAACCGTTAATGCCTCTATCAATCTATATGCACGATAACACGTTGGAATCTGACGTTCAGAGGTTGCATATACGTACCCAATAGGGTAAACGTTACCACTGAGCGGGATGTGCCACATGTCGGCGTAGGAGGTTGATGGCAGGAGTAGAAGCAGGAGGAGCAGGAGTCCGACGACTGGTACCATTCCAGCAGCCATGGTACCTGAAAGAACGCAGATCTCTGGAGGACAGGATTAGAATGAGCTGGCCGAGGTTCAGGATCAGTGTTCTGTGTCTTGGGATGCCTGGGATGCGAGATTTATAGGAGTTATCGTTGTGAAGTTTTGTTATGCTTATTTTTTGTTTCTCTTCTCTGGCTTTGCACATGGATGGGATGATTCAACTACCCATGCCGGTTAGAAGTTATTAGGGAAAATAGACATTGCATTTCAGAGCATGTGCTGATCGACTGGTGCAATATATTCCAGGTAATTGGTACAAAAAAAGTATATGAAGGTCAATAATCTTGATTTTATTATGTTCAACTGCTCGCACTTGATGGCATCAGATAAGTTCAAGGTTAAGAGGATGCAGTTGAGTGCATTACTATACCACATAAAACACTTCACAATAATACAGTGGATCATCTTTTGTAACATAACTGTATTTCTACTAAAGCCCTCAACGTATTTAGCAAACCTCACTTCGAATAATTCACCTTAAGAAAACATTATCTCCAACAAGATATTTTCATTACACATTACCATTTGTTATCTACTACAAGAGTACTATTGAGTTGCATGCACCAACCAGTTCAACTCAAAAGCTTGAGCTAATAATGATATCCAAAACGTTAAACGATAAACAATCAGTCACCCATTGTTTAGCGTTTCGGCCATTTAAATGGTGTTTAAATGTAGTTAAATGGCCTAGACGGTTTAGCATAACACTAAAGTATACATGTTTATATATATTTGTAAAAGTCAGGTCTAAAAAAGTATTATACCAAATTTTTGTTTGAAGAAATATATACCCTACAACACTTCATATACTTATTATATTAATGACTTCAATGTTAATTGTGGTAGTTGTAATACTCCTATTGACTAAATTATGAATTAGATGGTCATTTACCTCATGTAACCATGATTATCTCGATTTTGTTTAGATGAGAATTAGATGGTTTTGAACCGTTTAAACAGTCCAACCATTTAATTCACCGTTTAGGGCCTAAAGGACACGAGCGACTTCTCTTTACCATGTAAGCGGTGTTTAAAAGGATCGTTTAGGCGAACAGTCTGATAAGAAAAAAAATGGACAATTAATTCACTCATACTCCAATACTCCTCTTCATGTGTAAGCTCTCCTAGGGCGCAACGTGAAAACTGGAGTAGGCTGCAATTTTTTTATTTAATAGAGGCCGCTAGGATTCGAACTCGAGACCTATGACACTGATATCAGATTGAATTGTATGCACCAACTTTATCAACCCAAAATCTTAAGTTGATAGGAAAAGATGGGCAATTCACTCATACTCCATCAAGTACTAACAAGGTGTTAAAAACCGGGCTTCTCTTTAGTAGTTATTCAAAAAATTAGGCTACATCTCAGAGCATCTGCCTGCTCATCATTTATGTCATTTTACTAAAAAAAAGACTGACTTGCACTATGATTTTCATGTGACTGGCTTAAATGTATGTAAAGGTCTGAAATCTTGATTTCTTATGCTCAACTGCATAGCCCATTTTTGCATCCTTCAAGTCCTCTATCAAACAAGCTATTTTATGGTGCTCAGCTTATCACACTACCACCTCTAAGCTCTAACTATTGCTTCCAACTGATGGTGCACTTTCATCTTCACCCCCAAAAAATTACAAACATGAAAATTACACATTCACACAATATTGATGTTAATGTGGGAGAAATAGGCATATGCAATATTCCATACACCCTCCGTTCCAAAATGTAGGTTGTTTGCCTTTTCTTACTCCAACTTTGACCGCTCGTCTTATTAATTTTTTTTGCAAAATATCATTTTTTTTTTGTTATGGCTAGCTTTAGTAATAAAATAATTTCAAGAAGGACCAAAATTTGGCTACATTTGCACAAATATTTTTGAATAACACAAGTGGTCAAACTTGAGGCTAAAAAATCAAACGTCCTATATGTTGGAATGGAGAGAGTATTTCCATAAAACCCCATAAGTTTAAGATTAAGAGGACGTATTTCAAGTACAATACTATATTACTAAGCCAAATGGGCCATTTGTTGTAGGTGAAACGTCTCCTTCTATTCAAATTCGGTAACATAACTGAATTTCTATAAAATGGCATCCTAAAATGTATTTAACAGTTTCACTTTGAAAATTGATGTTATAAAAAGAAAGATATGAAACATATGACATTTTCCCCTAATTATTATCATTTCAAAAAGGAATTTTCTTCCAATTTATATTTGCAATTACGTGATCAAAACATTATTTGATGGCAACATATGTAGCAATTGTTATGGGAAATTGGAACTTGCAAGTCTCAAGGCAGGTTCCAGTCACCACTCACCATCAACTGACATATTTTGGAAATATTCTCTCCATATAAATATCAGATAACTTGGGGCATCTGCAAGTGGCAATTGAAACATCTTTTTGTTACCACATCCATTTTAGAAAGTGTAAAATTATGAAATATATCTTAACTTCAGTAAATCACAGGATTATTATAAAATTATAACATAAGTGACTTCTCATCTAACACATGTTTGATTCCAGTAACTGTGTGGTACAATGTTTTTTGTGCACTTCATGAGATAGGACTGCACACTAATTTTCAACTCATGAGTCCTCCGTTATCAATATGTAGACTAGGTTATAAGCAGACTGTTCTAGTTTATGCAAATTTTCATGTAGCATGCATCTTGCATTTTAACTGCTCTATCAATACTTCTTTTGACCCTAGTTATTATGTATTCTATTTATTTCAATAATAGGAAGAGATTCTTTGGAATTCTTGAGAAGGAAACTAAAATTCAGTGTCACTACACCACTTGCAGACCAAAGTTGATCACAAGCTGATCCTGCATTGTGATATCGACAAAGCAGAGCAAACAAGCCTTTCACTTTTCAGAACTCTGAAAGTTCTCACTGACTGAGAAGTTGGACACAGATCGTGTGCACAGTGCTCTTCAGTAAAGTCTTCTTTGGTTCTTCACAATTTTGAGTGCTGTCTCTCTCAGTAGTGCAACCTTCTGCCTTTTGTGCTTTGAAATGGGAATGTGTCATGCTGAACCCTAGTCATGCGGCATGAGATGTCAGCTGGCTGGGCGTCAAGGATGAACAGAACGCTCTGTGCAAGTGGTGCAGATGCCGTGACTCCTTGAGCATCACATTTGAGGTCTAGAAAGCACTGGATGGTCGATATGATGGAGCGTCACCTTGCCAGTATCTTTGTTGAGATGAGAGGTGTAGGTAGAGAGACAGACACCACCAATGATGCAGATTGTCCTGTGCCGTGTTTTAGAGTCTTGTCTACAGACAGTACAGTAGTATCACATCACAATTTTTGTCTGTAACAACGGACATTCAGTTCGGTTGGAAACCCTACAAGAGGACTGAAGTCATGGTCGTAGGTACTTGCAGATGTATCACACGGTTTATTTTCCTCCTAACCTGCCAGTTCTTTATGTTTTCCTGTGACTATATATGGTTCCCAACCCTTTCTGTATACTTTTTTTTTTGCAAGGACCATAGTGAACATTTTGTTTCAACATGGCATGCCTGTGATTTGTTTGAATCTTTACATCTAGGGATCTGATTTTGATGGTGTCCTTAACCATCACTATTAAAGAATTATTAGTATATATTCATTACTTATTGTCTAATTAGTGGTGTCAAGAATTTCTACTGTGACCATGATTGGTTCAGTTCACTACCGGAAAATCGTTGTTTGCCGTGATCCAAAATCTTTGCCGTGAGCCAAAAATCGGGCTCACGGCAAACACCTTTTTGCCGTGAGCATAAAACCGGAAGCTCACGGCAAAGATAAACTCACGGCAAAATCAATCTTTGCCGTGAGCCTAAAAAGGAAAGCTCACGGCAAACAAGAGCACACGGCAAAATAGCTCTCTTTGCCGTGAGCAAAACAAGAGAAGCTCACGGCAAAAAGAAACTCACGGCAAAACCTCCCTTTGCCGTGGGCTAAAATAACACGGCTCTCGGCAAAATAGTTTTAAAATATTTAAAATGTCGCCTCCCGTGACGGTAGTAACGGCCGTTAGGGCCATAGTTTGCCGTGAGCCTTATAAGGCTCACGGCAAATAGGTTGTTTGCCATGAGCATTAGAGAAGCTCACGGCAAAGAGGTAGTTTGCCGTGAGCTTTTCTAATGCACACGGCAAACAACCTATTTGCCGTGAGCTTTTCCAAGGCTCACGGCAAACGTTAAGTTTCATAATTATTTTAAAATATCAAAACAAAGTCTAAAACTCATAAAATTTGTGGATGTCTACTTGTATCAGACACATAGGTTGTGGAGAAGGTTTGACACGGTTTCGCATAAGTTTGTTTCGTACGATGCACAAAATTGAAAATGTCCGTAGAAGTTTCATAAACATGAGAAGTGATATTTAGTTTTTTGAAGTCAAAGTGAAGCTTAAGTTTGAGTTTGAGTTTAAAAACATTGTGTACATGGTATAGACACTATAATGTGGTCTTTTTTAAAGGTTAGTAATTTTTTAGATATATTTGATATTTAAAACATGCCCGAAATAATAAAAAATTGTTAAGACGTAAACAAAATAATAAAATAAGAAGCAAACAAATATGAATAAATTTACTTAAATGAAAGTCTACGAAATAGTTTTATCATTGTAGTTACTTTCTAAGAAAGAAAAAATATAAAAATATGTGAAACTAAAATGGAAAGTGGGCGGTTTTCATGTTTTGCCGTGAGCCCTTGAGGAGGCTCACGGCAAAAAACCCCACGTAAATTGATTTTTGGGGAGAAAAGATAGGGAAAAATAAAATTAAGTGTGAGAAAAAACAAAACTAATTTTTAGGGGCGAAAAAAATTGACACGGGGAATGGTTTGCCGTGAGCCGTCGGATCTGGCTCACGGCAAACTGGAAGCTTTGCCGTGAGCCGTCCGATCTGGCTCGCGGCAAACCTTCCGCTTTGCCATGAGCCAGATCTGGCGGCTCACGGCAAAGCTGCCCAGATGCCCCTTTTGAACCACCCCTCAGCCCCTCCCGCCGCCGCCGCCAGACGTCGCCGCCTCCGCCGCCCGCCGCCGTCGTGCCGCCAGCCGTCGCCGCCGCCGTCGTCCGCCAGGCCTCCAGCGACCGCGCCAGGCAGGCCGGCCAGGCGAGGCGCTGTCGCCCGGCCAGGCCGCGCCGGCCGCTGCCGGCCAGGCAGCCGCGCCGGCCAGGGCAGTCGCTGCCGGCCAGGCGCCGCGCCGACCAGGCGCCAGGCCAGGCCACGCAAGGCCGCGACAGGGCAGGCTGCGCAAGGTCGCGCTTGGCCAGGTGTAACACCCTAATTTTGCTCATCACACTAAAATCAATTTAGGCAACTACTTTCTTAGTTTTATTGCTTTAGGAAATATTAAATTGCAAATTCAATCTTGGCTCTTAAATATTTAAATAACATTTAAATTAGAGTCAATAAAGTCTTTGTTGCATTCATGCTGATTTGCATATATTTTGAATGTTTGTTTGAATTTTGAATAGGTTTGCAAAAGTTTAAACCAAAATTCAAAACCTTTCCTTTTTCACTCTCTTTTTCTAGCCCAGCCCAGTTTTCTTCCGCGGCCCAGTTTCCTTTTCTCCCGGCCTTTTTCCCTCGCGCTGTCGCGGCCTAGTTTCCGGCCCAGCCCGTCGCGCGCAGCCGGCCCAGTCGTCCGTTTCTCTATCTCTCTCTTTCTCTCGCTGTCGAGTGGGTTCCACCTGTCAGTGCCGTCTTCAAGCTCGAGTCGCGCACGGCCGGGACTCCTCCGGCGAGTCCGAGCCGTCCCCGCGTCGGTTTTGTCCCTCGCGTAAGCTTTGGTCTCCCGGCCTTTATAAGCTGCCGTCTAAGCCGCTTGGTTTCCCAAACCCAAAGCCGAGCTCCCGCGTCGCCATAGTCGCCATAGCCGCCGTAACCCTAGGGTTAGAGCCGCCGCCGCGATTCGCCCTCTCGAAGTCGCTGTAGCCGCTTTGAGCTCGTCGTCGAGGTTTGCGTTGAGGTAAGGTAGTCGCCAAGTCGTTTTTCCCTCTTTCTCGCGCTCTCTCGTGCTCGTGCGACCTCGTCGTCGTAGCCGAGCCGCCGCTCGCCGCCGTGAGCCCTCTCCGTCGCTTAACCCTCGTTTAGATCCCCTAAAACCGACTCCCCGTAGCGTTAGCTTTCTCCCAAGCCAAGAATCGAGGAAAACCGAGCTCCCTAGCATCGGTTTCGATCAAGTCCGGCGAGAGTCCGGCGAAGCGCCGCCGCGCGTCGTCGCCAGCGCCGCTGCGGAGTTGCCCCATGGTTCCCAGCCGTCCGATCGAGATCTAACGGTGGAGATCTAAGCCGACTCGAGTCAGACCTGAGTCGTACCGGTCAGCCGTGCGATTTTGCAGAAAAGCCCCTCAGTTTTATAGAAATCAACCCGCGGTCCAAGCCAGTTCAAAAATAATTAGATCTAGGTCCTGTTTCTTTCAGTTTAGCCCCTAAGCTTTCTAAAAATAGAACCCGCCGTCCTACCGCGTCGTTTTTCACAAAAGTCCTTTGGTTTTTATATAAAATTACGTTTTAGGTCCCTGGTTTCTTCTGTTTAAGCCCCTGGAGAGTTAGATTTAGCTCAAAGAAGCCCTAAACCTTGTTTTAGCCATATCTTGATCGTTTTAAATCCGTTTTGAGTGATCTTTGCGCTCACGCAATCGTCTCTGCATCAAGAATAGTTTTAGATACGTCTTTGCGTCTTTAAAAGTTGTTTGGTGTATTGTTTTGCTTTTATTGATTGAATGCTTGTGTGAAACGTATAGAGAACGGTCCGTTCGAGGGAGATCAAGATCAAATCTACGAGGAGGAGCCACCGCAGTACTTTGAGAAAGGCAAGTGGATTTCCCCCTCAGCATACTCTCTTGAACCTATACACATTGCATGACACCAAAGTTTATATTCATGTTCGCGATGCATTAATTTGATGGGTCCTATGTAAGGATGACTAGTCTTTTACACCCAAGCCTTGATACACCGGGTTTACTTTTATGTTGGGTAGCTATGCTAGTTGCTTAACCTTGGTTCATGATGGGTTTTATCCAACATTGATGAATATCCTTATTGTTATATCTTGTTATGTTAATACAAGATCACCATGTTAATCGGAACATGGAGAACCACCCAGGATTAACCGTACAACCACAATACTATATGGCTCTGGTCTTGGCTGATTAATTAGAAACCTTGGTTAGGAATGATTTTACCGAAAGGGCATGGGGGGTGGCGGTTGACGGTGTATAGCCCGGTTCTCTCGGGAAGTGGGCTTGGCTAAGACACTATACCCGTTAGGGAGGGTTATGCCTGCTTCCGATCCGGAAACCTTAGCGGATTGTTTCTAACTAGGGAATCTTTGTAAAGGCCTCGTAGCGTCCCTATGCAGTCACACCTTGGAAGTGTGGTACGTGCCTGATCAGCACAGCATGGTTGGGTTAAAGTTCTTCGGAGCTTTTACGCGAATTGTGGTGAAAGTGTACAACCTCTGCAGAGTGTAAAACTGTTATAACAGCCGTGTTCGCGGTCATGAACGGCCTGGACCCTCACGTGATTAATCTATCGAAACATGAAATCAAATCATTGCATGCATATGTTATTGGTTATGTTTATGATTTACTTTATGCTTATTATTGTTAATATGGGGTGGTATATACTTATATCTTAGTAAATAGTTGCTTGTTAATAAAACTTGACCAACTAAAATGCTAACCGCTACAAACCAAGCCTTTCCTTGATAGCTTGCATATTTCCCCCACTTGTTGAGTACCAACCATAAGTGTACTCATCCTTGCTTATATTGGATCAGAAGGTAATAATGGAGCGGAGTACCTCAGCGATCTTTGTGAAGTCTAGGCGTGTGTTCCACCAGTCAGATGCCTGTGGAGTGCTTTTGGAGTTATCGTCTTTAGTTATCGTGTGAACCAGTTTATTTTGGCCTTTGTGCCTTATTCGTGAGTGTAATAAATACTTTAATTATTAAATATTCGTTTGAGTACTGTTTCTGCTATTCACTCATGGTCTATCATATGTGTGAAATTTGATCCTGGCACACATATGAGATGTACTCGGTTTTCTTTCTAAAACCGGGTATGACAGAATGGTACCAGAGCCGTGCTGACTGTAGGACGCTAGCCTAGTTAGAATGGTCGAAGTAAGGATTAATTTTAGCAAGCCAAGTCAGTTTCTTTAGAGGTCTTATTTTATTAGTTAAAAAAATCCTCTGCTTTTCTTCTCTTTTCTTTGGTCACCTTTGCCTCTATTTCAATTATCTTGACTAAGGTTCTCTCTCTATTCTTAGATGGCCAAGAACTTCTAGACTGACCCAGCGCAGCCAGCCCCTCCTACACCACAGATGGATGATGATGTGCAAGGAGATCCTGTGTGGGTGTGCTATTCTGATGATGAGGATATACCTGATTCTGCTTCACCCACAGCGGATGATGAAGGGAATCCAGATGGCACTGCAGATGAGGGTGATAAAGTCTATGAGGATGAAAAGGATGATGAAGGAGAGCCCAAAGTGGAGATGATCACTTCAATAATAGAGCTAGGCGCTTTCCCACTCTTGCTTGAAGATGTGCTGGAAGCATTGGGCAACTACACCAGGCCACTCTACATAACCACTTACAGTTCCGCTGCAAACTACCAGGAGTATTACCATACTCAGGTTCATGTTAGGGCGCAAATAGAGAATGCCTCTCGCTTCAGGACTTGGTCTATTCATGAGTCAAGCCTTCTACATACCTCCTATGAAGCTGCAGTTAGTGACGCCGCCAGGAGGGCAGTGACATCTATTAGCCACCAGTACCAGAAGGAGTTGTCTCGCACAGAGTACCGTCATTTGCCTCGTCGCCGTCCAGGAACTGAGCAAACCGTTGTAGTGGGAGGAGGACCAACAACAGATCCTCGTCTCAATGTTCTTGCCCGAGTCACTGCAGCACTGAATACTGATTTGGAAGGTGTTATTAATGAACTTGCCCAAGCCCAGGAGCGGATTGTAGAACTCGAAGAACAGCTGTTTCAGCAACCAAGTCAAGAGGATGTTGATGAGAGGATGGCCAATGTTCGGTGCCCACCTCGGAAGAAGTGTCGCTTTGGAGCCCCTTCCTACGTCACACAGTTTAGGGAATAGGTTATCTTTAGGTTTCTTTTGTAAGTTTGTCGTTAGTGCGGTTTTGTGAGGTCGATCGTTTGTTTAATGCTTGTTGCTTGGATAAATGTGTGAGTTGGAATCTTTGTTTGTGTGTCTTTGGTTGTGGAGTGATGACCACAATTAAAGAAATATTAATAAAATATTAGTTGAGTTTAATTCTAGTCCCCTCTTATCCTTTGCTCTTAGTTTCTTATCTATCTCAAGTTTATCCGGCATATAAGTTCCTTACGCTGAAATCTGCTCGCGCCGATAGCTGACACAACAGTACTGTTTTGATGATTTCGAGAGCTACACATATGTGTTCACAAGTTCTGCTCATTATTATGGGGAAAGAGTTTCCATCAGATCTAGTTATCCTGAGGTCCAACGCCATTGACATTATTCTGGGAATGGATTGGTTGGGAGCTCATGATGGAGTTATTCAGTGTGCCAAAAAGTCACTGTTATTCACAAGTCCACAAGGAGACCGAATGGAGTTCCAGATGAGTCCAGTTATTCGAGAGGAAGCCACAATCAATCAGTTGAAAGGAAAGTCACTGGAGGATATCAGGGTCGTGTGTGAATTTCCGGATGTCTTTCCTGATGATTTACCAGGTACGCCGCCTGACCGAGACTTTGAGTTCATTATTGAGCTTGTACCTGGTACTGCACCTATTTCAAAAAGAGCATATAGAATGGATGTGAAAGATTTAGCAGAATTAAAGAAACAGATAAATGAACTCTTAGCTAAGGGTTATATTCGACCTAGTTCATCTCCATGGGGAGCCCCTGTTATATTTGTGGATACGAAGGATGGTACTAGAAGGATGTGCGTTGATTACAGAGCTCTTAATGAGGTGACTATCAAGAATAAGTACCCGCTTCCTAGAATAGAAGCTTTGTTCGACCAGATGAGAGGTGCAAAAGTTTTCTCCAAGATTGATTTGCGTTCAGGCTATCATCAAGTGAAGATTCGGAAAGAGGATATTCCTAAAACTGCATTCACTTGTAGATATGGTCTTTATGAGTATTTGGTGATGTCGTTTGGTTTGACAAATGCACCTGCAAACTTCATGTATCTGATGAACAAGGTATTTATGGAGTATCTTGACAAGTTTGTGGTGGTATTCATTGATGATATCATGGTGTTCTCCAAGAATGAGGAAGAGCATGAGGAGCATTTGAGACTAGTATTGCAGAAGTTACGGGAGCATCAGTTGTATGCCAAGTTCAGCAAATGTGAGTTCTGGTTGAAAGAAGTATCTTTCTTGGACATGTCATCACTGATGGAGGAATCATGGTAGATCCGAGTAAAGTGCAGGATGTGTTGAATTGGAAGCCACCTCAGAGTGTTGCAGAAATCAGAAGTTTTCTCGGATTGGCGGGTTATTATCGCAAATTTATTGAAGGTTTCTCCAAAATTGCTAAACCCATGACTTTGTTGTTAGAGAAGGGACGAAAATTCAAGTGGGATGATGCTTGTCAATAGAGTTTTGAGGAGTTAAGGAAGAAATTAACCACTGCTCCAGTGTTAGTGATGCCTGATATTCAAAAGGGGTTCGACGTGTATTGTGATGCTTCACACGTAGGACTTGGATGTGTGTTGATGCAAGAAGGCAGAGTCGTGGCTTATGCTTCTAGACAATTGAGAAAACATGAGAAGAATTATCCTACTCATGATCTGGAGTTAGCCGCAGTTGTTCATGCACTGAAGATTTGGAGGCACTATATGATTGGAAAACGGTGTCGAATTTTCACTGATCATAAGAGTTTAAAGTATATTTTCACTAAGAAGGATCTTAATTTGAGACAAAGCAGATGGCTAGAATTAATCAATGATTTTGATTTGGATATTCAATATCATCCTGGAAAGGCCAACGTTGTTGCAGATGCTCTAAGTCGTAAGAGTCAAGTTAACTCAGTCATTGAGAGATTGATATCACAAGAATTATGTTGGGAGATGGAACGACTTAACTTGGGTATCTGTGCTCATTTAGAAGCTGTGACTATGGAAGTAGAGTCAACATTAGAGCAAGAAATCAGGAAGGGACAGTTAGAAGATCCGAAGATCGAGGAATTTAGAGCCTTAATCCATTTGGGAAAAACTGAGGATTTTACTGAGGATGAACAAGGAACAGTGTGGTTCAGAAATAGAATATGTGTTCCGGAAAATGATAGGTTACGAGAACTCATATTGAAGGAAGCACATGATTCACCTTATTCTATTCATCCAGGAAGTACTAAGATGTACCAAGATTTGAAAGAGAAATATTGGTGGTATGGTTTGAAGAAGGATGTTGCAACTTATGTAGCTTTGTGTGATGTTTGCCAGAAGGTTAAAGCAGAACACCAACGTCCAGCAGGTTTGCTTCAACCATTGAGAGTACCAGAGTGGAAGTGGGAAGAAATTGGTATGGACTTTATTGTCGGGTTACCTCGTACTCGTGATGGTCATGACTCTATATGGATTATTGTGGATAGGTTGACGAAGTCTGCTCATTTCATACCAGTCAACACAACATATACAAGTGCTAAGCTAGCAGAGCTGTATATGTCCAGGATTGTGTGTCTACATGGAGTTCCGAAGAAAATAGTGTCTGACCGAGGTACTCAGTTTACGTCACGTTTCTCGCAGAAGGTACATGAGATAATGGGTACACAACTCAACTTCAGTTCTGCTTATCATCCACAGACAGATGGACAGACTGAGAGGACTAATCAAATTTTGGAGGATATGCTTCGAGCGTGTGCTTTAAAACACGGTCGTAGTTGGGATAAGAGTTTGCCATATGCAGAATTCTCCTACAATAATAGTTACCAAGCCAGTCTTAGGATGTCACCTTTTGAAGCATTATATGGAAGGAAGTGCAGAACACCATTGTATTGGAGCCAGACTGGGGAAAGTAAAGTGTTTGGACCTGAAGTTCTTCAAGATGCAGAGCAGCAGGTACAGTTAATCCGAGAGAATCTCAGGACTGCACAGTCTAGGCAGAAAAGTTATGCTGACACCCGAAGGAGAGAATTGGTCTTTGAAGTTGGAGATTTTGTTTATCTTAAAGTATCACCTATCAGAGGTCTTCGAAGATTTAAGGTCAAAGGAAATCTATCACCTCGTTTCATTGGTCCTTTTAAGGTACTAGAAAGGAAGGGTGAGGTAGCTTATCAGTTAGAGTTGCCAGCTCAGTTGTCAGATGTTCATGATGTGTTTCATGTGTCACAATTGAAGAAGTGTTTACGAGTACCAGAGGAGCAATTGCAGTTAGAGGAACTCAGTGTGAAGGATGATTTGACTTATTCAGAGTATCCAGTCAAGATATTGGAGACAACAGAAAGGGTTACTCGGAATAAAGTGATTAAGATGTGCAAAGTACAGTGGAGTCACCATACAAAGGATGAGGCTACATGGGAAAGAGAAGATGAGCTCAGTGCAGAATTCCCTCAGTTGTTCTCTGATCTTTCCGAATCTCGAGGACGAGATTCTTCTTAAGGGGGGTAGGATTTGTAACACCCTAATTTTGCTCATCACACTAAAATCAATTTAGGCAACTACTTTCTTAGTTTTATTGCTTTAGGAAATATTAAATTGCAAATTTAAATCTTGGCTCTTAAATATTTAAATAACATTTAAATTAGAGTCAATAAAGTCTTTGTTGCATTCATGCTGATTTGCATATATTTTGAATGTTTGTTTGAATTTTGAATAGGTTTGCAAAAGTTTAAACCAAAATTCAAAACCTTTCCTTTTTCCCTCTCTTTTTCTAGCCCAGCCCAGTTTTCTTCCGCGGCCCAGTTTCCTTTTCTCCCGGCCTTTTTCCCTCGCGCTGTCGCGGCCTAGTTTCCGGCCCAGCCCGTCGCGCGCAGCCGGCCCAGTCGTCCGTTTCTCTATCTCTCTCTTTCTCTCGCTGTCGAGTGGGTTCCACCTGTCAGTGCCGTCTTCAAGCTCGAGTCGCGCACGGCCGGGACTCCTCCGGCGAGTCCGAGCCGTCCCCGCGTCGGTTTTGTCCCTCGCGTAAGCTTTGGTCTCCCGGCCTTTATAAGCTGCCGTCTAAGCCGCTTGGTTTCCCAAACCCAAAGCCGAGCTCCCGCGTCGCCATAGTCGCCATAGCCGCCGTAACCCTAGGGTTAGAGCCGCCGCCGCGATTCGCCCTCTCGAAGTCGCTGTAGCCGCTTTGAGCTCGTCGTCGAGGTTTGCGTTGAGGTAAGGTAGTCGCCAAGTCGTTTTTCCCTCTTTCTCGCGCTCTCTCGTGCTCGTGCGACCTCGTCGTCGTAGCCGAGCCGCCGCTCGCCGCCGTGAGCCCTCTCCGTCGCTTAACCCTCGTTTAGATCCCCTAAAACCGACTCCCCGTAGCGTTAGCTTTCTCCCAAGCCAAGAATCGAGGAAAACCGAGCTCCCTAGCATCGGTTTCGATCAAGTCCGGCGAGAGTCCGGCGAAGCGCCGCCGCGCGTCGTCGCCAGCGCCGCTGCGGAGTTGCCCCATGGTTCCCAGCCGTCCGATCGAGATCTAACGGTGGAGATCTAAGCCGACTCGAGTCAGACCTGAGTCGTACCGGTCAGCCGTGCGATTTTGCAGAAAAGCCCCTCAGTTTTATAGAAATCAACCCGCGGTCCAAGCCAGTTCAAAAATAATTAGATCTAGGTCCTGTTTCTTTCAGTTTAGCCCCTAAGCTTTCTAAAAATAGAACCCGCCGTCCTACCGCGTCGTTTTTCACAAAAGTCCTTTGGTTTTTATATAAAATTACGTTTTAGGTCCCTGGTTTCTTCTGTTTAAGCCCCTGGAGAGTTAGATTTAGCTCAAAGAAGCCCTAAACCTTGTTTTAGCCATATCTTGATCGTTTTAAATCCGTTTTGAGTGATCTTTGCGCTCACGCAATCGTCTCTGCATCAAGAATAGTTTTAGATACGTCTTTGCGTCTTTAAAAGTTGTTTGGTGTATTGTTTTGCTTTTATTGATTGAATGCTTGTGTGAAACGTATAGAGAACGGTCCGTTCGAGGGAGATCAAGATCAAATCTACGAGGAGGAGCCACCGCAGTACTTTGAGAAAGGCAAGTGGATTTCCCCCTCAGCATACTCTCTTGAACCTATACACATTGCATGACACCAAAGTTTATATTCATGTTCGCGATGCATTAATTTGATGGGTCCTATGTAAGGATGACTAGTCTTTTACACCCAAGCCTTGATACACCGGGTTTACTTTTATGTTGGGTAGCTATGCTAGTTGCTTAACCTTGGTTCATGATGGGTTTTATCCAACATTGATGAATATCCTTATTGTTATATCTTGTTATGTTAATACAAGATCACCATGTTAATCGGAACATGGAGAACCACCCAGGATTAACCGTACAACCACAATACTATATGGCTCTGGTCTTGGCTGATTAATTAGAAACCTTGGTTAGGAATGATTTTACCGAAAGGGCATGGGGGGTGGCGGTTGACGGTGTATAGCCCGGTTCTCTCGGGAAGTGGGCTTGGCTAAGACACTATACCCGTTAGGGAGGGTTATGCCTGCTTCCGATCCGGAAACCTTAGCGGATTGTTTCTAACTAGGGAATCTTTGTAAAGGCCTCGTAGCGTCCCTATGCAGTCACACCTTGGAAGTGTGGTACGTGCCTGATCAGCACAGCATGGTTGGGTTAAAGTTCTTCGGAGCTTTTACGCGAATTGTGGTGAAAGTGTACAACCTCTGCAGAGTGTAAAACTGTTATAACAGCCGTGTTCGCGGTCATGAACGGCCTGGACCCTCACGTGATTAATCTATCGAAACATGAAATCAAATCATTGCATGCATATGTTATTGGTTATGTTTATGATTTACTTTATGCTTATTATTGTTAATATGGGGTGGTATATACTTATATCTTAGTAAATAGTTGCTTGTTAATAAAACTTGACCAACTAAAATGCTAACCGCTACAAACCAAGCCTTTCCTTGATAGCTTGCATATTTCCCCCACTTGTTGAGTACCAACCATAAGTGTACTCATCCTTGCTTATATTGGATCAGAAGGTAATAATGGAGCGGAGTACCTCAGCGATCTTTGTGAAGTCTAGGCGTGTGTTCCACCAGTCAGATGCCTGTGGAGTGCTTTTGGAGTTATCGTCTTTAGTTATCGTGTGAACCAGTTTATTTTGGCCTTTGTGCCTTATTCGTGAGTGTAATAAATACTTTAATTATTAAATATTCGTTTGAGTACTGTTTCTGCTATTCACTCATGGTCTATCATATGTGTGAAATTTGATCCTGGCACACATATGAGATGTACTCGGTTTTCTTTCTAAAACCGGGTATGACAGAATGGTACCAGAGCCGTGCTGACTGTAGGACGCTAGCCTAGTTAGAATGGTCGAAGTAAGGATTAATTTTAGCAAGCCAAGTCAGTTTCTTTAGAGGTCTTATTTTATTAGTTAAAAAAATCCTCTGCTTTTCTTCTCTTTTCTTTGGTCACCTTTGCCTCTATTTCAATTATCTTGACTAAGGTTCTCTCTCTATTCTTAGATGGCCAAGAACTTCTAGACTGACCCAGCGCAGCCAGCCCCTCCTACACCACAGATGGATGATGATGTGCAAGGAGATCCTGTGTGGGTGTGCTATTCTGATGATGAGGATATACCTGATTCTGCTTCACCCACAGCGGATGATGAAGGGAATCCAGATGGCACTGCAGATGAGGGTGATAAAGTCTATGAGGATGAAAAGGATGATGAAGGAGAGCCCAAAGTGGAGATGATCACTTCAATAATAGAGCTAGGCGCTTTCCCACTCTTGCTTGAAGATGTGCTGGAAGCATTGGGCAACTACACCAGGCCACTCTACATAACCACTTACAGTTCCGCTGCAAACTACCAGGAGTATTACCATACTCAGGTTCATGTTAGGGCGCAAATAGAGAATGCCTCTCGCTTCAGGACTTGGTCTATTCATGAGTCAAGCCTTCTACATACCTCCTATGAAGCTGCAGTTAGTGACGCCGCCAGGAGGGCAGTGACATCTATTAGCCACCAGTACCAGAAGGAGTTGTCTCGCACAGAGTACCGTCATTTGCCTCGTCGCCGTCCAGGAACTGAGCAAACCGTTGTAGTGGGAGGAGGACCAACAACAGATCCTCGTCTCAATGTTCTTGCCCGAGTCACTGCAGCACTGAATACTGATTTGGAAGGTGTTATTAATGAACTTGCCCAAGCCCAGGAGCGGATTGTAGAACTCGAAGAACAGCTGTTTCAGCAACCAAGTCAAGAGGATGTTGATGAGAGGATGGCCAATGTTCGGTGCCCACCTCGGAAGAAGTGTCGCTTTGGAGCCCCTTCCTACGTCACACAGTTTAGGGAATAGGTTATCTTTAGGTTTCTTTTGTAAGTTTGTCGTTAGTGCGGTTTTGTGAGGTCGATCGTTTGTTTAATGCTTGTTGCTTGGATAAATGTGTGAGTTGGAATCTTTGTTTGTGTGTCTTTGGTTGTGGAGTGATGACCACAATTAAAGAAATATTAATAAAATATTAGTTGAGTTTAATTCTAGTCCCCTCTTATCCTTTGCTCTTAGTTTCTTATCTATCTCAAGTTTATCCGGCATATAAGTTCCTTACGCTGAAATCTGCTCGCGCCGATAGCTGACACAACAGTACTGTTTTGATGATTTCGAGAGCTACACATATGTGTTCACAAGTTCTGCTCATTATTATGGGGAAAGAGTTTCCATCAGATCTAGTTATCCTGAGGTCCAACGCCATTGACATTATTCTGGGAATGGATTGGTTGGGAGCTCATGATGGAGTTATTCAGTGTGCCAAAAAGTCACTGTTATTCACAAGTCCACAAGGAGACCGAATGGAGTTCCAGATGAGTCCAGTTATTCGAGAGGAAGCCACAATCAATCAGTTGAAAGGAAAGTCACTGGAGGATATCAGGGTCGTGTGTGAATTTCCGGATGTCTTTCCTGATGATTTACCAGGTACGCCGCCTGACCGAGACTTTGAGTTCATTATTGAGCTTGTACCTGGTACTGCACCTATTTCAAAAAGAGCATATAGAATGGATGTGAAAGATTTAGCAGAATTAAAGAAACAGATAAATGAACTCTTAGCTAAGGGTTATATTCGACCTAGTTCATCTCCATGGGGAGCCCCTGTTATATTTGTGGATACGAAGGATGGTACTAGAAGGATGTGCGTTGATTACAGAGCTCTTAATGAGGTGACTATCAAGAATAAGTACCCGCTTCCTAGAATAGAAGCTTTGTTCGACCAGATGAGAGGTGCAAAAGTTTTCTCCAAGATTGATTTGCGTTCAGGCTATCATCAAGTGAAGATTCGGAAAGAGGATATTCCTAAAACTGCATTCACTTGTAGATATGGTCTTTATGAGTATTTGGTGATGTCGTTTGGTTTGACAAATGCACCTGCAAACTTCATGTATCTGATGAACAAGGTATTTATGGAGTATCTTGACAAGTTTGTGGTGGTATTCATTGATGATATCATGGTGTTCTCCAAGAATGAGGAAGAGCATGAGGAGCATTTGAGACTAGTATTGCAGAAGTTACGGGAGCATCAGTTGTATGCCAAGTTCAGCAAATGTGAGTTCTGGTTGAAAGAAGTATCTTTCTTGGACATGTCATCACTGATGGAGGAATCATGGTAGATCCGAGTAAAGTGCAGGATGTGTTGAATTGGAAGCCACCTCAGAGTGTTGCAGAAATCAGAAGTTTTCTCGGATTGGCGGGTTATTATCGCAAATTTATTGAAGGTTTCTCCAAAATTGCTAAACCCATGACTTTGTTGTTAGAGAAGGGACGAAAATTCAAGTGGGATGATGCTTGTCAATAGAGTTTTGAGGAGTTAAGGAAGAAATTAACCACTGCTCCAGTGTTAGTGATGCCTGATATTCAAAAGGGGTTCGACGTGTATTGTGATGCTTCACACGTAGGACTTGGATGTGTGTTGATGCAAGAAGGCAGAGTCGTGGCTTATGCTTCTAGACAATTGAGAAAACATGAGAAGAATTATCCTACTCATGATCTGGAGTTAGCCGCAGTTGTTCATGCACTGAAGATTTGGAGGCACTATATGATTGGAAAACGGTGTCGAATTTTCACTGATCATAAGAGTTTAAAGTATATTTTCACTAAGAAGGATCTTAATTTGAGACAAAGCAGATGGCTAGAATTAATCAATGATTTTGATTTGGATATTCAATATCATCCTGGAAAGGCCAACGTTGTTGCAGATGCTCTAAGTCGTAAGAGTCAAGTTAACTCAGTCATTGAGAGATTGATATCACAAGAATTATGTTGGGAGATGGAACGACTTAACTTGGGTATCTGTGCTCATTTAGAAGCTGTGACTATGGAAGTAGAGTCAACATTAGAGCAAGAAATCAGGAAGGGACAGTTAGAAGATCCGAAGATCGAGGAATTTAGAGCCTTAATCCATTTGGGAAAAACTGAGGATTTTACTGAGGATGAACAAGGAACAGTGTGGTTCAGAAATAGAATATGTGTTCCGGAAAATGATAGGTTACGAGAACTCATATTGAAGGAAGCACATGATTCACCTTATTCTATTCATCCAGGAAGTACTAAGATGTACCAAGATTTGAAAGAGAAATATTGGTGGTATGGTTTGAAGAAGGATGTTGCAACTTATGTAGCTTTGTGTGATGTTTGCCAGAAGGTTAAAGCAGAACACCAACGTCCAGCAGGTTTGCTTCAACCATTGAGAGTACCAGAGTGGAAGTGGGAAGAAATTGGTATGGACTTTATTGTCGGGTTACCTCGTACTCGTGATGGTCATGACTCTATATGGATTATTGTGGATAGGTTGACGAAGTCTGCTCATTTCATACCAGTCAACACAACATATACAAGTGCTAAGCTAGCAGAGCTGTATATGTCCAGGATTGTGTGTCTACATGGAGTTCCGAAGAAAATAGTGTCTGACCGAGGTACTCAGTTTACGTCACGTTTCTCGCAGAAGGTACATGAGATAATGGGTACACAACTCAACTTCAGTTCTGCTTATCATCCACAGACAGATGGACAGACTGAGAGGACTAATCAAATTTTGGAGGATATGCTTCGAGCGTGTGCTTTAAAACACGGTCGTAGTTGGGATAAGAGTTTGCCATATGCAGAATTCTCCTACAATAATAGTTACCAAGCCAGTCTTAGGATGTCACCTTTTGAAGCATTATATGGAAGGAAGTGCAGAACACCATTGTATTGGAGCCAGACTGGGGAAAGTAAAGTGTTTGGACCTGAAGTTCTTCAAGATGCAGAGCAGCAGGTACAGTTAATCCGAGAGAATCTCAGGACTGCACAGTCTAGGCAGAAAAGTTATGCTGACACCCGAAGGAGAGAATTGGTCTTTGAAGTTGGAGATTTTGTTTATCTTAAAGTATCACCTATCAGAGGTCTTCGAAGATTTAAGGTCAAAGGAAATCTATCACCTCGTTTCATTGGTCCTTTTAAGGTACTAGAAAGGAAGGGTGAGGTAGCTTATCAGTTAGAGTTGCCAGCTCAGTTGTCAGATGTTCATGATGTGTTTCATGTGTCACAATTGAAGAAGTGTTTACGAGTACCAGAGGAGCAATTGCAGTTAGAGGAACTCAGTGTGAAGGATGATTTGACTTATTCAGAGTATCCAGTCAAGATATTGGAGACAACAGAAAGGGTTACTCGGAATAAAGTGATTAAGATGTGCAAAGTACAGTGGAGTCACCATACAAAGGATGAGGCTACATGGGAAAGAGAAGATGAGCTCAGTGCAGAATTCCCTCAGTTGTTCTCTGATCTTTCCGAATCTCGAGGACGAGATTCTTCTTAAGGGGGGTAGGATTTGTAACACCCTAATTTTGCTCATCACACTAAAATCAATTTAGGCAACTACTTTCTTAGTTTTATTGCTTTAGGAAATATTAAATTGCAAATTTAAATCTTGGCTCTTAAATATTTAAATAACATTTAAATTAGAGTCAATAAAGTCTTTGTTGCATTCATGCTGATTTGCATATATTTTGAATGTTTGTTTGAATTTTGAATAGGTTTGCAAAAGTTTAAACCAAAATTCAAAACCTTTCCTTTTTCCCTCTCTTTTTCTAGCCCAGCCCAGTTTTCTTCCGCGGCCCAGTTTCCTTTTCTCCCGGCCTTTTTCCCTCGCGCTGTCGCGGCCTAGTTTCCGGCCCAGCCCGTCGCGCGCAGCCGGCCCAGTCGTCCGTTTCTCTATCTCTCTCTTTCTCTCGCTGTCGAGTGGGTTCCACCTGTCAGTGCCGTCTTCAAGCTCGAGTCGCGCACGGCCGGGACTCCTCCGGCGAGTCCGAGCCGTCCCCGCGTCGGTTTTGTCCCTCGCGTAAGCTTTGGTCTCCCGGCCTTTATAAGCTGCCGTCTAAGCCGCTTGGTTTCCCAAACCCAAAGCCGAGCTCCCGCGTCGCCATAGTCGCCATAGCCGCCGTAACCCTAGGGTTAGAGCCGCCGCCGCGATTCGCCCTCTCGAAGTCGCTGTAGCCGCTTTGAGCTCGTCGTCGAGGTTTGCGTTGAGGTAAGGTAGTCGCCAAGTCGTTTTTCCCTCTTTCTCGCGCTCTCTCGTGCTCGTGCGACCTCGTCGTCGTAGCCGAGCCGAGGGCTCACCGCCGTGAGCCCTCTCCGTCGCTTAACCCTCGTTTAGATCCCCTAAAACCGACTCCCCGTAGCGTTAGCTTTCTCCCAAGCCAAGAATCGAGGAAAACCGAGCTCCCTAGCGTCGGTTTCGATCAAGTCCGGCGAAGCGCCGCCGCGCGTCGTCACCAGCGCCGCTGCGGAGTTGCCCCATGGTTCCCAGCCGTCCGATCGAGATCTAACGGTGGAGATCTAAGCCGACTCGAGTCAGACCTGAGTCGTACCGGTCAGCCGTGCGATTTTGCAGAAAAGCCCCTCAGTTTTATAGAAATCAACCCGTGGTCCAAGCCAGTTCAAAAATAATTAGATCTAGGTCCTGTTTCTTTCAGTTTAGCCCCTAAGCTTTCTAAAAATAGAACCCGCCGTCCTACCGCGTCGTTTTTCACAAAAGTCCTTTGGTTTTTATATAAAATTACGTTTTAGGTCCCTGGTTTCTTCTGTTTAAGCCCCTGGAGAGTTAGATTTAGCTCAAAGAAGCCCTAAACCTTGTTTTAGCCATATCTTGATCGTTTTAAATCCGTTTTGAGTGATCTTTGCGCTCACGCAATCGTCTCTGCATCAAGAATAGTTTTAGATACGTCTTTGCGTCTTTAAAAGTTGTTTGGTGTATTGTTTTGCTTTTATTGATTGAATGCTTGTGTGAAACGTATAGAGAACGGTCCGTTCGAGGGAGATCAAGATAAAATCTACGAGGAGGAGCCACCGCAGTACTTTGAGAAAGGCAAGTGGATTTCCCCCTCAGCATACTCTCTTGAACCTATACACATTGCATGACACCAAAGTTTATATTCATGTTCGCGATGCATTAATTTGATGGGTCCTATGTAAGGATGACTAGTCTTTTACACCCAAGCCTTGATACACCGGGTTTACTTTTATGTTGGGTAGCTATGCTAGTTGCTTAACCTTGGTTCATGATGGGTTTTATCCAACATTGATGAATATCCTTATTGTTATATCTTGTTATGTTAATACAAGATCACCATGTTAATCGGAACATGGAGAACCACCCAGGATTAACCGTACAACCACAATACTATATGGCTCTGGTCTTGGCTGATTAATTAGAAACCTTGGTTAGGAATGATTTTACCGAAAGGGCATGGGGGGTGGCGGTTGACGGTGTATAGCCCGGTTCTCTCGGGAAGTGGGCTTGGCTAAGACACTATACCCGTTAGGGAGGGTTATGCCTGCTTCCGATCCGGAAACCTTAGCGGATTGTTTCTAACTAGGGAATCTTTGTAAAGGCCTCGTAGCGTCCCTATGCAGTCACACCTTGGAAGTGTGGTACGTGCCTGATCAGCACAGCATGGTTGGGTTAAAGTTCTTCGGAGCTTTTACGCGAATTGTGGTGAAAGTGTACAACCTCTGCAGAGTGTAAAACTGTTATAACAGCCGTGTTCACGGTCATGAACGGCCTGGACCCTCACGTGATTAATCTATCGAAACATGAAATCAAATCATTGCATGCATATGTTATTGGTTATGTTTATGATTTACTTTATGCTTATTATTGTTAATATGGGGTGGTATATACTTATATCTTAGTAAATAGTTGCTTGTTAATAAAACTTGACCAACTAAAATGCTAACCGCTGCAAACCAAGCCTTTCCTTGATAGCTTGCATATTTCCCCCACTTGTTGAGTACCAACCATAAGTGTACTCATCCTTGCTTATATTGGATCAGAAGGTAATAATGGAGCGGAGTACCTCAGCGATCTTTGTGAAGTCTAGGCGTGTGTTCCACCAGTCAGATGCCTGTGGAGTGCTTTTGGAGTTATCGTCTTTAGTTATCGTGTGAACCAGTTTATTTTGGCCTTTGTGCCTTATTCGTGAGTGTAATAAATACTTTAATTATTAAATATTCGTTTGAGTACTGTTTCTGCTATTCACTCACGGTCTATCATATGTGTGAAATTTGATCCTGGCACACATATGAGATGTACTCGGTTTTCTTTCTAAAACCAGGTATGACACCAGGTCAGGCCGACGCCGGCCCCGAGGTCTGCTGCCCCCGACGCTGGACAGCCGTGCACTCGAGGTGAGAATTGCTCCTCACAGTGCTTGTTATTTCGCATATATATTAATTGTGTGAGAATTGATGGTCAATTTGCAATAAACTCTGGTGAATTGGATTTGAAATTGTTAGAATTCATAAAGCATGTGAGTTAATTTTGTAAGAATTGAAGATAAATTGCCGGCCACCGTGCCCATCGTTTGTGTGATCATTGTCGGTCGTCGTGCCCTTGGTTTGTATGTTGATTGTTGCGGGTCTTAGATAACTCACAATGCAGGGGAGATGCTGCCAAAATTTGCTTTTAACATTGTTATTTTTTCTATGTGTAGGTAGAGACCGCTTTTGACTCGCGACCTTGCATGACGGCGAGGTGAGACATTAAACCCCACCTCTCTACTTGTTCATGTTTGTAGTTCACGTAACCGAGTTAGGCGTCTCCCGTTCGTAAGAGATACAGTTCGAAATATGCCGAGATATCTGCATATTTAAAACCGTATCTGTTTCGAATTGTCCATGTTTTTGGACAGCCCGAGGATGCGTCGATGTGGTTAGTCTCCATATTTTACTTCTATCCGGGACAGAGTTTCGGCAGTATCTCCCTGTTGTTCTCTGCATACACACTCTCCTTCCAAGGACGTGTATCTGGAGAACAGCGGGGAGGTGCTGCCGAAATTTTCTCTCGGATAGGAGTAGAGCATGGAGACTAACCACATGTTGGTAACTTAATACTTTCCCCACATGTGCAATATATTATTCTTTGTGCAGGGTCTATCGGTAGCATCAAATGATCCTGCTGCTAATGTGTCGCCTGGTGCTACTGTGTCGCCTTGGGGGACTTGGGGATCTCAGCTGACGCCACGAGGCCCACCTGCTACTGTGTCACCTTGGGGGCATTGGGGCTCTCAGCCGTCTCAGCCGTCTCCGCCACCGGAGGCAAACCCATAGGATCAGGATCTGTCCACACCCTCCCCCTCCAACCCTTGGGAACGAACGCCGCACTATTAGGAATGTCATGGTTGAACTTGGTTTGGATGTCGTCGAACTTTTAGTTTACCTTTCTCGTTGTATTAACTATGTGTGGTTGTGCAATGTCTACATAAACTGCCTGTAATGCTTATTGTGATCACTATGTGGTTGTGCAATGTATATGTAAACTGTCTGTGTGATACATTTTTGATTGGGGTATCATATAAAAAACAGAAAAAAGTAGCCCAGGTGCCATTGTTTGCCGTGAGTAAATGACACAGGCTCACGGCAAAAGGCTCCTTTGCCGTGAGCCACTGGCCCAGGCTCACGGCAAAGAGCCATTTTTGGGATTTTCTGGGCTCTTTGCCGTGAGCCTGGGCCCTGGCTCACGGCAAACACGGCATCTTTGCCGTGAGCCAGGGCCTTGGCTCACGGCAAACAGCCTTCCAGGCCGCCGCCTTGCTGGGATGTTTGCCGTGAGCCACGCACTTGGCTCACGGCAAAGGTGCCGTGTTTGCCGTGAGCCAGGGGTCTAGCTCACGGCAAAGAAGGCCTGTTTGCTGTAAGCCAAGTGCCTGGCTCACGGCAAACAGGGCACCTTTGCCGTGAGCCAGAGCCCTGACTCACGGCAAACAGCCCTTCTTTGCCGTGAGCCTTTGAGCTTGCTCACGACAAACCTCTATGCGGGCCCCACTAACGCTGTTGACGGCCGTTCCTCGCCGTCATCATAAATTTGTTTTGCCGAAGGGGTACCGCGGCTCACGGAAAAGGTTTGCCGAGAGGGTGTTTTTTGGCTCACGGCAAATGTCCCTTTGCCGATACATTTTTTGCCGTGAGGGCTTTGCCGTGAGCCGGCTCACGGCAAAGGCTTTGCCGTGAGCATTTGGCCCTTTGCCGTGAGCATTGTGGCTCACAGCAAACTAGCCTAATCCGGTAGTGGTTATTCCAAACAGTATATATCCATTCTGTGCTTCATCTCTACCCTTCCAAGCCATTGTAGCGATGTACTAGTAGTACCACTTTATCTTCATGATTAGTATGCCATTTTAACACCTATTTATGTTAGGCTCAGCTGGTACTCATTTGCAAATAATACATCTTTATTTTATTAAATCTAAAAGGCATATGGCATCATTGTCACAGTAATTTTTGAGAGGCGCAAGGAGCATCTCAGGCGCAAAGGGTGTGTAGAATACCAGATATGCTTTATTACCAGCATTGAGCAGGAGGAACATAAACTCATAAAGACGGTTTCTTGTCTCATGTGTGTTTCTTACATTATTTATTTCTGCTGATACATTTCTATACCTTCATCTACGTTCCACCCTTGCTGGTCACTGCAAACTTGTTTCACATGCGCGAATTGATTGCTGATTTGGACTTGGGCTTCTTATCGCACTGTGCCGGATACCATGCGAGACGTCCTTGCTCATTGTCATATATGAAAAGATGATCCTGCATTGTAATGTCTGCCAGCGAAAAAAGGATATACATTGGAAATTTAGATGTTTTTTGATATGCCCGTCTGAATACTATATGAATTTGGAACTGGATGTCTGATCTTAGGTACCTCCAATTACGAACATGTTAGTTCGCATCCCAAGAATACCAAAGCATGCATTCCCTTGACCCTGCCAAAACATGAAAGCAAAAGCATTTTATTGATTTTCTGTTCTTTCAATGATATCACCGTATTAATTGATAGTCAAGGGAGTTCTAGGTGTTTACAGTGATAACAAGGTAGTTTTCAGGAGGGATCGTCATGGTGGCTCCATTCTGAAATTTCAAAAACATCACTGACTTGAACTCCTTCTTGAGGTCGTCCAATGATTTGAACCCCCCAGGCCTCTTCCAGCATGGCTGCAGCCGTGAAGGATCATGCACTTCTTTTAGGGATCTACTAAGAATGGCTTTCACCTGCAGATCCACACATGCCATGATAGTTCTATATCTAATGTCTGTGAGACTGTGATCACGATATCTAGGCAACTGAGAATTGGAACGTAGCCTACCGCAGCAACAAGGTGAGCATGTAGATCCGTAGGCAAGTAGGTGTAGGTGCTGCCAGTGTCAAAGATCACCTCCATGGGCTTTGTGACTATCGACTTTGTATCCAAGTGCAGTGTTGCTTGTCCTGGTGAGTAGAAACTCGGATTCCTGGAAATAAAGAGTTATGCAGTTGTGTTAAAATAAAGAAAGATCGATCATAGTGTTCTCTAACATGTTTAAGAGCTTCTATTATGAGATTGGCAAAACTAGAATGGGGGCAGGAATCAACACTGTTGACTGCATGTGGTTAGTATGCTTTATGGAAAATCAACCACCGAAACTGGAATCTAGTACAATGCTATGGTCTTATAAGATCACCGTAGTAAACAGGCAGACACTTGATTTGCAATTGTGGGTTTTTACCTAAGTGCTTTTGGAGCCATGGGAACCCAGTTTGCAGGTGAAGAGAGAACACCCTCATCCCCAATGGAGAGGTAGCCCCCTCCTTTTGAGCTAAGGCAGTGAGCAATCACATTCTTTGTGATCATCTTGTGGCTCTTCAGTTGTGATACCAGATCCACAGAACCTCTCCCAAGTCCAAGGACGCCATCAACCCATGTTACCTCCTCGTGGTAACCACCCTGTTCCTACCCACAGCTGCACCAAAAAAAAAAATAACCAGCTTGAACAAGATCTGTAGGAGTAGAGCTTGCAACATTCAATTGTGTGGCATACCCGAAGGCGATGGCAAGGTCTGCGATGCCTGAAGGGAAAGTGAACTTGTCTTGGAGGAGCACACCGTGAGACCATGATCCTTCTAGGTAACGTATTTTGTACCTGCATAACAGATACGATCCTCACGATGGACAATCTTGTCCGGTGCTGCTTTGTAGAGTGGGTGTGGCACCTGCGACAATGATCACCGGCCGAGACAACATCAAGCAATATTAAAAGTTCAATCGAATGGTCAGCTTAACTGTACACCAACTTTTAATGAATCTGCAGCACAGGAAGAGGAAAAACAAACACTGCAACCCTGAGGTTACCTTGTTGCATTTTTTGCAAGAATATCTGCCAACATGGCACTCCACCCAAGTGAGGGTGCTGGCGGTGTCGACGTGCAGGAAGTACGGCTTCTCTGGGTTTCCAATTTGCATGGTGACGTAGAACTCACTGAAGGGGCACCGAAAATTCAGAAAAAATAAGTTCTCGTGAACAAGATTATTGCAAAGGGGGCAACAACTATGGTTCTTGTTGCACCATAAGGCATAGGAATCTAAAGAGATGGTGTTTTTGCATTGACATTAAGAAATTAGAGGTTGCATACGCACCCGGTGGGGTAGACATTGCCGTCGAGATGGAACACCATGCCAGAGTATGAGGTTTGTGGAAGGAGTGCAAGGAGGAGCAGGAGGCCGACGACTGGTGCCATACCGGCAGCCATGGAACCTGAAGAAACAGAGCCTCTAGGAGTGGTGTGAGATGGCTTAGTGTTCTGTGTGTCTTGGGATGCCGGGGGTGTGAGGTATTTATAGGCGTTGTCATTGTGGCCTTGGAGGTTTTCTTCAGCGAGTGTAGTTTTTTTTTCTTTGTTTATGTTCCCTGGCTTTGCAAATTTGCATGTTTTGGGTTCAAATATCTGTCATTTTAAAAGTATGTGTTTCGGTTCAAACTTCAAATATCTGCATTTTACCTTCTAAAAGAGCACAGACAGGAAGTTCAACCACCCATGCCAATCAGAAGTTACTAACGAAAGTATGCATTGCGTTTCAGAGCATGTTCCCACTAGTAGTTGTAGTTTGCCTCAAAACTGGGTGCACTTATTGACTAGTGCTATATTTTTCATGTAATTAGCACAAAAATGTATGTAAAGGTCAACAATATTGAATTTACTATGCTCAAATTTTGCCTCATCACATATTCACATCCTTCAAGTCATCTCTCAGAAATGCTTCAAAAAACAAAGATACTTCATGGGGGTTTGCCTTATCATTCACCACCCCTACCTAGTACTCCAAAGTGAGAGTAAACTAACACAATTTCATCTTGATGCCTCAAAATTCCCAAATATGACAGATTAATATATTGATGTCCATGTGGGAGCAATAGGTATATACATAATAATCCATATTCCTGTCGAAGAAAATTCACTTGATGGCAGATAAGTTCACTTCATAATAATGAAAATTGGACCATCTTTTGTAACATAACTACTGCATTTTCTACTAAAACGGTCCACTTTGAATAATTCACTTAAGAAAACATTATCTCCTGCAAGATATTTTGATTGCACACTACCATGTTACCTACTAAAAGAGTACAAACAAGGAGTTCAAAAACCGGGCTACTCTGAGGAAGTTATTAAGAAAAATAGGCATTACATTTCAGAGCATCTGCCTGCTCATATTTGTCATTTTGCTATAAACAGACTGTACCTATTGACTTTAGTTATGATTTCAAGTAATTTTCTTAAATATGTATAGGTCAATCTTAATTTTTTTTATGCTCAACTGCACCTTCCATTTTGGCATCTTTCAAGTCATCTCTCAACCTGCTTGGTCACTTAATGTTTTGCAACAAACATATTTCTTCCTAATGAAAATAAAATATTTCATGGGACTCACCTTATCATACCACCACCTCTAACTATTACTCCAAAGTTACAGTACATTTCCATCTTCAGGCCTCAAAAGTTCCAAATATGAAAAATTAAACATTCGCACAATATTGATGTTAACGTGGGAGAAATAGGCATATGAAATATTCCATATTCCTGTGAAAATAATCATTTTTAGAATACTATATTATTCCAAGTGGACCATTAATAGTAACAAAATCTTTCGTACTATTGTTTATATTTGGTAACATAACTGAAGTTCTATTAAAATGGTCCCCTAAATGTATTTAGCAAGCTCACTTTGAAAATTGGCCTTATAAACAGAATATATGTCCTTTACCCCAATTATTATTTAAAAAAAATCATTGTCTTCTCATTTATGTTAGTGTGGACACCATAAATTCGGTGTAGAACCAGCAAATTAACTAAATTTGCTGGTTGGCACCAAATTTATGTTTTCCACAGTTAGCAATGAAGTGATACAAGACATTATTTGATTGCAACAAATCGAGAGAGCTTGGAAATAGTGAGTCTCAAGGCAGGTATCAGTCACTGTCAACTGACATGTTTTGGAAATTATCCTTCAGTCACCATCACCTGGGGTATCTTCAGGTGGGAATTGAAACATCCTTCTGTCACCACACTCAGTTCTTGGAAACTGTAAAATTATGAAATATGTCTTAATTTCAGTAAATCACAGGGTCATTGTGAAAGCTACAACAGAAGTGACTTCTCATCTCTTTTGTGATTCAGACTTGCCAGATGGGACATCTTATGTCGTCCCAAGGACCAAGGGGGTCTAGGCATTTTAGATTTACAATTACAGAACAAATGCCTATTGGCTAAATGGTTAGTAAATCTACTAAACACAGATGGCTTGTGGCAGTCCTTACTCAGGAATAAATACCTAAGTTCAAAGGCTCTCACACAGGTCACAGCTAGACCGACTGACTCCCACTTTTGGAGAGGCCTCATGCGTATAAAAGAAGAGGTATTATCCAACGGTTCCTTCATTATCAAAGATGGGACCGACACGCGGTTTTGGGAGGACACATGGGTAGGAGATAAGCCACTCAAAGTTAGATATCCTAATTTATATAATATAGTACGAGACCCTCATGCGACTGTTTCAAAAGTGATGGGTTCAAGTACTCCTAATTTATCTTTTAGGAGGTCTTTAGTGGATAATAAAGTTGTTGAGTGGCTTAGTTTAGTAGCACGTATCTCTCATGTTCAATTGATGGATGGTCCAGATTATTTTAAATGGTCCTTAACTAGATCCGGGAATTTCTCCGTTCGATCTATGTATCTTCATCTCATTGATGCACAACCACCTTTTAATCATAAAGGGATATGGAAGATAAGAGTTCCTCTAAAGATTAAAATTTTTCTTTGGTTCTTGAAAAGAAGAGTTGTCTTAACAAAGGACAATTTAGCCAGGAAAAACTGGAAAGGGAGTCAAAAATGTATTAGCTGTAATAGGAATGAGACTATCCAACACCTCTTCTTAGATTGTCCCTTCTCCAGAATGATTTGGAGGATTATCTTCTATGCTACTAATTTAACCCAACCCAGTAATATAAACCATATGTTTGGTACATGGCTTAGTAATCAAAATAAAAAGATTAAAGGTCTCATTTGGGTTGGGGTTGCTGCACTTTGCTGGGCGATCTGGCGTTGCCGGAATGATGTCATTTTTAATAAATCAAAGACTAACTCCAGTATGCAGGTTATCTTCAGGGGAGCATACTGGTTACGCTCCTGGGCACAGCTGCAGCGTGAAGAGCAAGCCAAGGACTCCCTCTCTCTGATGAGCAAGAAATTAGAGATGATTGCTTTAGAGATTTCACATAGAGGGTGGAAGCATTTATATCGTTTGCTTTAGTTTCCTTGTCATGTTTAAAAGACAGTGGTTTGCTTCTCGTCTTTTGTAAACTCGTTGTAATAAGTGGTTGTGTACATCCACGGATGTAGAGGCCGGATATTTTATCCTTTATCTAAAAAATCTCTTTTGTGATTAACTGTAGGTCTCTAGAATTTAAGCATCTTATTTATATGGTGGTCCATTTTCTTTGTCCCTTCTGCATCACAGCTTAGCCATCCCTACCATAAATATGGATACTTATTAATTCCCACAGTAACAATGCTTATTAGTTGGGAAAAACAGTTGTGCTCAATATTGAAAGATGTCCCCCTAGTTGGAGGATAATTTTCAAGGTTAATATGACACATTTCAGTTATTACTAAATTGCCCTTATGGTTAGATCTTCTCTATAGTATATATCACCAAATAGTAGTATAATACACTGCAAAAGTGTTCATTTTCTATCATGTCGCACATGATTATTGTACATAGCTTCAACAGTATGAACTTCTGGTAGAAGTTTTAGCAACGTCAACAGAAAATTAAATAAGATGATGAATGTGTAGTTATTTTACACTTCAGGAAACGTGAAAGAAGTAACGATTTAGAATACATTTTGTTTGCAGACTTTCTTGTCATACTCATATGTTGCCAATATTACATAAAGAGCAGAGAAACCACTCTAGTTTAATTTGTCCCAGTTATGAAGCATCCTGTATTTTCTCTCTTTAGTCAGAATAATGTTTTAGCAATAACTGAAAACAATTCAGAGCATCATTGGAACTTAATCTAGACATCAATCTGAAATGTTAGCATTTATAATATATATTGTCACTCTACTCCACACTTCTTTGTATACATCTTGAAACCAAATAAAAAAATAATGTAGGATTAGTAAAACTTTATATCTTGAACCAAAATTCAATATTGATCAGGAAATTCGCTACAGTATAAAATTCTTCTAGTCTAGTTATAATTGCAGAGCTGCCCAATGTGTGGGCACTGATAACTCAGTATCATTACACCACTTACTTTCTATAATTGTACCCTACAGATGTTTCAGTTCAACACCTAACTTCCATTTCTGCATACTTCAAGCTCTGGTCATTTGCGGACCTGAGATACAATTTTTTGCAACCGTGATAGTAGCTTCATTGTTAGTTCAGGTTGTAGAAGGCTATACTCCGTACCAGGTAAAGCATGTCAACATTTTATATAGAAAAAAGAAGATTGAAAGAAAACACATTACCGCCGCATCAACAGAAGTTTTAGAGAGGAAAAACTAATGTAAAATACGAACTTCATATCGTCATGATTAGGAGGAAGAGGAACAACATATCCCTTACGTCTCATGCGCCTTTATTATATTCCTTTATTTTTGTGAACACTGTTACATACTGGGGACACACTGCTCAGTTCCATGAAGCGATCATATGTTCGTAGCCTTGGGCATCCTGTCACAAGGAGAATTCGTCCATCCTAGCCTACCTGTCTCGTTGTCATATATCACCAACTGATCCTGCATTCCAATTGCTGCAAAACAAAATGTCCAGTCATGTAATTATTGTTTCACAGAGGTTCAGGGCGTCCTAGTCGAAGGAGCTGAGATCGTCGATTTCTGAAATTTTCACCTCCAATTAAGTACATGTCTGTGTCTGCCGTCCCGAGGATGCCCAAGCACGTGCTCCCTTGTTCCTGCCACAAACATCAAAATGATATTCAGGCATTCTCCTTTGCTTAGATGCTTTGTCGTAAGTCAACCGAGTTCAAGTTTTTACAGTAGCAATGAGGTAGTTTTCAGGAGGGATGGTCATGGTGACACCATGGTCAAAGTTCAAAGAGATTAGTGACTTGAATTCCTTCTTGAGGTCATCCAGAGATTCGAGTTCGCCATTCCCCTTCCAGCATAGGGGCAGTGCAGGGTCATGCACCTCTTGAATCGATGACTTACTGAGAGAGGCCTTCAGCTGCAAGATATTCAATCCAGATGTCATGAATTCAAAGCCTGGTCTAGCTGTTCATAATATGTGGCATTGGAATGAGTTATTATTTGGAGCCTACCGCCGAGACGAGCTGAGAATGAAGAATTTCAGAAAGATATGTGTAGGTGCTGCCACTGTCAAGGACGACCTCCATCGGCTCTGCACCTATTGATTTTGTATCCAGTTGCAGGGTTGCATGTCCTGGTGAGTAGGGATAAGGTTTCCTGATAATACAATGTGAGCAATTGTTTAAAATTAAATTCAAGAAAAGAAAGCTCAGTCATAAGCTTATTTAACTTATTTAATTTACAGGTTGTTACAGAATCAAGTACTAAAATTGAAAATGCGTGAAGGAAATACAATGTTTTTTATATACTGCAGCGATCTTTGTTGCCATGAAGTGCTAGAACTAGTTCAAAAATCAAACACTGAAATTGATGCTGACAACACTGAGAAATTTCATCAAATTTGGATGACACAAACAAGCAAGCCCACGTTGGGTACTAGAACTAACGTACCCGGGAGTTCTTGGTGCCATGGGGACCCAAGTTACATCTGAAGAGGGCACGTTCTCTTTCCCAAAGAAGAGGTATCCCCCTCCTTTGGTACTAAAGCAATGGCCAATCACATTATTTGTGATGATGTTATGGTTCTTGAGCTGCGAGACGAGCGATACCGAGCTTGGTCCAAGACCAAGGATGCCATCGACTGTCACTACTTTCCCAGCGTTCTCCCCCTGGTCATGGCCACATCTGCACGTACAAGACCACAAAATAAAGTAGCTGGCCTTAAGAAAAATCATTGTGCAGTGATCATAAGATGTTGCAATGGCGTACCCGATTGCGAGATCAGGATGGTCAGTGGGGGACTTTGCAATGGGTAAAGAGAACTTGTCGGTCATGAGCACACCAATAGACGATCCATCTGCATATGTGAGTGTGTAGTCACATTGAAACAGCTCCGTGCATTGCTTTGTTGTACCCAGGTCTTGGCGCAGTGTGTCGCAGAGCGGGTCTGTACATGGGACGACCTTGTAACTAGGTGGTCCTGGTTGGTAATGCGGATGTGGCCCCTGCGACAACGATCAACAAGCAGCATCAAGCACCTTGCAAAAAAAAAAGTTGCTGCAGAGGCACATAAAAATGTTACTCCTGAGCAAGAATTTGGTATCATATAACAATTTGGGACTAGATATCTACACAAGTAATAGTGCATAACATAGAGTACCCAACTACCAACATCGATCAATCGTTTAAAAAAACGCCGTCAAGAATGTACTATGATAGGCACAAGTTTTATGTTCCCTTGTGCGAAAAAAGAACACCACAAAGTGACCAGAACTAGATTTTGATGGTTTTACAGCTACACTGCTTGCAATCAGAAATGATAACTGAAAACAAAAATCTGTAAAGCTTAGGCTTACCTTGTTGCACCTTTCACAGGCACCATTGGATGCGGCGTATTCCAGCCAGGTGAGGTCGCTTCCAGTGTCCACACTCAAGAAGTATGGTTTCGATGGCTCTGCAATGTTCATGGTGACGTAGAAGTGGCTGCAGAGGCACATAAAAATTCAGCAATATATAAGGGTTACATCGTGCCATTTCTCAAGAACAAGATTGCTAAAAAAACCAAAGACGGTACAACATCGTTATTTTTTTAATTTGCACAATAATCTCAAGGAACATTTGAAGGTTGCATGTTTCGTTTTTACCCTGCAGGATAGACATTGCCGTCGAGCTTGAATACCATGGAGGAGGCGGCGGCCATTGGCTGGAGTAGAAGTAAGACCAGGAGTCCGGCAACCAAGGTCCACCTGGCAGCCATGGCAGTTGGAGAAGACTGAGTTGTTGAGTAGTATTGGGAAATAGCTACACTTCCTTTTTATGAAACCCCAGTTCTCAGCTTCTTGTGATGGCGGACTTGTTGGTTTGGGAGTGGGGGACTTACCCGAATGCATGCATTTGTTTTTTTTTCTTTGTTACTATAATAAATATGGTCTTGCATTTGGATGGATTCAGATTCAAAGCACCGCCTTTTTCAAGTGGTGAGTTTTTGGTAGTGATTGCTTTGCATATTTATCATTTCGTTTTTTATTAATGTCGTAATAGTGTTATTATTTAGAGCAGTATTATTCTGGCCTGCTTACTAAGTGTTCTTTATACCGCTACGGAGATTAAGGCTGTTCAGAAAATAGTACAGCTCCAAAAAGATACAGTGTATGAGATAGGCTTCACATTTTCAGAGCATCTAACCTATCACAACTGTAGATTTGTTCTGTTAACTGAATGCACCATTGACTTGATCAGCCCCTGGGAATACCAACGCCATGTGCATATGAGCAATGGGCACAGGAAAGTGATAATATGTACAGATCATACTTTTACACAACTAAAAAACATTTTTCAGACCGTCAAAATTGATTTTCAGAGGCGATTTTGTGTCCGCCTCCGTTAATCGAAAAAAAAACAAAAACCCTAGGATGGGCCCATCGAGCCCATCCAAGGGTGCATCGCCGCTTCTGCCGCCCGCGGCCGCTGCTACCACCTCTCCGTTGCCATAGGGCTCTGCTCGCGCGCCACTTCGACTGCCTGCATGCGAAGCCTCCACACACCGCTCGTATCCCTTCTCCGCGCCGCCACCCCATGTGCCGCCTCCACGCCCAGCACACCGCCGCTACCCCAGATCTAGTGGAGGCAAGGCGAGAGGGGGCCGATGGCGCCCTCGCTTGGAGGAGACAAGTTCTTTATTTTCAGAGGCGATTTTTGTTTTTTACGTAACTTTATTTGTGCGCAATTGAATAAGCATCTCTTTGTCCTTCATTAAAAAAATGGATGTCTAGAGGAGCTTCAACTAAATGGCATACAAAGAACAACTCAGAGCAGCCTTATAAATTGTCGACTCCCATCTCGTTATGAACACAAGGAGCATAGCCACTGTTAGTAACTTCCTATTTTTATTAGGGGAAGTTAGCAACTTCCTATTGCCTCCCTTAACCCTCAATCCTATAAGCTCTCATTCCTCTGGGATGTTGATCGACACTTTATTCCGGTGGTAACAAGCTGGCACTCTTTCAGTTGGGAAATCGATCATTTCGAAGAGTTCCGGTGATAGTAATTTTCACAAACTCCATTAGCAGACAGCAGTACAAAACGGATACAAGGGCTCTTGTTTCAAATATGTGAGATGGTCATGGAGAAGAAGACATAGCGGACTTGGCACTCCTACTGCATGGCCCGCGCATCCATCCTAGCTGCGCTTTCTCATTATCATATATCACCATCTGATCCTGCATTGTGATGTCTACAAAATAAAAGTTCAGCAGAAGTTATTACATACAGTTGCAGGGTCTCAAAATTTCAAAACTGGGACCTGTATGACCGAACTTTGTACCTCAAATTATGCTGAAACTCAGCTTAGCTGCTGCAGCATCAAGGATGCCCAAGCACACATTTCCACTTTTCTTTACAGTGACTACGAGGTAGTTTTCAGGAGGAATCTCCATTACAGCATTCTTGCCAGTGGCAAAGCTCAGGGACACTGACTTGAAATCCTTCTTGACGTCAAATACAGATTTGAATGCGTTCTGCCCTTTCCAGCACAGAAGCAGTTCGGGATCTGAAACCTGTTTAAATGATTTGCTGAGACCACCTTTGAGCTGCAAAGTCAGATTATCATTTGTTTGGGAAGCAAAGTAAACAACCACGAAGACCAACGAGCAAAGACTCACTCTTCCCGGGAGCACATTCAGTGAGGCCAGAGTGGATGCACCGAAGTAATCGATGGGCGCTACATAGTGAGGAAAAAACAGACCACTGTTTACCCGAGAGCACCGATCAATTCGGTGGGGTAAAGCAGTGACCACCAAAATAATCGTTGATTGCTCCACAGAGAGCAAAACTTGAAGTGCCAGAAACCGCGTAGGCGCCGACTAATTCGATGGCAGACCCATGGTAGCACCGAAATAGTCGGTGGAGGTAATTTCACATAGGAAAGAAACCACCTGAATGCAGAGGCACTAACTATTTCGGTGGGTGTCATGAGCCAGCACCGAAATAGTAGGTGTCCTAAAATACTAGGTCCAAGGAAAATTTAAACTTAGATCGAATTGATCTCCTGATTCAGTCCATGGTTTAATACAAGATTTGGGACAATTCTTAAGTAACCCAAGGGCAAATAGATATGAGAAAATCTGGTCCCAAACCCCATTGAATCAACATGAGTCGAGACGATAAGATTCGCGGGCAAGAGCACAACGAACTCCGAAAAACTTCATTTTCCACCCAAATCTGTGGGTTCTAAGGACATATTTCGCAAGGTATATGATCACTAAGGATCTATTAATGTTTCCTCCAAAGAAAACATGAAAAATTCAGAAAAAAAACGAAGAAAAGATCGAAACAAAAAATCTCATAGGAAAAAAGATAAACACACGAGATTAGCTAGCCAAACCATGAATGATCAACTTATGAACGTGATTCTTACAAGGTTTTGGCTAACATCCTCTCGTCATCCTACCTTCTTGAAGATTAGTTGCTAAACCTAGGGTAATCACCCTCCAAATCTCTAGCTAACCTTTCATTAAGCATTTTCTTAGCCTTAGGTGATATAAACTAAGTGGGGGGTGGAAGGGAAGTGCAAGAGTTACTTCCCCAATGAGCCATGTACCTCTCTATATAGAAGTTAGTGCTTAACTAAAGGTCTAAACTACCTCTAATGCTGAAAATAAGATATAATCCCACGTAGGGGCATTTTGGTACATTTTTTATGAGGAAGCATCGGACGCGCTTGATTTCTTCTCGACTTCCCTTCATCTCTAAGTAATTTTGGAGATGATGCCACATGCCCTCATCCCGGACCTTTGGTAGCACCAAGTACCTCCCCTGGTTTTGAGGCCTAAACCGAGAAACCTGCCACCTAGGTGGTTTTGTGGTGAAACCACCTAAACCCTTCCATCCCACGCCGCATGCTGTAATGAAGCCCCGGTTTTGAGGCCCAAACCGGTCAAACCTGCCGCTAGGTGGTTTTGTGGGCAAACCACCAAAAACCCCTTAGCTCATCGCCGCATGGCGTGCCAAGGCCTCAGTTTTTTTTGGCGAAAGCGGTCAAACCATCGGTGAATATGAGTATATAGCCTCGCACCAAAGCGTTCTAGTTCTTTCATGCCTCCACCACAATGGCAAGCCTACTCGACACTTGCAATCGCCATTCTTCTTGACTTGGCCGATACCATCTCCACTATGTATCCTACGCAATGTTATCCTAAGCGCTAAACGGTAACTAGTCGGTCACCCTCTATTTACTATTTAGACGAAGTTAAAATGGAATTAGATGGTCTAAACGGATTTATATATTACCACAGGAAAAACATATTTATGCATGTAAAGTTCCAAGTATTAAAGAAAATATACATTCTCAAACCGCGTTCATGTAACCAATGACAGATGAGATCAATAATATTTTTTGTTTTCTTACAAGAATAGCTTGAGAAATGATTTAACGACACATAGTTTTCTCAGTCGCACAACTGCAGTTCCCAAATCACCATATCTCACAGCTTACATTACAACTCAAGCATTAGTGTTCAGTTCACAAATAACTAAATAAGGCAGCACATCAGCAGCAACAGTACAACGCACAAAAAAAGTACTAGTTCATAGACTCACGAGCTCTACCCTCAAAGTCACAGGCTCACAACACATGATCAGTACTCCATCTGTTCATTAGCAAAAGCATTGAAGCCTGAAAGTCTTACCAGCAAGCCCTTAGAGCCCGTTTTAAGCGTAGTTTATTCTTTTAACTCCGATTTGAGTGATTTTCGCGTTCATGTGTTCGTAGTGGAGCGTACAGTAACTCTAAAGCCTTCTTTTCATCTTTTGTTTATGTTTGGTGTACTGTTCTAATTAAATACCTTTTTTGCATGTATGTGTGGATGCTTATGTGGTGATCGATGTGAGTAGTTGACAAGCCGTTCGAGTTCGCCGACGATCCCGTTCCCGAAGAGCAGGTGCAGCAGCAGTTCGCTTAGCAAGGCAAGTATAACACGGACAATCCTTGTTACCTACGCATTATTTAATCATACAATTCATACGCATGTGTCTATTATTGTTAAACACTAAGGATGTTCCTAGTCTTTACCTTATTCCTTGTTTACCCGGGTTATATGCATTATGGTTAGTATTTGCTACGCGCTGCAACCAACATTTATTTTAATGTTGATATTGAATTAATGGTTCACTTCAATGATGACTAAAAGATGCTTTTTAGCAACATGGTTCGGGGAACTAGAGCATGTGCTTTGTGCTTTGTTCTAGTGTCTCTATAAGGTTTGGTCTAGGGAAATTAGAGCATGTGCTTCGTGCTTTGTTCTAATGTCTCTCCGTAAGGTCTGGTTCTTAAAGCGGCAACCCAGGAACTTGTTTGCCACCGTTGGAACTATAATGGCTCTGGTCTTGGATAATTAGCTTATACGTCTCTAGCTCGCCAATGGTTACCGAAAGGCGTATGTGGGGAACATGGGTGAGAGTATAGTTTGATCCATCGAGGACGGATTTATCCGTTGGCTATGCCCCGTTAGGCACAATCCCGTGATGTAAGCGCCCGATGTACGGCAGCTTCACACGTTGCGATGATTGCGCTCTCGCTCTGGATGCCATTGACCCCCTCACGTTGCGCCCTGAGCGTACGTCAATCTCGATGCCTTGGGTTATGCTGCCTATGTTGAACCAAAACGGCTACTGTGCTTGTTAGGGTGTTTTGTGAAAGTCCTCGTAGCATAAGTTCTTTTGGATTTGTGCGACCGGCAGGTAAAGGGCGAAACCTCTGCGGAGTGTTGATCTATCATGATAGCCGTGCTCACGGATACGAGCGGCCTGGATCCTTTTTTATTAGAAGATGATGTTGAGGTTGATGTTGAAATATTCTATAATTATCTGTACATTATTATTAATGGGCTTATACTTGGGTTCTACTCATTTGTAGTAAATTGGATGGTAATAAAATGAAACAACTAAAAGTGCTAATGCAGTATAACCGTGTCAAGTCTTTGTTCTTGCATAACCCGTGTTATACTTGTTAAATAAGATGGTTTACTTACACTTGCAACTATTCAACAAAATCCCGGATGGGTAACAGATGGAGCAGTGAATGATCAGTCGCTTGCTGAGTTTCCGGAGGATCTGCCGTACTTCTAGCTGTGTTCAACCAGTCGGTGTCCCTGTGGCTTTTGAGCCTCTACTAGTTATGAAACGTTTAATGATATTAAGACTTCCGGTGTGTTATTTGTGAAAGACTATGTCTTGTGTTAAACTCTGATGTAAACTATTTTATTCGAGCATTGTGTTCTCTGTGATTCAATATTTCTAATCTATATGTGTTCTGTGGACATCCTGGACACACATATGGAAGCATTCGGATTTCTTGGAAATCTGGGTGTTACAAACAGGCATCTGACTGGTGGAACACACGCCTAGAACTCATCAAGGTCACTGAGATACTCCGCTCCATTATTCCCTTCTGATCCAATATAAGCAAGGATGAGTACACTTATGGTTGGTACTCAACAAGTGGAGCAAATATGCAAGCTATCAAGGAGAGGCTTGGTTTATAGCGTTTAGCGTTTTAGTTGGTCAAGTTTTATTTAACAAACAACTATTTACTAGGATATAAGTATATACCAACCCACATTAGCAATAATTAAGCATAAAGTAAACCATAAGCATAACCAATAACATATCCATGCAACAATTTGATTTCATATTCTGATAGATTAATCACGTGAGGGTCCAGGCCGTTTATGACCGTGTCCGTGTTATAATAGTTTTACACTCTGCAGAGGTTGTACACTTTCACCACAATTCGCGTAAAAGCTCCGAAGAACTTTGAACCCAACCATGCTGTGCAAAAGTAGGCACAATACCACACTTCCAAGGTGTGATTGCATAGGGACGCTACGAGGCCTTTCCAAAGATTCCCTAGTTAGAAACGACCCGCTAAGGTTTCCGGATCGGAAGTAGGCATAACCCTCCCTAACAGGTATAGTGTCTTAGCTAAGCCCACTTCCCGAGAGGACCGGGCTATACACCGTCAACTGCCACCCCCCATGCCCTTTCGGTAAGATCATTCCTAACCAAGGTTTCTAATTAATTAGCCAAGACCAAAGCCATGTAGTATTGTGGTTCTACGGTTAATCCTGGGTGGTTCTCTATATTCCGATTAGCATGGTGATCTTGTATTAACCTGACAAGATATAACAATAAGGATATTCATCAATGTTGGATAGAACCCATCATGAACCAAGGTTAAGCATCTAGCATAGCTACCAACATAAAAGTAAACCCGGTGTATCAAGGCTTAGGTGTAAAAGTCTAGTCATCCTTGCATAAGACCCATCAAATTAATGCAACGCGAGCAAATGTAAACTAAATTGTCATGCAATGTGTATAGGTTCAAAAGAGTATGTTGAGGGGGAAATCCACTTGCCTTCCTCAAAGTACTGCGGTGGCTCCTCCTCGTAGACTTGATCTTGATCTCCCTCGAACGGACCGTTCTCTACACGATCGTACAAGCCTTCAATCAATAAAAAGCAAAACAATACACCATACAACTTTTAAAGATGCAAAGACGTGTCTAGAACGATTCTTGATGAAGAGACGATCACGTGAGCGCAAAGATCACTCAAGACGGATTTAAAACGGTCAAAATATGGCTAAAACAAGGTTTAGGGGCTTCTCTGTAGTAAATCTAATCTTTCAGGGGCTTAGATAGAAGAAACAGAGGACCTAAAACATAATTTTATACAAAAACGGAAGGACTTTTGAGTAAAAAGACCAGATAGGACGGCGGGTTAAATTTTTAGAAAGGCCAGGGGCTAAACTAGAAGAAACAGGACTTAGATCTAATTATTTTTGAACTAACTTGGACTGCGGGTTGATTTCTAAGAAAGCTAGGGGCTTTTCCGCAAAAGTGGCATGGCTGACTGCGCTGACCGGTACGGGATTAGATTCGATCTAATCTCGACCGTCGAATTAAGATCTGGCGGCTGAAATCAAAAGGGGGCGACATCGGCGTTTAAAGCGGCGGCGCGAGGCGGCGCGAGGCCGGGAGTTTGCCGGAGTTGGGCGAAGCTCGAGCTAGGAAGCTCGGTTTTCCACGATTCAAGGTTTGGGAGCTAGTTGGGATCATGGGGAACCTATTTTAGGGGTTCTCGTCGAGAGTTGAGCGGCTCTAGAAGCTTGCAACGAGCTATGGCGGCTCGGTTGCGACGGCGACGCGACATGGCCGAGAGAGAGCGAGAGAGCGGAAGAGAACCGCCTCGGCGGGTTCCTTACCTCCACGCGAAGCTTGGAGGCGAGTTGGAAGCGGCGAGAAGGCAACACGAGCTCGGATTGCGGCGGCGGTTTCAACCTAGGTTTTGCGGCGGCGTAGGTTGAAGGCGGCAACGGGAGCTGCGGGCTTTGGTTTGGGGATTCATGGGCTCGGGGCGGTGCTTATAAAGGCCTTGGACTCCGAAGCTTGGGCGACAAGAGAAGGCAACGCGGAGGGGGGATCGACATGGACTCGACGGAGTCCTGCTCGCATACGGCGCGAGGAAGAAGAAGGCGGCTGACAGGCGGGGCCCACATGGCAGAGAGAGAAAGGAAAAGGGAAGGGAAGGGAAAGAGCTGGGCCGGCTGCTGCGCGCGCGGATTGGGCCGGGAAAGGGAAATTGGGCTGGGAAAGAAGAGAGAGGGAGAAGAGAGAAGGTTTAGAATTTAAGTTTAAACTTTTGCAAACCTTTTCAAATTCAAATCATCATTCAAAAATATATGCAACAGCATGAATGCAACAAAAACTTCTTGAACTCTAATTTAAATGTTGTTTAAATATTTATAGGCCAAGATTCATTTACAATTTAATATTTCCTTAAATAATAAAAGCTAAGGAAATTGGTTACCTATATTGATTTTATTGTGATGATGAAATTAGGGTGTTACAATCCTCTTGGTCAGATTCAAAGCCAATCTCATCCTCCGCTGGTTCTTCTGCTTTGGAATGGAAATCATCAACATCAAACATCTCTCATTTGGGCCAGCCTTGCACTCGTACGAAGATTACCATATTCCTCAACCCCACAAGCCCCTTCAATTAGTTTCCGTGTCAGCCCACAAACAGGTTCATTATCCTCCTTGTCTCCACCTTCAACAAGCCATCCTTGAGCATGAGTTACTTCAGCGAATAGAAAAGGATCCATTTTTTGGTTCTTCTTTGCCTTCATTTTTTCCCATTCATCTTGTTATTTTATTGAACAAAAACAAGTTGATTGAGACACTCACAGGTCAGTTTGTTTCTTTTTTCTATATGAATCTAGGAGTCAAAGACAAATTTAAGTTAATCTGAAATGACAAGTTACATACAGATAAATTAGAGAGGTAGAAATAGTTTGAGCTCTTACCGTTACAGCTTCAAAGCAGCTCCAGTGCATCTCACAACCTGAAGAAGTCGAAGTCAAGGATAAAATCCTCATCACCATTCTTTGCAAAGTTGGAACCTGTGTACCATAACTACCCCACCAATTTGCTACAAGGGATAAGTGCCATATAAAATCGATGTAGAATGCAAAATTAAACCTAGCAGCTAGTGATGTGTCATGTGGGGCTGCCACTACGTCAGGCGCCGGAGTCGCCAGGAGTCCGATCAGGCACCGAGAGTCCAGGATAGTTAAGAAAGATTTGTTAGTTAGAGTAATTTCCCTTTTCTCCAGGATGTGGTTTCCGTCCTTAGAGATAGGCCTTAAGCCTTTATAAGATCATTGTACCGAATACTTTGAGGGTTAAGCACGTATCAATCTATAATCTCTCTTTATCCTTCTTCCTCACCATTGATCTCCTGGGCAAAAACCCCAGGGATCCTACCGCTCCCTGGGCCTCAAGGCCCTTGACATAATGTACATAGCATTTTTTTCTAGTTGTACATAACAAAGACACGTTTTTTATGATACGCAAACTGTAGGATAACTATGGGTTATACATTTAACATGACAATAATATAAAGCCAGAAAAATAAAGTACCTAGGCTAAAATCATAGTCTATGGAGCCAACCTTTGCTACAGGTTTTCCAAAGTGGCCTTGTTTATCCCTGAACATGACAAAAATACAAGGTCCACAGCATCTTTAACCTCTTGCTGCTCAGCTAACCTTGCCTTTTTACCTTCCTTTGATTCATCTACTGCTTTCTTGCATCTTTATTTGTCCTCCTCTATCGACTGCCGGCAAGGTTTAACCTGCACAATTAGAAATTAAAAGTAAGTTCTCTGTCATATATAATTAAGTAGAAAGGAATGTAGAGTAGTGCTTGATAGAAAATGTAGTATTAGATAGCATATTAACCTGTCCGCGGATCCCAGCAATATGGAGCTGTAGCCTGTATATCCCTGCTGGCAGCCTGGCACTACTTGACCATACACCTTGCACTTTTATCACATTCAAGTTGTTAGGATCCACTAACACTCCATAATCGCACCCAATATCCTCAGAGTTCCTCTTCAAGATCATGGGTTTGGTGGCCGTATTGAAAGGATTTGATGCAGCCGACGACATCCTGCAAATGAGCATAGGCAATGGTAAATCAAACTGAAAAGAGCATCTAGACAATATTCGCAAATAGTAAGTCAAACTGCAGAGAGAGTATCTAGCTGACTGTGAGATGGAACCTAAAACAATCAATCTATATGCTAGTGAACATTCACAAATAGATCCAGTAGCTACTCGGGAGCAAATTACTGAACATGTAGAAAGTAATGAAAAAAATGTCCAAGAATAGAAAGCACTAGAAAAGGCCGCGGCGTTGCCACGGATGACCAGTGGATGTAACCCGTGATACTTTTTTAGTTTAATCATTTTTAAAAAATAAATGCCAAGGTATGTTGAGTCTATTGCCTTTTATTTTGCGGAAGAGAATGGATAGGAGCATTGAATTTATTTTTTGTGCATGAATTTTATAAATTTTGATATTTGTAGTAACATTTATGTTGAAAAATAGTTAATTTTAAAGTGTTTTAGTGGTGGGATGTTACCTATAATGGGGGAATTGGAAAAGCAAGTCTGATTTTATTATGTTTGCTCTAGAATATATTTGTTGATTTTTAAATTTGTTTTGATGGTCGGATGTAAGCTGTAATGGGAGAATTGGAAGAGCAAGTTTTCTTTTTTTTTTTTGGCTTGTCTAGAGTATATTTTTTAAAAAAATTTCAGCTGCTTCCATGGTCAATTTTTTTAACTGCTTCCATGGTCAATTTGTTTTTATTTAAAGATGTTTTGGTGTCAGAATCATAAGTGCAACAGTCCTCATATAATTATTTGTAGGATTGAGTTACTAAAACGCTTTGAATTTGAAATTTTGGTGTGTACCGAGTATTTAGGTTTTTGAATTTTGCTTTTTTTTATTAAAAACTTCTTAGTTTAAGGATGTACTGATATTGGAATCCATTATTGTCTCATATAATCATTTGTATGCAAGAATTTACTTGTGGTAAAACTTTTTAGTTTAGGTACGACGGGGCGTAGATAAATATCTGCGTGAATGAATGTCGAAAGTGTTGAGTTTGAAAAGATACTCTACAATAAAGTTGTAGGTTTTCAAATTATAAGGAAATTTTATTTATATATATTTTGGTTTGAACGTGTTTTGGTGGAAGTAGCTCACAGAACAGGTTATTGCATAATTTAATTGATTTCCAAGGGTTTTTGCGCAAAATTCCTGTATGAGAAAAAGGACAACGGGTTGATTTTAAAGAAATTTAGGGTTCCATTTGAAAATGTAGCTACGCAGACATGGAGGGAGGGATTGACGGAGTCCATGTACTGGTGTACATCTGGAGATTAGAGTAGTACCACGGGCAGCGGAGCCGGAGGCTGGCTATGCCAGAGAACAGGCAAAGTCGGACTGTCGGGGCTTGGAGAACATGAGGAAACCGGAGAAGACAATGCAGGCGGCGACGCTGCAGTGCTGAGCGTTTGCACTTGGAATGCCCATGGCACACAATGGCTTCACGTAGAGGATTCCATGTACGAGTAGAGGGCAGCAGGCCAGGAGAGGGCGGTGGATGTTTAGTTGCGTTGGATGGACGCCAGAGCAAAGGGGTGGCGCCGGCGGTGGCTACTGCTGGATGTGTCTGGTGGCGATAGGGAAAAAAGAATGGAACCCTAGAACAATTTGGGCCTCTAGTATGCATATGCATTGCAAATTGGGCCACGATTGGGTGCGAATTTTAGGCCACAATTCCTATCTATCTTCTAGAAGATTTTCGCTTTCCCACCTTTCAATGATTGAGATTCGTGCACACAACTGCAGCCCTAGGATCAAACAAACCCTAACTTCCTCTCTTCTGTCCCTCCTCTCTCCCACCACTTGCGTCGTCGCCGCCCTACTAGTGTGCCGCCGCTGTTGCCCCTGCCGGTCGGGCAGCCCTAGCTGGCGCTGCTGCCCTCCTAAGCGCCGCGTGCCCCTCCCCCTATGCAACCACCCCTCCCATGCCCCACCACCATCACCCCCCGGTCACACAACCCTCCCGAGTGCCATGCGCCACACCTCATGCGCCGTTGCCATGGCCAAAACCCGGGCCGCGCGCCACCCACCCAGGCACCGCAGACATGGCCACCTCTGGACGCACAGCCCACGCCGCCGCCGTAGGCCATGTCGCCTTGGCCCACGCGGGCCGCTGCCTCCTCGCGCCGCCACCGCCCGTGGGATCGTCGGTGCTCTGGTCGCCGCTCGCCGCCACCAGCTGCGGGCTCGCACGGTGGCCACCGCTCGCCGCTGGCGCCTAAAGAATAAGAAGAATCAACATTTCAATTATCGCTTTTCAACATTGTGTTTTCGTGTTTCAACATTTCTTTTGCCACTTCAAGATGTTGTTTTCCCTATTTCAACTTTTTAAAACACAAAATTTGAACATGTTTAATTAAAATGTTTAATGTGATTCGTGCAAATGTTGGATCAGTAGTATCAAATTATTAAAGTAAGAATCATCACTGTCGTTTCCAGCTTGTTCTAAACTAGTTGGGCCAAAATAGGCTTTAAAGATAGGTAGATGGCTTATCCATCTTTCACAAGATAGATAGGAAGTCCTATTTTTGGTGCGCTTTCTGCTGGGCTAATTTTTCCCTCCCGCCCATGGGTCCATATGGCCTAAACGGCCCGTCCAGCCCGACCAGAAGTGTCTACCGCCGTTCCGAGTCACCCGTTCATTCCGTTTTTCAACGTTTACGACCGTGTAAACGGGGGAGCCGTTGAGGGGACCAATTATGCCCTAAACAAAACTGTCGACCTGCGTTTCCATTTTTTAGACCGTGTTGATGGCCGTTGAGGCCATTTACGCGAACACTGACCCTTCCTTGTCCATGTATCATGCGAGCCGTACACTGCACCTGCACATCAAAGCCAAGAGCACTCTTGGGTGCACTGAAATCTTCAATGATAACTATACGCTTACGGACCTACAGTTGATATAGATTCAAATTCAAAAGAAATAAGTGGAAAATAAAATTTTTGAAAACATTAAAGTTAGAAAATGGGAAAAGGGGAAAAAAGAAAAACTCACTCAGGGAATCACCGAGGGGCCCGTGATTCCTTCGTATACCCACAGTTGTGCTCATGGTAAACAAATGAAACACATACTTCCTTAAGCTGGTACTACCCTCAGGTACTCCCCTCATTGCAAATGGTAAGTTACTACAACATTCCTGAAGAGTGAAACCATCTTAAGTTTGATCCAATTTGTATAGCAAAATACTAACATTTTTTTATACCAAATAAGTATCATTAGTTTCTTCATTAAATATATTTTCATACTATATCTATTCGGTGCCATAAATCTTTACGATCCATTCTATATATTTGGTCAAATATAAAATAGTTTGACTCTAAAAAATTATAATGACTTACAATTTGAAATGGGAGAGAGTACCATTCAAGGATGGAGCCTAGTATTTCCATACATTTAACAAGATTACAATCAATAGGTTGATTTGGTTATTTTTCTAATAGTCTTCTCACATACGAATTTGATCTGGACACGGATACACTCAAAATGATACGCGACTCCCTCATATGGACCCTATATACCCATATATAATATAATATGTCCACGCAATTAAGCATGGTAAGATCGCCTATACACTCTTCTAACGCCACTCTTGGTGAATAAACTAGTATGGTGCGCATGGTCGGCGACGACAACGACGTCTTGAAGTGGCTGGCACGGCGCCTGACGCAGCAGCAGGAAGACGCGGCGGCGATGGAGCATGACCGGATCATGGTGAGCACCCACCTCGTGTCCCGTGTGCCGGGGCACGTCCGCATCCGCAACCCGGATGCCTACACGCCGGGGCTCGTCACCATCGGCATGTGCGTCTCCACGCCGCTGTGGACACAGCACGTTAGAGCCGAAGAGATTCAGACTTATCAGGACCAAGACCAAGCACATGACATGTAATTTTAGTGCGATTAGGCACAGAGACAGAGACATCAGTCTTGATGAGCAAGTGGTGCCCTAGAGGAACGGGATCCTCTGAAGTTGCTGCCGCTACGTCCGAGGGAGGTAGGAGCCTGTCATACACGGTTTTAGAAAGAAAACCGAGTACATCTCATATGTGTGCCAGGATCAAATTTCACACATATGATAGACAGTGAGTGTATAACAGAAACAATACTCAAACGAATATTTAATAAGTAAAGTATTTATTACACTCACGACTATGGCACGAAGACCAAATTAAACTGGTTCACACGATATCTAAACACGATAACTCCAAAAGCACTCCACAGGCATCTGACTGGTGGAACACACGCCTAGAACTCATCAAGATCGCTGAGGTACTCCGCTCCATTATTACCTTCTGATCCAATATAAGCAAGGATGAGTACACTTATGGTTGGTACTCAGCAAGTAGGGGAAATATGCAAGCTATCAAGGAAAGGCTTGGTTTGCAGCGGACAGCATTTTAGTTGATCAAGTTTTATTAACAAGCAACTATTTACTAAGATATAAGTATATACCAACCCATATATTAGCATAAAGTAAACCAAAAACATAACCAATAACATATGCATGCAATGATTTGATTTCATATTCCGATAGATTAATCACGTGAGGATCCAGGCCGTTCTTGACCGCGAACACGGCTGTTATAACAGTTTTACACTCTGCAGAGGTTGTACACTTTCACCACAATTCGCGTAAAAGCTCCGAAGAACTTTAGACCCAACCATGTAGTGCGGGCCAGGCACGTACCACACATCCGAGGTATGACTGCATAGGGACGCTACGAGTCCTTTACAAAGATTCCCTAGTTAGAAATAATCCGCTAAGGTTTCCGGATCGGAAACAGGCATAACCCTCTCTAACGGGTATAGTGTCTTAGCCAAGCCCACTTCCCGAGAGAATCGGGCTATACACCATCAACCGCCACCCCCCATGCCCTTTCGGTAAGATCATTCCTAACCAAGGTTTCTAATTAATTAGCCAAGACCAGAGCCATATAGTATTGTGGTTGTACGGTTAATCCTGGGTGGTTCTCCATGTTCCGATTAACATGGTGATCTTGTATTAACATAACAAGATATAAATAATAGGGATATTCATCAATGTTGGATAGAACCCATCATGAACCAAGGTTAAGCATCTAGCATAGCTGCCCAACATAAAAGTAAACCCGGTGTATCAAGGCGTAGGTGTAAAAGACTAGTCATCCTTACATAGAACCCATCAAATTAATGCATCGCGAACATAAATATAAATTTTGTTGTCATGCAATGTGTATGGGTTCAAAAGAGTATCCAGAGGGTGAAATCCACCTGCCTTCCTCAAAGTACTGCGGTGGCTCCTCCTCGTAGACTTGATCTTGATCTCCCTCGAACGGACCGTTCTCTACATGATTCGCACAAGCATTCAATCAATAAAAGCAAAACAATACACCATACAACTTTTAAAGACGCAAAGACGTATCTAGAACTATTCTTGATGAAAAGACGATCGCGTGAGCGCAAAGATCACTCAAATCGGACTTAAAACGGTCAAGATATGGCTAAAACAAGGTTTAAGGGCTTGTTTGAACTAAATCTAACTCTCCAAGGGCTTAAACAGAAGAAACCAGGGACCTAAAACGTAATTTTATATAAAAACAGAAGGACTTTAGTGAAAAACTACGCAGCAGGACGGCGGGTTAGATATTTAGAAAGATTAGGGGCTAAAACAAAAAGAATAGGACCTAGATCTAATTATTTTTTAACTGACTTGGACTGCGGGTTGATTTCCAAAAACTAGAGGGGCTTTTCTGCAAAACGGGCTGGCTGACCAGTATGGGATTAGATATAATCTAATCTCGACCCTCAGATCTTGATCCAAGGGCTAGAAACAAAAGGAGCAGCTCCGGTGACCGAGGGCGGCGGCGCGCGGCGGCGCTCGGCCGGGAGTTCGCCGGAGTTGGGCAAAACTCGAGCTAGGAAGCTCGGTTTTCCACGATTCAAGGCTTGGGAGCTAGCTGGCGATATGGGGAACCTATTTTGGGGGTTCTAAACGAGAGTTGATCAACTGAGGGGGCTCGCATCGAGCTATGGTGGCGACGCGACGAGGCCTCGGGAGAGCGAGAGAGAGAGAGATTGGGGACTCAGCGACTTCCTAACCTCCACGCGAACTTCGACGGCGAACTCGAAGCGGCTACGGCGACTTCGAAAGCTCGAATCGCGGCGGCGACCTTGACCTAGGGTTTGTGGCTATGGCGGCGGCTTGTGTTGAGAGGCAAGAGGGGTCGGGGCGGCGCTTATGAAGGCCGAGGAAAGAAGCTTGCGCGAGGGGGAAGCCGAGGTCGAGACGGGCGCGGTCGGGACTCGTCGTCTAGTCCTGCTTGAAGACGGCTCGGGGAAGAAGAAGCTGACAAGGCGGGCCCACATGTCAGCGAGAAGAAGAGAGAAGGAAGAGAGCGGCTCGGCCGGGCTGCACGCGCGCGGGTTGGGCCGGGAAAAGGAACTGGGCCGCGCCGCGAGATATGGGCCGGAAAAAGAGAAAGGATGGGTTGGGCCGGAAAAAGAGAGAGGGAGAAGAGAGGGTTTTGAATTTTAGTTTAAACTTTTGCAAACCTTTTCAAATTCAAACCAACATTCAAAATTTATGCAAATCAGCATGAATGCAACAAAGACCTTATTGACTCTAATTTAAATGTTGTTTAAATATTTAAGAGCCAAGATTTAATTTGCAAATTAATGTTTCCTAAAACAACAAAGACTAAGAAAGTTAGTTGCCTATATTACTTTTAATGTGACGAGCAAAAATAGGGTGTTACCAATCCTACCCCCCTTAAGAAGAATCTCGTCCTCGAGATTCGGTAAGATCAGAGAACAACTGAGGGAATTCTGCACTGAGCTCATCTTTTCTTTCCCATGTAGCCTCATCTTCTGTATGGTGACTCCACTGTACTTTGCACATCTTAATCACTTTATTCCGAGTAACCCTTTCTGCTGTCTCCAATATCTGGACTGGATACTCTGAATAGGTCAAATCATCCTTCACACTGAGTTCCTCTAACTGCAATTGCTCCTCTGGTACCCGTAAACACTTCTTCAATTGTGACACATGAAACACATCATGAACCTCTGACAACTGAGCTGGCAACTCTAACTGATAAGCTACCTCACCCTTCCTTTCTAGTACCTTGAAAGGTCCAATGAAACGAGGTGATAACTTTCCTTTGACTTTGAATCTGCGAAGACCTCCGATAGGTGATACTTTGAGATAAACAAAATCTCCAACTTCAAAGACCAATTCCCTCCTTCGTGTGTCAGCATAACTTTTCTGTCTAGACTGTACAGTCTTGAGATTCTCTCAGATTAACTGTACCTGCTGCTCTGCATCTTGAAGAACTTCGGGTCCAAACACTTTACTTTCCCCAGTCTGGCTCCAGTACAATGGTGTTCTGCACTTCCTTCCATACAATGCTTCAAAAGGTGACATCTTAAGACTGGCTTGGTAACTGTTATTGTAGGAGAATTCTGCATATGGCAAACTCTTATCCCAACTACGACCGTGTTTTAAAGCACACGCTTGAAGCATATCCTCCAGAATTTGATTAGTCCTCTCAGTCTGTCCATCTGTCTGTGGGTGATAAGCAGAACTGAAGTTGAGTTGTGTACCCATTATCCCATGTACCTTCTGCCAGAATCGTGACGTAAACTGAGTACCTCGGTCGGACACTATCTTCTTCGGAACTCCATGTAGACACATAATCCTGGACATATACAGCTCTGCTAGCTTAGCACTTGTATATGTTGTGTTGACTGGTATGAAATGAGCAGACTTCGTCAACCTATCCACAATAACCCATATAGAGTCATGACCATCACGAGTATGAGGTAACCCGACAATAAAGTCCATACCAATTTCTTCCCACTTCCACTCTGGTACTCTTAATGGTTGAAGCAAACCTGCTGGACGTTGGTGTTCCGCTTTAACCTTCTGGCAAACATCACACAAAGCCACATAAGTAGCAACAACCTTCTTCAAACCATACCACCAATATTTCTCTTTCAAATCTTGATACATCTTAGTACTTCCTGGATGAATGGAATAAGGTGAATTATGTGCTTCCTTCAATATGAGTTCTCAAAGCCTATCATTTTTTGGAACACATTCTATTTCTGAACCACACTGTTCCCTGTTCATCCTCAGTGAAATCCTCAGTTTTCCCAAATGGATTAAAGCTCTGAATTACGCGATCTTTGGATCTTCTAACTGTCCCTTCTTGATTTCTTGCTCTAATGTTGACTCTACCTCCATAGTCATAGCTTCTGAATGAGCACAGATACCCAAGTTAAGTCGTTCCATCTCCCAACATAATTCTTGTGATATCAATCTCCCAATGACTGAGTTAACTTGACTCTTGCGACTTAGAGCATCTGCAACAACGTTGGCCTTCCCAGGATGATATTGAATATCCAAATCAAAATCGTTGATTAATTCTAACCATCTGCATTGTCTCAAGTTAAGATCCCCTGGGTGAAGATATACTTTAAACTCTTATGATCAGTGAAAATTCGACACCGTTTTCCAACCATATAGTGCCTCCAAATCTTCAATGCATGAACAATTGCTGCTAATTCCAGATCATGAGTAGGATAATTCTTCTCATGTTTTCTCAACTGTCTAGAAGCATAAGCCACGACTCTGCCTTCTTGCATCAACACACATCCAAGTCCTACGTGTGAAGCATCACAGTACACGTCGAACCCCTTTTGAATATCAGGCATCACCAACACTGGAGCAGTGGTCAATTTCTTCCTTAACTCCTCAAAACTCTGCTGACAAGCATCATCCCACTTGAATTTTCGTCCCTTCTCTAACAACAAAGTCATGGGTTTAACAATTTTGGAGAAGCCTTCAATAAATCTGCGATAATAACCTGCCAATCCGAGAAAACTTCTGATTTCTGCAACACTCTGAGGTGGCTTCCAATTCAACACATCCTACACTTTACTCGGATCTACCATTATTCCTCCATCGGTGGTGACATGTCCAAGAAAAGAGACTTCTTTCAACCATAACTCACATTTACTGAACCTGGCATACAACTGATGCTCCCGTAACTTCTGCAATACTAGCCTCAAATGCTCCACATGCTCTTCCTCATTCTTGGAGAACACCATGATATCATCAATGAATACCACCACAAACTTGTCAAGATACTCCATAAATACCTTGTTCATCAGATATATAAAGTTTACAGGTGCATTAGTCAAACCAAACGACATCACTAGATACTCATAAAGACCATATCTACAAGTGAACGCAGTTTTAGGAATATCCTCTTTCCGAATCTTCACTTGATGATAGCCTGAACGCAAATCAATCTTGGAGAAAACTTTTGCACCTCTCATCTGGTCGAACAAATCTTCAATTCTAGGAAGCGGATACTTATTCTTGATAGTCACCTCATTAAGGGCTCTGTAATCCACACACATTCTTCTAGTACCATCCTTCTTATCAACAAATATAACAGGGGCTCCCCATGGAGATGAACTAGGTCGAATATAACCCTTAGCTAAAAGTTCATCTATCTGTTTCTTTAATTCTGCTAAATCTTTAACATCCATTCTATATGCTCTTTTTGAAATGGGTGCAGTACCAGGTACAAGCTCAATGATGAACTCAAAGTCTCGGTCAGGCGGCATACCTGGTAAATCATCAGGAAAGACATCCGGAAATTCACACACGACTTTGATATCCTCCAGTGACTTTCCTTTCACTTGATTAGTTGTTGCTTCTCTTCGAACAACTGGACTCATCTGAAACTCCATTCGATCTCCTTGTAGACTTGTGAATAGCACTGCCTTCTTGGCATACTGAATAACTCCATCATGAGCTCCCAACCAATCCATTCCAAGTATCACATCAATTCCCTCAGACTTCAAAACCACTAAATTGGATGGAAATTCTACTCCCATAATATCAAGTCTAACTCGAGGGCACATGTATTTAGCTTTCATTTCCCCATTTGGGGAGTTTACTAAAAGCATACTCTTCATGGGTTGCTTAGGTATGTTATGCTCAGACACAAATTGTTCAGTAATAAAAGAATGCGATGCTCCAGAATCAAACAATATTGTAGCAGGTGCTGAGTTAATGGAGAACATACCGATGACCACGTCATTGGCTTCCTGAGCGACTTCAGCTATCACATGGTTGACCTTGCCACGTGCATAGTTCTGTTGTCCCTTGTTGCCTTGCTGGGAAGAAGGTTGAACGGACCTCTGGCCATCGCTCCTCTGAGCTTGGGATGTTTGGGGGTTGCGCTTGGGACAATTGTTAGCATAGTGACCCATATCACCACATTTGAAGCAACCATTAGGTGGTACTGGCGTGACTGGATTGTTGGTCCGTACTGGCGGGGTGCCATTGCCAGAACGATTCTGCTGCTGATTAGGAGTACGGGGTGTCTGCTGAGGATACCTCTGAACCTGTTGACCAGAACGTTGTATCTGTTGTCCCTGTTGGTAATGTACACCATTACCTCCTGAGCGATTCTGGAAGCCTTGTGAAGAACTGTAGCGAGGACAAGTGTTGCTTGTCTGCCCTGATGACGACGACTGGAACTTCCTCTTCTGCTCACTCAACTCCTTGCGTGTATTCTCACAAACAATGGCCTTGTCTAACATTGTCTAGAAATTGGGAAAGATATGAGTCTGCAGCTGGTACTTGATAGGCCCAATCAAACCCTTCAAGAAATGACGTTGCCTCTTTGCATCGTCATTCACATCATCAGGTGCATAACGGGATAGCTGTGTGAACTTATCCCGATATTCACACACGCTCATGCTTCCTTGTACCAATGCACGAAACTCCTCCTGTTTTAGATCCACCACACCCGCTGGAATATGGTGTGTGCGGAAAGCATCCTGGAACTGCTGCCATGTGATGGTGTCGGGAGCGTTATGCGCATTAACGTACGCATCCCACCAATCAGCTGCTGGGCCTTCCAATCTTCCTGAAGCGTACAAGACCTTCTCACGATCAGTGCACTGAGCAATATCTAGCTTCTTTGCAACGTTCTTGAGCCAATCATCAGCATCCAATGGATCAGCAGAGTGAGAGTAAGTAGGAGGATGCTGGCTCAAAAACTGCCTGTGATGATTCCTGGGCGGCTGGACTGGTTCTGGTGGCGGTGGTGGCTGCTGGTTCTGTTGTGCCTGCAAATTGGCCACTGTCTGGGTGAGCTGCTGAATGAGTTGTATCTGGGTTGCTAGGAACTGCTGCATTGCGGGATCCATTGCGGGTTGAGGCGGTGGTGGAGGTGGTACTGGATTCTGCTGATTCACCACGTGATCATGCCTCTGACTAGGAACGTCTCTACCTCCTCCGGTCCTGGTGTTAACCATCTGAGTGTTAGACAGATATGATTCAGAGAATGATACTCAGATAGACAAGAGTAAAGGAAAGACACTCTACTGCGAGAGTATAAGATAGCATTGAAGTTAAGAAGAAAGAACAAAGTAGAGGAAAGTCAAATATTTATCATCACCCAGATTCTGTCCTCGCTAAATATTCATCCATAACTGTCAATTCGTGCATCCAAAAATTATACCAAAATTCCAGAACAATACTCATAAAGCTATGAATCCAACCCAACTGGAATCACCTCAATCGTACCTCTTAAACTCCGGATACAAAATAATCAAGTTGCCTGTGTCAAGCTGGAAAAACAGATTCTGTACTTGACAACTTTTGGTGTGTTTCTCTCGACACAGATTTCCAAAAATTATGGAAAAACCATAGAAAATCACTCATCAAATTCTGAAAACAACCCCACTGGTTTGAGGTCAAACGGATTTGTGTAGCTCCCGAAATCATCAAAATGGTACTGCTGTGTCAGATATCGGCGCGAGCAGATTTCTGCATAAGAGACTAAGATGTCGAATATACTTGAGATAGATAAGAAACTAAGAGCAAAGGATAAGAGGGGACCAGAATTAAACCCAATTAATATTTTATTACCATATTTCTTTAATTGTGGTCATCACTCCACAACCAAAGACACACAACCAAAGATTCCAACTCACACATTTATCCAAGCAACAAGCATTAAACAAACGACCGACCTCACAAAACCGTACTAACGATAAACTTACAAAAGAAACCTATAGATAACCTATTCCCTAAACTGTGTGATGGAGAAAGGGGCTCCATAGCGAAGCTTCTTCCGAGGCGGGGACCGAGCATTGGCTATCCTCTCATCATCATCATCCCCTTGACCTTGTTGCTCTGCAAGTTGTTCTTCAAGTTCTGCAATCCGCTCCTGGGCTTTGGCAAGCTCATTAGTAACACCTTCCAAATCGGTATTCAGTGCTGCAGTGACTCGGGCAAAAACATTGAGACGAGGATCTTCTGTTGGTCCTCCTCCCACTACAACGGTTTGCTCAGTTCTTGGACGGCGACGAGGCAAGTGACGGTACTCTGTGCGAGACAGATCCTTCTGGAACTGGTGGCTGATAGATGTCACTGCCCTCCTAGCAGCATCACTGACTGCAGCTTCATAGGAAGTATGAAGAAGGCTCGACTCATGAATAGACCAAGTCTTGAAGCGACAAGCATTCTCTATTTGCTCCCTAACATGAACCTGAGTATGGTAATACTCCTGGTAGTTCGAAGCAGAACTGTAAGTGGTCATGTACAGTGGCCTGGTGTAGTTGCCTAATGCCTCCAGAACATCTTCAAGCAAGAGTGGGAAAGCGCCTAGCTCTGTTATTGAAGTGATCATCTCCACCTTGGGCTCTTCTTCATCATCCTTTTCATCATCATAGACTTCATCACCCTCATCTTCAGTGCCATCTGGATTCCCTTCAACATCTGCTGTGGGTGAGGCAGGATCAGTTACATCTTCATCATCAGATAAGCACACCCACACGGGATCTCCTTGTACAACATCATCCATCTGTGGTGTAGGAGGGGCTGGCTGCGCTGGGTCAGTCTGGAAGTTCTTGGTTATCTAAGCATAGAGAGAACCTTAGTAAATATAATTGAATAGAGGCAAAGGTGACCATAGAAAAGGGAAGAAGTTCAAAGCATTTTAACTAATAAAATAAGACCTCTAAAGAAACTGACTTGGCTTGCTAAAATAAATCCTTACTTTGACTATTCTAACTAGGCTAGCGTCCTACAGTCAGCACGGCTCTGGTACCACTCTGTCATACCCGGTTTTAGAAAGAAAACCGAGTACATCTCATATGTGTGCCAAGATCAAATTTCACACATATTATAGACAGTGAGTGTATAACAGAAACAGTACTCAAACGAATATTTAATAAGTAAAGTATTTATTACACTCACGACTATGGCACGAAGGCCAAATTAAACTGGTTCACACGATATCTAAAGATGATAACTCCAAAAGCACTCCACAGGCATCTGACTGGTGGAACACACGCCTAGAACTCATCAAGATCGCTGAGGTACTCCGCTCCATTATTACCTTCTGATCCAATATAAGCAAGGATGAGTACACTTATGGTTGGTACTCAGCAAGTGGGGGAATTATGCAAGCTATCAAGGAAAGGCTTGGTTTGCAGCGGTCAGCATTTTAGTTGATTAAGTTTTATTAACAAGCAACTATTTACTAAGATATAAGTATATACCAACCCATATATTAGCATAAAGTAAACCAAAAACATAACCAATAACATATGCATGCAATGATTTGATTTCATATTCCGATAGATTAATCACGTGAGGGTCCAGGCCGTTCTTGACCGCGAACACGGCTGTTATAACAGTTTTACACTCTGCAGAGGTTGTACACTTTCACCACAATTCGCGTAAAAGCTCCGAAGAACTTTAGACCCAACCATGCAGTGCGGGCCAGGCACGTACCACACTTCCGAGGTGTGACTGCATAGGGACGCTACGAGGCCTTTACAAAGATTCCCTAGTTAGAAACAATCCGCTAAGGTTTCCGGATCGAAGCAGGCATAACCCTCTCTAACGGGTATAGTGTCTTAGCCAAGCCCACTTCCTGAGAGAACCGGGCTATACACCGTCAACCGCCACCCCCCATGCCCTTTCGGTAAGATCATTCCTAACCAAGATTTCTAATTAATTAGCTAAGACCAGAGCCATATAGTATTGTGGTTGTACGGTTAATCCTGGGTGGTTCTCCATGTTCCGATTAACATGGTGATCTTGTATTAACATAACAAGATATAAATAATAGGGATATTCATCAATGTTGGATAGAACCCATCATGAACCAAGGTTAAGCATCTAGCATAGCTACCCAACATAAAAGTAAACCCGGTGTATCAAGGCGTAGGTGTAAAAGACTAGTCATCCTTACATAGAACCCATCAAATTAATGCATCGCGAACATAAATATAAATTTTGTTGTCATGCAATGTGTATGGGTTCAAAAGAGTATCCAGAGGGTGAAATCCACCTGCCTTCCTCAAAGTACTGCGGTGGCTCCTCCTCGTAGACTTGATCTTGATCTCCCTCGAACGGATCGTTCTCTACACAATTCGCACAAGCATTCAATCAATAAAAGCAAAACAATACACCATACAACTTTTAAAGACGCAAAGACGTATCTAGAACTATTCTTGATGAAAAGACGATCGCGTGAGCGCAAAGATCACTCAAATCGGACTTAAAACGGTCAAGATATGGCTAAAACAAGGTTTAAGGGCTTCTTTGAACTAAATCTAACTCTCCAGGGGCTTAAACAGAAGAAACCAGGGACCTAAAAGGTAATTTTATATAAAAACAGAAAGACTTTAGTGAAAAACTACGCAGCAGGACGGCGGGTTAGATATTTAGAAAGATCAGGGGCTAAAACAAAAAGAAAAGGACCTAGATCTAATTATTTTTGAACTGATTTGGACTGCGGGTTGATTTCCAAAAACTAGAGGGGCTTTTCTGCAAAACGGGCTGGCTGACCAGTATGGGATTAGATTGAATCTAATCTCGACCGTCAGATCTTGATCCAAGGGCTAGAAACAAAAGGAGCAGCTCCGGTGACCGAGGGCGGCGGCGCGCGGCGGCGCTCGGCCGGGAGTTCGCCGGAGTTGGGCAAAACTCGAGCTAGGAAGCTCGGTTTTCCATGATTCAAGGCTTGGGAGCTAGCTGGCGATATGGGGAACCTATTTTGGGGGTTCTAAACAAGAGTTGATCAACTGAGGGGGCTCGCATCGAGCTATGGCGGCGACACGACGAGGCCTCGGGAGAGCGAGAGAGAGAGAGATTAGGGACTCAGCGACTTTCTAACCTCCACGCGAACTTCGACGACGACGACGGCTTGTGTTGAGAGGCAAGAGGGGTCGGGGCGGCGCTTATAAAGGCCGAGGAAAGAAGCTTGCGCGAGGGGGAAGCCGAGGTCGAGACGGGCGCGGTCGGGACTCGTCGTCTAGTCCTGCTCGAAGACGGCTCGGGGAAGAAGAAGCTGACAAGGCGGGCCCACATGTCAGCGAGAAGAAGAGAGAAGGAAGAGAGCGGCTGGGCCGGGCTGCACGCGCGCGGGTTGGGCCGGGAAAAAGGAACTGGGCCGCGCCGCGAGATATGGGCCGGAAAAAGAGAAAGGATGGGTTGGGCTGGAAAAAGAGAGAGGGAGAAGAGAGGGTTTTGAATTTTAGTTTAAACTTTTGCAAACCTTTTCAAATTCAAACCAACATTCAAAATTTATGCAAATCAGCATGAATGCAACAAAGACCTTATTGACTCTAATTTAAATGTTGTTTAAATATTTAAGAGCCAAGATTTAATTTGCAAATTAATATTTCCTAAAACAACAAAGACTAAGAAAGTTAGTTGCCTATATTACTTTTAATGTGATGAGCAAAAATTGGGTGTTACAGAGCCGTTGTGCTGTTTAATCCACATCCGACGACCACACAGAAACAATGTTTATCTGGGTTGGCCCAAATGTAGGCCTACTTGCTAAGGCCACTTACAGAGAGGAACCGAGGGAAGAAAAAGCGCGAGACCAACGAAAAAGGGTGGGAGCAGAGAAGGTGAGTATCACTCCGCCCCCTCGCTGGACAGGACAATCGGATCATCCTACAATCTCGTGCGTAAGTCCGAATAGCTTCCTCTTCTACTGTATAAATGTCTTCATAAATGGCTGACTCGAATTGATCCAAATGTTCCGTCAGTTCTTTGAACTTGCTCAACCTTTCCCTTTTCCCATGGAAGAAGCAGGCCACTGAATTATTATACCGACATGGAAGAAGGGGCTAACGTCCAAGAGTCCAACAAGCCACCAGATGATTCCAATACGTAAGTAACAAAACCCACCATGCTTGTCTAATGTGACATCATATGGGAGTCCAATAGTTTGTTATTTTCATGTCACATGGATTTTAGTCCAATATTTGTTATTTTCAAGTCATATAGAGTGTAGTCTATTTCTGCCCAGATCATGCATTTTTCAATTGCAGAACTATATAGTTCTAGATTGATAATACTGAATCGTAATTCTTTTGTTGTACTGAAATTTCAATTATTTTACCATTGAGTTGACATCAACACACTGAAAAAATTAGAATCACCACATAATTTCGCCGTGGTATCAGTAGGTAAAGTTTTCAATATATGAAGAGTTTGTGTTGGCTCACCCGTCATGGATTGTCAGGATGCCCATGCCCAGGGCACGTATGGCCCCCATGACTAGAGGTATTTATTAGAGTAAATTCCCTGTATGTCATTGAAAAATATAACTCATCTCTCACTGGAGAAAAAAAAAATAGGTGGAGACCGTCCCCATACCCTGCTCTTTGAGGACCTCATCCGGATGGCGGACGCGTGTACACCCAACGCATCCAACGGAGGCTTCCACGCTGCACCTGCTGCTCCCTCGGCTCCGCAAAAGGTTCAGCGTTCCGGCTCGGCTAACAGCCGGCACTCAGCTTCCAGAGCTCACGCGAGAATTAGCCAGCAGCGTATCTGTACCTAGGGCTGGATAACGAGCGAGCCGAGCTCGGCTCGGCTCGGTCCGGCTCGTTTTCTAACGAGCTAGCTCGGCTCGGCTCGGCTCGGTCCGGCTCGCGAGCTGGCTCGAGCGGCTCGCGAGCTCAACCACATCGATTTTGCACAGTTCGATCCCCTTCAAGTGTCAACAAAAGCAAGCCCAAAGATCAATCCCAATGAAGAAATCTACTTAAAACAAGAGCAAATGAAGAAAGAAATAATGCAATCGGATACAGATGTATCAAGCAAAATCAGTCAACTAAATAAACAAGTGAAAAATCAAATTGCTTGCATGCTGATGGAGTAGCAACGGAACGACCAGGCCTTCCTTGGCGCCGTGATGACCCAGCGTTGCTCTGTCTCATGCGCAGGTTTGAGGAGGTAGCGTGAATGGTGGTGGTGGTATAGCGGCGTGCCTCTCGAGTGGGTACAGATCAAGGGGGGATGGATTGGGGGGCTACTGCGGGGGAGAGAAGGCAGCGCAAGTGCCGGTGTGAGGTGGAGGACGGAGCAATGGAGGGAGGCGCGGCGGAGGCGGAGCCAGGAGATCGGTGAGCGTGCGGCGTCGGCGCATCGCGGCCTCGCCCTCGAGTCGCGGTTGTGGAAGGAACGGGCGGCGGCGCGTCCGAGTGTGGGGGGATGGATATGGGGTGGGCTAGGGTTTAGTGGGATATAGGGTCGTGGGCTTTGTCGGCTGTAATATTGGGCTTAGATGGAATTGAGCCAGCTCGTTACGCTCGCGAGCTAGCTTGGCTCGCTCGTTATTTTTGACGAGCCAAAACTGCTGCTCGGCTCGGCTTGTTTTCGTATCGAGCCGAGCCGAGCGAGTTAACGAGCATCGAGCATTTTGTCCAGCCCTATCTGTACCTTCTCATCAAACTCCCCTCGACGAAGAATGAAAACTGGGCAGCCAACGTTCCTGTCAAGCAAATTGTTATCTCATGCATTAGAAGGCAAATACGTGTGAGGCACCCTGCTTGTTTGCGGAAAATGCGTCTTGAAGATTTGGTCCATTTGGATAGGTTCAGAAATCGTCAGACCTTCTCCTATTGATACATAGCAACAGAGATCAGAGAATGAATGATCGCCATCGAGGTTTGACAGGCCATGATTACACAGAGGGGATTATAAATCCTTCCTGATGTAAGCGGTCAAGTGGACGACGCGAGTTTGCTAGGGCAGATGATAGGGGCGGCGGTAGGCAACATGCCGGCGGATCCAGTGACGGTGGTGGCGGATGAACTGCTGCGGCCAACATGGGAGCGTCGGGAGAGCAGCGGCAGTGGATGAAGCAGCTAGCGGGAGGCAATGGTGGCGGCGGCGACGCGATACGTGGGCCGGAGGCGAAGCCTACAAGCCGAGCCGACGATGCGAGTGGGAGCCAGGTGTTGAACATATGAGGGGAGGCAGGTCCTCACAGAGCAGGGTATGGGGACGGTCCTTGCCCAGTTCTTTTCCATCACAAGATAGTATGTAGGGATTTTTTTTATGACATGTAGGACCAATGGCACATAAGACATGAGTATAGCTTCCAATGGCATAGGAGGAATTGGCCCTATTAAATATTATGCCATATACTACTACTTAATACTACCTCCGTTCCAAATTGCAAGTCGTTTGACTTTTTTTACCTCAACTTTGACCACTCGTCCTACTCAAAAAATATATGCAAATGTAGTCAAATTTAAGTCATTCTTGAAATTCTTTTATTACTAAAGCTAGCCATAACAAAAAAATATGATATTTTGCGAAAAAATTTGAATAAGACGAGTGGTCAAAGTTAGTGTCGGAAAAGTCAAACGACTTATAATTTGGGACGGATGGAGTAGTATATAGTTAAGAGAATATCTAACCATTCATTGTTGAGGATAATTTACTAATTATTACCTAGCTAACTAGAGGTCACAATTAACTGGACTACTATAACTTTTAGCTAATGTCAAATTTGTTTTGTTTCTCAAAACCACACGTCAGTAGTATGTATTGTCGTAAGCATAAGATAAGAGCTACCTTTTCCAATACTAGCATTGGGGCACGTAAAAGAGGCTCCTCCTGTGAGTCTGTGAGTATTCCTCGAGTTACTGCCGTTGGCAAACAGGAGTCTGCATGGACGCACAACAAGATCTGGTGTCGGTTAAAGAGGCGCGACATGGCATTATATTCGACTCTCTGTTTTGTCTTCTCTTCTTCACTACTCCACAAGCGAAGCAAAGAATCCTCCCCGGGCACAAAAGCTATTTTGTACGTCATCTTTGTACCAAGGGAAGCTACGAATCCCTAAAACTTGTCCACTCAGAGATGGCATATATGCTGAAAACCTTGCGTGCCCAAGCCGTTACCATCTCTACCAATTCTCCATTCACATTCCGTCCACGCTGATACGTCCCTCCCCCCTAATGAAACATGCATCTGTCCGCGGCCCAAGCATGGTGAGATCGTCCATACATACACTGATCGAGCGGCACATACTCTTGGTGGTTAACAAGCAAGCCACAGGTCATGGCCGGCGACGACAACGTCACGGTGCACGTGGAGTGGCTGGCACGGCGCCTGACGCAGCAGCAGGAGGACGCGGCGGCGACGGAGCAGCACCGGGTCATGTTGAGCACCCACCGCGTGTCCCGCGTGCCGGACCACGTCCGCATCCGCAACCCGGATGCCTACACGCCGGGTCTCGTCACCATCGGCCCGCTCCACGCCGAGGACGGATTGGGCCGGCTCCGCCCGGGCAAACGCCTGAAGATGGCCTATCTGCACAGCCTCATCTCCCGCGGTCACCCCGACCCCTCCAGCCACCTAGCCGTCATCCAAGGCTACGTCCGACTCGTCGCCGCGCGCGAGCGGGAGGCCCGCGCCATGTACGCCGCGGAGGACGTGGAAGAAATCAGCGCTGAAGATTTTGTCCAGATGCTGGTGCTCGACGGCTGCTTCATCATCGAGCACCTCGTCAACGTCGCCACCGGCAGGGAGGAGCAGACGCTGCACGCCACGCCGTACGGCCCGGCGCAGCTGTCCGTGGACATCGTCCTTGCGGAGAACCAGATCCCGTTCTTCGTCCTCGTCGACCTCATCGGTAGCACCAGGCTGCCGGAGTTCGACACCACGGGCTACCAACCACCGGTCCTGCTTATGAAGCTGGTGCTCTACTACCTCGCCGGCGAGAAGGGCAGCGACAGGAGTGATGTGCTACCGCCCGCGAACGGTGTCTGCCACATCCTGCACCTGCTTCACCAAGTGGTCACCTCGGCACGCACCACGTGGCAGCCGCCGCCGCGCATCCAGGACAGCACGATGCTGAAACTGGCTCGGCAGGCAGGACGATTTCCGCTGAGCCTGCCACTGCAGCTAATGGTGCCGTTGCTATACCCGATCCTGCCGGATGAGTGCAAGTGGAGCGCGAGGTATGGTCCAGAAAGCGTGCCATCGGCGAGTGACGTGAAGGGGATGCTGTTGCGCCTCGAAAAGACGCATGGGGGTGGCGGTGGGGGCGTCAAGTCTTCCGATGGCGCCGGCATCGTCTCAGTGCTGGGACCAGTGCCGCTGGCCGTGAAGCTGGACCAGCATGGCGTGCTGCGGCTGGCGCAGCTAAAGATCGAGTTCCGGACGATGCCACTCCTGTTGAACCTGATGGCTTTCGAGCGTTATTTTTGCGAAATGCAGGCCGGGGATGTGTTGGCGTACACGTGGTTCATGGCGAAGATGGTGCCATCTGCGGAGGACGCTGCTGAGCTTGTGGCCGCGGAAGTGCTGCGGGGCAGCGCGGTGGGGAACGAGAGCAACGCCGATGTGGTGCGGTTCTTCAGGGACGTTGGCGCAGCATGCGAGGGGTCTGGGCAGCGGGAGCTGGAGAAGAGCTACCTGAGGGAGACGCTGCTTTTGTTCGAGGAGCGAACCCAGCACGCGAAGCGGGTGGCCGACGTGAAGCGCTACTACGTAACTGTGCCATGGCGACTTATCACGGCGTTTGTGACCGTCATCACGACTGTCACGTCCATTCTCCAGACCTTGGCATCCTTCAAGCAAAAGCCAGGATGAAGGTTACAAGTTTCCATTCAATAGATCGATATCCAATGGCTTTTAATACTGCAGCTACCTTTGTTCCTGAGAGAATGCAATTTTAGTTTTCTACGGAGTCAAACTTCCTTTTGTTTAACCAAGTTTCTCGAAAATATTACTTAGCATTGTTTACGGAGTTCAGTTAGAGAGAGTGGGTCCTTAGTACTACTGCTTATCCGGAGCGTTCAATGGGTTGATGGGTGATCTCAGGGCACCCGCGCAACAGATTTACCATAAACTTATTTGCGGGTCCCGTGTGTCCGGGTTATTTTAATTCTCTTCTTCCTCCTCCCCTCCCCATCTCCCTCAAGCCAGCAGATATCATCGGGCCTCCAACTCTGTCCGTGACCGCTCGTTCGCCGCTGTGGCTCCACGCTCTGTCGCTCCGCTTTGGCCTGCGGCCTCGCCTGCTGGCCGCACCACGCCGGACTTGACTCGCGCGCAGGGCTCATCCTCTGCGGCCTAGAGGACTATCCGGCTGCTCCACTCCGCCCAGCACCGCCGGCCCTAGCCTCGCGCACGTGTTCGGCTCCGCTTCTTCTATCGGCTTGCGTGGGTCCCGGTTGGCATCAAAATAAGTGCTATCGCCTTACGTTGAACTTTGCGACATTCGCTTCTTCTCTTTCCTCCACGTAATACGAACATCGGACGTCGACTTCCATAGAGAGCCTATTGGCACCTGAAGCGGGTGCCCTCAGGAATCAGGATGCTGGTAGCCGTGGTCCCCTCATCGACCCCTTCCTTTTTCCATATACGCCGCACATACTATGCATATACAAATTGAGATACACTTCTTTTATACCATGTGCCCCACGTCCATCACTTCTTTCTCCACCTCCCCCCCCCCCGGTTGACCCTCAAAAAAGAAACTTCTTTCTCCACCTCCTCTGGAGTCCGGACTGGCCATCACTTGGATTTGTACACCTCCTCTAGACTGCCACTAAACAAATATAACCTGACATTTGGTTTGATCCTGAGGTGGTTCGTTCTGGTTCAATTGGGGGAGGTTGCTTCTTCAGGAGCGTCGAGGTGCTCACTCCTAAATTGAGCCTCAGCCTCTCCGGGCGCATTTGTCCGCCATGTTAAACAATTCCGCCACTATTTATACATTGTGTGTTTCAAGTTTACCAATTAAGCATTTGTTCATGATACCCTCATTGAACACCATGATTACGGTGGAGGAAATGATCTAGGTATGGTTTTTCGCACTTGGCTCGAGTGTTGGATGCATTGTCGTAGTGATTCGCCTAGCAGAGGACCAGTAGTGATGTACGCTTAGCTTGATGTGCATGTGCAGGGTGCGGCTCACATGGTACACGGATAAGCAAGTGTGCACGGAGAAGATGGCATCGACGAAGTCAAGGAGGATGGCGATGGTGAGCGTCGAGTAGGCTTACTATTGCAGCGGAGGCATAAAAGAGCTCAAAGGCGTCATGGCACATGGCAGAGGCCGGACGCATGTCTACTCCAATGGTTTGATCGGTTGCACCTCAAAACCAGGGCCTTGGAGTATCGTGTGGCAACACATCAAGGGGTTTCGGGGGTTTGGCCACAAAACCACTCACTGGATGGTTTCACCGGTTTGGCCTCAAAACCAGGGCTTCAGCGGGCCGTGCAGCGGCTAACTAAAGGGTTCTCGGTGGTTTGGCCAGAAAACCAATAGGCGACGGGTTTGACCGCTATGGGTCACTGTTGGTGTTTCTTAGGCTCTAGAATAATATTATGCAAGCGCACAGAATAACCCACTGTAGCATTTCACCATGGATTATTCCAGGGTCTTGTAATTTTCCTCAGGGAAGCAAAAGGATTAAAGAATATTGCTTTAGTTGAATGGTAAGCCTTTATAATAATATCACACACTATCCTTGGCGGAGATAAGGGGATAACCAGATAATGGTCAAGCCAAGCTATGACCGGTATAGGCAAGTCTCGTAGACAAGCCGTTATGAGCTAAGCTATGACCAGTACAGGCAAGTCTCATAGACGAGCCGTTAGAAGGATGCAAATGACCAGCGACACAGGAGACTCTGGCTCTCGGAAAAAGGAAAGAAGTTGGGAGTAATAAGGGAAGACAGATTCCGAATGACATTTCTAAACTTTAGAGAAAGGCTCTAACTTTAGCCTAGAGCACTACCTATTTGTTGGGGGACAAGAACTTACTTCGACGGCTAGAAGGGGAGGATTTCAGAAAGGGATGAGAGGGGGATCCGACGGCAACCTACACTACTGTTACGGAGCCTAGAGCACTAACTATTTGTTGAGGGACAAGAACTTACTTCGATGACTAGAAGGGAAGGATATTAGAAAGGGATGAGAGGGGAATCCAACGGCAACCTGCACTACTTCTATGAAAACACCCAAACATGGTGGACTACAATGGACGGATAGGACTGTCACCACCTACTGCCTACCACAACAGTACCATGTTGTGGAACCCATTTTCTAGCTAGCACCAAGCCGTACACCACGTCTACGTTTGATACTAGGATTCCTCTCGAGGCTTTCGAGATAAATCCTCCCCCTCAACCTAGAGAACTGACTTGAGCCCCTAGTCCCAGCAAGAAAACCCATAAGGAAGAATCCCGACAAGAGAGATAAACTCCAGACTAATTAAGAGGAATAAAACACAACCACTAAGTCACTTGGACTTGAATATAAAATGAAAGTGGGGATACTATGGTATACTCAAGCTATAAAGAAGATAATGCTTTATTGATAATATTATAAATAAAGAAAAAGATACAAGAGCATTACCAGAACTCCGAAACCTCTGAGCTAAGCTCGACTTGACCCTACTCCCAAACTCTAATCCTACTCTAGAAAATGGAAAAGTGGAAATTTAGAGAAGAGCTCCTTCAAGTGTGTCTTGGAGAGTGTGGTTGAGGTGTCCTTTTACAGCACCGACAGGTCAGTTAGGGGTGGAAACCGCCTAAGCCAACCAACCGCAGAAGATGGGCCTGAGATGAGCTGGAGGTGGGCCGAACGGCCAGGCCTATGGCCGACCTGATGGCTTTGGCCACCCAATCACGCCGCCTTTCTTTTGGATGTCTAGGATCTCACCATGGGGAAGTGGTAGTTGCATGCTCCGTGGTGGTTTGGACCAACATGCGGGCTTCCTGATCCATGGGTGATCCTTTCGCTGTCCATCGGATGAACCAACTGCATCTTCTTGGCCAGGATGTATGGAAGTTGTGTTTCTGGCCTCCTAGACTGTTGATGTGGCAGAGGTGGCTGAGGTGGCCGGTCGGCCGGCCATAGGGTAGTTCGACCGACCGAGTCCTGGCCTAAATTTCCTTAATTTTTCTCTAGTGTGCCCCTGCAACACTAAATCATGCAAAACTTGTGGAAGTTATTAGATTAAAGTAAAGTATGCATGAAACCTTATACAATTTCCTCCATTTATTCCTGAGATGTTGACAGAAAATCAACCGTCAACACACCCCCAAGTTATCTCTTTGCTCGTCCTCGAGCAAAGCCAAGTCTTAAGGCTTGTTGGATCAGGAGTTGCGTCTATGTTCACACATTGCAGATACCCTATGCACAAACCATTGCTCAGGCCCATAAATATTTGAATAAGTTGGCACTAATTTATTTCATACCTTTGGTTACCTGTGGGGTTTGTCTGCTTGTCCTTTCTTGTCTTGGGCGGTTGAGAGTCTGAACGGTCATCCATAGAGTTTTCCTGCAGCTGTTCAGGTTCCAACTCAGGGATGCAAATTTTCACAAAAAATGGTTAATTCTCCCCTATGATGAAGTTCAATGTGACCCTTCTTTTCCTACTGTAAAGAAAAATAGCCTTTGACCATTGTCTGTGATTTTAGTGATTGATTTTGACCATTGGGACTAATATTTTTGTTGAGATACACTATTGTAGATATTTTTGGTCCCAAGAATACTTTGGAAGTCATCTAAATGCTCAACAATATCAAAATGATCAACATCCAAATGATATTCATATCCAAGTGATCAATATCCAAATTATAGTCATCCAAATTGTTGAAACTACACAGATGCAATGTTGAAACAGACTTTAGAAAGTGTTGAATCAGTGAAACCAAAATCCTGAACAGGAAGAATTGCAAAATGCAGAGACACCAACTATTTCAGTGCTCTGTTTAAGACTATCGAATCAGTCGGTGGGTAGGCCATCGAATCAGTCGATGGGGAAGGCACATTGTTGAGACTGCGTTGACAACATGTTGATACAGACTTTACAAAATGTTAAATCAGTGAAATCAATGATTTGGTGCAAGCCAAGAAGGTTGTGTTGGTTGAGGAAGACGAAGAGATTCAAGAGGTCCAGTCCAACCCACAGATTCTTGTTGCTGGTGCCCTGCATCAGGTGGTGCTGTTCTTGATTAAGAATTGGAAGCAAAGGTGGAGAAATTGACCCAAGCTATGAATTTCTTTTTCCTATTCGTTGTAGCACTTGTTTCCATGGGAATTGGGTATATGTTGAAGTAGATTTTAGGAGTAGTGATAAATATGTTTTATGATTATCCAGCAGTACTAATTTCATCAATATTGTATGCATTTAATAGTCCTAGTCAACAGTCAAGAATTGTCCCCTCACCCCTAGCCAACGTTTGAACCAATTTCAGCCTTAGGCGAAAACATTAACCAATTTTTGGTTCAAACTTTGAAACCAAACCTCACGCGGCAAGTCCTCCTCCCGAACCAAAAATATTTCATCCGAAATGCCCCTTGTACCCTCGTGCAAAATTTTTGCTTCCAAGTTCCTCCCACGGCCTTACCCGTACCATCAAGGGCATTGTTGTCAATGTTCCCCTGTGCTCTAGACTTTTATCCCTTTGCTCCACTGCTCGTCTGCTCCACCTCCATCTCCCCCATTACCCTCCACCTCTCCCCATTCCTCCCATTCTCCTCCCCTCCACTGCTCCACCATAGGCCACCCAACCGGAGCCTCGACCTCGCCGACGATGCGGAGCTGCATCCCCATCGGCCACTACCGCTGCACTGTGTCTTCTTTCGTGTCGACCACTGCTGAAAGACTGGGTTTGCTTCCCCATCCATGACTACCACCGCACCGGACCTGCTCCCGATCGCCGTGCCCGCCGGCCACGAAGCTTCTTTATCGTCGACGACTCCGCCCCACTGCCCCTGCTTCCACATCTTCGACTACTGCCACACAAGATCGTCTTCCCCGTCGACGATTCTCACCACACCAGACCTGCTTCCACATCATCTTGGCGGCTATATAGGCCCACGATTGACCATGGTTGTTACACGCGGACACACCGTGGGATTGCAGGAACAGGTATCCAAATTCTATAAATGTTTTGTGGTTGTAGTTAGTATGTTCATGCATTTATAATCACGATTATGGAATAAACATAGACCGTTTGTGCATTCCATATGTTTAAACATGAACGGGAGGAGGAAGTTATCAAGCAAAATATATTCACGTGTTTACATTTTACCTTTGCACCATTGCAGCTCCCTGTGCGGACTGGATCTGGGAATGTCTATGCAAGCAAAGCTAAATTAACTGGTGCCCTAGCTCCTGAAAGCAGACAGCACAAGAGAGGGAGATCAGTACCAACACAAGTTATTGTGGATAATACCGGGGTTTCATTATTACGACAATTCAATCATTGAGTTTGCTATTATAGGACTCTAATAGTTGATACATTGCTATTATAGGTCAAAGTGTGAGCGATTGTGACCATGTTGTCCTTATGTACATCCAATTGAGTGGTCATAATTAAATGATAATTGTGATGATCTATCCTTAATAGCAATGTGTCAACGATTAGAGTCCTTCAATAGCAAAGTTGGCGATTGGATTGTCATCATAGCGAAACCCTATTGTTTGTTGTGTCACAATACCAATTTTGTCCATTCGTATAGTTCCATAATAGATTACTAATGGAATTTTGAATGATATTTCTGTAGTACCGACACAAAGAAGTGGCCAACGGTGTATGAGTCTGCACACATCAGGAGCACAGGCTGGGCACGATGAGCTGCCAGCACTTGCAGAGAATAGTAGCGGTGGTGGCAATGTGAATAATCTTGCATTTCCTCGTGACTGGTCCGATGAAGGCTGTCCGCATCCTGCAGAAAATAGCATCAATGTGGGGATGCTTGATAATACCGAGTCTGCATAGCCGGAGTCCACACATACAGGTTGGTTCATCTAATGTCAAGCTTTTTCGCATTCTTATAGTTACATAGTAGATGACTAATGGAATTCTAAAAGTTATTTCTATAGTACCTACAGAAAGAGGTGGCCAGCGGTGTGGGAATGTGCACACATCAGGAGCACATGTTGTTCATGAACTGCCGGCACAAGCAGAGAACAGTAGCGGTGGTGGCAATGTGAATAGTCTTACAGTTCCTTGTGACAGGTCCATATATGAGGACTGTCCGCATCCTGCAGATCCTACCATCAATGAGGGGATGGGTGATAATACCGACTCTGGGCAGCCGGACGGCACACCTACAGGTTGGTTTGTCTAATGTCAAACTTTGTCGCATTCTTATAGTTCCATAATTGATGACCAACTGAAATTTGAATAGAATAGATGATCAATGGAATTTTGAATGTTATTTCTGTAGTACCTATGCAAAGAGCTGGCGAGAAAGATGCCCAAAGCTATGGGGAGAAAGATGCCCATCTCTTTTGTTGAGGGGACGTCGAGGCCCCATGATCCGTGCAAGCTACCAAGTTTGCATCAGAGGGTGGTATTGTTGTTAGGAATGAAGTTCCTATCCTTACCAGTTGGAAAGATTACAAGAAAAAAGATGAATATTATGATGGTTTCGTGGGCAGTCTATGTGTAAGTGCCTGTCAACACTCCTTGTGATTACTTTCCACTATTATATCACCCGTGTGTAACTCTGATTTTCAATTCTAATCAACAGGAGAGGTTACAAATTGACAAAGAGGACAAAACAACATCTCATGCCTACCTCAGTTTTCTCAAGAAACATGTGCAGCAGAGGCAGTATCTATTGAAGAAGAAATACTTTGTTGGCATCCCTACTGATCAGGTATTTACCACCTCTCCTGTTGCCACATTGTCTAATGCACAATGGTGTAAGCCTGTTGAGAAGTGGTCAGCTTCAAAGAACAAGGTATTCTCTATCGATTCACATTTCCCACTTTACAATTTTGAAGTTTTCGAACAAACACATATCTCTTAGTGTCCTATCTAATAGGCAATATTAGATGGGACTAAATAACACATACATCTCTTGCAGTCAATCTCTGAAAAGAATAAGCTAAACCAGGGTAAAGTCAAGCGTCCTCATACGACAAGATCTCGCTCTTATGTTGCACAATTGCATACATATGTATGTGTCAACAGGCTTGCAATGTAACACTTTCTGTGCTTCCTTTTTGATTGACTACACGCACACACACTTGCACTTGGATGAGTACACACATGCTTGCACCTGAGTCACTCTCTCCTAGCAAGTGCCATTCTTTAGTTTCTGCACTTGTTCAATATATGATCGATTGTGATGGTCGAGAGTCAGTCCCTCATATGAAGTGCCATTCTTCAAATTTTGTTCCCTGTAGTTGTTCAATAAATGACAGTATTAGTTATTCTATATTTTAGTTTGTGATGGTCGAGAGTCATTCTCTCATAGCAAGAGCCATTCTTCAAATTTCGTTCCTACACTTGTTCAATATATGATAGTATCAATTATTCTATCTGCTTAATTATGCTGGATGAGAGTCAGTCTCACGTACAAAGTGTTATTTTTCAATTTTGTTTCCTCCACTTGTTCAATATATGACAGTATTAGTTAATCTGTCTGCTTGATTGTGATGTTTGGGAAGCTATATTTGGTACCCACTACTTGAAACCAATTTGTAATCTTTCTAATACCATTGGATTTGTGCTTTGTCTGACCATTATTTTTGGTACACCAGTTGCAGAACAAGCCCCAGACCCAGGCTGAGGACGCTGATGGCCAGGAACAAGCTAACGAAGAACTTGATGAAGTGGAAGCCTTCAGGTCTACCATACCAATAGGCATAATGTTATTAGTGTCGGGGCTAGAGAGGCACTAGTAAGTCAATCTACCTGCATGTCCCAGATTTTGTTTGATACAACCCTTCTTTTTACTGTAATCTTTTAATTTTGTCCTTTGGAATTTTTAGGAGTCAATGCAAGTTGTGTGGGCAGAAGCTATTACTGTCAGGACACCACCATTGACTAGTGCTGAGGTTGTTAACAAGGTCCTCTCGCAAGACAGCTCCAATGGCACCTTCTTAAAGAATGCCAGTATAGCTGAGTGCTCCTCTAGGTCTCGTTCATCTGGTGAAGCTGTGCTCTGTTCTCAACTTGCTCCTGAAAAAGAATGTTCTACTGCCCTCTAGGAGCAAATGGATGTACTGAAGAGGGATAATGAGAGAACAAAGTCTGAATTCCTGATGCTGAAATCGTAACAGGAACAGGTCTGGAGATTGCTGTCAAACAACCAGAGTGTCAATGGTGTCACTCCTGAGCCCTGATTCTCTGTTTGTGTGTGGAACTATCATCTCCTCAGCGATGATCCTATGTGTTGAGCTATTATTTTGTTGTGAACTCTTGATGTATGAACCTACTATTATTTGAAATATGTTGTAATATAAATTGCTAGTGAAGGCTTATGATACTGATACGTGTCCTAAGAAAGGCATGTAGATCCAAGTGCCATGTGTCTAGGTGCTAAGTACCACATGGTCCAATGGGGAAAGTAGAGTTAACCAGTTAGAGGATGACATGTGGACCAATTGAAACCGAAGACGTGTATAGGTGCCCTATGACACATGGACCAATCAGGAAAAGGCACGAGGACCAAGTGAAAACAGACACGTGGATTTATGAGAAGAGGACACGTGAACCAATGGGAACACGATTACTAAATAGTGTTATGGCAACATGTGATCTAAACAAAAGCTGACACGTGTCCCTGTCCTAGAAGCCACGTGGACCAATGGAAAAAACAGAATGCGAACCAATCACAGGAAGACATGTAGCCTAACAGAACGTTCACGCCGCTAACGACACGTCTGCGCTAATGTCCCATTAACTTCACAAACGGGACGTGGATGGCGGCACGGCAAGTGCTAGCGACAAAGAGTTTTTCGTCACTGAACAAGCCTCTTTTGCGACATTTTCGCTCGTTACGTCGTTGTGGATTTTTCTTGTCGCCCGTTAGGCAACGAACACAATTTCATCACTAATTGTTGACGACCGAAAATGGCAAGGATGCCGATCTGGCTCGACAGCCGGTCTAACCGCCTGTAACAAGCGGTCTGACCGGCTGTACCCTGTAGCCGGTCTGGCAATGGGCCAGGTGGTCTGACCGCCTATACAGCCGGTCTAGACCGCCTGTAGGAAAGTGCTCAAAATATGATTTTGACTTCCCCATTGCGTAGGGCTCGTCGAGAAGGTCAAAATGCATATGTGGATCGCCTGATTTGGACTCCGAATGAGGGAGTTATGGCTCTGTCGAGGGTCAACCCCGGGCCCAGGCGGTTAGACCGCCTGTACAGGAGGTCAGACTGCGTGTAGCAGTTCTAATCCGAATTAGAGTTGTATTTTGATGGGACTTTATTATGGAATTGACTCCCCACGGGGCAAGACCTCCCCACCCTATATTATGAAGGGCCGTGGCCGATTGAGGACATCTACCCAATCGTACAATCAATTTACCTTTACTCTTTTATCTCAAACCCTAGCTTTTCAAACCTCCTCTTCTTCCTTCTTCGTCTCCATGGCGTTTTAGGACGTTCTAGGTGGCCTTGCCGACCTTAGAACAACCCTAGGTTCGCCGCCTCCGACGGGGTCCCTCCCGAGGCGACGATCGTAGGCTTTCGCGGCGCCTCTGCCTACAGGCGGTCTGACCCCCTGTGATGGGCGGTCGGACCTCCTGTGACAGGCGGTCTAACCCCCTGTACAGGCGGTCTAACTCCCTGTCCAGAAGTTCCGACGAGGAGATTCCGGCTACCGCGCGATCTAGCGCTTATCGTGTGTTGACCTGAAAAGGCGTCAACACTAATTCATCAAAAAACATTCAGGATGACGTCTAGTAAAGTGATATATCTAGTAGTGTATGGCAAGCCTGCTCCTTGTGTAGGGTTAGGCTTTTCACAGAATAGAGGGCGAGAGTCAGGCATGGGAGCTCGACCTCTTTCTCATATCCAGAATAACACATGAAAAGAGAACCACATATCGCCTTCCGCAGCATATGCCCCTGAATGAAATGCTCTAAGCCAATGATAGTCTGATATTCCTCCGTCATCGATGACGAAGATAATTGTGCATTAGCTAGGACCCTGACATGTGTGGCAACATGTGTCACCAAAGAGGTGGTGTCAATCGGGCCTGGGCTATTATTATATTTTTCTAGTGGGTTAACGTACCTGATTTACTTAGCCATGCCATAGAGGCATTGCAATTCATAGGAGTAACAAAGGCGCAAATCGGTACGGGAATGAACCACAATAGCGATCCATTTTGCCAAAAATAAAAGTGTTGGGTTGTGAATGGATATGACATTGTTCTTAGCGCTATATGGATCAGTGGTAATCTGTTCCACCATGACATTCTTTCATACTTATGGTTAGCAAACAAAATATTGGGGTTTGTGAAACACTTTTTGTGAAAACCAATGGCTTGGCTAAATTGCAGGCAGTTAAGGTGAACTCCTCATTAAAGAATCGAAAACTTATTAAAGTTTCATTAGCATCAGATTCAATACTAAGGGTCATTAAAAATTCTATGGTCAAGAGCTACGAACCTTGCTTGATGATCTGATGGAAGTCCGTCTATCCGGCATGTTTGAAGGCTCGTTGCATGTCATGTCCTAGCCCCGTTCTTGCGAGAACAGTGGGCATGAAATGCTTGACATGTGCGTAGAATTTCATCCTAGCCAAGGCCAAGGCATTCCTCTCATATTCATTCTTGACCATGATCTGTTCGATCTGGGTCAGGATACGAATACGGAGCGGCTGCCTGTATATTACTGGGGAGTATCTGCTTGCGACGGGTCTCCATGTTGGGTCGAGTCCATGGACATTATGTCCCTGGATGACCTTGCATTACGAGATCGCCGTGAACCACTTGGGCTCACATTCTTGACTAACCGTTGTGCTAAACCAACTACCTTGCCCAACATGGTACATGCAAAAGATTAGGAGCACCAAATAACCGAAGGAATATGTCAAGATAGCAGGTTAGTAAACTGACAGTCATCCTTGTGGTGAGTTACCCTCTACAAACATTCTCGTTCACGTGCCAAACTTGTTAGGAGAAGGGAAATATTTATTTATTATATATATATGTGTGTCTGTGTCTATATATATATATATTTATATATATATATTTTTATATATATATATATTTCTTATGTTTAGTGATCAAGCAAATGTGAACAGCATAACCACTAACTTTTTTCTTTATTATTTGTGGGATGGAGAAATTATTCCTAAGCCTATTTACTAAACGCCTAGTGGATAATAATTAAGCAAAGAGGGGATTAGGAATGCGAGACAACTAGCAGAGAAGAGGCAGCTTCAACTCACAGGAGGCTTGGTGCGAGGACGAGAGTCACCCGGCATCGGCTTTTATAGCCGTAGCGAGGTGGGTGGCCACCGGCCTGGGCCAGGCCAGCCGGCCAGTGAACGGTGGCAGCTCAGCCACGTCGGTGGCCTATGGATAGAGCTCTGCTGCTGCTACTCACGGTGGGTGGTGACGGGACATGAGCGGAGGAGGGTGGCCGGTCGGCTGTATGTGGAGCTGTCCAGCCCTGTAGGCCTCCTGTGCGCCCACGTTCGCCTCTAGTTGATGAATCCTCAAGTTTAGCATGCTGCCCACCAGAAGGAATCATTCTTTGGGTGACAGGTGGGTCCGACTGGCCCGTGTAGGGCCAGCCGGCCAAAAATTTAGCTTTTTTTGCAATGTGAAAGGGAAATGTAATAAAAATTAAGCGAGAAATCTAAACATGCTATGATTTGATAAAGGAATATATAATAATTAAATTATCCTATATGCAAATGAAAAAACGAACGATAGGTACATACCAATGCCTATGGCGAAGGCTCGGGTTCCTTTCCTAAGCAGGATTGTCCTTACCTTTCGGTAGTGTAGAGTCGTTTGATGGTGACACTTTCTTCCACCAGACTTGCGTGGTTGGTGGAGCCTTTTTAGCCTTCTTTTGATCGGCTTCCAGGGCTATCTTACGTTAGATTCTTCGCTTGGCGTTGATGTAGTTGTGCCAATTAATCTCTTCACGCAGCTTCAATGCCTCGATTGCCACGGTGAGGGCTATGATGGTTGGGGTAGATGGACTACTTTGCATCTTCTTGGTTTCTTTCCCATTTGTTGCTTTGACTTGTGCATAGTGCTAGCTCTACCTTCGGCTTGAAGGTGAATTTCTCCTTCCACCCATTTATGTTGAGGTGGATTTGTCCAGCTTCAAGATCAATGTTTGTGTTGGTGGTACTCAAGATCGAACGGCCTGCCTAGGATGAGAGGAGTCTTTGGATTGACTTTCATGTCGAGGACGATGAAGTCGACAGGGATGAAGAATTTCTGGATTTTCACCAGAATATCCTCTGCTATTCCTAAAGGGTAGCGAATCAATTGACCCACTAGCTGCAAACACATAGATGTAGGCACAAGGGCGTGATGGTTAAGTTTATCATAGACCACCTTGGGCATGACATTGATGCTGGCTCCCAAATCACAAAGCGCTCGCTGGAAAGTCTATGTCACAATTGAGCAAGTGATTGTTGGAGACCCTAGGTCTTTCCTCTTTACCGAGAGGGGGTTGTGTATAGCAGGGCTACACTCTTCTATGAGTTGTACTACCTCGATGGTTGGCAAGACCATCTTGTTGCTAAGGATATCTTTGAGATACATGGCATATGTAGGTATCTACATCACATCAAGAAGTGGTATATTGACATATAACTTCCTAATTACCTTGATGAATCTTCCAAATTGTTCATCGACCACCGACTTCCTCTTCCGCTTTGGGAACAGTAAGGCAGTCGTGTCATGGTAGTCTCAAGAAGCCCTTGGTACTTCATTGTCTTCCTCCTGGATAGCTTCGGTTGGTTCGGCTGTCTCCTCTTGATCTTCTGGCTCGGTAGTGCTGGCGGTCTCCCGTCAAGTACCTACAACCTATGGATAAGGTGGGTCCTACGTGGACCTTCTAGCCCTGTAGTTAATGTGCTAACATTCTCCTTAATGGGAGCCTCCAGTTGCCTAGGCATCTTCCCGATATTGGGGGTTAGGACAAGATGCAGCTAGCTGAGCTATTTGAGTTTCAATCATTCGGTTGAAGCTCAGCTAGTTCTTAAGGCAGAATTAAAACCTTTAATTTGCGCAGCCATGCTTTCCATAAGCTTATATTAGCAATAAACTTCTTACAAATCCTATCATTGATTTGTTTTTGGTCATACCAAATATCCTTTAAGGAAGGCTGAAAACTGTTGCCAAAGTTCGTACCTTGTTGTTGACCGAAGGGGAAGTTAGACTTGGAGTTCCAACCTTGCTGTGGATGGAATCCAGAGTTATTAGAATTATTCCCAATGAAGTTCACATCCTCTGAAGTCATCAGGCATGTGTTGCCCGAATGCCAGGAATCACCACATGTTTCGCATGTGATGCGAGATTCCACAATTTGAGTCATCTCCTGATTTAGAGATTCTAGCCCCTTCATGAGGAGGTGCATCTTGGTAGTGAGAATGTCTACGGAGTCAATCTGGTGGAATCCCTTGGTGTGAGTCGCTTGCCTATCGCCCTTCCAACTCTGATTGGCAGCAATCTTTTTTATAAGCGTCCTTGCTCGTGCTACATCGAGCGAGAGGAATGCTCCTCCTGCTGCTGCATCCACGTGTTCTTGGGATCTCTCGCTCAGGCCATCGAAGAAGTTCTGAATAATCAACCATTCCTTGATGTCGTGGTGTGGACAGGACGCAATGTAATCTTGCAAATGGTCCCATGCTTCTGGAATGGTCTCATCATTGAGTTGCTGGAAACTGGATATTTTTCCTCGGAGGGCATTTGTTTTGCCCATCGGGAAGTACTTAGTGGGAAATGCATTGGAGCATGTCCCCCAGTTATCATTGAAAGAGTCCTGGTCTGCATAGAATCATGCCTTCTCCTTTCCCAACAATGGAAAAAGGAAAGAGGTAGAGCCGAATGACATCCATCGTAGAGCCTTTTGGGTTGATGGTGCCACTCACTTCCAAGAAATTCATCAAGTGAGCATTGGAATCTTTGGATGCTTTCCCACAGAATTGACTGGCTTGAACCATGTTACTAGTCTGGTTTTCAACTTGAACTCTTCTGTCGACTGCTTGGCATTTAGTCCTGGGAAGCTATTGCTAGACGGGGCAGAGTACTGAACAAGAGACTTGGCAGGACCTGTCATGATGAGTGGTACAGTGGTGGAGTTGACGCACTTTAGGAGCTGAGAGTTTTCTGATGAGGACATCACTTCTACGGATATACACGAGGCTTCACCGCTGGACATCCAAACCATTGAAGGTCCAATTACAAGAGCTCGTGCGAGACAATTAAATTTAGAGGTGAGCTCGCTCCTAAGTGTTCCTATTAATAGTTTTGAGATTGATTTACTATCTATTGTTTATAATGTGATTAGGATCCAAGGAGAATATCAACAAACACGTGAAGGAAGGCTTGGAGGCGTGGAGGTCTTGCGAGGGTCAACCAAGCTACATGGAGGCCCATTACAATTCGAGTTCGAGTCCACCTCAGAGTCCAGGAGCTGCCTTCGGTAAAACGGGTGCACAGGGCACATACGGAGTCTTATTTCGACGATCCACATTTGAAAAGAAGATTTTATAGAGCTTCCAATGGTGTTGGTTTGAGACCCAAATTCCTCCTGAGTAGTCAGGAATCGTCCGAATAAGGTGGCGTCCAGAATCTGTTCCGGTGCTGGGTCACCGTCTTTTGCCCTTTGGGATTTGTATCATCGTCGAGCCCATTAGGGGGGCGCATCCAGGGGCTGGGGTTTTGCTTTAGATCAATCTATTTTTGAACAGTCACCGTTCTTCGGTTTGTAGAACCCCAACTTGTGTGCTTAATCATTCATCCATAGATTGTCACCAGTTTTGTGGGCGGCGTTCTTTCAAGTTCTTGCTTGTGTTCTTCATTTCGCTTGCAGGGATTAGCCTTCTTGGCGAGGTCAACCGGATCGTGATACGGTTGATAACCAGAGGAGTCGTGGTGCTAAGATTATAGGGTTCGAGTTGCTGAGTTGAAGCCGAATCAGTGTGTTTCACTTCACCCAAAATGAGAGTTATCTTTACCTGACGGAGGATCGGCCACCTAGGTCTTATCATTTTCTGCGGTGGGATGACTCTGGGTCTCACAACCCTTCTGATGCGCTGTGTATTAGGATCTAAGTAGATGGTAGGTCGAAACCGGTCATGCACTGCTCTGCAAATATCACAAAAACAAAGAGAGCAATGGGAAGCCCGCTAAAGTTAGTGGTGATAAGACTATAATGTGTACCAAACAATTCAACAATACTTTAGCCAATTGCTTCACCAGCAATGACGCCAAAAATATATGCTTGTTGGTGTTTCTTAGGTTCTAAAATAATATTCTGCAAGTACATAGAATAACCCATTGTAGCATTTCACCATAAAGTATTCAAGGGTATCGTAACTTTCCTCAAGGAAGTAAAAGGATTAAACAATATTTCTTTAGTTGAATGGTAATCCTTTATAATAATATCACACACTATCCTTGGTGGAAATATGGGGATAACCGGATAATGGTCAAGCCAAGCTATGATCGGTATAGGCAAGTCTCGTAGACGAGCAGTTAGAAGGTCGCGAATGACCAGCGACACAAGAGACTCTAGATCTGGGAAAAGAAAAGGAGTTGGGAGCAATAAGGGAAGATATATTCCTAATGATACTTCTAAACTCTAGAGAAAGCCACTCTAACTTTAGCCTAGAGCACTACCTATTTGTCGGGGGACAAGAACTTACTTTGACAACTAGAAGGGAAGGATCTCAGAAAGGAATGAGAGGGGGGTCCGATGGTAACTTGCACTACTGTTATGAACACACCCAAACGTGGTGGACTACAAAGGACGCATGGGGTTGTCACCCACCACAATGGTACTGTGGGGTGGAACACACTTTCTAGCTAGCACCAAGCCAAACACCACATCTGCACGTGATACTAGGATTTCTCTCGTGGCCTTCAAGAGAAATCCCCCTCAACCTAGAGAACTGACTTGAGCTCCCCATAAGATAGATAAACTCTAGACTAATTAATAGGAATAAAACATGCTACTAAGTCACTTGGACTTTAATATAAAATGAAAGCGGGAAGACTATGCTTTACTCAAGATTAAAGAAGATAATGATTTATTAATAATATTCAAAATAAAGGAAAAGACACAAGAGCTTTACCAGAACTCCGAGAAAACTCCAGAACCTCTGAGCTATGCTCGATTGGACCCTACTCCCAAACTCTAATCCTACTCTAGAAAATGGTAAAGTGTAAATGTAGAGAAGAGCTCATTCAAGTGTGTCTTAGAGAGTGTGGCCGAGGTGTCCTTTTATAACACCAACAGGTTGGTTAGGGGTGGAAACCGCCTAAGCCAACCGACTAGAGAAGATGGGCCCGAGCCGAGCTACAGGTGAGCTAGCCGGCGAGTCCTATGGCCGGCTGGACGGCTCTGGCCACCTGATCACGCTGCCTTTCTTCTGGATGTCTAGGACCTCGCCCTGGGGCTGATTTAAGTGGTGGTTGCATGCTCTGTGGCGGTTTGGACTGACAGGCGGGCCTCCTAATTTGTGCGTGATCCGTTTGGTGTCCGTCGGATGAGCCGACTACAACTTCTTGGCTAGGATGTGTGGAAGTTGTGTTTCTAGCCTCCCGGACTATTGACGTGGCCGAGGTGGCTGAGGTGGCTGGCCGGCCGGCCGGGTAGTCCGGCCAACTAGGTCCTATCCCGGATTTCCTTGATTTTTTTCCAGTATGCCCCTGCAAGACTAAATCATCCAGAATTGTGGAAATTGTTAGATTAAAGTAAAATATGCATGGAACTAGGGCTTCGGCAACGACCACAAAACTAGGTCTTCATCAAGGCATGCGGTGTCAGACGGAAGAATTTCAGTGGTTTCTTGACAAAACCACCCAGACGGTGGGTTTTCCGGCTTGGGACTCAAAATCGGGGACGGAATTGGTGCAATCAAGGTCCGGGCAGAGGGCACATGGCAAGCTTACTTCGAGGCAAAGGAAAGTCGGGAATAAGTCATGCCCATCATATGTGTCCCCATCCATATATGACTAAAATGCCCCTTCTTGCGATTGTATTTTATTTTCAGAAGTAGGGGTAGTTAAGTCTTTTGGTTAGGGTTAAGTTCTCCTATATATAGGTAGATGACTGGTTGCGATTCTAAACTCTTTGGGCTCTCCTCTCTGTCCCCTTAGGTTTCCTCCTAAAGGTTAACAGAGGGCTTAATGCTAGGTTAACTAGAGATTAGGGGTGATTACCTTGTTCTAGTTCCTAATAAAAAAAGGGTAGTATGATGGGGGATCTTAGGTACAAGACCTTTGTAATACTCAAAGTTTAATCTAATCATTCATGGTTTGTATGGCTAATTTTGTGAGTTCATCTTTTGTCCCGTGAGATTTTGTTGTGGTTCCTGTTCTTCGATTTTGGGTCAAATCCTTTGAATTTTTGTTGGGTAAAACATTGATAGATCCTTTCTGATGATATCCCGTGCAAAATCCTCTCAAGAAACCTCTAGATTTGGTGCCAAATTGAAGAATTTTGGTGTTCTTCGTCTTTCCACCCACGGATCTCATCTTCTTGATTCCTCCAGATTCAATAGGGTTTAAGACATTATTTTTTCAGATTTATTTTCCATTGGGGTACTCTAGGTCACTCTCAAATCTTGGATCAAATTGTGGAGTAACTCATGAGATATTTTGAATCCTGGGTTGGGCTCAAATTTTGAGCAATTGTTGATCAGGCCACCGACTATTTTGGTGTTGGGTCTTTGTGACTACTGAAATAATTGGGGCTGCTGTGTGTTGTGTCGGTGCCTGTCACCATTGTCTATTTCGGTGATGCATTTTTTAATCCATCGAAATAGTCAATGTTAGTTATTGATTTTTCACCATCTTTTGCTTTGTTCTTTGAGTAGAACTATTTTGGTGTTCATCCTTGCACCCACAGTACTAGGGCCCAATGGTGGCCCCCTTTTTCATGTGTGTCATCCTCGATAACTCTAGCCACCGCCCCACTGAAACCTTCAGCTAGAGAAGTCTATAAAAGGGATAAAGCTACCATCATTAAGGGAGGAGCCCCTGGAAGAGATCGAATACCCGTCGTTGAAGGTCAACTCAAGAGCAAGACAAAAGACAGCAGGCCTCATCCTTCGCCGTCAACTTCTACACCAGGAACTTCGTCGCCATGACTAGTTTTATGGGATTAAAGCCTACGTTTGTCCATGGGGTTGTAAGGTGAACTCGGTTTGTAATCACCGACATTCTTTATGATATCAATCTATCTTGTACATAGATTGGTTCTCTTTGCTTGATGATTGACTACCCCTAGTGTTGTGTGACGAGTGTGGGAGGTAAATGCATCGGCATACGGAACTCAGTAGATTAAATTGGCGCTTTAATTCGGCAGTTGTATTACCTAGTGATCCCAAAACCCTATGGGAAAATGTTCTCCATATATTATTCTCTACAAAGCATTGATTTACATTAACTTCTCTTTAATTCGGATTAGGTTAGGTATAGTTTTCATTCATAAACTTCGCTTGAAACACTTCTACATCAACGTAGTTAGTGCTTAGATAGGCATGGCAATCTTCTTGTTCCACGAATTGATAGACTTGGGAATTCTCTAAAGGAAAAGCTACAACCGACCCGTATGCTTGCGGTTCATAATTTACATGGCTAAGTGCTGTCAACAAGCATTTCTGGCGCTGTTGCTGGGGAATAAGGTAGTTTTGCAACGTTTATCATTGTATTAATTTTGTTGGTTTGTAATCCCTAATCTTTTTCTACATACTTTTCATTTTTTTTCTTTGTTTTTGATTGACTAGATGGCTCTTCTCGTTCACACCATGGAGGAGGAGAAATCATTGAGGGATTATGCGAGCCCAAGAGCAAAGGACTTTCACATTCAAGAGTTGGATTCGCTACCCCAAGGCATTAAGTAAGAGATCAAGCCTCAAATCATCAAGATGGTGGCCGCAAATCCATTTAAAGTAAAGGAGGTGGACAACCTATATAGGCACATCAAGTGGTTCACTATGTTGTGCAACACGGTGCAACAAGATGGAGTCCCCTTAGCTTGATTCCGGTGGAATCTCTTCCCATATTCACTTGCGGCGAAGGCAAGAAGATGGCATGATCTAGCATCCTTAGAGGTGAGAGGAAATTCGGATGGGTTGATGAAGTTTTGTGAGATATTTTTCCTGCTAAGCAAGGTTCACCACATCCGGAAGCAAGTGATCAACTTTGTGCAACGAGAAGATGAAGGAATAGACCAAGCTTGGGATAAGTTCAATGACTTGATTGAGCAAGGACCAAAGCTAGGATTTTTCCGGTGATTTACTCTTGCAAACATTTTATTTTTCCCTAACATCCGAGTGAGCGAAATATGTCTCAATGTGTGGGGGAGGAGATCTCATGGAGAAAACGCTTACAGAAGCTGCTCAACTCCTACAAAAAATTAGCAAGGGTGCGGTGATGCGTAGAGATTGGGAAACACGAGATTCGGTGAGCCGTGCACAAGAATCCCGACCGATGAAGCTTGCTGAAATTTCTAAAAAAGATACACCAAAGCCGGATGAAGAGCAACCAAAGCATCAAAAAAGATATGAGAAGAACTTAAGGTGAAGGTGCATTGGTTCAAAGTTTAACCAAGGAGAACTCGGAAGAAGAAAGAAGAAGCTTGGAAAGCGCAAGGTCATTAAGGGAGTTCAAGCAAATGGATTGGATGCCAATTGATTTTGGAGATGTGTTCAACAAAAGAAGATCCTTCCCAAGCCAAGTGATGTCGGCAAGAGCGATAGAGTTGGACTTCCCCTCAAATCCATAGACGGGATATGTATTGGACAACGAATCGACCGGAGAAATAATTCGGAAGCTTTTTGAAGAAGAAGGAAGGATCAACGAGTATCATGTCAAGTAAGCAAGAAGGATCTTGGGCGTGAGGTATGGCTTTGCCTAACCCACATTTAAGTTGCATGATAGATAGAAAAATTATTCATAGAGCTTTATGTGTTGTTGGTGTCCAATTTAATGTGATGACATCTAATATTTATGTTGAACTCTTTGCTGAAAATTCTAATCTTGCTCCTACAAACATTAAATTGATCATGGGAGATGGTAGAAATGCTAGGCCTTTAGGATTCATTAAAAATCTAGGTGTCACTATCATGAATAAAACTATCCCAATGGACTTCTTTGTGCTTGATTCTTATGAAGATGATCATAATGATGTTATTCTTGGCAAAGCCTTCCTAAAACTAGTTAATGTAATTCTTGATGTGGGAAGGGGGATTGCAACACTTGAGATAGATGGGATGAGATAGGAATTTAATTTTCACCCAAAACATTGTGATGCTTCGTCTTTACCTCTTGATAATGAAGAGGCAGAGAGCTGTTGTTTTGTTGAATCTTTTAGGGACCCCCTCCAATGAGCTTTGGAGGATGATTCTTCACAAAGACACTATAATCAAGAGCTAGCGGATGCAACCAAATGTTTGAAATCACACCTTGGAACTTTGAATGGGGAGAAGATTGGCGACATAGGAGATTTCCATCATCAAGAGAAGGGAGCACCTGACATCGATTTGAAGACTTCGCCAAAGGGATTGAAATATGAATTCTTGGGAGAAAACAAGGCCTTCCTGGTGATTGTTAGCGATGAGTTGAAGCCCGAGGAGATTGATAACTTGCTGAAATTATTAAGAAGGCACAATAAAGTAATAGGCCACTCCATCAATGATTTGAAAGGGATTAATCCGGCATTTTGCACTCACCGGATTCAACTCGAAGAGCAACACAAGCCCGTAGAAGTGCATCAAAGGAGGTTGAGTCATGCTATGCGTGATGTGGTGAAGAAATAGATGATCAAGTTGTTGGACGCCGAAATTGATCCCTCAAAGAACCATCATGGGGTGGAGGATGGGCATCGACTATAGGATGTTGAACAAGGCAACAAAGGAGGACCACTTCCCATTACCATTCATCGATGAGATGCTTGAGAGGTTAGCAAAACATTCACATTTTTGTTACCTTGATGGATATTCAGGATTCTTTCAAATACTTATTCACCCGGATGATCAAGACAAGACAACCTTCACTTGCCCCTATGGAACTTTTGCATATCGAAGGATGTCATTTGGATTATGTGTCACACCCAGTTTTCATAGAAACCCGAATGCTTCCATATGTGTGCCTAGGATGTCCACATAACACATATAGATTACAAATATGGATCACAGAGAATACGATGCTCGAATAAAATAGCTTACATCAAAGTTTAGCACAAATAACATAGATAACAGAGCGGAAGTCTTATTATTATTAAACATTTCATAACTAGTAGAGCCTCAAGTCCACAGGGACACCGACTGGTTGAACACAACTAGAAGTATGGCAGATCCTCCGCAAACTCAGCAAGCGGTTGATCATTCACTGCTCCATCTGTTACCCATCTTACTTAACAAATATAACCCGGGTTATGCAAGAACAAAGGCTTGACATGGTTATACTATATTAGCATTTTTAGTAGTTTCATTTTATTATGAACCAAATTACTACAAGTGAGTAGAACCAGATTATGAACCCATTAACAGTAATATATGAATACTTATCCGATATACCATCACCATCATCTACCATCATCTTCTAATAAAAAAGGATCTAGGACGCTTGTGACCGTGAGCTTACGATTATCATGATAGATTTACACTCTGCAGAGGTTTCGCCCTTCCCCGTTGGTCGCGTAAAGCCCAAAAGAACTCACAATATGAGGCTTTTCACACAACACCCTAACAAGCACAGTAGCCGTTTTGGTTCAACATAGGCATCATAGCCCAAGGCATCGAGTTTGACTTACGCCCATGGATATTCGCACCATGAGGGGGTCAATGGCATCCAGAGCGTAGATATTCGTACCACACAACGTGCGAAGCTTACCCTCACGGTAGCTTACCACATGGGATTGTGTCTAACGAGACATAGCCAACGGATCGCCTGTCCTTGATGGATCAAACTATACTCTCACCCATATTCTCTACATACGCATTTTAGTAACCACTGGCGAGTTAGAGACATACATGCTAATTGTCCAAGACTAGAGCCATTGTAGTTCCAACGGCGGTGAACAGGTTCCTAGGTTGCCGCTTTAAGAACCGGACCTTACGGAGAGACATTAGAATAAAGCACGTAGCACATGCTCTAACTCCCTGAACAAAACCTTATAGAGACACTAGAACAAAGCACGAAGCAATGCTCTAGCTCCCCGAACCATGTTGCTAAAAAGCATCTTTTAACCATGATTAAAGTGAACCATTATTTCCATATTAACAATTAAATAAATGTTGATAGCAGCGCGTAGCATATACTAACCATAATGCATAAAACCCAGAAATACAAGGAGTAAGGTAAAGACTAGGAACTACCTCAAACTAATGGACAAGCAGAAACTTCTAACAAGCAACTAAAGGGATCCTCATGAAGACCGTGCTAAAGGGAGGAAAAGATTGGTCCAAGAAACTTGATGATGCATTATGGGCATATAGAACCGCATTCAAGATGCCGATTGGTATGACTCCTTACCAATTTGTCTATGGGAAGACATATCACTTGCTGGTGGAGTTAGTACATAAAGCATATTGGCCTATGAAGGAGATGAATTATGACGCTAACGCTGCAGCAATCAAAAGAGGGATTCACATAAGCAAATTGGAGGAGTTGCGGTTGAAGGCCTACCATAACGCAAGTACCTATAAGGAGAGGATGAAATGGCGGTACGACAAGAAGCTCCAAAAGAAAGAATTCAAGAAAGGAGACAAGGTCCTCCTATATAATTCAAGGTTCAAGCTTTTCGGAAAGGGGAAGCTTCAAAGTAAATGGGTTGGACCGTATGTCGTGCACTTGGTCTCACCCATGGGAGTGGTGACAATCATGGACGCCAAAGGATATCAATATGTGGTGAATGGGCAGCGGCTCAAGGTGTTCTTGGAGCACGATGTCGTGCCCCTTCACTACATGGACATCTATGACATGGAGGAAGAGCCAAAGCATCGAGCCTAACGATAATAAAAAGGTATGTTTGTAAATATTATGATAGGTTTAATTTTTCTTTTTTATGCATTTTCTATAAAACTCTTGAACGAAACACGGGCTAATTTTGATGCATAGGACCCACCAGAAAAAACCGGAGATGAGTGGGGCCAGAAACCCAGTGGGCCGGCCGCCCCACCAAGGCCCTAGCCGGCTGGCCTGGCACCCTCTGTGCTCGGTTTGGTCTCTACTTTTGGGAGGTACAGGATTTGGAAATCTTGAGACCGAGTCCTATAGATGCCCTAGCTTTTTTCATACTCTTTGATCTTTTTGAGAGAGAATCCTAGAAGTCATTAGAGACTTAGAGTCACAAATTTAGTTGAGAGTTTGAGAGTTTGTAAGTCGGAGTCTTTATTTATTGTAAGGAAAATGGCCCTAGGCCATTGTTTGTGATTTTGGCGATTGATTGACAACATAATCATTGGGACTAACAAATTGTCTAGATGATACTTGTAGATATTTCTAGGTCCCAAGGATATTTGGAAGTCATCCAAATGCCTATATAATCAATATCCAAATGATGGTTATCCAAATTGAAGCCATCCAATTCACGTGGAAAAGTGTCCTTAGTCATATCCAAGGACATCCAAAAGATGGCAATGAAGGTAGAAGAAAAGACCCGCAAAGAAGCAAAGAAGACAGCAGGAAACACAGAGGCACCGACTCATTCGGTGCTCTGTGCAGTAGCCCACCGAATCAGTCGGTGGTGGCGGGAACAGAAGCCCTATGAAGTCTAGTCAGAAGGACCACCGACTCATTCGGTGGTGTCATCAAGGGGCACCGAACCAATCGGTCGTTATGCCCAGAAATATCAGTTTAGTACTGTGTAGATTCGAAGGGGCACCGATTCATTCGGTGGGCAGCACCGAACCAGTCGGTCTTTCAGTCTGGAAAGAGCTGTTCGGTTCTGGTGAGCACCGATTCATTCGGTGGTACAGGAAGAAGGGGCACCGAACCAGTCGGTGCAGAAGAAGATCGAAGACGAAGATCAGCTCAGGACCACCGACTCATTCGGTGGTAAAGGAGGAACGGGCACCGAATCAGTCGGTGGTTGGACCAGCCCCACATGTAAGTGACACAGAGGATCAACGGCTAGTTCAACGGCTAGCTGAGGTGGCACCACCGAATAATTCGGTGGTACCCCTCCTACATCCACCGAATCAGTCGGTGGTACGCAGAAAGGTTGCAACGGCTATACAACGGCTAGTTCCTTTGGTTGGGGCTATAAATATGGGTTGGCTCGGCCATTTGAAGCGTGCTTGAGCTGGGAGAAGCTATTGGCAAGTGTTCTACACATTCTTAAGTGCTCAATCCACCAAAGTGCTAAATATAAGATCTAGGTGATTAGCAAAGTGCTTAGTGCTAGTCTAGACCCTTTAGCGCATCTCTTAGGTGTTTAGCCTAGAGTTTAGCGAGGTTTGCACACCTCTTTGCTTACCGGTGCTTGCATGCACCAAGTGTTGTAAATCCGGGGCTTGTAGTCTTACGAGACCCTCTAACGGAGTTTGTGGAGTGGCCGCCGGTGCTTGTGCAAGGGAGGAGAGGCCCTTGGCGTTTGGCCGAAGCTCTACCAAGTGGAGGCGGTGAGGAGCATCCGGGGAGAGATGAGCGGAGACCCACTTGCGCGTGGGGAAGTCCCGTGGTCACCCACGGAGTTACTCGACCGGGGAGTTTATGCCCTTGCGCGGGCATTCCCTTTGAGAGGGGCTCCAACAGCGAGGATTAGTGGAAAGCTCGTGAGCTTTACGATACCTCGGTAAAAATCACCGTGCCGGGAGTTTGCTCTTCTCTATTCTTTACCTTCCTCATTTCATATTCGTACTACTTTCCGCATTTACCTTTTCTAGACTTGCCATGCTAGTATAGTGAAGGGACCGTGACACCCTAAGAGGGGGGGGTGAATTAGATGTCTCTAAAAACTAAGGCTCCAATTGCACATATGGAAACCTATTTCAATTTCTATCTAAATGTGCTCTAGGTTTTCTCTATGTGTTGCTATCTCTACCGCTACAAAGTTTTGCACCCTAGGTCCAATCCTATACTAGCATGGCAAGTATAGGAAAGGTAAATGCGGAAAGTAGTGCGAATATGAAATGCGGAAGGTAAAGGATAGAGAAGAGCAAACTCCCGGCACGGTGATTTTTACCGAGGTATCGTAAAGCTCACGAGCTTTCCACTAATCCTCGCTGTTGGAGCCCCTCTCAAAGGGAATGCCCGCGCAAGGGCATAAACTCCCCGGTCGAGTAACTCCGTGGGTGACCACGGGACTTCCCCACGCGCAAGTGGGTCTCCGCTCGTCCCTCCCCGGATGCTCCTCGCCGCCTCCACTTGGTAGAGCTTCGGCCAAACGCCAAGGGCCTCTCCTCCCTTGCACAAGCACCGGCGGCCACTCCACAAACTCCGTTGGAGGATCTCGCAAGACTACAAGCCCCGGATTTACAACACTTGGTGCGTGCAAGCACCGGTAAGCAAAGAGGTATGCAAACCTCTTTAAACTCTAGGCTAAACACCTAAGAGATGCGTTAAAGGGTCTAGACTAGCACTAAGCACTTTGCTAATCACCTAGATCTTATATTTAGCACTTTGGTGGATTGAGCACTTAAGAATGTGTAGAACACTTGCCAATAGCTTCTCCCAGCTCAAGCACGCTTCAAATGGCCGAGCCAACCCATATTTATAGCCCCAACCAAAGGAACTAGCCGTTGCACACTTTCTGGGTAGGACGACTCATTCGGTGACCTTTCCATGCCACCACCGAATCAATCGGTGCTCACCAGAGCCGAATAGCATGTTCCAGGCATAAGGACCGACTAATTCGATGGGAGGACCGACTAATTCGGTGCCCTTGATGAGGTACCACCGAACCAATCGGTGGTAGGCCTTTTCGCTGCCCAAAAATGCCTTCCTCTGGGGGGACCAACTCATTCGGTGGGGGGGACCGACTCATTCGGTGGGGTAGCACCGAAGCTTTCAAATGCTACTGTGCCTTATCCGCAGCACTGTTGAGAGCACGGTTTTGACCGTTTTTACGTCATTTTTTCACCGATTTTCGTCCCGTTTTTTTGACACTTTTGTATGAGATAGAAGCACATTTCTAACCATTTGCATGGCTAAAAACTCATCCTCAAAAAACTACAAAAAAACATCTTTAAACACATGTTAGTCCAATGACTATGTTGTCAATCAATCAATAAAATCACAAACAATGGCCTAGGGCCATTTTCCTTACATATAGGATTGGACCTAGAGTGCAAAACTTTGTAGCGGTAGAGATAGCAACACATAGAGAAAACCTAGAGCATATTTAGATAGAAATTGAAATAGGTTTTCATATGTGCAATTGGAGCCTTAGTTTTTAGAGACACCTAATTCACCCCTCCCCCTCTTAGGGTGTCACGGTCCCTTCATTTGGTATCAACGTCTTGCAACGGCTAGCTCCTTTGGTTGGGGCTATAAATATGGGTTGCCTCGGCTATTTGAAGTGTGCTTGAGCTGGGAGAAGCTATTGGCAAGTGTTCTACACATTCTTAAGTGCTCAATTTACCAAAGTGCTAAATATAAGATCTAGGTGATTAGCAAAGTGTTTAGTGCTAGTCTAGACCCTTTAGCGCATCTCTTAGGTGTTTAGCCTAGAGTTTAGCGAGGTTTGCACACCTCTTTGCTTACCGGTGCTTGCATGCACCAAGTGTTGTAAATCCGGGGCTTGTAGTCTTACGAGACCCTCTAACGGAGTTTGTGGAGTGGCCGCCGGTGCTTGTGCAAGGGAGGAGAGGCCCTTGGCGTTTGGCCGAAGCTCTACCAAGTGGAGGCGGTGAGGAGCATCCGGGGAGGGACGAGTGGAGACCCACTTGCGCGTGGGGAAGTCCCGTGGTCACCCACGGAGTTACTCGACCGGGGAGTTTATGCCCTTGCGCGGGCATTCCCTTTGAGAGGGGCTCCAACAGCGACGATTAGTGGAAAGCTCGTGAGCTTTCCGATACCTCGGTAAAAATCACCGTGCCGGAAGTTTGCTCTTCTCTATTCTTTACCTTCCTCATTTCATATTCGCACTACTTTCCGCATTTACCTTTCCTAGACTTGCCATGCTAGTATAGGATTGGACCTAGGGTGCAAAACTTTGTAGCGGTAGAGATAGCAACACATAGAGAAAACCTAGAGCACATTTAGATAGAAATTGAAATAGGTTTTCATATGTGCAATTGGAGCCTTAGTTTTTAGAGACACCTAATTCACCCCCCCTCTTAGGGTGTCACGGTGCCTTCATTTATGCATTCAAGTCTTTATTAATTCTTTTAAGCTAGAGTGGAGTTATTAATTGGTTAATCATTAAGAACACCTATGCTTTTATCTTTAATTAGAGCTTGGTTTTATTTGCACTCTCAAGTAAAGCTTGATTTGGAGGAATTTAATTTTGCTAAATTTATAAATCCCTGCAATCATTAGTTTGATCAAGTCCTTTATAAGTTGAGAGCTACAGTCTATCACCCAAGAGCCCAAATTAATTGCTCCACCATAAGCATTGAACTTACAATGAGTGGAGTTAATATTATTTTCTCTTGAAAGTTTTAATTTCAAGCAATGGTCACATCCTTGGTCTTGTATCTTTTAATTGCTAAGCCTCGACAATAATCGGTAATGAGGGTTCTTCATTGGAGCATCTCTTATGATCTACCGAATTCTAGACACCAAAGAAAATATTATCATTGTTTATACCTTATTCCTTGTCCACAACCCAACTTGAGTATGGAAAAAATTATATATAGACAGGAAATAGATTTTATACTTACCTCGGCGGTCATGTTTTCCCTCTCTTACATGCTCGAGACGAGCATCGTTCAAGCATGGGGGAGGAGTAATCATATATCTCTGATTTCCATCGAGCTAGTATCATGTTGTGAAAGTTCTGAGGAGCAAAAAGAAAAAAGGAGGAGAAAAAGGAGGAAAAGAAAAAAATATATAATAAAAGATGAATGCCCAAGGAAGGTATGCCACATGCTCAAAAGGTATGTCAAAATAAAAAAAAGGGGAAGAGAAGGGAGAAATGAATGAAAATAAAAAATATATATATAAATATGCCCCTTAGTTCTTTTTGTTTCATATTGTTTCCAAGTGCCTTAAAGACAAATCCATACTCAAATCTTCCAACCATGTGCAACCCAACGGCGAGGACAACACTTGGGCCTTGAAGTTAATCATCTTTTATATGCCCTTCCTCATGTCAACCATTCTAAATCTTCTCATCCATTGATCCTTAACATTATGGAGAAATTCTCATGACCATTGGCTTCAAATGTAAGCAATCATTAGAAAGATTTCCTAACTCGACAATATGTGTATTTGTTTTGCTAAGCCTCACCTATAGCTACACCAAATCTTTGAGAGACTAGTTGTGAGAAGTGAGAGCTTGCAAGAGAAATTTGGTAGGATAGCCACTTAATTTTGAGAGTCCCTTTGAAAGAACTTGTACAAGGATCTTGGTCAAACTCTTGTTGTAGGAAGCTTTGTTTCTTATGAAAGAACAAGAAAGAAAACCCTCCAAGGAAAGTAAGAAAGCGAGTGTTGATAATACTAAAGACTTCTAGTGAAAGGTATGAGTTGTGGAAGTGATTTTATTTTGATAAACCTTTGAACACCCACATTAAGATTATCTTTGTTGCTCCGCTGGATTTTGCTTGAAAGATTTAACAAGACTTGTTTGTATAAGTAAATCTTGTATTTTAGGATACCTTGATCAACCCTTTGGAACTCACTTGACAGTTTGATTTGCTCGAGGATGAGCAAAAGCTAAGCGTGGGGGGTTGTTGGCACTCCATAGCTACACAATTTTAGTGGTGTTTTAGCACTGGTTTCAGGAAAATTCATGTACTAACACACCACTTGGCACCCGAAATAACCCCATCTTCAATTGAATCTTGTATTTTAGAGCATATTGTTGTTTTCTAGGAAATAAGGCATTTTCAGAGAAGTTTTGGCACGAAGTGACAAAAGGACACGGGTGAGGATCGAAGGGGAGAATAAACACGAGGAAAACGAAACCAAGCCGGGCCAAAAGGCCCAGGCTGGCCGGCCCACTAAGGGCCTAGCCAGTCGGCCTGGCCCATTCCAGGGCCCAATGCGGCCCTCTTTCGCGTGTGTGTCATCCTCGACAGTCGCCGCCCTACTGAAACCTTCAGCTAGAGAAGTCTATAAAAGGGAGAAAGTCGCCGTCATTAGGGGAGGAGCCCTGGAAGAGATCGAATACCCGTTGTTGAAGGTCAACTCAAGAGCAAGACGAAAGACAGCAGGCCTCATCCTTCGTCGTCGACTTCTACACCATAAACTTCGTCGCCATGTCTAGTTTTATGGGGTGAAAGCCTACGTTTGTCCATGGGGTTGTAAGGTGAACTCGATTTGTAATCGCCGACATTCTTTATGATATCAATCTATCTTGTATATAGATTGGTTCTCTTTGCTTGATGATTGACCACTCCTAGTGATGTGTGATGAGTGTGGCAGAGAAAGGCTTCGGCTTACGGAACTCGGTAGATTAGATTGGCGCTTTAATTTGGTGGTTCCATTACCTAGTGATACCAAAACCCTATGGGCAAATGCTCTCCATATATTATTATCTACAAAGTATTGATTTACATTAATTTTGCTTTAATTCAGATTAGGTTAGGTATAGTTTTCATTCATATGCTTGAAACACTTCTAGATCAACGTAGTTAGTGCTTAGATAGGCGTAGCGATCTTCTTGTTCCACGGATTGATAACCTTGGGAATTCTCAAAGGGAAAAGCTACAACCGACCCGTGAGCTTGCGGTTCATAATTGACATGGGTAAGCGCAGTCAACAACAAGTGCACGGCCAGCAGATCCCCTTTGCACCCGGGGTGTGTGAATGACCCAGAGAAACAAATTGTTTACACAGTTCGCTCCAAGAGTTCACCAAGCCAGTATAGAGATTCATTAGTCACAACCTTGTAGTCCCTTGAGGTCCACATGGAAGTAGTTCGCCATCACCTGGAGATCTCCTCCAGCCGCCTAGATGACTGTGGTATAGATCTAGAGGAACTCCTCTAGGTCAATGGTTCCGTCGCACTTCTTCAAGAGATTTTGTCAGAACTTGGTGGGCCGATGACCCGCTGGAAATCCACCGTGAAGGCCCAACATCCTGCCCCATAGGTGCCCAGATCCTCGCTCGAGGACCTTGATTTCAACCCCCCCAATGGCCAGCCGGGGGATGAGAGGAGGCATGATCCTCCTCCGCCTCTCGACGCCGTTCGTGAGAGCGCTCAAGTGCGGTGCGGGTGCCCTCCTGGGCTCATAGCCGGTTGGTCTTGGAGCAGATATTAGAGGATTGTTCCGTGAGGCCCTCTGCCTGCTTAGGTGCTGCTTGGGACAAGCCCCCGGCTGTTCCCCATGACGTAGTGCTCCTCTGGCCGAGCCGCACCTTCCAATGAGGTCGGCGAGCTCATGAATCCACCTTCCTTCAAGCGTTCCTGATTCCGCCTTCACTAGCAGATGTAGCAGGAGCGCTCGAGCGGCCGCCAATAGTTCATCTGAGAACACACTCTTGCAGGTGTTGACGGCCCTTAAGTGCAAAATATTCCCATCAACATCTCTAGAAAAATGCTACTTTACTATCATAATTTGTTTAGTATGACTTTATTCCACTTGTATTTCATCTTTTTTATATTTCAGGAGAACAGAGTGATAATTGAGAAACGAGAAGGAAACAAATTTTAGAACATTCCATTATGGGAATACTCCAAAATTGGTGGAAGGCCTGTGAAACAAGTTCAATAAAGGCAATCATCAATATAGAAGTGCATTGGCCTGCATCAAGACCCACCAGGCGAAGGCGGTGGCCGAGAGGGTCTAGCCCTAGCCCAGTCAACCCCCAATTGTGGCAGTTCAAGCCCCCCTTTGGCATGATGGTTGTATGGCGGTTCCTTAGGTTGGTTATGCGAGCTACCATACTTAGAAACCCCTGAACCGGCCTATGAGGCCATATAAGCATGGGGTTTCTTGAACAGCACCTAATTCTAGGATTAGAGTAGCGTTGGGTAATAACTTTGTATCCTTTTTGTCAGATCTTTATCAAATCTTCAGAGATGTTATATGAAGTTTGTGCTATATTTATAGTATCTTTCTTCATACTTTATGCTTACATGAGTAATTTTTGCTCTATGCTTAGATTAGCCATCTATGCTATTATAATACTCTGGAGTGCCTTATGCTTGATTCTAGTCCTTAGCTTGTCCATCTATAGGGTGGCAGTCACTGGTGGGATTAGAACGGTTTTCCAGTATGCAGGTGTGGTGCCTGGATATAAGAATTCCTTCAGATATATCCAATTTCTACTAGATTTGCAAGGTAGACGACATGTTGTGATAGAGCTGTCCGTCTGGCTTATGTATAAGCTTTGCATAATCCTCCCTGCTAGATTTTGGAGTAGGAGTTACAATATTTGGGCCAATGAGTTGTATTGGATATTCTCCCTTTATAATAGGCTTTAAACTCTGGTTTAATATATGATTGACTTGACCTTTTCTAATTTATAACTTCTAAAAACATATTTGAACTTGCTCTCATGACAATCCTATGTCTTAGTTTATTCTTTTATGAGGTGAAATTGTATCTGGTTTGTTTCTAAATTCAGAGTGATTATTTATTCTATGTTTGTTAGCCTTACCTATCTCGTGACAAATTATTTTATATTGCACAGAGAGAGTTGAGAATGAACTATGAGTTGGATAATTAAGTTATGTAGGTGAGATTTTTAGGAGTTTTATGAATTCCGATGGGACAAAGATAAATAAAGATAATTTGGTTTACTACCGGTTGAAATGTTACAATGGTATATCTTTGTGCTTGCACATAAACATTTGATTATGTTAAAATAATATTTCAGTAAGCTATATCATTACCATGTATGCTTCTTGGCATTGTTTTGAAGTCTTGCGTGCGTCAGGCGAGTAACTTAGAAATGATGTTAAGAAGTGTCAACAACAGCTCATGTGAGCCCATCCCCCGAAGGCGCGCTGCACCGCCCTCCTTGATTCGGTTGAGCTGAGCATACCGCATGTTCGCTGATGCCATTCCTCCAGACCTGGCACCCCCAACCGAGCGATGGGGACTCGATCATTTTCTGCTAGGTTAGTAGAAACTAGGCGACGAGCCCCCAACGCTGGGTCAGCTGAGGAAGCACCCCTCCCCCCCCCCCCCCCCGCAGTGGTTCGGCCAACGTCACCATTAGATTGTGCTGAAAGGTCTACCACTTTTAGCTTCTTTCAAAGTTTGTTCCATTCTCGGTATCAGGACCGACAGACTACACACCAACACCCCCTACCTAGCACGCCAGCTGACTTTGTATGGGACCACTAGCAGGGGCCCATGGGACCCCGTTTAGAGATTCAATCTTGGGGTGTAACTGGTTCAGCCTATTGCCTATGTAGAGAGGTGGAGACATTGGGATTCAGATAGGTTTGGGCCTCCCGAAGGATAACAACCCTACGTCATGTGTGCTTGCAGTGGTATATTATAGAATGAGGGAAGCTAACGCCTAGATGCGATCAAACTCGGTACTGTTTTATAGTTGCCTAGATAGTCTATTTAAAGCCTTTCCCAAGCGTTTTTTGGGAAGGAAACTCTCTTGGTTGCATATGAATAACACGTCTCTTGCAGTGCCACAAGTGCAAGTGGATCCGCAAATGTCCCCTTTGGTGGGCACTCATCCTGCCTAGTGGGCCTATAAGATCTTTTCCCGCGCTAGCGATCCCGAGATGGGATTCCAGACCCAGCATATCTTCTGCCTCCATGTGCGGCTCCTCTTTCTCTACCTCCACAGAGTCGTGTAGGGCCCCACCGACGCCACCAGCCATCAGCGGACAGGACGTGAATGTGGCAGGCGGCCCCTCTGAGGCTCTGATTGAGCCATTATCCATGTACTTTATTGTAATCATTTCTTTCTTATGGGGAAGGCGCACCTTGTGGGGCCAACTTCTGGCGTGTTCAGATCCTACCGACGTCGTCCAGCCGTTAGGGCGCCCTTCCTTCGCCGCGAAGGCTGTAGGATCGGACGCTTCATCCCCTCGCGGTTCCTTCTGGAAGGCAGGCCATGCTGCTGCATCTTCATGGGCTGTGTTGGCCTTTGTCTTTATGGGCCCTGGGTCGGTTTTCCCCAGTGCCAGTGGGACGCCCGATCCCCTGGCGCTGACCCGCGGACAACCATGTTCCTCCAACAAGGCAGTAGCCTAGCTCGAAGAACCTCCCTCTATTCGAAATTATAATTTATTTTGATTTCTTAGGTTTATAGTTTTCATGATGCACTTAGATAGATATATAACATAAAATATGCATATAGAAAAGTCAAACGAACTGTATTTTAGAACGGAGGGAGTAATAAACTGTTCAATTGTAAGTTCTCTGGGACTGGATACATGTGTGGACCATTGTTAGTCAGAATTAGATGCAGCTAATTAACTGTGAAGGGTTGGATCGATCTGTTGACATGCACAGTGCACTTGTAACACCTTGATGTCATGCTGGCTTTTGCTTGAAGGATGGGAAGGTCTGCAGAATGGACGAGACAGTAGTGATGACGGTGACAAACGCTGCGACAAGTCGCCAAGGAACGGCGATGTAGTAGCGCTGCAAGTCGGCCACCCGCTTCGCGAAGAGCGGGTGCTGGGTTCGCTCCTTGAGCCGTTGCAGCGTCTCCCCCAGGTAGCTCACCTCCAGCTCCCCGGCTCCCTCACACGCGGCGCTCACCTGCCTGAAGAACCGCACCACGTCGGTGTTGCTCTCGCTCCCCATCGTTTCGCCCCGCACCACCTCCGCAGTCACCAGCACGGCAGCGTCCTCCGCCGCTTGAACAATCTTTGCCATGAGCCACATGTACGACAGCACATTCCCCGCCCGCTGCTCCGAGGAATGCTCGAATACGATTAGGTTCAACAGGAGTGGCACCGTCCGGAACTCGATCTTTAACTGCGCCAGCCGCAGCACGTCGTGACGGTCCAGCTCCACGGCCAGCGGCACTGGTCCCAGCACCGAGACGATGCCGGCGCCACCAGAAGACTTGCCGCCGCCGCTATCGATCTTCTGGATCCGCACCCCCAGCCACTTCATGTCACTAGCCGATGGCACGCTCACCAGACCGTACCTCGAGCTCCACTTGCACTCGTCGGGCAGGATCGGGTATAGCAACGGCATCATCAGCAGCAGGGGCAAGCTCAGCAGCAGGTTCGCTACCTCACGCGCAGGTTTGAGCACCGCGCACTCCTGCTGGATGCGCGGCGGCGGCTGCCACGTGGTGCGTGCCGAGGTGACCACTTGGTGAAGCAGGTGCAGGATGTGGCAGACACCGTTCGCGGGCGGTAGCACATCACTCCTGTCGCTGCCCTTCTCGCCGGCGAGGTAGTAGAGCACCAGCTTCATAAGCAGGACCGGTGGTTGGTAGCCCGTGGTGTCGAACTCCGGCAGCCTGGTGCTACCGATGAGGTCGACGAGGACGAAGAACGGGATCTGGTTCTCCGCAAGGACGATGTCCACGGACAGCTGCGCCGGGCCGTACGGCGTGGCGTGCAGCGTCTGCTCCTCCCTGCCGGTGGCGACGTTGACGAGGTGCTCGATGATGAAGCAGCCGTCGAGCACCAGCATCTGGACAAAATCTTCAGCGCTGATTTCTTCCACGTCCTCCGCGGCGTACATGGCGCGGGCCTCCCGCTCGCGCGCGGCGACGAGTCGGACGTAGCCTTGGATGACGGCTAGGTGGCTGGAGGGGTCGGGGTGACCGCGGGAGATGAGGCTGTGCAGATAGGCCATCTTCAGGCGTTTGCCCGGGCGGAGCCGGCCCAATCCGTCCTCGGCGTGGAGCGGGCCGATGGTGACGAGACCCGGCGTGTAGGCATCCGGGTTGCGGATGCGGACGTGGTCCGGCACGCGGGACACGCGGTGGGTGCTCAACATGACCCGGTGCTGCTCCGTCGCCGCCGCGTCCTCCTGCTGCTGCGTCAGGCGCCGTGCCAGCCACTCCACGTGCACCGTGACGTTGTCGTCGCCGGCCATGACCTGTGGCTTGCTTGTTAACCACCAAGAGTATGTGCCGCTCGATCAGTGTATGTATGGACGATCTCACCATGCTTGGGCCGCGGACAGATGCATGTTTCATTAGGGGGGAGGGACGTATCAGCGTGGACGGAATGTGAATGGAGAATTGGTAGAGATGGTAACGGCTTGGGCACGCAAGGTTTTCAGCATATATGCCATCTCTGAGTGGACAAGTTTTAGGGATTCGTAGCTTCCCTTGGTACAAAGATGACGTACAAAATAGCTTTTGTGCCCGGGGAGGATTCTTTGCTTCGCTTGTGGAGTAGTGAAGAAGAGAAGACAAAACAGAGAGTCGAATATAATGCCATGTCGCGCCTCTTTAACCGACACCAGATCTTGTTGTGCGTCCATGCAGACTCCTGTTTGCCAACGGCAGTAACTCGAGGAATACTCACAGACTCACAGGAGGAGCCTCTTTTACGTGCCCCAATGCTAGTATTGGAAAAGGTAGCTCTTATCTTATGCTTACGACAATACATACTACTGACGTGTGGTTTTGAGAAACAAAACAAATTTGACATTAGCTAAAAGTTATAGTAGTCCAGTTAATTGTGACCTCTAGTTAGCTAGGTAATAATTAGTAAATTATCCTCAACAATGAATGGTTAGATATTCTCTTAACTATATACTACTCCATCCGTCCCAAATTATAAGTCGTTTGACTTTTCCGACACTAACTTTGACCACTCGTCTTATTCAAATTTTTTCGCAAAATATCATATTTTTTTGTTATGGCTAGCTTTAGTAATAAAAGAATTTCAAGAATGACTTAAATTTGACTACATTTGCATATATTTTTTGAGTAGGACGAGTGGTCAAAGTTGAGGTAAAAAAAGTCAAACGACTTGCAATTTGGAACGGAGGTAGTATTAAGTAGTAGTATATGGCATAATATTTAATAGGGCCAATTCCTCCTATGCCATTGGAAGCTATACTCATGTCTTATGTGCCATTGGTCCTACATGTCATAAAAAAAATCCCTACATACTATCTTGTGATGGAAAAGAACTGGGCAAGGACCGTCCCCATACCCTGCTCTGTGAGGACCTGCCTCCCCTCATATGTTCAACACCTGGCTCCCACTCGCATCGTCGGCTCGGCTTGTAGGCTTCGCCTCCGGCCCACGTATCGCGTCGCCGCCGCCACCATTGCCTCCCGCTAGCTGCTTCATCCACTGCCGCTGCTCTCCCGACGCTCCCATGTTGGCCGCAGCAGTTCATCCGCCACCACCGTCACTGGATCCGCCGGCATGTTGCCTACCGCCGCCCCTATCATCTGCCCTAGCAAACTCGCGTCGTCCACTTGACCGCTTACATCAGGAAGGATTTATAATCCCCTCTGTGTAATCATGGCCTGTCAAACCTCGATGGCGATCATTCATTCTCTGATCTCTGTTGCTATGTATCAATAGGAGAAGGTCTGACGATTTCTGAACCTATCCAAATGGACCAAATCTTCAAGACGCATTTTCCGCAAACAAGCAGGGTGCCTCACACGTATTTGCCTTCTAATGCATGAGATAACAATTTGCTTGACAGGAACGTTGGCTGCCCAGTTTTCATTCTTCGTCGAGGGGAGTTTGATGAGAAGGTACAGATAGGGCTGGACAAAATGCTCGATGCTCGTTAACTCGCTCGGCTCGGCTCGATACGAAAACAAGCCGAGCCGAGCAGCAGTTTTGGCTCGTCAAAAATAACGAGCGAGCCAAGCTAGCTCGCGAGCGTAACGAGCTGGCTCAATTCCATCTAAGCCCAATATTACAGCCGACAAAGCCCACGACCCTATATCCCACTAAACCCTAGCCCACCCCATATCCATCCCCCCACGCTCGGACGCGCCGCCGCCCGTTCCTTCCACAACCGCGACTCGAGGGCGAGGCCGCGATGCGCCGACGCCGCACGCTCGCCGATCTCCTGGCTCCGCCTCCGCCGCGCCTCCCTCCATTGCTCCGTCCTCCACCTCACACCGGCACTTGCGCTGCCTTCTCTCCCCCGCAATAGCCCCCCAATCCATCCCCCCTCGATCTGTACCCACTCGAGAGGCACGCCGCTGTACCACCACCACCATTCACGCTACCGCATGAGACAGAGCAACGCTGGGTCATCACGGCGCCAAGGAAGGCCTGGTCCTTCTGTTGCTACTCCATCAGCATGCAAGCAATTTGATTTTTCACTTGTTTATTTAGTTGACTGATTTTGCTTGATACATCTGTATTCGATTGCATTATTTCTTTCTTCATTTGCTCTTGTTTTAAGTAGATTTCTTCATTGGGATTGATCTTTGGGCTTGCTTTTGTTGAAACTTGAAGGGGATCGAACTGGGAAAAATCGATGTGGTTGAGCTCGCGAGCCGCTCGAGCCAGCTCGCGAGCCGGACCGAGCCGAGCCGAGCTGGCTTTTCTGCTCATTGCCTTAACGAGCCGAGCCGAGCTAGCTCGTTAAAAAAATGAGCCGGACCGAGCCGAGCTCGGCTCGGCTCGCTCGTTATCCACCCCTAGGTACAGATACGCTGCTGGCTAATTCTCGCGTGACCTCTGTGAGCTGAGTGCCGGCTATTAGCCGAGCCGGAACGCTGAACCTTTTGCGGAGCCAAGGGAGCAGCAGGTGCAGCGTGGAAGCCTCCGTTGGATGCGTTGGGTGTACACGCGTCCGCCATCCGGATGAGGTCCTCAAAGAGCAGGGTATGGGGACGGTCTCCACCTAATTTTTTTTTCTCCAGTGAGAGATGAGTTATATTTTTCAATGACATAGAGGGAATTTACTCTAATAAATACCTCTAGTCGTCGGGGTCATACGTGCCCTGGGCATGGGCATCCTGACAATCCATGACGGGTGAGCCAACACAAATCTTCATATATTGAAAACTTTACCTACCGATACCATGGCGAAATTATGTGGTGATTCTAATTTTTTCAGTGTGTTGATGTCAACTCAATGGTAAAATGATTGAAATTTCAGTACAACAAAAGAATTACGCTTCAGTATTATCAATCTAGAACTATATAGTTCTGCAATTGAAAAATACATGATCTGGGCAGAAATAGACTACACTCTATATGACTTGAAAATAACAAATATTGGACTAAAATCCATGTGACATGAAAATAACAAACTATTGGACTCCCATATGATGTCACATTAGACAAACATGGTGGGTTTTGTTACTTACGTATTGGAATCATCTGGTGGCTTGTTGGACTCTTGGACGTTAGCCCCTTCTTCCATGTCGGTATAATAATTCAGTGGCCTGCTTCTTCCATGGGAAAAGGGAAAGGTTGAGCAAGTTCAAAGAACTGACGGAACATTTGGATCAATTCGAGTCAGCCATTTATGAAGAAATTTATACAGTAGAAGAGGAAGCTATTCGGACTTACGCACGAGATTGTAGGATGATCCGATTGTCCTGTCCAGCGAGGGGGCGGAGTGATACTCACCTTCTCTGCTCCCACCCTTTTTCGTTGGTCTCGCGCTTTTTCTTCCCTCGGTTCCTCTCTGTAAGTGGCCTTAGCAAGTAGGCCTACATTTGGGCCAACCCAGATAAACATTGTTTCTGTGTGGTCGTCGGATGTGGATTAAACAGCACAGCGGCTCCTACCTCCCTCGGACGTAGCGCAGCAACTTCAGAGGATCGCGTTCCTCTGGGGCACCACTTGCCCATCGAGGCTGATGTCTCGGTCTCTGTGCCTAGTCGTATTAAAATTGCACGTCATGTACTCGGTCTTGGTCCTGATAAGTCTGAGCCTCTTTGACTCTAACGTGCTGTAACACCCCTAGTGTTTAATTAAGTTAAACAATTAATTAAGTCTAACAAAGCTTAATTAAAAGAAAGAATTCAAGAAAAGGCTAAATGAAACCAAAACGGAATTAAAAACACTCCAAAAAGAGGCAAAATAGACACTTCAAATTTTATATAAAAACTTGAATTTTGGCTAATATGAACTTTGAAGGAGAGACCAAACCAAGCACCTTTCCTTTTCAAACCCCAGCTGGAAACCCATTGGAAGCCTTTCCAATCTGAGACCCTAATTCAGAAATTGGAATTTCAAAATCAAATTCAAGGCTGAAATGGAATTTTGGCCAAATCCTGAGATTTCTCAACTGAACTTCAAAATCTCCAAAAAGGGAAAGTGTGTATCTTCACATTTATGAACTTCCCTCTTTTTGGATGTTTGGCAAATTTCGCCATTTAGTCCCTCAAAAACACCAAAAAGCTCCAAAATGCAGTTTTCGTCCTCATTCGATTTCTCCCAAAATATCATCGATTTTAACTTTCTTCCAACAGCAAAGAGGTGTCCCACAATCTCTTGTACAAATTTCATGTTCAAGATTTTATGAGTTTTGCTCAAAAGTTTTGAGTTTGGCGCTCGCTCTTCAATCTGCGTTTGAGCCGCGTGAGCGCGCTCTGGACAGCACACACGCGCGCCCACGCAAGCCCGCCGATGCCGCCGTCGCCACTGCTGCCGCGTCTAATGCCCGCCTGCGCTGTCCAGTTGCCAGAGACGTGTCCCGTGTCACCACGTGCGTGCCTGACCTGCTTTGGCTCGCTGACCGGCCCTGTACGCGCGCCAGCGTCTGAGCTCACGCCGACGCGTCCACGCCGTCGTGCTCGGACCGCCGGTCCGTCGCCCACCTCCCACTCGGTCAAGCCTCCCTAGAGCCGCACCTGTGCGTGCCAGATGCCCACGCGTCTGCACACGCCCACGCCCTGCTCCACTCCTCGCCCATGCCGTCGTGCCCATGCCGCGGCAGGCCGCCATGTGCCCATGGCAGGTGCTGGCCGCCGCGTACCCGTCCAGCTGCCCATGCCCGATCTTCTGGCCCTACCCGAGCATCTCCTGGACCTCCTCTCCCTCACTCAATAAAATTCGAGCTTATCCCGAGCCTCGTGCGCCTGCTAGTTTCCGCCGGAACGGCCGCAGCCGCTCGACTCTTTTGCCCGCACGTGGCCGGCCTCCACCGCGCATCCAAGCCCCAACCAACGGCACCAGTAGCTCCACCGAGCAACATTGGTGCTCCAAGGCCTTTTCCCCTAGCTCCAGCGCCACCGGATACCACCGCCGCTCGCCGTTGATCCTCTCCCAGCCATCCTCCTCCAGTCCAAGGTGAGGAATGGGTTCGCCGTGATCCGATCATGCTCACCGACCCCTTGTCCCTCGCTGGAACTCCGCCGCCGGCGAGGATTCGCCGGTCAAAATCGGCGCTGACCAATTTTGACCCGGCCAGGTCGCTGACCCGTGGCCCCGCACGTCAGTCGCTGCAGTGGGAGGGTAAGCGCCGTGTAGATCTGATGTTTCCCAGGGTCCTTTTTGCAAAACACGAATAACCTTTGAATTAAACCGGCTGAAATGTTTATAAATTCGTAGAAAATCGTATACAATTTAGAAAAATGAAAACTAAATTTCTCTCGAAACCTTGAAGTGTTAAGTTCCTTTGGCTAGTTATAAATTGTCACAGTTGAGCTCTAGTTTTTGAAATTTAAATTCAATTCAATTTGAGCACCTTTCATCATAGTTCAAAATATACACATGCTATCGATCTGATCTTTGGATATGTTGTTGGTGTAGTTGATATAGGATCTTTGCGCAAGTGGTGCACAAAAATATCTTGTACATCTCCAGTTATGTTTTATTTACTAAAAGACTTGTTGTTTTACCATTTAAATCGTAGAAATAAATTTACTCAGCGAAAAATAAAACCCTTGATTTAGGGACCTTTTAGACACATGGGAAACCTAGGAAAAATGACCTTGTTAATTTTTGGGTATGATAAACTTGAACCTTGGCAGGAAGATCACTTTAAGTAACCTTAGTCACTGTGCCAAGTGGTTTGGTCAGAAACGTTGTAAGTATTTTTGTAGGAATTAAGATTTTTCCTAGCTAAAAATATGAAAACTTTTCTAGTAAATAATATGTAAATCCTTTGAAGTCAAATTTTGGGATATAAATCAAATTCAGTACTGAGTATCCTCTGGTCAACTCTCACTTAAAAATAGTGAACCTAACTTGACTTTTTGAATATTGGGAATTGACTAGAATGGAGGAAAAGAGAAGAAAAACAAATAATCTTAAGTAAAGAAGAGAAAATCTAATAAACCTAGAAAACAGAATCATGGCAGCTAATAAAGAGTAAAGAATCACTTTAAATATATGTTTATTTCATTCACTTCAAATCACCTAAGGTTTACCCTAACCATAGCCATCAAATCAAGAATAAGCATTTATCTCTCTATTGCATTTCATGTAGACACGAACCTTGACGACGGAGTCTACGAGTGGGTGCCGCTGCAGAGTAGATAAATCACGAGTCCGAGGTGAACGTGGTGCATGTGAAGCAGGACCCGGAGCCCAAGGCTAACTTTGAGTAGGAAAGCAAGCACCGGAGCATAACCTAATTTTTGTTTAAACTATGCAATTATAATTCTTATATGTTTGTGCATTTAAGTTTAAAGGAGTTGAATGAAAGCCTAGAATTGCATAATCATAGGTTCCTTTGGTTGAATACTAGCATGGCAGGTTCAATAGTCGCTATGCTTTAGGGCCGTTACAAGTCGAGTGTTATCCTGACACTCGCGAGATATAGGAGTTGTATGCCTTTATTTATGCCGGAATCATAAGGATAGACGGACAGGATGGTATGTGTAGATATCTCGTCTGCGTTTGATGAATGGACTTAAGGTCGAAACGTGCGGATACTTTTGTGTCAAGTTTTTGAACGTACCACATGCATGCACGGTTTATGGGGCCGGTAAGCCAATTACCTGAACTGAAGTGGGAAGGTCCAATTCCCCACTATCCTTGGAAGTTTATTTACCATGGGCACATGTGGGCATATGCGTGATGCTGTGAGTGAAGCAGTAAACCTTTGTCCATAGGCTGTGGGCCTAGAAACCACCCGTGGATTGGTGGGAACGGACTGGGATGTGTTTGATGGCCAAACCTTCCCGTGCGTGTGGGTTTCCCTGGCCAGGTAGTGAAATTCGGTTCGAACTATCTGCTTCTTGCGGTTAATGAGACTGCTTGACCGATGCACTGCATTGAGTAAAAAGTGGAATGAAGATTACGATAAACTTGATGTATGAATTAATTGTATTGCTCCACTTGTTTGCCTAGAAAAGATGCTTATTTAGAATGGTTAAATATTACTAGAACTTGATACTGAAACCTTGAAAATAAGGATCAACTCTTATATGCTTTTGGCAAAACAAACCCCTCTAGCCAAAAAACCTTGCATGTCTAGAAGTTGGTGATGTAGTTATCACCTGACGGGTCAGTCTTGCTGAGTATTAGTATACTCAGCCTTGCTTGTGAATTATTTTTTAGGACCGTCCCCTTAGGAGGTAGTTGCCACTATGGCTTGGTCTAGTCAGCTCCCTCCTGGCTTCAGCATCGAGTGGGTTCCGACCTCTTCTAAGAATCGTGAGGAGTAGCGCCACGGCTGACTTCATCGTGACGTCACTACGGATCGTCGCTAGTTGCTCGTTTATTTTCTAGCATTGAATTCTAAATTTATTTATGTTGTTTCATCATGGATTGTAATAACTATTAAGCTTGTTGTAAATTGAATTGTGGAATGTTGTAATCTTTGATACCTCATCTTTGGGTGAGCGTATGGACGAACGATCTTTAGTGTGTAGTTAATCGAGCATTGACTCGACGGCAATATCCAACTTGGTAACATTTAAGTATATTACCACATATGGCGGTCGTGATATACTCAAGTGGGACCAATTTCGGATAGGGTCGCTACACGTGCGTCTCCACAGCTTTTGTTTCCCATTAAGCCCTACCCAACTCTCATTAATTAGCATCGCATCATTAGCAAAGAGCATACAGGAAGGGATACCACCTTATATGCCCCTTGTGATCTCATCCTTCACCAAAGTAAATAAATAAGGACTCAATGTTGCCCTTAATGTAGCCCTATCTTAATAGGGACGTCAGTGGTGTCGTCATCACATTTCTGGACAAACGTTATTGGATCCTTATACATATCCTTGATGAGGGTAATGTACTTAGTTAAGACTTTGTAGTTCTCCAGAGCCCACCACATGACATTTCCTGGTACTTTGCCGTATGCCTTCTCAAGGTCAATAAAGACCATATGCAAGTCATTTTGCTCCCTATATCCCTCTATCAATTGTCGGATTAAGAAAATCACCTCCATAGTCGACCTTCTAGGCATGAACCCAAACTAATTTTGGGTCACATTTGTCACTCCTCTTAGGCGATACTCGATAACCTTCTCCCAAAGCTTCGCCATATGGCCCGTCATTTTCATCCCATGGTAGTAAGTACAACTTTGAATATCTCCCTTGTTCTTGAAGATTGGTACTTATATACATCTCCTCCATTCTCTTCCTGTGTTGATTGGAAGACTTTCTTGAATAGTTTCAACATAGCCGGTCCCAAGTCCGCGTAAAAGAGGAGGGTTGCTGTAGGTTTGATGAACCGGCATAAAAAAAGGCCACCTCATGACATATCAACATTTTCATATAGAAAAAACAAGCTTCAAAGAAAGCACATTACCATCGCATTAACAGATATTTTAGAGGCGCACGCATAAAAAAATGTAGGGAGAATCCCAAGTGAAAAACTAAGGAAAATACCAACTTCATATCATCATGATCAGGATGAAGAGGAAAAACAGATCCCTTACGTCTCGTGTGCCTTATATTCCTTTATTTTTGTTAACACTGTTACATCATTTCACATCTCTCGCCGTCCACGTTACATGTAACCCACTCTCAGTTTCATGAAGCGGTCCAGTTATTAGATGGGCATCCTGTCACAAAGAGAATGTGTCCATCCAAGCCTCTCTGTCTCATTGTCATATATCACCAACTGATCCTGCATTGCGATTGCTGCAAAACAAAATATCCAGGCATGTAATTATTGTTTCAGAGGTTCAGGGTGTCCTAATTGCAGGAACTGAGATAGTGAGATCGTCTCTTTCTGAAATTTTCACCTCCAGTTAAATACATTTCTGTGTCTGCCGTCCCAAGGATGCCCAAGCACACGCTCCCTTGTTCCTGCCACAAACATGAAAATGATACAGTCATTCTCCTTTGCTTCAATGTTTTGTCGTAAGTCAACCGAGTTCAAGTGTTTACAGTGGTAATGAAGTAGTTTTCAGGAGGGATGGTCATGGTGACAACTGACACCATGGCCAAATTTCAAAGAAATTGGTGACGTGAATTCCTTCTTGAGGTCGTACAGAGTTTTGAACGCGCCATTCCCCTCCCAGCATAGAGGCAGGGCAGGGTCATGCACCTCTTGAAACGATGACATGCTGAGAGAGGCTTTCAGCTGCATATCATCAATCCACGTATCAAGAATTCAAAATCTGGTCTAGCTGCTCATAATATGTGGCATTGCAATGAGTTATTATTATTATTTGGAGTGTACTGCCAAAGCGAGCTGAGAATGAAGAAGTTCAGGCAAATATGTGTAGGTGCTGCCCATGGCGGACTATCCCGAAATTATTCCAAGTTAAATATACTATAGACCACTGAAACTAGTCATGCACTTAATTCGGAAAAAGCTGGAGCGTCGTTGAGTCTAGCTCGATTAAACCACGCACTGACGATTGGAACAACATGCCCACACGAAGGTGAGTCCCAGAGATTACAACATTCCATGGTCCAATTTAAATAAGTCTTACTTCAATTTATTACAGTCCAAGTTTGAAAGACATAAAGGAAGTTTAAAGTTCGATGCTGCGGAAAAATAAACAATGATCTAGACGATGATACAAGTAACATCATGATGAAGCATTCCATGATGCTACTCCTCACGATCCTCATCAAAGGATGGCTCCCAAATGACGGCCCAACCTGGAGGCAGCTGGGTCGGCCAACACACACCAGTAACTGACTGCTCAGATGCATCACCTGAAAAAAAAATTAGCCACAAACAAGTCTGAGTATACTAATACTCAGCAAGACTTACCTGTCGGGTGATAACTACTTCACCAACCTCTAGACATGCAAGGCTTTTTAGCTGAGGGATTTGTTTTGCCAAAAGCGACTAAGAATAGATCCTTACTTTTAATATTTTAGTATTAAATTCTAGTAGATTAATTAGTTTAGATAAGCATCCTTTCTAAACAATCAAGTGGAGCAATACAATTATATTCAGACAATAACTTCATCATTCTTATAGTTCCACTTATTACTCAATGCAGCGAAGTGGTCAACCAGTCTCATAACCGCGAGAGGCGGACAGTTCGAACCGAATTTCACTACCTGGCCAGGAAAACCCAACACACACGGATAATATTTGCTATAAAAGGCACAACACTATCCAACCTTTCCCATGAATCCACAATTCAGAGCCAGGTCCAACTCCCTTAGGATACACGGTTATCAGATACTCGCGGACACATGCCGGCTGATCTCACACGTGTAACCACATGTGTACACAAAGGAAATAAATTTCCAAGGAAAGAAGACAATCGGTCCTAGCTGTATCAATCCGGTACCGGGCTTACCAATTCCCATAAGTCGACAAGTGCGTGGTACGTTAAAAAACTTGACATACTGAACCACACGTTTCGACCTTAAGCAATTATCATACACGGACGGGAGATCTACACACATACCATCCCGTCCGTCTATCCTTATGATTCCAACATAAGTAAAGACATTTAATTCCTATATCTTGTAAATGACAGAAAATGACTCAACTTGTAACGGGTCTTTAGATCATGGCAACCAAGGTACTAAATCTCAGATAGCGGGTTGGTAGTGGATTGGTGTCTTGATAGTGGATCACGGATAGCGGGCGCTAAGTCCAAATAGAGGATTTTACAAATCACATTAAAAATAGGCTATGCATGCCACAAACAATGACATTCTAACATATATAGCTTAAGAATATAAATAGGAATTTAGTTGCACACAACATAGTCAATAACTCAAACAGATTATGTCTTGATCTAACTCTAACACAAGTTACATAACTTAAATTAAAGATTAGAAATTCATAGTTCTCCACTTGCAGTTTAATAAAATGTCAACATAATTTGTCAACTGATACTATCATCATTCATCATCATCCCCCATAGCATTTGACTCATCTTTCTCATGGCCACTTGAATAATCTGCATAAGGAATATTTCCCTCCTCTTCATGTTCACTGTCAGAAGATTCAAATTCTTCTTCCTCAAGTTCTTCCACAGCCCGAGCCTCAACTTCTTGCACAGCCCAGGCCTTCTTTGCTTTGCTTGATGAGGTTTTGTGTACTAATCTTCTCTTTCGACTGAAGATGGTACTTCGACCATCATCTTCTATTTGTGCCTTTGGTTCAGCATCGTCGACAATCCATTCATTTGGTGGCTCATCCTCAATGAATTTTGGAACCAATTGGGTCCCTGTTATTTCGAGAATACTTCCATTTCAGTCTCTTATTGAACAAGACAAAGACAAGAGAATTTAATTTTCTTTGGCCGAGTCTAGTCCTTTTCTTAGAATGCACCTGCATGGTTATAATGACAAAGCATTTCAGTTTATTTAAGATTTTGACCAAGCATTTCAGATTATTTAAGTTTATAAACCACAATAGAAGAACTCACTCTCTCCAATGCGCTCCAATTTCTTTCACATGCAGATGAACTACAAGTCAAGCTTAAAATTCTGATAGCCATCTGTCATAAATCCTTAGCACAAGTTCCATGCACAGAAGATTAATTAGCTTTAAGACATTTCCATATGTGACAGGAAAGATGAGAATCAATTTAGGAGTCACCTGGGGAGATTGTTTGACTATTTCTTTGTCTTATAGCCATTGCTGATCCAAAAGTATCTGTGGCTTCGGTGTATATACTAAGCTGAGAAACAGTGTTATCTTGCACTGTGATATCATCGCGATACATACGAGCAGTACATTCTATAACTGCTTCCATCATGACCTCTTCCTCCATTTCATTCTTTCTCTCATAGAAAAAGCTTGGGTTAAAGAAATACCCATCTTTATGCAATGAAGTCTTAAGCTTACTGTCCCACCTTCCATCTATGATTTTCCGGATAGGGCCATATTTCTTCTCATTTCCATTTAAGCGTTCTGCAGTTTCCTGCTTTGCTTTGAGAAGATCACCATAAATGTACCCCATTGCTGGAACATCACCATCCAACCTCCGAAGTACAAATGCAAGCGGTTCAAAATAATTTATAACCTCAAGCATATTTGACCAAAACCTGTTGTTCATGACCAAATCATGAGCAGTCTGTCCTGCAACTTTTTTAGACCATGAACTCTTATCCCATTCATATGATGCAAACAGTTGCTTCAATTCATTTCTTTTGTCATAGAGGCTTCTTAAGTTCAAGTAACCAGTGGCAAATCGAGTAGCACCAGCTCTAACTAAATCACCTTTGGTACGTTTTCTCATAAGGGCAAGCAATCTAACATGTTTGTAAAGCAAATTTTTGATAGACTTTCCATCTCTAATGATGTTCTGTACCATAGTTATATTGCCAATTTCCTCTAGCATGAGATCAATACAATGTGCTGCACATGATGTCCAGAATATATGAGGATACTTCACTTTAAGTAACTTTGATGCAGCTAGGTTATTTTAAGCATTATCTGTGACAACCTGCACAACTTTTTTAGGGCTAATTTCTGCAATATAAGAGCTTACCAAGCTATATATGTACTTAGCATCATGAACCTCCGAAAAAGCATCAATAGCATCAAGGAAACACACACCTCTGGCACAATGAGCAACCAAGTTCATTAAGCTTCTTCCACGACGATCTGTCCAAGCATCTGTCATAATAGAACATCCAGTAGAAGACCATGCCTCCTTTTGCATTTGCACATACTCCTGCACAATATCGACATGTTTCTTCAATAAAGGAGTGCTAAGCAGATAAGGAGATGGTTTCTTCAATCCTGGGCCAAACTGTCCAATAGCCTCTAGCATTAGATCAAAAGAATCAAGACAAACTGTGTTAAGTGGAATTGCTGCCTGGTAAAACCAATCTGCAATATACTCGTAAGCTTTGTCCCTTTCTTTAATCTTATAGTGTTGATTCATTGTAATTTGCATATGCTTTCCTTTAGCACGAGCTTGCTCTGGGCGCATGCAATAGTTGTCCAATGGTCCCTTGTTACGGGGTTTCTTAGGAACTAGAGCGCTTGCTGATGCATCTCCTTGAGCTCCAGCTTCTATTCTTTCCACTTCAAAACAGTCCTCATCACCATCTCCATGCACATAAACTTGCTGTCGCAGTTCCAATTCTCTCTGCAATTTTGCATTCTTCTTATCATCATGTGCATCTAGCATTGCTTTAATCTTCTCTTTGACATCATCAGGAACTTGGGTGCATTTGACACTCTGACCTTTAACTCCAGCCAAGTGCAGCTTAAACCTAGTTATTCCACCCTTGAAGTAACTTTTGCAAAATTTGCATCCAACTTCAATTTTTTATTCCTTTCCAGTTAAGAGTAATGCATACTCCCAAGCAGGATCTTTCCTCGAGATTGGTTGGCTTGTATGTGCAGATGATGCAGCTGAAACATGGTGGAATTACAATTACCAGGTAGCAGCAGCTAGATAAAAAAAAAATGAAAGTCCTAAGTGCAGTGCAGGAACGGGAACAAGAACAACTAAACAAGATGCAAGCAAACGGAGAAGGCCTATGATACACCGACACTTCTAGGAAGTCGCGTGTCGGTGTCGGACACTGTGTCCGACAATGATACTTCTCCAACACTCCTCCGATACGTATCGGGAATGTATCTGCAGATTAAACATTAAAAATAAATAAATTTAATTTCTGACATGTCTTCGACACTTCCCTGACTTGGCCATGACACCTCTGGCCCAAGAAAGGCATGCTGGGCTGTGGGAATGGTAGCCCTATATAGGCAGCCATATCTGTTGATGTGTTTCTCAGCAAAATAGATACTGCTAGAAGTGTTAGGAGGGTAGGAGGATACTGATTTTGCTAATACTTTCTTCTTATTAGTATTGTTTTTTATATATATGCCATGTCGACGTGTCGCTATTTTTGAAAAATTGACGTATCGCCGTGTCCGACACGTATCGTGTCGGACACCCATGTCGGTGTAACATAGGAGAAGGCTAAGACGTTGTTGTAGCCGGTAGGCTTGAAGCTCGTACCTAGCTTGATGGACCAGAAGCACAGCATCGACGCCGTACGGCCGTAGTGAGCCTGTGACCTGCAGCGGCAGCGGCGGCGCTGCAGTGAGACGGGAGCCTGAAGTCGTCGACTTGCCAGAGCATGTGCTGCAGCCGCCGCCGGCTGCCAAATCCTACGAGCACGGCCGCCGTGGATCTGTGGAGGCGTGGACGAGAGCTGTGGAGTGTGGCGGCGGCGTCTAGATGCAAATGGGTTGACGGGAATCTAAATGGGCTAGGGTTACCTACATACATGATGGCTCGGCCCACAATTGCGGCCCGCGACACGCTATTTCACCCGCTATTGCAGCCTGCTACGTCAAATTGCGGCCGCAAAGTCCGAGGCTGCTAAATTCAGACCGCTACCTTCTAGCGGTATCGTTGAGGGGCCGCTACCGCAATGCGGCCGCTATGACCGCTATTTAGTACCTTGATGGCAACTATCGACACTATCATACTAGTATTTAAAACAAATATACTAGGATCATGCAACTAGGTTTCAATCAACTACGAATATATAGTAACCAAGGTTGTAGAAAGTTTAAAATATAGGTCATGCTCCGGGGCTTGCCTTCTTGCTCAACTCTACCGTCGGGCTCCAATGGGTCTTGATTGGTGATGAGCGTTCACCCCGCCTTCTTGTAGTCATGAGCTTGTTCGGATTCAAGTCGAATTCATGCTATTTTATTCACAAGAAATGTCATGGTGAGTATGTTGCCACATTCACCTAGACAAGATAAATTCCCTTCTCATAATTCTTACGTACAACACAACTTGGAAAGGTGCCAATATGGTTTTTATTTTCAATGGCGATTGTGTACATATATAAATCATAAATTTATTTCTTCATTTAGTAACTTAGTTCTATTTTTGGCTTATTAAAATTTTTTCCCAATTGTTTTACCTTCATTGCATGTGATAAAGATTTTATTATTTTTTCTTGATTAAGCAATATTCAAACTCCAATTTGTTGTCCTATTTCAATTAATTTGAATTCTGGTGAAACTTTATAACTAAACTCAGGTCATTAAACTTATTTTGCTGCAGAAAGGTTGAGCATATTTTATTAAGTAATTTAATTTTTCAAAATTCCTACAATTTCAGCAATATCATCCGCTAGGAGATGAAATTAAATCCAACAAAAATAATCACATAGCAAAACAGCATGAACTGTTTACTGGTGCAATGTGAAGTCAAAAGTAGCTCATCTACCAAGAGTGATATCAGATTGTGCAGCAAACCGAGCTAACCAATTGCTACTTCATTTTCCTTTACTATTTATTTAAGCATGCAATCAGAGGTCAAATTGAGGTACATCATTTTTCTAGGATATAATATAGAATGCCCAAACTACTATAGAAAGCTGAGTAATTTTGGCTGAGGTAATAAGTTACTAAAATTCGCGCAAACTTTCAGCCGAGATGAACTAAATAATTTATATCTGAAGCTACAAAATAAAAATCAGTGCAATATTGATACAGTAGAGTAGTGACTATAAGAGGAACAGCATATCCAAAGATCACATACATAGCTGTTGTAGATTTTGAGTTATGCACAAAAGTTCATTTCTTAACTTTAATTTTTATAGGCTAAACAAATATCACAAGTATAAACATGCTGTGACCAGATTAATATGGGCATTACTAGGAATCCAAAGAATTTTAGTTTGAATTTTTATAAGTTTTATATGATTTTTAATCGAATTTTGAAGTTTCCAGCTTTTAATTCCTAAATCTGGAATTTGTCTATTACAATTAGGTCCTCGGTTTTTTCATTGGGAACCTTAAAAAAACTCGCGATTAGCAATCGGTCCCTGGGCGGAAACTGAAGCTCGCCAGCCCAAATTCTGGCGAGGGAAGGCCGGGGATGGCCGGAGTGAGGGCACTGGAGGGATGAGGGCCTCACCACGAGACGGATTTCTGCAGGAATCGAGGTCAGAGAAGGTCTGGAGCGGGCCGGCGTCGTTGCAGCGGCGGTGATGGCGCCGGCAGGCTCGATTCCGCCGAGGTGAGGGTCAGAGCAGTGGGGCTGCGGCTCCTGAAGCTTTAGTGGGAGGAGGGGAAGGTGGACAACCACGGCAAGGTGGATCTCGGCTGGCTGGCTGCTCGATTCCGGTGACGGCGGCAGCGCTGGTGCTCGTTTGATGGTCTGGGGAGATGTAGCAGGGGTAGAGGAAGGTGCTCGTGCTCTAGGGCAGCGACGAGGACGGCCGGAGGTTGGGTTTCAACATGGAGCTCGAGCTCCGGCGGCCATGGCAGCTGGCTGCCCTGTTTTTCCCCGCGAAGAAGAAAGAGAAAGGAAAGAGGCGAGCTGTTGGGAATTTGGCGGTCCTTTATTGGCGACGAGAGGAGGGGAGTTTTGTAACACCCCAGGTGTTAATAAAAAATTTGGAGATTAATGTTGTGATCAATAACTTGGTTAAGGACAAAATTAAGGAAAAGATTGAATCTTTTGGATTTAAAGTGGAAATTTGAATGGAAATCCAAATTCAGACAAAATTTGGTCAAACCTTGGAAATTTGAAAGTTTTGAATTTGACCAAATGTTGGAAATATGACCAAGGATCAAGATATTGTTATTGGACATAATTGAGAGATTTTTTTTTGGAGAAAGATAAAAGAGAAAAATTTGAAAAGGAGAAAAGGGAAATTTTTTCTCAAGTATGAAGAATATGGATTTTGGCAAACTTTGCAGGCCAATTAAAAGAAATATAGTGCAGCAAAAAATGTGTTTATCCAGCAAAATGAATACTTGGATAGCTGGTTAACACAACTAAGTAGAACAGATGGAGTGAAATTTGGATTTTGATGTTTGATTTGAATTTCAAAAAGGGGCAAACCGAACTGTTTTGGAGCTTCTTATCGATCAGAGCAGAGACAGTCCAGCACGCGGGTTCCACCGCGCCGCGGTTCGCCGCCGTCGCCGGAGTTCGCCGCCCTTTCTCGCCCACAGGTCGACGGGGAAAGAGGATAAGCTCGGTGAAACTTGACACCCACGCGAAGTCATCACAAGCCCTGGCCGGCTTCGTCGTTCCCGTCGTCCCCTTTTCTCTCTCCCGAGCGAGCAGCTCGCCATCGCCGCCGCCACCACGGTGCACGTCGTCCGAGCTGCTCCAACCTTGCTCTCCAACTCAGTTCGCCTGCCACCATCCCAGCAACCCCAAGCACCGGCCCCCATCGCTGCTCGTCCTCCAGCAGAGCAGTATCGCCGCCACGTTCACCATCTTCGCTCGCCACCGTCAACAACCGTTCATGGTGAAGCCCGCCGCCATCCTTTTTCCTCCACCAAAGCCATCACCTTGACGTTTTCTACCGTCTGCGCAAGCCCTTGTCCAGCGCCATCCACCCCAGTGCTGCAGCGCCACTACCACCTCCATCTCCGTTCGTCGCGGGAGCGCCGCCGCGTTGCCGGTCGCACGTGGCCAGCTTGTCTCGATCCTTCCCAGCTTGAGATATTCTACACGCAAGGAAGCCCGAGGTTCGGTGTTTCTCTTGGTCCAGGAGTTTGTCGCCTGCTCGCCGCCGTTTGGCTGGCAGTCGAGCACCACCGCGCCGCCGCCATCCGTGCCATCACGAGTTGTCGCCAGAGCTCCAATCGAAGAGGTAAAAAGGGGGGTATCCGTTCGCAAGGTCATGTAGGTGCCGTAGGGGCAGGTCTCATCGCCGGGGAGCTTGCCGCCGGTGAGCTAGCCACCGGTCAAGCCGGAGCGGCGCCGGTCAGAGCCGGCTGCTCTGTTTTGCGGAAGAAAAGGGCTGCGGGGTAGAATACAGGAGAGTCCAGGGGGCTTTCTGCAAAAGTCGAATTAGGTTTTAGATTTAGATTTAAAATTTGGTTTTCACCATTTAATTCATAGAAATGTCCAAAAATAGTGAAACCAATTTTGTTAGGATTGTTTTATTTTCTTCTATGCATTAAAATTCTTAAACTCTAGGAAAAATAATAAAATTAGGTGTTTGTTTAATTGCCTTTTCTTTAAGGTAATTAAATAAATGCTTAATCACTTTTATAAAATGTATAATATTTTGAATAATGATTTATTAATTACAAATAAATAAGAAATAGGTTATTTTGATTTATTTATCATTTTTAGGTTATTAATAATTCTTTTACAACAAATTAAAAATATTTAAGAACATATTTAATTAAAAAAATATGAGTAGTCTTTTAAAAAGGGATAGATAGAGTTGGCTTGCAACTTTATCGAGAAGATAAGTTGTAGGTCTTGTTTTCCAACTCTTTGCATATCTCATCTCTGACTTGCATCACTTGTGCATTCTGAAGCTTCGGGAGATTGATCGACCTCATTGAGTTTGAAAGGAAACAGCGATGCGAGGAGATGATCGTGGTTATCATAGAAGTTTGAAGAGCTCAACAAAGGGACTAACCTTTGTTGGTTCAGGCAAGCCCCGATGCATAATAACCTTTATTTTATAAAATATCTATATGTCCAAATATTTTATTGTGTGTGAATGTGCACGTCTTGGAACCGTTTTGATAACCATTTATGCAATCTCACTTCCTTGGTTAGATTTACCTTACCATTAATTAAAAGAAGACCAATTGGATACATGCTTAGCCCTGCCTAGATCTCATATAGCATAAATAGGAATATTGAAATGCTTGGTCAATATAAGGTAAACTAGCTTTCATACTGAAAAGATTTCATGAGATCAACAAAGATCTGAGAAGCGGATGGTTGGATTGGATCAAGAAAGGAGTCTTGATTCGAATCACCATTCTGGATAAGTTTGATTAAGGACCGTTCGTTGTTCAACCATGATCAAGTATTGAACGTACTAGTCGTACTAGTCACATGCTGGTATATGGGGCCAGTAAACCCAGTAACGTGAATCGCTTTAAGTTTGAAATGTGGTTCGCCCCGCTCGAAGTGGCAAGGTGGTAGGAACGTAGCCTGAACTCGCATGGGGCAGCGCCCAGACGTGGGGTGCCATGTTGGGGTGCGAACTCGGGCCAGGGCGAGGGCAGTTCAGGCTTATCGGGATTTCTCACGAAAGGTTGCCATGTGCGGTTCGAAGTACGGGACTCGCATGTGTCGTGTGGTTAGGTTTTCCCTGTAGGATGTAAATTCGGTCTGGATCGCCGCACTTCTCGGTTATGAATACCGCTTGGCCGCTATTACTTCATCGTAGTAATTGAACGAACAAAATGTTGTTTATAATGAATCTTGCTGTCTGAATTGCTTGGAACTTAGCAAAAATTGTTTTGCTCCACCATAGTAACCTAGGATCACTAAAAGCTTTTAATAAACTTGCTTATAAGGTTCCACTTTTAGTAAGCTTTTATGCAAAAGTCTAAGATATTTAGTCCACATAAAGCCTTGCATGCTCCTTGTGGTCTTTTATTTTTGTTGACGGATAAGTCTTGTTGAGTACCTTCGTACTCAACCGGCTTAATTCTATGCAGAGATGATCCTCCATTCGAGATAAGGTTGACCGGAAGAGCAAGAATGTATCCTAAAGTCAGATGCATTCTTGTTAACAATTCCTTGGTAATGACTTTTATGGCCGAGACTTGATATCCAGGCCTGTTTTGTTTTAAAATATTTTCTAGATGGCTTAACTTGCATCTAAGTTGTAACCTCCCACATGTATAAATTCTTGCTGCTTTAAAATTATTTGTGTAAAGGTGTGATGTTCTGTTGAGTTACCTCTTCATCGAGATCCTAAACGTATGTGTGAGGTATCAATTGTACGTGGGTGATTCGGGTTTGTCCCGGGAACACCCAATGGACTACCGGGTTTAACCCGTTTCACGTACGCTTGTTATAATCATCATTAAGTTGGCGATTAGGCGCACGTGGGCTGGGTTAAGCTGGGCGGTTCCGTCACAAGTTTCGTGTAGGGGCGACGCGACCAGTGGCTTGCTGTGCGGCCCAAGGGAAAGGAGGCGGCGTGTGAACGCTCGACGGCGCGGTGCGCGTGGTGAGCAAGGCGGTCGCGCTGTCGCACGTAGGATGGCAAGCAGGGCACGGTCAGGGCCACGGGAACAGGCTGGGTGCGTTGGTCAACATCGGCGCGCGCGGAGCGGCGCTGGCGAGGCAGCTAACATTGTGTGGCCACCAAGTTGGCAAGCCACATTCGTCAATATTTTGAACATAACAGAAGGAAATCCAAATACAAAAGTTGTTCGCAGAACATCAAAGTTTCGTTTTGGCAAGGGTTGACATATTAAAAGATGAATGGTTCAAGCTATGGTGAGCTAGGAAGTTTGGTCTGCCAGCGGATGGAAAACTGACAGAAACACGGCTTTTTAACCCTCTTCCAATCCAAATTGGCCCAGACCCAAAACAAGGCCGGTGTTTTTTATGAAATTTGTGACAACTTTTATTTTTGGATATTTTCATGTTGTATTATGAATTTAAGAGTAATTTGCTGATCTTTAGAAACAACAGAGAAAACTTTGTGTCAAAATTATAGTTTCCCGAAAGTTTTTGAGGTTTTTGACAATTTTACCTTGATTTTTAGACAAAACCTCAAATATGTAGGTTGTGAGGTTTGAAATTTACTAAAACCTTTGTATGGACCAATTTTTGAGTTGTGTTGAAGTTTTGGGTCTTCAAGAATCAAAACCAAATCAGCCTTTGTTTTTGGTATTATTGATTTAAGATTTTCCTAAACCCTTTTTATTATTTACTTTGTTTAACCTCTTCTTTCTCTATTAAACCCTTTATTAGTGCCACTAAACATCAAAGCTATGATGCTCAAAGCGTGTTTTAAAATTAAATTTCTACCTCCTTTTGTTTTGAGAGTAAAATCTTATTTTAACTTAAAGTTAACACATGGACAGACGGAGGTTATAACCTGAAACGAACCGGGTTTTCAATGACGAAAACCTGACTCTCGGTACTCTTGTGATAGTCCCTGGATCAGTAGCTATCACGTATAGAACTCATTCCAGTGAAATATCATTTGCATACAATGATTACAGAGTACAATATTATATAATTACATCCGATACAACTCGGGATACAACTGTAGTACAAGCCTCTTTGGGCTAAACAAGAAGAAATCCTACGTAGCGGAAGCTAGGGCTTCAAGTCTGCCTCTTCAATCTTCACCACAGGCGTACTTGAGCGTAGCACACGACCCTAACTCCATAGCAAGGTCGAGATCGAACTCGAGCTCCGACCACGAACCTGAAAGCTCACAACTGTCCCAAGGAACGGGACAGGTCCACGTCACCATCCGTATGCAAGCTTTAAGTGGCCTAATTCTAAGGGGAAAGAAAATAGCAATGGAAAAGGTATAGGTTTCCTAAGCAACCGCAGGAGCATAAAGTATCATCATTCTCATATCCCTCTTTTACCACAACTCGGGCCATCCTGGCTCACCAGGTCCCGTCTCAACACAACACCTCCAATCTCTCGGGCGATGCGCGGGCTATCTTCCCCGGCATCTCAAGAGGCACGAACGGATCACAAGGGAAGCGGAGCTCAACCTCCCTCTCCCTGCCCACACCAACGACCTCACACACTCACCTGTAGGGGAAGAGAAAGCAGATCCCAAAACAATGGACGACCGGCTCATTAACACTGCGCTTTCCGCGACCGAGGTCATGGCTATACGTATAGATCATAAGACTCTGCAGAGCTTGAACGCCTGTACCCAACTCAGGCTGCAAGCTGGCCGTCGCCAACTTGAGACACAGCCCACAACTAGTAACTCCTAACCGGAAACGACACCCTCCTGCTTCCCTCGGGTCTGAATGCTTCGGCACGCTAACCTTGGCCCCAAGAGCTGTGAAGACGTCCCCACGATGGCCGGTCAGGGGATAGCTCGTCGATCCGGGGGTGTAAGGACGCATCCAGTCCCCCTGACACAAATACCACACTGTGGTCGACCAACAGTCCGGATGCCGCTCCGAGAAAGGCTAGCAGGTACTCCTCCCACAAAAGCAAGCTGGTGCGTACGGTACAGTGATCACAAGATCGGTCAACAAGGTTTAAGGTGCCTGTACGGGCGTCTTCATCCCAAAGGCGTATCCACCGCAGTGGTCCGCAACCGTTATCATCACAGGTAACCGACATACTCCTAGCTTCCAATCACAATGACAAGTCACAAATGTGCCCGCCACAGGCACAACACAAGGCTTACTCAGAAGCTCGCCCCTGGCTCCCCGAAGACCTAAGTCGGGTTGTTATAATTGCCCGCACCGACAAGGACCTACTAAGGTCACAATCACCATACTCCTTCCTAGTTTTTCCACACACCCCACACATAGAATGTTACCAATCCCACATATAACATGCACAGCAATAGCAATATCTCAAGTTTATATGTTAAGTGGTAGGTCATCAAGGGGCAGGCAATAAAGGGGCTATGCATTGCTAATCATCAAGTATAATCATCACGTGCAAGCACTAGCAATCTAATAGCATATGCCTAATGGGCATTCAAGAGATGGGATGGGCGTGAACCTGGAGCATGTTCGTGTCGTCGTCGTAGTCGTTCTTCTCGTAGTCGTCGAGATCGTTGAAGTTGTCCGGTCTTCTGTGAGTTCCTAATAAGCGGACAAAATAAATAACGACATCTAATAGCAAATAAATCCAAATAAGACAAAATAAAGATCCAAATAACTCCCAAATCCTATACTATTGGGTTGGTCCAGATTTTAGGGAAATTATGAAATAGGTTTCACTTCCTATAAGCTAAGATCAATTTATTATTTACTTTCAAAGATCAAAATCATTTTGATTCGGTTCCAAGTGAGAAACAAAAGAGCACATGTTAGTGGGTCCCACACACGATAGCAAGTGGGTCCTACTCAGCTTCAGCCCGGCTTGTTAGAGGTGGACTCAGGTTGCTGGGTTTAGGCAACAAGCAAGGCAAGGTCCGCGATGTTCCAAATGCCTGAGACTGGGCTAGCAAGTACATGGGTCACCCACACAACAGATTCAACAAGCATGGTGGATGCACATGCATGTGCACAGGCAAGCAAAATCGTTGCTGCGTGTACAAGGCAAGGCATGCAGGGCAGCCATGCATGGTTGGTTATGGGTTCCTAGAGAAGGGCAGCAGGACGGTTAATGCTATGACAGCCTGGAAGGCGAGGGCGCATGCACGGGCAAACGGCATCCTGTAGCCGTGGCACGGATGCGGCACACGCGCGGGTGCTCGGCATCCCGAGCTCGCGGTGGCGCAGCTAGAGCGAGGCAAGGGCAGTATGGCAAGGAACGGCGGCAGCTCAGCAAGGTCACGTCGGGAACGCAAAACTTCGAACAGGTTACGGGCATGGTGGGTTCGTCTTGGCTCTGATCAAGGCTCAGGTCTTGGTTCCAAAGCACAGGAGGCTAGGAATAGAACGTGCGCGTGCACGGGTACATGTCAAAGTGGCGGCCGTGCTCGTTGGCGCGTGGTGGCAAGCACGCGGTGCAGCGGCGTTCCGCGCCCGCGGTGCTCGTGAGACAGAAGCACGTGTGCGAGCTCGTGGCTTGCCACGGTTGTAACACGGCCACGCTGGCTCGCGGCATCACGGCAACCCGAGTCCACGGCGACGGCGTGACTGCAACCTAGGCAAGGTCCCTGCAAACGTGCAACGGCGGCTCGAGCCTCGCGAGCGTGACGGCCGTGGCGAGGCTTGCCCCGTGGCCGCACGGCCCTCGTGGCCGTGGCTGTTTGTGCTAGCGTGTGCAAGAGGCAAGGCAAGCTTGCTGTTGTTTGTGCAAGCAAGCGTAGGATGTCAAGCAAGGCAACAGGGATGACGGATTGGTGTGTGGTATGCACGGTAAGCAGCAACAGCAAGGGACGCACATCAATGATCAGATAGAGCGAGGTGCCTGTGTAAACATTGGCTAAGCAGGAAGAAGCAGCTGAGCAGCAAATCTGCACAAGCAGCTGGACGAACAGAGAGGCACGGTTGAGATGGACAGGTCGTTTGGGCATTCCGTCGAACAGGTCATGGGCAAGGCAAAGGGCGATCGTGGTTGGTTCAGGTTAAAGGTTGGGCTCACGGGAAAGCTCGACGGCGGGGTTCCTGCAGAAGAGCGGCACGGCTCGAAGGTCGGCTTCACAGAGGGCTTGGGTGCTAGCAGAGGCTTCCATAGATGGTTCATCGGCATCTAGCCGGCAGCACAAGGTGGAGGGCTGCAAGGTGGAGGTCTCACCATGGGTTCGTGGAGGTCAGGATGGCGAAGCGAGGAGGACGGCTTGTTCGGGTCGTCGGCGTCGCGGTAGCAGCTCGTGGTTCAGCTTGAAGTTTCGTCGAACAGCTTGCCGTCGACGGTCGTGGGAGCAGACGGCTCGTCGGCGTCGACGTCGTCCTTGGCTTCCTCCTCTCGAGGCAGCGGCGCTCGTCTCCTCGGGCTCGGCGTCGTCGTCGTGGTGGCAGCAGGCTTGACGGCGACGAGGTGAAGCGGGCTGCGTCGTGGTGGCCGCGGGTGGCAGGCTCGGTTCATCGGCGTTCGGCGGCAGGGTCCTGCTCTGGCTTGAACTCCTCGTTTCGTGCTCGGCGCAGTCGTCCTTGGTGGCGTGGCGTTCGTGGCTGCGCGTTGGCGTCGGCCTCGTCGGCGGCGTCCTTGGCTCAGCGCGGTCGTCGACGATCAGCTCGCGGTTCGGCTTGGACATATCATCGGACACCTTGCAGGCGACGTCCATGGCAGCTCCTCGGCATCAGCTTCTCGTCCAGGCGCTCGGGTTCCTCGTGCTCGGCGTCGCCGTCGTTGTGCTCGGGGTAGCGGCGTCTCCGGCCCGTCGTTACCCGTGCGCAGCTCCCTTCCGTGCCGCTCCTGCTTGTGGACGGCGTCGGCGTCGTCGTGGCGCAGGCGCTGCAGCTCTGGCTCGCGGTCAGCGGCAGCCCGGTGACGTGCTCCTCCTCCTCCTCTCACCGCGCCCTTCCTCCTTCCTTCCTTTGCAGGCGACGGCGGCGGCGGCGGCTCGCTGTAGTCGACGGTGACGGCCTGCGCGTGGCCGCGGCGTCGTCGTCCTTCTCCTCACGGCATCGACGTGCCCGGCTCGGCGCAGCTGCTCCTCGGCTCGTCGGCGTGGCTGTCCTCAAGCTCGTTGGCGGCGGCGGCGGCGTGGCGGCGTTCTTCTCCTCTCCTCTCTGCTCCCTTCTTCTCTCTTCATGCTCGCTGCTCTGGTGGTGGTAGTGCTGGCGCACGGTGCAGGGGAGAGCTCCCAATTGAATGCAGCGATTCAAAAAGGAGGGGGTCGAGAGATATAGGAAGGGAAACGAGCTGGAGAGGCCAGGGGCTTCGGATGCCATTGATTTCTCGGCGTGCGGGCCGGTGGCGCATCGAACGGCTGCAGCGCTTCCTTGGCGGCCAAGGGAAGTGTGTACGCGGAGAGGCGAGGCGGTTAGGCCAGAGGCGCGGCAGCTTGGCAGAGCAGAGCGTGGCCGCGCGCGTGTGCGAGAGCGGAGAGATGCGGCCGGCAGCTTGGCTTGGGAAGAAAGAAGAACAGGGACGCGGGGACTGACTGGTGGGCCACGGTGTGCAGCGAGAGAAACGAGCGAGCAGCCGCTGGGCTGGCCTGGACTTCACGTGCGGGAGATAGAAAAAGAAGAAAGGGCCGGTGTTGGACTTAGGCTGGATGGGCCATGCAACGTTCGTGAGCATGGTTGGGCTGGTTTCACGTGAAAAGGAGATTAGCAAGGGAGTTAGCAAACAAGAGTGGTTAGCGGTTTGGTTAGGTGCCGTGAGCTGGGTGATTAGCAGGTGGGTAAGCATGTTTGGCCCTTCACGTGCTGGGCTAGCACGTTGGTTAGACGGATGATAGTCAGCAGGTTTAGTTAGCGGGCTGGTTAGGCTAACAAGGTCATTAGCAGGCCAGTTAGAGGTTAGTTAGGTTAGCAAGCATTTGATTTAAATTTGAGTGTGAGCTCGAATTTAAATCGCACACAAAGATCCAAATGGGAATCCAAACAAAACTCGAATAATCTCACACTAGCATATAATTGTCCTTAGCAAAATAAAATAATATTTAATTACTTCTAGGAATTTTAGGGAAGAAAAGAGAGCACATTTATTAGTTTCAAATTAAGTTTTACACATTCACACAAAAGTTTTTGAAAATTCATATTTTTCAAACATCCAAAATTCAGGGATGTTACAGTCTGCAGTGCTGCGGCTGCGGCTGCAGGATGGCTTGGGGTCATCGACTACTCTGGTCCCTGCCGGCGGCGCGGTGCTTTAGCTGGGGTGTCGGTCCTGTGGGGGGCCCGTCGGCGACGTGGTGCTGCGGTGGGGGCATCCACGGTGGCAGGTGAGGTGGTTGGCTATGGTGGCGTTAGGTGCTCTCTGTGCCATGGTGGCACGCGGTGATGACGGCGAGAGCTGCGGATGGGCTCGACAGCATGGTGCGTGGGATTGCGGCGGTGACGTAACTCTGGTGGAGTGGTCGTGACGATGATGCCGGAAGCCAGGTCGTGCGCGTGGAGCGGGATGGAATGCTCTGGGCGAAAGCCCGACGACGGCGTCCTCGAATGTCGCTTTCCCTGTTGAGGGCATCATTTGGAGCTACAACCCTGCTGCCCAAGGCCCCTACGTGAAAATCCTGTCCAGTTACTGGACGAACGACGGCGGTGCCTTTGGCGTCGTACCCTCCTTGGACGTGTCGTCTCTAGAGATCTCGCTCGGCTTGGTGGATGGTCCACCGTCTTTGGCGACTGCGGTCGGAGGTGACGTTCCCGCTATGTGACATGCCAGATGTGGGTTGTTTTACCTCACGCGGATGCTTCTCCCTCTTTGTTGGTGACAAAGGGTCGTCTTTCGGTTACCGCTCGGCTGCTTGTAGCAGACCGCGGCGGCTAGTGTTGCTCTGCAACTATCAGTTCGGCGCGGGACAGCGTCCAAGGATAGCGCTTGCGGCAACGGCAACGAGAGACGACTTGGCTTGCAGCGGGCTATGGCAGGTGGTTCAACATGGTTGGACCCACCTGGTGCGGCACATCGGCTGTGGCTGGCGCAAGCGACGTCCTTGGTCTGCTAGTTTGACGGCGGCGGCATAAGGCGAGGAGGAAGCAACGGGATGAAGTCTAATATTGGCGGCAGTTCGGTTGTTGGTATTGTTTCTATTGGGAGCGGGGCAGCTTTGCTCACCATTTCGACGGCTACCCTTGATACGAGTCCGGAGCGAGGAGTTGTGGCGGCGAGGCGAGGCCCTCGCGCACGAGAGAGGAGTCCGACGGCGGATGAGGCGAGGCCCCCACGCGTCGTGTTTGCTCGGACTTGGCATTTTCACTCCGTCGAGTGGTGTGCACTGTTGCAGCGGCACTGCGGCGAAGGGTCCTGCATGGCGGTGGCCTTCTTAGTGTGGTGGTGTCTGCCCCCATTGTTTCTCTATCGGCATCGGATCACGCTCGAGTTTCGACGACTGCAAGGTTGCGGAATGTGGGTGGAAGCTGCAGTTTGTTCCTTCCCCGCTTTCGTCGTTGTGTGTAGTGACTCTGGCCGTGTTGATGACCCAATCCAATCGGCCTCGAGCGTTGTTGAGTTGTACGCCGTGTTGAGGTCCCAATGCAACCGGGGCGAACATAGTGAGTACAGTTGTTTTTTCTTCTTTTCTTTCTTTCTTTTTTGTTTCCTGCCTATGGTCTCCGAGGACCATAGTATTGTATTTTTTCTGCTATATCAATGAAACACGCATTGTCTGGTGTCGTTAAAAAAAAATATTGACTTGAGCACCAGGGTATACTGGACCATGTGCTACGGTTATGTGCTATCTATTTGAAGATAAGTAGCACTAAACCAAGGCCATGTGCATATGAGCAATGGGCACAGGAAAGTGACAATATGTACAGACCAGACTTTTTATATTGCTCTAAAAAATTAGTCGTCCCGGGTTTTTTTTTTTTACATTCCTACGGCATCTCCAACTCCACTTATAGACAAAACCACGTTTTCTCATTGTATCGCAGGCAGAAAACGCAATTGGAATTCCTATGGACCAAACTACAGAATTTAGATGTCTCACAATCAATTTCCTCATAAGGTTATTTACTATGTACATGACTATAGAGTAGAAAACACACTTGTTGAATCACATGCCAATTGAGATGCCCTGTCGTTATCGTTACTGAATGCTCGCATTATCATAAACAGTTAAAACAGAATGAACAAATTTCCCATAAGTTTGATTCCTGTAGTCATGTGAAAAAAAAACAGAGTAATCGGCCTACATGTTTTTTTCGTACGCGCCATACAACAGGATTATAAGTTAGATCTCTCGTCATGATCTAAGGATATCAGCTCACACAACTCTTGTGTCTCCTGTGTTTGTCAGTAAATTATGAGAAACTAGTACATCAACCCGTGCTCCAGCACGAGCTATATATAACATAAATATTAGAATGTTTTAAAAATCACAAAAGAACTATAATTAGTAATTAAAATTTATTAGCTCACTTTCTCTTATTTCTTAAATAATACAGTATAGCTCAACATTCATATTGATATCAATTTACATTTATCTGACTATATATGATAGAATTTAGTTAGCAATTACTGCTACGCCTTTTTATCCACATTAGTAGATTCATTTTGCATTGCAATTACCTATGTTTTTTTACATAGTTTAATTGAATCACTTGATGCATACATGTATACATTGTGACATTTTCTCAGTTACACGCATGTATATCTTGAGATTGTATTTTTTTGTTTTCACATTGGCATAAACATGTAATTTACAACCATATTTGGTGTACTTTCTCTACTTTATAATGGCATGTGTAGGACATGGTGAATTATGTACAAAATTTGTGTAGTAACGTTTGTGGTTTGCAAATACAATTGTAAATTTTATTTTAGTATACAAAGAATATCTTCTCTAAAGTCAATTGCATTAACTCTGGTTCTCTCTCTAGTTATGCCGCTACATCATTGCTATATAGATCTATCTATATCTTTCTCTACTAATGCTTCCTTATTTGCATCCAATAATGATAATAAATTCCACTTTTCTTCTGTAACCATCAACTCCCATGAACGTGCACGCTCCTAGTTTTTATTTTCTCCTTGAATACTTTCTTGTGCAAGTATAATTGTTGTTAACCTTTCTCATATTGTTGGCCATATATAGAACCAAATTATTCACCTGTCTCCTATATGCACTTGTGCATATGGTGCATGCGGCACCCATTCTACTACTGAAGTAGAATGTGTTCTCTAGCTAATTTATATCTATCACGGTCTTGTTTTTTAGTTTCCTAAGTTCAGAATAGTTTTCCAAAGGGTACAATGTGCATAGGACGAGGAAAGCAAGGTCTGTGGATGCTGGATGCACGACCTGATGAAATAGATGGGCTAGGAATTGAGCGCCTACATGTGAGTCCTCCTTCAAGCCATCCATCTTGGGCATCTGGATGAAAGATGAGGTGGATGGATCAGCAGCCAACAACAGAGAACATCCATGAAAATATTGGCCGCATGTTCGTGGAGAAACTAAATTCAATCTGCGTAGTGCTTCCACTTTAATCAGTTCAATGCTATAGCCAGATCATCCCACTGTAGTCTAATGCAAAACGTTGATGGAAAACATGGTGATATTTCTTTGTGTTGTTCATAAAGCTGCATGCGCTGCCGTTGATGGATCGCAGAACAAACAGTGCACCCAAGAGCCTGAACGAATTGATGTGGTTATGTGAGATGATTGGCAGCCACCAACCTTGTGACAGCGGCAAGCATGGCCATGAACACCGCCTCTCTCATTTTTGAAGAAATTGTTGGCGCATCTCCTCCTGATCACAGCATGGATTCAGCACCAAGCATCTTTGAAGATCCATCTCCGTCCATGCCACCTCTTTGCTGATCAGATCAATATGATAACTCCTGTATCCACCAAAGAGAAGAGGGAAGACAGATCGAGGAACGTATCGCAATGGGGGCGTGAGTCTGTTTGGATTTGCAAGGGACGTATGTCTGCGTGGCTGAGGGATCGGCATAAGGATTTCTTAACGTGGGAAGCAAATCAAGGGCTAGATGCATTTTTAAGTTCACATGAGAGGAGGATTAAGGGTCAGATGTTTTGCTTTTTTGTGAGAATTTCTAGGAATTCTCTATTTTTCTAGAGTGTCCACCTAAGATTCTACGTGGCATCACATAGAGGCTTTAAAAGAAGCCTCCAATTAGTAATAGTAAGATTTATTGGTACGAGTTTGAAGTTGATTACAACGCAAATCATGGTTTAAACTTAAGTGAGAAATCCATATCAATATAAACATCACAAACTTTAATAATTAATATGCAGGCGCTTAAGTATGCATTCATACTTGAAGCGGAACTAATATGGAAAATAGTGCTCCAGCAAAGCACTACTAACTCTCTTTTTTAATTACAAACAGTACTTGTTTTTTCGGATAAGAAACAGAGTACTTGACTCTTGAAAGTACTATCTTCATGAAGACATGAACTTAATAGCGCAGCAGAAAAGCAACTCGCACTTATCCTGTGTTCAATTCTCCAACCAAATTTTCGGCCTCAGTTTCTTTGCTTTTTTTTTACATAACTTTATTTGTGCTATAACAATTGAGGAAGTGTTTAGATTGTAGAAAAAAACATTGTAGCATTCGCTGGGAAACGTGTTTTGTGAGAGAGGAATAGTGAAAAGTTGGGGAATCTGAACAGGGCCTGAATAAGCATCTCTTTGTCCTTCATGAAAAAATGGAAGTCTAAAGGAGCTTCAACTAAATGGCATACAAAGTACAACTCAGAACAGCCTTATAAATTATGGACTCCCATCTCGTTATGAACACAAGGAGCATACAGCCACTGTTAGTAACTTCCTATTTTTTTAGGGAAAGTTAGAAACTTCCTATTGCCTCCCTTAACCCTCAATCCTATAATCTCTCATTCCTCTGGCATGTTGATCGACACTTTATTCCGATGGTAACAAGCTGGCACTCTTTCAGTTGGGAAATCGCTCATTTCGAGGAGTTGCGATCATAGTAATTTTCACAAACTCCTTCAGCAGACAGCAGTACAAAACAGATTCAAGGGCCCTTGGTTCAAATATGTGAGATGGTCATGGAGAAGAAGACATAGCGGACTTGGCACTCCTACTGCATGGCCCGCGCATCCATCCAAGCTGCGCTTTCTCATTATCATATATCACCATCTGATCCTGCATTGTGATGTCTACAAAATAAAAGTTCAGCACAAGTTACTACATACAGTTGCATGGTCTCAAAATTTCAAAACTGGGACCTGTATGACCGAACTTCGTACCTCCAATTATGCTGAAACTCAACTTAGCTGCTGCAGCATCAAGGATGCCCAAGCACACATTTCCACTTTTCTGGTACAAACATGCAAGAAGACATTTAGCAATAATTCTATTTTGTAAAAAAAAATGATGTTAGTCAGTTGTGTCTTGAGTGTTTACAGTGACTACGAGATAGTTTTCAGGAGGAATCTCCATGACAGCATTCTTGCCAGTGGCAAAGCTCAGGGACAGAGACTTGAAATCCTTCTTGACGTCAAATACAGATTTGAATGCCTTCTGCCCTTTCCAGCACAGAAGCAGCTCGGGATCTGAAACCTGTTTAAATGATCTGCTGAGACCACCTTTGAGCTGCAAGGTCAGGTTATCATTACTTCATTGTTTCTTTCCTTAACAGATCATGGAAATTGGAACACATCATAACTGAAATATACCGCAGAAACAACAGCATGGTATGCCTCGGCAGTAAAGTAGGTATATGTGCTACCACTGTCAAACACGACCTCCATAGGCTTCAGGCCTAGCGAACGTCTATCAAAGTAGAGTGTTCCTGATCCAGGGGAGTAGTAGTTCCTAGAAAAACAATGTTGTATAATGTGTCAAACCAAAGGAAAACGGCAAAACGAGTTTATACGTGTCCTTATATACAAGTCCCTGATATATGGAATCAGCCATGATGTATTCTGATTCTCAGGCTCTCTCTCTCTCTCTCTCTCTGTATTTCTAGAAACAGGCTGGAAATTGGTGTGAAAAACTTCAGTAATGGCATATTGACCTTAAAGTAATTGTATAGAGATATATTGACCTTAAGACCATGTTGTGACAGAGTGCTAACAAGTCTTTGATATAGGATTGGCCTACATGCTCCGGGTAAATCTTAAAATCAAGGATACCTTGATATTTATTTTTGAAGAACGGTTGCTCCTTCCATAAATCGACATCAAAATCAAGAAATACAAAATGATAAACAGGAGAGAAAATTGTTACTATAGTATTACTGAGTTATAAGGGAAATTTATATGAAAATATAGCCTTCCAATCCAATGGCTTAAATTATAACAACTTATGTTTGATTCTATAACATTATATTGACCTTAAGACCAAATTGTAAATAAGTCCTAACAATCTTGCAAGAATCAAATATGAACAAACTAGCTTTATAAGGTTACTATCCCAAATAAAGCAACACCAATAACAATAGAAACACTAGAGATAATGGTTCTCACTACGTTAAAAAAACAAAGACAATGATGCTTACCCAGATGTACTCCGAGCCATTGGCACCCAAGTTACGCCTGACGTAGGCACAATACCATCCCCAAAGAAGAGGAACCCCCCTCCATTTGTGCTTAGGCAATGGCCAAGGACATTCTTGGTGATCCCTTTCTGTTTCAGTTGTGAAAGAAGGCTAACTGATCCCCTCCCAAGCCCAAGCAAGCCATCTGTCGGTGCTGGCTTTGCACCATTTTTCCCCACTTGCTGATCATACCCACAGCTGTGCGAACAAAAGCAACCACATCAACAACTGAATCCAATGATACTATCATAAAATGTTAAGTGTCATACCCAAAGGTCAGGCTGGGACGAATGTTGGAGGACTTGCTCAAGGGTAGTGAGAAGTTGTCAGCGATGAGCACACCTAGAGACGATGCACTGTCTGTGTACTTGATTCGGTAATCACATTGTTTTGGTGAAGAGCACTTGTTATTTCTGCCAAGTCCACTGTGAAGTGCAGTGCAAAGAGAGTCTGCACATGGTACGAGCTTGTTCTGCACAGGCCGATACAACGGGTGTGGCACCTGCAACAACCATCAGGATCACAAAATCAAGGCACAAGAAAAAAAATTACATTTCCAAGCAAACCTATAAAAATAAAAAAGAAGATAAAGTTATTATTGAACTGGAAAAGTCAGTCAGTTCATGTGGGGCATTTGGAAGCAAAGATTATACCAATTCCTTAGTCAAACCTACTGGTGAAGGTGGGATACAAAGACAAGTCAAATTTACATAAGAAGTGTGTTTGTTTTTATTATTATTTTTTTAAGAAGACTTGGGCTCGGAACAAATAGCATGCTTCTTGCAACACAAGCACAGAGTTCATTCTGAAATGAATGCCGTGATCAAAGGACTTTCATTCAAACAGGCAAACACAGTGGACCCTTTAAGCAAAACTCAAGTTAATTACGATGCAGTTCTAAACAATCAATGTGCAGCATTGAGTCATCAATTGTACCTTGCTGCAGCTCTGGCATGGCGCGTCGCACTGCAGCCACGTGAGATCGCTGCCGGTGTCAACATCGAGGAAGTAGGGCTTGGCCGGGTCCCCAATGTTCATGGTGACATAGTAGTGACTGCAGAGGTCGAACAGAGTGTCAGGTTCTGGTTACAACTTACAAGTGGTTGCACACAAGCATGTCAACTTGAATGTAATAGATGATAAAATCAATCAGAATCATCTTTTAACAAGTGAAAATTAGGAAAAGAAAAATAAACAGAGGATTCAGTCTTTTTTCTTCGTCAGAAAAATGTGCAGTCAGCAGTCAAGGAACAGGGGCAGAAAGGAGGCACAGCAAGCACGAAACAACCTGAAAGTGCACGCGAATAGGATGAAATTGCAACATCCCTTGGAAACTAGTTAACAAAACAGAGCATGCCACGCCAAAATGGCAACTCTCGCGGTTACTTAAGATTTTTTTTAAAAAAAAGGATGATGCTTTGTTTTCGCAGCACAAAACAGAGCAAGCCACGCCGAAACGGTAACTCTCGTCTCGTGGTAAGTTCCGGTTGGAGCGAAAGAGCAAACGACTAAACGAGCGATGTTCTGAACTTCTGACGAAGAAGAAGAAGCGCAAAAGGAAATGCAGGCAACAAAGTGGGGCACGCAGAGTCAAAAAGGGAGGATTTGTGCCTCAGCGCCCGCGACTCGGTCAGACTCAGACGAAGGCCAACGCCCGCGGCGCGACGGAGGCGAAACTGCCTGCATTCCAAAAACCAAACCAATTCCCCACGCCACGAACCCGATTGGGAGATTTCGCATCTAATCAACCGAGCGGCAAGAACCCCCAAACAGAGCCGCGCGGCGTACTCGAATCGCTGCGCTTAGTCTTGCGATTGATCAAAGGGGGGAACGAGGAGAGGTTGCGTACGTACCCTGTGGGGTAGACGTCGCCGAAGAGCTGGAACGCGGCGGTGGAGGCGGCCACCGGCAGCGTGGCGGTGCGGGACGCCGGGACGGCGGCGAGCGGGAGGAGGAGGACCGCCAGGAGGAGCACGGCGGCGGCCGGGGCCCGCATGGCAGCGGCCATGGCGGGGCGAGGCGAGGAGGAGAGTGGGGGGGAGGAGTAGTGTGGACGCCTCGCCTGCGATGACGCGGCTTGGAGTTTTTTCCTCCCCTTTCCTCTGCCTCGAAAGGATGGTGGTGGGAGAGAGGAGAGGAACAAGAAGAATGGCGCGGGGGATTTGGGGGGTATTTATAGCGGCGGACAAGGAAGCGCGGGGAGGCCGCGCAGACCACGCGGCATTGGAAACTGCTCCGCTATTTCTTTTTTTTTTCCCTATGGGTTTGGAATTATTGGGCGTTGGGTGAGGTACTCAGATTTCTCTTAAACATCGTCCTACCAGTGCTCTATTATATACACACTTATTGGAAAAATATATATTTCTGTTAATGCCTGCGAAGCGCTACTAATGATTCTAACTTGCAAGATTATATTAAGTGAGAAACGTCTCTCAGAGATGTGGCATGGTATCTAAAAGTATATAGACTCTTAGCGCCATCCATTCGCACCTCTGGCCATTTGGATATGTATGACATGTAATGTTTGTCCATTTAAATACACTTGGGGTATTCTTACCTTTCTATCCTTACTACTTTACTATGTTTGTCTTTTGTGTGGTTAGTCTAGTTTGGTTACCCTAGCCAGCATGGTACTAGCAACAATTAAACTATTGTACGTGTGCTTTTCTAAATTAAACATATAACTTATTCAACGAATTGTCTTGTATATTTTCTTGGTTCATGTGTACCAGATCAATTTATATGCCTTCAAAGTTTTAAAACCGATTGCAACTTGCAAGATCACCAAGAAACACCTCAAACCACGCATGATATACTAGTAATGTTTGATTTCCTAAATGCATTTGGATTTGAGGTATCCTCTATAATTTTGAACAGATATAAAATAATTTGACTCTTCAAGAAAGTTCTCGGATGACTTACAATTTGAAATAGGAGTAGAAATTAGACACCGCTGTTGTTCATCACCTACCCAACATACACCACTAAGGCCATTATAGACCAAACTTATCTTACTTTTTTTAGCACATTACCATATTACACCCACTTTAACTGAATATATATTGCAGATCACCTGCACTCTGATTGAGTACACAGTACACTGCGGCTTGAATTTCTTTTTTCTGCCAGTCAAGTAAACAGATGTGTCACAGCAACAAGTACAACCTTTGGTACGCTGTGAAAGGAAGGATACCTTGAATTAAGCATTTGTTTGGACCACTGAGTACTGATAATAGTACCACCACTGGCATGTGGTGTGTTTCGTTTTCATCGTAGTGGCAATACGGCCGAGAGTATCTTGCCAAGCTAGCGTGGCTTTCTATAGCAAACAAAAATGGATACCTCAAGCTAGTTGCCATAGCTGTAGCCTTTATCGAACGCCTGTTATTAGATTGAAAACAGATGACGGATATTAGATTTACTTAAATAATGTACATTTATATAACTTTTTACTTAAATAATATACTTTTATGAAAATCACTAGTAGAGTGTAGCATCAGAGATCGTGTCAATATCCTAATAATTAGAGGGAGTAAGTGTGTACTAGTAAGTGTATAAACCTAGCTAGATGAACAAAGTCTGGCACGAGCAAATAATCTAGCCAAATCGAAATTATCTTATTGGTGCCAAATAAAAAACCTTTGCGACCTAAATGATACAGCCAAGAGAACATAGTTCTATGCGAAAAATTGTTTATTACTTTATTTAATTAGGAAATATATAATATTTAGGATAAGCTAAGTAGTTGCACTGAATCGTATAGCTTGACGCGTGACAGATGAATACCCGCTTTATTCTTCTTGGTCAGTCATATAGTTTGACGCATGACAAACAACTACCGTGCTACTACTAGTCCAGTGATCTACTGCTTCATTAAGCGGCACGCATGAATAGTGTCAACACATTGTCGAACTCGTAATATTTTCTCTCTTCTCTATAGATTTGTGCGTGCATGTGTATAGACGTTTTGCCAAAACTCGTAATAATTGGGCTGTGTACACTTGTAGAGGCCGGGTTCTTTCCTTTATCTAAAAAAATGTGGATAGACATTACTCATGCAGGCAGACACGTCATTTTCAACACATTGTGCGTGCTGCGTGCATGTAGATAGACACATTATTTTCGCTCTTCTCCATAGAACACTGGCCGGTGATCACATATACTTCCTCCGTCCCAAAATTATAGTCTTTCTCACTTCCCGAGAAAATATTACGGCCATTTATATATAAAAATATAATAAATTTTATGGTACAATATAGATATATCACTAGATAGATATTAAGGTGTAGTTTTTTATAAAAAAAATATTTGAAGATCTAAATGTTGTACGTATTTTCTACAAACCTAGTCAAACTCGTGACACGAACACCTAAAACGATTATAATTTTGGGACGGAGGGAGTACTCCTATATAGGATCCAGAGGGTCAAGTCAACATCGTGTGCTCTTGCCGGTCAATATAGGATAAGAGATGGAGCGCGTTAAGCAAAACGAAGCTTCGAAATCAAAGTCCTACAACTACAAGTGGTCAGTCTCTTTGGATACTTATTGGCAGTTACTATACGTCAATCCATACATGTATACATTAGAAAGGATTGTGTTATCATAAACCACCTGTGAATGCCTTGAGCATAATTCTTTTGGCATTATAGGAGATATGCCGTCGTTGATTGACCTAGAGTGATGCAGTCGTGGCAAATAACGTTGACTATATATATTGGGCTATTGTACTCCATCCGTTCCAAATTACATTTCGATTTACTTTTTTTTACCTCAAATTTAATTGTCTTATTCAAAAAAAAAATGTGCAACACAGTCAAATTTAAGTTATTTTCTAAAAAAAATATTAATAAAGTAAGCCATGACAAAAAAAAAAGATGTGATATTTGCATAAGTTTTTTAATAAGGTGAGTGGCCAAACTTGTGGTAAAAAATGTCAAAACATGTTGTAATTTAATTGGATGGAGTATTGTACATGCAGGAAGGCAATATCCACTTGCATTTCATTGCTACATTGCTAGTGTTTTGTTGCTGCTCTTATTTTCTAGTAACATTGATATCATCTTTTTTCTATATAATTGAGTTCAAAACTTGAAGATCTTTTGCAAAAGAGAAAAAATAATAAATAACAGGTGACTATATTGTGCACCGTCTGTTCCTTTTAATAAGGCATATTAGAATTTGACAAGGTTTTTTATGTAGATTATGACTATTAACTTTTCTTACACATACTATCACTTATTCCAAAATCATACCACATTAAAAGTTCTATAAACATGAAGTTATTGGTGTACTGTACACTAAATATCCACGTAATTTAACTAATTGCTGGACAAAACTTACAAACTTCATGCAATTTATTTATTATCTTCTTGTGTCTTGAAATTAAATTGGAGAATATTTGACCACCAGGAATGGGATATACCAAGAGCCAGTGTGGAATGATTCATCCATTCAGGGATGACGCAAGAAATACACCACGTCAAATTTCAACTAACAAAAGCTTTGGCATCTTTATAATATTTTTATATATTTCGTGTTGAAAACTCTTGCCATTCTTCTAGAAAAAGACTTTTTGTAGTGTTCCTAGGAACATAAGATATTTCGACGCGATAGCTATTGTACCGCACTTGATGTAATGCAGTTTTTAACGAGTAGGGTGACATTACTTTCTCTATCCCTAAATATACTGCATCTAGGTTTGTCATAATTCAAAGATTTTTTATCTTTGACCAACAATATCTCTAAAATTCTTTGTTTTAAATTAAAATGCATATGATGTTAGTTTTTTCAAGCATAAATCTACAAACATAATTTTTCATACATTAATAATCTTGTATTTTCTTTTTGCTACTCATTTTTCATACACCAATAATGTTTGCTTTTTTCTACGCTAGTTTGCACCAAGTTTTCATACATCCGTGAGAATTTGACAAAAGTCAACAACTAAGACGGCTGGTTGTCTGATTCAATTCTTTATCTCCGTTTTATGCGTTCCTAATCTTTGATTCTTCGTTTTAGTTTTACCACAAGGTACCTGCAACACGGACCAGAAGAAAAGAAACAATGTGTGCTCTCTGGTGGGTGATGCCATCGTTTACTTTTGGGTAGCTCTGATTCCCATTTCTTCACGTGCAGACAAGTGAATGACTGCTCAAGTGCTCCTCCGGTCCTCCCTGTCCCTCCTCAAATCTCCAAAATCTTCTAGATATCCGGGTGTTGACCTTTTGTCCATCCTGACAGTTGGTACCAATGGGCCTGTAAGAGCAAGTTTTTAAGCTTGTCTAATAGCTAATCCAAGTCATCTACAAACTGATCTTGTCGACCGGTGGTACAACAAGTTATCTCTTCACGTATTCCTAAACCTAATTAATTATTAAGCCGGACCCACTTGTCAGATTCCAAGCCTCACAGAGACATGCTGCAAGAGTTAAAAAATTCACGCATTTGAGTGGGACCCAGCATTTGTTTTGGAGAACGTGATCAGCTAGTCGCTGGGTCTAGCGACAAGTGCTCTCGGTTACCACGTTTCTCTCTCTGCCACGACTGATTTTGCTGATGCAATCAGTCGATTCGACCAATGAGCTGTCCTTATTGGACGTGCTCTAAGGCTGCAGAGTTTCTTGTGCAACATTAACCAAATACCCTGAAGACAACCTCAGTCTTCACTATCACATGCATGCCGTGGGGAAAGTGGAAATGATGCAGTAGCAGGCGCAACGTTGGCTCAGCCTCAGACTACTGCCAGTTGTAGTGGGTTGGCATGTGGCATGTTTGGTTTGCATGTAGCTTAACCCAAAGTATACAGTTAACCTTGCCAAACTTGTGCACACCAAAACTTCATCCTATCTTCAGTGTCTCGAAAACCAGAATCAGGATGGGAAAGAAAAATAGAACTGGGGAGAATCTTTGCCATAAAGAGGAACCAAACAAACTTGCTAGCACAGACTATCACGTAGGTTGCCTGACCAGAAACAGAATTGATGATATTTTAATCAGTAAAACTGCCATCCTAAATCAGGTACCAGACGTGACCATGCATAAGATGGCACATGACATGAACACCGTACACATGACGGGGCCAAAAATACTGCAGGTTTGCTGCATATTTACGAGAAGCTGACAAATTTCTTCCGTTAAAAAAATCAATGCAATTAACTAATCTAAGTTTCCCTCTGAAAACGGTAAGCTCAAACTGAGGCTAAAGATGACTTCAATGAACAGCACACACCCCATGCAGACAATATCTCAACACACATCAGAGAAGTGTTCTTTGTCAGTTGTGCCTCTACCCTAAAAATGTAATTACAGGAAACACATTCCCCTGTACAAAAAAATTACCTGGTCCAAAATCTGTTGCAGCTGTAAGGTTACAGTCCAGATAGGACCTAAGAATAATTGAATGCTGATAGTGCGGCTTATCTAAGTGTCCCACCTTTCTACATATAAATGAATTTGGATGATTATGGGGCTGATTTACATGGAAACCATGAGTATAAGATTGGCGTCAGGTAAATCAGACCACATGCTACATACTGTCGTTGGATGGTCTGTTTGACCATACGATCTCTATCTCAAGGGTTCTCGAGCCGTCCTTACCACCATCGTGGCTGAGGCTGAAGAATCCACTGTATACACCCTCGGTCACAACCTTGTCGATCTGGATCGTGACTCTCCCTAGGGTCGACTGCAAAGAAAATATCAACATTTGAGAACATAGAAATTGCAGGCAATGAACCCAGAAAATAAAACGAGTGAAGAAATGCCATCCATCTGACCATACCTTTCCGAATGTATTTTTACTCTTGCATACAATGTAGAGCTTCTGCCCTTTTGGGGCGACATCGAACAACCATGTGAAACCCTCATTCCAAGCCGGGCAGATGCTGTGGTTAACCACCTGATGTTTAGCAAAAACATCAGAAGCCGCAGACAAAAAAAAAAATATAAACTAAGATGTGCGCAAATACCACATGCCAAACAATCATCCCAGTCATGCAAAGCTCATTGCTAGGCACTACTGGGTTTCAGAGTAAAAGAGCCAAGTGCATCATGAATAAATTATTGAGTAGGGTCGTCTACAAAAAAAGTTACCTTAGTTTGCCTTGGAGGACCATTTCCTATTTGCAGGCAACAAAATGCGTTCGTACCCCCCATTGTCTGTTTCAAATTATTTCCACGAATGATGGTCACTGTCAAGCAACCAGGTAAGCAATGCAGCAAACTATCGGCTCTCTCATGAAAACTGGGAGGACAGGTCTTCATAAGCATTTGCAGTACAGGTATGGCTTCAGCTGAAATGAGGGACTGGGCTTTAGCGATGTCTTCATTCATTTGTGGCCAAGATTCTTTCAGCAAGTAAAGGGTGTCGAGCACACTCTCTTGGGCAGCCTCACTTCCATCCTTCAGGGCACACACCAAATGGGGTATGCACAAGGTTGCTGCCTCAGAAAACCGTACCTTTTTGAAGTTGCTGAATATGACATATATGGTCCTCAGAATAACTTCATTGATAGATGATGCGGAGAGAAGCTCTCTCTCCAAAGCAGCTGCAATAAATTACAATTGATATTAGAGAAACAATCAAGCTAATCCATCACTAAGCAGGATAATAACCATCTAACACTTGCAAATCAATTATTGTGCACTTAACGCAGCATCTTCTGATTAGATATTCACGTTTACAGTATCAAGGACAGAATGGCAAATGAATAACAAATTTTCACAATAGCAGGGGATGAGAACATGAACAGTCATCTGAAAGAAAATATTATACAGGCTTCAGCATAAAGATTACCCTCTTACCAGTGAGAGACCGAATGAGCTCATTGGACACGTATTCTTGCAACGTATGGTTTGAAAATAGGTACTTGATTAGAAGAGTGGCCTGTCCTGAAATATCCACATTTGGAGAAAGTAACAATTCTTGCACAACCAAAATGCCCCCTGCCTCCGCAACAGCTCGCCTATTTGTCCTGCTGTGCATAACTAAGCTTTGCAGTGCACAAATAGCAACCATCGTCATGTCATCCGTAGGCTGATCTTCAAGTAGGCTTACAAGAGCACGGCAGGCCGACACAGAGTCACTTGCTCTTGCAAGTGCTTCATGCTGGAAAATGTCACCCAGTGCAAGAGTGACAAGAAACTTTGCTGACTGGTTCTTAGACTGAGGATCTAACAGGTACTGTGAGAGAGGAGCAATAGCATACTTTGCAACTTTTGTTTCACGGACCCTTGAATTGTTTATCAGAGCTTCAAGCAATCTTGCTGCAGATTCCTCACACCGATGACTCTTGAGGAGCTCCAAGAGTGCACGTACTGCCCCAGCCTCAGCCATGGCCACAGCACAGCGTGAACTACTTCTCTCTTGAACAAGTAGAGCGCTAAGAGCTATTGTGACAGTACTCTCCATGGTGGAGTTCAGCAATCTTACAAGTACAGCCATTGAGACTTTAACATAGTTGTCAGAATTATAACGCAAAACATTACATAATACAAGTGCTGCAGATTCCCATAGTGCTTGACTTGGCTGAGGATCATCCTGGACAATTACCTTTGAAAGTTCAAAGATCCCACCTGCATCTGCTACAGCCTTGGGCCAACTCTGTGATATGCTTTCAAGTGCTTTAACTGCTGTTTGTTGGAGGCTCAAGATTCCAATACCAGCAAGCTGCACAAGGGGAACGACTGCATTTTTTGTAGTGATATCCTGTTGAAAATGCTCCTGTTCTAGAAGATGTGAGAGCACCTCAGTGCCAAGTTGCTGAATCGCTTGAGAAGGAGACTCGAGAAATGATATTAAAGGTTCAATTATTTGACTGGGAGTCAACTTCAATGCTGCTAGACTCTGAGGTTTCTCCAGAATATTTACGAGTGCTTGCAATGCGCTGTGCTGGTCCCACATGGTAAAATCTGGGCGACGTAAAAGTAAGAAAAGTGGCTCCACCATTTTTGCAGCAGCAGAACTTTTAGCAATGCCACTGTTGTTTGTCAAAATGCGAAGCAATTCAGCAATGGATGAACTAACAGATACAGGAACATCAAGAATCATATCAAGTGCATGCTCAATGATACCAGATTTAACCATGTCAAGCTTGCAGTTTGGACGATCCTTGCCCAACTTTATGAGAGCACCGATACATGCTTCAGACAACTGGTAGTTTGTGCCAGGAACAAAGCTAACAAGAAGATCAATAACTTCACCAGTTGCAGCAACCTCTGCATTGTACTCCTCATCCAGTAGTCGATTAAGAGCACAAACAGCTGGTTCAACAACCAAACTAGATCCTGATGTCATTAATGATATGAGGGGTTGAAGACATTCTGTTGCAATTGGTGATGCACGTATGGTTGAGTTCTCAAATAAAATATAGCAGAGTTGAGCAGCATCTTTCTTAAGCTCCAGTGACGAACTGAAGGATAAAATTTTGTAAAGATTTTCAAGTGTGTTGCCTTCTACATCAAACATGGCAGAACCCTCAGAAATATTCCCAGCAGAAAGCTTGATAAGCGCACCAAGTGCTGCCTGCTGTTCTATTTCAGTTCCTGACTCAAGCATGTCAAGCAATGGTTGAATAGCTTGCCGAGCCACCTCAGTGTCCCTTATATTCTCTGAATCAAAGAGCTTCTGCAACGTCCTCACTGCACTAAGCCTAGAACTTCTCGAGCCCAAACGTAAAACAGCTACCAGCTGATTTGAAGTGCTACGTGATGATTCATGGTAAAGCAGATCAGGATTACTGTATAGAATCCCTAGCAAATTGGTTATAGTGGTTTCAGTTGAGTCTTGAGGGCTTAAAGATAAATACTTAGTCAAAGCATCTAAAGCTCCAGCCTCTGCCATAGCAACTTTATTCATCTCATTACCTTCTGCTAGCTGTGTCAGAAGGTGCAAAGCAATCAGGGGTGCACCTGGCCTGTCTGGCATTGGTTTAAGTAAATCCACTAGCAAAGGAATGGACCTTCGAGCAATAGCACCAGTGCAAACATCTTCAAGCTCAAAAAGGTTTGTCAATATTATTTGACTCGGGTTCTCTGCCAATTTGAACTCTTCAGCCATTGTAACAAGATTTGGCATATCAGATTCTACATGTCCAATCAAGGCTACGGCACCCAAAACTGCACCAGAATTTGCAATTGCGAGTTGTATACCTCTACTTCCAGTGGAAACAAGGCTGGCCAGTGCTTGAGCAGCAAAGTATTTATCGATGGTGTGATCAGATTTTAGCAAGGATGCTAAAGAAGGTACTGTCCGCATTATTTCTGAAGATTGAACAACCACTGAATCCTGAAACAATGTAGCCAACAGAAGAGCGCAAGTCCAGATATTTTCTGATTCTTCGTACTGTTCCTGTAACATGGGGCAGCAATTACAGCCTGGAAACAGGCACAAGAAAAGGAAATAGTACAATATGGAAAAGACAAGTAATGTACCAAAGAATGAAGACAGTGCTATAAATTATCAGATCACTGGATTCTAAAACAATTCATCTATGGTAACTGGACCATCAAGATTCCAATTCTTTATTGTTCTGTGATCAAAGCAAATTGAATAGTGCAAAACAATGTGACAACATTTGTACACCTCTGTATCTAGTACCTAAGCAATGGAGTTATCAAGAATAAAAGGTGCCTATTTGGAGTCTAGTTTTTCCAGTTTTCCATCAATTAATTAAGAAAATTGCATAAAAGATGAAACAGGCAACCAAATATTTCTTCTTACAGCACATACACAGCTTGTCTGGGGTGTATGAGTGGACTTCTCTTTCTAGGTAGAAACTTAGCTGCCAAAGGGTGCTTAGACCAGCTGGTCAAGTCACTCCAGCGGCACCCCTCAGGTCCTGAGTTCGAACCCCAGGTGGGGCGAATTTCAGCCTGAGGGTTAAAAAAATCCCCTCGCCGGTCCCGTGTGCCAAAGCACTAGTTTAGATGGCGGCCCAGGTCGGCCTGAGGACCGTGTATGGCCCAGGCAGGTAGTCTCACGGGCTAAGCCTCCCAGTGTCAGGGCGGGGTCGGGGTTCGGGGCTTTTCTTGGCCTGTGTGAGAAGGCCTTCTTACAAGTAATGCCTGGGGGCGGCTTGCCCCTCGCAGGTCGAGTTTTTTTTTTTTAGGTAGAAACTTAGCTTAATGATTTTCTATGTAAGCAGTAGCTCTGGTTGACATCAGAAACAGTAAGGTACATCATATCAACACTTCATAGAATGTGTCCATTAGATGTTTGATAATCAATAGTTTAAAAGAAAATTCATCCTATTCCAGAATCCCATTGTTTTTCGTTCATAAATAGTTAACATGGAAGGCTAATAATGATCTAATATGTGCTGATGTTTTGCTGGGTAGGTCACCTAAAATTAATCAACAAGCTCATGCTTTTACAGAAAGCGTTTCAGAGTAAAGATTCCTTCAGAAATAAGTAAGAAACATGGAGACTGGACAAATATTTGAACTGTGCTATCTTTTTGTATCCAGCATTACTCAAAACAAGAAATATAGGAAAGATTTGACTTATTAATGTTCATATGCAAGTCACAAGGACAATCCAAAATGGAACTAAGATGTTCACGGTACTGGTACAAAAAGATTACCAATCTACAGCGGACTATCTATCATTACGTACATCCTAACAGTACAGCAGTTGCAACCAGAAAATATCTTAAATCAGCAAGCAACCACCTACAGAGCACCATCTATCTTTATGTACATCTTAACAGTACAGCAGTTGCAACCAGAAAATATCTTAAATTGGCAAAAACTTATTGCAATGAAAACGTGAGTTAAAAGAAAACCGAAAACTTAAATGTGAAATATGCACCTGTCGATTAGCAGTACAGCTAGAAAGTCTATCAGATACTGCATCAACACCTCCGAGCTCCATAACAGTGTGTTTACTCCGTGCATGACAAGAACAAATCAGTGAAAGCAACCATAGTGCAACAGTTTCTTCTGAAACATTTCCCAATTCAGGTAAACTCAAAACATCCTGCTCATAATTAAGTGAACTTTTTTCTGTGTAAGGTTTCCAAATTTCAATGTCTAGGGATGTTAAAGAGGAATGTTGCTTCAGCATATCAGTAAGTGCAGATATCAGATCCTTCAGAAGTTTTGATGTTTCAAGAACATCAATCGACTGTTCTCTGCTGTACCTCATTGCAGATACGAGGACAATCGCACTGCTAACTCTTATTTCTGTATCTTTTGACTCCATAACTCTGCTAGCAAGAGAAGCGATGCATCCTTGACTTCTGTTTAAATATTCACCAAGTAGAGAAGGTCGACCCTGACAGAGACTTGCAAGGATTTGAATGGATTTATCTTGAATAGGTGGAAGCCCAATACTAACACAACGAACTAAAGGTTCTAAGCTTTCTGGAACTTCAAGAAAGGCAGTGCACAGAGGGGGGCTAAACTGTGCACCCTCCTTTGTTCTAGCCATCAATGCAAGTACATCAAGGGGTTCCAACTTCGTAATATTGTCCAAACTGATGCCAGATAAACACACAAGCAGAGCATGAATAACAAAACCACACTGTGAGTAATCTGGAAGAACTTCACTAAGAGGAAACTGGTTGAGCAACTGATGAAGTGATCGTGAAGCACTAATCTTCCCTTCTAAACTCCCCTCCTTAAGCACTCTAGTCAAAGCCAAGACAATATTGTCATCTAATGCTTCTTTAGCAATCTGTGCATCTGATAGGAGATTTGCTAAAGCAGCAAATGCTGTTTCAGCAACATCAATTGATGAAGTCTTTGCCATTTCTATAAGAGGACGCACATCACCTTCAGTTAAGCACGACATCTTGCTTTTTGACATGGCACTAGCTGAACATGATAGCGCTCCTAAAGCTCGAGCAGATTGTGTTGCAATAACTTGATTTCCACTTGTCAAAAGCTTCATGCATGGCTGAACAATTTCATCAATATCCAATATGTCACAAATATCCTGACGCGTAGTGAAAATATCAGCCAACACAGTTGCAGCAATCTCCTGTGTTTCTTCATTTGATGATTCAAGAACAAGAACAAGTGATCTTAGGCCTTTATTAGCTGGGGCCCCATTCTGGATTAGTGCTCTCTGAGGAGCCAGCACAAGGACATGTCCAAGAACTGTAATGACATGGACCTTCGAGCTCAATGAGTCACTGAGGAGTAATGCTAACAACTGATTGATTGTAGCAGAATCATCTGACCGTATCAGCTTCTTGAGTGCTTTGACTGCTGCCTCCTGTCCACGAGGGCTGCCGCTCTTCAGGAGCCAAATTAGTGCCAGAACAGCCCCAGCACTCTCAATACATGCCCTGATATCATCACTGTCAGAGCACATGTTCCACATGATGTAAGCTGCATCCTCCTTTGCTTTTTGAGATCCTGTTTCTAGTAGCTGGACAAGTGGAGGGATGCCTCCAGCAGCTGTTATTGCCCACTTACTGTCATCTACTTCATCACTCAAGATAGCCAACAATGAAACAGCATATTCCTGTTGCTGCTCACTGGAAAGACCAAGTAACGATATTAGCAATTGAACCCCTTCTCTCTTTCCAAGAGCCTCCCATATTCCAACACCATCACAACACAAGCTAGTTAAGGCACGAACAAGATGTTCTTGAACATCAGCAGGAGCCATGGTAATGAGCCCAACAAGCACCTTCTTAGAATTAGATTGATCAAGTCTGTCAGAGAGACAATCATTCCCATACAGACTCGCTAAAGCCTCAAGAATGCGATCGAGCTTACTGTCATGAGATTTTAGGAGCACAACCAAAGTATTTTCAATCTCAATTGGGTCAAAGGATTTACTATCAGTGCCATCAAAAACCATCAAAGAATAAGCAAGTGCTCCAAGAATGTCAGCAAGGGGGACAGGTGACCGGGGTGCTTGGCAGAGCTCACCAAGGTATAGTAACAGAGAAGTTGTTCCACCACAAATATTTGATAAAGCATGGACAGCATGGCTTTGAAGAGAATGGCATGTCTCACCCTGCATGCATTCTTTTGAGGGAGCTACAACAGCTCCAATCAGAATAGGAAGGCCTCCTGCATCCACCACAGCTTTCTTTGCAATACTAGACTTAGAAGACAGGGCCTCCAAAGCATCAGCTGCACTTTCACGAACAGAGATGACATTATCTCGATTTAAAAGGTGCAGAAGGGCCTTAACAGCCCCAGCATCTATAATTTTGGGAATGCTATCACCAAAAGCAGAGATAAAACGTGCCAACAGGGAGGCAGCATTCGACTGTGACGCAGTATTCTTTGATGAAAGAAGACCGGTAATAATTTCAACACCACCAGCTTCAAGTGTAGCCTTCCAATAACCGTCTTTGTCTCCACAGAGATTTCTTAAAGCCCCCGTCACAAAACCCTCAACTACTCTATCTTGGCGAGACCTAGGGTTAAGCAAGTCCCACAGAGTTGGCACAACACCTTCAGTCACAAATATTTTCCTGCCTATGTGATCATCCGAAAGGCCACCAGAAGACACTTCATAAATAGCTTCAGCAGCAGCCTTCTTCGCTTCAGCAGATTCAGACTTCAAAAGAGAGATTAAGGGTGGTATACAGCCTCCTAAGAGGACCCTCACACGCAGGTCCTCTTCCTTACAGAGTGCACTAAGTAGGGCGGCAGCATTTACTTTTGCTGCAGAGGACCCAATTCTAAGGGTAGATATAAGCAGTGGCATTGCTTGAGAATGGCTACCTATCAAAATCCTTGCCTCCTTTTTTGATTTGGCCAGTTCAAGTAACCTTCTGGTTGTAGCTTCTTTCTCTGATGGAGATACCATGCTAGCATGGAGGTCTTCCAACAATCGAGCAACAGTGGACATTGCACTTTCAGGATCATCAACTTCTGCCAGGTCACCTTTTTCCCTGTAGAACAGCAAAAAAAATAACGAGTTATATAGGATGGGTGTTTGTTAGCTGCCACTGCCACTTCCCATACCTCTAACAAAGGAGGATTCCAAATGTGCAAGCATATGAATATCTGATGGAAAATTTTCAAACAAACACAACAGGACATAAATGAAAATGGAACAGGAGCAACCAGCTAGACTAGTTTTGGAAAGGAATATATTACGTAAGTAGAAACAGGATTAAGCAGCTTTTGTGATGATGAACAGTTCAGAACTAGCTCGGAAACATGGTAAACTGGCAAGGATAAACTGGGATGTGTACCTTGATATAGAAGATGATGTGGATGGTGATGGCGAAGCAGGTTCTCGAGAGTCTCGAGGTTCGGACGAGTTGAAATTTGCCATGATTAAATTGACAGCTTTACACCTTGAATTAATTTATAATTCCTACAACATTTTTAAAGTAATTAGCATGAAAAATGGTAGTGTCAGCCTGTGTCATCCCTTTTTTGTATTTGACACAGGAGAAAATAAGGAAGAAAATGGAAAAGATGTGCCGCTTCTTAATTGTATTATTATCAAGAGAATAATATGTGCATGCAGTTTAAAAGCATGAAGCAACAAATTATAAGATGCATCATAGCACAGCCAGGAGATCCAGCTCCAACAGAAAAATGAGAAAAATATAGTGCTCATAGCGCAAACATACTGTGAGAAAATATTACAAAAATTCAAGATTGAACGAACTAACTCTCTGGCCTCTATGGCTAACAGTTTCAATCAAAATCCTCTTCAAGATTTCAATCTGACCTGAAATATATTAATTTTGTTCTGGGGAAGTGGTTGTCACAAACACGTGAATGAGAAGTTGAGAACATAAATAATAACCGAAGGTTATGCATAATGGAAGCATGAAAAGGATTGCTGCACATGGAAGGTTCTATGGCAGCTTCTATCAAATAGGTTGTATTACAGGCACCAAGCCCACCATTTCAAGGATACAAGTAAAGTAATTGTAAAGGAGATAACCAAAGCCTCAAACATAAGCCCCCAACACTTCATCAGTTTTTCGATGAACAGTCTTGGAATCGTTATGGTAAACAGACAAAAGGTACATTTGCCACTTTTTTAACTATCAATAGTTACTTTCATCACCCAAGCTGCCAATTCCACAGGCAACACATAATTATCTTAGCTACCTTAGCTGAAAAGGCACTTACCTTCACAAAGTAAATTCACATAAAACTGAAATCCCCATTTCCCTTATTGCCATTCCCCAACTCACCAAACCGAAGGAGCCAATCCCCTCAATACCTGAGCAGAGGAACAGCAATCTCCAGCACTCCCCTCAATACCTGAGCCAACCCCCTAACTGCAGCAGCATGAAGCACGCATTCTTACATGACATTTCACATAATGATTATTATCACACCATTATAACCAACGAAGGAAACAGATTCGTGCACTTGCTTAGATCAGGGGCACCGACACCTTCACGAAACGAATATAGCTGGGCTAGCGATAGAATGATTCGCTCAGAATTACGCCCCTCCCCCTTCCAAGACGCCCAGCCATTTCCTCCCCGCAGATCGCTCCACTCCTGGCCCAGCAACACTCACTCGCACCCACCGAACCCGTCAGGATCACAGACGGCGGCCAAAAAATCCCGCCCTCCTCTCCCTCACCCCACCGACAGAGCTCCCGGGCGCGAGATCTCGGCCGCCGCGCCGCACTCCGCTGGAAAAAAGGTAACGGAACCCCCGGTGGCCCCACGCGAGCTGCTGCTGCTGCTACAATTGGGCGGGGAGGCGGCGGGCCCCTGCCCCCCACTCGAGATCGACGGGCCGGAGATCGGGAAGGGGAGCGGAACTCACCGGAGACGAGCGCCCGGCGGCTAGCGGCGGCGGCTCGTTTGGCTCCACTCGCTCGCCCACTGCGCTGGCGCCAGTGTGGGGGTGTGTGCGCGTGCGCCCGTTACAGAGAAGAGGGGGATGTGAGAGCTTTGGGAGGAGAGAGATGGAGGGGGTGGTGCCTTTTTTGCGGGTCACTCCTGTCGTTGTCGCGTTATTTCGGAAATGGACAGCCACCTGGGGGTTTATGGGCGAATTAATTGCCTTCCACTTTGGCTGTGGACAGCTCGTACAACAGCGTACGTGTAGCACAACTAGTTAACTTCCTTCATGGAAACTGGATGGTCACGTATGATGTACTATGAGTATGGTGCTCACTTTTTTGAAGGCCCGCATTGATCACATTACATAAGACGTAAATGAGTTTGTCCGCAAAACTTTTTAAATTTTGTTTGTAGGTTCGCAAAAAATTTACTTACTAATTTATTAAACATGTGTATATTTGAGTGAACTCATGCACAAGACCGATAGATATGTACTGTGGTTAATGGTTACAGCTGTTAGAATTAAATATATATATATATATATATACACACACAACATGAAAAGAATGTGTGAGATGTCAGAGGCACAGTGGTCTCGGTTAGACCATCATAGAAGTCTCGGCCTTCGGGTCCAACAAATAAACCTTTTAGTTAGGATAAATACATTACTAATCTTTGTTACATATTCATACTCTTAGCTGTTTCTAAAAACAATGTCAAATTTTATCCCTTAAATTATCTATTGGGTCTTGTATTCCTAGGCGTAGCGTAAAAATCATCTCAAAGAACCAAACGAACTCCTGCCAGTTTTGCTCTACGACAGATCAAAGGACCCGAATTTCTCTCTGATACAAACAACTTCGGTTTTTTTTTTTTGGAACGTAAACAAACAACTTCGTTTAACCAGGCCGTTTCGTCGTGTGATTAGCACGTCCCTTTGTTCAGACCATGAACAGAAAAACACCGAACCAAAGGACTGCTCTGTAAAATGCATCCTCCGGGCTCAGGCTCAGGCTCAGGCTCAGGCAGCGAAAACGGCTACTGGCGCAGACGGGTCGCCTACTGACGCGTGGGGTCCACCATCACGCCGTTGACGTCGGGGACCGCTCGTCAGTGCCTGTCTGCCTGATCTCGAGAACAATGGCCGTTTCCTTTGGCTGTTAACGGTCCAGTGTCCAGTGGTGTCAGGCATGTGCGTTCGGGAATGTGTGGGGTTGGCACTGGCTTTTGCCCTCACGTGCGTAAAAGCATTGGCTCCGTGTGGACCCGTGCTGTGAGTGAAAGATAGGCCTACGGCCTTTTTGCCAATTGTCGTATAGACAATGGATTCAGGACACTTCTTACCCACAAACACACCTCTGTAACTGTCACAGTGGACCCACTTACTAGGGCTGAACGGTGGGCCTAGGACGACCAAAAGGAGGGGGAGATTGATTTGGTCGTCCTCACCCAGTTAAAAAACTCCCCTCCCACCTCCTCATCCCCAAATTTTTGTCACCAACAAATACACCTAAAAGCGGAAGTAAAATAGGAAACATTGCCCCTGCTCTCACTACATCCCATCCTAATGGCAAGAAAAATAGAAAACCCCTTATATCAAGGTGGGAAATAAAGGAAATAAATGGATGTGCTATTAAAAGGAAATAAAAGGTGTGGTGTTAAAAGGAAATAAAAGGTGTGGTATTAAAAGGAAATAAAATATGTACTATTAAAAGGAAATAAAATATACCTCTCCATGACCACCACTTGCTCTCTCTGAATTCCAACGACAAGAAAAATGGAAAGCCCCATGATCTTCTCTCCAACGCAAGAAATAAATCTGTCCATGGCCAAAATAAAAGAAATCTCTCTACGACGCTTTTTATGGACGGACGACGTGGATGAGGATGATCGTGCCCTCCATATTTCGCCTCAGCCGACGCTGTTTCCCCTGATTTTATGGATATATCTTTTCATCTCTACTATATTTATATCATTTATATATGAGAATTTAAATAACATGTAATGACTCTAAACTTATTTCTTTTATTCTATTTTATTTTAATAGCACGTGCGTGCCGCACGTGCCAAAAGACTAGTTGTCGTATAGAAGTAGACTACTGTCGGGTCTAGCTCCAGCTAGTCATTTTTCTTTATTATCCTCTTAATGCAGCACTAGAAACCGTTATCTTAAAGAGGGAAACATGAAAAATATTATATTTCAATTAATTAGATCCATACCATTACATTTTTTTTTATAAATTGAAGATGTACTATTGCTATTCAACTATTTAAAAGCGTACTATTGCAACTCTTTGGCTCTATGAGATATGTCATTTTATACGTCTTTAGCTTCATTGGGCCAATGTGCAGCTCAACATATTTTGCCTCAAATGCCCCTCCATCTCAGCCTCGATGACTTGTGGGACACACCAATCATCTTTTCCTTTCTTGATTCTTCTACCAATCAAACACAAATAAATGGAGCGGCCAAGATTATGGATTGGCTTTTCCATTTTGATGTGGGACTTACACTTGATGATTGACTCTACGTTTCACTCAGTGTACTTCTAATTTTGATTCGGTATTCATTCTTTCAATACATCAAACTCATGTCACTTAGGCATCCCTATTTCAAATTTTAAAATCATTTTTGAAATACACTATGTTGAAAGATCATCAACATCTGGTAGTTAAGCAGGCGTCAAAACCATGGAACATATTTCTCTGGTACAACGTGTTTCTACATGGGTGCTTACATGCATATATGATCCTAAAATCTCATAACCAAACACGTCATTACGCGCTAGCTTGACCGCTTTGGTAAACTTCAACGTCTCCAACTCCCGGTTGTTCGGACACGCAAAAGAGATGAAGCTCTTACGTGCCAAACCAAATAGACCACCAATGACTCAGCGCAGCAACGACGGACGCACGTTCTTTTAGTATTTATTAATGTAGATGTAGTACTAGTACCACTAGTTCAATGTAGCTGAAGTTCAATGATATTATATTTTCTACCATAATCAGACACCAACATAACTTGACAATCTGCATTAAGTTATCAAACCTGGAAAGTTAGACACTTAGATTTTAAGTGTCGCACTTCCGTCGTGAGAAATACTCTCGAATTATACACTGGTTCAGTCCCGCTCGGAAACAAAGAAAAAAAAAGAGAGAAACTAGTGACGGGAGCACACGTAACTATGGAGACGGTACGGCAAAGCATGGTGTGAGGACAGCCTTGTCGTAGGCCCCGAAGATCATCTTCGTCGCTGATGCCGCCCCGCTGTTCCGGCCGAATTAGCAAAATCATCAGTGCCACATGGGCGATCACGAACATGAAGCCCAAGAACGAGAGATGCAGGTATGGCCTCTCCAGGGTGCACCGTATCGCCGACCCAACCAGGGACACGATCCCCCAGCACAACATCGCCGTAATCAGAGCCCACGCAGCCTGAGATCGAGAAAAAAGTATTACTCATCTGAGGTGATGGAAGGTCGGAAGCGGAAAAAACTGGCAATAATACGAGTTCTGGGGATCTTAGATTAGCTACGTACCAGGATCCAGTAGCGCAGGAACATGCTCTGCGGCGCCGCCGCCGAATCCATCGTCCCCCATACGTCCGATGAACCACAGGACATGACCTGTTGTTTATCCATCGATCGATGCATCTAACTGTCCGTTCTTCTTCCTCCTCTCCGGTTCTCCCTCCAGTGGAGAGGAGCCCGGACGGATATATGAGTACACGACGATGCCTTTGTTGCAGAGTCGGTCTCGGAAACGGGCGCAACATTAATTTTCAGTGTGTGACGCGAGAGGCCGCACATGGGTGTGATACCACATATTTGGCATGTCACCTAAAATATGGGAAAAAAAACTTGCTAATCTTTTTAGTAGATGTGAGACGTGGATAACTTTTAGTAAGAGTGTGTTTGGTTGGAGCGCGAGGTAGGATGAAACCATTTCATCCCTGTGTTTTAGGAAAAGATGATTCCATTCGATGTGTTTGGTTGAAGCGATGGAATGATTCCATTTTATATTTGGTTGGAGAGATGGAATGATTTTAGTCATTTTTTCGCTGTTATGTAGGGCCGTTGGTTAGTCACCCTATCTCTCTTCCTCTCTCTATCGTCTTCAGCTCCGTTCTTCTAAGCCGAACCCCGCCCCAACACCGCCCGACTTCGCCCCGCGCCGCCGGACTCCACCCTCGACGCCACCAAGCTACGTCCACCCTCGCGCCACCGGAATCCGCCTTTGACACCGTCGGAAACCGCTCCACGCCGCTAGGCTCCGCCCTCGACGCCACCAAGATCCATCCGCCCACACCGCTGACTCCACCCTCGCAACTGCTCTGCGTGCATCAACCACGCCGCCGCCTGCCAACAACGGCCACGTCGCTCTCGCAACTGCTCTCCGCGTGTCGGCCACGCCACCGCCCGTCTACAGCGGCCACGCTGTCTCGCCTGATGTCTCCGCCGGGGAGGGAGCATGAGGCGGGAAGAGACACTGTCAGATCGGGACGAGCTCGTCCGGTGTTTTCTGCGAGAGGAGGCTATCCCAAATATCAAGCGAATATTTGGTTGTTGGAATGGCTCTGTCCTCAAGTTTGTTGAACCAAACACAGGACCGAACAGCTCTGTCCCAGGCGGCTCCTCAACCAAACACACACTAACAAATCAAACAATGACTCATGAATTGGTTTACCAAAATTTTGACATGGCCAAATTTTGGAAACAAACCAATTAAAGCCCAGAATCCTCACTTGACGGCCACGGAATTTCCACACAGGGACAGACAGACCAAAGGGAAACGAATCAAACGATACCGACCGAACCATTGGTCCATTGCTGCCCACACCACACCAACGCCCGCCGCCGCCGCCACGCGACGCCCAAAGCTCTTCTAAACCCCCACACAGGCCCCACCGCCTCGGCGTCCGAGCCCGCCGTCCCTCCTCGTCGCGCCCGACCCGCGGCGGCGCCGTCGCTGAACCGTCCTGTCCGCAGGACAGCCCCAGGTGAGCCGCCGACCCTGCTACCCCTCTGTTCCGCGCTCCCACGGGGCCCGCGCCGCCGCGGCGGCGACAGCTAGGGTTTCTTCAGCGGCGGTGGCGCGGGATTCTGGCTCCTTGCCGCGGTCCCTGAACGGGGAGCTTCCTTCTTCATTTCGTTTGATCTGATCTGATTTGGTATGGGGGACTGGGTAGTCGGGACGGTGCCCTCGCCGCGTGGGAGCAGTAAAGGCGATGCGATGTCTGGTCTAGACTTGGTTGGGTGGTCATGATACAGATGGATTTGATCATGCTGGAATTTTTCAATTGTTATTGGTTCGGGCAATTTGAGGCTGTACTGTTCTTATTTCCCGTTTCAGGCTGCATCTCTGTCCCCCCGAAACCACGCTTGTTTCTCTGGGATAACTTAATTTTTCTTCATTCCAGTTTGAGGCCCCAGCGCTACTAAAAAAAAGGATAGAAGATGGCGCGGTCCCGAGGATTGATGGAGCAGGATCAGAGCAAGCTCGACGTCACCAAGCTGCACCCTCTGACGCCAGAGGTGATTTCACGCCAGGCGACAATCAACATCGGTATGGCTCATGCGGTTTTAATGTCTGGTGGACGTTTTACTAGTGTTCCTGTGTATGCAATGCTGGTATGGTATCTGCCTATTAAGTCCTCAGTTGAGTGGTACTCCCTTGAGTGAACTTGCCATTTTATCTTCATGGTCACGAGATGACTTGCACTAACTAAACCATCCCACCTTGCTTATAACCCACATGCTTGCATGATCTGCTGGAACAAACCTGTAAGAAAATATAACATTCCTTTCATTTCTTTGTCTGATAGTTCCATTTTAGTAAAATTTGGACTGCTCAGCTTTAATTGTGCTAGCCTTCAGTAAGCTTGAAAGGCGCTGCAAATTTAAGAATTGTATCTATACATATTTTAGATCTTAGAATAAAGAAGGTGCTCTTGGGTTTTGTGGGATTTCATTTGCACGATAAATTTATGTTTATCTAGTTTTGGATGCATAAATTTAGGAAGCCAGCAAAATGTCATGTGTTGAATTGAACCAGACCAGGTGTCCTTGCTTAGGATCCACAACTTTCATGTACTGTTAGGGCAAACCTACAGAAAGGATTATATTCCTTGAATTTTCGATGGCTGAGTTCCTTTAATCGTAAAGTTTTGTCTTGTTCTAGACCAAATTTGCTTCAGGGAGTTTGCAAAAGGGCGGAACGCTATAGTGTCGTAGCTTTGTGCTTGTGCTTGGTTTGTACAATACATTTCTTTTTTACTTGGTTCTAGATTTAGATGCATTAAGTTGGAAACCATTACAATATACATAGAATAAAACGAGAATAAATTTTACATTGAAAATAATGGGCTATATAATCTGACTTTTGACTTGATTTCCATATGATGTATTGTTTGTCTTTCTTCAACCATATGTGCATTTGTGAAGGTTACTTATGCAGCAATGCCATATGTTTGTGTATATTTTAAGGAAAATCTTTCTTTTGGAATGTACAGGTACCATTGGGCATGTGGCCCATGGGAAGTCTACTGTTGTCAAAGCAATCTCAGGTGTACAGGTAACACTGTTAATTATGTCATGGGTCATCATATCCTGTGTCTCTTTGTTCTTTTGACTAGTACTGTAAGGAATTGTACTTGATTCTGTTTCTTGAGATATATATTATTTCATATTATGTCCAAGTTCGCTGATTGTTCCCTTATGATTTCCAGACTGTACGTTTCAAGAATGAACTGGAGCGCAATATCACTATAAAGCTTGGCTATGCTAATGCAAAAATCTATAAATGTGAAGATGATAGATGCCCACGACCAATGTGCTACAAGTAAGTGATATAGATATTACTTTTATTTTGTCACATATTTGTCCTTAAATTTATCTCCTGCAAGTGATTTAGCCACAGCTCATGATTGTGGAATCTCTGCAAGGATAATGTTTCCGTATTGTATTATTGTTGCATTTATAGTGTGAATGTGGAGTTAGGCTTATAAATAAATACGAACACAGAAGTATCCATTTCATTTTCTTTGCACCAGTGTGCTGCAGTGCATTGCAATAAGGTCAGGCGTAAGTAATGTTAAATGTTCTCGACTCTAAAGGAATGGCAGCACCAGTAGTTACACTCTTTCTAGTTGACTGGTTGGTTGCTAGCAGTTGCTGGCTAGTGACTAGGTAGTACTGGTAGCTCTTTTTTGTGCCTTGCTTGGAATCAAAAGAGGAATTTAACTGTTATTTCATAAGATGAGAAATTAGAAACACTAATCATTTTTATACCAAAATTCTAGGATATGAAACGGGGTGACTTTTATGGGGACCTTGCCTGTTGCAATTTTGTGCTGATTCCTGTAACTTCCTTGGAAAGTTCATTGTTTCCCTCCTTTGTTATAATGTTGAATGTGTTAGCTTTTCAGTACTATCGAGTGATGTAGAAACCTTACATCTTCTGCCAAATGCATTTATTTGTCTTGAATTTCATATGGCAAGGCTTATCTGGTGATCTGATAGAAACCTGTCCCTTTTGGCAGATGCTTGTGTTTGTTGGGAACCCTATAGCTAATCCCTGGGGGTCACATTTATATATAAATTACTGCATATATTGGCGTGCTCAACCATATTGTTTATTATGATTATATATACAGGGCCTATGGCAGTGGCAAAGAAGATACTCCTCTCTGTGACGTGCCAGGTTTTGAAAACTGTAGGATGAAGCTCCTGAGACATGTTTCATTTGTTGATTGCCCGGTATGGTGTAATCTTTCTCATATTAGGATTCAGATTCACAAATTCTGATAATTTGTTATGGTAGATGCTTGTATCTTTGCACAAAATTTTGGATTCTGTTTGCATCCATTGATGATCAGTTGTTATAATGCCTTCATGCTGCAACCAAGATTAACTGATGTAATATGTAGATGGTAATAATTTGTTCCCTCAAACTGGCATGTTGATGATCAATATACTTAGATAAAAAATGTTGAAAAGGACTTTGCAAATTCATTCCTCATTAACATTTGACTAGTGTCTTACCAGCTTCAGGATATGTTGATTCTTATTTTGTTGACATTTGCTCAGCAATATATTCATCTCATGAACAGGGGCATGACATTCTTATGGCTACGATGCTAAATGGAGCTGCTATTATGGACGGAGCACTTCTTCTGATTGCAGCAAACGAAAGCTGCCCACAACCCCAAACATCTGAGCACCTTGCAGCTGTTGAAATTATGCGTCTTCAACATATTATCATTCTACAGAACAAGATCGATCTTATCCAGGAAAGTGCAGCAATGAACCAGCATGAAGCAATCCAGAAATTTATACAGGTAAGTGCTTCTCGTTTTCTCACAAATAACAGCCAGTACTTTATCAAATTCAGTCTTGTAATTATATTCGTGTGCTCAGGGAACAATAGCTCAAGGTGCTCCTGTGGTACCAATATCTGCACAACTGAAGTACAACATTGATGTTATCTGTGAATACATCGTGAAGAAGATCCCCATCCCAGAGAGGAATTTCATCTCTCCTCCCAACATGATTGTCATTCGTTCATTCGATGTGAACAAACCTGGTTCGGAGGTTGATGAAATCAAGGGTGGAGTAGCAGGTGGCAGTATCCTTAAGGTATGTAATTCCTGATGTTCAAATATTGCCTTCCTTCAGAAATCTATTGCAGTCTTGGGACTACATCATGTCTTGAATTCCTGTGTGAAGGGAGTCTTGAGGGTGAACCAGAAAATCGAAGTTCGCCCAGGCATTGTGATGAAGGATGAGCATGGCAAACTTAAATGCACGCCCATCTATTCGAGGATTGTCTCCCTGTATGCTGAGCAGAATGAACTCCAGTATGCTGTTCCTGGAGGTCTTATTGGAGTTGGAACTACCATGGACCCAACACTGACTCGTGCTGATAGGCTGGTTGGTCAGGTTCTCGGTGAAGTTGGATCACTGCCTGACGTCTACATCGAGTTAGAGGTCAGTGATATATTTGCTGCTTACAATCACCAGGGTTCTAGATGTTAGGATTTCTGATACTCTTGCTTGTAGGTGAACTTCTTCCTCCTAAGGAGGCTGCTGGGGGTGAGGACAACTGGAACAGAAAGGGCAAGCAGGGTCTCAAAGCTCGCCAAGGGTGAGATTTTGATGCTTAACATCGGGTCAATGTCCACTGGAGCCCGTGTTGTCGCGGTCAAGAATGATCTTGCCAAGCTGCAGCTTACGGCACCGGTGTGCACCAGCAAGGGTGAGAAGCTTGCTCTTAGCCGGCGCATCGAGAAGCACTGGCGTCTCATAGGTTGGGGCACAATCCAGGCCGGCACTACACTCGACGTCCCACCTTGCCCGCTCTGAACCATACACCATCTGTTTGACGTGAATAGAGTTTGAAAGAGAGAGAAGAGTAACGATGTGGCAAGGCAGAGAGCTGTTAGGAACAGTTTTTGTGAGAAGAGAAAACCTGAACCCGAATATTGCCTCTTTTTTTTTCTTTGTGGTTTTTTGCTATTATGTTATGGGTGAATGTTAGCGTTTCACATAATGAGTGTAGTGATAAGCTTGAATGTTGAATTGAGAGCTGTCGGGTCTTCAGACCAGTGAAAATTGCTGCTGTTGTGAAAGCAAGCTGAGCATAGTGTCGGATCATCCGTTCGTGACTTGTGTCTCTACAACCTTTTAATAGTTCTGGCCAAACTTTTAAAACTGAAGTCGACATTACCTTTTAAATATTAATTTGAAAATATAAAGTTTTATAGCCAACTTTAATCTGTTGGCTTCTGTAAATATATTATAATGGAAAAATATTAGCATAACGTTGCATCCAGTATCATGTCGAATCATGAATAGCGTTGCTTCGTATTGGTTTGTAAACTTCTGTGTTCATGAACCTGCTGAACATCAAATAAAGGGTGCGGCCAAATGAGCCTGAACCTAAGGTAAACACTTGTATGACCAACACAGGACACGGTGTAAACGAATTACATTTTTTTGTGTTTATAAATCATATAATGCTACAGCTGAGTGAAACTAAGCTGAGTAAAATTCCCTATCCTGCACTAGAATTGTTTCCAGAAGATGATCTCAGCAACTGATGGTGGTTAGGAGCAACGGAACTGGGCATGCCAGAGTTGAACATGATGTTTGATGCCTGTGGCGATGGTTGAGTCTGGATTGCCGAGAGCGGAAGGCGAGGACCGAACGAGAGCATCTGTGGCCGCTGATGCATGAATGGCATTTGAGGCATCTGGGCGTGACCATGTCCCTGCATGTTATTGGCATATGCAGCTGGCATGCTGGCTTGAGGCATGGACATGGAGCCTGGCACACCCACAGGTCTGGGGCTCATGCTTGCTGGATTGGACGGCATGGTGCTACTGCTTCCAGGCATTCCGGTGGAACCTAACATGGCTGACTTCATCCGGGCACGGTCAGCTGAAATCCGCTGTCTCACCCTCTCCACTTGCTCGCATTCCTTTAAGAGCAAGGTCTCAACTTCCGCAAACTGCTTCAATTTCAACTCCAACCTCTTTAACTGCAAATTGAGTAGAGTAGCAACATTTCAAATATCAATAAAGCCATCCTCAGGAAACAGCCTCCTAGAGTAATCGCAAACAATGCTGCATCAAACAACTCTCCATGCTGGTAGCACAATTTTTTTTGGATGCAAGTTAATGAATTCTTCACAAACACTTGGGACTTCGGTGACCAGTAGCTTATAACTACATTTGGTGAACAAAGCAATCTATGGTAATATATTTTGAAGCTTTTGTGTTGTGACTAAATCAAACTTATCAACAATTTTTTACCATCCTAATGACCTTTGTATGTTATGTAAGTGCAAACAATGATTTGACAAATATCAATAATCATTTCGAATTCATTGACCTTATTCTACTCCTTTGGTTACTTCCGTTTGCCACATCATTATAACCAGAGACTCTCAAGAAATTGGCACATGTTGGGTTAGAGGCCACAGGTTGCCATGTCTGGATTCTTTTAGAACTCTAACCTAAACAAGACTCCAGGAAAAGGCTCAATACTACTTTGTAGTATCTACTATCAAATTAGGCTAGAAAACAAAATTTAGACTCAGGGGCGCCATATTGCCTTTTCTGAGTTATGCCATGTTTTTACATAAAAAAATATGGATATCAAAGGATCTAACAAGGCTTAATCTGGCTTTTAAAATGCAGCTTTAATCTAATGGCACGTTGGATGTCTAGGGACCCAACAATTCAAGACCTAGCCATGCAACAATGCACTCTAATTCAGTACAAATCAACAACACTAACCCACAAGGAATGGAGAAGTTAGGTGCACAAATTAGAAAAACTAACCTGATGATTAATTACAGTAGCAGCTAGTCTCTGGACTTCACGTTCCTCTTGGTCCGCAAAGAGTTTAGATTTCATTGCTGCTGCTGACAGACCACACGTGGCAGCATGTCTCACATTTTCTGGAGAAACGGCCGGTGAAGCACCTGTTAAAAATTGTCCGATCTCTAATATTAGTTGTCAACAAATTAGAGGAATGTTGCTAGCAACACTGATATGAATCAAACACAAAAACAGTTACCATTATGATTGTGAAAATTAGGATTTGCACCATTGGCCCTGCCATCAGCATGCATGCCTTCGGAATTGAACCTTCAATATGTAGTAAAAAATAAGTCAAAACCTACCAGAACAAGGCCAAAGGAACAATAAACATATAAAGGATCTGGATAGTGTGCTCCATGGCGAAGTTTCTAGTTTCTACCTCATGTATGACTATGAGGGCAATGTTGCATATTTGAAGGGACAAGGCTTTGATCTTCACAAATGTATTGAAATAAAAACATTCATTAAAGATGGCTAACCTGGGATCATCATCTCTTGTCAAAAAAGATAATGATGCATGTGCACATGCTGCTGCAACTCTTGGTCCTATTGCAGAGGCCAAAAATGCAACCTACACAACATTTCTGGAAAGTAAGAATTGAGCATATACAAAAAGAATGTCCGATTTTATTCTCACTGACATGACAAAAGCAAATTGGGGGCAGAGCGGTGGGGATTCCTGAGAAACTAGTTCAAGAATTTCATAAATCAGGATATGCTACATTCTGGTCTTACAGTACAGAAGCAAAAAAAAAGCAACCTACACCACTGTTCCAAATCGAAAGAGCATCTATTCCAGACAGGTTTTGTTTCCAATATTTTCTGTTGGTATAAAAGAATTCAGATGTAGCTATAACTTTACAAACACCATGTCAATTTCGAAGGTCAGGCAACCATACATACTAAATCACATTGTACAGTTACAAGTGCCACCCAAGTTTCAATGGTAATAAACCCACTTTTAAGCTAAACAAACAGTGCAACCAGTTCTACAAACAGAAAAAAAAGGAGAAAGTGGGACTACTCACCAATGACATGACCGGATTGGATGAATTAATGAATGGAAGCTCGTTTCCATGTTGAAAACTTTGAGTTGGAATCCCTAGGAGAGAAGAAATCATCCACTTCAGAAAACGAAAGAGAACCAATGAACCATAAATAAAAACAGAATCCATCTGATAGATAAAGTTAATGATGTTACACCTGAAGTGCTGCCATTGGAATCTGAATGTGGATGACCATTGCTTTGTGCTCTAAATGGCAAGGATCCATTTGGTACCTCAACATTCTCTAGCAAACCATCTTCTACTGGAAGCCGAATAAAATGGTAAATACATTGTGCCTTTGATTTTGTCCCAACATGACCTGCAATGTCATCCCAGTTGTCATTGTACTTCTCAATGCCCTCCAACAGCAACAGTGTTTCTTCATCAGTCCATTTATCACTATCATTTTCCAATCCATCGTTATCCCCATCCACTTTCTGGAAATCTAGGCTAGAATGGCCAGTAATATATCTTGCGTCGTGGAAGCAATCAGAGCATAGAGCAATATCTGCCTGGTCAGCCAGTCAAAAGCACATGTTATTGCTATTTCTTTTTGAAGCATGAATAGTAGGGAAACCCATACTGTAGCACATATTTATTATATGTACAAATGCTAAAAGATCAAAAGAGGGGAGAATATGGTGGTTAGGTGGGTGTGGGTGTGTAGTGTGTTGGGAGGTCAAGGGTCAAAATAGTTCAAAGACTTATAGTGCATACCAAAAGCATGATACCATCACATCATAAATATTACACAGGTCATACGGAATATCTAAACATTCTTTCCAAAAATAGTGGCCAAACAGTGAAAAAAAAATACTATACAAGCTTTCAGCAGATTGTGTCATGGGCAGTCGGTGGTCTTATGGGCCAGATCAGCAGTAGGCCCATCAGTGTTAGGTTCAGAGATAAGACAAATTTTTGCTTAGACGTCAATTAAGTCTCTCTATCTAAGGGCACGAGATGTATCAGTTGGCAAGAAGAATATCAGTCTACTAGGGTTAGTTCCTTCTATCCTTGTCCCTGTGGTCTGCCTGACACCTATCGGCGAGGTCAGACTGCTTGGATTCAGGACCATCTGGACCTATGTGACATTTCGGGCCTCCAAGATTTGAAAGGCCCTATGTGAACAAATCACTAGTACGTATGTAACGCTGGAAAGTTAGGGCTTAAAATTTAGAAACCAAACATAGTCTTTCTTTCCACACTGAACCATGACTTGGTCAATAATAAGCAAGATCTTAAGCATGACTACCACAGCTTACTATTACTGTTTGTGACATAGTATCAGAATAATTGAAAGTTGCAACTTTTTAGCATGTGTGCAGAATGGAAACGTAAGTTGCACTTCAAAGATACAGGTACAAGTTAAACAAGATATACATGAAAAACATATAAAGGTACAAAGAAGCACACCTCCTTTTGTGATCGGTAATGCAAATTTGGCAGAGGCTGTAAGCAATAACTGCAAGAGCTTTCAGACAAGCGCTCACTAATCTTCCCCTCCAAGTCTGCAAATGCAGCATCGAAGTCCACTGCCTCTGAATTTGATGAAGATGACGCCATCGAAGAAATGTCCTGCGCTTGGAGGCTACATTTCGGCCGGTCAAACAAAACCAGACCATCGATTGATTTCAACGGCGCTGTAAGCAACTGCAATTCCCCTGTTGGTTCCTCTCTTAAAAGCGATGTTGGCATCCTCAGGCCGCGGTGCCCTGACCCAGCCGCAAGGTAATTAATGATCCCCCACGTGTCCAAGAACCTAACGATCCTACTCAGATCATACAGTTCGCCCGTGTTCGCAACAAGCCCCTGGCACTCAGCGAAAGCAAGCCTCTTGCCTGGGTTCTCCAAGTACTTGGCAATAACTTTATTCCTCAACATGACGTACTTCTCCGGGGTGTGCCCTGGCGACTTCCCGGTAAAGAAGTGCGGAACCACCTGCCTTTCCAGCCTGTGCACTGTCCCGGGAGTGAACCAATCTACAAACGACAAACCGATTCGTAGGCACTTAAAATTAGCTCCTGTCTCGTAGCACAGCTCAGGAATCCATGTTTACTTGGGGGCACAGCAGAAAGAGCAGACCTGAGTGCTTGGGCACGACATGGAGGCGACCATGGAACTGCTTGGGCACGCCACGCCCCTCCATTAGCGGAGGTGGGGTGCACACATACGTGGACGGCTTGTCGAGGTCTGTGGATAGGGAAGGGTGGTCCGGAAGCATCCCCGAGAGCACCTGCAGCTGCCCGTGCGAGATGTTCTCCAGCGCCAGTGGTGCTGCCGTAGCAGAGACCTCGCCGGAATACGCAGATCGCTCGGCCGCGATCAGCGCGAGGGCGGACGGGTGCGGCCGGTTGACCACGCGGCGCTTCGCGGAGGGGAAGGCGGAGATGGGCTCGGCCGCAGGCAGCACCTCCGCCTCGCGGAGGTCGAGCGAGGGGTCCTCGGATGCCGCCGCCGCGGCGTCGTCGGCGTCGGCGTGGACGGCGTCCTCGTCGTCGTTGGCGGCGGCGGAGTCGGAGTCGTCGGAGTGGTCGGCTGCCGCGGCGGCGGAGGTGGAGGGCTTGGACGGGGAGGCGTCGGGGTTGCGCTTCCGCTTGCGCCATTTGAGGCGCGAATCTGGGAGGAGTTAGGGTTAGAACGCGGGGGGTTGGGGAGGGCGAGGGTTAGCTTCGGGGGGCATGGGGAAAGCGAGAGGTTTTTGGAAGAGGGATGGAGGCACGGACCTGAGGTCGTCGAGGCCTTGCGCGGCATCGTCGGAGGCGGCGAAGACGGCGGAGGACGACGACGACGGACGAGGTGGGGGCGGGAGTGAAGACGCGAGCCGGTCCGAACACGGGTGGGTCGATGCCTCCTCGATGATGGGGCAAGGAGACTCGAAGGGTGGGAGGCATTCGCGTACCCGGTATGGCCCAGTGGGCCGGTTGGTTTAGAAATGGCCCAAGTACTCGTTAGAGAGCCTATTCGACTACTTAGAGCATCTCAAAGAGTCTAGCAATAATGATAGCTAAATTTAAAGATTAAAAGAGATGTTGGTTGACAATCTGATAATGACAACGTAGATGAAAATATATTGCAGGGGTATTAGAAGTGGGATCACTGTGTACAGGCTCATGGGAGATAGGGGCAAGCGGCGGTGCTGCCCGAGCAGGACCAACGGGAAAGAAAGGTGCGGTGTCGACGAGAGCGTCGTGATGCGATACCGGTTTGGGAGAGATGTAATCGACTAGTAACGGGCTGGTATTTGATTGCGGAGCGCATAGAAGCAAACACATTTAAGGGAATTGACTGACACCGGTTAACCAATTACGTTACAATTTGTCCAACCAAACTCGGGCTATCTAAAAAAAATAGCTTCCTAAACTGAGAGGTAATCCAACAAACTCTTCGAAATTGGACTTTCCATATGGTACAGTCCAGTGGGCCCCATGTGTCAGGCTCATCTAATCTTTTCTCACACCTCTCGTGCCCATCGCTCCCACAGCGACTCGCCGTGCTTCGCCGCCTCCTCTTCCACACCACGTGGTGCGTTGTGCCCCCGGCCTTCACCTGCGTCGACGGCCGCCACGGTGGAGGGCTGACCACCCCCAATCGCCGACGCCGTCAATTCCGCCGCCACATGCCAAGCCTCCTCCTTCTTCCCCGAATCCCAACCCCCCTCCTCCTCAAGACCTCCAGTAAATCAACGAAAGCTGTCACAACTCACAACCACCTCCTCCCAACCTTTCTGTGAATCGATGGAAGCTGCCGCAGCCACCTCCTCCCAACCTTTTTTAAATCGATGGAAGCTGCCGCGGCCACCCCCCCCCCCCCCCGCCTGACCCGCTTAGCTCCCTCTACACCCAGCGCCTTGACTGCTCTCGCACCATCAGGTTCCCGTCGTCGCCTCAGCTCCGCCCGCTCTCCGCTGCTTCGCACGGTGGCCAGGTCCGATGCCAACCTCCCCTCCTTCGCGAGGAAGATTAGAAGCACCGCCAGGATGATGCGGGCCTCCATCACCACCTCGACGGGACGACACTGGAGCCGGCGGGAACGACAACGACTCCGATGACATTGGGGCCCGTGGCAGTGGTGGGCAGGGCAGCGGATGCGGCATGGGTGAGTACTACTGTTGCGTGTTGCTGCTGGACCTCGAGTAGCATGGGGGATTTGCTCGCAGAGGGGGAGCTGTCTGCGTCAATGGCTCATCCGAGGGGAGCTGCACGTGGGAAAGAGCAGGTTCAAGGCGCGGGGCCGCGTGGTACGAGGGATGCTGAGGCGATGGGCTCGGCAAAGAAAGCTAGCCGAGGGCTGGGGGTTGCTATCGAGTAGCGAGTGAAGGAAAATTGGATCACATTTTTACTCTACTTTTTTTTCTATTTTTGCATATCCAGACTCATTTACAGAGGCTGTTGGAGATGCTCATCTCCAGTGGAGCTCTCTATACACGTCTCGACTTTAAATTTATAAGGGGAGAGAAAAAACAACTCCAGTGGGGGATTGTAGGTGGGATCCTATTTTCCATACCATCCTAAAATCTGATCTCAAAGCGTCCCTCTTATCCACCCTCGTACCCGTGAACCCCACCACTTTTTTTTATCATTTTTCTTTTTTATTTTATTTTTTTCTCTTTGCTTTTTCTAAATGGTGGGTCCAACAGGGAATATGAGCCAGTATAGACTGAAATTGACAATAAAATTGGGCTCTCAAATTTTACAACTGAGTTTACAAAATGGGATTTAGGAGCCAAATTTAGCTACTCTCACAAAATGACAATGTGGACCTATCATTAAAGACCCCGTCTGAATTGTTACCGCACATTGCGAATTATTGGATAACGACCTGGGCAGCTCCATCTTATTTATATATATCTTGATGCCTCCTCTATCGCTCGCACACTTGTAGATACGGAGTAGATTAGAGAAAAAAAGAAGTGCGGACGAGAGGCGAGCAAACACACGCACCCACGTGTGCACCATCACTCCATCGATTCCCTACGAATCGGCAGCAAGAGCAGAACGTCCAGCTCGCCGGCCTTTCGAGCGGCTCGCCGCCGGCGAACGTAGCGGCGGCGACCATGCAGCAGAATGGTAGTGCAAGCTTGGTTCAGATGTGTCCTTCTCTCTACCGCGCTGCCTTGAGAGGACGGACGGATGAGGTCATGGCGCTGCTTCTGCAACAACGATATGGCTCTGCGGCGAGGACATCAGCTGGTAACTAGCGTGTCATCTATCACTAAGCTTTTTCTTTACTCTTCTTTCTAGTTTGCTTCCGATGTCTGCTTCGGTTTATTAGCAGCCGTTTGTGATTGATCATCTCTGCGACCAACAACATATCACTACGATGCTAGCTGACTGCTAGTTGGCTGTGTGATTCTAATGTTCGTGATTACGAGTAAAGTTATATTTTCTTACATAACTCGAGATTGTACGCAGCTGACAATGTGCCATGCATGGATCTTTTTTTAATATTTCTTTCAATAATTATATATATGGATATTCCTATTCACAGATTCGTGATAAGGGACTATGTCATTGTGGACTGTGTGAGAGGTGCACAATCCCCTGGGCAAAGCAGCCGTAGCTAAGTGACAGGGCATGTAACTTCACGAGGACTTTATCAAGCAGCGAGTCCTTGTCTTGACAGGACCATTTATGTTTGGAACATCTGTGCTATCGTTATAGGAAGATATCAAGAGATGAGAGGACCATAAAATTATGGAGGTTCCCTCTATTTTCTCAGTCGGATCCTCATCCAATTGATCACCCATCATCTTCAACCTTAGCTCCGAACTGATTTCTTTTCCCTAATCCCTAGTCAGCCTCTTGGTCCTAATAGCTTTTTCAGACAGGTACCACGATGCTATTTCAAATATTACTGCTATTGCCGCTAACTTCGCTCTAGTGTGAAATACACCGGCTAAATTCAATAGCTTAGCTCTGATGGCTGAATATGAATTTATATACTTGTGTCTTATGAACTACTAGTTATACTTTATGAATTAACTTGTGAAGTGACTTTTTTTTTAATTTTTATGTTTAGGTAGGTTTTTACTCATATGTAAACATGTACTTATTATATTATTAGTCATATTATCTATGTTTCTTTCGTGAACCGCTAAATGGGATAGCTCCCCTATAGTTTCCACTATAGCTCCCTTAGCATTTTGGAAGGGCTTCTGCTAAATACCATAGCCCGCTATTTCTTACCTTATATATATGCATACCAAGATAAGTAATTCAGATGGAACCTATATGCTTACCATGTGACATCTTCAGTATATTTCTGTAATAGCAACTTTGGTATATAGTGGTAGCAACTACTTTGATAATTTCTGACCACATATTGACACATAAGTTGCTATGAATAAAAAGTTATCAAACTTATGAAAGTGTGGGATCTACATTTCTTTATCTCGACCCATAGAACACAACTATGAAAACGAAACTTGAAGTGGACACTTTATTCAAAAGTTATGGAGATTTAGGGTCTATTTGGTAGGGCTCTGACTTCTATCAAAATGGCTCAGACTGTGACATCTTTGGTGAAGGGGCTTCTTTTATAGGTTTGGAGCCGTTTTGAAAAAAATATTTGGTAAAATGACTTCTTCTTCGGCTTCATCCTTGTGATGATGTGACAAGAAGCCAAAGAAACCACAAATTTCGGCTTCATCCTAGTGGAAGATGGTTTGGGCTTCATCTATGGCTGTGGCCATAAAGCTGTTTTGTGATACACCGTTTGGTAGGGCTTCATATGAAGCCGGTTGAGATGCCCCTTTGGAAGCTCTACCAAGGGGTTTCTTACAACTAATGCACCTCTTTTTTCATGGCATTACCCAAAAAGTAGACATGGATGCAACTGCTTGTCGGGCGCACCGGCTCTAAACATTCTTTGTGGATACACGTCATCGGAACAGTGGTAACACATTTTCTTGTACTACTGGTCGTGGGTTATCATGGTCCTTTATATATATCTAACCTTGAGATCTTGTCCTATATAGGTATATGGCACTTAGTGTATATTTTGTAGTATGTGAATTAATAAGGCATAAGCAAAATCGAAATCACCTTACACTAGTAGAGAACATGGTTCTTAAAGTGTCGAGGCAAGGTGTGGCTCTAACCCCCTCGCGACGCCTAGGCGAGCCAAGACGAGGCAAGGCGAGGCGACACCATACATTAATGTAAAAATAGCATATTAGTAGTTTTTAGGTAAAAAGAAATAAGAAAAGAAGAAAGAGAAAAGAGAAAAAAAGGAGAAAGTAAGGCACAACCCACCAAACCACTAACATCCCATAGATTTATCCCTCCCCTACCCACCTTCCCCTTAAACCTACATGCCCCAGTCACACCCCACCCCGACAAAACGTCGTGGCTCCTCTGCGTGCCATGATTTACTCTCTGTCGCCGCCACTCTTCTCTGACACTCCTCCCAGCCACAGCAGCTACTCCTTCCTGTCGCCGCAGCTCCTCCCTGGTGAGTTTGCCTCCTCTTTCTCTCTTCTCCCTCCCTCCCGCCCTTCCTATCTTCCTAGTAGGCATCCAAGACGCCTTGGGGTCTTGGAGCACCTCATCGCCTAGGCGACGGCTTACGAACCATGGTAGAGGAACACACAATAGTCACAGAGCTAATAGACCGGCAGTAATGAATCTTTAGTATGCATCACATGACTTTAATCCCACTTGTTGGCCCCAAGTGGGACTAAAAGTCTAAACCTCCCAGACCAAAGGATCCCCATGGGTTAATTTGAAAACAAAAGGATGATACCCCAACTACACATTTGTTGTGCAGGTGGAGTGGTATGGAATCTATCTGCAAGGTAAGAGATTTCAGGTTTTGAGTCCCAGAGCACATGTGCATTTCTCTGCCAGTGTTATATAAAATGAGAATGGTTGAAGTTCTACGGTTTTATCTAGACCATATATCATATATAGAAGACTTCTAAACGCTCACGTAGAGATTTGCAAATTCAAAAGTAACTAAATAAATGCTCACATAGATATTTGCAAATTCAAAAGTATCTAAATAACTATAGTCTGTAGATATTGATACAACCTCCAAAATAACAATTTTCTCTATCTGCTTCAGGTATTATTCAGCATGCACAGTGCGACATACTTGAAGTGAGTGCCGAGAGGAACACCGTTCTCCACGTGGCCGCAGAGCAAGGGCACGATAAGCTGATTCGGGAGCTCTACCTCAGGTTCAAGGAGCAGGTCCTCCTCTCTCGCCAGAATTCAGCACTGGACACACCGCTGCACTGCACGGCACGGCGCGGGCACGTCAGGGCCATCACGGTGCTCATCCAACTGGCCCAGGATTGCGGCGAGAGCATCCTGGGATGCAAGAATGAGGCCGGGGACACGGCCTTGCACCTAGCGGCGAGGCACGGGCATGCAGTGGCAGTGAAGGTCCTGGTCTCTGCTGCGGCGGAGCCGACGGCCGAGGTGAACAACGCTGGCATGTCGCTGCTGTACTTGGCGGTAATGAGCGGATCAGTGCAGGCCGTCAGAGCGATCACCACATGCAGGGACGCATCATCTGTAGGACCGAGCTTGCAGAATGCTTTGCATGTCGCCGTCTTCAAGAGCTCAAGTTAGTTCTTGCTTGCTTGATTCGAGGTTGTTTTGTGCAATGTTGTTGGTAAATTATAGGGAGTGTCTATCTAGCACCTGGATGTTTACGATGAAGTTAGCACCTATATTTTGGACCACCCAATCTTAAATCAATGGCTCAGATCTCCATCTTTCTCTCTTTCCTTTTCTCTCTCTTTCCTATCCTCTTTTTCTCCTCCACCCACTCCGGGACAGCCCCCACTTGCTGCCCTTATAGGGGTGAGAAGTTAAGGTGAAGAGATAAGGAGGAATCCGAGCCAACCATCCATTTCTTAGATCTAGTGGTCTAAAATCTGAATGCTAGCTCTATTGAAACATCCAAATATTGGTTAGCTTTTCTCAAATTGAAACCTATAATTGACGATGTTTCCCTGTAGAAATGGTTGACCTATTGATGGAATGGGATCCAGCTCTGGCTGACCAAGTTGACAGCGATGGCAGCAGCCCGCTCCATTTTGCGTCGTCTGATGGTGACCGCACTATCGTCAAGGCGATCCTGCGTGCCGTGCCGCCGCTGACGGCGCACAGGAAGGACTCGGCCGGTCTCTCGGCTCTTCACATGGCGGCGCAAATGGGCCACCACCATGTAGTGGAGGACATATTGGCCCCCTGACACCGCCGAGCTCCGCGACGACGACGGCGCGACCTTCGTGCACGCCGCAGCAAGGGAGAAGCAATTCAAGGTGGTCTCCCTTGCCATCAAGAGCCACACGCTGCGCGGCCTCCTGGACGCGCAGGACAGGCACGGGAACACGCCGCTCCACCTCGCGGTGGCCACCGGCGCGCCCGGCGTCGCGGAGGCCCTGCTACGGAAGGGCAAGGTGCGAGCTGACGTTCTCAACAACGATGGGCACACGGCGTTCGATCTCGCCGGTGGAACAACCAGTTTCTTCACCATGGTGAGCAACCTAATTGTTGTTCATGCATGCATCGGTAGACACAAAAACACGAGAATTATCTGCACACATTTATGCTTTACGTCCAACTAATTCACTTTTGCCAAATCCGCTTGCATGCATCAGGTAAAACTTGTGGTGATCCTAGTTGCTTTCGGGGCACAGCTAGGGCCGCGAAGGCATGACCGTCTGACGCCATGGTGCGACCGCTCCACAGTGGAGAATATACACAAGACGTCAGACAGCCTCGCCGTGGTGGCCGTGCTCGTCGCCACCGCTGCGTTCACCGCCGGGTTCAACATGCCCGGCGGCTACCGCGACACAGGCGAGGCGAGCCTCGCGGGCAAGGCCGCCTTCGAGGACTTCGTGTTCCTCGACGCCATGGCCGTGGCGACGTCGGTCACCGCGGCGATCCTGTTCGTCTACGGGAAGGCGTCACGCTCCGGCGGTGGCTCGTGGAAGAGCTTCGCTTGGGCGCTGCAGTGCATGTGGGTGTCGCTGCTCAGCCTGTTGCTGGCCTTCCACGCGGCTCTGGATTCTGTGGTGACGTCGACGACAGTCCATTATGGGTTCCTGGTCGTGTACGTTTGCATGTCCCTCTTGCTGTACAGGATCCAGACGTGGATTGGGACCTTGTCATCATCTCCGCGGCGGTGCACCATCTTGAGGTTCCTCTGGCAGCGCTGCCACTCGAATGGAAGGCATGATGGGATCTTCAAGCGGCTGTATCCGCTCGTTGGCGCTTCGGTATTCCATTTCTTTGTGTTCACGATACCTAGTTCCATAGCGTTTTTCTGCCTTGCACGTACCATTGAAATTAAACCAGCAGATTGGGGACTGGGCACCTCATCGCCTGCCCCTGCCCCCTCTCCTCTTTAGAGGAAAAGTGTAGGATCTGCATTGCTGGTTTGTTATAGGCGCCTATGACGATCCTGGCACAAGTTTACTTAATGAATTTGATTTGATTATTGTACAATGTTGTGTATCTATGAGCTTCCTCTAATTTGATTTGATTTGTTATAGGCGAGTTGTCCTATCTACATATACTGATTAGTTACTTTTAGGAAGAAAACTATAGCTTCCTCTAATGGATCCTATACATTTTTTTTCACAGCTGGGATACCTCGAGTATTATTATTGAGGTGCAACGAAATTACAAAGTCTTGACAGAAAGCCTACGCGTTCCCACTAGAGCCTACACCCACCAGTTTCGACTCAGACAGACCGACATCTCCCAAGGATGCACAATAGGACGATAGCAGAAGGATCACAGAACAACCTTACAACCTCGTACGGTCACCAAAGCTTCAAGTTGTCACCCCTCCAAGTTACTAACAGCAGCACCATTAGACAGAGTCCTCCGGGGCTCGATGTGGGTGGAAATGAAGCGTAATCTCCTTGAGAACCTCTTCGCCTCCCGCCGAAGTTTCCTTGTCGCCACCCTTATGCAGCTCTGCCCACTGCCTTGTAACAAAAAAAATGAGCTTGCAGTGCATATGATCTCAAGAGATCTGATATATTTCTTATCAAAGCATATCGACCAGCATATAGTTTCAAGTCCGGCCATATGGAATTTCTTTCCATTGTTTAGATAGAGAGTCAACCACTCCCAATATTGCTCAAAAGATCTTAGTCCGCAAGGAGCTCCAATGACCACCGCCATCAGACTCCAGATGTACTTATTAGCCATTGAGCAGCCAATGATCAATGGTTTCATGTTCAGAGTGGCAACCACACCTATGAGCAACCCCAGCCGGGGGACTAAATTTGAGCCCCTATATTGCTTTTAGGGGCCGGCCTATAAAAATTTAGGAGCTTCAAACTCGAGCGGGATGACTAAATTTAGAGAGCCTCCAGTTCTAAGGGCCATGGACCAAAATTTGGTGGCCTCCCCAAAAATTGAGGCTCGTTTATGGGCCCAACTGGAAATATTTTTTTTCACTAGGAGACTAAAACAAAAGATAGAGTCCCATTTGAGGGCCCGGCTGGAGATGCTATAATGTCACCCTTTCCATTTCATTTTATCAGGTTGTCTTTACTTAATATAGCATTTTTTTTGTTAACCACACAAACACTTTAATTTTGAGAGGGAGATTAACTTTCCAGAGTTTCTTGTAGGGATCTCCTACTCTCTCACTGCACAAGTGTGTATACATCAATTTGAATGAGAACTTTTCATTTTCTCCCAATTCCATTCTGGGATCCTTTTCATCATTTTGGGATCCTTTTCATCATTCTCTTAGCCTTCTCAACAGCTGGTTTAATTTGGTCATTTTCATTGACCCACCTTCTGAAATTCAGAGCTCAATTCCGGGCAGCCACCGTGTTAACAAAAATCTCTTATCATGTACACATGTCATATAGGGTTGGGAATTTCTCTTTGAGCGAAATCCCGCCACATCAGCAATCCTGCCAGAAATTAGTCGGTTTATTCCCATTTCCAACCACGTGGAGGCACACTTGTTTCCTCCGTCACGAGTGACGTGCCAATAGTGACGAACGATCGCCCAAACCATTACCTCAAATAGGGTCGATCCCCTGTTCTTTGCTAGGCAAATACGCATGTGCCGCGCGTGGCACTGGCAGTCACGACTTGACTACATGCCTAGACTAGACCGCACGGTAACTTGGCTGACACGGTGTGGCGACCGATCGACCTGGACACACATGCTCCCACTTGATGCATGTACACATGTTGCAACTAGCAGGAGACGAATGATGCCACTGTTGACTGCTAACTGCTAACTGCTCACGATCTGCTTGCTGATGGAAAAAATCAGCTACCTTATTTGTTCCGACAAAGTGACAATCCGCAGACCGATGGAGGTGGATCTATTATGAGCGACCAGTCAGCTGAATTGTTACCGCAAGTTGTGATCCATGACGACCAGCAGCACGCCAGTGTCTCTGGTCAGCACGGGGCTTGCTTTTCCATCTGGAATTCTGGAGTATATATCGATACATCCTCTCTATGCATGGCTGGCACACGCGCGCGTAGATTATAAAGCAAGAAATTGTAGATACCAGACGCGTAAACACACGCACGCACACTGTGCACCGTCACTGATCTAGTGCTGCAACAAACTTGATCGGTCCGATGAATCGGCAGCAGCAGCACGTCGAGCTCGCGCACCCTTCGAGCGGCTCGCCGCCGGCGAGCGCAACGGCGGCCATGCGGCCGAATGGTAGTACACCCTTGGTCCAGATGTGCCCGCATCTCTACCGCGCTGCCTTCAGAGGATGGACGGAGGAGGTCATGGCGCTGCTTCTGCGACAACACGGCGCTGCGGCGAGGGCAGAACGTTATCAACAAGCCACTGGTACGTAGCCACATCAGCAATCCTGCCAGAAATTAGTCGGTTTATTCCCATTTCCAGCCACGTGGAGGCACACTTGTTTCGTCCGTCACGAGTGATGTGCCAATAGTGACGAACGATCGCCCAAACTATTACCTCAAATAGGGTCCATCTGTTGGATATTTTGTGACCGTCAGGTCAACAAATATACCCGAGATAAAGGGGAGTAATCCTTATCCCCCAGATCTCGGGATCGGCTCCAACAGAGCCTAATCTGTTGCCGTGATTGTGAGGCAACGATAAGGAAACCCTAGGACTCGGCCTCGGGCCTACAGTGCTATATAAGCTGAGGTCGTACCACCCCAAAGGTACCCTTCACGCTTCCCAAGGTTCTCCGGAACCATCCACCCTACACCGATCAATTAGACGCACTGGAAGGCCTGGAAGCTCGAGTTCCTCCCGTCGCAGGCCAATCCCGTTGGAGTCCAGAAGGCCGCCGTCACCCACCGAAGTCTCTGAAGGAGAGACTTCGCTACAAGCCCGACGTCGCCCTCAACGTCAACTTGAACACCGCCTCTCTGGGCTTCCTCGTCGCGATGGACAACACCACCGCTAGTATAAGCCCGGATCCAGACTCCATTTACTTCCGCATTAGATCTAAGCTAGATGTGATCTTGTATAGGCTAGGTGATCCTGTTTAGTCAAGTTCTAAGTATTGTTAGCCTTCATTTTTACTAACAATTGGTATCAGTCGCCTAGATCTAGCCTACTAGATCCCTAGCACTCCAAAATCTAAGCCTTTGGGTTTGGTTACACTAGATCCATGCATGATTAGGCTTTCTTTGAGTCGATCTAGTGTTACAGAGGAGTTTTGAATAGCATAAGATGAGATTAGAGGAGATCAGAGAAGAAAAGTTTAGTTTTTCATGCATTTATGTTAGATCAGTGAAAGAAAAGATGAGATTAAGCATTATTTTATCAAGTTTTAGTCACTACATGTGTAGATCTACTCATTTTATAAGCTATTTTTCAAGTTTTAGCCTAAGTTCTATCAGTTAGGGTTTCGGATTCATGTTTTAGTCTTTGTTTTAGTTTCGCATTAGCCACGTCACACACAAAGCATAAGAAAATAGAAGAAGGGGATAGCAAAACACCGATTCAAGCATGCAAACCCTAGAAAATCTCAGATCCGAAACCCCAACCCCGAGTCAAACACTAGATCTACACAAATCCTAACCCTAAGCATCAGATCAGATGGCCTACCTGGTCATGGCAGCCGCGCGTAGCAGATCTGCGCGACCACCGCCTTCAACTCCGGCGAAGTCGAGGTTGGTGCTCGCACGGGCCATTCGTTGGCCGTGCCGAGCAGACCACCTCGGCCGCGTGTGCGCCTTCGTGGTGTGCGCCTCCGCCCTCCTCGCGCCTTGTGCCGGGAGTACCGAACCGCCGTCGCTGAGCTCCGACGAGACACCTCGACGGGCTGCGCGCGATACACACGCATCACCGGCGAGGACACTCGCGGAGCTCCGGCGAGACGGCCCGGAAGCGCGGACGGAGTCCTCTCTCTCACCAGATCTAGTTCGCTGGAGGTGGGGGAGACGGCGGCGCTCTCTCACTGTATCTGGTTCGCCGGAGGTGGGGAGACGGCGGTGAATCCGCCGCCGCGAGCTGTCGCTCGGAGAGGGGGAGAGAGGAAATGCGTTAGGGTTTCCCTCCCCCCTGCCGTTTCGGCCTCTTATACGGCGCGGGCGCAGGCCCGGCCAATCGCAGCCGTCCGATCTTGATGGGCGGCTGAGATTGAGGCGGGGAGGGCGCGGGCGCGGGGCGCTCGCCGGGCCGTTTCTCAGCCGGCCTACTCCCGTTCACCCTTGGGCTTAAGGCCCATTAAGCGCTGGCCACTTTTGCATCTGCTGAGCTGAGCCCATGAGCCGCTGAGTCGCGCTGCGGAGCCGAGCTGTCGAGCCACGCTACGCGCCGAGCCAAACCGCCGAGCTGAGTTGCGCGTACGCGCGCTGCTGGGCTGCGTGCTCCTGTGCACTCTGGGCCGCGCTTGTTGCGCGCGCTGGGCCGCAACGGGCCGCGCATTCCTAAGGGTTTGGTGCGTGTTTGTTGGGTTGTCTGCGGGCCGATTTTAGATTCTGGGCCAATTTAGCTTTAGATTTTATTTGAATTTTCGGTGTATTTTCGAATTTCAGTGCATTTTAAGTTTAAATTCCTTCTTAATTACAGTTTTAAGTTTAGTTTAATTACTGTATTATTTAAGATGTATTTTAATACTATTTTAAGCTTTGACTAATGCTTGCATAAGTATTTTATTAACAATTTTGGTGTTGTAAATTAAGATTTATTCATGTTTATTCATTGAAATTTAAGTTTAAATCCACCAATATATTTTGAGATGCCTCTAAATAAATGGAACCACTGAGAAGTTTATTTAGAGTAAACTTGTGATTATTTCTGACCACCGTTGATTGATCATGAGTAATAAAATGAATTTCGACTGTTTTCCCCACCGGTGATGCAACTTGATTTTCATGCATGAATTTAATCAGACCACCATAGGGTTATTTTCATGTTTTTATTCGCATTTTAAGTATATTATTACTAAGCAAATTTCACTTGTCTTATTTCAGTGAACAACGTGAACCAAGTGGCTTCGTTCCTGAACAACATTCAGCCGCTCAATGGAGCGAACTTTCTGGACTGGAAGGGCAAGGTCATGACGTGCCTAGCATGGAATGATCTTGATGTTGCTTTCAGAGGACAGGCCTGCTGCTCCAGCTGAAGGATAGACTTCTCCTGCTTTTGACAAGTGGGAGAGGTCCAATCGCATGGCTACCATGGTGATGAGTCAAACTATCAGCCCAGGCATCAAGGGGGCTATTCCGCTCAAGAATGCCCAAGGTGTTGAGTACTGTGCTAAGGAGCTCTTGACTAAGATTGAGGAGAACTTTAAGAGCTCTTCCAAGACTTATGCAAGCAAGTTGATCATGAAGCTCGTCTCCTCTCAGTACAATGGTAGGACAGACATCACGGAGCACATCCTCAGCATGTGCGACATGGCCAACAAACTTAAGGAGATGCAGATGGAGATCTCAGATGGTTTTCTTGTGCATTTCATTCTGACCTCTTTATCATCACCGCAGTATGCTACATTTAAGATCAACTACAACACTACCAAAGCAATTTGGACTCTTAGTGATTTAATCAGCTACTGTGTTAAGGAGGAGGAAAGACTCAAAACTGAGAAGATGAAGGACGTGGTCAACATGGTTGGAAACCTCTCCCTTAGTGACACTCCTAAGAACCAGCATGAATCTGGCAGCAGCAAGCAAGGTGCAAAGAAGAACTTGAAGAAGAATAAGAAAAAGAACTTCGCTCCAAAGCATGAGAACAAGTTCAAGAAAAGCAGCCACACCTCAGGGGGCAAGATGATGTGCTCATTCTGTGAGTCTCCCAAGCACCTTCGGAAGAACTGCACTGGCTTCAAGGATTGGTTGAAGCAGCAAGGTAATATTAAGTTTGACTCTGTCTTCTTTATAGATGAATTATTCTTAGCTGATTTTTCCCCTAATACTTGGTGGATTGACTAAGGTGCCACTGTACACATTTCTAATTCATTGCAGGCATTCCTTACAATCCAAACTATAAGAAGGGCAGAGCGAAACTTAAGAGTGGATGACGGCAACGGCGTTGAAGTCGAAGGCGTTGGAAGCTTCGTCCTTGAGTTGTCAGGCGGCTTCCAGCTTAAATTAGATGAAGTTCTTTATGTTCCTAGTCTTAAGAGAAACCTCATTTCAGTTTCAGATTTAGCAGATTCAGGACATATTTGTGTTTTTGATAAAGACAAGTGTGAGATTAAATTTAATTAATAAGTGTTGGCCTTGCTAGTCGGCAAGGCAAACTTTATATGCTCTCTCTTAATGATGATTCTGTGATGAATGTCTGTAATGTTGGTAATGTTTCAAATAAGCGTAAGCGCTTTAATGAGACCTCTTCGAAATTGTGGCACTATCGCCTTCGTCACATTTCGAGGGGGAGAATGGATCGTCTCATTAAAGAAGAGATTATAGAACACTTAGACTTTTCAGACTTAGACCAATACATTGATTGCATTAAGGGGAAATATGCTAAGAAAATTAAGAAAGGTGCAAACAGAAGTACGGGCGTGTTAGAAATTATTCACACAGATATCTATGGCCCTCTTTCTGTTACATCGGTAGATGGTTATGATTCTTTTATAACATTTACTGATGATTATTCACGCTATGGACACATCTACCCTATTCGCAAGTGTTCAGATGCGCTAGAAATATTTAAGATTTATAAGTTAGAAGTTGAGAAACAACACAATACTTATATCAAAATTGTAAGATCAGACAGGGGAGGTGAGTACTATGGCAAACATGCTCAATATGGTCAAGTTAAGGGACCATTTGCTAAGTACTTAGAAGAAAATGACATTAGAGCTCAGTACGCTATGCTAGGCGAACCACAGCAAAATGGAGTTGCTGAGCGTCGCAACCGTACGCTAATGGACATAGTACGTAGCATGCTCAGTCACTCCACTTTGCCTGTGGAATTGTGGATGGAAGCGCTTAAAACAGCTGCTCACATACTAAATCGGGTTCCATCTAAGTCAGTTCCCAAAACACCGTTTGAACTGTGGAATGGGAGGAAACTGTCTTTAAATTATTTAAAGGTATGGGGTTGTCCTGCTGAGGCAAAGTTATTTGATCCACAACAAAAGAAACTGGATTCTAAAACAGTAAGCTGTCATTTTATAGAATATCCAGATAAGTCAAAGGGATACAGATTTTATTGTCTTGGTCGCTTCACTAAGTTTGTAGAAACCAGACATACTGTGTTCCTAGAGGACTCAGAGATTAGTGGAGGTTTTCCAAAGAGGGATATAAGTCTTGAAGAGTTGCACGTTGAGTTACCCGCTTTGGAAATTCCTAAGTTCACGGAGGCATATCAATTTGTACCACCTGTGATCCCTCAAATTAGCAGCACCACGCCTACTGCTGTCATTCAGCAGGAACACGTGGCACATGCCCTTGTTGTTCCAGTGCCAGCTGTCCCTATTCTGGAGGCAGTAGTTGCTGCTGTTGCTCAGGCGCCTGTAGATGATAATCAGGCAGGAGAAATTTCGCAACAAGTACCTCCTGCAGTTCCTAAACCAGTTGTGAATGAGCCAGTAGTAAGACCACAACGAACAAGGAAGCCTGCAATTGATCCTGACTTATATGAGACTTATTTAACTGAGGACTTGTCATACAAGACTTATTTAATTGAAGACTTGTATAATGTTGGGAAAGTTGATGACCCTGCCACTTTCAAAGAGGCAGTACAAAGTTGGATAGAAGCCATGGAAGAAGAGCTAAAGTCTATGAGTTCCAATAAGGTATGGGATTTAGTAGAAATTCCTAATAGAATCAAACTAGTAGGCTGTAAATGGGTCTACAAGACTAAACGTGATTCCAAAGGGAATGTCGAACAATTCAAAGCTAGACTAGTAGCAAAAGGGTTTACACAGAAGGAAGGGATCGATTACAAAGAGACCTTCTCTCCTGTGTCTACCAAAGATTCATTCAGAATTGTCATGGCACTTGTAGCCCATTTTGATATGGAGTTACATCAGATGGATGTTAAGACTGCATTCCTTAATTGTGACATAGATGAGACTATTTATATGGCTCAACCGGAAGGTTTTACCATTAAGGGTAAGGAACATATGGGATGCGGATTAAGAAAGTCCATTTATGGACTTAAGCAAGCATCCAGGCAGTGGAACCGTAAATTCGATGAAGTTATTAAGAGATTCGGATATAGAGAAACTCAGGTAGACAAATGCATCTATGTCAAAGAAAAGGGTGGAAAATTGATGATCTTAGTACTGTATGTAGATGACATACTGTTAGCTTGCAATGATAAGAACATGTTGCATGAGACTAAGAACTTCTTATCGTCACATTTTAATATGAAGGGTCTCGGTGAAGCCTCGTATGTACTTGGCATTGAGATACACTGGAATAGAGCCCAAGGAATACCAGGATTATCTCAGAAAGCATATATTGAGAAAATGCTTAAAAGGTATAAGATGGATAAGAGTAGCACATCACCTGTTCCAATTCAAAAGGGTGATAAGTTTAATAAAAGACAATGCCCTAAGAATGATTTAGAAAGAGAGAAAATGAGGAACGTTCCGTATGCATCAGCAGTCAGAAGCTTGATGTATGCGCTAGTCTGTACGTGTCCAGACTTAGCATTTGCAATTAGCGTCTTTACAAGATATCAGGATAATCCAGGATGAGCTCACTGGGTAGGTGTCAAGAAGGCATTAAGATATTGCCAAGGCACTAAAGATTACATGCTTACATATAGAAGATCAGATGACCTTCAGGTTGAATGTTACACTGATGCCGATCTTGCTGGCGATGAGGATGATAGAAAATCCACTTCTGGATATGTCTACATGCTAGCAGGGGGAGCAATTTCATGGAGGAGCGCTAAACAAGGTGTAACGCTACATCAACAATGCAAGCTGAATTTGTAGCATGTTATGATGCTGTTGGGCAAGCGTTGTGGCTTAAAAGTTTTATTCCGGCACTAAGAGTTGTTGATAGTATCTCGGAGACCTATCACAATGTATTGCGACAATAAAGCCACAATATTCTCTTGTGAAAACGGTAAAATAACAAGTGCTGGTAAGCATATTGAGCTTAAGTATCGTATCGTAAAAGTACGAAATCAGGACCAAACACTTAAGCTTGAGCATATAAGCACTAAGAAAAATATAGCGGATCCGCTCACTAAAGGCATTTCACCATTGCTATTTGATAAATATGTATATTACATGGGTTTGGTTGATACCTTTGAAAAGGTCCTGATTGAGGGCCATTAGTTTTCCCCAAATAAGATTAAGAATCCTGACAAAGTTTTCAGTGAAGACTATGGGTAATGTTGTCCCAGTATGAGAAGGCTCTGCTGACGACGCATTGGTCTGGTACTAACTGGATTACAGAGGAAGGGTTTTAGATTAAGTATAAGTTGAAATTAAGTTTTAAGTTTAAGTTGTTTGACCTTTGGTCAAGGGGGAGAATATTGGATATTTTGTGACCGTCAGGTCAACAAACATACTCGAGATAAGAGGGAGTAATCCTTAACCCTCAGATCTTGGGATCGGCTCCAACAGAGTCTAATCTGTTGCCGTGATCGTGAGGCAACGATAAGGAAACCCCAGGGCTCGGCCCTGGGCCTACAGTGCTATATAAGCTGAGGCCGTACCACCCCAAAGGTACCCTTCACGCTTCCCAAGGTTCCCCGGAACCATCCACCCTACACCGATCAATCAGACGCACTGGAAGGCCTGGAAGCTCGAGTTCCTCCCGTCGTAGGCCAATCCCGTTGGCGTCCAGAAGGCCGCCGTCACTCACCGAAGTCTCTGAAGGAGCTACAAGCCTGACGTCGCCCTCAGCGTCAACTTGAACACCGCCTCTCCGGCCTTCCCCGTCGCGATGGACAACACCACCGCTGGTATAAGGCCGGATCCGGACTCCATTTACTTCCGCATTAGATCTGAGCTAGATGTGATCTTGTATAGGCTAGGTGACCTTGTTTAGTCAAGTTCTAAGTATTGTTAGCCTTCATTTTCAGTAACAATTGGTATCAGTCGCCTAGATGTAGCATTTTTTTTGTTAACCACAAAAACACTTTAATTTGAGAGGGAGATTAACTTTCCAGAGTTTCTTGTAGGGATCTTCTACTCCCTCACTGCACAAGTGTGTATACATCAATTTGAATGGGAACTTTTCATTTTCTCCCAATTCCATTTTGGGATCCTTTTCATCATTCTCTTAGCCTTCTCAACAGCTGGTTTAATTTGGTCATTTTCATTGACCCACCTTCTAAAATTCAGAGCTCAATTCCGGGCAGCCACCGTGTCAACAAAAATCTCTTGTCATGTACACATGTCATATAGGGTTGGGAATTTCTCTGTGAGCGAAATCCCGCCACATCAGCAATCCTGCCAGAAATTAGTCGGTTTATTCCCATTTCCAACCACGTGCTTGTTTCGTCCGTCACGAGTGACGTGCCAATAGTGACGAACGATCGCCCAAATCATTACCTCAAATAGGGTGGGTCCCCCGTTATTTGCAAGGCAAATACGCATGTGCCGCGCGTGGCACTGGCAGTCACGACTTGACTGCATGCCTAGATCGACTAGACCGCACGGTAACTTGGCTGACACGGTGTGGCGACCGATCGACCTGGACACACATGCTCCCACTTGATGCATACACATGTTGCAACTAGCAGGAGACGAACGATGCCACTGTTGACTGCTAACTGCTCACAATCTGCTTGCTGATGGAAAAAAACCAGCTACCTTATTTGTTCCGCGACAAAGTGACAATCCGCAGACCGATCGAGGTGGATCTATTATGAGAGAACAGCCAGCTGAATCGTTACCGCAAGTTGTGAATTATATATTCCATGACGACCAGCAGCACGCCAGCGTCTCTCTGGTCAGCACGGGGCTTGCTTTTCCATCTGGAATTCTGGAGTATATATCGATACGTCCTCTCTATGCATGGCTGGCACACGCGCGCGTAGAATAGAAAGCAAGAAATTGTAGATACCAGACGCGCAAACACACGCATGCACACACTGTGCACCGTCACTCTAGTGCTGCAACAAACTTGATCGGTCGGATGGATCGGCAGCAGCAGCACGTCGAGCTCGCGCATGCATACCTTTCGAGCGGCTCGCCGCCGGCGAGCGCAACTGCGGTCATGCAACCGAATGGTAGCACACGCTTGGTCCAGATGTGCCCGTATCTCTACCGCGCTGCCTTCAAAGGACGAACGGAGGAGGTCATGGCGCTGCTTCTGCGACAACACGCGGCGAGGGCAGAACGTTATCAACAAGCCACTGGTACGTAGCCTCATCTATCTCTATGTTTTCTTTCTTTCTTTCTTTCTTTCTTTCTTTCTTTCTTTCTTTCTTTCTTTCTTTCTTTCTTTCTTTTTTCTTCCGAGGTCTGCTTCGCGATTTCCCTTAGCTACCGTTTGTGATTGGTTGATCATCTCGGCGATCAACATCTCACTATTACGATGCTAGTTGTTGTGTGATTATGATGTTTGTGATTACGAGTAGAGTTATATTTTCTTACATAACTCAAGATTGTAGCTGACAATGAGCCATGCATGGATTTTTTTATACAAGTGGCAATGTGCCGTGCATGGCTTTTTTTTATCTTTCTTTCAATTATATGGATATTCATATGTACAGATGCGTGTTCCAAACTTCCAATAAGGGACTATGACATATTGTTGACTGATTGAGAGGTGCACATCCCCTGGGCAAAGCAGTTGTAACTAATAACTGACAGGAATGTAACTTCAACATCGACAGGACTTTAAGCTAGAGAGGTAGTCCTTGTCTTGACAGAACCTTTTTATGTTGGAACATCGCTTATAGGAAGACATCAAGATGGGGATCATAAAATTATGGAGAGTAATTCTATGCACACCCACTACTACAAAAACTATTTTTGGAGGCGGTCAAAATCGATTTTCGGAGGCGGTTTTTAGATCCGCCTCCGAACTAGCGCTTCTGTTAATGAGGCATTTTCGGAGGCAGATTTCTGCCCGCCTCCGTTAATCAAAATAAAAAAAAAATCCAAACCCTAGAACAGGCCCGACGAGCCATTCACGGGCCCACCGAGCCCATCTAGGGTGCCGCCGTCGGGTCGCGGATCCACGTCCGAACGCCGTCGCCATCGTCGCACGCCGTCGCCGCTCGCCCCGGGGATGGTGGATCTAGAGGAGTGGAGGCCGGATCCTCCTAGGTCTCCACGCCGCCGGTGGAGAAGCAACGCCGCCGCGCCGCCGCCTGACTCGCCATGGCCAGATCCGTGGAGGATCCTGCCTCGCCTCACGCTACTGGTAGAGGAGGGAGGGGGTAGAGCCTGTGGTGGAGGAGGAGGGGGCGACGCCGCATGCCTCCGTGCTCCGTGTCGCCTCGTGCCTCCACCTGCACCGAGGATAGGATGAGAGGAGGAAGAGATGAGAGGAGAGAAGGCGGAGGAGACAAGCACGTACCTGGCGGTGGCGGCGGGTGGAGGGGAGGAGATCCGGCGTCGGCGGCTGGAGGTGCCCTGGTGGCGGAGAATGGAGAGGAGAGGGCCCTAGCGGCGGTGGATGGAGGGGAGAGGGCCCTGGTGGCATGCTGGAGAGAGAAAGCGGAGGATGCCGGCCGCCGCCTGCACTTGCGCGAGAGAGAGGTGGGAGGAGGAGAGGATAAGTTAGGGTTTGAGAGGGTGATGTTCGCTTATATATTACGAGGGTTTGTCGGGCCGAGCTGGGCCTGTTGGGCCTCAGCCTTTTTCAGAGGCGGGCATATTTCATTTTTGGAGGCGGTTGGTTTTGTCCGCCTCCGAAAATCGATTTTAGGAGGCGGACGGGTTATAACAACCGCCTCCGAAAATGCCATTTTCGGAGGCGGTTGTTATAACCCGTCCGCCTCCTAAAATCGATTTTGGGAGACGGACAAAACCAACCGCCTCCAAAAATGAAATATGCCCGCCTCTGTTAATCACCTCGATTAACAGAGGTGGACATTTTTTTTTGTCCACCTCTGAGGACATTTTTGGAGCGTCTTCTAAAATGTTTTTTTAGTAGTGACCCTAGCTATTTTATCAGTCGACATCCTAGAGCTATCGGATCATCATCCAATGGATCATCCGCCATCTTCAACCATGCACCGAACTGCTGATTTCTTTTTCCTAGTCATGATTCCAGACTACCTCATGTTCCAGCAAGGTTCAAAATTTAAGCGAAATTTCTCCGAAATTCCCGAATTTTTACCTTTTTTCGGTGAGTAGCAAAACAAAAAATATACCAATATGACATTTTTGGGTTTTCACGGGGCTCCGTAATTTTTTTTAGTTTTTGGAATTGAAAACCCTGTGTAGAGAAGGTGTTAGTGGATCACGTCGAAGCAGAGAAGATGTTATGCAGTGCAGTCCCTCGAATAGCCTTCTGGATGTAGCAGGAAGGAGATGTTTGCTGGATTGTGGAGTCGTTCATCGACGAGACGAGAAAGGCAGAGCAATCGGAATCACCTTAAAAAATGAGAATGATGGGAAGTTGTAGGGTTTGATCTAGACCGTAGAAGAGCAAAATTTCAAAATGCTCCAAAGTCACATAGATATTTGAAATTTCAAAAGTCAGACACACTCAAAAGCTGATCATTTCCTCGTATCTGGTTCAGCAGGTATCATTCAGCATGGACCATGCGACATACTAGAAGTGAGCACGGAGAGGAACACCGTTCTTCACTTGGCGGCGGAGCAAGGGCATGACGAGCTGATCCAGGAGCTCTTCCTCAGGTTCAAGGAGCAAAGCCTACTCTCTCGCCGGAACTCAGCGCTGGACACGCCGTTGCACTGCGCGGCGAGGGCGGGGCACAACAAGGCCGTCGTGGTGCTCCTCCAGTTTGCCGAGGACTGCGGCGAGAGCATCCCCATCCTTGGATGCAAGAATGAGGCCGGGGACACGGCCCTGCACCTGGCGGCGAGGCACGGGCATCGTGCTATTGTGGAGTTCCTTGTTTCGGCAGCGGAAGAGATGGCGACCGAGGTGAACAATGCTGGCGTGTCACCGCTGTACTTGGCGGTATTGAGTGGGTCGGTGCAGGCCGTCAAAGCGATCATCAGCAAGTGCAGGGACGTGTCGTCTGCCGGGCCAAGCCTGCAGAATGCTTTGCATGCCGCCGTCTTCAGAAGTTCAGGTTAGTTCTTGCTTGCTTTGATTCGAGGTTATTTCATGTGCAACATTGCTCGTAAAAGTTAAAACTTATAAAACTCTAAGTTTAGGGAGTCTCTTGGTTTATTAATTCCACTGTTAGAAAGCTTTCTATTTGTTTATAGTACTTGTAAAACTCTAGATTTAGCTAGGGTTATACCTAAGCTCTTGGACACGCTCTAAGTGACGTTGCCTTGCAGAAATGGTCAATGTGCTACTGGAATGGAAACCGGCTCTGGCCGACCAAGTCGACTGCAACGGCAGCAGCCCCCTCCATTTCGCGTCGTCCAACGGCGACCACACCGTAGTCCAGGCAATCCTACGTGCCGCGCCTCCATTGACGGCGTACAGGAAGGACTCAGGCGGCCTCTCGGCTCTTCACGTCGCGGCACAAATGGGCCACCACTACGTAGTGAAGGACATGTTGGATATCTACCCTGATGCTGCTGAGCTCCGTGACAACCATGGCGGGACCTTCGTGCACGCCGCCGCCAGGGCGCAGGCATCCGACGTGGTGTGCCTCGCCATCAGGAGCCCCATGCTACGGGCTGGCTTCCTAGACGAGCAGGACAGGGACGGGAACACGCCGCTCCACTTCGCGGTGGCTGCCGGCGCGCCTGGCGTTGTGGAGGCCCTGATACGGAAGGGCAAGGTGCGAACTGACGTTCTCAACAACGATGGGCACACGGCGTTCGATGTCGCCACAGGATCGACCGGTTTCTTTACCATGGTGAGCAACTTGTTCATGATTCCGAAGACACAAAAACGAGAACTATATATATGTATATATGCAGTCACTTTATTACTTCCAAGTTCCAAATAATTCACTTTTGCCAATTTGCATCAGGTAAAACTTGTCGTGAATCTAGTTGCTTTCGGGGCGCAGCTAGGGCCGCAAAGGCATGACCATATGAAGCCATGGAGCGATCACTCCACCGTCGAGAAGATCGGGAAGACGTCCGACAGCCTCGCGGTTGTGGCCGTGCTCGTTGCCACCGCTGGGTTCACCGCAGGGTTCAACATGCCCGGTGGGTACGGCGACACAGGCGAGGCGAGCCTCGCTCGCAAGGCCACCTTCAAGGCCTTCGTGTTCCTCGACACGGTGGCCGCGGCGACGTCCATGGCCGCAGCGATCCTGTTCGTCTACGGGAAGGTATCACGCTCCGGCGGCGGCTCGTGGAAGAGCTTCGCTTGGGCGCTGCAGTGCATGTGGGTGTCGCTTTTCTGCCTGTTGCTGGCCTTCTACGCGGCTCTGGTTTCCGTGGAGACGTCCAAGGCAGTCCGTTACGGGTTTGTGGTCGTGTGCGCTTGCATGGCCATCTTGCTGCTCTGGACCATGATGTGGATTGGGACCTCGACGCCGAAGGTGAGCACGATCTTGAGGTTTCTCTGGCAATCGAAAGGAAGGCATATTTGGATCATCAAGCGGCTGTATCCGCACGTTGGCGCTTCGGTATTCCACTTCTGTGTGTTCATCGCAACTAGTTACATAGCATTTGTCTGTCTTGCAGTTACAATTGAATTTAAACCAGCACATTGGGGACTGGGCACCTCAGCACCTGCCTCTGCCCCTTCTCCTCTTTAGAGGGAAAGTGTAGAATCTGCATCGCTGGTTTGTTATAGGCGCCTATGATGGTGATGTTACAAGTTACTTATGGTGCGTTCGGTTGGTTGCACAATTCGATTCATGTATAAAATGATTCAAAATAATAATGATTCTTTTGTTTGGTTAGGTAAATTTTACCGACTCTCATTGAGGATGAGGCAATTCAACTTAATATATTATTTTTTTGAGGAACACTTAATACATTATGTTATTAATTAAGTGAATCATGTGGTACAAGCAAATTGGTTGAATCACCCCATCCATGCATACATCATGTAATGCATGCAACCAAGCACACCCTTAATGAATCGAATCTGATTGTAGAATGTTGTATATCTACAAAGACACTACACTATCTAGTTTCGTTGCATTAACCGGTGGGCGTCTTGAATTTGAGGGAAAAAGTAGCCAAAGTTTCATCGAAGTGTTGCTACTTCTTGTTTTTTAATCTTTTTTGTTTGCTAACCCTAAGCTGAGCGTAGCTAGCACTACAAGAAACTATTTAATCTTTGACGGATCCTTGATGACGATTTTAGAAAACGTCACAGATTCACTATTATGGGTAACAAGCCCAGGAGCTGTGGCGTTTTATCAGTATCGTCATAGTCCGGCCCATAATACTGTGACGGTTAAACAAATTCGTCACAAACAACAAATAAAAAGGCCATAACGTTTAAATGATTTCGTCATGGAGGACAAGTTAAAATTATCATGTTTTGGAAAATTTTAACAAAAATAAAAAAATCAACCTTGGAATCTCTCAACCTAATTATTTTGGACTTCTCATTGAGTTAGGTCATGGTTTCTTCTTTTGTGCGATATTTATACCTTTTATTCAGCTTCTGCCATTTTACAACACGTTCCTCACATTCTCTCATTTTTCACATTAAGGAAAAAGGGCGTACCTAGTGCCGTAGGCTCCCGCACTGCGCGGGGTCTGGGGAAGGGATGTATGCGCACAGCCTTACCTGCACAAAGTGCAGAGGCTGGGGCTCGAACCCTGGACCTTCCGGTTACAGACGGTAAGGCACTACCGCTGCACCAGGGCTGCCCTTCATTTTTCACATTAAGGAAAAAAATAGAAAAAAAAGTACAGAGAAAAGAACCACTAAGCTGCCCGTTCTTGGTGTTTTACGTATTCACATTATATTATCTTGTCCTGCTGTTTACGTAAAAACTAAAAAAAATCATACGGTGTTGTTTATGTAAAAAAAATGAACTAAAAAAAGTGCGGACAGAATTCGAACCTGCGTCTCTGAGACCACAAGCAAATGCTCCACCACTGCGCTGTGTACTGAATTATAATTGCTATGGGTAACTGGTATTATTTAGATTCTGTAATGCCAACTAATAAACCTACGACATCACCACGTAGGCCTGCCTGCATGCTCCAGCTCACAGGCCACAGCGCCACGCTGGCCTGGCCGCCTCACCATGTCACCGGGTCGCGCATTAAATAGAGAAAAAAATATGCACCACGAAGGATGTCGAACCTTGGTCACAGGGTTTAGAACGCGCACAACATAAGCAACTTTTACCTCCAGCTTGTTGTTTGAATGAAGTCAAATTTTATATACCGTGGGGCGAAACTCACCACGGAACAAGTCTACAAGACGAGTTAGACGCAATAATTGCATGCCGCGTGGTGGCGTTCAGCTAGCATACCAAAAATCATGTAAGATATTAAAAATAGTAAATGAGTTAGAAAATTTCTACAATAAAACTTCTATACGGTGTACTATATATATAAAAAATATTATGGTGTAGTGATACAGGATGCGGGGTGAGTGGGTGACAAAAAAAAGACGCGAGTTTGCAAACGGACAAAACTTTGTCAGACGGAAACCTTACGTGCTTTTTATTATTATTAGGAAGGAGGAGGAGTAATATAGAACGATAGATAGAGATTACATTTCATGTGTGACTAGCTTGGTACAACATAGTTTGATGACAAGAACAAATCAAGGTGTACTCTCTAGTCTCTAGTACTTGCCAGCTTGGTGCATGAGCACGAAGAGGTTGATATCGCCGGCGAACGTCTCCGGCGTGGGCTTGCTGATAATCTCGAAGAGCATGTAGCCACGCGCGAGCCTGAACTTCCCTGTACCTCCCACCACGGCGCGCTCGATGGTGCCCGTGAACCCAAGCACGGGGCCCTGCACGGAGAGCGTGCTCCCGGCGTACTCGCCGGCGGTGAAGACGAGCGTGATGCACGTCAGGTAGCCCGTGCCAACCTCCAGACTCGTGCCGATGACGACGCCCTGGTACCGCCCGACGAGCGGCGACGAGCGGTTCGGGCCCACGCGCAGCTCGTCATCCACCACGCCGATGCTCCCGAACGACGAGTTGGTGCCCAGCGGGGACTGCACCACGGAGGCCACCGTGGCGTTCGTGCCATTGAACTTCTCGTGCACGTAGATGAGGATGTGCGTCAGGCCGTCGTCTCCGCCGCCGTTATCGCCGGCGATATGGACGACGGCGACCGAAGATGTTAGGGCCAGGAGGGAGAGGAAGATGGGATCATGGGAAGTATAGTCAGCGACGACAATGGGGCCATGGTGTGAATAATGCCGCAGCTAGAGTGTCTTTGCGGTTGCAGGAAATTTAGCAGGAGGTCGCGTGCAGTGCCTGTAGATCGTATATCATTCTCCCTGCATACATACAGTATATATATACGGATGGTGGTAATTTATTTTGTGTGTTAGGCGACCGACTACCTGCTACCATGACTCTTCGGATGTTCTTAGCGCCGTCGTGACGCGGCCGGCGTTGGTGATGTGTGAAGGGCGCGCGAGCAGTAGCGCCGTTGGATTTAACCTTGACTCAGCTATTCCGGCACATACAAGGACATGTAATATAAACTTAGTAGCACATGTAGAACATGAGGACCCGAAGTTTCCTCGTCTCACCTCACTAACTAGTCGATGGTAGGTGCGTTAACGCCGCACCCGTAAAAGACATTTCGCTACAAAATAATATTTTGAGTATGTATATATCTTAGTTTTGATACTTTACTAAGAATGGATAACCATATATTATATGTTAGCAATATCATAAATATTGTTATGTGATGAGCTCTAACTTTGTTTCCTCCTATTAACGTGTAAGCAATCAACTTGTTCATGCACTGGGCAGCTAGAAAAACACCATCCACTACTAGAATCCTAACTTTCGGCTACTGTTTCTACTAGTTACCGACTACCTCTCGGTAAAGGTACGAATGACCAACAGTTTTCAAATGTCCGACTGTAAATTTAAACACCTTTACGTATTTAACAAATGGCCAACGGTTATCTTACTGGCCGACTATTTTCCTCAACACTGTAGGTACGGTGATCCATTTAAATGGCGAGAGCGGTAGACTATCCCAGTCGGCAAGTCCTATATGCTCGTGCACATTGAAAAATTATGGGGATTAGACGTGCATTTCTTTTAACTGCCCACCGCACCTTTCTTGATACTTTTTACCCCACGTCCTAGTTAAACTAACCAATATCGTCAGATCTGTAGCTACACATCGCAGCCATCTATTCTTCTATGGCCAGTTATTATATATTAACACTTCCAGAACTCTAGCACGCAATCCAAATCCACAAACCTTGGATTGTGCTTGAGATGTCGTGGTGGTTGCCTCATCAGGAGGGTGCTGATGATCGCTCGAGGAACAGAGGAGCCGATCGCCTGCTCGAGGAACGGAGGAATGATGCGTCGTGCCTACATAGCTAGGGACCTGGCATGGTCGGTTGATCCATTGTTTCAGGTATCTCTTTAGCTCTCCAATTTGGATATTTGCACGGAGCTTTTTGTCCATTGTGATCCTTCGCCTCTTATTCTTCCTTCGTTTGCTGCGTTGGATTCATTTTTTCCCTGATACATCTGCAATCCAATCATGTTTGTGTTCTAATCCATCTTTATGTTTCTGGTCAAATATGATTGCGAGGGATTTGGAGCTGCAATGACTATGGCAATGCATGAAGGCTGAAGATTGTAGATAGTATACAGTTAAAAGCCCAACCAAAGGACTCCAAATTAAAGTCACAACTTTTGAATACACAGCTCTAAAATTCTGGGCCCGTCCCTGGCTATGTATGCGTAGGTGAGCCTGGTGATGATGCTAGTTGCATTGAGGGCACAACTCCGACCACAAAGATAACCATATGAAACCATCTAGCGGCAGCCACATAACTCTGTGGATAGAGAAGATGTCCGATAACCTCATGGTGGTGGCCGTGCTTATCACCACGGCCGCGTTCACCGCCGGGCGCCGGGTTCCAACCAAGGTACTAAATAGCGTTGGTAGCGCCCGCAATAGCGGCCGCTATAGCGGTAGCGGACCTCCGCCGCTACCGCTACAAGGTAGTGGCACCAAATAACGAGTTTGGACTTAGTGCCCGCTATTGTCCGCTATTGCACTTAGCATCCGCTATTGTAGGCCGCTATTGCTTATTTCGGGCCGCTATTTGCTATGTTAATAGTTAAAGTGGTAGTGTAGATGAATCAAGTGACAATAAAAATGTTCAAAATGGCGATTTAGGTAATAATATAGAATGATGAGCTAAGAAATGATGATGAATTTTATTAATATAAAAATTTAATGCTAATATATATCTATGTATCTTCTTTATATCCCTATATTTAAACTTCGTTTTGAATTTCGTATCATAAAATATAATAGGCAGCTAAAAACCTTTAAACTTTTGAGCTAAGATGATGTTAATTGTTTAAATACACTGTAAAAATGTGTCTCATTTTAGAAGCCGCTATTTGGACTTAGCGTCTGCTATAGCGCCCGCTATCCGCAATCCGCTACACAGACACTAATCCACTACCATACCGCTAAACGCTATTTAGTACCTTGGTTCCAACTACCCCGCCGGTGGGTACAGTGGCAATGGCAAGGTCAGCCTCTTGGGTGTTAGAGTTAGTTGAGATTGTGTACTTGAGATAGATACGGTGTATCCCGGTTAAGATTATTCTAGAAGATATACTAGATAGAGATATACTAGATAGATATCATGTACAACAACTTAACTGGGTTATCACCAACAAACTTAAGATGTAATCTACTTCCTATTTGGGCATATATAACACGTAGCCGTGGTGAGCCTAGTTAGGTAACCACGTTCCTATATTTCTTTACATGGTAATCATAGCTACATCTTCCTTCCACATCTAGATACATCTCAAAACCCATGGCGTCGTCGTCTCTTCACCTTGCCTCGCCGACCCTGGGTTCTCCGGTCTCTGACACACTTACCAGAGACAACTTTCGCCTCTGGAAGGCGCAAGTTTAGCCGGCCATCTGAGGAGCCCAGCTACTGGGTATTCTCGAGGGAAAAGTTCCGGCGCCGCCTCAAACCATTGAGGTTGAAGACGCCGAGAAGAAGAAGATCGCCGTCCCCAACGAGGAGTACGACAAGTGGCTGGCAAAAGATCAGCAGCTGCTGGGCTATCTGATCAACTCAGTCGCCAAAGATGTCCTGACACAAGTCGCCGATGTGACAACGTCGGCTGAACTATGGAGTGCGCCTGAGAAGAAGTTCGCTGCACACTCCAGGGCGCGGGTTTCGCATCTACGGATGCAACATGCCAATCTCAAGAAGGGCTCCATGACTGCCTCGGCCTTCTTCAACAAGATGGTTGGGATCAAGGATGAGCTTGCTGCAGTGGATAATATCGTTGATGATGAAGAGGTTGTTAATCAGATCTTGTATGGCCTTGACTATGATGACAATCCTTTTTATTTCCTCAATTCTTGGGCGATCTGAACCTGTCTCGTTGGATGAGCTTTATGCCCAATTGCTTGCCTATGATGCACGTCTAGAGCTGTACCAGGGCAATCAAGGTGGAGGACAATTCTTCTCCTTGGCAAACTCTGCAAGCCGAGGCCGTGGTCGTGGTCGAGGTGGCAATCGCGGCCAAGGTCTTGGCCATGATGGACCACAGCAAACCAACACCAGTAATGGTGGTGGTTTCTTCAAGCCAAAGCCCAATAACAGGCCCCAGTGCCAAATCTGCAAGAAGACTGGTCATGAGGCACCTTCTTGCTGGTTTAGGTATGATGAAGATGAAGAATAAGAGTCTCCTGGTAAGGCTGCTGGCGTGGCGACTACAGGCTATGGGGCTGATACAAATTGGTATATGGACAGAGGGGCAACAGATAACATCACTGGTGAGCTTGAGAAGCTGACTGTTCGTGATCTCTACGATGGTCGTGATCAAGTGCACACTGCCAATGGCATAGGTATGCGCATTAGTAACATTGGAAGTGCAACCTTACATACCCCTGTTCGCCCTTTACATCTTGATAATATTCTTGATGTGCCTAGTGCAAATAAAAGTCTTGTTTCTGTCCATCGTCTAACCTCAGATAATGACATCTTTCTTGAATTCCATCCCACTTTCTTTCTTATCAAGGATCAGGCAACGAAAAAGGTATTACATCAGGGTAGATGCGAAGGAGGTTTGTACCCTCTTACAGCTCAAGCAGTACAAGAGGGCACACAGAAGCAAGTTTATGGTGTCAATAAACCATCTTCATCACGATGGCATAGTCGATTAGGTCATCCAGCTCATCCCATTGTTAGTCGAGTTCTTAGAGAAAACAATCTTGCCTTCATTAGTAATAAGAGTCATGAATCTGTTTGTGATGCGTGTCAAATGGCCAAGAGCCATCAATTACCTTATTTGTCATCACATGAAATTTCTAATAACCCTTTTGATCGGGTGCATTCAGATGTTTGGGGTCGAGCACCTTTATCTGTTGGTCGTCATTCGTATTATGTGAGCTTTATTGACGACTATAGTAAATACACATGGGTGTATCTCTTGAAAAAGAAATCCTATGTCTTTCAAGTTTTTCATGACTTTCAGAACTTAGTCGAAAGGAAGTTTGATAAAAAAAATTCTCTCTATTCAAACTGATTGGGGTGGTGAATATCAAGCCTTAGACTCCTTCTTCCAAAGAGTAGGAATATCTCATAGAGTTTCCTGCCCTCATGCACACCAACAAAATGGTGCTGCAGAAAGAAAACATCGGCATATTGTAGAGACGGGTCTTGCTCTCCTCGCCAATGCCTCCATGCCTCTTAAGTTTTGGGATGAGGCTTTTCTCACAGCAACATATCTTATCAATCTCCTTCCAAGTCGTGTCATCCATTATGAGACACCTGATGAACATTTGTTTAAATGCAAACCAGATTATAATCTCCTACGAGTTTTTGGGCGCGCTGTATGGCCAAATCTACGACCCTACAACTCTAGGAAACTAAACTTTAGATCCATTCGGTGTGTGTTTCTTGGCTATAGCTCCAAGCATAAGGGATTCAAGTGCCTTGAACCATCCACAGGTCGTGTGTATGTCTCACACGATGTTGTTTTTTATGAAGCTATCTTTCCCTTCTCTGAACTTCATCCGAATGCCGGTGCTCTTCTTCGCCGAGAGATTCTTCTCTTGCCCGAGCTTTCTCCAGAAACAAAACAGGGGGTGTAGGTTGCTCTAACCCAATGGTTAATAATTTTCATCTGAGATTGCAGCCGTGCAGGAACCCCAAGGTCATGTGCCGCATGTTCTGGACTTCTCCCCGGTTCTTGTTTCTGGGATAGACACTAGTGTATCGGATCCGCTGGCTGCAGAAAATCCGAGCACGGATCCCAGGATGCTTAGCCTACGCCTGATTCCACGGAATAGGGTGCGGGATCCCAGTTGGATCCTACGGCAGCCTCCAACTCCACAGGAGCGACACCGGAGCCGACGCGTGGCGCTGCTGAGATTCCTCCCGCATGTGTCTCCCTACCGGTCGCTCCGGAGCTGACGGCTGTCCCAGAATCATCGGCGTATGCTGGATCCTCTGCGTAGGCTGGATCCAGTGTGGCCACAGATGCTGATTTGTCTCCAATGCGTCCAAGAACTCGGCTTCAAAGCGGCATTGTCAGACCGAAAAAATTCCATGAGGGCATTATACGGTATGGCAACTTTTGTAGTGTTGAAGAACCTACAACTATACAAGAAGCACTTGATGATCCACTGTGGCGGAAGGAGATGGAAGATGAGTATCTTGCCTTAATGCGTAATCAAACGCGACATCTCGTCTCTCAGAAAGAAGGTACAAATCTTATTGATTGTAAATGGGTTTTCAAGGTTAAAAAGAAGGCAGATGGCACTATAGATCGCTATAAAGCTAGGTTGGTAGTGAAAGGTTTTAAGCAACGCTATGGCATTGATTATGAGGACACTTTTAGCCCTGTTGTCAAAATTGCTATTGTTCGACTTGTTCTGTCAGTTGCAGTGTCTAGGGGTTGGTGTCTTCGTCAACTAGATGTGCATAATGCGTTTCTTCATGGTGTTCTGGAAGAAGAGGTATATATGAAGCAACCACCTGGGTTTGAGAGTGCCGATGCACCTCATCTTGTGTGTCGTCTTGATAAGGCTATATATGGGTTGAAGCAGGCGCCACGAGCATGGTATTCCAGGTTGAGCTCTAAGCTTCTTGATCTTGGGTTTCAGGCTTCAAAGTCTGATACATCTCTCTTTATCTACAACAAACGACACATTATAATTTATATGTTGATGATATAATTGTTAATAGCTCCTCTCAAGATGCAGTTACAGCTCTTTTACAAGATCTCAGAAAAGATTTTGCTTTGAAGGATCTTGGTGACTTGCATTATTTTCTTGGTATTGAAGTCACAAAGGACAAGGCTGGTCTGCTCTTGTCTCAAGGCAAATATGCAGGAGATATTCTAGCGCGTGTTGGTATGACTAAGTGTAAGCCTATGACCACACCACTTTCTACTACTGAAAAGTTATCATGCTATGAAGGTACTCCACTGAATGAAGCTGATAGCACGCGATATCGCAGCATTGTTGGGGCTCTTCAATGCCTCACATTGACTCGACCTGATCTAGCTTTTTCAGTGAATAAGGTATGTCAGTTTTACATGCTCCTACTACTACTCATTGGACAGCGGTCAAACGTATTCTCCGGTATGTCAAACATACTCTTCATCTTGGTCTTCGTTTTGAGAAGTCTGGTTCTACTTTGATTAGTGCCTTCTCGGATGGTGATTGGGCTGGAAATATTGATGACCGGCGATCCCAGGGGGGCTTTGATATATTATTTGGATCTAATCTCATCTCGTGGAGTGCTAGGAAGCAACTTACTGTCTCTCGTTTGAGTACTGAAGCGGAGTATAAATCTATGGCTAATGCGACTGCAGAGGTGATCTGGTTAGAGTCTTTGTTGAGAGAACTTGGTGTTAGCATTCAGAAGACGCCGTGTTTATGGTGTGATAATTTAGGCGCTATGTATCCATCAGCTAATCCAGTCTTTCATGCAAGAGCTAAACATATTGAGATATATTTTCATTTTGTTCGTGAAAGGGTCACCAGCAAGCAGCTGCAAATTCAACTCATATCAACTGACGATCAGTTAGCGGATGGTTTCAGCAAGGCGCTATCAGTACGGAAGTCTGAAGCTTTTTGGGGCAATCTAAACCTTCAAGCCACGGACAGTTTAGATTGAGAGGGGCTGTTAGAGTTAGTTGAGATTGTGTACTTGAGATAGATACGGTGTATCCCGGTTAAGATTGTTCTACAAGATATACTAGATAGAGATATACTAGATAGATATAATGTACAACTTAACCAGGTTATCACCAACAAATTTAAGACGTAATCTACTGCCTATTTGGGCATATATAACACGTAGCCGTGGTGAGCCTAGTTAGGTAACCACGTTCCCATATTTCTTTACATTGGGCGAGCAGGGCTTCAAGTTCTTCCTGTTCATGGACAGACACCCTGTCCGTGGCGACGTCCGTAGCCGCGGTGATCCTGCTCATGTACGGCAATGCGTTGCGCTCCACCGGCTCGTGGAGGAACTTCACATTGGCACTACGGATGATGTGGGTGTGTCGCGCATCAGCCTGTTGCTGGCCTTGTACGCAGCTCTGCACGCCGTGGCGACCGAAAAAAACCTTTCAGTTTCGCGTTGATGGCTATATACCTGTGCGTCTACGGCTTGCAAATCTGCATCCAGGGCTGGACTGGACCTATGACCACGTTGACGACGAGAGGAAGCAGGCAAGCGATCATCAAGCGACAGTATCCACTCGTCGGCACTTTTGCATTCCATTTCTCATTGTGCGTTACATCAAAAGAGCTTACCGAATCTAGCACCCACGCTTCAGTTGAATGCACACTACTTGATAATGAGAGAACATCACCATCGCTATCCGAGTCACTCTTTTGAATTGCAATATTAGCACTTGCCCTCTTTTTCCTTTCTGGACAGTCTCTTCTCACATGTCCTAACTCCCCGCGATCATAGCACCGTACTTTCTTCTTCCTCTTCTCTATCTTCTCCATGCTACGATCACCTTCGACCAGCAATGCATCACTTTGTGGTTTGTCCGCTGCACTGTTTTGTCTCCTTTGTTCCCGAGCCAATAACGCTGCAGTAATATCTACAGTCTTGATGCTTTTCCTGCTGTACGTCAAAGTCGTGACAACATGCTCATAAGATGATGGTAAAGAACACAGAAGAATAATTGCCTTGTCTTCATCATCAACCTTCACACCTAGTATGTGACCATCTTATTGAAAGCATTAATGTGCTCTGTGAGATTCGACCCCTCCAGCATCTTCAAACCATATAACTTCTGCTTCAGATACAACTTGGTCGTCACAGACTTCAACATGAATTGACTTCCAGTTTGTTCCAGATTTCTTTCAGTGTCTTCAGTCCTATCACATAGTGCCTGACCTGGTCAGACAGACATAGCTGTATGGTTGCGGCCGCCACCGTCTGTTTCTCCTTCCAGTCGTCATCATCCATATTCTCTGGCTTTTCTCCTGCAGATCCACCAAGTTTCCATGTTACACCAACAAGTCTTGGACCCTTATCTGGCACAAAACGAAGTTACCAGAACCATCGAACTTGACTACCTCAAATCTGGTTGATGTTGACATTCTGTCGACACGCGGTTTAACCGACCCTTTGCCTCCGGTAACACCGCCCGATCCACTCGCCTTGTCGACCGGCCCAATAGACGGATCGATCCACTCCTCGCTCTTGCTCTCTGACCCTGCCAGATTGCCCGCCGATGAGCACTCGCCGATTGCCTTCGCATCCAAAAGCTTCTCTCCAGTCGATCGAACCCTCCAAGCCCAAAACAATTGCTTGATTTGCTGGTCTGGTTCTATTGCCCTACGCCTGCTTTTATGTGCTCGATGTGACACCGCTTCTGGTTCTGTTCTGACTCGCACGAGCCCCCATGTCGTGTCTAAGTCTCACACGTCAAAACTGATCTGCCATAACCACAAGGATTACCGAGTCCGCCACGAACTAACATTGGTCCTTTCTATCTTTTACTTCCCCCTGCACATGTGCCAACCTGTGCTTGTACGAGAGAAAAACAAAAATATGGAATCCAAAAGCTTATGTCCGACCACGACTCCTTGTAGAGACCACCTGCTGCACTCCACCTCGCATAAGCAACGATGTTGAGTCCTGTGTCTGCACGTGCTCTACAATTGTCTCTCCCAACCAGCCACGACTTGCATCCTACACGTACTGACATGTCACGTCTGTGCCACAACTCTTGCCTTTCACCATTGGCGTTGTCCACAGTGCCGTGCCACAACTTCTGTTGCTGCCCTGTCCGCACTTCAGCTCTGCCATGACAACTGCACCCTCACGCACAACTCGTGCATGAGCATGTCGCACCATGGCCACCTGTATCACCGACACAATCTGCTCACCATGCCACAATACTGCCGTCGCACCACCCTTTTCGTGATGCTCCCACGCTCCAATCTCTCTGGCTGTCACCTGCGTCTGGCCTCCAGTTTGATCCCAAGCCGAAGCTGCCGCCATGTTCGCGTTGTCTTCACCGGCCACTATGTTGGCCCGATCACCACGCCTGATCAATCCTTGCCAACCACAGCCTGTCGAACGGTCCGAGCCTCCTGCCCAAAGTGTCCAACACCATCGATCGAATCGCCGATCGTCACCATGATCCAACTTGCGCCGCATTGAGCAGTCCCTCGGCACCCATCGAGCATGATCCTCGCGCCACCACGGTGATCACCATACAATCTCTAGATCCAATCCAACCATGGCTCTTCTACCACTTGTTAGATAATAAGCGCGCGCGGAAGTAGTTGCCTATCTACTGAGATGATGATCATAGACGACACCGGAGACACGATATTTGTTAACGAGGTTCAGCCGAAGCCTACATCCCCGAGGCATGACTACGGGCGCTCCTCCTAATAAGCAACACCGGACGCTCCGGGGTCTCGGCAATGCGCCGTCTCCCCCTGCAATCCTGTCGCTATGTCGTCATGGTTACAACAGCGGTCTTCCTCTCGTATTTATGAGGAGCCCGGGTTACAAGAGTGCGACACGTACTCTACACCCTACCGCTAATACAACTCCAAGTCTAAACGTAACCAACTAGTACATAATATTCGACACAGCTCCAACACGGAGGTGTTGGTCTTGTCATCGGCTGGCCTGGTTCGATACATGGAGGAGTGACGGGGTGAGTTTGTCTTGGATTTGAAACTTCGATTTCGTTTTTTCACTCAAACAATAAAGGTGCTTTGTATTCTGTTTGAACTATGTTGCTACTTAGAATTTATGCAACAAAATAAGATAAAAATACATAATTTTTATTTCTTCCAAATATCGTAATTGTACTGGTTCAACATTTTGTATGCACCACCTTGAACATTATTTTATATAGAGCTTCAACATTCCCATATAAAATGTTGATTTAGATGTTCAACCTTGTATCTGAGAATGTTGATCATGTTAGTATAACATATTTAGTATACCAGGTTAAAAAAATCTTCAACAAAATAACAAACCACTCACACGCATAAAAAATATGGCATGTTTAATTACTGTGTCACTATATATAGCCACATGCCCGCATGTGCTCACGTAATAAAAAGGAGTGGGTCGGCCTTGCAATGTATCTGTGAGCCTGTTGTGTTGTGACTAAATCAAACTTATCAACAACCTTTTGCAATCCTACCGAAATTGGTAAGATTGTCGTTAACGAATATATACAAGTGCAATGCATGGATATTTTGATCTTTTTTTCAATTACATAGATATTCCTACTCACAGATGCGTGTTCCCATCCGATCCAACAATGGATTATGACATTGTTGACTGTTTGCGAGGGGCACAATCCCCTGGGCAAAGAAGCTGTAACTAGATGACAGGAATGAAACTTCAAGAGGACTTTAAGCGAGTCCTTGTCTGAAACTTCAAGAGGACTTTAAGCGAGTCCTCGTCGAGTGGTTGAACCTTTTATGTTAAGGCCTCCTAACTTTTCACTATTTATTTTAACTTTTCACTATTTCTCACTCACAAAACACATTTCCAGTGAATACTACAGTATTTTTCTAATGCTACAGTGTTTTTCCTACGATCTAAACACAGCCTAATTTTTGTGCTATCAGAAGATATATCAAGATGTTCCATTTCTTAAAATGAATTTTTTTTTAAGCCCAGTAGCGGCCCAAGATCTGTGGAGTTAAGCGGCGGCTCTTCGGCCACCACCCGTCGCCGCCGCCTCCTCCTCTGTCTCCGGTCCGGTCTAGAACACGGCCGGGAGGAGGGGAGCGCAGCACGCACCAACATGGAGGCGAGCAGCAGCCGGGGCCGGGGAGGGGGCGCGGCTCTCAAGCGCCGCGCCGGCGCCGGGTCGACGGCGCACTCGCTGAACGACGACATCCTCCGCTCCGTCTTCTCCCGCCTGGACGACCACTTCGACCTCGCCCGATGCTCCGCCGTCTGTAGCTCCTGGTACGCCGCTGCCGGCTGCCTCCTTTCCCTTTCCCTTAGGTTCTCTGCCTGGTTGCTTGAATCAGCAGCGGGCCCCTTAGTTTGAGGATATAAGCTCTCGCTTCCGTAGTTCCGTGGCAAATCTTAGTTCGTCCATGATTTTGCGGATGGAATTTTTTTGCATCTTTACTTGCTTTCCTTTCATCCATGATGGGTTCGGTTTAATTGAAGGTCAGGATGAACAGTAGGAACCACTGTCTTGATGGTTTATGTGCTAGTTCTTTTTGAAGAAGCAACAAAAAATGGAAAAGAAAAGAAAAGGATTTTGGTGTAAGATGGCACTAATTTCATTAGGAAGCTTGGTAATCAGTAATCATATAGTCTGCTTCTCATAAATTGTTCAGGATGAGACAGGAGATAGACTGTTTACCATGTCTGTTTTTTGTGCTAGTATAATTGATGTATTAAGGATGTCTTGGCACAGTCTACATCTCTTTTAAGCCACTGTTATTTCTGGTTCCAGATACCAATTGTTGCACCATAAATTCCTGTGGTAGTCTGGTAGATGTGCTTTTTTGTTTGCCTTTCTCTGTTTCATGCATTTTGCTTGTTTGGATTGTTGGATGACTTTTCCTTGTAAAGTTTCTGAAACTTGGGTGCTGTGTACCAATACCAGTGTTGATTAACATGTGCAATATGATTTTCTCTTCGGTTTATAGGAATAGGATAATTGTGACTGCTCATCTCATGAGGGATCTGTATTACAAAAGGAATCCACCAGAAAGAGGTTCAAGCTCTAACATTTCAGTAAAAAGTTACTTTGAGGCTCTTGCAATGGATGAGCATGCATCCTCTTTGTCTAGTGGACCAACTGATGCGTATCAGTGGATTGGTCACCCAATGAGGTAAGCATTTATGCTATACCTCCTATGTATTGCGTATAATGAAAGGGGTTCTTGTTTGCTTGATCATCAAACACCGTATACTATATATTTTCTTCTTTTACAAATCATACTATTTTTTTTGAGCTGCTGTACGTCATATGAGTTGGGACAAAAGGCTATGTTGCTGCTGTTGTACATCATAGGAGTAGTGCCTCCATAGTCAATATTTTTTTACCCTTTACTTTGTTTCTTGTTTGGGGTTTCAGGGCTACTTTGTGCCGTATGAAGGGTGGTTTGATTTTAACTGGAGTTGGAGACAACGTGAGTGTTCCATCATATAATGTTATTTTTAATCAAAGTAAATGTCAAATTTAAATTGGAGTTCGGGTAAGTAAATCATAGTCATTGTTCTATTAATATTATTGATCCATATTGTTTAGATGTTGCAGCATACCATCTATTTTTAGAACCCTTACGTGTAGGATGCCTGTCAGTTTATTTAGAAATAATGGTGTAAAAATGAGACCACTGTTCAGTGTTCAGGCAATACCATATTGAATAGTGTTACATAACATGATTGTGCGGTCGTTTCTGATGATTGAATTGTCTCATTGATCAATCATCCAAAGTTTCCATAATTGAATTGACTTAAAATTGATTTTAGTGCTCGATATGTTTTCGCTCACTCTTGTCTCTAATCTATCGCTCATCATGAAAAGTTCAGTAGTTTCGACATTGTTTTTATTTTTGACAGGTTCTCCGACTTTGGTCAGCTGAAACCTGCAAATTCATGAACGAGTACAATGTGCCAAATGCTAAAGCATTGGTTGACTTTGATTTTGATGAAAATAAGGTAATCAATATTGGTGCACTTTCAGTCTCTTCTTATTTGGGTACCAGTTTCTGTGGTCTTTGTGTTTGAACTGAAAGAGCTAATATTACTTGAGCAATGGTTCAATTAAAGTTTAAAATATGCTTTCTTGTTCACACATGCTTCTTTGTGACAGTCTATAGTGTACAGGGCATGTATCACCGATTTATATTTAAAAAAAAAAACTTAGCTATTCTTCCAATGCGTCAACAGTGTAACTCACTGACCGAGTTGGTGTATTTGATGGTCATATCGTGCGATCCAGACTTTTTTTTTAATTCATGGAAGATGTGCATGTACTGAAGCGAGTTGTTAACTTGTTATAGTTGAAATAGCTTTGTTTTACAATTTATATCACAGCCTGTCTCTGGCCCTATTTATTTCACAGGTCTGTTGTGTGTATGCCTGTACTCGGGTTGGCTGGATTGAACAGACTCGTGTGCTTTTTTTTTCTACCTTAATGAAATGACATGCAGCTCTCATGCGTAGTTAGGAAAAAAACACAAAATACAAAACGTGAACTTCTTTGTACCGACCAGAAAATTTATTCCAATGCTTTGTGAAGATTGTAGGTTTGACTGGCTCCCAAATTTGTATATGGAGACGGAGTGAACCACGAAGCATATTTCAATCTGGTGAAGCCTTGTTCAATCATGGGTTATGCATGAGGTGTGGAGCATTGTTTTCTTTCCTTGATCTGCCATGCCTTTTTCAGGCTAAATACAAGATTTGTGTTAGCTACTAGCCACTACTATTTACTAATATTTCAAAGAGACATGAATAAGTTTGTGAATGTCCTACCACTATGACTAGCCTAGAAAGTGCTATTTTTATTTTAATTAAAATCTGTAGCTAATGTTCATTTGCCTGTGCAGTTTTGCTGATCCTGAGGTTGTAATTGGCTGTGAGGACGGTCGAGCCTTTATATATGATATGTACAGCAAGAGTTGTTCAAGTATTTATCGGTAAGTATCTTTCCAGATCTTTCTTCATTTTAATCTGTTGGCATTTATGTTTGCAACTACAAGCTCTTGTTCACCCAGTAGGTATTCTGAGTCGATCAATAAAATTGCTTAATCAGTTTCAAAATTAGAGTTACGAACTTTATTTGCTATATCATTGAAATTAAAAATAGTTTTAGGAGTAACGAAAACAGAGGAACTATGATAGTAATGCATATAGGAAAAATATTATTTTTGAGGTTAATTTATAGTTCTGATTGTAACTTGATGTCTTCTGATCCCTGTTTAAAATGTGCAATTCAGGCTTCACTCTTCTCCTGTGACATGCTTGACAATAACAGATGACCAGATGATTCTTGGTGGTTCTACATTTGGAAATATAGCTATTGCAGATCCAACCTCAGGGCAGAAGATAGGTGTTCTTAAGTCAGCGTATGCACCATTAGGTGAGCATTCAAAAATTGCCAACCATAAACATTGTCAAGTACCATTGTTGGTGATTAATGATGATGACTGTTGACTAAAAAATTTTCCAAATAAGATGGAATTAGAGGAAGCGTTCATGTGTTTTTGTGGCTCCAGTTTTATTAGCTTGCCAATTCCTTTATTCACATTTTAACGGCATAACTTTTCTTCTTGTTGGTCATTAATAGAACACCAATATTTTCTATCACAGGATGCAATTTGTTAAGATGCAAAAAGTATTTCTGGAGCTAGACACTGAATATATATCTGACTGAATATATTGTTCAAACACTCAAATAGAACTTATGCCGTTTTTCTCTTGGCTCCCTATATGAAATCACTACTGTCCAACAGTTGAAACAGAGAGATAGAGAGATTAACTTTACTTCGAGAAGTGGTGTGTACTTATATAAATTTTCTTTTTTTATCTGATGTTTTATATAAGGTTAACAAGTTTTCTTTTACTCATATGGTTTTTAATTGATAATTGCCTGTAAAAAGTTTGGATAATGTATCCTTGGTTGATAGATCATAGATCAAACTTTACTAGGTTTATACTATGGATATATTTTAAGATAAGTGTAGTTAATCTAACCTCATTTGAAACATTGTGGTTTGAGATGTGTAACTTAATTGACTTCTGTTTTCTTTTTCACCATTTCAGCAATAAGATCCTTATCTTGCAGCACAAATTCACACGTGATATTTGCTGGCTCGTCTGCTGGTTATGTGCATTGCTGGGACTTAAGGTCAGTAAACAATACTGCACAGGTGTCTGGTTTGTTAAATATCTGAGGCTGTACTGATTACAAATATGAGCATTTTAACATCGTTTTCGTCAGTTGTCTCAAAAGAAAGGAATTGATGTTTATCTGATCAAATTAGGAATTCCTTCTCCCTTTAAAGTGTGAATAGATTGGCAAATAGTTGTGAGTATCATGGTGTAAATTGTTATTGCAGCATTTAATATATAGTTGATTTGCTGCGCTGTACTTCTGTACTTATGTAATTTATCACATGAGCTAGTGGGAACTCAGATAGCTTTAGCTTGGTGTGTTACTAGTAAAGTTTTTACACGTCTTATAAATATGGTGAATTACTATCTAGATGTGAACTCTTATTGGACAACTGCAATTCATTTTAGCCATCTGCTCATTTTAGATTCATTTGATCAACAATGTTTTCATGGTGCTTTGCCTTTTCTTATAATTTCACAAGATGCTGCCAACATGTGTTGGCAACACAGTCCTGTGCTGAACTGCCAGTATCAGTGTTAAGCAAATCATAACTGTGATCTCATCTTGGTTCCTTTTATTCTCTGTTGTTCCTTCAGGACTTTGAGGCCTCTTTGGGAACCAAGAGTCAGCCCAAACGTCATCTACAGTACACATCACTTGCCAGGTGATACTGCAACACTGGCAGTTGGTGGCATCGATGGTGTGCTTCGCTTGATATGCCAAAGAACCGGTGAAATCATTCGAAGCATGGTTGTGGACACAGACCGCCCAGCAGAATTCACATCGAGATCAAGGCATCAAATTGAGAAGAAGCGTGTTCGCGAGGTTGCTCCGGATGCCCGAGTTGACAGAATCTCCACACGCTTGCGCCCTCAAATTACCAGCCTATCGGTTGGCATGAAGAAAATCGTGACCACCCATGGTGAAAACTACATCAGGATCTTGAAGTTTCGCCCGAAAAATTCATAAAACTGCCATTAAGTGTGACCTAGTTATCTGGTTAGCCCTCTGTTTGTAACCTGTACCCATGTACACTGTCTGAATAATAGTGTGACATGTATTATATAACTGTAAGAATAGATTGAGAAGCTTAAACATAGGCTAGGCCGAGTACTGTAGTTCTTAAGATGCTTGAATCAGCAGCACTAAGGTTTATGGCTCAAGATTTGGTAATATATTGTTGTAGAAAATAATGTGTATTAGATGAATTGAAAAGAAATGGTGTGTTCAATTTATTATGAATAACCTGTTAAAAAGTTGTTTGCTGAACGAAAACTTTGACTAACATATTCTGGAATCTGGACTTGTACCAACGGCTGTTAGCAAAGTTTGCAAGCATTTTTAAGGTAAAATTTGAGTCGTGCGTAATGATAATTTTTCGGGAAAATAATAAGAAAACAGCCTAGTATAGTTGATCAGGTAATCATTGGAGTGCAGTTCACGAAATAGCATGTTTTTTTTTCCTTTTCTAAAAAATAAGCGCGGTGACCACAAAATTGCTTCAACATTTCGAGACCCCGAGAACGAGATTTCCATAAACTTGGGCCGTTAAGCACTTAAGAAGCCTAGACAGAACAAGGCTTTCTATTGGGCCCAATTAGTCTGCATTCGATCTCAAAAAAAAAAAAAAAGCATTCGCTGCTTCCATCCATTCGTTTTGAATTTTTTATAATGCCGCATCGCCTCTGGAACATAGAAATCACATGTTCATATGTGGCAGTCCCAATCTAGACTCTACCCATAGAGTCCATATGTTAAAAACTCTATCACAAAAAACATAGCCTCCAATATATAGAGTCTATTCAGTCATTAAATCATAGTCCTTTCCAATCATTCAACTAGATTTTTCTTGTTGTGCGCATGGACTTGGTATCTAACTTAGACCGGGTTTTAACGTTTTTGCCTCTCTCTCCTTATTAAATTGGTTGACACATCAGCAAAATGCATATATGCCAATATAATTAATAGAGATAGACTCTACCATAGAGTCTGGATTAGGATAGCCATGTCACCACGAGGGAGCCGTGCCTCTCTCTCCTCATTAAATTGCTTGGTACATCAGCAAAATGCCTACATGACAATATAATTAATAGAGATAGACTCTACGATTAGGATAGCCATGTCACCACAAGGTAGCCGTGGTAAGCAGTCATCGTATGATTGAGAAATGAATGGAAGGAAAGGCTAGTTGCTTGTTAGCACACTACATGATGTACTTAGGCTTGTTTTTTTAACAAAGTTTTTGTGTCAAGTTTCTAGGTAGTTCTAATCGTCAAATTATGAGTCCATAATCTTTGATCGAAAAAATTAATTTTTATGTTTGTAAATTATTCATATGCAATACAGTTAAGAGAGCAGCTGTGCTGAAATGGTGCTCACTTAGTTTCATTTTTGAAACCACGTTTTTCTCTCTCCTCATTTTGTTATCATTTATTTTGTTTTTCTTTGTGCATTTTTTTAATTATATTGAAGCTAGTGGGCACAAGTATAATCCCCCCAAACAAAATGACAGTAAATTTTGGTACTAGTTAGCATTAGTATTAAGCCTATGCATCTCGAGACCATGCCTGTGTTGCGCTTATTGGGCCGAGAGAGTCTGAGTGGGCCTAGCTCGTGATGACTGGTTTGTTTTTTTTTCTTCTTAGTATAGTTTTTGAGTATGTTTTTGTTGTTTTAGTACCACACAGACTCTGAAAGGTACATGTCGCGGACTCAAAAGCTGTAATCCAGACGGCTATGTCACCACCTGGCAATCGTGGTAAGCTAATCTTATGATTGAAAATACAATTGGTTTCGGTGTTAGCATTGTTCTTCTGGAACGTTGAGCGTGGTTGCCATAGTTTTAGCCAACACCAAAGTTTTGGCTTCTGAACGAGCTCAGAGCCCAGAGTGCAGGTATACATACAACAACTTTACGAGGGGCATGTAAGCCATAAATCTTGCGAGACACGAAAATAAGCCACCACCTGTCTTGATTTGCAATCTGTTAATAACGAAATCTGCACCATAGGCTCTGGCCTATTATTCGGCCACGTCATCAAAAAATTGTAGCCTTTGGATGAATGCTTGGTGTGATGTGAACCGTCCATTCATTTGCTTGACCTTGGTTGGTTCTAGACAATTCAGGAGCTCTCACGCAGCCACGCAGGGACACTGGGAGTCTGGGGCAGCTCGGGCAGCCTTCGCGATTGTTGCTTGCCCTGTTCGGCTGAGGTAAAGTGGCTGGGCTGGTAACCAGCCAGATCACCCAAGCCACTACCACGTGGGCCAAAGTTGGACACTGCAAGGTGGACCAACCAGCCCAGCCAGCCTCCAGCCCAGCCACTTCCAAACAAGCCAACAGGCCGGCTGACGGCGACAACGCTCGGACTTCAGCTTTCCCTCGAGCAACTAATCCACATCGCATCCCTGTTCGTCTCCTGTGCCCACATCCAAAGGCCGATCGGAAGTTCCCGAACTATCATCCGCAACGCACAAACTCAGACAAACCGGGTAATTTATGACATCTGGTCCATCGGCCGCTGGTTCCAACTGCAGGGAAGGCTGCCCGGTTTCAATGGCCTAATCCACACATCCAGAGCAGCGGCCTCCGGCACTGATGATCGGCAAGGTCGTAGGCTTGGAGGAATCAAGTGGGTTATAATTATAAGATTTCAGTTTGATTCAATTTATTAGCATTTGTTTTGACCAATCAAAATTGATTAAAAAATATAAAAAGAGCTTGCATGTATTCATTTGTTAACAAAAAAATGAATATGCAGAAACCTATGATTTTGAATTAGCCGTGTTGTTTCTGCAGCAATGGAGAGGGGGATTCAAGAGGCAGAGCCGCTGCTTCATGCTCTTTACTTGGCCGAGTGAAGACTGAAGAAAGCAGGAGCAGAGAGCCAACAGGCAGCAGAGACAACTTGCCAGTACCAACACCTCGCTGATGCAACCTTGGTCACTTGAGAGTTAAGCGAGGGCTTTGCATTTCAATACTTACAAGAACTCTGGATAGGTATGAAACTCACATGGCACTAAGTAATACTCATGTTTCTCATTCTTTCTTTTCAGCTTATCTCTTGTCAGACATATACAATTGATTAACCATTGTTGTTTCTAAAAAAAAAATGAATCTTCAATAGTAGAGGGGGGACAAAACACTTACTATCAAGTCATGAAAAAGTCAGTTCACTTATTTAATTACCTAAAAGTGCTATTGAAAAATAGGATGGATCTTGTGGATAAAAAACACATAATATAGTATATAAAGAAATACTAAAATTGATTTAAAATGAATAAATATGCGCTGTAGATGAATATCAATTTGGCCTCTCAAGTTAAATCGGGAGTATATGATAGATTCTGTAGTCTCAATTATATGAATTCAGCTTAATTTGCAATACTGATTTCTAAGTTATAACTACTCTTTTATGTGCTTTCCTGTCTTACTACAGCCGTGGTGCCCGTGGACCATGGGAGGTACAAATTGATGGTGTACACTGCCTTTTGTGTTGCATTGATATGTTCATTAAACTATACTGTCTACATATATGTATAAATATATAACGACATCTGTTAACTATGTATACGTGTGTGTGTGTATATATATATATATATATATATATATATATATATATATATATATATATATATATATATATATATATATATATATAAAAGAACGAGTAGAATTAAAAACATTTCTCACCCAAACTAGGCCCACCGTACCCCTCACGCTTGACCTACCTATAAGAGTCAACAGAGGTGGGAAGAGAGTCAACCCCACAAAAACTGATATTTAGAAAATATTTCTGTCAAAAACATAATTATTTTCTCACCCAACGTCTACGTACACCTATCTAACCGTCTCAAAATAAACAGATAATTCCCGATAGATAGAGTCGTACGGATATCGGGTGGGAAAAGGACACCTCGCGGCGCTATAGCGGCAACCGGCAATCAGTGGCGAAGATTCACGCATGTTGGCAGAACTCATCACCGGCAGGCAGCAACGATATTACAAGTTACAACCACGTACGGCGAGAGGTGCCGAGGTGGCCATGTGGGTGGCCCTTCGCTTGCACGCAGCGGCACTATGCTCGACGGTGCAGTGCTCCGCTGCTCTGCTCTGCCTCCATGTTGATGATGTTTAGTGTAGCAGAGCAGCTAATGGGCAAGTATGTGATGGTGCTCAACTGCATGCTTGACGAGAAATTGAATGTTGGCGATCTATTATACGCTTGGTTAAGGTCATGACATAATTGATTTTGATTTCCTGATCAACACGTCAGATCTAAGGGATGAATTTTTTTTGTGTCATGAACGAGGGACCAAATAATCTGAGCTAAGAAAGATGTGATTGATCTATGGGAGAAGCCCAGAAGAGAGATTTATTGGGTGTCAAGAGAGACGGTACGTCCTCACCTGCTAGCCGCCTATGCTTGTTGCCGGTGACTCTGCATACCCCACGCCACATGGATCTTATGCGCATAGTGCAACACCCTCACCCAATAAAACCATCATAGGTTCCAACTATACATTTATACCGGTGATCATCCTGCTGAACAGGGGATTTTCTTGCTTAGACTAACCAACAATTAAAAAGAGAAAAATGTAGAGAGAGAGAAAAAATATAGAAGTTGTCGGCTTGACTACCACCTCCCTTCGAGCCCAGTAGCATTGTTGCCTTCTCGAGACCCTATGGTTCTAGGCAGCGAACCAGCTGTAGGTAAGTTTCTATATATACTGTGCTAACTGATACAAGTTTTAAGACGCCAGCAGGTTATCAAGTAAAGATTAAAGAATGCAAGAAAACATAAACATCATTTTCCGATTGAAGGTGCTCTTCCAACCGATATGGGTGGGTGGCATCTCACATTTGTATTGATAGAATCGTCTTACAGAGAAAAGACAACCGGTATAAGTGGATGGTATCTCACATTTATATTGACATAAATTATCTTTAAGTAAAAAAAAATTGTGTCACGTGCGTGTGGCACGTGCTCCTTTGCTAGTACGTATAAACAAACTTAGTGGCTTTGTATTGTCATGTTTTAAGTCCAATGGTTCTTGGCATAACAAACGACGTTTCAGTCTTTCAGACAATGTTAATGGTCTTTTCCTTTTTTTCCCTGCATAGCTATGCAGTTTCAGACAATGTATATTGTTTTCCTTTTTGCTTTTGTTGTAATTGGACAGGCCTGCAAATCTAATTATGGAATATTGTTTAAGTATATTTACTTTCCTGCATCTTTTATTATCAATAGTTGTAAACCTTATTATTAAATCAAGATATAATCAATTTAGATAGCAATGTATAGATCATGAACTGGTTGGCTCCATGGTGGGTGCGGCTTTCTGTGGTTCTAGTTTGTATCATTATTCTACATCAGTGCCGCCGGATCATTTGGCTGCGTACGATGCGTGAAGATTAGGCCTACATTAAGCCCGGTCCAGTTATTTTGGGCGAGGCAACCTCCTCTTGACACCTTTTCTTTTTCTTTTTTCTTTTGCTCATTTATTACATAGTACCACACGGCCTCCGAAAGGTGCAATTCGTATAGTATAGACTAAAATACTATAGTCGTGACCATTGTGTCACCATGAGGCAATCGTGGTAAGCTATCATCATAATATGAATGAAAATGCAATTGATTGGTCTCGGTATTTCTTCTAGGATGGGATGCTGCGCAAGTGAGCACACTAAACGTGTGTGTTGACGACCAAAATTGGCTTAGGTAGTCAAAACCGGAACTTTCGGTTTCGGCAGGGAGTCCGAGAAAATTAGGAGATTTGTTAGATTCGTATTTGTAAAACGATTCCTTGCGGGGCAAGACCTCCCCACCCTATAAATATAAAGGGCCACGGCCGATTGAGGAGATGACAATCGACACAAATAAATCTATCTTTTATCGTTTTACCTTTTATCTCTTTGCCCTACTTTTCCAACCCTATGTGTTGTTCATCTCTTGTCTCCATGGCATGGGAGGCGTTCTAGGTGGCCTGCCGATCCTAGGACAACCCAGAGTGCGCCTGCCCCGACGGGGTCCCTCCCGGGCGGACGTTCTTTGGTTTCTCGCCGGGCTGCTGGCAGAAACCGGAAGTTCCGGTTTTGAGCTACGGCGCTGCAACATGCGCTACCTCTCGCTACACGTGCTAGTGCTCTCGTGTGTTGGCCCTGAATTTGCGCCAACACATTTTGGCGACTCCGCTGGGGAAGAAGAATCTGGTTTTCATGGCCGATTCATCAACCCCTAATGATACGATGGTGCTTGAAGATGAATATGATAAAGCTTGCGATGAGTATGTACAAGAAGCAAAACGAATCTGCAAGGAATAATTTTTATCTTGTTACATGAAGACGGAGCAAGGCGTTGTCAAGATCAAAGAGTGGCAACCTCCATCAGACATCGCCATATCGAAGGAGATTCAATCTTCAGATACTATGTCTACTCGCTTATCCTATTATGTGAGTCATAAACTTGATTCTTTGATTGATAAAGAGGATAGCGTAGATGTAATTTCCTGTTGTTCAAAAGTCGGTTATTGATAAACCGACTAGTGCTATTATTGATCCTTGCAATGTTTTGCTAACTTGTGATGATAAACATAATGTTGATCAAGAAATTCGGCCGTCTCAAGCCGAATCTATTGAAAGCATAAATATCAAATCTAGTAGTCCTATACTCGGGGGGCAATGCAACAAGTTGAAACCAAAGATTGTTAAACCCAAAAAACCCGAGATAGGTGTTTGGAAAACCGTTGAATCTAAAAGTCGTCCCAAGCATCAAAAGGAAAAGCCGAAGTACGTTCTTGGAGAGCTTCCGGCTAAATCCAAAAAACAAAGCAATGATTCTAGTCGGCCTAACCATTCCAAACAATCTAAATCACCTCCAAGACAACGATTCAATGATCGAAATCGGTAAGGGAATAATTTTTCTACATCAATGCTGACTTCAACATATGGATCGTCTATGCATGTACCATACAGACCTTATTTTAGCATGCCTTATTTTTGTCCACTATGGTCTTTTAATTCGTTAATACCGTCTGCTCCTAGATATTTCTGTCCAGATTATATTACTTATAGGGAGCCGGTAATTAATGAGTCGCCACCTATGCGTAATGACCGTTTTGATTAAAAGAATCGGTCTATACGAAAAAAATAAGCGCAAGGTGATTAAACATGTCTATCGTGTCAAAAAGGATGGTAGATTGAATCCAAATTCAGATTTGACACTAGACATAGAAAAGCCGAATATGGAAGAATCATGGGCTACCTCTATTGATCCAATTCCTCCCAATGGTGATAATGTTTTAAGAAATATAGCTGAACAACAATCAAGTTCGGTTGGGGGGCAAGATGATCACAAAGTAGCGGATTCAAAAGAAAAGGTGATGAGAAAGAAGCCAAGCTTTGCTGAATTATTGTATAAATATAAAAAAATAGCCGAACAAAAGAAAAACAATCGTCTAGGAGATAATCAAAGTAGCAATTCTTCATCACCAAGAGCAAAGAAGCGCCAACGGTCATCATATTGGTCTTCGATGCATGTGCCATGGAATACATATTCAGGTATATTTAATTATGATCCATTGCTTTGGTATAATCCTTGGTTCTCGTGTTATAACTATCAATATGTTTATGATTTACCAAGGAGCTGCAATTGGTCACCATGGCCATATCAGGACTTCACTTATTAAATGTGCTGCTTAGAAAGCTGAAATAGTAGTCTCATACATATTATACTCATAAGGATTTTGTTTTGGCTACAAAAGCATCCATAAGATAATTTAGCGACCATCATATGGCCGATGCCTTGTCATCATCGTTCTTCACAGTTTTGGTCCAGAAGTTTGTTTCTTGGTACGCTAAGCTTTACCAAGAAACATGGGGCATATGTTGACGACCAAAATTGGCTTAGGTAGTCAAAACTGGAACTTCCGGTTTCGGCAGGGAGTCCGAGAAAATTAGGAGATTTTGTTAGATTCGTATTTGTAAAACAATTCCTTGCGGGGCAAGAGCTCCCCACCCTATAAATATAAAGGGCCACGGCCGATTGAGAGGATCACAATCGACACAAACAAATCTATCTTTTATCATTTTACCTTTTATCTCTTTGCCCTACTTTTCCAACCCTATGTGCTGTTCTTCTCTTGTCTCCATGGCATGAGGAAGCGTTCTAGGTGGCCTGCTGACCCTAGGACAACCCAGAGTGTGCCTGCCCCGACGGGGTCCCTCCCGGGCGGACGTTCTTTGGTTTCTCGCCGGGCTGCTGGCAGAAACCGGAAGTTCCGGTTTCTGAAACCAGAAGTTCCGGTTTTGAGCTACGGCGCTGCAACGTGCGCCACCGCTCGCTGCACGTGCTAGTGCTCTCGTGTGTTGGCCCTGAGTGTGCTCTCATGTGTTGGCCCTGAGTTTTCGCCAACAGTGTGGTTTAAGCTTTTTTTTTCTCCTCTTTTATTTATGCAGGATTGGCATTGGTCACTACTAGTCACTTTCCTTGCTTGGCTAAGATATTTTCTTGCTTGTTCTTTTTACCGAGAGAGTTGAAGCGAGAATTTGTTGCTGTATATGTGTGAGATTGCTCGCACTATCCACCAGCTACTAAATGCACCACTGCATCTCCATCCCGGCATTCCTTCCACATAATAGATTTCAATTTGCTTTGGATCAGACATTGGCATGTGACCACTCTTTCTATTGCTTTTGCACACACGTGTTGAATATCGATATAAACATGACCACACGCACATTTTCTGATAGCACATATTTTATTTACAATATTTGAAATTAAAATATGGCAATAAATAAATTATATAAATTTGTAACACGGCGTAGGGTTATCGTTTGCCTGCCATGCGGACGACGCTTGTTTGGCCTGGACAACTTGAATAGGTATGGCAATGGGTTCAAGCCCGCTGGGTTTTGCCATCTCAAACCCATGCCAACAAATATAAATCTTGCCCGCGAATAAACCCATGGCCCACGATGGGTTCAAAATTTGGCACAAATCCATGCCCGGCGGGTTTGGGGCACTAACGGATCATCCATGCTCATTAACAATATAATCTACCAACCATTACTAATACGATCATTGGCACAAATAATTGCTTTAAACAGTACTAGAGCCACCAAATTAAAAGGTTCAACTCATGATTATCAAGAGGGGTGAAATTTGGGGACTAGGTTTAGAGTTTGTGGACACATCAACTATCTATACGATGTTAAATGGGCCAAGCTTTAAAAGAATTTTTGGAGCAATATATGGCCTGGTGGGCTACTGTTGCATATTAGACTGGGTTTTAAAAACCCATGGGTTTGTGGGCATGGGTACCTTAATCCCAAACCATGCCCACAAACCCACTGGGTCTAATATTTTACCTATTGATAGACCCATGGGTGTAAAAATTAACCCACACCCGTACCCTAATGGAGAAAAATCCATCGGGTTGCGGACACCCATTACCATCCCTAAACTTGAATGACTGCTTATACTAAAACAAGGCCTTGCCAGGCCATACGCAGAGAACACACAGCCCAGAGGGAGGATGAGGAGGAGAGTCTCGTTGTACTCTAGGCCTGGCCCAAGTGCTTCTGTTAGGCTTGTAATCGTGCGTTTGTTTATTCTTTTTTCCTCTGGATATGTACCACAGCTATCATGGGGGGTAGGGCTGGGTACGAAATACCGAGAACCGAGTACTAAACCGAATTTACCCGGACCGGTACCGAAAGAACCGGAACCGAGAAATTCGGTTCGGCACTCGGTACCGGTCATAAGGGAACCGAATTACTCGGTTCGGTTCGGTACGGTACTCGGTTAACCAAGAGGAACCGAGCAGCCCAACTAAGGCCCATTAGATGTATCAGCCTAGCCCAATTGAAAACCCTAGAGCAACCCCCCTGGCTCTCTCTCTCCCTCCCACACGGACACCGCACGCACCACGCAGCGCAGTCACGCACGCCGCACCCCGCACGGCGCACGCCGCCGCACGCCCGCACCCCGCAGTCCGCCTCCGCCAGTCCCTGCTTGGCTCCTTCGCTCATCGCTCGCCGGTCGGACTCCGCAGCGCAGATCCCGGCCACCGGCGCCACCCGCTCGCAGGCGCTGCGCCGCTGCGGCCAGGCCAGGCCAGGCATGGCCGAGCTCTCCAGCCGGCGGCCAGGCGCAGCCAGCCAGCCCGCTCCTCAGCCGGCCCCAGCCGCAGCAGGTGCCCCGAGCCCCTGAGGCCCTGACTGAGGCCGAATCGCCGAAGCCCCCGACCCTCGACGCCTGTGCCCCTGCTGCCCTGCTGGAGTGCTGGCTGCAGCTCTGGCTCCACTTCCACAGCCACAATGGCTACATCTATTGATTCCTGCAATGTAAGTTCAAAAACTCACTGATTCTAGACGTGGTGACTAGGGTCTAGGGATTTCAGGATTTGTAGGTGATAGATTGAATATTTTTCAGATGTCTGAGGAGGTCCAGGAGGATGTGCAGCAAGAGGTCAGTAATTGGATTGAGGGCTATCGCCTGCCTGATGGTAGTTTTAGGGATCTCTCAGATGAGGAAGATGGGGCTGGGGCTGATGGTGATGCAGAGAACAAGGACGTCATTGATCTAGAAGAGGATGAAGAGGGGAAAAAGAAAAGGCAGATGTCATCCAGATCTGAAATTTGGGATCATTTCACCAAAATCTTCAACAATGAAGGTCAGCTAATTAAAGGAAAATGCAATTATTGCACAACTGAAATAAAAGCACATCCTGTGATCAATGGCACATCTGGTATGCATAAACATTTTGGTGTTTGCAAAAAGAATCCTCATAATGAGCCTAAACAAGGTGTGTTGGCAATAACTCCCGGCACTAGTGTAGGTACTTGGAAGTTTGATTATGAATTGCTTAGGTCTGCTTTTGCTGAAATGGTCATAGAGGATGAGGAGCCATTTGCAATAGGTGAAAAACCTGGTTTTAGGAAGTTTATGTCTATTGCCTGCCCTAAGTTCACTTTGCCATCTAGAAGGACATGCAGTAGGGACACTGTGCAATTGTACTTTGAGCAGAAAGCAAAATTGAAAATTTTCTTTCAAGAACAATGCAATAGAGTGTGTCTCACAACTGATGGTTGGACATCACACCAGAATGAGAGTTATATGACTGTGACAGCCCACTTTATTGACAACAATTGGTGCTTGCACAAAAAAGATAGTTTTGTCAAGGTGAAAGGCAAAAGGGGGGATGATATTGGTAAACACTTGCATAAAGTCTTGCTTGATTGGGGATTGGACAAAGTAATGATTGTAACGGTAGACAATGCTAGTGCAAATGATAGTGGCGTTGCTTACTTGAGGAGACAACTGAACTGTGGAAAAACAAACATAGCAGACGGCAAGTACCTTCACATAAGATGTGCTAGACATATAGTTAATTTGATTGTCCAAGATGGTTTGAAATAAGTAGACCTATCTATCAAGCGTACATCGAGATTGGACAAATTTAAAGAGATTGCTAAATGGGAGAAAGTGGATAGCAAGTCCTTCTTGTCCCTTGATGTTTGCACTAGGTGGAATTCAACATATGATAGGCTAAGGAATGCAATTACATATGAGAAGGTGTTTGCAAGATATCCAGAGGAAGATCCATACTATACAATAGAATTGCTTAGTGACATCAAGCCAGGTGTTCCTGGTCCAGGAGTTCCTGATGAGAATGACTTTGATAATGCAAAAAAACTAGCTGAGTTTCTAGGCCATTTTGCCGCTATAACAAAACGTGCTTCAGCTACTTTAACTGTGACTGCTCACACTTACTTTCATGAGATCAGAGAGGTCAATGAATTGATTAGTGAATGGATGGTTAGTTCTGATTTGTTGCAGCAAGAAATGAGGAGAAAAATGAAAGAAAAGTATGACAAGTACTGGGGGCAGTGGCATGAAAATTTAAATTTAGAATCACAGAATGAGAAGGGAAAAGGAAGGGAAAAGGAAAAGGAGAAGGAAAATATTAACTTGCTGATTTTTGTTACTGTTGTACTTGATCCTAGGTACAAGCTTTCACAGTACATAGGCATAGGCATAGCAATTAATGAGATGTATGGTGAAAGTGTTGGAGACAAAGTCTTGGCTGCAGTCAACAAATGCTTGTATGACCTTTTTGAAGAATATAGGAACAATCTTTCTCCTCCAAGTGAAGTGCAATCCCAACCAAGTGATGACGCCCCATCTAATGAAGGTGGGGAGAGTGCTAGAAAGTTGAAGACTAGAATTACAAAGAAGATAAAGCTGAATAGTGGAATTGGAACAACAAGCACTGTGGCGGACCACTCCGGAATTATTCTAAGTTAAGTACCCCTGGACCACTAATCAAGCAGTCAGGCACTTAATCCGGAATAAGCTGGAGCGCCGTCGGATTATACCCGATTAACCATGTACTTTCACAATCGAAACAACACGCGCGCCCACACGAAGGTGAGTCCCAGAAATTACAACATTCCACAAATTCAGCTTACATAAATAGTATAATCTAGTTATTACAAACCAAGTTTGAATTTCAATAAAAGTACGAGAGTTCATTGCAGCGGAAAATTAAGCTAACGACGATACATAGTAACACCACGATGAAGCCCGCCATGGTGCTACTCCTCCCGATCCTCGGTAGAGGACGGAACCCACTCGACATGCCAGCCAGGAGGAACCTGGGTAGGCCAAGTGACGGAATTCACTGCCTCATCCAAAGCAGTACCTGAAATAAATAGCCACAAGCAAGGCTGAGTATACTAATACTCAGCAAGGCTTACCCGTCGGGTGAAAACTACATCACCGACTTCTAGACATGAGAGGCTTTTGGCTGGTGGGTTTGTTTGCCAGAAAGCTACTAAGAGTGGATCCTTACGTTCATGGTTTTAGCATCAGATTCTAGTAGAGTTAACCATTCTAGATTAGCATCCTCTCTAAGCATACAAGTGGTGCAATCCAATTTAGTACATACAACAAGTTCATCATCCTCATAGTTCCACTTGTTACTCAATGCAGCACAGTGGTCAAGCAGTCTCATTAACCGCGAGAAGAGGACAGTTCGAACCGAATTTTGCTACGTGGAAAATGCTTGCTATAAAAGGTACAAGCACTTCCCAACCTTTCCCATCAATCCACAATTCGGCGCCGGGTCCACTCCCTTGGGATAAAGGTTTACCGCTTCACTCACGGCATCACGCATATATCCACATCTGTACGGCAAGGGATACAAAATATTTCCAAGGAGAGATGGCTATAGGTCCTAGCTGCTTCAATCTGGTATCGGGCTTACCGATTCCCATAGGTCGGCATGCGTGTGGTACGTTCAAAAACTTGACACACAGAACCACACGTTTCGACCTTAATCCAATTATCATACACGGACGGGAGATCTACACATACCATCCCTCCCGTCCATCCTTATGATTCCAACATAAGTAAAGATAAGCAACTCCTATATCTCGCGAGTGACAGAAAATCACTCGACTTGTAACGGTCCTAAGGCATTGCTCTACCGACCTTATCATACTAGTATTTCAAGACATAGGTACTAGAATCATGCAACTAGGGTATTCATACAACTCCTTGAAACATAAATGCACAAGCATAATAAATCATGGTTGCATAGTTTAAGAGTTAGGTTATGCTCCGGGGCTTGCCTTCTTGAGCTAAACCACTGTCAGGCTCCGGGTCGATCACGACGACGTCGGCACCACCCTCGGGGACTTCTTCTTCGTTGACGGGGACGAGGTTGTAGATGCCGTCAGCGAGTGCGCCTTCTACATGAGATGCATAATTTTAATGTGGCTGCCTAAGTGATCCAAAAGCAAGGCCTTGAAGGCCATATTCACCTAGACATACTAGTGAGCTATTCTTTTCTTCACAAAATTAGAGAAGGTGTGTGGAAATCTTTATGCCTTCATGATGGTGACTGAGTATACATATACAACAATTCAAATTATTATTTTAAGCAAGGGTGCGGTTCTGGAATTTTAGACTTTACATGCTCCACATTTACTCTAATTAACAAAAGTGATCTATTTCTTTTTATACTCAATTCTACTCTAGTTCCTTCTCATTTTTGTTTCTCTGTTTCTGTTCATCCTTTTTATCCATACACTTTATGACAGCTACTGGAGTATAAGAGTTAGGAGCACTCCAAAATTTAGCTAAAACTGAGCTACACAGAATTTATTAAAAATGGAACAAGGTGCTGCCCAAGGAATCAAAATTAATTCATATAAAATCAAAACTACTTCCAAAACAGAAGATTTCTTTACCAGAGCTATACATGAGTGAAAGAAAGACTCTGGCCAAGTGGTGGCTAAAAATAACACTTGGACAACCCTCAATAATTTTCTATCCGGAAACCTACATCTATTTATTTGGTAATCTAAACAGAGTCAAAAGTTAAGTTTAGCATTTTCACCACATGCGCCAACAAGTTCCTAGACCTCGGGTGAAAGATGGTGATTTTTGGCTGCATGAATTATTTTTACTAAATGCAGACCTAAACTAGAACATGAATCACAAAATAAATCATAACTGAAGTTACAAGCCACATTTTTAGGTCTCTTTTGGACACAAAGTTCCTACAGACATCACAAGCAACATACCCAAAGTTCAGCTCCAAAAGAGTTTAGGATTTGAAATGGTGCACAAGATTCCAAAAACTGAGTTGGAACTTTAATTCAAAAACTATTCATCAAAAGTGCATACATGCCAACATGAGATTGGAGTTTACAATCTCACGAGTCCAGGGAATATTTTTGTGCATTTTTCTGATTTTCCAGAAAAATGGATCTAGGTTTAAGAATCTCTTTTACGCCGGGGACCCTAAACCTTTTAAAACTTTGCAAACAAACCCCTAAATCTTTCACGGAGGACCCTAGAACTAAAAAGGAAACGCGTCTAGGTCCCTTGGCTCGTCGGCGTCGTTGCGCCGGCGAGGAGACGGCGAACCAGTGCGGGGAAAGTTGGGGGAAACGACGAGGGGCTCACCGCGAGTCGTTTGGGGTAGGTCTCGAGGACGGAGGTTAAGCGGCGCGGCTCGTCGATGGTGAGCGGCGGAGCGACTTGCTCCGGCGACGTCGGTAGCCGGCTGCGGTGGTCGAGGCGAGGCGCGACGTGGCTTGAGAGCTTCACCGGAATGAGGCGGAGCTCGTCGAGGTGCTTGGCGGCGACGGGGATGGCCAGAAGATAGGGCTCGGCGTGGAGGTGGAGCTTGGTGGCGGAAAGAGCGGCGAGGAATTTCTTCGATTCCCGGCGATTGGTGCTCGGTTTTGGTTGGGGATGGCTCGAGGGTTTAGCTAAGAGAGTGGGCGAGCTACAGGTGCAGTGGATTGGGGTTCCATGGAGGGAAACGTGGGGGGATTTTGGTCTGCGGCGGCACGAGCTCGGGCTCGGTTCACTGCGGCCGGAGGTGGAAGAAGGGGTGAGGGAGCGCGAGGAGAGGAAAAATGGCAGGGCGCTGGCCGAGGAAGGAATGAGAGTTGCTTGGCAGAGTCTTGGGCAGCTAGAGAGGGCTGGGCAGCTCGGGGATCGCGTGCACGCTTGCTCGGGCCGTCGGAGCCGCCATTGATGGCTCTGACAGCTCGGGCAGAGCGCGGCCGCGGGTTGGGGGTCGAAGATCATGGCGTGGGCAAGTGAAGGTTCTCTGGCGTTGCTGCTTGGCGCGAAGCGAGCACGAATCCAGCCGCTGGAGGCTCGGCTCGGCGTTCTCCGCCGTAGCCAATGGGGAGCTCGGCTCGCCATGATGGCGCACCGCGTGGCGACGCTGACAGGACGCAGGGATTGACCGGGCGTGGACGCTGGCGTGTGCGCGGGGAGGAGAGACATGGCTGCCGTGGCTCTGGCCGGCCAGGCGAGGTCACCGCCGCTCGCCGGCCATGTGGCGGCCACTGGCGGCCACTGACGGCCTGGGCAGAGCGACAGGGCCGGCTTGTCGCGACGACCGTGGAGCATCCTCGGTTCAACGGGTTTAACTCCGAAAATTTGAACTACACATCAAAAAGTGCAAACACAAAAGTTGGATTTTGAAATATGGGACACAACTTTCTTTTTGGGGTGATCCTGAAACTTCTAATTTTTCAAGCTCAAACAAGCCATTTTCGAACAGGTATTCAGCATGGTTTTTCGAGTTTTTGAGGGGCTTAACTGCAAAATTTGAAAAAGTTTCCAAGAGTGACTAGGCTTTATTTGTGATGACAAACAACTTTTATTTTTTGATATTTTTAAGTTTAGTACAAAATTCTTGAGATTTCAGTTGGGTGTCGACAAGGCCTTGTTTGAAATTTAAATTTAGAATTTTGATCAAATTATGTGTGCTACAACCATTGCTGCCCTTTTATCCTGTTTTTATTGTGTTTTTAATGTACTGAACATCAGGGATGTCACAAGCACTAGCAAGGGTACACGGACTGAATTGGATAGATACTTGACTGAAACATGTGAAGAAGATAGCAAAATGTTTGATATTCTTGCTTGGTGGAAGGGGCAGTCCAATAGATTCCCAATCTTGTCTGCATTGGCACGTGATGTGCTCGCCATCCCAATCTCCATAGTTGCTAGTGAATCTGCATTTAGTACAAGTGGCCGTATTCTAGATGATTTCAGGAGTTCTCTCACTCCATTTATGGTTGAAGCTCTAATTTGCACTCAAGATTGGCTTAGAAGAACTACTCCTATCAATGTTGAAGAAAATACAGAAGAGTTAGCCAAACTAGAAGAAGGTCACTCTTGTTTACTGTTTTCAACTCAAATCTACACTCATTTGTTATTTTGCTTGCTGCTTATAAATATATCCTTTGCTTGCTGTTTTCTTTATTCAGAACTTTTCCAAGAATTCAAAGATAAAGCAATTATTGATGGACATGCTGCACAATCACAAATTCAAGGCAGCAAAAAAAAAGATGGTTACATCCACCAACATCGGCTCACAACCAACCAAGTCCTCAAAGGAAAGCAAGAACAAAAACTTGTCTAAAGATAAATGAACATGTAAGCTAAATAAATATATATAATTTCTTCTAGACATACTCATCATGTTCACATATATTCCATTCTTTCTTGTTAATTTTCAGGCTTTGGAGTGGCTGCTGGGCTGCTGGGCTGGTGGCTGCTGGACTGGTGGAGACGTGGAGTCGAGTGCTGTACTGCTGTGCTGGACTGCTGGTGACCTGGTGATGCCGTGGTGGGTGGTGTGCTGCCTGGCTGGTGCAGCCCTTGCGTGCTGCTGCCTGCTGCCAATCTGCCATGCTGCTTGCTGGGTGCTGGCTGCTTGCTGTTTTATTTGTTTCCTATCATGTTTGTGTGTAAACTAAACTATGGTCATTTTGCATTGAACTATGTGGTGAATGTTGATTGTAAAACTATTGTGGATGTGTTGTTATCTCTATGTTGAAATGGTTGGTGGTTTTATGAAAAGATAAGGCGAAATGCTGTCGAAATTTCCTTTTGAATGAGCCTTTTTGCTGAATTTTAAAGTCCGGGTACTTTCGGGTAAAACCGAGTACCGAACCGAAGGAATCGAAACCGAATTTTCTGGGTTCCAGTTTCTGGCGGGTACCGATCGCTACCCATTTTCCAGGAACCGAACGGTTCGGTTCGGTACTTACCGAATGCCCAGCCCTAATGGGAGGTAGATCTCATGGGCTCATAAGTTGTGCCTAATTAGCAATCGGTTTATGTTGCCTTTCTTCTAGGTGACTTCTATCTGCACACTACATGATGTGTTCTAAAGCTTTTTTGATTGCCTTTTGTTTTTAATAGTTTTGACCTCTTCACTCTAGCTTATTACACAGAGCAATATAGTCTAGGGAAAAATATAAAGTATTCCCCAATAGTTTTGTGTTCTTATCTGTAGCTTAATACACGGAGCAATATAGTCCAGGGAAAAGTCTAAATTACTCCCCACAAGGGATATGTAAAAATCCAGATGCCTAACACCACCCTAAATTTTTTGTTGGTTTAAATTACCCCCCTGCACTAAACATTTGGTTGGATTTATCCCCTAATGCAATTTGTCTTTGTGTCTCTATATACAAGTTAATTTTTAATCTAAAATTTTGCATGGTTACAACTTGCAGCGGACATAACAATGTACAAAAATATATATAATAATGAATTAATTTATTATAAAATATCCTACACTATCAAAATATTGATAAAAATCATGATGTATTTTCTAACATGTGTTACAATGTCCGTAGTGTTATGCCGCTCAATTTTAACCAAAAACAGACAAGTTTTTTTAGTAGGCCAATTCATAGTTTTGGGGGTAAAGTGAAAAAAAAGTTTTAGGGGCTATCTAGACTCTATCTATACTTGAGAGGAATAATTTAGAAGTTTGCCTATAATCAAAATAGATCGAGGCATAGTTTAAAAAAAGGTCTAGACATAAATTGTACCGTGATGTTCCATCTCTGCTGTATTACATAGAACAAAATAATTAAATTGACCGAGACATATGTCCTACTTTACTTTTCAGCATACGAGGAATCTAAACCTAATGCTAAAAGCCTCAAAGGGCACCAATTTTTCCTAACCATGAACGATCTGAATAGCCCTAGAGATGGATGGGTGGGGGGTGGGGATCTAGGATTTGCGGGAGTAAAAAAGATCATCGATTGAAATGCACCCTTTGGTTAACGGCATGGTGTTAAATTTTTGTTGTCAGTTCAACCTTGAGAAGATATGGCCGATGTGCTTTTAGCATCCTTTACTCTCCATATTGGTTGATCATACAGTGCCTCTTTTGCAGTCTTCGTGATTGTGGAGTCATCTTTTGTTGGTGGAAATTGCGATTCTCGTGGCCGGATCTAATGAAGTTCCATGATGGATGGGGTTTCCTGAAGCAGCAATCATTACTGGATGCAAGGATGGGGACTTAGTGGCGTACTTTAATATAATTTTATTTTATATTGAGATCTCAGTTGTAAAAAGCTTATATTTAAGAGGCAATATTGCTAGCGGTTGGACGTCCATCTCCCATGGGATGGTCCCTGCAACATCTGATGAAAACGGCATCTGCAACATAGAAACAAATTATCACAACATTGAAATATATATGTGCATCATTAATGAATATGCAAAAGGATAAGAATACAGATTGATTATGGGAGGAAATTTCACGCCCTGACATCATGCAACATTCACAATAAAACATGTGGAAACAATAGCCGGAACATTGGATATTAACTTTCGCAACATGTGTCATACCGTCCCATATTTTTTTTTTTCACCGGACGCAGCTAGCACCGTCAATGAAATATGTGTTGGATAATTATCTGTAATAGGCCATATTTTAATTCCAAAGGTTATAATTAAATTCACAAATATTTGCATGACTATAGTGAGTGAAACAATCCATGTGCACGTGTTCAGATTTAACACAGATTTAAATAAGAACACAAATAAAATAAAGGATAGCAGTTCGGACATCGAAATGTACCTCGGGGCGGGACCTTTGCCGGAGGCATCGGTTGCGCCGTTACCAGGTGGAGGAATGCCATATGAACTCATGGTGTCCCTCGACTGGCCTTGCTCGAAGGAGTCGTACACATTCGATGCAGGGAGATCCGTTGATGCAGTGCAGTCTGTGCGCCAGAGTCGTACTGGAAGAAGACGCGGCGCGGTGTAGTCGTTCGACGGCGGCGGAGTGTCCAGGACGGTGAACCATACGCCGGTGAAGATGCAGCGGTTTTGGGTGAGCAGTCGCGTGAAGCAGCTAAACATGATTGCCCTGGTATCCCGAGCAGGATCTCGAAGAGGCAACGGTGTCGGACGCACCTGCTCTCCCCGGTGATGTGCACGCCGCGCTGGCGATGGGGAAGCGGAGTAGCAACGGAGGAGTCGTAGTCTCAGATCTGAATCTCGACGGAGAGTATGGTCCTGTTTATATAGCCCAGCGGAGGGAGACGAGAGGATGAACCTGGCTCAGGCTGCTCTGGCTCAGGCTCAGGCTCGGCCCGGCACGGCACGCCACGCCACGCCATGCCACGACCACGGCTCGTGTGGCTCGCCAATCTCCCCTTACCGGCTTCACAAGAGGTGCACCAAAGGTTGACCCTTTAAGTCGGTTGAGATTCTTTTCCACTACCAATATGGTTTTAACCAAAATAACTATAACATTAAGTAGATTATAATCATTTTAGAATAAAAGAATAATGGGCCAGACCCAAATATTCTAACAATCCCCACCAAGGATTTTAAGCCGTACTTGAAATATTCTCAGATCCTCTTTGATATATCAGTATTTGATGGAGATTGTTATCTTGAACTTCCATCTAGAACTAGGGCTACATTCGTTCACAACTGAACAATGGACTACGCCTTGAATTGCCAGTTTTGTGTAAACAAGTATTACCAGAGCTCTACACTGATACTAGGCTGTAGGAGCATCCCCGCTGTTTTGGAGCTTATGGGTCATACTCCATGCCTTTCATGAGTTTCTAGAGAGCACCCAAATCTCATAGACTGACCAATAGTCAGGCTCATATAGATGTGTTCCTTAAAGATGTTCTGTAGGACAACATCTCTGTTTCGATGGAACAACTGCCTTGTTCCATAAAACCACTTGGGACACATTAAGGTATAAACCATCCTACCTTACAGGTTTCAAGAGAAATGCATCTTCTCATGGAATGAGCCTTCATTAAAAGTTCTCTTCTCTCAGTTAGACTATAGCTTGTTGCACCATCCTGCTTCACGGGATCTCCGATCACACAGGATAGGTTTCAACTATATAGTAACTCACGTGGGTCTCAAGCCCAATGTGAAAGACCCTTTGTGAATTGATCTGCCAGGTTCTTAGCCGTCTGGATATAATCCAAGGCTATAACTCCGGAGTTTCTCAGTTTCCTGACAGACTTTAACCGTCTTTTCACATGCCTGGATGACTTCATGTTGTCCTTAGAGCTGTTCACCTTGATAATCACAGTTCATCAGAATTGCCGGTATCGGTTTTTCAACTATCGGCAAGTCCATAAGGAGTTCACGAAGCCATTCAGCCTCAATTGTGGCGGTATCCAATGCTGTGAGTTCTGCTTCCATTGTTGACCTCGTTAAGATAGTCTGCTTGCAAGACTTCCAGGAAACTGCGCCACCTCCGAGTGTGAACACATAACCACTCGTGGCCTTGAGCTCATCAGCATCCAATTGGAATCACTATACCCTTCTAGAACCTTAGGGTCCCCGGTATAATGAATTCCATCCATTGTCCCTAGTAGGTAGCGCATTACTCTTTCAAGAGCTCTCCAATGATCATTGCCCGGGTTTGAAACAAACCGGCTCAATTTGCTCACAACATATGCGATGTCAGGCCTCGTAGCGCTGGCTAGATACATCAATGAACCAATTATTTAAGAGTATCTCAGTTGATCTCTCGTTATCCTTTTATTCTTCTTCAATATTAGACTGGCATCATAAGGAGTTGAGACAGACTTGTAATTGCTGTAACCAAAGCGACTCAACATCTTCTCCACGTAGTGAGTCTGTGATAGAGTCACCCCACCATTTCCATCCTTTACCATCTTGATATTGAGGATAATATCGGCCTCTCCTAGATCTTTCATCTCAAAGCTCTGAGAGAGAAATTCCTTGACTTCCTTAATCACATTAAGGTTAGTCCCGAAGATCAGTATGTCATCCACATACAGACACAAAATCACTCCATCATCTCCACCAAAGCGATAGTACACACATTTGTCAGCTTCGTTTGAGACAAAACCAATAGAGGTTAGGGTTCTGTCAAACTTCTCATGCCACTGCTTAGGTGCTTGCTTGAGACCATACAGAGACTTCAACAGCTTGCACACCTTTCCCTCTTGACCATTTGCCACAAACCCATCAGGCTGATCCATATAGATCTCCTCTTCCAACTCCCCATTTAGGAAAGTTGTCTTCATGTCCATTTGATGAACGAGAAGCCCATAGGAGGCTGCAAGTGAGAGTAGCACTCGCATAGTGGTCAATCGAGCAACATGTGAGTATGTGTCAAAATAGTCTTCTCCTTCTTTCTAGGTATAACCCTTGGCCACAAGCATAGCCTTGTACTTGTCAATAGTACCATCAGGCCTAAGCTTTTTCTTGAACACCCATTTGCAACCCACAGGCTTGCATCCATAGGGGCGATCAACGACCTCCCAGGTACAATTAGTCATGATAGAGTCCATTTCATTGCTGACCGCTTCCTTCCAATAGTCAGCGTCAGGAGTTGAATATGCCTCTTTAATGGTCCTAGGCGTGTCATCCACGAGGTATAAAATGAAATCATCACCAAAAGACTTTGCAGTCTTCTGTCTCTTGCTCTTTTTGGGAGCTTCATTGTTATCCTCCTCAGGATGTCTCACATGAGAAAGTTCATCGTGTACAATCGGTTCGGCAAAGATATCATCCTCGATAATCTCTTGCCTAGATGAACTTGTTCCATCTTTCATTGGGAAAATATTCTCAAAGAACGTAGCATCTCTGGTCTCAAAAATTGTACCGACCGTCATGTCAGGTACTCCAGAGTTCACTACCAAAAATCTATAGCCAACGCTATGAATAACATAACCAAGAAAAACTCCATCTACAGTTTTAGGTCCAAGTTTGCGCTTCTTATTGATAGACACACTTGCTTTGGCCAAACAACCCCAAGTACGCAAATAAGAAAGCGTTAGCCTTTTCTTTTCCCATTTCTCGAATGGTGTCTTCTCTTTATTCTTTGGAGGCAAACGGTTTAGGACATGACATGCTGTCAATATAGCCTCACCCCACCATTCCTTGGAAAGTCCCGAGGTATCCAACATGGCGTTAACCAAGTCAGTCAAGGTTCGGTTCTTTCTTTCGGCAACCCCATTTGACTGGGGCGAATAGGGAGGCGTCCTCTCATGAATAATACTGTGTTCTTCGCAGAATGAATCAAAAGACTTTGAAAAATATTCGCCACCACGATCCGACCTAATTCTTTTGATTTTTCTCTCAAGTTGGTTTTCTACTTCAGCTTTTTAGATTTTAAAGTAGTGAAGAGCTTCATCTTTAGTTTCCAACAAGTAAATGTAACAATATCTAGTACTATCATCGATAAGTGTCATGAAATATTTCTTTCCACCTTTTGTCAACACCCCATTCATCTCACAAAGATCAGAATGAATTAATTCTAGAGGTGCCAAGTCCCTCGCCTCAGCAGCCACGTGTGGCTTGCGAGTTTGTTTTGAACCAACACATGCAAGGCACTTAGAATTTTTGGCAAAGGTAAACTTTGGAATTAAACTCAAATTTGCAAGTCGTCACATACAACCAAAATTAACGTGACAAAGCCTCGAATGCCAAACATTAGATTCATCAATGTTAACAATATTGTTCACTACTGTATTACACCCATCAACAAGAGAAAAGCGAAACAGACCTCCGCTATCATAACCTTTACCAACAAAGGTTCCAAACTTTGACACAATACATTTATTTGACTCGAAGACTAATTTAAAACCATCTCTAAGCCACTGACTAGATTCTTCTTGATGGTAGGGACATGCTGCACGTTCTTCAGCTGCACGATCTTTCCCGAAGTAAACTTTAGATTGACCGTACCAACACCAAGTACACGCGCATGGGCTCCGTTCCCCATCAACAAGGAGGTAGTCCCCTCGACCTGGTATGAAGAAAACAAGGAAATGTCAGCACATACATGAATATTTGTACCAGTATCTACCCACCACTCAGGTGTACACATAACTAAAAGAACTATAGGTAAATAATTACCATACCCCGATGTTCCTCCAGGCTCGCTAATGACCATGTTGGCAGACTTGCCTCCTTTGCGTTGAGGACACTTTCCAGCAAAGTGGTCCTCACTCCCGCACACGTAGCAGGCTTCCTTCTTATTCTTGAAACCAGTGGTTTGTTTAGCCTTTCCGGAATTCTGTGGCTGAGGTGGTTTCTTGCCTTTGCCCTTGTTGTTGGTGCGAGCATTAATGTTCTTCTGAACAAAGTTTGTGCTTGCACCAACAAGTGTCCCCTTGTTGCGTGTGTCATTTGCACTCGCCTTTTCCTCCACATCAAGAGTGCCAACGAGTCCATGAATCGTGAACTCCTGCCTCCTGTGCTTCAGAGAAGTCGCAAAATCCCTCCAAGAAGGTGGTAGCTTGGAGATGATATCTCCGGCCACAAACTTGTCGGGCAGCACACAAGGGTTCTCTTTGTTGCAACAGCCGAGGTCTTTTGCCAGCACATACAACTCATTAGCTTGTTCCACCATAGGACGGTCTTCCACCATCCTGTAGTCTAGGAACTGCTCCACGAGATACAACTCACTACCAGCATCAGACACCCTGTGCTGAGCATCAAGGGCGTCCCACATCTCTTTCCCAGTCTTCTTAAGAAAGGGATTATTGAGGTTTGGGCAATAACACCAGGGACGCATCCGCGAAAGAGACGGTCTTTAGCCTCGAACGCACTTCCTTGCTCAGAAGTGCATTGTTCGGGCTTCCCTTCCGCCACATCCATGATGCCCATGGTGGTCAACCACAGTACCATTCGTTCACGCCAACTCACAAACTTTGTACCGTCAAAAATGTTTGGCTTAATGGATGAAGCAAATTGAGCAACTGAAAACCTATGAACATAATAATCACTAAAATTAGGTTTCTGGATTGTTGGATAATTATCTGTAATAGGCCATATTTTAATTCCAAAGGTTATAATTAAATTCATAAATATTTGCATGACTATTGTGAGTGAAACAATCCATGTGCACGTGTTCAGATTTAACACAGATTTAAATAGGAATACAAATAAAATAAAGGATAGCAGTTCGTACATCAAAATGTACCCCGGGGTGGGACCTTTGTCGGAGGCATCGGTTGCGTCGTTACCAGCTGGAGGAATACCATCTGAACTTATGGTGTCCCTCGATTGGCCTTGCTCGAACGAGTCGTACATATTCGATACAGGGAGATCCGTTGATGCAGTGCAGTCCGTGCGCCGGAGTCGTACTGGAAGAAGACGCGGCGTGGTGTAGTCGTTCGACGGCGGCGGAGTGTCCAGGACGGTGAACCGTACGCCGGTGAAGACGCAGCGGTTCTGGGCGAGCAGTCGCGTGAAGACGCTCCCCAGAAACCTGATTGCCCCGGTATCCCGAGCAAGATCTCGAAGAGGCAACGGTGTCGGAGGCACCTGCTCTCGCCGGTGATGTGCGCGCAGCGCCGGCGATGGGGAAGCGGAGTAGCGGCGGAGGAGGAGGAGTCGTAGTCTCAGATCTGAATCTCGACGGAGAGGATGGCCCTGTTTATATAGCCCAGCGGAGGGAGACGAGAGGATGAACCTGGACGGGAGAGAATCGGAAAGGCTCAATTATGGTATCAATGATTGCCATAGTCAGCCCTCCCAATTACCGCGTCTTCAATTGCCATAACCAACAAAAGAGAGACCCCTTCCGCACGTCAGGCTCAGGCTCAGGCACGGCCACAGCCACGGCCCGGCGAGCGAGCGCGCGCGCGTGTGGCTCGCCAATCTCCCCTTACCGGCTTCACAAGAGGTGCACCAAAGGTTGACCCCTTTAAGTCGGTTGAGATTCTTTTCCACTACCAATATGGTTTTAACTATAATAACTATAACATTAAAAGTAGGCTATAATCCTTTTAAAATAAAAGAATAATAGGCCAAGCCCAAATATTCTAACAATATGGACCTTTTCTAAAAAAGAAAATAATCGAATGAAAGACATTTACATCGTTGCCAAATTTCTCCATGAAGAAGGAACCACTCGCCCAAGACAGGGTTGCCAATGCCTTGCCCGTTACTCCTAGAGCTAGATTTTCTTGTCTTGGGTCCAACCATTGAAAAATAAAGGCAACGCTTCTCGTTTCACCTTTTTTTTGTGCCACATGGGAATAGAAACCTGACATTTATATGGTCTCACAGGAACGGCTGTCGCCGCGGGGCAACCGTGGTTATTAGCTTATGCAAATTTGGTCTTTCCTTTCCTAGTGTCATCAATACTAGTCTAGGGTCATGATAATTGATATCAGCACCCTGCATGAGGCCATCCTCAACCCAAGACACCATCAAATAGTATCTATGCATTCATGTCAACTAGACACAAAAAAACACCTCACCAATGCATAGTTTTCTGAAAATAAATTAGCACCCAATCATATATCTTCTCTCTCCTTTACTTTTCCTGACATATTGCTTTCTTTCTTGGTTCTTGTGTAGACATGGTCATCAGATTGCTTACGTGGCAGCCTATTTAATATTATGGACACCATGTTCTTCTCTTCCCTCCTTAATTGTTCTGCCACATCATCAGATTGCTTACGTGGCAGCCTATTTAATATTATAGACACCATTCTAATGATTGGGTTGGGAATGGCCTGATGTGCCCTAAGCTTTTCCTGTTTTTTATCAGCTGGTGCGTTGGTGACTTGGTGCTGGAGAAGAGACTATCTGAAATGAGAAAGCCTCCACCTCTCCTCGTGTGGACTGAAGACCAACAAAAATAATGATGGCACACTGAAGACCAGGCCTACATGCATTAAGCCCGGTCCAGTTATTGTGGGCGAGTCCAACTCCTCTTGATCACGTTTGTTTTTTTCTTTTCTTTTTTCTGTTATGCTTGTTTTATTTTATTTAGTGTCACACGGCCTCCGAAAGATGCAACTCGTAGACTGAAAAACTATAGCCATGCCAATTGTGTCACCACGAGGCAGTTGTGGTAAGCTATCATCATATATGAAAATGCAATTGATTGGTTTCGGTGTTTCTGCTACCATAGGACATAGGATGCTGCGCAAGTAAGCATACTACATGTGTGCTTTAAGCTCCCCCCCCCCCCCCCCCCCCTCACGAGCTTTTTTTCCTCTTTCATGCAGGATTGGCATTGTTACGAGCCACTACCGGAATTTTGGTGTTTTGCTTGTTTGACTCAGAAAGTTTGTTGCTTGTTTTTTGTACCTATGAAGTTAAAATGAGAATTTTGGAGTTAGCTGTTTTTCGTTGCTTTACTAAGAATGTTTCTTGCTTATTTTTTTTGACGGAAAATAAAGTGGGAATTGATGTTTTTGTTGGTTTTTCACCTTCGCAATAGATTCTTGTACTTGCCATTTTTTATCGTCAAGGTACGTGTGAGATTGCTCGATTATGTTTATCTATATACAGCACTTCCACTGTCCCGGCCATCTGCTAATAGCTAAATGCACCACTGCATCTCCATCCCAGCATTCTGCGCACATAAATTGCTGGAAGAGTAGGATTCTGCAGCAAGCCAAATGCAATTACATCATAAGTTCAGCACTTCTTAAAAGAAGCAAGGGACGAAACATATGTACATGGTTTACATTGAAGAGTAAGATTTTGAAACCCGACCATTTGTCGATAATTTACTCGGAATACCTGTGTGCTCAATTTTTTTGTGGATCTGACATATGAGTGACCGCACTTCCAGTCCTAAGAACAGGGCATCCAGTATAGTACCACTGGCATCGCCCTGCTAATAAGAATATTTTGAATCTTCTCTTTTTTTTTGCACACACATGTTAAATAGCACCGGTTTTCTTTACAATATTTGAAAATTAAATATGAATGTAAACTAAATTATCTAATTTTTCTCTCAATTATCTAAATATGACCTTAAATAGGTCCGTTACTAAAAGTCCCTCATTGGTAACGGGTATTGTCATGCCCAGGTCGCGTCGAGCCTGCCATACTTATGGGTAACAGGCGTTATTTGACAACTGTTACTGTTGTTTTTCTTTATCACGGGCCTGTTATTAATGCCCCGTTACCTATTTGAGGTTTTCAACTTAGTGTTACATTGTGGCTTTAGTCTTATTACCAGCCAGTAATGTGTAGGCTTTATTACTGGTAAAAGTGTCTCCAAGGGCTTAGGCTGCAAACCCAAGTATTAATGTTAGCATTGTCGTTAGTGCCGCATATAAATTGTACCATATATATGTCATGGATAGACGAAGATCCTTTTTCTTTCCATGGTTCCATTTCTGTATGGTTTTTCTTTATATCCGTATGCAAGTGGCTGGTGATGACCCAACGATGATGGACGGATGGATACATATTTTTCCTTGATATAAACAAAGTTGTTGATGACCAAAAATGGCTTAAAGCCGATCTGGGACAGCCGGTCTAGACCGTCTGTACATGCGGTTAGACCGGCTGGGCCCTGTAGCCGATCTGGCAATGTGCCAGGCGGTCAGACCACCTGTCTAGACCGCATGTACATACAGTTAGACCGGCTGGGCCCTGTAGCCGATCTGGCAATGTGCCAGGCGGTCTAACCGCCTGTCACAGGTGGTCTGACCGCCTGTCCGGAGTCCGAGTAGAATTAGGTTTTTACACGTTTTTAGATCTGTACAAGGACTTTCTTGCGGGGCAAGACCTCCCCACCCTATAAATATAAAGGGCCGTGGCCGATTGAGGACCTCTACCCGATCGTACAAATCATTGTTCTACTTTTTATCTCCAAACTCTAGCTTTTCCAACCCTTTTGCTTTCCTTCTTCGTCTCTACGACGTTTTAGGACGTTCTAAGTGGCCTTGCCGACCTTAGAACAACCCTAGGTTTGCAGCCTCCGACGGGGTCCCTCCCGAGGTTGTGATCGTAGGCTTTCGCGGTGCCTCTGCTACAGGCGGTCTGACCGGCTGCATCCAGAAGCTCCGGCTAGGAGATTCTTGACGACCGCGCGATCTAGCGCTCTCGTTTGTTGACTAGAAGTGCGTCAACATATTTTGGCGACTCCGCTGGGGAAAGAAATCTGGTTTTCGAAGACCGATCTACTATCCCTAGCACTATGGGCTTCGACGTTGGTGAAGACAACATCGTGACAGCTTCGCTTGACGATCTTAGTGTTGAAGATCATGAGAGGTTTATGGCGCTCTAGAAGCATCTCAAGGCAGAGTTCTTGAAGACGTTTCGGAAAGGTCGTGAAGATTGTTTGGCGAAAAGTGTTCGAGACTTCGTAATGCCTTCCTTCAAGATGAGTAAGGGGCAAATTGAGGTAATTGACAATGTAAGCACTTCTGTACCTTTGCCCCCTACATCTACTCCTGTGGATAAAGTTTATCGGATCGTGATTCATTAGTGGAACAATTGCTAGAACGACTCGAAAAACTAGAAGGAAAATCTTTAGATACTCGTGAATTACCCGAGCATAATATCTTTTATGGCATGCCACCAAATTACTTTACTAGACAGACCCCACCACCACATAACATGCTCAGACCAAAAACGGTCAATGCAGATGGGTCGGTGGCGGCTGGTTTTACAGCCGGTCAGACCGCCAGAACGGCCGGTCCAACCGCGATAGGCGGTCAGATCGTGCGTACAGGCGGTCAGACCGCTGGTTCTGGTGGCCAGATGAATTCTACTAATGCTATGGCATTCGTGCCAGAGCAACCTTTGCCGCTGTCTACTGTTTCAAAATCGGTCTCTCCTGGCCGTGCTGGTCCAGTTGCTACAACAGGCGCTACTTATTCCACGACCATGCATACTGCGAATTCGGGTGGTATTTCCGATGATGTTTTTAATGCACATAGGGACATGCAGAACAGACAAGCACCTCACTTGAATTATATGAATGCTATACAATCTTCGATCCAACAAGACCCCCAATGGGCCAAATTTACTAGATTCGGAGATGAATTGTCTGATGTGATGAGAAATAAGGTAGGCGTTGATTTTGGTAATACTAGAGTATATCAGAAACCTTATCATACTAGCTTTGATACTGTTTCTTTTCCCAATGGGTGGCGTTTGCCTGATTTTGTAAAATTTAGTGGAGATGATGAGCGCACCACTTGGGAACACATTAGTCAATACATAGCTCAGCTAGGGGAGGCTGGGAATTATGAAGCAATTAAAGTACGTGTGTTCTCATTGTCGCTTACTGGTACTGCTTTTGCTTGGTTTTCTTCATTAGCCCCTAGTTCTATTATGAGTTGGGATCAACTAGAGCGTAAGTTTCATGATCATTTTTATAGTGGCAATCATAAGATGAAATTAGCAGAGTTGGCATCGATTAGATAGGGTCGGGATGAAACTGTCTCTCATTTGATGAGAAGATTTAAAGATATTTAAAACCGTTGCTTTAATCTGTCTATTTCTGAGGTTGATCTTGTGGGTTTATGCTTTAGAGGTTTAAAATCCTCTATTAGAGTAAAAATTGACAATTGTGATTACTATTTGGTCGCACAAGTACACATTAGAGCTGAGGTAACTGAAGGCCGAATGAATAAAGAGAAGGAGAGTTTTAAGACACGTCGGTCTAATGTTCATATAGTTGATTATGAATCCGATGATTCGACCGACAATGATAATGATGTTTATTTAGCAGAATTTGTAGGGCCTGCTAATAAGAAAATTGTGTCATGCTCATCTCTTAAGCCGATTAATAAGAATCGACAAGAAGACATAAAGTTTACTTTTGATTTATCCAAATGTGATCGTATATTTGATGAATTGCACAAATATGGTTACATCAAGATTTCTCATGTTATACCACCTACGGAAGAATTGAGGAAGCGTGCTTATTGTAAGTTTCATAATTCTTTTTCGCATGCTACTAATGATTGCAATGTCTTCCGTCGACAGGTTCAATTGGCTATTAATGAGAGCTGTTTGAAGTTTCATGAGATGCAAATTGATGAGACTCCTTTTTCGGTCAACACCATGGAGTTGCAGCAGCCCAAGGTCTTGGTTCGGCCGCATCAAGCCGAATCTACCAAAGGGAAGAATGTAGTGATTGGAGAAGAAAGACAGTCTTCGAAGGAGTCGGTTAGAGAAGTGACTTATGAGAAGACGGCTGATGGCAAAGAGTCGTTCATGGTCATTGTGAAGTCTTCTGGACAAGGGGGGCAAGGATCGGTCGTATTTCCTGGACCACGGGTGCCTGAGTCTGGTCTGCTACAGGCGGTGAGACTGGCTGCGCTAGGCGGTCAGACCGCCTGTCCCCATGGATGCCTAAAGATGCTAATTCCGAAGCATCCAGAAGTTGGTACTTGGAAGATGAACGTGGCGAAGGAGCAGGGTGTTCAGAAGCCCAAAGTCACGTTTGATATGCTTTATGACAAGTACACCAAACAAAAGGTCGTTCCAAGCGATCGGCCATTAAAAAAAAGAATGAGATCACCGATCCGGAATGAGAGGGTTCCTTCACCTCCTCGTATGAAGCTGGATCCGGTGTGGGATGATAATGGAGTGATGTGGGTGCCATATCATTCTACAGTGCTGCTTTTGTTTCATCCTGGCTGGGAAGGTCCGAGAAAACGCATACATGACAGAATTGTATATCCCAGACATGAACAATCGGCTTTCCGCCAATCCGGTCCAGGACGCTAGACACAAGCGGTTAGACCGCTTGCTACAGGCGGTCAGACCGCCCGTCAAGGTCAGCCGCCAAGAGCTCCTCCGAAGCAGGTTTATCGACCCAAGAAGAAGGAGGAGGTGCAAAGCATGGATGTGAACTCAGAGAGGACTACTGAGTTCGATATTATTCAAGTTGGAACTATGGATGTTCCTATTGAGAAGAGTCTGGCTCTGAAGCCGAGTTCCAGTGAAAAGATGGTGGAAGACCAGGGATCTATTGCTAGCCACACTCAGCAGCGCTTTCTTCCGAAGTGGTGTCCCAAAGGGTTGACTCGCACCCAAAAGAGGAAGCTTCAGAGATTTCGTTTTCGGGAGAGGCAAGAGCAAGAGTTGGAGAAGCAGAGGGATGAATTCTTCAACCAGGTCAATCCTATGATTCCTCAGAAGAAAGAGTGGAAGCCGAAGAAAGACCCACAGGCGGTCCAACCGGCTGTACAGGTGGTCCAGACCGCCTATCATTCAGAGTCTGCAGCCCAAGCGGTCAGACCGGCTGTACAGGCAGTCAGACGGGGTGATGCAGGAGCACCCGGTGTTTCTTCTTCCAGTTCTTCGGCTCGTGATGGCAAGTCAACATCGGTTCCCACTGCTGAGGACGATGAAGAGGTTGTGGATTACAGTTCTTCTCCGGAGCGCATGAATCTCGATGTGAATGTGCTTCATATGTCCATGGATGGGGACATGCTTTCGGAGGAGGAGGTTGCTCATCTCGATTGTGGTCCCAAGGAAGCTATATTCTAGAAGCTTAAAGCTGAGGACAATCACTTGAAGGCTTTATATCTTAAGGGACATATCAATGGAAAGCCCATCTCGCGGATGTTGGTCGATGGAGGGGCTATTGTAAATTTAATGCCCTATTCTTTATACAAGAAGATTGGTGGTTCGGATTCGGAGCTGATCAAGACCAACATGACCGTCAGCGGCATTGGAGGAGGAGATCCTATTGGTGCCAAGGGGATGGCTTCTATGGAGCTTACTATTGGGAGCAAGACCTTGGCCACTGCTTTCTTCGTCGCTGAAACTCAAGGTAACTTCATTTTAATCTTGGGTCGTGATTGGATTCATGCAAACCAATGCATTCTTTCTACTTTGCATCAATGTTTAATTCAATGGGTAGATGATGATGTAGAAGTTGTGCATGGTGATACTTCTGCTTGTGTTGCTTTAGCTGATAGCCCTTTGATTGGCATTCATGATGATGTTAGATGTTTGTCAGGCTTAGATCTTTTTGAATTTGAGTTTATCAGCTGTACTAAGAATGGCTTCATCCCTGCTGTCATAAAGTCGATGAATAATCGTCTGAATCATCTCATATGATTTAATGGATAATCGAGAATGGTTGCAGCAGAGACTTGAACACTATCGATCGCATTAGAATGATATGTGTGAAGCCATTGAAGATTTTGATGATATAAACAAGCAAGGATGTGGGTTTAGGTCGGCCGATCCTCTTGAGGAGGTAGACATTGGTGATGGTTCTTTGCCCAGGCCGACGTTTGTAAATAAGAATTTAGATCCTACTTTTAAATCTAAATTAATAAAGTTGTTAAAGGACTATGTCGATTGCTTTGCTTGGAATTATCATGAAATGCCTGGTTTAAGCCGAGAGCTTGTTGAGCATTGGATACCTATTAAATCTGGTTTTAGGCCTTACAAGCAACCAACTAGGCGTTTTAATCCTAAAATTTATGACTGAGTTAAAGAAGAAATTAATCGGTTATTAGAAACAAAGTTTATTAGGCCTTGTCGATATGCTGATTGGATCTCTAATATTGTGCCCATTGAAAAGAAAGGAACGGGCAAAATTAGAGTGTGTATTGATTTTAGAAATCTTAATCGTGCTACTCCTAAAGATGAATATCCTATGCCAATAGCCGATATGCTTATCGATGTTGCGTCTGGACATAGAATGATTAGCTTTCTTGATGGTAATGCTGGTTACAATCAAATATTTATGGCCGATGAGGATATATCCAAAACGGCTTTTGTATGTCCAGGTTTTGTTTGTTTGTTTGAGTGGATTGTTATGACTTTTGGTTTAAAGAATACCGGTGCTACTTATCAAGGGCGATGTATTTGATCTTCCATGATTTGCTTGGTATTATCTTGGAAGTTTATATCGATGATATTGTTGTTAAATCGGCTGGAAGTGGTTCTCATTTGCCCGATTTAAGACTTGCATTCGAAAAAATGCATCGGTATGGTTTGAAGATGAAACCACTCAAATGTGCTTTTGGTGTGTCGGCTGGGAAGTTTTTGGGTTTCATAGTTCATGAGAATGGCATAGAGATTGATCCAAAGAAGGCCGACACTATTGGCAAGTTGCAGGCGCCTAGCTCTAAGAAGGAGTTGTAAAAATTCTTGGGCAAAGTGAAATATTTGAGAAGGTTTATTTGCAATTTGTCGGGAAAGGTGAATGCTTTTACTCCTTTGCTTCGGTTGAAAGATGATGCTGAATTCACTTGGGGGGCAAAACAACAAGAGGCGTTTGATGAGATCAAGCATTATTTGTCTTCACCTCTGGTTCTTTGGGCACCTAAGAGAGGAATTCCTTTCAAGTTATATATCGCGGCCGAAGAAAGTGTTATTGGGGCTGTTTTGATCCAAGAGACCGAAGGGAAGGAATATATTATTGCATATGCAAGTAGAAAATTATTGGACGCCGAAACAAGGTATACTTTCATTGAAAAGTTATGTTTATCATTATATAATGCTTGTACAAAGTTGAGACATTATTTGTTACTAAATACTTGCATAGTTGCTAGTCAAGCCGACATAATTAAATACATGTTGCATAGACCTATATTAAGTGGTAGAATCGGCAAATGAGCTTATGCTTTAATTGAATATGATTTAGTCTTTGAGCTATTGAAATCTACGAAGGACAAATTGTTGCCGATTTTATTGTTGAGCATAGAATTAGTGAACATCATGATTTAAATGTCGGCTATATTACTTTTACCCATGGAGATTGCATTTTGATGGATCGGTTTGCAAAAGTGGTTGCGGAGTTGATATTATTCTTATATCACCAAACGGTGGTATTTTTGAAGCTCTTAACCGATTAGATCATAAATGCACTAACAACCAAACCGAATATGAAGTTTTGTTATTCGGGTTGGAGATTTTACATGATATGGGAGTAAAACATATGGAAGCATATGGTGATTTTCTTTTGGTAGTACAGCAAGTATCTAAGGTTTGTCAATGCTTAGATGGATTTTTGAATGCTTATCTTGATAAGTGTTTAGATATTTTATCTTGCTTTGATGAATTTGTCATTTATCATGTACCAAGAGAAGAGAATCCTAGAGCTAATGCGTTGGCACAGCAAGCATCAGGCTATAATGTTCAGAAAAGAAATTTTCATGAAAAGAGGCCGATGTTTCGTTAAGCCGACGTTTCTGCTCTGGAACAGGCGGTTCGACCGCCTGTCACAGCCGGTCTGACCGGTACGGCCGGTCTAACCGCCAGTACAGGCGGTCTGACCGCCTGCGCCTCAGAAAATACCAATTCGGCTATTAATGATTTTTAATCTATTGTGGCCGATGGTGGTGATTGGAGGAAGCCTCTGGTGTGGTATTTGCAGGATACTAGCAGGTCGGTGGATCGAAAAGTCCGACGATGGGCTTTCAAGTTTACTTTGATTGATGGTGAACTAGATCGTCGGACCATGGATGGATTACTTTTGAAATACTTAGATCCTATCAAGCTAGATTGGGTATGGCAGAGGTTCATGAAGGAATTTGTGGTACACATCAATCGGCTCGGATGATGAAGTGGCTCCTTTGGCGGGCTTGTTTTTATTGGCCTACAATGATAGACGATTGTTTTGGTTACTACAAAGGATGTGAAGAGTGCTAAAAGTTCGGGGATATTCAGATTGCACCTGCTGCGTTGATGCATCCGATCATTAAACAAGGCCTTTTAGAGGATGGGGTTTAGATTTTGTTGGTAAGATTCATCCTCCTTCATCCAAGGGTCATTGTTTTGTGATTGTGGCTACCGATTATTTTACTAAGTGGTCTGAAGCAATTCCCCTCAAGAACATGACACATAGAGAGGTGATTGAGTTTATTACTGAGGATATTATTCATAGATTTGGGATTCCTCAAACCTTGACGACAGATCAAGGGACGTCGTTTATTTCTAAGGAGGTACGTGAGTTTGTTGAATCCTATGGTATTAAATTGCTAAATTCATCTCCATATTATGCTCAAGCCAATGGTCAAGCCGAGTCTAGCAATAAGATTTTGGTCAAGCTCATAAAGAAGAAGATTGAAGATCATCCTAAGCGGTGGCACGAGGTTTTATCTGAGGAATTATGGGCGCATCGTATTTCTAGACATGGGGCTACCAAGGTTGCTCCGTTTGAGCTTGTCTATGGTCAAGAGGGCGTTTTGCCCGTTGAGGTGAATCTGGCTGCTTATAGATTGGCTAAGCAAAATGATCTTGATGTTAGCACATATTGTGCTTTGATGATGGATAATATTGATGATGTGACCGACAAGCGTTTGGAGGCTTTAGAGGAAATTGAAAAAGATAAAAGAAGAGTGGCTCGAGTATATAACAAGAAGGTAAAACTTAAATCTTTTCAAGTTGGTGATTTAGTTTGGAAGACTATTTTACCTATAGGAACAAAGAGCAACAAATTTGGTAAATGGTCGCCGAATTGGGAAGGACCGTATCGTATTGTGAAGGTTTGTGCTGGGAATTTCTATATGGTGGAGACTTTGCAAGGATTTCAGTTGCCAAGGACGCTTAATGGGAAGTACTTGAAGAAATATTATCCAAGTGTTTGGCAACATGCTTGAAAGGATATGGCTGATATATGATATCGCCCTTAGAGAAAAATGGCCGGCAATAGAGGGCCGCCCTTAGCCTGATTAAATGTTTTGTGGTAAACAAAGTTTTACCAAAAAACATGAGGGCATATGTTGATGACCAAAAATGACTTAAAGCCGATCGGGCTAGGACAACCGGTCTAGACCGCTGTACATGCGGTTAGACCGGCTGGGCCTTGTAGCCGATCTGGCAATGTGCCAGGCGGTCTAACTGCCTGTCACAGGCGGTCTGACCGTCTGTCCCCGAGTCCGAGTAGAATCAGGTTTTTACATGTTTTTAGATTTGTACAAGGACTTTCTTGCGGGGCAAGACCTCCCCACCCTATAAATATAAAGGGTCGTGGCCGATTGAGGACCTCTACCCAATACTACAAATCATTGTTCTACTTTTTATCTCCAAACCCTAGCTTTTCCAACCCTTTTGCTTTCCTTCTTCGTCTCTACGGCGTTTTAGGACGTTCTAAGTGGCTTTGCCGACCTTAGAACAACCCTAGGTTCGCAGCCTCCGACGGGGTCCCTCCCGAGATTGTGATCGTAGGCTTTCGCGGCGCCTCTGCTACAGGCGGTCTGACCGGCTGCAACCAGAACTCTGGCGAGGAGATTCTTGACGACCGCGCGATCTAGCGTTTTCGTGTGTTGACCGTAAGAGCGTCAACAGAAGTCTCTGTCGGCGTGCTATCAAATAGTTTCTACAAGCTATTGCGAACCCGGGAAATATAATGGACCCGAATGGCACGTGACATTCGGCGCTTGAGACATAGAGCTGGCTGAAGAAAGCTCTAGCGTCGAATAGCCCAGTGAAAGACAAGTAAATTGACTAAAAAAACATGAGATTGGACCTCTAGTCTCTATTCCTGTTCCAGGGCCGCATTCGTATTTTTCACCATTCTAGAAAGACTGGAGGATTTGGTCAAATTTTTATTTGTATTTCTCTGAAAAAGAAGTGTACCCATCCATCCTATATTCATTCCTATATACTCTCTGTGGTTGGATGAAATGACCTCAGTAAATTACTGAAATCATCACGTTTGTGACATTGGAGAGTAACACATTCCCTCTCAGGAATGGGCACAGGAAGCTCGGAATGGATAGATAGAAAGAAAAAAGATACTAGTGTGGGAATTTTTGGGGTTAGTTTTTTAGCATCATTTCTGGGGTTAGTTGCCTAGGTGGATGGTGAGCACATATGCATACTCAAAAGCAATCCATCTACGCGATTGGCCTAGAAATTACCCCTATGCTAGGGCCGGTCAGCATAACGGTTCGGCTTTAAAAATGCCCATTTTCAACAATAGAACAATAGTGCCGGACCCAGGATTTTGAGGTTAGGTATTCATAATATGAAATATGTAGACACAAAATGTATGCAAGAATCCTAACTTTAGTCCTGATCACCCCTTGGGAACATCAATATTTGCCGATGGTTTGGTAGTTGCCAACGGTGCAATCTGATACTCTTGGAAATGTATGCAAGAATCTCTTTCTTGATAGTTGCCAGGAGAGTTGCGTCTTCGAACTTCTACCGGCCGTCTCCATGGAGAGTTGCGTCTTCGAACCGCTGCCGGCCGTCTCCATCGAGAGTTGCGTCAAGCACAGATGGGCATACGTATTGATCTCGTAGTTTCGAAGGTTACGTATACTCCATACGCACTATATATGCAATAATCAGTTACCATCGTTCATTCTCTTCCATGTCTTTTCTCTGAGTCCAAATTAGTCTGATCTCTAATCTACTTACTTTCCTCCATATACAGATTAGTCCGTCTACATGATGAAGTACAAAGGTTATACAATTCGTGAAAGGAAGCAGCCAAAACATGCACTTTATCAGCTGCATAATGATTCTTTCGCTCAACATGAGAAAACAGTTTAATTATTGCTATCAAAGTTCTGTCGCATCCAAATGCAACAGAGAGCTTTATTCCAGTAGTGTTACAATAGTATAATATAGTTTACCTTCCAAAAAAAAAGTATAATATAGTAGGTATATGTCGAAAGTACGACAACTGCAATATACTGAAAAATATTCATCAAAACATTTTTTGGCAAATAAAATACATCAAAACAATAAAATAATTATAATATGAAATTAAAAGGATCAGAAATTTATTTTGAAAACATAAAAAAATGGCCAAGAGTACTCCAACCATTGGGAAATGGAATGACTATCCATATGTCATGTTAGCCTAGTTATCAAAACGCCAATAATAGACCGTCGGGTTTTTCCTGTTCGGAACCCAGTGGCCGACATCCCGTCGGCTATTGGTCGAATGGCCGACAATGGATGGCCGAGGGTAAATGGCCGATGGTATACTTTTAGCTATATATTTTTCCGACTGCATTTGTTAATGGCCAGCAGTTTTTAAACTCTCGGCTAAGAATACAATTCTAGTAGTAAATTTTAGTGTATAATAGTTTATTGTATAGATATCTCACTAATTTAAACTATATAATATGCTAAGCGACTTACAATTAATAAAGTTTAGCTCAACACAAATGGTACATATGTATATAACTTATATATACTTGTTCTTTGACAAAATAAGCGGGGTATTCCTAGAAATACGTGGAATACTCCCTAGATCCGCCCCTGATTTTCAAGGTCGTGAAGGAGGCATGGTGGCTCGAGAAGAAAATGTGGCTCTGTCTGGCCATTTATAGGCCGGCCGGGGCGCGGAGGCGCCTGGAGCATATATGGAGAAATGAAGGGGGCATCCACCCCCATTGCGGGGCTGCCATGGGTCCACCACAGTGAAGAATCAAGGCGCATGACAGACATGTGGGCAACACAGCCGGTACAGAACGAACCAAACTAGCAGGCGAACCCAGCAACGGGAAATTATCAAAACCAGCGACGGCGGCCGGACGAGGGAAACTAGGGTGGGGGGGGGGGTCATCCTATTCGAATCCTCAACGCATTGTTCGCTCGAATCCTCAACGCATTATTCGCTGCCCACCAGGTAGAGGTGAAGACAAGACACAATGAGGGTCCCACGCACGACCTTGCTTGCCTTGGTTGTGTGTGGGCCCAGGGGCTGCTTTCAGCGCCGGGGGATCGGGGTCCCCCAAGCGCCGGGAAAAGTGGCCCAAGGCAAGGGCAAAGTCGTCCCTAGTAAGGAGGCTTCAGGGCTAAGAAAGGTTGCCCTAGATGGGAAGATAACTTCGGCGCTGCCTGACTGCACCAGAGGCGGGCCCCATGGAGCTCACTTTCGCCATAAGTCAAAATTATTAAGACAACCCATGGTTCCAGGGGCACCAACAGAGCGAGTCTTGATAGTTATCGATATGAATCGGTAAGAGGGTGGCTCGATCTTCTCGACAGTAGGTTAACAAAAAGGGATAATTTGTTGCGAACAACAGGTAAGTAGCTTTATACCTGCCAAGGTTGGATGCGAGAGCCAAGTGGTGGAACCATTTATTTAGTCTATTCAGTTCACGTGAGTCTCCTTGGATGCTGCCAATCTCCACTAAAACCGTCATTACTCCTTATTGAAAAACTTCAAATGATAAGCCATTTGTTGGGTTGAAAAATAGACATAAACATGCTTCCAAACATGCCCCATGATTCTGTCCGAGATGATACATTTTTGCATGATAACTTGATCCTAGATAATCCTCGAGATGGCTCTTGACCTTTTGAAAAGAAGTACACGGAACATTGCTGTTGGAACTCCAAAGAACTTGGATCTTAGAGTTGCTGTAAAGAAGACTTGATAAGCTTTGCGATACCAAATTAAAACAAAAAGCCCCGAGCTAGTTGTTGCTTTAGTGCTGGTACCAATCAGTAGGTAAAAGTGTCTCCAAAGGCTTATGCTGTTAAACCCAATTAGTAACATTAGCATTGTTTACTGCCGGATCTAACTCTCATACCATATATGTGTGGTGGATACAAGATCTTTTTTCTAGTAATGCTTCCATCTCGGTATGGTTTTTTGTTATATGTCCATGCAAGTGGCTGGCGGTGACCCAACGAGGTGGACGGATGTACATACTTTTCTTTGATGAACCAAGTCTCTGCTGTCATGGCATCAAACAGTTTTTTGCGAACTGAGCTCTAGCTCAGCTAGTAAGGTTCCTTGTGGTGGAACCAGCCCACCAGGGTTCGAGTCCTCGACTCGGCACTGGTGCTCGTATTTTCCTGGATTTTTTCCAGAATTTAACCAGTGCTATTCTTTTAGTGGTAGGCGACGTGCCCGTCGATAGCGAGACGCCTATGGTGACTTCATCAATTTGGAGGATTTGCCGGCCCAGTTTTCAGAGGTGCTCATAGGGGTAGGGTTGCGTGCGTATGTTTGTAGGGACAAGTGTGCGTGCGTGTTTGTGAGCATCTGCGTCTCTACTGTGTGATTCGCAAAAAAAAAACAGTTTGTACAGGCTATTGCGAAACTAGGAAATATAATGGATCCAAAATGGCACGTGATATCCGGCGTTTTGACATATAGAACTGGTTGAGGAAAGCTGTAGCGTGGAATATCCTTGTCAAAGGCAAGTGAGTATTGACTAAAAACATGAGATTGGACTTCTAGTCCATATTCCAGTTCCAAAGGGGCCGCATTCCTATTTTTCTCCATTCTAGAAAGTCTACAGGATTTGGCCAAATTTTTATTTGTATTTCTCTGCAAAAGAAGTGTACCCCATGCATCCTATTAATCAAATATATAATAGGTGACCACTGATTACATGGCCAGAACAATCAAATAGGCTATAAATAAATGAAACGTTTAGAGAACACTGTGCCAGTGTTTAGAACTATAAAAACAGTGTTTTAATGGAAGAAGAAAAGGCCGGGTAAATTAATACTAGATCATATATTCCAAAACAATAGTAGGTGAATTTTGTATGTATTTATTGGGTACTTCCGCACATTATTTCAATCGAAAAGGATCTGCCGTACGTCTGCCGCAAAATTAGTTGATGTGGTCATGGAAGCCTGGCCTGTCCTAAAGAAGCGTGTAGCTGACTTGCTGATGATGACTGATGAGTAGATAAGCGGATGTGGAAGTCTTTGCAGGTGCCGGCATGCCATCAGTCAATTCTACAAGGTAGCGATCAATCCTAGTGAAGGCAAACGTTAATTATTGATTAAGAACGAAAACATGAGGACAGCGTTCTAGCCCAATCGAAAGCGAATCTATAACATATGAGTTTGGGTTTGAGTCCTCGACTCCTCGTATGCTTACTGTTCGAGTCCTCGACTCGGTACGAGTGCTTGTATTTTTTCTGAATTTATTCCGAGATTTAAATGGTACTATTCTTTCGGTGGTAGGCGACGTACCCGTCAATAGCGAGGCACCTATGGTGACTTCATCAATCTCGAGATCAGCCGACTCAGTCTCTTAGGGTGAGTGTGTGTGCGTGTGTGAGCATATTCAATTGTACTGTGATTTGCAAAAAAAACTTGTAATTGTCTAATTAGGTAGCTATTGATGGTGTCTAAATTTCCTCGTTGATGTGCATATGTATGTGCTGTAAAAAGGAACCAAAGTTGAGGTTATCTTTTGTTTGGTAAATTACCTATTTATGTTATGTATTTTTGTAAAAGGATTATGGTTATGGATATATCACGGGCCGATATATCACGTCTCATTCCACCACATGTTTTGTGCCAATATACCCAGTTTGTAAGGTTCATTGTGGTGGAATCGATCCAACCGGATTCATTTCTCAACTCCCAGCGCGGTCTTGTGGGCAAAACTTTATATTTGAAAATATTTTCTTATCATATACATGTGCTGGTCACACTTTTGTTTTTGAAGTATAGCCCCCTCATTTCGGCTCTAGCTTCGGCCCTGGTCATCGACCAGCATACAAGTACGCCATTGTGATAGTATAACTCATTAGCATATACATCAATACAACAATCCACCAACAAACAGTTACCCATCAGTAGTGTGAAGATCAGTCTTCAGGAAAGAATTATCTTTGGTTACTCTTATAGCTCGACCAATCCTGAAGGATCAAATCAATTCTTGGTTGAATAGTCACTTGATGTAATTCCTCTTTTCTTTTCTTTTTGGGCTTGAAGCCTTGTAATCTGTATATGTTGTACCTTCTCTTTTCTCTTTATATATATATATATATAAAAAGAGGTGGGGTGCCCTGCTGACTTCGGTCAAAAAAACAATCCACCAAGAGGAACGACCTTAAAAGTATTAGTAAGGGTAAAAAAGTGCATTCAGAGTTTTTAAAGATCTTAGTACCAGATCTAAAAAATATTGCATTCTGAGGGTCCTATTTTAGCAGTCCTACTTTCCCCAATCCAACTACCATATTGAGAGATGTTATTTTAGAAAACAATGCTCCAACAGACTCCTAATACATCTCCATTTTTTCAGAAGTTAGTAGGACATCCTAATAATCATCCCCAACTCTCCTCAAATAGAGGGAGAATTTAGTCTCTCCCAATTTTGGTAGTTGCTAAGGATAAAGTTATTAGAAGACTGTAAAAGTATTTTTACCAATAATCCATGAGACATTCCAATCTCTAAAGAACAAATCGCGCACGGTGAAATTATCTTACGACGCGCCACGTCGTCATAAAATTGTGGCCATCGGATCAGTGGCGCGGGCGGTCCAGATCGTTCCTTTCCTGGCTATTTTACGAAACAGCCCTCGAACTTTAACGAAATAGAACCCGCGGTCCAGGTCCCCTCTTCTTTCCTCCCGTCCCCTTTCCATCTATCCTCTCCGGCGGCGGGCACGTCCGGCGACGCTGCAGGGCCCGCGCGAAATGCACCAGCGAGCGGGTGTGGTCGGATGCAGCGGCGAGCGGCACTGCGACGCTAGCTTTGCTTCGCTTGACGCCGCACGAGCTCGGTCATGCCGTGAGGCGGAGGCGCCCCGTCGTCAGGTGCGGCGCGGGGGAGGCGGGAGCTCAAGCCACTGGCGCACGCGAAGAGGATGCGACCGCTGGCGAGCGCGGAGGCTATACCGCCTGCCCAGGGGAAGAAGGGTTGTCTTAGGACGGCTCTGCTGCACGTACGAGCGCCGAAGGGGAATCGGTCGGCGAGACACGGGCGCACAGGACCCCACGGAGGAGCAGCAGCGCACGCTTCACGGGCGGGGCAACACGGAGCGGCGACAGAGACGACGCAAGCTTGTAAGCCGGGGCAGCGCAAGCCCGGCGATCGGGGCGGCGCGGAGAAACGGCGGCGACACAGGCCCAGGGCCGGTCCTGTGTTTTATGGGGCCCGGGGCGAAATCAAAATTGGAGGCCCCTAATAAACGGTAATTTTCTTATTTGCCACAAAGAAAACTTGTAACCTCTTGTATTTCATTGATGTGTCAGACAGGTATATGTGACCCACCACAATCACTAACATTGGTAGCTGAGAGATTACGTATGGCCATATGGATTACGGCGTTAAGCTATGACAAATAAAGAATTATTCTTAAGGCTAGTCCCATACCATGGTATAGAAATCATCCTACATAGATGGTATGGAGGGTTAAGAATGATCTAAATATAAATATCCAAAGGTCAAACGTGGCGATAGGCTCATTTAAGTTAAGTGGACGTTTGCTCGTTTGCATTCTTTGTTAAGTGGACGTTTGCTCATTTATTTTTGTAACATGTAACAACGTATTATAGTTTGAGTCTTAGTATTTCTACTGCATACATATACGATTGGGGGCCCCGAGATTTAGGGGCCCGGGGCGGCTGCCCCGCCTGCTAACACTACAGGGCCGGCCCTGTCGGTCAATCCTGCCATCCGTACTTTCTTGCTGATGTGGCCATCTCCTTGTGCAAGGGAATGCACTAGGTCTAGTTATAAAGATGGGCTAGGCCTAATGTAACCCGTTGAGCAATTCTTAGCTGTTGCGCCACGAGCGTGGTTCGTGCAGATTCATCTGATTAGTTTGTACCAAACCGCTTCTCAAAGGTTGGATGTCCGTGCACATAACCAACAATACTAGTGCTTGGCTCACCATAAGGTAGCTGTGGTAAGCAATCATCTAAAAGGATTAATTGTCATGCTTGAAATCCAGCGCACACTACATGTTGTGTTTGGCATTTTGTCCCCTTAGCTACCTAGCCTTTTGTTTCTGTACAGGAAATTGATTAGGAAAAAGCCGGGTCTTCAATTTTTTTTATTTTTTTTATTATTTTGCATACACTATTCTGAAGAGCATTTTGTTTATTCTTATTTATAGTAATAATCATACTTTTTTACTTGTCCTAAATAGTATACGCGGCACAAAGTTCATGGTAGGACTTCCTTGAGTCCGAATATAATATCCTTCTGTAGCCATATACTACACGAACGAAGGGAACAAATATGTAATCTCCAAATGCATATGTTTACATGTATATATAATTCTCTTGTATTCATTATGGAAGTGGCTTTCGACGTCGATCCACGGTATACAAAACATCCGGAAAAAAATCTTGCTCTCACCACACACACACAGTCACACACATCAGCCAATAGCCGGCGACGAGCGAGCAACATCAGTATATATCAGTGTGAACAAACACCACCCCAACTACGACACCAGCGACCAATCTCCCGGACACAAAGAGCATTCCACTTGGACGTGCTCTCCACATCACCTTTCAGAGTTTCTCTTCGTCAACGCACGCCGCCACCGCCGCCCCAATCCTCGCCTAACCTAACCGAACGAACGTGTCAAAACCTGCCTGAAATTCTTTGCCAAGAAAAAACCTTCCTGAAAATCTTCAGAAAAATCAGGCCCGGCTTGTCGGAACGCCTCGGTGCAGGGAAAGTCAAACAGAACGTGGAGCCCCACGAAATTCAGTTGTCCTGCCACTCACTGGTGGCACTCAGTGCCAAACCGCCGGCCGGTGCGCGCCCGATTTCCACGCCGCCATGACCACCGCACTTAGAAAAGTTCGGATAATCCACCACTAACTCAATAAGTCATGAGATCACCGTCGTCTCCGGCCCACTCCAATCCAATATAATCCAACCCCCGACAATCACTCCTGAATCATCGCTCGTCACAGTCCCTCCATCACTATTTATTCACCTCTCTATAAAAAGCACAGCACGCACGATCATTGATCATTGATCAGATGTGTTAGATATATAGAGAGAGAAAGGGACCAAGAAGAGGATAACAATGGCGGCGGCGATCGACGACTCGTGCCGGCGACCGGGATCGGTGCCGTTCAAGTGGGAGGTATGCCCGGGGACACCGAAGCACGTCCGAAGCGCCAGCGCCAGCGCCGCGCCGCCGTCTTTCTCTTCGTCCTCCACCACCACCTACGCCTCCTCCAACAACAAGGTGGCCGTGTCGCCCAAGCTCACGCCACCACCGGCCATGTCGCCGTCCCCGTACCACTCCCCGCGCATCTCCTACTCCTACTACGCCGCGCGCTCCGCGTCCATCTCGCCGTCGCGGCGGCGCCCGCCGCCGCACCGCCCGATGGCCTTCCTCGACATCGCGCCACGTGTCGCCCCCGCCGCGTACGGCGCCGCCGCGGAGGCCGAGGAGTCGCCGGCGGCGATGGCGAGGTGCTTCCCGCTCCCCGTGTTTCGGAGGAGGGATCGCGAGGGCAAGAAAGGCGGTGCATGGAGGTCAGGCGCGTCGGCGTCGTCGACGAGCTCGTCGGGAAGCAGCTTCAGGTCGGACGGGGCGTCGCAGGCGGCGCGGGTGAGCTTGCGGCGGTCGGCGTCGAGCTCCTCGTCGTCGTGCTTATCGCTGTCTTCGAGGAGTAGTGGCAAGATCGCCGAGGCGAGGGAGGTGGAGGCTGCTGGTGGCTGGTTCTACTGACTAGGCAACTTAATAACCAAGGGTGGATGCTTGCTTGCCGCCATGATCAGGAAGTTGAGGACAAGTTTGTGTGTCGGGTGTGTGATGAGAATATGAGATGTTGAGACCCCAGCAAGATGATGGAGTAGTCCTTGCTTGGAGACTGTTTGTATGCAGAGCGTTTTTGTGTACAAAACAGTTGCTCGTCGATCCCATATAATGTTTCGTATATGTCAGTGAATGGTTGTGCAGATTATACACACCTCAGTTAGGTGCAAAATAAAAAATGGTCTCGCCTCATTATCAGTTAAATTTAAAGCTAGTACAACGTAGTATATATATAATTATCTTCCTTCTTTTCCCTTCATCCTTGTGTTTGTTAAGGGTTCATTAACATATATTTCCTCCTAAATATATTTATCAAATATTTTTTAGATCAGCTACCGTGATGTTCTATAGTTCTTTGTTTGAAAAAAAAAAGAACAATATGGACGCTGAGCCTATTGATACTTGGGCTCTTTCTTATTTCACAACCGCACGGATATTGGATTGCTAGAGCCCATTTATACCTGGGCGGCTGGGCCAGGCCTTGCGAGTTGCTACCCTTCTCGTGCTGCATATGGGTTGGTTCAGACCGTGAAGATTCGGCCCAGAGCTCTCTCTACCCGTCGTCGTCTTCTGCCCCCTTCCCACACACCTCCTCGCTCGCAATGGAGCTCTGAACACGTAGGTACTCTTCTCTCCTCGGCTCTTCCTTCTGCCACTGCAAAGAAAAGTGTTACCGCACGTTGCTATGGGATTTTCAGCTGTGCATGACCGTGATCAAAATAAAGAAATTCCAGCTGCATACTTTTTTTTCTCAATCTTGGTGGAAAAGCTCATCGACTACCCACCTTCCTTGCTTCCAGTCGAATAGTTCAGGTTTTGGCCGAGTCGAATGAAGGTTAACAAATAGCAATTTGGTTTCCGGCGATCTCCATAGCTCCATTGAGAAATCCAAGATTCTTGTAACAGAAACAAGAAAGGACGCCCTTCAGATGATGTCGTGTCCTACCACACGTAGTGACGCCACACAAGGGGGGCAGGGGGCATTCTGTTCTCATCAATATGCATATCGTTCTTGCATTGCCATCTCCGGAACTCAGGTGTTCGTGCAGCAGAAAAAAATATACAGTCCATGCCCAGATCGGTTTCGGAAGAAAATACTTCGGCATTGCTGACATTGCTTCCTCCTCGATCCAAGTGGAAGAGTTGATCAGCGCCGCTTTATTACCAAAGCCCCCACGTATGTGAGTTTATTCCATGATCAACGAGTGCTAGTTAAGAGCAAGTATTATGGTCACCGAATAGTTAGCAGTATCAGACATGGAGGAGAGAGAAGAGATCGGCGTTTCGCGAACCGTCGACGGAGAGCTAGCGTATTACCAATTTTGAGGCCCACCAGCTCTTTCTCTGCCCTCTCGTTGGCTTAGAGCAAGTCTAATGATGGGCGTGAAGCAGCCAATAAGGAAGAGAGAGAAATGGAGAGAGGGCGTCTCATGAGTCACCCACACTCAGCCGACGAAAACAAAACGGGACGCAACACTTGGTTAAGCTCTCTCGTAACCATTAAATGCTAGTGGGTCCACCATTGCCACGCGTCGGTCGCTAGCACCATACTCCCGCTAGTGAGCGAGGTTATTAGACCTGCTCTTGGGACTGCGGAAACTCTGCAGCATTAAATAGAGGAAGTGGTAGGGAATAAAAAAGGATGCACCCAGCAGATGTGGAGCTCCTTCTCACCGGCGAGCAAGCGAAACCATAATCCTTGCTCTAACAAGTACCAGCAATCAAGCACAAAGACAGGTTACAATAATTGCTTCTCTCTCTTGACTGGCTGGACACGGTCACACACCGCTAGAAAACGCCCGTGCGATGGGAGGCCAGGTGTTTCCTCGACGGTTCCTTCTTGTCGGGTACCAAAACTAGGGGTACCCTAATTTGTGGCCATAACAACCGACTAATGGGCCGCATCCACAGCAGACCAAGATCCAAGCTCCAAAAATCCGAAGGCGGCCCAACATAGGCCTGTATAAGAGGCACCCTCTAAGGCGCGGAAGGGCGTCCTTCCTGATCGAGGGTACCGCCTGCCCTCGAGAGGGAATTCACCATCACGTTCGAGCCCCCCCCCCCCGCCTCGACTGAGGCTTACCGCCTCGGCCGACGGCGGCCGCCTGCTATCTCATAGAGCATTCAAGACCCAGCCCGCCACTACGGTCAAAATGGGAAGTCACCGCACCATGCCGCCGAGAAGACTGCGGTCACCTCCGCCTGTGCCAACCACTCTGCCAACCACCCTCCCCCCCGGCCCTTATCAACTGGGTGGACCCACGGCATGGCTCGAAGAAGAACCCTCGAAAGACCACACAGGCGGGTCTGACACGACTTCCACCCCCGGTCAATTGGCACCCCTCGAGCGCCAGGCCGCTACTGCTAGGAAGACAAGTCCGCAATAGTGATGCCCACGCCGTCCTTTGGAGTTGGAAGGCGCGATTCCCGCCCAAACAGTGCACGGTATGGAGGATACGCTCACGTTGCGTCAGGCCAGCAGCATTTTATCAAGAAGACATCGATCTCCATAAGCACGCAGGGGACTCTTCCTTGACCCTTGGTCTATAAAAGGGGGAAGGGGGCGGCACGGAGAAGGGGCAAACCTTCGATATTGACACTTGACTCAATCACCACTAGCCAGGGACTTGGGAGCTTCACTCCGTCTCCCGCATAACTTGTATCCCCCTACTACAAGCTCTCTCAACACAAAACTCGGTGCTACGCACCACTGTGGACGTACGGCCTCGCGGCCGGAACCAGGATAAACCCTTGCGTCCCAAGCTCGCCCCAAGAATCCATCATCGAAACGAGTGGTTAGCAGCGCAATCACTCGTTGGTGCCGGTGTGACCGAATCGGACACCGACACTTCTTGATCTACGCGTGTGCAGCAAGAAGACCAGACGATCGTGCCTCGCTGCCATGCGCAACAAGTTTCGACGACATTGGTGATTAGAGGCGCCCAACTCGCCAGCACCACGGCACAAACGACGAGCGCGGCGGCGACAGAGTGGGACACCTGGCTCTTGGCTCTTGATACCAATGTGTTTTTTAAACGAACCAGGTAGGAGAGCTGCCGATTATATTAAAAAAAGAAGCAACACCCAAATTGGGTACAACAACAAAAAACAATGACAACAGCACCGGCCGTTTGAATTGGGACATCAACACAGTTGCAGGACACCAATCAACAGCATCCGGTTGGATTGAGACATTAACGCGACTGCATACTCAACTCAACTCTACACTAGAATCCCCACAACCCAGGAGAAAGCCGTTAGTAGCCCTCATAGCTAGCGCTGTCCTCTCCGATGATGTCTTACACCAACCAACCACTGCCATGCAGGACTAGCCACCGTAATCCGTTGCAAGCCAACAAGTAGCCACCATGACACTGCCGCCTTTAGGTCACACATATACAATTGCCGATCTCCCAACCCCAGCCAACCATTGGCAGAAATCCCAACCCCACTGCACAACACCAAAACAGCCGCCTCCATGCAGTGCTCCTCGTTAGAGTACCACTGCAGACGCCATGCACACCAATAGCCGAAGCACAACACCAGATCTTGGAACTCTGAGACAACTCAATGCGTGGGGGCCTCTCACATCCAACGCCTCACTCTACTCCTCGGCCACACCACCTTAAAGCGCACGGGCCTTGCCACTTCAGCCGCTGGACTCTCCAAGGATATAGGCGTGCTGTAGCCATCGGTAGTGTCATAGGACCACCAGGCCACTCCATTAACCTCACCTTCATCGTGCTGCCACCGGAATCACAACTATACTACATATGCGGACTTAAAGCCTCCAATGACATGGCACAATACCTGTACCAAGGTCGGATTGGGACGTCGACCTAGGCCACAACTCAATGAACACAAGCAGCCTCCATCACTGTCGCTGCCACAACCACCACATCGACGACACCCACACTGCCAACCCACCGCAGCCCGCTCCAGGAAGAAGAAACTGGCCACCATCGCTGAGGGATCCTCTGAAGCGATGTCTCCAGCGAGAACCATGGCGTCCTTGAACCTTATCATCGCTGCCCTGGGAGAGCATGACTTTCACCAAGAGAATATCCCACCAGGGGAACAGAATAGGCAACATGCTGATGCCTCCAAGGAGGATCGTGGCGCCCAAAGGCATCATCGTCGCAAGGCTTTCGCCCGCTGCCACACTCATCCATCCCAACAAAGAAGCAGCCAGGAGAGAAGAACAGTGTCGTAGACGCGCACCTGTGCAGCCACAAGCAGCGATGCCACCATGGCGCCACAAGTAGCAGCAGCACAGGCCATCGCCGGCCAGGCCACTACGGCGTAACTGAGAGATCCGCATGCACAACCTCCCCACGCCACCGCTTCACTGCAGCACAACAGCCCACTCCGTCCGGCGGCGAGGCAGACGGAGCACCCCACCGTAAAGGGCCGCCCGCAGGCAGCCACACTGCAGCAGGCCAACAGGCGAAGAAACCCACGGCCAGAAGCAGCAAGCTAGCAGGAGCAAGTGCCCAACAGCAGCAGATCCACCCACGGGGGCGACGGATCCACCCATGGGGATGGTGGATCTGGTCGCAGGAGGGCCGGAGCGGCACCAACTTCACCGGAGAAGAAAGACACTCCGCCGCCCGCACTGTGTTACGCCTAATCTGGCAGAAGAAGAAGAAGCCCCACCGCCGTCCTCCTCGCGGGCGCCAGGCTTCCGACTGCCCGTTCCGGCGGCGGCCAGGAACGATGGTCCCCGAGTCGCCTACAGGAGCAACGCGGGGGTTTTCAGCATTGTTTCCAGCTGTAACCTAACGACACTTGATACCAATGTTAGGGTTTATGGCTTATTCGGTCTACCCTCTATTCTTGTGCCTTTTCCGTGGTGCCGCTCACAATGCATAATGAGGCTAGAGGCTAGGGACCTATTTATAGACCACTTCCACTTGTTTCAAAAAACTGTATGACTCATGAACCATGTTACAAACCACGATGACATGCCATTTTTGTGAGTCTAAATATATTAGCCCCTAGCACACATGTGTGAGTCAAAGTGTCATGCTCATTTGTATATATGAGATCAATTCCAAGAGTTAAATGCATGCAGAGCCAATCCTGCAAAACAAACTCAGCTCTTCCGTTGTGTTGTACCCGGGTCAAATACATATGTACAATATAAATATTTCAGTAGAGTAGATCTCAATTATTTGCTCTACTGTATTTCAGCACAAACGTCCTCGGCACCTCGAGTACTACTTCCTCGAGTTGAATTCCACATCAATTATTCCATGTCACTTGTATCTAGTAATTCCATATTGAGTTGAACAATAATCATGGTAAATGAATAATGTTGAAATCCACATAAAAATCCAACATGCAAAAGCATGTTTCCTGATGGCTCCTATTCTCATCAAAGTTCCTAGATCCAGCTGAAGACGCTTTTCTTCTTCTACTACTACCACTACTACTACTACCAGGTTCTTCTCGTCCATCCATTCATTAGCATTTTGTGGGCCAGAACATGATGGCGCGGTATATATAATACCATGCAACAAACCCTTGCGTGCATATCTAGTTTTTTGTTACTTTGGTGCATCGATAGGCCAGCCAAGACCATTTACATATCTTGGATAGATGGTTGTTTTCACATGTGAACACAATACATACAGTGATGTTGTTTCAGTATAATTATTTAGTTTCTATTATCCGCATTCTCTCTGGGACATGCAAGTAGTAACGATATATAGTTGCTATCTATATGGATCGGGTGAGGGTGGTGACTTTGTGCAGTGTCTCCAATACTGAATCCGCCTGTAAACCTCACTCAGCTACCAACTAAGAACAATGCAACGTAACAATACTGAATCCAAGTCGCTTGCAGCAAGCCGGAATCCTTGACACCTTCCATCCATATGGACCAACTAATTATAAAATAAGAAAATACTATGTGAGTTCTCCTTTCCCGGAGCTAGCTAGCTAGCAGCCTAGCTGACCTTATTACCTCCCGCAATGTGAAACGGATTTATATATGTTGTATTATTTCTCAAGGTACGGTGGTGCACAACATCCTCATATATGGTGTTGCACTTCTAATGAGGGACAAATTAAAAGCAAACTCCTAGATGATAGTGGTAGATATATAGTGTCCCCGATCCAGAAGCACCTTGTTCGATCGGTGATGATATATATAATGATGTGCGCAGTTCCTGTGTGTTTTTGTTGTGGCATTCAGATAGTCACACGCCGATCCAGTTTGATTTTTTTTTGTTGCAGCACAATCAGTGTACCTGTGAACTGAACCTACTTTATCTTGAGTGGTTCTCTCTTTTGCTAAACATATAAATGCACGGCTTCCTCTCTTTTCACACTAGTCCAACATTATTATTCTCATAAAAAAGGTACAGTTCAAATGTAACAAAAATAATGTTTTATTCATGGCGATTTGAATAATTTAAAATTCGAAATTACATCGATCAGAGGTAATTCTTTGTGATGCCAAGTCTTGCCAGATGATTCTGTGATGTTAACATAGCATATTAGCAGGCTCCGACTTCAACATGGCTGTCGCTATTGCTGAGGATATGCTATTGTTGTCATATCAATTTCCAGGACTTGTATTCGGTTTCGATATACGACCAAGAGCCTACATAATTATAACATTCTAGGTTAGAACTACGAATAATATATACTAATAAACAAGTCAAATGCAGTTTCTTTTGACCCTTCCCTGTAGTTAAACATTTTTCATCTTTTGACCAACATTTTGTCTAAGAAATATTGCTTATACCTTCCCTTGCAAATTTGGTGTCATTGGATTCATGTTTCAAAACATTTTCATATGACATCCATTTCATAATCATAAATATTATAAGATATAAGATATTAGAGGTCAAAGTGTGAGATGACACCAAACCAATCATCATATTAGAAAAAACTAATTAAGAGGGAGTACTAAAGAACGCTTAATAATTTTAAATGTTTTAAAAATACACTTGTTGTGTAGGCTCGAAGTGTTTTGACTTGTAAATTTTAACAATGTCTTGTAAATTCATGAGTGAACAATTGCAACGTTTCAAAACAAATCTTTGGCACAAGAGTAGACTATAGAGAAATAAACGGGATGATGAGAATATGTACTCGAGCTGCCCATTATATGTATTGTCTGTTACTGTGTTGGATCATTTTGGATAAAAACCGTAAACTACTAAAAGATACTACAAAGTGAATTGCACGAAAAAATTGCAATATAGGTTTTCATCATATACCATTTTATTTAATTTGACAAATGTAAAAGGAGTAAAATTAACAAACAGAATATGTTCTAGTCATTCTTTTTCTAAAATTCATGTTTGGATATTTAACGGTTAAAAAACTGTGTGTTCATGTGTGTGTGCGCGCGTGCCTGTCTGAGTGTAAAAGATGTAGACGAGTTGTGAGAGTGAGTATCTTGAGAGTGCTAATTTATGTACAAAAAGTATTTATGTACGAGGAATTTTAAGGTGGTTGAAAAAATGAGAGCCGTCCATCAAGTTGAATTCAACGGTGGAGAGACATAAAGTACCTAAAAGTACCAATAGTACTTAGGGTGTGTTTAGATGGTAGGAAAAATACTGTAGCATCAGAAAAAATACTGTAGCATTCGCTGGGAAACGTGTTTTGTGAGGGAGGAATAGTGAAAAGTTAGAATGAATAGTGAAAAGTTGTAATGAATAGTGGAAAGTTGGGGAATCTGAACAGGGCCTTAAAATGGTGGGACCAATACTAGATATGGTAGGACTAATATTCAATTTAAATTTATTTTCATAAAAGAAAAAGGGTATATATGTAATTTTAGGTTGTTAGTTTGTCGAATGCAACCGGCGGCGAAGCAAATCACGAGCAATGGTTCCAGGAACTGGTGGTCCACCTCCCTTGCTCGTGGTAGTGCGTCAGGTAATTAGGCCAAGCACAATTACAAATACATCCATTACCATTTTAATCTAAGTCTTTTGATTATCCTAATAAATCAACGATGATGATAATTTTTTTAAAAAAGTACCTAGAAGTTCTAGTAGTACTTCACAACCATAGTAATAAGGCTCTTTCTATACATACTGGATAGTATTATTGTATTAAAATGAGTTATTTTACTCCAAGGCTAAAATTTGTTGAATTGATAATGAAATATTTGAACGAAAATACATAGTATTTTATCAATTTAAAAATTATTATAAGGATATCAAATAAATATAATTATAAAATAAACGAACACTGTCACAAGAATCAGAAAAATATCATATGATAGTGCATATTGAATAATCCTAAACTTAGGTCAACATTTAAAGACTATCGGTATAGAGAGAAACCACAAACTCTAACCAAGATTACATTAGTTATTGTTAGAGTAGAATATTCTATTGTATTCCTCCAACCCTAGAAGGGTGGGTATATAGACATATACATGGGCCTCTACGTGGGCTGACCCAACACTATACAATGCCATACTCCAACACCCCCCGCAGTCTGAACTACCGACGCAGCGGTGTGCAAGACTGGAACAGAGTACATACAAAGAAAGGACACACCCCCAGTCCCAACTAGCCACTAGAAACATTGAGACTGGAGCAAAACTCAGAGGACGTCGAGGAGGGGAGCCTCTTGGTGAAGATATCCGCGAACTGGGAGGTGGTCGGGACATGGAGTACCCGAACGTGACCGATGGCGACTCGGTCGCGGACAAAGTGCAAGTCGATCTCCACATGCTTTGTCCGCTGGTGCTGAACGGGGTTGGTGGAGAGGTATACGGCGCTGACATTGTCGCAGTAGACGAGGGTGCTCTTGACAAGCAGGCTGTGAAGCTCCGCCAAGAGCTTACGAAGCCAGGACGCCGCAGCCACACCGTTAGCCACGGCGCGGTACTCAGCCTCGGCATTGGATCGGGAGACTACCGGCTGATGCTTGGACGACCAGGAGACCAGGTTGCCACCGAGAAAGACCGCATACCCAGAGGTGGACCGTCGAGTATCGGGGCAGCTAGCCCAGTCCGCATCGATGTAAACCACGAGCTCGGTGGAAGATGACCGGTGAAGAACCAGGTCGTAGTCCACAGTGCCTCGGACATAGCGAAGAAGGCGCTTCAGGGCAGCCAGGTGCGACTCCTGGGGGTCATGCATATGGAGACAGATCTGCTGAATCGCATATGTAATGTCTGGCCAGGTGAACGTGAGGTACTGTAGAGCTCCAGCAAGACTCCGATAAGCTGTCGGATCAGCAACAGGATCACCCGTGTCTGCAGAGAGCTTGGCCTGAGTGTCAATAGGAGTCGCACAAGGCTTACAGTCAGTCATCCCTGCCCGCTCCAGAATATCAAGTGCATATTGTCGCTGGTGAAGGAAGAGACCAGAGGGGCGATGCTCAACAGTGACACCGAAGAAATGGTGAAGGCTGCCCAAATCCTTCATGGCAAACTCGTGCTGCAGTGACTGTATGATCTGCTGAAGCAAAGTCTAACTGGATACTGTAAAGATGATGTCGTCCACATAGAGCATCAAGTATGCAGTCTCAGGGCCACGGTTGAAGACGAACAGAGAGGTGTCCGAATTGCACTCAGTAAACCCCAGGGAGAGCAAGAATGTGGCGAACCGAGAGTACCATGCCCGTGGTGCCTGCTTCAGACCATAGAGAGACTTGTTGAGCTGGCAGACCATATCCGGACGACCAGAGTCCACAAAACCCGCTGGCTGGATGCAAATATACAATCTCAGTCAAAGTGCCATGAAGAAACTCATTCTTCACGTCCAGCTGATGCACGGGTCAGGATTGCGAGAGGGCAAGCGAAAGGACCGTGCGCACTGTCGCCGGCTTCACCACTGGGCTGAAGGTCTCATCATACTCCACGCCAGGCCGCTAGGTGAAACCCCGGAGAACACAGCGAGCCTTGTAGCACTCCAGTGATCCATCGCCCCGGAGCTTGTGCGTCCAGATCTACTTGCGAGTGACGACGTTGCAACCAGATGGACGTGGTACGAGGTCCCACGTCTGGTTGGCAAGGAGAGCCGCATACTCTTCCTACATCGCTCGACGCCAATTCGGATCGGCCAGGGCGTCGCAGACGGAGGAGGGTACCGGCGAGATCCCTGGCTCGCTCTCGGCGGAGAGGGCCGCGGGTCGGAGGCACCCGGCTGCCCACAGTGTTACCATGGGATGGCTGTGGCCACGATCCCGATGGAGAACCGGTGGGTGGTACACGACCGGATCGACGTCGGAGCTGATCCGAGGGCGGGCTGGCGGTGCCAAGGGAGGAGGCGGTGGCGGGAGCGACGTCGCTGGCCCCGGCACCGGCCGTCACCGGTAGATGTCCACGGGCGGCCAGAAGTGTGCCGAGAAGCTCGGGGGCACGAGGGGGGCCGGTAGGAGCTCCGGGGCTGCGCGTGGCGTGGCAGTGGACTCCGGGGCCGCGCATGGCACGACCGGAGACTCGGGGGCCATGTGTGGCACCGCCAGGAACTCGAGGGCCGCGCGTGGCGTGACAGGAGGCTCTGGGGCCGCGTGTGGCGCGGCGGGGGGCGCCGGGGCCACCCACGGGCCGGGAGGAGCCACCGGGAGCGGTGACAGTGGACCAGGAACACCTGTAGAGAGAGGATAAATAGAAACTGGTGGTGGAACCACCGGGTCAGTCAGAAAGAGCGACTCCAGCTCAAGGTCGGGAGACGGGGTGGTAGAGGTGGAGTAAGGAAAATCTGACTCGTCAAAGACGACGTGCCGGGAGATGAGGATACGATGGGAGGTAAGATCAAAGCAGCGGTACCCCTTGTGATCAGGGGAGTAACCGAGAAACACACAACGAGTCGAGTGGGGCGCGAGCTGGTGAGGAGTAGTAGCAGAGGTGTTAGGGTAGCACGCGCACCCAAAGACACAAAGGTGATCGTAGCTGGGAGGAGTACCGAATTGAGCATGGTGTGGAGTGGGGGCAGAAATGGCAGTGGAGGGGAGGCGGTTGAGCAAATAAGTAGTAGTATGGAGAGCCTCAGCCTAGAATCGGGCTGGAACATAGGCCTGAATGAGAAGGGTGCGAATGACATCGTTTGTGGTGCGAATCATCCGTTCAGCCCTGCCGTTCTGGGAAGCGGTGTATGGGCAGGACTTATGCAGCTGAATTCCCTGAGAGAGAAAGAAGTCGCGAGAAGTGTGGTTATCAAATTCACGGCCATTGTCACACTGAACAGCCTTCACAGTGCGACCAAACTGAGTAGAAACCCAAGCAAAGAAGTGGAGAAGGGTAGCAAAAGCATCAGACTTTGCTCGCAAGGAAAAAGTTCGCGAGTAACGAGAAAACTCATCACCCACCACCAAGTAAAATTTATAACCAGAAATGCTGAGTACAGGAGATGTCCATAAGTCATAATGAACAAGATTAAAAGCATGTCTCGCATGCAAAGAAGAAGAAAAAGGAAGTCGAACATGACGACCCAACTGGAACGCATGACAAAGATGCTCATCAGGAGCCCTAGTACATGTACCATGACTAAGACGGGCCAAAACGTCGCATTCGGGATGACCGAGCCGACGGTGCCAAGTCGTGGAAGTAGATGTGGTGGCGAAAGCGGCGGTCAAATCCGAAGAAGTCGAAGTCGGAGCAGCGGAAGACGGGAGGCGGAAGGTGTAAAGGGGTCCCGGGCTGTCACATCGGAGGAGTGGGCGCCGAGAAGCCAGATCCTTCACAAGAGTTGTTGGCAGTAAACTGACGAATACAAAGAAGGTTGTGAACCATATGAGGGGCAACAAGAACATTGGAAAGACGAAAGGGATCAGGAGCAGTGCCCACAGAAGTGATAGGAAGACATGAACCATTCCCCACCATGATGGAAGAAGGACAAGAGATAGGTGGGGAGTGGACGGAACAAAGTATACCAGGATTAGGGGTCGTATGGTATGAGGCCCCCGAATCGGCGATCCACTCAGCGTTGCACGGCGGAGTGAGGCCCATCGTGCTGAAAGACTGAGCCAGCGCCGCCTGGTCCCATCCCCCAGGCTAGAAAGGTGGTAGGCCAGGCAGGGTGGGTGGAGTTCATGACGTCATGGCCGGCGGAGCCGGGCCCACGAGTAGAGGCACAGGCTGGTGCTGAGGACGACACCGTCCGCCCGGAGCCTGAAAGGGCCACATGGAGATGCGCCCTCAACCCACCCTCGGCGACGATGGCCACCATGGTTCTCCCCACCCCCGCTTGGCTCGGGGGAGGAGCACCAAGAAGAGAGGTGGCAGGCGGAGTCGCAGGGATCGGCGGAGAGGCCACAAGTGCGGTAGACGAGGACGAGGGAGTCAGGGGCGCCTGGGGACGTCATGTGAGCTCCTTCAGGACAAGGTCGTCCCGAAACTGCAGGTAGGAGGGGAAAGGACGCTGTCTGGTGATCCAGTCCCGTATGTGGTCGAAGGTGTCGTTGAGACCACGGAGGATATGGAGCACCAGGAGCCGGTCCTCCTCGGGGCAGCCAAGATCCGCAAGAGAGTCGGCCATGCTCTTCATCTTGCGGCAGTACTCCCCGACGGAGAGGTCACCCTGCTCGAAGTTGGCGAAGGCTGCACTGAGCTGAAGGACACGAGTCTCGGCGTGCCCGAGAAACTGGTTCTCAAGGGCCAGGCAAGCAGCACGTGCGGTGCCTCCGAGGGTGTTGACAGAGCCCTGGAGATCCTGGGCGACTGTCCCAGAGATCCAGGACAAGATGACGGTGTCAAGCAGGTGCCAGGTCGTGTCCTGTGTGGCTTCAGGGGTGTCGACGAGGACGTGGTCAGTGAGGTGGTAGCACCGGAGAGCCATGAGCACCTGGTCCCGCCAACGGTTGTAGGAGGTGGACGAAGAGTCGAGGACAATGCTGACCAGCCCCCGAATGTGCTGGACACCCATGGCCTGAAGATGGAGCTCGGTGACCACCGGGTCGGGAAGGTGGCCGCGAGAGCCCTCGAGCGGAGGCGTGCATGAAGAAGAGGCGCCGAAGTCGGTGTAGGGGACGACGGGCTGCGAGCTGGAGGCGGGCTGGAGGTAATGCTCAGCCTCGGCAACCCGGCGAGCGAGAGCGTCGGCGGTGGCACACTCACGCGCCCAGGTGGCAGAGGCCGCGTGAACCTGCTCCTCGGTGGCCGCGGCCTCAGCCTTGGCCGCACGGAGGGCGGCGGCGAGAGCCACTTTGGCCGACACGGCCCCGTCAGAGACCTGCTTGCCCGTGTCACGGAGAGGAGGACGGCCCGCTGAGCCCGCGGTGTTGAAGACCCGTATGCCTCCGTTGAGAGGGAGGGAGCCCGCATAGCCGCGCGGGCCCACGGTGGCAGCGAGGTCGGCGGGATCAGTGAGACCCGCGGCGGCCGCAAGAGTGGTGAGCTCTATTTGGTACGCAGTGGCGAGGGCCGGAGTCAACGGGAGAGGAGGCTGGTTGTGCTGCAGGGCTTGCTCCTGCGCCACCAGAGGAGGAGGTGGCGGCGGCTGGAGTTGCTGGTGCGCCACCAGAGGAGGAGGAGGTGGCGGCGGTTGGAGCTGCTGGTGCGCCACCAGAAGAGGAGGTGGTGGCGGCTGGAGCTGCTGTTGCGCCACCAGAGGAGGAGGTGGCGGCGGCTGGAGCTGCTAGGCACCAGCCTCGCCGGCAGCAGCGGCTGCAGCAGCCTGGGCCGCAGCAGCGGCGACGGGTTCTGCTCCAGCAGATCGAGACGAGGAGGCGGCTGGAGCAGCGCCAGCATCAGCTCCGGCGGCGGCGGTGCCTGCAGCAGCCAGGGCCGCGGTGGCGGCGACGGAATCTGCTCCAGCGCCAGCTCCGGCGGCGGCGGCGGCGCCAAGAACAGGGGCGGCGCGGCCAGGAGGAGAAGAGAGAGGAGGAAGGGAGGAGAGGGGAGGTGGCAGCGGCTGGCGCTCAGCCATGGTGGCGGCGCCGGCAGGTGCAGGGTGGTGGCCGGCGGCCGGCAGCCTCACGGCTGGATGGTGGTGGCGGCTGGAAGGAGAGAGAAGAGAGGGAGAAAGGAAACCCTAGCTGATACCATGTTAGAGTGGAATATTCTATTGTATTCCTCCAACCCTAAAAGGGTAGGTATATAAACATATACATGGGCCTCTATATGGGCTGGCCCAACACTATACAATGCCATACTCCAGCAGTTATGTTGAATTGGTTTTATTCACTTTCAGTGCAGCTTTATTTATACATAAAATGTATAATAATATGCAATTTTCATGTTAGAAAAATGAAAAAAATAGTAGTATGATTAATTACCTTGTTGAGCCTATAAAACCGAACTCCTGTATGCCCTCGTAATTATAATACTCAATCATTTTTTCAACCCTGTAAACATATATAGGAAGTCCAGACTTAGTTGAAGCCTTCAATGTAACAAACTGAGATAAAATTGCCAAAAGTTAGGGAACCCGTCAACCTGCAAATCTAGGTTTACATGCAAATTATAATAACCACTATGTACGCAAACTATTACTCATCTGATTTGTATGTTGGAACATGTAGTTCTGCTAGTGTCTATACAGGCCATGCAAGAAAGACCATTGTTTCTAACTTTGGTGATCGAATGATAGCATAACCAGGCCAGTGAAACTAATATGATTGTCAAGATGTATATTTTTAGATGTTTTAGGTTATAAGAATGCTTTAGAAACCATCCAAATAATTGTCAAACGTGTTGTTAGTTATATTCTAAGGTATTTAAATGATGGCAAAAAAAAAAAAACCGGACAAAGACCTCTGAGGAAACAAGATGGAAAACAGTCAAGACAGAAGCACTGACGATTTGCAACGATCAATTGGATGACCTTTACGAAGACCACCAAATCAGTTAGTAATGATTTACAGCAACCGAGAGAGCTATTTGTATTGCGCCGTTCAGTGCTATGCCTGAGAAGGCCATTGTATTAGTTGTGCGTACAAGTATGCGAGAGATTAAGCTGAGAAGGCCACCGACGCTTTGAAACATTGGTGATGTACCGAATCAGCAATCAGTGCTCAGAGGGCAGCGCGAAAATCCTTTCTATGTAATAACTAATCGATTCGATGGTGTCACGAAGCAGGCATCGAATATGTCTGTGCTCAAGACTAGAGAAGAAGAACGGCTCTGTATTGCAATGACCAAATCGGTGGGTAGATCAATCGGTGCTTGAAGTGGGCCAGGGAGTCGGCAACACAATGGCTAGATGAGTGACGTGCACCGATTAATAATTCGGTGCTACCCTATGTTCACTGAATTAGGCAGTGGCACATAGGAAGTTGCAACTGTTATGCAACAACTAGTTTCTTTGGTTGAAGTTATAAATACACCAATGTCCATCCATTTTCAATGTGCTTGAGCTCATGAAGATATTGGCTTGTGTTCCACACATTTGTGCTCAATTCACCAAAGTGCTTAATAGAATATTAAGAAAATTAGCAAAACGCTTAGACCTTGATTAGTTCTAATTTAGGCCCTTAGCATGTTGCTTTATGTGCTTAACCTAGATTTTAACGAGGTCCGCACACATCATTATTATCAATGCTTGCGCACCAAGTGTTGTAAATATGACAATGTAAGTATTGGGAGACCTTCTAATTGCATTTGTGGAGTGGTCGCGGTACTTATGAGAGGGAGAAGAGGCCCTCGATGATTTTTCAAAAGTTTACCTAGTAAACATGCCGTCGCGAGAATAATACAGGATGGGTGAGAAAACCCCACTTGTGTATGGAAGTCCCGAGGACCTAGGCCTAGGGTCACCTAGTTCGTGGCCCAAGTTGTAGTCCAATTAACATGCTACCTAGCTTTAGTTTTAGGCCCAAAACAAGACGCCCAATTTAACAAATGCTAGTCTTAAGAGGGATTTCATTGCAGATCTATTAAGATTGGAAACTAGGTAACTGTGTAAATAGAGTTTTATAGGAATGAAACTTCTCTCTCATCTCATGAAATTCTCTCTTTTAATTACTCTGTCATGTCAGCATTCTAACAAAATTATTAATATAAAAATAAATTTAATACATATGAAACTCTCAATAAACCCTCCATCGACACTGACCGAATAGATGGCAGTGCTGCAGCCCAGCATTTCCAACAGCCTCATGCAGGCACGCTCACATCGGCGGAACGTTGGTGGCGTGGTGTGCTACCGCCACCCTCTGCCCGTTGGGCGTTGGCCAATGCTCTGAGCGCTGGCTGTCATATCCAGGAGGCCATATACCTCAGCTCCTCACCCCTCGGTTGCTCCCCTCCTCACCTTGTTCGTTCTGCCCCCACGGCCACACGCTCCAGGCTCCAGCCGCCAGCCGGAAGGAGACTGAAGAAGGCAACCAGACCAAGGTAGCCGCCGCCCACCGGCCTCCCATCTTCGTGAGCCCCCCTAGGGTCTGATGCTTCCCCAATTCTCTCTAATGTCTCACGGTTTAAATGTTTCTAGTTTCAATAATTCAGTAATTAGAATTTCGGCACAATTTCAGACCTATAGTATTGAACAAGTCTAGTTTGAAGACATCACCTAAACTACCTAGTAAGTTTAGTAGTAGTATTTGTGGAATGTTCCATTAGAATTACCTATGCTTATAGAGAATTAAGTAATCTAATTCATTGTACTATCGTTACTCTATATGTATCTCTTGTATATGTAGGGCGCAACTAAAATTCACCTTGTTACATTCTGTTAAATGCACAGAACTTGGAAGGTGCAACTTAAACCAATTGCAACCACAAGACTAGACCAATTGCAACTATGAGACTATACTAATTGCAATTCGATGGACTAGTTGCAAACCAAACTCAGCCAAGTTGCAATGACGAGAACTAGTTGTAGCTGCGTACGAATCAATTGCAATAGCGAGATTAGACCAATTGCAACTACGACAACATACCAACTATAGCTTGACGGACAAGTTGCGACTGGATGCAAACCAATTGTGACCAGACCCAACCCAGTTGCAACGTCATGAATAGTTGCATCTGTGCTCGAGCTAATTGCAACAGCAGGACTAGACCAATTACAACAGGGTGGGTGCATTATTATACACAATGCATGGTTAATTTTGGCTCTAGGCGCTAGCAAAAGCTTGATCCGCCACTGCTTGTGACCATCCATAGAGATACTCACCCAAGAGCTTGGCTCTTGCATGGGCCTCACAAGAAGTTACAACAAGGACTAGTAAAAAGCGCAAGTCTTCCTATACCTTGGTAAAAAGTCGTCGTGCCTGGAGTTTGTATTTTCTACTCCTTTACCTTATGCATTACATATTCCACTTTACGGTCACCATTCCTAGAATTACCTTATGTGGTTTGTAGGATTATTGAATCTAGAGCGCGAAACTTTTATGCGACAGAGATAACCACACATAGAAAAACCTAATGCACACATTTAAGTACAGACTGAAAAATCTTTTTATCCGTGCAAATGGAGCCTTAGTTTTAGAACACATAATTCACTCCCTCTTAATTAAGCAAGTTATGATGGTCCCTTTATAGACGTTGTAAGTGATGTGCTAAAAATTGGTAGTATATTTTTAATGTGTTTATGGTGAAAAATGGGCACTTGGAGATGGTCGTGATGAAGCTTTAGGCTGCATTTGGTAGTGCTTCTCTACCAGCTTCTCTAATGAAGCCCTATCAAACACGTTAAAATCAAACAACTACACCTAGGAAGGCCCATGAAGCTTCAAAACACAACTTCCACTAGGGATATGAAGCTAAAAAAGTGGCTTTACCGACTTCACCTCTCTTCTTATGTGTTAAAGTGATATATAGAAATTACCACATCGCCACTAAGAAACCATTTAACCAAATGTTTTTTTAGACAGCTTCAACTCCGTTGCTAGAAATTGCCACATTGGGACTAAGAAACCATTTCGCCGAATGTTTTTTCTTCTAAAACAGCTTCAACTCCACCAAAGAAGTTGTTGCTTTACCAGATGAGCCACAACGAGTCATTTTGGGAGGAGCTGGAGCCCTACCAAACAAGCTCTTGTTTACCCCGCCTATATCTAAAATCCAGCGCAAATTCCTTTCATCATGTCGTGAGACATTCATTGCAGTGGGCTGGGGTACCAACCCACCTATTAAATTTTGATTTCGTCTTGCATTTAGATTATATAGATACAGAATAAAAAACATTAACTTACCTGTAATTTGTGGAGTTCCACAAAGAAATAGTTGTCGAGGAGAGCTTTACGGCACCTAAAACTATTACTGGCAGTGTTGGGTGGCACGCCATGGCTGTAATGTCATGGGGGTATTGGAAAGAAAATGTGTGAACCTTCTTCATTGTTGGCAAATCCCATGTCTGATTGAACAGAACAAATAAAAAGGGAAAATTGTTACACATACGCTATGAATTAAGAAGTGCTGGAAGTATACATATAATCTATCCTTTAGTAGAGAGTGCCATACGCATGCGACATCTGTAGTTATAACCATAGACTGCCCATTTCTGTCGGTGCGAAGATAATCCATTAATGGTCTGACGAGGGCCTTTGAAAATCTTAAGGGCAGCTGTCCTTCTAATATGGCGGTAGGCTGGGTAGAATTAATTTTCCAGACCTGCAAATTTCGAGCAAAAAGGATAAAAGTCATACTGATATGATACCGGTGACAATAATTTCCAGATAACTAGCTAGTGCCACTATACACAAACACAAACGCAATACTAACCTTTATTCTACCTCCCTCTTCAGTACTGACAAAGGTATTGCTGTCCTTTGGGTTAAACCTTACCTCACTCACACTGCGGCGGCAGTTTTCATCAGAAAATGTTCTATTGTTGGTAGTGTCACCTTGCCAGCTCTGTAGCTTGATCATGCCAGCTGCATCCGCTGATAGCAAGAGCGGTTGTTTTGGGTGAATAGCCAGAGATGTAATAGCAGTGCCCTTATGAGGTTGGAATATATTTTTCACTTCTTTCTCTGTATCATACGAGATCACACGGATGATGCCAGAACTATCCCCGGCCACTATCCATTTCTCCTTGGGGACAAATTTTACCGATTTAACCTCAACTCGACCATGTATTAAGCTTTCTTCTGTCCCGAGTGGAAAAGTTTTCACTAGTTTCTGCCGATTAATAAATGAACATCATCATTTCCCACATGTTAATATGTATTTGTAAACAAACAGGCTGTATAGTACGAGTTCGTTGTATCGGCATTAACTATGTACTTTTACCTTCGTCTCGTAGTTCACAATGTAAACTTTCAGTCCACGACTGATCAAAATCCTGTATTACAAAAAAACAAATGGTATGAATCACACACTGGTGCCGGTTACATATGCCTACATCATTTTATTGCTTCGACCTAAAATACTACTGTATTTTCCCCCTGATGTGGATAAAATTTAGTGTTTGACGTTGGCCATCGATTAGATCAATAGTACGTAGTTTGTAAGCTACAAGTGTTTAAATATGTTATCAAATATGAATGCAATTAATTGATGATCCAAGGTTAACTTAAATTAGCTCCAAGCATAAGATCAGCGCAGGATGGAGGCATCAACTAATTGTACTTCTTCACAAAAAAAAACTAATTGTACTTACGTACCATGGTTGGGTCAGATGCATATCTGTGCAATGGATAATTGAGCCATGTTCCCAGTTTAATGGGACCTGGCAGAAGAAAAGAAAAATACCATCAATGGCTTTTCCTCAGTTAACTTCAATATGTGGCATATATATACACATACCTCGACTTCTTTTACTTCACCAGCTGATGGGCATATGACAGCATTCAGCAATGTCTCGTGCACCTTTCCCCCAAACCCTTGGATTTGCTTCAGTAGATCACTTGTAGGACTCTTTTCGACGAATCTATATTTATTGGTGATCCCCTTGTCTATCATTTTTTCCATCACCCCTTTGCTCATCGTAACTGTTACTATCTTGATCATGCCCGTGTCTACAGGTGGCTGGTTTGCCCATCCATTTGCATTCACAGTGACAATCTCAGTACTCATTGGGGGAATAATTCTGCCCGGGATATAGTACAAGCAATGCAAAATCCGCTGAGTAAAAATCCAAACCCCGACATAACAATCCGACCTGTTGGTTAGGTTCAGCACGCAACTGCTTGTATTCGTATGTTCCTTGAAGTGAAAGCAGAGCACACGAGGGTGGATGTGGAGTTCCTCACTCTCGGTTGACCCAAAGCTTATCTGCAAGAACACATAATGCGGGAAAGGATGACTGACAAGTGGCAAGGACAATGTGAATTAGCTAATTAACGAAATGCATGATTTTATCTGCAGCAGACACTATTGGAGAATCGAGCATTCGTCCCCGACTCATTAGTACCGGTTGCACTTTTACCTGGTACTAACGTGCAAAACAGGCCTCCGTCGACCTCACCGGGCCAATTTAGTAGCGGCTGGAGGCACTAGCCGGTAATAAATGGCGGCCACCGACACCCTGTGTGTCAGGGGCAACGACTAGAACCATTTAGTACCGGCTGGTGCCACCAGCCGGTACTAAATGCGTGACGTTAGTACCAACTGGTGGCTCCAGCCGGTGCAGGACATTTAGTACCGGCTGGAGCCACTAACCGGTACTAAATGGTTCCCGTTAGCACCGGCTGGAGCCACCAGCCGGTACTAAATGACTCCCTTTATAAAAGCGTTGTCTTCCTCCTCCGACAGCCAGCACTCCACCCATTTTTTTCAGAAATTTGTGGAGACTTCACCCATCTAATTGTTCAAAAGGTTGGTAACTTCAATCTCCCTTCTCTAATGTTTAGTATGTTGCATTTAATGCTTTGTAGCTAGAGTAATTTGTGATTTGCTTAGAATGAGGGAGAGAGGAGATAGATTTTGTAGTTGCTCATGATTTTTGTTATTAATTTCTATTGTCTTATTGTTAAATTGATAGCAACTTGATTTTATTAGTCTTAATGAACTTAATGTATGTATTTTATATAAATTTATAAATATTAAATAATTTTATATGAATGAATAATAACAATTAATCAAATTAGCCCCTAACTTTGATTTTGTCCTAGATTTTATTATAACTAAAATGTAGCTCTAGATTCTTAGTATAACTTTGAATTAGCCCAAGGATTTTTAGTGTAAATTTGAATTAGCCCCTGGATTTTTAGAATTTAGCCCTTGGAAACCAATATATTGTTTGAAGTTAGCTCCTGTATTTTTAGTTTAATTATAAACTAGCCCCTAGAATATTTATATTCTTATAAAATAGAATGAATTTCTAGATTAATTATGAAGTAGCCCCTAGATTTTAGTTTAATTATTAACCATTATATTCTTGTAATTTAGCACCTGGATTTCAAGATTAATTATTAACTAGCCCCTGGATTTTTTATATTCTTATAAGTTAAAAATTTTAATTAATTCTTTATATTCTCTTGTATATAAAAATTAAAAGTATTGTCGAAAGGACAAGGCTTCTGCTGCTGGAAGTAGCGGTGGTGGGCGAGATAACCGTCGTTCATCTGGTGGGAAGGAAAAAAAATCAATTAACCCCTAGCAAAAGTTACACCCCCAGAAAAAGTTGGTTGAGAGCACAACTTCGTTATTTGGAAGGAACACATGCAGATTATGTTGCAGCAGGAAAAGAACCTCCTTTTGATATTGAAGCTGTGAGGCGAAATTATTCATTGGCGGCAGCACCACCACCAAACCCGGCGGTTACAGCTACACCATCCTCTTATACGGAGGGAAAAAATAATCCTCAAGTGCATTCTAATGTCCCACCCAAGGATGGTTGAAGAATGTTGTCATGTTGGTTGTTAATTAATATTTTTGGCTTATAAATATGAGTGAAATAAATTATGTATTGAATATTAGGACAATGATGTAATATTTTGTGTTAAGGCATATTTGCACGTGATGATTAAATAACTGTGTTTCTAGTAAATATTATGGTTAGTTCTATTTTGTACAAAAGGATGATAATTATAAATTGTAGATATAACAAAGGCCATAATTTGTAATATATGGTTTCAGATGGACCGGCGTTGGATGTATGGCAAACGAAGCACTGGCGCATGGGTTACTGGGCTGGATACATATCTTGATGCTGCAGAGGCCAACCGGTCGACAAAGAGGTTCATGTGTTGTCCATGTAGAGATTGCAAAAATGAAAAGGAATACTCCAAGCGAAGGACACTCCACGCGCACCTTGCCGTTGTCGGTTTCATGCCTAACTATTCTCTTTGGACCAAACATGGTGAACCTGGTGTCGTGATGGAAGAGGACGAAGAAGAAGATGACCTTCCTGAGTGGGTTCAATTCCAAGAAGCCCCAGATGAGGATCCGATGGATGATGAGGCTGATGACAATTCCCTAGACGAGTTAGGTCATGTTTTGTTGGATGAACAGGAAGAAAGTATGACTGCATTAGAGCACAAAAAGTTTCAAAAGATGATTGAGGATCACAAGAAGCTGATGTACGCAGGCTGTAAAGATAAGCACAAGAAATAGCATACCACACTTGATATTCTTCAATGGAAGGCAACAAATGGTGTTTCGGATAAGGGTTTTGATCATTTGTTGTTAATGTTAAAGGATCTGCTCCCTATGAATAATGAGCTTCCTTCGTCAACTTACGAGGCAAAAAATATTGTGTGTCCTCTAGGATTGGAGGTACAGAAGATACATGTGTGTCCTAACGATTGTATCCTATACCGCGGCGAGGAATATAAAAACTTGGAGGCATGCCCTGTGTGCGAGGCATTGCGGTATAAGATAAGACGAGATGATGCAGGGGAGGTTGAGGGAGAGGATCGTCGTAAGAAAATTGCAGCTAAAGTGATGTGGTATTTCCCATAATACCGCGTCTGAAGCGTTTGTTTAGAAGCAAGGAAAACACGAAGTTGATGCGATGGCACAAAGAGGAACGCAAGCAAGACGAGTTCATTGGACACCCAGTGGACGGGTCACAGTGGAGAAACATAAACAGGGAGTTTCCATACTTCGATGAGGAGGCAAGGAACATAAGGTTTGCCCTAAGTGCAGATGGAATGAATCCATTCGGTAACCAGAGCAGTAGTCATAGCACATGGCTTGTGACTCTTAGTATTTTGAACCTTCCTCCCTGGATGTGTTTGAAGCGGAAGTTCATCATGATTCCGGTGCTTATCCCAGGTCCAAATCAAACAGGCAATGATATTGACGTGTACCTAAGGCTGTTGGTTGATGATCTTTTACTTCTGTGGAATGAAGGAGTAACCATGTGGGACGAAGACACACAGGACGATTTCAACTTCCGAGCATTGCTTTTCGTAACCATCAACGATTGGCCTGCACTTAGTAATCTATGCGGACAGTCCAACAATGGATATCAGGCATGTACCCACTGCCTTGATGATACGGACAGTATTTACCTAAAATACTATAAAAAGAATGTATATATGGGTCATCATCGGTTTCTTCCGGCTAATCACCTGTTATGGAAGCAAGGAAAGCATTTTGAAGGGTTGTAAGAAATTCGTTCAAAGCCTTTGCACCGTGATGGCAAAAGCGTGCATTCTATGTTAGAGGATGTTGATGTCATCCATGGCAAGGGCCCTGGTAGCAAACCAGCCCCAAAAGGGGACGACGGACGCGCTCCCATGTGGAAGAAAAAGTCAATCTTTTGGGAGCTACCCTATTGGGAATTCTTAGACTTTCCGGTGACAACTCAATTATAAAATTTAGCGTCATTAGTGACATCTGTTTATACGCAATAGCTATTTTTAATAACACTTTTGCATTCCACATAAGTGTATGAGACAGGAGCACGGGAATAACCTGTGTGGCTACTATGTGTGTGAGTTTATTCACCAGTTCGTACGACCAACGGGCGCAATGAAGCCAGATGAATTCGAGGTATGTCACGCATATGATCATATTCAAACATAAGACTTGTATATCGATATATTTAATATTTTTTTTTATTTGACAGAAATGGCGTATGGAAGAATGTCTCCTCCCGTTGGACAGAATCAAGGCCATACAAGAACAACTTTGTGGATTCCTGATAGACGAGGTCATTGACCCTAAAGGCCAATTCCACAACGATGGATCTTTCTACAAACCGGACGTAGGCATCCAAGACGAAGACGAAGCGTGACTGTAATTTCAAACATTTCGATATATGACTTATGTACGTAATACGTTGGGTTTTGCACACACACACACTACTGCGTATAGGACCGTAACAAACTACTGCGTATATTGCTTCAATTATGCTAATCTTATGAGTACGAGAATACACGTAGGAACCACTACTGCGTATAGGACCGTAACATGTAAAAAAAACTAAAAATAAACAAAAACAGGAACTTCTAAAAGAAAAAAAGGGTGGGCTGGAACATTTAGTACCGGCTGGTGTTACCGCGTTGTAACACCAGCCGGTACAAAACGCATGGTGCGTGGCCGCGCCGCGTGGCCGGCCGTTTGTACCGGCTGGTGTTATCAGCCGGTACTAAATTGTGTCCATTAGTACCGGGAAATGCAGCCGGTACTAATGAGCTGCCCATTAGTACCGGGAGCTCGGTACCGGGCGCATAACCGGTACTAAACCGGCTATGCACCCGGTACTAAAGCTCTGTTCTCCACTAGTGAGAAATGAAAAAGAAGATAACAGATATAACTCATAAATTTCCTGTGACTATGATTATACTTGATTACTATACCTTCTCTTTCTCATTTTCAGTTTGACCAAGCCTACAGACGACATCAGATGCAGTAGGTCTTAGCTCAGGGTTCCTTGTCTTTTTGGAATCCGCCTCAACCTGCAACAAATGTAAAGATGTGAAGATGCTTTACATCGTTAAAATAAAGTTTTTTTAGTGTTTGCTTAGTCACTTTTTATTTTTGAACTTAAGGCTGCAACAAGTTAATATATATATATACACACACACAGTATATATATTGGGAGGCTATAGGCTTCCAATAACTATTGGAAGCCTTGAGCCAAGCAACCTATCAAGCTGGTTCAACCCAACCAGCTAGGGAACCATTCAGCCAACCACTCGACTGTCCACGTGGCCTCATCCTGTAGAGTGGGCTCAGTTTGACCCAATGCGGATGTATTATTACAGAGCACTTCCATCTGCCCCTCTCCCTCCTCTCCATTTCAAATTTTTCACCCTCCCTACATCGCCGTGTTGAGTTATCCAGCTCATGTCGTCGGTCTGGTGCAGGGCGAAGCCTGCCGTGTCGACCTTCTCAGCGCCACCGCATGGGTCCCCAGCGCTGCACGCTCCTCCATGGCCAGCAGCTGCACCGCGAGCCCTGTCAGTGCCAGGAACAGCAAAATTCCGGTGGCGAGCGAGAGGCTGGGATTTGGCATGCAGAGCCGAGGCCGCTGCGCTCGTTGGTGCTCTGCTGGCCAGCGACTTTGAATCTTGTTTTGGCATAGATACTGTTTGTTTTGGCATAGATACCTGCTGCCGCTGCTGGGCGAGCAGATCCCCCGTTCAGCCATGGTGCGTCGCTGCATGCGCAGGCGGCACACGCGCGCCACTGGGGTGCTTTGGAACCTCGCTGCTGCTTCTTGTGGCTGCCGTTGTCGTGGTCGTGTTGGTGCGCAACGTCTCCGCCACGCTAGTCCCCGTGCAGGATGTCCTCGCTGCGGTGCTCGTAGAACCGGCCGCTGGGCTGTTCGTTGGGTTCATCTTGCTCGCCGGCCTGGTGCGCAGGTGCCTCCTCCCTCGCCTCGAGTGAACTCTCTGTGTTTGTGTAAATGCCTTAACGAAGCTTCAGACTAGTGCATACGGAGAATTACTCGTTGCGCTCTATGATTTGTGCAGGCAAGCAGGGGAGCAAGAAAATACTTGAACCTGATCGTAGGTGCCTCACCAAACACTAGGTATACCCATCCCTCAATCATATATACATTCTGCTCTACTATAGATACAAAGCCTGTCTATTACTAGTGTTTGTGCAATTTTTTTTAATCATATGTACATGTGTGCTCGAGCATAGATACTTCTTGATGAATGCATATAATTGGCATATTATTTGGTTCAAATAACATTAGTTCCCTCCATGTTTCTATACATTTTTTTGTGCACCTTTCAGCAGCCTTGTTCATACACGAGTAGACAGGACCTTAATCGGCTATTCGCAAGGCTTGTAGTAGACCTCTTGCATGATTTTTTTTGGTTTCTATGATTTTCCTTCATAGTTTCTATGCTTGTTCTGCAAGATAGCTTGGATGTACTGGTATTAACCACTTTTGGACACGTTAGTTGCATCAATCATATATGGATGCTAGTCTATCAAATACTTTTATATGATTTCGTTCGTTTGATTCTATGCTATTGATTTTAATTGCAAAAATTAGAAGCCTTGTTTCTTTCAAGAGGTTGTGTGCTGCCCAAGGATTTTGAATCTTGCTTGAGCGTGACAGCGCTACCCCGCATGACAGACTCGAGGAGCCAAGCGCACTGACGGTTTCGTTCTTTATATGCACCATAGTAGAAATCACGAAAAAGAGCATATAAACCATCACTACACGCATACAAAATGGATCTCAAAATAAACCACCCAAAATATTTATATGACATACATCATGTGACAAATATATGACATTCTCTTAACTTTATATGACACATTCACTATTGTTATATGACCTTTTGTTTACTTTGCTCAGGAGGAGACCGACGACCTCAGACGTGAAGCACTTAGCTACCTGATGTTCCACCACTACAACGATATCGATGACATCCTGCCAGTGCTGTTGAGCTTCCAACACCAGAGGGATAGTTGATGAATATCTATACTATGAGAATGATGTTGTTGTATGACTGATTATAATATGGCTCTTCTGTTAACTACTAGTTTGCTACTTATGTAACTTGGCTACTTATGACCATGCATCTTTACTGGTCTATGATATATTGGCCATTGAATATGTATGGTTCTCCTATGACCAGGCATGGAATTCCCCCTTACTGTTGTTTGACACACTCCTCGCTATTGCAAAGCCACCGCGCACACTATACCAGTGCTCATATAAACTCCAACTGTGGTCATATAAACCTTCAGCGTACCTTATATAATGCACACCAAACATCATAGACACTAGCTATCTCATTGTCCACAACATACAATCCACATAATATAGCATATAACTCAGGGGATGGATCATATAATCCAGAAAACTTAGAATAGCATATCGAGAGCATAGTAGAGACAACTCGAGAGCATATTAACCACCCAACACATCATAGAAACCGTAGAGTAGAGCATATAAATCATCGTTACAGTTTCTACGATGGTTTCAATATGTTTCTATGATCTTGAAAAATTGAACTTGAAAAGTTCAAAAATATATATTCACAATGGTTCTCAAACTGTGCATAAAAATGTCACGAGTCTTGTGGTGAAAACCGTTTGTGAGTTGTATCTTCGAGTGAAAAATTATAGCCAAAAAAACTAAAAGGAAAGGTGGGTAGTGGGTTTGCATGGATGCGTCAGGTGGCATTGTCAGCCGTGTTTACTTTTCCGCTTGAGGTTTCTATGACAGTGGGCTGGAGTTCTATGACTAGAAGAACATGTTTCTATGACAGTGAGCTGAAATTCTATGACCAGAAGGACATGTTTCTATGACGCTCGAAACAGGTTTCTATGGAGCATATAATCATACATATGCTTGTGCATGGTTATACATACATGTGTGCTCGATCGTACATACTTCCTGATGTGGTCATACCTTATATATGCTCATGTCCATATGTTTTTGTACTTAAATCAGTTTCTATGATCATCTCTATATGTTTGTATGATCGTATAAATTTGAATTCAAAAAATTTTAAAAAAATATTGACAACGGATCTCAAATCGTGCATAAAAATATCAGGAATCTAATGGTGGAAACCATTTATAAATTGGATCTTTGAGTGAAGAATTATAGCAAAAAACCAAAATAAAAAGTTGAAGAATAGGTGGGAGGTGGGATGGTGCTGTACATGCATGCATGTGTGGGAGGTGGGATGATGTTGTGGGAGGCTGCATGCATGCTTGTGTCGTGGCAGGTGGGATGTGGTGTGTCTGTGTCCGCGCAGCCTGGTCCTTGGTCCCAGCTCCAGTCATGTGTCTGGGCTCCCGATAACTATTGGAAGCCCTAGGCTCCCAATAGTCAAGAGCTATATATATATATGTATATATATATGTATATATATATGTATATATATATATATCACTACTATGATGTTTTCCTCGCAAGGTGCTCGTACCTGCCCGACTAATGACCAGTTTGATGATGACCCTGTTTGATCGTTTATAGCCTTGAGACGAGCAGTTAAATTAGGCATATTCTCCGTGTCCTTGGCCATGCATTCTGTGTCATCCTTCGGATCCATGTCCATGCATTCTATGGCTATCTCAGCACACACTTTTACTTGTTTCAATAGTATAGGGTTGCCCACCAATGATTCCTTCCAAATTTCAAGTACCTAGGAATACAAGCATAATGAGTTTTAGAATAAAGAGAGCAGCATTTTGAGTTGGAAATCGACACACATGTATGTGCAAACTGCAAATTCTACGTTTTGTCTATATGGAACCCCATTCGGAAATACCAAGATAAAAATTTAAATTCACATTTGATAAAATAAAACAATTTAGAAGGAGAATTACTATTTCTTTGTTTGGCTTTATGTACATCGCATATCAATCTTTATTTTGCCTTTTTTACGTACTTTTGTGTCGGATCTTGAAGAAGTCAACATTAAATCAAAACTTATTTAGTTGCACGTGGTATGCTCCAGGGCTATCTGGAAATAAATTTCAAACCAAGGGTAACTACTTCAAGATGCACGCTGTAACTGGAAACAAATCATATCAACGGTTATTACCTCATTGATTTTCAAGCGTCCCCCTTCTTGACTCATAACAAATTCAGCGCGTTTCATGTATCCCACGAGAAGATCCATAATTATGATGCCAAGACTATACATGTCCGCCTTGGCTGTGATTCTGATTTCTCCACCTTCATCACGAACCTCTGGTGCCATATACCCGCTGCAAAAAAAAAAAGTTCATTTTTTATCTTACTGTACGTAGCAGTTGATATCCAACAAAATGTTATATTTATCAAAGAGGACCCAGAAGCCTACTATGTTCCACCGATGTTTTTAGTTATAGCATAGCCTTGATCTTCGCAGAAGCATCTTGATAGACCGAAGTCTGCAATTTTCGGCACCATCTTATGATCGAGTAGTATATTTGCGGGTTTGAGATCCCTGTGAATAATAGGCTGCGTTTGTTCGTGAAGATATCGAACACCCTCACAAATTCCCTTTATTATTGGATAACGTGTGCTCCATTGAAATCTACAAGATTTGTCTATATGGGGAATATGCAGCACGTCAAGTAATTTCTTCTGAACAGAAAACAAGTTTGGTAAACATGAACATAAAACAAGGGCTGATGCTACCTCTGATATACTTGTCAAGGTCCCCGTTAGGTAGGTACTCAGAGCATAGTAGCATTTGGTGATCTGCGTCTTCCCAGCCTTTTCCTCCCGGTACCAGCACCTTTTCTGCCACATAGCAGTACCCAAGAAACCGTAAAATATTTTTGTTCCTGGCCTCTTTCATACGCCTAACCTCATTTTCGAAGTCGCTCGGTTGAATATGATATTTTTGCTTAGTAATTTTTGATAGCCTCTTCACGGCAACCGTCCCGTTCCGAAGCCGTCCCTGCAGATCATGTCGCTGATTCATTTTCTCCATGCATCTTGGTTAGAAATCTCAGGGTGGAGGCAGCTCAAAGTTTTCGAACCTTATATACAGCTGCAAATGCTCCATTGCCAATTTTTGCATCTTGAGAGAAATTTCCTGTGATTTCCTCCAGAAGTGACAGAGAAAGACGGATTGGCTCCGCGCGTTCATCATGCACTGCCTTCTCCAGGGCAAGACGGCTCTCGTCTTGGGCCGTCATCATCAAATCTCTGAAAGATCAATACGTACTTCGGTTCAGAGATTATTACTTACTTTCAATCTGCAAATCTGAAACTCTTTTGTCACTAGCTAATAATTCAATGACGGATTGACGGCTACTTACCGGGGCCAGGAGGCTGAACTGCTGAAGGCGCGCGTCAAGCAAGAGTTGGATGGAGCAGGGAGGAAATCTTTTCTAGATAAAGGAAATAAGTTCCAGCTTGTACACCCAAGCATGTATACAGGTTCACACAGTACAGAACATGAAACTTCTTTGGAGTGCTTTCTGGGAAGCAGAGAGCTAGCTAGAACTCCAAACAAAGGTAATTCAGTCCAGGAATTAAGAAAGAGAGCTTTTGTTTGATGTGCTTTCAACAGAGACCTTTCGTGTTTGGAGTGCTTTCTAGGAAGTAGAGAGCTTTTGTATGGGGAGATAATTAAGGAAAGAAAGCAGTGCACATTACACGGCATCGTAAGATAATCAAGGACCTCAAAAAGAAAAGAAGGACCTCAAGTCCTCAACTACTACCACTTACGCTTAATTCAGTCCAGCATGCAAGCCGAAAGTTCTTCAACATCATGGCCAGGCGACCAGGCCCCCAGTATAAAATTATGTAGCAGCAGGATATTGTTGTGATTCTGTGTTCATCAAAGGGCTAAACATCTCCGCCAAGAGAAAAGTCATGTTCTCATGTCTATACGCTAAGCTCTTTCCTCACGACCGCAAGCTGACTCGTCGATTAGCTACAGGCCGGCCAGCAGTTTTTCGTTTACCCTCAAGCCAGCACTCAGTGAATCCCGCCATGATTTTGTATGCTTTACCTTCTCGATATGCATGCGCAATGCAATGAGTGCTTGTTCAATATCATGATCACCCAAGGAACAAGGTTGTGGAAAAATTGATCATAACACACGTTATTTACCGACGACCATCTCGGTTTTGGGAACCACATCTGTGCCTTCAATCCAAATTCCAAAGTATAACCGAGTGTGGACTCTGGAAATGTGGAGGCACAGAAGTGGGTTCACCAAGGCTGCAGTAGGGTACTCTCTTTTTTTTTGGGGGGCGGGGGGGGGGGTGGGGGGGGATTTTAACATGGACATTCTGAAAGCGTGATTAGAATATTATCGGGGCTGCGGGCTAACTTTTTGCTTTAGTTCTATCGGGTTTCTATTTTCACGTTTGGATTCCTAGGCAAACGATTTGTGTTTTTGGACCTAGGGGGCCAGCGTCACAGGTCATAATGGCACCAAGGTAATATGTCTCGGCTCCACGGTCCATGGTGCCGAGCCCCCATCCTGGGACACTGGCTCCAACGTGGCAGGGAGGTCGGCGCCAAAGCTCATGGCACCGAGCTAAGCGCCATAGGACTTGGCACCAAGCTCAGAACCATAGCCTACGACGCCAAACTCGACACCACAGATCTTGAAACCGAGTCTGTGAAATTAAATAGCAATCCCCTTTCCCAACCTTAGGTTTTCACATTTGTTCTACCTTCCTCTCGGGTTTTCTCGCCTCCCCATACCACGAAACTCAACAAATCGACCAATTTGACCGTGGAAACTTGGATTTGATCCCTCAATTATCAAGATAAAGGTATCCTCACTTCCTTCCTCAGCTTTTATTCTAAATTTTATGCCAAGGAAGCGCATGAATGATTTAGATGATCTAGGGTTAGTTTTTTTCTTCTTTGACTTAGAACCTTTTTTCTTAGATATTGTGGCTTCAGGCATATGGTGAGTATGGAGTATGATTTAGAAGTGGCAAATGAGATGCATGATTCGATTTCCATTTGGTTTATTTCTTGAGGTCTTTTACGGTGCCTTATACTAGGCTATACTATCATCTAAAAAGAACTAGTATGAAAGCATCGAACGGTCTAGAATAATTATATACTACTAACAACTTCTTTGGTAGTATAGCTAGTATATAGCAGTAAGTATGGGTAGTATAAGGATATATTGGACCAATAATTATAATGGCAATTGTGTAATATTCTAAAAACGGTAAAAGTATTATGGGAAAACAACTAATAAGAATGTCATTTGTACAATATGGTAGTGTATGTGATATTATAGGCCATTTGATTCATCGTTGTTATCTTCTCTCATTCATACACCAGCAACCAGATCAGAAAAGTGGCGGCCGGCGGCGGAGGGGCAACACTAGATCGGTGGCGGAGGAGCAGCACTGAATCTTCTCCTCCCTTTCGTCCTCGGCGACGGCGTGCTCTTCTGGCCGCCCGCGGCGCAGGAGTTGCTCCGGGCGCTCGCACTCGGCCCCGACGTCAGCCGTGTTGCCTTGGGGACGTCGTCGGCGACGCGCTACCCGAGTACACGACCTCGCTCGCCTCCTCCTCCGCCTTTCAGTGCTGCACAAGGACCACTATGTCAAGGCCGGCGACGGCGCCTCTCCGGATTCCAGATCCTGGCATCGCAGGACGCGGGCATAGAACCATGATGTCTACTGATTGTCGATTATAAGTGATGAGCATTTATTTAGTCTACAATTGGTCTGCATCTGTAAACGCATTATGTTTGATAATGAACATTGTTTCTTGGATATCCTGTCACAATTCAAATATCAATTTACTGTCGGATCGTATCAAATATCATCTTCGAATGTCTATTAGCTCTCGAGTTCTGGCAGAAGCTTGGCTTCTCAATCACTGGATTGGACGACGACGAGGCTGCACACGCAGCCTCGCCCAAGTCATGTGCCCCCTCTCCACTTCGACACATGCTATGCTGCTGGTATCTCTGGAAGAAGAGCAACGGTGCTGTCTTCAGAGCAGAACAAAAGCGACACTACGACCGACTTTTGCAGCCTGCAAGAGCAATGTAGCACTTTGGCGTTGCCGACTCGAGAACGATGAAAGCAGTGTGTTGTAATCTGTTTTGTGACATCAGGCCAAACATGTGCCAAATGAGAAATAAATGAATTGAACCTGAGGGCAAGAGCTGCCCGCCTGCTGCTCGGGGAGCGGATCGCTCTGTCTCGGGGATGCCTGCTCGTGTAGGGGTGTTGGCGACGAACGGCACCACTCGCGGCGGGCGGCAGCGCGGGGAGGACGCGACTCGCGGCGGCGCGGCTGGGCATCCGGGGGTTTAAGGCTAGGGCATTGCGACTTGCGAGGGGATTCGGTACAATTAGATGAACAAAGGTTTCCAAATTACCCCTGATTAGGAGCCGTTGGATTTACTTTATACTCCATACTACTGTTTAGTAGTATAAGGCACCGTAAAAAAGCTCTATTTCTTTCGTATTGATGTTTAGGTCATACACAAAATATTGTTAAATGTGTACTACACATTGTAGGATTGTAACACCTGGAATAAACAAATAAAATTTTGATTTCGTTTGTGGGCCAATTGGACTAAACTCAGCTATAGTCTAGGCCCAATTCCTAGCCTGCCCACGTTGGTCCCTACAGGGATCGACAACCCCTCCCTATCATAACTTTCTCCCGCTGCGCCGCCCCCTCCAATTACCGTGAAATAGAGAAGGGAGAAGAAGAGGGGAGAACTAGAGATCGCTGCCATCCATCTCCATCGCTCCCCTTTAGAAATCGGCCAGTCTTTCTTTCCTCTCCTTGTTTTTCCCCAAGTTGGATCTTTTCCTTGCTGTTCATGGTGGTGCCTCCATTAGTGGTGAAGCTCAGACGTAATTGGCATTTGTTGTGACCCGCGTCGCTAGCAAATCAGTAGGGAATCGTGGCGGGGATCATTGCCATAGCCGTTGCCTTTATTCCTTGCAAAGGGGAAACCCTGGATAAGCATTACCCCTGTACTAATCATATTTCTCCTAAAGTTTTGGATGTTTTAGCACCTGCGTGTAGCGGTCTTCGTTGCGGCTAGTAAGGGCTAGGGTTGAGGTTCTACCCACGTCGCTGTTCTCAGCATGATGTTGATCTGTGCAGTTTTCATTAATGGTAGTTTTACGTGATCTTAGTGACCTCAAAAAAATAATAAACCTTTATAAGAGCTGTAGAAAAGTTAGATCCCATTCCATAGCCATAAAGAACTCTCCCATTGGATTTATGGTCAGGGACATATCCATATTTTATTCAATCACTTTTTCAGTCTCGTAATTCCTTGTGGTCTGTGTTCCCTTGAACATTAGGAAACCTAAATGATATAATTCAACTTTTGGACCTAAAAAAAAGTCATAAGTAATTTTATAAGGTTTCGGGATTAGTAAATATCACTTTCATATGAATTTGTTAGCTATAGTCATATACTTTGTATTGGGATTCTGCAGTGGCTGCCAGAATTTTAGACTAAGAATCATTTTAATGTTTGTCGACAAATACAAAGATGTATTATTTGAAGTTAACTTTCAGTAGGTAGAAAATGATAATTTTTTTTGTTAGAATTAAAGTGTATGAAAAAGAGAAGTAACAATGTTGCTTTACTGACTAGAATTGTGTGGGTCAACGTGAAGGACATTGGGTTCCGGATGGGAATGCTTTAATTGATGTATTTATTTTGCATGTATGTTTGTGTGGTGCTGAGATATATTTGTGAACAGGTGGTGCTTACCTTGCTTTTCTTGTGATCTTTATCGAAGGCAAGTGAATGTAGCAGTGGTTGACTACCATTTTGGCTTGCTATTTTTTATCACCTAAACTTTGATATTCAGAACCATACCATTTAATTGTAATCCGAATATTTGTGCCAAATAGAGGATATTTATGTTTTGTTCCTTATTTACCCACTTGAGGTTTATTGTCATATCTCTATTATAAATGAAGTTGAAGTTGCAGAGGTTTTATTTATCATTATGAGACATATGAGGCATATCATGAGCATATCATCTCATTGGCATTGAAGTTTGTTGCAATCCTATGGTTGCAATTTGTATCGGTACACATTGTGCGTTGCCCGAGGAGGGGTGCGATGTAAAAGTGGTAACAGCATTGCATCGATATGCATTTCTTTTGCATAGAAGTGAATAATATAATATATTATATTAGAGGTTCAGTGGTTTTATATGAAGCAATGGATATGTTCTATTTATTAACTATTACCGCCCGTGGTTTTTATGTGAAGTCTTACTCTTGATATTTTAAACTATTGCTTAAATGAAATTGTGGTCTAAATGGCTTGTAAAAAAAATTGCTTGCTTGCTGAGATTTTTTTATCTCACCCTTGCATTACTCTTTCCTGGATCTTGATGATTGCTGGAAGGGAAAAAAGAGATTAGTTGCACGTCACATTTCATCATTTATTGACACCCTTTGTTTTAATCTTAGCGAATGTTTTGTTATTGGAAGATCATGGTTTATGCTTAAAGCGGAGTGTGGTTGTTAAACATTTTATTTTGGTTGACTCTTACGTTTATCTAGGATGTCGATTACGCTAGTGTGATGCTTATATTTTATACCCTTGTTATTGCTTCTGTGTTGCTTATTTATTTAGAGATGCTGCTGAATTTTCTATTTATTTTTGTTTCATTTTGTTGGTGTGTTTCAATGACATCTTGGGGTGTTGGTAGATTCTGGGGTGTTACAAGGATGCCAAGGTGTCCTAAATCCATGAATGAGTTTGTGAGGCGGCATGAAAATACTTTCACCCCTTTGTCACTGCCTATGCGCTTCTGTGGTGATCCATTCAGAGTAGCGAAGTCTGACGAGCAGCAAACGTTCCGTCTGAGGTATTTGATGCTACGCCAACTATGAGTTCAACCTACGGCTTGCCAAATCCGCATTGGGGTGATGGTATGTGTTGACGTCTTTTATGGTCAACACACGAGAGCGCTAGATCGCGCGGATCGCAAACGGTTGAAATTGCTGCTGGGCGACAGGAGGTTAGACCGCCTGTACAGGGAGTCAGACCACCTGTCACAGGGGGTCAGACCGCCCGTACCTGAGACGCCACGAGATCGATCGTTTGATGGATAAATACCACACTTACGTGGTGGTGGACGGCTAGTTTTACGAGCAAACCAACAAAGAGATAAGCAACACACTTTCTTGGCCAAGAACGACTAGTTTACGAGCAAACTAGCAAAGGTCGTCGATGCTTACACCCGGGAGGAACCCCGTCAGGGCGTGGACGTCGCCGGACGTGCCTTAGGTCGACCAGCAAGCCTTTGGACGCCATCAATGGCCTTGGAGATCACGATAGACAGCTAAGGAGATTGGAAAATATTAGGGTTTGGGGATAAAAGTAAAAGTGAGTTTCGATTGGATTGAATTCCTCTCAATCGGCCATAGCCCTTTATATTTATAGGGTGGGGAGGTCTGTATCCGTGGGGAGTCAATTACATAAGAAAATCCCATCAAATATACCTCTAATTTGGATTAGGACTGCCACTTGCATATGCAATAATATATTCCTTCCCTTGGGTCTCTTGGATCAAAACAGCTCCAATAACACTTTCTTCGGCCGCAATATATAATTTTAAAGGAACCCCTCTCCTAGGTGCCCGAAGAACCGGAGGCGAAGATAAATAATGCTTGATCTCATCAAATGTCTCTTGCTGTTTTGCCCCCCAAGTAAATTCAGCATCATCTTTCACCCGAAGCAAAGGAGTAAAAGCATTCACCTTTCCCAACAAATTGCAAATAAACCTTCTCAAATAATTCACCTTGCCCAAGAATTTTTGCAACTCCTTCTTAGAGCTAGGCGCCTGCAACTTATCAATAGTATCGGCCTTTTTGGTATCAATCTCTATGCCATGCTCATGAACTATAAAGCCTAAAAACTTACCAGCCGATACACCAAAAGCACATTTGAGTGGATTTGTATTTAAACCATACCGGCGCATCCTTTCAAATGCAAGTCTTAAATCGGCCAAATGAGAAACACTTCCAGCCGATTTGACTACAATATCATCAATATAAACTTCCAAGATAATACCAAGTAAATCATGGAAGATCAAATTCATCGCCCTTTGATAAATAGCACCGGCATTCTCTAAACCAAAAGTCATAACAATACACTAAAATAAACCAACAAAGCCTGGACATACAAACGCCGTCTTGGATATATCCTCTTCGGCCATAAATATTTGAATGTAACCAGCATTACCATCAAGAAAGCTAATCATTCTATATCCAGACGCAGCATCGATAAGCATATAGGCTATTGGCCAAGGATATTCATCTTTAGGAGTAGCACGATTAAGATTTCTAAAATCAATACAAACTCTAATCTTACCCATTCCTTTCTTCTCTACGGGCACAATGTTAGAAATCCAATCAGCATATCGACAAGGTCTGATAAACTTTGCTTCTAATAACCGATTTATTTCTTCTTTAACTCGGTCATAAATTTCAGGATTAAAATGCCTAATTGGTTGTTTATAAGGCCTAAAACCAGATTTAATAGGCAACCGATGGTCAACAAGCTCTCGGCTTAAACCAGGCATTTCATGATAATTCCAAGCAAAGCAATCGACATACTCCTTTAACAACTTTATTAATTCAGATTTAAAAGTAGGATCCAAAATCTTATTTACAAATGTCGGTCTGGGTATAGAACCATCACCAATATCCACCTCCTCAAGAGGATCGGCCGACGTAAAACCACATCCTAGCTTGCTTGTATCATCAAAGTCTTCAATGGCTTCACACATATCGTTTTGATGCGACCGATAGTGCTCAAGTCTCTGCTGCAACCACTCTCGATTATCCATTATGTCATACGAGATGATTTAGCCAATTGTGCATCGGCTTTATGACAGCAGGGATGAAGCCATTCTTAGTACACCTGATAAACTCAAACTCAGAAAGATCTAAGCCCGACAAACATCTAACATCATCATGAATGCCAATCAAAGAGCTATCAGCTATAGCAACACAAGCAGAAGTATCACCATGCACAACCTCTACATCATCATCTACCCATTGAATTAAGCATGGATGCAAAGTAGAAGGAATGCATTGGTTTGCATGAATCCAATCACGACCCAAGATTAAACTAAAGTTACCTTGAGTCTCAGCGATGAAGAAAGCAGTGGCAAAGGTCTTGCTCCCAATAATAAGCTCCATAGAAATCACCCCTTGGCACCAATAGGCTCTCCTTCTCCAATGCCGCTGACGGTCATGTTGGTCTTGATCAGCTCCGAATCTAAACCACCAAGCTTCTTGTACAAAGAATAAGACATTAAGTTCACAATAGCCCCTCCATCGACCAATATCCGTGATATTGGCTTCCCGTTGATATGTCCCTTCAAATACAAAGCTTTCAAGTGATTGTCCTCAGCTTTGGGCTTCTGAAATATAGCTTCCTTGGGACCAAAATAAAGATGAGCAACCTCCTCCTCTGAAAGCATGTCCCCATTCATAGACATATGAAGCACATTCACATCAAGGTTCACGCGCTCCGGAGAAGAACTGTAATCGACAAGCTCTTCATCATCCTTAGCAGTGGGAACCGATGATAACTTGCTGTTACACGCCGAAGAACCAGAAGAAGAAACACTGGGCGCTTCTGCGTCACCCGGTCGGACCGCCTGAGCTGCTGGTCCTGAATGACAGGCGGTCTAGACCGCCGGTACGGCCGATTGGACCGCCTGTGGGTCTTCCTTTGGCTTCCACTCTTTCTTCTGGGGAATCACACGCTTGATCTGGTTGAATAATTCATCTCTCTGCTTCTCCAACTCTTGTTCCTGCCTCTCCCGACAACGAAGTCTCTGAAGCTTCCTCTTTTGTTTACGAGTCAAACCTTCGGGACACCACTTCGGAAGAAAGCGCTGCTGAGTCTTGCTAGCACTAGATCCCTGATCCTCCACCGTCTTTCCGCCAGAAGTCGGCTTTGTACCAAGACTTTTCTCAATAGGACATCCATAGTCCCAACTTGAATAATATCAAACTCAGTAGTCCTCTCTGAGTCCACCTCCATGCTTTGCACCTCCTCTCTCTTCTTGGGCCGATAAACCTGCCCCGGAGGAGATCCTGGCAAATCACTGTGACGGGCGGTCTGACCGCCTGTAACAGGCGGTCTAACAGCCTGTACCTGGTACCCTCGACCAGATTGGCGGAAAGCCGATCGGTCTCTACCGGGATAGACGATCCTGTCTTGCACACGCCTTCTTGGACCTTCCCAGCCAGGATGAAACGGCGACTGCACTATTGAATCATATAGCACCCACATCACTCTATTGTCATCCCACACCGGATCCAACTTCATAGGAGGAGGTGAAAGCCTCTCATGCTGAATCGGTGATCTCATTTTTTTTTATCGGCCGATCGCTCGGAACGGCCTTTTGTTTGGTGTACTTGTCATAAAGCATATCAAATGTGACTTTGGGCTTCTGAACACCCTGCTCCTTTGCCACGTTCATCTTCCAAGTACCAACTTCTGGACGCTTCGTAATTAGCATCTTCGAGCGTCCATGGGGACAGGTGGTCTGACCGCCTGGCGCAGCCGGTCTGACCGCCTGTAGCAGACCAGACTCGGACGCCCGCAATCCGGGAGTAACGACCGAACCTTGCCCCGCTTGTCTAGAGGACTTCACAGTGACCTTGAACGTCTCTTTGCCATCAGCCATCTTCTCATAAGTCACTTCTCTAACTGACTCTTTTGAAGACAGTCTTTCTTCTCCAATTCTTTCCTTTGGTAGATTTGGCTTGATGCGGTCGAACCAAGACCTTAGGCTGTTGCAATTCCATGGTGTTGACCGGAAAAGGAGTTTCATCAATTTGCATCTCATGTAACTTCAAACGGTTCTCATTAATAGCCGACTGAACCTGCCGACGGAAGACATTGCAATCATTAGTAGCATGCGAAAAAAAATTATGAAACTTACAATAAGCACGCTTCCTCAGTTCCTCCGTAGGTGGTATAACATGAGAAATCTTGATGTAATCAAATTTGTGCAATTCATCAAATATACGATCACATTTGGACACATCAAAGATAAACTTTATGTCTTCTTGTCGATTCTTATGAATCGGCTTAAGAGATGAGCACGATACATATTTGTTATCTGCTAAATATACATCATTATCATTGTCGGTCGAATTATCAGATTCATAATTAACCAAATGAACAATAGACCGACGCGACTTGAAACTCTCCTTTTCTTTATTCATTCAGTTTTCAGCTACCTGGGCTCTAATATGAACTTGTGCAACCGAATAATAATCACAATTGTCTATTTTTTCTGTAATGGAGATTTTAAACCTCTAATGCATAAGCCAGTAAGATCAACTTTAGAAATAGACAAATTAAAGCAACGGTTTTTAACATCTTTAAATCTTCTCATAAATTGAGAGACAGTTTCATCCCGACCCAGTCTAACCGATGCTAAGTCTGCCAATTTCATCTCATGATTTCCACTATAAAAATAATCATGAAACTTACGCTCTAGTTGATCCCAACTCATAATAGAACCATGGGCTAATGAAGAAAACCAAGTAAGCAGTACCAGTAAGTGATAATGAAAACAAACATACTCTAATTGCTTGTAAATTACCAGCCTCCCCTAGTTGAGCAACATAATGACTAATGTGTTCCCAAGTGGTGCGCTCATCGTCTCCACTAAATTTTACAAAATCAGGCAGGCGCCACCCATTGGGAAAAGGAACAGTATCAAAGCTAGCATGATAAGGTTTCTGATATATTCTAGTGTTACCAAAATCAACGCCTAGCTTATTTCTCATCACATCAGACAATTCATCTCTGAATCTAGTGAATTCGGCCCATTGAGGGTTTTGTTGGGCCGAAGATTGCATAGCATTCATATAATTCAAGTGAGGTGCTTACCTGTTCTGCATATTCCTATGTGCATCAAAAACATCATCGGAAACACCACCCGAATGTGCAGTATGCATAGTCGTGGAATAAGTAGCACCCGCTATAGCCACTGGACCAGCACGGCTATGAGAGACTGAGTTTGAAACAGTGGACAGCGGCAAAGGTTGCTCTGGCACAAATACCATAGCATTAGTAGAATTATTCTGACCACCAGAACCAGCGGTCTGACCGCCTGTACACACAGCCTGACCGCCTGTCACGGTTAGACCGTCTGTGCTGGCGGTTTGACCGGCAGCAGATCCAACTGCTACCGACCCATCTGCATTGACCGTTTTCGGTCTGAGCATATTGGGTGGTGGTGGAGTCTGTCCAGCAAAGTAATTCGGTGGCATGCCATAAAAAATATTATGCTCAGGTAATTCACGAGTATCTAATGTCTTCCCTTCCAATTTTTCGAGTCGTTCTAGCAATTGCTCAACTAACGAATCACGATCCGAAAAACTTGGACCCATAGGAGTAGATGTAGGGGGCAAAGGTGCAGAAGTGCTTACATTGTCAATTACCTCAATTTGCCCCTTACTCATCTTGAAGGAAGGCATCACGAAGTCTTGAACACTTTTTGTCGGACGATGTTCACGACTCTTCTGGAAGGTCTTCAAAAACTCCGACTCGAGATGCTTCTGGAGCGCCATGGATCTCTCATGATCTTCAGCGCTCAGATCTTCAAGTTATGGCGTCACAATGTTGTATTCTCCAACGTCGAAGCCCATAGTGCTAGGGATAGTAGATCGGTCTTCGAAAACCAGATTTCTTTTCCCAGCGGAGTCGCCAAAATGTGTTGACGCCTTTTATGGTCAACACACGAGAGCGCTAGATCACAGGGATCGCAAACGGATCGAATTGCTGCTACGCGACAGGAGGTTAGACCGCCTGTACAGGGAGTCAGACCGCCTGTCAAAGGGGTCATACCGCCCGTTACAGGGAGTCAGACCGCCCGTAGCTGAGACGCCCCGAGATCGATCGTTCGATGGATAAATACCACACTTACGTGGTGGTGGACGGGTAGGTTTACAAGCAACCCAACAATGAGGTAACCAACGTACTTTCATGGCGAAGAACGACTAGTTTACGAGCAAACTAGCAAAGGTCGTCGATGCTCACACCTGGGAGGGACCCCATCAGGGCGTGGACGTCGCCGGACGTGCCCTAGGTCGACCAGCAAGCCTTAGGACGCCATCAATGGCCGTGGAGATCATGATGGATAGCAAGGGAGATTGGAAAAGATTAGGGTTTGAGGATAAAAGTAAAAGTGAGTTTCGATTGGATTGGATTCCTCTCAATCGGCCCTAGCCCTTTATATTATAGGGTGGAGAGGTCTGTACCCGTGGGGAGTCAATTACATAAGAAAATCCCATCAAATACACCTCTAATTCAGATTAGGACTGCCACAGGCTGTCTAACCCCTGTACAGGCGGTCTAACCGGCTGGGTGCAGCACTACTTCTTGCCAGAGCCATAACTCCCTCATCCGGACTCCAAATCGGGCGATCCACATATGCATTTTGATCATCTCGACGAGGCCCATGCAATGGTGGTCATCAACAGTATGAATTTGCAAATTTTTCATGTGAATTATTTCGCATTGAGTCTGAATCATGTATAATTTCTAATTTTTCATATGAAACAATTGTTTTTTACAGACTCCACCACCACTTTGTGATTTTGAGCAGTGGATCGATACTGAGATCAATGATAATGACAAGGAGTACCTGCAGATGATAAAGGAGTGGGATGAGGTGCATAGGATGGCGTTTGAGAAGAGGCGCCAAGAGAAGACGCCAGAGAAGGAGCGCACGGAAGAGAAAGAAAAGCGAGATGCTACCAAGGTTATGGAGGAGACGGAGAAGAAGCTTGAGCGTCTTCACCGTGCTAAGGCGGTATTGGAGGAGAATCTTGATGCTTTGAGAAAGGGAAAGTGTCCATGTTGCACCTTGTATTTCGTTAGATCTGCCAGGTTTATGGTGTAAATTGTGACGATAATATACTGTTGAACGATATTGTGAACTACTAGACTAATTTATTTACCATCCGTCAAAAACATTTAACTAACTATATATCTAATTTTACACTAATTAACTATACTATTTTCAACAACTACATCTCTGAAGGCTAGGATTTTCAGACTAAATTACCTATAGTAAATTCACTAACTAGTTTTTTTACTCACCTCGGTCGTTGGAGGCCAAGCCTCTTGGGCGTAGGGCACTGGAGGGAAGCCAGCCGCGCCGGGCCGGAGGCACCCACTGCCCCAGGCTGGTCGGGCAGTGCTGGCGGTGGCGATTGGCCTGCCAGCCACGGGGAGAGTGAGGGGAAGAGTAGCCTAGGAGTGGTGCTCCTCGAGAGGACAAATGACGGACGAGCAGCGCTCCTGGTGGTCCGCGGCATCAAACGACGGTGGTGGTGCATGGAGCCAAACGGGATATGGAGCGAGAGAGATGGCCGGCACGGAGCGGGGCCACATGTCATGCCAAAACTTGGCACCGAGGTCCCGACCATATTAGTGCCAGCTCGGCGACAATGGGGCTGCTTTGACTTATGGCGCCGAGGCGTGTTACCTCGGTGCCATGACCTGTGGCGCCAACCCCCTCGTTCCAGATATGCAAATCGTTTTCTCATGTGTCCAAACATGAAAATAGAAACCTAAAAGGGCTTAAATACAAAAAAAATTGGATTTTCTGATTACTTCCATTCCTAGCTATTAAGAATCAGAATATGTGTTTTTTTCTATGCATTCTACTCTCTACTTTGCATCATGTAGCTCTCTCAGAGCAACAGTGGGCTGGGCAGGGGGTGGCCGTGTGATGGTGTTAGCTAGTAGCAAATACATAAGGTAACAGTACTGGTGGTGGTAGTTAATACCGTGATGGTGTCGCAAATATGCATGAATGGAGGTATACCCGTCTGTTATCAACCAATAATGCTGAATTAGTATTCCTTCCGATCGACAGACCTGCTTGTTTTATTCTGCATTACTCAACGGCATTTCACATCCAAGATGACTGATGCTGGCCACAGAATTATGGGAAGATCAACAGGTCAGAATGGCATGGCCCGCTTCATTTGTGCAGAGTTCAGCCCAACAAATGATACTCATATCATGTCAGAATAAAATCCTGACTCCGATGGTCCACTGATTGCTCACCATTTCATCAATGCCGTTTTACATAACAGATATCTAAGGATGATGAAACCCAATCAGCTGCCAATGCAAAAATGAACAGTCACGGCGTCTGTATTATGAGATCCTGAAAATTATGTACAAATCAGAACCTGTGTTATGCAGGCTAGCTAGGCGATGACATGATATATATTACATGTACTGCTTGTCTATGTTCCCTTCTCGCCCGTGGTGGGGAAGTCAAAGCAACATATTTCTACTGAACATCCACTGGACACCGGTGACACAAGTCAAAAATTGTTGAGCCAATAATGTCCACGAGTCTATCCATTCTCTGTCATTTGAACAAGAAGTTTCAAGAGATTATTCCTTATTTAGCTCTGAAAAAACTACTTATCCCTTCTTTGGCCCTCAAAAACTTTTCGTTCCCTATTTGGCCAAAAGTTTTTCATCCATTCCCTTTCTGCCCTGCCGTCCATAGATATGCCTAACGGTGTTAACTCAACCATGAAAAGACATCTTTGCCCTTTCAACTGTCACCTGCCGTTAGCATGGGCCCCTGCTGTCAGGGGTTGTTCAGGTTCTTCTTCCTTGATTTTCTTCCCCACCGAGCAGCCGCAAGCTAGCAGAACGCTCAAATTCTCCGTTCCTATGATAATAAAAAAAAAAGAAAACTTTCTCCTTGCCTCCTACTGTTGCAAGCATCGGGCACCTATTTACTGCATGAGCAAAAAATCATCACAGCTTTTGGATTTCCCTCCGCAAGAATCAACTGTTCTTGAACAGATCCCACTTCCCGTGTCAACGACGGAGCTGAAGCTCGCCCCGTCCTGTCGCGAGCGCCTCCCGTGGCCTTCCCATCCACGCGGACCATTCGACGAGCTGCCCCATGTGCTGTAGATGTTCCCCAACGCCACGACTGCAAAGAAACCAGAGCACCGATCACTCACACACAAACTCACACGCATAGCGATTAATTAGCAAACGCGCGAGTTCCAGGCGTAGGTCACGGTGGCCACTGCCATTCGAGGCGTGGACACTCGGCCTGGTGGGGTCACTGTGGTCCGGCGCACGGCTGGAGCATCGCGAGCGCGAGCAGCCCCACGTCTCCCGTGCATGCGCTGCGCTCACTTCCCGTCGAGGTGGCCGCCAGTCGAGTCCGTCGTGCCCGTGTAGGTCTCTGCGTGGCCTGGATCTGCGTCGCCTCTGTTAGAATAAACCTTGTGTGCTCGTGTACATACTTAGTATTCTAGTATTCGTACGTTTTGCTTTGTAGCTAAGTATATGTGCATGGCCGGTAGTTGTGGTCGTGCACGAGTGGTGCTCTGACGTGCGCGGTGTTCGCATGATGAGCGCGTCGCGCGGCATGTACGCCGTTGGCTGCATGTCGCGCATATCGGGCCTGATCAAGGCCACGATCGTAGGAGTTAGTTTTTCTATTTAAGCAAATCAATAGAGTCAGAAAACGCTGTTCTGTTACAGCACCAAAAACACCCGTGTGAGCTTTCTCGTGTTTATCCCAAACTCTCAAACAACCATTGCCGTTTCCAACAAGTGGACATCAGAGCTCGAGTGTTCGTTCCAGGGCCAGCAATGTCGGCTAGCGGGCGGTTGGAGGGTGATGGCTCTCCCGTTCGTGCTCGTTCTCCGCGTCGTCCCTCTCCGCGCCGTACCTCACCATCCCCTCCGCCTCGTCGACCACGGCGCCGCGACGGCGCCCGCGAGATCATCGTCGAGCGCGTTGTAGAGAGGACTTCGTCTGCCGTCGTCTACCCCACTCTCACGCGTACCAACTACGCTGAGTGGTCCTCGGTGATGATGGTGAACCTGCAGGCCCAGGGCCTGTGGCAGGTGATGAGCACCGGCGAAGGCGACTACCGCGAGGACAGGAACGCGCTGGCCGCGCTCCTCCGCGCCGTGCCCCTTGAGATGTAGGCGGGGCTCGCGCGGAAGGCATCGGCGTTCGAGGCGTGGGAGTCCATCAAGGACATCCGCGTCGGGGTGGAACGCGTGAAGGAGGCGAACGCGGAGCGGCTGCGGCAGGACTTCGCCGGGATCACATTCAAGCCCGGCGAGACGGTGGAGGACTTCGCCATGCGGATCACGACGTTGGCGAATCAGCTGCGCGTCCTCGGTGACAACGTCACCGACAAGGAGGTGGTAAAGAAGATGCTGCACACGGTACCCGACTATCTCGAGCAGGTCGCCATCTCCATCGAAACCCTCCTTGATCTGAGCACCATCTCGATCGAGGAGGCCACTGGGCGGCTGCGCGCGGTGGAACAGAGGAAGAAGCCGGCGTCCAGCTCCCCCAAGGACTCCGGCGAGCGCCTGCTTTTCACTGAGGAGGAGTGGATGGCGCGCCTCAAGCTGAAGGAGGGCTCCGGCGGGTCGTCGTCGGGCAGCGGCAGCCGCGGCAAGAAGCGCGGCCAGGGGAAAGGTCACGGCGGCAGGAACTCGACCGCGCGTGAAGGACGCAACGGCGACGCTTGCCTCAACTGTGGTAAGGAGGGCCATTGGGCCAAGGATTGCAGGTCCAAGAAGAAGGGTGGTCAGGCCCATGTGGCCCAAGATGATGAGCCAACCCTGATGCTGGTGGAGGCGGACTCGGTTCAGTTCGTGCCGCCGCCGCCGCCCCCACCTACTCCAGCGCTGCCGCCTCCGCCAACGGCGAAACTCGCTCCGGCCCCTGCGCTGACGGCGATGATGACCCCGGTGTGCAGCCCCTCTACTCCAGCAGTTGGGACTGTGCACCTGGTCGAGGAGAAGGTGTTCGCCCAGTTCAGCGACGACGGCGACAAGGATCACCGGAGGTGGATCCTCGACACGGGCGCCACGAACCATATGACCGGCTCCCGATCCGCCTTCTCCGACCTCGACACCAACATAGTGGGGACCGTGCGTTTCGGCGACGGCTCCGTGGTGGAGATCAAGGGGATTGGGACCCTACTGTTCAGCTGCAAGAGCGGGGAGCACCGCACGTTCGCCGGCGTCTACTTCATCCCCAAGCTGACGACGAACATCCTCAGCCTCGGCCAACTCGACGAGATCGGCTACCAAATCGTCATCGACGGCGGCGTCATCAAGATCCGCGACGTCGACCGCCGCCTCCTGTGCAAGGTTCCCCGCTCCCCCAACCGGTTGTACTGCCTCGACCTCAACATTGCGCAGCCGGTGTGTCTCACGGTGCGGGGGGCGGAGAGTGGGTGGCTCTGGCACGCGCGTTTCGGCCACCTCAACTTCCCGGCGCTGCGCAAGCTGGCGCGCGACGGCTGGGTCCGCGGCATGCCGGAGATCGAGCACGTCGACCAGCTGTGTGGCGGATGTCTTGCCGGCAAGCATCGCCGCACCCCGTTCCCGCAGCGTGCGGAGTATCGGGCGGAGCAGCCGCTGGAGCTCGTACATGGCGACCTGTGCGGGCCGATCACGCCGACGACACCGAGCGGGAACCGCTACTTCATCCTCCTCGTCGACGACTGCAGCCGGTTCATGTGGATACAGCTGCTGCCGTCCAAGGATCGGGCAGCAGACGCCATCAAGCAGTACCAGCAGGCAGCCGAGGTGGAGACGGGGCGGAAGCTCCAGGCGTTCCGCTCGGACCGCGGTGGCGAGTTCACCTCTGCTGACTTCGCCGAGCACTGTGCAAAGCGCGGAGTACGGCGGCAGCTGACCGCGCCATACACGCCCCAACAAAATGGTGTGGTGGAGCGGCGCAATCAGACCGTGGTGGCGACGGCGCGCAGCATGCTCAAGGCCAAGGGCCTGCCGGGCAAGTTCTGGGGCGAAGCTGTGTCGACGGCGGTGTATTTGCTGAACCGCTCGCCGACGAAGAGTGTGCAGGGGAAGACGCCGTTCGAGAGCTGGTACGGGAAGAAGCCGGCGGTGCATCACCTCCGCACGTTCGGGTGTGTCGTCCACGTCAAGCTGAACACCCCAAATATGAAGAAGCTGGATGATAGAAGCAAGCCCATGATCTTCATCGGCTACGAGCGGGGTTCAAAGGCCTACCGCGCCTACGATCCCACCACTGGGCGCGTGCACGTGACGCGCGATCTGGTGTTCGATGAGCAGGCGCAGTGGAAGTGGGACGCCGATGGTGAGCAAGGCGAGCAGAACGACGACACCGACACGTTCATGGTGGAGGAGTACATCACCGTGACACAGCAAGCACCGGCGGACGAGGTCGAGGAGGAGGCCGAGGATGCCGTGCCAGGAGGATCGACGCCGCCTCATACGCTTCAGCACCCCACTACGGCGGCAAACGACGACGGCGCCAAGCCAGTGGAGTACGCCACTCCACCGGCCGACCTGGAGGGCGCCCTGGACGCCGACCATGACGACGACGTGCCGATCCGCTTTCGCAAGCTCGACAACATCCTCGGCGTGTCATCTCCACGCGGTCTGGTGCCACGCGTGCTGGGTGAGGAGCTCCACGCGGTGAGCTCTGCTGATGAACCAGCTTCGTTTGCTGATGTCGAGCGTGATCCAAGCTGGAGGAAGACCATGCTTGAGGATATGCAGAGCATCGAGGACAACCACACCTGGTCCCTCGCTGACTTACCACATGGGCGCCGCGCAATCGGCCTCAAGTGGGTGTTCAAGGTCAAGCGGGACGAGCGAGGAGCATGGGCGAAGCACAAGGCGTGGCAGGTGCACCACATGGACGTGAAGTCCGCGTTCCTCAACGGCGATCTCCAGGAGGTGGTGTATGTACAGCAACCTGAGGGATTCATCAGCGCCGGCAACGAAGGGAAGGTCCTCAAGCTGCGCAAGGCTCTCTACGGTCTTCACCAGGCGCCAAGAGCCTGGTACGCCAAGCTCGACGCCACGCTTGCGTCGCTGGGCTTCACCAGGAGTGCCTCGGAGCCGGCCATCTACACCAGGGGCGACAGCGGCAAGCGCCTGGTGGTCGGGGTGTACGTCGACGATCTCGTGATTACCGGCAACCGCAGCGACGACATCGACTCGTTCAAGGCGGAGATGGCGCGGGCGTTCAGGATGAGCGACCTCGGCCTGCTTCACTACTACCTCGGCATTGAGGTGAAGCAGAGCACCGAGGGGATCTCCCTCAGCCAGGGGGCTTACGCGGCGAAGATCTTGGAGAAGAGCGGCATGGCGGGGTGCAATCCCTGTCACGTGCCCATGGAGCAGCGCCTGAAGCTGAGCAAGTCCAGCACCGAGCCACTGGTGGACGCGACCGCGTACCGAAGCATCGTTGGAAGTCTCAGGTACTTGGTAAACACCCGCCCAGATCTCGCTTTCGCTGTTGGATATGTGAGTCGTTTCTTGGCGGAGCCGCACGAGGACCATCTGGTGGCGGTGAAACACATTCTCCGCTATGTGGCGGGGACAAGCAATTGGGGGCTGTGGTATGGAAGAAAGGAGGAGGTTCAAGCAAATCTGACGGGCTTCAGTGATAGTGACTTTGCTGGTGATGTTGATACACGGAAGAGCACTACTGGAGTCGTCTTCTCCCTCTCCGGCAGCCCGATCACTTGGCAGTCTATGAAGCAGAAGGTAGTGGCACAATCAAGTTGTGAAGCTGAGTATATTGCTGCTGCAAATGCTACCTGCCAGGCCCTGTGGCTTGCACGGGTGCTTTCTGAGGTGCAAGGGAATGCACCGTGCGTGCCCAAGCTGATGGTTGATAACAAGTCGGCGATTGCGCTGACAAAGAATCCAGTGCTTAGTGGACAGAGTAAACACATTGAAGTGAAGTATCATCTGGTCCGAGAGAGCGCTGAGGAAGGGCTGATTGAAGTGGAGTTCATCAGAACTGAAGATCAGTTGGGCGATATTCTGACGAAGGCGCTCGGCAGGGTCAAGTTTCAGGAGCTTCGCACGAGGATTGGCCTGATCAATGTTGGTAGTCTGCACGACAAGGTTTAGGAGGAGAAATGTTAGAATAAACCTTGTGTGCTCGTGTACATACTTAGTATTCTAGTATTCGTACGTTTTGCTTTGTAGCTAAGTATATGTGCATGGCCGGTAGTTGTGGTCGTGCACGAGTGGTGCTCTGACGTGCGCGGTGTTCGCATGATGAGCGCGTCGCGCGGCATGTACGCCGTTGGCTGCATGTCGCGCATATCGGGCCTGATCAAGGCCACGATCGTAGGAGTTAGTTTTTCTATTTAAGCAAATCAATAGAGTCAGAAAACGCTGTTCTGTTACAGCACCAAAAACACCCGTGTGAGCTTTCTCGTGTTTATCCCAAACTCTCAAACAACCATTGCCGTTTCCAACAGCCTCCGTGCTCCATCCCGCTGAGCAGCCGCCGCCAGCGTAGATTTGGCTGCCGCCGCCGCAAGGGCTCGGCTGTTTGGGTAATGGGGTTGGTCCCTGTTCGAACATAGAGCCAGTGAGGGCTCGTTTTTGCCTGGGTAAGTGCCAACGAAGGGCTAGGGTCATTTTTGTCCACAAAACAAGATACTGATATGTTCTCTGGCTCTTTTAACGGTATAATGTAACAGATCCGACGGTAGGCCAAATAAGGAATGGAAGTTGAAGTTAGAGTCAAATAGAGAACGAAAAAATTTTCAGGGCCTAAGAAAGAAATAAGTAGTTTTTCTAAGACCAAATAAGAAATTATCTCAAGTTTCAATTCATGCTGTAGCATGCAAAGACTGTCCCTCAAGCATGCTGTAGCCGTGCGTGTCTCGGCGCTGCCGCCGACGTCATGCATCCCTCCATCCTGTAGCCGTGTGGCCTGGCCTGGTGTGGTTGGTGGGGAATAATCCGCGCGCGCGACGCGGCCACGCGCAGACTCGCTCGCCGGCCGTGTTGCTTGCTGAAACGGATGACACGGCTGCCGCCGAGGCGACCTCTCGCCTCAGCTACACTATACCATTTTGAGATAAACGAAATAAGTTCCAGCTTCTGCACCCAAGGATATATACAGCCTCACACAGTACACAGAACATGGAGCAGGGAGGTAACTATGAGAGCTGCTACTATACACGTTTTCGTTGGAGTGCTTTCTAGGAAGCAGAGCACTCCAAACATTGCTAATAAGGAAGTTAGGTGAGTGTGTTGCTGGGGGAGATAATTAAGAAAAGAAAGCACTGCACTTTACACGGCATCGTAAGATAATCAATGACCTCAAGTCCTCAACTACTAGCACTTACGGTTAATTCAGTCAAGCATGCAAGCCGAAAGTTCTTCATCAACATCATGGCCGGGCCCCAATTTAAAATTACCAAGCTGCAGGATATTGTTATGAACCTTTGTTCATCACAGGGCTAAGCATCCACCAAAGAATAGCCAGGTAGACAGTGACTGCTTGGACTGGGAGCAAAAGTTAGATTTGGACAACTGATTGGGATCAGACAGTAACGTAAATGCAGCATCTAGCTAAATTATCAGACATTCTCTTATGACTATACGTTAAGTTCTTCCTCACGACGCCCAGCATTTCTTGTTTTAGTCTCAAGTTCGCTCAGTGGCAGCCAGCAGCTGCCCGCCATGGTTTGTGTATGCTCTACTTAGTAGTGCGCTAATGGAGATGCGCACGTGCTCGACTGCCTATTTCGAGATACCTTCTATTCCAATGTGTGTAGTATGTTCGTTTTTTCCTACTGTACTCTCAGACCCTCCTTTTAACCATCTTGACTCTATACTACTAACTGACGGTAGCTTGTCCTGACATGTTCTGAGATCAATATATAGGATGGCATGGTAGGTGACTAGTGAAGGAACTCAAGGATTGTGGTATGGTTACGCTAGGATTGTGGTGTTGATGGATCCCCTGGCCCGGCCCAAAGTCAAGCAGCTTCCTGTTGGTAGGTAGCATGTTTCATTTGTGCCAGAGTTCAGCCCAACGAATATTTTTTTTCGAGAATACGCACAAGGGCTGAGTATCATTGTATTAGGAAGAAAGTTAACAATAATGAAGGTTACACGTGGGCCTATAGCCGGGCACACGCACACGGCATCGTCGATTTATTTCTACTTACTTAAGCTAGAAAGCAACAACCAACACACACAAACAAACACGTCCGTCTAGGCTAGGCGCCTACTGACCACCAACCATGGCATCGGCCTGCTGTATCGCATCTACCAGTTCTTCGTCGTTGAGCTCTCGCGCCGCCGGGAAGAGGTCCCATATATGGCAGGGAAGTTCTTGATGTCGACGATGTCGTTGAAGAAGTGCGTAAACTCCTTCTAGGTAGTGTCGAAGTTGTTGCTGCCCTCGTTGGTGTCTAGGAAGCCAAGCCGCTTCATGGTGAGTATCTCACCCTTCTTGGATGGCCGCACCGTCAAGTTGATGCCCTGGCTCGCTAGGCAGCCACTACTACATGAGCGTGAGGTCGATGGGGCAGGGGCAAAGGCACTCTTGCCTCGGCGGGGATGGCACTAATCAACAGCGATCAAGTAGCTGGGGTGATGCCGGCAAGGAAGGCCGAGGTGGCAGCCATCACCGCCACAGTAGACGTAATTACATGAGTTGTAGATGTGGCAGGCGGGGTCGTAGCAGGTATTGTTGGCATAGTGGGCCGCCCCACGCTGTTGGGGCGCTATGGCGTCCGTCACTTGGAAGTGGGCCGGGCCCAGCATGCTGGCGCGTGAGGCTGGGTGCCTTGATCAAAGTCCTGTCCGGTTGGAGGGATAGGTGGGAGGTGGGACCCATCCTTTGGCCCCCTGGTCCATGTCTGCGACCACCGCCTTCACTCTATGATGATAGGTCACCAGTTGGGTGGGCTGAGGCAAAGGGGCAATGGCGTGCGCAAGGGAGGAGGGCGTTGTGTTGGAGGTGGTTGCAAAGGAGGTAGACGCCAAGCCGGACGCCTGTTGAGGCGCACCAGGGACCGGGTAGGGGGTGGTGCATTCAACATTATAGACCACGCCCTCCTCATGCATCGGATCCTCCCACGTGTCGTCATTGGGGCAGTCCCATGACCTCAGCAGCTCAGGGGGAATCAACTCGGTCACGGGTCCGCCGGGCACTTCCGTCTGTGCAAGTAGCTCGCCAGAACAGTCGCCTTCTGACGAGGAGGTGTCAGTTGGTGCGGCAGTTGGTGCAGCCGCCGCGACGGTCCGGTTGGGAGTGGAGGTGCCAGACACCCATCCATTACCGGGACCCACATGACAAGGACATGGCATACCAAGGCGCACCGCAATAGGATGTCCATGGTTGACGACTAGAGCAGGGGCTCCAACCTCGCCGGTGGCGGCCCGCCTCAGCTGGCCATCCACCAATCTACCAATCCACAAAGTATCATCTATTATTCCAATACACTATCAAATACAAATTTATCCCTGTTGAGAATATGCAATGTATACTAAGAATATTCTAGAAAGTTGTGGAAGTTACCAAAACTTTGTCATGCATGAAGATAAGGATCATGGCACAGTGAGAAGCATCTAGAATATTGGAGAGTTTGCATGAGTCATAGTTGTCATGCTTCATGACAAGTATGGAAGAAACTCTAAAACTAGATATTTATGGTAGGGTAGAAATATCAAGAAGTAGATAAGGATGAGAAAGTTTTAGAGTTAGAGATTTTGTAGAGAAGAGTATAGAAAGTGGACACATGGCAACAATACTTAAGTGTGATTTGAGTCCTAAGTAGCATGGCAAGGTTGCTATGGTGCACTAGTATAGAGGTCTCATGGTAAGGTAGCCACATAATGAGTAAAGAGTCCTCTTATGTTGTACGAATAAAGTTTTGAGTTACTTAGTAGAGACTTGGTCTCCCATATTTTTATTTAGGCGAAGATTTCCACAAAGTGGGTAAGAGTCTACTAAAGGAATCAGTGTCAAGGTTACAGACGCCGACAATCACCCAGTTACAACTATTTTCTAAGAATGAATCAAATGAATATTGATGAAATATAGTGGTAAAATAAGGGTATTGAGGTTATAGAATGTATAAGAACTTGATGATGGTAGAATTTTATGATAAAGTATAAATTGTCATATCACAAAAATATAATGGCTTGTAAGGCAATCAAGTGATGAAGGACCAGTCTACTATAATACAACACACATAATATTGATGAAAAAGATAAATTTGGAAAGTAATCAATTATTACATTTGTGTGGGGCACCAAAATAACTTCAACATCCTCGAATTGACCTCACAAAGTTTTAGGTTGAATAAGAAAGAAAGGGATGATGGTGGAACCTCGTTATTAGATGCAAGATGTGGAAGAGTAACCCTGTTGATGTCTGGCTGATTTGGATCAGCATCATAACCAATGAGCAGATTTATGACCGATATTGATCACATACCTTGTACGGTAGATATAAGGCGTGTAGCACATAAACTCTATGAGAATAATCAAGCTCTCACTTATACAAATGAAGTAATGAAAACTGAAAAGGTCTAGAAACAACATATATGTGTTACAGTTTTCACAAGAATGTATTATAGGTGAACTGGATAGCCAAGGAAGAACCTGAGGTTAGTGCAGCATGTCTTTAAGATTTTTAGTGGACAACACTTAGCATGTGTTTGTTTAATAGCTAATGATCACACCAGACCTGCAACACACAATTCCTATGAAGATAAACAATGGTGCAAAATTATCGTTTGCATCAATGTCATTGACGTCAACGTAGTGACTCTTGATCAAAGCTTCGCACATACTGGCATGTCCAATTACAGCCGCAAAGCAAAGGCGACCGTGTCGCTTATTCTTTGGGTTAGCGATTTGTTGATGGCACTTAGCCACGTTAATTATGTACCGCAAGCACACGAGTCGGTTGTAGCTTTTCCCTTAGAGCTTCCCCTAAGGTTATCAATCCGTGGAACAAGGAGATCGCCATGCTTACCTAAACACTATTAAAGTGGTTAAGGTTTCTTTTAAGGGTGTGATTGAAGAACTAATCTATGCCTAATTAAATATGAATTATAAAGAAATAAACAAAGATCAAGTTTATGTAGAGATTAAGATGTGGAGAGCATTTGTACATGGGACCCACTGATCGCAAGAATAAGCAATCGCTTAATTAATGCGCCAACCTAATCTATCAAGTTCCAAAATCCGATGTCGTTTCCCCCACACTCGTCACACAACACTAGGAGTAGAAGCACATCAAACCTAGGGAACCGAGATCTATATATGTACAAGATAGATTAAAGTTCACAAAGAATGTCGACAATTACAATCAGAGGCCACCTTACAATCCTATGGACAAACGAAGGCTTTTACCCCTATAAAGCTAGTCATCATGGCAGGGTTCATAGTGTAAAAGCCGACGGCAAAGGATCAGTCCCGCTGTCCTATGTCTTGGTCTTGAGATCTCCTTCAATGACGGGTGTTTGGTCTAATCCGGGGGGGGGGGCCTCCTCCTAATGACGGCTGCCTCCTATCTTTCGTAGACTTCTCTGGACGAAAGTCCCTGTAGGATGCCGCCTAGGGTCGTCAAGGGGATGTGCACAAGAAAGGGGGCCGCCGTTGGGCCTTGGGCTGGGCCAGGCCAGCCGGCTTGGGCCTTAGTGGGCCTACCAGCCTGGGCCTCCTCTAGCCCAGCTCAGCCCCGTCTTCCGCGGGCTGATCCTCCCTTTCATCCTTTAGCCGTGTCCTATGATGACTTCTCGTCAAAACTCCTCCCAAAATGTCTTATTTCCTACAAAATCACGATAGGCTCCAAAACAAAAGACAGTAAAAAATAGGGTTATTTCGGTGCCAAGTAGCGAATTAGTACATGATTGTTCCCGAAAATAGTGCAAAAACACTAAAAAAGGTGTAACTAAGGAGCACCAACACGATTGCAGTTGTCGTCGCCTCCGTGCCCTTTCCCAAATCATGTAGCCTCCCTGCCCACTCTGCACCCAAAACTCCAAAAGCAGAACAGTCTAAAAATTGCATCGTCCCTAGAGCACAATTGATCATGGGGACGGGCGATAACTTACTCTTGGCGCATTGGATGTCCCCCTCCACCACCGCGTCCAGCAGCTGCCTCGCTGCTAACTCCTTGGCGGTTGACGTGGTCCCAAAAGCGAGCAGGGGTGGAGATCCATCTCCCATCCAAAGGAGGCCCTTGCCAGCCTACTAGTGAGTGTAAACACCTAAACATGCAGGTGGCTTATATTAATGCCTACTTTTGTTGCCACCTATATAGACATGAGATTGTTGACGTCTGCAACATTCTTGGTGCTCCTTGCCTCCTTCAAGGGGAGGAACTTGGTGTTGTTGCTTCTATGTGGTGTGTATGCATTATTTGAAAGGAAAAAGTCTATTTTTGGCCATCCAACTCTTGCCTCAGTTTGGTTTTGGCCATCGAACTCTAAAACCGGGTATCTTTGGCATCCAACTATCAAAACCGTTCAAATTTGGCCATCAGGTGGTTTTGATGAGTGGTTTTAAATTTTTATTTAGAATTTAGTCCTTAGATCTTAAAATGATTATTACTTTTTGCTCGTATCTCCAATTTAGGTGATTCTTGCGGTCACATGTTTCTAACGGCAAGCATTATCTTTTAAATGATCTTTATATTAATTTATCAATATTTATTATATTATTTTTTGTCGTCGTGTAGAAAATATAAGAAAAATTAAACAAACAACTATAAAATAATATAATCAATATTTTAAAACGTAAAGCTCATTGTTATGAATGCATGACCACTAGAATCACTTAAATCGGAGATGCAAGAAAAATAGTAATCATTTTGACATCCAAGGACTAAAAAACACTAAATTAGTTCTTTTTTATCATTGGATCTTAAAATGATTATTATTTTTTTCTCCTATCTCTGATTTAAGTGATTCTAGTGGTGGTCATGCATTCGTAATGATGAACTTTAGCTCTTAAAATGTTGATTGTATTATTTTATAATTGTTTGTTTTACTTTTCTTATATTAGTGATAAAATAGTATAAAGATCACTTCAAAATATAGTGCTCACCGTTAGGAACACGTGACCATAAGAATCATCTAAATCGAAGGTACGGGCAAAAAGTAATAATCATTTTAAGATCTAAGGACTAAATTATAAATAAAAAAGTTAAAAACCACTCATCAAAACAGCTCGATGGCCAAATTTAAACGATTTTGATGGTTGGATGGCCAAAGATAACCGGTTTTGGAGTACGATGGCCAAAACCAAACTGAGGCAAGAGTTGGATGGCCTAAAATGGACTTTCTCCTATTTGAAACCATGACACTCGCAGGGTTCCCATAGAAGGAAATAACCACTATAGCTTGTTGTCTCTTGCATTTTATATGAAAGTAAACCTATTTGGGATGTTATGAACCGGCAATTCAACCAGTTGGACCACTGAACCCAGCACATGAGAGTGGTTTGGTCGCCGGTCCGGTCCTAACAACTATGGTATGCATGTGTTCCATGGACATAGATGTTTGTATACGTAGCACAGGTAGGCAGGTAAGTGAAGTGTTTAATTCCTTTCTCACTTACCCTCAGATGGATAGATTCCAAATAAATAGGGGCACTTAAGTCACGGGTAAATTAAAATTATGATATATCCTTGGTACACATCCAGCATGGTTTGGTAGAACCGGAGAACATATCCATGATCTGCATCTATTTTTTTGTCTTGAATGTGCAGCATTGCATCTACGAACTGGAGGAGAAGTATGCGGCCCCTTATTAAACTTTTGCCGCAGTTCATATTGTTCATTTATTAAGGCAGTGACTTCCGCACTCGTCCCATCCACCATAGCACCAAAGGTGGCAGCTGCAGCAGTACATAGCAAGTGGCATTTGGTAACAATAGCAGGGTCGTCTTTTTGCCCCATCCTTAGTGTTGTTCTTGACTTCAGTGTGCCCTAACAACGATCAATCGAATTGAATGACATGCCGCTCCATCTGGATGAACGCTGTGTGTACATATTTACATCAAAATTAAGAAAATTGACGAATTGATTACCGGTTACGCGTGCATGCAAGATAGTGGATGATGCCAGAAGAACCAAGGAAAGCAGCAAGAGTCCTTGGATCATGGTGTACTTCATGTACTTCGCCATCGGTGATGGTCTGATCTAATGGATGAGCTCAAAGTAACTTCTATGTGACTATCGAATGTGTCTGATAACCGTATGAATGTAGATGGATTGTTGCATCATGGTTAGCATATATAGTCCATACAGAAAAGATATATATTATTGTACCAAAAAATATATATTATAATTAATTAATTATAATAGAAATACTTTCCTATATAAATACAACTAATACAATAATTGATTGGCATATACAATGAAAGATTTGATCGACAAATAGTTTACATTGTAATTAATTGTCATATCCCATGGAAGATTGCCTAGCCATGTATAATCAATATTAGAATCAATTTAAATAGATATAGAAAAAATGAGATAGAGAAGTAGAGAAGATATAGAGATATATATTGTATGGATGGATGGAGAAATAAAGATAGAGACATATATAGAGATAAAAATAATATATCAAATAATTGAAATAGATATGGAGAGACACGAATGGGTTTCCGCGTCGGTACTAATGTGGTGCACTGGTGTTCAGCAGTAGTGGATGAGTTGACATAGAGAATAACAGAGTATAAATAAACATAGAAAGTAACAGAGACACATAAGGATATATTGCCACTTCAAGGAATGCATTTTTGAAATTATATTTCGAATTTTCAGAAAGTTGAAACCTTCAAAGATATTTTCTTGATTCTTGCACCCATTTTTCTGTAAGGTTTCAGAGATGTAATAAGGGTCAAAGGCAAACTGGTGTTGCTCGATATTGAATGATAAGGATTTGACACGTAAATGCAGGGGGGCTTGTTTTCAAAGAGTACCATGCATGGGAATATCTTGGCGCCAAAACATAGCAGATCGCCCATCCCCGTAACCGCCAGCATGCAACATGATTATTATTTCCTCGCACATACATGCATTTCTGATCGTCAACCCTATCTTTCAACTTGAGGCTTCAAGGTCACGCTCCAGTAGTATAATCCCTGACTGAATTTCCCACACGGTGTCGCGCGCCATTGCCGTGCACGAGTCGACTCGGACGGACACTCACGAGTCTCCTACTCTCCTTCACGGACAGACGAGCTTAATAAATAACAGCCTGCCACGTACACCACACACGAACCGACCACCCGATCAACCATGGATCCACCAACCCCGCCGCCGATGACACCACCCGCCATCCTTCCGGTGAACGTCCTCCTCGAGATCGTCGCGCGCTCCGACGTCACGACGGCCATCCGCTGCGCCGCCACCTCGACACGCCTCCGCACCGCCATCCTCGACCCATCCTTCCGCCGCCGCCTCCACCTCGCGGCCGGCCGCCGCCGCTTCGACCCCGCCCGCCTCCTCGCCGTCTCCTACTCCTCCGGCGACTACGGCGGCAACGGCATCATCCAGCTCCGGCGACCCCGCCACGCCCGCCTCGAATCCACCACCCTCCTACAACCATCCTTCCACCCCGTCTCCTCCCGCGACGGCCTCCTCGTCCTCCGCCGCAGCGGCGATGACATGTTCCCCAGTGACGACATGTTCGTCCTCGCCGTGCACGCCGACGAGGAACAAGCGGCCACGTCGATCGAGCTGCCGGAGGGATGCGTCACCGGCGAGAAGGAGAGCTGCAGCCTCGCCGTCACGGGCGACGGGAGGAGGCTCAGCGTACTCGTCGCGGACGCCGAGGCGATTGTGGTGTGGACCTTGTCGTCGCCGGAGTCGGAGAAGGAGGAGGAGGAGGGGTGGAGCCGGCACGCGGTGATCGGAAGGCGTGGCATCTACGAGCAGGTCACCGGCGGCGATCGGGTGGTTGGGAAGGCTGTGTTCCAGGGGTTTGGGGAGAGGAGTGGAGCTGTGCTTGTACATATTGACATGGTCGGGCTCGTGTTGCTCGACATGGAGACGAAGAAAGCCGTGCTGCTCCGTGGGTGTGGCGAGGTTGACAGGAGGGCGTATCAGTATGAGAGGGCGTGGCTGCATGAGGTGGATTTGGCGACGTTGCTTCAAGGCATGAAAGATATTAGACGTGACAGTGGGTTGGTGAGATTGTTTAATATAGCTATGATGAAGAAGAACGGTGGTGAGATTGTAACACGGACCATGAAAATTCCTTCCCGTGGTGAGATTGTAGCAGCAAGGAAAGAAGCTCCGTCAGCGATCCCAAAATTTAGTGCTCGGTGGCGGCAAGTTGCGTGAGGTTACAAGCATATGCAGTATAGAAGTACTACAGTACAAGTGTCATGCTATTTTTTTTATAAAAGATGATATTTAATATCTTACAATTGCTATCCTACTAGTTTAGTTTAGTTTAGTTTAGTTTTGATGAAAAATATTAGGTGTGCAAATTGGTGAACCAGCAACTCCAAAAGCACCCCTAATTAAGGGAGAAAATTGAAAAAAAAAAAGAGAGAGAGAGCGAGAGCACGCCGGACGATGTTCGTCCAGAATGTGCCGAGACGCGGCGCGGGCGGCCGTCGTCGTGCAGCCACGCCGCGTCGCCGGCGTTCCCAGCCTCCACCCGTCCATCGTCGCCACCACCGTACCACCGCCTGCTTGTTCAGGCCGCTGACCGCTGTGCACTGCCATCGATGGTGCAACGGCAGTACGCTCTCATATCCCGTTGGGGCGAGGTTGTCGTCGGACAACACCATCAACCACACGGTGAAGAAAGACAGAGCAGTCGACTGTAGGAGCCGGCATGGTGACCGTGTAACACGATGGGACTCTGGAAACCAGCATAGCAATGGAGCCAAATGACCTATATCTATTTTCTAAAAAAATCATAACTACTCTATTCTAAATTAGAAAAAATAAAAATCTAGTGACAACTTTTTTTCTCAAAAAGTGGCATATATCTTGGTGCAACCCTTTCCACAGCGCTCGGATCCCTTCCTCTGCGCAAATCGTCCGCAGCGCGTGCACCATGCCCGTGTACCTCACCCCACCTTCCCCGCCACCGCCCTGCGCGAAGGGCGTACTTGAGCGTGAGGTGGGAGGCGAAGGGCGTGAGCCCCTTCCAGAGCGCCGCCGCGCCCTCGCCACACCACACCGTGGCGCCGCAGTGCGCCATGCCGCGGTAGGCGGCGCCGGCGCCGCCGCGGTCGAGCTGGAGACGTGTCTTCACCACGTCCGTTGGTTGTAGCACGCACGCCTCCACCAAGCCGCCTAGGGACCCGGCCACTGCCTTTATGTGTGGTGGGAGCGGTGGCCCGCGTCGCCGGGAGCCCTCGACCGGCGAGGCCGCCTGCGGCTGCGGCTGCGGCTGCGGTGGTGGGGAGGAGGCGGCGGTGGCCATGGGCAGTCTGTGTGTGTGCCTGTGTGGTCGAGATCGAGACAAGGTCACAACTCACAAGCTAGCCGCGGTGGAGTGTTAGTGTTTCTTCCTTCTCTGCGAGAGTATGACGGTGCATGGAATGCCATGGCGCGCTGCTTCTATAGCATCCTGGTGTCGCGTTAACTAGGTATGGTAGGTGCGTCGAGCGAGCGAGAGGGACGACAGGAGGACAGGGACGGGCGCGTGGAGACCGCGTTGAAGGAACACGCAGCAGTGGGGCCGGATTGCGGGCCCCGAATGCAAGTGGCAAAACTGCTCGTCCGCTCATGCATCCTCACCTATCATTTGTGGCAAGCCGGTCCTTTTCTTTTAATTTGGAAGAAAAAATAGAATGACCTGGATTCGGTCCAGCGCAAGCCGCGACTAAACTTCGAGTCCGTACGCGGCTAGTTCACGACAGAAGCATCATGTGTCCACACTACAACATACAACAATGTATGAAGCAACAGCTACAGCAGCAGAGAGCATTTGTTTTTGACGAGGGCCAGATGACTAGGATTCCATGGCGCGGGAGAAAGGGCTTTTGACGAGTCAACCACACGTTCGCCGGTCGTAAACAAAAACATGCATGCATGGTCTCATACAGTCATACATTAGGGGTGAGCAAAAAACCCGCAACCCGAACCCGAAAAGCCCGAACCCGAACCCAAAAAACCCAAAATTGTAGAACCCGAACGTTTCATCGGGCTGGGCTGCTGAGAACCCGAAATTAGTACGGGTTAATTGGGTTGGGCCTTCTAGAACCCGAAAACCCCGAAAAAACCCGAAATACTCCCACTAGCCCAGATCCCAGCCCTAGATTCAGCCCAACCCAAGCCCAAGTCGTCACATGTGTAACCCTAGATGCAATGCACCTGCCCCATCCGCTTGACCGCCTCCACCCCCACGCCGCACACGGGAACACGCCCCAACCCCGACGCGCCACCCTCCAGGCTCCAGTCCTCCACCCTCCCCCTCCGGCCCTCCCCATGCACCACGCCGCCGCCGCCTGCCGCCGCCCGCCTCCAGGCCAGGCGGAACAAGTGCAAAAGCTGAGCAGACCCTTCCGCCGGCCATCGACCCGTCGTCCTCGTCCGCGGCTCGCCGGCTCCGCGCCCAAGCTGCCCAGTGCTCGGCGCCCCTACCCCCTACGAGGCAACGATGTGCAACAGGCAAGACATCGAGCTCTGTCGTCCTCCTCCTGCGGCGCCGACGACGATGGGTCGATGGGGAGCTCGATGCTGCTACTTAAGGTTGGAGTCCACTGCTGCTGCTCGAGGATGGAGGTCGAGGACGGCGGCGGTCGGCGGATTCGAGCTCCTCTCGCGCCTCCTCGTCCTCTCCACGGCGGATTCGAGCTCCTGCTCATGCCTCGTCGTCATCTCCGCCGTCTTCCTCCTCCTGCGTCGATTTGGGGTCGTCATCTTCGCCCTCTTCCTCCTCCTACGTCGATGTGGGGTTGTTTTTCGGGTAGACCCGAACCCGAACCCGAATTTTCAGGTAACCCGAACTGTCGGGTTGTGCTTTTCTCGGGCTGAAATCGGGCTCTGTTTTGCGAAACCTGAATTTCCAAAAAAACCCAAAAACCCAACCCGAATTTTTCGGGTAACCCGAATGCCCACCCCTCATACTCGTGCAAAACGATGCTCCGTAGAAATTAAGTGGGAAAACAAAAGGATGATGGTGTGGTGACCAACCACGTCACTTATATTATTATAGAAGTTGCTCGGTGGGATGGCGCGGGGAGAAACAATTAATATGATGGAGCACTATTAGTAGTCAATTGATACAATTATACAATGGATCGTTGCTTCTAGCGTATTCGGCGCGGATTTACCTAACTGTAGATCGAGCACACCTTGTCAAGTATTAGTACTAGTCTTTCATTATGCCACGTTTAATTTTATCAAACTCGTACGTTTTTTTTACGGGAAGTAAAAACCCACAGCATTAGTCAACAAAACGTGGTAGTCTTATATGAGACGACAAATCCAAGTAGCGGTAGTTGTACGGAAGGGCCAAGTATGTAATAGTACATTATATGGTGTACTTTTATGAAACCGGCACTCCGTTATGAAATATGAATAATGGTGGTTTTGTGAACTCTACGGAGTATTTCTTTTTAGAAGTTTGGTTTATTTACTAGTCACATGTTAAAAGTCTCATTCTACGTTTGATGTAGCTCTAAAAATAAACGAGTAGAAATAAGACAGAAAAAATGGTTTGAGTTTATAAGGGCAAGCTCATACCTAAACGGCCTTGCACTAGACTACTAGGAACAAAAAAAATGGTTTGAGTTTATAAGGGCAAGTCCAACACAGATAGTCATCGACGGTAGCCCCAGTGAAAAAGAGCATATTCATGTAGGCATTTTATCTTCAGGCAGCTAGAGCCCCAACGCAAGAGCAAAGCATGGGAGGGTTTGCCTTTTTCTTTCACTCAACCAACCTACTTTACTTTCTCACATACCCTCATCAGATTACTGCCTTTCTTCCAAGCACCCGCCCCTTCTGCAGGGAGCACTGACAGGTTTAGAGCCAAACTTTTTTTTTATCCGAGCCTACATGTCCGTGAGACCACTGTCCAGAGTGGAGCATTGGACTTGGCCTAAAACTCCTCACAAACCAGCCCATGAGGTCATGACGTATAGTCATAGGAAAGTCTTCCAGGCTGTAACCTAACCATGGACTTAGCGCGAAGACGACGTTTTGTCTTTGTTTTCTGCCGTCGGCATGGAGTTAGACCTTGTCAGGTCGATGATGGAGTGGGAGGTCTAGGTCATCCCCCTGACAATGGACAGTCCACGTTTCAGACACGGATACAAAATGTTAAAATCGTAAGCTCGTCGATCGCACCCTGCCTTCTTGAAGGTTTGGCAAATCTGATTCTAGAGTGATCAAGCCTTGAGGTACTCTCGTCTTTGGAGAACTCGATGATTCTTGCACAATGTTGTTTCGTAAACTCTTGCTGCGAATTTTCTTGGTACCGCCTGCTTGACCCTTTTGCTTCTCCCTTGCAAATCAGATTCTAGAGTAACTAAGCATTATATTTTTATTCAAGGTAATCATAATGATTATTATTTTTAGTATTTTCTTATAATGTTGTTATGATTTAAAAGCTATAAATATATTACAAAGGAATTTTTACTATTCGTACAATAATTTTGATACTAAAATTTATTTCAACGAATCCTTATCTTCTTGCTTGCCTAAATGCCCCAAAAATTATAGAGCCGGACTGGCAAAGCTTCCTCTTCCTTCCTGATTCCCTCCTATCCACATGCTTCTCGTGCACCGGGCGGCGGCAGGCATGCGTGTGTGAAGCTTGTGCAGGTGGTGGACTACTGGAGGTTAGCCTGGAGCATGAACTGTATATGTGTATCATATTTTATCTGAAGTAATTTGTGTGCATCATCACGGGCTAACCATGCATGATCCGTTGTTTTTACTAGTTTACATATTTTAAAAGAAGATATATATTTTGGAAAGGCTAGTTTAGTTTTATTTGTCGGGGGGAATATAAGTCTTATATGAAATTTTTGAAATAGTATATTTAAAAATGTTGCCCTTGTGAATTTAAAATGTTAGGTTTTAAATAATAAAAGCATTCATATTGCATCATATTTAATTGAATTAATTATAAACAACAACGCACTCAAATGTTCAGAAATAGACTTATGATTTCTAGTAAATTTCATTTGGTTTTGTAGTTCGAATCCTATTTCCATCTACCCGTTCCCACCGAACTATACTGACACATACTAATAATTCAAAAAAGTTAATCCCCAATCTTATTCTGTTGTCCAATTCTAAAAAAACCGTGACCAAGCAGCCAAGGCAAGTATGCCACTCAATATACAGAGTCCTTACAACGTCCCTAGTGACCCTAAAACAACTTTTTTATCTGTTCTTTTTAACATTCCTCCTTTTTTAATAAAAATACTTCAATATTCCTCCTAAATGTTCACTTCATTCATAAATATCATCACTAGTATATATGTTACTGCAGAATCACGATATTCCTGATAATTCAAGCCCACAAACAACCAAACAATCACCTAACAACCATTCATGCTAATGTTATCAAACGTACCATATTTTTGGGATCTTTTAAACAGAAAAAAGGTAAAATTTTGAACACTGGGAGTAGTTTTACAGGTTCGCAGCCACAGCACATATAGACAGGGGCATATCATTCAGGTCCGCTCGCCGCATTAATCCCTACATTAGTCCCTACGAGTTCTTCACTGAACAACCATAACTTCTTCGCCAGCTCCGCATCTCTTGCGACTTTGGTCGGTGTTGCTTCATTGCAATCCGCAAAGTATTTGCCAGATACATCTTTCAGATCAGGGTGCAATGCCAAGTAGCTATTAGTCGCAGCTCCCTACAAACCATCTTTGTCAGATGATATCCTTTATATGATGCCGATCATTATGTTGATAGTAGAGAGTTAGCTGAGTACTACGTTTCAGTACCTGAGGTACGTTCTTCAGAACAAGATTTGCCACAGGGGAGAGAACTGAAAGTAGCGCACCTGCCAAGTGTTCATTTATATTAGTTAGCTAAAAGAGTAGATCCAAACAATCAACAATGTTTTATTTTCGTTTTTTATTCATCTTTTTGGGGTTTGAGCTGGCAACGTTATTACTGTTTCCTGCAACGTAGCGGATGATATTGGTGAAGATTACTCCAGGATGCAGGGAGTTCGCTGTCAGATTGCATCCTTCTTCCTGAAGTTGCAACGAACAAGTGGTTGTTTGTCACCATGGAGTGAATGTCAAATTAGTGCAAGGCAGGAGATTGCATACCTGAAAACGCCTGGACAGCTCATTTGCATGGAGAATATTGGCCAGTTTGGAATGTGAATATGCAATGAATGGTCTGTACCTATAAATTTCGAAGTATATAAAAAAAATCAGCTTCTTGTTATATTGAACTCATGTGAACAAGATCAATGAGAACTAAACATTAACATATTGCCAACCTATCCTTATCATTTAGCTTCTTCAGCTCGAAGCATGTACCATCACTTCTTTTATGTGCAACTGAAGATACGTTTATGATCCTGCCCTGCACACCAGTCTCTCTGGCAGTTGATTTCATCTTGTCAAGTAGGAGACTTGTCAGCAAGAAATGGCCTGCTCATAAGGTCAAATTCAACAGAAGTCTGTGCCTAATTAATCAAAGAACGAATTTATTCCTGCTGAAGATATATTCTTCTGAACAAAGCACTAACTGCAATTCAGATGACATGAGCAAAGCAAATCCCCTGATGCTACTACAAGTGACAGGGATTTGTAGGCATGATTGATTGGTATCATACTAACCAACGTGATTCGTTGCAAACTGCAGTTCAATCCCATCCTCGGATAGCTGGTAAGGGCAGGCCATAATCCCTGCATTGTTTCTTCAGAGAAACATGTTTCAGATTACCATGGGAGTGAGTCCATCAGTAGAACTGCCGCGCGAAATTCTAAATATCTGGACTAGGCGGACATACTTACATGAGGATGTTCAGGCGCTCGTAAGATGAGTTGAAGGATTGAGCGAAGTTGCGGACAGAGCTGAGAGAGCTCAGGTCCATCTCCATAACATGCAGCTTGGAGCTCGGGACCTGTTCAGCAAGGCTCTCTTTCACCTTCAGGCCACTCTCCAGTGTCCTTGCCGGTATGATCACTTCCGCTCCCCTCAGTGCTAGAACTCTGGCTGTTTCCTTCCCAATCCCATTCGTTGCTCCTGTTTTTTTTTTTAACAAATGAAACAGAGGCGAGACCAAAGTTTGAGAGACAATTATAAAAAAAAGTGAAATCCACAGCAGTGCAAAAGTGAAATTAATACCGTAATATAACCAAAGTTAATTCTCTGCAGGATGTGTTCAGTGATCCAATGCTGTAAGACTGAAACATTGCTATCTTTCAGAAAAGAAAAGGAACAACAGATTGAGATATTACATTATTTCAGTAATCACTTTTAAGATTAGAGGAATCTACAACAGTGCAAACTGAAATTAATACCGTAATATAAATAAAATATAATTCCTTCAGGACGTGTTCACTGATCCTATGTTGTAAGACTGAAACATTGCAGTCTTTCAGAAAAAGAAAAGGAAAAACAGGTTGAACTATCACATTCTTTCATTAAATCACTTTTGTACAGTGTCCTGCCGAGGTTCGTCTATTGTTACGAAAAGTATGTAAGATTTTGATAGCCAAATCGCGCAACAATTCTTTCAGTAATCACTTTTGTACATCAAGATTGCACGTTCGAGCCTTCAGCACATCCGCGTGAGATTCGGCAAGTGCGGCTAAGTAACTCTGCAACGACTGGCTTAGCTGAGGACCACTAGATAAGCATCCTACAGTACACTGCACTGAACGAAGAGGGAGGGAGCGAGAGGTGGAGACCTGTGACGATGGCGGTGAGATGGCTGGCGTCGACGCCGGCGGTGACCTCCTCGGCGGTGGATGCCGAGCCGAAGCCGGACGGGCCACGGCGTCCCCACGGCCAGAGCCCCATCCCCGACACCGCCTCCTTCGTCAGCCACCAGTAGTCCACAACCTGCTCAAGCATCAAACACGCATGCTTGCCGCCGCCGCCGCCCGGAGCGCGAGAAGCATGACCTGGCTCTCGCTGGACGCTTCACGGGACTCACTGACTCAGGGATGGATAGGACTTGCAGCCAGGAGTGGGTGAGTCGCGTCGACGTGTTCTGTTCTGCCTCCTTCACTGCTGGGCCTGCGGCTGCCGCCATGTGCTTGCTTGTCCCGCGCGGCCCAGTGGCTCACCACCACGGCAGGCCCTTGCTTTTTTGATACTTGACGACAGGGCCCTCTTTGCTTTGGATGACCTTTGACAGACACGTGCCGCGCTCCTTCTATAAACATTTTGATACTTAGAGCAAGTATAATATAATGATTCAATCAGCTGCTGGCTGTATGGATCCTTATAGTCTACCTTTTAGCCCTCCTAAAAATATAGTTAATATTTCTCTATAAATATAGAGCCCACGTGTTCCTCTCACGTATTTTCTTGGTTCTTATGCTTGAGCGGGCTGTAAGATTGCAGCCCACTTCTCCTCTCTCCTCTTCCTTCTCATCCAAAGCCTTCTCCTAGCCTACCACTATACTTGCTCTTAGATCTCAACGGTACAGCATGAAGTCAAATCTGCTTCAGAAAAATATTTATGTCTTGTCTAGTGCACGCCATTTTGGTATGTCATAGAGTAGGTCCTCTGTTTTATTTTTACTCTGTTTAGTAGAGGACTAGAGGTCCATCGAACATCAAATGTCCGAGGATTGGGACTTAACATGCGACTAGTAACAACTGTTCGTTGAAGTTGTAACGATGGGTTTTGTGTGTTGTTCTTTGTTGATCGAGCAACGAACGAACTCGTGCACTGCGTCGTGATCAGTGAAGTGATGATAAGGTCCCCATGTTTTTTTTTTGGATCGAGTATTTGAGTTCGAGGTTTGCTTCTATGATAATGATCGTTTTGGTGTTTTGGTATGTTACAGTCGCATCTTTTATCATAGCATGCTGTATATGAGTTCATTTACCAGCAGGAAATTTTTAGGAGGCTGATGGCTATGCCAACAAAGCTAGCTTAGAGGGGTGGCCATGATCTGGCAGCACTAGTGTTCCGATTTCTATAGTTCCGAGAGACTAGTATATGGGAAAAAACCCAAAATAACTCGTATACACAAGAAACAATTGCTAAATCAAATCTGTACCCACGCCTGGTGGGATTCGAAGCCACAATCGTCTGATTAGAAGTCAGACGCCTTATCCATTAGGCCACAGGCGCCGATTTTGTGGGCCCTTTAAATCGATGTTACATAATTGGAACACTTCAGGTAAACCTTTTTCAAGTTCCAGGCTTGTGTTTGACTAAGTGTCTACGCGATCCTCATGATCCAAAATTATCCGTGGCGGATTGCTGCAGCTCGTTCCGTTCCTTGCCTTGTTTCCTCAGAGAAAGATGTTGCAGCTTAAACCAAAGCCAATGGCAATGAGTTCACTAAAGATCAAGTTGTGAACTATGGCTAGAGGCAATGACAAGCACTTGAGGAATATTAATAGGCCGAGTTAACTAATCTCTCTGTGAAACAGTCATATTGAGATTTAGTAATCTGTTTGTCTAATTTTACAAGCAAGGTACCAGAAGGTACAACGGGGTACTTTTGTGGCTGATTAGCTAGCCATTGATCTAGCTGAATATTTAGCTAAGTATTTATTTTAGTAAAAAAATATATTTAGTTAGTAGCTTCAGGTACCTTTCTTGGGTACCTCCCCGTACCTCCCATTTTACCACCATTGAATCTTTGGGAATGGACGGTTCTCTATTTTTCCAAGCATTTTAAACTCCTCACTTGAAAATTATATTACCTGCTCCTAAATCTAATGTTTTTTCTTAGCTTATTGTTTTTTAAGAAACTTAATTACTACCATATTCCTCTTTTTTCACAATAGACTTCCCATTTTTTATATTATATTTCCTAAAAAATATAGGGTGCATTTTTATAGAAAAATAATTATACCTCAAATAGGTCATATCAAAATATGCCTTGCGTATACAGATTATACCATCCATTAATAATTAAAATAATATTTTTTTATTTTTAACAAGTGATAATTTTTTTGAGAAAGCAGTGCTTAAGTCGAAATAAATATATATCAGTATATTTTTAATAAATTCACATTGTATTATTTGACGCCGGGCTGCAAATAATAAAGAAGTTAAAAGGGGGGAAAAGATATGTCTAAAAAAAAGAGTTAAACCCTGGATTCGCCGAACCGCCTCTTCTCCGCAGTCCGCACCCGACTCCGGCGGCGGCCGCGCCGCCACTCCATCGACCACCCGGAGCCCCTTCTCCAGGGCGACCACGCTGCCGCTTCTCGACTCCGTCTCAGGTACTCGATTCGAACTCGCCTGCTCTCGATTTGGGGTTTATTGGGAGCGCGGTTGGGAGTAGCCGCGCCGCGCCGCGGCGCGTGGTGATTCGTCTGGAGGATAGGGTTGGAATTGGGTCTGGGGGACGGCGGTGGGAGTTGAGGAGCGGAAGAAGGGGTGAGTTCGAGTTCGGGAATTCGACGGATTTGGGGGTACGTGCTGCCGAGCTCGTGCGCCGGTGAGAGCACGGGAACAACCTAGGGAGGCCCAATCGGGCGCGGGCCGGCGACTGTGAGGCCGCCCCCAATCGAATTGGGGGCTACAGCAGCGGTGGGGCGATCTCGATCCAACGCAGGCATACAGCGCAGCTTTTTTTTAATCGAGGCATCCCCATTTCCATTAACCAATGCAAATTACAGAGTTTTAAGAGTAGCAAAAGAGGGCAGAAGGGGGAGAACAAGGAACCTAGTCATCTAACCTGATTCAAGCCAGATAAACTAGGTAAGGCCTCGGCACTTGAGACAGTATAAAAGTGTTAAACACGACAGAACACAACATGTTTGGTGGTTTACAAACGCCCCGTACAGAACAAACTAAGCATAGCGGTGATTGTCTTCATCTCCCTGATTGTCATCGGGCTTCATCCGTTCAATTCTGAAACGCCAGCATCTCCCTGATTGTCTTCATCATCTTGACAGCGCAGCCTTTTGCCTGAAGCTAATCTTCGGTTTTTTGCTTTTTTTGCTTGCTGCATTAGCCCAGTATAGCAAAGCAACTGTCTGAACCGAAGCATCAGCCCGATCGAATTTGACGCCTAGCCATGGCATAGCCTTAGTTGAACTGAAACTAAGCTTCATTTCTCATTGATGCATTAGTCCAATATAGCAATGTAACAGACTGATCGAACCCAGAACCTACCCATGGGACCTAGTCTAATCTTCATGTTTGTTTGCTGCAATTGCTGAAACAAATTTTGCTTTTTGGTCAGTGCACTTCCCAATGGTGATCCAGAGGATTCGCCATGTTTTCAGTGACCTCACAGATAACCATGAGATAGACCTTGCAAACATGACACCTGAGGTAAATAAAAAAGGAATCATATTGTTGGCACTGTGTTTTTTTTTTTGTGATAAGTTAATATTTATTTGAATAAGTCATTTCATTGTGCAGGTGAAAAAGGCTATTACAGACCAAAGGATGAAGCGGTATAAATTTATTTGTTTCGGTGGTACGGCAATCATGGTGTTGGTTGATAAAGCTGCTCTGCTCAATAGGGTCTACCAATGCAACCATATTGCTGCACGTCTTTGCACATTGTACCTGACATTTGCTCTTCTTTCCATGTTGTTGGGCTTGATTGCTTCATCATTCCCGGATTCAGCTCCATTTGCCATGCCAATTGCGTGGAATGGCACTCTGCAAGCCTTCCTAACCTTGAATGCATTCTTCCATATGAGGATAATAGATGTTTATCCAGAGCTTCTGCGTCTAACAATCTCCTTTTTGCTCACATCTATCCTTTTTAGCATCTGTTGGTCTTTCTGTGCACGTCACACGGTACGTTCCTTAATTGGCTTTCAAAGTTTGTCTTTTGTATCAAGTGTTAATTTGATTTGCCAATATAGTATGTACAATTTCTGTGTTTTTATGCTCAGGTGCATTTGGTCCAAGCGGCACGCCATGAAAAAAGTCATCTATGTAGTAGGGCTGAATCAGTAGGGTAGCCAAGTCCTGAATCGTCAATATAAGCCCTTTCAAGACTAGTTAGGTGATCAAGCGATGATTAAAGTTCTGAAATTTGGGAAATGAGATTGGGTGTAATTGTGTTTGAACTTCTTATGACCAATGGATGATGCGATGGTATGAGTTACCTGGTATTGTGCATGATTTAGTTGTATGTGGAAACCTTGTGGGAGACACTCCATAATATCTTTATGTTATATAACATTTTGATGGCTGCATCTGGTTTCTATACCAACTATTTGGGATTGTGTGTCACTGTGCCCCCAAGAAATTATGTCTGTGTTGTGGTAATTGTATAAATACTTGTCCCCAAACCAGCTGAATGTATGTCCTGTCTCAAAAATGAGACAATAGCCGAGACAATAGCCCATCTTTTTTTGCTTTTTTGCATGTGTGATAGTGTATCGGCCTCGTATATCTGAGCCTTTTTTAATGATGACTTTTGTGGTGATACTGCAGCTAAGTTGTGGATGTAGTAAAAAAAATCATTACTACAGCGGGGCAACTAAAGAGTTTGCTATCAATTTACAAGCATTCTATGTGTGCAAAAGATGGGAGGCATGTTATGATCCTGGAGAACGCAAGATGTCAAAAACCGTAGGGTCTGCCTGACTTTGACTTCTGCATATTTAAAAGGAAAAAGTTCAAATTACTCCCCTCAACTATAAACAAAGTCCACATAACCCCCTCTAAACTAATTTTTGGTTTATTTTACCCCCTAAACTATGTCATTTGGCTTATTTTACCCCCTAATGCAACTTGTCTTTTTTATTTTTTCTATGTACAAGTGTCATATTACGTTCAAATTTTGGGAGATGACAGTAGACATCATAATGCATGATAGAAAAATATAAAATAATTTTTTGTTATTATTTTATTGGGGGTAAGATATTTAATATTTAATTAATCCTTAGGACACGACATTATATAAAAAATAATGACGAAAAATTCATAACATATTTTTCTAACATACATTGTGATGTTCATTACAATCAGACAAATTTTGAAATTAAAATTCAACTTGTGTATGGAGAAATAAAAAAGACAAATTGTATTAGGGGGTAGAATACACCAAGTGATATAGTCTAGGGGGTAAAATGAACCAAAAGATAGTTTAGGGGGTTACGTGGACTTTCAGGGGACAATCGGGAACCTTTTCATTTGATTGTATCACTGTTGCATTGTCTGTAAATCATCGCAGAAGAAAGCGAATGATCAACTACTCAATGACTATGTGCTGAACAGTTAATGCGTTTCCCAAGAATATATATTGCATGATGCGTTGACGACTGAATCTGAACCTGAAAACGCAGTGTACCTTTACAAAAGGAAAGAATGACAATTTCCCAAAACCTCGCATAGTACCAGTGGGGGCTGCAACACAATATTATTTCTTCCTCACGTTGCGCCGTGGGGGGGGGGGGGGGAGGGGGGGGAATAGTACAGATCGTAGAGATAGATATAAAACCCTGTTTAAATCCATCCAGAAAAAAACATGCTTACAACATTTCGTATTGACGATCACTGTTAATAGTTGAGTGGAGCCAAATACTCAGGAGGCTACACATTATGATTATCGCAAATACATTTACATTGTTATGGCGGTGGCTGGCTTCTAAACGTTCTAGGCTGCTTATGATAATAACTGGACAGCTGCGATTTTCGGGATCTTTTCTCGAAGCTTCTGAGTCAGGGCAACTCTAACAGTCATCACAGCAGCAGCTGGACCGGTAAGCCTAACCTTGACAATAGGTTCTTCAATTGCAACAAATTCGAGCTCACCACCTCCTGTACCAGAAAGGTAAGGCCTAATCTCATCAAGTACCTGATACAAGAGAAAACAAGTTAGTGGTGTTCCAATGTTTATCGCAGCACTTTTCTCTACAAATTTTGATCTATGGAACTCAACATAAAAATGATGTGCATTGAACAAAAGGAATGGAAGTATACATCTTCAAGGTTATTTTTATTTGCAAGGAAACAAGATGATTAAATCTAAAAGAAATATAGAAATAGAATCATTTGTTTCCCATACATTCTCTGGATCGCTTTCATCTTACAGGAAGTAATAAACTTAGAAAATCACAAAGGCATGGATAGTACAAGTGTACAACTGTCCATATCAGAGTAGCATTGACTAAAATCACTTCCTCTATCACTTACAGCTAGATTTACTGGTGTAGCATAGTTGACAACTGAACGAATGCTACTTCACATACTGAACATCGAGGAGGGAAAAGCTAAATGCAACAGTGCATATATGGGCAGAGGTGCAGCAGCTAGCTGTATAGGATCTGAAGCTCATGCTACTGAAATCAGCTGAAGTAACAAGGATGCCACAAAACAAATAGCCAGAACAACAATAGCGCGACTATACTGAAAAGGCCCCCTAACCTACTCCGACCAAACAAAAACTGAAGTAAAGCATTTTAGCACTGCAATACATTTTTCACTGTGTTCAGGTAGAAAAGGCAAACAGCTATGCTAGTAGACTGGCATAGAAAAATGGACCTCAAATGTGAAAATAATCAATAGGAAGCCCAATCCATCAGAAAACTCTGTACTTGCAAAGTACACTATGTTGGTAAAACACTATATGTCAGGAAAATTTTATTGTATTTTGGGCAAATTGATCAAATTAGTCAACAACATAAAGCTTGTGTTTCTTTGACATCCTGTAAGCATCAACTGACCTTTGCTAACTGAAATATTTAGCTAACAATAGAAGGATTACCTTTTCAATGTTCTCTTGGTTTAACTCAAGCCCAGTCTCCTCATCAGCGATGGGTTCAACTGCTACAATCTCTGGTATTTTCTCCATCAAGCGTCGCTCGATACCCATCTTCATTGTTGTTACTGAAGCCGGGCATGACCCACATGCACCTTGCAGCGTCAACCTCACCACGTTCCCATCAATCTCATGCAACGCAACATTTCCTCCATCTGCCATAAGGTACGGCCTTACTTCATCCAACACCATCTCAACATTTTCAGCAGTCAAGGGCAGGATCTCAATAGCGGGGTCTGGGTTGGCAATAGCTTGAACCACTGCTAGAGCAGGACATATGCACAGTTTCAGTAATATCAAGGGTTAAAGTTTAATCTATTAACAAAAATAATACATGAAAATAGTCTAGATTTTGGAGTGCTCCAATGCCTAACCTAATTTTACTTTAGGAGATGTTCCATGATTGCAATAAAATTGCTAATCAATGCACACTGCAGCCAATTGAAACTAAGCCCCCCACGATGGAAGGTATCATATAGTCCTACAAAGCATTCTTCAGATAGGCCCCAGGTGTACAAGATACTAGTTTCTATTCAAGGTCATGAGCTTGTCACTGCCTGATTTCAAAGCATACCACACAACACTTAGGATAGTTCATCTAGAAGTTACCATCCTTGGAGAGCACATCACAGGTTAAGCATCTTAGGTTTAGTTATCCTTAGCTTAATCAAACAATCAGTATGTGGCAACAAATAGCTGGTCTTTATTCTTTATACCTGAAGGGGGATTCACAACAGCACAGCTTGTGTGCGCAAAATTCTTATTTTAGCAGATGATGCCGCACTATGATTACAGGACTTCTTTTTAAAAAAATGATAACAGGACTGACATTTTTCTTAGAAACAGGACTGACATATGGCAATACAATTCTGGTACAAAATTCTCAACAATCCTCCTCATGCTACCCATATACACAGTATAGCAAAGCAAGCTCCCTATATCCCCCAAAAAAAAACTTCATATATACCAATATAATCCCCAACAAAGCAAGGAACAGGACATAGAAATAGAACCGGGAGGCACAACCGCACAAGGACGCACCTTGCCGCCGCCGCCGCCGACGACCCAGGGAAGCAGAAGCGGCGACCAGCCTGGGCGATGAAGAAGCCGACACGGCCGTCGATGCAACCCCCACCTGCGCACCACCGATCCAAGAACCCATCAGCCGGACGGAACCAGGCAAGAAAGCGCCTCCACAAAAAAGCCACGAAGGGGAACGGGACCTTACCCTGAAGGGGGAAGCCGAGGAGGAAGAAGAGGTGGACGGCGATGGGCCCGGCGCCCACGCCACGGCCGCCGCCGCCGCCGCCGTCTGCATCATAGGGGAAGAGAAGGCGTTGTTTGTGTCGTCGCGCGCGGTTCTTGGTTGGAGGCTGGAGAGTGGAGACCGGGGAAGATTCGGGGGTGGGTGGAATCGTGGAGCTCTGCTCGTTGTGGGCTTGTGGCTAGGGGGTGATTGGCGTGCCTCTCTTGCCTTGTTCTTCTATTTTTTTTCCTTTTCCTTTTGTTTTGGAAACGAAGAAAAAATACTGTTTAGAAGCTTCTTTTCAATTGCCACAATTTCTCTTATTCAAAAAAACGCCACAATTTCTCGCTATTGCTTTTCCATTCTAAGTAAATGCACCGGGTTTAAATGTTTCGTCGTGGGGTTAAATGTATAGCGACAAATCGTTGTTGTTCTTGCTTCAGTGCTGGTAGGACCAGAGACGCACCCGTACAGGCTGTACCTGGTTTGTTTAGTATTTAGATCCGGAGAAAAAACAATGTAGGTCTAGAAAAGCACGGTAGTTAAGTACTGAGAAGTGTGTTATGTGAGATAAATAAAATATAAATAAAAAAGTTGAAATAAATAATATATTTTTTAAAATATAATAGGCTAGAGCTTACTCCATCCAAGAAAAAGGCAAGGCCCCGTTTAAAAGTTGATATTGGAGGCTGGAATCGTAAATTGGCATTAGGCTTCCCTAATTCGGATGTTTGGATGTGTTCGATGTCACGGGCTAGAATTGAACTAAAATGCCGCGGGTATTCACCCACACCTGCGAGACCCTACCCACGATTTTTTTTTTGCGACAAGACCCTACCCACGATTCGGAGGCCTCCCCATCCGTTGCTCGCAATCGGCCTCCCACCGAGGGTTCGCAATCCCGTTCAAAACCGGCCGGTTCTCGCAGGAACCGGTCAAACCGCTCCGGACCAAAATTTTTAAAAAAAAATTCTAAAAATACTTCAAGGTATATGTAATCTACAGGTGTCAAAAATTTTCAAATATTTGCTCATTTGATATTTTTTTGGAGGCATTAGAAGTTCAACAAAAAAAAAGAAAAAGAAAAAAATCGACTCATTGAACTTCTAATGCACACAAAAAATACTAAATACACTAATATTTGAAAATTTTTGACACCATTAAATTCTACGCACCTTGAAATATTTTTAGGAATTTTTCTTTTATTTTTTTAAATTTTTAGTTAAATTTGAAAACATGACAAATTATGTAGTGAGCCGGCTTACCGTCCAAACCGGCCGGCTTATCGCCCAAACCGCTCGGCTTACCGGTCAAACCGGGCGGCTTACCGTTTCAAACCGATTGAACTAGGATTTCATATACATTTGAATTCAAAATTTGAATTTGTCCGGTTTTGACCGGTTTCCGTGGGAACCGGACCGGTTAGCCGCTACTGCCGGCCGGTGGTTCGGCCCTCCGGTTCGGTTTTGTGAACCCTGCTCCCACCGTGCCCGTTCGGTTTCATTCATCATGTCTAACGTTGCAACATCGTACGTTGTTCCGCCTATGATGGAATGTTTCAAGTAAACGATGCTATGTTCCATCTAGATTTTTTTCATGCAGTTAATGTTTCAACCATGCACTATTCTTTGTTCCAATCTGAGCAACATGTTTGTCAATATTCGGTTACGATTGTTCATAATTTTTAATCCTCCAATGTTGCATTTGTTCCAACAAATTTGTTTCAATGTCTACTGCGCTTTTGTTCCACTCAGCTCGCCCTCGTCCCTCTAATGTTTCAAATTTGAAACTCCTACTGTTACACCAAAATCGTATGCGCCCCGACGCTCTGATGTTCCATTCTTGTTGTCGCGTCTCCCTAATGTTTCAAATTTGCAGCTCCTAATGTTCCACCTAAACTGGATGTTCCCAAATTTTCTTCAATGTTTTAAAATTCTCCGTGATGTTCCATGCAACAGGACACTGGAACACCGTCCGACAATGCGCCCGAACGTCGGACGTCCGGGCGCTAGCAAGTCCCTGTAGAGATGAACGTCCAAACAAAAATTGGTATTAACTGACACATTCAATTTCATCTAAAAAATCTATCTAGTTTCAAACAATGAATTTGGTATTGAGTCTATTTCAACGCTTAGCCTGATTCAAACAAAAATTGGTGGCATCGTATAACTCTCCCTAAGCATAGAATTCTAACGATTCTAGCGACACACACGAACAGTTAGCATCTGCAAAACAAGCAAACCATTATCACTACTTGCCACCTAACGACTCGACTGCTTTTCTTTTATAGAAAATATGGTCCCGAGGTTTAAAAATATATAATGCTCGTTGCTTATCCCAACCTATGGCTCTGATACCAGCTGTGGCAGAACCGTCCAATTTAAACTGGCTCAAGTGCGCTATAACATCCTTTTACAGACATTGAACGCACTACAGACAGTTTAAACTGGTGATCTGTCAAGTGTCCCAAGGACTCCTCGATAAACCACATTAACTCTTATCTTCACCATACGTCGGGATCGTTTTCGGTAAGGAGAACACAACGAGCATTACCATTTTTACATAACATACCAAGATTCTTACTTATTACAAGCCAAGTTTTGAAGAGAACTTAAATGCAAAGTCAAGCCATTACTAGGAGTTTAATACAAACCAGTCTAGGTAGTTTTATTCCACAAATATCTACAACCTCCGGCTCAACCCTAGAATCACCGGGACCACGATGATCTAGGTCTTCTGGACCTTCTTAGCATCTTCTTCAGGAGCCGCTTCTGAAAAACAACAACGAAGATCCCCTGAGTACGAAGGTACTCAGCAAGACTTACCCGCCTTACCAAAGAAAAGACTCTCAAGGAATATGATTGGTCTTTAAGTGGGTTTGGCTGACTCGACTCTTTTGCCAAAAAGCATTACTAGCGCTTGATCCTTATATTTTCTTTATTTTAGATCCGTTTAGTTGTTACTTATCCATCTAGGTTATAAATATTTTGCATACAGGTGGTACTAAGCTCAACCAGCATTTATGAAACAAACTGATCTTGTTCAACTTGTTTCCTCTACGATGTTTCACACCTGATCAAGTGCACTCATAACCAAGAGTTGTGTCGATCCAGATCAATGTACATCCTGCAGGAGATACCTAGCCCCCAGTCACGCACAGTTGTACCGACTGTACGCAACAACCTTTCAATCAGCTGGGCCAACGACCGGAAATATCCTTACTCGAACCCGGGAACGCACCCCCACGTGGGCCCCACGTCTGGCGACCACCCCGTGAGTTACAGGCTACGGCCCTGCCTTTCTCCGACCCAGCAAGCACGGGTAAGCGATATTTCCAATCAGTGAGCCAACTAATCTAATTGGCTTTACTGGTCCCATAACCCAGTAAGAAACCAGGTAGAATCACTTGATCAATCAATTAAACAACGGATCGGTCCTTAGTCACTTAAGCAAGTAGGCAGAACTAAGGATCGAGCTTACCTCAATCCCTCCTACCAACTTCTGCCCACTATATTTCCACCCAAACCGTTCATGATTCATATAAGATTGGTGATAGCCTAGATCATCATCTTTTAACTTAACCTTTCTAAGCATAGCCAATGTAGACATTGCTAATCAAATTTCTTGACTAAACAAGGATAGTTCTACCAAGGATTATTTTATGCATCAAAGGGTTTCAATCAATTCCTAACCTAATGCACATTAAAGCATAAGATTTGGACTCATGAATATTATAAAATAAATGGGTGATTCAAGATGCTCTGGGCTTGCCTAGAATCACAAGCAAGTTAGATTTTTCCGCGATATGAGATTCCAGAGCGACGACGATCACTTCCTTGAATTGTCGCTGCTCCTCCGAGAGTCCAACGAGCCCGTACTCCGAAGCTTGAGATACTAAAACGTAATGCAAGTTAGTGATATGATATGCGACACTTTTCAACGAAGCTATGCAACTTTCCCTTCCCGATAAAGTTGCAAGCCAACTCAAGCTACCCCAAGATTTCTAAAGACAAGCCTACACTTTTCTTTTAATAAAACTTGCCCTAAATCATTTTTAGTTGATTTTTAATGATTTAAAATCATTTTCTAAATGGATAAAGCATTTAAATAAATACATAAACCAATTTTACAAATCATTTCTAATTATAAAAGAATTATTCAGAATTTTAACATTTTTAGTAATTATTAAGCATTTATTTAAATAATCTAAACAAAGGAATTAAATTAATTATCTACACTTGATTACTTAGCATTTTTAATAGATAACAAACTTTAAAACAAGATTAACAAAATTTATTTCAACATTTTTGGACTTTCCTATAATTTTCTATGAATTATTTAGTGAAAAGCACGAAAATTAAATCTATTTTCAAAACCTACTAAAACATTTTGCACAAAACCCCCTCTACCTCTCCTTCTTCACCCCCGAGGCCCTTCCCTCTGATTAAAACAGAGGGCGGCGCTGACCAGCTCCACCGCCGGCTTGACCGGCGGCTACTCGCCGGCGGCGAGCTCCTCCGGCCACGGGAAAGGCACCTACAGCACCCCCATGAACCAACGCACCTCCTCCCCCCCCCCCACTACTCCCCCGATTCCTGCTCGGAGACCTACCCACGACGGAGCAGGCGGTGGCGCAAGGCAGAGCCTCGCCGGCCGGCCAAACCAAGGCGGAAAGACAACAAACTTCTAGCCTATGAGCACCAGCGAACCAAGGGGAAGCTATCTCACCCACTAACACGGGCTGAGATGGCCGGAGCAAGGCTGTCTACGTGAGCCGACGGCCACGGCGGTGACGGTGGACAGAGATGAGGAAAAACGTCGGCGCTTTGGTTCTGTGATGGATGAAGCTCAACAGGTACTGATCGGGCAGGTAGAGGAGTTCAAGGCGAAGCTGTGGCCGGGAGGAATTGAAGGATGAAGGAGGGACGGCGGCGTGCGACGGTGAGCTTCGCCGGCGACCCGAGAGAAACCGGAAACGAGGAGGAGGAAGAAAAGAAGAAGAAAACAGGCGAAGGACGGGTATATAACGACGAGAGCCGACCTTGGACGATCGCCACCTCCTCCTGATCACCTCGCCACGATGATCTCATGCACGACGACGCGTGGCCGAGCTACCGACGTTCGAACCGACGTCGGCCGCCATGGCTGCCAACCGAGCTCGGAACCGAGAGATTGCAGCCAAGATTTCTCCCAAAACTTCTTCTAAACTTGTCAAACTCCAAACATAGAACTTGTGGAGTAATCCAAGCACTACAACTTTTGTTTTAACCCTTGGTCGATTCGAGTAACAATCAAGGCGGAATATGAGCTCCAATGTCGGGCGAGTTTAATCCCCATTTTCGGACCCCGAAATTGAATTCTTCAAACTACTTTTGAATTTACATTCAAACTCTCCTCGATTCCCAAAAGAAACTTGTCCATAACACCTTCAATTTCATTTTCTATTTTGACACCATATTGAAATTCTCGATCAAACGCTCGAATTTGAGCCTTGATCACCGGTCGGTTTCATGTGCCCTGTTCACCTCTGAAACCCTAACTTGTTTCAGAAATTCAAACTCAAATTACTCCAAAATTTTGAATAGAACATGTCATTCCCCAAAACACAAAAGTTCTTTTCCTTGACTTGAATTTCATTTCTGATTTTTGGAAAATCTGAACAGTTTGAGCTCAATTTAAGAATTTACATATCAGCCACATTAACCCTGAATTTTCTCAAACCTTATCTGATTCGATTTTCAACCAAGTTTTTCTCCTTGATCCCGACCCGATCTCGATCTGACCCGAACATAAGAGTTGTTTAGTGTATTTTCTTAACATCTTTTCTTTTTACACCTTGGTCAACAGACCAATGGTTTCTCCACAATCGACCTCTACATATGGCTAGTTGTTTGCTGAAAATGACACAACCAAAATCCCATTTTCAGATGGTGAATAGTGACCTTTTCCTTTTTTTTCCTCCATTTAATTGAGCTATTTTCACACTCTTTTTCATCCCAATTTTGTTTCAAACATTCTCCTCCGATCTCTTTGATCTATTATAAATTTTTACTTCAAATTTATGTCGAAGTTTGACCAAATTTTTTACTTTGGTCAAATTTTGTTCCTTTCAAAAATCTGGGATGTCACATCGAAACCCAATCATGCCGGCAATCAAATCGGCACAAGGAAGTCGCTGAGAGTTTGTCAAGTAGTGATTTCTTCATGTGTCTCCATATCTATTTCTGTTATTTGATTTGTTATTTTTTTAATCACACAGTACAGACGCAGACACTCACATATACGCACGCACACTTGCCCCTACAAACATACGCACCACTACAAGAAAATGACTCATTCGTCCACCTTCCATCAGTACCGGTTGGTTGCTTACCAACCGGTACTAAGGACCATTTAGTACCGGTTGGTAAGCACAGTACCCCCGAGAACCATTTAGTACTGGCTCGTAACACGAGTCGGTACTAAATGGTGGCATTCAGTACCGGTTGGTGTTACGAGCAGGTGCTAAATGGTTCCGGAGGGTTCCCGAGGCACTTTTTGCATTTGGTACCGGTGGGTAACACCAACCGGTACTGAATGACCCAGGTTTACTTTAAAAGGATAGCATTCTTTCCTCAACCACAAGTGCTCTACAGGTGGGATGATTAAGGAAGAATCGCGCGAGGGGGGAGGTCGCGAGTTTAAGTCCCACGGACCGCGCACGCGCATTTACGCGTGACTTGTGAGCTCAAAATTTTTTTCCTATTTTTTGGGCTCAAAATCATTTCAAAAGTCTTCCATGTTAGCTAGCTATGCTCTTCCACCTGTTCAAAAAATACATAGGTGCGCAGAACATGCGTAAGTTAACAAGTCTAATAACAAGAAAAAAAACCCTAAAATACTACTGTATCAATGTATATATATAGCGATAGAGCTGCAAGCATACCTCTACATTTATTTTATATTAATAATTATATAGAAATGGTATGCGTGATTTATACATGTGATTAAAATTAGAGATTAATTTTATTACTTCATTGAGGGGTGAGCAAAGATGGCTACCACTGCCTTTAAGAAGCATCGGAGGGACGGAGCCTGTGCAAGCCAACAGCAATAAGCGTGTAGGCAAAAACACACGCAAAGAGGAGAGGCGATGGCAACCAGCAAGATGGTGGTGGTGGCGGGTACCACGGGGTACTTTTATGGCTGATTAATATAAAAATATTATCAAAAAATTTATAATATATTTTTCTGACATGCATTGTGATGTTCACTACAATCATACAAAATTTGAAATAAAAATCCAACTTGTGCATGGAGAAATAAAAAGACAAATTGTATTAGGGGGTAGAATAGATCAAGTGACATAGTTTAGGGGTCAAATAAACCAAAAGATAGTTTAGGGGTTATGTAGACTTCGCTTATAGTTAAGGAGAGTAATATGGACTTTTTCATAATTATAATGTGTAACATTTAGTAGTCATCCGCCTTTATTGGTTTCTACTAATGCTCACATTAGTGTCTAGTCTAACTGTGTCGAGACAAATTTAGGTGTATGGTTGTGCGATTCCCTAATAGTTATACCTAATAAATTTCTGGTTTAAGGGCATGAATAAAATATCATATAGTAAGACCATAATTCTTGTTGGGGATTCCATGCTACCATTATTGATTGATGTAAGAAATGTTTTCCATATATGAGTTGCTAAGAAGAAACAGTGGTTCTTATACTTTGGGGTCACGCATCGGTTAGGTGCATCATAACAAATGTTATATCACAGAGGGCCCTTGTAGAATTTAACATCTGTTCACGCAATAATAAGGAGTTTTTCCTTCTCCAACCACAAGTGATGTTTTAAGTTAAAAATTTGTTTTGATACTAGGGACATTACAACTTATGTCTAAAATATGTTTAAAATTTTCCATCATTATGTTTCATACAAGTTTGTTTTCTAGTGATTATTTTACTATTGGATGTCCTAGCATAAAATATTTCTAAAATTTAATAATGTATTTCTAACATAGGTTGCGTTATGCTGTTCACTATGACCATACAAAATTTTAGCCACAAACTCCACTTGTGAGTAGGTTAAATTGGACCAATTAATGTAGTTGTGGGATAAATTAAACCAAAAAGTTATCTAGGTGGTTATTTAAACTATGACCAACTCAAAGGAGCAATTTTAATATTCTTTCTTTTTTGTAATTGAAAAGTGGCTTGTCAAATTCCTAAAAGCAATCCCTGCAGGAGTCATGCAAACAGACGAAGACAGCTGGTCGACGGCGTCATGGAGACGACGGCAATGTGGTTGACGGGACGACGGTGTCGTGGAGGCTGGCGACATGGTCGAGTGAGTGGTGGCGTGGCTGGCCGATGGGCGTGCGGCGTTGGAGTCGATGGAAGGTGCTCAATAGAGAGCGAGATTGATGGGACTACTACAGCTGAGCGGGAGGCTCGCGTGGAGGGGACACACGGTCAGGGGATGCGTTTGTGGGACGATGGGAGGACGCGCTGTTTTTTAGAAGATGATTAGGCGTCGGAAAGAAAGTCTGTGAGGGCAGGCATGGTGAAGTCAGGGAGGATGCATCGTGGTGAAGCCGGAGACGCGACATCCCTTCTATGCTTTTTAGTCGTAGTCTTTCTAGTGCTAAACCCAACTTTACCGGCATATGTGTTGTACATAACAGCTTGCTCCTCTTATTCAAAAGTCATTCTAAGTTTAGAAACAGCATCGAAGTCTGCACGTATTTTTTAACCTAACGCCAAAGTGAATATCATGTCCCTCCGTGAACAAGACTTTGTCGTGTGCCTAAGTGGCCGCACACAGCAAAGATTTTGAACTCAACCTATAGATTATAGACCTACACATAGCAAAGTCTAAATGTTTGCGGTATGCCTTCAGTCCGGCACAAGGCAAAACGTGCTGGACGCCAGCCGTTAAGAGGTCGCGCCATTAACAGTGGCACCAGAGGATCATTGCTGCTTTATTTCAGGTGCCAATGTAGGCGCACGGCAAAGGCCCTTGCCGTGTGCACGACAAATAGCATATGGCAAAGACGGCTTCGCCGTCATGGCTTTGCCATGGTCCGCACATCGTGAACTCTTTGTTATGTGTATTTGGGCCTTTGCCGTGTGACGTGAGCACACGATGAAATTCCAAATTCCAATAGTAGGTGCCGTTCCGCAAGAAGAGCGGGTTGTGCCGTTTCCCGTCATTGACCCTCTTGCACCAGTTGTGGAGGAACTCCCTCACGTTGTCGGGGACCAACGACTTCTTGAACTTGGACCCCATCTGCCAAGTCAAGCAACAAGAAATGTGTGAGGAACAAGACAATAGCAGTAGCATGTGTAGTGGAAAATAACTTTTAAGACATCCTTTTCTGAATATAAAGTGCAGAAAATTAATGATTTGTTAATGCTTACTACTAAGGGTTTGTTCTGTTCCATCGGAATTAATCTGGCCGGAAATGATAGATATAACAAGAAATTTATGATAGATATAATAAAAGACCAGAACTTATTCCGGGTTGGGAACTAAATTACTCACGATAGATACAACAAGAGACCGGGAATGATTCCCGGCCTCTTGACTAGCGGATTGATTTTCGGTCTCTTGGTGTATCCTATCATGAGAAAAATAGTTTCCAACCCAAAATAAATTCCGGTCTATTATTATGCATATTATAAATTTCTTGTTATATCTATCATTCTCAGTCTGAATTGAATCCGATGTAACCGAACAAATCCTAAGAAGTTAAAATGCAATTAGAAAGTTTTGAATCAGCTGTCGTGTGTTACCACTTACCAGTAGGAGAGTGAGGAACTTTGATCCGATTTGTTGGCCGACGGCTGGACGTACCGTCTAGGGGGGCGGACCGTCGTTGCCGCCACCAGAAGCTCCGTCGTCCGCTCGACCCATCTTCTCTACCTCTGATTGATCAAACAAAGCATGGACAAGGAGAGAGAGGCCACGCTGGGCGCTGCTGGGTTGCTCGGTCCACTGGACCTCGTAGTTGTCCAAGAATCCATCTCCCCTTTTTTTCTCTTTTTTTTCGTTTTGTTTCCATTCTTTTATTTTCTAGTTACGAAATAAGGGGAAACCCCCGTAACGGGCGACATGAACAAGTGCTACACGAGAGGAGCCGATCGATGCAGATGTGATTCTCTTTATTCCTCCACGAGAGTAAACAGTAAACAAGTGCGGCACGAGGATTTCGACCTCCTTGGCTCCATGCTCCAGGAAAACAAATCAGATCAGATCCGCTGGATCAAAGTCTTGGTTTTTCAATACTACTTGGGTTTTCGAAAGTCTTCCCTGTTAGCTAGCTATGCTCTTCCTCCGGTTAAAAAAATACATAGGTGCAGAACATGCGTAAGTTAACAAGTCTAATAACAACCAAAAATCCTAAAATGGTACTGCATCGACGTGTGTGTGTGTATATATATGATAGGGGGTACATACTCGAAATGAGAGCAGTGTGTACATGGCCCGTGTCCCCAATCAAAGCATCCGAAGCTGAAATTCACATGCTTGCCACATGTGGAAGTGATCCTTCCATCAAAATCTCGAGCGTCGATTTTACACCATGTAATTGTGTATTACTGTTGACGTTTTTTTTGGCCAACATACGAATGCACTAGATCGTGCGGCACGCAAAGGAGCTCGCTGTAGCATCTCTGCGACGGGCGGTCAGACCCCCTGTTACCGGCGGTCGGACTCTCTGTGACAAGCGGTCAGACCCCCTGCACAGGCGGTCAGACTCCCTGTGACAGCCCGGTGAAGAAACCAATGAACGCCTACCCGGGAGGAACCCCGTCAGGGTAGGCGCACGTAGGGTTGCCCTAGACTCGGCAGGCCAGCTAGGATGCCTCCTCATGCCACGGAGACAAGAGAAGAACAACACATGGGGTTGGAAAAGTGGGGCAAAGGGATAAAAGGTAAAACGATAAAAGATAGATTTGTTTGTGGTTTGATTGGATACCCTCAATCGGCCGTGGCCCTTTATATTTATAGGATAGGAAGGTCTTGCCCCGCAAGGAATTAAGAGATCCTAAAGAAATCCCGTCAAAATACAACTCTAACTCGGTTTGCCCAGGCACAGCCAGTCTAATCTCCTGTACAGGCGGTCTAACCGCCTGTCGTACGATGCAGAACTTCCCAAGATCATAACTTTCTCGTCTGAGCTGCAAATCGGACCTTCTATATATGGATTTTGATCTACTCGACGAGTGGAATCCATTGGTTAAGTCCAATTTGCAATTTAAGGACTTTGTACAGCTGGTAATGACCGGTTGTGACAGGCGGTCTGACCGCCTATCGCAAGCCTGTCAATTTTGGTCCTCAACATATGCCCCCCTGTTTTCTGGCAAAGCATGCGTGCTAGAAAATACCCTTCTGGACCAAAATCGACTAAAGACAACGATGAAAAATACATCAGCCACATAACGGTCTCTAAATTCTCTATAGATGTTTTTTTAGCCGAAACAAAGTTCTAATGAGTGTAACATGCATAAGACTAGTATTTCGGCTTTATGAGCCGCACATCTAAAAACTGAAGGTTTGATGTGGCCATGGTGATAATTATGGCTCCTTGGTAAATCATAAGCATAATATTGATAATCATAAGGCGAGAACCAAGGATTATACCAGAACCATGGAATATAATTAGACATACCTGAATATGTATTCTATGGCATATGCATCGACGGGATGAATGATGAAGACCAATGATATGATCGTCGATGTTTCTTTGCTCTTGATGATGAAGAATTGCTATCTTGATCATCTCTTAGCCGATTGTTTTTCTTTTCCTCGGCTATTTTCTGATATTTATGCAATAATTCAGCAAAGTCTGGCTTCTTCCTCGTCACCTTTTCTTTTAAATCCGCTACTTTGTGATCATCTTGTCCCCCAACCGAACTTGATTGTAGCTATATTGTTTAAAACATTATCACCATTGGGGACATTTGGATCAGTAGAGCTAGCCGATGATTCTTCAATGTTTGGCTTTTCTATGTCTAGTGTCAAATCTGAATTTTTATTTAATCTACCATCTTTTTTGACACGATAGACTTGTTTGATCACCTTGCGCTTATTTTTCTGCATAGACCGATTCTTTTGATCAAAACGGTCATTACGCAAAAGCAGTGACTCATTAATTACCGGCTCCCTATAAGTAATATAATCTGGGCAAAATATCTAGGAGCAGGCGGTATTAACGAATTAAAAGACCATAGTGGATAAAAATAAGGCATGCTAAAATAAGTTCCATATGGTACATGCATAGACGATCCATATGTCGAAGTCGGCATTGATGTAGAAAAATTATTTTCTTGCCGATTTCGATCATTGAATCGGTGTCTTGGAGATGATTTGGATTGTTTAGAATTTTGAGGCCGACTTGCATCATTACTTTGTTTTTTGGATTTAGCCGGAAGCTCTCCAAGAACAGGCTTCGGCTTTTCCTTTTGATGCTTGGGACAACCTTTAGATTCAATGGTTTTCCAAACACCTATCTTGGGTTTTTTGGGTTTAACCATCTTTGGTTTCAACTTGTTGTATTGACCCCCGAGCATAGGACTACTAGATGTGATCTTTCGGCTTTCAACAGATTCGGCTTGAGATGGCCGAATTTCTTGATCAACATTATGCTTATCATCACAAGTTAGCAAATCATTGCAAGGATCAATAATAGCACTAGTCGGCTTGTCAACGGCCAACTCTTGATTAGTAGGAGTAAAATCTACACTATTTTTTCTTAAGCAGGTCATCCACAAATGCAAGCAAAACAGTTATAAAATCAGCTGTGGACTTACTATGCTTTGGTAGATCGTACATCCTCAACTCGTTGATGACAGATATCTTCATCATGATGACGCCTTGTTCCCCTACATGATAACAGTGAGGAAATAATGTCTTATCCATCGCCTTGAGTAGATCTTCAGGTAATCCTTTGAGTGCCATCATATTACTAGGGTTTGATAAATCGGCCATGATAGCCAGATCTCTCTTCCCTAGTGGAGTCACCAAAATGTGTTGACGCCTTTTTGAGCCAACACACGAATGCACTAGATCGTGCGGCACGCAAAGGAGCTCGCTGCAGCACCTCTGCGACGGGCGGTCAGACCCCATGTTACCGGCGGTCGGACTCCCTGTGACAGGAGGTCAGGCCCCCTGCACAGGCGGTCAGACTCCCTGTGATAGCCCAGTGAAGAAACCAACGAACGCCCACCCGGGAGGGACCCGTCAGGGTAGGTGCACGTAGGGTTGCCCTAGGCTCGGCAGGCCAGCTAGGACGCCTCCTCATGCCATGGAGACAAGAGAAGAATAGCACATGGGGTTGGAAAAGTGGGGCAAAGGGATAAAAGGTAAAACGATAAAAGATAGATTTGTTTGTGATTCGATTGGATACCCTCAATCGGTCGTGGCCCTTTATATTTATAGGGTAGAGAGGTCTTGCCCCGCAAAGAATCAAGAGATCCTCCCCGTCAAAATACAACTCTAACTCGGTTTGCCCAGGAACAACCGGTGTAATCTTCTCTATAGGCGGTCGTACGATGTAGAACTTCCCAAGGTCATAACTTTCTCGCCCGAACTCCAAATCGGACGTTCTATATATGGATTTGATCTACTCAACGAGTGGAATCCATTGGTGAAGTCCAATTTGCAATTTAAGGACTTTGTACAGCCGGTCATGACCGGTTGTGATAGGCGGTCTGACCGCCTGTCGCAAGCCTGTCAATTTCTGTGTATTGCATATTTTGCGATGACTTAAACTTTACCCTTTTTGTATATATTTAACGTAGGAGTTTATAGATCATTGTGTTGAAAGCACTTGCATACGGCATTAATCTTTTGGACTAATGTACTCTAATAGTTACTACTTCCGTTCCAAATTATAGGTCATTTGACTTTTTTACCTCAACTTTAACCGCATGTCTTATTGCAAAAATTTGTACAAGCATAGTCAAATTTATGCCATTCACTAAGAACTTTGATTCATGAAGTAAGTCATACAAAAAAATATAAAATTTTGCATAATTTTTTAATAAGACTCGTGGTCAAACTTAAAGTAAAATAAGTTGAACGAACTATAATTTGCAACCGATGAAGTAGCGATGGAGACCACGCTGAGTGAACCACGATCTACATTATTTAAAAGCGATGATGTGCCTATTTCACTACTTCGGAAACTCAACATCTATATGTCCTTAATAACTTCTTGAATCATAACTTGCAAAATTTCATGTACATCTGCGGCACATTGGATCGATTGAAGGCTCTGTCGAAGAGCTCTTTTACAAGCATTTACTTTTATTTTCCACTGAAAGCATTTACTTTCAGTAGCTGGAATAATGTATGTCCAAATTCAACGGATCGTTGAAACCAATTAATGGACGCGTGACAGCAGCAAGTATGCAACCATGCATTATGACGCTATAATCTTTAGCTTTTTGCACAACAAACGAATAGTAAATTCGCTTCTAGTCTATGTTATCACTGCTGAAGAATACCATATTACAATCAGCTCCCCTAGGCTGCAGGGATGTAACGTCAACAATACTAATTATTAATGTGCAACTAGTCATCCATGTTTATTATTAGTTCCTACTAAGAGCCAGTATATAGCCCGCCATGTCATCCAGCTAGCCGACGTGGAGGAGAGAAGGAAAGAAATTTTTCGTGAGCGGGCAATTCACTCGTCACCGGGCTGCACTACCGGAAAACGTGAGTTTGCCGAGTGTCAAGGTGTTCGCCGAGTGCTTTTTCTTGGGCTCTTGGTAAGCGGCCTCTTCCGAGTCTATTTTAGAAAACACTCGGTAAAAAGATGGTTTGCCGAGTGTTTTATTAAATACACTCGGCAAAGAGGTTGTTTGCCTAGTGTTTTTTTTAAAAAAAAACTCGGCAAACAAGTGGCCTGACCGGTTTTGGGGCACATCAACGGGTCTTTGCCAAGTGTAAAAGAAGGCACTCGGCAAAGAGATAGTGTGCCTAGTATATGTTTTTGACACTCGGCCCAGAGATGGTTTGCCGAGTGTTTTCCTCTTAAACACTCAGCAAAGTTTGATTTGCAAGTGTATTTTGAAGTTCAAAACAAATTCAAATTAAAAAGTTTTGAACTACAGAGTTGTATAACTTCTCAAGATGTCCAAGTTCTATATTGGTCATATCTTGGTTCAAACAATTCTATAGAAATATTGTTCACAAAATCTACATCTCCGTGTAGTTTCAGGAAACTAGAGATGATGCTATAAAATTTGTGCACATTGTTAGTATCACTTTGTTGAATGAAGAAATCACCATATAAAAGTTGCAGACATTCATAAGTTATTCAAGTTTGTAGTTGAACAAATTTTAATTTGAATTAATTGTGCCTCAGAAAAGTAGATCTGAATTTTTCAAATTTCAAATTTGACTTTTTCCTAATGACCTCGGATGGAGAAACTCTTATAATAAAGTTGTAGAAATAACAAGATAGGAGACTTTCAAGTTGATAACTTTTTATTTGAATGCCTCATGTGAATGAAAACTAAGTGTAGACTTTTCAAATTTGAAATTCAAAATTTTGCAAACAATCTCAGATGGAGAAACTTCTATAATGAATGTTTTAGATTTCAAAATGTTTATGAAACTTTGTAGTTGACAACTTTTGCATTGAATTTGTTTAGAGCCTCAAACATGTTGAGACTATCTTTTTACCCCCTAAACTATAAGCAAAGTCTACATAACCCACTAAACTATGTTTTGGTTCATTTTACCCTCTAAACTATGTCACTTGGTCTATTCGACCCTCTAATACAATTTGTATTTTTTGATTTCTCCATGTACAAGTTGAATTTTAATTTCAAATTTTATATGATAATAGTGAACATCACAATGTATGTCAAAAACTATATTATGAATTTTTTCATTATTAGTTTTGTATAATATCGTATCCTGACTATTAATCAATTATTAAATATCATACCCCATCAAAATAATGACAAAAAAATTTTATATTTTTCTATCATGCATTATGATGTCTACTATCATCTTACAAAATTTGAACGTAACGTGACACTTGTACATAGAAAAATAAAAAAGATAAATTACATTAGGGGATAAAATAGGCCAAATAAAATAGTTTAGAGAGTAAAATAAACCAAAAAAATAGTCTAGGGGTTATGTAGACTTTGCTTATAGTTGTGGGGAGTAATTTGAACTTTTTTCCTTAAGTTGGCTTGCATCTCCTTAAACTAGCAGTATAGAAGTATCTTTTTGACATACACACTCGCTTTGGAATTTCTAAAATGGTCCTCACATGGGTCTAATTTCCAGCATTGTATCATTATAAAATAGAATAGATCATTTCTCAAGGAAGGAGAGGAATACCTCAGGCATGGGAAAATTTGCTTGTAGACACCATTAGAAGGTGTCTTTTGCTATGAATTACTATAAATATGTCTTTGCAAAAAGGCATTACAATTCTGTCAATTTGCTATACACATTGGACCTATTATTATGATCAATTTTTACTGGAAGACACGTGAATATACCAATCTCCCCTCGCTTCTGTCTTTTACGGTTTTATATGGCTAATATATGGGCTGGCCAGTAGCCGTGTCGTGCCCGTGCCAGCACTAAGGCACTACTATTGGGTCGTGCCAGGCACTAGCACTATAGCTATAGGGTCGGACCGTGCTAGGGCCGTGCTTTTTAGGACCAGGCCTATGCTGGCCCTCCATGCCTAGCCCATTTGGCCATGTATACTGATCTGCGGGAGAGTGCGAGTGGGGAGCCTGAACTGCAGCATCCAGCTGAAGACGGGTGGCCAGTGGAGCACGTGCGCCGGGACGAGCCCCAGCTCGCCGCCGGAGCTGCGCGTTGCTTCGCACGGCGCCCCACACCTGCACCGGGACGAGGGCCGGTGGCCAAGCACCGAGCCGCCGCCGTGCCCTCACGTCAGAGCTGAAGACGCGGCCTTTCCAGCCACGCTGCCACACAGTCGTAAGAGGTAGTGCCTAGATCCACGTCGCTCGGCTGTACCGCTGCCCAGCTGAGAAATTCTACTGCCGAGGCTAGCTCCAGAGCAGCAGGCGGAGAGCGAGGAGGGAAGAGAGGAGGCAGCTGCGGAGAGAGAGAACTGGAACGCGGGTTGATTTCAATTGAGACTGAGGGCTGTTTTGCAAAAAGAAAAAAAAACTAAGATTAGCATGATCTCGGCCCTCTGCCGGCTGATCTGACGGTCAGGAATTGCAAACGACGTGGCCATGCTTGCTGACCAGGGAATCAACCTAGCATTCGATTCTTAAAGATATGACGTTATGATCAGGGAGAGGCGGTGGCGCTCTGGTGCGCAGGCTCGCCGCGCAGCTGCAATCGTGTGGCAACACACTTCTCTTATCTGGCGAATTAGTTACATGTTTGCTTCTGTGACACTTCGTTACATCAGCTTATGGATTTCGGACTAGCAAGGTAATGATTGTGATCAAGTTCAACCTTATTCAGTGTCAAATCCTATCTCTACTAACACTAAACTGAATCCGAGCATTACAACCTTTTTCTTATGGTCCCTTTTGATGACTCACCTTTTCCATGACCTTGGTTACTGCAAGCTATATATATTCCAGGTATATAGAATCATCTCCGTGGCGCTTTGTGTCGGATTGGCACATATGGAAGGAAGTCATGCATGGAGGACGGTGTGCAGGGCTCCTACAATTTTAAGGCCCTAGACCTAGTGTTTGGGCAGCACTGATGGCACTGGGCGAATCAGGACACAAACGAAATCCGGCGGTGTACAGGAGCTCAAACATCTGTCGATGTATACGTCTCTCAGCTCACTATATACTTACTCTAGTACCTGTTTACATGGTGCTTCTTTGGTTGCCTTGAGCCCATGACGGGCAATAGCGCACACAGCTAACTTTCCTCTTACAAATTACAAATCAGGATCAACCGTGTCCTCCTATTACCTCCTCAGTCCTATTACACAACATCATCTACAGCTCTACCGAGCACTCAAAAAAAAAACCAGGGTGTTTACCACACATGTATATATCAGACATCTTTCTCGATGCAGGAGGGCTCGTCGTCCTCGACGGTGCCGACGGTGAGCTGGTCGTCGAGCGACGTCGCCGAGGCGGTCCTCGACAGCGTGCACACCGTGTTGGTCTCGTGGTCGGTCTCGTAGGTGGTGTCGAGGGAGCACACGGACCTCGACGTGACGGTGCCGTTCCGCGAGAAGAGCGGGTTGTGCCGGTTCCGGTCCTTGACCCTCTTGCACCAGCTGTGGAGGGACTCCCTCACGTTCTCGGAGACCAGCGACTTCTTGAACTTGGACCCCATCTGCCAAGTCAGCCAACAGGAAATGTGTGAGGAACAAGGCAATAACAATAGCATGTGTAGTGGAATAATAACTTTTCAGACATCCTTTTCTGAATATAAAGTCCAGAAGATGTGTTCCGAGAAATATAAAGTGCAGAAGACGAAGACGACTTGAACTTGGACCCCATCTGCGAGTTCGGCGAAGATGGACAACCAAGGAATGTGAACACAACAACAGTGGTCGCATATCAAGTTAACAAAAATCTATCCAAACATATTTTTTTCTAAACTTGAAGCACACAAGACGAATTTAAATGTCTCATTAATAAGTAAATGCAACTTGAAAGTTCTGAATCATGTAAAAAAAATAGCTGTCCAAACGGCAACTCATTGGTAGAATAAGCTGATATGATAGATGTCAGTATAATGTATGAAATTATGTAAAGAATTCTATCCAAATACGAATCAGGTAAGAAACTAGGCTTGCTCTTGAGCAGTACCTGAGAGATAATCACATTAAGGGGCAGTGTGCTGTAGCTGCACCAAAATTGAACTAGCAGCCTGCAATGTTCATAAGAAAGTTTAAAACGGATTTGCATCATAATGTAGATGGTTTAAGCACATACTATCCCATCCCAGCCTACAGATTGGAGTAATAGAATCAAAATTAAAGCATGCAGGTATAATTATCAGAGTTATGTCATAATGCTCCAATTTTACAAGAGTTTGACATAGAAACAGATGTCGAACTCTCACTTTTAACATTTTTTTTTATAAAAGCAATATATATGAACAAAAGGAGATGCCAAACTCTTCATTAAACAGAACACATAATTCTTTTTCTTTAAAAAAAAGCAACTTACCCAGAAATCAAGCGGATGACAATCATGTAATAGTGCTTCATGAAGCATGTTTGGGAACTCAGTTCCCACTGCACAAGATGTATTCAAATGAGTATAAATAACAAACCAATCATGCAAAGCTATGAAGTCCATCAATTGACAATATTTTTGGTCCTTTTGCAACTATGTTTTAGCATATGCACTAGCAAGCTTTGATCCAGGCCGGCAATCCAATGACAAATAAAAGCAGCACCTATCCTAAATCTCATGTACTATTGGCTGTTGGTGCCAAGATTAAGAAGATCCTCACCAGAGACCATAAGAATGTTGCCAGCTCAAAGGCATTCTGTAAGAAGGTAACACAGGTTAAAATGAGGTAAAATATGTTCACATAAGCATCCAACCATAGCATTGTTTCTACAGTAGCAGAAACTTGCCTGAAAGGAGATGAACTGTATGAGCCACCAGAGGACTCGAGGCTTTCCAAACCAAAAGAGATCATCACGCAGTTTGAGTTGCGTGCCAACATAAGGTGCTGTTGCCTCTGCGACTTCCAGAGCCAACTGAGCGACGACGTGCTGAAGTTCAGTACCCACTAGAAGGACCAGCTGTTTTAATTTTTGAAGGCAAACAATTATGACAAAGCATAAGTGAAAACATCATTAGATGATCTTCTACACTGGCTAGACAACATGGGTAATACTTACAATAAGAGGGAGAAAGGATAACCAGAAATATATGTTGATACCTACATTTCACGAAAAAAAATATATAAAATGGTATCATGAGGTGTACAAAGCTCAGGGTGGGTCGGGAAATACCATGAACATTGACCAATATACACACGATCGCATACGCCCAAAGTGGCCAACTGAAACAAACAGGATTTTAGCCTATGCATGAACATCATACTTGAACAATTTCTCCAGAACTATAGAACAGAATATTACAAACAGAAATGAATAGCTCTAGGCATGGGCATGATGTAGCAAAGTTCTTAGAAATTGGAAATATGAAGGTTTACATAGCTTCAGCTGGCATTATTGATCGCAAGGAGTAAATAAGTATGCTAAATTTTGGACCATTACAGAACCTCTATGCACTGGAAGTATTTGAAATATTTTGCTGAGGACAGTGATCAATTCATCACATTTAATCTCAAGGAAAAACATTTTCAGGCGAGTATACATTCATACTTTGATGTATGAATCAAAGAATCTGTTAAAAGATAGTTTCTTTTAATCTAAATTCATATAAGAAGTGAGCGAGCTCTATTACCTGATACCAATAGTCCCATTGTAATCATCTTCCATGCTCCGTACCATATATTTGTGGAAGTCATATGAATGTGGTAGCTTGTGATACTGAAAACAAAAATGTAGAAAAGCAAGTCACAATGCAGGGGACACTGGCATACTGTAAGCATCTTAAGTTCTTAACACAAAGGAACAGCTATAACAACGGAAAGATAGTTGGAGTACTCACTGTGACAAAGCCCAACCTCAGTGCCAAATAGTCTGACCTTTTGATGGAGCCCTTGAATTGACGCAGAAAACAAAGCTGCAATGTTCCAGAGAAAATTAGAGGCAGAATCTAAGTATTCTCTGTATTCATCACACAAGATATAATATACCACATATTTCTAGATGTTATAACAGAAATAAGCATGCATTCTTACTTCTTAGAATGTATGTTATTAAGTATTTACAGTATTCAAGAATCAAGACTACATATTTTTTCCTTTATATAGTCCAATGGCATTGTTACATGTCATTCTCAATGAAAATCTGACATGTGTTGAAGGTAAAGTTAGCAATGACTACATGGGATGGGCAATAGGGCATTTGTAAGTCTTTTACTATTTAACATGCATATCAGATGGAGAATAAACAATCAGAAATTATCTCCTAAGCAAGGGAAGAAAAAGGAATCTAGGAAAGAAAAAGGAACCTTACCATCCAAATGAGTATTTTATTTTTGCTCCATGGATGAGAAGCATGATGGAAAACAAAGGTTGACTGCCGTCGCATCACCTTGGTTCTCCTAGCTGCGATAGGCAGAAGTGTGTCAGGTAGAAGGAATGAACAGATGCTGAATTACAAATGGCAAAAGAAGCGCCGCACTTCAGTTGATGACCCTACCTTTCAACTCCTCAGCAGCGATTGGACCTGCTAGTGTTTCCCATTTCCTCCAGCTATATATCTGCACTTTTAGCAGCAAGAATGAGAGTGGCACAACAAACTCACAAAGAAGAGCCAAAATGTAAGATCAGGATGTCTAGTGAACACCAACCTTAATCATGGACAGAACCACCGTCACAAAACTGTACAACACATGAGTGATACCAAGGATGAACAAAAATCGATGCAGCTGCTCGAGGCCCTCATACGAAACGAAAGGCTCATGGCCCTGCAAGTAGGAGCGGTACACCAGCCTATCGGTCAGCAAAGGTTGACTCTCCTAATTAACCTCTTTCACCAGACGGAACGCCCGACAAGTACCTCGCTACAAATATGCATCGACTGGCCACCAAACATGGTCTTGTCCAGAGCAGTCTGGTTCGCGCCCGCATTCTCCAGGAGCTCCATATAGTCTCCCTCCGAGCACATGTAGAACCGGCTGGTGAAGAGAGTTGAGGGCACACAGATCTCGGATATGAAGCGTGACGTCTGGCTCAGCAGCAGAGAGATGACGCCGAGAAGCATCAGCTCTGCAGGCAGGCATGGTTGCTCTGGGTGAGGCATACAGTCGAACAGCTTGTGTGCGGAAGCGGCAAGAAATTTCCAAATTGCAATTGCAGAAATTGGTTTGGTAGTAGAATAAAGGGATGGCTAAGCAAGATATGAAACCTCCAGATACCTTTGGAAACTAGTAAGACCCTAGATGAACAGTACTGCTACTCCATTTGGTGGTTGTTTTCTAGTTCCATGCAGACTCTGCTTCCAAGTGAGCGGCAGAGTGGCGAGACAGTTACCAAGCAACTGACAGAACCACCACGAGTGTGAAATTACAGTTGTGGCATGCTACTGATACATAGAGGTGAAATCCGAAAGGGTGATTCACATGGCATGAGCGTAGAGACGAAGAAGACAAGTCCAGTTCAACGATTCTTCTCTTTTTGGTTTTTTTTTTATTGGATGAACAACTTAGCACACAAGAGCATTCAGACTAGCTCTCAGGATGGAACGGGGGGAGCAGATCGAGCAGGCGACGAGGCAGATTGCGTACCTTCGCGGATCTTCTCGAGCGCGGCGAGCATGGCCTTCCGCTTGGTCTTGCGCAGCCACTGCGGAGCGCGAGAGCAGAGCAAGCAAGGTGAGCATAGGCTTGGCGAGGTGGCGGGCAGAGGAAAGTGTGGGTGGGCTGACCTTTGCGAAGCGCGAGAGGGAGCGCTCGACGAGGAAGCAGGCGGCGACCATGAGCGTGGTGACGGTGGCCACCGACCATGTCGGCGTCTCCGCCAGCGACCTCCCCTCCGCCGCCGCCGCCATCCCGCGGCCTCCTCCTCCTCCTCCGTCCGTACTGCTGCTCCGGTGGACGGCGGCGCCACTCCTCCCTTGCCTAGCCTAGGACGGCATTGGCTCCGCAACGGAGGGAGGGAGCGTGCTCCTCTCACTCCTTCGTCTCCCCTTCCTCTCGCTCTCTGGGATTGGGATTGGGATTTGGATTTCGGAAGAAGAAGATTTGGATTTCGGAAGAAGAAGAAGAAGAAGAACAAGAAGCAGCAGTAGTAGTTAATGCGGATCGAGGAGGGGAGGTGGATGCGGTCGGCGCGCGGGGACGACGCCGGCCGGAAGCATTCAAGTGGCAACAGCGAGAGCGAGCAAGCAATCGCGTTGGCTGGCTGACAGCGAGTGAGCTAGACTGCTAGAGCTAGGTGTGCGTGTGTGATCCGCCGATGCGGAGGCAGCAGCGGCACATGGGGTAGCACGAGCGCGAGCACCGAGCTTGATGGGGATTTGCTTAGATTAATGGCCCACCCGAGGACGAAGAAGAAGGCCTCGGCCGCCGTGGCCCAAGATTGTCAACGGGGAGTGACCGGATGCTGCGGTGCGTGCTGCTCGTTGTGTTCCCTCTGCACACGTGCCGTACCCAACTGGCCCCATCCCATCTTCTGTTCTGTTTAGGCAGATAACATATTTTTCCTATTTAAAAGTAAAGGTGTTTTTGGGCGAAATAAGCCACATGCATTGCATGCTGTTCCTTTTTACATCCTAGTGTCCCATGAAATTAATATTTCCTATTGATGCAATAGTTAGTTTTCTTATTGTGGCCCTTTTGTGCCTGAAAATTAATCATCTATTCTCTGATACCTAAACAACTCAAAGAATTTTGAACAACCTACAATTCAGCTCAGATATTGTTCCATGAACAAACCTGAATAAAGAAATTTGAAATATATAGAATCCTTTGGTGTCATTGAAACCTATAATTCAGCACAGAAATCTCATGAATGGCTGGACGGTATACATTGTTTTCACGACATATATAGAAAAGATTACAAATGACCATACACACATACAAGCAGGGGCCCGTTTCTGAAAAAAAAAATACAGGCAGGGGCACGTACACGAACAGGACACAATTAGCGTGCACCGCAAAATCGCAGCAGGCCACGCACACGCACAGGCACGACGCGCAGACGGACACACACAGCACAACGGCTATGTTTAGTTGCAAAAGATCTTTTCAACTTTCATATTCATCTCTCTCAGAAAACACGTTTCCCAGAAAAATTTCCCTTCAACCCTGTTCAACTTTACTATTCATCCCTCACACAAAACACACTTCCAAAAAAATTCTTTTTCTCCTCAAATCAACTAAACACTACCAACGTCACGCGCGCATGCCGCACGCAGATGGTGGTCAGCGCCGATCAGTGGGAACGGCGGCCGCAGGTGACCACCCCGGCGGCGCGCGGCAGCATCCCCGGCTGCTTCTTCTTCTTCCCATTACTCGTCCTCCGGCGCGGCGGCCCGGCCACCCGCCGCCACAGCGCGACGACGACGATGACCGGGAAGACGCCGACGCCGAGCGCCGCGTCTTCTTGTTGCCCTTCTTCGTCGTCGGCCACAGCGACGCCATCTTTCAGTCTCTCTAGCTAGCTAGCTGCTGGACGGTGGTTAAGTTTAGTTCTCTATCTCGACGTACGTCGACGGAGACGAATAGACGATCGCTAGATGTTCGCCGGAGACGATGTTGTCTATCTAATTGGCTATGCGTGTCGTGCACTTTTACTCGGACGGCGCGGCGCCTGCCCCATTTAAGGACACGACGGTGCCGGGTGTGCCCTGTGGAGGGCGAGCTGCAGGCCGGTGCTCTCTGCTGGCGCGAAGGTGGACGGCCCTGACGCCCTGTGCTGTGGGGCCATGCGTGCTGGATGGGATGCTTCCAAGGGTGCCACGTGTCGGCAGATCAGGCGGCCGGCGGCGTGCGGAGGTACGGTGGCCGTCCGTGGCGTCGAAGCTTCCGACTATTGGAAGCGCACAACTTTAGTAAACAAATCATGTGTCCGGTTTCTTGTTCTTTGTTTTGAGATAGTGATTGGTTATGGTATCGCACATGCACACGCAAAGCGTTTGGTTCGAGCTCTGCGATGAAAACATAAATAGAACCAAATAATACCGGTAAGTAAAAGAGTAACCAATATAAGATTTTGTTTGGTTCAACCACCTGTCTCCAGATCGCATGCATGGCTGCACGCTCGGTGAGTCGTATATTTACGGATACATGTGGGGTGAGTAGCGTGTATGGATGAAAAGAAACAAGTTTGAACGTAATCACTCAACAGTGTAATCTTTTTTTTAACTCAAACAGCGTCATCGGTTGGCGTTACAAATGCTCGATCAACTTGTTTGTGTGTTTTTTTGGTGTATATGCTCCGTGGATGTACTACTTGAAATCATCATTTGAAACACACGGGTCATTTGGTTTGAGCTAGAACATATTAGGCGAAGTTTGATTTCACATTTTGTATTTCGTACAATCTACACATGAATACGTATCCATCGATCACGTTGCCGAGTATACAGTACCTGATAGTGTTGGAGTATTCAACCTAGAGTCAGAGTATCCGAACCATTTATCCAAACGTGTTCAGGATTGTTAATGTTGAAGTATCCAATGAGCCATTACTGAAAAATCCCACATTATATTAGCCCTGGTACCAATACCAAAAATAATGAGGCACTAGTCCTGGTTCTCAATTATCCTTGATGAGTTAGTTTAAAAACTACAGTATCATTTAGTAATGGTTGTAGAAACCGGGACTAATAATCCGTTCTTTAGTCTTGGTTTCAAATAACGAGACTAAGGGGGTTAGCAAGTGGTCAACCGGGACTAATAGCCCTTTCTCCACTAATGAGCATCGAAGCATCAGGTGATTTTATTCTCAGCAAAATAATATTTTCTCAGAAATAGTCTAGCTAGTCACTCTGTTTGTAGGCGACGCACCAAGGTTCTCTCATGAACTGATGCTAATAGAAAAGCGACATCAAGTTTGTTTCGGTTATGACTCTGAACTGATGCTCATCATTTGCTCAATGGATTATTAGATACAAATATAATAAAATCATTTGTTGGCACTTGAAATATTTGTAAATATGGCAAGAATAATTTCGGGCCACGAAATATGCCACATGCATGCATGCGGCCCAAAGTGAGTCATATTATTGTGGCTCTCTCTCTCTCTTTTTTTTTGCACTAGTCATTTTAATATCATGCCCGTTTGCTGCCTAAAAATTAGTAATAAACTATATTCAGACATCTAAACAACTCTAAAGAAAGAAATTTGAACAACCTATATAATTCATCGCGGATATTCTTCCATGAAAATATCTGAATAAGGATCTAAAGACATTTGAACTAGAAGCCTGTTGGTACGTACTTGGTATCATTTGAAACCTACTATAATTCAGCACATAAATTCCATGTATGGCTGGACACGGTACATTTCACGACAGACAAAATACTACGAATGACAATACATACACACAGTAATAATCACACAAAGAGGCAGCAGGCCACGCCGTACACGAACATGACACACAAGCGTACGTGCACCACAGCAACTAACCACCACCGGAGGCGCACAAGCACACACGCTCGCACGCGCGGGCACGCACGACGACACAGCCAGACACGTGGATGCACGCCCGGAGATGGCCGGCGCGGCGCTGATCAGTGGGAGCTAGCGGCGGCCGCAGGAGAGCACCCGGGCGGCGCGCGTCAGGAGCCCGGGCTTCTTCTTCTTCGCACTGGTCCGGCCCCGGCGCGGCCCGGCCACCCGCCGCCACAGCTTGCTCAGCGACGACGTGCCGCCGCTCCCGCCACGGCGGCGCGAGGACGCCGTGCGCCGCGTAGTCTTCTTGCCCTTCTTCGTCGTCGGCCACAGCGACGGCATCTTTCAGTGATCTCTATAGCTAATTAAGCTACCTAGCTGGGGGATGTTTATTAAGCTCGAAAGAGTCGATCGCTGCTCGCTAGCTATACTTGTTCGCCGGAGACGATGTCTACTTGGCTATGCGTGTGGTGTACGCTTTTTTGCTCGGAGCCCACGGCGCCCGGGGCACCTTTTAACGACGACGACGCCCTGTGGCAGCAGGGGATCGAGCTGGCCGGTGTGCTCTCTGGCGCGCGCGCAGGTGGACGGCCCTGTGGTGCGGCGCCACGTACGCGTGCCCGAGCTGGGCGGGATGCTGTGCCGAGGATGCCGGATCAACCGTCCACGTGGCCGGTGCACGTGTCGGCGGATCAGGCCGGCCGGGGCGGCGCCGTGCGCGTGGCCTCGGACGTTGCGCCCCATGGCCAATCAGTGTTCGATGAAAGTAAAACCATATCCGTCCTTGGATGATTCCAGAGAGGCAAAGAAAATAATGGAGGAAATACAGTAGTATGATCCGTTATTCGTGCGGTTTGATTGATGATTGATTGATCCGTGCTCTCCCAGTCTCGTGTACTCTATCCGTCCAAAAAAAGACATCCACGTTTGCGATGCGTGCCAATTAAAGTAGTTCATATTTGACTAAATTTCTAGAAAAATGTATTACTATTTATGGCCCTAGATAAATTTGTTAAAAAACTATATTTAAAAATAAATCTAATAATATATATTGTATCTGATAAATATTTATATTTTTTTATTTATAATTGGTTAAAATTAAGATTCTAGAACTTCTTGGGAACGAGAATTGCATGTTTTCTAGACGTAGGAAGTACGTATGATGCTGATGCCGCGGCCATGGTGACCGACACGTGTGGACCTGGACCACAATGGCATGAGCAACGTAGGCACAGCCGCAGGAAGACACCAATTGTTTTGTTTTCTTCAGTACGTGCAGTTTACATTCTTTTCACTTCTGATGAAATAGTACTATATCTAAAATATTTTGTCTCAAAAAGTCAAAATAGATCGAGAAGACCACAGACTATTACACGTGGTTTGTGTGATTGGGCTCCTCTACTAGAGGCCTAGCTAGCTAGCGTTTCAATCTTTGCTCTGTTCTATCAGGATGTTTATTGGCAATAACAAAAATATCTGGGGAGAAGTGAAAAGCGAAAGGACTTTTATCTCTACGCCATGTATAGAACTAAGCAACAACTGTTAAGGTAATAATATAATATAATTTTGTGCCTGTGGATAGGACAGCAGAGCTTTAAGGGACTGGGAGGGTCCCTACTGTGCTGCATACTTTCTACGCAAACCATCAGCAAAAAGCATTCTCCAGCCACTAACTACAAATATGCAGATGCATTGTCTGGTGATGAAACTTGATCATCAAGGGCATGTTTCACCGAACATAGTAACCTAAAAGATATCTCCATGCATGCAGCTTCTTAGATGGACAGTGCTGATTAAGAAATCTTTTTTCACCAAGAAAATGAAAAGAGTTAAACTGATAAGCATGAGATTGCTCATTCCTGGAGCCATACTAAAAGTAAAAGATCTGTAGGTCTCAATGGGGAAGGGTCAACGGTCCAACTTGAAGCACAATAAAACAGAGCCTAAGATTGCAAAGAGAGGGACAAAAAAAGATACGTTCCGTTACAAACGAAAATGTTAGAGAGCGCTACTAACTTCTTAATATTAGTATTTTTTATAGGCTAAATATTCTTGAAAACAACTTATGAGAAGAATGCAAAACAAGACACCGCCCTCCTATACCTAGTGGCCAGCACACATTTCTTTGCCATTGAGCTGAGTGCCATGTCCCAACAAGTTAGGCCAGTCTCAGTGGAGGTTTCATGGACACAGTTACCTAGACTATAAACTAGGTAACTGTGCCACAGGGGTTTCATGGTGATGAAACTCCCCTCACATCTCATGAAACTCCCTCTCTTAATTACCCTGCCATGTCAGCAAAACTACTGATGTGGCTGTGTATTTAATGCCCATCAAACTCCCATGAAACCTCCCGTTGAGACTGGCCTTATATCATATGTGTATTCTTATCGCGCGAAGGTTTCCAGCCCCAGGAGCGATCGGTGCATCAAACGACGAATCGATGCTCGACGCGTTTGCGTTTTGGTTTGAATTTGCATCCTCCGGTCAATTATGTCTGAGCTGCCTTAGGCCTCCTCCAACGCTGAGCTAGCAAGCTGTCTCTCTGGCACAGGGTTACACAGTAAAACTGACGATACAGTACAAACAACAGTGAACAGCAGTGAGAGAGCGAGGCGTCCGCGCTAGCGCTTCGCAGCGCGCTAGCGCATCCTGTTCCAGCACTGTTTGTGGAATAAAAAAATGAAGAGCTTGCTGCTAAGCGACCCGTTGGAGGAGGCCTTAGAGATATTCCTTTGGGCAAAATGAGAGAGGAAAAAGGGGTCCTTTGGCCCCAAAAAGAGGTTGGTTCGCGTATACTAGAGAGATTTTTTAACCTTGCAGGCCTTTCCTTTTAGATAGAATTTTGTTGGGCCTCTTCTTTCTTCGTTGGCGGGCTTCAGAATGGGCCGGCAATGACGTTGTCAGTGTCCGCAGGAAGTTTTCCTTTTCCTTCGTTGCTTGGGCCAGAAGGTGGTTTACCAAATATATTGACAGGCCTGCTCTCTATTTCTTCAGGAAGCCCCCGTTAACGGAGAAAAAAGCCCAGTAACGGTGTATCAACAGAAAATACAAAAAGGATTCCACGTAAGACCTAGGGATAATAAAAATGGTAATGCAAATTACGTTACATTGATCAAGAGTAAATGGATAATATGCATTGAATAAAATTGCCAATAATTGACAAGCCTGAATTGGGTCAGAATAATCAGTTGTTAACAATCAAAATGTCCATATTAAAAGATAAAAAAGTTAATTAAAAAAGATGAATGAAGATATATATAAAAAAAGAGAAACATGTCTATTTAAATCCTAAAACAAGAAAAATCAGAAAGGACAAATTATATTGGGAACAGAGTTAAGTATAGATGACCCTATAAAGCGCCAGAGAGAATACAGAAATTCAGAGCGTTTGTTATAGAGTAAGCAAAAGAAATACTATATTAGCTATGTATAAAAAGATTCAATAACAAGAAAGCATAAGAGATAATAATAAAAGTGATAACAACGATAAAGTTGTGGCACCGACGTTTTCCCCATCTTATACATTGCCTCTTCGGAAAAACTAAACCCGCCAAGGGCAAGAGCCATGTGGTTTTTCATTGAGAAGAGAGACCTTCTCCAAGTCTAGAAATTAAACCTAGGTTATTGCGAGAATACCACCAATCACTAACCACTAGGCTAGAGGACCTTAGGTACACGTTGCGTCTTTGGATTATTCATACTAAGATTTGATATTTTATGCATATTGAGAACTATGTGTTCTCAAAAAAACATGTCTATTGAGTGTAAAGGTCAACCCAAATAGTCTGAACAAAGATTGACTATACATATGTTCATTTTAATTTTCATCAACAACTATTTTAGTTCATGGCAATTGAGCGTATAAAACAACATCATTATCATGCTCTTTACAGATATATATTTTATTGCTCCCGTATCCTTACATCGTTCACGAAATGACAACACATGCTTTATGAAATAATGAGTCAGACGACGATACCCCAACCTCACCACGAGCAAACAAGAACAAATGTTTCTGGCGCGGCGAAACGCGCCTTTCGACCTAGTCACTGTACATGGCCGAAAGGTACAAATGACATTTTCACGTACATTGATAGAAAGCCATTGGATAGTCATTTTGAGTCTGTAGCGGTGCAGCCCGGCCGCTCGGCTATAGGCCCAAGCCCACGCTCGGCTATGGACCAAGCCCACTGTAGTGTTTGCTTGCCGGTTGCTGGATGCAGTAGCAGCTGCAAGTGTTGTTGTGGGCCTGTGGCAGCTGCTGCAGCCGCCGCCGCCGCCGCCGCCAAAGCCAACACTACCGAGCGCTCCCTTTACTAGCTTTTTTTTTTTAAGCTGGAACATTTCATATTATCTCTAATCGATGAACAATTAATACCTCTAAAAATAATTTTATTCTGAATAGAAATATTTGTAAATCATTATTGTCAAGTTGGTTGGATGTGAAGAGTATAATAAGTTAATAACTCTATTTTTATCTTATTTATTTGCATAGCGAAGTGGAAGACGTTCACTTACGATAAACCTGAAGTACCTACATATATTTCGATATAACAATTTAGCCCCTGAACCTAATTGCGATAGGAAATACAGTGATAATAGCTCTGTAGAGTCGGGAGCGGCAAGAATCAAATGTGTGTGCTAACTGCGTACGCGTTGGAATGACAATGCAAGCAACTGCTAGAAGTGTCGAAATTAGCTAGCTAGTTACTGCCAGTGCTGATGAGTGCTCCGAGGTTAGCTCGAACAGACAAGCTCAAATCGATGGCACCACAAGTAGAGATGCACAAATCGATCGACGGACACAGATGCAAATCACAAAGGTATATATGTTAACAAAGCAAAAGTGTGGATACATTCATTCATTCTTACAGGTAATTAAAGCCAGTAGTAGACGACGACCGAGACACTAGCTGCAACGCAACCAGCATCTCGACCTGGATGACGCGTGACAGTATCACAGTATGCGAATTGGGAACACAGAGACAAGACAATGACATGGATCGCAAGCAGCACCGTATTACCAACACGTATTATACTCATCAGTAGGCGTAGGGGCGGCGCGAGCAGGTGACCGTGCGCACGAGGCGGCGCCACATGGCCCCCAGCGACGTGCCCCGCCGCGTCCTCACCGCCACCGGGACGCCCCCGGTCGCCGCCGCGTGGTGGTGGTGCTTCCTCCTCCGCCACGGCGTCATCGTCATCAGCGACGGCATCTCGAGCTCGCGAGGCTAGCTAGCTAGGTCGGTGCGGTTGGTCGAGGGATCAAGCTCGTCGACAGCGACGACGAAGAAGAAGCAGGAGAGAGAGATGGATGGGTCGAGGTCGTCGGAGATGGTGTGGGCCTGCTGGTCTGACAGATCTGTGTATTGAGTAGTACGACGGGGATGGATTGACTGATGGATCGTCGAGGAGGTGGCTCTCCTTTTAAGCCCCGAAGGGATCTCGCCTGGTGCCGACGCGTGTGCGTGCGCCGGTGGCACGCGTGCGCGAGCCCGGCGCGCCGCGAGGCGGGACGTGGTGTCCTCGTCAGAGGCAGGCAACGCGTCCAGACGGTTCCAGAAGGCGAACTCATGCTTCGTCTGCTCCTTCTCCTCCTCCGTCTTCGTGTTCGTGTGCAGCCCCGGCGTGCGACGCGTGTGTCCGTTTCACGTACGTACCACGTCGACGGTCGATCGATCCTCTTTTGTTATGATCGTCCATTCGGAAAGGTAACGGCGGGATGATCGGGTGCCAAGTCTCAGCGAGCCCAACCCAGCCGAGCTGCCTACTGCTAACCCTACTACCCAACAGACAATAATAACCTATATATGTACTTCCACACTGAGAAAAATTAAAACACAAATAGGTATAGATGGAATCAAATTTTACTGCCATTGACTACATTTACAGAAATATTAGTAATTTTATATAACTATATACACAAAATATGTCTAATATAAAAATATGTTTCATGATAAATTCAATTATAATTATTTGGTACCACTAATAGTATTATTTTGTACCCACAAAAATCATATTAATTTTATACAATTAGTTAAAATTGAGATAAATTATTGTCCCTTGAAATGCTAGAATTTTATTTCTTTTTTCGCACAGAAAGAGTATGTGGCTATATGCATTTGAATATGGTAAAAAAAATGCTAGTAGGTGAAATGTTACCAGAAATCTCAAATAAAAGTAAAACAACAACAACAAATCATTGAACAATACTTGGTCATAGGCTTTGCCCAAATATAAACAGAAATCATTGTTTAGGGTAATTAAATTTACTTTGATTTGGATAAATTGGGGGCTTCTTATGTAGAAGATAGATAAGCCATTTACCTTTAAAGCCCACTTAGGCCCAATTATCTTCTACAAGTATATTCAACATTTTCATAGAAATAACTCAACATTTTACTTAAACAAGATCAACATTTGACGTTTAAAATGTTGAAACCGTAAACACGAAATGTGAAATTGAGAACATGAAATACTGGAAATACTAAATTGAAATGTTAAACTTGGGCTTTTTCTCTGGTGAACTCAGACTTCTTCTACAACGAGCTCGGGCACGACGGCACAGAGCGGCAAACTAGTAAGTACGACACCAGGAGCATGCCGACGAGGTTGTGGCATCATCGCATGGCCTAGATTGTCGACAAGTGGTGGCCATGGGAGCAGGTCCGGCTGAGCAGCGACCGACGCTGCGGCAATGGTGGCGATGCATGACGGCTAGGGCAAAGGCGTAGGCTCGGTTGCGCAGCAACTGGGTGTCAGCAGCGGCCAGCGCATCTGTGGCGGTGCACAGCGGCCAGGGCGTAGGCGGGATGCTCAACAACCGTGGCCGAGCATACGCGACGGCTAGCGTGGCCGTGACGGCTCACGTCGACTATGCAAACGGCAAGCCGTGGTGGCACAGCGGCGCGTGGATAGCGTGGGGTGAGGGCGGCGGCAGCATGGATAGTTTGCACAGAACTCAAATAGTGAAAGGTGGGGAAGATAAGATCTATTGAAAAGTGAATAGGAATTGTGTATAAATTGGATTGAACAACAGAGAGCTTCGAGTTTCGCAGAGCAATTAGTTGGAGGAATTGGCGGGTCTTCCAATCCATCTCGTGGAAGATGGATAAGCCACTTAATTAACTTAGGATAGGTTAAAATAGTCCAAAATGTTCAACAATTTGGTAACACCGGTTTAAAATGTCTATGGCACCGATTCAACATTTTTCTTATCATTTTCAATATTTGAGGTTTACAATGTTGAAATTATACTCATAGAGAGTTGCTATTGACGGAACAACTTGTTGAACGACCAGAATTGAAACGTTGAATGGCTTATCTTTGGTTTCTTCTCCGGCAAGTGGTGGCACGGGACGGGCCTGTGGCGTGCGGGGACTAGAGTTGGGGACAGTGGAGCCAACGGTGGGTGCCATGGACTAGCTCGGCTGAGAGCTTGCGTTGTAGGGAGCCTGATGGTGGCACAACTTGCAGGCGCGCGCTGGGGCTGGCTCCTAGGGCGGTGGCGGCGCATCCAATTGCAGCACCAACGCTGGTAGGGGCATGGGTTGTGCCGGCGGGAGCATGCGGGAGAAGAGGCACAAGTGAGATAGGTAGTAGAGAAGGCTAATTTTTTTTTCGGATTTGAGGGTCTTTATTTATTTGCACGAATCTCAAACACTAGAACGTGGAGGAAGCTAATAAGATCCACCAAAAGATGAATAGGAAATGTGCCTATCTAGGAAAAGTTTTTTTATCCTTCAATTATCGTAAAAGTGTAACTTTCATCCCTAACGTTTTAGGTGGTGCGAATCAATCCTTTAACTAACAAAAAAAATGCTGCACTATTCATCCTCATCCCAGTTCATCAACAGTTTATGCCACATTCTCATCTAACTAGTCGCCATGTGAAAAATGCTGAGTGATCCGTGTCATATATCTAGCGAGTGCCAGTGAATGTGTTGGCAACGACAATTATTTCTTGAACAAAGAAATAAAAATGAGATAAACCACACATGTTCGAAGGTCACAAAGAAAACAATAAAGATGGATAAAGCACACTAATTTTTCATGTCAATCTTCTCGGCATATTGTTCTTTTCCTTCTAGGTCCATGGGGAGTAACATGTGCACGTGCACTTCCTGAAGCCAAGTTGAGTGTCAATGTAGGTAGATGGAAAACAAAACAGTGCATGAGAAATAAGAAAAGAGATGAAGAGAGTACAACACCTCAAGAAATTCATGTTGTATACCACGAATCAATCCTGTGCAGTTGTTATTTATTAGAAATTATCGTTGCCAATGCCTCAAACAATTTTGTAACTGCTGCCACCTTGATACGTTTGCACTACGTTTAGGGTGTGTTTAGTTCCCCGAAGATTCCCCGAAAAAACACTATTCATCCAATTTTTTCCTATTCATTCCATCCCTCCTACTCACAGAACACTATTCATCTACAGTGTTTATTTGGGTCTACCGTGTTTTTTCGGAGAATCTTTCCGAATCCAAACACACCCTTAATCTAATCACTGCTACGCATATGACGTGGCAACTCGTCAGATGGGTATGTGGCTTGAACCATTGTTAAATAAGGGTGGGGGTGAATAGTGCACTGAATTTGTTAGTTAAAGTATTAACTTGCGTTGTTTAAAATATTAGAGATGAAAGTCACACTTTTACGATACTTGAAGAATAAAAAAATACTCTTTTTCCGCCTATTTACTATTTTTGAGAAACTTTTCCGCCTATTTACTACCGTTAGGAAGGAAGGAAGCTCGCACAACCCACCTTGGCCCATTAATTAAAGGGTTGCAAAATCAACGGCCCGCGCGTGTGTGTCCCTCTCTATTCCCTTCCCCGCCCTCCTGCACGCCACAACAACCAACAAAGTATGGTAGATCTTTAAAAAAAAGTGTGGTAGAAGATTCTGGCCCAAAATGAGCAGCGATACAACCATGAGTTACAATTGTATAAATTTTTTTCTTATATTATATATTTCTTATGATGATGAAAGAAGATGGACATAGTCACTAATATCATGCCATGGAACGACTCTTTTGTGTTGCACTAGTGAAAAGATATGCGACTCGTGACAATCCGATCCATTCTTCACAGTCAAATTCAACACCGGATCAATGACCTTGAACAGATCTGTTTGTGACTCACGGTTTTTCGAAAACATGAACAAAATTTTGGCCCTTACTTGCATATGGAGGCGCAAGGTAGCCAATTAAATGTGCCCACAAGGTCAAATGCCAGTACAAATCCATGGAGTTTGGGGAGGTAGGGGGGCTTGTGCCCCCTTGCACCCCCTAGATTTGCCCTTGCATGAGAAAGTATAACTACTCTTGAACAGGTGGCAGCGTGGTGTTCCTCCTCACATATACTCGTAGACCTAGAGCTTCTCCATATTGTTAGTGCAATACCCCAGTAACTTAACCAGATGAAGGTTCCTCAATTTCCCAAAGTGTATTAATGTATGCATTGAATTCTTCCAAGCCTTTGGTCAAATCTATGCTATAGTTGCACCTCTTTACAGTGACCAAATTACCATCGATAATGTCCTTAAAAACTAGCCCAACCCCCTTCACCAAAATCAGTCCCATTAACAGAGACACATGTGTTTTGTAAGTGTCTTGCAAAATGTTTTGGTAGTGTCTTACGAAATGTTTTTTTGCAGAAGTGAAATTTAATTTGTTGTCCTCACCGAAATTGTTTTGTTGCCTGCAACAACACATCCACTGAAATTGAGCGTGGTGTAGTCAGCAATGGCCATAGGAATGTATCATGTTTCCAGAGGAACATTGTCCATCACCAATTCCATGAGGGAGGGGAGCCCCTAGAGACGAAACTAGACTCGTGAGAAAGGGGGCTAAGATTCCCCCCTTCTTCCTTCCTCTCATCTTTTTCTTCTTCTTCTTCCTCCTATTTTTCTTCTTCTCTTTGGAGGCTTATGCGGCATCCAATGGTTTTAGGAGGATAAGAGATCTACTGCCCAGGCTCCCCGTATTTGTATCCGCCCTAGGGAGCCCCTGGAGAAAGTCGCGAGGAAGTTAACTGAAGTTGTTACCTTCCAGCAAGAGGCAGGGTGGGAGAAGCCATCCAGGCAAATGACAGGACATAGTCAGATAGTGAGTTGCATTGTAACTGGAGTGACAGTAGCGCTGAGAGGGAGAGGACAGCAAGGGCGTCACTACCCTCAACAGGCCCTTGTTCCTTAAATATGCCGATGACCCGCCCCGAGTCATCACAGGTGATGCCGATGAAGCTTCCGCTGCACATTTCACCACCGCCACAACAACGACAGATTGCACAGTAGCTTGGTGAAGTCCTATATGGCATCCGCTTCGCTGAAGTTAACTATCGCCGCCGCAGAGGCGTAGGAGAGGAAGGCGACATCGGTAGCGAGGAGAGTGAGGAGGAGGGGTGACAATCCCCCGTACCCATGGTGTACTTGCAATGAACATTTCACATCTTTTTTTCACCAGGTTGGTTTTGCTAGTTGGTCCACCAAACCAAGTCAATTACTTTATTGATAATTAGAGAATATTATGATAAGTAGTGAATTACCGCACAGATGGATATGCTAGCTGATTATCGGATCAAATTAGAACCAACTAAATAATATTACATTACATGTGCTGAGGGAATTCCAGCCATGACAGAAACAGAATATTGTGGGAGTTATTACGCAGCAATATCCTTTATACTCTTGCAAAGTTTCCCTGATCAATAGACTGACAAAGGCTAAGCATTTGGCAAAAGACAAAACACAATAGCGCATCCATGGCGAACAACTGCTATCACTAATCCTAAAGCTCCTACCTATTTAAATAGTGACATGCCTGACCCATGAGGCCATGATAACCACATAGACACACCAATATAATGTGTACGCACTGGACTAGAGAATGTTGCATCCCTTGGATCATTAAGGAAGGAAACCATGTCAACTTGGGCAGCTGATGGCTGGACTTGCTTTTGCCATGGCCAATTGATTTGGACTCTGTGACTAACAACATCCTAATTCGTATGGAAATTGTTTAAAGGCGATATGGGTCAGGTTTCTACAAGAATATGACACCATTTTGAGCATGATACAGCTCAGCTATGACAATGAGTGATGGAATGAGGCTGGTGACCTTTGCTTCAGTACGGTAGTGACTTCTTCTACCTAAGCCACATGTTCAATAGCTTTTTTCTATTGATACAAATTGACTATACAACCAAAGCATTGGATTTTTAAGAGACGTTTGAAGTGTGCAGGGATCTATGCAGGTGGTGGCCAATTATGTTAGAGTGGCCCAGCGGATTCCGGCCCGGCCCGCTGTACACACGAGCCGGCGCCCCACAGGCCTCAGGTCCACCGGAGCCCAACACAACCAAGGCCCGGACCTGAGGCCTATGGGGCGCCGGCTCGTGTGTACAACGGGCCGAGCCAAAATCCGCTGCGCCACTCTAACAAATTATATGATTGTGGATACAACCTTTAAGACATAGTGGCTATGGAAGATGGCGACTTGCTAGGTTGCAACTAAGGTATGAAGTGGTGCTGGTATTCTCTGGTTCCTATGTTAGATGATGCCCGTGGTTGTGGACATTATTCGGTGTTGTCGGGAACTTCAACATCATTCTCTTATCAGGTCTTAATACAAAATCATGGAGAGACGATGTCATTATGATGTCGCTTTTATGCAGATTTGTGGATCTTGGCCTCTTGTTGTGGTGGTGGTCACAGGAGGAGTTGAAAGTGTAGAATTTATGGGATGTTTTGGGGGATGGTGAGCTGTAGGTTAGAGGGTTTGTTTTTCTCCTCTTTTTCCTGTGCGTACAAAACAGGGAATGAAACTTTCTTGTATTGTCGAATAGTTACATGCATCCATGCAGAGGCTGGAATAAATTTACTTTTCTAAAAAGGAAGGAGACCAATAAATGTACCGTAAAACATTCTCGAAACCTCTAAACACTAGATTCCGGAACGAATATGTATGGTTTTTGGTTTGCTAACTCCCTTAGATTATTTCGAAGGGAACTCATTGGTTGAGCGGCAAAAATAGGTAGAAGGGTAGTGTGCATTATTTGGTTGAATAATTGAACTTGGGTATATGCACATATATTATGGAGCACCAAAGATCACGGGGTACAACGAAAGAGAAAAATAACACGTCTCTTGAAGACACGGCGGATCAGCTCGAGGAAGCTTGAGACGTCGCCCTCCTTTGGTCAGCCAACTACCAGCAATCGTTGCATTGGTACCATGGACGACACATGCGGAGAAGGGCGTTCAATGTTGGCTCAGGGGGCGGACCTTGAGCAAAATTTGAGTGAGGGCACACCTCAAAATGACCTCTAGATCAACTAAATTTATGAGCTTTTATATGGTGAAATTTTACCAATCAACTAGATCAACTAAATTTATGAGCTTTTATATGGTGAAATTTTACCAATCAACTAGATTACAAGAACTTGAGTGAGGGCCTGTACCCTCACTGACTCTAACATGGGTCTGCCATGGCGACCTCATCCTCCGCTTCATCCTGAGCAACAAGAATCGCCACAAGCTCTCAACGCCATGGGAGGGGCCCTCCATCGTTTCACAAGTCCTCCAACCTAGCACATACAAATTATAAACTACTAGCGACTAAGCTAGAGATCGCCAATGCTTAGAATATCGAATAGGTACGTCGTTTCTATCCTTAGAATACTTCCAAGCTTTGTAAATAACCCAAGCACGCAGCTCAATGGTGATGCCCGGCCCCCACATTGTAAGGGGGTCGGGCCTCAATCCGGGGCTGGTAAAAGCATATCTGTACAATAAATTAAATAGCTCTCGACATGTTTCTAATGTTAAAAATTATAGAGCAAGTCATGTCGGAATAAACTAGGTCATGTTGGTTCATCTGCGAAAATCGAACACACCAGTGGCTACGGCAATATCACTCACGATCAAGATCAAGTTTCGATCTGCCCGTGTCTCAACTCTCCGAACTTAACAAGAAAAAAAGGGGTTTACGCAACTGCTTGCTCAAATTTTTGGGCACAATGTCTTTTGAGTCATACGTCGGCCTCTTCCAGATTGTCGGTAAGGACACGCGCGAAGGGGGCTACCCGTTCCTCGATCTGATCCAGCTCAACGTCGGTTGTAATCGGGTGTGAAGCCTGGGCTCATATAGTCCAATTTGATGTTCTCGTAGTGCGAACGTGCGATGGCGATGGATCGGTGCACGCCAAGGTACAACGCGTTTGTCGCCATCCCACGCGCGTGAGCGACAACATGGGGAACTGGAGCTGCTCGCGAGCTGGATACTTGCTCTGAGGTCATCCTAAGGTCATCGGTTTCCATATGCGAAGCGCCCCGGAGCTCATCCAGTTGCTGGCCCAACCCTCACAGCTTGTGACGACCTCGGCGGCGACCTTGTCGTCAAGAGCTTGTGCGGACACACGGGGTTCACGCATTCACGCCAAGAAATCGACACTCGACATGCTTCGGTATGGAAATTAGAGCGACCCAATAGATCGGAAACCTACCTTTCACCTCTCCCTGAAAGCTGGAGCCGCGTCGACAGTGCCCACCTCCACTCCAACCGGGGCCGGTGGCATGGACTCATGAGCTGGCGTGGGCTCACGCACGAATGGATGATACATATGAAATGCTGGTTTAATGTATGCACAATCTGCTTGAACATCTGTAAAACTGCCTAGTGACACCCTTTGGAGTTCAGGAATCTGTCAATCAAATCCTCTTGGAACTCTTTGCTGTTAATCTTCCAAACTGGCACCGGGAGCCACCAGCGGCCCAGCGCGTGGAACGGCACGGTGGCGAGCGCGGCCGCCGCGACAAGCGCGACCGTCGTGGCGAACCGGTCCCTCCACCCAAGCAGCACGTGCACGGTGCACACGCTCGCCGGACATAGCCTCGAGATGGCGATGGTTGCCTCCACAGCGCAACCTACACCTCCTTGACGGTGCCCACGGACCACGTGGGTCACAGGCCGGTGGCGTGGACTCGCGAGCTCATGGGTCAGCAATGCAGACGCATGGTGGCATAACTCACGGGCCGGCAGTGTAGGCTCTGAAGCCGATGGTGTGGGCTCGGCGTTGTTCAGATCATACATATTCACTATTCCTCCCATCACATCCATCATATCGTTTCCCATCCTTTTCTCACTATTCACTGCTACAGTGTATATCTGCTACAGTAAATCTCTACCAACTAAACACCCCCTTTGTTGCTGAACAGACCAATTCGGCAGCCGCTTCCCACGGACATGATTTCTTGCAACGCCCATTTAACACAACCCCAGAATCGCCATCGGACCAGCTTTTCTCCAACACAGACGTTCTGCCTGCTCTGCTCGGCGCCAAGCCACCATCCCCGCCCGTGCTCTGCACCACCCCCCGCCCGAGGCCGAACTCACGCGCCAGAGATGGAGAGGAAGGCCCCTGCCTCTGATGGAGATGGAGAGGAAGGGCCCTGCCGCCACCAGAGGAACGCCACCCACCCTGCTCCTCACGCACTTGCGCTAGAGGAGCGCTGCTCATGCCAACGCCAGAGGCTATCCCGCGGTGCAGGGATGGCAATGGACACGAAATATCCGTAAACCCGTGGATAGTAAACCCGACGGGCACGGGTTTAGGTCTAGTTTTGTATCCGCGGGTGCAGGCGTGGGCACGAGTCTAAACCCAACGGATATCTGTTAACGGACATAAAAAATTGATATCCGTATCCGCAAACCCGCAAGACCCGTTAACGGACAAGTGAGACCTAAAAACTACGGCAACTAAGGTGTTATACTGACCAGTGACTACTCTCGATCTTGTTTTCTCAAACGGTTGAGTGTTCATGTTGTGTCCATTTTTCCTATTTGTTATGCAGTTGCAATGTCTAGCGGCTGTCAATCTCAAGTGCCAGCTTTCGAAGCATCCGGTGAGGTAAATTTGGCATATAAATTGTTGTTAGATTTGGTTTATTGTATGTTTTTGCGGGTATACGGGTAAACCCGCAGATAACGGATATCCGCGGATAGCGGATGCGGGCATATTTTCATATCCATAGCGGATAGCGGGTGCGGGCGCGGGTACGTGTTTTATGTTGCGGATGTGGATATTTGAAACCAATATCCGCGCGGATATTATCCATTGCCATCCCTACCGCCGTGTCCCACACCGGAGAAGGGCCACCTCGTTGCGCCAGGGCCTGAGAGCCACCCCGCTACGTCCGACGCAGCAGAAGATTCATCTTCTTCCCAAACACGATTCTCAGCTGGGAGCACAAACGAGCTACTTCTACCGGACACGATTCTGATAGAATCCGATTCTCCAGAAATCCGGTGCTGGAGAGAAGTGCTTCGTACCAAAGCTACTCCAAACGGCTCTAAAACTAGACCCGAGCATTTGTGGGCCGATCTAGTTCGGCCCGAGCCCGGTGGGTTTTGGCTCGCCGATGCATTCTAATGGGATGGGACTGAGCAGCGAAAACCAAGCCAAAAAAAAATCGGGCCGACCCGAGCCCGTCCAGACGATTAATTTTATTTATTTTTCAACTAAAAAAAGACGAGAAGCCCGAGCCCACCCAAGGCCCAGCCCAAAAACTTGGCCCGAACTTACCGAGGGATCGGTGTGGACACAAATTTTTTGCTCGAAATAAACCTGACTTTTTCTCGACCCGGCTCGAATTAGACCCGACCCGCAAAATGGTTAGATTAATGCAAAACCAATCGGATACGACCGATTCAACAACCGCCTCTGCTTTGCCGGGCGGCCAACGTCCCCGTGCACGCCAGCGCAGCAGAGCCGTGTCCGTGAAGGATTCCGCTCCGGCTGGCGCGGAACCGGTCCGAACCGTCGCCAGGCTCCCCTCCTCCCACCTCCACCGCCTCTCCCCGTCCATAAATGGCGACACGGGACGGCCTCCACCCCTCGCGCTCTGGTTTTCTCACCGCCACCGGTGTTCGGCGCCTTGCCTGCCCCTGCCTCGTCACCTCGGCGCGCTTGCGTTTTCCGTTTCTTCTTCCTTCCTTTCGATTTCGAAAAATCCGTCCCGGTTTCGTCTTCTCCGGTTGATTTGTTTCGCCGCCTGTGCCCTTCCGTGCTCGCAGATTCCTTGGGCCGCCCGGTCGCGTGCGCGCCTGCGTGTGGGTGTGGCGCGGGGAACGAGTCGGAATTTGGTCGATTCGTTCGGTTTACGGTTCATTTTTGTTGTGATTCGATGCCCCGCTCTTCCGTTTCGATCCTCGTTGCGTCTTCTTCGCCTTCTCTGCGTGTGGGTTGCAGGATTGGTCCGGATTGGGAGTTCGGAGACGGAGATGGCCTCCCTGTGACCAGGAGGAGATCAGGCAGGTCAGTCTCTCCTCAGATCCGGCGGTTCATTGGTTTTGTCAATCGGACTCGGTGGTTTCAGGCCTATAAATCATCCCGGTGCGGTCTCGTCCTCTGGCCTCGTATTATGGAGTGGTGTCCTCGGACAGTCAGATCGGTCTAGGTGGATTCGGAGACACTCTCGATTGTTACTGTGTTTGTCCGACTTTTAGATGCTGAAAGGAAGGGTCCTTGCTGGTTAAGGAGAGATTAGTTGAAGGGTGGAGGTTTGCTTATGGTTAATTGCTCGTTTTTTGTTTGTTATTATTGGTCTATATCATGGTGGTGAAGATTGCCACCGGACTAATTTGGAGCTTACAGCCCTTTATGGGAAATTGCCATTAGCTGGATCTGCATAGGGCAATCAGGTGATAGAGGTTGATTTAAGGCGTCGACTGGAATGGAATTCATTGCGCCGGGAGAATATTATCGTTTGGATATCTCTACCTCAGTTCTTTTTTGGTCCATATACTATCTCTGCCCCCCTGCAGTTCTGATTTGGGCTGCTGTTTTTTCTCCAGCAATTGGATTATATGGATGGAATGGGAGCGAGTTTGATTCTGCTTGTCAACCGTGGGGGGGGGGGGGGGGGGTTCCTTGTGTTTGTTCACAAATAATTCTCCCCTGTCATTTGTTAGAACTCTTCCACGACTTACCATTGTTGGCTACCTTTGATGCTTGTCAGTAACTGTGCAGTTTGGTTCTCGGAAAAATAAAATAAAATTTTGTTCTCGAAAAGTAATTGTGCAGTTTGGGGAGTTAGGGGATGCATCAATGCAGTGAGCTGACTTTGTCACCGACTGATCAGGCTTCATCCCTACACCTGCATTATTGATGATTGTTTCTACTGTTAAGGCCTTAAGGGATATAGATGGTTTACATACAGTGGTCTCACTGATTGCAGATTGCTAAGTGGATACTTCCATGGAGCAATATGAAGCCTACTGAATCTCTCTCCAGCTGTTCAAAACTACAACCTTCTCCACTTCTTATTGTGTTTGTTGATTGACTTCAAACCCAAGTAGATTTATACCATGGTCATCGTTTCAGGTCGTCTGCTGATAACCTGCAGATATTACTGCAAGAGCTGATAATGCCGAGGGGAAATGTGTTCGGAGTACTTCTATCCTATTCCAATATTTGAAACAACATGCTATTACATGAACTACGATGATTTTTTTTGCTGAGTTGAAAATTCGGGTATCTTGATTCCAATATTTGAGACACTTCTAAACTTTACTTGTCTCAACTGTCTTGTCATGTCATGATGTGAATGTAGCTTTAATTCGGTGTTCTTGCATTTCTATGTTGACAGATCGTCTAGCTCAACTAACTGGTAGTCCATCTGATTCAGTGATTCCGGTTTGGATTTCTATCTGTGGGTTGATTTTTTTTTTTTTTGGCTTGATCTGGCTTCTATGTTTTTGTGCTTGCTTCTTCATGTGGTGACTGCAGGATTAGTTTGGCGTGTTATGCATTGCTAAGGGGTCCTGAGCGTCTTAAGGAGATTCAAGAAAAATGGGATTTATATGGCTACAGATCGTTTGCACTTCACTTCTAAGCTTAACTTGTCTTAACTTTTGTCTTGTCACGCGAATATAGCTTTAATTCCATTGTTCTTGCATATCTATGTTGGCAGATCATGTAGCCCAAGTAATTGGCAGTCCATCTGATTCAGTGATCTCCAGTTTGGGATTTCTATCGGTGGGCTGATTTTTTGCTTCATCTGGCTTCCAAGATTTTGTGCTCGCTTCTTGATGTGGTGATTGCAGGGTTAGTTTGGCATGGGGGCTCTCTATATCTAAGGACCAACACTTGAGATTTGTGGTCAGGTCAGAGTCTAGTGCAATGGTCATTTTGCTTTGGTTTCATTACTTGTATCCAGTGGTTTCAGATCTGAATGGTTGGCTATTCTGGCTCTGGCTCTCCAATGGCTAATGATTGTAAGGTTTTGGACCTTGGTCTTAATCCAGTACTTGTATAAGCTGATCTCGGTTGCGGTATGTGTTGTGTCATTTAGAGATGCAGGTGGGCATTGAATGTGGAGATCATTCTGGTTAGAGGAGGTTTTCTTACGGTTGATCTCCTGTTTTGTTTGCTCTGCACAATTTAGAATCTGCCTTATGAGCTCATTCTATTTGTCAGCCATTTATGAATATAGCTCTTGTGCTTCGACAGTTGAAATCAAAGGAGGCAACTAGTATAGTAACTTAAATCAACTACCTGTCAAGTTCTTCAGCCAGTAACTATGTCAAGTTTCTTCACCAGTAACTATTTCAAGTTCCTTAGTTTCTTCAGCCATTAATTATGTCAAATTATTGCAGATGTATGACACATGTTGATGTAGAACTACCCATCCTTCGTGGTGCATTGTGTGCATGCTCTCTCCTGCTTATCCCCATCCCACTCACCATTTGGTTCACCTTTGTCCAACAATTGAAATTTCAAGGAGCCTTCTGGGCTTCAACAATCCTGTCTAGTTGGTTTCTTTAACCAGTAACTATTTCAAGTTCTTACAGATGTGATGTGCTGAGGTAGAATCCCAGTCATTGATGGTGCCCCTTGTGTGCAAGCTCTCTTAAGCCAGGCTCATCAGTCATCCCTATCCTGCTCACTATTTGATTCAGTAAACTAAAAAATGGACATGAATCATATTTATCAAATTCTATTACTTCACTTCTGTGGACCAGAGAACTTACGGATACTAATTGAAAGCTAGTACTTGGACTGATCTGCGTATGACATTTTGAAGTTTGGATGATCAATGCTAGTTCAATGATCTTAAACAACCGCAAAGAAGACTCTGCCTAGACCCTAGAGTTTGCCCTTATCATTGTTCTGATAATTTTTTTTACTACACATCACTTTCAATTCATAAATTTGGTTGATGGTTGTTTGGTTGGTTTCTAGTTACTGGAGGAGAGTATGGATGCTTAGGTGTTGCAAACTTGGATGTAATGAGGCACCTATTAAGATTTTCTGAAGAGTCCACACTTCTGCTAATGCCCTGGTTACTCTCTTTCGCTTTGGTTCCACTTGTATATGTTAACAGTTGTTTGGTTGGTTTCCAGAAGTTGGACCTTTAGTGTGGATGGATGCTTAGTTGGAAGAGTTATGGCCGTCACAGCGATGCACATAATCCTCTTCACAATGAATAAATTTTCGATTCTATCTGGTGCAGGTTTGCTGTATTAGTTAATTTCGAGTAAGAACTCTTGCTGGACGTTGGTCCTTTTCCATTTGGAAGATTAAGCTTAAGCTGCTTTCGCTCTACCATTTTGATATCTATGTCTTCAACCTGACTAATTTATTTTGCAAAATCGTTTTTGGAAATAATTCTGAATGCTCCTTGCTGAATATTTTATATATGGTGTCTTCCTTTATGGTTCCTTATTTCTCCATTAGGATTCCTACTGATGTATAGTATCCGTCCCTCCGTCCCTGTTATGCTACTAGTTTAGCTTAATTCAGTTGTCTTGACATGGGTTTCTAGGTTGTTTAGTCAGGCTGCATTCTCTTTAGTTTTGGTGGTTATCATGTTGTTCTCTTATGTTATGAAGTCTTCATTCACTGCACCCTTTATGCCCTTGTTTATATTTTATATGCAGACTAAAGCATTTGTGTGACCCTCCTTGTGAAGCTTGTTCTGTAGTTCCCTTACTATGGACCTCCATACGGTACATTTCATTTTTGTGGGCCAAGAAAGGACAGTGCTGCTTGTGTATTTGCAGTAAAAGGATATCTGAACTAACATGTTGTTTAGCTGAGCAATTGTTGTATTTTTGTCCTTGAGTGAAGTCAGTATGCGATTTGGTGATGCAGTTTCTGCTTTGTGGCAAGATTCTCAATACCTCGAGATGGGAGTCTTTCTTTCTGTTAGTGTGCTGTTGGGTCATTTCTGTGGCAGAGGAAGTGGTCTTAGGTCTCTATCTACATTGGATTGTTGCTAACTGGATTTCATTTTCAAGAATTTGGGTCGAAGTCATCCTGGTTCATAGTATTTTGTTGTGTTTGGATTGGAAGAAGGAAGTTTTGGTGTTTGTATTTATCTCCAACTGGATTTGCCCACTTATATTACTGAATTTGAATAATGTGTTTTGTATCATTGTGTCAGTTGTACAGATTGTCGATAAAAAAAAAAGAATTGCTTCTGTTTGGTGCTGCTATGTGTTTGCTGCATTTATGCACTTTATCCTGAAAGTATGTTCAACTTGTTTGGTTGAACGGCAACACTAGGTTAGCTACAGGCTAGGATGACTTGCACTTGGTCAAGATTTTTCTTGCGCAAGTGATTGAAGTAACAACATTACACGCAAGTGATTGAAGTAACAACATTACGCAATGATAAAATTATACTGTCCTTCAAAGAAAATTGAATTATTTGCATCTATTGGAGGTGAGAAGTGAGTACTGTCACCTCCAAATTGTGATAGGGTCAAATAATAATAACCTTGGATTGCTGGTTATGAAGTAATATGTGGAGAAGTTGGACCCTTGGTGCTTCTATACTGGACTAAAGCTGCGTGCTTTTCTTTTCACTAGTGCTTTCATAAGTGATCATGTGATAAGTTGAAAAACCACAGAACAAAGATTTGTACTTTACTGTTGGTTTGGACTCTCACCTCGACTGCTGGTTATGAGAATGGGCGTGTTTGGATCTTTTGGCACAGGGGCCAAATTCGTGGACTGTAGCAATGCTACAGTAGTTGTGAGCAAGAGTGAGCAAAAGTTTTTTACCCTACGGTGACGTTTGGATGCACATGGGTTAGGGTTAGGGAAATAACGTGGGATATGAGTGGCCGGGTTGAGGTTAAGGAAACAAAGTCTAAATCCAATTCCCATGTTTGGATAGGAGACTTTCGGATGAGGAAATAACGGTGGGGTCTACGTACAGCAGTCACTCATCTCTCTTGAAGAACCTGGGTCTGGTCATTTCCAGCTCCAACCCACCCCTTTCGGTGGGATGAGATGGCTGGAAATTGAGCCATTTATTTCCCTATCCCCAACCCTTCCATTTCCCTAACCCAAGTTCCCAAACAAAGGAAATAAATTTCCCAACTCTGATTTTCCCAACCCACACCCCCGTTTCCCCAACCCAAGGTCTATCCAAACAGCACCTACATGTTTGGATGATGGGCTAAATGGCCTCATATGGCAGGTGGGCCCCACTCCTCTCTTCCACTCCTTTCTCCTCTTTCCCTGTCCAGCACCGCTCGCCTGCACCTTGCCTTCCCGACGCCCCCGCTCTTCTCCACCACCGCTGCTCACGTGCAGATCTGCGCCGCGCGTCGCGGCGGTGACGCCGGAAGAGGAGCTCGCGTCGAGGAGATCGAGGCCTCCCTGCCAGGGCGCGTCGCGCGTCGAGGAGCTCGAGGCCTCCCTGCGGCGACGGCGCGGAGGAGCACCGCACCTCTTGGCTCCACGGCTATGGACGAGGCCTCCCCTGCCCCAGGACGAAGCTCGCTGCGTGGAGCTGCAGGCGGAGAGCACGGATTGGGGTCTCTTGTGTCTCCCTCGATCCGGCGGAGGAGCAAGGTCACACCGGCGGTGGCGCAGGCCGCAGGGGCTGCCTCCCTCAACACCCTCCGGTGGCGCAGAGACTGGAAAAGGTGGTAGAGGTGCTGGAAGCGGCGGCGACTTCGAGAGGCTCCGGAGGCGGCGGCGGTTTCGGGAGGCAGGCGTCGGAGTGTTTCGCGAGGGGGCGTCGAGCGTGTTAGTTCTGTGCGTAAGCAGTGTGTGGATCTAGATGAGTTCATGTCTATCTATGTGTATGTGTGCATGTGTTCTAGATCTAATAATGGATGAGGGATAGAGTTCAAGATCCATACCATCACGTGTAGAGGAGTTGGATGGCTCGGTAGATGTCATAGCAGGTTCGTTGGGGAAGATGTGCGCACGGGCAACGACGTTCGGGGTAGACTCAGGAGCCCTTCGTAGGAGATCTCGCCGGCCCTCCGGTCGTCATCGGCTTTGGCCAGGGACGGCGGTGGACGTCGTGATGGAGTTTTCCGCCGCCGGAGCGCTAACCCTCTCGATCGGTCTAGGGTTTGAATTTCGGTGGGGAGAGTACTCAGTTCAACCTCGTGAGTAGAGCCGTGGCCCCCACCTCTCTCTTTATAGCGCTGGCGACAGGGGCCCACCAACCATGTTGGGTTGGGCGCCCCCGATCAGGGCGTAGATCAAGGCCCATGGCCTTTGGGCCTTTGGGACTGAGGAGATCAATCCAACAGAGCGGATCTGGCGTCGGCCGTCGGTGGCGTGTACGGCTGGGGGATCCCTGTTAGGGCGGGGCCCACACCAATTTAGCCCCAATTGGAGCCTCAATTGATGTCCACAATGCCAATTACCTTTTGCCCCTATTTGGCACCCTATGTTTGGATCCTTTGGCCAAATTTTGAGGCGAAAAGAGAGTGCCAAAAATTAGCACCCCCTATCCAAACATGCCCAGATATCTGGAGAAGCTTGGACACTTGGTACTTCTACTGGACTTGAGTTGCATGTTTTTTCTCTATAATTAGTGGTCATGTGATACGTTGTACTTTGTGGACTCTGCACTTCCTAGTGTTCTTTTTCCTATGGCTAGCTTTGACTTGGGGTTCTTGGATAAAGGAGCATTAGGTTCTTTGTTCGCCAGCTTACAGCCAAAGTTAATCTTTTACTGACTTCCAGCAAACAAAAGAACACCAAGACTAACATGCGTGAGAATCTGAATGTTTTTTTTTTGTTTTTTTATATTAACTTTTTAATATCTGATATGCTCCGAGATGGCTACTCTTTTCACATTCATGAGCTGTGCTTTGTTTATGCTCCGATATGGCTACTCTTTCAGCGTGTTCTTTTCTTCCGGCAAACTAAGCCATATTTTAGTAGCTTATGCCAATATATACCCTCGTGTGCGCAAGTGTTACATGTTTGTGTTTTGTAAGACCAGATGGAAGACATGGTCTACTGTTTGTTTGTTAGTGGTTTTGAATTGGGTTTGTTTGTTTGGGGTTTAACACTGCCTTTGCCGGTGCCAAGCCCGGATGAGAAAATGTGGAGGGAACCGCTCAGTTGGCCCATTTGGCCGTGCATAATCACAAGTCTTCTGAGGACAGTGGCACAACGGAGGTCAATGCTTCAAGCGATCTGCTGCTCACAGAGGAGCACTGGCTCGCACAGTCGAAGGGAGAGAGGGAGGCTGGTGAGTAGGTAGCTCGAAATCAAGCAAGCCCAAGAAACAGGGAGCGAATGGCAACGCCAATGACTCGCCACATGCCGCACGAGACGAGTGCCGCAACTACGACCGCCAGGGCCACTAGCCCACTAGGCCAAAGATTGCCGCTCTGCCAAACGACAGCATGGCGAATGAGATGGTATTAAACAAAGATTTTATTTCACCTCTTAAAATCCAAGTTGGTTTTTTTTTTAACGAACAAATCCCAGGCCAATGGTAGATGTGGGTTGCTTCAATTTTATTTTTCGTGATGTTTCGCTAGTGCCTAGTGGCTTGAACATCATTAAAAAGCAGAAGCAAACACGAAATGCATTTATAAGCAGTGGAAACAGGACAACCCTTCGTTTGGAATACAACGGCCCAGGTCTCAACAAATTCAGAGAGGGCATACTCTGTCGTCTGCTTCAGTATAAAGGTTGCAAACAGCAACACGAAACAAATCAAACATTCCAATATATTAGCTTGCTTATACTACAAGGGGTATGAAAACTGGATGCGGCGATTCACATGAGGGGCAAATCTAGCCCACTAGAATCTTCACTGTGGTAATATTCATCAATGAACTCCTACAACTGACCAAAAGAGGCCACACAAAAAAGAACCTACATGTACTTCTCAGTCCGACTAATTCCCCAACTAATAGGTATACATTTATCAGGGCAGTTCCTTGGAGGAAAGACAAGGCAGAAAAGGGGTAAACAGCGACCTCCTGTGTAGTTTCAAAAGTTAATCAGAATTACTCTGCACCAGACTGCGGCAAGACATGATTTGCAAACAGCCTCCATCACAAGGATCATAAACTTAGTCACATTTGATATTTCTGTAGATTCTCCTCACAAATAGGGTGGAGCCCAGATAGCCAACAGCACCTATATACAAACAGAATGAATGTCAAAAAAAGACTAATATATATACTTGAGACGGAACGAATAAAAGTAGGTTTCAAAGCTCACCACAAAGTATTCCCAATCCAAGACAGAACATCAGGGTATAACCGAAGTAGAAGCTTGTCTGGAAAAAGCCTGACATTTTTGTCTTCACATGATAATAGTATATGGAGTACAGATATACATACAACGCGGTAGAAGCAGCAGAGAAGAATGATGTCCATTGCCAGTGATAGTTCTCAGCATTCAACAAGAAATAAGTACCCACAATAGTGACACATATGGTGACTATTATGAGGATGACAAACACCAGCAGCATGAAACCATAAACATAGTACACCTGCCAAGGAACAAAAGAGACTTAAACTCAATATTCCTTCAAACTAAAAGAAATGAACTTCAACATACATATAGATGTTTATTTGGCAGCCAAACTTCTGTAATTAAGAAAATAGTGCACATCTTTCACAAATGCTAGTTATTGGAATAAGAGGTACTTCAATAGTGGTGAATTAACTGACATATAGGTTTTCTTTACCTTGTAGTTCCAGAAGGAAGTGAACACAAAGTACATCTCAATGAAGATGCTGCCGAAAGGGAGGAGACCACCCATCAATGAAATAACAGAAGGTGTAAGGTACCACTTCTTCTCAGGAATAGAGCGAGGAATCGTTTTCACACGGCATGGGTTGTTGGGAGCACCGCTCCAGTTTCTTCCAACTACAGTTCCCAACAGCACCAACGGGAAGGAGATGAAAGCCCAGAGAACAAATATAACAACCATTGTACCAAATGGTATAGCTGCTAATGACCGGTAGAAGATAGCAATGGTGTTCAACACTAATCCAATTGAGAAGCAAAGGAATGGAAAAAGGGATGCTGTAAGGATCATTGACTTTATCCAGTTTTTGCCTGCCATGGAATGAATTAATGCCTTCAGTGATATAGATGAAAAATAGGGTAACATAAATTTTAAAACCAAGAATCTATTCACTACAGCAGAATAACATGGGGAAGTTTGACAGAGGACTATAACATATATATAAGTTTGTGCAGAAACATACCACCATTCCTTGAATAGAGGCCACCACTAACATATCCAGAGATGAAGGATGTAAGAGCATAGCAGACAATAAAGGTTGTGATGATAGCTCCTCTCCTGACAAATACAGCACAGTATTATAGTTAGGACTTGGGAAATGGAAAAGGCAAGTGCATCATACAAGTTCAAGAATACTTCTGTCATCCGAACAATGAAGTCTGAGAAAGGGCAGGAATGAAAAAGGTTTGTGACGTTTGATTAATGTCTGACAAGTAGAGCATATATGCTGACATTTCAGCACAGTTTTGTGTCAACATACACATTCACATTGTTAGATATGTATATTAGGAATGGTTCCTTGCCTTGTATAGGTGATTGTATTCCTTGTATACCAAGCCACATTGGCTAACTTTCCATATTTTCCAAGTCTGAACAATTTATGTTATTGATAACCTGAACTTCTTTGTTGCTTGCTCTTGCACACCATCTCTGATGGCAGCTAGAACTGTGCATTTCAGTTATAGGGATTAGGGAGAAGCACTACTCCAGAAGTCAATGCTCAATTTTATCCAAGTTATTGATGGATGCATAAGCAACGAGTTTATGTAAAGACATTTTACTGTGGCCATGTATCAAAATTGGAGTTATTGACCTACTGAGATTAAATTGGACTTGTACCCTACCATTTCATGAAAAGAAAGATATGATTTATTTAAGCACAAACATTAGTGTACTTTGAAAGGTCAATCATTCTCACTGAACACATCAATTAGTGAGAAACAATTATCTATTATAAACCTACTATAGCATGCAAATCAAATCAAATGCAAACAAAAGAAAAAAGAGAAAAGGGCTTACCCAACATATAACATGCCAACAATTGCCAACACAATCACGAGTAGGATAAGAGCCGCCAGCTGAGTGCCAATACCAACAAGGGCGGAAAGAAATACCAGGCCACGTGGAGGCCGAAATACATCTCCATGGACAAGCTTCCACCCAGACTCCTCATTAACATCTCGCTCCTGAAAAAAAGGAAAAAAATCATATCGCAGATTCTTAATATCCCTTCCCGCCAAATGAAAAGGCCTACTAAGGAATTTGTATGATTCAACTTAATGTTTGACTAATTAAGTGACTTTCTTTCTGAACAACTGTTGACATGGAAACAACGAACAGATTTTTTTCAATAAAAGACATTTAAAAGATGTTGTGCTTATGCACTTCTAGAAATACTACAAGACAGATAATGATAATAGTAAGCATTTACCTAGTTTCAAGAGATGAAAAAAGTAAAAACAATGAGCTCTTAGTGGAGGAATATATAAGCAAACTGATTGACTCCACATTTCAGATTAGGAACTTACAAGTGATTCCAGATCGTCGTCTTCACGAGCATATTTTGCATAATCATTTCTTAGTGTCCTCATCAATATCATTGACACTAAACCAGTCAAGAAAATTACCATCATGAATGAATTGAAGATGGAGAACCAATGAATCTGAACACGGAAAATAGAATAAGTCAACACTTTCACAGTTTCTATGATAAAAAACACTGTCTTAACAGAATCAATTGAGTAAGGGAAGAAGATCAAAACGTTTGGTTGTCTCTGGTGAAAAAAAAAAAGAATTACCTGATGTTCAAAGAACGGGTAATCCAAGTAAACTTCAAAACGCCGTGCAAATGCCACATTTGTTTGCACCCACTTCACTGAGTATGTCATATCCAACTTTTTACCAGCTTCAAGAAGCTTAGGTGACTCTTGCGTGAGATTGACATGAATTATCTACAGGGGAAATTTAATCAGCGAACATATGAATCTCAAGTAATCCTTATAAGGCAGCATACAACACCTACCCTGTTACCATTGTACTTAACAACAATGTTCTTGTGAGTGTAAAGGTAGTGCTTGTTCTCATTGTTTTTGTCAGTCTCCCCAACAAAACCTGCTCAGATTGCCACTGACAACATTACAAAGGAAAATAGAAAAAGTAATAAGTACGCAACATAAAAGGACAGCTACAAAATTCTTACCCCACAATGGCAGATCATCTAGGCAATTTGACCACAGCGAGAAATGACGCAAAATATGGACACAAAGAATGTCAGAAACAAGAAATAGCATCCAAAACAATTAAAAAAGAGTGAGCTTCAGAATGGAGCAAAATAAGTATTTCCATACCTATGAAAAGCTCAAACCAATATGAGTTCTCAATGGCATCGGAAAATTGCTGAACCTTTTGAGCATCAAGTTCAATTGTGCAAATGGGACCCTTGTCGACATTTTCTGAAACAAAGGAAACATCCAACTCACTTAACAGAAATAAACATGCAACGATGCACATCGCAACAAAATATAAATACATTGAAGGAGGATGTGAAGAGAAGGTTGTCATACTCAAGAATTTTATATCAATCTGACTATCAATCAGCTCATTTCCACCAAGGACCTCTCCAAGACCACCCCATTTGTGAGCAGGGTTTTCGGATGGTTGACAAAATGGAAGGCTGTAATAGTTATATGTTTCTTGAGGGTTATTGTAAGGTCCAACCTTGTTTACCCATAGCTTAACCGGTTCCTCTGCTTTGTACTGCACATAAGAAAAATAAGCAACATCTGTGTTGCTTTAGTGGATAAAAGAACCATCATGATTAAAAATCAGTGAAACTAAATTCTGAATACAACAAGATTTCCAAATCTGTATATTGTAGAAACAAGTGTAACTGTGTATGATCTCTAGAGGAGCAAAGTTCATGGTTCACTTGATGATTCATAAAATCTAATCTAAGAGTCTAATAATGTAGGATAGGCGTTTCACACACACATACATGTTTGACCCTACAAATAATAAATTTCTGCCTGACGACACTAAGGCCCAACTTTGTACAACTACTGGCCACCATCCACATGGTAACATTCACCATATAGAAGCATATGCAAGTAATTATTCTGGATGCTATGCATGCAGTTGCACTTAGCAACAAAAAATAAATCAGTATCCAAAATCAAACTGCTACAATCACTTGCAAGTATCTACCTAGTACCTACCACTGTATTAAATCTGATTTCTAATTTGTGCCTAAGATAAATGAGAAAGTTTGGATGTCACATAGCTAAATCTAATCCCTGATCAATGAGAGAGTAACGTACGGTAGCGCAGACAACATAACCTTAGTTGTTTAACGATAACGCAAAAATGAAGAATGGAGATATACTTGTTTTTGCCTATCAAGTAACATGCGACCACAGCATGTTCTCCCAGATGTCGTTGCTTGGGAAGCCTCACTGAAGTGTCCATGGTAACTACCACGTCATACGTAATGTAAGTCCTTGGTGATATGCATGCATTGTACTCTTCCCCGAAGATGGCATGCACCACACCAAGAAAGTTATTTAGCTTCGAGGCAAGCAACGCGAAGCACCCCATCTATCTTCAGTTATACTAAGCAGAGGGAAGCACCCTATAATGATGCAACCAGCTGTTACCAAGGCCTATAATGATGCAACCAGCTGTTTTCCTGCGAAAATGTTGCACCATTTGAAAGTTGCATGCAACCAAAAGCCAACTTTTGTCTGAATGCGGCTGTCACAGTTTCTTCCCCGCACTGCCGCAGCAACCGATATCAAAGCAGACAAATACTAAAACAACCCTGAAACCAGTATCTCGCTCAATCGCTCATAATCTGAGCGGCCCCTGTCCTTTTCGCATCACAGGGCAACACCGCCACCTCGTACTAAGCACGCAGCGCTCATCGCTCGGCCACGTTCCACCCGCGCGCCGAGCGGAGATCCAGCGCCGGCGCCTCGAGGGATCCAACCAGGGAGCCGCTCGGATCTAGGGTTGGGAGGAGTGGGGGGAGGGGTGTCGGGGGCGCGCACCTTGTGGTCGGCCTCGGAGGCGTACGCGTGGGGCGGGCGCGCGAAGGAGAGGAGGAAGGCCGCGAGGAGTAGCACGCCGCGGCGGAGCATCTCGTCGGCGGCGAGATCTGGGCGGTGGCAGGCGGCCGCGAGCGTGCGGGGGTGTCTCTCAGTGCCGAACGAGCACGAGCTGCTTCATACGGAGGACAAGAGGAGAGATAGGCAGAGGGGACGGCCGCAATTTTGCCGAGTGGTCCCTGTATCATGCGCTATTTGAGAATGTTAACATAAGTACAGTGTTTCTTAAGGGGGTGTTTAGACGGTGAAATTCGGAGGTAACTTTACAGTAGCAAAACTTTACTGTAGCAATGAATAGTGAGGGCAGTCACAATGGTAGAAACTATCATAGTTTCTATAGTAGACATCGTGACAAGAAACTATCTTCTACAATGCGAGACTTGGTTTCTATATTCTAAGGCCCACTTGTCTCTCTCACAGGTCATCTTGATTTGCGTGAATACTTGGTTTCTTTATTTTCTCCCCTCTCTTCAAAAAATGTCACGCCACATCAGCATTTTGTCTATATGACAGTATAATTAATGGCTTTAGACTCTATTGTAGAGTCTGCATTGGGACTGCCCTGAGGGGAATTACGGTTTTTAATGCACCAATGTGATGGGAGGAATAGTGAAGTGGTAGAAAGTAAACACCCCGGGATGAGGGTGCTATTTCTGTCAGTCGTAGGGATGGAATTGCGAAGAGCACGTTCGCCTGCGGAGGCGAAAGGCAGGGGGGCCACTGCTCTGCGGGTCCCACAGTCCAGCCTCACACCGCAAAGCCCCCTCGTCGGCCGTCTCTGCGTTCGCGCTAAACGAGGAAGGGGTGTCTCAACTCGAATCGAACCCACCCGCGGAAAACCCCGCCGCCATTTGAAATCCGCCAACTCGCAGCCGGACTCGCCAGCTGCGGGCGGGCGGGCTGGCGGCCGGCCAAGGCGGCAAGGCCCGATCGCTGGTTCGACGGAGGCGGAGCAGGGGGCGCGGAGCTGCCGGACGCCGCAACCGCCGCCGCCAAGCCCGGTGAGCCGCTCGTACTTTCTCCAGCGAGTTCCCATTTCGCCTAGGGTTTAACTGATTGGAGGAGTTGGCTTGGGGGGGTTAGTTTCTCCGTGTGAAGTAGAACATTTATAAATCCAAGCGAAACGAGAGAAAATAAAATCAAGTGCAGAGCACCGCCAGGCGATGTAGCGTTTCGATCGTGTGTGTTTTTTTCCTGAGGAATTCGGATGGGTCGCCGACGTTCAGTGACTGCACGCTCTCTGCTCGATCGTGTGTACCACCAGCTATGACTGAAACTGAATGATGGATGGCAAATTGACGTTCTGGTCTTTCTAGCACTAGTGAATTTCTGCTTACTCGTGAGACGTGACCTCACCAGCCTGATATTGCGATCATAATTAGAGGGCCCGTTTTGGGGACTGTATCCCGTCTTCAGCGATGGATCCATGGGAAGCGGCAGGTGTGCGGCACTCTGTTCTTAGGAGCACGAGCATTTGTAGGTTGGCACTTACTTCCGGGATGACTTGTGCCTTTGGTCAGCATCCCAAATGGCAATGTCAATTCCATCACTGTTTTTATGGTATTTTCTACTTTTACCACACTTCATGTTTTTTTAATTACCCGAGCTGAGAGACCATATCACTGCAAATGCTAGTCTAAATGATGCCGTCCATCGTGGAGTAGTCTGGGCCTCTGGGGTGTGTGAAGAGTCTGAAGCTTGGTCCTAGAATTTCCGCATGACTGCATACAAATTTTGAACTATTTGTAAAAATGTCCAGAAAATGTTGATCGGAAATTGTTATCTGCTATTTGAGTAACTGGAAAAAAGATAGAGATTTTTTTTAGGATACACAAGAAATTATGCTTTGTAACATTCCTGAAGTAAACCAGCCAAAGATAACGCTCATATTTTTCTATTTTCTATGGTTTGAACTTTGAAGTGAACAGGTATCAGATGAGTTGAATTTCCACTTGCTAAGTTCCTGCCATTCAAACAGAACGTGGAGAGGTTTTTTATTTTAGAACTATTAGAACTTGTTATAAGTATTGCAACATGATAATTGTAGAGGCTAGGTTTTTGAAGTATTTTTTTTAGTTGATCTGATTCTGATCCAGCGAGACTTCGGCTTGCCCTGAATCAGGGGAAGACTTTCTATTCTGATGTACAATATCAGATTGAATTCAAACCATCAAAATGGTTGCACCATAAATATATTTAGTCTCAAATCAAGAATAAAACTTAGGATGAATTGGACGGATTGTCTATTTTTCAAACTATATCACTATAACCATATGATAATTATCTATGTCGGGACTGTGCATGGGCGTACATCACCAATGATGTTGGACCAGCCAGTATAAGTTCCAGCCACAACCAGAAATGTATTGTAACAGTCTAAAAGCATGTGTGGACAACCACTCGTAGATATTTGAGTGTTGTACAGAAGAGAACAATTCTGTATGACCTGAAAAATGGTTGCTAAGGCAGTTTAGGTTCAGATATGCCGTCAACCTGATATATATCAATAATGTGGATGATCGTTTATGCCTCCATGTACTCCAGTAAATATTGTTCTCGGTTGAAACTTTCGTTGTATGTTTACAAATGATGAGTTTATACTTGTTCACAACTCTGATGTTTGGAAATCCGAGAAGATTATATACATTCTGGTCATATTGTCAAAAAATATCTTGGCTCGTCCATATTATGTGCTCAAATGGTGCAATGTATTTCAGGCCCATGACCCAAAACTGGCATTTTAGTGCTTTCTTCCTTCTAAATGCTTTAGCACCAGTTGGGTCCATGTCAATGTGCTTTGCATGAGCATACCACTAGCCCACCCAGACATTCAGCATATTTCGTTTCTAAACATTTAAAGTGCTTCAATCATCCAGCCTACCCTTCACGATGATTTAGCTTGTGCCATGAATAGTTGAATACAGGAATAAAAATAATATCTTATGATAAAAAGGCTTGTCATCTCAATTATGTCTGTTCTTAGGATGGCTTCTTCAGATAATATAGCTGTCTTACAAAAAAAAAATGTTTGTCCTTTTTTTCATCAAAGATGTTGGACAAACATGTTGTGCTTACATTGTATCAGCTTTCTGCATCTGATTGGTCAGTTCATTTAAACTCAAACTTGCATACACAAATTACTCAAACACTTTTGCCCTAATAGTTAAATGCAATAAGTTACTCATCATAAAAGCCTATCCTGAACCCTTGGGTAGGGAAATAAGTTCCTGTTATGGATAATGACAAAATGCTATGCAAGCTTCAGGTACCTCACCAGGAACCAGCAAAAGTATGCCGTGGATATTTTCTTTGCTCTTGTGCCATCATGAGATCAAATGAATCACTAGGTGCTATTGCTTGAAAGTGGAGACAAAGAAGATTTTTTTTCTGAAATGTTTTTGACTATCTCCTGGAAATGGGAGTTGGACAGGGACAGTGCTTCAATAAATTATCACCAAAGGTTCTAGTAATGATGTCATTCCAGAAATTTTGAAAAAATTATCTCTTGTTATCTGCATGTTAGGTGGCCCAGCCGCCCAAGTGATGCAATGACAAAGATCCATAGAAGCTTCCAATCCATCTAGCCTACCATATCTTCATGCTTTATGAACTGGAGCGGCCTGGTGGGTGCGCTGGATGTTATTGTATCTTTTTACTCACTTCTCTTGTTAGGTGCCGGTTCTGATGCACTGACAAAGATTTGAAGTATTCTTGCACCTGACCTACCACATTCTAGAAGGGGTTATTGCACTCTTCATCATTGACGGTACAGATAAATCACTTGCACCATCTTTCAGTTGCTCAAACGGTGGTGTTAGGTAAAGCTATACAGGCTTTGCATCATATCCGCATGCATCCACAATATCCCACCCACTTTATACTTCTCTCTCTTCCTTTTGGTTTCATAGAGTCCTCCTCACAGGTAGAACCTTCACTAGACCTAACTCATCCTATGTAGTATGAATGTCAAAACATCTTTTCTTCTCTTTTGTTTTGGAAAGAAAGATTTATCCAAAAGCTTATGTGACTTTCATCTGGAAAAGGCAGTTGTGCACTTATCTTCTGCACTCATGTCATGTGTGCTGCATGTAAGAAAAGATTGGGAGCAATTTGGCATGCAGTCAAACCAGCTGGGGATTTCACCTTGCTGATAGGGGAGAATCTCACCAATGGTGTAACACCTTAATTTTGATCATCACATTAAAAATCAATATAGGCAATTATTTTCTTAGTTTTTATTGCTTTAAGGAAATATTAAGTTGTAAATTCAAATCTTGGCTCTTAAATATTTAAATAACATTTAAATTAGAGTCAATAAAGTCTTTTGTTGCATTCATGCTGATTTGCATATATTTTTGAATGTTGGTTTGAATTTGAAAAGGTTTGCAAAAGTTTAAACTAAATTCAAAACATTTCTTTTCCCTCTCTTTTTCTAGCCCAACTCAGCTTTTCCCGCGGCCCAGTTCTCTTTTTCCCTTTCTCTTTTTCTCGGCCCATTTCTCCTCTCCCGGCCTTTTCCCTCGCGCAGCCGCGGCCCAGTTTTTCTCCCGGCCCAAACCGTCGCTCGCGCGTAGCCGGCCCAGTCTCTCTTCTCTCTTTCTCTTTTCTTCCGCTGACATGTGGGCCCCACCTGTCGGTCTTCTCCTTCCTCTCGCCGTATGCGAGCAGGACTCCATCGAGTCCATGGCGACCCCGTCTCCGCGTCGCTGCCTTGGCGTTCAAGCTGGGGACTCTCCGGCCTTTATAAGCCGCCGCCCGAGCCTCATCGATCCCTGAACCAAAGCCCGAGCTCTCGCGTCGCCTTAGCCGCCATAGCCGCCGCGAACCCTAGGGTATAGCCGTCGCCGCGATTCGTGCTTTCGAGCGCCTTCTAGCCGCTTCAAGTCGTCACAAGGCTTCGCGTGGAGGTAAGGAGCGCGCAGAGTCTCTTTTCCCTCTCTCTCTCGCTCTCTTGTGTTTGCGCGAGCTCGCCGTCGTTAGCGCGCCGCCGCTCGCCGTCGTGAGCCTCCTCCGCTGCGTAATCCTCGTTTAGAACCCCCAAAATAGATTCCCCGTTGTCCTAGCTTTCTCCCGAGCTAATCTCGGCGAGGTTTCGAGCTCTCTAGCCCTACTTTCGCCCGTCTCCGGCGAGTCGCCGCCGCGCACCGCCGTCTCCGGCCGTCAGCGCCGCCGCTGTCGAGCCGAGCCGTCCATAACCGTCCGATCTAAATCCAACGGTCGAGAATCGATCCGACTCGAGTCAAACCGAGCCGCGTCGGTCAGCTAGCCACTTTTGCAAAAGAGCCCCTTAGTTTTCTTAGAATCAACCCGCGGTCCAAGCTAGTTAAAAAATAATTAGATTTAGGTCCTTTTCTTTTTGTTTTAGCCCCTGCGTTTTCTAAAAATCTAACCCGCCGTCCTGCTGCGTAGTTTTCACTAAAGTCCTTCTGTTTTTATATAAAATTATGTTTTAGGTCCCTGGTTTCTTCTGTTTAAGCCCCTGGAAGGTTAGTTTTAATTCAAAGAAGCCCTTAAACCTTGTTTTAGCCATATCTTAACCGTTTTAAATCCGATTTGAGTGATCTTTGCGCTCACGCGATCGTCTCTTCATCAAGAATAGTTCTAGACACGTCTTTGCGTCTTTAAAAGTTGTATGGTGTATTGTTTTGCTTTTATTGATTGAATGCTTGTGCGAATCGTGTAGAGAACGGTCCGTTCGAGGGAGATCAAGATCAAGGTCAAGATCAAGTCTACGAGGAGGAGCCACCGCAGTACTTTGAGGAAGGCAAGTGGATTTCCCCCTCAGCATACTCTTTTGAACCCATACACATTGCATGATAATTAAATTTACTTTTGCTTGCGATGCATTAATTTGATGGGTCCTATGTAAGGATGACTAGTCTTTTACACCTAAGCCTTGATACACCGGGTTTACTTTTATGTTGGGTAGCTATGCTAGATGCTTAACCTTGGTTCATGATGGGTTCTATCCAACATTGATGAATATCCCTATTTTTTATATCTTGTTATGTTAATACAAGATCACCATGCTAATCGGAACATGGAGAACTACCCAGGATTTACCGTACAACCACAATACCATATGGCTCTGGTCTTAGCTGAATAATTAGATGAACTACATGTTGTGTTTGTGCTGCCTGTTGGGCTGTTATTGGTTTGTGGATGTGTTGGTGCGGGGATCGAAAGAGGGTATCTTCTGTTGAAACCGTCGGTACTGGGAACAAACACACATGTAGGAATTCTTTGTAAAGGCTTCGTAGCGTCCCTATGCAGTCACACCTTGGAAGTGTGGTACGTGCCTGGCCCGCACTGCATGGTTGGGTTTAAAGTTCTTCGGAGCTTTTACGCGAATTGTGGTGAAAGTGTACAACCTCTGCAGAGTGTAAAACTGTTATAACAGCCGTGTTCGCGGTCATGAACGGCCTGGACACTCACGTGATTAATCTATCGAAACATGAAATCAAATCATTGCTTGCATATGTTATTGGTTATGTTTATGATCTACTTTATGCTTATTTATTGTTAATATGGGGTGGTATATACTTATATCTTAGTAAATAGTTGCTTGTTAATAAAACTTGACCAACTAAAATGCTAACCGCTGCAAACCAAGCCTTTCCTTGATAGCTTGCATATTTTCCCCCACTTGCTGAGTACCAACCATAAGTGTACTCATCCTTGCTTATATTGGATCAGAAGGTAATAATGGAGCGGAGTATCTCAGCGATCTTGATGAGTTCTAGGCGTGTGTTCCACCAGTCAGATGCCTGTGGAGTGCTTTTGGAGTTATCGTCTTAGTTATCGTGTGAACCAGTTTATTTTGGCCTTCGTGCCTTAGTCGTGAGTGTAATAAATACTTTATTTATTAAGTATTCGTTTGAGTACTGTTTCTGCTATTCACTCACGGTCTATCATATGTGTGAAATTTGATCCTGGCACACATATGAGATGTACTCGGTTTTCTTCCTAAAACCGGGTATGACAAATGGTTGTAGTGCTCGATAATGGAGTGCTTATGCCATGTCTTTACAGCACAAAAAAATGAATAAAGCAGAATTTTGATTTAGAAGAAAACCACTTGATGTGCATGTGCCCAATATACTGCCTTGCTCTTTACATATATCTCCCACTTCAATAGCAGCATAAGTTCTTAGGAGGCTTGCCTTTGTTGCTGAGAGTACTGGTTCGACAGTTTCAGACAAAGTCAGTCCTAGATTCTAGTGCATTTTAGGTTGGTATTTGGCAACAAACTTATACAACTGTTACACTCTTACTTCTGGCAATAGTTTATAGCATATTCTATTCTGTTAACACTCCCAAGATGTGCGGGAAGTCCTTGTTGTAGGGGCCAAGAAAACTAAAGGTGCAAAGCTAATATGAACCGCAATGGGTTGGTAGTTTTAGGATGTAGTTGCTGTCAATGCAGACAAGAATCTGTTTGGATAGATTAGGGTTAATTTTGCAATAAGTATTCTGACAACTAGCTATTCTTTTTTTATCACCTCCCTGTTTACATGTTCAATAGAATCATTAATCTCATATGCACTTTCTTTTTGTTTCCTTTTGCAAAGATACACACAGCACATTTGTGATGTGATTTGGAGATAGTGAAAAAGGTTCTTTATGATGTCTTAATCTTATTAGCATTTTTTGTTGGGTCTTCCTTAATAAGCATGTTACTGTGAGCAGTATGTGTGGCCCTGATGTTCCTTTTTCAAAGCATACATCAGAGTTCCTTGAATAGTCCTGAACATCTTAAACGAAGAATTGTGACTTCAAAAGTAGCTATTACTTGGGCAATCATCCTGCAAGCTGCTGTAAGGTACTGTTTCTCAGTGATTTTTCTAAGCGGCCCTTAAAAAAGTGACACTGACTAAACAAGAGTAAGTAATACAGAGTACGGTTTTCATGTCTGTCTTTGTAGGTTACATTACATATGCCAATAAGCGACGATGCATACATGGTGCTGGACTGCCTGTCCATACTCAGAGGGTGCATCATATATATCTTCTATGTAACCAGGTATGTACTATGCACACAGTACACTCATCTAGATACGGCAAGAGGACAAAGTTCTTAAGTGGGGTTGAGCATCATGAACATGCAATGTTTGGATGGTTAGGCAGAAAGATAAGATTGCTTTTATTCTGAAACAAAAAGACCAGCATATTCACCACCAGTTATCACTCGCTGGATACAACACAAATGGCTGACAATATCTTAGATGATGTACGCAAATGTTTGGCGACCTCGATCCTGACTGTTTAACAAACGTTGTGCGGCTAGGGTGATCCAAAACCGTGTAACTTAACATAAAAGGATGCATATTGGCCTTCCACTAAAGTTACTAATCGATAAGCTGTTGGATTTTGTTGCCTCGGAGTCTCGGATGAGACTATGAGACGGCTGATATCGTTTTCAACTTTTCCTGGACTGTAGCAGCTGCTCCTTTTTCTGAAAAAAAAATTAGGTAACCCGCAATATCGCCTGCCTTTTCGCATCCACTGCTGCTCACTGATAGAGATAGTTTGCAAGCGGACGCTGCATCCACTGACCACTCTTGGGAAGTCAGTCATTGGGGTTGGGACGGAGGAGTCACTTCACCTGGGCTTCTAGAAGGTGAGCCCCAACAAAAGAGAACGCTTTTCCCAAATGCCATAAGGCCAATCTCAATGGGAGTTTCATGGACACGATTATCTAGAGTGCCACATCATCTAAAAATGTTTGAAACTAGTATGAAACACCCCACTCTCAATGCATAGTTTCATCTATTGTTGTTTCCTATGTTACATGCAAGACACAAGCTGTCTAGGTAACTGTGTATGGAGGGTTTCATCACCATGAAACTCATTTCACATCTCTCTTCATTAATTCACTGCCACATCACCAAAACTGCCTATGTGGCACTTTATTTATTGCCCATGAAACTCCCACTCAGACTGACCTAGAAGCCTTGCCAAGCCGTTGGAAAATGACGCTTGAAAAGGATGGTTGAAGTCGGAGATGAGATGGGAGCAATTGGCGATTGTGGGCGCACCCAAAAGCACAGGCCGGGGATTCGCGTGAAGAAGACCGCCTGTGGCGCTGTGGCTGCTGCTGTCTTTTTGGGGTGATGTCATGTGGGCTACCAACCACCAACTACCACCGCCCCATGTTTCCCCTGCAAAACCTCTTAGCACTTATTCCGTTCCCGCCCTCTCCCTGTCCATCCATTACTACAGTCATATTCATCATCTTCTACCAAGTTGGTGCTGGTGGCATCCTGCACCGTGAAGATTCTTTTTTTTTTTTTGTGAGTGAGTGGATTATGATAATTTTGGGTGGTAGACAAGGTAGCTGCAAATTCAGAAGGAAGTTCCCTACATTTTGTTACTCATGAACCATGATCGTTTGGATATATAATCTGGATTGATTCAAGTCCGTACGGATCCTGCATGGTCACAGGTGTAGGACTTTCCGATTAAATTCGTGCCTATCCAGTGGAACACAGCGAATCATCATCAGCTAAGAATATGGATGGAGGTCCACACTTGCTTGAACCACTGGGGTTCAGCACAAAGGGAAAAAGGAAGAATAATACTTCATACTTGGGTGGAATTGTTTTTGTCATCTGTGTCCTTTTTGGTGATTGCTGAGGGGGCTAAGAATATATTTGCCCCACTATGCATTCAGGTGGTCAAATGGGAAGGAACATTTGCAGTCACAAAGATTCTTGGCCACTTTTTTTTTCATCTGCATTTAGCCCTCCTATAGTCACTGTTCGTTAGAAATTTATGCATATGATCCTGCCGGCCAACCTGTAAAATAAATCATTTTGTCAGTAGATCAAAGGTCATTGTGCACTTACAGTGAGTCAACAAGCTTATGCATGAATGGATGCATTGGGTAGAAGGTTCTTGTCACTAACATGGTTCTTTTCTGCAAGGAAAAATTGTTTTTCAAACATTAGAGAACTTTTAACCCTCTGCAAAGAGAATTATTGGATCGTGCAAGTCCCATCCAGTTCAAACTGTGGAAAGTTTGCAGTAGCTGTCTGTTCGTAAGATAATTTTTTTTAGACATCTAGACAAATCGTTACATACGATCTGTAGATATCTTAATTATTGCCATATGTTGCCACTGGACTAGCTCTCTGTTGGCCATTACCATTGTCGGTTTGACTAATCAACATGAGCTTCCTTTTTTTTTCTTTTTCTTTCCATCAGTTACTTGGGTTAAGTCAACGTTTAGCTTTGGCTAGTTCTAGTGAACAGTCTTTCTTGTAGCAACAACTACTCGACAAGTTTTGAATTGAACTCATTTGGATACATCAATATACAATCTAATAGGATTTGGTAATAGTTTTCCCTAGCTAGGAACACTAACAAAAGGGAGAGGTCCTTCACTTCAAATACAGGTGTCACGTGCACGCCTTACGCAGATATGATGATATATGTGTACTGTTGATATTGACATGTGCATAATTTTTTTCAGCTCTGGCCTCTGGGTGAAGACTAATTTTGGCAATTACTTGTTTCTGTTAGTCCTGTCTCATATCACACACCTGGAGGAAAAATGAGGTATGCATCTGACCCATGTTATTTACAGACTTCAGTAGTCAGTACATCTTCATCAGGTCTATCAAGTGATTCCTTGTTAATATTGACAACATAATTGGTGTGCATCAACCTGAATGCTAAACTTATTAGTCTTGTCGTGACCTCTCTTATTTTGTTACCTTCTAATATGTTTATATGAAGAGGACATGCTAGCAGTTTCCCAGCGAAGAATTTTCCTACCTGCCTATATTTTGTCACTTAGGAATTTAGATATTGCGAATCTTGCAAAAGATGGGTAGCCTGACATTTGGCAACAAATGGAGAATTAGCACACATTTTATTTATCCAATGCCTTGCTTACGTAACGTTACAAGATATAAGTGGAGAACCATGTTGCAATATATAACAGGAAAAAAACAGGCATAGAATTTTACCTTTGTTGCAGCACGGGTAATTTATTACCAGGTCTCACCTTTCCTTTGACTCTGAGACGTGAGGCCTGAGAATATAATCTTCTGCTTCGGTTGCATTATGATTTATCAGAATAAAATTACCACATTTCTTATTGTCGGATCTCAACCCTTCCTTTACATGAATACTGGCATTATGCATTGCCCTCTTACCAGTGGAAAAAAAAAGAAGAAGAAAGAATGGAATGGGTACATGCCTTTTTCTAGAGAGAAAGAATGGAATGAGTCATGCATAGCTCTTTTCTGGAAGATCCTCATGAGGGAAGAGATTAGAATTTGGAGAGTTGAGCAAGACCACTGGTGTGTGTTGTCCTCCTTAAACTTGTGATGAAGATCACCGTTGCCGGGCCCCACTGAGTCCCACAGCCTGAAGCTTAGATCTTGTACTACTACCAGCCATAGACTACAGCATCAGCCATCCTGATCAATGAGTAAAAACTAGGCCATGTTCAGATTCCTAACTATTCACTATTCATTCCAACTTTTCACTATTTCCCCCTCACAAAACACGTTTCTCAACGAATGCTACAGTGTTTTTCTTATGCTACAGTGTTTTTTCCTACAATCTAAACACACCCCTACTAGCAATCCATCGGACCACCAACCACCACCACCCATGTATCGTCTCTCTCTCCATGCTCCGGCCAGTTTAGGTCATTAAAAATCCAAAAGCTCCCCCAATCCATGCCCCTTCCTCCGTGGCACTTTATCCGCCTATGCATTCACTCACCTCGCACCCCTTCCACTCCTTCTACCTACCAACCTAACCAACCAGAGCAAGGGCATCTCGCTCACATGCTCCCAACCAAACTCCCTTCCCCTCACTCCACAAGACAGTCTCTTTTGGAGCCGAAAAAACGGCACCCTCCTTTCCCTGTTTCTCACCAAGTGGTCATGTGGTTGCAGACATTCAGGGACCTGACTGGCTCCTCGCGTAACAACCAGCACAAAACAAGAGCACCGCTCACTTTCAGCATCCCATGCAGCTGCCGTGACTGATGCATTTTGCAAGGTTTCGTCCCAGATGGCATGGCTATGGCTGGAGTGAAGCACTCATAGCTGTCTACCTAATCTAATGAATCTAGGTGATAATCACCCATATGGTACTGAACATGAAAAGCTAAAAGTTTGTTTAGTAGTGTTAAATAAATAAAAAGACAAGCAGTTGGTAAGCTAGCAGAGATCATGAACTGGTAGTACTATATGCATGTCGCCAAGATGATTTGTTGAGCGATGGGATGGCATGATCACGTTGCCCGAGGCCCGGGAAGCGACAAAACAAGAGCACATTTCCTCATAAACCATGGTGCCATGTTACAGAGATCCGAGCTGCTGCTAAGCACATGTGTGGCTTTTACTAGTTAATTAACTATATCCGCTTCCTCCCTCAATAAACCCTCTCTTATGTCACTGATCACTCTTAACACTATTGACCTCTGTAGCAGGGTGCTGCCTGTAAAAAACTCCGAGCCCATTGCTCCTGCCTGGCGCCGCCGCCGCCTCCGCCGCCGCAGACGCAGTCGACGCCTGGCCGGTACCCGAGGCTATTGAGGCACAGGCACACTGCCGCTGTGGCATTGTGGTTGCCACCTGTCGTCGTCGCCGCAGCTTCCTGCTTTATCAGTGGCTTGCTCGACTCCGGCGGCTGGTACGCCGCCAGGCTGATGGACAGGTTGAGGTCGATGTCGAGGTGCCGCCGCGGCGGCGGCGGCGCTGTCGCCGGCGGTGGTGTGGAGGACCGCCGCTCGTCGTCGCTGCTCCGGCTGCTGCAGGCCTCCGGCGAGTTCGAGATGACCTCGAAATGATCCTGCTGGTGATGATGATGCCCCGGAGCTGAGGCGACGGCGGCGTGCAGCTTCTGCGCCTCCAGCTGGTAATGCTGCTGCTGCTGCTGCTGTGTCTGCCCGCCGATCATGGCGCCGGTGAGCGGGCGGTGGGTCTGCGGGTCGATGCCGCGGGCGAGGAGCTTGCGCTTGATGTGCGTGTTCCAGTAGTTCTTGATCTCGTTGTCCGTCCTGCCAGGCAGCCTCCCGGCGATCAGTGACCACCTGATGGATGGATCGATGGTAAGTAAGAGAAAACATGATCAGGAAAACTAAAAAGAAAATTAATGCTTCCAGCTCGGATCGGCAGGTAATAACTCTGGCTGATTCCTTGGCTAGTAATGCTATTTGATCTTTGAATCTTTGATATGGTATATGCGAGCTGGCAGGATTATTATCGCCGATCGGCGATGGATGGATGGACGGACTCACTTGTTGCCAAAGAGCTCGTGGAACGTGATGATGAGCTCGTCTTCCTCCTCGGTGAAGTTGCCGCGCTTGAGGTCGGGCCGGAGGTAGTTGATCCACCGCAGCCGGCAGCTCTTCCCGCAGCGCAGCAGCCCTGGACGTACGGACATACATACACACACCCGTAAGCATCGATCGTCTTCGGTCTCACACAGACACACATCCCATATATGTATATATATGCATCTTGTGTTGGGATCAAATAAACACGAACGCACCTGCGGCCTTGGGGAGCGACCTCCAGCAGCCTTCGCCATGGGCCTTGATGTAGGCGATGAGGCGCTGGTCCTCCTCCTTGGTCCAGGCGCCCTTGTTCGTGTGCGCCTGCTCGCAGCACGGGGACCTCCCCATGGCGGCCGGCAATGGAGATAGCCGAGTCGATCAAGATCGGTCCTCTTCTTACTCCGGCTGTGGAGTGGAGTCTGCCGTCCGCCGCCGGCGAGGGGGGGGGGGATAACAGGAAGGAGAAGAAGAACAGGAGGAAAAGCGCGAGCGAGCTTTTTTCGTGAATGAAATGAAGCAAGGAAGAAGAGGGGAGGGAGGAGGTGGTTGGTTTTATACGAGGGGGAGGGGAGCGGGCGACGGGGGTGGGCCCCATTGACCCGGATCGCTGTGAGCCATGGCATTTGACCGAGTTGGTGTGATGGGATGGGAGAGAGAGGAGGAGGGAGGGGCCCGGGAGGAGGGCGAGTGGTTGGCAGGGTTTACGTAACCGTCGGACCAAACCGCCCCGGACCGGTTCCGGTTAGAGGCGGTTTGAAACGGTCCAAATTTAAAATTTTTAAATTTGAATTCGAAAAATGGAAAAATGTTGTAAAAATTTCTAAAAATACTTCAAGGTGCATGTAATCTGTTGGTGTAAAAAGTTTTCAAATATTTGCTCATTTGATATTTTTTTCGGCAAATACAAGTTAAATCAAAAAAGAAAAAGAAAAAAGTGGCCGGCCCATTAAGGCCCATCTTTTTGGACGCAAACCGGCCGGCTAATCGCCAAACCGGTCCGGCTAACCGGTCAAACCGAGCGGCTAACCGCTCCAAACCGCCGGATATGTGAATTTAAATTCAAAATTTAAATTTGTCCGGTTTCTAACGGTAACCGGTCAAACCGGACCGGTAAACCGCTACCGCTGGCCGGCGGTTCGGACGTCCGGTTCGAAATAAAAGACCCTTGTGGTTGGTTGCGAAGCGGGAGGGGAGGGAGGGGGCGCTGGATTTGGTAGGTAGGTGCGCTTCACTTGAGTGCCCTTTGTCCTATTCCCTTTCCAGCTTTTCTTATTGTTTTCGACTCTTGTTTGTTTTTTTTTTATTTTGTTTTGCTTTTCAGTTTGCTTTTTTTTTTTGGGAGGGGGTTTCCTAGCTGTACCCTGGGAGGCTGCGACTGCGAGTGTATCACGCTGCTTGGAGCGTTGGGTTCAGTTATGAGTTTTTACCGAGAGAAAATCAAACATTCGTGTGAAGCCGGAACTGATAAAATGCCATACTTGCCGCGGATGGGATCCAAGTGATTTTTACATGGTATTTCCCTTTGCTATTCTTGACTTGTATTAACACCAATCATGTTTATTATGCTGCCACAAGATTTTACATTGTTTACGAAGGCGATATTTACTTCTTCAGCATACACTATTTAATTGATGACATTGTTTGCGGAGTAATAGACGAACCATGCATTTTTGTTTCATTCTTCATTTTCCTTGCCCATTTTTTATATATACTGATGTACTGCCGTACCTTTGACACAGGCGGCCGGAGTGCCATTGCTTCACGACAGGAGGAAAAAGCTGAGCTGGAAACAATCTTCAATGGCTCCCCATCCACGTCAAGGCCACCGGTTTTTCTTTTGGCGTACACTTCAGCAGCACATGGCGATGATGCTTAACTGGTGTGGAAAGTGCTTATTCCCTCTCTGCTATGACTCAAGGGTGCGTCGTCGTTTGTTTTAAATTTCTTTTACATTCTATATAACAATATAATAAATAATACCCTTCTCATCAGGGTATGCATTTCTCTCTTTTTTTCTCTGACCCAACCACCGACATCTCTGTAGCGCCCCACGACGCGATCTCCGCGCGTCCCCGTTCTTTTTATTTCCGAGATTCTAGAACACCAATCGGGAGCAAAGCATTGCATGTCTTTGTGTGGGCGACTGTGCACGGAGGAAAGAAAGCAGCAGCTGAGCGAGCAAGAAAGGAGAGCGTCTGAGTTGATCCAGCGATTTGGTGAGCTACCACCCTTCCTTACTGCACCTGCATGCGGCTCCCTCTTGACGTGCGGAAAGATCGCCCTCGTTTATTAATCCGCTGGACTAATGCTGCTTTTTTTTTTTGTTCCAGGTTGATGTGATGCAGAGATAAAACAGTAAACAGCTTCAATTTTAAGAAGAGGGGTGAGTTACCCAAACCTCGAAGACAAACTCACAGCTTGATCTACAAACAACCATCTGAGTTAAAATCGAGGTATATATAAATAAACCACGTGCCAAATTAATGGCATGCATGCATCTACGGACCTACCCATGCTAATTTCGTGTTAACATGTTTGGGGGTGTTTGGTTCACAATCACATTGCCATGGCTACAGGATCCGCGCCACGCTACAGTCACGCCACGCTACAGTAACGACAGCAAGAGCAACATTGTGTGGCGGCAAAAACCTCCGCCACAGCCAGTGGCTCGCCACACCGTGGCGTGGCGTTGCTCGGCTGGGAACCGATTCATGGTAGTTCAGGCTGCGCCAGCTGGACGTGACGACCTAGAGTAGAGTTTGAAAGTTTTGGTTCGCTTTTATTTAGAAGGTTAGGCAAAAAGAAGCATGGTACTACAACTACACAGTACAGACAACAAAACAAAGCAACGTGATTTTATCACTAGTGGGGGTGGTTGGACAGTTCCAGCCTCCTCCAGGGACCAGGGTTGCTAGCCTCGAAGTCCGGGCTGCACGCAGAAACCTGCACCCCGGCCGGACCTCAGTTGAATGTGACGTTGGTTCGACAGAAGCAGCCTTATTTTTTTTCTAATGTTTTGTTCTCCCAGGATGTTTCCTTAAGAGACGTTAATTATTAACCAGCCCGGTCATCAGGCGCTGATCACAGCAGAGCCAGCAGCTGAAGACTGGTTCCAGCTAGCTTTCCAGGTACTACTCTGCATGCCCACCCCTGTCATTTGTCAATGCATGCAATGCAGTCGTTCCCTGAATTCTTGGTGTTTGGAAATAAAACACCCCAATAATGCCGCTAGTGTAGCGCTTTTTGACGCTGCGTGACAACTGATGACAATTAAGTTAAAACACCCTATCAGGCACCAGGCAGGCAGGCAGGCAGTCCGTCAACCAGAAAAGTGCACTAGCTACCTGCTCGGCCACCAGAAAGAAGGCGGCTAGCAGTACTCCCCGGTACTACTGCAGTGCAGAACCATGGCACCCCAAATTAAGGGACGGGTGCGACCACCTTTATTCATTTAAGTTGTTCAAGTGGCATTGCTTCTTTGGTAGTACTGAATTGATATAATGATACCTGCATACAACTGCTGCAGATGTATGTATAAGCGATACTATGGTTGGTCGAGTCGGGTTAATTTGTAAAGGTGATGATGCAAGCAATGCAATTGTGCCCAAACATCCGCCCTAAATTAGTTGAAGGATCGAGTTTCCTTATAGTAGTACTTACAGTTAAGGGTTCGTGGTATTCTGCCCTGTCATGTTTTTAGGAGAGTAAAATGCATAAATGGTCACTATATTTGTTAGCTTGTTTCAATTTGGCCATTGTACTTAGAGAAGTGTAAACTGTGGCCATCAAAATTGCTCAATTAAGTCGATATGGTCATTAACTCTCTAGAATATATATTTGGGTGACAAGACATGTATTTTCCATCAATAATATTAGGGAAAAGTCATGCCATATAAAATTCTGAAAGTTTACTAACATTGTATCAAATCTTATACATGGTTTTCAAATTAGACCTGATCATTGGACGGGCCGGGTCGGGTTTGGGTCGGGTCAGGTCGGGCTGCGTCGGGTTTCGGGTTTTTAGTGTAAATTTTCGGGTTGGGCCGGGTTGGGTCGGGTTTTTTCGGGCTCTGGGTCAAAAAAACTGGCCCGTGCCCGACCCGTCACATGATCGGGTCGGGTTGGGTCGGGCTTTTTTCGGGTGGGTCAGTTCGGGTTCGTCGGGTCGGGCAGCCCATGATCAGGTCTATTTCAAATAGGATTTGTCACCTTACCGTAGAATCCGTGGAGCAAGGTTCGACAGCATTATACACCTTTGAAACTTTATTCGTTGCAGGGCATATTGCATTTCCACATACAGATCATTTCTAGACTCAAGCTCTACAAGCTCAGAAGCAAATATAATAGAATTATGTTGATTATTCCTTTTTAATTTATTGTTGTATTCTTAGAGAGCTAATGATCGTATCTACTCAGTTGAGCAACCTTGATGGCCACCATTCATACTTTTCTAAGTACGATGGTCAAACTGAAACAAGCAAACAAACATAGTGGTCATTCGTGTATTTTACTCTTTTTAGGAGAAACGAATAGAAGAGGATCCGTGACAGCCACAGGCACAAAGGCACAAAGACAAGAAAGGTGACGAGTTGTGACGACGAACAACCGAACAAAGCAAACCTGCATTCAGTGGGCTCTGGCCGGAAGGGGAGGTAGCTCGGGCGAATTGATTGGCCGGTCCGGAATTACTCCTGGCCTGGTATGGTTAGGTTGGGTTGGTATCCCCTCCGACGTCCGTCCCTGAGCTCCGTCCTGCAGGATGTTTACATACGCAGGCGACTGGCCAGCCGGCGAGATCCGCTGGTATCTTTGTCCAGAGCCGTGCCATAGCAGCAGTAGCCACACAGGCGACCTCGAATGAATGCGCGCGGAGCGCCGGAGCAGCTGCCATGCCATATGCCGTCCGAACCTACCAACCGCTCTGCTAGTAGCTCGGGTGATCACGCATGCATGGCCATGGCATGGCAGCAGGCCAGCAGCGCGCACGTCGTCGTCCTTGGCTGGCCAGCTCAGCTCGATCGGCTCTGGGGACGTACCCCATGGGCATTGATGAGCGTGACCAGTCCCCTACAAAGCCCAGTCAGACGACCACGCGACCAAACTCTGGACTGGTAGGTGTACTGGAGTGAGGGGTGCTCTGGAGTCTGGAGTAATGGAGACCATCTTCCTCCTATAGCCTGCGTCTGCGTGCGTGGACCAGGAGTCAAAATGGTGGTACTACTGCAGTCCGTCCCGGTGACAATGGTGACAGTTGGGGTCGTCGATCGTCCTGTTGAATGACTACCGTTTGGTCCTTGGCTTTATCTGGATTGGATTGGGGGAATGATGAACATATGTTCTTCGTCCAATATATAATCCTCCTTAACTTGCCTGGCCTTTGTCTGTTTCTTTGGCTGACAAGTCATGCTGCCTTCATGAAATTCTCAATCTTGGCTTCGATCGCGCTCAAATGCTCTATATAACATTATGTAGTTTGGTATCGACAAAATTTGAGATGTACTATACTTGTTGGTACGTGGGCACGTGGCATGTGTCTTGGCTGGCAGGAGGAGCTGTGGACCTGATCCAGGCAGATTGGCAGATCAAGGCAGCGGCATTCTTTCGCAAGAGCCGGAGGAGGAGGGTGAAGGGATGAGAAGCAGCAGCATGGCCATCAGGACAGTCTGACAGTAGACACAGGCAGCATCAGTGACCACCACCAGCAGCAGTTGGTGAAGTGATGTGGTGAGGGCGATCAAGGAGGCGAGCGTTAAATCGTTAATGAATGAAGCTTTGCTTTGGCCGCGCGCGCACCCACAGCATGCAAGAGGTAGGTAGCCTACGCTACGCTACCTGCATGGCAGCGTCCTGCCGTCCTCCACTGCTCCTACTGCTTCTGCCTCCTGCTCGTACCTCTTTGCTAGCTGGTGTTACTGTCACTACACACACTCGCCCCCACTTGCATTGAACCCAAATCCTCTCCGCTCGAATTGATCCGGTCAACAAACAAGATGTCATCGTAGACCATTTGTTGATAGCTATCAGATGAAGATTCGGAGAACAAAAGTACACAACTAACATCAGGTGCAGCCGCTCCTCCCTCCCACGTCCTCCCGCCACACCGTCACCGGAGCGGGCCGCCGGAAGCTCGCGCGGCCCGTGGGGAAGGCGGCAGCGTGGCCTTTCCCCTTCCCTCCGGGGTTCCAGTCGGGCACGGCCGGCCGGGACTCCAGAGCTCGCTCGTCGGCGGCGCGATTCATCGCGGCGGCAGAGGCCTTGGCCCCAGATCCGATGTCCCCCACCCGGATCTGGGGTTGGCGCGTCATGTGCGCGTGGAGGTGTGTGGGTAGGGACGGCGCGGACGACAGCGACAAGGCCGGCGCAATGGTGGCTGCGGCGGACGGTGTCAATGGAGCGCAGGGGTGGTGCGGGCCATGGTGGCCGGCCGTGGCGGGCCAGTGACCAACCGTGGTTGGCTATGGCGGCTCCGGGCTGATGCGCGGGTGACGATACCTGTGGTGAGGCGGTTTGGGTGCTCCTCAATCGTGATGCTGGTTCAATGCCGCCTTGGTGGTGGGATTGAGGGCTGGCTGGTGCATGCGGGTGGCGTTGGCTGTGCCGAGCTTCTTCTGGTGGAGGCGATGCAGAGGCGGAGGAGGAGCGGGCTACTGGCTTGAACAAGAACGTGCGGTAGGCATGGTGCTGGGGTTAGGCAAAAACCTTCACTGATTGTTCTACCAGTGGCGATGGTGGCGGCGCCCCTTGGCATCATTCTCCCCGTTGGGGGCACCATTGCGAGGCACCATGTTCCCTCCTGCACGGGGCTCTCAAGGGTGAGAGCCCTGTCCATTATGGATGTGTGACGTCGGCACCACTGGCATCGTGCCCTCCTTGGAGGCGCCGCATATGAGATCCACCTTGGTTAGTCGGTGGTTGGTTGGTGGTGATGCCCGTGTGCAACTGCAGAGGAGGTGCGCTTGGTCCGTGTTGGTAGGGAGGTGCAGAGGACCCATGGGTGCTGGTGGTCTTGAGTTGGCGCATTTGGTGTTGTGGTGACCCTGGCATCGGCTGCGGAGGTGTCCCTCTCATTGCAGCTTCAGATATCTAAGTCCTTGGCAGAGGAGTGAGAGGCGGTGGGAGAGGCGAGGCCCCCACGCAGAGTGGCCAGGATCAGTGTTTTTCTTCGGTACTGTGAAGTGAGTGTTCTACTGATGCTTCACTAGGGCAGAGGGAGCGACGATCCGATGCATGGCTTGAGGGCGTTATTCCCATGGTGGAGGAGTTCATGGGGTCGCTTAGGCTTTCAGTGGGCCACGGTTCGGTGTGGCACAGCGTTGGCAACAATGGCGCAGCTCGAGGTGGCTTCTCTCGGCTCCTCCCCCGGATTGTGGTGGTGTGGTGTTATGTTGGGTGAGTTGTTTGCGTGCATTGTTTGTGTTGCAGTGTTGTTTGCTTCGGCGCGTTATGTACGAATGTTTCTTTTTCTTATATGATATGGCAGTGCTCCTGCCTTTTATTTCAAAAAAAATATCAGGTGCAGCTCTACCGCGTATTCGAGAAATTAAAAGAAAATGTAAATCACACAACACAACAACATTAAAGCGTGAAACGGGAACTTACCTGCCTTTGTTTTGTTTTGGGACAACAGGACGATCGAGGAGCAAAACAACAACATCAAAGCGCGAAACGGGAACCTACCTGCCCATGTTTCTTTTTGCTACAACAAGACGATCAAGGATCAGAGCAGGCAAAGACATGGGATAGATGGGGGTCCTGTACATTCACTGGATTGAATTAATGCTCAAAGGGTGCGGCCGTTGGCGGCGAAACCTACTCCAGTCCAGCAGAGCAAAGAGGAGAGCAGCAGGTAGCGTCGTCGTTGGTCGGTCGGGGTCGTCAATGCTGAGTTACGCGCGCCCAGCCACTAGCTAGCTGACCGGGCAACAGTCCTCCATCTTGGAGAGCAGTTGGTACGTAATCATATGCATTGCATGCTGCTCGCTGCCGCAGTCAGTTTAATGGGCTATTTGGTTCACTACCAAACCTCGCCACGCCACGTCACGCCATAGCTAATTTGCCAAAGCTTCGGCAGGTGTTTGGTTTGCTGTCGCACTTGCGGCACGCCACAATGTCACCACACCACGCTAGTTCATTTCTTGTGCCACCGGCTGCCTAAGTTGTGGCGGACGATTTGTTCGCCACAACTTCGGCATGGCCGCAACGGCGGCAGGGCATGACGCGGCGTGAAGCAAACAGACCCTGCTGGAAAGTTCGCCGCGGCACTATCTAGCACGTTGTCTTTGTGCTGCTCCTACTCTAGTGATGACTTTATGCCGGCCGGAAACTGACGTGGACTGCCCTGGCTGTGTGGTTGGAACTTTGGATTAGGAAAAACACATCAGGGCGTTCGGCTGGCTGCTGCTGGCAGCAGCCGCAGCCAGCCGGGGGGAAACGAGCAGCCGAACATCCTGATTGTAGCTTTAAAAAACATTGTAGCTAAGTTTTGAAAAGCATATTTCTAAGAGAAAGAAATAGTTAAATAGTAAAAAGTTGAAAAGAACAATATTTTATTTATATTCCAAACAGAACTTTAATTTGGTTCTCCTTTTCCTCTTCAAACTTTGGCATGCACAGGAGTACAGGACGACCACCGCAACCAGAGAGGTGTGGGCGAGCCAGCTGCCCTAGACTTGCTGTGGAAAACAACGAGCGTGGCCGAACTTAAGATAAAAAAAAGTTAAAAAGAATTATAACTTGAAATGGAGGGGAGTGTGTACGTGGAGACAGGACTCGAGTGGCGGAACTAGTGCTCCGTGTGCTCTTTCTAATCCGCGTGGAATGCTAGACTCGTGCCATCTTGATCCTCAAAATGTTTTATAGAGAACAATCATAAAATAAGTACCTGAGTGGACTTGTTGTGGACAAGAAAAACAGCATCAAGACAAGGTCGGATGATAGGCGTGGAGACTAGAGCGCGTGGTGCGTGTGCTTGACTAGTACCTCCCCGTGCTGTTGGCTCTTTCCAATCCGCGCTAGGGCACGTGCATTCAGATGGGATTTTAACCAGATGAAAACACATAAAGGTATTATTGCTTGATTAATTAGCCATCAAAAAGTAACCGCACGATCTGTTCTAAAATATAGGGGTTAGTCAAGTTTGACATAGCCTTCAATATTAATATTTAACTCTTAATATATCTCATAATAGAATGTTTGTTGCAATAAAATCATAGTTATATATGAAACTAGTTTTGAATAAAAAGCCCATGATATAATTGCTGCAAGACAACTTTTCATTATACAAAATCTATAGTAGGTTAAAGTTTTCCATGTTTGAATGTTAAACTACGTGCATACCCTGTATTTTGGGATGAATAGAGCATATCTTCCTAAACCACAGTAATTATATGCGAGGGGGCAAGTCGCCCCTTGGCATTATTGTAAGAAGAAGACCTTCTCACACAGACCAAGAAAACTCACGAACCTCTCGGCCCTACCCTGACACTAGGAGGCTTAGCACGCGAGACTACCTGCTTTGGCACACGGGGCTGACGAGGGGATTTTTTTAACCCTTGGGCTGAAATTCTCCCCACCTAGGGTTCGAACTCAGGACCTGGGGGTGCAGTCGGAGTGACTTGACCCGTTGGTCCTTTGGCCTTCCAAGGGTGCAGCTTTGTATTTTCTTGCTCCAATTGTTCATCTCGAACTGTTTCACTCATGATTATTATTCATTACTCAAACAACTAATACAATGTACTCTCAATGACAGGCTGCTTTGCACTCATCCTGTGTATGAAAACAAGGATTGTCACGCATAAAGCAGCACCAGCACTTAGGTCCTATGCAACCAAAAATACCGGGATGATAGCAAAGTCCTGATGGAACTGTTACTTTCGCATCGACCATTCCATCCATGCCTCTGCCTGCTTATATTAAGTGGGTTAGGTGAGAGAGAAAAAAAGCATCACCATAATTTTTCTTGCCGCCTAAAAAGGATCATGAATAAATATTTACGGACTATAGTGTATCTTACATTGCACGGGATCTGCAAGATTGCTCAGAAGGAGCAGTGACAGCAGCAGCGGTGCAGCCACAAACTTGGTGAACTTGTACATGTTGCTTGGTCCGTCGATGAGTAGTTCGCCGTGCTGGTGGAATACTTTGATCCACAAATGTTCACGTATATATATAGCGGAGAACCAAAGTTATAAGTGGCAAGTAACAATCACGGTTTTTAAATGGTCTTCATTAGGGATTCATTTCGTGCTGTATTGTGATAATTTTCCAAATGAGTTTTTTTTTTACCAGGCCAGTTAATAATTTCCATATATTTCTGCGACAGAGGCGCGATGATGAGTTGGAAACCACCATCTTGCAGCTTGCGCCTACAGCACCTACCAACCACGCTGTTAGCTCCGCGTGCGTGGTGCGTGTGCTGTGCTGACTGTTCGAATTGATAATATGATTTTTGGCCTCCCAAGGTGCAGCTTTGTATTTTTTCTAGTATATCAGTGAAACTCGCACTGTCTCTAAGTTTCAAAAGAACTTTGACTAACAAATCGTTTTGCGTTTGTAGAAAATAAGCGCGCGGAAGCAGTTACCGATCTACCGAGATGATGATCACAAACGACACCGGAGACACAATATTTGTTAACGAGGTTTAGCCGAAGCCTACCTCCCTGGGGCATGACTACGGGCGCTCCTCCCCAATATGCAACACCGGTCGCTCCGGGGTCCCGGCAATACGCCGCCTCCCCCTGCGAACCTGTCACTATGTCGTCATAGTTACAACAACGGTTCTCCTCTCATATTTACGAGGAGCCCGGGTTACAGGAGTCCGACACGTACTCTACACCCTACCACTAATACAGCTCCAAGTCCAAACGTAACAAACTAATACACAATATTCGACACAACTCTAACAGTGTTGTCTTAGAACTACGCGGTTCGAAGTTTTCCCATATATAGTTAACATAGAGTGCTAATCTGGTAGTCTTCTGCCATCCGATCTCAAAAATGTTTTACACACAACAATCATAAATAAGTACCTCAGGTGAACTTGCTGTGGAAAAGAAAAACAACATCAGGGCGGAACGAGGAGATAGGATGATGGACGTGGAGACTAGAGCTGTGTTAAGGTGGAAGAAGTACCTTTTAGTTCCTATTCATCCCACTCACATAACACGCTTTCCAGAAAATTCTTTTTCTACCTTTCCTATTCACCCTTCTCACATAACACGTATCAAGTAAAAAAAGTACTTTTTCTCTCCCTCATCCGAACACAGCTTAGAGTGTGCGTGGTGCGTGTACTGACTAGTAAGTACCTCCCCGTTCTGCTAGCTGTTTCTAATCTGCGAGTACAGCACGTGCATTCAGATTTGTTAGCAGATGATCTAGATTCACTAATCGTATTTGGATTCACTATCTAAAAGAAGGCGTGGTTCCATTATATTTTGACTAGTCAAATCTTTGAAATACAATATCTTAAGCAAAAAGGGGCGCATATGCCATGGTTTTTTTTTCATGATGAATCATGAATCTAGAGTGCTCGTCTTGTGGTATCCAAGCTTTACGTGTTTTATAAGCTTGACTTATACTCTCTGTGTTTCTAATCTGTCATCTGTGCTAGAAGCCTTAACATGTGCATTCAGATTCGTTACAAAGGTACAAAGGGAGCCTATAACACGTGCATTCAGATTTTTCCTTGGATGGTAAAACATGCAGCCTATATATAACACAGATTCGTTACATGATACAAAATTAATGGTATAAGTGGATTCATCATGCATGCATACATAAGGATTTTGCGTCCGTCGTGCATACATATATAAGAGGTGCGTGGAGATTAAAGTAGTACAGATGATGACTAATTATCCCCATGTTTATAATAATCCATTCTACTAGAAGCCCTGAACACGTGCATTTGGGTCGTTAGGTGACAAAAATGGCGTAACTGGTGTCATAATGAATTCGTGGCCATTATACTTATTTTTTATGATACAATAATGATAAGCAAAATCTACGAAAAAAATATATTATGTTAAGTAGAAATAGCTGTATATTATGAGTTTATGAAGATATTTTCTCCGATCGTAAATGTAAGTTCATTAGTCATCAACGCAGTTGGTTTCCAGTGCCACCTTTTCTAGATATATTAATTGAATTTTTTTCACTAGTAAAAAGTATGAGAAATGCATTATCTCAAGCAAAAAGGGTTGTGTACTATTGGGTTGTTTTTCATGGTGGATCCAGAGGGCTAGTCTTCTACCATCCAAGCTTAAAATGTTACATAAACAATAGTCATAGATACATTTATAGCCTTGAAGAACTAATTTCAAAATTGATCCTAAAGTATATAGTGGATCTCTCTATTTGCTTAAATTTTTTTAATAAGATAAGTAGTCAAATTGAGATAAAAAAATTCCCTAAAAAAGATATAATTCGGAAGGAATATATGCCAACGTTTAAAGGGCTGCTTGGTTGTCAGCCTTGTGGCGCCACGCCACAGCGCCGTGGCGGGATTTTCCAGCGCCACAGCCGCTACGCTACAGTGCTGTGGCGATATGTGGCCATAATCGAAACAATGACTAAGCGTAACGTGTGTGTCGTCAGTTTGTCACACAGACGGAGTGACGCGCCAAACAAAGTGACGCAGTGGATTGGAAGTCCGTACGTCGAGGCTTAGGGTGTGTTTAGATTGGGAAAGATTCCCGAAAAAACACTATAGACCCAAATATACACTGTAGATGAATAGTGTTCTGTGAGTGGAAGGAGTGGGATGAATATGGAAAAGTTGGATGAATAGTGTTTTTTCGGAGAAAAACTTTTGTAACTAAACGCACCCTAGCTACATGCATGATGCATGTCTCTTCCAAGTTTTTTGCCCCCTCGATCGTACGCGTACACTCTAGTACGTGCACGACACGACCCTGCGGCGTCGAGCTCGATCGATCGTGATTGAGAGGGACGCTCCATTCAGGTGGTGATTACCACGCTAAGCATTCGATCCCATTGGCGCACAAAGGTCCGTACGCCACGTCATCGTATCCCTCTCGTTCGATCTTCTCCCTCCATGGCCGCCGTACGTCCTTCTCGTGAAACAGAAGCTTTGGAAAATGGAAGCAGAAGAGAACAAGCTAGGCGTACGGGCGACAGGCGCCGCGTCCGTACGGCCCTTATGCTACTGGAGAAAAAGAAGAAAAAAAAAATCAAATCGAACCGGTCCGGGAAACGGCATCGTTTTTCTCCCCGTGTTTGGTACAGATCTTGTCAGTTGTTTCAAGTTTTATTTGGATTTAAGGCGTATTACAATCAAAAGGTTAATTAGGGATATTGTTGTCTTCTTTTTGTTCTCCTGGATATAAAATATATATATCACTGTCACTGTCTTGTGTTAATTTTGTTTTGTCTTTTCTTGTTGGCTTTTTTACGGGCGTCAACGCGTTGTCAAATATCTATCGTGTACTTAGCATTTTAACATCATTTTGAAATGACAAAAAAAGTACTTGCTTCGGTAGAGAAAGACTTAGTATAGGATTTCAAAGTTTAACCCATTAAAGTTAGTGGTACTAACAAATATTTTTCCCTATATAGAATTCATTCCTATTATAATGATGTATTCCGCCAGAGTCGTTGGCTTCAAGCAATAATGATCCGAATTTCAATATTTTACTAGATCATTTTAACTTCAAGCAAAAGTTCTGTGTCCCATTTGGTTAACAACTCTATATGTAATGACGTGTTTATATTGACTATTGTAACAGCTAACTCATAACGCACAACTTGATGACTTGGAATCTAAATTAACCTTTTAAGTGGCATTTATTAGAGTCCATATCACTTAAAAATGTTTAATAAGGATCAATAACCTTGAGATTTATAGACCGGCCGGGTTGAGTATGCTTGAAAAGTTTGAAGACCCTAATGCATTTCACTCTTACGTATATTTTCTTCGAGGAAACCGGCTGGGAAGTTACTTTTATATATATATATATACATATATATATAGGGTGCTTTTTCTCTGCAATTTTCCCATATACCCTCGGCTGCCTAATTAAGGTATGTAATAAATAAGTAGCAACCTTTTTTCCTTGGAAATGTTGGTTGGGCTTCTTGTTATAATTTTGTTACCCCTCTTGATGGAAAACCCTTGGTCACTTGATATGAAAATATGAAAAATAATAGTACTAGTCTATTTGAAAAGAACATCTAAGAAATTTTTGAAACCATTCACTTCTCTTTGATCATGAAGTATATATTTTATTATCCAATAATTAATCGCACTTAAGATTAATTGGTACGAACAAGTCTGAAAGGGAAATTTGTTTCAAACCTTCCACAATACCGATTAGAAATTTATGGTTTGGTGGCGAGGGACTATTGTTGGTTTTGTACGTCATTTGCACTGTGCTGCAGAGGAAACACGAGTGATGGATGGTTTGACAGCATGTGTGTTAGGTTTTTGCCCCGAAAAGAAACGACCCAACCATATAAAACTGTAGCGAACACGGACCAAACCTCATGGTCGGCGTAGGATGGGACGGAGTGTCCTTGCAAAGGACAAAAGATATCCATATGATTACCTGCAACAATTACGTAAAAATCCATGTCTAAAAAATCCATGTATTCCTTCTGGCAAAAACAAACATGTATTCGTTTAAATGCATTGTACCTATTTACTGGACTAGTAGAAAAGAAACGAAAAAACAATAAACAGTATTGGGCCTAGCAACCTCACTTTGCGAAAACAGCCCAGACTTGTCGCCGGCCCTGTTTAGTACCAACCAATATCAGACGTCCGATCAAGATCGCATGGTTCTTTGCTCACTCCTACCGCAGCCGCCTCTGCTCCCGTCCCGTCCGTGCCCCTGCCCAAAGCCGCCGCCGACCCCTCATTCCTCTTCTCTCCTATTCCCCTCCTCTGCCCAGATCTGCAAGCAGCCATGGCTCCATGCCTAGCGATGACCCGCCCGGCTTGCCGGCTCAGGCGTGGGCAGGAGCCCCCCACGCTTCTGCTGCCCCGTTGTTCCCCTCTCCGGCGGCGGCGGCGTTGGAGTTTGGCGTCCACGGGTTCAACATCCGCAGCGGCAGGGTTCGAGCTGGGTCTGCTGCTCGCATCTATGCATCAGATGCGTCGAGAGCAGGAGCAGCGCCGACTTTTCGGCATCGCAGACGCCTTCTGCTTCGACCTACAGGCATGCTGAAGCGTCCTGCAGTTGTTGCTGCGATCTCAGCAAAGGCAAGAGGTACTAAGGAGTGATGTGCAGGCGGAAGGGGAGGGGTCGTGCTGCGTCGTTTGTGGCAGGTGCGTGAAGACTCTTTTGTGCGATACTCCCTGGTCAACATCTGCTTGCTGAAATCCACTGCATCTGTGTTTCATGATTTCACTAGCTAGACGTGGACTCAGATATTGATGTTACATTGCACAATTTATACTAAACATATACGGCTTGATGCTAATCAAAATATTGATCCCCCAGTTGTTCCCCCTCCGACGGCAGCGGCGACTATTTTTGCTTCAACCAGTAGGGCGCATCTCATGCACAAGTGTCCTGCAGTTACCAGGGATTTCAGCAGAGGCAATAGGTACTGAGTTCACTCGTTTGCTTACTTTTAATAATTTCTCTCGATTTTGCATGTAACATTCGTTCCTTCAAGCAGTTGATTTTAGAAAGAGTTTGGCCTACATCAACTAGATCAGGGTGACCTGTAAGTGCATTTGTTTTTCCTTGCCCTTCGAATTCTTGCATTGAATCCCTCTGTATATCGATCTGGCTGCTGGCTGCTCCTGTTTCTCACCTCCACAGTGGAGCAACCTGAAGCCGCAATCGTCTTCAGTTAGCTATTAGGGACTCCTAGATCAGGCAATTTGCTTGTGCGCCTTGAGACCCTGACAGCCTTTTCGGACATGCACTTGCTCTGTAATTGCATATTTCAGTTTTCCGACATACGTATGCCAATTGTATGGAAATTATCTCTTGCACTAGAATTCAATAAATTATTGTTTTGCAATTTCACCACTAAAAGATAAAACATATGTAGGGTGAGAAATTAGGACCCCCGTCAGAAGAGATGAACTCTATATCAAAACACATACATCTTTTCTTCTGTATAAACATCAATATTTCCTTTTTGTAGAATAAACTTAAAGAAATTGTTGAAGCACGTCTAGAGCTGAAGGAAAGAACAATTCAACAAGGTGATGCTTATGCAGCTATTTGTGGAGAAAGAGAGCCCTAGGCGATGCAGGTATATACATTTTTTTTGGATTTTGGGTTCATCAAACAATCTGTAGATCATATGATCTGCACATCAATTTGCTTATCTTTCCTGTTTTTCTTGATTTATTCAAAAAATCTATGTGCATGTACAAACTGAAGATGTTGCTCTTCTTGTGGCTGCCTAAAGTCTTGTGCTAACATATATTGGTGCTACTCCTTGTTTTGTGCCAACATCCACTAATTACATCCCATATTGACCTACAGGCACTTCTGGAAGAAAAGGCAGGCGGGACGTTGAAGCCGATTCAAGTACATCTGTTTGTTTGTTTTGGTGTCCCTGGAGAGAATGTACACTGCATTGGCGGCTGAGAGCTTGGTTGCAGGGAATTGTGATATTTTGGTGTCAAATGGTGTTATAGTAATGTTGGTAGTTAGTCTGCTCATATGCAACTTTTGGTCAGAATGACATCTAGCTGCTGCAGCTTATTTTGGCATGTCTGCTGAGCTACTAGCTGAGCTACTGCAGCTTATTTTGGTAAAAAAATGACCCATGCAGCTTATGGTCAAGTGTATATCTGTAATTTTGTAATGTATGGATGACTTCATATTAAATATATATGTTCATTTTCAATGAATTGATATGTATGGCCAATGATCAGGTGTGTTTGTGTATCTTGTGACTATGTATGAACAGTTGAAGCAATTACTTATTGAATATGTAACAATACATGTTTTGTTCATTTAAATGCTTTCGTTCCTAACTGATTGTTGGTCGGTAAAGATTAAACTTGCCGTCGCACTATCAGTCGGTATTATTCTAAAGTCCCAACTAATCATCCGTCGGGAAAGACTTGTTAGTCGTTATAGGTTTATACCGACGACACTTTTGGCGACGCTTAGTAGTGTCGGCATAACTCTATAGCGATTGATGATACGTCGGTACAACGATTTATAGCGACTCTAATGTAGTCGGCACTGTGGGGCTGTGGTATAGTGTTTCTACAGATGGTTGCACATCTCTAGAAAGCCAAGTGTCTGGAAACATTTGATCTACTCGTTCGTGTAAGCGACCGTACCATATATCATTTCAACACTAAACAAGTACTTGTAATCAATGGCAGTATCCCTCTACAGGACAACAGTGTACGGAGCAGACTACCAGTAAAATACATGTATTTATACACGTGTACGGTGTACCTGATAGCCATCCCTGCCCAAATGGACTTGCTACAAATCATCAGGAGCAGCTTTCATGTGGCTGGAGGACAAATGGCCCGGATTCCAGGCGAAAATTGAAGGGCCACCTAACAGTGCCACGACCCAAATCCACCAAATTGAACTTGAGATGCCTTCTGATGCTTGTGTTTTTTGTTTTGTCCTTTTGGGAGCACTCAACAACCCCAGGGACCAGCAGGGTGGTCCTATTTGTTTGTTGGGTTCTAGAAGGCTTGCCTACCCTCCTATCAAACCTACCTCACCTTATTTGGCACATAGAGTAACTAACTTGCGCTAATGCTTGCTGGAACTAATAGCCCTATTAGCATACTGAAGACCACTGTTAAGGTTGTAGAATAGGTTGGCGCATAGCTTGTGCCTTGTGGCCCTCATACATTTGGCAACGTCTAAGGTGCTATCAAAAGTCATGATGATCTTGACTATACTAGCAATGTCGTCATCTAAGTTGGATTTGCCATGACTATTTTTTGTGTCTGCATAAATGCTGAAAGTTACCGACACGTGGATTGCTCGTGGGTATCATGATGCATCAATAGCGTGTTTTCCACGATTTTGGTAATATGGTAATGGTTTGACCATAAATCAAACCGTTGTAGGTTACCTTCACTCACCAGGTCAGTGCCAGGGATATAAGTGATACCCAACGATATTTTTTACTGATTAAATAATTATGATGGCATGTTATTCTAATTTATTTATCTTTATAAATAATTAAGTGTAATGCGCCGCTTCAAAACTTAAGTGTAATGCATCCTAGTTCGATCTAAAGTTATATACATTCTCTGGGTCATTGTGATTAGAAAAACATTTCATGTAATCATATTATCCACGTACAAGTTGAATTAATATTCAAGAAATAAAAAATCACACCAAAGTTCTAATGGAAAAGCCAGATCAGCTGAGCACGACTAAGAAAGTAAGAAACTCCAGCTGGTAATAAAGCTTTTGTCGCCGACACCTGAAACACACATGCGCATTGATCTGTTCGACGAGAAATTAAAAAACAACGCCGGCGATGTCTGTTTGCAGCCATTGCAACTCTTTAAGGGCGTCTCCAACAGTACTAGCCAGTTGCTAGCTAGGAGAAATCCACATCATCTTGTGGACTCATATATAATATCTTAAATTTCTCTTTCCTTCTTTTAAGGCCCACAAATGTACTATTCTTTACCTTTTCACAGCCATCTAGTAGAGTGTTGCATATATTTTCCTCGATTCATGAGCTTCTAGCTAGCTAGGAGCAAATAGCTGGTGAGCTGATCTCTCTCCTCCACGTCATGCACTGAGCTGAGTCAGCCATCAAATAGCTAGCTCAAATAGCCTTGTTGAGGACGCCCTAAGCACTGCTGCTGGTAGCTGTTGGACAGGTGGAGGAACTTTCTTCGTGGCACGCTATGTAATGTCAGTGTTTTTTTCTTCTTTTCCTGATGTGTGTTTTTATCATTTTGCGCTCAGAATCTCTCCTTCACATTACCATAGGGTGAAACGCAGCTCCGGCCAAAGGATGCTCACCAGCTCTGCTGCATGCGACGTCGATCCCTCAGCATGCGAATGCGATTGTGATGAACGCACTGTTATTGTAGAATTGTGGCCAATGTGTCAACGAATTATTGTAGACTTGGGACCAATGCATATTTTTTGTGTACAGTTTTTTTATTTTGTCACGAGGCTAGATATACTTTTAAACTTCAGAAATTCATTGACGATAGGTTCACTCACTGCAGACTGAGTCTGCAGGTAGGTTCACTCATTGCAGATGGGCTGATTGTCGAGTGCAAACAATCAATTTACGTGAAACCACGACGGACCTATCTGAAGCAAGTGTAAAACTGAGCGACAGTTGCTTTAAAAAAAAACGCAACAACTTTATTCTTCCTATGAAAAAAACCCCATATGACGACACCTTCATGAAACTTGTACTAGAGCACACTGCTTATATGAAAGTGATAAGCACTGGTAGAACCGCGTGATGAACAGATGACGAGCGATTAGCAGCCCCTAAACGGCTAAACAGACATAAAGACCGTGGAGAAATTTGCCATGCTGCATCCATCTGCTGAGAGCACAGACAGCGAGTTCTTCTCGATAATACTACGCTATTTGAACGCGGTTACAGTTAATGCATTGTCGTCAGAATCTATGTGTTCACATTCTCACACAAGCGTACGACACCACGGACATTAACTGATATAGACAAACAGAAATCGACAGGACTGGCACAAATGTTGCCTGTTTACAGAAAGCAACCAGGTACCATGTAGCAACCACTCGTCCTATCAATCAAAGAGCACGTTGCCATCATGCTGCAGCCATGACCCGTGCATGCAAAATCAGCCGGTTCAGCACTGAGCGTGGCCAATACTGCACAACAGAGTGACAGTGCCGTCATCGTTTACGCATCAAAATTGTGTTTGGATTATACATAGGCAATATTTACAGGACATACAGATAGGAACAAAGATTATACATGGTATGTGATTCTCTACTGAGATAATACACTTTGGGAACCAGTATGTACATACAGAATCTACCCCCCGCTGATCTTCCAGTGTGCCCATAAATAGCGCAGTTGTGATCTTACCAGTAGCATGCCAGATCTTGTGGTGTTATCATGAAATGCAGATTTAACCTGCACAGAAAGCTCTCGAGTGATAAGCTCATTGCCACGTACAGTTCTCAGCATGCTCTGCGATGACCAGGTAGTCAGGTACTCCAGTGCAGCCAGATGGTATCCTAAAAATATGTTCACTTCTATGAGGCATCAGAAACCAAGGTCGAATGATGGAGGTGCAAAGCTAAGCTCTGATGCTTTCTTAGTTTCCACTGGTTTTTGTGACTGTGTAGTCTTTTGCCTCAACCGCTCGGTTGCTTCTGCTTCAATTGCGTCAAGATCGAGGTTCTCAAAGAAAGCATCATCGTAATAATTGTCATCAGTGACTCCAGTGCCCATGTGTGAGGATGCTTCCAGTGCTGGTTCTGGCTCGAGGTTTATTACAGGGATCACGGCAGGTTGCTGGAAGCTTAGCTTTCTCTTTCTGCAATCCAACTTTGTTGATGATTCACAGTTGGCAATAGTTGACTCACACTGATCCTGTACAAAACTGGTTCTTTCCAGTAAACTTTGTTGGTATGATGGACTTGGGTTCATCGTATGATGTGTTTGAAACTCTCTTGGAGTCTCAACAGAATTATGCCCAACCTCTGAAGTATAGCTTGCATTTTCAGTCGTAGAAGCAGAATTGTCCGAGACATCGAGGTATCTTGATGGTATAGCTACTGGGGACTGAGTAAACAGTGATTGCCTGCACAAACATCAAACGAAAATTGAGTTTAGTAAAAACTAATGTATGAACTAGAGACGATTTCAGAATTCTGGATGCAAGTAATGCCATAATGTATATGTACAGTATGAGTGGCTTAATTACGTTAATGGATGCAGTTTTGTGGCTCTATGTATATGTTTGATGCCAGATTGAATGTCATGAACAGAATAGCAATAAACATGTAATTTAAATGGGATATATCATTTTAAACACTAGAAAAGAAAGGAGTTGTCTGATGGTCTCATATTACCTATAGAAACCCATCATATCACAACTGTTTCGTCTGCCGTGTTCAGTTTGCGTAAATTCAACAGTTGGAGTTGCCCGATCATCAATGAAGCTATCTTCATATTTATCTTCGCTCTGATTATCATCCTCATCCTCTGAAACATCAGCATCTTCAGATACCCTAATGCAAAAATGCAAGAGTAGAGTTGATAAGATAGCAGTTTCTTCTAGGAGTGAATACGTCACATATGTAAGCTATGATGATAGCAAAAAGAATCAGTAAGATTTTGCTCTCATATGTATCGATGAAGTTTTTAATCTGAAGGGGTTAGCAATCTTACTCGACTTCCTCATCAATATAGGTATCCAGACACCTCTTGGCCTTCCCTTTTTTCCCTAGTCAGGAGATTCAGAAAAGTTGAAGGGTCAAATGATTGAAAGAAATTTGAAAGAAATCTAACAAGAAATATAATAAAGTCAAATTTTGACTATGTTGATGAGTTTAAGGTTTGTGGAAAAAAAATCAGCTCACCTGTACCATGCTCTATTTTGTTTGACATAGCTCTAGCAGCAATATCACATTGTTCAGATCCATTATGACAGCCATCGAAAGAGATGCTGGAGACTCTTTTGACCTTGTCACCATATTTGCACAGTCTTCTGTACTTCGGAGCTTGCTGAACTGACCCTGATGCATCCCCTCTGGACCTAAGGAGACAATCACCGGAAAAACTATCATGCAGCAGATTCCCAGTAGGAGTACGTTTGGTAGGAGTACATATTTTCACATTTGAAGGTCGTGTTGGCTCTTCAGTTTTTGCTTGTGTATGACCTAGCACATTCTGCCCTGTTGAGACACCAAGCTCAGTGACAAAAGAAAGACCCTGACCATTTTTTTCAAAGTCCACTGGTCCTCTGTTACATCCAGCTAAATCAGTGTGAGCTCCCACACACCCTGGAGAAGCACGCTTTGGCTCAAATCCAACATGTGCAGCTCCATCTATCTCAGGATGCAAGTGGCTAACTTCAACAACAGGAGACTCAGGAACAATTCCTTCTTCCATATATAATGTTAACCTGGGACTAAGCTCCATATCTTCCTGATATGAACTTGTGGACTGCGGCAGCTTAGTATTGCAGGTACTGTCCAATTTATCCCTCAGTCTTGTCAAAGTTTTAGGTGGTAGAGGTGTAAGCACATTGTCATCAACATTGACGCAGGGTCCAACATACTCAGGGGAATGCATAAACGAACTCGATAAATTACTTTGGAATGCAGATGTCCGAGGCAGCACAGGTACATAGGTAATTGAAACATTGCCTTCTCTATTCACAGTTACATAATCCCCACTGAAGAAAGAGTGAATAGGATACTTCTTAACTGGAGAAGCTGGCACAGAAACACTTTGATTCTGCCCTACTCTGGGTGACGCTTCCAAGCCATCAGATTCATGAGGCATTGCCTCATTTCCATTAGCAGCATAGAAACCTAAACATGGTTAAGAATGCCATTCACCAGTTAAATAGAAGTAAATTTAAAACTCAAGGCTTGTGTAATGAAATCGCTGAACAGAAATCGTACACACTGAAAAACAGAAATCCATAAGCCAGAGACGATTTTATATGAAATCCAGGGAAAAAAATAACTACTAAAAGCTTATAGCACTCAGATATCAGCATCATAATATAAAGAACTGAAAAAAAAACCCATAGAGATCATCAACCAAGGAAAGACTATGACTGGTTTTGTACCTTCATGTTCCTGATCCTTCACGGCTGCAACATCAGCAGGTTCTTGCAAAATTTTTTCACACTGAACAAGTGTTCAGAAGCAACAGTATCAAGCAATGACCCTTTTTTTTTTTCCATTTGCAAATTATGACGAAAAACAACTGAAATAATTCATGGGGAACATTGATGAATCTACCTTTGTACTAAAAGAGGATGGATCTTGAAGTTGTTGCATAGCATCAGTTAGCATATCTGTTGTCCGGAACGAGTGTGAAACTTTGTGAACAAGACTGGGACAACATTGGAATCTAGGAAATGCAACAAGGGATGGCCTCCAAACATGTTCTTTGGATGCACCAAAGTATCTAGCGATCAATTGACCATCTGCCTCTGACATCTTCCATGGAATTGGTGACGCTTCTTTTACAGCAACCCTCGTTTTGTTTAAGCTAGGGATATACTTATCTATTGTCAATTCAACATACTTGGCTTCTGGTTTATATATATGTGGAACCTGTTAATAATATGGATAGTGAAATTAGCATCACAGAAGAAACAATTTTGTGAACAAGACAACAAGTATATAAAATTACCATCCTAGGACTAGCACGGTACTCAAATCTCTCACTGTTACGTAATAGCTTCCTCATGGTTTTGTTGTCTTCTTGTTTCTTTTTGTAACCACTCAACTCCTGTCCTTCACAAGCCAAAACCAGTATGAGTAGTTAAGGTAGCAAATGCCTAAGAGGGAAACATTTTTAGAAATGTAAATTTTGGACTAAAAATTTATGTATCTCATCACCACAAAAGGATATCAACTTGCCCTTCATGCTTTCTTCCAGTTCTTCCCATCCGTTGAATCATCCTTAATGGCGAGACATTGGCATCAAAACAGATCACGAGATCAACCTCCATAATATCTAGTCCTTCCTCACCAATGGATGTTGCCACCAAAACATTATATTCCCCATTTCGAAATTTCTGTAAAAAAATCTAGATGAGATGGTGAAAATGATGTAAATCAAGAACGACAGGAGCTATAGTTTGTTTGATACCTGCAAAATAGCTTGTTGAGTTTTTTGGGTTTGCCCCTTCAGCCATTTACCTATCAAAGACTCTGAATTAAGTAATGTGAAACCATACTATGGATTCATGATTCATCTACTACATTTTTAAACGCCCCACATGTTTTAGAAATTTCTGTTGTAGAAGTGCCTAGACAAAGGATTTAAGGGGCATCGCTAAGCTAGGTTCAACTGAATGCAGTCCCTCCAACCACATGCTGCAATGAAAATACTTGAATAAGTAATCTGTGTAATATAGTACTACCTTCAATCCAAATACATGCCGTTTTGGACATACGTGCACCCAAGATCTTGAAATTTTGGCTAGTAATAGGTTCAGTATTTTTACTAGAAACACAATAGTCACATAAGGAGTATGTAGTCCTGTTCTGGATTTACTTTCATAACATTATAATTCCTATTGTGTTTTGTATGTGCTAAAACAGAAAATACTGGTCAAAATTATATTTTGGAGATCATTTCAACGTCTAGAACATGGTTTTATGTCCTGGGGGACTGAAACAACACCTAATATGAACTAACAAAAATATGTTTGCAAGTCCTACTTCTAAAAGGGTAATGATTTTATACATAACAAGTACATATCCCCATACCTGCAGAGCTTTGCCCAATGAACTCAACAGGTCTGATTTTATCATTAATATTTTGTAGTGAGCAATATATTTCCCTGCATTACAAAACAATCACCAAAACATTCAACCTTTATGATAAACTGAGGAATAGACAACAAAAGTACTACATTGTTTTCCAGCCACTATACAATAAATATTTTCTGTGTTATGCAAGGACTGCGAAAAATCAACAAAACAACTGTCTATACCTATTGAAGAATACAGGACTTTGTCAAACACAAGAGTGAAATTCATGTGTTATGAGTAACGACCCAACTTGCACATGAACAAAAAATAATCGATAAGTATGAATAAACGCTTCAATCATCAAATTGTTCAGACTTAACCAGTGAATTCCAGAACAAGAGCAAAAATGTTTGAAAAAACTACTTAGTAGGAACCAAGATGTTGTTGCAAGGTTTGATTCTTACTTGACACTTCCTCGGAAATGGGAAAATACAATAATCCTTGAGTCCTTCGAATCATTCTTATCTGTATCAAGACAATCAGTATTCAGTACCTATGGCATTCACTGTAACATGTAAACTTAATAAACTGTGCATCAGTTCAGTTGAGGTTAAGCAGCAGTTGGATTTCTTGGTGACATGAATTGGAAGAAGTCTTTCGTAGGAGACATACATAAATCAATGGCGGTATAGTGCAATGAGGTGCCCACTCAAAACAAATGACATAGTTCCACAATTGCCAGAACATGACCACCAGGAGTGTTCAGACTTCAGATAAGTTGCAAACTGTACAGTCAGATTCAATAAACTTATGACTACTTTGCTACAGAACAATATGCAATCCTTACAAACTTTGTTTCAAAAGGCAGTCCTAGCCACTGCTTCATCTAGGCACTTTCTTGCATAGAGTGGTTTAGGCCATGGTCTAAGTATGAGTATGAAACTATGAAAGTGGCACAATTTGGAGATGGAGGAAGATGAATTATTGCCATGGATACATGTTTTTAATATGCAATGTTTCTCTATTTAACATTGCATTCTTCTAGCTGACTGGAAAAGGTATGGAGATCTAGGAACGCCTAGGCCAGCCAGATAGCCTACCTAAGCATTTTCAAAACATTGTCTGCAACCAACGAACTTTTGCCACAAATCATATCCAATACAAAGCCTGCTCCAATCACTAGGTTACATTTTGTGATGTCAGACACTGTCCTCACAAATGGTTCATTGTACATCTACTGGTGCATCTTTGAATTCAGAGAATACAGCATGAGGAAAATAGGCCACTTACCGAAATACTCAACAATCTGCTTTATCAATTCCTGTATTTTTGGAGTCAAACCTTGAGACGAAACAAGCTTCATCTTTTCTTTTACTTGCCAGAAGAGTTCATTCTTGCACATTAAATTTAATGACCCTCTATAAACAAGAACATTGATAAACTTGAGCATATAGACTCCCTAAGCATCACAACATAATAAGCTACGATTTCCAAATTGATCTTTTTCTCAAAAAAATTATTAAAATTTCCTGCAGCTACGACTTTCAACTCAAACAACACAAGACAACAAATAATACTTGAACAAATAACAACAGCAAACAACATACGGTAACCGGTCGCATTGTAGCTATAGCCTACAGGTAATCTTGGTACGACATTGGTATTTGGAAATATGTATATCCTTCTAGACAGCCCAAATGTGACTATTTTGCACTGAACCATCCTACATCGAAATCACACTAAAAGTGTCAAAAATATCCCATACATCAGAAAACACATCTGTCAAGAATCTCCATACAGCCTTACCAAGATGAATATTCCTCACATGCTACATATTTATGAGCCTACTTATGCAACAGTTCATATAAAAGCACAGTTATGAAGCAAAAGTGTGTGGAGACAAATACCCTTTACTCAACTTCTCTTCAAGAAACTTATATGCTTGTTTGATTCCATGGCTACAAAGCAACTTCCTGATGTGAAAAAGTGAGCCAAGAGCTACAAAAGACCTCAGTATTTCCCCTCTCTCTGCCTCACAGATGTTTGGTGGGGGTGCTTCTTTGAATTTTTCCTTATATTTCAGAAGTTCAAATTGGGTCCACTGGTGAAATCAGGTGAGCAAAAGAATATCATCAGGAAGAAGTGGGCGAATTATTGACCTATAACGGAAATCTATATAACATAATGTCTGCAATTTTACAGGAATGAGAACTATACTTTAGCATAATCACGATGGTCGATGACACGAGCATCACGCAGCCGATTCAAACGTGGGCGTATAATATCGAGAAGCATGTCCTCAACTTGATTCACATCGCTTCCAACTGGAACCTATGCTGGAATAAGTGACTTTTACATTGCAGAAGAACAGTGTATTACCTATTTACATACCAAAGCTCATACATACCGTCACAAGTTGTATTTTGCGTGTGTTAACGTAGTCCTTCACTAAAGAATCCTCTTCATCGCGATAAATCAACTCCGAAATGTATAAATTGTTTATAACATTTTGAATACCTGTATGCTTGGCTGAACCACGGCCAGGATAAGATTGAAAATTTAGATGATATGCCTTCATGTTTGGGCAAGCAAGCCTATTTGAATGTACATAGACTTACATCCTGGTGTAGCAGTTAGAGCTAAAATCCTTAAAGGAACATGAGCTGCCAGCAACTATGGACGTGAAAATAAAGATTTGTCAAGACAAGTTGCAAAGCATTCAAACAATCATTTTACTGATATTATCATGAATCAAATGGGTTCATAATGGAGGAAAATGCTGATAAAAAACAGGAGCGTAAATGAGTGCAGTACTTGAAACATGCCTCTCGAATAGCAATGCAGTAAGCATAATTTCCAGAGGCGCGATGGGCTTCATCTATCACCAAGCAAACTATTTGCTTTACCATGCATATACCTATTAATGCAAAATCGAAAATGCCAAATTTGAGAATAATTAATATCAATAGTGTCAACTGCATGATAAAAGCATGAACAATGGACATAAAAGAAAGTATTCGACTTCGGAACAGTAGTTCTTGAATGGCCAGTCCAAAGACAACTTGATGTTGATTTCAAAATTAAGTTCATGTTAGTTAATCATTATAAAACAGCCAACGGATCTTGAATTGGTGGTAGTAAGAACAATCAAGGAAGATTAATAAAGATTGTCTGGAATGATCAGATATAATAACCAGATTGTATATCATTCCGAAGAATCTGTGGAGTGACAAAAAACACTCTCTTTGACTTCCAGTGAATTGATCGACTGGAAGGGTTTTTATCCCCTCTCAAATCTATGGTCCACTCCTGAAAATAGGTAACTATGTCAACTTACAGAAGGGGCACAGAAAAATTGAAGCAAACAAGAATATTTATAGATCAAAAAGAAAACCAACTGCAAAATTATCGTAGTACCTGCGGTATTCCTACTGTATTATGGCATGCCTCAATTTGCTGAGCAACAAGAGGGCGCGAAGGGGCAGCAAATATTATTTTCCCTAGATTCCAATTTATGACATAAGAACAACTAAGTATGTAATTTGAGAGCATAAAATACAACACCAGAGACGTACACAGTTAGGATGGAAAACAAAATATTACCTTCAGGAAACCATCGAAAGTAGTTGTACATCACTACAGCAGCGATAAAAGTTTTGCCAAGTCCAGTCGGCAAAGCTATTAACGTATTGGTAAATAGAGCTTTTTCAACCATATACTTCTGGTATTCTCGGACTTGTACATTAGCTGCAACACATAAACAAATTACTTTTTTTACAGATCCTTGATTTGCTACTTGGGTTACATAACGACATAATTATCTAGCTAAGTTTTACAGAGTAAAAATGGTTCTAGAAGAACTATAAAATGAAACCTTCAACAGGAATCTCTCTGAGGCTATTTTCCAAGATGATTGATGTCATCAATTAGTAATTTATACATCTGGGATGAATTATGTGCATTGATGTTGAAATTAGGGGGCTGCCCATGGTTTTTTGGCAGCCAACTGCTACAAAAGCAAAGATTTCCCCTATGATATTTATGATTGCTGTCCATAAAAGATTCATAATTCAAACATTATTTAGTAGAATACATGTATGATGTATCCAAATATTCAAGGACCATAATGCACTCAATGGTTAAGCTACAATTAAAAGCTGAAATTCTGGCATTGGTATAGTTTGAGAAACTATTTGTGACAAGAATCTGCAAACACCCAACCTAAGTCACCAATCAGTCCCCAAAATTATGTTTGATGCAAGAAAAGAAAAAGACTGCCAAGGGCGGATAGATTCCTTGTCCATCTGCTCCAGCAGAAAGAGGACAATGCTTCTGGCAGCTCTAGGAAACTAAGCTACTGAACACGAAATGTTTTAGTTTTTGTTTGATTCCTTATCGTTATCGTCTTTCTGATATTGCTGCTCAAGAGGTCAGCAAACTTTGAGATGAGTTGGAGTCGGGTTCTCCAATCAACACGAAGACAATTACAATAGGGAATACTGCTCCACCCATAAGCCAAACCACAGCATCAGCACGAAACAAAAACAAAAATAACAAGCTATTGGCCAAATGCTGCAGAAGCCCAGAGGTCTCACTTGGATAGATCCACGTCTGCACCGCCTCGAGGTCCAGGGCCACGGCACAGGGATCGAGCTCGACCTCCACATTGGCCCGCCGCGTGCATCCCTTGCTAGCGCGGGCCGCAGGGCGCTTCTGGCCACCAGCCATTGCCGCCGGAGGCGCAGCCGTCTCCTTCTCCCGCTGCCTCCTGGTAAAGGTTTCGACGAAGCGGTCCTCCACAGCCTTCTCGACCGCCTGCCGCGAGCACCCCTCTCCCACGCGGCCACCTGGCCGCCCCGCTCCACCACCACTTGGCTCCACGCCGGCCGCCGGCGCGGACGCGGTCGTGGGCCCGGGCCTCTCATTCTCCGGGCGCCTCTTGGTAAAGGAGCCGACGAAGCGGTCGAGCGTCGACTGCCGCGCCGCACCGCCGCCCGCCGGGGCCGCTGCTGGCGGCCTGTGAAGCGGCGCCGTCACCGATGGCTCCAGGTGACGCGGCGGCAGCGAATGATGCGCAAGAACCGGGGCGGCGGGGGCGGAGGCCGAGACCGACGCCCGGGCGCAGGCCTCATCGATCTCCCGCACAGCGGCCTCCCAGTCGAAGCCCTGCGATTAGGGTTGTGTGAGCGGGGGGCGCGAGGAGGAAGAGAGGCGGGGAGGGGAGGGGCGCCGGGAGCTTACGTCGTCATTGTAGAAGTCGTCGACGGCCAACGAAGGAGGCTGGACTGGCGGCGGCGCGGACATCGGAGGCCTTCGAGATTGCTCCCGCCGCGAATTGGGTTGGGGAATGGGGGATTGGAGAACGGTGGCGCGGGGGATTTAGGCGGGGAGATGGAGAAAAGGTTTTGGAATTCGGAAGAGTGGGGAGGGAGGGGAAGTGGCGGAGAGGACGATGGGAAGATATGGGCCGCTGGGCCAGCGGTTTGATGACCAGCTCAGCTCAGCCCAATAAACTTTCTTGTAATCTAACGCGCTATCGATTTCGGAAAATTTTAAATTTTTATATTTTATTCTACCATTTTTCAAAAATAAATGTCCTAGTAAAAAATTGCAGAAGTATACATCCTCCTGCCATCTAAAATGGTTATAGCCAGATGAACGAGCGGAATGCTATTGTACCGCCAGTTCATCGGTGGAAGTTGGCTATCCGAAAAGTTTATTTTAAAAATCATAACTAATTCATATGACCTTGGATGGAGATGATCTTTATATTAAAATTGTAGCCCTCGACGAGATATGCAACCTTGTAGTTATAACTTTTTTCCATTTGGAGCTATATTGGTGCTCAAATAATCCACTCAACTTTCGGATCTGAAATTTGAAATTTTAGATTTAAAACTTGAGTGGATTATTTGAGCATAAAGATGGCGTCAAATGAAAAATTGTTGAACTACATAGTTGTACATCTTGTCGAAATCTACTTTCTTTTATATAAAGATCATCTCTATCCAAGCTCATATGAATTAGTTATGACTTTTGGAAAATTCATTGTTCGGATGCCAACATTTCGCTGGATAAACTGGCGATATGTCGTGCCAACCACGCAAAAATCTGATGCAAGTATGTGACAATTCTTTAGCAGGCAAATCCAATACAAGCATGTTGCATTCTTTGTCATGGAAAGCATCCCTTCAGGCACACATACGGATCTAGGGCAGCAGCTTTCACCGCCCATGCTTATATGGCGCAGCAGCCATCGTCAGGCCACGATCACGGTGAGGTGTCGCAGGAGGCCGGATGGGTGTCAACTCAGAATTAGTGGCATGGCGCCGCCGCGCCGGCCCTCAGGCAATCTCTGGAAGAAGCTTGCGCGGACGCCCACAGCATAGGGGGCTTGCGGAGACCTAATGCCGGCCTTTCCATGCCGCCAGTACAGATGGGCAAAGCAAGCAGAAGATGTGCTTGAGTGCTTCGCCACTATACTTGAGGTACGACGGCGTATGATCTCGATGAGACGGCGGCGCTCGCGTTGGAAGAGGCAGCTCGACGAGACGGCGGCGCTCGTGTCGAAGGAGCAGCATGGGAGGTGCGGCACAGAAGGGTATTAACCGCTTAGACCAGTCCAGTCCAACCCAGCCCGATGTACTTTTCAAGCCGTCCCTACCCGTGTAAAACCAACCCGTGCCGGACCATTGCTTTCTTTTTTTTTTGGTTTAGGCCGGAAACAAACCGGAAACCGCTAAACCCGGACCATGAACAGGGCTAATCGTGCTCCACCTCCCTGAACGCTACGTAACCGGTCCTGGTAGTGCCATAGGTGGTCTTGACGTGTGCCGTCTTCGGCCCTGACCATTGGTGGCCTCTCACCCTACGCTCCGCCGGCCCCTTCCCACCCCCGTGTGCCACCACCACCGATTTCTGTGCACCGCTGGCCCTGGCCGCACCGCCTCCACCACTCTCTACCGCAATCAACAATAAGCAGATACTAGGGCTCGAAAAAAAAAAAACCTCGTGGCTTGTGGACTCGGTTCATTAGCGGCTCATCTCGGGGCGTGTTCAGTTTGAGGGGGAGAGAAAGATCTTTTCAACTTTCCTATTCATTTCTCTCACAAAACACGTTTCCCAGAAAAGTTCCCCTTCAATTCTAACTTTCTTAGGCTATGTTCAGATTCCCAACTATTCACTATTCATTTCAACTTTTCACTATTCCTCCACTATTCCTCCCTCACAAAACACGTTTCCCAGCGAATGCTACAGTGTTTTTCTTATGCTACAGTGTTTTTTCCTACAATTTAAACACACCCCTATTCATCCCTCTCACATAACACGCTTCTCAGAAAAAATTCTTTTCCTCTACTCCCAACTAAACACAGCCTCGGTTTAGCTCGTTAGAATTTTTAGCTTGTATCCAGGACCGAGCATGATTTTAGCTTGTTTCCTATAACGTGCCAGCTCGCTCGCGATATCAAGCTGGAAAGACAGCCCAATCATCCGGCCCATTGACACTCAGTGGCCCGATCAGTCTAGCAATCTCCAACGCACGAGCACTGGAGCAAATATTACCTAATTCCACTTATTCTCAACACAAAAAGAAAATTCCACTTCTTCCTCGCCCCGCAGGGGCGCATGGTGCTATTGTCCGCAAATGGCAGCAGGCTGAACAAAATGCTCGATACTCGCTAGCTCGCTCGGCTCGCAGCTGGCTCGGCTCGTTTAGCTAATGAACCGAGCCGAGCTAAAGTTTTGGCTTGCTAGAAATAACGAGCGAGCCGAGCTTGCTCGCGAGCCTAACTAGCCATGTTATAGCCCAATAAAACCCAATGTTCCTACTCAATCTCAGCCCATCTCCAACCAAACCCTAACTACTAACCACCCCCTCCACCCGTGACTCCGCGAGGCCACTGCGCCGTCCGCCCGTCCAGTTCCCCGACCGTGGCCCGGCCTCCGCTCTCTGCCTCCCGCCGCCACGCCGCCAGCCCAGCAAGTCAGCAACACCGGCCGGTCAGCCTCCGCTTGGTTGTGCTGGCCTCCGCTTCTTCAGCTCCAAAACACAACATCCCCTGTCCATGCGTCTGACAATGGAAGCCGCAACGACGCCGATGCAGAGCACGAGGAGTGCAAGCGGCCGCCACCAAACGCTGAGGAGACCCTGAGCTGCTGCAAGAACAGTCACACCTTGGACTTTGATGTCTTGGTTGGATCCAATCTCGTTGTTGCTCAGTGCCACGGAGACGGAGCTCAAGCAGAGGAGATTTGGTCAGCGTTTCTGTTCTAATAATCCAACCCTCCTTTCTGTCTCCTATTCTACTTTTTATCTGATCGATGTTCTGACTTGGGTAGTTCGGCGGAGTTGCATTTTAATCGAGTTGATTTGGGGCTGTTTCTACTGGATTCCTTCTTGCTTATGCGTTGTGTATTTTGTTGGTGGCTAGCTCGCGAGCCGGCTCGAGCCAGCTCGAGCTTTAAACGAGCCGAGCCGAGCTGGCTTTTCTGCTTGTTTCCTTAACGAGCCGATCCGAGCTGGCTCGCTAAAAAAACGAGCTGGACCGAGCCGAGCTCGGCTTGGCTCGCTCGTTATCCAGCCCTAAGCTTAATCGTGCCCTCTACCTTTGCCGTCAGCTGCAGCAACCTATTGCCCTCACTCTGCTTATTGTTGATTGCGGTAGAGAGAGGAGGTGACAGGTGGTGTGCGTGTGCTAATCGATGGCCTGTGTGCTGCATGTTGCTTCTCATGGAGACACGATAGAGGTGAATTACTGGTTCTGCAGGGGCAAAATAGTCAAGTTAGTCCTTAAACTATTGGCGCTAATCGATGGCCTGTGTGCTGCATGTTTCTTCTCATGGAGACACGGTAGAGGTGAACTACTGGTTCTACAGGGGCAAAATAGTCAAGTTAGTCCTTAAACTATTGGCTAAGGGTTAACTTAGTCCCCAAACTATCAAAAAGTGCGATTTAGTCCTCCAACTTCATATTTATGAGTCAATTCCATCCTTCATCTGAGGTGGACTACCACATCACCGTACCATATCACCGCTAAGTGCGAAATGAACTCTTTACCTTTGTTATACTTGATTATGATGTGTAGAGCCCACTAGTCAGTCTCTCACCGTTTCTTCTTCGTCCACGTGAGCTCCCATCAATCTTTGTCTTCTTCGATGAATCACCGATACTTCTAGAAGTCTGTCATACCCGGAGAAAACCGAGTACATCTCATATGTGCGCTAGGATCAAATTACACACATATGATAGACAGTGAGTGAATAACAGAAACAGTACTCAAACGAATATTTGATAAGTAAAATATTTATTACACTCACGACTAAGGCACGAAGGCCAAAATAAACTGGTTCACACGATAACTAAAGACGATAACTCCAAAAGCACTCCAGAGGCATCTGACTGGTGGAACACACGCCTAGAACTCATCAAGATCGCTGAGGTACTCCGCTCCATTACCTTCTGATCCAATATAAGCAAGGATGAGTACACTTATGGTTGGTACTCAACAAGTGGCGGAAATATGCAAGCTATCAAGGAGAGGCTTGGTTTATAATGGTCAATATTTTAGTTGGTCAAGTTTTATTAACAAGCAACTATTTACTAAAATATAAGTATATACCAACCCATATATTAGCATAAAGAAAGCATAAAATAAATCATAAACATAACCAATAACATATCCATGCAACAATTTTGATTTCATATTTCGATAGATTAATCACGTGAGGGTCCAGGCCGTTCATGACCGCGAACACGACTGTTATAACAGTTTTACACTCTGTAGAGGTTGTACACTTTCACCACAATTCGCGTAAAAGCTCCGAAGAACTTTAGACCCAACCACGCTGTGCTGATCAGGCACGTACCACACTACCAAGGTGTGACTGCATAGGGACGCTACGAGGCCTTTACAAAGATTCCCTAGTTAGAAGCAATCCGCTAAGGTTTCCGGATCGGAAGCAGGCATAACCCTCCCTAACGGGTATAGTGTCTTAGCTAAGCCCACTTCCCGAGAGAACCGGGCTATACACCGTCAACCGCCACCCCCCATGCCCTTTTGGTAAGATCATTCCTAACCAAGGTTTCTAATTAATTAGCCAAGACCAGAGCCATGTAGTATTGTGGTTGTACGGTTAATCCTGGGTGGTTTTCCATGTTCCGATTAGCATGGTGATCTTGTATTAACATAGCAAGATATAATAATAAGGATATTCATCAATATTGGATAGAACCCATCATGAACCAAGGTTAAGCATCTATCATAGCTACCCAACATAAAAGTAAATCTGGTGTATCAAGGCTTAGGTGTAAAAGACTAGTCATCCTTACATAGGACCCATCAAATTAATGCAACGCGAACATGAAGATAAACTTTATTGTCATGCAATGTGTATGGGTTCAAAAGAGTATGCTGAGGGGGAAATCCACTTTCCTTCCTCAAAGTACTGCGGTGGCTTCTCCTCGTAGACTTGATCTTGATCTCTCTCGAACGGACCGTTCTCTACACGATTCGCACAAGCATTCAATCAATAAAAGCAAAACAATACACCATACAACTTTTAAAGACGCAAAGACGTGTCTAGAACTATTCTTGATGAAGAGACGATCACGTGAGCGTAAAGATCACTCAAAACGGATTTAAAACGGTCAAACTATGGCTACAACAAGATTTAGGGGCTTCTTTGAACTAAATCTAACTTTCCAGGGGCTTAAACAGAAGAAACCAGGGACCTAAAACATAATTTTATATAAAAACAGAAGGACTTTTGAGTAAAAAGGCCAGACAGGACGGCGGGTTTGAAATCTAAAGAAGACAGGGGCTAAACTAGAAGAAACAGGACCTAAATCTAATTATTTTTGAACTGGCTTGTACTGTGAGTTGATTTCCAGAAAGGGGAAGGGCCCTTTTGCAAAAGTTCCACGGCTGACTCTGCGGACCGGTATGAGGTTAGATTAGATCTAATCTCAACCGTCGGATTCTGATCTGGCGTCTGGAATTGAAAGGGGCGACTCCGGCGACCTGGGGCGACTTCGGCGACCTGGGACGACGGCGCGCGGCGGCGCTTCACCGGGAGCTCGCCGGAGTTGGGCGAAACTAGGGCTAGAGAGCTCGGTTTTCTACGATTTGAGGCTTGGGAGCTAGCTGGGGATGTGGGGAGTCGGTTTTGGGGGTTCTCGACGAGAGTTGCGCAACCAAGGAAGCTCGCGACGAGCTATGGCGGCTCGGCCACGACGGCGACGCGACACGACCTCGAGAGAGCGAGGAAGAGAAAGATTAGAGGCTTGGCGAGTTTCTCACCTTCACGCGAACCTCGAAGACGAACTCGAAGCGACGAAAGCGGCCTCGAGAGCTCGGATTGCGGCGGCGGCGGCGCAAAACTAGGGTTTGCGGCGGTGGCGCTAGCTAGAAGGCGACGGAAGCTGCGGCTTGGGTTGAGAAACAAGAGAGCTCAAGCGGCACCTTATAAAGGCCCGAAGAATCACCAACTTGCACGCCAAGGAAGCGACGCGGCGTCGGCGGTGCTCGGACTCGACGGAGTCCTGCTCGCATACGGCGCGAGCTTGAAGACGACGCCGACAGCCTAGGCCCACACGTCAGCGAGAGAAAAGAAAGGAAAGGGAGAGCAGGCCGGGCCGGCTTCTGCGCGAGCGGATTGGGCTGGGAGAAGAGATTGTGCCGGCTGCTCGCGGAATGGGCCAAGAAAGGGAGCTGGGCTGGGATAGAAGAGAGAGCGAGAGAAGAGAAGGTTTATAATTTAAATTTAAACTTTTTCAAATTAAAAACATCATTCAAAATATATGCAATCAATATTAATGCAACAAAAACTTTATTGACTCTAATTTAGATGTTGTTTAAATATTTATAGGCCAAGATTTAAATTTATAATTTAATATTTCCTAAAACAATAAAAACTAAGAAAAAATTAGTTGCCTATATTAATTTTATTGTGATGACAAAATTAGGGTGTCACAAAGTCCGTCGTACCGGTATCGGATATGGCACAATACTTCGATACACGTTTCGATACACCTCGATACACATATCGGATTGATTTTATTTAAAAAATAAATAATTTAATTCCTGATATGTAGCGGACATGCGCCTCCCCATGGTGGAACAACGCGCGGACTGATCAAGCGAAGTGGCCACATAAACCTGCGTTGTAGAAACCATTGAGAGTATGGCTGGACTTCGATCTGGGGGAGAGGGAAGGAGAGAAAATGGACTAGGAAACTTACCAGTAGAAGGAACATGGCGAAGGCAGGAGCCTCGCTGATGGATCCGTGCACAGCTCGAGGGAGAAGCCACATCAGAACCTGCGAGAAATTAGGGAGAGGAGATGAACCCCGCGCGCGGCTTGCACAGAGAGTGAAACGAAAACAAGTGATACCGATACAGACCAACACAAAACCCCAGGTCGGAGGATCCATCGCGCTGGCGCGAGATCGACGAAGGCACGACAACAGGTGGAAACGGAGCAAGTGGCGAGAGGGAGGGGAAAGGCGTGGGAGATGAGATCTCTAGATGGCAGCTGCTAGGCTTTTGTCTCCTGCTCCTAGAAGAACTAGCACTGAGAGGAAAGCAGGAGCAGGAGATGTAGGCCGCACTGGGACAAGCTAAAACCCCAGTTGCTTTTGGCTCTGCTTGGGTGTGGGAGGGGGCTAAAGGAGGTGGAATGAGAGAGAAACATTCCCGTCATTAATGCTCTGTTGTTCCCGTCATTTTATTGTTTATTTTATTAAAAAAAACTAATATGACATGTATGACAACTGTAACAGACATGTGAAACTCTGTGGTTGATGTAGTAGACATATAGAACATGAAAGAAACAAACAAGTTGTTCAACAGGAAATATCCTAAAGCAGGGCTAGTGCGGAGGCACCGTATATGCGGGTACTCTCCATTTCGAGTGTGTTGGATGTAGTCATTCAACATTGAGGCTGAGTAGATAATCATAGTGCAGGTGCACCTTCAGGAAGTAGAGGAATGCAGGAAGTAGTTATGCAGATGCGTTCCCCAAAAACTTGATCGTCCTTCTATTACTTTGGTGCAAGGTCTTGACGAATGGCGCAACTTGAGAGGCCTGCTTTTCCAGGTCATCTGTGCTCTCAGAATGCCGGAACAAGGAATAGTTATCATTCAGCTAGCCATCATTCGCGTTAGTTACTAGTCGTGAAACCAAAATTAAAAATAGTAAAACCTGACCAAGTCCAACCCACACATCACATTCAGTCGGTCGCGGCTTGACATGGCTCAGCGAGGCAATCGAGCTATTGTGCATGTGGTACTCTGTTATCCCTTTGTCAACTTCTTACTAGGCGCAGCGCAACTCCACCTTCTAGGTTGGTTAGGACCTTCTATTATTACTACAAATTAACAACTCCCTAAAATTATGGGCCTTGGAAGTAAAAGGCTAATTAATTAGCTCAATAGGCTCTTGGCCCAATTAATCTAACAATCCCCACCAAATTTCAAGGCACATGTACAATTCCACTACTGTTTGATACATCAACGTTTTGACGGATACCTGCTTTAAGTTTGAACACCCACCTAAAGCATAAGATACACTTGTCACAACTGAACAATTGACTATATATATCTTGATTTGATAGATGGGTAATTGAGGAGTATCTCAAACAACTTAAATGGTGGGCATTTGTGAAGATGGTAAAAGGAGAATGGCATGCCACTCCTCATGTATGCAGTCCTCCCACCAGGTGGTGCATACTGCATAGTAGGTGGACTGCCGTTGAACACTTGAATGGGTACGGTTGCCACGGGGCAAGGATGGAAATGTCAATGGTGACACAAGTATTTAGATACACTATCTTTTGGTTGTGGCCTGTTTTATTGTTAAAGACAATTTAAGCATGACTTATGTTTTTGCATATTTTGCTAAACTTAAGTGTATATGTGATGTTGTGATCCAATTCAACACAAAAATAAAACCATTGCTGGCAAGCGCACCTATTATTAGCTACTCACTATGATGTACTCAATCAACAAATGAACTCATACGTCGATTGGAAAGCTAAATCAGGACTTGAACTTTTTTTGTTTGATACACATAAGAGCAACTCCAACAACTCATGTAAAAGAACCTGGTTAGGTAAAAATAGCAAATAAACGCTAAATGTTTCTTCCATCGGATGCGCTAAAAGCGTCGATTCTCTTTCTTGTTTGGCAACCCGTGGAAGCTAGGCAATTTTGTCTAGGCCCCGTTGTTAGCTATCCCGGCTTCCCGTGCATACTTCCCGTTCCGGCTGCTCCCCGCGCAGTTGCCACCTCCGTTGTGCTACATTTTCCCCGCCGGTCCCATCTCTGGCCCGCTGCACCCATCTCCTAAGTCCCAACCTCGCGATGTTCGTGCCGGCGGAGGCCAAATGGGATGGACCCGCTCGGCGCAACAGCTCGGTTGGATTCGTTGGGATCCGATGGAGGGCGAGCTCAGCACAGCTCCTGACAGAGGGCAGCATCATCATCTGGCGGAGGGCGAGCTCACAACGGAGGGCAAGACGGCGGCGGAGGCCGCGATCTCCTTCTCCTGCTCCTATTGTGAAGCTCCCTCCGACACCGACCTGCTCCTGCTGCGAAGTTCCCATCGGCGGCGCCACGTCGTGCACCTCCCTGGCGGGGGCGGGAGGACAGCGAAGAGTCATGGATGGGCAGCGCTCCCATGGAAGGGGAACAGAGGAGGAGATGAGAGAGGAGAGATGTGGGGCCCACACGTCATTGAGATGGAAAGAAGAGAGGAGGGAGGAGAGTTAAATATAAAGAAGGATATTTGAATAGTCTGTTGGGTCCTCCATCCTTAGAAAGCTAAATAGCAAGCTAAATGATTATTTAATTGAGAATTTGGCTAGTGAGATGTAAAGAAGCTATTGGAGACTCTCTAAGGAGTGAAAATACATTGCAATTTGGGGAAATATAACGGACACCGCACAACGGCGCGTCTCGGGCTACTCCTCCTGCCGTCGTCCTCTGGAGTCAACGAAGCGGCGTAGGCGCCTGTAGCACCGCCGCCACTTTCGCCGCTGCCGTCGACGTACGGCTCCCTGCCCGAGCCATCGCCGCGTGCCAACTGCCCAGGATGGAAAGCCCAGGCGTAAGTAAAGGAAATAAAACAGACAAAGCATGGAATGCATTTTCCACATTCCATAATCGGCGCTTGGGAATCGACTCCGTCTTCAGCTGAACCACGAACTGAGCTGCATATTATCTGCCGACCAATGCCTCCATTGTTCGCTCCAAAGCCCGATCCACCCTGCGATCCATAGCCCTGGTCGCCGCAGCTGCTCCTCCTTCGTCGAGATGGCCAAAAACGACTCCTCCGTCGAGATGCTCAAGAACTGCTCCTCCGGCTAGATGGTCAAGAACAACTCCTCCGGCGAGACGACCAAAAACGACGACGACAATGGCGCCGCCGACATCCACCGCATCGACATCTTGGCTGACGAGTGCCCACCAGAGCTCGACCCAGCGCAATGGCGCTACTACAACTACACCTTCGGCCTTCCCAACATGTCCCTCACCGGCATGATCCTAGTGACTCTACTCTTCATCCCACTCGCCGTCATCCTCCTCCACCACCTCCCACCTTCTCCGGCACCGGCTCCCTCCTCCTCGCCGCCGGCGGCAACTACGCCGGAGCCATCGCCATCTCCGGCGCCAGAGTGGATCGACACGAGGCTACAACAATCCGTGTACATCGTGTGGACGGTCTCCCTTCTCGTCGTCTCCTACCTCTCATTCTGGACCTACACCTTGTCACGCACCATGGGCGCCACCGCCATCTTCCTCCGCGTCACCTACGCCGCCGCGGGCCTGTTGGGCCCATCACGGGGATGTGCTTGGCCCACCTCACCACGTGCTGAGCCGCCGGTCTGATGGGCTATGCACTTGCCGAGTACCGGATGGACGACGGCGGCGAGCTCGCCGCCGGTGAGGCCGCCGCGCGTGCTCCGGCGGCAAGCCGGAGTGAGGCGGGGGAGGGGACCACATTCTTCGACGGCGTCTTCTTGACGGTCCTCGGGACGCTGTATCTGGGCTCGGGCGTGGTGTGGATCGTCTTCTTCACCCCCGACGACGACGACAACGGCCAGGTCTCGGTCGTGTATGTGCTCTCGGACCGTCTCGGTGGTGATCTGGATGAAACTCTACATATGGGCTATCTTCTTCAACCGCTTCTTGCTGCACGAAGCTCTCGTCTCCAGTGATTTCATGGGGCGCCTCGTCTGGTACTACGTTGCGTCCATCGTAGTTAGCATGTTTGAGTGTCCTGGTCCTGATGGGCCGATGGTTCTGGGCGTACTACTTGGGGTTGAAGATGATGGCCATGGCGGCGTTCTTTGGGTACATTCTTGCCGTCAACGTGCGTCGCAAGGATATCTTGGCGAGGTAATAACGTGTTTCACATAAAAGTTTTCAATATGCATGTTCGTCTATCTTTGCCATTAGCTTTGAAAAATAAACAGGTTATGAAACCCGCCAAATGATCTGATCGCTTCAGTAAACACTTTATGAAACAAGGCAGACGGAGGAGTTATGATCATACTATGCAATTTTGTGTCTTTCTGGAAAGATTAATACTCATTTCACAAAGCATGCAGCAAAGAAATTGGGTTTCAACGACATTAAATTAACTGACTAGCTATAACATATCTTTTGCATCTTAAATGTGCATTTTTTATTAGTAGAGCCATTAATTACCATTGGATTGTGTAAAGAGTGAAAACACATTGCAATGTGAGGAAAGATACAAATGCATTCTGCCAAACCTTCCACCTGTCACCTTCCACGTACCTACGGCTCCCAGGCAGAGCCATCACCGCGTGCCAAAGGATGGAAATCGCAGGAGGTAGTACAAAATACAAATACAATGGATGGAAAAGCACTCTCCATAATCTGTGCTTCGAAATCGACTCCGTCTTCATCTCAACCACGAACTGAGATGCATATTATCTGCCGTCCCTCTTTGCTAACATATTGCCTCCACCCTTCGCTCCAAAGCCCAAACCACCCTTCGCTCCAGCCCTTTGTCGCCGCAGCTCCTCCTCCGGCGAGATGGCCAAGAACGACGGCTCCTCCGGCGAGATGGCTGACGAGTGCCCATCCGAGCTCGACCCAGCGCAATGGCGCTACTACAACTACACCTTCGGCCTTCCCAACATGTCCCTCACCGGCGTGATCCTTGTGACGCTACTCTTCATCCCGCTCGCCGTCGTCCTCCTATGCCGCCTCCCCCATGCTCCGTCGCCCGCTCCCTCCTCCGCGCCACCGCCGGTGCCGAAGTGGATCGGCACGAGGCTGAACCAATCCGTGTACATCGTGTGGACGGTCTCGCTGCTCATCTCCTCCTACCTCTCCTTCTGGACCTACACCTTGTCGCGCACCATGGCCGCCACCTCCATCTTCCTCCGCGTCTCCTACGCCGCTGCGCTGGCCTACGCCGCCGCGGGGTTCTTTGGCCCCGTCACGGGGATGGCCTTCGCGCACCTCACCACGGCATGGGCCGCCGGGCTGCTCGGCTACGCGCTCGCCGAGTACCGCATGGACGACGGCGGCGAGCTCGCCGCCGACGAGGCCGCCGCGCGCACCCCGGCGAGCCGGAGCAAGGGGGAGGAGCTGACCCTCTTCCACTCCACCTTCATGATTGTCCTGATGACGCTGGGGCTGGCCTCGGGAGTGGTGTGGATCGTCTTCTTCCCCTCCGACGACGACGTCGGCCAGTTTTTGGTCGTTTATGGGCTCTCGAACATGATCTGGTGGATCCTCTACATGTGGGCTGTCCTCATCGTCCGCTTCTCGCTGCACGAAGCTCTCGTCTCCACTGACTTCATGCTGCGCCTTCTCTGCTACTACCTTGCGTTCTTCGTAGCCAGCATGCTGTGTGTCCTGCTGGGACCCTGGTTCTTCGCGTACTACTTTGGGTTGGAGATGATGGCCATGGCGGCGTTCTTTGGGTACATCCTGGCCGTCAACGCGCGCCGCAAGGATATCATGGCCAGGTAATAACCGCGTACAATTTGCAAATAGAAGTCTGCAATATGTTCATCCTTGATCCTTGCCAATAGCTTTGAAAAATAGTTTTTTTTATATAATTTGCTTTAGAGAGAATCTGGGCTTATACCTTATTTATGTAAAAAAAATGATTTATTTGGTCTAAATTTTGCCCCAAAAAAATTATTTACCACCGATAGAATTCCGATATTTCCGTTTATCGTGAACCATCATGCAAACCCTGTTTCAAATACAATTTCTCTCATTTTGGAAAGCTTAATACTGATTTCACAAAACATGCAACAAAAAGAAGTTCGGCTTCAACCTCCTTTAATCAATTAATTGACTATAAAACATTTTTTGTATCTCGTGTATTTTTATTAGAGCTATTAATTACTATCGGATTGTGTACTAACAAAAGTTTTTAATTATCTTGCTGTGCCTGAGGACAGGGACCAACCTTTGACAAAAGATAAAGAGCTAGGTGACGTTGCTCAGGAATCAGCTTCAGTCCCAACCGGAGAAAATGCTTGACCTCATAGCTACGGAGTACCAATCTCAAGAACACCACGGATCGTGCAACAAACAGCTTCATCGATCGCTGCTAGCCCTTTATGCCTTTCAATAATCGCTGACATAGGAGTATTTGTGTACTACTAATATACGATACTCTACAATACTGTGTCCTTTGCCATATAATTAGTTATAAGTATTATTATTAAATTGTACATTTGCTTTCTTTAGGTGTAACATTCCTGGTGTTAGTTAACACTAAACTGGTGGTTAAGTTAAGCTAAGCACAGTTCAAAAGTGAAATTAAAGAAAATAAGGGAAAATTTATCCAAATTGAGTCAAAAACCGTTTAAATGGAGCAATAAAGAAACTTTGAAAACCTTCTAAAAACTTGAAAAAGTGCAAATGGGAAAGTTGGAGTATAAGTCAAACCAAGAAACTTCCCTTTTCAAACCATAGCCTAAAAATGCTTGGAAGCATCTCAAAATTCAAACCCTAAACTTGGAATTTGAATTTTCCAATTCAAATGCAAAGCTGAAATGGAATCTCAGTCAAATCTCACGATTTTACCACAGAACATCAAAATCTCCAAAAAGCAAAGTTGTACATCTTCACATTTCTGAACTTTGCCTCCATTGGCACTTTGGCCAATTTTGCCATCTAGCCCCTCGAATTTCAAAAATTCAGTTCAAAACAGGGTTTTACCCCCTTTTGAATTACGGCCAAACTTTCAACTTTTTCTCAAAATCTCCAGTGCAAGGACGTGTCTCATAAAATTCTAAACAACTTTCATGTTGGAAGATTTTCGAGCCATGTTCAAATTTTTGGAGTTTGAGCCATGCCAACCAAGTTGACCTTTGCCCGCTCACGGCGCGCTCACGGGTTGCCCACGCCGCGCTCGCGCGTGCCCGAGCTCGCCGCCGGCAGCCCCTGTCGCCGTCCGTCCTCGCCTGAGCCAGCCAATGGCGCGGCTGCATGTCTCCGCTCACGGAGCACGCGTCTGGCCAGCTCGCGTGGCCTGAGGCGCACTGTAGCGCTGACCCTCGCCTCGCCGTCGCGTCGCCGCCGCGGACCGCCGGTTAATTCCGTCGCCGCCGTTGCCCATCGGTCCCCCGAGCGACTTTCGCGACCACGCCGTCTCTTTTTCCTCCCCGCCCTGTCTCCTCGCCTCGCCCATGCGCGCCTGCCGCCTGCAGCTCGCCTGCGCGCGCGTTGACGCCGGGAAAGGGCGCCAACGGCCGCGGCAGAGCCGCTATCGCCGCGACAGCTCACTGAGCTGCCCCAGCCCCCATCCCGTGCTGCCCGAGCACCTTCTTCCTCCCCTCTACCTCCTACTTAAGCCCCCAAACAGTTCCCTCCCTCTCCACGCCGGAATACGCTCGCCGGAGTCCGCAGAGCCGCCGCCGAGCTCGCTCTCGTGGACAGCTCTCTCCGTTGCTCCTCCGGCCAAACCGAGGCTCGCACTAGCTTCCCCATCACCCACTGCCACTCCTCGACCAAACCCCGACCCCTTTCCACCACCACAGCCGCCGGCGCAGCTCGCCGGAGAAGCCCGAGCCTTCCGCCGCCGCCCGCGCACGTGCACAGCTCGCTCCACTCCTCCTCCGGCTGAACCGAGAGCACCTACGGCTTCGCCGTGACGCGCTGGTGCTCACCGACCCCTTCCCAGACCCTCTCCGACCCCGACAACGCCGGTCACCGCTCGCCGGAGCAAGCAGAGCCGCCGCCGCCGTCGACAACCCCTTTCCCAGCCTTCCCCGACCTCGAGACCTAGCTTAAAAGAGCCGCGGTGAGCCCCTCTCCGTTTTCCCCCACTTTCCCGGCCCGGACTCGCCGCCGTTTGGCCGGCGTAAGCACGCCGGCGAACTCAGGGACCTCGGTGTGTCTTCAACCTCTTTCCAGGGGGCCGAGTGCAAAATGTAGGGACCCCGTTGTAAGAATTTCAAAAACTCTAGGGTTCACAGCGTAAAATAGATTCTATCTTTTAGGTTTAATTCGCTGAGATCTTCAAAAATTCGTAGAAAATCGTAGAAAAATCAGAAAAATGCCAAACCAATTTTGTAGTGACCAGTGATTCAAGAAGTCCAACTTCTTCCTTTGCACCTCACTCAGTTGAGCTGTAGATTTTGACATATAAATTCAAATCAGTTTGGACACTTTTCATCATACTTCAAAATCTACACATGCACTGGAGCTGGTCTTGGGATATGTTGTTAGTGTGGTTGTCATTAGCTTAATGCGCAAAGGGTGCACAAAAATTCCCAGTGGATTTAGGGTTATGAATCTCCAAACATATACCCTGCTGTTTTGGCAAATAAATCACAGAAAATAATTCACTCAGTGAAAAATCACCTCCTTCACACAGAAACTTAATCAAGATATTAGGAACCATAGAAAAATGAAAATGGTAATTTTTGGACAACGGAAAATGGCTAAATGATTTTTGGTAGTTTAAACATGGTGAAATTCCCCAAAAATAACCATAAATCAATATCACATGCAAACTTGCAGAGAGGTCACTCTTGGCACCCTAAGTCACTGTGCCAAGTGGTGTGGACAGAAACCTTGTAATTATTTTTGTAGGAATTTAGTTTGTTTTTAGGCAAAAAGATAAGAACATTTTTAATAAATTATAGAAAAATCAACTTGAGCCAAATTTTGGGCTAGGCTCCGGCCTTGGCATGAGCAAGCCTCTGGTCCAATGGCACCTAAAAATAATATTCCTAAGTTCACCTTTTGAATAATAGAAAAAGGACTTAAATGGTGGAAAAGAGAAGAAAAAGAAAAGAAAAAGAGAAAAACCTAAAACTCTAAAATCAAGGTAAAGGTTCAAAATGAAAAGGGTATATTCACTTATAATTAATGTTTGTCCTTTCCATTTCATCAACCAAGATTTAAATAAACCCTAACTATTTAAATCTCGATACTTAAGCATTTCATGCATTTCGTATAGATTCGGGTCTCGCCGACGGAGTCTACGAGCTAGTCCCCGCTGCCGAGGAGATCGCCCAGGAGTCCGAGATGAACGTGGTGCACGTGGATCCGAGCCCCGAGCAGGAGTACCGCTTCGAGCCGGAAGGCAAGCCCCGGAGCATAACCTAACTTTACTTACGCATTTTATTTGATTATATGTTTGTGCATTTAAGTTTCAAGGAGTTGAATGAAACTCTAGATTGCATGATCATAGGTTCCTTTGATTGAACACTAGTATGTCAGGTCCGATAGTCGCTATGCTTAGGACCGATAGAAGTCGAGTGTTCTCCGACACTCGCGAGACATAGGAGTTGTATGTCTACTCATATCAGAAACACTAGAGATGATGGACGGATGATTGCAGATACCCGTCTATCGATGGTTTAATTGGAAACATGTGGTACTTTTGTGTCAAGCGTTTGAACGTACCACATATATGCACGGACTATGGGACCGGTAAGTCCCGGTATCCGATTGATGCGAGCAGGTCCGACAGCTCTCTGTCTTGGAAACGTTATCCCATGGGCACATGAGGGTAGTTGCGTGAGTCCCAGTAGTGGTAAACCTTTACCCTGAGGCATTAGGACTCGGGAGCCACTCGCAGAGAGAGGAGAAAGGATTGGGGTGTGTTGGCATTTCCAACCATTCCGTATGTGTGGGTTTTCCCTGGCCAGGTAGTAAATTCGGTTCGAACTGTCCGCTTCTCGCGGTTAATGAGACTGCTTGACCGATGTATGACATATTATGAAGTGAAACTTGGAAGGATGAAATCTTTGTATGGAATAATTGTATTGCAAAACTTGATTGTTTAGCTATGTTCACCTAGAATGGATAGGTTAAAGGAATTAAAATCAAAATGGATAAACTAGAACTCAGCTTAGTCGTTTTTGGCAAAAGAACCCCACTAGCCAAACAGCCTCTCATCTTAGGAGTCGGTGATGTAGTGATCACCAGTCGGTTAAGTCTTGTTGAGTATAACTAGTATACTCAGCCTTGCTTGTGGCTAAATTTTCAGGACCGTCCCCTCAGGAGGTAGCTGCCTCTATGGCTTGGGCCTCCCAGCTTCCTCCTGGTTACAGCATCGAGTGGGAGCCGACCTCTCCCGAGGATCGTGAGGAGTAGCGTCACGGTTGACTTCATCGTGACGATACTACGGATCGTCGCTAGTATCTCGTTTACTTTCCGCTGCATGAACTCGAACTATTTTACTTATCATTTCAATTTGGTTGTAATAACTCTGAAACTTGTTGTAATTTGTTGTTGTGGAATGATGTGATCTTTGGAACTCACCTTCGAGTGAGCGTATGGACGGACGATCTTCAGTAGCAGTTAGTCGAGCTTGACTCGACGGTCGAATCCGCACTTGGGAACATTTTCGTGTATTAGCACCAATGGAAGGTGGAATATACTTAAGTGGGCCCATTTCTCGGGTAAGATCGCTACATTAGGCATCCATGAACTCGTAATACCATACGAAAGGCCTCCATGAATTTTAAAATTAAACCGGTATAGATTGAAAATGTCCCTCATTGGTTGTTCAGTACTCGCTTGCCTTGTGTTCATCCAAAGCTTGAGTGGCAGTGAAACTGCTAACCGTTCTCTAGATTTATTTATCAAAGAACAATTCCGGTGCTCCCATACTCCCAAACTAGATAGAGTAACACCTAGGGCTCTGAATTTTTGCTGGTTTTTGCCAAATTCTGGTGAAACTGGTGGATGGTAAATGACAGTACCGGTACTCCTGTAGTACTGGTACTTTTATCCACCAGTTTTCATCATGATTTTGATTTTATTCGACATTTATCCAAATTAAAAAAATTCTGGCCGGAAAACCAGCTTACTGATCTTCTCAGTGACCTTTGATTTTTTTTCAAACCAGAATCTTGAACCATGGTAACACCTAACCAAATTTCATTCTCCAACCGCGTCCGTGATTTACGCTTTCCATCACAGAATACAACACACACCAATTAATTTACTTTAGGTCCATAGAAAACAGAACCATAACAACACTATAAATCGTGTGAATTGTACCATACTTATTATTGATATGCCATGATAGTTAATTTTGGAAAGACGAACATGATACAATCATACAGTATGCTGGAATAATTTGGCCTAGCCTTGCGAGGAAACAGAAGATGCTCTGAGACGGCGGCAGTCTGCGCTTGTCATCAGCAGCAGCTCCGCGGCTGGAACGGGCGAGCGCCGCCTCTTCTTCCCCCTTGAGCCACCACCACCACCCCCCGGGACGACGTCGTCGAGGAGGAGCGGGAAGTCCTCGGTCCAATAGCGGCGGCATGCCTTGCAGACGTAGCGTGGCCGCCGCAGGCTGTAGCTGCTGTAGCAGCAGAACTTGGTGTCAGCCGAGTTGCACCGCGGGCAGTCCAGCGCCTTCTCCCTCCGCTGCGGCGGCCGCCGCCGCTGCTCCGTGCGCGACGCCCGTGCCAGAAACATCTCTCATGCGTGTGCGGTACTTATGAACAAGGAGCCCAAGAAATTAAAGCTGATGCTCTGCCGATGGCCAGAGTGGATGGAGTTTAATTTGCTCCCCTCTAGCCTCCTGTGCCTCCTTCATATAGTGGGATTCATCTCTGAATGTAACACGTGCTTTAAAGATTTACAGATGCGATTAATGAAAGAAACAAGGGTTCTTTGGAGTGTATGAATATACAATGGTACGATGGTGATGTCAATGCCAAGCAAGGCTCAATCTGACGCGTCTTTGTTTCTTTTTTTTTGGTTAATAAACAAGTTGCCAGAGGTATGTGTCATACATATCCTTGGCGTTTCTTTTTTTTTTAAACAAGTCGCTGTCGTATACATATAGCTTATGGTTTCATTTGCAACGTGCATGGCATGACAAAAAAGTTCCAAAGACGCAGTATACAACTATGTGCCATACCACCTTTAAAAATATCGTAAAAATTTGTCAGTGCACGCTCAGCTTCCCCGTGTGAAAGGGCATGACTCGATCTAGCGACGACCATAGTAGCTAGCATGGTAGTTCATCAAAATGCTACGATCGTTTTTTTAAAACACACACACACTTGGAACAACCACTAGTACTAACCTTTGTCTATATCCAGTGAGCAGACAGAGCTCAGTTTTATGTTTGCATTCGAGGCGTGACAGCCTCAATCAGAAGGGTCGATCTCTTCTTGTTCCTTCACCCATCTCATCGGCCACACCGCTCGCTCACTTGTCGTCTCCTCCTCCTCTCATCTCGGTATAGTCAGGTTAATTATTTATTTTCCTTCTCTGGGAATGCAAGGATGGAACGAGGAAAGGACGGTTCAGACACGGTATAAACTTTGTTTGTGTTGCTATATATTTATATTATGGGCCCTGTTATGGTACTCCAGCGACCTCTTAGGAACTAAGAGTTGAAACACATCTAGACCTTTAATTTTGTACAGACAAAATAAAATAATGAGAATTGAGAAAGGAAGCGCGGAGACATACAAAATGCTAAACTGCTTGACCCGTTGACCACGAAATAATGTGTTTCGTTTCTTCCGGTCAAACAAATAGCCCCATTCACCCGCGTCCCGCTCGACGGCTCGCCCGAGCACCTGCCCACCTACTCCATCGATGAGCTTGCTAAGTTCCTAGCTAGTATAAATACCACCACTCCCTCAGCTCCGCTTCCACCATCGCAGCAGCCTTCCGAGCTTGCACCAACAGCTAGCAGGTTCAAGCAAGCCACTCGCCGAGGTCAAGCCCTCCAACCCACTGCGTAGAAGCTTCCTCGCCATGCCGTCTTCGCAGTCGCCCAACAAGCCACCGACGGCGGCCAAGGAAAGAAATCAAGAGCAGCGGCGCGACGAGGAGGGTCTCCACCTTCTGAAGCTTCTTCTCCAGTGCGCCGAGTCGGTGAACGCCGACGACCTCGACGACGCGCACCACACCCTCCTCGAGATCGCCGACCTCGCCCCGACGCCATTCGGCACCTCGACGCAGCGCGTGGCCTTCTACTTCGCCGATGCCATGTCGGCGCGCCTCGGCCTCTACGCTCCGCCGCCGCCGGCGTACTGCCCCGCGGCGGCGGCGTTCGAGGCGTTCAACGGCATCAGCCCGTTGGTGAAGTTCGCGCACGCGACAGCGAACGCGGCCATCCAGGAGGCGTTGGAGAAGGAGGAGAGGGTCCACATCATCGACCTCGACATCATGGAGGGGACTCAGTGGCATGGCCTCTTCCACATCCTCGTCACCCGCCCCGGCGGCCCGCCTAAGGTCGTGAAGCTCACCGGCTTGGGGACATCAATGGAGGCGCTCGAGGCCACCGGAAAGCGGCTCTCCGACTTGGCCGACACGCTTGGGCTGCCATTCGAGTTCTGCGCCGTGGCGGAGAAAGCTGGCAACGTTGACCAGGAGAAGCTGGGAGTCACGGGCAGGGAGGCCGTTGCCGTCAACTGGCTCCACCACTCGCTCTACGATGTCACTGGCAGCAACGACTCCAACACGCTCTGCCTCATCCAAAGGTCACTTGCCTTCATTCTTTAATTCTTTCCCTTCTTGCTGTGTTGCTTTCATGTCAAATCCTTGTTTGTTGTTGCTTGTTGGGCCATCATGACAACTTTTCAGCAAACACTTTACTAGTAGTTTTTACCAATGTCACATTGTGATCAGGCATAAATCGTACAATTCGTAGCAGAAATGCAGAATGTAATGGTCACCAAATGCTCGTACTGAAGCTGCCTCCCTCTGTGGACCATGGATTTGCAGGCTGGCCCCCAAGGTGGTGACAATGGTGGAGCAGGACCTCAGCCACTCTGGCTCTTTCCTGGCGCGCTTCGTGGAGGCCATCCACTACTACTCGTCGCTCTTCGACTCGCTGGACGACGCGAGCTGCGGCGCGCGCAGCCCGGAGCGCCACGTCGTGGAGCAGCAGCTACTGTCCAGGGAGATCCGCAACGTGCTCGCCGTCGGCTGTGAGCGCCGGCTCACCGGCGACGTCAAGTTCGAGAGCTGGCGCGAGAAGCTGGCGCAGTCGGGGTTCCGCGTGGCGTCGCTCGCCGGCAGCGCGGCGGCGCAGGCATCGCTCCTGCTCGGCACGTTCCCCTCCGATGGGTACACGCTCGTCGAGGAGAATGGCGCTCTGAAGCTGGGATGGAAGGATTTTTGCCTGCTGACTGCATCTGCTTGGCGCCCAATTCAGATTCCGTGCCGTCAAATCTGAGAGGAATTTTATAGAGCTTACTTGAGGTTCTTGCCACATCTTTTGCCTGTTTAGTGTTTACCTAGCCGCTCAATTTGATCATCAATACTGAGATTAGAAAAATGAAAACAGTTCTCATCACTAATTGCTAGATCCCTTCACATTGATAGTTACTGATGTAAGCTTAGTTTCATGGTAGATTTTGTTCAGCTGTCGATCATTTTCAGTATTTGGTTGTATTGTGCTTATGTAAACGTGAGCTTTAGTGGCTGCGAGCTTTCTACAAACGTATTTGTAAGCGTGGTTGGTTGTGAAGCCCTTGACAGTTGTAATAAACCTTTATAAGCTTGATTGGTTGTGATATGTGAACTCAACTGTTATGGACACTTGAGAAGTGCCTCTCATATGAAGCTTGAACCAATTCATGGTCTTCCCATCATGCTATCAATTTTTTGATGCAACGATGAGAATTCTTCATTGCTACTTTGGAAGATATCTGTTTCCCATCCGGGGAAAGTACAGAATCGAATACACTTCGATCCAAACTTACAGCGAGCATCAATGTCGAAACATAATTTGAAACTGAAGAAGCGCGAAAAGAAGAAACACTATGGACTGGCGTGAGCATTCAAACTCTCTCTTAGACCAACACCAAACCGGCCAACTTTTTACGAACTCATGCTAGCTAAATTTAGGAGAGGAAGAGAAGTTGGCCCTTTCTCCCCGGAGAATGGACCAAGTCCGCTTTTTCTCTCGGACTCGAAAACCAGGTAACCCACCTCCCTCAACTTTTGAGCCGTGCATTGTACCTCCCTGGCCTATTTATAAGCGGTTTCAAAGGCAGTTTTGTCTTTTTTACTTTTTATTTGTTTCAGCTGAAACTTTGAACAATAACAGTAAATAAAAACCATAAAATAGAAAATTTAATTTTGTTGAACTTTACGTGTGTATATGCACAGAAATATATAATGTCATATGTTTTAGTACAAAGTTTTTGCTGTAGATTTAGATCTATTCTTTTCTGCAATTAATTAAAATAATGGAAAAAGTCCAAATTACTACCCTGAACTATAAGCAAAGTCTACATAAGCCCCTAAACTATCTTTTGGTTTATTTTACCCCCTAAACTGTCATTTAGCCTATTTTACCCCCTAACATAATTTGTCTTTTTTTTTATTTTTCCATGTAGAAGTGTCATATTACGTTCAAATTTTGTGAGATGATAGTAGACATCATAATGCATGGTAGAAAAATATAAAATTATTTTTTGTCATTATTTTGATAGGGTAATATATTTAATAATTAAGTAATCCTTAAGATGCAAAATTATACAAAAACTAATAACGAAAAATTCATAATATATTTTTTTCATATACACTATGATGTTTACTACAATCAAGCAAAATTTGAAATTAAAATTCAACTTGTGTATGGAGAAATAAAAAAGACAATTTGTATTAGGGGGTAGAATAGACAAAATTATATAGTTTAGGGGGTAAAATGAACCAAAAGATAGTTTAGGGGGTTATATAGACTTTGCTTATAGTTCAGGGGAGTAATATGGACTTTTTCCTAAAATAATTCATAGATGTTGAGCGAGTCATGTCCACTTGATAACGCTTTTGTTTTTTAATAAGCAAGTTGCAAGAGGTATATGACATACATTAGCATATGTTATCCATGGCCTTTCATTGCTTTGTTAACCAAGTCCATATATATAGTTTATGGTTCCATTTGCAACGTGCATGGCATGGCAAAAGTGCCAAAGACGCGGAGTTCACAACTATGTGGCACATCGCCTTTAAACATTGCACGCCCAGCTTCCCCGTGTGAAAGGGCATAACTCAATCTAGTGACCACCATGTAGCTAGCATAGGAGTTCATCAAAATGCTATGATTATTTCTTTTTTCTAAAAGAAAAAACAAGAACACTCGGAACAACCACCAGCACTAACCTTTGTGTTTGTCCAGTCAGACTGAGCTCAGTTTTATGTTTACACTCTGAAGCGCGGCGGCCTCAATCACAAGGGTCTATCTCTTCTTGTGCCTTCAGCCATCTCGTCGGCCACATAGCTCCCTCACTTGTCATCGCCTCTACTTATCATGGTGTTGTCAGGTTAATTATTTCTTTTCCTTCCCTGTGAATGCAAGGTGGAATTCTCTGATGATGACATTGCCGGTCAATCAGGAAAGGACGGTTCGGACACGGTATAAACTTTGATTGTGTTGCTATATATTTATATTACATATAAGCATGGTGTTGTTTTTTTTCTCTTCTTATATCATGTTCTCACGTGACCAGGGAATTTTGGGGGAAAAGTGACAAGCTAGTGAACTTTTATTTTTCCTTTTGTACCATGGATTGTCTAAGGAAGGGAGGTGGTGTGAGAAGGAAAGTTGAGGAAATTAGAAAGAAGGTTGTAGATATTGCGGGATTTTTTGTTTTCTCCCTATAAATTAATTACTAAAATATTTCATTTATTTTAAAAATCGAGTCTGAGATTCATTTGAGATCTTACCTACATACATATGGGCTGCGACTTGTGTGTCTCCTAACCTGTGTCCCCATCCGTGTCACCATAGCAATTAACGCTAAATAAATCATCCCAATTTAATTCTGATCACACCATTGTGTTTGTTATAATAATATCTTTAAAATTAAACCACACTTGACCATGTTTGGATTATATTTATATTTTTAGAATATTTTTGTATTAAAATAATTTGTTTAACCTAAAAATATTCCAAAAAGAAAATATAGTCCAAACATGATCAAGTGTGGCTTAATTTTGAAGATCTAATCATAACAAACACAATGGTGTGACCAGAATTAAATTTGGATGATTTATTTGTCGTTAATTGTCTTGGAGACACAAGTTATGAGACACAGAAGTCGCAGCCCATACATATGTGGCTCTTGAAAACACACTGATGTATAACTATGCAAGGGAATTTATTACATATATATGTGACACGGGAGTTACAAGCAGGCACGACATGTACATCCGTGAGGGATGCGTGCGTCTTTAAAAACTCCGTGTGGACGCAAAATTTGTTGGTACATGCAAGAAGGCTAGATCATATTGTAGTTTGAAAGCGTACGTGGTGACAGCGTATAATAGACATCATTAGCTAGCTGGGCTTCTTTAGCATTGTGCGTTTTCATTTTACTACGCACGTGCGGCACGCACATGCAAGCACGTGTTTAAAAACAAATCTAGTTTAAAATTTTATATTCATACATATGTCAGATTTTTTTCTCATACATATATAGTTGGAGTCAAATACACAAAGGACTTTAATTCGATAACTCCGAAATTATTAGTCCTGGTTTAGGTTATCATTTGTGCATATTCGACATGGCAAAAAAAATTAGAGAACTGTGTTTGCTAACCGATTAGAGATTGGCAGAGCTTCAGAATTATTAGCCATGGTTTAAGTTATCATTGGTGCATATTGGACATGACAAAAAAAAACCCATTTAGAGGCCCATGCGTGTTTGCTAAAACAAAAGGTAAGATGATTACATAGACTCTTTATTAGAAAATTTAAGTAGGGGCCTCTCCTGCTGTTTGCCTAAAAAAAAGATGATTATAGTGGAGTTTTAAGTCCATCCCTTCTTTTGTTGCTCTTTTTTTCTTCTAATCCAAGAGTTTGACCCAACATGTCCTGATAGACAAAATCGCATGTACATGTTTGGTCCGATTCTTCATTGTTATCTTGTGTCCATATCGTTCAGTACTCATTACATGAGTAACATGATAGCTAATTGGTCTTTGAAAGCATAGCGTAAAAGATAACGGAGTGTCTAGACACGTACTCCCACCGTCCAAAAAAGAATGATGTTTCACTTTCAATTATTACGTTTGATCATCCATCTATTCAAATTTTTTAGATAAATACTAAAACAAACATGTCATGACGAAATTATAGTTGATGATAAAAGAATTATAAATAAATAAATAATATTTGTATGGATATTTTAAATAAGAAGAATAGTCAAACATGATGTCTAAAAGTTAAAAACATCATTCTTTTTGGGATTTGGGACTACTTTGCGCGGGGCAAATAAGATGTGCCGGCTATATTAGTAACTAATGTACACTCCAACGGCCTTGGCTTTGTGTTATCAGTATATCAGTTCTTTCTAACTCTACATTGTCTCGTAAAAAAATTGGTAATATATTAATTTTTTTCTGTCATTCTAAAATGGATAATAGAGGTAAAAGATCCGTTTAACCCTTGCTTACCTCTAGTTTTCGTAATTTTCTCCTAACTATATTTTGAATTTCATATGAAATTAAAAAGGAACTAATAAAAATGATTATTGATTAACCTTTTCCTTTTTACGTGAGAAGTACATACCGTTGATGCTTTTTTCTGCTTCTTTCTTCAACACATCTTTCTACCTGGCCTTTATCTCTTTCCTACCCATCTCACTAACGTAGCTCATTTGCGTTCTTGTTTTCTACTGTTGTCCTCTGCCACGCCGGCGCTCCCCCACCGGTCCAGGCATGTGTGGTCGTGGCCGAAGCCTTGGAGGCTTGGACATCCTCCAGCGACGGACATCACCATTGCCGACCGCCCGACGTCGACGCCTGTAGGTCCTGGCTGACGGCCTGAGGCGGAGCTCCTTAGCGTGGCCGCGGCAAACGCGTGGGCGTCAGCGCCGGGGTGCAGGAGGAGCGGGAGGCAGAGATGGCGAGGCAGCGGGGACGAGCGGAACACGAGTGCCGGCGTACGGGACGAGCGGAACACGAGCGCCGGTGTGCGGGATGAGCGGGAGGCGGACATAGGGATTGGACGAACACGGCGGAGCTCCTCGCGGACGCCGCGTCCAATTAGAAAAGGAGAAAAATGATTTCGGTAAGGGAAAAAAATGATTTAGGTGGGTAGAAAAATATGGGTGACAAAAACATTTACTTTTTGGCAGAAACATTTTCTAAATATCAGTTTGTTGGGTTTGACCCCTTCCCACATCCGTTGACCCTTACAGGTGGGTCCAGTGTGAGGAGTATGGTGGACCCAAATTCGGTGACAAACGTTTTCAATTCTACTCGTTCTTTTATAGATAGATAATTGAACTCACGTATTTATTTGCTCTAGTTTTATATCAGATATTATATATGAATTGAGTCACCATTATTATTAGCCCAAACATTTTTTCAGGTTCCATATTTGAGTGCAATATATTATACTACAAGATTTTTAACTGATGTTCTTGGATGTATCACTAGTTCTTTGCGTTTTACATAACTTGCGGTATGGGATGCCTTCAGGCCTTACCAAGCCAACTATTCAGGAATTCTTGCCCCTGGTGAAAAGATGTGAAAACAGGCTTTTATAGTCACAACAAGCCTATGTCAACGTGGAAGATTATGACTATAGTTAACTTAGAAATGTCTTCATTCCCAACTTTCCTCGTGTGCTTGATGAAACTACAAGATGCCTTGATCAGTCAACTGGATAAATATTGGAAACATTGTTTATGGCGTGGTGCTGATATGGCTGATAAAAGACCACCTAAGACAGTTGGAAGATGGTATGATTGCCTAAAGAGGAAGGAGGATTGGGTGAGCTTGATCAGACAGTGCAAAATCAAGGATTACTTTTGGAAAAATGTGCACAAATTCTTCAATGGAACGAATTTGCCTTGGGTGGGTCCATCTAGATATGGGACAACTATTACACAAATGGTAAGTTGCGTGGAAACACTAAGAAAATGTCTTTTAGGTGGAGATGCATATAGTCTAAAACTGCTAGACAAATACAAAGTCATAGCCTCAGTCTTACCACAGAGAGGTGACACAGTTTCATTTTGTAATGACCTGTGTGGGATAGTATAGTTCCAACTTCCAAAGCACACTTATGCAGAGCTGTACTCCTTTGCTAAAACAAGGAAAATCAGCCGTAATATGATTCTTGAGTGCAACATTTTTCACACTTGTATCCACCTGCCACTGTCACCAGAAGCCTTTCAGCAATACAATTCTCTGATCCATCATTAATAGAACTACAACTTTAGAGATGACCAAGATCGATATATGATCATACATTTGGGGCACTTGTATCTAGCATACAAGTACTTGAAAGATCATCAAGATATTTAATTTATACATTCATCTTACAAGTGGCTGGGGAGAAGCTCATGCAGGCTTAAACATAAAATTTCCTTTTTTGCTTCTGAGAGATATGCCAAGTACAAGGGATATCCTACAAAGATCCATGCACCTGGACAGTTGCAATTGTGTATTGTGCTCTGAAAATAGGCTTGAAACAGTAGAACACTTTTTTATGCTTTGTGAATTCTCTCAACAATGCATCTGCATATTGATTTGACAATACCTCCACTCCCATATTCTTACTTCACTTCATGACCAGATCAGTGAAATGTTCTTCATGGAAATTATTATGGTGATGGCCTGGAGCATATGGAAAACAAGAAACAATGTAATTTTTCGGCAAGGTTATTTAATTTAACCGTAGCAGTCTTCCAAAATGGTGAATTATTTCCCCAAGTGTTTTTAAATAGTAATGAAGCACTTAATAAAGAGCTAAAACACTAGGGCACTAAACTTTGAATACTAAAACACTAGGATAATTATCTCACATCACTAGGAGAAGTTTCAAATTCAGGTTGTGAAGAGGATTTTTCATATCTGAATTATAGTTCTTGCTTCATCAGGCAAAGATAAGTTATTTCCATGAATTTCATAATATATAGCTTCGTTATAATTATGTTTTTTCCATAGATAAACTCTTTTTTCTATACATATATTTACCTGTATATTATACCACTGCTAGGGAACCGAGCTTTAGTACCGGGCGCAAAGCCTGTTTAGTACGGGTTATGCGCCCGGTACTAAAGCTCGGTTCCTCAGGGCTTCTTGGAATTGAACCCACACAGGAAGGTCATCTTCTTCTTCGTCCTCTTCCATCACGACTCCAGGTTCACCGTGTTTGGTCCAAAGAGAATAGTTAGGCATGAAACCGACAACAACATGGTGCGCGTGGACTGTCCATCGCTTGGAGTATTCCTTTTCATTTTTGCAATCTCTACATGGACAACACATGAACCCCTTTGCCGAACGGTTGGCCTCTACAACATCAAGAAATGTATTCAGGCCAGTAACCCATGCGCTAGTGCTTCGTTCGTCGTACATCCAACGCAGTCCATCTGCAACCATATTATATAAATTATGCCCTTTGTTATATCTACAATTTACAATTATCGTCCTTTTGTACAAAATAGAACTAACATATATGAACTAACCTCCAGCAGCAGAAGCCATGTTCTTTGGATAATACTTTTAATTTTTATATACAAGAAAATGTAAAGAGTTCAGGGCTACCTTTTATAATAATCTAGGGGCTAATTTGAAGTTATACTAAAAATATAGGGCAAATTCGAATTTATACTAAAAATCCAGGGGCTAATTTTTAATTAAACTACTAATACAGGGGATAATTTACAAGTTATACTAATAATCCAGGGCTAATTTGTAGCTATACTAAAATTCATAAAATTCAGGTGCTAATTCAAATTACACTAAAAATCCAGAGGCTAATTCGAAGTTATACTAAAAATCTAGGGCTAATTTCTAGTTATACTAAAAATCTAGGGCAAATTCAAAGTTATACTAAAAATCCAGGGGCTAACTTGATTATTTGTTATTATTCATTTATACGTAATAAATACACCAAAAATATATAAAATATATATTTTCAACATGCAAGAAAAGGGTGATATATTATATGTAATACATTTTAATATGTCGTTACCTGCTAATAAAGTCTTTACTTCATTTATGCCTCATTTAATGTTTTGATATTTGAGAAAATATTTAATATTTATAGATTTATATAAAATACATAAATTGAGTTCACTAAATTGCATGAAAATACATTAAGACTTGTGAAATCAAGTTGCTATCAATTTAACAATAAGACAATAGAAATTAATAACAAAAATCATGAGCAACTACAAAATCTCTCTCCTCTCTCTCCCTCATTCTAAGAAAATCACAAAGTACTCTAGCTACAAAGAATTAAATGCAACATATTAAAGATTAGAGAAGGGAGAATGAAGTTGCCAACCTTTAGAACAATTGGATGGGTGAAGTCTCCACAAATTTTTGAAAAAATGGGCAGCATCTCCCCTAAGGCGCCATGGAGATTGAAGAAGCTTGCTCTCAGGTGGGGGAATGGAGTGAGGGTGGCTTTCTGTTGGAGGAGGAAGAGAACTTTTAATAGAGAGCCATTTAGTACCGGCTGAAGCCTTCAGACGGTGCTAATGGGAACCATTTAGTACCGACAATGTCCTTCACCGGCTGGAGCCTCCAGCCGGTTCTAACGTCGCGCATTTAGTACCGGCTAGAGCCACCAGTCGGTACTTAAATGGTTTTAGTCGTTGCCCCTGTGTCACACAGGGGTGTCAATGGCCGCCATTTAGTACCGGCTGGTGCCTCCAGCCGGTACTAAATTGGTCCGGTGACGTCGATGGAGGTCTGTTTTGCACGTTAGTACCGGGTCAAAGTGCAACCGGCACTAACGTGTCAGGGACGAATACTCGATTCTCTGGTAGACTAGCGGGGTTTGCATAACTATCAGGATTTATATGTATTTATTAAATTATTTTGTTTTGAACTATTTGAGAAATGAAGTGTCAAGACATAATATGCTAACGGCGTGACCAGTTGACCGCATGGACCGTTCAAACAAACAGCCCCAATATTCACGCCCGCGTCCCGCTCGACGGCTTAAGCACCTGACCACCTGCTCGACGAGCCTCCTAGCCCTAGCATATAAAAGCCACCGCTCCCTCACTTTCGCTTCCACCATCGCAGCAGCCTTCTGAGCTTGCAGAGCTAGCTAGCGCCTCCTCCGTGATTAGTTGTTGATTAGACCGGTTAGTCGAGGCTAGTCGAACGTAGTTGGCAGTCTAGTCGTCCTGTCTAAATATCCTAATGCTTAGGATTCATATGTATTAAATAGATGGTCAATTGTAAATTACAGCAGAGAATGAATAAGTATTACGATTCAACCATATAGTTGGTTCGTCAAGCACATTAATATCTCAGTGATTAAGTATCCCCAAGGCACATTGCCAAATGCTAATAAGTTGTAGTTATGGGAGTGAATTACAAACCTAAAGGAGTGTATTTTGACTCATATATCAGTCATCCTATGTCTAATCAGATGAGTAATCGTACTACTCACAATCCAGTCGAGCTAAACGAGTCGACAAGGAACTGATAAGGGTGATTATAGGTAACTAATCATGATTAGTTGGACGATATGGTAACATTGGCGTAATTAACTTACGTTTTTGGCAAACAACCTACACGCATGCCCAACATGTAGTTGACCCGTGTTTGTCTTAAAAAATTCAAGTGTGGCCGCAGAATTTGTTGGTACATGCCTCACTTTGTCGTTTGAAAACGTCATGATAGTGTAGTGGACTAGTGGTTGAGCAGATCGATGACCTGGTCATTGACAATTCACAATAGCATGTGCAATTAGATAGTTTGTTTGCTTCGATGCATCCTTATTATGCAAGACGTGATTTACGTTTATTGAAGGAGAATTAAACGTGATGAAGAAGAAATTTGATGCAAATGTCATTAACCTGTGACTAGTTTTGGTTCCATCACAGGTGTTACATTTTTGTTGTACACGTTTAGGGACAATTAATATGTGTGACTCTTAAAAAAAATTAACTGACATACTACAAGGGAATTATTTAATTTGATGATGGAAGTGAGTTTAGATCTGACAGCGGCCGAATTCTCCGATAGAATTGCCGACTTATTCAAACGGCTATAACCTATTATGTTGTTGTCAAGTTGCATGCACGACTACGGCATAAACAACTTCTGCCGTGTGGCCGCAAAAATTTGTTGGTACATGCAAGAAAGATGGATCATTTTGTAGTTTGACAGCGTGTGGTTGACTGCTTGAGCTTAGTGACCAACAGAGCTACAGCGTCTTCACCTAATCACTGGCCCGCGTGGCCGCGTCCCGCTCGACGGCTACATCGAGCACTTGCTCCACGAGTTTGTACTACACTAGTATAAATGCCACCACTCCCCCACTCCCGCTTCCACCATCACAGCAGCCTTCCGAGCTTGCAAACCACTATTAGCATCCTCCTCCCAGCTCCCTCTTCTTCCCCACTGCCACTACACTAGCAAGCTCAAGCCTCTCCAGTCCACGCCGAGCTAGCTAGCTTTCTCGCCATGCCGGCGATCAAGCTGAAGCCTCGCGCCGCCAGGGCCACCGCCCATGCGGCGGCTCCGCCCACGGACGGCGGCGCTATTCGTCTCTTACCACGGCGCACCACCGGCCTCCTCGACCTCGAAGAAAGCACTACTACTCCGGCGCCCGGCGATGATCGCGTCGCCACGGCGGCGCCGCCGGACGCGAGGTGGACGCGTCGTCGCCCCGCCGCGGCCGCAAACTTCTCGGCGGATACGAGTCCCGACGACCCCGTGCGCCGCCACGACCAGGACGCAGGGCGAGTTGGTTGGCGCCGGCGTTCTACCGAACATGCGGTGGTCACCTCGGCGGCACCGACGCCTCCGCCGCCACGACCGTCGGCGTTCGACCCTCTCGACCCGGCTGCCGAACCGCCACGGCTGGCGCTGAGCATGGAGCAGGTGTGGCGGTGTGAGATCGCGCGGCAGGTGTTCCAGAGGAAGATCGACCAGCAGCCGGATATGATCGCCAACGAGTTCAACAGCCTTCCGGTATCGGCTTTTTTTTACCTTTTAATCTTCTGATTTTCACCGCAGGATTTAAGCATGTCCTGTTTTGCTACATTGCGTCCTTTGAATCAGCAACAAGTAGCAATTAACGCAATTCCCTACCTACCGTTGTCATAATATTTAGCGATTTGTTTCCTCCTTTTCTTGATCACTTCTCCATTGGGTTCTAAAGCTTGTAAGTCTTTTATAACAATTTCGTGGTTTCAGGCCAGAAAGGTGGTCCTCAAGAACACTGAATTGTTTACTGTGGCTCGTGACAATGCCAACTGGAAAACAAGAAACCGTCACAGCGATGTTTTGCCATGTGAGTGACCGTCACAAATAGTGTGAAGCATATTAGCATACCAATTAGAGATTCTGTTTGTCTTAACTTAAAAACATCTTTTGTTTTCTTTTCTTTTTTAGTTGATGTAAACAGAGTGCGACTACAAACAGCAGAAGGCAACGACTACATCAATGCAAGTCATATAAAGGTGAGCAGCGAATTCCTTCTTGGTATATTATATATGCCAATTTACTTCTATGCAGGGTTTTCTTCCCTTCTGATCCTAATTGGGATTGTGGAAACTAAATATTTCAGACCGATGGCAATGACCAAACGCGCTTTATTTCGACTCAAGGTCCGAAACCGCAGACATTTGCACATTTTTGGCAGATGATCTATGAGAATCGTTGCCCAGTTATCGTGATGGTCACCCCAGTTGCACCTGAAAAGGTAACGATGTTGAATGCTTTTTTTTTCAGAATTAGTATGGAGGACTCCAGCATGCACATGCTTATTATACAGTTACATTTGAAATGACTGCAGTGCCACGAGTATCTCCCATTGAACAAGGACTTGGAACAAGATTATGGAGAATTCAATGTCAAGATCACAAAGACAAGACACGATGGACCGTTAGAGCTGCGCAGCGTGAAGATACAACGAAAGGAGGTTAGTCGTGTTCATAAGCCTGCTGTGTGCTAACAGAAAATTCGATCTATGGTTAAAATATCTACCCAACTGATATAATTCTTCATGGTGCAGTCTGATAGAGTGCACTCTCTTCTCCATATTCGGTACTCTGACTGGCCAGACCATGGTGTGCCGGGTGACACTACCGCTGTACGACGGATCATAAACAGATTATATCACATTCCAAGGGAGCACCCGATAGTTGCACATTGCAGGTTCAGATCAAACTAAATCCATCCATCCTTTGGCGCTTTTTATATATCCATGCCCAAACTCACTTAGTATATTGGGTTTATCCCCTTTCTGCAGTGCTGGCATCGGAAGAGCTGGTTCTACTATCACCATCTTGAACACAATCGAGAGGATTCTTCGCGGTGAATGGTCTGCTCTCGAACTTGTTGAGACTGTAAGAAAATTCAGAAACCAGCGTGTTGGAATGGTTGAACGAGAGGTATAAGTGTATATTTTTTGCATTTATGTAATATTTTTCTACCGTTAGGAAATACATGCCACAGTAATTGAAGTAGTTTATGTACTTCATTTTTGACTCATGAATCATGATGGTTATATCCACCATGCTGCAAGAATTTGTTCACCGTACATGTTGGATGTGGCCTTTGATATCCTGAATTTGGATTTCTAATATTTTTGTAGTCAAAGAAGGTTATGATGGACTGAATACATTCTACAATTGTCAGATACCTAAATGCATTTTTTTCTTTGCTTTACAGGCGCAATACCGTTTTTGCTATCGTGCGGTTGCGCATGAATTGAAGGACATGATATTGAACTCGGAGCACTGAGTTGCTTTTGAGATGCACTGGAACATCTTGGAACTCACATCTAAGTTCTGCTGTCGTAAGTTGGATGTTCGTTTCCCCTCTATGTTCCTGGATCCAAAGTTCATCGCTTCAATCTTACTACATGCTGCTCAGATGTGAATTGTTGGACCATTCTACATGTATCCTCCATTCAGATTCTGATTGTTCTTTATGTGCATGTGTTGTGTTTATGTAAATCACAAGCAGAGCGGTTATGAACTTATCTTTGTGTAAACTTTTATGTAAGCCTGAACCTAAACAAAAGTAATTCGTTTACTGTGAAATCGATGTATTCAGTTTTAATGAGTTCTGGTAATACACCTCAGAGCTGCTTGTCTTGGAAGTTGAATGTACCATTGAAGTTAAAAATTTTCTTATGGTACTTAAAGAAAGGGGTGATTGTAACAAAAGACAACCTTGCTAAGAGAAACTGGAGAGGCGATACAAAATGTTGTTTCTGTAACTCTAATGAAACAATACAACATTTATTTTTTGACTACCATTTGGCACGTTTTATTTGGAACGCTGTCCATATCTCTTTTGGTATTCAACCCCCTACGAGTGTATCTAATTTGCTGGGCTCTTGGCTTAAAAGTTTTTCTCTGAAGCTTAGAAAACAGGTTTTAGTGGGTGCATCAGCTCTTTGCTGGGCTATTTGGTTGAATAGAAATGAAGTTGTCTTTCAAAGAACCATCCCTAACTCTTATTTGCAGGTGATCTTCAGGGGGGCTTATTGGACAAGATACTGGTCACAGCTGTCTAAAGAGGAAGAGAAGAACAACTTGAAATAGAGCTGTTGCAGATTGGAAGGCACTGTCATGGAGGTCTTCAACAAGTTTGGCTGGAACTTTAGGAACAGAATTGAAGCATAAAAGCTTTAGTTTCTGCTTTCTTTGCTTTTTGTTCCCTTATGTTCATGAACTTGGTGGCAGTCTGCTAGCAGCCTAAGTGCTGTGTTTTTGTATCCTTTGGCTATAGACATTCACTTGTGAATGATCGAGGCCGGACTCATTTCCTTAATCTAAAAAAAAGCCTGGTTGGGTATGATTGTGAACCCGTTGTCGTTTGTAAACCTATATAAGATTTGATTTGTTGTGAAGTCCTTTTATTTCTGTAACCTATGTATAATTTTGATTGGTTGTGATCTGTGAACTCCCCTGTTTCGGTCTTGTGGATACTTGAACGAATTCGTGATCTGCCCATCATGGCATCAATTTCTGATGCAAGTATGATAATTCTTCGTTTCTAGTTTTGAACATATCTATTTCACAACCTGGGAAGGTATAGTGTCGTACAAACTTCGATCCAAAATTGCAGCGAGCATCCATCTTGAAACATATTTGTATTCCTTGTGTTAACATGTAAAAACATGTAGGAAAGATAGAAAAACTGTAGGCTGGCTCAATGTAGGAGCTGGTCTCTGTTGTTGTGCTGAGACCATTGTGTTCTTTTTTTTTTTTTGCAATAGACAAGAGACAACCAAAAGTTAATTAGTTAGTTTACTATTACATGGTTTGATTTACAGAAATGGAATTAATTACGTGGATTTATTCCAAGAAATGTTTTTTAAAAAAACTACAGGCCAAAGGTATTTCCGTTTTCCTGTCCCGCTCCAGTGCAAGTTCAACCACCAAGCAGGGCTGGCTCCGCCATGGCGACCCTGCAACAACTCCCTCCCACTCACCTCCTTCGCCACTCTGCTTCGGCTCAGTGCCGGTAGCACCAAGGTTGGGCATCATATATATAGTACTTCACCACGTCACCACCTTTAAAATTAATATGTCACTACATACCCAGGAGCCTAGCTTTGCTGTGTGAAAGGGCATGACTCAAAATCTAGCGACGACCATCACGAGCACGATAATTCAGCAACATGCTATGATCATTTCATTAGAAAATAAAAATACTTCGAACAACCACTAGTGCTAACCCCTGTGTGTTTGTCCAGTTAGAGTGAAATATGCTTACACTCAAGGTTTGACGGCCTCAATCAGGAGGGGTCAATCTCTTCTTGTTCCTTCAGCCATCTCATCACAACGCTGCTCGCTCACTCGTCATCACCCCCTCTTCCCATGTAGGTATTGTCTGGTTATTTCTTTTTCTTCCTGGGAAACTAGGCATATGCCCCCGTGCAAATATCATGGATTGCTAGTTTTTTGACACCGACGTTTGAGATTTCAAGTAAAATTATTTTATTCTAATTGATTTGTGTGCTGTACATTTTTTATAATTACATTATTTGTTATTTAGAACAATTCATATAAGTAATTTGCTTATATGCTTTAGATGTGGTCATTAATTAATTATATCCTCTATAGACACTCTAACTATGTACTTATCAAAAAATTTAAATTGAATTTTACATAAACTCTCAATTTTCTTATCGATTATCTAAATTGTATTTGGTTTGGACACTATATTTAATTCTTTCTCATCCCATATCATTTATTTTATTTTAAGTTAAATTATAGATTAATTATTTTTAATATGGATTCTCTCTCTCAACTACTATTTTTCATTGTCAAATCCTGAATGTAAGTAATTATTATATTTTTGCTTTGTCTACTAATTGGTCAACTTCTAATGTTCATTTTTTTTCTAATTCTGAATTTAGCTATTTGTGAATTATGTTTGATATGGACCCTGTGCTATCTATCGTTAGATCATCAACTTACTACAATTGCTAGCTAAATGCATCTTTGTTCTGCTCTGAAGGCGCAGTACGAGTTTTGCTATCGTGCAGTTGTGCATCAACTGAGGGACCTGATATTGAACTCAGAACACTAAATTGCTTTTGAGGTGCGTTGGAAGTTGGAACATTTTGGAACTCACATCGGAGATGGGTGTCTATCTCCCCTCTATATTCCTAGATTCAGAATTCATGGCTTCAATCTTACTACATGCAGCCCAGCTGTGGATTGTCTGATCATGCTACATGTACCCTGCATCCTGTTTCTGGTTGTTCTGTATTTGTTTGTGTCGTGCTTATATAAAATGTGAGCTTGAGTGTCTGAAAATTTGTCTATCTTTCTATAGACCTATTTGTAAGCACGGTTGGTTGTGGACCCCCTTGTCATTTGTAAACCTATATAAGCTTGATTGGTTGTGTAGTCCTTTTATTTCTGTAAACCTATGTATACAATTTTGACTGGTTGTGAGTTCTGAACTCCCGTGTTGTGGTGTTGTGGATACTTGAACGAATTTGTGATTTGTCCATCACGCTCATGCCATCAATTTCTGATGCAAGCACGATAATTCTTTATTGCTAGTTTCGAACTTATCTGTTTCACACCCTTGAAAATTATGGATTTGTATAAACTTTAGTCCAAACTTGCAGCAAGCATCTATCTTGAAACAGATTTGTATATCTCGGGTGAATTTAAACAAACATTAAAAGAAGATAATATTATGGGCCGCCCCGAGCACTAGATGGCCCAATTAACTTTTTACGTCAGCCCAACTTGTACTTAGGAGCTTGTCCGAAGGTCAATAGTGTCTTCTTTTTTTTCTTGCAAGAGTCAAGACTTAAGAGACAACTATAGATTAATTAATCAGTTAATTAGTTTTCTCTTTGTATTAAAATATTTGTCTCCATTTCATTACAAATTTGACCGACTAATTAAAAGAAATCATGTAAGCACTACCTACTTTGTGATATGCTTGGCTACTACATATATTTTAAACATGGCTTAACTTTTTGTATGTTTGCAATAATTTCTTAACTAGCAAGATGGCCCACGCAAATAGCGCAGGAAGCTAGATTTTCATTACTTCATACTAACATTTGAGTATTTGGGTTTTTTTCCCAATACACTATATTTTTTTCTTAGTTTGACTACATCATTCTAAATCACAGTATAACTTCTTCATGTCATCAGGCTATTATTGCTGCCATTTATGTCATCGACTGTCAACATGTTAAATTGGCTGTAACTATAGTTCAATAGGCATAATGCTAATTTTGATTAGTAGCCCCAATAGAAACCTTAAGAAAATAAGAAATCAACTTCCTCATTTCTCGTGAGGCATAACCATTCCATCGTCAAAATACAGATAGATGCCACCAGCCTGCAGGAGGTCGGAGTCTATGGCCCCTCTGTTGCCCATGGATCTAATTGGTGATCACATCGCCATATCTCAACCCCACTACCAACTCTTCATGTGACCATATCTCTTGCGTTTCTCAGTGTAAATTTCTTCTGGCCATTTTCCTCATCTACTCATCTTTGTATGCCATTGTGCTTGACTTTTACTTGCACCCTTAATCTTCCACTATTCTACTCTAGTTACCTCCACTATGTTTGAGCTTAGGTCCATCTCCTTCATTTGAACCTCCACTATGTTTGAGCTTAGGTCCATCTCCTTCATTTGCTTCAATTGCCACTGCTGTTAGCTTGCATGAGGTAGCACAAACAAAGGAACGTTCGGTCCAGATGTCGGTAGCATGTGGTAGTACAGACAGAGGAACGTTCAATCCAGAAATCGGGGAACTTGATCTGGCGAGATAACTTCCGATTTGATAAATGAAGAGATCGATGCGCCGTTCGACTTTTTGTTTATTTGTGATAGTTTAGTTTATTTATTTCATTGACTTCTTGTTTGGATTTTGGCATGTCCTAAACCTATCCACCTACACACGAGAGAAGTCGAGTCTAGAGGTTGGTTTTCTTGTCTGACACACGACAATTGGCATTTACAATGTGCACGATTCCCTCTTCTCGTCCTATGGTTTGATTTTGGGATACACTGGAGCTATCCTTAAATTACCATTAAGATCGATTTGTTTAGCAAGCATGAGTAGCAAATTATGAGTCACAAAATCTTGCATTTGTAAACTTTAACTTGCGTGAGTGGTTTCCACCATAGGTTTTAAATCTTGATGCATACATGATGGCACGATGGGCCTTTGATTTGCACCGAACCATGACCATATGTCAAGGATCTTATGTGGAGGAGAAGTAAATCATTCAACCTTGCATGGATGACATCGGACACCTAATCAAGCCTATTATTTTGAGAACATACGAAGAATGGCATACTACATACATGTAGGAGTTCTAACGACCAGTAATGGCTAAACAGCTATTGGGAACTCGAATATCCATGCATGTGAGATTGGCATTGGTGGCATATATGGGAAATGAATTTTTAACTCTTTGTACCGCAATTCAAATGTTAGTCTCATTTTTTTGGATTAATGGACTAAAATGGATAATGGACATATTGGCATCGCACTTCTGCGGTAAGTGTTAACGTGCACATACCATATATTATAATCCAAATTGCCAGCTTATTTGATAATTTTTTTCTAAGCGCTATATTTTTATTTGGTTAAAATGCATCTTTATAATAAATATAAATAGTATTAGTATCGAGCTCTTTTCCATCATATTCTGATGTGCACATTTGATGTTTGACATGGATTATAGTTTTTTATTTAATATTTTTAATTCTATATTTTTCCTTTATTAATTTTAATCTATAGACTCTTTGGACTAATATGGATTATTATATCTTTATAAAATAATAAACATTATTTAAATATATTTTAGTAAATAATTATCATTATTTAAATATATATTAGTTGTATTAGAGCCGAACTCTTAAGCCTAGACTATTGCTAGTTGGGTTGGACATGAACTCTTTAGCCTAGTCTATGGCTAGTTGTATTGGATATGGACTCTTTTAATACAACTAGGAAACATGCCCGTGCGTTGCTACGGGTCGTCGACGTATACCATTTATATTATGATATTATATCAACAAATATAATTTTATAAAATAATGTATATTACTATTATGCGTCTTCTATGCCTTTTTGGGGGGAATTAAATCAGCAATAATTATAGCTCGTCGAGTGGTTTTTTATTTGATACAATCTATTTGGCCCTTTGGCCCACATGATCGAGGTGGACTATGATTTTTACACGTAGAACTACTCCATCAAATTTTGGTCAAGTTGTTGCCGATTTCACATTATTGAAATCCAAGTCGGTCTGTTCCGTCGTAACTTTGTTTCCCGATCTTCGTTCTTCTCAGCATAGTGCTCAGGTACCACGTTTGCCAGTGCTCGGCATGTTGACCGGTTTTGAACAAGCATATACATAATTCAACTTTTGATGCGGCTGAGTATCTCCAACGGACCTCTCCAAGCCCTACTTTTGCATATTGTACCATCGTTGCTTCGTACAGCAATCTAAAAATGAATAAAACTCCTAAGATTCCATTCAACAAGCTGAAAAAAGTTTTAGAAATGATCAATGTATTTGCGAGTAGGTCCTCGCTTGCGTGCGCTGACGTTGATTGGGTGACCAGTGCCGAATAGATTAATGTTCGTCTGACGGTAATCGTGCAGCTATGCTCAATAGCCCTTTCCATTTGTACGTGCGCAAGTAGAAAAGCCAAGAAGGCTTACATATCAATTTCGGCCATGTACGATGCATGCAACTTTTGCAAGTAGAAAACAAGAAGTTAACAAATCAATGTATGTTCATGCAAGTATGCAACTTTCTTCTTTTGTAGTTTTGTTGCATGATCGAACACGAGCAGCAGGACACGCGGTCATGCCATAGAGTCAGCACGCGAGGTACACAACACTCGTTTTTTTCTCGGCTAACGAGGCCCACATCGTGCTTGAAGCAGAGGCCCATATAATGCGCTTGTTGCAGATCAGAATGCTAGCGGAGCCGGTGGAGTACGCAGTAGGAGCTGTGTTTAGTCCCACCTCGCCCACGAACAGAGCGGAAGACGTGCTTAAAATCCGCAACGCCTTCACAGTACCAAACCGATCTGCGCTAGGTTGGAAAGCTAGCAGGCGACTGCTTTGGTGTTCCTTTAACCCGTCTTTGTGGGCCACCCTTGCCTTGACATAGAGGCAAGGCACATGATCTGACATGTGGGTCCCATCCGTCAGGATGGACGAAAAAAAGGGGGGCCACCCTTGCCTTGACATAGAGGCAAGGCACATGATCTGACATGTGGGTCCCATCCGTCAGGACGGACGAAAAAAAGGGGGCAGAAACCTTACGTGCTTTAGGAGTAGGTGAAGATTCCTAAATATTTGTTGCTAACTAATTATAATGAAAACTGAAAAATAGTTATTATTTTAAATTATATGTATTTGTTTACCATATTTGACATGGATTTTTATTTAAATATCTTGAATCCTGTTAGTATATAATATGCTAGTAGATAATGTTGGAGAGGAGAGAAACTATATTCTGTCAATTCGGTCCGACCAATCGCAAGATAACTGTGTAAGAGCATGTTGATACCAATTTTAATAACGTTCTATTTATATATTAACCTGCGTGAGTTTGTTTGTGTTAGAATTGGACTTGGATTGTATCTTATTTTATTCTAATATGGACATGCTATGGACATAAGAAACTCATTGACCGATAATATTTGTATGGAAAGATGGACCTTAGGATGTGACTTCTTTTGAATAGGATTTGATATAACCTTTGGAAAGATGGACTCTTAAAAATACTTTTGATATAGACCGTTAGATCTTCATAAAATCTGACGGTCCAAATCATTCTTTTTTTTTCTGATTAACCTGTGAATTTTTTTGACCCCCTCGGCGAACGTGGTGGCTCTTTTTTTTTCTTCAAGTAATAATATAATAGATAGATATGATAAATGATCAAAGATGTAAGGAAAGATCAAAGACGACAAATATTTTTTTACGAAGCTAGTACGTACATGGTTTGATTTGCAGAATTGCAATTATTACGTGGAATTAATCCAAGAACATTTGAAAAGGAACCCCACAGGCCACAGGTCAGGTCTTTCCTTTTTTCCCGCCGGGCACAAAACTCCAATGCATGTTCAACCACCTCGCCGGCCAGCGGCCATCAATCAGCCAGCCCATCACCTTACCACCGGCATTTCTTTATACTGGCTCCGCCACGGTGATCCCCATCGACACAGGCGTCGAAGCTCTGCCGCCGCGGACGCTGCCATGGGGTGCTCGCCGTCGTCCTGCGCCGGGGCCGGGCGCCAGTGCTCGGCGCCGCCGCTCCGGCCACCGGCGTTTGACCCGCTTGACCCCGACGCTGATCCGCCGCCGCGGGCGCTCACGAGGGACCAAGTGAGGCGCTGCAAGAAGGCGCTGAAGGTCCTTGACAAGAAGCTCAAGCCAGACGCCATTTTGCAGGAATACAGGAGCCTCCCGGTACGTGAGCACATAGTATCTTTTGGATACTGTAAAAAAAAAAAGAACAATCGACTTGAAACGAATGATTTGCACTCGCAAAATCGTATTGGAGGAGTCTCCAGAATACTTCTTCGGCTGAAGATGTTCTTCTGTCCTGGTTTAGCTGTGCAGGTGGACAATGCTCTGTTTTCCTATTGAATCATAATCATTACACATTACAGAGACCTCTATTTTTTATTGGGAATACCGATCCTCTGGCCTCGGTGCTAAGTATACTCTGTAATTTTGTTATGATGCTCTAGCAGATATCATCTTTCCTGTTTTCCTGAATAACTTGTTTTCAGGTAAGAAAAGATGTGCTCCTGAACACAGAATTGTTTACTGTTGCCCGCGACGCTGCTAATTATGAGGACAGGAACCGCCACACTGATGTCTTGCCGTGTGAGCACCATTCACTTGTTATAGGCATGCCCACCAGGACATCAGTTTGGATTTATGAAAATCGATTTAACTTGTGCGTCTTCTGCTTCTTTTCAGTTAATGAAAACAGGGTACGACTACAGTCATCTTTAATCAATCAGACCTCAACAAACGATTATATCAATGCAAGCCTTGTGAAGGTAAAAATGATGTATTCCATAGTAGTATTTATTTTCACTACTTTGCATGGTTTTGAAACTTGTTTTTACCTCCAATATATTAGTGGTATATAAAATGTGCAGACCGATGGCAAAGATCAAACAAAATTCATTTGCACCCAAGCTCCACTACCCAAGACATTTGAAGATTTCTGGCAGATGGTTTATGAAAATCGCTGCCCTGTGATTGTTATGGTTGCCTCAGTAGCGGTTGGCAAGGTGACAATTTTAGATGTTTTATTCAGAAAAAGAAAACAAAAGTATCACCATTTGAAGTTTTATGCAAGATATTATATTTATCGAAATCATACCGCAGCTCAGCAGAAGGACTTTGGCAGAATGATGTATTCCATCTTTATTTTTCTATCAAAAATATACAACCTTATAAGTTATGTTATATTGAGGTTTGTACCTTTTATTGTCTAAGTCTATTAAATATTAATATTTAACAAAAAATGCAGTGTGATGAGTATCTCCCTCTGAATAAGGGACAAGGAGATTATGGAACATTCATTGTTAGGATCATGAAGACTAAACAAACCAGTCATCTAGTGTTACGTGGTTTGGAAGTGCGACATTGTAAGGTAAATGTGATGTTGTGCATGTCTTTCTTTATTGTTCTAGTTGAATAGTATTAACATAGACTAAGTGAGATTAAGTGACTAGCCTGAAAGTGTTGTTCAATACTCAAAGCATATAAATTGTATGATCAAGAGTTCCTTGTCCTTGGTGGCATTGCCCTTGCAGTGATTTTGTCGAACCTTTGACCATAATAGTATGTCAGTTTTAGTTGCATTGCTTACGTGAAGCATTGTTTCTGGAGTGTCTCTCGATTCCTGACTGATACTACTTCTTTACGGTGTATGCAGTCAGATAGAGTGCATTCTGTTCTCCACATTCACTACCCTGAGTGGCCTGACCATGGTGTGCCTGATGACAGCTCTCCTTTTCGACAAATAATCAGCAGAATGTATCACGTCCCAAGAGAACATCAATTGATTGTGCATTGCAGGTTCCAATCAAATTAGACACCGTGCATCATTCTGTACCCTTTTCCATGCTCATACAGTGATGACAACAGTCACCGTGTTCTCCTGCAGTGCAGGCATTGGAAGAACTGGAACTTGTATCACCATCCTGAATACAGTAGAGAGGATTTTGCGTGGTGAATTTGCTGCTCTGGAACTTGTTGATACTATCAGAAAATTTAGGAACCAGAGAGTAGGAATGATTTCACGCGAGGTAGAGTTGTACGGTAAACCTTTTCTTTGTTTATGTTTCTTGATCAGTTACAAGACCATATTAAACCACTTTATTCTTAACTATAGTTTTACATGAAAAAATAAAAGGAAGAGAAATGGTAAATGTAATTTTGCAAGCCACACTACGGCACTGATCAGGTTCCTCATGTATTAGATGCTGTTTTTTGGGCCTGGTAACTGCAATTACTAACAAGCAGCAATCAATTTGTCCTAGAAGGTGTAAGCTAGGACATACGTAACCTTGATTAGTAAAGATGTTTATTCATTGTATGTTATGCAACAGTTATTTAACAGTGCCCAAAAGAGCAATCGATTAGCAAGAATCTTTAGATGATACTGTTAGTTCTCTATGGTCATCTTGTTCTGCTTTGCAGGGGCAATACATGTTTTGCTAAGCTGCAATTGTGGGGGAACTGAAAGAGCTGGTATCAAATAACTCGAAACACTGAATTATTTTCGAGGTAAATTCAATGTTTAAAATATTGCCAGGACATAATATCTCTGTTCAAAGCACATAGTTTGCCTGTGCCTGGAATCTCACATTTCTTATTGTTTCTTTACTGCAGGAAAGTAATATATGGGACATAAGCTCTGGACTGGCATGCTACTTATTCCCCAATCCCTGACTTAAAGGTCCAATGCTCGATTCAATGGGAAACAGTGTTGTGAATGATTTATTACATCAAGGTTATATACCTGTGAGTCTGTAATTCTGCAAATACTCCTATACATTTTTGTAAAATATTTACTTCATAGTTTTTATTCAGCCTCATCTATCAAAACAAGAGCTTCATCCAATCTTTTGTGATTTTTTAACGAGCAACACTCCACGAGTGTGTTTTATTGATATAGTAGAAAATGTACAAGGTTATGACCTTGGGAGCCTATAACCAGGAAAAAAATACATGAACAACACCGGCGGGATGGATTGGGGCATCAACGTGCGCCTGATTTAAACTCAACACTAAGAAAATTTAGGATGGTCGGATTGGGTTAACAACACAATCCAATCGGATTGGGACCTCGACACAAACAGGACCACTCCGCATGGAAACAACAGTTGAAATCAAACCCACATGTCATGGCTAACAACCTTTTCAGTCCCATGAAGTCATCGTCAAGGCACAACCCCGTGCCAATAGGGACACGAGAGAAACAAACGGCACTGCACCGAGAAGGCCACCGCCATGCAGGACCCACCACTGTAGTGCTGTTACAACACCACACACCATCCGACAGGGTGAAAAACCACCGAATCAACACCACACGCAAGCCGCCTCGTGGTCACCACTGCAACAACAAAACGTGCGGCGGTCTCGCCGCATCCACCGTCGTTGGACTCCACTCGTCGCCTTGCCGAAGACACCGCACACACGGGCCTCGCCACTTTCGCCACAATACTCTATGTTGTAGATCACCTTGCTGTCTCATAAACAATTTTTGCATTTTTCACATGTGGAAGGGTACCGCATCATAAGCCTTCAATTAAGTATTAATCCATATTGTAACCTGATGGCAAACCCCAATAATAAGCAATTTATATATTACATGTCCATATAAAATTAGGTTGGACTAGCCTAATTCATTTCATTTAACCGAGACTCTTAGACATGGTACTTGGACATTCTAATTGCATGCACTTGTCTACAATTTGACTACTTCCATCTCTTATATTTTCCTCCAAAGAACCCATGGCCATGATGCTTCCACCCTAATATGCCATGTTTTCCTCCTAAATGCATGTGCTTCCCAAATTTTCCATGCTTGAATTTGCCATAGTGTCCATGATGATGACGCTTAAACTTGCCAAAATGGCCTAAATGATTATGTCCATGGTGGTGATGCCCATGGCTTAAGTTATACAAAACATAAGCAGCGGCCGCAGATGCTGCTCCTCCAGCAAGCATTGCCCCCATGTTGCTAGATCCATGACCTGAAAGCATGCAAGCTTATATCTTGAGTTATGTATGACACATTGATATTTAACAAAAGTCAATATATTAAATTGTAGTATAATAACATTAATGTAACATGATAATGTGGCAACTACTAATGGGAATACTTACCAAGAAAACCTAGCCGGGTAAGAACAAGTAAATGATAAATACACATACATACCATGTTGAGGAGCATATGGATTAGCGCAAGCATGGCCAGCCATTGGTGGATAAACATTTTGGCCATATGTTGGATATCCGGTTGGTGGGTAACCACTATGTGGTGAATACATGGGTGGAGGATATGGAGGATGTGATACCGATGATGGGGGGTATATAGATCCATGTTGTACATGTGGGTATGGGTATGGGTATGCAGTTAGAGGAGGAGAAGTGTATGAGCCAGCTGAATGTGGTGGAGCACAGCTAGTAAGGGGGTAGTATCCTTTGTCAATATGATGGTTATCCTTTCCAAACCCCATGTTCCTTCAACAAGATTCCATAGAGATTATTAACTATTAACATTTACATATAAATAAGAAGATAAATATTACAGTTGATATGAATAATTCTAAACTTTCGAGAATGGTTAAAAATGAGAATCGATAAAGTCAACAAAAAAAACAGTGAGAACATGTGAAAGGTTGCTCTACAATTTAATTCACTTTTATGGAGATGAGGAACCATACATTCTCTTTTGGTCCTCTTCTCAAGTTAAAATAAAGTTAATGGCTCTCAAAAAGGAAAAAAATGCCTTATAAAATGAAAATTAGTTCTCTCTTTGACTGATGTAGCTGGGAAATATTTAATTAACAAGAACTATAAGAAGGAAATGAAAGTTCATCATTCAGTGCTATTTTGATTCGAAAATGGAGCCATTTCAACATTTTCTTGTTTCACCTTATCAAGAATCAAGGAATGAATGCTGTGCATCGCAGCCTACAACATGGGATGATGTTTTAGGTGGTATGAGAAATAATACCATTGGACCACACATGAGGTTTATGTAACATGAGTATGTACAGTTCGGAGATAGTCCTTTTGACAGATATAAAGAAGTATACACTTGTCTCAATTTAGATGTTTACTATTTGTTTTTAAAAAAAAAAGAGGCTGCAACCTCCGCCCCCCCCCCACCACCACCACCAGACACCCACACGCCCAATAAAGTACTGCAAATCCTATAAAATGTGTTGTCTTGGTTAAAACGTAGATTGTTTATCATATTATTCTTCGACCATCAGCCTATATGATGTGTCATTATTGATTGAATCAGCCTGTCTGGGTGGACATATGTTACTAGTAATTTGTATATTGGTATGAGATATCTTAGAAATTCAGAACAAGATTGTACGATATTAATAAAAGATTTAGAAAACCACATGTTATTCATAAAAGATTGAGACACCATAGCTACATAACCTTTAAAAAATATGTTACTAGTCCCCTTCTTTCTTCTCTTTCTTGGTATAGATCAGTGTATATATGTCTATTCTCCCATTGCATTGGTAGAGATTTACATTCAGTGGGAGGATTATGGTTGCTACCTTGAAGATTAGGGTCCCTAAACAGATAGTGGCATGGCATCCCAATTCATGCAACTAATGACATCACATTAAACCAAAAGAACAAAGAGCAATTGATCTGATAATCCGAAGCTTCATCAGTGCTTACCTTAACTCTGGAGGAGTTGATCCCGACGGGGTAACGATATTCTTCAACAGAATTACTCGTTTATTCCTCACAGCACACTACCTGACAAGCATACCAGACACTTACAAAGGAGGCGTACTGCCTTTAATATTGGCTAGCTCGTCGTTCTAATGCATCACGGCACACTAGCTGACTAGCAGAGCAGGGCACTAACTCACGAATAAGCATTTCGTCTCCTTTTCTGAAGATAAGAAAAGAATCTCTTTTTTGTAGAATTGCTTTATATTGAACGGATGGAGTCAGCCAATTGCTTGATTCTGTGGGATTTGTTTTGATTTGATTCCAGAAAACATAATGAAAGAATATGTTCTCATGTTTTTATAATCTTATTTAGGCCTCTTTTGTCCAAATCTCCTTCGTGATGTCATACAACCATGTCATCCAGCATCACACGCACTATGTTTCATTGCATTCTCTCCCTTGTTGATGACATATCATAAGCTCGATTTATTGTTCATTTCTTTACCCATCGCCAGGGGCAAGATGATGATGCATAATTTGAGTTACTTCACTGCAATAGATCAAGCACAGTGTTAAGCAAACCGAACCCTAGAATATAGTTGCACATCTCTCTTGCTTTATGCATATTTCCAATCTATTGGATCCATTTGTGATGAACAGGAACAAGGAGTGGTATATCTAATTTTCTTTATGAATTGTAACTTCAGAACATCCATCCCTCATATGCTGAAAAAATAAAGTTTACGATACATAAAAGTGTATCTTTCTGAAAAACTGGCTCAAATCAGTTTCTTATTTGACTATTTTCAATGTGAATTAGGCTTATCTTCGTAGCATGAATGGAGGGTGCCTAGTAGTATTGTTATCAAGACAACTTTTCGATTACTATTTCTGGAGAAGGCGTGGCATGGGCAGAAGTGCAGAACACATCGAAATCAGGTTCCATTGTGGCCAAGAATAAAATTTGTTTATTAGGGACAAATGTTAGCGAAACATCATGACAGTTAACTATCCCTCTATCATTACTTAAACAAATCAACGGCCCAAATTAATCTGTATAAATCTGTGTTTTGTATCCCTTGTGTTACCAATAGGCTCCAGGTCTGACGAACTTTTATCGATAAATCCATTACTTAGGGTAGGGATAACCCTAAGTAGGGTGCCAGTAGGTATAAAACACCGATACCATGACCCATAATATATCTGAGTCTCCCTCCATCACAAGTTCAGAAGCTCATTCATGGATTATTGGTTCATGGCATCGATGGTATGTCACTACCCAGACATGCCTCTCCCGGTTCAGCACATCACACTAACAGTCCCAACATCCAGCCCAGCCCAGCCCAGTGAATGGCCTCAAGACATCAAATTCAATTACAGCATGTTGGTGTTGCCGGCGTGCCGCTGTTGGTGCCGTTCAAAACTTGTGAAGACTCTTCGTCGGGAGGGTGGCCGGCTTCAGCTTCTGCTCCGGTCGCCGGTGTTGAAGACCACCGGGAGTGACTTGCAGGACCTGTTTGTAATTTTCTTTTCTTCCAAGGGTGTCTATGTAAGTGTTTGGGTTATAAGTCACCAGAAATATCTATGAAATTTATCCCGGTTTCTCAAAAAAAAAATGTATATCAGTTTCCACAGGAGGTCGGTTTTCTGCCTATGAAATCTTTCATTTTCACAGACCATAAGTAATTGGTTTGTGGGCAAATGCACGTGGAAATGAATTATCCACCCACTGACGGACCTGTAAAAATCACTTATATATGTAGTAGTAGTGTGAGTGGTTTGGGATCTTTTTCTTTTGTTTTGAGTGTAAACTAGTCCATATGAAACATAGGTAAGCCATTGGTTGTGAACTGTCTTGTTGTGAATGCCAGTAGCTCTCTTTTTGAAGCGACTTGCATTCTCAGTTGTGAGTTCGAAACAAATATAGGCATATTCGCTGGTGCCATTTTGGGAGCTTCTTTCTTTCTTAAAAAAATTGTTTGAAGTCATGCTAGCTGAGATGTTCTTTATTCAACATTTTGTACAATAAATTGTATTTCTCATATGGGAGAGTACTCCGTGGCCGGCCATATAATAGTTATTCTATAGCCACATCGGTTTTACTATAGTTTTATATACTGATCGATTTACTACAATGTCACAAGGTAAGTAAGTTAATATAACACATAAGGATCACGTTATAGTAAATCACATAGTAAGATTTACTATAATCTTGTAAATTAGTATAGTAATTATAGTAATTAAAGTGGCTATAGAGTAGTTATTCTGTGGCCAGTCATAGAGTAGTAGTTCTATTTCCCATATTGGTATTTTTATAGATAATTTCCCTCCTCTTTTTTTAAGGCATCGTGTTTACTTCATGTGGAGGGAAAAGAAGACAGACCATCTGGTCTTTGTCATTCTTTTTGCCCATTTGCAAATTAAACTCCATATGTTTGATTCAACACAAAAGGCACGAAAGTGATGGCTTGGCTTCTAACTCTAGATATCGTCCAAATGGATGCACGGTTTTATACATGTCATGGTAGGTTGACAATATGGCTGGATATTACTATATTAGTCCAGTCTAATAGGTACGAGTATATATTACTACGTGGTCAACTTATAGAAACTTTATGATGCATTGCATACACGTTTTAACCTGTCCAAAAGTTGCATTTCAACGGATGATGTCAATTGTCACCCAAATATTATCCTAAGTACAACACAGTGTTTTCGTGTCAATAGCAAATGGGCAGTGTTGCCCGCGAGCATACACTACTAGACCACCCCCTTTTGGCTACTGTATATTTAGAGTTAGACACGCTTTTATTTTGTATGAACCGTGTCAGACTTTGTAAAGATAAATTATTCTAACATATCTAGGAAAAGAAAGATGTTTTCTAGACACGTGGGATGCATGTGTACACAAAATGATACATTAGAATAGACACATATGTAAGTTACGTAGTATTGTAACGCTTAAGTACGTGTTAAAAATTTAATAAAATGTAAAACACTACTAAAAAGGGGACACTGCAAAATGAGGCTGAGAGGGGGACACAAAAAGATGTTTGCCTCTATTAATTGTAGGCATTAATGGAGGCATTTGCATTTGTCCGTCTCCAAAAATCGTCAATTTTCAGAGGTGGTCATCGTAACATGTGTGCCTCCGTAAATCAATTTTCAGAGGCGGATAGCTAAAAAGGCCCACCTCCTAAAATAACTTAGCCCAACTTGAGTCCAGATGGCCCATTAGGGTGTCTTTCTCTCCCCATATATAAATCTGAGGGTTCATTCCATCTCCAGTTTCTCTCACTCCCCCATCTCTCTCACGGTCTCACCTAGGCAGCTGTCGTCCTCTCTGCTACTCCTCCGCCACGCCTCCCTCCTCAAGCTCACACCACCCGGCTCCTCCTCCACCTTGCCTCATCATATTGCGGCCATGGCAAGCTCGGCCTCCGTGCGCAAGTGAAGGAAGCGATGGGCTCGCATATGGGCAGGCGCAGGAGGTGGCGTCGCGCAGGAGCAGGCGAGTGGCGGCGGTAGCAACAGCACAACAGAGGCATTGGCAGTGTGGGGTGTGATCCAGTAGTGATGGCGTGGCAGCAGAGTGGATTTGGTGTGGCGGTGGTGTCGATGGGCTCGGTGGGACCGTGATGGGCTCAACAGACTTTTTAACTTTTTTAGTTTTTATACCCAATTAACAGAGTCAAACACAAAACCGCCTCCGTTAATCTTCCATTAACAGAAGCACCAGCTCGGAGGTGGAAGGAAAAACTGCCTCCAAAAACCCTTTTTTTACCACTACAAGAAATGTATGACTTTGTGACGTATTTAGTATGACAAAAGAGCATAATATCACTATATCATTCATTTTATGACATTATGTATGTCCCATTTTGATTTAATGACAATAAAAAACCGTATGTCATAACAAATGTCATACATGAACTTCAATATCATCCAATGACGATAATTGCTATGTCATAAGGCGTATTTCTGAATGTCATAAAATATATGACAAAAGTTGTATGTCACAAAATTATTTTATTTATTTTCTTGGAATCATTAGCATCCTTGCTGCTATGTGGCAAAATTGCCAAAAAAATCATAGGAACTTTGTGTGTCACAAAATATTCATTAATCTTTTAAAATATCAATTTGTGTCACGTAATTCATCCCGATCAATAAAGTGTCACCTTTTGTAGACATAGCATAATTTTCTATTTAAATCAAAATCAAGGAAGAATTTTTTTTCTAAACCAAAATAGGGGGAAAAGAACGTACCTTGGAAAAAAAAAGAGAGAGAAAAACCATAAAGAAGAAAAAACTGAGAGAAAACCAAAATTAGGAAGGAAAAAATAAAAGTAAAAAAAATTAGAGAAAGGACTAAAACTATAGCAAAGCAAACAAAAAAATCAAAGACAAAACCAATGCAATACTACCAGCCCGCCAGAAAAAAAAAATCACTGGCACCAGCGGCCAGCCCGCCAACGTCAGCCCACCAGCAAAAAAAGGGCCGCCAGCCCGCCAAACAAAATTATCAAAAATTCTATCAGAACGGGGATTCGAACTCAGCACTTGCCACTTAGAGTGGAGCAGCACTACCACCAGGCCACTTCAAGGTTTCTTGAAACTTAATAAACTGTTATTTATAATTTATTTATTAGAATAGGCAGAAAAGAGTGGGAACAAGGGATTGAACCCAGGACATCGAGGTTACAGAACCTTCTCGTAGTGGTGTGCTATGAGGCATTGCCGCGGATCGGACCAAGGCCAGGCGATCCGTAGGATCTTGGTTCCGCAAATGATTGTGTGCCACGTGCCCTACTTAATGAAGAACGCATAAAGAGCTCGGTTTTCTATTTTAATTCGCAGCTAAAACTTGTAGGGGTATTTCTCTATCATAAAAACTCCAAATTTGATGATTCTTTTTTCACTTGTTTTCTAAAAATCATATGTTTCATTTATGCTATTATTTTATATATTAATTGCTATTTTTTGGATCGGTTCTTTATGGTTTAATTTGTTGCAATTTAGTATATGATAGAAAAAATGTGTTTTTGTATAACAATTGGCAATGTAACTTTATACTTTCTAATATTATCTTAAATATAAGGTTGTGTCCAAAATAGAAGTGTTTTGGAGCACAAAAATATTAAGAGTTGTTCAAATTCCAAAGTTTAACTTGAGTTATAAGAAACTATGTGAGAGATGATCCATTTGTGAACAATGTAGGTTTTCACATTATGAAAACAATCTTAGTTTTTTATGGAAAGCTTATGAACTAAAACTATATTGTGATACCAACTTTCAGAATTTTTTGACCACATTTAGATATTATTGTAATTATTATATGGTAATTTGGTGAAAGAAATTCGAATTATCCATAGAAGATAATTTGTTTTTTCATTTATCTCGTTCAAATAGACTAGAATGGAACATACGATGCTAAATAATATTTTTTAGTTTTTTTCATATTTTATTAGGTGCACGTGTTGTTCAATTTGGAATTAATTTGATAACCATATATAAATGCATTTAAATGATAGAAAATAGTAAATAAGTTCAAAAATTCTTAAAAATTATATACAACTGTATTTGTTTAGTCTATTTCATGTAAAAAATGTATTGGAACGTTTAAGAAGATTATTTTAATAAGGTGTTGGATAATCATGCATTACTTAGTTATAAGAATAGAAAAACATATACCAAACGGGCCATACACTTGCCTACACGGCCCAACCATTCTTATCCGTCCGTTTTTTATCCAACGGTCCAAATCGCATCACCATGGTATACAATCCCCTCGTGACCCCGAACCCTAGCTTTCCTCCTCCGCGCGTTGCTCTCTTCCTCCTCTGCGCCGCTCTCTCCCTCGTGCGGTCGCGCCCTCCGCCTCCCACCCGCACTGTCGGCCCCTCACGCCCTCCTCCTCCACCGCATCCTCCACGAGGGACCATGCCTTGGGCTCCGTGCATTCCCACGCCTCGGCCATGGCGGTCGTGCCCCTCCTCCCCGCCCAAGCTAACAAACCCTAGCAGCGAGATCCGCCGCCGGCGGCGGCCACCCGGACCACGGCGTCTAGATTCCCGATCCCCATCACTGGTAAGCAACTGCGTGTGTCCTCTGTGTAGCCAAGTTTCGATCCCTTCGAGTTATGCCTTGTGCCGCCCAAGCTGGAAGATCCAGACTCGAAGGAGACGAAGGAGACGGGTGTCCCCTTGGCGGCGCGACCGTGCGAGGATGACCATGGCGCGTGGGTCTCCCTCTTGGGCCTCGCACCACTGTCCGTCGTGGTTAGTGGTGAAAACGGTCGGTATAATTTCCGTATTCGACCGAACCGTTTTCTACATTTTACCCGATCGAATTCGTATTTTCGGGAAAAAACGAAATCAGGTCGGTATAAAAAATACGGAATACGAAATCGGGACGAAAACGGTTTAGGCTTCATCCCGATCGTTTTCGTTTTTCCCGTATTTATTCGGGATATCCCAAATTCGAAATTCGGTATATTCCGAATTCGAAATTCGGTATATTCCAGTTTTACTGTTTTAGAATATTAGCCCATCCAGTCTCCCAATCGGCCCAACCCAACTATTCTAGGGTTTCCTCGCCCACATCAGGCCCACTGGCCACCAGCCCACCATGCCTCCCTCCCTCAACCACGCAACACCGCCACCCCTAGCACCGCGCCACCCCGCCGCCACCCCGCCACCGCGCCACCCTGCCTGCAGCCCTCCACCATGTCACCCTGCCGCCACCACGCCACCCTGCTGCCAGCCGCAGGCGCCGCAGATCAGGGCATCAGGCCACCCACCCCTAGGGCCTGGGACTGGGAGGCAGAGAAGCTGCCGACTGGAGTCTGGAGAGTTGATGGCGCCCACAGGAGAAGCTCCTCCTGTGTTATGCTACTCACCTTGTTGACTTTTGTGCTTGCTTATCATGCTGTGTGTTTCATAAGAGTGTTATTGTGATGCTTATTTAAGACTTGTTGGTTGTTATGCACTTGTTAATTTGTTAAGGACTGATGCTTATTCACGTGTCACTGACTGATGCTTATTAACTTGTTAATTAAGACTTGTTGGTTATTTACGTGTATCTTATATCATATGGCTACATGGCTGCATGTCCAAAAAACCATGTTGGTTATTCACGTGTATAGGCTATATCGCTACATGTTTATTGCGAATGATTGTGTCGGTGTCGACTTGGGTCAGTGTTCCCGTTTTGATGTTCCGTTTCCCGATCGTTTTCGACACGTTCCCGCTCGAATTTGTTCGTTTTCGATATCCCGCATGTTCGCTTTCGTTTCCGTTTCCGACGTTCCCGATTTCGATTTCGTTTTCGTATTGAAATATGAAAATGAAAACAATATTGGGGTTTTTCCGATCGATTCCGACCGATTTCATCCCTAGTCGTTGTGGTGTTGTCATTCCTAATCTACTTCATTAGCTGGGGATGCATCTGTGTGTGTTTATGCTGCTCCAGTAAGCAATCATCACTTTCAAGCCCCAGTAAGCAATCATCACTTTCAAGACCCAGTAAGCAATCTCTTGCAATTGTTTGTTTCTATCAGAGGCTCTCAAATGAATTGTTCTTTAAATTACTCGGTCAATGGCTTGATAGTTGGTACACATGTATGTTACCTGTTTATCTTTCCTGCATGAAGATTTCGGGTTTTTTTCCATCTGGATGAACAACTAGATGTTTGCTACTTGTTGAGTGAAATTATTATGTTGGCTAATCAATATCTGGATCATCTGTCTTTCATGCAAATCCTAGTAAATGTGATGAGTTTCCTTGAATTGGTGCTCAAGAGTCTGAACTTGTAATGCTCTGTAGTCTAAACCAATAACACTTGATTCTGAACGACTAAAGCCAACCTATTGCATAACCTTAATTCTCAAAGACTGAATGTCTGAACGTGTGGGTTTTTTTTTTTGTTCTATGGTACATTGCATGGCCATGGCAGCACCGGCTCTATCCCTATGAGATAAGTTTCAACTCTTTTCCATTTTTGATGTCTCCTAACGACAATCAACAACAACAACAACATAGCCTTTAGTCCCAAGCGAGTTGGGGTAGGCTAGAGATGAAACCCAAGAAACAAAGCTCAAGGCTCAGGAACGTTGATAGCTAGTCTCCAAGTGCTCCTATCGAAAGCTACCTCCTTGGAAATATTCCGCTCCTTAAGATCTCTGTTTATCGCTTCGTCCCAAGTCAATCTAGGTCTACCTCTACCTCTCTTTATATTATTGGCCCGCCCTAGTACCCCAATACGCACCGGCGCCTCCGAGGGCCTCCGTTGGACATGTCCAAATCATCTCAGCCAATGTTGGGTCAATTTCTCCTCAATGGGTGCCACCCCGACCTTCTCCCGAATGTCTTCATTCGGAGCTCTATCCCTTCTTGTGTACCCGCAAGACCATCACAACATCCGCATCTCTGCTACACTCAGTTGCTGGACATGTCGCCTTTTAGTAGACCAACATTCCGCCCCGTACAACATCGCCGGTCGAACCGCCGTCCTATAGAACTTCCCCTTCAGCTTTTGTGGCACCCTCCGATCACAGAGGACGCCAGAGGCTTGACGCCACTTCATCCAGCCTGCTGCGATTCTATGCTTAACATCTTCATCAATGTCGCCATCCTGTTGCAACATCGATCCTAAATACCGAAAAGTAGCCTTTTGGGGGACCACCTGTCCGTCGAGGTTAACGTCTCCATCCTCGTGCCTAGTCCCACTAAAATTGCACATCATGTACTCAGTCTTGGTCCTGCTAAGTCTGAACCCCTTCGACTCTAATGTGCGTCTCCATAGCTCTAGCTTCTTATTAACACCTTCCCTACTCTCATCGACTAGCACCACATCATGAGCAAAGATCATGCACCAAGGGATATCCCCTTGTATATCTCTAGTGACCTCATCCATCACCAAAGCGAATAGATAAGGGCTCAATGCTGACCCTTGATGTAGGCCTATCCTAATAGGGAAGTCAGTGTCCTAACGACAATGTAATGTAAAAAAAAAGAATGGTTCCTGATGGCAAGAGTAATGTGTTTACTTCTGCTGGCTACTGAAACACCTAGCTTTTGTCAGTTCTGAAACACAATGTCCAGTTAGAAATTATTGTACTTCTATGCCACTCGTCTTTTAGTAACTTGGGTTCTTTTCATTCCATCTTTGTTTCAATCATGGTCAGCTACATAGAACTTTATCCAGTTCACTATCATGTTTTTTTGGATGAGAATAATTAGCAAAGCTAGGTACATAGAACTTTGTCTAGTTATGTCATGTTTTTTTCCTTGCATGAGCAGTATAGACTGACTGTAATCACTTGTTTGATCTTTCTTTTGCTAAAAATGTAGCATTTGCATAGTTCTTTCTTTAAGTACAATATTCATACTTTTGTAATGCTTCCATGTCTGATGTTATTTGCATCATCTATGTGCTAAATTACTCAGGGCATGAATTCTAAGTCACTCAGTTTCACTATGGAAGCGCAATTCTGATTGTCTTTGCCTATACTCTAGCCATTTGGTAAGTGTTGATGTGCAGTTCATTTGTTCAATATTTCATACTCTTCTATCATGTTCAGTTTGCCTGTTGTCTTCATTATACATTGCAGCTGCAGCTCAACTAGAGGACCTAAAGGTTCGAGTAACTATAAGTGAGGAGATGAACAAGAAGCAAGTTGAACGTGAAAACTTGTATAATCTGTTGTTGGATGTGTGATGTGATGCTGGAAAACTTGAAATGTAACTATTTTTGATGTATTATGTATCAACTGAAACTGATTCTTGTTTTTTTGTTGTGCTAAAAAAAATATTGTTGTTATATGAGCTTTGTGTCTTTAGCTGAGCATGAATGATTGTGAAAATATGCTCTATTTATAAAAATAAATTGCAAAAAGAAAATTAAAATAATGGGCTAGATCGGATAGCAGTGGCCCAAATAAAATTGGCAAAAAAAATCAAAAATGAAAATGGGCCAGTCATTAATGGCCCAAAATATATTTCAGCCATGAGCTATGTGGGCTTTAGTAGGCCAAAATTCGTTTTATGACGTTTTTTTACCTTTGCCACATCAGCGCCACATCATATTTCAGTCCTACGTGCAGCAGTTGCCTGTGTGGCAAGGTCTAGAATTTTGTGACACTAAACTTAGTGTCAACATTCTATGACATAAAACTTGATGTCATAAACTTATGACATTATGTACACAAATGTCATAATCGGAAATTATGACGGTGACTTTTTGACGTTTAGATTTTCATCAACTGTATGTCATAAACACTGATTTGTGACATGAATTACATCCATTATGACAAAAATAGAGTGTCAAAAAGTCATTGATCTCTTGTAGTATACCCTCTCCGAAAATGCTTTTTTGTAGTAGTGAAAATAAATGGCTAGGTTGGGAATCGAACCAGCAATCTCCAATTTCGAAACCAAATGTCTAAAGCACTATGCTAATCAAGTTATTTCAGTTGTGAGTTAGATACAATATCTTTTATATCATACCAAATACCATATTTATAGGGCTATGAAATGATTTTTGATACACTTGATACGTTTTAAATTATGTGTACTATGTACACATAATTGAAAACATGCCTATAACGTATCAGTTTGATATATTAAGTATCATTTCAATAAGCGTCTTTAGATCTATATGCACAATTACTTGTTGCGCTTTACAACATATCTAGATGATAGCAATGATTAGAAGTATGTAGGAACACCATGGTAAAATTGAGATGACATTGAAAGTATGTCAAAAACGTCTTTACATAACTTGTTATGTTGAAAGCATACACTACTACACAAATCATTTGTAATGACCCTTCTCTTTTTCCAGTAATAAAGGGCACCCAAAAAAACGTCATTGCAGTGCATTGTTGCTGATGTCATCGGTGTAGCGTCATTGCTGTGACCACTACAATATCGGGCAACCATGACGTCATCATCGCATCCGTTATAACAAATGGATGGTTCACAATAATAACAGACGACGTTGACATCATCATTGTCCGTTATTACAAATACCATCTTTAATAACGGTATCACTACTAACATCATCATGGACCGTTATTACAAATACAATCTTTAATAACGGATGCGGCTCATGTCATCACCGTCCGTTGTTAAAAATCGAGGATAGGGCTAAACTTTAGAGGTGACGTCACCCGTATGTTTCTAAAAATGCACAAACGAGAGGTGATGTCATGCGTCCGTTATTACAAACCATTTTCAATGACGGTGAGATGCTGACGTAACTACGTCCGTTATTAAAAACCAAGCACTAGATTTATCAAATTTAAATTTGAATTTTGTTGAACGACCTTGGATGGAGAAAATGAGAAAAATAAGAGTTGTTGATCTTGAAAAGTTACAAAACTTCATAGCTAATAAGTTTTTTATTTAAAATCATCTAGTTGACGAAAACTAAGTTTGAAAGCATTCAAATTTGAAATTCAAATTTTGTAAATGATCTCGGATGGAGAAACTATCAACATGAAAGTTGTATATCTCGAAAAGTTATGAAATTTTGTATTTGATAAGTTTTTAATTTGAATTCATTTAGAGTCTCAAACAAACAATTTACACTCAGGTGAGTATAATATGTGGGGAAATAAAATTGATAGTAGACAGAAGTGAGTGTGTGGTGTAGTGGTAGAAGGGGTTGTGTGTGAGGGAGAGGTTGTGGGTTCAAATCCCGCTACCGTCAAATTGCGAATTTTGTCATAAACGTGATCAGTGAGGGGATAGTGGTGGCTGACTGGTGGTGCCTCGCCGGATTAAATATATTTTTTAATTATTTTTTCCGTGCATTTTGGTGTTATTGAAAATTGGCACTACAATAACGCACATGATCCCGTTATTACAGTGATGACATCACATGTGTCACATGTCCGTTATTACAGTGACATTTGTAATAACGGGCGCGATGATGTCATCTTGCCCGTCATTGCAGTGGCTATTTCTAATAACATACGCATTGACCGTCATTGCAGTGGCACCACTGTAATGACGACAACTTAATAACGGATGGGACGCCCATCATTACAGTGCTATTTTACCCATCATTACAGTGTTCGATTGTAGTAGTGGTAATAAATATCATCTCATATTGTCACGTTTCTAAAACTATATCAATATACGTGTGTATAACCCGGCGTAGAAACACTTTCAAGTGGTGTTATAAACGTATCTAGGGGTGGGGAGTTGTTCCAGTAGTGATATAACGAAGTTGCCTTTGTAAACAACCTTTTTATATGCTTACAACGCGTCAACGACATGTAACATCGGTAAGATTCCACTGACATTATCTTGCTCACACGTGAAAGGAGTTGCATTTCCTCTCGTTTGCACATGGTGTATTTTTGCAGAGCAGGATGCATTTCCTTTAGGGCAGTTCCAATCCAGACTTTACCCATAGAGTTTATATGTTAAAGACTCTGTCACAAGAAATCATAGTCCCGAATACAGATTTTGTATCTTAGAGTATATTCAATCATTAAACCATAGCCCTCCCCAATCATTCAACAAGATTTCTCTCATTTTACGCATAGACTTGGTGTCTAACTTAGACCTGGTTTCTATATTTTTGCCTCTCTTTCCTCATTAAATTGCTTGCCACATCAGCATGCCTACATGGTAAGGTAATTAATAGAGATAGACTCTACCATGGAGTCTGGGTTGGGACTGCCCTTATGTTCTTGTCCTGCTACCTCCAACGCGTTACTCGATAAATGTGTGTCTATCCATATGTCATGGAATGATTGGTTCTTAATTTCAGACCTCATATTCATATGAGCCAATCATTTTTTATAGTACTAATGTTAGACAATGAAAGGTGTATAAACTCAAATCTTGTGATTTGTGAAAGAATATTGTATGCTATTTAGAAAATTTGAGGAAAACGGACGGACCAAGTGTTGAAAAATGTTAGTATTGATCTCCTCCGGCCCAATCCAATGAATGGGCCAGGCCTTGTCTCGCTCCCTGATCGGGGGAGCCCAACCCATCTAGGGTTGCGGGTCCCTGTCGCGCAGCGCTATAAAAGGAGAGGTGGTGGCCACTGGCTCATGACGAGGTTAGTCGCCAGCCACCACAACCCACCTAAACCCTAATCCGATCTGAGAGGGAGCACTGTCAGTGACGGGAAGCTCCGCCGCCCCTACAGGTCGTCGTCGCTGCGTCGTTCCTCCACGCCACGGCGCCACCACTGCAAACACTATGCTCTCGACGGTCGATCTGTTCTCTCTCTGTTCACTTCATGTATATGCGTTAGATCTAGGATTCCAGTACCTTATTCAAGTCAATACAAGTTTACTTAACTAGATCTACTGCTACATAAAATCTATCAAAAATGTCTCCCGGTGAAAGGTCATCTGGCCAATAGCCAATTACCTTTGTCATAAGATGCTGGCCAACAGCCAATTGGAGATCATATAGTTGAGGTTTGTTGTTGGCCATTAGGGCTTGTTTCTCACGGCTTTAGATCATAAAAAAAAGTTTTTTTTCACTAGATTCTGAGTTAAAAACAGCTTATCTGGCTTACCGTGTAGAACTATTTGGCAAAACAGCTTATCCATCAGCTTATCGAAAAACGGTAAAAATCTACTATTTTCTACAATAACAACAACAACAATATAGCTTTTAGTCCTAACTCCCAAGCAAGTTGGGGTAGACTAGAGATGAAACCCAATAAACAAAGCTCAAGGTCCAGGCACGTTGATAGCTAGTCTCCAAACGCTCCTATCGAAAGCTAATTCCTTAAAAATATTCTACTCCTTAAGGTCTCTGTTTACCGCCTTGTCCCAAGTCAATCTAGGTTTACCTGTACCTCTCTTTTGCAAAATAACTTCTCCTAATACAAAATGGCCATAATAATCTATTTCTCTTTTGAGGAGTTTGGCAAGCGTTTTAGCTTATGAGCTATAATCTATAAGTAGAAGCTGTTCCATAAGCTTTGTTGGGGCTTCTCTCTTGATTATAAGGCTAGAGGCTCTGACCCTTGTTATTCCTTTGGTCAATCCTTTCAAAAATTTCAAGTGGGTTCCATATTCACTCTACATGTTTGTAGCGATCTTACCCGAGAAATGGGCCCACTTAAGTATATTCCACCTTCCGTTGGTGCTAATACACGAAAATGTTTCCAAGTGCGGATACGACCGTCGAGTCGAGCTCGACTAACTGCAACTGAAGATCGTCCGTTCATACGCTCACTCGAAGGTGAGTTCCAAAGATCACATCATTCCACAATTCAAACTACAATAAGTCTCAGAGTTATTACAACCAAATTGAAATGATAAATAAAATAGTTCGAGTTCATGCAGCGGAAAAGTAAACGAGATACTAGCGACGATCCGTAGTATCGTCACGATGAAGTCAGCCGTGACGCTACTCCTCACGATCCTCGGAAGAGGTCGGCTCCCACTCGATGCTGTAACCAGGAGGAAGCTGGGTGGCCCAAGCCATAGAGGCAGCTACCTCCTGAGGGGACGGTCCTGAAAATTTAGCCACAAGCAAGGCTGAGTATACTAGTTATACTCAACAAGACTTACCCGACTGGTGATCACTACATCACCGACTCCTAAAATGAGAGGCTGTTTGGCTAGTGGGGTTCTTTTGCCAAAAGCGACTAAGCTGATCTCTAGTTTATCCATCTTGATTTTAATTCCTTTTAGCCTGTCCCTTCTAGGTGAGCCTAGCTAGACAACCAAGTTTTGCAATACAATTATTCCATACAAAGATTTCATCCTTCCAGGTTTACTTCATAATATGTCATAGATCGGTCAAGCAGTCTCATTAACCGCGAGAAGCGGACAGTTCGAACCGAATTTAACTACCTGGCTAGGGAAAACCCACACACACGGAATGGTTGGAAATGCCAACACACACCAATCCTTTCTCCTCTCTCTGCGAGTGGCTCCCGAGCCAAAGCCCCGGGTAGAGGTTCACCACTACTGGGACTCACACAACTACCCCCATGTGCCCATGGGATAACGTTTCCAAGACAGAGGGCTGTCGGACCTGCTCGCATCAATCGGGTACCGGGACTTACCGGTCCCATGGTTCGTACATATGTGTGGTACGTTCAAAAGCTTGACACAAAAGTACCACATGTTTCCAATTAAAACCATCGATAGGCGGGTATCTACAACCATCCGCCCATCATCTCTAATGTTTCTGATATGAGAAGGCATACAACTCCTATATCTCGCGAGTGTCGGAAACACTCGGCTTCTAACGGTCTTAAGCATAGCAACTATCGAACCTAACATACTAGTGTTCAATCAAAGGAACCTATGATCATGCAATCTAGGGTTTCATTCAACTCCTTGAAACTTAAATGCACAAACATATACTCAATGTAACTTGCGTAAAGTAAAGTTAGGTTATGCTCCGGGGCTTGCCTTCTGGCTCGAAGCGGTACTCCTGCTCGGGGCTCGGATCTACGTGCACCACGTTCACCTCAGACTCCTGGGCAATCTCCTCGGCAGCGGGGACTAGCTCGTAGATTCCGTCGGCGAGACCCGAATCTACACGAGATGCATGAAATGTTTAAGTACCGAGATTTAATATAGAGTTAGGGTTTGCTTAATCCTTGGTTAATGAATCGGAAAGGATAAACATTAGATATAAGTGAATAAGCCCTTTTCATTTGGAAACTTGGATTTGATTTATGAGATTTAGGTTTTTCTCTATTCTTTTTCTTTTTCTTCTCTTTTCCACCAATTAAGTCCTTTTTCTATTATTCAAAAGGTGAACTTAGGAATATTATTTTAAGGTGTCATTTGGCCAGAGTCTTGCTCATGCCGAGGCAGGAGCCTAGCCCAAAACTTGGCTCAAGGTGATTTTCCTATAATTTATTAAAATTGTTCTTATCTTTGTGCCTAGAAACAAAATAAACTCCTACAAAAATAACTACAAAGTTTCTGGCCACACCACTTGGCACAGTGAATTAGGTCACCGAGAGTGACCTCTCTGCAAGTTTACATGTGGTATTGATTTATGGTTATTTTTGTGGACTTTCACCATGTTTAAACTACCAAAAATCGTTTAGCCATTTTACAGTGTCCAAAAATTCCCATTTTCATTTTTCTAAGGTTTCTAATGTCTTGATTAAGTTTCTGTGTGAAGGAGGTGATTTTTCACTGAGTGAATTATTTTCTGTGATTTATTTGCCAAAACAGTAAGGTATAAGTTTGGAAATTCATAACTCTAAATCCACTGGGAATTTTTGTGCACCACTTGGGCAGAGATCCTATGTCACCCATGAGTCTAATATATCCAAAGCTCAGCCCTAGTGCATGAGTGGATTTCAAGCTATGAAGAAAGGTGCTCAAACTTTGCCATTTTCAAATCTGTAAACTAAGCCTCAACTGAGTGAGGTGCAATGGAAGAAGTCTGAATTCTAGATTCACTGGTCACTACAAAATTTGTTTGGTGTTTTTCTGATTTTTCTACGATTTTCTACGAATTTTTGAATATTGCAGCGAATAATGCTCAAAGGATAGAATCTATTTACGCCCTGAACCCTAGAAGATTTGAATCCTTACAAAAGGGGCCCTGGAATCTTACAGTCGGCCCCCTAGAAAAAGGAAGAAGACACAAGTGAGTCCCCGAGCTCGTCGGCGTTCGTACGCCGGCGGCTAGACGGGGTCTCCGGCCTCGGTGAGTGGCGCAACGCGCAGAGGAGCTCACCGCGGTTCCTTGGAGCTAGAAGGCGACGACAGGGTTGGCCGGGAACGTGGACGGCGACGGCGGTGGTGGCTCGGCGAACTCCGACGAGCGGTGACCGGCGGCGTCGGGGTCGGAGAGGGACGGGGAAGGGGTCGATGAGCACCAGCGCGTCACGGCGAAGCTATAGGTGCCCTCGGTTCAGCCGGAGGAGGAGCGGAGCGTGCTGTCCACGTGCGCGGCCGGCGGCGGAAGCTCGAGCTTCTCCGGCGAGCTGCGCCGGCGGCTGCGGTGGCGGAAAAGGGTCGGGGTTTAGTCGAGGAGTGGCGGTGGGTGATGGGGGAGCTAGTGCGCGCCTTGGTTTGGCCGGAGGGGCAGCGGAGGATACTGGCCGCGTGAGCGAGCTCGGCGGCGGCTCTGTGAACTCCGGCGAGCGATTTCGGCGCGGGAGAAGGAGGGAACTGTTTGGGGCTTTAAGTAGAAGGGAGAGGGGAAGGAGGCGGTGCTCGAGCAGCACTGGATGGGGGCTGGGGCAGCGCGGCAAGGTGTCGCGGCGGCAGCGGCTTGTCGCAGCCGTTGGCGCCTTGCGCGGCGTCGATGCGGCGCAGGCGAGCGGCAGGGCGGCAGGCGCGCGTGGGCGAGGAGAAAAGGAAGGGCGGGAGGAAAAAGAGGCGCGCGTGGTCGTGAAAGTCGCGCGACGGACCAGTGGGCAACCGCGGCGGCGGCTTTGTCCGGCGGCTCACGGCGGCGACGCGGCGACAACACGGGAGCAAGGCTCGGGTCAGCGCTACAGTGCGCCATTTGCCACGCGATCTGGCCAAACGCGTGCTCCATGAGCGGGGACACGCAGCCGTGCCATTGGCTGGCTCAGGCGAGGACGGCAGGCGGCAGGGTGCTGCCGGCGGCGAGCGCGGGCACGCGCGAGCGTGGCGTGGGCGCCCCGTGAGCACGCCTCTGCCGGTGCAAAGTCAACTTGGTTGGCATGGCTCAAACTCCAAAAATTTGAACATGGCTCGGAAATCTTCTAACATGAAAGTTGTTTAGAATTTCATGGGGCACGTCCCTGCACTGGAGATGATGAGAAATAGATGAAAATTTGGCAGTGATACAAAAGGGGAGAAAACCCTGTTTTGAACTGAATTTTAGAAATTCGAGGGGCTAGATGGCAAAATTGGCCAAAGTGCCAATGGAGGCCCGGTTCAGAAATGTGAAGATGTACATCTTTGCTTTTTGGAGATTTAGATGTTCAGTGGTAAAATTTTGAGTTTAGGCTAAGATTCCATTTCAGCCTTGAATTTGAATTGGAAAAGTTCAAATTCCAAGGTTAGGGTTTAATTAATTTTTTTTGAGATGCTTCCAAGCATTTTTACGCTATGGTTTGAAAAGGTAAGTTTCTTGGTTTAACTTATACTCCAACTTTCCCATTTGCACTTTTTCAAGTTCTTAGGAAGTTTTCAAAGTTTTCTTTATTGCTCCATTTGAATGGTTTTTGACTCAATTTGGGAATTTTTCCTCATTTTCCTTAATTCCACTTTTGAAATGTGCTTAGCTTAACTTAATCCCATTTTAGTGTTAATTAACACCAGGGGTGTTGCAATGTTTAATTTTAAAAGAGAAAATAGGGGTGGTCCTACATACGAGATAGAGATCCTCAAAGTGGATGCGGTTATCCGTATCATTGTACGTTATCCAATTATTTATATTAATGTTGTGGTCAACCTAGTTTTATACATGCATGATATACAATGTTTTATTAGACAACTAGTTGCAGGATGACGGATCCTTAATTTGAACACTTAAGATATGGTTACTCTATACCACGTGACATAAGCCATCAACCAAACCTATTGACACATACAACACGTAGTCGACGTTGAATATTAATTCGATCCGACTTTGGTTGATAAGACATCGCTCTTCTGCAGGACGTCTCTTTAGTCCCACACAATTCTTCTTTTAGGGATGGTGAAATCGGCATTATCTGCTCACATGTGAAAAAGGGGTGAAATTTCCATAGCCTTTTCCATGTGCAGAGAACGCGTCAACAATAATTTATTTAAAAAACACGTCTCCAATATTTATTTTTTTTAAAAAGCGTCTCCAATATCGAGCAGTAATATCTCTTGGTTAAATAAAATCCGATAAAGCTGCATTTTCCACACGGTTTTCGTCAATGTTGAGCAACTGAAGGCATTTTCTACTCACACGTGCTAGTCAAGAACCGTTTGGTTTGGCTTGTTTTTTAAAGAGTAAAATACACCAAAGGTCCATCAACTTGTATGGGGTGTCACTTAGGTTCACGAACTCTCAGAGTGCATTTTTGGGTCCATGAACTTATTATGTCGTTCACCGGAGGACCATTACGGTATACATGTGCTTCTAACGATGAGATGACATGCTAACTTGGCTCCTCAAAGCACCTTTTAGTTGAGACATTTCATGGAGCATGTTACCAGCGAAGAGGCGAGCTCATTGACCTTGCCAGCAGCTCGATCTCGCGAATCATCGGAACTCGCCTCGCCGCTCACCGGAGTTCACCTTGCCGCCCGCTAGAGCTCGCCTCGCTGCTCATAACTTTCTCGATGAAATGCGTCAACTAGGAGATGCTTTGAGGAGTCAAATTAGCATGCCATGTCAATGTTAGAAGCACACGTGTACTATTATGGACCTGCGGTGAATGACTGGACAAGTTCATGGAAAAAAATGCACTTTAAGAGTTTATAGCCTAAGTGACACCTCTATAGGGTGATGGATCTCTCGTGCATTTTATTTTTTTTGGCAAGAGCCGTTTGATCATGGATTCGTGCATGGTGCGGTCCATGTCATTGATGATGGACCTGCCACGGTCGTCCCACCCATACCAACGGCAACGGAGTCCCAGCCCAGCCACCGTTGTGGTGCCCCCCCGCCCCCCCCCCCACACACACCGTGCCGGTGGGGCCCACCACTGCCAGTTCGAATCCACCCAGCGGTTTCCCTTTCCCCGTCTCCTCCTCCCCTCGCCCGCCGTCCCCGGCCACCGCGTCCGCCATTTCTCCCTCCTTCCCAGCCAGCCAATTTCGAAAGCCAACGCGGACGAGCACCTCGCCACCTCTCTCCCGCCCCACTCCGCGTCGGATCTACAGCGCCGCTCCACCTCCCCCCTCGTCGCCGTCACCCCCCACCCCCCTGCGTCGTCGTCGTCTTCGCCCCCAAGTCAAGTCTCCGCTCTCCCCTGTCCTGCCTGCCTCCACAGAAAATTCCGACCCAACCACTCCTCCCCTCCCCGCCTCTATTTATTCAAACCGCCTGCTCCGCCACGGCGACTCCGACGACTCCCCCGGCCGCGTCCCCCGCCAGCTCCCCTTCACCCCCGACCATCCACGCCTCCAAGCGCCGCCGCAGGGGGCCCGCCGCCACGGGGAACTCGCCGCTGCGGGGCGGCGGCGGGGGCTCCGGTCCTCGCCGCTCGCCCACCCCCACGCCTTCGCTCACTCCGCGGCCTCCGGCGGCGCCGGCTGGGGTGGCGGCTTCGGATGTGGGGGTCGACCTGCTCAACCTGGATGTCAGCCCGCCGCCGAAGCTCTCGCCGGACCAGGTCAAGCACTGCAAGAGGGCGCTCAAGGCGCTTGAGAAGAAGCTTGGGAAGCCGGCCGCGCTCTCCAAGGAGTTCGGGACCCTCCCGGTACGGTACCCAAAGCTCCTCCTCTTTCTCCACCTCTTTCGGCTCGCTGTGGCGATAATTACGCGCGGAATTAGGATATTTTTTTGTATTTTCTGCGACCCCATCTTTATTTCCACACAGAGACAAAAAACGGAATGAACATGACTAACTTTTAATCGCAAGATGGTTTCACATTCTGGGGCCTAATTAAGATCGTTTGTTCATTGACTTGTCAAAGGATGGATGGGTCGATTCTCTGCGTAGTGCTAGGACCAAGAGGGTCAATTCTGCATACTACTTTTTTTGGATAATGGATAATATCTGGCTTGATCCTTCAAACTAAGATATCAGACCACAGTTCTGCATACTACCAGTACTTAGTGCTGTCTGATCTTGCAGTTTATGCTAGTGCAGGCTAGGCGTTGCTTTGAAGCGAAGCTTCAGGGTGGCACATTGGTGTACGCATGATATGGCATGATTACGCCACATCATTTCAGCGCCTTTTGAGGGGGATTGATATCTTACCAACTGCCCTTGAGTTCCAGCATTTCCACTGGACCGTAACCGGGGACTTCATACTGGCATTTTCAGAACACTGCTCCAGCCAGACTAGCATGCTGACCAAAACTTTTAGAATTTAATATATATATTTTCTCTCCTCATCAACCGGTTGATTCTCTTGCTTTTTCATCAATCACCCAAACTTGTACCAGAAATTGAATGGGGATGGAGGTTAGGGTTAACCTGGTTAGGTTTGGGGGCTTACGTCGGTGCCGGGTTGTAGAGGAAGCTTCAGAGCGGCTCGCCGGTTGGTGGAAGCGGGAGAGACGCTGGTGGAGCAGAGACGGTGGGGGCGCCGCTGGAGCTGGGTGGAGAAGGATCCCCGGTGGGGGGGCAGAGCGACGGGGGCATCTGGCCCAAATCGGTTAGCGCTGGGTCACGGAGGAGGGTGGGAGTCGGCGGTGGTGGTGGCAGCGCGGGTGCGCCTCCGCGAGGAACCGAGGAAAAGAACGGGAGGAGGAAGAAGAAACAAGGAAAGAGAAAAGCAGGAGTGGCAAGAAGAGATAAGGAGAGTACCGCGATTGAGGACAGTGATTGGGGGATAAATGAAATCTCAAGAGGTTGGTGAGGAGGAGGCAAATTCTTTAATATAACCGTACGTACCCTTCTCACGGCTTCACTCAACCAGTCATCCCTGTTTCCTGAAGTTATATTTTCAAATGAAATTATGGAATGTACAATAGTGTTTACCTTCTAGAATTATAAGGAAATGTTTTCAGAAATAGCACAGTGGCTGTGCCAAGTGCTGTGTAAACAAATGGATTAGTTGCTGTTAGCAAATTACTGTAACAATTCCATGACAAGGAATTTCTTGATGTTCCTATTTATTAGCATTTAGCAATCTTATTGAAAGAACTATTGCTTTTGTTTTGCGTTTTTGTTCTGTCCAATATACCAAAACGCACACACTTGAGCCCCACGTTTCTTTCATTTCACCCAAACTATGAAATCAACATTTTTTTTGGAAAAAAATGTAAGTTAGGTCATCGGTGTCATAGTAACCTCTGATATATGTTTTTTTTGCAGGATTTAAGAACAGTCGATCCGTCATCACAGAAGTCAGCTCGGGAAGCTGTAAATAGAGGAAGAAATCGGTACACTGATGTCTTGCCTTGTGAGCACCATGAACTTTTATAGACTTGCAGTGTATAGACTTGTGTGGAGTTATCAATTTTTTTTAACTTGACTTCTTTTCCCTAGTTGATGAAACCAGGGTACGACTACAGCCTCCAACAGACAATGATTACATCAATGCAAGCTTTATAAAGGTAAAATTTCCATATTTCCTTGTATTTCTTTTTCTTTTGGTTTTCCTTTTCTTTTCAGTGACTCCAATCGTCACCTGGGCTTGTGGCATATAAATTTACAGATTGGTGGCAAAGATCAAACAAAGTTTATTTCCACTCAAGGCCCACTTGCCAGCACAATTGGAGATTTTTGGCAGATGGTATATGAGAATCACTGTCCTGTGATTGTTATGGTCACCAAATTTGATGGTTATAAGGTTCTAATGTTCAACATAATCTTGTATATACAACTTGAATTTATTGACTATTTGTTTTGAAGCGATAATAACTAAATAATATTTATATTGCAAATAATGGCAGTGCGATGAGTATCTTCCATTGACCAAGGGTCAGGAAGTTTTTGGAAAATTTAACATTAAGATCACGAAGACCAGAAATGATGGTCATTTAGTGCTGCGTGGTGTGGAGGTGCAAAAGGTTGAGGTAAATATATCTGAACACGACTGTTATGTTTGTTTCTAGTTCTAGGTGGAGTAAGTTAGAATGTATCACCATAGATTATTATATTCCATATTTTACTTCATAGGGCATAATTTTAAGATGAAGAGTTTTATGTGTTCAACTAGGCAGCATATTACTTGAATTCAGTTTTTATAATTGCCTAGGTCAATAAGAGCTTAGGTTATTGCTCGTTTGCATAAAAGCCCTCTATCAGTCTCATTATTGTTATCTTTCATCATTGTATTCCTTTTAGCTGATATTCATATTGACTCTTCTGTGCTAGATGTTTCACTTCGTCATTTTAGGGCACTGACATGTAATATGCTTTTGGGTAGATATCTATTCTAGCATAGCATAGTGTTCAGAGCATATGTCAAGTTTTGCTGCCATAGCACTTCTTGCCATATGATATTGTATTACCAAATGAGATGTTAAGTCAATAATGGCATACATGTTAGTTTTAACTGTGTAGATAGAATTTTCACCTGATTTCTTCCATGACGAATTGTTTTATGTTTCTCATTGACCGTCTTCTTCTTGTATTTCTCTCCTATGCTAAAGAATTCAAGTAATGAAGTATCTTCTGGCTGTGATTGTTCACATTGCAGTCAGATTCAATGCACTCTCTTCTCCACATTGAGTATTCTGAATGGCCTGACCATGGGGTGCCTAGCGACAGTAATGCTGTACGGCAAATTTTGAAAAGATTATACCGCATACCACGAGAACACCCAATAGTCGCGCATTGCAGGTCACCTTTTAACAATGCATTGCTTACTTATATATGCAATTGTTGCTATACAGAAACTTAATACTGGTATTTCTCTTTCTGCAGTGCTGGCATTGGAAGAACAGGTGCGTATATCACCATCCATAATGCAATTGAGCGGATTTTACTTGGTGAACAGGGTGCTGTTGATCTTGTTGAAACTGTAAAAATATTTAGATCACAACGACCTGGAATGGTCCAAACAGAGGTATGCAGTCTCTCTTTATTTATGTGTCTAGGGTTCTGTTCCAAAATCCTCTCAGGTACAGAATAGTTTCAGTGCAGTGCAACCAGTACTTCAAACCAAAAAACTCCAAGAAGCCCTTGCTCTGCTGCTCACAGAAGAGTGTTCATGATGTTTTCTCCTGATCTAGAGTTAGTTACTGCATGGTTGTTGAAATTGGACTGTACTTGGACACTTGGTACTCGGTTGTTAGAGGAATAGATGTAGATTCCTCATGTGGTACCTTGATGCTGTTTCGTCTGGCAATGATGATATGCAGCAAGCAATTTTTCTGGGGGTTGTTCAATTGTTAGGTGTAGGTTTCTCATGTGTTTGTCAAATACTGGTATCCTTTTGATGGAGCAATTCTCCAGAGTAAAAAAAGAGAACAGATTTGCTATAAGCAGTACAATCTAGGTGCTCTAATATCATCTTCTGCTTTTCAGGACCAATACAAGTTTTGCCATCAGGCAATTTTTGATGAACTGAAAGATCTGATATCAAATACAAAACACTGAATCATTTTTGAGGTAGGTTTTATAAATTGTCATGCTTAGTATAGACCATTGTGATGTCATTGCCATACACATACTCCAACGCCTCCTACCTTCATGATCTCCATAACAAACATACAGTATATGGTATGCATCATTAATCTTATGCTTTGGGTATCTTCTCATTTTAATTTATGCCGTTTCCCTGCAGGGACAAGTAAAGTCATTCAGACATTGTCCTGACGGTTTGATTCCCTGTTTTCCTCGATTCTTTATTAAGCTTTGGTAACAGCACTTTGTACAGCATGCGGCCTGTAATGCAGATTTTCGTAGGAAGCGGGAGCTCGTCTAAATCCCATAGTATTTCAATCCATACGTGCAAACTTATGTGATCTGGGAGCAGCTGGACCGTATCAAGATCCACGTGTATCCCGGCCTTGCTCTGGACTCACCTTGATGGATTAGAATTTAGATGACGTTAGGATGCTGGAATGCCATTTACATACTAGTGTGGCGTCGCCCCTAACTTGTATTGTTTGTTGACTACGCATGAAACAATATGCTGGTCCATATGGGCCCTGTCTAAATAATACGTGGATTCTATATGAGTCCTGTTTAAACAATACGCGTGTCTCATTTTGGTTCTGCCTAAACAATATATGGGTCCCACCTAAATATATGTAGGTCTCATCTAAATAGTACTTTATCCGTCTCAAATTGTAAGTCGTTTGACTTTTTTGACCTCAGCTTTGACCACTCGTCTTATTTTAAAAATCTGTGTAAATATAGTCAAATTTAAGTCATTCGTAAAATTCCTTTATTACTAAAGCTAGCTATAACAAAAAAAAATATGATATTTTGTAAAAAAAATAAATAAACCAAGTGGTTAAAGTTGAGGTAATAGGGAGTACTATATCTATGAAGTTGGTTTGTCTTATAGGTCCAAGTGTAATTATTTTATGACAAATTTTGAACTCTAGTGTAAATATACTGTGATTGTCATTGTGCCGTGTTTAGATAGGGGAGGGAAAAGTATTTTTTTCTGGGACAGCGTGTTATGGGGGGATGAATAGGAGAGGTGGAAACTGAATTTTCTGGGTGGCGTGTTATGTGAGGAGATGAATAGGCTTTTTGCAACTTAGAGTGTGTTTAAAATGGGGAAAAATTCTCCAAAAATATACTGTTCACAAAAAAAACAATTTAGATGAATAGTGTTTGGTGGTGGGTGGGAAGGATAGAATAAATAATGTTTTTTTTTAAGAATGGTTCCAACTAAACGCACCCTTAACACAGCCACGCCGAGCCGTCTCTCTATCGAAGCGTCGCATCGCATCTCACGCGCCTCGAATCGAACCCGTCGCGCAGCGCAGGTCCAGACTGCAGAGCCGGCCGGCCGGTCAAGGTCAGTCCACGGAGCGCGCACCCCAAACAACGACGCGGAGGCGAAGTGGTGAGTAAGGCGCTGCTGGCCTTGGTCGGTTGGCCTGCCCAACTGCGGCGCTGCGTCGCCCGCACGGAAGCAATTCCACCGTTTCCCACGGCGCCGGTTGGATTCAGTTGGATTTTCGAATCAAGCCGAGGGAGAAGGTCTGTGTCGTCGCGCGGCCAGGCGGCGTGCGGCGGAGGCGGAGATGAACAGGACCAAGGGGAAGCTCTCCGGCATCCTGCACAAGGGCTTCAAGCCCGACAAATGGTAAGCCTCAGATCGGTTCCTTGTCCGCTACGCTCTCGGGGTGCGGAGGATGTGGGGGGAGATGGAGATTCTAACGCCTGCTTTCCTTATCGTTTGGTTTTGTTGTGGTTCTCCAGCAAGAAGTCGCTGCGGATAACGGTGTCGCGGATCAAGCTGGTGCGGAACCGCAAGGAGGTGCAGGTGCGCCAGATGCGGCGCGAGGTCGCGCGGCTGCTCGAGACCAACCAGGACATTACCGCGCGCATCATTGTACGTGCCTTTTTCATGCTCTTTCCGCGTAACCTGCTTCCCTCAGCACTGCATCATCCCATCGATTTGTCATTTCCACCCCGCCATTGGTTCGAGGTGACTTGACGCATTGTTAGCACAGTTGACCTGGTGATGGTAGTGTTCTGTAATCAGGTCGCGTGGGCTTGACTTCTGGAGCTCAAGCCCTGTGGCCTCAAATTGAACACTGCATTAGGTGTTGATGCTGTTGGTTGTGCAATTGGACGAATTGACTGCAATTTGTGGTGAATGACTGTGGTTGGACCCCTCTATATAATCCATGGTTCGTCATTGTTGGACTGCTATATAGTGAGCGGCAAGCCTGGGACTTATGACTTCTATGCTATGTGTATTCCTTTGGAAACATTGGAGCTTAATTTTGGTCTAGCGCTATCTATCCACTGCACTCACACATAGTAGAATGCTTGGCAACTAAACACTCTGATGTTCCATGGGAGCATTGAAAATCTTCATGGGACAGAAGTGTATGGTTTTATTTGTTAGCTGATGTAAACCAATAATTAGAAGGTTTTGTTTCCATCCTACTTTTAGATGCTCTTTACTATCGACATCTGTGCGTAAGTATGGCTTGTACGAAATTGTTTTCTCTTTTCCAGGCGAACTTTGTTAGGTTTGAAACCTTAGAAAATGACTAGCTTGTTCTCAGTTCGAATAAAAATTATACTTATAACATTTTAGTGTGCCTTGATAGTACTATGTTAGCATGAGGCTCATTGTTCCTTGCTGACTCTATGTTGTTTCTCCTGCAGGTTGAAGATGTTATAAGGGAAGAGAAGTTCATGCAAGCATATGAATTGATTGAACTTTACTGTGAACTTATAGTGGCACGTCTGCCCATTATTGACGCACAGAAGTAAGCCAATTCTTTCGTTCTTGTATGCAAACCTTTATTTGATGGTTTTCATTTTTAGTTGGCTCGGAATTGTTCTTTTGTCACAGATGCAATGCAACACAATATGTTAGTTAGCAGTCTAACTTATGTTTCATTCTGGGATGATTTCCTTACTTCATTGGATTTTTTTTTATTTTTCTTTATGACAGTTTTCCTGCATCATAAGAATTATCCTTTCCTTAGCAGCACATCATGATTTAGTAAGTATCATGTGTTCTATTTACCTGACTTGTAGGAGTTGCCCCATTGATCTGAGGGAAGCAATAGCCAGTGTTATATTTGCATCGATGAGGTGTTCAGATATCATAGAACTAGAAGATGTTCGGAAGCATTTCACAAGCAAGTACGGAAAAGATTTTGCCGCAGCAGCCCTTGAAGTGCGCCCTGACAGTGGCGTAAATCGTCTGGTACTTTTTGCCATTTTCAAAAGTTTCAAATTTTATGAAAGATTTTCCTTATTTCCTTTGGCAAGATGCTTCGTTTAGCCTAGTCGGTTTATACAGCTATGTTTGTCACAGGTAATTGAGAAACTGTCAGGAGGAGCACCTGATGTACAGACCAAAATCAAGACCTTGACCTCAATTGCGGAGGAACACAACATCAAATGGGGGCCAAAAGCATTTGAGGTGCAGGAAAGCCTCGGTTTGGATCATCACTCAGGCGGTGGGCTGCCGAGGGACATACCATTCCATTTATTAGAAGAAATTGCAGATTACTTATCTAACAAGTGCAAACTTGGTAGTGGTGAGGATGGGCCGAGGATTGAGACACAGGAGGTGGCAGAGCAGATCTCGTCCAAATCGGGGGACCAGGAGCTAGTGCAGCAGCTGGAGCATGTCCACCTGGGAGTGGGACGACCTAGAGCTCGATCCCAGGCCAGGCCAAGCGATAATCGATCGCCGTCGCTGGAGCTCGAGGTCTGGGATTGGGACGACCTAGAGCATGTCTGGCCATGGCTACTAGAGGACGGCGATGGCGCCGGGCCAAGCGTGGACAAAGGGGTTACGGAACCAGTGCAGAAGCCGTCGGTGCTGATGGAACAGGAGGTTCTGGAGGATATCTGTTCCGGAATGGAGGATGCCCAGGAGGAGTCGTCGGAGCAGCTGCCAGGGAACATTCAGTCGAGACTGGAGGAGTTGCTGAGTGAGGATGGGCCAGGGATGGAGACGACACAGGAGGTACCAAAGCAGATCATGTCTAGATCGGAGGACCAGGAGGTAGTCCAGCAGCTCGAACATGTCCACGTCATCGGCGACGTTGAGCAATCGTCCTCTGAATGGAGGCAGCAGCAGCCTGCGGACCTCTTCCAGGTTAGTGGCCTTCTGGCCTCATAAAAATTGTTGGAGCGTGGTCGTGCAAGGTTTTGGAAATAAGAGTTGTTACTTGTTATTGAGGCCTAGGGATGAATATTTCATTTTAGAGCGGATTGTCAATGTATATATTCGACTATATGATTGATCTAGCACGTATTCATCTCAAGCAAACTATTTTTTCTATAATGCATTGCAGGAAAGCCTCGGTTTGGATCATCACTCAGGCGGTGGGCTGCCGAGGGACATACCATTCCATTTATTAGAAGAAATTACAGATGACTTCTCTAACAAGTGCAAACTTGGTAGTGGTGAGGACGGGCCCAGGATGGAGACACAGGAAGTGGCAGAGCAGATCTCGTCCACATCAGGGGACCAGGAGGTAGTGCAGCAGCTGGAGCATGTCCACCTGGGACGACCTAGAGCTCGAGGCCAGGCCAGTACGAGCGATGATCGATCGCGGTCGCTGGAGCTTGAGGCCTGGGACGACCTAGAGCATGTCTGGCCATGGCTAGAGAATGGTGATGGCGCCGGGCCAAGCGAAGACAAAGGGGTTATGGAGCCAGAGCAGAAGCCGTCGGTGTTGACAGAACAGGTGGTTCTTGAGGATATCGGCTCCGGAACAGAGGATGCCCAGGAAGAGTCATCGGAGCAGCTGCCAGGGAACATCCAGTCGAGGCCAGAGGAGTTGCTGAGTGAGGAAGTTCCAAAGAAGATCTCGTCCAGATTGGAGGACCGGGAGGTAGTGAAGCAGCTGGAGCGTGTCCAATTCAACGGCGACATTGAGCAATCATCCTCTGAATGGAGGCAGCAGCAACATGAAGAAGATCTCTTCCAGGTTAGTTGTCCTTCCAGGCTCATCAGGTGGCTTTATGTAAGCTTGCACTCATTGGCAATCCCAGTTGTGTGTTTCCATGCAATCCAAACTAATTAACTGCCTTTTATTTCCTTTTATATATGTAAAAAGTGAACTGACATATCTTCTTGTCTATGGAACAACCCCAATATAAAAAAAATAGTTGCTGTCTGGTCATGCATGGTTATGCCAATAAAAGGTGTTGGGGATGGATAATTCATTTTACTGCGTATTGCCAATATTTACTCACTATGACAGATCAATCATGTACTTAATTCATCACATGCGACCTATGATTTTTGTTATAATACAATGCAGGAAAGCCTCGATATGGATCATCACTCAGGTGGTGGGCTGCCAAGGGACATACCATTCCATTTATTACAAGAAATTACAAATGGTTTCTCTAAGGAGCGCAAACTTGGTAGCGGTGCATTTGGAGAAGTCTATATGGTAAGATTGTTTGTAAAAAGGAGTAATCGGCCCTATAAAATTGGCACACAGAGTGACAACATCCTAAAGACCACAAACACTGCACATTATATATATAACAGATTATTCACTTTACCACTCAATTCATAACTGTGAGCTGGTTCACAAGGGCAAATGGGCTGTATTTAGGGAAGCAATTACATTTCAAATATTTTCTCAGGTTCTCATGGGGTAACACATACGAGACATTGTTATAATAATTTATTCTCCATTTTTCTAGAAAAGGGACTTTTTTGTTCTCTAGTAGACTTATTACAATCTCTTCTGAAATGAGGAAACATAACAAAAGCAACAATGAAAATGACTGTGCTGCGTTCAGACCCAACAAGGTTTAATCGTTTGTTAATATAAAGCGGTCCAAAGGCCCTACCTTCCAAGTAAAAGTATATGCATGGTTACCTATATCTAAATTTGGAAGCATACTAGTTATTCAGGATAAAATTTGGTACTTTATACTTTTAGTATAGGGAAAACTCTGGTTTCACCCTCCAACTATAGCAGAAGTCTGATTTTTAACCTGTGATTATAAAACCAGGCACAGATAACCATGCAACTAACAAAATTTTGCAAATTTGACCCTTTGAGTGGTTTCTCAGGTGAATTTCTGTTTTTCAAAAACTATAAAAAAACATCAGCAATACTGCAAGATGCTGATCAGGGTGCACCTTTGAAACCACTCAAAGGGCCAAATTTGCACGGTTTTGATAGTTGGATGGCCCTTTGTGTCCGGTTTTATAGTTATGCTTTGGAAACTGGACTTTTATTATAGTTAGCGACTCTAAATCAGACTTTTCCCTGCAATATATCACCAAAAGCAGAATATTAATTAGACAATAATGCGAGATGCTGATCAGGGTGTGCAGAAGGATGGAGAGAAGATTGCTGTCAAGATGCTTCATAACATGCCAGGACTTGATGAGAAACAATTTCTAAACGAGTTCGACAACCTTTCAAGGCTCCAGCACCCAAATATTGTGCGACTTGTTGGCTATTGCCACGAAATTCAAAAAACATTTGTTAACCACAAAGGAAGATGGATTTTTGGTGAAAGAATTCGTATGGCGCTCTGCTTCGAATATATGCACTCTGGAAGCCTTGACGAGCATCTTTCTGGTATGTAGATATATAAATCTCTACATGTTCCATTATTTAGCAAGTTAGAAAACCATGCTAAGACTTTACTTATATGAGAAAATACTCATTATTTGATGCTACAGATGAGTACAATGGACTGGATTGGGATGTACGCTACACACTAATTAAAGGGATTTGTAAGGGTTTGAAATACCTTCATGAGGAATTGAGACCTCCTATTTATCATTTGGATTTAAAACCAGCTAATATATTGCTAGATGAGAATATGCTGCCAAAAATTGCAGATTTTGGTTTATCGAGATTCTTTGCAGATAAACGCACACACATCACAAAGAGCTTCATAGGAACACTGTAAGTTTCAACTGTTTCATGTGTTACTGAATTTTTCATTAGTAGAAAATATCGTGTTTGCACTAATGGATAGTGTAATGCAGCGGATACTTGCCTCCGGAATACATTGAGAGACAAATAATCTCAGATAAGTTTGACATATTTAGCTTGGGTGTTGTAATCATAAAGATAGTGACAGGGCCTAAGGGTTATATTAGAAGTGCTGAGATGGCTCCCCAAGAATTTGTCGAGCTTGTAAGGAAAAAAAAACAATTTGCATCATTTGCAATAATTATGATATGCTTGAATTTTTTTTATAATAATAAGAAAGTTTTGCTAATATAATATGTTTATTTATGTTCTGAATTTATAGACACACAATAACTGGAGGAAAAGACTACAAGCAACATCATTGCACTTGTTGGAGTTATATTCAAAACAAGTGAAGAAATGCGTGGAAATAGCTTTAAGCTCAATTGTGGCTGACAGACACAAACGGCCAAGTATAGGTGATATTGTCAAAGAACTGGATGACGACACAGAGACTGATTCACAAATCCTGACAACATCCTCACAGGTTAGGGAATAACCAAGGGTCATCGATGGACCAGGTGTGGTCATCAGTAGTATTCATTTGCTTCTTTATTTTTCCTTTTTTTTTCGTAGGCATCTACAGTCTAGTTTGATCACCCTACCGACCTGAAGATGGGTTACAGTGGATCATTTATGGAATGCTGTAAATGGCCTAAAGATCTGGGCCTCCATGGCAATTGGAGTGCCATTGGTCTGCATCCCTGTTAGCTTGGGCGTCGTCGAGCTTGGCTGCACTGACGCCACTTCCAGACCATCCAGAGCATTGTTGCCAGGAGTCCAAGATCCTCTAGCTCCGTTCAATAACGGTAGCAATACTTCTGTGTCCACAAATATTTGCTACATTTGTCGAGTGCATCAAGCATGATACAATGTTGAATTTGTGACATCCCCTATCAGGAATGTGTTAGAGTTATGGTGGATGGGGGAGAGTTGAGCTTAAAAGAAAAGAGAAAAGACAAAAGAGTCCTTTAAGCAAACTCTTGACCAAAAGTCAATAAAGTTGCTAACTTTTGAAATTTCGGAAGCCAAGAATTTTTAAATTTAGTTCACAAGATAAGCAACTTAGTTGTCCTTAAGGAGAAAAACGCGAGAGAAAATGGTTCAGAAACTGTTTTCAGTTAAATTCAGTAAACTACAGCTGAACTGAATTTATGTCAAATGAGTTTGAATTTGAAGTTTTCTGCAAAAACTTCCAACTAGGAAGTTGTACTCCTGAATGTGAATTTCAAATTTGTTTTTGACACCAGATGCATGTTCTATTCAAATTTCGGGAGTAATTTAAGAAATTCAGTTAGTAGCTCTGAATTGGAGAGGTGTTACAGCAGCAACTTGGAGGCTCGAATTGGACTTCAATCCTTGCTCAAGTGGAGTAAGTGTCAACAAGTGAAATGCAATTCACTGATCCAGCTACAAGTTTGATGTTGGGAGTTTTGGAAGTTTCAATACGTTTTTCGGAGAAATTTGGACTGCAACATCGCTGTTTTGACTGTCGAAATGGGGAAAAGGTGACGTCGGCCAGTGCTGGCAGCGGCCGGCGGCGGCGCTGGGTCGGTTCACCGGCCACGCGTCGAGGCCGCTCGGGGACAGCTCGGTGAGAGGCGCAGCAGGTGTCAAGCCATGGCAGCTGATGACCGCGGTTAAAGCGCCGTCGACGGCTTCTCCTTCTCCTCTTTTCACCGCGCCGCTCCTCTGCTCTCCTCCATGGCCGCCGGCTAGCCGTCGTCCGCTCGCTGCCGTCCGACCCTCTCCGCCCTGCTCCCTTCCACCAAAAGCTTCGCCTTCACCTCCTCTTTCTTTCCCACTAGCTCTTGCTCCTCCTCCACCGCTCCACAGCACCGCGCAGCTCGGTTTCCCAGCTCACCGTCGCCGCCTCGCCGGGGTAAGAGCCGCTCTTCGTGATTGTGCTGTTACAGTCGAGTTGGCCGGAGTTTGAGAGTGCGACAATGTTGCTTCTAGGTCTAGGAACGTGTTTGAGGGCTTAGTTGCTCGTGCGCAATGTTCCTCGGGCCGGGAACGTCATTCGCCGCCATGGCGCGTCTCCGCCATGCCCGCCGCGCGTGAGCAGCCTTGCTCGGGCTTCCCCCGGCCGAGCTGTTGTGCGCGCTGGGTGTGTCTAGGATTGCTGGTGCTCACGGGGTAGGTGTTGTTCGTCGTCTCGTCTTGGCCGCGCTGCTAGGCTCTCGCCATGGCTCTCGCCGCGCGCGCTCCCGCCATGGATGGCGTGATGCGCTAGCGCGCGTAGTGCCGCGCGGGCTGGATTGGCGTGCGCACAAGATGTCGTAGGTCTTGGGGTTGCTCGCGAGCCCATTATGGGACCAGTTAGGGCGGTGAGTTCGCCGGAGCGCGATGCGCCGTCGGGCATCGCCGCCGAGCCGCTATGAGGTTAGGGTTAGAGCTTGCTGCGAGGTTTTAGGGCTAGAATGGGTGCGCCGTCGTGAAGGGAAGCCGTTGGGCTAGTCGTCGTCGTCGGAGGACCCCGCCGCCGACGAGCGTGCGCGGGTCAACTCCGGCGGGGGCTCGGTCCGCGCGGGAGCTCCGCTCCGCGTGGGTAGGGACCCCGGGGTAGAAGAAAAGAAAACCGGGGGGGGGGTTGTAAGAAGGCCATATAGGTTTTAGAAATAGATTTAATTTGTGATTTTCCACTGTTTTACTTATATAAAACCATAGAAAAATCAGAAAAATGTGAAATAAATTTTTATAGTTTCCTTAGATTTTCCTTTATGCTATAAAAATGCTAAACCTTTAAATTTATGTTGTTCAGGATTTAGTAATAAAACCATTCTTGAGAATTTAATTGCTAAAAATATTTAGTATAATTTTAAAAGCATTAAAAAAAATAGGATCCATGTTTTACAAGCACACTTAAAAAGAGATGAAGGGTTATGGATTTTTGGAAAATGATTTTAGTCCACTTAATAATTTTTTGTTAATAAATATAAAAGAAATAAGGACTATTTTACCTAGACAAATAAGATAACTTTTCTTTAGAGAAGGATGGGTAGTGGTGTTGGCTTGCAACTTTATCGAGAGATAAATTTTTGTGTGCTACGTTTTAAAACTGCTGCATCTCTAATCCCTGACTCGCATCGCATGTTAGAATCTGAAACCTCGGAGGTGGAGTACGTGGAACTTCCCGAAGAACAAGTTCATTACGAGGAAGTTCTGGTGATCGCTCCGGAGTCCCAAGAAGTCGCTGAGGTCACTAACCTTTTTGAGACTCAAGGCAAGCCCCGGATGCATCTCTACCTACGTATTTCATATAGTTCACGAGTCCAAATATTATGTTTTTAATGTGCATTAGGTTAGGAGTTGCATGAAAAACCTTTGACGCATGAAATACTCCTTGGTAGAACTACCTTTGCTTGCTAGGAAATAAATTGATTAGAAATGTCCACTTAGCTATGCTCAGCAAGATTAAATAAAAGATGACGAGCTAGGTTCTTACTAAACATAGAGGAATCATATAAGGCTTATATAAAAAAAAGAGTGGGCAGAAGTTGATAGAATGGATTGAGGTAGGCTCGATCCTTAATTCTGCCTACTAGTTGAAGTGACTAAGGACCGATCCGTTGTTTAAAAGTTTGATCAAGTGATTCTACCTGGTTTCTTACTGGATTATGGGACCAGTAAAGCCAATTAAATTAGCTGGCTCGTTGATTGGAAATATCGCTTACCCGTGCTTGCTGGGTCGGAGAAAGGCGGGACCGTAATCTGAAACTCACGGGGTGGTCGCCAGACGTGGGGCCCACGTGGGGATGCGTTCCCGGGTTCGAGTAAGGATATTTCCGGTCTTTGGTCCAACTGATTGAAAGGTTGTTGCGAACAGCTTGCGCAGCTGTCCGTGACTGGGGGCTAGGTATCTCCTGCAGGATGTAAATTGATCCGGATCGCCACAACTCTTGGTTACGAGTGCACTTGATCAGGTGTTGAACATCGTAGAGGAAACAAGTTGAACATTATATAAGAAGTGATTCAAAATGTTGTTTGAGCCTAGTACCACTTGAATAAAAAAGTATTTAAAACTTAGTTGAGTAGTTAATACCTAATTGAGTTAAAACTGTCAAATAAGTACCCATTTTTAGTAAGCTTTTCCGCAAAAGTTGAGTCAGCCAAATAACCACAAAAAGCCTAATCATCCATCCTTGAGAGTCTTTTCTTTGGTAAGGCGGTTAAGTCTTGATGACTACCTTCGTACTCAGGGTAGGTTTATTTAATTTGGTAAGGCGGTTAAGAGATGGAAAAAGGAGGAACTCATTTTGGTAGGTTTATTTAATTTCAAGGGCACAAGTATGATGTTTCATTACTGCTATTGAAAAAGGTTGTTTGTTGGAATGTGTTTGTTTTGTGATAAATAAGTGGTAATCTTACCACTATGTCACTGAGGTGTTTTTATTATCTTGTGGCTGCAATCTAAACAGCTACCATAATTTTTTGCCACACATTTGTGGCAACAATCCAAACAGCTACCATAATTTTTTGCCACACATTTGTGGCAACAATCCAAACAGCGGCCACAAAAAATTTATCGCATTTTAGTTATCAACCAAATTTCCTGTTTTTGCCACAGAATGTGGCTAGCCACAGGTGTGGCTCCTGCCTAAGGTTAGGCGTGGCAATTTGTGGCTGGAAACCAAACAGGCCCGAAGGCAGGAGGAGGTGCTGTCCGAGGGTCCAGGGGATTCTGCACTTGGTCGGCCTCGCTGTGATGCCGATAGTGGTCCAGATCGCAGAAGCCCCCGGGCAATCGGTAAAGATGTGCCCATCGGTTTGCATCGAGCTAGAGCAGAGTTCACAATAGGATTCTTCCCAAAGGCTTGATGTTGCGGCGAAACATTGATGCTCTTGTATTCAGCTGGCCAACGTACAGCAACCACACGAAAAAGCGCACTTTGGTGGGAAGCTTTGTGTGCGAAATACACGGATTCCAACGATCTTGTGGCCGTCTTGATGAGCAGCATCGAGACCACTAGGGGAGCACGTGGCGGCGCCTCCACGATGGGAGCTTCTTGCCGCCGTGTCATTGACGCGCAAGCCGCCTTGCACGTCGTCGACCACGCCATGGTCATGCCCGAAGGTCCAAACCCCACCGCCTCGATCAGGAATAGTGCTGGTGATGTAGTCACCACTGGCTTGTCATCACGCAACCGTGCCAAGGTGAGCATATATACTCTCTCCCAGCAGTCTTAGATTTGAATATTCTAGTATTAAATGAATCTGGAAAGCAGTTGGGAAAAGGGAGGAGTGATATGCATTGGAGCTTTTCTAGCATGTGTAAAATGCACACAGATTTGATGCATGCATATCAAGATTATTCATTTTTGCTAGATTTTGCTTTGTATATACTCTCTCCCAGCACCTCGGTAGTCTTAGATTTGAATATTCTAGTACTAAATAAATCTCGGAAGCAGTTGGGAAAAGGGAGGAGTGACATTGGGGGTTTTCTAGCATATGTGTAAAATGTAGACAAATTTGATGCATGCATATTAAGATTATTTATTTTCGCTAGATTTTGTTTTGTGTAGAATCACATTTGCTTATTGACAGTTGCTTTGTTTTCGTATGAGGATTGGATATTAGAGTGGTAACATAGATGGGCAGAGCTTTTAGTTTTCTGTCCCATCTATACATATATACATATATACATATACATATATACATATATATATATATATATACATATATATATACATATATATATATATACATATATATATATATATACATATATATATATACATATATATATATAGATACACATGTGTATACATACATACATACATACATATATATATATATATATATATACATATATATATAGATATATATATTCACTTCCGCTAAATTCAATTTGGTTAGAATCACATGTTGATATATATAGATGGACACAGTTGCAATGCTTTAATTTATTTTGGTATGATGATTGCATCTCTTTTTAATTATCTGTTGCAATGATAGTGATAACGTATATAGCTTGTGTTACATTATTTATGATAGCAGCAAGTAATCATCATATTGTTGGGTTGATGATCTTTGTTTACCATATTCTTAATATATAGGCCTATCAACATGAAAAGCTCTAACACGTCAAAATGCTTCATATCATGGGGAGGACCATTCCACATTTACACCGAAAACCACCTCACCGATGAAGATCCAGAAGCCAAATGGGACTGACCAGACTTTTGTAATGCGAAGCCTGTGGGGTAAGTGGTTAGAAGTTGCTTACTTGATCTACGGTATGTAATTATTTGTTTATGATTTTGAATATATCACCTTGTTTTGCTTGTCTGACCAGACTTATAAGGTCTGACTGGATAAGATCACCTTGACGATGGAGTGGAGCCTAGCAAGCGATGATGAGGGCGACCTACCAGTGCCCTGTCCAACTGAGGTGATATTTGTTCACACTTCTTTCATAATTTCCTTAATTTAGTTTCCAAACCCATGGAATCTTTGATTATATATGTTTTGCCACGTACTAACACTAGTGGAGAACCCATCTTTAGTACCGGGCGCAAAGCCGGTTTAGTACCGGTTATGTGCCCGGTACCGAGCTGCCGGTACTAATGGATTCGCCTTCTTATCAAGTGAAAATGGACGTCGGAACAATGGTATCATGTGGATGTGGACACCTGATGATGCCTCTACTTCTTTTGTTAACAAGGGCAACAAGTTATATAGATGTATGTTAGTTTATGAGAACATATCCTATGAGAACCTAATTCCTGTGAGATAACTCAAATTTGGTCCGCATGATCTTGATCCAAGGGGAGCGCGTAGGAAAATGTGGGAGGAGGCATTTGCAGAATCACCATCCCCCTAATCATGTGGCCCAGATTTACAAAATCACCTTCCCCTTGGATCAAGATCATATGTCCCACGAAGTGTTTCAGCGTATTTTGCTTACCGGGTAGATGACCATGTCGACATCTGGAGTCAGCATGGAGCCTTCTGGTACTATGCTTGGCGGTGTGAGGACGCTCCTGTGACTGTGATGCAGCGGATCAGTGGATGTACGAGGAGTTTGTGAAGTAGCAGGCATTGTTGGGGGGGGGGAGGAGCAACGACATCAGCAACGGTGACTGCTGCTGCGTCGTTGCCGAGTACTGCTCCCTATGCGTCGGCGAACTCCCCGTTAACGCCGCCACGCGCTGCGCTCTGGCAGCCGACAAAATCTGTCTCGATGCGGTCTCGCAGATCATTCGCAGTGATTCTGGAGTGATTTTTGACGTCGATGCTCTAGATGATGGTACCAATGGCGGTGTCATGGATTCTCCGTCTAATTCCAGGGCATTGGGAGGAGGAGCCGGAGGCGGAGGCGGGGGCGGCGGAGTACGGGAAGCAATCTGTTATTTTGAGAATCGCACAACTTTTTATTAATGACGGCGTCGTAGTAGGAATCGTGTTGCAATGGAGTTGTATTGTGTCTGTGTTTGCAAATACACACGATTCCGATTATGGTAAGAGAATAGACAAGTGTTGCAATCGTACTGTTTGTTGTGTTGCAAACTGCGCATAGTACAGAAGCACATAAATCACAATTCACAACAGACAACACAACACACACAGCAGACAATTGTTGCAAGCGTGTTGCAATCATGCTGTTTGTTGTGTTGTAAAGTGCGCAAGGTACATAAGAACAGAAGTCACAACAAACAACACGACACACACCAACACAGATGTGTTGCAATCAGGTTGTTTGTTGTGTTGCAAAGTGCGCACAACAGCCAACGGGCCAGACAAAAAAACAGACAACAGCGCGGGTCCATTGGCCGGCGGTCCATATGTGGGCCTCCCAGCCCACATGCGGGGCGGGTGGGTCGACACGGACGGAATCCGATGAGGAGGAGGTTGGCGCGCGCGGGGGGGGGGGGGAGGACGCGCGGCGGGAGGCGCGTGCGAAAGGCTATCGCCGTGGGGAGTCTGTGCATTTGCTATAAAGAATACAACAAGATGCATTTTAGTCGCTCTCTCTCTCTATATATATATATATTAGCTCTATGGACTACCCTAGGTACCGAATAATATTCAGTAGCCGACCCCTGGTAGTCGCACCGAGTCACCGATGAGCGAGTTCCAGCGAGCGTGCTGTCTGCCGATTTTGTTTTTGTTAGTAGTAACCGGTCGGCTCGTCCGCCTCCCTAATAATAGATCGTGGGTGGATCGGTTCGGTGCAGTTCCGATTTGTTTTCTTCCGTCAACGCCGGTACGCCGCACCGTCCTCCGCCCACCTCGCTTCGCATTGGTCCCGCCGACGACCAGGGCCCGTGGTCGCCGCCCCTCCCCCGCTGACTCCCCGGTGAGAAGGTGCGATCCAGGTGACGAGCGGAGGTTTCCTGCGCGGTGGCTGGCGAGAAGGACCGTGGCGAGGACGACGACGGTGCTACGGTTTGTTTGCTGGCGCAGGGTAAGGTCCTGGTAGCGGCGGACGAGGACGGTGGCGTCGATAGGGACGAGACGAGAAGGAGGAGGCTCAGGAGATGATGGCGCTGTGGAGCCCCTCCACGCTGGCGGGCCCGTTCGGCGTCCCACGCCGGATTTTTGCCCTCTCACGGTTGAGCAGTCGCCCTCCGGATTCAAATCTCTGTCTCTCTCTCTCCCTCTCTCTCTCTCTCATCCGAGCGATTCCGGCAATGGCGTCTGCTCCCCGGGGCAAGCCATGGTGAGATCCCGACAACGTTTGTGCCCACTGCTTCTTATTTTGTTGCTTCACTATTTCTTAACATTCTGGCAGATTGAAATCGATTTACTCTTTCAGGTTTGTTCTGCTCCAGCTCCTCGGCCAGGCACCAATCTTCTGCCGTCGAGGGCTCGAGGCAGGCGACGTCTTAGCCTCTTAGGTGCGTCCATCCAGTTAGTCAGCTCTCAGCTCGTGCCATTCATCCACCCACCGGCCAGGCCATCCCCATTCAGGGCTGCCGGACACAAGCTCTTAGGGGTGAGCTGACGTTGGGAGGTGCTTACCCTGCTCCTGGCCAGCTCCTTCTTGGCTTCCTTTCCCCTGTCCTAAATCAAGCGTACACAATCCATTTTTTCTAGCACGGGGACTAAATTTGTGTTGGCTGGATTTCATTTTTCCTTACCGATCGAGTTGGTATAACCACCAGGCTTGGTGCGGTGCACCTCTCCAGGCTGCCGTGTCCATGCAGGTAATCTGTTTGATCAAATGCCTCTGAAGATCAAGAAGCTGCTGGTGGTTGCACTAGTGCTTGTCCATGTCTGTGGAAACTAGAAGCTAATGTGCTAGTGTGTCGGCATTTTGTAGTGAAAATTTATTATGCTTTCTTACGCGCGTTCTTAATGTTGCATGCCACCAGAATATGTTGCATTCCCATGTTGTGCTTGGCAAAATGCACAAAATGCCTCTAAACTATGTTTCTATGCTATTATAGAAAGATTTCTATGCTCTACATATATACATTTCTATAATTTGTTTCTATGACATTGGTTGCCTACATGCTGATATGCTTGAATTTCACACGCATTTTCTCACAAATATTATTCCTTTTGTTGTTCAAAGTACTGAGGAGCATAGAATTTTAAGTTTTAATTTCGATGCATAGAAACTGTATAGCAGATGCATATATCTTTTGTTGGTACCCCCTGAAGACAGCTTGGCATTTTCAGTCCTCTAGCATGTTGTGACGATATGCAATTTCCTTCCATTTTTTGATAAAATCTATCTTTTTCAACTTGCAGATCTTTTTCATCTTTTCCATTTCCAGGCCGGCCTGTAACCAATCTGCCCCTGAGTACGATGTCACAAGCAAACTTCTGGAACGAGACAGAGCGAGAGCGCCTAGCTCGGTATGGCCTGATTAGTAAAAGAAGATTTAGTAGTTTAGAGAATAAAAAATTGTGCAATCATTTAGATGCACGCATGTTAAATTTCAATATGTTTTCAGTAGAGGATTGTAATCTACTTGTGTACGATTAGTAGGTCACAAGGTAAAGTGTCTATTACAATAAAGATTTATTATTCAATTTGTATTCGGCGAGACTCCTAACATAGAATAATTGATGTCTATAGCCCCTACAGTATCTCCCAGTTGCAAAGCTCGTTCCCATGATTTTACGAATATGACTCTCCCAATTGGAAAAAAGAAAACTTCCAGAGTTCCACGCAAATACAGAAGCGCTAGCGTAGATTCCTTTCATCATACTTGTCTAGCTCCTCACGTACTCACGTCGTCACGGAAAGGGGGAAACAAGCACATGCGCTCACGTATACGGAAAGCGAGAACTAGCACATCCGTAGATTAAAAAAAAACGAACCGGACAGAGGGGGCATAAGACTGTTTGCAACGGTGATCTCTATATTTAACCCTCCAAAGGAATATTCTAATACCCTCTAAAACATTTCACCCCCTACTAAATTCATTCTCTCCTGCATCAATAACCCCTATCTATCCGACCTGGACCCCTGTGGTCCTGCCCCGCCGAGCCGTCCACGCCCCCCGAGCAGCAGTCCTTCTTCCTCGGGAGCTTGTTCCTCCACTACGCCCGGATGGCTGGGTTTTCTCATAGGGAGGAGCTGCGCGCGAGCAGGGACCGGATCCGGATCCGTGCGTGGACGGCGACGGCAGCGAGGCTCTGCAGCTCCGCCTCGAGGCCCAGGTCTTTCACCTCGCCTCGAATCGATCTCGAGTCACCGCCTCTCCCCTCGAATCGAGCGCGACTCGAGCTGCCGTCGTCGGTTGCATCAGCTGCGGCTGCCACCACCGGCCGCCACCGCCATCGTCATGGAGCAGTTCCCATGCCGCCACCGGTGACGGTGCGCGTCCTCTGGGACCTCCGCCGTTCAGCGCCGGGATCCTGGAGCCCCACGGCGAGTACTACCTCGCCCTCGAGGCCGCCAACGAGATGATCCTGGTCCACGGCGACCTCCAGCGAGACATGCTCCTGCTCGCGGCGTGCGCCGCCACGGAGTCCGAGACTGTCCCCATGGCGCGACGGGAGCACATGTTCTGGCGCGCGGAGGTGGGAAGCGGTGACGGAAAGAGGGAGGTGGCAGGCGCGAGGGAGGTTTGAAGGACGGACTGGCGTCCTGAAGATTCGGGGGAGGGAGCGACGAGTAAATTTTTTTTCATTTTGGCTCTTTTCTCGTAAGATTTTTACATATGGATCCCTGGGCGAAAGATTTTGAAAAATGGACCCGAAGTTAGGCGCCAGGTCCCTTAGCGCCCAGGTTGCACGGGTGGGCGTCAGGTCCCTGGCGCCCACCTTTGCCACGTGGGTTCCAGCGTGGCTGAAGTCCTCGCCGTGCCTTTGAACGTTATGTGCAGACATGACCAAGATCTTTGGAGGATGCGGTGCCCTCTGATTTGTTTCTACGCGGTGGAGATTCACCTACCACACCGCGTTGAGCGACAGTTTCGGTTTGCACAGACTTTTCCACCGGACAAGGTCTCCACGTCAATCGAGCTGCATAAGTAAGATAAAACTAAAAACTAGGATATTCCATTTCTTCGCTCACGGTCTTCATTGTGCAGGTTCGATCGGGCCCGTCAGAAGAAGGTGGGCCCATGCGACCTGGGCGCTAAGGGACCTGGCGCCTAACTTCGGGTATTTTTCAAAATCTTTCGCCCAGGGGTCCATATGTAAAAATCTTACGAGAAAAGGACCAAAATGAAAAAATTTTACGAGCGACGACACTGTAGAGTAGGGGACGGGATGGAGGACGCCGCTGCACCTGTTTTTTTTGGGAGGGGAACGGTAAAGTAGCATCGTTGCAAATAGCCTAACTGCCGAACTGCGTGATAGAAAAAAAAACCCCCACGAGATGCTTGGAGTTGGAGCGATCGCGCTTGGAAAAACTGGCGGGGGTGTGCGGTTCTGTGGAACGGGGTGGTGGTCTGGTGGGCGTGGGATCGGAGCGTCAGGTGTGGGAAGGTGGGCTTTGGTACAGTACCCAGGGTACATTTTAGCGCTGTTCTATATATATATATATATCCAAATCTAAGAATTAAACTTGGAAAGACAAAAATTGAAAAGTTTGGAAATCCTGAACTGAGACACGGATTAGTCTCTATCAGCGCCGGCGATCGGTATAGAACACCGGAGACAGAAACTATAAATCCACGAGCGTCAATTGAGGAGCCAAGCACGCAAGCCATCAATATGGAACCAGCCGCCGCCGCCTCCGTCGTGAACGAGGGTACCACCAACTCGCCGGCGGTGCTGTCCCTCTTCAGATCCGCCACAATGTGCATCCTCTCCCTCCTATTCGCATGGCTACCAACCATGACGCTCCGCCACATCACCACCGGCGATGTACAGCATGGAGCCTGTAATGCAGATTTTAGTAGGACGCGGGAGCTCGTCTAACATCCCATATTTCGATCCATACGTGCAACCTTATGTGATCTGTGAGCAGCTGGACCGTATCAAGATCCACTTGTATCCTGGCTCTGCTCTGGATAAACTTTCATGGATTAGAATTTAGATGACGTTAGGATACTGGAATGCCATTTACAGACTAGTGTGGCATCGCCCCTAACTTATTGTTTGCTGACTACGGATGAAACGGAATGCGCAGGTCATGGAGGATTTGGTATTGTTCATTGTGACTCGCTCATACAAAATGATTTCCAGGCCGTTGTTATACAGTCAATTGTTCAAGCAGTAGCGAACTGAGCTGTAGCTCAGTTAGCAAGGTTTCTTGTGGTGGAACCAGCGCACCAGGGTTCGAGTCCTCGACTCGGCACTGGTGCTTGCATTTTCTTGGATTTATTTCAGGATTTAACCGGCGTTATTCTTTCAGTGGTAGACGACGTGCCCCTCGATAGCGAGGCGCCTATGGTGACTTCGTCAATTTGGAGGATTTGCCAGCCCAGCAAATGTGCGTACGTATATATGAGCGTTTGTACCGTGTGATTTGAAAAAAAAATTGTTCAGGCAGTATCATTTTGTTCCACTTGGAAGCTTCCCCCTGGATCGCTGCAGAAGCAGACTGCGTAATGCAATTCTGGACTATGGACTGCCACTTTTTTTACACTTCATTTGATTAAAAAAATGTAGTGGGGGCTGATCACATATCACAAGTGCCCACCACGCACATACGGATTAAAGTAGAAGTTAGTGCCTCAATTTTTCAAGTCGCAAATAATCCATCAAAATTTTGTGAACCTTCTTTTCTGAAAAGAAGTATCCTGTACCTTCTTATTGGTACAAATCATGCGTGCTACAAGCTGAAACGAAAAGGCTGATACGGAAAAGGAAAACGAAGAGCAAACACTAGTGAAGCATCACGCTTGAAAAGCCATCTATGACACCATCACTTGGTGCTTATCGCACTCGCTCATCAGTGTTAGTGCATGATATTCACTGTTGTGTCATCATCCTTAGCACACAAGGATTTTGGTCCATCCTATTCAGTCAAACATTCAGACAGTCGATGATGAACACAGGAAGCCGGGGGGGGGGGGGGGGGCATCACATGGGTTGTGTCCAAAGGTCTAGACTCAGATTTAATTCCTCACGAGTGCGGATTTATGGGACTGGTTTAAAAAAATCCTCACCGGTGTAGTCGGAGTTTGAAGGGTTTTTTCTTCGGAGAAAGGTTTCTCCTTAGTGAAATTGTGAAAAACCGAGGACTCTTTACCCCACCGGGTGTAAAGAGGTGTTCCATCCTGCTTTATGATGCTGATGGCTAATCGCCAGCTTCATCAACAGTTCAGCAATTTCAATTTTCAACTACTGGATTACGAATTATTGGGATAGTGTTAGTTCTTGCAAGTCTTATGCTGGGGGCCGGATCACGGAACGCCTTCTCTGGCTGGGTACAGATCTATCTCTCTTTTGTTGGAATTGGAACACTCTCTGGATAGGTCAACTTCCAGTTGTGACAACTTGAGCTTTATGAATAGGAACTAATGAACTAAGATGAAATCACCAACCCGGGTAGGTCAGTAGGAGATAACAACACTGAGTTACTGCAAAACTGAAACCCAATAGATCGACCGTTTCTTCTCAATTTCTCTATCAACCAACTGATCAACCGAGATACATGTCTTGTTGTTCATAATATGCTGTTAAGCCTCTGCTTAACAAATTGAAGGTCACATCCTTGAATTTGCTGATACGAGACTGAGAAAATACTCCTAGAAGTTCAGCAATTTCCCAATGGCATGCTGGATCAGACAGCATCATTTGTGTGCCACTTTCACATGGTCAGGAAATATAGTGGGGGCTGACAGAAACACACAATGCACTGTCCACTCAAAGGTAAAAGCAGATATGCTATATAGTGCCTCATTTTTCAAATACCAACATAATCTCCACAAGATTTGTGCGAATGTTCTTTCTTTCTTTCTGAAAACAAAAATTCTGAAACTTGTGATCACTATTCACGAGAACTATATAAGCTGTGAAAAATAGAGGAAGGCTGACGAAGATTTTTTTTTAAAAAAAGTAATTTAAACACTCTGTCACGAATAACCATCACGCTTGAGAATCCTTCTGCAGTTCTACTATGACACCACTCTTATTCTCTCAAAGCTTATCGCAATAATCACTCTCACTCATCAAGTCATCAGTGCTAATGCATGACGTAGACGTTGTACTCGACGGTGGCATCGCCGGTTTGGAAATCAAGCCAGTGCGTGTGCAGCAGCGCATAGCCACGTGCGAATCGAAAGGCTCCCGTCCCGCCGACGATGGGGAGCTCACGGACGTCGTCGAGGGGGCAGTTCCGGCCGAGCAGCGCCAGCGTGCTGCCGTTGAAGTCGCCGGAGGTGAAGACGAGGTTCATGGCCTGGAGGAATCCGATCGTGTTCTGGTCGGACGCCATGTACAGGCCCTGGGCTCGGCCCACCGGGCCCGAGTCTTGCTCGGGCCCTTCCGTCAGTGGGTCGTCCATCACGTTCACCATCCCGAACATGGAAAATGGCGATGAGGAAGAGGAGGAAGAAGCCGGTGGGTCCACCACGCGGATCGCTGTTGGTGACTTGCCGCTCACCGTGTCGTGGAAGAAGAAGTGGAGGTGCGTTGGAGTGGCATCCTTGCTGCGCCGCTTGGCGTGGGCAGCGGCTGCTGTAGGATCGTCGGATTGTGGCCGGCGGGCTTCGACTGCGGCAGCGGCGACGACGACGATTAGCGCGAGGAAGAGCACGAGCAGCGTGACTGCTTTGCTGGCCATTCTTGAGGTGCGAGGGAGAGCTAGTAGAAGTGATTGTAGTGTTAAGTGTGAGTGTGATTTGGGTGGGTGTCGACTGAGCTGGTTCACGAGCGGCATCGATTTATAGTGGGGAAGAGGTCAGTGGAAAATTGTAGGTGTGGAAGGGATTATTGTTGGTGACGTGTGGCGTGCGGCGATTGGGTCTTTGGAAGGCTGGTCATGACCACGAACAAAGTGACAAGTGGTAGGCGGCAATGCACTTTGCTTGGGCAGCCAACGAAGGCACCTCAGGTACGGTGGGCCGGGGAGCACGATGCAGAGAGAAGCAGATCGCATTCGCGAATGTGAATCGCTTGTGGTTTGAGAGGGGAGGATTCTCAGTGCGCTCTGCTCTTGTCGGTGCCTCGGTGGAGGGCAAACGACGGGACAATGCAAGGCACGCTCGACCCTGATCGCTTGCCTTGCACGTACGCTCACGAAGTTGGATGATCAAAATTTTCCATGGAATGGACGATGGACAAATGAAGTCACGAAGCGTCCATAATGTTAGAACACACTACTAAAAATATATTTTTGGGACACTTAAAAAAAAGCCTTAGAGGCAAACATAAAAAGTTTTGTCTCTGTTAATTCCCATATTAACAGAGGCGGTAATTTTTTTATTTTCGGAGGTGGTTGCTTTCGTGCGCTTCTGAAAATCAATTTATGGAGGTGGACATTTTAAAACAATTGCCTTCGAAAATAGTCTATTTTCGAAGGCAATCGTCTTAAGCCGTGCACCTCCATAAATCGATTTCGAGAGGCGGAGAGTTACAAGGCCCGCCTCCATAAAAGGCCAAGGCCGAGCTCGGCCTGATACCCCTTCGTCCTATATATACGAATACCTCTAACCGTAACCCTTCATATCTCCTCCCTTCACTCACCACCAGCAGCGGGTCTCCACCTTTCTTATCTCTTCTCTCTCCACTCCCCACCGTCGGCCGCCCGCCGGCCTCCACCCTTCTCCTCTCTCCTCCCTCCACTTCCCACCAGCCGCCGGCCTCCACCCTTCTCATCTCTCCTCCCTCCACTTCCCACCAGCCGCCGGCCTCCACCCTTCTCATCTCTCCTCCCTCCACTTCCCACCAGCCGCCGGCCTCCACCCTTCTCATCTCTCCTCCCTCCACTTCCCACCAGCCGTCGGCCTCCACCCTTCTCCTCTCTCCTCCCTCCACTCCCCACCACCCACCGCCCTCCACCCTCTCTCCTCTCTCCAACCTCGTGCCGGGTCCACCCTCTCTCTTTCCTCTGCATCATCATGCGGGGCTGCTGCAGCGAGGAGCAGGCGCGTGACGGCGCATGAAGGTGGCTCAGTGGTGTGTGAAAGTGACGAGTGCAAGCGGCACGTGCAGGCAGCACGCGGCGGCAGGAAGGCCGGATCCGGTGGCCAGGAGGCCGGATTTGGTGGATGCAGCGGAGCAGTGGCACAGGAGAGGCCTGAGGTAGTGGCGGCACAGGGCGGAGCCGGCAGCGGCGGCGATGGGCTCAGCGGGCCCGTGATGGGCTCACCGAGCTTTTCCTTTTTTTTGCCCGATTTTTGGAGACGGATAGAAAACCACCTCTGTTAATCTTTCATTATCAGAAGCACCAGCTCAGAGGCGGACATAAAAAGTGCCTCTGAAAACCATTTTTGTCCACCTACGAAAATAGTAGTGACATGACGTGCTTAGGCCTGTATGGTGAGTTCTGTAATCATGTTATAATCATATTGTAAATACGTGTGGCATTATTGCTCAATCAGTATTAAAGCAAAAATATATATTCCCTTGTTTTTTAAAAAAAGTGCATTGAAACAAAAATGGATCACGTAGGCACATAATTTAGGTTCATCAGGTGACGATAGTAGGTGGCGAATAATAGGAACTGGAAGGAAAAAACATTATTATATATTGACCAGTAATTTGACCGTCATATATAAAAGATCACAATCATGGGAAACGAAATTACACTGAACAATGCTCATACCTTGTATAAAATAACCGAAATTAAAGGGAAATTATGCAAATGTCGTAGAACATCCAAAGCAACCAACAACCTTCACCGCAAAACCAACTATTCTTATAAGACGTAGAATAATAAAAGCAAATGCAAGATTTACTGAAACACTTTTGATTAGCTATGGACTCCCAGAAACATAGTTTTGGGCCGCGTCATTGCGTGCAGCCATGAAGAATTGAAGGCTCCTCCTTTTGAGTAGCTCGTCCGCCGCTGCCGCGGCGGTAGGTGTGGCTGCCATGAGATGCCAGACGAAAATGACCAGCATGATAGCAGCGGTCATCTTAAGCGTGGCACTGGTAGCCATTGCTACGTATGGGAGCTGATGAACTAGGAACCTGGGGGTTGTTGGGTAGCTAGAGAGCTATAGGGAGATTTGCTGGCTTGCGATTGCTGAAACGGCCTGAGGCTAGATCCTATTTATGGGCCAAGCACTCGAGGTGATGATTGGACTGTTTGAAGCTATAACATGTGGAGTAACATTATACAAATATAGCATCACGATGCGTCTCCAACTGGTAATAGCATCATTATGTATAAATAGCATTCTCAATTAATCTATCCTAGTACGATGGAAGTTGACTTTATATTATGTCTAGGCTGGCAGCGGTAACATGGATAACATGCATGGCGAGTTGGCGACACTGAACATGGTGCATGCAACCTGATCCAGTCGATGACCCCATCCAGTCAATGATATCACACAAGTGGAGACAGGCGGACCTGGTGGCTGTATACGGTTGGTTGGGGTGTCACGCACAGGCTAATTAGAATTAATATAAAAATTAAAACTTATAACTAATAATTATATATAATTATGTATCATACTCTATCTTTCATCTGTCTTAAACACAATACTCCAAAGATACATAGTTATTATTATTTAATTACAATATTTTTACTTAGTCAAAAGATTTTTATTGTTTGAGCTATGTGAAAAATATATTCTTATGTCTTCTCTCATACATGAATATAACACAACAATATTAATAATGATAGAAATAGTAATTTAGAATTTTATATTGGTGCATCTTAGGATTTTTTATAATATATATTCTAGATTCAGATTTAGGAGAGCTTCCTACGGTACGCCTCTTTACCTTTAAGGAGGTAAGATTTTAATGAAATATGGACCCTTCAATATACATAGAGAAAAATCAATTTTTTTAGAAAAGGGAATATATATTAATAATCCAGCCGCTGTATCGATTGATACATATAGCTGTTCAAAAGCCCGAACGACGAAACAACTAGCACGGTTCTTATTACAAAGCATGACTCAAAAAAGCACCAACAACCCCAACAAGAAGGTCCGATGCTGCACTGGAAAACATTAAATGGCAAGAAGTCTATTATTATTAGGCCAACCATTGGAAGCAAACAACTCCATCATTAAGATCTCAAGAGCACGACAAGATGGATTAACACTTATTAACCGCCTCCTTAACTACTGTCATCCACATACATGCATGCATGCACAATATTACTTCAACTCCCATCACGTTCGTGTAGAGGTTTTGGTTTTTGTTTCCACGTTTATTGTCATCGTCAAGTTCGTATTATAGACAAAAAGGGTGAACGACGCAGAGAGAAGCAGATCGCATTCGCGAATGTGAATCACTTGTGGTTTGAGAGGGGAGGATTCTCAATGCGCTCTGCTCTTGTCGGTGGAGGACAAACAACGGGACAATGTAAGGCACGCACGACCCTGATCGATCGCTTGCCTTGCACGTACGTTCACGAAGTTGAATGATCAAAATTTTCCATGGAATGGACGGTGGACAAATGAAGTAACGAAGCGTCCATACTGTTAGAACCTGATGTGCTTAGGTCTGTAGGACGATCAACTAGCCTAAGAGTAATAATAATGAACACACACTATTGCGATTTTAACCATTACTTGGTCAACTGGTATAATGATAAGTTTATTTGTGTTGACGTTGATACGCTGGAATATATCCTAGCTCAATCCAGTTCTAAAGGAACGGGCCCTTATGCTGCTGATGTCTCTCATGTCTGATCGGTAGCAAGCATGGCGTACTTGTTGCGTTTTAGACGTGCCACACACAGGCGTATGTACTTCATGTTGGTGTTATCATGTTCATGTTATAATCAGATTGTAATACATGTTAGCATTATTGCTCGATCAGTGTTCAAATAATAACGGATCATGTAGGCACATAATTTCGGTTCAGCGTTCGTTTAAAATAGTTTCGGTTCAGGTGACGGTAGTAGGCGGCGAATAATAGGGACTAGAAGGGAAATGCATTATTATATATTGCCCAGTAATTTGACCATCATATATAAAAGATAACAATCATGCAAAAGGAAATTACACTGAACAATGCTCACATCTAGTATAAAATAACCGAAAGGGAAATTATGCAAATACCGTAGAACAGCAAAGCAGCCAACAACCTTAACCGGGAAACAAATGATGCTTAAAGCGTATAGAATAATAAAACCAAATGCACGATTTACTGAAACACTTCTGATTAGCTACGGACTCCCAAATACATAGTTTGGGGTCGCGGTGTTGCGTGCAGCCAATAACTGAAGGCCCCTCCTTTTGAGTAGCCCGTCCGCCGCTGCCGCAGTGGCAGGTGTGGCTGCCATGAGATGCCAGACGAACAGGACCAGCATGATAGTAGCGGCCATCTTAAGCGTGGCACTGGAAGCCATTGCTACGTGTGGGAGCTGAAGTTGGAACCTGGGAGCGAGGTTGTTGGCTAGCTAGAGACCTAGGAAGATTTGCTGGATTGCGATTGATGAAATGGCCATTGAGGCTAGAGATCCTATTTATAGATCAAGCACTCGAGCCTCGAGGTGATAACACAGGTAATGTTTGGACTGTTTGAAGTTAACATGTGGAGCAGCATTATACAAATATAGCACCACGATGCGTCTCCAACTAGTAATAGCATAAATGCCATCCTCGTCTTGTTAATTAATCGATCCTAGTACGATGGAAGTTGACTTTATAATATGCCTAGGCTGGCAGCAGTAACATGGATAACATGCATGCAACCGGATCCGGCGGCCAATGACCCCATCCAATCAATGATATAACAAATAAGGACTGGCGGACCTGGTGGCTAGTGTTAGTTGGGCGCCACGGGACATGGTAGTCCGGCTACTTCTACAGCGATATGATCTTCATACCTATGGTCACGTCTTCCCACACATTTTCTGCAATCGGTCACCTTGATGAAATCTCTCTAACTCGATTAGGTCAAGCACCCTCGCTACCAGAAAATCAAAATTCACCATGTGGCTGAATGGTTGCTGTGAGCTTTTCCTCAGGCACACGGCAAAGAGCCTCTTTGCCGTGTGCCAGAGGGAAAACACACGGCATAACCACGGCACATGGCACACAAGATCTTTGCCGTGTGTCTGGCACCAAGCACACGGCAAAGAGAATTTTTGTCGTGTGCCAAACCAGCGGCACACGGCAAAGCTCTGACTACTGGCGGCGCAATGGACGACCGTCACGTCAGGTTATTTCTGCTTTATTACTCATTGATCCATATTCCACATATATATGTTTTGCATTGTAATGTTGGGATAAAAACAATGTAGTCCCAGATGATGGTGCAAGCGGCGGCACACGGGGCGCTGATGGTAGAAGAGAGAAGGCAACGGTAGGCCGTCATGAACAATCTGCTTGTTTACCTTCAAACCATCCAAACTCAGTTTGCTCAAGCAGGAACACCCCTACAAGCGCCACCGGTGCTGTTCCATCCATCTCCAACAACTCCTCATGTGAGCTACTTCAGAATCATGGGGATTCGATTAGTAGAGACCTAATTAGAGAAACTTACAATCACTTAGAAACTTCGTTGCAGTTTTGAATGTTACAATCACTTAGAAATTGATTCTTATCTCGCATGCAATCTATTCTACTTTCTGCAGAATCAGTTTGTGGCATCGAATACGCTAGACTTGTCGGCTGACATGTCACCGATGTTCCTCACGGTGCAGTTGTTCCCACCTCAACCCAACGCACGGTCGTCCTTCAACCCACCACCGTCCGACCCAGCTCAGTAAACTTGCATGTGTTGTTTGTCAACTTGTGAGAGCGACTTGTGAACTTGTGATGGATTTTTGCTTGTTGTGAACTTGTGAGAATTGTGGTTTTATCTATATCTAGTGCCTATGATACCTCTTGTGACATATTGATTATATTTGTGATTTTTGTTTGAGTGAGGACCTTTATACGTGAAAAAAACAGAAACATAATGTTCACTTTGCCATGCGCCCTAACCCTGGCACACGACAAAGTGACCATTCAAGGAGTCGATCGTGGTCACTTTGCCATGTGCCAGGGCCAATACACAAGGCTAAGGGACCTCAGTTTACTGGACTACAGGCACACGACAAAGTGAATAAACTATCCCCATGGACAGGACTTAGTTGTGTGCCTAAGTTGATGCACACGACAAAGATTTTGAACTTTGCCGCGTGCCTGTAGTCAAGCACACACCAAAAGTTTAAATTTCTGCCATGTGCCTATGCCATAGCACACGACAAAGCCGACCTGACGATGGCCATTAATGGGCCGCACCATTAACGGTGTCGCCGTGGCACATGGCGAAGGGTTTTGCCGTGTGCGCGATAAAAGACACATAGCAAAGCCATCTTTGCCGCTAGGTCTTCGTCATGGGCAGTACACGGCAAACTCTTTGCCGTGTGCCTACGGCACACGACCCTATTTCCGAATTCCGGTAGTGCATGTTTTGCTATGGATGTTGTGGATTTTGTCCTGATGGCTTAACATTTCTTAGGATTGTCTATGTAAGTTGTCGAGTTTATGCCTGAGCATAGCTAACCAAGATGTACTATATATATATAGCATGGGGTTACATTGGCATAAAAAGAAGGGGAACTAGTGTTTCAATTTGGTGTAGACTCCTTAACTTTAGGGAGAAATCCCCAGTGGGGGTTTCATAGAAGTATCGTTCTTTAAAAATTATAGCTAAATTATCTTTATTTTGCTCCAAACCTCGAACTGAAGTTGTAGTACTATCCTCCATCTTTCGTTCTCGAATTAGAGCTCTGAACATCACTGTACAAACACCAAAAACAGTCCAACTTAGTCTCTTTTGAAATTCGAAACCAACATTCGACTTCTGGTTTTTGTCATCTTTTTCCCTCCAAATATGTTAACCAAACATCAAACAATCCATTTTTCTAGTTAAACACATAACTTCATGCACTAGATTTACTTTAATTGACCTTCAAAGTTAGCCAAAATCCACCTTTTTTAAGACAACAAATTAATTCCTGATTCCTTCTTTCTTTCCTCTTTTCTTTTTCTCTTTTTTATTTTCCTCCAATTATGATCTCACAATTGGATTCCAAAAAGTTTACTTTGAGCCTCAAACACCATTCAAACCTGTAATTTCATTCAAATATAGCATTCTCACGCTTTGACCAAAATCCACATTCATTAGCGTTTAGAGAGAAATTCCAAAAACTCTTTTTTCTCTTCGATTTTCTTTCTCTCTTTTTAACTATCCCAAGCCCCTTAAACATGTCCATAAATAAAGTCATGGCCCTCAACTGTCTTTCCAACATTTTGGTAAATTTTCAAAATTTCCAAGTTTTTCCCAAACTTTGACAAAAAATTGACTGAGTTTGAATTTCATTCAAATTCACATTTTGAATCCAAAAAGGCATGATTTTCTTCTTTCCTAAACTTAATCCAAGTGATTAGCCATTGCTATTATACAAAATGGGTGCTTAACACCTGGGGTGTTACAGTGTGGTGGTTTTTGATGGTGGCATTGATGTGGACGAATTGCTGCCGCATGTTAACAATGAGAATTTAGTCAACAAGAAAATATGAGCGTGATTCGGATAAACATCGATGTTTTTCTGAAAGCTCAAAGAAGCTTCTGTACGAGAAATCCAAAAGCAGTCATAATGACTGCACGGTCTTGCAAGCATTGTTTGATGTTATCACGCTTAAGGCTAAGAATGAGTGATCAACACAATAAGCTTCAATCAGCTCTTAGAGCTCCTAGGAAATGTTTTGCCGAAACCGAACTCTTTGCCTATGAGCACGTACTACGAAAAAAAATATTGTCACCGTTGACCCTAGGTGTTTAAAAAATACGTGCGGAAGCTAAAAAAAAAAATCTTGAAAAGGCCCACTGCGTGTACGTGCTGTACATTGGCAACCACCATGGTAACAATCCAACCTACAATGCCAACCACCAAGCTCACAACAAATGTGAAGGCTTGGACCTGGAGAGGGTTTCCTTCGAGCAATACCTGCCGCATCACAACGAGAAACGGCCACGAAGAAGACGAGGACGCCCCGGCCGCTCCCCACGTGCCGCTCCTCTTCGCGGCTCTGGTAGCACGCGCGGCGTCCTGCGCTGCGACGCCGTGGTGACGTCAGTCCCTGGCTGCTGCCGGTGCATGGCGAGGGCGCCGCCGCGCCTCGCGGCGGCAGGAACATGGTGCGTGTGCCATTGACGCCTGGCAGCGCGAGGACGGCAGCGGAGGTGATGTGATGTTCTTCTTTCTCGTTGCCGGCAGCGATGTTCCATCTTGGCGTCTTGTGTGCATCGTGCGTGGCTTCTCGATTGATGCTTGTTCGTTCATAATTCGTGTCTCCGGTGTTCTATATTTGATTGCTGGCCGGCGATGGACTAATTCGTGTGGGCTTTGCTTGATATATAGGTGAATTGAATTTCCATAGTTCCGAATTTTTTCGTTTCCAATCTTCACTTCCTATATTTGGACACTTTCATATCGATCAAGCCATTCCTTTACTGTATGTATTGTAGTAGTCGCATGCGAAATGAAAGGATCGGTCGACTTTGTAGATGATGAATGAAGATACCAACAGCAACAAGGACGGCGCCGACAGTGATGGCAGTGATGCCAGGCATGTAACGACCTGGTCGTTAATAACTTGTTAAGCATTGCAGTATGAGCATCATTATGTGCTAATAGAGAAATTTTTGAACTTTCTTTGGATGCATTAGCATCTTCATTTGAATTTTTTAACTAAAGTGAAAACACATGCTTGAGAAGAAACTTTATTTATTTATACAGAACTTATGCTTGGAGATTATTTTATAAAATATTAGTTTTGAAAACAAGAATTTACATTATTTTTCTAGGATTTTTGGAAACTATCTTGAAGCCCAACGGCTAAGCCAAAGTTCCAAAAAAATAACCTTCCTAGCAGAATTTTCCTTTCCAACCTAGAAAAGCTTTTCATCTCTATCCAAGCAAAATGGGTCGCTTTTGATTTATAGAATCTACTAAAAAAGTTTCATGATTTTTGGAGGTATAGAAGTTCACCTTTCGAATTTAAAGCAAAGGGAGAAGTTTCGGTACGAATCAACCTCTCACGTGAATTTCTACCGCGGACTGTCCGCACCTGCCTCGTGGACGGTCCGTGAGTCATTCCTGCGTACGTTTCGCCAGCACTGAGTCGCTGCGCCACGTGCCCAACCAGGCCCAGCCCAACCTCCACCTCAACCCCTTCGCCCCCTCCCTCCTCCTGCTCTTTCCCTTTACAAAGAAATCCCCTCCTCCTTCCTCTTCTTCTTCCCCCAACCAAACTATGGTGGAAAGAGCTCAAAATCCCTCACCAAGTCAACCTTCCCTAGCCGGAGTTGGCCGGAGGATCACCGGAGGACGACGTCGGCGAGCTTCCCCACCACCTCGACCACCTCTTCCCTGCCGAAGACCATGGGGAAGGCCATCCCCAAGCTTCTTCTTCCTCTTCCCCAAGCACCTCAAGGAGGAACTCGACCCAATCCACTCCACACCACTCTACACCAACCCATGACCCTCACTGGAGTCCCACTCGTCGTCGGTTAGCCATCCCCCTTCCCAATCCAATCCCCTTTGCCCTAGGATTGAGTTCTTGGATCCCATTACAGACAAATCACCATTGATGACCTAGAGCTCGAAACACCTCATGCATGTCAAATCCCTCACTTGGAATAGAAGCTTGACACTCCCATGAACCCATAGAAACAAACGGCGCCCAAAACAGAGGCCGGAGCTGCCTCCGGCGAGTTTTTCTTTTCCGGTCGCCGGGCTGTTAGGATGATCCGGTTGGGTTCTAGAACATGTCTGGAAGATCCGATTTTGTGTCCAGAAGATCCGGTTCTTCTCTGTGTAAAACCGGATGACCCGATATTTTGAGTCGGAAGATCCGAAAGTTACCTAGTTGACTTATATACCTATGTTCCCAACTTAAAGTATGTTTATGTATGATTTTAAGGCATTCTAAACACATATTTAATAATTTCTTTTGCATATAATTTTGTAATTTCAACAATGGCATAACCTATTTAATTGACCTCTCTAATCTTGGTTGTGACTAAAATAAGTTTGCGACAATTGACCTATCAACTAAAGAGATAAAGTAATTTATTGGCACCCTCTTGTTACAGTTTGTATTAGAATCCTATATATGTGAGCATGTGTGAATATTTATTTTGGAACATTCACTCGGTGCTATGTTTGTTTGCCTCAAATGCCAATATTCAATCGCTTGCTAGATGATTCTAAATCATGTTTGTCTTGCCTCATGAGTCATCACATCTCATGTGCATATACATTTGCATTCATGACATGTTTTCTAATTTATGCATTCATCTTCTCCATAGAGAATGACGTTCCGGAGAGTTGCGTTGTGGAGCAGCAAGTCTCAGGCAGGCACCCCTTTCCAACTATTTTCAGAATGTTAACTGGCTTATTGTTTGTGCATAAGCATCCCTCTAGTTGTTCATATGTGATGATTAGAGTAGAACCGAATAGACATAAGCCTTAGCTCTAGATCAACTTCTAGCTAAATATGATTGTTGAATTATACGGACTTAATTGCTTAGCCATGCTTAGCCGGTAGAAGTCGAGGGGTGACAAGGGCACCACCACTCGTGAGATATAGGAATTTGTCTAATCATACTTGGATAGTTGGAGAAGTTTTAAAGATGATCAACCATGAATATGAGACGAGATTTGGGCAAGTAATGTAGGGCCATGTTGAGAGTGGAACTCAAATGGCTAGGCTTGCTTGAGTTGATTAAGGATCGTACCGTTGATAGCCGCCCTCTTGAGCACTTTTCCGTACAAACCACATGCTTAGTATAGGATGGGCAAGCCTAGTACCATAAGACAGACCTTGCTATGAGACGGTTTGACACGGGTTGTGATGAGGGGTAGATGGCGGAGTCCATTACCCCTATACATCTCCGGTCGCCCTCTCATCGTCGGTTGTGGGTATGCGAACGGTTGAGAGCATGAATTAACACTTATCCTAGGCCTAGTGTATGGTTGTTGATCTTACGCCTCGTGTGGGAAAAGTCGTACACCCCTGCAGAGTTTGAATCTATTACAATAGCCGCGTTCCTCGGTCATGGCACACACTCTATGAGGCTCGCTCCAATGTAGAGTTACCGAATGAAGTTCATGGAAGATTGAGCTTATGTTCATGATGATCATTTATTATTTGTGTAATTTCGTGATGTATGCTTAGATAGGCTAGAGTCTTTTGCTTATTCACTTGATAACCATGTCCGCATTTCATAATTAAATGTTAAAAACTTGATTTACCTCATGCATCCACCAAATATATATGTTTGGGATAAGTCCTGTTAGTACGAAATGTACTAACGGTGCTGTCGTTAAGTTATTTTGCAGGTTGTCTTCATAGAGAGTGATGACCATGTTCATCCTGCCGGAGCCGGCAAAGTGGATGAATGGTGGTAGACTTTCAAACCTAGGCAAGTGGTGTCCAATGGGCAAGGACATCATTTTTCTTTCTAAAACTTCTCTAATCTTCCGCTGCGTATTATCTATCAATCTAAGAAAACATGGTAGGATAGCCACTTAAACCAAAACTACATTCTAGCTAGATAATAAAATCACCTTTGTTGATAAAAACTCCCATGTACTAGTTGAATTAGGATATAGTTTTATTTGAGGAATTTTTATAAGGAGATCAAGACTTGTAATCTAAACTTTCAAAAATTGCTCTCCCACCTTTGTGATGGAATTCATGATGTAAAAACGGTATGCGGGTTGGTGCTGGGCGTTGCTCGAGGCGCATACCGGGGAATACTGGGATTATTTTGGTTAAGCTGGGTTGGTCAGTGGATAATGATCCGGTTTAAGTAAGGTAATTTGGGCGGCTCTTACGAGGCATAGGAGGTAAGATCACTAGTACCAACAGCAACAAGGACGACGCCGACAGTCATGGCAGTGATGCCTGGGAGCGTATCTCCAATGACATGGAAGCCGGCACGTGTCCTGTTGGTGAGGCTCTCTCAGCGACCACGGCAGGCAAGGAGAAGGCATGGCGGGGATTCCATCCAAACCTAGCAGCACTATTTCGGCCCAGTAAGCGAAGTCAGCGGCGGCCCAGGAAAGCAGTTACATGCATCATGCTTTTCCCCTTATAAATGATTACGCTATTTTGCTAGATGGTGGTACACTGAATCCTAATGGCTTATTCTTCCTTGACAATATAATGATCAATGTAACTTAAGTTCAATGATATTAGAGTTTACTGCAACTGAACTTAAGCAGCATAAGTCATGGCAACTCTAAGAATTTAGATAAAACAATGAATGTGCTGATAACGAAGTTGCGCCAAGTACACTACGGGAAAAAAAAGTCTCTTTGCTATGTGTCCAGCTCTTTGCCGTGAGCATTTTACTAGGCACACGATAAAGAGGTTCTTTGCCGTCTGCAAAAACAAAAAGCACATTGCAAAGAGTCTCTTTGCTTTTGTGTCTTGCACACGACAAAGAGCTTTTTTGTTGTGTGTGTTTTTTTTTCACATGGCAGAGAGTCTCTTTGCCTTGTTTTTTTTTTGTTTTGACGCACGATAATGATAAATTCAAATCATATTTTTGATACATAATAAATTCAAACTAAAAAGTTTAGAATTATAAAGTTTTATAACTTTTTAAGATGTATACCTTTTATTACAGTCATTTCTTCAATTGATAAAGTGGTAATAATGAGGGTACAAATCGTATACGTCACTCATGCAGTTCCATCAATATAGTTCCAAACTAGAAATGAAATGAGGAACATGAGCACAACATGATCAACGCGACATCCCTCTTTTATACATGATCAACACAAGTTGTATATTAAGAAACTTCGGTGTCCTCGGCTTGGCTGCGGTGACGTCCAGACCATCTAGAGGATATATGTCGGTGTCCTCGGCTTGGCCGCACAGTATTAATAAGAAACCCATCTTCAGGTTGGTAGGGTGATCAAACTAAATTGTAGATGGCTCTGAAAAAAGGGAAAACGAAAATAGTAAAATGAATGCTGAAACTGACCACACCTGATCCATCGATGACCTTTGCCATTCCATAACCTACGAGGAAGTTGCCAGGATTTGTGAATCATCAGTCTCTATGTCGTCATCCAGTTTTCTGACATATCACCTATACTTGGCCTTTTGCGTCTGTCGGCTTCAACTGAGCTTAAAGCTATTTCAACACATTTCTTCACTTGTTTTGAATATGACTCCAACAAGTGCATTGGTGTTGCCTGTAGTCTTTTCCTCCAGTTTTCTTGTGCCTATCAATTCAGAGCATAAATAAACGTATTGTATTAGCAAAACTTTCTTATTATTATCAAAAAGAAAATCAAGCATATCATGAACATTATTGCAATGATATAGATTGTTTTTTTTCTTACAAGCTCGATAAATTTTTGCGGAGACATCTCAGCACTTCTACTGTAGCCCTTAGGCCCTGTCACTATCTTTATGATTACAACACCCAAGCTAAATATGTCAAACTTGTCAGAGATTAAGTTTCTCTCTGTGTATTCCGGAGGTAAGTACCCGCTGCATTAGAATATCCATTAGTGCAAAGACAATATATTTTTCTTACATAAAATTTCAGTTCACATGAAACCGTGGAAACTTACAGTGTTCCTATAGAGCTCGTCGTGATTTGTGAGTGATTACCTGCAAAGAACCTTGATAAACCGAAATCTGCAATTTTTGGCAGCATATTCTCATCTAACAATATATTAGCTGGTTTCAAGTCCAAATGATAAATAGGAGGCCTCAATTCCTCATGAAGATATTTCAAACCCTTACAAATCCTTTTAATTAGTGTGTAGCGTACCTTCCAATCAAGTTCATTGTACTCATCTGTAGCATGAAACAATGAGTATATTATCATATATATGATAGACTTTTAGGATCATCTGGCAGTAGATCTAGTTAGATAAACTTGTATTGACTTGAAAAGGTACTGGAATCCTAGATCTACAGCATATACATTAAGTGAACAGAAAGAGAGCAGATCGACCGTCGAGAGCGTAGTGGTTGCAGTGGTGGCGCCGTGGCGTTGAGGAACGACGCAGTGGCGATGACTTGCAGGGGCGGCGGAGCTTCCCGTCACTTCAGCGCTCCGTCTCAGATCGGATTAGGGTTTAGGTGGCGGGGACTGGCGGCTGTAGTTGAACCTCGTAACCCTAGCCAGTGGCCCCCACCTCCTATATATAGCGCTGCGCGACAGGGGCCCGCAACCCTAGATGGGTTGGGCTCCCCCAATCAGGGAGCGAGACAAGGCCCGGCCCATTCTTTGGATTGGGCCGGAGGAGATCAATACTAACATTCTCCCCCTTGATCTCATCTTACTTCCTGTACTAATCTTTAGTACTTAAACTTAACCTATTCCATCACAAACAGATGCATAGAGCATGCCTCGTCATAACAGTTAGAACCGTTAGATTAACAACCACAATACACATGTCTGTTTTGAAACAGATCCTTTTCCTAGGTCCTTTGTAATCCAGAAATCATAGGCTCTACCATAGACCCATGTCGACTAAGTGTTCTCTAAACACTTTGGGCGGTAAGCCTTTAGTAAACGGATCCATAAACTCTTGCTTGGTTCTTGTTCCTTGAACACTTTCAATACTTTCATATGATTCTGGATTGTTCTCCTTGACAATGTATTTCTTAATGTCAATGTGTTTGGCAGCACACTTGACCTATTGTCACAGGAGTAAAGTACTTGATTCCGGTATAACTTTATTCACTTTGAGTGCCTGCTCGGTTGCCTCAAATCGTGCTATATAATTGGTATGCATCACTAATGATACCAGAACTTTATATTTACTTGGAGCTTTTCCACATTAAAACTCCAACTGCAGATGTTATGAACTACTGTGGATTTAACTACACATCTCGCAGAATAACTGTCTTTGTACTCACAACTAATTGAGAGTACTTGTTCTTTGAAAAACTCAGCATGAGGCCTGTAAAACTTTGCACAATTGCAAGATATTCTTAGCTCCAATTCCAGTGATCTATGTCTGGATTGGACTTTTGCCAAAACTTCCCAGATATATGACCTATGTCAAGGTGAACTCTTACTTTAGAAATCTTTAAGCTTCAACTTTCGAAGCACATAAAACTAACTCTATTTGATCGATCATTTTTTGGTTTCTAGGACTTTCAAATTTCCCAAAACTATCACCGTTGAACATAAGAGCAGGCGTAGGTTTTCTCGCATGCACACCATATTCCTTTTTCAAAGTATGCCTCTTACGATAGTCCTAATACCCCTTCTTTTATCTCAGTGAACTTCTTCCTAAATTGAATGATAACTGAGATCCTTTATATGCAACTTGAGGACAAAACTTCTTCCCCAATAGTAGACTCACATAACTAAGAAGATATCCACATAATGGTTGAGGAAACTGAATTTCTCATTCTTAACCTTTTCATTGAACACCATTGTCCTCCTTACTCTTTGAAACCCAAAACTTCTTCCTTCAAACACTTCTGTTTGGAGGTTCTCGGAATCCATAAATGGATTTCTTCATGCGACATCTCGCACGTTCTCTTTCTTCCATGACAAAACCGTTGGTTGTGCCATGTTAACTTTTTCATAGATATCCCTGTTGAGAGATGCCATCTATTTGTATCCATTTGATGTAACTTTAATCATAATACGTCACTAACGCTATTTTGATTCTAAAAGAATCCTTGCATGAGACTATAGAGAATGTCTCATAATCTATTCTTTCTTTTGCTTAAAGCATTTCGCCACGAGTTGTGCTTTAATCTTTCTACATCCCTGTAGAGTCACATTCAATTTTGTAGACCCATTACAGCCTACTGTCTTGACTCCTTTAGGAATATAATTCTAAGTTCCAAACTATGTTGGTACTCAGTGATCTCATATGGCCTAAGCCATGTCTCTAACAATTCTATTTTGGGGCTATGACAGCTCTTCCTCATATGCAACAACAATACTTATCGGCTCCTGAAGGACAGGTTCCTGGTTTGTTGCTGCAGGAGAACTGATAACTCATGAGTCCTCGAAGTAGGCGCGTACACCCGCTTCTCCTCAAAGTAGTTTCCTCAGGGTGCCTTGCTCCCCCTGACTCCCCCTAACCTTTGACTTATCTAGATAGCCAATTGAATGGTAACTTACTGACTTAGGGTGGCTTGCTAGCTCCCCTACATTTGGGTTAAATACTTTGGTCTCAGCTGAACAGTCCCACACCTAGTCCTGTTTCTGTGCACAACTTACAATGGTGTTTAGGCACCGACTCACTTGGTACTCCATTAAAGAATATGAACCTTCATCCACAAACTTAATGGTAATCTAGAGTAACTTAATTAACACCATATCGATCAGAGTATGGTTGGATCTTTCAGCTACTCCCTCTTACTGAGGCTCATCCAGTATTACTACTGGCCAACTGTGCTATCTTCCTCTTGGAATTTAGCTAGTTCTTCTTTGCATCGAGGTATCTTTATCATGACCGTTGTACTCTCTTGACGATCATAATCTTTTATAGATCATTTTTGTATAGGGAAATGGAGAATAACTTTAACTTGTTGTATAACTATAACATTCTTTGTTAACTCACATGGAGAGTACATTTCTTTATCTCACATTTCTCCCCCTCGAAATATGGCATAAACTTTACTGCCATAATTTCGAAAAACTATTTAAAAGTATTCATGAACGAGGAAAATCTTTCCTTACTCACTTCATTCACACTCTTCCTCATACTCATGAACAAATCATGCTCACATGTTCTTACTCCATTTGGATACAACTTATGTCCTGAAATTCATGTTAACTCAACATGAACCTACAACAATAACTCATTTTATTATTGATATGCTCAACTCGGTTGAAAGGTTCAACCTTTTCAGCCTTAATATATTTCTTTCCTTGTCTAATGACTCAATCTTTGCTGCCATATTTCACATTAGAATGTGCTTTCCACCATTTCTAGATAGCTTTGCAACAAGCAACTCAGTTAGAGTGTCTGCATACACTTGTGAGGAGACAATAAATTGAATCTTCACATTATTAGATCTTAGTAATAGTGCAATTTTGGGATTGCTCCCCTTATGGCCTTAACCTTGCTTAATCACCATGACACTTTAGAAGTGCATAATCCATTTTAGGATAGCGTAAGAGCTGCCCCAAACTTCTCTCGACATACGAGGTACATCTTAATGAGTCATCACAAACTTCTCCTGTCGTGCAGGATATGTACAAAATAAGTACAATGCTCAACCTCTCCCGCATGCAGGATAATTCCCCATAAGGGGCTTGAATCTCATAATACAATTTTCAGGACACATGAAGCAAAAACATAGAAAAACTCTGTAACATACGTATTTAATTCAACGTTGGTCAAATTAGACACGTATCTAACTTATTACAATAAACTTGGTATCAATGACAGAAAAGCTCAATTACATATACATCTTTTTCTGATAAGATCTTCTCGTTGGATCCAATTTCATCAGAAAACACACTAACAACAGCGGAAGCTATGCCTAAAAGGCCTATCCCCAGCTAAAACAGCCCTTGCTGCAACTGAGTGATCTCTTGTGTTGATAAAATCAACAATCTTTTGTCATCTTTCTCTTGAGCACAACATGCGATGTTCTTCTACATCAATTCTATATCACCGTTGGGCAGAAATAGAACTAATGTATGGAAAAAACTTAGATATAAAACTCATAATATTCTTGTATATCAATTCTACATCACCGTTGGGCAGAAATAGAACAAATGTATGGTAACTTATCAATAAACTTATAATTCTCTTTTACATTAATTCTACATCACCGTTGGGCAGAAATAGAAGTAATGCAAAAACTTATGAACTAAATATTAAAATATTGCTATCATCAACTTTGATAATATAGGTAACAATATAATAATTAATTTAACACAACTACTCTTCCAATTAAATTTTTCCGTTGGTTCCAATTTAATTGAAAGATAAAACTTGCAGCGGAAACTTAATAAATTTATTCTATTCAGAAGCAAAATGAAACACATCTACTCTCCAAAACATTTATCCTGTTGGTTCAAAATGAAATAGAGATTAAGCTTGACATAAAACTTTAAATAAGTTCTTTTGAAATGAGAACAAAGACTAACTCAGAGTTTACAGTGCAAATCGGCCTATGAGCCACTTCTTTCAGCTAGGCCGCTTCGCAGCGCGGCCCATGCGTGCAGCTGGCCCGTGTCACGCCTCTGCGCGGCCTAGCGCTCGGCCTAGCTCGCCTGCGCCTCTGCGCAGCTCGGCAGCTCATCTCGGCCCGCGGCTCGACTCGCTCTTCTCTCGCGCGCGTGGCCTGCTCAGCCTGGCCCAGCAGCGCGTCTGCGCTGTGGTCGGCCCGCTCGGCTCGCTCTCCCCACGCACCAGGCCTCAAAGTGGTCCTGGGGCGGGAAAGCGTTGCCCTACCTGGGCTGAAAGAGGCCCGTCGCAGTGCCAGCTTTTCGTGGCCGTCGATCTCTATCTGACGGTGCTCCTTGATTCTCGCGGGTATATAAGATAGCCGACTGCTCTCCAAACCCTAACCCTAGCTATTCTTCTCCTCTCTCACTGCGTGCAAAAGGTGACGGCGGCGCCACTAGCCTCTGTCGCCGGCGCGCCGCACAGGCCACCGCCGAGCCATGGCTCACCAGTGCCACCCGACCTCATCTCTCTTCTTCTCTTCTTACCTCTCTTCTCACCGGCCCACACGAGCCAGTGAGCTGCCGGCGGCTCTCCCGCTGGCGTCTTGCCTTGTCAGGCCACCGGCCCATGGCCAACGACCCCAAAAGGCCTTCTTTCTCCCCCCACCCCGGCCTAACACGTGGGTACTGGCGGACAGCGCTGTCACGCCGCCGCCGTCGCCGCCTTCAAGATAGCGCCCTTGCGAGCCTCCTCACCGGCGCCGCGTGCTTCACGCACGCGGTTCCGTCGAGAAGATTCACCGGGGTGTGAGTTCGTGGTCGTGGCGCCTCCAACGGCGCACGCAGGTGAGGTAGTTCTAGGGTCTAGGTTTCGATTCGATGGTTTCTATGTGTTCTTCGATTCGAAATAGATTGAATCGTCTCTTCTTCTATTTGGAATCGAATCTTTCGATGTCCCTATTTCTTCTTCCAATTTTAATCAAACCGAAATGTGTTCTTTCGTTGGATCGAAATCCACTTTTTTCTGTCTTTCTTCTTCTGATTTGAGATCGAAATGTTTCTTTCTCCTTTCGATCCGAATCCGAGATTTAAAACTTTCTCTCTTTGCTCTTCTCCCCCCGATTCGAATCTTTTCCTTTTCTTCCCCTGGATTCGAATCGGAATAGAAACTTTCTTAATTTTCTTTCCGCAACTTGATCTACTCGCTAGATCGGCTCTGATTCCATTGATAGACTTTTAGGATCATCTAGCAGTAGATCTAGTTAGATAAACTTGTATTGACTTGAAAAAGGTACTGGAATCCTAGATCCACAGCATATACATTAAGTGAACAGAGAGAGAGAGAGCAAATCGACCGTCGAGAGCATAGTGGTTGCAGTGGTGGCGCCGTGGCGTTGAGGAACGACGCAGTGGCGATGACCTGCAGGGGCGACGGAGCTTCCCGTCACTTTAGCGCTCCCTCTCAGATCGGATTAGGGTTTAGGTGGCGGGGACTGGCGGCTGCAGTTGAACCTCGTAACCCTAGCTAGTGCCCCCACCTCCTATATATAGCGCTGCGCAACAGGGGCCCGCAACCCTAGATGGGTTGGGCTCCCCTGATCAGGGAGCGAGACAAGGCCCGGCCCATTCGTTGGATTGGGCCGGAGGAGATCAATACTAACAATATATAAGTAAAGTTTGAGCATATGGTTCCCTAACTTGCTAGATAATGGTAGAAGTACAGCTCTATCGTACCATAAAGATGCTTGTCAAGGCTACCAAAGGGCATATACTCAAAGCAGAGTGCCATACGAATTCTTTCAGCAAAAATATATCTTCCATTGTGCTCAATACATATTTTCTGAATTTCATGGCAATAGCCAACAAGTCGGACAAGATTTGGGTGCTGGAGCCTTGAAAGGTTGTTAAACTCATTTATAAATTGCTCTTCATCAAGTCCTGGCATGTCATAAAGCATCTTGACAGCAATCTTCTCTCCATCCTTATGCACGCCCTGATAAAGCATATCATATTATTGTATAATGAGTTGTCTGCTTATGGTGGTATATATAAAGTGACAAATTTTAGCCTAAATAACTGGTCTGCTTGTACATTTAGATATAGGTAACCATGCATACACTTTACCTATCTAGGCTGTAGCCCAATTTGGAAGGTAGGCCTTTCTAGCGCTTTACAGACAATTAAACCTTGTTGATTTTGAACACAGCAGAGTCATAGTCGTTGCTATTGTTATGTTTCATCATTTTAGAAGATATTATTGTAATAAGTCTACTGGAGAACAAATTATTTTTCTTTTTCTAAAAAAAGGAGAACAGATTATGTCCCTTCTCCTATGAAAAGGATAACAAATTATTACAACAATGTCTCACAAGTATTGCCCCATGATAACCTGATAAAATATTTGAATTGTAATTGCTTCCCGAAATATATCCCATTTGCCCATGTGAACCAGCTCACAATGAATAGAGTAGTAAAGTGAATAATTTGTTATACAATGTGCAGTGTTTGTGGTATTTAGGATGTGGTCACTATTTCTGTGCAGTGTTTGCGGTATTCGGGATGTTGTCAGACTTTCTGCCAATTGTACGGGCCGACTAGTTTTTTTAATAATATATTCGTACCATATAGACTTTTCCGAATGCACCACTACCAAGTTTGCGCTCATCAGAGAAATCATTTGTAATTTCTTCTAATACATGGAATGGTATGTCCCTTGGCAGCCCACTACCTGAGTGATCATCCATACCGGGACTTTCCTGCAATATTTTATAAAAAAACAGTTGGTGGAATGAGGTGAAGTAAGTAATGATTGATATGTCATCTAGGATAAATATTGGCAATACGCTGAAATGAAAATATCCATCCCCTGCAACTCTTATTGCCACAACCATGCACGAGCAGGTACCAACATATTATTTTTTTTATGATGGAGGTTGCTCCATAGACAAGAAGAGATATATCAGATTTTTTGTTACTTATAGAAAAAGCAATAAAAATCAGTGGATTAATTAGTAGATGACTCCAACCAGCTCGGAGTTTGCTACCGCTTGTTTTTCATAAAAGTCACTCGGTTAATACTTAATAATAGTTGCACCAACTAGAGACGAAGAGGCTGAGCGAGAAGCCGAGAAGGCGGCGGCGATCACCTTCTTGTTCTTCATGACCGCCTCCATCAACCCCTCCACCCAGTCGGAGCCGGCGAGCCCCTGCAGCTCCTCCTGGACACGCACGTCCACCGGCTGCTCAGCAGCAGGAGGCTTCTTGCTGCTGGTGGCGTCCTCTTCCTTGGGCGTGGCATTGTCCTTTGACTTCCAGGCGGCCGTTTCTGCTGCTTCCATGTGCTCCGGCGCCTGAGGCTTCGTCTTGGCCTCGTCTTCCTCCTGGGGCTTGCCTTGGCCCCGCCGCGGCTCCGGCCGCGCCTCGATGGTGTCTACTTCGGGATCGGAGTCGTCGACGTCCTTCTTGGGCACGGTGATGGTGAGGACGCCGTCGTCGAATCGGGCCCTCGTGCCATCGGGGTCGAAGGTGGCGGGCAGATGGAAGACCATGTTGAAACGGGAGTGCAAAGCGCCGTTGGCGCGCCGGCGGTGCCCGCGGACTCCGAGCAGGTTGGAGTCATCTACTACAACCCTGAAATCTTCTCTCCTGAAGCCTTTTCACAATCAAAGGAAACGATCGCAGAATGAAAGCAGGGTTGACGATGGAATTGAAGAAGATGCATGGGATGAGCTATGTGGATGGATCAGCGTCGTCCTTACCCGCGAGGTGGAGAAGGAAGACCATGGTGGTGGCATTCTCCTGCACCTCGTACTTGGGGACGAACTCCTGCGGCGGCTTGTCGCTCTCCATGGCTTCAATTCGATTCGACACGATCAGTCGGGTGCATATAGTCGTCGTCACACGGAACGCGTGGGACGAGCCATAGTCACGCGTCCCGGGAACTTCGTTCCAAAACGCGCGCGGAACTTCGTGGTACGCAAAAGGGAATGAAGGCGTGGATCGACGTCTTGCTTGCAAGCAGAACGTGAATCGCTCACCTCACCGATGGTCACCTGGAAGTGGAACACGCACCGTACAGAGGTAGAACATGAAACGGAAGACGAAAGGCCTTGCACACGCACCTGAAACTCAGCCTGGGGCCCAGCTCGACGGAGGCTCGTCGTCGCCAGCACTGCCACAGGAAGCCCCTCCTCCGTCTCAGCCCCGTGAGCTGGCGGTCGGCACGGCGGTTGCTGGCTCCCAACCAGGTACCGGCGGTGCCGGTGGGTGGATCAGAATCGCGATCACAAGCAAGGTTCAGAATTCTTATTTTTTGCTTAAAGAACGTTCTCACAAATCTTTTGGAAAAATGAGGCACTAGCATCTGATTTTGATTGTGATGAGTACAGCGCGTTTCTGTCAGCCCTCACTTTATATTCCTGACCATGTGAATGTGGCACAAATGATACTGCCTGCTCCAGTCTGCCATTGCCCACACTTTTGGATGGGAAATTCCAAATTCACAATACGCAAATTGCTGTTATGGTCTGTCCATTTTCTACCTCATAAAATTGTAGGGTGTGTGTTGGGGCGGGGGGTTCTTTTTTTAAGAATAAGGTAGGTGAGGCCGTTTCAAAGTGTTCTGAAGTTACACGCAGGGTCGCTTAATTAATAGCACCACGTTCCTTTCTGCGCCCATTTCCTTGCCTTCCTTGATGGTTCCTCGATGCGCATATCTTCCTCGCTGTGCTTTCCTTCCTTGTGATGCACCAAACTCCTTGGCGCCGGAGTATATGCAGATCACATCAGATATAGTTAGATCAGTAGGTCGTGCCAGTTCTACTAAAAAATGAGTAGCTCGCGCCAACTAATTGATACACCGCAACACTATTTAACAAGGTTTGAACATAAAAAAACATTACCCTAATTAATCACTCGTTGGTATGCTAAATACTATCATAATCAATTCATTTTACCAGTATGGAGGGGCATCAGCAAATTCGTTGATGTGAACTTGAATATTAAACGTAGGCTTAGAACTTGCAAAGGGATCCAATAAGATTGAACAACATATTATGAATAATAGGACATCTCGTTTGGTCAGCTCATAGAACAAACTGAGAAGAAAACAGTGGATCATTCCTGGGTATTTGGTGAATTGGTGTCATATGCGTCGAATCGGGCACAAAACAATACAACTGAGGGGGCAGTGATGAGTGAGTGCGACAAGCACCAAGTAATGGACCAATGGTGTCATAGAAGGCTTTTCATGAGTGATGCTTCACGAGTGTTTGCTTTTCGTTTTCCTTTTGTTTTTGCATCAGCCTTTTTCGTTTCAGCTTGTAGGATGCATGATCTGTACCAATAAGAATGTTCAGAACTCTTCTTTTCAGAAAAAAAGGTTCAACAGAATCATATGGAGATTATGTTGCTATTTGAGAATTGACGCACTAGCTTCTACTTTAATACAGGTGGGTGCGCGTGCGCACTTGTGCATTGTGATCAGCCCCCACTACAATTTTTTATCAGATTAAGTGCAAAAACAAAATATCACTGTCTAGTCAGCATTGCGTTACACATTCTACTTCCTCCGCAGAGATTCAGGGGAGGCTTCAAAGTGGAAGAAAATGATCCTGCCTGAACAATTGATTGCATAGCAACGGCATTCCGTATAACAACGGATTCAAAGTGGTACTAAATCCTCCCTGTGCATCCCGTTTCATGCGTAGGAAGCAAACAATACAAGTTAGGGGCGATGCCACACTAGTCCGCAGCTGGTACGGCGGGTATGATTTTGATGGATATCGGGGGCATTTCTGAAAAAGCGACGGTGTGAGAGGAGGGAGGGACGGCTGTTCTATTTCGTTGAAACCCGAGGGCTGTTTTGCAAAATCGCTGTGGATTCGCACTATCTCAGCCGTCCGTGGGCTGATCCGATGGCCGGGTTTTTTGGATGACGTGGCTTGCTGGCAGCCCAAGGTGGGTGGTGCTGCTTTCGTTATTTAGAGGTTACCAGTGTCAAACATACATCTTTCATTATAACTGTGATGCCAAATCTGTTTACCATGATCGAAGGCCTCTGTTATGGTTCTCCAACCCTATGGCGATTAGTCTTTGTTGATCAGAACCTTGTTTTCAGATTTGTTCAAAATACATCTGTAATTTTAGATTGTGAGTTTTGACTTGTTCTCATTTTGTTTGCAGGGAAAAGACTTCTCGGTGAGGTCAATCAAGTTATACTTAGTCGATAACCAACGAAGCAGTGGTGTAATCGTTGTCGGGGTTTGAATCGTGACTGATTAGAAGCCCAAATTTCCAGCTTTGATGGTTCACCTATCCAGTTCATGCATACCTATTGGAAGATCAGGATAGCGTTAAATCATTTGATATCAGGATTTCAGGTTTACCGTGAGGTATGCTATCGTGTTTTCCCCATCAGATTCATATCATGTTTATCACATAGAGTCCACAAAAGCCCTTAAATAGTTTCCGCTGTCCTACAACCTTTTTAAGCCTTTGTAATTTTTGTGTTCAGTTTTGCTTTGTTGAGTTTTTGCGTGTCATTGTTGCTGGTTTAGATTGTGTTCGTAGTGGCAAAACACCATATGAAATCTAGATTTGGTACTCTTTATGATGGAAGCTAGGGCTCCTAACCTTCCTGAGAACAACTCAAGTTAACTCAAATCTTGAAAATTTCAATGGAACATAGAGCTCCCAGCTGCATTAAATCTCTGCCTGTCGATGTTTTAGACCGGCAATCCTGCTAGGGGTAGCCCAAGCAGTGTATATCTAAATGAGTAGTAGGAAAGTCGCCGAGAATGAAGAACAAGATGGTGACAAGGGACACGAGAGACACGATTTAGATAGGTTCGGGCCTCAAGATGAGGAACCCGTCCTATATATTGGTATAGCTGGTCTTCTTTATGGATTCGATCTGTTGTGGAGACCTCTTGGGCCTTTTGGGCATGCCAATCTAGGGACTCCTACCCGGCCTCCTTTATATATACCAGGGGGTAGGGTTACATGGCAAGTATCATAGTTGGTTGCAAACCTGGAATCCTAACGAAAATAGAAAACCCTAGGGTATCAGGATATCTATACCCGACAAGCCTCCGAGCACTTCATTGCCTGACATACAACCTTGATGTGGATCTTAAAATATAGGCGAGTTGGACTTCTTTTGCAGCAATCAGACTTCTTTCTCGTCTTCAAGTATCCTCAACTTGTTGTGTTAAGGCTTTGATTCTCTAGAACTTTTTTGTAGAATCTCATTGGCATGCGCCGTGCAGGTGCACCCAATTGGGTAGCCCTCGAGCCTCATTTTGCTTGGAAGAAGGAATTCGAGGGTCTTCAATAAATTTTGCCGAAGAGCTTCAAATTTTGCATGAGTCAGAGTTCTTTTGAAACCCCGGCGTAGTCCCGGAGATTTATTTTGAGAATAAAATTTTTTCATAGAACCTCTGGAGATATACCCACAGCCCCCGAGCCTTGTTCCGATTTGTTAAATTGAATTAAGGATCTAGAACTTACGGTTCGAAGAAAATTGGCGGAGTTGTCCTGATAGGAGTTGTCTCGGTTGGAGTTCTCTGTGTTGGAGAAAGAACCCCTGCCACTTTTGGTGGGAGTTCTCTTTTTTAGAGAAAGAACCCCTACCGCTTTCGGTTGGAGTTCTCCCAATTGGAGAAAAAACCCTCAGCACTTTTGGTTGGAGTTCTCTCCGTCGAAGAAAGAACCCCTATCGCATGACGTCGGAGTAGTCACGGGCGAAGTTTTCGATTGGCATCGTGGAGTAATTCGGAGTTCAGCCCCTGCGGAACTGTGATTGCAGCAGTATGGAGAATTGTTGTTTAGAGACCAAACTGAAAAAATAAAATATTATGTAGTACATAATATGAAAAAATAAAATATTATATAGTACATAATATGAAATATTTAAATGCACTGAATAAATAAATTCAGCGAGACAATGGAGTCACCGAAAGCGCAGAAAGCGCAAAAAAACAGTTGGCGAGGGTAGCCTGAACCCATAAAATAAGTCAGTGAGGGTAGTTTGAACCCATCAAATAAGTTGGCGAGGGTAGTTTGAACTCATCGGCGAACATGTCAAACTCTTGTTTAGGCCATGTAATTTCCCCTAGCAGTCCGTGCATGTGGTACATGCACTTGAGCTCTGTTTTAGCGTTGTTGTCATTTGTATATGAGAATTGTCTTGTTGAGACATTAGGCGTACCAGAGGAGGTTTGGGGTAAACTAGTGAGGATACATGAAGACGAGAAAGAAGTCCGACAGCTGCAAAAGAAGTCCTACCGATGCGGCGTGATTGAATGAATAACTCCTGGATGGCTAGTTATATGGATGAATACTAGACACACACAGGCATGTATACAAATAATATTTTAGAATAGAGTAAAATGCATAAATGGTTACTATATTTATTAGCTTGTTTCAATTTGGCCATTGTTCTTAGAAAAGTGTAAACTGTGGCCATCAAAATTGCTCAATTAAGTCGATATGGTCATTAACTCTCTAGAATATGTATTTGGGTGACAAGACATGCATTTTCCATCAATAATATTAGGGAAAAGTCATGCCATATAAAATTCTGAAAGTTTACTAACATTGTATCAAATCTTATACATGGTTTTCCAATAGGATTTGTCACCTTACCGTAGAATCCGTGGAGCAAGGTTCGACAGCATTATACAACTTTGAAACTTTATTTGTTGCAGGGCATATTGCATTTCCACATACAGATCATTTCTAGACTCAAGCTCTACAAGCTCAGAAGCAAATATATGATAATAGAATTATGTTGATTATTCCTTTTTAATTTATTGTTGTATTCTTAGAGAGCTAATGATCGTATCTACTCAGTTGAGCAACCTTGATGGCCACCATTCATACTTTTCTAAGTACGATGGTCAAACTAAAACAAGCAAATAAACATAGTGGTCATTCGTGTATTTTACTCTTTAGAATAACTCGGCCGCCTAAGAAGCAATATCATCAGGCGCCAAGCAAAACAAGGTAAATTTCCAATACAAAATATGGGTCTACACCAAATGTAACTACGGCAGCAAACTTTCCTTTGCTTCTGTAAAAACACAAAAGGAAACTATACTGATAGGTTTATGGCTTTTCTTTCTTTCTAGTTGGCGTACAGTTGACAATACTCAATTCCCTTCTTTACTGTTTCCTTCTACATGCATATGAAGCAAGCACTCACACCACAACTATTGGCACAAGTTCGGAGAGCACAGGCCAGCAAGAAAAGCAAGATCACTCGAGCCGACACTAGACCCCAATGAACACAACAACCAACGAGGGACTAAAATTCAGAAAAGCAATCCGAAAAGAAAGATTTGATGGCACAAAATGGTTATAGGATAGTGGAACCAAGGATGATCATTTATACATTTTTAGGGCAATTTCCTGGAGTTTTAGGATGATGACACAAACTAAACTAGGGTAAGGGCGAACCTGATGGTAAACCTAAAGCTCTGATTACCAAATGATGAAATATAGGGTTCTTAATCTTCTGAAAGATTCAAGTAAGCGACGATTTGTTAGAGTCGCGACACAACTCGATCCAGCTTCTGAATGATACATTAAGAACTCCGCAATCGCGGCATCTTGTCTCCTTGGGTTATCAACCGGCGTTTCATAGTTGACCTCATCATGAAAGCTAATCATTGCCTACAAATCTAAGAACACAAGCAAAAGCAAGAAAGACTCAACCAAATTGCAGATGAATGATTAATCTCATGAGCTGGGGTCTGACAAAATGATGATGGTGAAATTGTTTTTGATAGATTAATCTAAAAAAACCAAATACTAATGGAGTGGTGGTGGCTGTTTAAGCCGTGTCTAGACCCCATGGTCAACACCCTAATAGGCTACACTCAATACACGACCCAAAGACCAAAACAAATGACGCAGCAATGTGATAGATTCTGGATATCCACTTGTTTTAATGATTCCTGCTGACTCGGGCCTCATTTGGACGTGAGAGCGGTGTCATTGGAAGCTTTATGAAATTATCTTTCCAACTATATATAGAACACTGAAAACACACTCCTTATGTGTCCTGGGTGTCAAATCCAATGCAGACTGCTCTTGGACTCTGAGGTTGACTTTTCATTTAGTAAATTATCTCGAATTAAAAAGAGCTCAACTACAAAGTTATATAACTTCTAAAGATCTACAACTTTTATTTTGTCCATCTGACATAGTGGTTGTAACATTTTTCATGAAACTATATCTCTCTTCTAGTTTCAGAAAGCTATATAAGATATGTAGATTTTGTGAACAACATTTACTTTCATGTCATACATCTTCGGAAGTTATACAACTTATTTTTGAGTTGTAGAAGTTATACAACTTTGTACTTCAAAAGCATTTCATTTTGGATTAATTTACTCTTTTAAAATATGATTTGAAATTTCTCTTTGCTGAGTGTTTTTAACATTCACTCTGCAAATAAGGTCTTTGTATTGACGAGTGCTAAGTAAAAACACTACTCCCTCCGTCACAAAATTATAGTCTTTCTAACTTTCCGAAAAAATACTACGGCTAATTATATAAAAATATATATTAATTTTTATGATACAGTATAGATATCATTAGATAGATATTTAGATCTAGTTTTTTTTAAAAAATATTTAGAGATTTAAATGTTGAACGTATTTTCTACAAATCTAGTTAAACTCATGGCACGAACACCCAAAACGACTATAATTTTGGGACGAAGGGAGTATGCAACAAGATTTTTGCCGAGTGTATTTTAAAAAACACTCGGCAAATGCAATTTTTGCCGAGTGTTTTTTGAGAAGCACTCGGCAAAGCGGTTGGTTTCTCCGGTAGTGCGCTGTTTTTGTCAGCTTGGATGCATGGTGTACAACTGCATGGCATGGTCATTTCGCATTGTTTGTTCATTAATTAGTGTTTATTACTTTCTTGTGGATATGAAAAAGTTTTTATTAATTTCTGAACCAAATTTTATATGCAATTTGTTCATTGTAGATAATTTGAAAACAAACTCTGTGATTTCGTGAACAAAAATGGTGCTATGGCAAATAAAATTCGTGGTGATAAACGTGTTGGTCGGTGCATTTCATTCAAGTCATTATTTTATTACTGAGATGAGATTCGAAACCATAGCGGTGGCACCCGTATAAGCCATCTTCTCCTCAACAAACGCTTTTACTATATGTCATCTGCCGATCTACGTTTAAGATGATTTAATATTATTTACTATATACTATTTTTTTTGCGGGTTACTATATACTATTTGTACTAGACACTACTACGAAGTTGCATACTTCCATATATCTGATCGCGCTAATACAGGCCACATCATGGGCTCGTCTATCCTCAGAGAAGAAACTAAACAAATCTTCCAAAGTCTTGTACTCTACCTACGTACGTGTTCTGGGACGGCTTGTAGCAAAGACGATGCAATAATGTTCCATTTGTTTCAACAATGGCACTTGGGCCGCGCTGGCACAGCACAATCCATGCAGATACTAGTGGACGCGTCGATATGCGCTGGGCAGGCATCTTCCTCGTCGCGCCCGACCAGCAACCCGGACGCGTCCTGTGCCATCCGAGGCTCGCTCCTGCACACACACACACGCAGAGCTTTAATTCACCGATCATTACCAAGCAGACAAAAAGGAAACAGTGCCATGTCACGAACTCACGATCAGATCAAGCAGGTGTCATGATCTTAATTTCATACCTTTTGACGCCCACAAGTTCTTCGTACTGCGCCTCCACGCCGCGGCCACACCCAAAGAACCCGGCCATGGCGAGCGCGGCGGCGCAGACGACGATTCCTAGAGCGTTCCCGCCACCGACGACACAGGCAACCACCATGGCAACAATCCAAACGAAAATACCAACCACCAAGCTCACAACAAATGTGCAGGCTTCGACCTGGAGAGGGTTTCCTAGCAGCGTCAGCTGCCGCGTCACTAAAAGCAATGGCCCAACAAAGATCATGAGGAGGAACAGCCCGACCTCCCCTTGCTCGACATGACTGACCCCTCCTGCTCCGTAGGAGGAACCAACCACAGCATTAGCGCCATGTTACCATGACCACGAGGAAGGCGACGGAGACGGAGACGACGGTCCGGTTGGACTGCACCTGCCGCACCTCCGCGCTGCTCCGGTAGGGCGAGGCCGACATCGCCGCAGTGGCCGCGGCGACCTCGGTCCCCATTTGCTGCCGGTGGACGGCAAGGGCGCCGCCGAGCTTCACGGCGGAGTGGACCGTGGTCATGAACATCGCGGCGGCGCCGGCGATGGGGTTGACCAGCCTGGCGCCGGCGCCGGTGAGCAGGAGAAGGTACGTGACGCGAAAGCACATGGAGCCCGCGCCCTTGACGCCCTGTAGCGCGACGGTCAAGTAGAAGAGGTAGCCGCAGACTAGTGGTGAGAGAGACCACACGACGGCGGCGGAGGCGGGGTGATCTTCTTCCTTGCCGCCGGTGATGCTGTGGCGCAGCGTCATGGCTGCGAGCCACACGAATAGTAGGGACAGGACGAACATTGTGACTGCTCTGCGGCGGGACAGCGCCGTCGGCGAGTAGGTGCCCTCGTTCTGGATGGAGGCGGCAGCGGCGGCGGCGGGTTCCATCTCGATGGCGTGCGTGGTTGGCTCCTCGATTGACGTTTGCATGTTTATAGTTCGTGTGTCCGGTGTTCAATAGTGGAGCCGGTCATACACTATTCGTGTCGGGTTTATTTTCAAGCTTCCCAAAATTTTCCTTTCCAAATTCCAACCTTTTCTCTGGATACCATATCGATCAAGCCTTTCCTTTTTTTTTTAAAAAAAAATATGGATCACGCTAGAGCTCTCCAAGAGCCTAACTAAAACAGTTTGGTTAGGTAAAAAGAAAGTGGAGGTGAAAACGTGATCCAACATGTTCTGCTTCTTCCTCTCCTATATCTCGCTCTGTTTCCCCTCCCCTTCGCACGTCCTATGCTCCTCGTCTGGTTTCTAGGATTTGTAGAGTATGTTGGTTCACTCCATTGTTAGGAAGCTTTTTACCTTTTTACACTCCATTGAAAACTCTAAAATATGGAGGCATGTGTGTGAGATATGGCTTGTGTGATTATGTTGTGGGGTTACCATGTATTCACTACGTCAAAAACCATCATAGGAGACATCTAAATTAGTGACACGAAAAAGAGGCCCCGTCACTAATATAAAAATAGTGACGTCCATAGTTGAGACGTGTCACTAATATCTTTGTTTAAGCATGGGAGCTGACATATTAGTGACGGCTCTGACTGAGACACGTCACTAAAAATACCTAATAAGTCATTACTAACGGATTTAATTAAGATACGTCACTAATGTTGCAATCGATTAGTGACGAAGCTGTTTTTATTCGCATCGCTGACATGAGCTGTTCTGATCTTTAAGGAGACATATAGAAATTATGGGCACAACCTGGGCCTGGGCCACCGCGGCCTTTCATCCGGCCCAGAACACCCGCCCGCCAGCTCCTTCCGCTTCCCACCCCTCCTCAAGCGACGCCTCCTCCCTCGGTCCCTCCCACAAGCGACGCCTCCTCCTCTCAAGTCTCAACCCTAACCCTAGCTCCACCGCCGCGCCGACAACGCCGCCGCCGGAGGCGGTGACACCCGAGGAGCACCCCACGGCCGTCGACTTCGCCGCGCAGGAGGGGGCCGCTGACTCCCCCGCAACCTCGAGGAAGTCGTCTGCGACGCGGAGGCGAATGGCGACGGCGAATACGCTTCAGGTTCGCCTCCCTCCCAGACCTTATCTTCCTCTCGTTCTCTAACCCGAGCAGTTAACGACGCATCGCCGGCGCCGCCGGCCCCTCTCAACATTGCATCTTCTTCCCCAGCCTGGGCCCCTTCCTCCACATGCGCCACCGGTTCTACCTCGCCGCCTGTTTCTGGGAAAGCTTCGCCTCCATGCATCTCTCCGATTCACCCCCAACCCATCTCGTGGAGCAAGCACCTAGCAGGATGGATCCATGGAGGCAAGCCTGTGCTCATCCTTGGCTTCGTCCATGCTACACTTTCAGGTTCGTTCATCACTTTCCCTTTCCTACCTGGAACTCTAGATCCCCCAATTTATATTCGTTTTCTCGGTTGGACAGCTGAATTCGTGGGCAAAGGATTTAGTGTCGATGTTGTGTCCCAAACACCTGGAGTAAACTTGTTTGGCTAGTTGATTTCTGGGCAGCATTGGGTGATTAGCTCGTGAAAAATGATGGCGTCTCTGCAAGCTTGTGGTCATGCACGGATCATGATCTTGGGCTTAGTTCTTAGGATGTCTTGTACATATTGAGTAATGAATCAAACTAGTATTCATGTGGTGGATAATACAATTTGGTGATGCTCCCACATGATTAATCTCGTCATTTCACTAGTTGGATCGTGCTCTTGATTATACAACTAATAAGGAGCTGGGAACATTTTAGCATAGTGCATGCTTAAGTTCTCTGGTAACTCAACAACTGTAGCTTGCTTTTAACTCTGTTGCTAGGGAGCATTGTTTCCATTAAGTTAGTATTATGCCTGACATAACTCTTGAATTTTTCCTCCGGGCTTAGATGAATTCTGATGCTTTTGCATGAAAACCTTAACAATGCCTTGTATCATCATTATGCCTATATTTACAACAGTTTTCGCAGTGCAGCTTTGTGAATTGTTGCTTCAGAAAACTCTGAATCCATACAACGATGTTCCTCTCTGTTGAAAATAGTAAACAGAGCTTAGAGAGATATCAAGTGTCTCTACATCTGACTTAAGATTATTTTATACTGCAGAGAGATATCAATCACCCTGCTATTTTGTCTGTCTTGCAAATAGTTGCAAGAGCATGGGAATCTACTTTACAGCAAGATTTGATAATCTCTGGATTTTACTTACATTTGTCTCTATAACCTTTTTTTTCCTGAACAACAAGTTGTATTACTGTTTAACCATTTCTTTACCTGTCATTGGAGTGACTAAGTTGACGTAAATATTAATTATGTATCCAACGAGTTGATCTACTATTTGATTCTTACAATTAAAGTGGTTTGCTATTTGATATGCTACTAAGTGCATATTTTTGGCAGAGCTAAAAAATATTTAAGGATTAGAAAATCATATAGTGAACTTGACTTCTGATGTGTAACTACTTCCCACTAGAGATTTTCCCATGAGTTTCCACTTTAGCAGTAGCAGTACAAGCAATTCACTTGAAAATCATAATATTTATGCTCGTGCAGTACAATGCTTCATTGATTCATCGCTAATTCTTATGTTTCTGTAGTGCAATGTCTGAAAAAGAGAATGAACTTTCATGAACACAATCTGTACTTACTACCCAGAGACCTCACTTCAGGCAGACCAGAAAAATGTGAGAGCTTATTGACTATAGTGTTCACACTTTGCAGGTAAGAACACTTGCAGAATGATGTATTATAATGTGTTGTTGTTGTTTATACCATGATAAAATGACTCTAGATGTTTTTCTGAACCACATGCCTACTTGATTACTCTGAATCTGCCATAGTTGTAATACAATGTATTGTGTAGACATCACTCTAAGCTTGTATTGGTGTCAATACTAAGTCTCTCAGGCATTACTCTGTCTTCAATTCATTAGTTTTTTTGTTAATAGCATTAATATGATTAAGTGAATGCTTATTTTATTAGTTCATATTGTGTTAGATGTCTGTTGTGTTTGGAGAGTATATTTTGACTGCCCAGCTGATGGAGCATATGCTCTAAAGAATGTTCTTATTCAGAGCTATCAACACTTTGGGCTTGAACACTCCTGCACGTAAATGTGGTAGGCTATGTAGCAGCAGTCTCGAGTAATGTAGCAGCACAAGGGAGAAGCAATGTAGCAGCAAATTATAAGTAATAGCAGTTTTGTTCCTTGTTCTATGTACTTTCTTTTTAAGTATAGTGTATTCCAGCCAATCCATTGATTGTTGATCTTGTAATATAGAACTAAGTGAAATCACTTTAAATAATGTATATGATCAATGAAACATGTGCACCTGTGATGTATATATTTGTGACGTGTAAGGTGTATATATCTAATGTCCTCCCTCCTCTCTATCCTTTTTTTTTTTGTTTTTTACAAATAGTGATTAGTGACGGGGGTTGTTGAACCAACGTCACTAATAAGGTACATCAGTGACATGGGTTATGACACATGTCACTAATATCAGATATTAGTGACGGGCGTTGGGGCAACACGTCACTAATACTTGAAATCAGTGACACGAGTTAGTTGTAACACGTCACTAATGTTCCCTTTAGTGACGGGTGTTAATACCATCCGTCACTATTATCTTCTTATTAGTGACGGCTATGACCCCGTCACTAATGAGGTTCACATTAGTGACGAAAATTTTGTGACGCTAGGCTTTGCCGTCACTAATTAATGTTTAGGGCCGTCACTAAATACCCTTCCTTGACGTAGTGATTGTTGCCTTGCAGTCTAAGAAACTTCCAATATATTGTAAATGATATTCCATTTTTGTTGTAGTATTGTCCGCACTTATGCCATCTTTATTTTCTAGTTGTTATATAGTGGCTATGCGGGGGCAGGGGGGCAACGTTTGATTTATAGCGGCTGGAATGCTATGGGCAATGTAGCTGGTTCCCAACCGGTTGTGATACCCACTCATCACAGTCGGTTCATGGCTTCAACCGGCTATGATGAGGGTGTCCTGGCACGTGAGCTCGAAAAATGACAAAAGCTTTTTCTTTAATAGGGAAGGGACCCCACCAGCTAGTTTGTTGTGCCATTTTTTTGCGCAAAATTCGTGCGCTACACGGCAGACAGGATTCGAACCCGCAACATCCAACTCACACGTAGCCCCCTCCACCACTACACCATAGCATCACATGTGCCCATATCCAATTTTCATTGCTGACATATTAAATGAAACCGAGTGTAAATTGCTTGTTTGAGCCTCTAAATGAAATCAAATAAAAACTTGTCAACTATGGTCGTTTATCCATCTAAGGTCATTTACAAAATTTGAATTTCAAATTTGAACTCTTTCAAACTTGGTTTTTCTTAACAAGATAAATTCAAATAAAAAATTTATCAACAACAAAGTTTCATAAAATTTCAAGAGATACAACTTTTATGTTGGTTATTTGTTGATACGACACAGTGCGAATAGAATTGTTCACAAATCTTATATCTTTCTTACAGTTTCATGGAATTAATATGAGAGATGTAGTATATATGAACACCTTCACTACCACTTTGTCCTATGAACAAATGACCAAACTAAAAGTTGTACATTCTGACAAGTTATACAACTTTATAGTTGGACACTTTTTTAGTTAGAATGCATTTAGGGCATCAATTTGTGCTTTGAAATTGTATTAACTTGTTCATGGCTATAGAACCGATTGTGTTTTTGACGAATGCTCATCACATACAGATAGTGGCAACCGGTTGTGATTAGAAGAAACACAACCAGTTCGTGATTTCAACCGGCTGTGATGATAACGCACTCATCACAACCGGCTCATGGCTTCAACCATACAAAAAAAACAATAGTGTAAAACTAAACACCTACACTAATATGATATTTTTTAATAAAAAGAGCAATGTTTCTCCATCTAAGGTCATTTACAAAATTTGAATTTCAAATTTGAACTTTTCAAACTTGGTTTTGCAAGATGAATTCCAATAAAAAAGTTATCAACAACAAAGTTTCATAAATTTTTAAGATGTAAAACTTTTATGTTAGTCATTTGTTGATACGACACAGTGATAATAGAATTGTTCCCAAATCTTATATCTCTCTTCCAGTTTCATGGAATTAATATGAGAGACGTAGGATATGTGTACACCTTTACTACCACTTTGTCCTATGAATAAATGACCAAACTAAAAGTTATACATCTTGATAAGTTATACAATTTTATAGTTGAACACTTTTTTAGTTAGAATGCATTTAGGGCATCAATTTGTGTTTTGAAATTGTATTGACCAAGTGTTCGTGGCTATAGAACCGATTGTGTTCCTGACGATGCTCATCACATACAGATCGTGGCAACCGGTTGTGATTAGCAACAACACAACCGGTTTGTGGTTTCAACCAGTTGTGATGATAACGCACTCATCAAACTGGGCTTGTGGCTTCAACCGGCTATGATGAGGAGCAACAAAGCCGGATCGAGACTTCAACCGACTGTGATGATCGATGCACTCATTACAGCCAGTTGGTAATACAAACCGGCTATGATGAGTGGCATCACAGCTGATTTGAATAGAAACCTGCTGTGATGTAATTTTACAGCTGGTTTGCTCAAAATGGTTGTTTGCTTAGCTCATTTCTGCTGTAGTGGTCGGAGCACGCAACTTAGCAAGTAGCGAACTTGTGATCTGATGGGCTCTATTTTAGGGTCTCGCCCCGCATCTAAGGGGACCATTACTGTGATCTTTGAAACCAATTCAGCCTGATATTTAACCATTTGTCCGCTGATTTTCTCAACTACTACCACCGTCCTGAGATAAACGGAATCCTGAGTTTTGCTCAAGTGAAACTACTTGAGTTTGACAAAATTTATAGAGATATCAATTATTTATATTTTATATAAAATAAGAATAATTCGATCTATTGTGAATTACCTTTTTGTAGTTTCCTTTCTTAGTGTGGTACAAGTTAGCGCTCCTTCCACGTAATCATAATTAGATATAAACTAGGTTCATATCCGTGCGTTGCTACGGGATAACAAAAAATTTATATTAAAACATATAGACCACACAAAAAAAAATAGTGTAAAACTAAACACCTATTCCCTCCGTCCCTAAAAGAATGTCTTTCTCGTTTCCCGAGAAAACCTACAGCCAATTATATTCAAAATATGTTAAAATTTATGTTATAATATGAATACTATTAGATAGATATTTAGATCTAGTTTTTTTATAAAAGTTATTTGGACACTTAAATGTTGCACGTATTTTCTACAAATCGAGTCAAACTTATGGCACGCATACTGTCGGCGAATTATGCTGACAACGTTCCCGAGGGGGTGCCCCGAGAGAAGGGTTTAGGGAGAAGTCATCGAGAATCTAGAGCCAAAGGTGACAAGAGACGATTTAGATAGGTTCGGGTCGCCGAAGCGTAATACCCTACGTCCTGTATGGTGTATCTTGTATTGATGAGATGTTTTGGAGGGGGTCCCTGCCTCCCCTTATATAGTCCGGAGGGCAGGGTTACATGGGGACCGTATAGGACTAGGAGTCTTTTACAAGTTTATCTCTAATTCCCTGATACAGTCTATCCAAACCGACTAGGACTAATCCTTGTCTTGTGCGTTAAGTCTTGTACATGGGCCGGCCCATAGGATGGGCCGCCAGGGTTGTTTAGTCCGTCAGGACTCTACACCCACAAGCCCCCGAGCACCTTATCTCCTGAAGAACAGCCTTGTTGAAAGTACAGAGTTCTTTGAGGTCCTCCAGAGTTCTTTTGAAATCCGCCAGGGTTCTTTGAGACCCACAGGGTTCTTTGCTCTTGGAAGTTGCAACCATGCTGTTCAATAGGTAATGATGTGCTCATAAATCTTCTCGAAGTTCGGATTGGTGCACACCGACCAGGTGCGCCCAATTGGGCAGCCCCCGAGCCTCGTTTATCTTTGAAGAAGAAATTTGAGGCTCTTTCGAAGACCGAACCAAAAGGAAATCAATTTCCGAAGAAACCCGAATTATTTTAGAATTCCTCATAAATTTATCAATTGAAGCCGAAAATTCTCAGAAAAATATTTCCTGAAAATATGTCCACAGCCCCCGAGCCTAAATTTGGACGAATTCAAATATAGGATCAAGAAAGGTCCAAAGTTGAAAATTACCGAAGTAACGCTTCGAAAAGCCAATATAAACCGTCCGCGACCCTTTGTATCCGCACGCCTTTTGCGAAACAGATCTAGGGTTTGCGACAGTTTCTCTGCTTGCAATCCAGAGACCGCGCAGAATCATCCACATCCTCCTCCAACCTAAATCCAATCCACACCAAATCGCAAAAGATCCCAATGGCCGGTGGTGAAGGATCTAGCCGAAGCCAAAGCGGGAAGAGGAAGGCGGAAGCCATGAAGGAGGTCATGACGACCGAAAAGGCAGCGTCCACAGGAGACATGCCTATCATCGAAGATCCTATTAGTGACTGGCCAACCAGTACTCTGAAGGAGAAGCACATCAAGGCTCTGGAGACAGATGGATTCTTGGCAGCCCAAGAAATCAGTCGGTGGAGAAGCGCACACGGGCATGAATACCCTACCGAAGATACCGAGGAAATCACGGTATGGAAGGCATTTTATGAAGTTGGTTTTGGTATGCCAACCTGCGATTTTTTCCGCCGTGTGCTGCAATTTTATGGGATTGAATTGTGTCATCTGAATCCCAACTCCATCTTGAATTTATCCATCTACATCCATCTGTGTGAAGCATTCCTTGGGATAGACCCCCATTTTGCATTGTTCCGCCATCTGTTCAGGGTGAAGACCTCAAGCGGACCATTGCAAGTGGTGGGGAAAGTAGTCATCCAATTCCGTCAGGGCATGAGGCCAGTATATTTGGATTATACAACCAAGGAAAGCCTCAAGGACTGGCAAAAGGAGTGGTTCTATGCATGGAATCACCAGCCACAACTACCGAGCCGCTCAGGAAATCCTCCAGTAATGAAGCCATTCTGGAGTGAAACCATTGGAGTGAATCAAGCGATGCAGATCCCTGAGCTGCTCAGCATGATTAGAGATCTTAAAGCACAAGGGCTGACAGGGGCCATGGTATACCGTTCATTCCTGCTGAGGAGGATCCAACCGTGCAGACAACGCTGTAACCCAGGGTACTTGTACTCTGGAGAAACAGACCCCTCAAGGAATGCCACCGGAGATATGTCAGAGAAGAGGATAAACCAACTCTTGAAGAAATTTCTGGTGGTCAACGACGAACAATTTCCAGAGATAATGGAAATTTCTGCAATCACCATGACACCTGAGGTAAAAACTTTATCTGAAAGCAATATATTGCCTTATTGTTGAAGAATATTTAGAACTAATGTCTTGATTATCACAGTATGAAGCCCGACGAGCACTTTATGTGAGTCTGCGGCCCCTGGACCCAACCAATACCGAAGAAGCAGCGTTATTGGCACGCTGTGTGGATCCAAGGGTAAGAGACCAGATTCGTCAACACAAGCAAACTGCAACTGAAGAAACTGACGAGCCAACTGCTCATATTGAACAACAGGCGTCAGAAGAAACCCGTGCCAAGGCAGAGGCTACCTCCAAGGGAGGTGAGAGGTCCAAGAGGCCAGCACCAACAGAGGCACAAGTACCTGTGCCCAAGAGAGCACGTACGCTGCCCAAGCCCCGAGCCAGGACCATCCCAGAGGAGAGGGCAAAGGTATCCCCACAACCCAAGACATCATCTTCAGTGGGGATATCTATTGGAGAAATTGGAACCAGCATGCCGCAGCAAGGCAGCTCTGCTCGGCAACCACTATCAGATGAAGAAATCCTGCACAACATCTTCAATCCTGTCTCTGCGCCATTCATAAGGACAACGCCAATGGTTGAAGAACCCTGTCCAGCTGGACCGTCGGCGCCGGAGCAGGAAGCTGAAGAAGAGTTTACCTTGGGGGAGCCAGAGATCGCCATGCGGCCTTCCACCATGTAAGTATCTTATCGAACAGTACGAAATGTACCTTCATAATATACTGTTGTGACTAACAAAATTATTGTTTCAGAGCTGAAGAAATGCCAGTAACAATGAGGGAAGAGCCCTCAGTCGACCATACAGCCGTAGAACCAGAGGCCACAGTACCTGAAGAACCCAGGGTGATACCAGAAACTACCCTGCCGGAAGCTCAAATGGCTGCGCCATCAGACCTGCCAGTACCAGGAGGAGCACAGGTTGAAGAAACAATTGCAGAGGTGCTGGCAGACATAGATCATCTGGTCACACAGGCGGTGATTGAAGAGTCAGAACAAGAACGCCGTGACCAGAACTCTGCGGAGCCCCCGAGCGTCACTGAAACAACTCAGACCAGGGCAGAAACAGAGTGCTCAAGGGGTAAACAAGCTGAAGCATCAACCCAAGAGCAAAATATTGAAGAAATCCTCAGAGTATCCAGGGGTACTGGAGCCGAAGAAGAGATCGGTAGCTTCCGCATTGGGAGCTTCGATCCAATGCTCAATCCAAACCCGCAAAGCTTCGAGTACATATTGGATGCGGAGGAGGATGAGCAGCATATTGACAGGGGATTGTACCACGCCGAGAGGGCAGTGGCCTACTTCAAGGTCAGTGAAACAACCCTGTTCTTGTATTGCTGGTGGAGCATATCTCATGATAACTGTTTTGCAGGCCGTCGTCGAGGCATCAAGGAAGAAAACAGAATATCTCCACAATATCTCCTTGATGCCAAGGCGGGCCGTCTCCAAAAGGAGCTGGAGCGTGAACGTGAAGACCGCAAGCTCCAGGAGGCGGAAGACGCCGACATGATCCGAACCTTACATCTGCGAACCAAGGAGTTGGTCGCAGAGAAGGAGGACATGAAGAAGAAGCTTGCAGCAGCTAAAGCAGAGCTCAAAGGTACTCTGTCACTACCAGAGTCTTGTAACAAAATATCCTTTGCCTTTGTTGAATAACAACTCTGTCATTGTCTTGTGTGAGCAGGGGTGCAACAGCAGCTAACAACAACCCAGAGCAAGATGACGGATTGGTCCAACTTGGCCAACCGTCATGAAGAAGCGTTGAAGACCCTCTCTGCCGAACATGAAGGTGTCAAAGAAGAACTCAGGGTAGCGGTCAAACAACGCAATGATGCTGACGCGCAATTGATTCAAGTCCTTGAGCAGCAAAAGAAGCTTGCCAAGGACCTGGACGATGCTCGCGAAGAGAAGAATCAGCTATCCAGGGAACTCGTCCAAGCACAAAAACATCTTGCAGACAAGAAGGTGCTGGACGAGAAGCTTGAGCAGGCAACCAGGAGGATGTCAGAGCTGGAAGAGTCCTTGCGGCAGATGAAGAAGTCAGATGACGACTTGGCCGAAGCCTTGAACCGGATATCACTGCTTGAGAAGGCAACAAACCCGGTGGTGAAAGCCCTAGTCCCGGAAGACCCTGCATCGCCGTTATCTTTCCTAGAACGCCTGAAGGCCATGCCACGACAGCTTAAGGCGTACATCAAAAGATCATCAAAAGCTTGTCTTGTGCATGTCCTAGCTGTAATTAGATCCAGGTACCCTGAAGTAGATATAGGCAAACTTGTAGAAGGCGCAGAGCCGAATTGTACTGAAGCCGCCTTCAGGGACCTGAAGCAAGAGGCCGAGCCAGTTGCTGAAGCAATTGCGCAGAGCCTTAGGTTGTAAATTGAACAAATGTTATTGTAATATAAGTATTATGTAATGAAATATAATATTTCCATGCTGTGAAGAAAGAACCAAGGATTTCTAAGAACCCTTGGGTTGTCTCTGTATCAATGACCAGGACTTAGTCAAAATGTACATTGCGTAGATTTTAACTTATGAAAAGCAGCCCTGTTAAGGACCCGAAGGAACCCAGGGAGATTTTCTATAGCATAAGCTATCTTGTAGATTGTACCCCGGGGGGATACTTGGGAACAAACTGTATATGGTTTGCCGAAGCAAGAACCCAGTAAGACCCACGGAGCGGCAGCTTTAAGCTGGAAAGTATCGCAGAGTAACGAAATTGGAGGAACAGATCCTTTCTCGGCCCCAAAGGAACCCGGATAGACCTCATTTATGGGCTCCAAATGCATAAAAAAGGAACTGTCCGAGTCTAAAAAGAACACAGAAGTTTTGAATAATATCACGAAGACAAAATAAACAACCCAGTAAAGGGAGCTTTATTGAAGTATATCTCGTTGCCGAAACAACGGTACAAAAGAACATAAGATGCCGAAGCAACCAGTTCATGCATTGCCGGAGCAATGTTTACGGAAGGACTCTGGATGCCGAAGCAATTGGTTCTTGCGATGCCGAAGCATTGTTGCAGGGCAGGAGCTACGCGTAGAATTTGCGTAAATGTTCTATGTTCCAAGGATTTGGTAATTCCACACCATCTTCTGTTTGAAGTCTGTAGGTGCCTGGCTTGAGGACCTTGGAAACAATAAATAGACCATCCCAAGGTGAAGTAAGCTTGGAATGACCGGCTGTATTCTGGATTCGTCGTAACACCAAGTCTCCTATTTGGAATGATCTTGTCTTCACATTCTTGTCATGAAATCGACGAATACCCTGAAGATAGGCAACGTTGTGCAATAAAGCTGCCAGTCTCACTTCTTCAGCCGTATCAACCTCCAGCATCCGTTGTTCGTCCGCTATGGCTTCTTGAAATTCCTCAATGCGAGGAGCACCGTGTATAACGTCAACAGGTAGGACGGCCTCGGATCCATACACCAGGAAGAAGGGAGATTGCCCTGTAGCTTTACTGGGTTGAGATCGTAGGCCCCAGACAACTGGAAAGAGTTCTTTCATCCACCGGCCTTCTGCTTTCTTCAGGGTTCGTTCCATGCGTGCTTTGAGTCCATCGAGAAGCATGCCATTGGGTCTTTCAACTTGGCCGTTGGCACGAGGATGAGCGACACAGGCATAGGATACCTCGATGTTGCGATCTTCACAATAGTCCCAGAACTTGTTTCCTGTAAAGGTAGTACCCAAATCTGTGATGATTTAGTGTGGTATCCCAAAGTGAAGAATCAACTCTTGAAGGAATTGGACTGCTTTCTCAGAGGTTGGTTTGACAACCGGAAATACTTCTATCCACTTTGAGAATTTGTCAATGGCAACAAAACAGTATTCAAATCCACCCGGCGCCCTGGGTAGTTTCCCAATCATGTCAAGCCCCCAGCATGCAAATTGTAGCGATCTCACCCGAGAAATGGGCCCACTTAAGTATATTCCACCTTCCGTTGGTGCTAATACACGAAAATGTTCCCAAGTGCGGATTCGACCGTCGAGTCAAGCTCGACCAACGGCTACTGAAGATCGTCCGTCCATACGCTCACTCGAAGGTGAGTTCCAAAGATCACATCATTCCATAATTCAAATTTCAACAAGTCTTAGAGTTATTACAACCAAATTGAAGTGATAAATGAGATAGTTTGAGTTCATGCAGCGGAAAGTAAACGGGATACTAGCGACGATCCATAGTATCGTCACGATGAAGTCAGCCGTGACGCTACTCCTCACGATCCTCGGGAGAGGTCGGCTCCCACTCGATGCTGTAACCAGGAGGAAGCTGGGAGGCCCAAGCCATAGAAGCAGCTACCTCCTGAGGGGACGGTCCTGAAAATTTAAGCCACAAGCAAGGCTGAGTATACTAGTTATACTCAACAAGACTTACCCGACTGGTGATCACTACATCACCGACTCCTAAGATGAGAGGCTGTTTGGCTAGTGGGGTTCTTTTGCCAAAAGCGACTAAGCTGATTGCTAGTATATCCATTTTGATTTTAATTCTTTTAACCTATCCATTCTAGGTGAGCCTAGCTAAACAATCAAGTTTTGCAATACAATTATTCCATACAAAGATTTCATCCTTCCAAGTTCCACTTCATAATATGTCATACATCGGTCAAGCAGTCTCATTAACCGCGAGAAGCGGACAGTTCGAACCGAATTTACTACCTGGCCAGGGAAAACCCACACATACGGAATGGTTGGAAATGCCAACACACCCCAATCCTTTCTCATCAATCCACAATTCGGAACCGGGTCCATTTCCTCAGGATAAAGGTTTACTGCTTCACTCATAGTCTCACGCATATATCCACAAGTGTACGGCAGGGGAAAACAATGGTTTCCAAGGAGAGATGGCTATCGGCCCTAGCTGCTTCAATCTGATACCGGGACTTACCGGTCCCATAAACCGTGCATATATGTGGTACGTTCAAATGCTTGACACAAAAGTACCACATGTTTCCAATTAACCATCGATAGACGGGTAACTACAATCATCCGTCCATCATCTCTAGTGTTTCTGATATGAGTAGACATACAACTCCTATATCTCGCGAGTGTCGGAAAACACTCGACTTCTATCGGTCTTAAGCATAGCGACTATCGAACCTAACCTACTAGTGTTCAATCAAAGGAACCTATGATCATGGAATCTAGGGTTTCATTCAACTCCTTGAAACTTAAATGTACAAACATATAATCAAATAAATCGCGTAAGTAAAGTTAGGTTATACTCCGGGGCTTGCCTTCCGGCTCGAAGCGGTACTCCTGCTCGGGCCTTGGATCCACGTGCACCACGTTCACCTCGGACTCCTAGGCGATCTCCTCGGCAGCGGGGACTAGCTCGTAGATTCCGTCGGCGAGACCCGAATCTACACGAAGTGCATGAATGCTTAAGTATCGAGATTTAAAAAGTCAGGGTTTATTTAAATCTTGTTTAGTGAGTTGGAAAGGATAAACATTAATTATAAGTGAATATTCCCTTTTCATTTTGAACCTTTACTTTGATTTTAAAGTTTTAGGTTTTTCTCTTTCCTTTTCTTTTCTTTTTCTTCTCTTTTCTTTTCTTTTTCTTTTCTTTTCTTTTTCTTCTCTTTTCTACCATTCAAGTCCTTTTTCCATTATTCAAAAGGTGAACTTAGGAATATTATTTTTAGGTGCCATTGGACCAGAGGCTTACTCATGCCAAGGCAGGAGCTTAGCCCAAAACTTGGCTCAAGATAATTTTTCTATAATTTATTAAAAATGTTCTTATCTTTTTGCCTAGAATCAAAATAAAATCCTACAAAAATAATTACAAGGTTTTTGTCCAAACCACTTGGCACCGTGGCTTGGGATGCCAAGAGTGACACCCCTGCAAGTTTGCAGGTGATTTTGAATTATGAATATTTTTGTGGAATTTCACCATGTTTAAACTACCAAAAATCATTTAGCCATTTTCCAGTGTCCAAAAATTACCATTTTCATTTTTCTAAGGTTTCTTATGTCTTGATTTAGTTTCTGTGTGAAGGAGATGATTTTTCACTGAGTAAATTATTTTCTGTGATTTATTTGCCAAAACAGCAGGGTATATGTTTGGAAAATCATATCCCTAAATCCACTGAGAATTTTTGTGCACCACTTGCGCATTAAGCTAATGATAATCACCCTAACAACATATCCAAAGCCCAGCTCCAGTGCATGTGTCGATTTTGAACTATGATGAAATGTGCTCAAACTGAGATGAATTTATATTTCAAAATCTACAGCTCAACTGGGTGAGGTGCAAAGGAAGAATTTGTTCTCCTAGATTCACTGGTCACTACAAAATTGGTTTGGCATTTTTTTGATGTTTCTGCGATTTTCTACGAATTTTTGAAGATCTCAGCGAATTAAACCTAAAATATAGAATCTATTTTACGCGAGGAACCCTGGAAGTTTTGAATCCCTTACAAACAAGTCCCTGCATTTTGCGCTCGGCCCCCTGGAAAGAGGTTGAAGACACAACGAGGTCCTCGAGTTCGCCGGCGTGGTTACGCCGGCCAAACGGCGGCGAGTCCGGGCCGGGGAAGTGGGGGGAAATGGAAAGGGGCTCACCGTGATTCGTTTGAGCTAGGTCTCGAGGTCGGGGATGGCCGGAAACTCGGTCAGCGACGGCGGTGGCGGCTCGGCTTGCTCCGGCGAGCGGTGACCGGCGGCGTCGGGGTCGGAGAAGGTCGGGGAAGTGGTCGGTGAGCACCAGCGCGGCACGAGGAAGCTGTTGGTGCCCTCGGTTCGGCCGGAGGAGGAGTGTAGCGAGTTGTGCACGTGCGCGGGCGGCGGCGGAAGGCTCTGCGAACTCCGGCGAGCTACGCCGGTGGCTCTGGTGGGGGAAGCGGGTCGGGAATGGCTCGGTGAGTGGCAGTGGAGGATGGGGAAGCTCGAGAGATCCTTGGTTTGACCGGAGGAGCAACGGGGAGAGCTGTGCACGAGAGCGAGCTCGGCGGCGCCTCTGCTTGCTCCGGCGAGCGTTTTTCCGGTGAGGAAGGGAGGGGAACTGTTGAGGGCTTAAGTAGGAGCGAGAGGGGAGTGGAAGGGTGCTCGGGAAGCACGAGATGAGGGCTAGGGCAGCTCGGCGAGCTGTCATGGCGACAGGGGCTTGTCGCGGCCGTGTTGGCGCCGTGCGCGGCGTCAACGCACGCGCGCAGGCGAGCGCAGGCAGCAGGCGCGCGTGGGCGAGGCGAGTAGACAGCGCGGGGAAGGAAAAAGAGGGCACGCGGGGCGCAAAAGTCACGCTTTGGACCGGCGGGCAACGGCGGCGACGGCAAAATCCGGTGGTCCGCGGCGGCGACGCGACGGCGAGCGCGGAGTCAGCGCTACAGTGGCTCTCAGGCCATGAGACTTGGCCAGACGCGTGCACCGTGAGCGGGGACATGTAACGGTGGCATTGGTCGGAGCAGTCGTGGCCGGACGGCGGCAGGCGCTTGCCGGCGGCGAGCACGGCACGCGCGGGGCGCGGCGCTGGCAACCCGTGAGCGCGCCGTGAGCGGTGCAAAGGTCAACTGATTGGCATGGCTCAAATTCCAAAATTTTGAACATGACTCGAAAATCTTCCAACATGAAAGTTGTTTAGAATTTCATGAGACACGTCCCTGCACTGGAAATTTGGAGGAAAAGTTGAAATCTCGGCTGTAATTCAAAAGGGGGTAAATCCCTGTTTTGAACTGAATTTCTGAATTTCGAGGGGCTAGATTGCAAAATTGGCCAAAGTGCCCAAAGAGGCAAAGTTCCGAAATGTGAAGATGTACAACTTTACTTTTTGGAGATTTTGATGTTCTGTGGTAAAATCTTGAGATTTGGCTAAGATTCCATTTCAGCTTTGAATTTGAATTGGAAATTTCAAATTCCAAGGTTAGGGTTTAAATTTTGAGATGCTTCCAGACATTTTTAGGCTATAGTTTGAAAAGGGAAGTTTCTTGGTTTGGTTTCTCCTTCAAAGTTTGCATTGGCCAAAATTCAAGTTCTTATGTAAAATTTAAAGGTTTTTGTTTTGCCTCTTTTTGGGGTGTTTTTAATTTCTTATCGAATTCCTTTTAGCATTTCTTTTGATTTCTTTCTTTCAATTATCCTTGTTTAGGCTTGATTACTTGTTTAGCTTTATTTAAAAACTAGGGGTGTTACAGCCTACCCCCCTTAAACAGAATCTCGTCCCGAGATTCGAAGAAGGAGAAGAAAGGAACTTTTCACTAGAAGGAAGAGGCGTTACTTAAAGAACACAGATACATCACACCAAAGTCCTACAAGATTCACAACTCGAAGATGATAATTAATACAAGATCTCTCAGACAGCATCACGGCGCTCATGCGGGAGCGGGCGATGAATGTAGATATGGAAAGCTAAGATTATCAAGATCTCGCATAGAAAACAAAAGTAGTATACCAACACTGTCCACTGAACTCCGGGACCAATCGGGGGAAAGAAAGGGAAAGACATGGATGGTGGCGAAGGTTGAATCCTTCCTTGCTTGTCGACTCCAACTTGCGGAATCCTCTGGTGGCTTCTGCTCGAATTCCTTCGGTGAGGTTGGGGTCGTGGATCTTGGTGAAACGGCAAGGTAGGTTGCGAAGAGGGCGCTTCCTTGTGGCTTCACGAAAAGATGGAGGCGTAGCTTGCTCAGCGAGGAAGGGAACACACGGTGGGGATGGATGACTTGGGCATCGTGGAGGCTGCCGGAGGGAAATGAGAACGGCGGAGTTGTGTTGCTCAAGTGGAGCGGCTTGGAGTGGTGGTAGCCGGTGGAGGGGTCACTTGTATCGACGGCTGGGGCGGAGGAAAGGTAGTGGCGTGTCGACATCGTCAGGTAGGGGCCGACGGGGCGATGGCGTGAGGGCGGCGCATGGCGCGGTAGTGGCCGGCATCGGGATGCCCTGGCGATGGGACCTTGGTACGGCGACGAGCACGTGGGTGATGGCGGTGGGGAAAACGATGGCGACTGTGGCGAACCGGTGAACGAGGCAGAGCACACGGCGCACGGATACGGAGGAGGTCAACTGGCCCGTGAGACCTTGTGGTGATGGCGGGAAAAACAGGGTAGGCGGTCCTTGAAATGGCCAGTCATGGGTAGGATGCCTAACATATTGAAGTCAAGGTAATATAGTTTAAATTATCAACATCAAGGGAGGTTTATGCAATAAGAATTTCATCTCAACGAGAAGTAGTGAAAACAATTTAATCAAGACAGGAAATTTGAAGTGTACTGAATCAGAGATAAAAAGGTTTGGACGGTAACACACCACAATGGAACAGGGCATGGCTCAGGCTCGGAAGCCAAGATTTCTACTATTGACTGAAGTTAATGCCTGGAAATGATCCTCTTACGCTTGAAGTTGTCGGTCCACCATTATTTTAGCCACTTACATGACTGATCATGGAGAAGATAACACGAAAAGTAACCATAGGTCTATCTGTTTTCCGTTTCTCAAGAGAAAACAGATGGATTTAAAAGGGCTGGGCCAAGAAAAGTGGAGGGAAGTCGTTTACATATTCTTGCTTCAAGGGAATTGTCAAAGAGCAGAGTACGCGGGAAAGATATCGGAGCTTCGAATGAAAGGACAACTTTGGTGGACAGATAGCGTGCTCGTAGATGAAAAGCGGTAGCTCCCAGCTCCAACATTTGAAAGTTTTTATCCTTGTTCGGGAAAGAAAAACTAGTGCCCACTAACTGTGGCATTCAGCTTAGCACCAAAATTACTTGGAAGGGGTTGAAAATTTAGTTTCACCATCGCTGCTTTGTTGTTTTTCATAAGCCGAGGTGTATGATTTTGGGCATAACTTGAATTATAATAATCCAAAGTCCTTATTTTTGGCGTGACATTTGTTTATAAAAATTTTTACACCACTTGTTATTCGAATTTAGGACAGGTTCAACTGATGTGGGGGTATAAAAATGATATTTCAATTTGTTGTCCCTTGTAAATTTCAGCAACACAAGGTTACAATTTAATTCATAAATTTGATTCTACCACATCAATTGTTGTAAGATTTGGGCTACCACAATTTAGATAAATTTTCAACGACTTTTACTTAGGCATATGATTTCATTTAAAGCTTAATTCAGCGTTGAAGCAGAATTGTTTCCTAGGTAATCACCATGCATAGCTTACGACTATCTTCTGATTTGATCGGTTGGGTTTTGGCTCTCTTAAGTTCATTATTATTCCGGTTTTAGTTAAGAGATGCATGCAAGACCTAAACGTCCTCACATCTTAAGTCAACTTGACCTTCGGAGTTAGTGCCGGTGGCTAGGCATAGACACGTTTCTCTCTGTAGATCTAGTCGGACTCTTATTCGTAAACCTTACGTACCAGTCAGAGGACTCGTGGCGAAAGCCTTTTAAAGATTGGGTTTCATGGAGGAGCAACCATCAATCCTAAGTTAGACTATGCCACCTAACAAAGCGCAACCCTTAACCCTTAAAGACTTCACGTTCTAGTTTTATCCTTAACGATCCTATACGTTTCATTCCTTTTGCTTAGGTGCAATGGAATCGGAGTTTGGTAGATTTTATTTTAGAAAACATTGGTGAGGGTCTGACGTTTTCCTTGGAGTGTATGAACGTCGGCTCTGATACCAGCTGTAGCGATCTCACCCGAGAAATGGGCCAACTTAAGTATATTCCACCTTCCGTTGGTGCTAATACACGAAAATGTTCCCAAGTGCGGATTCGACCGTCGAGTCAAGCTCGACCAACGGCTACTGAAGATCGTCCGTCCATACGCTCACTCGAAGGTGAGTTCCAAAGATCACATCATTCCACAATTCAAATTACAACAAGTCTTAGAGTTATTACAACCAAATTGAAGTGATAAATGAGATAGTTTGAGTTCATGCAGCGGAAAGTAAACGGGATACTAGCGACGATCCATAGTAGCGTCACGGCTGACTTCATCGTGACGATACTATGGATCATCGCTAGTATCCCGTTTACTTTCCGCTGCATGAACTCAAACTATCTCATTTATCACTTCAATTTGGTTGTAATAACTCTAAGACTTGTTGTAATTTGAATTGTGGAATGATGTGATCTTTGGAACTCACCTTCGAGTGAGCGTATGGACGGACGATCTTCAGTAGCCGTTGGTCGAGCTTGACTCGACGGTCGAATCCGCACTTGGGAACATTTTCGTGTATTAGCACCAACGGAAGGTGGAATATACTTAAGTGGGCCCATTTCTCGGGTGAGATCGCTACACAAATGGCCAAGACGGAGGTATCATTTTGATCTTGTGCGCAGGCTGGTGTGAATGATGAGCGAAATATTGACAACCCTTGCAGTGACGAACGATTTCCTCAGCATCGTGTAGAGCCGTAGGCCAGTAGAACCCGGCACGGAAGGCTTTGCCCACGATAGTGCGGGAAGCTGCATGATTGCCACATTCACCCGCATGGATTTCCTCCAAGATGTTGACTCCTTCTTGCTGTGAGACGCATTTCATCAATGCGCCAGAGCGTGCACCTCTTCGGTACAATGTGTCTCCAATTATAATATAGGACTTGCTGCGACGAACAATTTGTTGAGCTTCTGCCTTCTCGGCAGGGAGTCTGTCGTGCAAGATATAGTCTATAATTGGAGCGCTCCAAGTGTCGTCGATGAGCATAACCTCAGGAGCTGAGGTTGTATCTTCGGAAGGAGCTGCTGCAGTAATTGATGGCTTGGAGAGTTCATTGACGAACACCCCACTAGGCACCTCTGCTCTGGAAGAACCCAGCTTTGATAGGACGTCTGCAGCGACATTATAGTCTCGCTCGACATGATGAAATTCAATGCCGAGAAAGTGTTTTTCCAACTTGCGAACTTCTTCACAGTATGCATCCATGTCTTCATGGTTTCGATTCTAGTCCTTGTTGACTTGTTTGATGACTAACATTGAATCCCCATATACCAGCAGACGTTTGATACTGAGGGTAATGGCCATCTTCAATCCGTGAAGAAGTGCTTCGTATTCTGCGGCGTTGTTGGTGACAGCGAACTGAATCTGCAGAACATACTTGAGTTGATCTCCTCAAGGTGAAATCAATAGAACTCCAGCGCCTCCGCCTTCCAGCTTGAGTGACCCGTCGAAATACATGACCCAATGCTCGGGCTTGGCGGTGACGACTGGAAGATTGTGCTCGGTCCATTCCGATATGAAATCAGTAAGGACTTGAGACTTCATGGCCGTGCGAGAACGGAACTCGATGCTGTATGTTCCGAGCTCAACGGCCCACTTGGCGATACGCCCTGTGGCGTCTTGATTATGGAGAATTTCGCCAATAGGATAACCGGTAACCACGATGATCTAGTAGGTGTCGAAGTAGTGCCGCAATTTTCTGGATGTTACTAAGACAACATATAGAATTTTTTGGACTTGAGGGTACCTGGATTTGGAGTCCGAGAGGACTTCGCTCACAAAGTACACAGGTCGTTGAATCTTCTGAAGATGACCCTCCTCATCACGTTCAACAACAATGGCGGCGCTGACGACGTTAGTGGTTGCTGAAATATAGAGCAAGAGATCTTCGCCCGGGAGCGGTGCCGTGAGCACGGGTGGTGTAGTCAGGAACAGCTTGAGCTTGTCGAAGGCGACTTGAGCTTCCTGAGTCCACTGGAATCTGTCTTGCTTCTTGAGTAGCTTGAAGAACTCAGTCCCGCACTCCCCCAGTTTGGAGATAAAGCGGTTGAGTGCGGCCATGCAGCCCGTGAGCTTCATGACATCCTTGACGTTGCGCGGCGGCTCCATGTTCATGATAGTTGCTATCTTCTCTGGATTAGCCTCGATGCCGCGTTCGCTGATGATGAACCCAAGGAGCTTTCCGGATGGAACGCCGAAAACACACTTGGCGGGATTAAGCTTCCACCGCCATTTGCGTAAGTTATCGAACGTCTCGGTGAGATCAGCGATGAGATCCTCGGGATTTCTTGTCTTGACTACCACATCATCAACGTAGGCTTCAACATTTCGGTGAAGTTGGTCTTGAAGACAACCCTGTATCGCCCGCTGATATGTGGCACCTGCATTTTTCAGGCCAAAAGCCATATGGCGTGATGAATGAAGTTTTAATCTGATCCTCTTCTTTCAGCGATATCTGGTGATATCCTGAGTAACAATCGAGGAAACAGAGTAGGGTGCACCCAGCGGTGCTGTCGATGACTTGATCAATGCGAGGAAGCCTGAAGGGATCCTTCTTGCAATGTTTGTTGAGATCAGTATAATCAACGCACATTCTCCATTCATTTGAATTCTTTTTTCTTACAAGAACCGGATTGGCTAACCAATCCGGATAGAAGACTTCTTTGATGAAGCCGGCTGCTAATAACTTAGCGAGCTCTTTCTTGATGGCTTCCCGACGCTCTGTGGTGAATCTTCGGAGGCGCTGCTTTTTGGGCTTTGCGCTCTCGTTGAGGTCTAGCTTGTGCTCAATCAACTCTCTAGGGACTCCAGGCATGTCGGAAGGCTTTGTAGCAAAGATGTCGGCCTGGGCTCGCAGGAAGTCGACGAGCGCGCATTCCTATGCAGGAGTAAGGGTGGAGCCAATCACTGCTGTCTTCGATGGATCTCCTGTTTGGAGATCAACTGTCTTCGTTGCGACCTTTTCCACAGGCTTGATAGCTCGTATCTTCTTCTGCGTTGGGGTATCACCGTCTTCTTCGACGACGGTGGCAGCCAGGGGGTCGAGCTCTTGGCGATCTATGGTGGACGCGGCTCTGACGGCGTACTCCACTGCCTCTTTGTCACAGAGGTAGGAGCGCTTGATATCACCGCGAAGGGAGAGAACGCCGTGCGGCCCTGGCATCTTCAACACCAGGTAGGTGTAGTGGGGGATGGCCATGAATTTGGCCAACGCTGGTCGCCCGAGGATGGCGTGGTATGACGTTTCGAAGTCTGCAACTTCGAACTTGATGAACTCTGTACGGTAGTTGGATGCAGTACCGTACGTGACGGGCAAGGTGATTTGCCCAAGGGGGATGGCAGCCTTCCCAGGCACGATGCCGTAGAAGGGAGTATCTGCCGGCTGCAGCGTGCTTGTGTCTAGGCCCATGGACTTCAGCGTCTTGGCGAAGATGAGGTTGAGCCCGCTGCCCCCATCAATCAGGACCTTGGTGAGCCTGCTATTCGCCACCACGGTCTCGAGGACGAGAGGGTATCGTCCAGGAGAGGTGATCTCCGCCCATTGGTCCTCTCTGGACCAGGTGATGGTGGTGTCTGACCACCGTAGGGGTGTAACCACCGCTGGTTCTGCTGCGTAGGCCTCGCGCCGCGCATTCTTGCGGTTGCGCGAGGTGTCGCTGACTGCCATGCCTCCGAAGATGACGTTGACAGTGTTGGTGATGTCTGGGAAACCGCTGTCTCCCTTGTCGTGCTTGTCGTCTCCGTCCCCATCCGACTTTTGTCTCTTGTTGGGCGTGTTGAATGTCTCCTGAAGGAGCGTGCACTCGCCCATGGTGTGCTTGCTGTCGGGGTGGTAGCGGCAGCGCTTCTTGAGAAGTTTGTTGAATTCTTCCCTTCTTTGCTGCGGAGACTTGGCGGCGTGAACGGTCTGGACGGTTGCAACCGTGTTGTTTGGTCGCTTCCGCGGGTTGTTACCATTACGCTGGAAGGAGTCGCACGGCTGATCCCTGTGGTCTTCCTGATTCTTGCGACCAAGGTTGTTGGGTCGTTTGCCGTAGCGCTCCCGTTCTTGATCATCGGTGTCCATCCAGTTGGACACCAGTGCGCGGAATTCCTCGAGATCACGAGGACGGTTGTGACCAAAATCACGGAAGAGGCTGCGGTCGGTCATCCCTTCTTGAAAGTAGTCGATGACTTCTGAATCGGGGATTGGAACGCAGGATGCCTTGATAGCGAAGAATCGCCTGTTGTAGTTGCGCAGGGACTCGTCTGGCTTCTGTTTGCACGCGCGGAGTTCATATTTGCTGCCAGGGCGCTCAAAAGAACCCTGGTAGTTGGAGACGAAAGCCTTCTTCAGCGCGTGCCAGCTATCGATGGAGTCTGGATGAAGGGACTCGAGCCAGGTGAGAGGACCTTGCTCCATCGCAACTGGGAAGTAAAGCATCTTGGAGATGTCGTCGCCCCCTGATGCTTCAATTGCAGAAGAGTATCTGCGCAGCCAGATGTTTGGGTCTTGCTTCCCGTCGAAGTTGGCGATGCCTGGCGGCTTGAACTTTCGCGGGAAAGAGCTGACGCGGATGGCGCGTGTGTAGCATGGCAGAGCATCGGGGTTGGGGGCGTCGCATCTTCCCGCAGAATCCGCAACGTGGGAGGTAGCTCTCCCCTCTCGGATCCGGATGATGTCGTTGCGGGCATCATTTGGTGTAATGTGAGAGCGAGCTGGGCGGGGTTCTTCGCGACGCTGGGACCTGGGGGGTTCCTCGCGAGGACAGCGGGGTTCTTCACGAGGCCTGGCCTTGTCCTTTGTTTGTCCTGCGGAGCTGCCGTAGTGGCTGCTCTGACGCCTGGCTGATGGTGCTTGGTGGCGCGAAGAACTCTTGCTTTTGGAGGCCTCCGTCCAGGCGATCAACCATGACCGCTGAGGCTTCTAGGCGGGCTTTGGCGAGGTTGATCTCAGGGGTAGTTTGGAACCCCTCGAAGACGCTGACCCCGAACAAGATGTTAGCCACAGGGGAGTTGAAGATGCCTTCCTTGTCGAACTCAGAGTTGAGGTTTTTCTTCTGAATGAAGCGACATCGGAGGGCACGGTTGCGGTTGCGCTCGACACGGAGTTCTCGGTCCGCATCGGTTTCTCCTTCCTCTGTTGGAGCGTCGTCAGAGACAACTTCCTCGTCGCTGTGATCATTGAGGATCACGCAGGACTGGCGACCGGGGTTGTTAGGCCCGGTTTTGCTGTTACCCATGGCGACAGGGAGTTCTCTGCCTTCTTGGAAAGGGAGCAGAGGTAGAATGTCCCGTACCGTGGAAGGTACGTTTGCTTCGAGGAGAGCCACCTCGGGATCCATGTCAGGCCAATGAACAATGACCCCCGAGAGAGTTGAGGTCATGACAAGATCCGAGGTTGCTTGGCGAGATTGCAGAACCTTCTTCTTCAGGTGCTTTTGGTAGATCGCGGCTGAGTTCGTTAGCCCGGAGGAAAACTGAGGTGCGCACGATCCACGCGGTGAAGTCTTCGTCCCGCGGGGGCTGGAACCAGAGTTCCTGGGTACCCGCGGGGTTGCTGTCACGGTCCTGATCGTTGAACCCTGGCGGGAATCGGAGGTGATCCGGAGTCCGCCGGGGAGTCATGGACGCGTGGCTTGATCCTGCCCCTTGACAGGGGTCGAGTTGACGTGGTCGGCCCGGGCTTGAATCTGCTTCGGGCGCCATGTGCTCCTCCGAGTAGGATACGATCCAGGGATCGTGTCGGAATTTAAGGTTTTCCGAGATCCTCGCGGAGTGGTTTGCGCGTGTGGCGAAGCTGGTGCAGCCGCCACGTCGCGCAGTTGGTGTTGGAGCTTGCCTTCCTGGTTTGCGATGCAAAGCCAGGAGCCGAAGACGAAGGAGGCGCCTGCCTCGAACTTGGTGACGATGGAGACGCTGAAGGAAGCCATCGACTCTTTATTGAAGACTCGACGAGTAGATCCCACGGACGGCGCCAAAGTGTCGGCGAATTATGCTGACAACGTTCCCGAGGGGGTGCCCCGAGAGAAGGGTTTAGGGAGAAGTCGTCGAGAATCTAGAGCCGAAGGTGACAAGAGACGATTTAGACAGGTTCGGGTCGCCGGAGCGTAATACCCTACGTCCTGTATGGTGTATCTTGTATTGATGAGATGTTTTGGAGGGGGTCCCTGCCTCCCCTTATATAGTCCGGAGGGCAGGGTTACATGGGGACCGTATAGGACTAGGAGTCTTTTACAAGTTTATCTCTAATTCCCTGATACAGTCTATCCAAACCGACTAGGACTAATCCTTGTCTTGTGCATCAAGTCTTGTACATGGGCCGGCCCATAGGATGGGCCGCCAGGGTTGTTTAGTCCGTCAGGACTCTACACCCACACATACCAACGGTGATACTCTTTTAGGAACGAAGGGAGTACACTAATATAATATTTTTTAATAAAAAAGAGCAATGTTTGTGAAATTATCAGTTACAAATAGCACATGAGGCATCAGATTGGGCACTTCATGGGCGGCCGCTGGAGCCATCGAATTAGGTAGGGCAACGGGCTAGGGTTCAGAACAGTCCGGACAAATATCAAACAAGACTCCCATGGTCCCACCAATATGAAGTTGTTAGAGCATCTTCGGCAGGCCCTCTAAACATACCTCTATCTTAAATTCGGAGGGTGCAGTAATGAAAATTCCACTCCAACAGACCCTCAATTGCAACCTCTATTTTAGAGAGGCCTCAAGATCTCTTCCCTCAGCCTCCATTCATAGGGGTCTTTAGGGAGCCCTCTATCCACCAATAAATGGGTCCCACCATTAGATTTTGAGGGGAGAGTGTGATTTAGAGGGCATTGATGGAGTTGAGTTTAAAATAGTGGCCCTTCAGAAGTAGGGAGAGCCCTTACTGAAGTAATAGAGGGTGTGATTTAGAGGCCATTGCTGAAGATGCTCTTATAAAAAGCTAGTAGCAAGATTATGTAACTGTTATTTTCAAATAAAAGTCTAATTAGTGTTACTGAAAGAACATAAATCCCCACATTTCTTCTCATAATCCAAATAATTAATGTCAAAGAGTATTTCTAATATGAACTCATTACACATCCACTAAACTAATAATAGTGTTTCATAGTTGCTTAATTAAAATGACTTAAGGAGAAATCCCAACCCTTGCTTTTATGGCACACAGGTACAATAGTGAACTTGGCCGGAATGGCCACAGAGGTGCTACGGGCTCTCAATTTAAAGTCACTTTATAGATCTCTAATCCTTAAAAAAGGGCTCTCAATGAACGAAGCCCATAGCCAGATAACGTTGCATTGACCCAGTTATACAGAGTACCATGTAATTTTGTTTTCCAGTAAACTGAGGATGGGACATAATCCCTCCTCAAAATAAAATTAAATGGAATTTCAAAGTGGATAGAACTTACATCTGTTGTTTTGTGCTTGCCTCCCCCAATAGATTTTAACTCAATAACATATTTACATCAATATCCTTGAGTAGTAGCACTGTTGTCGGTACAAGAAATATTTTTTGGTAGAAAAACAAACAAGCAGTGTATGTACAATGTTGTTTTAGGACTATAATCCAATTCCATGCATTTAGCGTAACATATTCGATGGGCGACACAGAAATTCCACAATCCACATGGCTATACCAATCCACCACGGCACTCCTCTGACCTCCGGAGACTAAGCGATCTCCTCTACCGTCTAAAACCCTTCTATGCCACGCAGTTCCTTGAACTCCATTAATCGGCACTGCACTGCATGATGGAATGACGAAAAGCAGGAAAACATAAACCTGGAGTAAATACTACAGATTCCAGTACCAAATTCAGAGTAACTGGACAGAGATTCAGCAGATGTAAAAACTGAATTCTGTGTTGATCCCATCACTCAAACGATTCAAATGATGAAAATCGACTGAACAAATCAGAGTACAGAAAATAGCAGTACGAGAACTGAACTAATCTGCCCCACCCGTCAATTTAGTAATACATCATTACACAGATTGACGTCCCTCATTATTCAATTGGCTAAATAGATCGATGTCCCACCTATCAAATCGCCAGTCTGTCGCCGCCTACACAAGCATGAATAACAGCAAATAATCTGGAGTAATCCAGATAATTGCTGGTCATAGAGGTTTTGCTGCCTATAGCGACGCACGGGCATGAACGTAGTAACAAAAAGAAAAGGCAATGAAGCATAAGGAACACTAATCTGGTACTCTTAATAGGTTCCCATGCATCATGACGTTGTTGCATGGTTAACATGGCAAACTGAGTATTAAAGCATAAAACCAATGCAACAATCACATTAATACATGATAGCAAACGTGCAAAATCTTGACAGATACACATGTACTGGACAAATTATTAATAGAACATGCAGCAACTCAGGTGAGACCATATTCTATAGCGCTGAAATAATTACACTGCATATATGTGGAATGCATTTCATTGCAACTCATGCATTTAAATTATCACTTATGAAACTCACTTGACCAAATAAAATTGGCAATGATTGTTCATACAATGATAAACAAGACGTGACATGAGGGTTAGTTGGTCATTGCCAATTATCTGAGTTCATGTTGACAATAAAATTGGCAATGATCCGCTGTCTCCGGATAGTAGCTAATTGCCATACATGAAGCCACCTGAAATGGCATTGGAGGGAGGACAACATGTTTGCTACCTTAATTGCTTGATCACCGGATGGGCTCGACAACGCGCACATCCTCTATGACATCAACTCCAGGCAGCGCATCCTGCTCACATCAGGGCTCATGACCATGAACCGGGGCAGCAGCCAGCAGGGTTCCTGATCATGGCAGGGCACCAGTGTCGAGGCAGCAACAAGATGAATGCAATACGATGGCAGCAGGGTCGCCCAACCTCAGGGGCTTCGCAGAGGCCGCAGGAGAGTCTGCAGCGTGCTGATTTTTCTGATTTTCAAAGGGAAGATAGGGTGGGCAACAGGGCATTTCAGAACCACTAAGCGTGGTCATTGGCAACCATGATCACTAACATTTGCATACATGTAAATAAAACAATTCTAAGAATGGAAAAAAAAGTTTGTACCGTGTACCCTTAGCCAATGAGGTGCGTTATTCACTGCTAGCTGATAAGTGATAAACCTGCAGTATTTGTTGCTAGTGTTATCCATTTTAGGGGGTTTTCCCATTTAGTTAATGGATTTAAGAAAAAAAGAAGGGAAGAGTTGGCTTGCTGGGCCACTACGAGGTCCAAAAGGACCGAGCAGCCCCAATCGCTAGCCAAAGCAGCCAGCCTAGATGACCAGCCGCAAGGGATAAGGGTTATCCCTTCCCTGTTGCTCGTCAACGATCTCGCCCGAGCTTCTCGCTCGCGAGCGCGCTTGGCGATGGCGGCACTGGCGGCACCCAACGAAGCGCCCGACCTTCGCGGGCGCGTGGGGCGCATGGGCCCAATGCGAGCGGCTGCAGCTTCTCCTCCTCGCCTACATATTTGGGGGAGTTCCTCTCTCCCTGAATGCCCAGATTTTTCCCCTCTCTGATCCACTCTCTGTTCCTCTCGAACTCGATCTTCTCGAGGTCGGGCTATCGATTGGGTGGTTCTACGGCGTGTAGCTGCTGCAGTGCTGCGCCTGTGTGGTGCCGTGCTGTTGTCTGTGTTTCGTTCGGTGTCCGCCGTGGCATAGTGACCGGGTCCTCTGCTGTGCGGCGTTCATCTTCTTCTCAGGTTGCTGCCAGTGACGTTCCCTTCAGCATCAACGTCAGCTCAGTATCTCCGTCAACCTCCCGCCTTCGACAACTCGCACGTGAGCGGCGAAAGTTGGTTTTCTGGGACAGGACTTCGGTTCGCTGAGTTCATCTTCCCACGTAGTTGATCTACGTGCTGTGAGTTATCCGTTGCCTTTCTTGGTTGTTCAATTATTCATTTGTGCAATTTGCTAGTTTTTATGCTTGGGTGTGATTGCACATTTGTTAGGCGGATTTGATACTCGATGATGGTAAGCGGGTTTGATACTCTATGAACATATATGTCATCTGAGGAATGCACTTGTTATTTATGGAATTGTTATTTATTTTATTGTATTTAAATATGAAAGCATGTCTCTTATATCTGCAATATTACAACAATCCATAAAACCAATTTGTGCAATAGCTTCAAGTTCTAATATCATTAAGCCTGAAGTGTTCGATGGCACTAGCTTTAAATGCTGGCAGGTTAAGACTCGCATGTGACTCACCCACCTAAACCTATTTTGGGTGGTGGCCGGTGTTCCTCCCATAGCTACAGAAGCAAATGCTGATGATGTAGCTAAGGCCGCCGATGATTCGGTTAAGGCAAGATGGGATGAGGCAAATTAGGCTTGCTTGTCTAGGCTGCTGAATGACATCTGGAATAAGCTAGAGGCCGAATTCTCAAAGTTGGATAACGGTAGCGAATCGTTTGCCGCGGAAAGCTACCTCAAATACAAGATGGTTGAGGGAAGGTCGGTCATGGAGCAGTTACAGGAAATTTAGCTCCTTGTACGGGATTTATCCCAATATAACTGTCTCCAGCCAGATAGCTTTCAGGTGATCGAGCCAATCCAGCAGGTTCAGGCTCCCATGGTGGAGAAAGGTACATATGGGAAATGCAAAAATAAGAAGGGTCACTCCCCTACATAGAACCAAAATAAGATACATCCAAAGAAAATGATAAAGAGAAAGAAGGAGGACCATATTTGCTATGTCTGTGGTGTCGTTGGACACACTGCATGGCACTGCCATGACAGAAAGGGCAAAGGTCCTCCTCCTCAGCGCAAAGAAGGAAATGTGATGGTTAATCCCACCCCTGTAGGGTATGTACCTCAGGCCTTTATGGCAAGTTCATCAGATGACTGGTGGATTGATTCATGTGCTACTGTCCATATTTGTGCTGACCGATCTATGTTTTCTTCTATACACGGGCTAGTCTTGATGGGGAATGGCGTTCTTGCTACTGTTCGAGGCATAGGACAGGTGTGTCTGAAGATGACTTCAGAGAGGACACTTGTCATGAAGGATGTACTCTATGTGCCCTCGATGAACCGGAACCTCATTTCAGTGTCGTTGCTGCTACAATAGGGTCTTAAATTAGTGTTTGAGTCTAATAAAGTGATGCCGTTTAAATTTGGTGTCTTTGTTGGGAAGTCATATGAGTCAGGCAGTTTGTTCCGTCTTTCAGTCTTGAACAATTATTCTTCTTTTGGATTTAATGTGGTTTGTAATAATTACAGTTACATTAATGATGTTTGACATTTCTGTTTATATCATGTTAACTTTGATGCCATTAAGAGATTAAGTGTCATGCTTTTAAGTCCTGAATACAAGCACGTAAAAGGTTCAACGTGTGGTATTTCTGTGTAAGCAAAGTAGCCTAAAAAGCCGTTCCATACGGTCGAGGGTAGAAAGACTACTACTTTAGAATTAATACACTTGGATGTATGTGAGATAAATGGTATAATCACTAAAGGTGGTAAAGATACTTTCTTACTTTGATTGATGATGCATCTAGATATTGTTATATTTATTTCCTTAAACCCAAAGATGAAGCACTAGAATACTTTAAGATTTTTAAAGCTAAAGTTGAGAACCAGTTAGACAAGAAAATTAAAAGGTTCCGGTCTGACAGAGGTGGAGAATATCTTTCCAAGATATTTGATGAGTATTGTGCAGAGTGTGGGATCATTCATGAGACCACAACCCCGTATGCACCTCAGTCTAATGGGGTTGCCGAAAGGAAGAACCAAACGGTGTGTAACTTAGCTAACGCTCTGTTGTAAAGTTGGGGGATGCCTGATGTCTGGTGGGGCAAGGCAGTACTCATTGTGTGCTATGTCCTGAATAGGGCGCCGCCTTGTAATCGTGAGGTGACTCCCTATGAAGGATTTAGAGGAAGGAAACATGATTTACCTCACCTTCGGACTTGGGGCTGCCCTGCAAAAGTAAATGTGCCGTTGCCGAAGAAAAGAAAATTGGGACCTAAAACCGTCGACTGTGTCTTTCTGGGTATGCACATAATAGTGAAGCTTACATATTTCTAGTGGTCCATTCCAAGACAAGCAAAGTCGCTGTAAATGTCATTATGGAGTCTCGAGATGCGACATTCTTTGAGAACATCTATCCTTTGAAGGATAAGGAAGTAGTGGCCCCAGATGGTCCAAACAGGACATACTCTCTGCCCTCGTCGGTCTATGACCCAACTCTTGATATAGAGTTGAGGAGGAGTAAGAGACAAAGGACTGAAAAGTCTCTAGGAGATGATTATATCACTTATCTAGTGGATGAAGAACCACGCACTATTGCAGAAGCCTATGCATCACCTGATGCAGACTACTGGTGAGAGGCTATCCGTAGCGAGATGGATTCCATCATCGCTAACAGAACTTGGTAGCTGTCTGAACTCCCAGCTGGTTGCAAGCCCGTGGGCTGCAAATCGATCTTTAAGTGAAAGAGAAGACCTGATGGTACTATTGAAAAGTATAAGGCCCGTCTAGTGGCTAAAGCACTGGCTACTGCATATAAGTTCCATGTGCATCAAATAGATGTGAAGACAACATTCCTAAATGGTGAGCTGGAAGAGGAAATTTATATGCAGCAACCTGAGGGATTTGTGATAGACGGTTAAGAGGACAAGGTCTGTTGCCCGATTAAGTCTTTATAAGGTCTCAAACAAGCTCCCAAACAATGCCATGAAAAGTTCGATAATACTTTGACCTCTACCGGGTTCTGTGTAAACGAAGCCGACAAGTGTGTGTATTATCGATATGTTGGGGGCAAAGGTGTCATTATGTGTTTATACGTGGATGACATACTGATATTTGGGACTGATTAAGACATAATTATGGAGACAAAGGGATTCCTTTCTAAGAATTTCGATACGAAGGACTTAGGTGAGGCTGATGTAATATTAAACATCATGCTATTAAAAGGTGAAGATGGGATTACTCGAACTCAATCCCATTATGTGGAAAAGCTCTTAACACGTTTTGAGCATATGGACTGCAAGCCAATTTCCACACCTTATGATCCATCATATAAGCTGTCCAAAAATGAGAGCAAGCCTATAGACCAGCTAAAATATTCTCAGATCATCGGATCACTTATGTATCTTCCTGGAGCAACTAGACCAGACATCTCATATGCAGTATGCAGGCTGGCACGTTATACGTCCAGACCAGGAGAGAGGCACTGGGTTGCTCTGATAAGAATACTTCGGTATTTGAAGGGTACGATGAATTTCTGTATTAAATATACTGGATATCCGTCTGTGTTGGAAGGGTTCAGTGATGCAAACTGGATTTCAGGCTCAGATGAGATGAAGGCTACAAGTGGCTATGTGTACACTTTAGCTAGTGGGGCCGTGTCACGGAGATTGTCTAAACAGACAATAATCACACGATCCACCATGGAGGCTGAATTAGTTGCGGTTGATTCAGCAGCATTGGAGGCTGAATGGTTGAGAGACCTGTTGTCAGACCTTACAATGATAGCAAAGCCGATACCCGCTGTCTTAGTATATTGTGATAATACAATGTGATACTTAAAGTGCATAGTAGAAAAGACAACAACAAATCCTCGAGGCACATTAAAAGACGTGTCGACGTGCTAGAGAGACTGGTGTAATGATGATAGATTACATCAAGTCTAAAAGGAATCTTGCAGATCCTTTCACCAAGGGATTGGCTCAAAAGCTGATCCAAGCAGCATGTGTGGGAATGGGCCTCATACCCTGTTAAAGGTTTCAACTGCGGATAACTATCCTGTCTGACCAGAGATGCCGAGACGCAGGCTCTAGGAAATGAAGCATTGTGAAACCAAGAGCACAATTCATATTCGAGTCTCATTTGCTGCAGTGCTCTTTCTGTATGGCAGGTTAAGCAATATGCTTTTAATAAACTCTGTGCTTTAAGCAGAAATTGTCCTACATAATTTCCTAAAAGAGTTTATCTATGCGAGCTGACTGTGGGGTCGCAGTCCGTGAGAGTATAGGGTTTCTCTCTAGTGAGCTTGTTAATGGATACAAAGGGCATGACCGTAACGCTCTGCCCTGTAAGAGAAAAAGATTTGCTGCCTAGTACTATGTGCCTTTTGTTCGAAAATTTGTCACACTAAGGTTCATGGATCAAGGCGTAGTCCCCCGTTTACTAGTGGGTTTTTGGAGATCATCAGGATAGGCTTTGGTTTAAACCGAACAAGTACTCTGCCGAATAATAGTATATAAAATAGTATGTGGGCTCAATGACATCGAACAGGAAAATAAAAGTGAAAAAGGTGGGGATTGTTATCTATTTTAGGGGTTTTTCCCTTTTAGTTAATGGAATTAAAAAAAGAAAGGGAATAATTGGCTTGCTGGGCCACTACGAGGTCCAAAAGGACCGAGCAGCCCAGTAGCCAACGAGCAGCCCCAATCGCTAGCCGAAGTAGCCAGCCCAGATGACCAGCCGCAAGGGATAAGGGTTATCCCTTCCCTGTTGCTCGTCAACGCTCTCGCCCGAGCTTCTCGCTCGCGACCGCGCTTGGCGATGGCGGCACTGGCGGCGCCCAACGGGGAGTCCGAGCTTCGCGGGAGTGTGGGGCGCATGGGTCCAACGCAAGTGGCTGCAGCTTCTCCTCCTCGCCTACATATTTGGGGGAATTCTTCTCTCTCTGAACACACTGCTCTCTGATCCACTCTCTCTCTTTCTCTCGGAGTCGATCTTCTCGAGGTCGGGCTGTCAATTGGGTGGTTCTGCAGCGTGTAGCTACTGCAGTGCCGTGCCTGTGTGGTGCCATGTTGCTGCCTGTGTTCCGTTCGGTGTCCGCCGTGGCCTGGTGACTGGGTCCCCTGCTGTGTGGCGTTCGTCTTCTTCTCAGGTTGCTGCCGGTGACGTTCCCTTCGGCATCAACGTCGGCTCAGTATCTCCGTCCACCTCCCGCCTTCGACGACTCGGACATGAATGGCGGAAGTTGGTTTTCTGGGACAGGACTTTGGTTTGCTGAGTTCATCTTCCCACGTAGTTGATCTAAGTGTTGTGAGTTACCCATTGCCTTTCTTGGTTGTTCAATTATTCATTTGTGCAATCTGCTAGTTTTTATGCTTGGGTGTGATTGTACATTTGTTGGGCGGATTTGATACTCGATGATGATAAGCGATGTAGTGAGATATTAGTGTGACAGTTTATAGAATTGATAGCCTTGTTTTTGTCTAATCTTGGTTCATTTAATCCTAATTATTGGCTCTTCGTGGCCTCTGTTGTGGATGTGATAGTCTCTGTTTACTAGTTACAGTCGCAGGAATTACTGAATTACTAGTGCTTTGTTTACTAAGTGAGATTCCAGTAGTTACTGAATTACTAGTGGCATTACTGAATTACCTCTGATTACTAGTTGTAGTTATGGTAGCTAGTTTTATTACTGGATTACTGAACTGTAAGTCGCCTGATCACTGAACCCCTTAGCACTTACTGTTGTTTTGTTCCTGGTTAGTAATTGGTTGTACTTTCAGTAATTGAGGCTGGATTAAATTTTAGATAAAAGAACTTGTTGACTTCTGTGAATTTTGAGTAGAACTTTTACACTAGCTAAGGATCTAAATCACCTTGGCGTTGGACGGCTATCTAGAATAGCAACCCGTTGTCTGAGAGTAAAATATGAAAAGAATTTCTATATTCTTGATTTTTATCTGCCTACTTCATCTTCTGTATGTGTTTATGGATTTTCATATGAACATGGATGGAATTGTAATATGTGTACGGGCACTGAAATTTTTTCTATTTATGTATGTTATCTATGAACATGTATGTCATCTGAGGAATGTACTTGTTATTTATGGAATTGTTATTTACTTTATTGTATTTAAATATGAAAGCATGTCTCTTATATCTGCAATATTACAACAGCTAGCTTGATAAGAAAAAGAAAGAGTGAATCAAATAAATACTCTCAAACAGCCATGGTTTCAATCAGTTGGAACGCAGAAGCTATTAGGGAGTTTCTTATTGCCAAGCATGAATCAGTGTTATTTTCATCAATGCATTTCATCAAGGGTGCACCAAAAATAAAAAATCAACTTGAAAATCTCGTAGGTGGTGGGCGCCAGCTGCAGGGATTAAAAATGCAAAGACATCAGATTGAGAGATGAGGAGCCACTATCTAGGCGTTCAGGGGTGGCGAATCGAGCAGGGTCGAATGTGTACCCGACCTTCGGGGTGGAAGCAGGGGTGATTGATGCCAGTCCTGTCGAGGTAGAGGAGGTCGTCGAACTCGAGGCTTTTGGGGTTGGAGCAGTTCAGCGGGAACAAAGGTGCCGGGCTCCAGCTCCACGGCGCTCATCTTGCCCTGTGTCGGACACCGTGACAGGGGGTAGCAGCCTTCCAGGAGGTGGACGGGCGTCGTGGTTCCACTGGTAGGCGGCGCAGGCGGACGAGCGTTGCAGATCCACCAGGAGATGGCGTAGGCGTACGGCCGTGGTGGATCCACTAGGTGGCGGTGCAGACGGGCGGCACAAGCGGAGAGGAGGAGCGGCGGATTTTGGAAGTTTGAGTCCGAGGGAAGGTGATCGGGTGGTGATCGCGGTGGGAAGGGGGTGACGTAGTTGGTGAAGCTGAGGGGGGAAGGGGATGATGCCGGTGGTGAAGCGGATGGTGAAGCCGCGACGCGACATCCGACATCCCCAACGTGCTTTTTAGGACTAGAGATTATGCGAGAGTTAGCCCTGTGATCCTAAGAGCATATCTTTCTTTGCAAGACGTAGCAAAGATATAGCATTAGCACGGGCAATAATTTCTTATAATACATATAAGATTCCAGGACATGATTGTGCCATTCATGTATAAGATACATATAGGATCCGATGGCAATTCGGTAAAATTTCGTCATTGATATCTTGACACATTTAATAGAGCAAATTATGTTGTTTTACAACAACAAAATTGCCATTGAATTGTTGCCTTTGGAATGTTCCAAGTTGTTCCTTACATAATTTTTATTGTCCCGTAGCAACGCACGGCTAGGATACTAGTTTACATATATTTTAGGAATAACGAACACCTAAAGGTAAAAACTACACATGTTCCACCTCAAGCTTGATGTGGTTGCCCCAATTGCCATGCCATGGGAAAATGCACACCACAGCCATGCCATGGGAAAATGCACACCACACTGGCCTTTGGGACCACACCTTCCCCTACTGGAACCGGGCAGCCCTAGATCGACGTAATCTCATACACAAAACTAATTCATGGGGAGTACCGAATTGATGAAGATGGCGTCAAGCTTCACATGTCCTCTATGACAGGACAGTGTCACAAAAGCTAAAAGGTAAGTTCTTTAGGACGGCAATCCAACCGGCGATGTTATACATGGTGGAATGTTGGCTGATTAAAAGGCGACATGCCTAAGAACTAAGCTTAGCAGAGATGCGGATGTTGCGATGGAGGTGAGGTCTGTTGCAGCTAGGGAGAGTAGAACCCAGCTCCGTCCCCTTGTGATCTTGTTGTAGCCGTTGAGATGCACAGGAATGAAGCCTATGTATTGACTCTTAGAAAACCCTAGCCCTTCCTTGCTATTATTTTATCCACTTTAAATGTTAGTCCACTTAAAACTTGCATAAAGTTGGCGACATGAACCTGTTTCATTCCTTGAGACAGATGGTTAGTGTGCACGTGTCGAGTCAGAGCTCGATAGCAACTTTGACTTGTGGTACAACTAGGCAGGCGATCTATGCTCACGCCATACCTGTGGAGTGTGGAGATGAAGATCAAGAGGACGGAGTCCATTCGCCAGCTTCCGTTGCGCATAGATTTCTCATTGTCGTTATTTAGCCCTGCATGGCATTTCTATGTATTCGGACCCAAGATATTGGGATGTAATAAATTACTAACTTTGTTATGTTATATCGTATGTTTGGATATGATGTCTCTTCTTTCTGTTATCAATTCTGTGCGTGATAGCTGCCGGTCCAGGGACTTTCCCAAGGGTACAGGGAGTCGGGTTTGTTGGTTCGTTCATCGACCTCATTGTCAGGGTATTTTTCGGTCTGTGGCTGGACGATGGGCCCGCTGACCCCCTAGAGTAGAGTCCTAGGGAGATGCCATCCCGGAGCCGGCCACGTTCCCGTTCGGAAGGAACAATGTTGCTGCTACGGTAGCGGAGCTCATGGCACGACGCAGCTCCTGGAGCCACCTCGGCACTACAACAAATAACGTTTCTAGAGGTGGTCGTTTTTTATTTTCAGAGGCGAAAATCGTGTCCCCCTCTAAATAGGGGCTTCTGTTAATGAGGAATTAACAGAGTCCGTTTTGCGTCCACCTCCGTTAATCAGGAGAAAAAAATTAAATAAGCAAAACCCTATATGGGCCCACTGAGCCCATCCAGGAGTGTGCCGACGGCGCTCACCGCTGTCGTGTCGTATCCGCCCCGCCTATGGCCGCCACCTCCGTGCCCATTCGCTGGATCCGTGCTGCGGTCATCGATGGAGGAGGGGGGTGCCCGCCTCGCGCAGCTGTCATCACGTCACTGGGTCTCGCGCAGGGAGTGGATGCCCGCTCGCGACGGCCGTGAGGGAGGGTGCCGGGGGAGACCGAGAGAGAGAGAGAGAGGAGATGGGAGGGAGAGGGGTGACTGGATAAGGGAGTAGGATTAAAGAGTGAGTCGTGTAGTATATATGGGAGGAACGTTTATCGGTCCATCTGGACTCGATTTGGGCCGAGTTATTTTAGGAGTCGGGCCTTTTTATCTACCGCCTCTGAAAATCAGTTAACGGAGGCGCACACGTTAAGACGTCCGCCTCCGAAAATAGATGACTTTAGGAGGTGGATGTTTTAAGATTGCAGCTCCGTAAATCGATTTTCGGGGACGGATAGATGTAACCGTGCCTCCTTAAATAAAATATATCCGCCTCCATTAATGTCTACGGTTAACGGGGGCGGACATTTTTTTGTCTCCTAAAATTAAAATGCAGTGTGTTCTAAAATCTATTTGTAGTAGTGTGAGGAAAAGTTCGTCGGAATGGTTGATTTTGTGTCGGAATCTGCCTACGAGCACCTCGAGGACGATCCGTTGGACATGTCCGACGACCTTCATAGCGAAGGTAGCGAATGCTTGGCAGTGGACGCACATGGCAGTCCAGCGCAGGGGCGGATGCAGCTCATCTCATCGGGGTCAGCAGTCCGCTGACCCCGATAAAATCTTCTAAACTTCAAAGGAAATCACTGTTCATTGTACTAGTGACCATCCCCTAATGAAGCTGACCCGGTGCTCTCCATTGGTGGCGGATGAAAACCCCCCGAATCCTCCGGCGGCCGTAGGAGCACAAGACAACTTCCTCCCGAGCCACCGAGGGAGCAGACACCACCGACGAACACCGGGATCAGGCACGGCGGACGAGCGCGCCACATGATGGTCCGCGGCGAGCCACTTGTGAGCCGCCGCCGTGTGCGCTTGGTCCGCCGCAAGGAAGAAGCCGAGCCTGGTCAGAGTCAAACAACTTACGTGCACGTGCAGTGCAAGAGCCGCGTGGGTGTGGCGTTGACGGACGTGACCGCTTCCTGGCGGCCGTTGTTACGTCATTATCTAAAGTCAAACAAAAATATTATATAGTCAGTCAAACACGAGGCACACCAATAAATATTGATTTATGTTTGGCTTATTAGTCCACTAGCCCACGTTCATGCTGTAATATCAGCCAACGTCTTTGGTTGATTGCTAGTAGCGTGCTCCAACCATCAGAGCTTGCGGGCTTCTCCTAGCTTGAGTTGACCTCACATCTCTCCAAATCTGCGTGGTTTTCCCACTCCGAGCTGAGCGCCTCTCCAGCAGGTTATTCTTCTACCAGGTAACCAGCCTTCTTACATGAATCGTTTAATTTGTCCAATACAAATCTCCTCTCCGTTTCTCGCTGGTTGCTTTTGCTTGTTCGGGGTCTGGGCTGCATGGAAGGCCAAGGAATTTGTTCCTGCGCCATGGATTCTCCAAAGCTTCATGCCGGGAAGGGAAGGGGTTGTAAGGGCTCTGCTGTCAGGCTTGTCCACGGCGTGCTAGTGCCTGGTGGCAGACGCTCGACCGTGGGCAAACGGGGGGTGTATTAATAGCCTAGATAATAAAGGGAGCAATTCAGTTCATTCCTAAAGATAGCATGAGAAACGCCAACAATATTCTTACAGGAGTGAAAACTGTAGGTCGACCATTACAGCTTTTCTTTAAGAATCAAACTATTTGAAGTTTGAAAATAACTATCATTAGTTTCTTCATTAAACATATTTTTCGTAAATATCTATTTGGTGCCCTAAATATTTATTATCTCCTCTATAATTTTGGTTAAACATAAAGTTGTTTGACCTTTCAATAAGTTAGAATAGCTTACAATATAATTTAGACCGGAGGGAGTTGCACACGTGTATGGAAAAAATCACCTTTGATATGGCCAAATGCTTTGACTGGCAGTACATGGTTAATTTGCCAGCAATAACCTCGATGGGCTCGTGGTAAAGAGTAGATGCAGCTTGAACAAGCTGCGGCTCTAGCAAGGATCAATTAATAACCAACCACAAATGCTGATGCTTCGTGGTGTGATCACAAGTTAGTGTGGGAAACGACATGCCGGCAACGATTATGGTCCTGAGGGACACCGGCAAGTAGACAAGTAGGGATGCAAGTGGCGCAGGCCTGACATGGGCAGTGCTATGTAAGCAGTAAACCGAACATGATTGAAAAAATTATCCAAAGAAGATAAGAAAAAACTCTGTGACATAACCCTAACTACGAATTGCATTCCCTGGGAGAGAGATGTGATCGTTTCCTAGGGCAGGGCGACATATATAACTCACTAACGAGGCTGGTTAATTAATATATATAGGGCACTATATACCACATGAGACATGAATATACTGTGAGATTATCAGTACTAAGCCTTGTTGACTTTCCATAAAGGTAGATGGAGGTTTGCATCTCAAGCAATATTAGAGATAATAATGGAAATTCGGATCCTTATTCCTTATCCATGTGCTCATCAAGCACGAGGCACACCAATAAATATTGAATTTTGCTTGGCTTATTAGTCCACTAGCCCACGTTCTTGCTGTAATATCAGCCAACATCTTTGATTGATTGCTAGTAGCGTGCTCCAACCATCAGAGCTTGCGGGCTTCTCCTAGCTTGAGTTGACCACACATCTCTCCAAATCTGCGTGGTTCTCCCAATTAGAGCTGAGCGCCTCTCCAGCAGGTTATTCTTCTACCAGGTAACCAGCCTTCTTACATGAATCGTTTAATTTGTCCAATACAAATCTCCTCTCCGTTTCTCGCTCGTTGCTTTTGCTTGTTCCGGGTCTGGGCTGCATGGAAGGCCAAGGAATTTCTTCCTGCGCCATGGATTCTCCAAAGCTTCGTGCCGGAAAGGAAGTGGTTTTAAGGTCTGTGTTGTCAGGCTTGTCCACGGCCTTCTGGTGCATGGTGGCATTCGTTCCTCATACGTTAGTACCAGTTGTCTTAAAACCCAGTACTAACGCCCGTTAGTACGTGCCCCTGGGGGCTCCCGAGGGCCCTCAGACCATTTAGTACCGGCTGGTAACACCAACCGGTACTAAATAACACCATTTAGTACCGGTTGGTGTTACCTGCCGGTACTAAATGGTCCCAGGGGGTTCCCGAGGCCCCCGTACATTTACCGGCTGGTGCTACGAGCCGGTACTAAATGCACGGGGGCCTCTGGAATCCCGGTAACACCAACCGATACTAAATGGTGTTATTTAGTACCGGTTGGTGTAATCAGCCGGTACTAACTTCCGAGGGTCCTCTAGGGACACGTTATTACCAGGTTTTAAGACAATCGGACACGTTAGTATCGAGTTTTAAAACAATCGGTACTAACGTGTGAGAGACGAAATGCTCGATTCTCTTGTAATGTGTGGGCAAACGGGGGGTGTATTTTAGTAGCCTAGAGAATAACGCTGCAATTCAGTTCATTAATTCCTACGGATCATAGCATGAGAAACCCCAACATTCTCACCGGAGTGAAAACCGTTTGGCCAAACGGTTTGACTGGCAGTACGTGGTTTGCGAGCAATGACCTGGATGGGCTCGTGGTAAAGAGTAGGCGCAGCTTGGCTGAATGTCACCCCGAGGGGCCCCGCGGCGGCGCATACAGCTTCGGTGGCGGGTGGGCAGGGGCTCCCACGGCTAGTCATAGAGGGTCTCCCGCAGCAGCGCGGGGCATCCGACGGCGGTGCGTAGTTGGGGGGCCACCGGCGGCGCAGGCGTGCGGTGGCGCGCGGGATGTTCCAGCGGCTTCACAAGCGAGGGTGCGGCGAGAGCTCCGGCAGCGGCGCTTGGGTGCGGTCCGGCGGCGGCGCGGGTGCGTGCTCCCTTGGCTGCGACAGGCGTGTTGGACGGCGGCCGGGCGAAGGCGCGTAATCCAGCAGGTGGCAGCGAGCCAGTGGCGGCGTGCGCCGGCGAGCATGGGACGTTGCGGGTCTCCAGCAACGAGTGCAAGGTGCGTCTGGTTGCTTGCAGTAGGGCGCGGCGGCATACAGCCACCAGGGCTGCGGCCAGCAAGCTGCGACGCCGCATGTTGCCATCGATGAATTAGTGGTGAAGATCGATGAATTAGTGGTGAAGCTAGAACTCCGTCCCACCAAATCGGCGCCCGGCAATCTGTTCGCCCTGCTCTCGAAAAGATGCTGCACAACGAGCTCATGCAAACTGAATTATTGTTGTCGTTCAATGATGTTCTGCATTGCTGAGTTACTGAATGCATAGTGTTGTACTGTTGTTCGATGATGTTCTGTATTTCTGAGCTACTGAATGCAAATTGTTGGGTTGTGCTGGGTGTGTGGTTACGCAGCACGCAAGAAAATTGTGATTGCCTACTGAACTATTCCAGTTGCTTCGAATTCTAGTGAGTAAATTTTGAGTACTGAAAAATGAGTCTGCCTGCTTAGTGAATTTTGATTACTAAAGAATGGGATACTAATGGTACAAAGTAATGGACACTGACAGGAACTGAGATATGCTAGTAGAAATTTCTGTTTTTAGACTTAATACAAATACACATTTGTTACTAAACCTGATCAGATGCTATATTAAATCAAAAGGATAGATTACTAAAAGCTGCTATGCATTACTGAACCCAAAGATGAGACTACTAAAAGTGATGGAGTGCACAATTGAACCCAATCGACAAGTGAAGCAAATGGGATAAACTGAAAAGTATGGTTTAGAATTACTGAAGGGATGGATTGCTGAATTACTGGTGACGGGAGTGTGCAAGTTAATTAGTGGCAATGTACTACGTGATCTGTACTGATGTACTGTGGTTGCGGGATGAGAATTAGAGTAAAAAAAAAAAAAGAAATGAGATGCCTGTAAAAGGGAGAAGACATCAAAGCGGGATAGCTGCGATAGCAATGGTTTGTGGTAAGATGAGAATTAAGTTTGGCCTATGGTTTCTAAAGAGAACATACAACCATACAAAGCTCTTTAATCGGCAACTAGAAAAATAATCTTTTTAGGAAGGTATGCACACTACACCACGATTGAAACCAGAGCACTAATATAGTTACAATTGGACCAAGTGCAATAGGTCGAGTACATCGATTGCAACAGAGACAATAACTAAGTTACAACAACACTAGAAAGTCTATCACAGTTGCAACTATGACACTAATCTGGTTATAGCTGAAGCAATTGCAACTGGTCAGCTCCTCTAGTTACAACTAGGACAATAATACAGTTACAACTATACTAGTAGGGCATGCATATCACACCACAATTGCAACTGGAGCACTAATGTAGTTACAACGGGACCAATTGCTACGGATCCTGTTCTCCAATTGCAACCATGACACTATACCAATTGCAACCCAGGATCAATTAATTGTAACTAGCACACTAATTGGTGAGGTAATCTAGTTAGAACAAGTACAATAACACATTTACAATGATAAGCAGTCAGCTCTAGTTCTCGTTCACCACATGCCCGACCATCCTTAGTTAACGACTCAAATTACAATTGGAGAAATTACTATCGATCATGGCTTTCCATTGCAGTTAGGACAATAACTCAGTTGCAACTGGAGCCACTAAATTAGAAAGACATGCACAGGCACCACAAATTGGAGCTAGACAATACTATAGTTGGAACCGGAGCAATTGCAACTAGCCGGGGCCATCAATTACAACTAGGACAATAAGTTAGTAACAACTAGGAGGACATGCACATGGCACCGCAATTACAATCGAAGCACTAATCTAGTAATAATTTGACCAATTGCAACAAGTCAAGTACTTCACTTGCAACTAGGACAATGAGCCAGTTATAGTGATACCAGGAAGCCAATCAAAATTGAATTCAAAAGCATTTATGTTATAGCTGGAGCAATTTCAACTGGTGAGGCTACAAGGCTTGATAATTCAAGAATCAACTACTTATTTTCATGTGTGATTTAACAAAAGCATATCTATTATGATTCGAAGTTCATTATCATAAAAGTACAGAAACCTTTTCATGTGCACAGACATAACTTTTTTCATTGCTTTTCTGGTAAGTATAGGATTCGGAGATGTGTCTGTATCGCAAATATCAGAAAGTAGAGAGAAATAAAGAGCAGATATATCATATGGGGGCAATGTTGGAAAGATACACTTATGGACAGCAGGTTTGCCACCCCTCTTGATGCCATTGCCAGCGTGGGTGTGTGCCCGCACACACAAAACGGTCACACATACAAACACTATAGGAAGGATAGCTGTTGGACTGTCTGCTTGATGCACACACACACATAGCGCACACGCACACACATAGGCACACACAAGAAACAAATGAGAGTTTCACTGACAAGATAACATAAGAGACAGAAAGACAACATGACGGAAAATTTATTTGAGCGTAAAGTTATATGAAACAAAAGAACAATGATCACCAAAATGTAAGAAACAGAACACTGCACCATAAAGCACAAAGGTAGACAAAACAAACATAATAAAGATCAACAAATTGCACATGAGCACTATGCCATTTTAACAATGTCAACAACAATTAATAAGAAAAAAGAGTTACAGTATAAGCAAAAAGATTGTTACACATGCACCCAATAAACTAAATGCACAACACATTCAGGCCATATCACCACAACATGCCATGATATAAAAAAGTGGAGGCTTCCCAACCATTTGGCATGGACAAAAACATACATAGAAGTATAGTAGTTGTACAGTAGAAGCATGTCGACCGAGTTACAACGACACTAAAATGCCAACACAGCTGCAATTGCTTCATGAAAAGATATAGTTACAACTATAATAAATGTGTGCACATAACACTACAGTTGTAACTAGGGCACTAATCTAGTTAGACTTGGACTCCTTTTTTAAACGGTCGAGTAGTTTGATTGACATTTAAGACAATAACCGAAAAATAACCGAGTTACAACGACACTAGGAAGCTCATCATAGTTGTAACTAGCAAACTAATCTAATCTTAGTTGAAGCAATTCTAACTGGTCATATCATCTAGCAATAGCTAGGACAATAACATAATTACAAACCATACTAGGAAGGCATTCACATTGCACTGCTACAGTCAGAGCCCCTAATTGCAATGAGGACAATAACCGCAATTGATTGCTAACCTTCAGTTGCAACCAGGACAATAAGCGCAATCGATTGCTACAGGTCAGAGTCTCTAGTTGAAACTAGGACAATAAGCTAGTTACAACAATAAAATAGTCATAACTATGCTAGGAAGGCATTCACATCACACTGCAGTTGACTGCTACCGGTCGAAGCCCTCAATTGCAACCAGGACAATAACCTAGTTATAACAATAAGATAGTTACAACTATACTAGGAAGACATCAAGTTCTCACCGCAACTGATTGCTAATGGTCGAGTCCTCCAATTGCAACTAGGACAATAGCCTAGTTTCAACAAGAACACAGTCAGAACTATACTAGAAAGGCATCCACTTCACACCCCAACCGATTGCTATAGGTCGGAGCCTCCAATTGCAACCAGGACAATAACCTAGTTACAACAATAACATAGTTACAACTATAATAGGAAAACATCCATTTCACACCGTAACCATCCAATTGCTGCAGGTCGAAGCCTCCAATTCCAACCCGAACAGATACCTAGTTACAACAATAACACAGTTACAACTGTACTAGGAAGGCATCCACTTCACACCTCAACCGATCGCTATAGGTCGGAGCCTATAGTGGCAACCAGGACAATAACCTAGTTACAACCATAACAAAGTCAGAACTAGTTTTAAGAAGACATGATGCGAATGTTCCTTCTTATCCATTTCTATATAATTTTTCCTGTTGCCTAACCGCTATCTAGAAAAACATTCTAACCTAAAATACTTGGAGCTAGTTCTTACTCACCACTGGTCCTCCTCCTCGTTCTCCATGTTCCTCGTGAGTATCTTAATCTCATTTATCCATCAATCAGTGCACCCGCGATTAAGGACAAAACATGACATGGTGTGGCGTGATGGATTATTATGGCTCACGAATAAGTAGAAAAAAAACAAGGCAAAAAATAAAGATATTTTATTCAGTGGAACTGACTGTGTCACATATCGCAATCACCATATCTATCCTACGGTGCCGGTTGCCAACATCTAGTGAGTTCTTTTTTTATAGAGTAGGAGTACATAACTAGTGAGGAGTTGTATTTTTGACTTAGAAAGAATACGGTAGAAAAAATTCTTTTCATACACCAAGTAGGCAACGCGTGCACGACACCTGAACAAACAAAGTTTTAAAAAAAATGGTAACATGACTAGCCTGGTGTGCTTCATGCTCCGTTCGATGCACCGGACGTAGGCAGCCAGGTGCGCGCGCGGAGTGCGACAGGCATGCGACCGGAGGCGGATCCGCAGTTGCCCAGTCGCCCTGGCCAACAACATGGCTCTTTCGGTGTATTCTAATTACAACAGGACTATTTGTTACAGGTACTTCATTTGCAACCGTGATAAATAAACTAGGTACCAACGATACAAGGAAGACATGCATATGACAAAATACTTGCAGCTCAGGTATTATGTAGTTACAATTGGACCAATTGCAATAGGTCGGGTCCTACAGTTACAACGAGAACAATAACAAAGTTGCAAACACCCTAGTAATGACAACATCATCATCATCACATGCCGATTAAAAATTATAAAAGTTCTCATGCTATAGCAAATGCACAGAGCCAATTAGAACCAAGCAACCAGCGCGCCTTCACAACCAATCACATACAGGCATACAACCCACCTTTCGTATCCCACTAGTGCATGCATGCAGGGAATCTTTTTCTGATTTGGACAAAAAAAATACGATATCTCCTGAACCGTAGCTTCAATTCCAGATCCGTTTGCGTCAGGTTGTTGAGAAAAATGTGTTTAACAAAACGAGATCCATGAAGACTATATTTGATGAATATTTTTTCAAGTATATAATTGCAACATCACAAAACTATGAGTTCACAACACAATAACATCACTGGGCTAGTGTATAGGTGCAACAATTGGTACGTTCCGTACAAGTGTACATACCCTTATAGCAACGAGGACACCACACCAATTGCAACTCGACAGACCAGTTGCGACTTGAACCAATTGCAACCAGACCTAGCCAAGTTGCAACGCGGTGAGCTAACCAGTTGCAACAACGGGGCTGGACCAATTACAACTATGACAACACACCAATTGCAACAAGACGGAACTATTGCAAACAGATCTGATGTCGTTGCAACAGGATATGCAACTGGACCCAACCCAGTTGCAACCTAACACGAACCAATCGTAACAGAATCAACCTGGTTGCGACTAAAATGCACCTTGTATTTGTTATAACAAATGCACAGACCTCTCTTCAGTCCCACACATAGAATAGAATCCAGCTCATGCATGGATGCAAAATAGGTTAAGCAAACCAACCACGTGATGCCACCTCACACGTCAGCCTCCCACCAGAAGGTTTGCATGCGGGAGAATTTTTCATTGATTTGAAAAATGTGATATCTCCTAATCCGTAACTTTGATTCCAGATCCGTTTGTATCAGTTTGCTGTAAAAAATAAGCTTAACAAAATGAGATCCATGATTTTTCCAAATATATAATTGCAACATCACAAGAATATGAGTTGCAATCACTCCTAGAACACGATTGCAACATCACTGAACCAGTGTATAGCTGCAACACGATTTGACTACACTAATTGCAACTCGACGTACTAGTTGCGACTCAAACCAATTGCAACTAGACCCAACCTAGTTGCAACGAGGTGAACTAGCTATGGTTATGAATCGCGAACCAGTTGCAACAATGTTGCTAGACTAATTACAACTATGAAAACACACTAATTGCAACAAGACGGAACTATTGCAAAAATATCTGATTTTGTTGCAACCGGATTCGAACCAATTGCAACTAGACCCGACCCAGTTGCAACCTGACATGAAGCAATCGCAACAGAATCAACCTGGTTGCAACTACACGACTAGTTCTGTTGCAACCATAGGGTGGGTGCATTCTCTATACAGAATGCACCCAGGTGCAATAAAGAATTTATGTATATATATATAGGGTAGCGCTAAATGGTACCATACCAAATAGTTATTTGGTACCGGACCCCCTCCCGCACGAACGTCCCCGCGCCCTCCCTGGTCCCCTGCTCAGTTTTCCCTCCCGGCTTTCCTCTCTCCGCCGGTTTTTTGCTTGCCCCACTATTGCGGCCGTTTTTTCTCCCTCCAAGAGATATACGTGCTGCTGGCCACGGTTTTTTTTTTCCTTTTCTCCGTCCGAGAGTACACTTCTTTTTTTACACGGCAGCGCATGGGTAACGATCAAATTGTTCACGCCTTTTACTGAAACGTGTTTCCATATTGAAGTATTTAGTGCGTAAGATCCAATCCATTTTCATCGAATCACATGTACTTCAATTGGTAGAGAACTTCTGTATACGATTCGGCACATGTATGTCTTAAAAAATGAGGAACAATCAAAATCATCTGCTACCACATTAACTAGCATCCAGAAATAGGTTATCGACATCGAACGTCTCTTCAAGACGTGACAGAAGATTAAAATGATGCATTTTGTGGTCAGATACTTGACCGGCTCGTAGTTGATGAAAGCATCACCGGCGAAAGATCTTTAACAGGTCGACCTGAATAGTCAGTTGCCTAAAAATTTAAAAGCTACAGGGTGGACTTTTTGTCTTCGTCTAGGTTCATCTGGCGCCCATGCTCTCCATCGTTCAAGGTTCTTCCTGCAGCTGCAGCTGCACAAGGATGTTTCATCTAGACCTGCACAATGATACAGGCAAAATTATTATCCACACAACGGATCCAGGAAAGAGATATAGAAAAGATGGCAAGTTTGAGTGTATAGTCAGCGAATTATTCAGTCCAGATCAGCAGGAAAGGTGCCCGGAAAATTGCTGTTAATAAACACTCGAATACTTACTCGAGGCTGCAGACGAGGAGGCGGCGGCAACGGGCTATGCTCCCAGTAGTGGAGGGCAAGAGGGAGGTGGAGACAAAGCTCCCAGTGGCGTCTGAGCACACCAGTCGGCTCGGCGAGCTCTCCCTACAGTGGAGGTAAGGGGGAGACGGAAGCACATCAAGGCCGCATACGAGGAGGCGGCGGCTCGATGCTCCCGGCAGTGGATGAGAGAGGGAGGCGGAGGGGTGGCAGGCCGAGCTCCCAGTGTCTCAGCGCTCCCATCGCCTCGGTGAGCTCTCAGAGGCGGAGGTTGATGGGGTATGGATGACGAGCTCTCGGCAGTGGATGCAAGAGGGAGGTGGAGGACTAATAGAAGCACATCAAGCCAAGGTACAAGGAGGCGGTGGCTTGGTGCTCCTGGTCGCAGATGCGAGAGGGAGACGGAGGAGGCGCAGAAGCACATTAAGGCCACGTAAGTGGAGGTGGTGGCTCAGTGCTCCCGGTGGCATATGCGAGAGGAGATGGAGGACTAACAGAAGCACATCAAGGTCGCGAACAAGGAGGCGGTGGCAGCCCAAGGTCCTAGTGGAGGAGGGCCACAACTACAAATAGGATTTTAAGAGACATTGTAGTTTTATTTTCAGAGGAGGACACAAAATGTGTGCGTCTCTATTAATCCTAGACATTTTTGGACACTTTTTATTTTCAGAGGCGTTTGCTTATAACCACCTCCGAAAATCGATTAACAGAGGCGGACATTATAAAATAACCGCTTCTGAAAATCATTTATTTTCGGAGACGGTCGTATTAAGATGGGTGCCTCCGTAAATCGATTTTCACTACTACAAAAAACGTTTTAGAGGACACTTCAAAAAAGGGCTCAGAGGCGGACAGAAAAAATGTTCGCCTCCGTTAATGCCCAAGATTAACATAGACGGATATTTTTTATTTTTGGAGGCGGTTTCTCTTGTCCGCCTCCGAAAATCGATTTTCGGAGGTGGACATTTTAAAATAACCGCCTCCAAAATTAGTCTATTTTTGGAGGCGTGTCCGCCTCCTAAAATTGATTTTCGGAGGCGGACTTTTAATAGGCCCGCCTCCTAATATCCCACCGCCCAAACCAAAGCCTAACAAAGCCCGATAAGGTTTCGATATATAACCCCAATCTTTAGGGTTTCTCACTCACCCAGGCCTTTCTCCCTCACCCCGTGCTCAGTATGGCCCTGCCGCCCCTCTCACCTCCCTCCTCTGCAAAGGTGCCGCTGCCCCTCTCTCCTCCCTCCTCAGCGCAAGGCCTCGCCGCCAGCCCCTCTCTCCTCCCTCCTCGGCGTCCTCCCTCCTCAGCGCAAGGCCTTGCCGCCAGCCCCTCTCTCTTCCCTCCTCGGCATAGGGCCTCGCCGCCAGCCCCTCTCTCCGGCAGCTCCACAGTGCCATGGCACCGGAGGAGATGCTGCGCGCCACTGAGGAGTACAACCACGCCAGGTCGTCGTCGTCCAAGAAGAAGAAGAAGCTGTGCGTGGTCGGCGGCGGCGTGTCGGGCTTGGCGTCTGCCCCTCGAGCTTCACCGCGAGGGCCACGCCGTACAGTCATGGAGCCGACGTTGGCGGCGTATCCATGGGGCGACGGTGGATCTGTGCCAGCGAACCCCTGGGGGTGGCGGATTTGCTGCAAAGCAAGCCAGCGGCTGGATCTGCCAGATCTAGGGCGGAGCAAGCCGGCGGCTGGATTTGCCGGATCTGGGCGACGGCGGCTGGAGCTGGATGGGCTCGGCGGGCCCAGATGGGCTCGGCGGGCTGATCTAGTTTTTTTTATTTTTTTTCTAATTAACAGAGGCGGACACATGACCGCCTCCGAAAATAGCCATTAACAGATTCGCGAGTTCAGAGGTGGACAAAAAAACCGCCTCCGAAAATCGTTTTTTGACCGCCTCTAAAAATTGTTTTTGTAGTAGTGCTTCGGAGGCGTACCTATGATAAGGCCCGTCCCTAAAAATAATTCGCCCAACTCAACCCAATAACCATTCGATCTATATATAATAACCTCACCAACAATAACTCTATCCCTATCTCCCTCACCCCACAGCTCCTCTCCCCTCCCCACCCCGCACCACACCCCCAGCGCCTCTCACCTCCTCACCCCTAGCGCCTCTCTCCCTCCCTGGCTCCCTCACCCAGCACCGGATCTGGCCCCTCCCGCGGTTTGATGGCGCAGAGAGCTGCAGTTCCTCGCCTCCCTTCCAGCACCTCGACCTCCCTCCCTCGCATCCAGCCGCCGCCAGTGCTCCTTGCCTCCCCTCCCGTCGCCTGCCCTCCAACAGCGACGCTGCGGCCCGTGGGAACGGAGCGGTCTTGCACGAGCATGGTGGATCCAGGCAGGTGACAACGGATCCTGGCTGCGGCGGCGCAGTCGGAGGTAACGCGTGTGGCTAGGCGGCGTTTGGCGGTGCCTGGCGCGAGTGGCGGCGGTGCGACGCCCTAGATGGGCTCAGTGGGCCAAGATGGGTTCCATGGGCCCATCTAGGGTTTCGCCTTTTTTATTTTTTATTTGGATTATCGGAGGCACTCACCTAACCGGCTCTGAAAATCGCTGATTAACAGAAGCCCCTCGCTAGAGGCGAACGTGAAAACCACCTCCGCAAGTGCTTTTTGACCGCCTCCAAAAAATCATTTCTATTGTAGTGGGCGAGAGGAAGGCGGATGCCGAGCGCCCAGCGGCGGCTTGGCACTATCGTCACCTCGACGAGATCCCAACGGCGGAGTGAGGGGGCTACAGAGGCCAAGCTCTTAGAGGCGGAGGGTGAGAGGGAGGTGCAAAAGGAGCAGAAGGAAGATGAGGGGAGTAGAACTATGCTGCTACAGGCAGGGACGAGGACCCAGACCGACGGCCAGATGATTTTGACCCTCATGTTTGTTGGATCCCATTGGCCATCTACCAACAATAATTTTTGCTATTTTCTTTGGGTGTTTTTTTTTCACAAAGTGTTACCACAAAAATGTGAAAGTGTTACAAGAGCTAACAAATATGTTATGCAAAAGAACTAGTAACACTTTTTTGGAAATAAAAGAACACATGTGTTTTGTTACAATAGATCATATAGTGGTAACGTTGAGAATAGTAACATTACCAAGATGTGTTACTAGCATGCCCAGTAACACATTTACTGAGATACAGTAACACAAGTTGGTGTTACCATAGCTTTGTTTTGTAGTAGTGTCATGTGCTGCTACAGGCAGGGACGAGGATCCAGACCGACGGCCAGATGATTTTGACCCTCATGTTTGTTGGATCCTCTTGCCCGTGGCTGGTGGTTTGGAGAGGTTGTTGGTATAGAGAGGCTATTTTGACAAGCTATTGAATTTTATTACTTTTTTGTTAGCCATTTCATTGTACATAATAGCTAAATCAGGAGCATAGCGATTCTCTTTTACATAAACTCTTGGAGACGCTGTAACAACTAGAGATCATTGGGATTATCCTTATTCCTTATCCGTGTGCTCTAAGAGCATCTCCAGCAATAGCCCCTACTTCTTCGAGTAGGGGCTAACCACAACTTTCTGGGGCTATAATTGTATCTTCAACTCCAACAATACCCCTATTTTAAGCCCCTTCTTTTATTATGACAAGTGGGACCAACATGTAAGTGCCTCATTCGTTTTTGTTTTCCTTTACGTTTTCATTATCCTCGGTCTCCTCTCCGTAGTCGCGTTTCCCCCCTGCCGCCGTCACAATCCTCCGCCCGCTGCCGAGCAGTGGTGCTGTATCCCTTCCCCTCCACCATGCTACGACGCTGCACGCCCACTTGCTTCTGCACAAACGCGACCTTTCTTCTTCCTTCCATCTGGCCGCCATCTACTTGCACCGCCACCAAGCTACGACGGATCAAGGCGCAGTGCTCCGATTGCACCTCAAATCAAACATGTGCAACCTGCTGTCACTGTCCCCGAAGTTGTTGAGCATCGATTTGGCATGGAGGCTCGTCGATTTGCCACGGGGAGCAGCAGCAACGGCCATGCCGCCATGGCCGGACGTCTCCCGTGCTCCCTGCCGCATTCGTCGTGGGGAAGGGCTGCCATGGGGACGAGCGGCGACAACCGTGGATGGATCTCAACGAGGCAACTGAGGTTGAGGTCAGGATAGGTCGATTCGCCGGCCTCGGCGTCCCATGGTGCGTGGAGGAGCTCGACACGGTGGAACAAACCCCAAGCCTCTTCAGTGATGGTGAAATAGAGCAAATTGGTCGAGGAGAGTCCGGATCTGGTGACTGCGCGTCGCATTGAACCGGACGGAGATGGCGCTGGCGAGCGGACGAGACATATGCCGAGAAAGGAACGAGAAGGAGCCGCCGCAGGAGAGGAAAAACGATCAACTGTAAAGTAGGGGCCTCCCTAGGGACCCGTGGGAGAAGGGGCTGGAGGGGGGAAAGTAGAGCCTTCCTACTCTATGGCCCGAGTAGGGGCCCGGCTGGAGTGAGGTTTACTTTTTGAGTAGGGGCCTTGCTGGAGATGCTTTAACAAAATATTTTTGCACCTGCAGTTTCTTTTCAATGGGCAATTCTACCGGTAAGCATAGAGCTTTGAGGCAGCGGACACAATCCAAAGAGTATAGTGAATTGGAAGACAAGATACAGGATCAATGTGAAACCTTGCATCGTCTACCACTGAATTTTCTGAAAGCCATCACTGGTGATTTCTCTGAGCGGCAAGAAATCGGAAGAGATCGGTTTGGAGTGGTTTATAAGGTATATCTAGACATATATCTCTCTGTTTTCCTTTTACTTTTTATGCCTAAATACTCTATAATGTAAGGAAGAGATGATACACAGGGTGTTTTTCACAATGGGAAGGTGATTGCTGTGAAGAAGCTTTCTGAAACGCACATAGATGATGATCAATTCCAGAAGGAAGTTGCATCTCTTTTGAGGTTGAAGCACAAAAATGTAGTAAAACTAGTAGGCTATTGTGCTGAATCACAGTGGGAAGCTGCTGAAATTGACGGGAATTATGCCATGGCTGAAGTGCGGAAAAGGCTGTTATGCTATGAGTATACAAAGAACAAGCGCCTTGATAATCACCGATTCAGCAGTATGTTGATATTGTATTGTTTCATGTTTTGAAATGCAAGTATACTTTATTAGATAATGTTGTAGATGTTGATGCAGCAGTAGCAGGGGTGATCTCACGCATTTGCTATTTTTCAGTCCCTACAGCTGAACCGTATGGGCTCACGTGGCGTATGAGGTATGATATTATCCACGGAATTTGCCATGGTTTGCACTACCTTCACACATGCAAAATTGTTCATATGGATCTTAAGCCTCAGAATATATGGCTGGATGACAACATGAAGCCAAAAATTGCTGAGTTCTGTTGTCAACAATCCCAAATTATTATGGAAAATGGCGGGGCAACAGTGTAAGCTTGTTGCTTTTTATTTTCAAAATCGTACATTTTTATTAATACAACCAACACATGACCACGTGCATTCTTTTGTTATGGTACAGTGGATACATGGCACCAGAATACTTAGCAAATGGGCTCGTTTCATTGAAAGCAGACATATTCAGTTTTGGAGTTATAATCATAGAGCTAATGACCGGAGGACGCAGGGATTATCCCAGTACTGAAGAAGCTTATGAGCACTTTGTTGAGAATGTAAGCTGAAAGAGTTCATCTTTGCTATTTTCCTCTCTCGCACACATGAAAAGAAATAAAAGGTATTCTAACGCAAACACTGCCAAAATGCTAGGTGGTTGGAAGTTGGAGGAAGATTTTGAAGGATAGATACAGACACTTGGAGTACTACATTGAGCAAGTAAAGACGTGCATCTCGACGGGACTAATGTGTGTCAACGCTGACCCAAATGAAAGACCTACCACACGGGATATTCTTGAAAAACTTACAAAACCATATGTCACTCCTAACTTGGAAGACTTGTTACACGCGGATGTTGAACTCCTTGGGAAGGGCACGTACGGGACGGTATACAAGGCGACGCTGGAGAACGGGACCATCGTGGCCTTCAGGAGGTTGAGACTGAAGATGACCATGGGCAAGAAGTATTTCATGGATGTCGTCGGGGAGCTTGTAAAAATCCGGCACCCCAACCTGCTCCCTCCCAAAGCCTATTTCGTGGACGAACGACATGAGAAACTAATCATCATCGACTACATGCCCAGGGGGAGCCTCTCTGCCTTCTTGCAGGGTTAGACATCTGCTCTCTGTCTTTTTCAGTTTAACATTCACTATATAAGAAACAGTCAAAGATGACATATAGGAGACGCTGGTTAAAACCATGTCTTTAATGTCTTATGGGTGACACTTGTTAAATTCCCGTGCGCGTCACCTATAGTTGCTCACGGGCAACACACATCACTTATAGTTGCTCACCGGCAGCATGCGTCACCTATACACCTATATAGGAGACAATACATTTAGAGAAGTTTCACCCATAATAAGGGTGATGCTTGTTAACAAACCCGCGTCACATATATATCACTATGAGAGACGCTGTTCAATAACAATCGTCGCCCATAATAAGTGTGACACTTAACAGCAGACTTGCATCACCTATATATCTCACTATGGGAGATGCTGTTAAACAACAAGTGTCACCTATAATAAGGGCTACGCTTGTCAATAAACTAGTGTCACCTATATTTCTCACTATAGAAGGAGAAACCACTAAAAATGTGGTTTGTCGGATGGAGAAACTACAAAAAAGAAAGTTGTAGATCTTGAAAAGTTATAAAACTTTTTAACTTACAACTTTTTAATTTGAAGCTATCTTGTCAATGAAAAGTAAGTTTGAGAGATGTTTAAATTTGAAATTAAAATTTTGTAACCAACCTCGGATGGAGAAACGACCGAACTGAAAGTTGTAGATCTTAAAAAGTTATGATTTTTTTGTAGCTGACAAGTTTTTTATTTGAATTTCTTTAGGGCCTCAAACAATCAAATTACACTCGTATTCGTATACTATATGGGGAATTAAAACGAGACATGGACACATGTGATGGTGTGGTATGGTGGTACAGGTGGGTATACGTGAGGGGTAGGTATTTGTGTAATATACGGGGAATCAAATCCTACCCGCATGTTCTTTGAGCCCTCTCTTACATAGTGATTTACTCCATCCGAAAATCTAAGACCTTCCCTCCAATAGTGCTAATTAAACTATACTACTAGCCTCTAATTAAAAATAGTCTTAAAGTAAGACATATAGCAAATAAATATAGTTACATATCTCGCGCTCCCTTTCATCGATCAACTATTCTAACACACTAAGATAATATTTATTTTTATCTAATTGTAATAGGTTTATATTTAGTAACAATTCCTTATTTTGCGTCACATGCGCCTCTATTTGTGTTTTCTATGTATTGAATTGAACACTTTGTTTGAACTTTGTGAACAGATAAATTGGTATACTTATCTCTTACCTCGTAAATAAATAATGGTGTAAATAAATAATGGTGACACACATCATTAGTATTGTTGCAATCAACAATAAATTATATAATATATTAGTAACGATAGAAATAATAATTTGAAATTTTATATTGTTGCATTTTAATATTTTCTCATAGTCAAATATTTTAGATTGAGATTAAAAATAGGGGTTACTCTAACTTTAAATAATGAAACAATTTGACTTATATGCAAATTTAGGGGGTTATTTCTATTATGAACGAGGCAGGTATTTAGACTATATATGCCTTGGAAGGGAAAGGGAAACGCAAAAAGGCTGTGCTTTATACTACTTTAACCCTCTATACTCATAATTAAGGCTGTTTTGGACATAATTTAGCATATTAATGAGTTTTTAATTTGGTTTTATTCTTTGACGTTTCCTCTTATTAAATACGGGGCGGAGCCACTGTTTGGCGTTGAACGGGCGTATGAACGGGAGGCCGAGGAGCAGCTGCATGCACATATGGTCCCAATCGCGAAGGTAGAGCAAAAATGGAGACGGTACCACAATAAATTACAGAAAAATATATTTACGAAAATAAAGAATTCAATAGTAATATTTGTTTGGGTTTGGCATTGCATCAACAAAATAATATTTACATAAGAAAAATTCATCAATCAACTTCAAATATTCAAAGATAAAGGGAAAAGCCGTAACTACAAAACCGGATACCAACAACTTTTCTGGGGTTGAAACTGGACAGCCTTTTGGGTGGTTTTGAAGTTGGTTTTATATTTCTAAAAATCTTAAAGTGTTTTAGTTTAACCTAGAACCTCGTAAATAACGGACCACCTTCAATCTTCATCATTAATTTGTTTCTTTAATCGTGAATCATATTAATATTTTCATCCCAATTAATAATAATCAAACATGAATTCTGAACATTGTTATCACTATCCAGCTCCTCTGGTGCTTTCCTTTTCAAAAACTGTCCATCATTAACTAACCTACAACAACACACAATATTGATAAATGTAGAAATACAATTTTCCTAGTATGTAAAAATACAACAGCACACGATCCTATTTAGTTGCTAGCTTGATATTTGCTATCTGATGCGTTGGCGCGGCACGGCGATTCGACGATGGCTGGTTGGTCCTATGAGGCTGTGACAGGCTCCGTGCTGAAGGGGCGCCGGAGCCTGGAGCTAGATCCGAGAGGCCAGCGCTTGAGGCAAACAAGAATCCACAAGACGGGAAGGAAGAACGCAGAAGGACGCGAACGACGGAAGGCACGAGATGCGTACGTGCGTTGGAGCTGAGGAAAATTGATTGCCGATCTGCTGCCACAACTGTTGCTTCTATCCTAGATAGGGCCAAAAGGTAGAGGTAATAACAACTGATTTCTATTCCTTTCGGGGGTACAGCCGCACCCATGGCCATCTACTTGGCTTCGCCCGGAAAGGTTGCGTGCCGTATCAAAGTGATAATCTGGAGCTCGTGCAGCTTTGTTTAAATACAGTCCCTGTCTCGCGGAAACTGAATCGAGCGAGGCAGGAAGGTGAGCGGCTGGGCAGTTCAGCATCTGCATGTCTTGGAGCTCAGCATAGCCGTTTCAATGCCGCAACATTAGCCAGGGGTAAGACAGTCTAAAACGCAGACTTTTATCCAAAACGACTTGAGTTTTGCAAACTCTAGTACCACCCATGCAAAAAAACCAGCTCCGCCACTGTGAACATTTATTGCTGACTGCTGCTTGCTAGGTGGACACCTGAGTACTAAACATTTATTGAAATTAGCAAAGGGAAATTAATAAATGGTCAGTTGTAAATTGTTATGTTCATCTTTTTGTTTTTTCTTCTTTTTTTCTAACTAGTAAAAACGCACGTGCGACACGCACGTGATACGAAAAAATATAATAATATAACACATCATATCATTTCTTAATGGAGCGTTATGGCCTGCTCTTTTCCTATTGATGAAATACAATTCTTCGATTAGCGATTGAATGTGGTTGGGTTCGTTTCAAAAAAAAATTCTTCGTTTCAAAAAGATTGAATGTGGTTGGTCAATTAACAACTTTATCATGTGAGTCAGGCTATGAACATTCCCTATAGTAAATGAGCTTGTTAGTGAATATTTAAGTACACCAAATGATGCTAGTTTAGGAATCTCTTGTACGCATCCACTCGCTTGCCGATTCAAGAGGCGACGGCGGAAATTTGGAGGCACGGCGAGGGCTAGCGGCAGACAGCAGCGAGAGCGCAGCCACGTTGGAAGCGGTGTGGGGTCGCATGGGCTTTTGGGGCTGAAGGACCGATTGCTTTTCAACTTCAGGACATGCGGTGGGGTGGAATTGTTTGTTGGGCTGCAAGTCCAGATCTTCGTTTGGTGGGCTTAGCAGGAGAGTCTGTTTGCCGTGTCTTATTTGAGCTAGGGCCGTGGAGGACTCGTGACCTGACCGATGGCGGGCGAGGCACAATGCACACGTCAGTGGGTAGGACAAACTATGGTGAAAAAAACAATTGATTTTGGGCAGAAATATTTTCTAAATATCAGTTTTGAGGGTTTGACCTCCTTCCCCACCTCTGTTGACCCTTACACGTAGGTCCGACGTGAGGGGTAAGGTGGACCAGATTTGGGTGAGAAACGTTTTCAATTCTACTCGTTCTTTTATATTTTCTAATAAAGATTGTACATTTGTTCCCTTAGGTCGTCGTGACATGGGCACGCCTTCGAACTGGGCGACGCGAATGGAAATCGCCAAGGGAATAGCCCGTGGCCTGACCTGCCTCCATGACGACATAAGAATCATCCACGGCAACCTTACTGCCAGCAACGTCCTCCTTGACGAGCGTTGCCACCCAAAGGTCGTCGATTTTGGGCTGTTCCTTCTCCTGACGCCTATTGCACTAGTTTGCGACGCCAATCTGCCCGCCACGGCGCCTGAGATGTCCCGCCCTATGTATGCCAACACCAAGACCGACGTGTATGGCCTGGGCGTTATCCTCCTCGAGCTCCTTACCGGCATGTTGCCCAGCAGCATGGACCTGCCGGAGTGGGTGGCAAGGAAGGAATGGTCGAGCGATATATTTGACCAGCAGCTTATACAAGGCGAGGACGCGGGGCTTTTAGGGGACCAACTCGAGGAGACTCTGATTCTGGCGCTAAAATGCGTGGACCCATCACCCTCGGCGCGGCCCCTGGCACGGGTAGTGCTGTGGAAGCTGGGGCAAATCAGTTCGGGATGGAAAAATGCCACCAGACCAAGCCAAGTTCGACCGCCGCCGCAGCCGGAAGTCAAGGCCTGGGACAACCTAGAGAATGTCCGTCCAGGTCCGAAGGATGGCGCTGGCACCGGGCCAAGCATGGATGACCTTTCTCTGTTGGCGAGGATCAATGTCGAAGGGGTTCCCGAAGCAGAGCAGGAAGTTCTGGATAATGTACACCTAAGCGGCCACGTTGAGCAATCATCCTCTGAGTGGAGAAAGCAGCAGCCTGCGAACCTCTTCCAGGTTAGTGGCCTTCTGGGCTCATCGATCAGATGGTTTTATAAAAAGTGGCCTGCAAACCTCTTTGGTTACATTGAATCCTAACTAATTAACCTAGCCACTTTTTATTTCTTTTTCTAAGGGACTAGTTAGTTTTCATGAAAACCAGGTGAAATTGGGTGGAATGATTCCAGCTCATTCCATCACGTTTCTATCAAAAACGAATAGGTTGTCTGTCTAGTATGCGCTCTTTGGTTCCATGCAATCCTAACTAATTAACCTAGCCACTCTTTATTTCTTTTTTCTCCAAGGGCCTAGTTAGTTTTCATGAAAACCAGGTGAAATTGGGTGGAATGAGGGGGATTGAATCCTAAACAAGTTAGTTGAGGATTCATTCCAGCTCATTCCATCAGGTTTCTATCAAAAACAAACAGGCCCTAAGGGTGCGTTTAGAATAAAAAAATTCCAAAAAAACACTATTTATCCAATTTTTTCCTATTCATCCCATCACTAACACTCACAGAACACTATTCATCTACAGTGCTTTTTGATGAATAGTACATTTTCAGGGAATCTACAGGTGAACTAAACACACCCTAAGTAAAAAACAATCTGATGTTTGATCTTGTCTATAAAACAGTCGCCAAGATCAAAATAAAACAAATGGTTGGTGCGTGGTCGTCCATGTTTGTGGGGTTGTGGCAATAAGAGGTGTATGAGATGGATATTTCATTTCAGCACGTATTGCCAATATTTATTTTATATGACAGATCAAGCATATACTTAATCATCTCATGCAACCAATGGTTTTTTGTTATAATACATTCCAGGCAAGCCTCCGTATGGATCATCACTCAGGCGGTGGGTTGCCAAAGAACATACCATTCCATCTATTAGAAGAAATAACGAATGGTTTTCCTGATGAGCGCAAACTTGGTAGCGGTGGGTTTGGAGAAGTATATATGGTAAGATTGTTCATACAAAGGAGTAATCGTTCCCGTACAGTTGGCAGAAAGAGTAACTGTGAAGCAATTACATTTCAAATAGTTTCTCAGGTTTCCATGGGGTAATACAAGACATTGTTACATTGTTCTCTAATAGACTTAGTACAACCTCTTCGAAAATGATGAAACATAGTAATAGCAACATCGAATATGCATGGCTGTGCTGTGGTCGAACCCAACAAGGTTTAATCGTTTGTTAAAGATCTAGAAAGATCTACCTTACGCACGACCTTTATATAAACGTGAAAACAGACACTTTATTTTGGCTCAAATTTGTTACTTTATACATACTATATGTTGCCACGATAAGACAAATAATTAGACAACAATATGATATGCTAATCAGGGTGTGCATAAGGATGGAGAGAAGATTGCTGTCAAGATGCTTCATAACAAGCCAGGACTTGATGAGGAGCAATTTCTAAATGAGTTCAACAGCCTTTCAAGACTCCAGCACCCAAACATTGTGCGACTTGTTGGCTATTGCCACGAAATTCAGAAAACATGTGTTAAGTACAATGGAAGATTTATTTTTGCTGAAAGAATTCGTTTGGCACTCTGCATTGAGTATATGCCCTCTGGTAGCCTTGACAAGTATCTTTCTGGTATGACATCGCTCTTCTTGTACCACTATATATCTAGCAAGTTAGGGAACCTTGCCCAAGCTTTTCTTATATGAGAATATACTCATTTTTTATGCAACAGATGAGTACGATGGGCTTCATTGGAACGTGCGCTACACCCTAATTAAAGGGATCTGTAAGGGTTTGAAATACCTTCACGAGGAATTGAGACCTCCTATTTATCATTTGGACTTAAAACCAGCTAATATATTGCTAGATGAGAATATGCTGCCAAAAATTGCAGATTTCGGTTTATCAAGGTTCTTTGCAGATGAACGCACACAAATCACCAAGAGCTATATAGGAACACTGTAAGTTTCAACTGTTTCACGTGTACTGAAATTTTCACTAAGTTTGCACTAACGGACACTACTGTAATGCAGCGGATACATACCTCCGGAATTCATAGAAAGAAACACAATCTCAGATAAGTTTGACATATTTAGCTTGGGTGTTGTAATAATAAAGATAGTGACAGGGCCTAAGGGCTACAATAGAAGTGCCGATATGTCTCCCCAAGAATTTGTCGAGCTTGTAAGAATTAATTTGTACAATTTGTAATAATTTTCATGACATGCTTGAATTTTTTTTATAATATTCAGAATGTTTTGCTAATACGTTTATTTATGCTCTAAATTGATAGGCACACAAAAACTGGATGAAAAGACTACAGGCAGCACCAATACACTTGTTGGAGTCCTATTCAAAACAAATAAAGAAATGCGTGGAAATAGCTTTAAGCTCAGTTGTGGCTGACAGACACAAAAGGCCAAGTATAGGTGATATTGTCAGAGAACTGGATGACGGCACAGAGACTGAATGACGAATCCTGAGTTCCTGACAACTTCCTCACAGGTTATGCAATGACCAAGGGTCATCAATGGATCAGGTGTGCTCAGTTTTAATATTCAATTTATTATTTTTTTGTCGTTTCTCAGAGGCATTAACAATCTAGTTTTGATCACCCTACCGACCTGAAGTTCGGTTTTTTAATTACTATATAGCGGCGCGTCAATGAAATGCCACGAGTGGCTTAAAAACCTGGGCCTCCGTAGCAACTGGAGTACCATGGCCTGCAGCCCACGGCGTCCTCGACCTTGGCTGCACTGACATCGCCTATTCGTCTCTGTTGCAGTTCCTGGCTAGCGTCCGCCACAGGCGAACTCTCAGAGGCTCTTACGTACAGATGAACACGAGAGAGATGTTTTTGTGCTGCTGAAACTGGTAGCGTTTTCTGTATTAAGTGTCCGAATATAAAGAGGAAACACAACTCCTAATCACTAATCGTGGCAAGGTGCTGCCCTACAAGCACGGCGTGTCGCCCCTTGGCCGTGCCATCCCACGTCCGGCGTTCATGCCCTGCAGATCCCGAAGACGCGCTCTGCATGTAGTGACGCGCTGAGTTCCCTATAGACTCGCTCAACCAAAACAGTCTAGCTTATTGGACTCTAGTCTAACACACATGCGCGTACAGCATTACTGGTAACATTCTCCTCCTAATCCTGAAGCTGAAACTTGACGATGCCAATTCGATCTCGTAGTTCCTGAAACTTCACACGGCTAGTGACTTTGTCAAGATGTCCGCGACTGATCATCAGTTGGAAACTACACAAGGACGATTTTCCCATCCTCCACACTTTTCCTGATATAATTATACATGGTATCTATATGCTTACTCCTCTCGTGGTGCACGGGGTTCCTTGCAAGATCAATGGCAGACTTGTTTCCGAGGTAGTTTACAAAATTTGAATTTTAAATTTGAACTCTTTCAAACTTAGTTTTCGTCAACTAGATGATTTTAAATAAAAAAACTTATTAACTACCAAGTTTCATAACTTTTCAAGATCTACAACTCTTATTTTCTCACTTTCTCCAACCGAGGTCGTTTGAAAAAAATTTAAATTTCAAATTTGATAAATCTAGTGCTTGATTTTTAATAATGGACGTAGTGACGTCAGCGTCTCACCTCTCGTTTGTGCATTTTTAGTAACGGGCGGGTGACGTCACCTGTAAAGTTAGGTCTAGCCTCGATTTTTAACAACGGATGGTGATGACATCAGCCGCAACCGTTATTAAAGATGGTATTTGTAATAACAGGCAATGATGATGTCAGCGTCGTATGTTATTATTGTGAAGCATCTTCCATTTCTAATAACGACTGCGATGATGACGTCATGGTTGCCCGTTATTGTAGTGGTCACAACAATGACGCTACTACCGATGACATTAGCAATAATGTACTACAATGATGTTTTCTTGGGTGCCCGTTATTACTGGAAAAAAGGCAAAATTGTTATAAATCATTTGTGTAGTAATGAGCCAGAACATTGCGTCATTCGTTAAAAAAACTGCAACACATGCAGTAGCCAAGTCTTTAGAAGATTTGTTTAGCTTCTTCCGTGACGTGCCCAAATTGTGATCTGTGAACCCAATTAGAGTATAAGCTGCATATATGCAACTGAATTGGGTCCTCTATCAGATTGATATATGCAACTTTGTAATATTGCCTAGCTAGTAGAAAATAGTATAATGATCTGAAACGTAGATGACGAGTACAAACGTTTATCGAGCAGAAGAAAATAGTATAAATATTAACTAATGATATTATATTGTTTCGGGTTCTGTACGTGATAGCTAGAACTATCACAAGGTTACATGGAGTCGGGTTTCATAATGGAAAACCTGGTTCGTGTCCGACATGCGGGACAACAACCATCCCGGCGCTCGTGCTCAGGTGGTCCCCCAAATCGAAGGTGGCTAGTGCGGCGTACGACACGAGGGATAGCATGCCGCCCACCAGTAGGGGTGAAAGTGGTGTGGATAATTTTCCACTCCAATCCAAATCGAATCCGAATTTAGCGGATAGGAAGAAGACTTTTTGTTATCCACGTGGATATGGTTAATCCAAATCTGATTGTGCGTGGATGAAGAGTAGGATATGGTGTTAGAAAAATCCGATGGATATGGATTATATATCCGATACTTTAATGTAGGTTATCCGACCCTCTATCTTAACAAGCCTAACCAAGTATAACTAACTAAAAGATAAAAGATAATTTTTTTATTAGATAAAAAATATTTTGTTTTCTCTGTTTGCATTATATTTTATCCGATGTTTCTCCGATGTCAAGTGTCTAATATCATTTTCAATTGTTAAACTCATTTTAATTGTGCCATAAATAGTAAAAGTGAATGTTTCTTATGTTGTATAACTATTTTTTGGCTTAATTCACTAATTATTTATCGGCATAAGTGTACATGTAAGCATGTATTATTCGCCTATAATAATCCGCGTCGGCACCGCTTTCGGTCCGACTCCGAACCATTTCCGACATCCGAACAAATCCATCTCCGAAACCGTTCTGCATCCGACAAAAAAGAAAGTAGATAAGGATATGAAAAAGTTATTATCCACGCTGTTCTGATCCGCTTCCTTCCCTACCCACCAGCGACAGGACATGGATCTAGAAGGCAAGGTGCATACAAGCAGCGAGAGCCTCGAGTCACACGAAGGTCACACAACAGTCACCGACGCGTTGCCATGCGGCGGATTCGTGGCTCATTGGCCACCGGACCACACGATGGAGAACATCTCGATATTCTCATGTGCTATCGCACTTTTAGGTGCTTCAGAGACTGATGAGCAATGCGATGGCCGATGGAGTAGTGGGCTACCGGAGGCAGAGTGGGCCACTGGGGGGGCGAAGTAAAAAAAAATGATTCTTTTGCTGTCTCACTTAAGATATGTTATCATGTGAAAGGGAACTTAAGATATGTTATCATGTGAAAGGGGCTTTGAGTGGAGAGTGGAGACAATTGCATATCTACCATTCCCAAAACGCAGCTTCGCTCTTGCCAGTCTCAAACGTGTTCAGGCTTCTTTGCCATCATCAACTTTTCTCAGCTACTTTGATTTTTTGTTTTTCTCTCAGGCACGAGAAATGACGGACGTGCCCTTGGCTTAGTTTGCAGTCAGGATCCCGTGGTCGTGGAACAGAGTCACCCGAGCTTTCTCCTTCCCAGCCAGAAGTCCAGAACACGCTCCTACGGCGACCGCTCGTCGCCTTTTCTTCCAGGAACGCCTCCATGAGCGCGTCCACAGCGGCGCCTGCGTCGCCGGAGGCGCGTGTGGAGGAGACGAAGGTGGAGTAGAGCACCAGTTTGGGGTGGTACCAGGGCTTGGCACACGCGACGTGGACCGCGGCGAGGGCCAGAGGCCGTCGGCCCTGGCGCGGGAGCTCGGCCATGGCCACCATGAGGTCGACCTTGAGGAGGCGGCCGACGGACGAAGAGGAGGGACGAGAGCACGGCACGGGGCCCGTGCCGATGAGGAGAGGGACACCACTGGAGCGGAAGGGGGAATGCGTGGTTGACTGCCTGCAACCCCAACCTTATCCTGGCCGAGGGTAGATCCGTCATTGCGCGTGCCAGCATGGAAAAAGAAAAATCGTAGCTAAACAATTGTGAGGATGGCAAAGCAGCGGTGTTTGCCAGTTTATAATGGCAAAGGAGCGTGTACGCGTTTGAGACTGGCAAAGTAGCGAAGTCTGTGAGTCAACCAAGTCAATGTTTTCAATCGTCCCACTTTATTTCAGGCATGAGACATGAGGCATCCGCCCGCCTATTCCCCACTTTGAGGTTGACAGAAGCACACGCCTTGACCAGGTTAGTAATCAAGTCTTCCCCTCTCTCCAGGAGTGTTTATCTTTTCCTCCGTTGAAATTGTGTTTTGTTCAAAGAGCGCTATGCTTTTTACCGATGATTATACAATGGAGTGAAGCTTTTTTGCATACCATTTCTAAGGAAAAATTGCACATCATTTCGTCCAATATATATGTCATATATATGCGTAGGTTATCCTTGAATTGTTTCTGTGCTGGGATATAAATTTAGTTGCTCAAAGAGACTGAATCTTTTGGACTGTTTTATTCTTCAGATACTAGTCGTATTTTACAAGGGGGGTCGGATTCAATTATGAAAGATCGGGTTCCAATTCCTGCAACCATCTAGAGCGATTCCCCTGTTTCAAACAACACCCCTTGAGAGTGAAAGATGTTTCCGATTTTGCGGTAAGTTATACTGTTAGGCGTTAGCCTGTTCGTTTCTTGCCACTGGATTTTTTAGGCTTTGGCCGTTTGATTTATGGGTCAAACATGTGCTACTTCTTTGGGTACTTTCAGATTCTTCCACCACAGAATGGGCAATGAAGCTAGAAGGCGTGCTTTGTTGCTGAAAACTACAGATTTTGACACAATAGAGAGCATGCTGCAAGATCCTGATCCATATGCAGCGCCACTGTGTCTGCCAATAGATTTTCTGAAAGCCATCACGCTTGATTTCTCCAGGGAGCAAGAATTGGGAAGAGGTGGGCATGGTGTGGTTTACAAGGTATTCATATACTCCCTTTTATCCCCTTCACTATTCAAATGTGGCATCATTAACAATAAACAACGCTCAACGTATATTGGAATGAGGTTCAACAGGGTGTTCTTCAAAATGGGAAGGCAATTGCTGTGAAGAAGCTTTCTGAAATGCACCTAGAGGATGCTCAGTTCCATAATGAAGTCACTTATCTTATTGGACTGAAGCACCAAAATATAGTTCAGCTTGTGGGCTATTGTGCTGAATCACGATGGGAAGCCACCCAAGTAAGGGGGAAATATGTCATGGCTGAAATACGAAAAAGGCTACTCTGCTTTGAATATGTAAATAACAAAAGCCTCGAAAAATACATTTCTGGTATGATAATGTCACTCTTGTTTCCAATTGAATATTTGTTAATATGTATCATAAAAGCAATGGTTTTTTTCTGTATTTCTGCCCGTGGATGGCTGATGTACCACCGATCTTACTGTAGAATGACTTCACATGTCATGTATTGTAATTTGTAATTCTATTTTTTTTTTCTGCAGCTGAATCTTGTGGACTTGAATGGCACTGGAGGTATGACATGATTAGGGGAATTTGCTCTGGTTTGCATTATCTTCACACGGAATGCCGCATTGTTCATTTGGATCTTAAACCTGAGAATATATTACTCGATGATAATATGGTGCCAAAAATTACTGATTTTGGTATATCTAGGCTCTTTGGTCAACAGCAATCTCGAGTTATCACTGAAAGTCGTGAGGGGACACTGTAAGCTAATCCTCTTAAGAATTAAATTGTTCTTTAGTCCAGCTACCAAACTTTACGGCACCCTCATGTTATATTGTAGGGGATACATGGCACCAGAATACCTAAGGAATGGGCTGATATCAAACAAGTCAGATATATTCAGTTTTGGCGTTATAGTAATAGAATTAATTACTGGATCCAGGGACTATCCCCAGAGTGGTGCTTTTGGGCAGTACATGGAGAATGTGAGATGAACCAGTTCAGCCTTAGTTTAACTTTTTATTGTGATGTAAAATATGTTTCGTTGTGACACAATTTCTGTGGCATATTTTAGGTTGCTGCAAATTGGAGGAACAGGTTGGAAAAGGTACATAGGTACATGCCTTTGGAAATATATAGTCAACAAGTGAACACATGCATCATGATAGGACTAAAATGCGTTGATCCTGATCCAGAGAAAAGGCCTGCTGCATTGGATATAATTCAAATGCTTGATAAAATAGAGAGTACAGATAGGCTGACATCGGTACATGTGCTATCCCTCCCTGTTGGCAATATGTATTTAATATGTACATATATTACATGAGTTATTTTCAACATGTCTTCCTCTTATCCTACAGGAGTTACAAACGAGCTTGACCTCCAACAGATGCACTGCAACCTCCAGCAATCAGCAGAAGAGTTTTGGCCCAATCATTGATAAAGTATCCACCTCAAAAACTGCAAATACCAGCAGTGCGTTCACCTTCTCTGGCAAAGGAACAAAGGCGCCCATACTAGCTTTTCAGATTGCCAATACAGTTGTCAAGGGATCCTGTCTAATGAACACTGTCTCCAAACAAAATATCCAGCATCTAAAAGAGGGGGTGCTTAGGTCCAAAGGTGTCCGCCTACTGATATCAGAGGATTACAGTCAGTTGCTACATCTTGTGCAAGCTGACATTAGGTGATGAGATTGAGCTGGGCCTTTAATCATCTGATGGCTTTTCATGATTTTCTTTAGTTTGATTATGCAGGGACGAGTTAAGGCAATTTGTCAAAGACCTTGCTAGGTTGGGAAATCAGTGTAGTGATCCCATATGGCACAATTTGGAAAGATATTATTCATGCAGGTAAAAATATAACCCACGAGATTATTAATTTATAGTCCATGCTTCGTGATTCCTTATGTTGTGCACTCAGGGGTTATTTCCTTGCCAAAAAATAGATTACGGTCTGGAGTGATACCTCCGGAAAACTTGCGAGAAGCAGCAATTCGCGGTATACAACAGCTAATGATAAGTGCACATTTCACCTCGGTCAGTTGTTTCTATCCACAGAAGCATCCTTTCATCTATGTCTTTTTTTAAAAAAAATCTTAAATCACTGAAATCCTTTACTTCTCATTGACAGGAACTGTATTCAGAATTTTTAGCATCGGACATGCTTTATATTACTTTGAAAGATCAAACCTTGAGCAGTTCGTATTTCACTCTTCTCAGTTCCAAGAAAATAGCTATATACTCCCTCCAATCAAATTATAATTCGTGTGACTTTTATACCCCAAGTTCGACTCATGCAAATATAGTCAAATTTAAGTCATTCTTGAGAAACTTTTATTAATGAAGCAAAATATAACAAAAAATATGATATTTTGTATAATTTTTTAAATAAGATGAGTGATCAAACTTAGGGTAAAAAATTAAATGAATTATAATTTGAAACTGAGGGAGTATATAGTATTCAATTCAAACTTTATCATTTTAATTAACTAGTTTTTGTTACTACTAGAGAATGATCTTTCATCAACCATATTAATTAGTACCGAGAGCCGTACTGGCCACATAAAGTCACTAGTACAAGTGATAACTAAAGCTACTTTTACCGGTAGCCAACATGGACTAAAGGGGGTCCCAAAAGCAAAGCATCTAAAGGTTGAGTCAAATCTAATATGTAGGTTATTCTATAAAAAATATGTTATGTACTTCCGCTATTCCACATTAAATGTCATTCCAACTTTCTTATAGAGTCAAAGACTCTAAATTTTGACCAAAATTGTATAGAGGGAATCACAAAGGTTTATGACACCAAAAATATATACTTTGGAAATACATTTAATGAAGAAAACAATGAATTTTTTTTATTTCATGAATGTTAGGAATTTGTTGTATAATAGGGTCAAACTTGAGATGTTTTAACTCTCCAAGAATGTTGAAATGACGTTTAATTTGGAATGGAGGAAGTAGGTGAGAAGGTAAGGAAGTATCTGTGTCCTGGTTTGAATCCTAGGTACCCATGCATACGAAACATTGTGACTTGACACATGTAATTGTGTAGTGGTCTCCCTAAATTTTAAAATCTGCTTTCGTCTAAAAAAATTGTTACCAATCGGTGCTAAAGCATGAGACATTGTGTCTCAGATGTCTTGTACCAGTTACAAAACTAGGTCTAATGGGACTTTGAACCGGTACTAATGTGGCAATCTCCAGTAATATCTCGTGTTTGCAAGAGCTATAATATTCTTGCACCTAAACCAACTCACTGATTTATTGCCGTGCGTTGTCTACTGTTTCATATCGTGCCTTTAGGGCTTGTGGCAATCCTAGAATTATAATTAGAGTGAGTTGGTTACTTCAATTGGGGATTGGTTTCTTCGGAGTCAAATAACTATATCTCCCTTTGAGATTGTTGTTTGTTAGCATGGCCGAGTCGGGCATCTATAACTATAATATGCCCTTGAGAACTCGGTATCAGAATCAACCCCATGGCTTCAGGCTTTCAGCTGCAATGTCATTTCCTTACCATTAGGTTGATTTTGTCGTTGCCATCCCTACAAGCAAAGTCACAACAAAGCCGATTGTGGTGTTGCATACCGTGCCATCCATCTTGGACGTGTCTTGGTTGGTCCCTCCATTTCTATCCCATGGGGGGGTTGGGTGGAGTGGCAGTGAGAGCAACCTTCATATCGTTATGCCACCACACCATCTGTCGTCACTTGTCTTTAGAGTTGGTATCGAGGGACTGAACAAGAAGACTAGATAGTGGGTGAATAGGAGCCAATAACAATTCTTCCAATGAAGAAATTGGCCTATATCCCCGATTCAACTCACGAGCCTCTCTTCTAAGGAACCAAGGTCACATAGCACGGGCAAGCTACTAACCCTAAGAATCATGTTAGGAAAGTGAGTGGAAGCCAACATGAAAAGATCTCGCAGTGAAAGATATAACAGCAACAAGAACTCATCAACATCGACTAGTAGGGGCAAATGTGCACCATTGAATCAATCGATTGGGGTACCACCAAAACGGACGGTGCACCCAACAGCTAAATTCCTCTCTGTGTGAACACCATCGACAAGTTCGGTTCTTACAAAAGTGTGCCACCGAATCAATTGGTGCGATGTACACTAACGCAAAAACGAGCAACCGACTGGTTCAGTGGTGAAGGAGGACCACACTGATACAGTCAATGGAGTCAAACTTCTCGGAAGAACACAAAAAGCACAAATTGATTCGGTGCCCTCATACAACACCCATGAAAATCATAAAACTTCGATCGAATTGATCTCCCGACTTGAGCAACGATTTAATCCAAGACTTGGGACAAAGATTAAGTACCTCGAGGGTAAATAGATCTGAGAAAATCACGCCCACCTCATTGAATCTTGCAGAATCGAGAATCAAAAGGAGAACTTCAAATTCAACCCAAATCCATGGATTTCAGGGGGGGGGTCATGAGAAATATGGTAATAAAGAACATACGAATGATTCCCCAAGGAAAACACTTCTAGATATTTTATTTGGATATATACCCACGTAGGGGCAAGATATTTTACTTGGTTTCATCAGAGGATATAGAAGGGAGTAAGATAATTGAAAGTTCCTGCCTTCAAGCCTTACATATACTTGACTAAACTACTTCTAGATATTTTACTTGGATACATACCCACGTAGGGGCAAAACTACCCCATGTCCGCCTTCGGATTTGAGACCCAAACCACGAAACCATACCGATCTCGACACGTGTTCGACCTCGCATCGAGCCTTCCTGTCTTCAAAGTTTTCACGCTCCCGCTGTACAAGCAGCCAATTGGACTTCGCCATTGTTCTCGCTCGATTTGGCTGACGTCGTCTTCATCACCATGTACTCTTGCTTGTCCATGCACCATACGAGCCGCTTGTCACTCTGCCCGATATCTACAGGTCGCCCATCCAAGCCTACTCTTGTGTTCCCCTGAACCTTTCGCCTAACCTTCACCACACACTATAGACGGCCATGACACAACTTGCACCAGCACTTCAAAGCCAAGAGATACATCACACGCAACAGTTGTCAACCTCTCATTGAGGCTGTCATTGTCACGGTTGCACATATATTGATCTTGGTGCTAGCAATGCTAGTGGCCTTGCTTTTACTATTGTAATGGGTGATGCTAGCTATCAGAGCCACATGTGTTGCCAGAATAATAATTTGCAGGAGCGGATAGATCAAGGACCATTAATAGCACATGGAAGATACTCTTGTAAGAAACATAGGCTCATGACACCATTATTTGTGATTTACTAATCCTTAGATCCAAATGATGGACTGCAAAAGGGTAAGGTCTAAATTAATGACAGTCCAAATCATAATAAGGATCAAACAACCGATTCAGGAAAACAATCTGATGAACTATCGAAAGAGTTCATGGATTGGAATGATCGAATAGGCCACAAGAGGTTACACAGAGACTTTATAGACCAAAATGAAGAAGTCCCCAGGTCACCAGCCAATCAAGTAACCAAACATATGAAGCATTTAATGAATTTTTATGAAAAACAAAGATTTGACAAGTCTCTGGAGAAATTAACGTGTGTGCGCCAGATGGTTTGATGAGGTCAATTTGTATATATTCGATGAATGGACAAGTCACCAGAAGATCCGACGAATAAAATTAAGTGGATTAGAGCCAGAGCATTGGAGCGTTGAGTGGAGAGCATGTTTACTAGAAAGTACAAAAAAACTTTGGCTACCAGGAATATCTGATGTCGTCATATGAATTTTAACAGGGGTCTAAGCAAACAATTTGGAGGGTGCCTGGCCCACCCAAATGTTACTATTATATCATTCGATTCGAAGAACACTATCTTTTTCTAGTTGTTAGAACAACGGCTGTCATTAGTTTTTGAGCTGTAAATACCCTCTCTACTCGCCTATTTGGAATTGCTGAAGTCTAAGGTAGTCCAAGATACACATCAAGACACAGTTTTCCATATTTTTTAGATTTTTTTGTTTTTAATCAATTTTTAGGGGCAACTTGACACCCGTTCTTGCAAATTGCTTATTTTTAGATATAAAAAATAAGGAAATTCCATGTTCTCGCCTCTAGATATGTCATTCTACCCGCCTCCAAGAACTTCTGTAGTAGTGTATGCAGATAGTTTAGATATGTATTAGTAGACTATGGTGAAAAAACTGTATTTTGATTAAACAAACACCAAATAGTGAACATCAATGTATAACCAACTGTAAGTCAGTTTGTACGGGCTATTATGCTAGTAGACAAAATTGATTGCAACAAGGGTTGGTGCATTCTCTCCACAAAATGTGTGTATATAGTAATAACGGAGGTATGTTGCTTTTAATGTTTTATGACCATACACTTATAATGTATGCAGAATCCATACGAAGTCAAGTAAAGAACCAAAGAAATGTTGTAAAGAAGTTGAAAAAGAAATCATTTTGGTCTAAGACGATTGAAGAGGTAATCTATCTGGGTAATGGTTTAGTGCTATATTATATCTAGATCACTAAATTACAACATTGCTCGATGATGTCCTTTTTTAGGTTCTAGAAAGGCTTGATGAAATCTTTATGTTCATGCTATTTGAGGTCAATACTAATTTCTCGAACTATGGAGATCAATCTGTAACGCCAATGAGCAACCTTCATCAAACATTAGGCCCAGCTGGACTGGCGTTGCACTATGCCAATGTCATTTTGCAGATAAATAATTTGGTACGCCAATGTCATTCTTATGGTATCACCTTACATTGATGCAAATTTTTGGCAATAATCCACTCAGAGCATTCAACAAAGTACCCTTTTGTTGTTGAAAAACAGAAAATACAGTTATCATTGATTTTGTTTATAAGCCACTCCTCAAATTTATTATCGCCAATAATTCATTATTCACTATTTGTAACAACAATTAAATCATGACTATTTTGAAGTGTTTCAAACAAAATTAATACCTGAAATTTAGGATGTCTTAGCATTCTACAAAAGTATATACAAATATCGATGGAGGGTATATTTGGTAACTAACGATCCTTTATAAATTTGGAAAGAATAATCTTTTATATGCAGATGCCACTACATAGTTTTTTTTTTTACAAAAAGTAGGATCTGGCTTAAATTGAAAGCAAAAAGAGTAGTGCAATATTGTCATATGCCTAGTAGTACTTTCATTAGTTTGAAGTTTCCCTTATGTTCATTGCTTCAGTATTTTCACGCATTGGCCTCACCAGCAGAGGTACTGCCTCGTGAAGCTAGGGATGCATTGTTCCAGGCACTGCCTCGTTCCATCAGATCAAAGCAGCGACAGCGTTCGCCCAAAGAGAAAGTGGTCACTCCTTTTCTGCTAACTTAACATTTAAAATATGTAGCCTGTTAATTACTCTGTTCACTGATTCTGATCCTGACAATGGCTTCTTGTAGACAATGATATCTGAGGTCAGAGCTGACATGGACAGAACACTTGGATGGCTTGTGACAATTGCAGAATCCACGAAGTAATACATTTACTAAATTAATCAATTAGTTTCCTGTACACCACTTTCTTCAAATGAAATATCTCTGATATTCCAAGTTTGCATCAAGTCATCGTTAGATGTTATGTTTGGTTTTTCACATGAATCTTCATTCCATGTATATTCAGACAGTATTACGAGAATGGAGCATTCGGAGAATGGGCGATGAAAGGGTAGGTACATCACCACTAGCCTCACAATTTCTATATCATTCCACAAACAATCAAGTTTTAGGCCTCTTATATCCGTGCCTTCCTGTATCAGGATTGAGGATGTGGATAACGTGCATCGGTCCGGAGCAGATCAGCATAAGATCATCAGTCCCATGCTGACGCTTGAAATCAGCAAAGTGAACAAGATAGAGACGCTGTTCTATGCCAGCAAGGAGAGGACAGAAAGTTACATCTTGGACCTAGTTCGTGGTCTTCAGTATCTTGCTTGTTAGAAGCACGAGGTATATTTTTCACTGAATGTTGGATATCTATAACTGCCCAGTGCAAAGATTAAATAGCAGCTTACCTTTTTGAATTTGTTCTGAAGATAATTTGGGTACGATGTATAGGCCAAATAGAAGATTTGGAACAATTATCGCATTTTTTGTTGCTGAAAAATTCAGAACGTTGTTATCTGTTAATCCAATGGGTGATCACACACTATCCTTTTGCTTCGATCTCGCTCATTTTTTTTGTTGCTTGCTGTCTCCCTTTTACTCGCAAAGGTTGCTATCGGTATTTTGAGGAACATCGAAGACTTTTCCATGAATTGCATGATTACGATGTAAGGATCTTTGTGTTCTGAAACTAATTGATGCTGAAGAACATTATATTATTGTGTCTTTGTATCTGCTGGCATTGCGCTTGGCTTCCACGCTGGGTCCCTGGGCAACACGGTAACACCAACCGAGCTGCATGGATGCATCAGCCGGATCCATGTTCCTTACACGGCCGCTGTGGACTTATCAGCTGACTCTATTTCCTTTCTTAAAAACTACTACTACTTTCGTTTCAAAATGTAAAAAATATTACTTTTATTCTTAGTCAATTTCTCTACTAATTTACGCAAACGGTATTGCTACGCTCCAGGTGTCCGGAGACGTGTCCATCCGGACGGTGACGTGGTGCTATGTGATCCAAGTTTTTTTTGTGCAAACCTTCTCTCTCGTATTTCCATCCTTAACCACTCATTCCTATCCTCCCGTCTCCTCCTTCCCTGGTTCGCCAGTGGCGTCCCCACTCGCCGGCCGCCGGCGCCGCGCCCCCGTGTCATCCTCCCCTCCTCCTGCTCCCCCGATGGAGCTGCGCGTCCGCTTCTCCTTGCCTCCTTTCCTGCTCTTCTTCTCGCCTCTTCCATCCTGCTCCTCCCCGGCCGTGCATCCCTGCTCCCTTCAGCGGCGTGGCACGAGCAACGGTGGGCGGGCGCGCGTGGCATGCGGAGTGGAGCTGCGCGAGTGGTGGCGCGACGGAACACCTGCGAGCGGCACCTCCCTCCGAGCGATGGGCAGCCAGCAGCGGAGCGGAGCCGCGGTGCCTTCTCCTCTTCTATTTGTTAGATGTTGCTTTAATCGTGATGCTGCATCGATTTCTTCTCTTGATGTTTTAACCAAATTCCTTTGTTGATGTTGCAACAAGTAATATTCTCGTGTTCCATGAGTCTTTCTTTGTTGTTGCATGAGTTTATTCTCGGATGTTTCAATAGCTGAATTGCAAAGTTCTCCCCACAATAAAATGGGATTCTGATCCGATGTTGCATGATAACATCTCCGTTTGTTGTGGCAGCAATTCATTTTTTTAAAAAAAATCCATGGGAACAGATTATGTTATTTTTATCATATATTTCTCATTCTTGCAAGTTGCAACATACAACTTCTGATATTGTATATGACATAAATCGGTGTTGCAACAGGTCTCCCTAGTGGTGGGGTTCCGCCCATGAAGCACAATGCGGTCGTGTTTTTTTTTCGTCGGCCCCATATGTTTCAACAAACACCCGTTCCATGTTGCGGTGGGTTGTTCTCAGATGTAATGTTGCATCGCACTGTCCAACACTACGCGCCAGACCGGACATCCAGGCCACCCACATCCTCCAACAGCGCGAGCAGAAGCTCGACATCCTCCTCCCTTTTTTTTTCAAGATCTTATAATGCTTCAAAGTCAAATAGTGCAATGTTTCACTTTGAATGTTACAAATTTTTCAAGTGGTGTTTCAGAAATCAACATGTTGCAATATTTCCATTTAATGTTGCAATTTTTACAAGTGGTGTTTCAGATAACATGTTGCAATGTTAATTTTTCAATTAACTGTTGCAATTTATTTTACTGATGTTTTAATGTTTCAATGTTGCAAATGTTGCGGTTGGATTTTCCTTTGCCTGTTCCACTGCCCGCCTGTACGACGTAGTGCCCGAACGTTGGGGGTTTGGCTCGTGTTGATTTCGTGTTGTTCGGCTTGCTCGAATATTGCAAACTTGCAATTGCTAATGTTGCGCCTCGCCCGTATGTTGCAAAGATCCCTTGGTGGGTGTTGCGGTTCCTGATAGTTGACGGTGAAACACCGTTCGTCTATCCTCCCGGACGTCGGACGTCCGGACGCTAGCAGTTCCGTTATGTAAAAACACAATGACATCTAACTACCAGATGAAAGCACTATATGTTTGTGTATTTTCTACAAACTTAGTATAGAACATTATAACATTGTTGCACTTAAAGTAACATGACGACGATCGGCTGGTCGGCCCGGCGTGATACAGCGCCCGCCCACGCCGCGAGCCCCACGAATACAAGCGAGGAGAAGGAACAAGCCTACTTCCGCGTCGTTGAAGTCTTGGAGATACGGTCCACGTCATCCCTGCCACGACCCACGACTGTCGGTTGGTGCTTGGCTGCTGGCGCTTGTAGTCCTGACCTGATGAGCGGCTCGGTGAAGACGATGGATGCAGTTTCCATCTTCATCGTGTACGAACTCGAACTGATAAGCAGCTCGGTGATCCTCTCGCGTCGCGTGCGGCCTTGCCTGTTACATATTACAATATAGGGAAAATAGCTTGATCGATATGGAAGTATCCGAATTTAGGAAGTAGAGGTTCCCAAGGAAAAAATTGGGAAGTAATCTATCATCGGCAAGGCGGCAATCAACTATATACAACACCGTAATACCGGTGACACGAATTATAAACGCACAAGCGTCAATCAAGGAGAGGAGTAGCCAAGCAAAGCCGTCAGGATGGAAGCCGCCCCCGCCGCCGCCACCACCGTCCAGAACGAAGCCACTAACTCGCCGGCGACTCTGTCCCGCGCCAGAGCGGCCACAATGTGCGTCCTCTCCCTCCTGTTCGCGTGGCTCGCAACCACGACGCTGCACCACATCGCCCCCGGCAACGAGAAAGAAAAAGATCACTTCATCTCGGCCGCCGTCGTGCGTGATCTATCACCATTGGTCTGCGCCTATCTCCTCTCCTGCACCGTCGCCCTGCAAGGCATGAAGGCCTCAGCCACCGCGTTCCTGAGCGCCACGTGCCTTCTCCTGCTCTCCGCCGCCGTGGCCGAGCTGATCGGCCCCAACGCCGGCGCCGCCGCGATGTTCCTCGTCACGGTCAACTCCGCCGTGACGCTCGGGAACGCCCTCGCCGTTCGCCGGCAGAAGGCGGGCACCGACATCACCGCGGTCGCCGCGGCGATGTCTTCCTCGCCGTACCGGAGCCGCGCCGAGGAGCGGTACGTGCAGTACAGCCAGAGGGTCGTCGTCGTCACCGTCGCCATCGTCCTGGTCGAGACATCCGGGACCTGGGCGCTCGTCACGTGGTTGTCTCCACCTCTTCCGGTGAAGGAGGGGGAGGGTCATATTGGGCAAGGGGAGCTCGTGCTATTCTCGATCATGAACTTCGTCGGGCCATTGATGACACTGACGAGGCAGCTGATGCTGGTAGGGAACCCTCTCCAGGTTGAAGCCGACACGTTCTATGCGAGCATGGGGGTTGGTTTTTTGGTTTGGATTGTTGCCGTGGGTGTTGCCAGTGTCGTCGGCGGCGGGGAACGCTCCGGAAATCGTCAGTTGGGCCATTGCGCTCTCAATGGCTGGGTATTTTGGGTATGGCCGCGCCGTCGTCAAAAGGTACGGGAGATCTTCACACAGTTCCTTGATCTGATCGTGAGATAGCATTCGTTGTTTGTGTAATGTCTGCTTGTAATGATCGGTGGATTAAAGCTCTGTGTGTGCGTGTGTGTGCACTGTGCAGGAGCGAGCCTCGGAGGGCCGAGGACGCCTCCGGGTTGCTGGTTGGACGAGACGGACGCCTGTTCAGCGCATATCGAGGCGTCCGCTTGTCTCTGCCTTGATTGTGCTGTGCGGCCCGGGTGCCGTTGTTGAAGCATATAGAAATATTTCGTCGGCCTTCTGTACCTCCTGCAGCAAGTACAGGAAGATGGGTGCCACCGCCGGTGTTTCGAATATCAGTAAACAAATTTGACTAGAAGTCACCGATAAACACGTAGGTTTATCAGAGATATATATCGATCGGGAATTCTATTTGTCATGCATAGGATCAATTTTTGTTCAGGAAATCGCAGAGATTGTTTCCAAATTATTTATACAATGAAAAAACCATGTGTGCAAAAATAATATAGTTAGCTCTTAATCATTTTGAACCTTGGTAGACAAGAGAGAGTTGGTAATAAACTTGTGTTATATATTATATGGGCATCAAATGAAGGAAATCATTACTTCCATTCAATTTTACTCAAGAAAACATATTAAATAAAAGGTTTTCTATTTATACAGATAAAAACGATTAAGTTAGGATTGCTCACCTTAAATCATAAATAGGGAAGAAGGCCATGAATATATGTATCTTCAATCTCTATATATTGAACCTTGAGCTAAAATTGAGCCCCAAACCCGCAATGTCTTGGCAAGATCGGCCGTACCGACAATCTAGATCGGCATTTTTCCTGATTTGGAGCCATTTCTAGGACCTGTGACCTGCTCACGTGGGTCCTGCAAATGGGCTCCACTGTGAGTCAAGTGGGTTCCACCGTTCGTGGGCCCAACTAATCCTATTATACATAGGACCCTATAGATTTCTTTAAAAAATTCTATAACCAGCGATGTGGGTCGCAATAGTGGATTTCATCCTGCAATTGGGTCCCACCATATACCACTATTGGGACCCACCATCTATACCATGAAATCCATTAAAAATTTATATTTCAATAGAATAGACAACTTTTCAAATGAAAGAGCACTACACATTCCAAAAAATCAAAAACTTTTTCATACAACGAATTTTAAAATTTGATGTGCTTTTATAATTCATATAAGAACAATATTTATACGACCACAAGCACATTCACTTCCCTCCTGCAGTGCCACAAGCTTGTATAGTGAACACTAAATGGGGCAAATCATCACATCCTTTTGATTTCTATTATAAAACATTAATATGTTGTAAGGATGCATTGTGGGCCCATCAAAATTTCAGAATTTTCCAAACGCATTTAGGTACTAATATCTACTACTGAGAAAACCAATTGGGGTAGTGCTCGTCCCCTCCCCATCGTCCTGCCTCTCCCCACATCGTCCTGCCCCTCCCCACATCCGATACCCTGTTGTCCATCACCAAGTCTGACTTTGCCAACAAATCAAGTCCGACTTTGCATCCAGAACTCTGTTTTGTTCAGATTGCACTAGTACATAAAACATTAACTAAGGCGGTCAAAAGGCATTAACTGAGGCGGTTTTTGCAACCGCCTCCAAGCTAGGGTCACAGTTAATCGGCATTAACAAAGGCGGTTTTCCAACCGTCTATGAAAATCATTAACCAAGGTGGTTCCGTTACAATAACCACCTCAGTTAATCGTTCTAGCCAAAAATAAAAAATGAGGAAAAATAACCTAAATTTGTTTTTAATTGGGGGAGGCCCACTAGCCAGCCACTACAGCCTCAAGGTATGACCCCACAACTCACGCTTTTTTTACGGAATTTGGACGCTTCGCGGCCGACGGGATTCGAATCCACGACCTCTCCCTCACGCGTGTCCCTCTCTACCACTAATCACACTGGCTCTAGCATTTTTGAGGACCTAAACAAAGTCAAATTTAAAAGTTGTCAATTACTGAGTTTCTGAAATTTTCGGTATTTACAACTTTCATATTGGTCATTTCTCGATCCGAGGTCTTTTGTGAAATTTGAATTTCAAATTTGAGAATATTCAAATGTACTTTTACTTGACAAGATGATTTCAAATGAAAAAGTTACCAACTACAAAGTTTCTTAACTTTTTGAGATGTAAAACTCTCACATTGGTCATTTCATTGTCCGAGATCATTCGGAAAAACTCAAATTTAAAATTCTCAAATTTCCAAGACGGATTTACGGAGGCAGTTACATTCATTTTAGGAGGCGTTTACATTTGACCGCCTCCTAAAATCGATTAACAGAGGCGTTTATTATAGTACAGCCGCCTCTGTTAATGAACTATTTTCCGAGGCAGTTGTATTATAATAACAGCTTTCGTTAATAGATTTTAGGAGGCGGTCATAATGTAACCACCTCCTAAAATAGATGTTACTGCCTCTGTTAATTACGGGCATTAACTGAGGCGGTTATTTATTTAAATGCCTCAGAAAATATTTTGGCACTATCTTGGATAATGTTTTTGTATAGCGTCGAGCCCACGTCCGACGGTGTATTGTCGCCCCCAACAACCATCACATTTTTTTCTCCGTCGCCCTCTCTCCCTCTCCCACCATGTAAGTGCAACCCAAATTCGCCTGCACCATTGTGCCGCCGCTGGGCGCAACATTGGCGTAGTCGATGAGGACCCAGTTCGCCCCCCCCCCCCCCGTCCCGGCTCTATGTCCGCCAGCTTGTCGACGATGACGAACGCCGCGTCGTGGGCGGAGCTCGATGGTCGCCTCGTCGTCCTCTAGGAGGCACTCCACGCGCGGCAGGTTTATGTCCACGACACGGACAAGGTCGGCTAGGTCGGGCTGAGCCGTCGAGAGTTTCTTGCCATAGATAGCAGCGTGACTCGGTGGCCCTGAGGAGCTATGTGCTTGGCAAGCTCGGTAAAGGGGAGGATGTGGCCAGGGGCGGAGCCAGGATTTGACCATAGGGGGGCCAAGACATCAAGTGAAAAATGGACTCATAATAATATAACTTGAATTTAATTAGTATGTATAAGTATAACAATGATATTCTAAAATAGGTCTGCCAACCATATATTTGATTCAGTTTGTCCAATGTGTTGCCATAAATAGTGATTAGGGTAAATATATACAGATGAATTGCACAATGCATCATACGCGTTGCACGGAAAAGTATACATTATGAAAAAGCTATATAATTCTGAGTTATATATTTATCACTAGACTACCTAGCTACTAATAAACTTAAAATTAGTCGTTGAACAATGTGAATATAGCCTTATATTCTGAGTTATATATTTATCACTAGACTACCTAGCTACTAATAAACTTAAAATTAATTGTTGGACAACGTGAATATAGCCTTATACCAACGCCAGGGGTCTATTCGCTTCATTTTAGATGGAGTAAATACTTATTTAAGCCCCTAAGACTGGAAAGGCATGTTGCAATTATGGAAAGACAATTAATCATGTTGTTATAAAATAATAAACAATCCCTCCGTTCTCCATGTGACCAATCCAATTGTCGCTATGAACTTACAAATTGCTAGGCTTACCACACGGCGTCAGCAAGCAGAAACAGAGGGACACACGAGACAACGGAGACGCAGAAGCTACGCAGCAGCTATGCTGATACACTGCACGAATGTGGAAGGCAAATCGATCACGAACTTGTATGCCGTACGTGGTCTGATGGGCCATAGGCTAATCAAGGTAATTATTAGTGTACCCTTGCTGTTACCCCGGAGAATTAGGGGGGGCCAGGCCCCGGCGCCCCCCCCCCCCCCTGTGGCTCCGCCCCTGGATGTGGCCGAAGGCCAGCCATGGCTGCATCAGATTTTCTTGCTGCTCAGGCTTCATCAATGGAAGGCTAAGGCTTTTTGACGACGGGAGGTGCTTGCCCTGTTGTTGTTGTTGGCTTCACTAATCAGTGTCGATCTGAGGAAGAACACAAGTAATTTTATGAACCTGTAATATTGAAACCTATGTGCCACATCAGATTAACCTTGCGTATCATGTGCTTAATACTGAGTATTGGAGTAAATATTCTGCATGATGCTACCGTTTGAGATGTTTTCCTTTTTTATCATCTGATTAATTCTGAGTATTGGAGTATATATTGTGCATACAAGGTCTCATACCGTATTGGATGTTTCCCCTTTTAGTAGTAGTAGAGATTTTCAGTTTACTGGCAACATCAAGAGATCAATAAAGCTTCAATTGTTGAGTTCAGATCGTCCTTGGTAGACCTGTCGTTGGAGAGGGTTTCGGCAAATCCATTTATCGAGTGTCCATTTAGTACCCTCCCCAAATTTATCCATACCTATTTGTCCATCCCCACTGGATAATTGGGTAGACAAATAAATCAGGGATTTACAATCAACTAAGGCAAAATCCATAAATCAAACTGAAAGAAAATATTTTCCTTCATGCGTCCAACACCAGCAGAATATCAAATCAATCTCCTGCAAAAAAAAAAAAATCCTAAACGCATGAACCTCAATCGAACAATTCCTCGCAATCTTCGAGAAATATCATCCCAAGCCTCGAGAACCTGGTGCAGCACGTGGGGAGGAGGACACCAGCAGAATCCCAAGCCTCGAGAAACTTCATCCTGGCGTGCCACGCGGGAAGGTGAAGCCGCGGCGGCGCGCTGTGACGCTGGAGCTGCTGCTCACGACCGTGCTAGGTGGAGCGAGAGGGTGATGACAGCACCGGGCTGCGATGGAAGAGGAGGAGGAGGAGGCCGGCGCCTGGTGGCCGGAGGCGGAGGAGGATGGCGTCGTGCCGGGGTGCTGGAGAAGCTGCTCACGGTCGTGCTGGGTGGAGCACGAGGGTGCCGGCACCGGATAGCCAAGGGAGGAGGAGCAGGAGGCCTACGCCTGGTGGCCGGAGGCGGAGGAGGACGGCACCGCGCCGCTGTCGGGTGGTCGGGGGCAGGGCTCTGTGATTCAAATACTAAAATATTTCAGAGCCTACTGAATTGGACGAAATTAGGAAATTTGATAAAATTCGGACGGGGATTCACTCGAGTTGACCGATCAAAATATTTATATTTGGACAAAATGTGACCGAATCAGATAGGATTTAAAAGAGAATATTGCAATAACCAGCAAAAACAAATGAAGCAAATGAAACTGGCTAAAAGTTGTAGCCAATCAACGAAAAACAATAGTCATGAAGCTACGTGATGTAAATCTGTACATCTATACATGATCAATCTGTACAAAATCCGCCATTGATTGGAGAGAAGACGATGGAGGGGAGCGATTGGAGATGGCCATTCCAGAACCAAATAGGAAGAGAAACGGATTGAGAAGAGAACAACGGGATAGTCTCCCCTTGGAAAGCAGCCGTTGCAACCACTGAGAAGACGAGGGGAGAAAAATGAAATGTCTAGGGTTTCCTGGGTGGGATCTTGAATATGTATCTGGAAGGGGCATTTGTGGGCTGGTTCCAACCATATGCCGAACTTAAAATTCAAATGGGCGAAACTTTTTAGCCGGTTCAATTTTGTCTCGGGCTGGGCCGAAATGGACGGATCTCACCGAATTTCGGCTTATTCGGTCCGAATCCCAAATCTCTGATCGGGGGTAGGGGAGGAGTTCGATAAATATACATGTTGATAAAAGTGGACACTCCGCTACCCATATCCAAATGAGAATGGGTCAAATTTTGTTGTCGATACCCTACCAAAAACAATGGATAAGGGTTTGAAGAGTAAATTTCACCACAGGTCCTTAATCTATTGATGAGGTCTCATCTAGGTCGATGAATTATAAAAGTGGTCATCTAGATCCTTAAATTTTTATGAAGGTCTCATCTGAGTCTATGAATGAAAAAAATGGTCATTAGATCCGTGGTCTATTAAAGAGTAGTCATCTAGGTCCATAAACATCCATGGAGATACTTTTTGCCTGTGTGGCAACACTTGCGGGGCAAAAATTTGCAAGAAAAAAAACTCTCCTCTTCCATGGAGACATGTTTCGACGGTCATCTATGCTTTGATGGAGTGTTTTTTTTTTCAACTTTTGGCCACGCAGGAATTTCCATGCAGTCAAAAAAATATATCCATTGAAGCTTTTGGACCTATATGACCGCTCTTTAATAGATCGTGGACCTAGTTGACCACCTTTTTACTTCATGGACCCAGATGAGACCTTGATAATAGATGTTCTATGTGTTATAATATAAATCACTCGTAGCATCGCACGGACACGATGCTAATAAAAGTAAGAAAAACAAACTATTGAGTAACTAAGGAACATATCTGGAAGTCGGCCATCTTGTAGGTGGGCCCTGTGAGTAATTCACATGTGCTTTGTGCATGTGTGCCGCACTTGCGCGGAGCTTCCACGCGGAAGGTGTTCTCTCGTCTGTTTGCAACTAGGCCTAAAATGCTGAGACCACTACACGCAACTAGTGATCTCAGGTCTGTTTGCAACTGGGCCTACCGTGCTGACCCAATGCATGTTGGGCCCACTCTAGTTGCTGCGGCTGCAATGAAGACACCCAGCAACACCGTTGACGAGTCAGCCCTGTCAGTGTCGGGCTACCAATCCTTGGCGGCTGCGCGTCCTGGTCCACAGCTTTTATCATCCTCTCTCTCACCGTTAGTTTCTGAGCCGACGCAGAAGCAAGGAAGCAAGCAAGCGACTGCTTCACCTCTTTCCGAGAATTTACACGCCGGTCCTCCCCTCTCCATCTCGGCCCGTGCTCTCCCACCAATTTCGCTTAAAGATGGGCGTGGCCCGGTTCGCCCCTGTGGTTAGTCGATCCGGTTACTGGTTCACCGGTTCGATGAAAAAAACCAAGGGGGCAGCGGTTCGACCCGAGGCTAACCGTAGGGTGGAACGGATCGATTCCACTAGTCGACGGTGAAGGGCTGGATGGGCCGGACCAGAGCTCGCCGCCGGAGGTCAGTGCACCAGCGCCCGGTCGTGACCTCATAGAATCGCGGGGCTCGTTCCACTGCCCACCTTCCTCCCGTACGGCGACAGGCCACGTCCCAGGCCACGGAACATGAAGAATTGGCCCCAATTGGTGTTTCGTTTCAAGTCATTCGTCGTGGTGAGGTTTCAATTTTTCCTCAAATTCGCAACGATTCCTTGATGTTTTTGAGATATTCTTCCAAGATATGTGAGAGCTTGATGAGGTGCATGTATGGCTTGAGTTTCGTCTCGATTCGTTGATCCATGGAGAAGTAATTTTGGTTCAAAGGGTGGCCTGTGTTCGTTTTTTTCTGTTTCTTCTCTGTTCTTGCGGCTTCAGTCCCACGTAAGAACCAGCGCGAGGAGCACAAGTGCTCGTACCACCGCGGCACCGTCTGCACGAACAGCTCGACGCCCCCGCTCGGTTGCTTCCGCATGCACGAGTAGCTCGGTCCACGGATCAGAGAGCAAGAGTGGAGGCAGAGGCCACGCAGAGGGGGCACACACAGGCAGCACGGCGAGGAGCGGTGCAGAGCTGGCGCACGCCGGAACGATGCTCCACGTTGAGGAAGCAACCGCAGTGAGCCGCGACGGCGGTGGCGACTGCGGAGGAGGAACATAGTCAAAGAGGGTACGGCAGTGGCGAACCAACGCAGACTCTGGAGCAGAAGCGGCTGGGACTGGGACGGCCAGAGAAGAGCAGGGGTCGACCCACTGTATCCTTTGGAGCGCGTGGTTCTATGAGGTTATAAAACGAAACTAAAGTGGTGCACCTAAACTAATTAAATGGATCGGCGGATAGTTCCAGGGTCGCTCCATGGAGCACCCACGCCCATCTATAAATTTCGCTCCCCAGATTCAGGTAGGTCGTCTTAGCTTTGTTTCCCGGCGTTCTCTCCGATCTCTTTTTTTTTCTTCTCTCCCTTCATTTCCTGTGAAATTTTGGAAAGCCATGCTGCCATCTATGGGTTCTTCTCAGCTCTATGATGGGCATGTTGACCAGTGATACGTATCGGGTGAAGATGATGCATGTGGTATTATACTCGTGATACGTATCGGCTGCTGTGTACGTCGTGTATCTGTTTACTGTTTGGGCTGTCATGGACCTAAAGCTAAGGCTCTGTTTGCAACTTATATAATCCAGATTATAATCTTCTACGTGTAGGTAGAGAACGGAAGCTTATTGGATTATAATAATCTGGCTTGGGAATTGCCACAATCTACATACAATCCAATCGGTAACTTATAGATTATTAGATGGATTATATAATTTATAAGCTGAAACATACATGAGCTAGTAAAGATCTTTAGCGATGGCGTGTTTGATACGTGTGGATTTTTTCAATTCGGTTTCTTTTCCTTTTCCCCGTAGCTGTGGGGTGCTGTTTGGAAGTTTGGACCTATACAAAATTCTGATTTGTGATCTGAAATTACTTCTTTAGCTTTTGTTCATCTGCATGCCGGACCTCCCGTTAGTTTTGGCTCTCGTTTGATAAGATTCTTCTCGCGTCTCCGACGTTCCGACGACTCGGATCGAGCGGACGAGCCGTGGACCGTGGCGCACATGTGGGCGCTGGGTCAATGGTGTCAACGACGTACCAGATATTTTTGGCACAACCCGACAAGCGTACTCGCTTTAGAATATGATATGACTAGCTCAAATACCCGTAGCAACCGTTCTTACTCGCTGGAAGGTCTCGATCGTTATCGCTCGTGTCGTTTCTCAATCCATGTATGGCCTCTGGTCAGTGGCCTAGCTAGCATTTTAGCAAAGGGTATGCCATGGCAAAGTTATATATATAGTTTAGTTCGATCAATACATAACCGGTGTGACAAAATATCAAAGGCGAAAAGTATTAAATACTAGTAAATGCCATAAAAGTTCTTCTAGTGGGCATTATCACTATTTTTTTTAGAGTGGGCAAGTGGGCATGCATCCATGCATCCGGTTTCCTTATTGTATCTATCATATTTTTTATAATATTTCTTATTTCTGGCTCAGATTAAATCCCCGTAAAAACCGAACAAGCCCCTAAGTTGTCATGACTGCTGCTTGCCGGCATCGTCCTTGCTGCTGGTCCTATACGGCTCGGTGTAAGATGATGGATGCAGTTTCCATCTTCATCGTTTACAAACTTGACCGATCCTTTCGCGCCACTTCACTACTAAAAAACGATTTTAGGGAACATTCCAAAATAATCTTTAGAGGTGGACATAAAATCTGTCCGCCTCCATTAATCTCAGCCATTAATAAAAGCAGACATGTTTAATTTAATGAGGCGTTTGCAGCTGACCATCTCGGAAAGTCAATTTACGGAGGCAGACATTTTAAAACGATCACATTAGAAAATCATCTATTTTTGTTGGCAGTCTTGCAGTGGTCGCATCCGTTTGATTTTTAGAGGCGGACGATTATAAAGCTCGCATCTGAAAAAGCCTCGGACCTAACAGGCCTAGCTTGGCCCGATAAGATACCTACTATATATATAAACTAAAAAATAATAAATCCCATCCCCTCTCTCTCCCTCTCCCGCCTCCTCTCTCCATCTACAGACATCTGGACTCACGCTCTCCTCTCACTCTCTCTCGACTCTCGCTCTCCTTGTGGCGGCACCGTGCAGGCACATGCGGCGGTAGCAGCGCGCAGGTGCGGCAGCGCCGTGGGTAGGCTGGAGCCGCAAATCCTATGTTCGAGTGGAGGCCGAGCGCCGGCGGGGCAGATATGGTGGCGTGAGGCGAATGTAGTGGCGACCCTGAAAGGATCATGATGACTAAGAGGAGGGTGAATTAGGCTTCTATTAATTTTTAAACAATAAACAACCCTATGTAACATGGTAAGAGGGTGAATTAGGCGAATTACGAAGATGGTTTGTGTGACTATCTAGTTGACAAAAGGAGTTTTGCATCCCAAGTCAATTCATAATCTAACTTGGTAAGTCATAGGATTTGAAATGCGGAAAGTAAACTTACACAAACTAAAGTGAATGATAAGTACAACTTTTGCATAGCCACTGACTAATTCGATGGTCACACCATCGATATAGTCGATACCTGCTTTTGCATCCACCTTTGAATTCCAATGGCTTGTCAGCACAACCGACTACTTCAACGGTATCACCACCGAAACAGTCGGTGCTCTCTAGAGGGCATGCCATAGAACTTATCAGAGTTCAGCCACCACCGACTATTTCGGTGGCCAAGCCACCAAAATAGTCGATGCTACACCGGTAGGATGCCACTGAAGTTTTCTTAGATCAGCACCATCGACTATTTCGGTGGTGACACCACCGAAACAGACGATGCTGTCTAGGGAGCTCCGCACAACGCCAAAATAGTACACAGGGCCATCGACTAATTCGACTAAGTCAGTGCCTCTGTATTTAGACAGATTTCTTTACTTTTAAAGCCAAAACTCATCCAATTCAATTTCTTTTAGTTTCCTCCCTTATCTGGTGTAACACCCTAATTTTTGCTCATCACATAAAAATTAATGTAGGCAACTATTTTCTTTAATTTTGTTGTTTTAGGGAATATTAAATGGCAAATTTAAATCTAGCTCTTAAAATATTTAAATATCATTTAAATTAGTGTCCATAAAGTCTTTGTTGCATTCATGCTGTTTGCATAAAGTTTGAATGTTGGTTTGAATTTGAAAAGGTTTGCAAAAGTTTAAACTAAAATTCAAAACCCTCTCTTTTCCCTCTCTCTTCTTCTAGCCCAACCCAGTTTTCCGGCCCTTTTCCCTCGCGCCGCAGCAGCCGGCCCAATTTCTTTTCCGGCCCAACCCGCGCGCGCAGTGGCCCAGCCCGTTTTCTCTTCTCTCCCTCTCTTTCTTCCGCTGACATGTGGGCCCCGCCTATCGGTCGTCTTCCTCCTCGCGCCGTATGCGAGCGGGACTCGACGTCGAGTCCGAGCGCCGCCCGGCTCCACGCCGCTCTCCCTTGGGTCCGGGCGCAGGACTTGTTCCTCGGCCCTTTATAAGGCGCCGCCCCGACCCCTCTTGCCTCTCAACCCAAGCCGCCGCCCTTTTGCCGCCGCCATAGCCACAAACCCTAGGTCAAGGTCGCCACCGCGATTCGAGCTTTCGAGGTCTCCGTAGCTACTTCGAGTTCGTCGTCCATCTTCGCGTGAAGGTTTGGAACTCGTCCAGCCTTTTTTCCCTCTCTCTCTCGCCTTCTCGAGGTCGCGTCGCGTCGCCGCCATGGCCGTGCCGCCATAGCTCGATGCGAGCCCCCTCCGTTGCTCAACCTTCGCTTAGAACCCCTAAAATGGTTTCCCCACGTCCCCAGCTTTCTCCCAAGCCAAACTACAAGGAGTGTCTCGACCCGGCCCTTCTGTGGCCCGGCAGGATGGACATGCACATCCATATGGGTTACTGCTCCAAAGAGGCTTTTAGGATTCTTGTTAGCAACTACCACTCCATCGATGACCATGTCACGTATCCGGAGATTGATGAGCTGATGGCGGAAGTGGCGGTGACACCCGCGCTAGTCGCCGAGACTTTGATGAGGAGCGAGGACCCAGATATTGCTCTCAATGATCTTATTGAGCTTCTAAAGTCTAAGAGGGATGGAAATAACCCGGACGAGGAGGAGGCGGTAGATGGCAATGAGGATAAAAGTGACAATGATGATGACGATGACTCTGAGACTGATGAAAATTAGATCTATAAACATTTTTTGTTATGTAGATTTATTTATAAAATGACCAAAGAGTAATGTGCCATGGTGCCAGAAGAATGTTTTAAGAAGATGGATTTAAGTTCTTGACAGCAGAAATCAAGTGTGGGGAGGCTATAAAATGCTGCATCGTCATATAGCTTTTCCTAAAAAAATAAAATATTGTACTACCTCTGCATTTACGTTTTTTATCATAAAAAAAAGAAAACTATATATGCAAGTATGATGTACTCTTACTCTATTGTGACTTGTATTTTTGCATATTTAAGCTATTTTTTTAAGAGAATAATAGTCGATACCTTCGCATACCTCCAGAAATTGTCTTATGCCTTCTGGTTACTAATTCCTGGTTATTTATTTGATCGATGACTTGGAGTTTGTAATAGGTTCCACACTGCATAACCTAAGGCTATTCTCAATGCAAGATTCATGGACACGATTACATAGAGTGACACATCATCTAAAAATGTTTGAAACAAGTATGAAACACCCTCTCTCAATGCATAGTTTCATCCATTATTGTTTCTTAGCTGTTAATTGTGTATACAAGTTTTCATCCCATGACACTCCTTTCACATCTCTTTTCATTAATACACTGTCATATTATCAAATATGCCTACATGACACTTTATTTATTACCCATAAAACCACTCGGTGAGTCTAGCCTAATGGCTAATGTAGTGTAACATGTGTTTCTAATGCCACCTACTAGGCTACTGCATGCCGGCCTCGTTTAGTCCCTGCCAAGTCATACCTTCGCCTACTGTCTTTCGGCATATCTCTGCAGTCTGCACGCCGCCGTGTGCTGTGTGCATGTTGTTCAAAAGGCCAGTCACCGACCAAGTTCGTTCAAAAACGAAATTTGTAGACAGAATATTTTTTGTAACTCTAAATATACAGTACGAATAAAAAGAAAAAAATAACTTAACCATTAACCAAAAAAATATTTCTATTCATTGAACAGTGAAGAGCTTGATGTGACCAGCTGTAGATCTACAACTGGTCACATCAGACTCTTCACTCTTCAATGAATAGAAAATGTTAAGAGCAAGCAAAGAGCCAACCCACCAGAAAAGAGTCAACCCACTTTTATACTATTTTGGTACTGTTCACCGATTAAACAATTTAACAACTAGCAAACAATGGACAAGGCGTTACCGTAGAAAAAAACAAGAGGAGCAAGGCTGCATGCAGGGACGTGGAGCAATTCCATCCACTCATTCCATCTTCTGGAAAACACTCGCACTATCGCACATGCATGAATTGGCAGCTACTCTGGTGCCAGTACTCATTTTTTTTTCCTTGTCCGTGTATTCTGCAAACCAGATACGGAGCGGTCTGCATGCTGTACATAGGGGCATTTAGGTAATTTCACTACCTACACTGGAAGTGGTGCCTTGTGCTTTTTACGGGACGGATGGAGTAGTATTAGGGTTAGATGATGATGGGCCTGCTGGGCTAGTCAGGTCCATGCCAATCCCTCGTATGCCTAGAAGACAGCTCAGATACACAGGGCCGTGATGGCACGGACCGAAAGCTTGGCGTGTTGTGCCGTGTTCGAAAATTCGGATCAGGCAAAAAAAAAAAACGTGCTATGGGCAGCCAATGGACCTCGGACCATATGGCCGAAAGTGTAGTAGGCGGTTTGACCTGCATGGACGAGCACACTGTTATGGGCAGCATGCCACACCAGCATCACGCCGGTGTTGCGTTGGGTGCGCTGTGGGGTGGCCGCAGCTGTCGCGATCGCGACGACCGCAGCGGCCATGCGGTGTGGGGCGCACGCACGCACGCACGACAGTGAGGTGCCCGCGGAGGCGGCGCGCCACCACGTGCCGGGCGCAGCTTCGCGCTGCAAATAGTCGACGGCGGCATGGGCACGCTCTCCGGGAGGTTGCGGGTCGTCGTCGCATGGAGATCCTGGACGACGACAGCTCGACAGCCACGTCCGCCTCAGCTTCCGCGTCGTGGGCGGCGAACACCACCGGCTGCAGAAGCTTCGGCAACCAGGCTACTTCCTGCATGGGCTTGGTGTCATATGAACAAAATATTACTGACATAAGCAAGATATATCAGTTGACTTCAAGTCTTCCACAACACCAATGATCAAATGGCCTCGAACAGTCAAGAAAAATGACATATGGGTCAATTTTACCTTTTTTAAGGAGGAAGAATAACACAATAAGAAATGTAATACATCATTTTTCAATCATCATAATCAAATCGACGGCTTTGCATCTCCATAAAGTGGCGGACTACTGCCTCAATTGTGACTTTCATCTTCTCTTCTTTCTACACATGACAAATAAATTTGTTTTCACATTACAATTGCATAATTTTTTTTTTGTTTTCACAACCCTCGTGGCTGATAAACCACTCTCAACTGTCGCAAGTACTTTCTTCTCACTTACTCTCCAAGATTAGGATGATAATTATCATTTCGTTTTCTTAGACCTGGATCATATTTAATCTACCCCTTCCTAACTGATATCATCCAAACAAGAATTACAAGCATTTATACCAATCACTACTAAACAAAGGTTTTCGAAGTCGGACAAAATGGGTTTTCGGAGGTCATTTTTGCATGCGCCTCCGAGCCAAGGCTTCTATTAATGAGGCATTTTTGGAGGCTCTAATAATGTAAAAAATTAAAAAAGAACAATACTAGGACAGGCCCGCCGAGCCCATCCAAGGTGTCGCCACCGCTGGATCTGCACCAACGGCCAAGAAATAAAACTTCTAGTTCAGCCACATACCAGTAGTCGGTATGGTTTCCTCATGGATAGAAGTACTCAGTCGGGCCATCCTATGGTCTGTCTCATGTTCAAGACATGTCGGCCAAGGCATAACCTATTGATAGGTGCATGTATCAAGGAAGATGTCTTGTATTTGGGAGTCTAGGGTTTTAGATGGGTCAAATGGGTCGTCAGGCCACGGGCCGGCCCACCATGCCTCCCCGTGCCATGCTCATTCATGTCGGGCCGGTCTGGCACATCATGCCGAGGCCTCAGCACTGGCCCGGCACTACCAACGGGCCGGGCTGGCACGGGCACGAGGGGGTCGTGCTGGACTGTGCTTGTGTTGGGCCAAAATTTCATGCTTTGGGCTGGCCCATGGGCCTCGGGCCATATCGCCATCTATAGTGGGAGATGAGGCTTTTGCATCGGTACATGTGCTCCCGCACTCATCTCGAACAGAGCAAAGCGAGAACTTAGTTGCTAGCTCAACGTGCTTTGTTATTTCTCACTCCTCGACCTCAGCTTTTAGCTGAGTTAGCCAATGACGTCGACTGTTGTTAGAGGCCTAAGTGGTACTGAAACAGGCTGGCCCATGAATCTATGTTGTAGTTGTATAGTGTTTCCTCATGTAAACCTACCTAGTGTTGTTACTATGTTTAAGACGTATTCCTATTGGCCTAACCTGTAAAGTGACTGATAAAAGTTAGACTCTCAAACATGATTTGCTAGGGCCAACGAGTCCCCGCGCCAGGAGGCCGAGTTACCTGACAGGGGAGGTCATGCATGCATCATCGGCCGCGCGCTGGCGACCAAATGGAGAGGAGAGTTGAGGAGAGAGGGAAGAGTGGTGGAGAAGATAGAAGAAGTGGTGGAGGGGAAGAGGGCTAGACGGGAAAAGGCTAAGGTGGAATAGAGAGAGGGCCAACGACGCCAGTGAAATAGAAAAGGAATATGGTCCTGGTTGTTTCTTGCTAGTGGCATTAAGTATCACCCAACCAGGAGTAAATGTTTCATCAGGCCTCCTTGTCATTGATAGATATTGCAACCGGGATTAAGTTGATACTATTAACCGGGACTAAAGAGCCCATGTCTTGGGCTCATTTTTATACCCGAGACTAAAGAGGCTTTAGTCCCAGGTCTAAAAGCGACAAGGATTATTATAAATGGACAGAAGATCCCGGTGTCTAGTAGTGTTGTGTCTTATTTTTTCATTCAATAAAAATACACATCATTTGCTTGACGATATTTATTTGGAAGTCCATGCTTGCTTGGAAGAATTGATATTCTAAAGGATGGAATTTATTTCTCTATGTGTCTTGCTCGAAATGAGCCTTTTTTGTATGATTTGGATCCTTGTCTCTGCGACAAAATGATTGCCGGCATATCGTGTTTCTTGGCAATCAAAATAACAACAGTGCGAAATCTGCGCTTAAAGTAAAAGAAAAAACAAGCAAATATGAAAAGAAACAATAAAAAACCAGCAAACATGAAAAAACAATGGCTCCGGTACCAACTGGTATTAAACGGTCGGCTCCCAACCAGTATTAAATGGCCCATTTAGTATTTGAATTGTAGTACTGGTTGAAAAGCGGTACAAATCGACAGCTACCAAAGCTCATTTTTCTAGCAGTGTTATTTGGAGCCGTCTATAAGGTACATAACATTCAAGGTAGGCGATAAGTTATGTAGCGGGTCCTCCCCATGGTCGCCCGTCCTCCTTCTCTCTCTCTTCGCCCCATCCCCCTTTGATCTCTCTCAATTCACGCCATCCCCAGAGAGATCACGCAGGTGGCGCGTGGCGCCTAGTGGCCTACATCATGTGAGATGTGTGCTCAGCTCGCACATGGTGGTGTGTCTGTATACTTTAGCTCTGTGTTGCAAAAACCAGCTGCTTTTTTCCCTCGACATATTTCTCAGCGAAGCAACAGTAGTGTAGCATAAAAAATGTTTTGCTTTCAAAAAAAATATGTATTTTTTCAGGATTAGGAAACTCGGTTCTGGCCGCTCTATCCATTATCTGCAAAACCGCACGTGAAGAACGCCAAAAGGAAAAGTAGGTATATAGACTGTGCATTGTCAAGTTCTCAGGCAACGGCATGAGTGTGAACAAGTAATATTAGGAACCTCTCTTATTAGTTTACTTTTGCAACACGAAACACTGATTTCCTTGCCATGTACCAAGCCTTTGGCCTACGTTGTCAACTTGTACCTCAATTTGTCAATCGTCGTGCTCTTGCTCTTGCTGCTTCCTTTTCCTACCACCTGGCATTGTTGCTTCCCCGGCACACAGGCTTCCGCCCAATGAGCTGTTGTGTTCCGTCGATAGAATACAGCAGGTCCACAGACCAAAGGGACCCATTCGCAGTGGCGGCGTGTATGATGCTTTGTTAACAGTCACAGCACAGCATATCTAAAAAAAAAACAGTCACAGCACAGCAAAGATATATAGGGTACCTCTATTGATGCTTGGACTGGTGCTCTGTTGGTGCTTTGAAATGTTGACGCCTTATGTAAATATTCGAAAGCTTACTGTTTAAGAATCTCCTAAAAATGATTGTATATTTTTAAACTTCTAGAACGAATTTAGTTTTTTTTTGTTGCTTGTGCATTTGTGCACGGACACGCCGCAACTATCTCCCTGCTGTTTCTTGGTCAAAAAGTACAGTCAACAACAAACGTCCATCGAAAAGAACAACAAAACAACGTAGTCACCAAGACAGCATGAAAATGTGGTACCTGCAATTTTTTCTGCAAAAACTGTGAATTAGAGTCTGAAAATATGACAAAAAAAACCATGCATGCATAGCATAGCCGAGCTGCTGCCAACCAGAAGTCCATATTCTGTATGCGAAATTGGAAAATTTGGAGAATCACTGGACATGGATTCTCCAAAATGACCGTGTACCCAATCACCATGAGATGAATAGATGCACATGCACCCCTGTGCCGTACTCGATATGCTTTGAAATGGTGACGCCTTACGTAACTTATAAATATTAAAATGCTTATTGTTTAATAATCTTCTAAAAGATGCCTGTATATTTGTAGACTTCTAGAACGAATTTAGTGTTTTTTTCTTTGCTTGTGCGTTTGTGCACGGACACGCCGCACCTGCTGTTGCTTGGTCAAAAAGTGCAGTCACCGACAGATGTCAATCAAAGAAAAAACAAAAGAACTTAGTCACCAAGATTGCATAAAAACTACGGCGTCTCCAAATTTTTCCTGTAAAATATGTGAATTAGCGTCTGAAAATATGACCAGAGAAATCTTCAATGCATATCGATCATTGCTGAACTGATGCCTAGCTACAAGAAGTCCACAATGTTTATGCGAAATTGGAAACTTTGGAGAATGACTGACCACGAATTCTCCACAATGACCATGTACCCTGCAACCACCATGAAATGAAATGAATAGATGCACATGCACCCCCTGCCTGCCCCGATCGAACCTTATAAATAGAGCCACATCCTTATATCTTTTTCCACCACCACAGAACCAGCTAGAGCACCACACACACCTTGACCACCACATACATACAAAGCAAGCCGCCATGGCCGTCATCAGCAGCAGCAGCTTCGTTTTTTGCCTCCTCGCGGCGGTGGTCCTACTCGCCGCCACGCCGGCGCCGGCGACCGCAGCGCCGTGGGATGAGAAGGAGACACATATACGCGTGTACTGGCACGACCAGGTGACCGGCAACGCGACGGTGGTGACGGTCGCCGAGGCAGCCACGACCAACACCTCCTCCACGAGGTTCGGCGCCGTCCAAGTGATCGACGACGCGCTCACCTTGGAGCCCAACAAGACGGTCATCGGCCGCGCCGAGGGCATCTACGTGAGCTCCAACAAGGAGACCACCTCGGTGACCATGGCCATGAACTTCGTCTTCATGGACGGACCCTACAACGGCAGCAGCATCGCCATCTTTGGACAAAACCGCATCGAGCTTAAGGTCCGGGAGATGTCAGTGATCGGCGGCTCCGGCGTGTTCCGGCTCGCGCGTGGGTACGTCCAGCTCAGGGACTACTGGCTCAGCCCCACCACCGGCGACGCTATCATCCAGTACGACATCTACGTCCGCCATTACGACCACTGAGATGATCGGATCATCCTGCGTGCACTATTTTCAGCTGGTTGCTGATCGGTTTCTTACATGGCAGCATATATATGTATACTGCGCTTTAGTTTCTCGATTGGGTGTGTTGTTGTTTTGATCTACTACTATTTTTTTTTATTTCCCGTGAGGTGCAGGATCGATGATGCAGAATAACGAGAGAGGGATTGTAGCATGCATTTGAGTATGCAGGCAAATAAATAAATAAATAAATGCCACCGTGCATTCCATTCATGCTTGAACAAGAGTTATCATTTAATTTTCACTTCGTGGCCGTGCTCATGCATGCATGCAATATGTAATATGGTAGCAAACAATGCAAATCGGGTACAAAGACACGATTTTTATATGGAAATCTCTTGCAAGGAAAATGAAAAACACGACACTTAATTTAGAGACGCTAAATGAAAAACACGCTACTAATTAATATGCCAACAGTGACGCAGATGGTTGAGAGATACGTCACCCATGTCTTCCGCATAGACAAGTGCATTGACAGAGACTTCAGTCACACATGGCTTCCGCATAGACATGTGCATTGACAGAGACGTCATTCATTGAAACGCATCACTAATAACACATGATCATTAATCAGTGTGACGTCTCTAATGGTGACACGTCACTAATGTTAAAATACACTAGTAAATTATTATTATCCGTGTCATTGATATGGGCGATTATGACAAGACAAAATATAAATTGAGTGGACAACCTGGGCCAAGCCCACTACGGCCTTTCACTAGGCCCAAAACAGGCCCCCGCCCGGGGGCGAACCTCGTTGAGTCGAGGGAGAGCACATGACGCCACACAAATTTGAAAACCAATTATGTTTTATATTTTTTTTTTACCATATGGGCCCCCTCCTCAAATAAGTTTTTCGCCTCTCTAATGAACAAATACATGGCTATTCCTCTCATCATTTGATGTGTGCCCCTCTCAATTTTTGTTCTAGGTCTGCCCCCCCCTCCCAGCCAGCTTATCATCCCTTTGCCTCCTCTCTCCGGCTCCTCCTTGCGAGCACATGCCTCTCTCCCGCAAGCACCACCACCTCCTCCCTCGCCTGAGCGTCGTGCCTCTCTTCCCCAAGCGCCGCCACCTCCGCCTCCTCCGATCCATCACCCAAGTCCTGCCACCTCTCTAGTGAATAGCTTCTGTTGACGCACTTTTGGTCAAAACACGGAAGCGCTAGATCGCGCGGTCGTTGAATTCTCCTCGCCGGATCTCCTGAGAGCAGCCGGTCAGACCGCCTGTCAGGGCCGGTCAGACCGCCTGTAGCAGAGGCGCCGCGAAAGCCTACGATCACAACCTCGGGAGAGACCCTGTCGGAGGCTGCGAACCTAGGGTTGTTCTAAGATCGGCAAGGCCACTTAGAACGTCCTAAAACGTCACGGAGACGAAGAAGGAAAGCAAAAGGGTTGAAAAAGCTAAGGTTTGGAGATAAAAAGTAAGACAATTTTTTGTACTCAATCGGCCACGGCCCTTTATATTTATAGGGTGGGAAGGTCTTGCCCCGCAAGGAAGTCCTTGTAGAGATCTAAAAACGTGCAAAAACCTGATTCTACTTGGACTCGGGACATGCGGTCAGACCGCCTGTGACAGGCGGTTAGACCGCCTGGCACATTGCCAGATCGGCTACAGGGCCCAGCCGGTCTAACCGCGTGTACAGGCGGTCTAGACCGGCTGTCCCAGCCTGATCGGCTTTAAGCCATTTTTGGTCGTCAACGTATGCCCCCCTGTTTTTTGGTAAAACTTTGTTTACCACAAAACATTTAATCATACTAAGGGCCGACCCTCTATTGTCGGCCATTTTTTTTTCTAAGGGCGATATCACATATCGGCCATATCCCTTCAAGCATGTTGCCAAACACTTGGATGATATTTCTTTAAATACTTCCCATTGAGTGCTCTTGGCAACTGAAATCCTTGCAAAGTCTCCACCACATAGGAATTCCCAGAACAAACCTTCACAATACGATATGGTCCTTCCCAATTCGGCAACCATTTACCAAATTTGTTGCGCTTTGTTCCTATAGGAAAAATAGTCTTCCAAACCAAATCACCAACTTGAAAGGATTTGAGCTTTACCTTCTTGTTATACGCTCGAGCCACTCTTCTTTTATCTTTTTCAATCTCCTCTAAGGCCTCCAAACGCTTGCCGGTCACATCATCAATATTATCCATCATCAAAGCACAATATGTACTAGCATCAAGATCATTTTGTTTGGCCAATCTATAAGCAGCCAAATTTACCTCGACAGGCAAGACGGCTTCTTGACCATAGACAAGCTCAAATGGAGTAACCTTAGTAGCACCATGTCTAGAAATACGATGCGCCCATAATGCTTCAGATAATACCTCATGCCACCGCTTAGGATGATCTTCAATCTTCTTCTTTATGATCTTGATCAAAATCTTATTGCTAGACTCGGCTTGACCATTGGCTTGAGAATAATACGGAGATGAAGTGAGCAATTTAATACCATAGGATCCAACAAACTCACGTACCTCTTTAGAAATAAACGATGTCCCTTGATTTATCGTCAACGTTTGAGGAATCCCAAATCTATGAATAATATGCTCAGTAATAAACTCAATCACCTCTCTATGTGTCATGTTCTTGAGGGGAATTGCTTCAGTCCACTTGGTAAAATAATCAGTAGCCACAATCACAACACAATGACCCTTGGATGAAGGAGGATGAATCTTACCAACAAAATCTAAACCCCATCCTCTAAAGGGCCATGGCTTAATCATTGGATGCACCAACGCAGCAGGTGCAATCTGAATATCCCGAACTTTTGACACTCCTCATATCCTTTGTAGTAACGAAAACAATTGGCTATCATCGTAGGCCAATAAAAACAAGCCCGTCTAAGGAGCCACTTCATCATCCGAGCCGATTGATGTGTACCACAAATTCCTTCATGAACCTCTGCCATAGCTAATCTAGCTTAGTCAGGATCTAAACATTTCAAAATTAATCCATCCATGGTCCGACGATATAGTTCACCATCAACCAAAGTAAACTGGAAAGCCCACCGTCGGAATTTTCGATCCACTGACCTGCTAGCATCCTACAAATACTCCACCAGAGGCTTCCTCCAATCACCAACATCAGCCACAACAGATTGAAAATCATTAATAGCCGAATCGGTACTTTCAGAGGTACAGGCGGTCAGACCGGCTGTGCTGGCGGTGAGACCGGCCGTACCGGTCAGACCGGCCGTAACAGGCGGTCGAACCGCCTGTTCCAGAGCATAAACGTCGGCTTCCTGAAACATCGTCCTCTTTTCATGAAAATTTCTTTTCTGAACATTATAGTCTGATGCCTGCTGTGCCAACGCATTAGCTCTAGGATTCTCTTCTCTTGGTACATGGTAAATAACAAACTCATCAAAGCAAGATATAATATCTAAACACTTATCAAGATAAGCATTCAAAAATCTATCTAAGCATTGACAAACCTTAGATACTTGTTGAACCACCAAAAGAGAATCACCATATGCTTCTACATGTTTTACTACCATGTCATGTAACCTCTCCAACCGGAATAATAAAGCTTCATATTCGGTTTGGTTATTAGTGCACTTATGATCTAATCGGTTAAGAGTCTCAAAAACAACACGGTTTGGTGAAATAGGAATAACACCAACTCCACAATCACTTATGCAAACCGATCCATCAAAATGCAATTTCCATGGGGTAAAAGTAATATAGCCGACATTTAAATCAATATGCTCATTAATCCTATGCTCAACAATAAAATCGGCAACGATTTGTCCTTTCATAGATTTCAATGCTCAAAGACTAAATCATATTCAATTAAAGCATAAGCCCATTTGCCGATTCTACCACTTAATATAGGTCTATGCAACATGTATTTAATTATGTCGGCTTGACTAGCAACTATGCAAGTATTTAATAACAAATAATGCCTCAACTTTGTACAAGCATTATATAATGATAAGCATAACTTTTCAATGAAAGTATACATTGTTTCAGCATCCAATAATCTTCTACCTGCATATGAAATAATATATTCCTTCCCTTCGGTCTCTTGGATCAAAACAACCCCAATAACACTTTCTTCGGCCGTAATATATCATTTAAAAGGAACCCCTCTCCTAGGTGCCCGAAGAACCGGAGGCGAAGATAAGTAATGCTTGATCTCTTCAAACACCTCTTGCTGTTTTACCCCCCCAAGTAAATTCAGCATCATCTTTCAACTGAAGCAAAGGAGTAAAAGCATTCACCTTTCCTGATGAATTGCAAATAAATCTTCTCAAGTAATTAAACTTGCCCAAGAATTTCTGCAACTCTTTCTTAGAACTAGGCGCCTGCAACTTGCCAATAGTATCGGCCTTCTTTGGATCAATTTCTATTCCATTTTCATGAACTATGAAGCCCAAAAACTTCCCAGCCGACACACCAAAAGCACCCTTGAGTGGATTCATCTTCAAACTATACCGATGCATTCTTTCAAATGCAAGTCTCAAATCGGCCAAATGAGAAACACTTCCAGCCGATTTAACAACAATATCATCGATATAAACTTCCAAGATAATACCAAGCAAATCATGGAAGATCAAATTCATCGCCCTTTGATAAGTAGCACCGGCATTTTTCAAACCAAAAGTCATAACAATCCACTCAAACAAACCAACAAAGACTGGACATACAAAAGCCGTTTTGGATATATCCTCTTCGGCCATAAATATTTGATTGTAACCAGCATTACCATCAAGAAAGCTAATCATTCTATGTCTAGACACAGCATCGATAAGCATATCGACTATTGGCATAGGATATTCATCTTTAGGAGTAGCACGATTAAGATTTCTAAAATCAATACACACTCTAATCTTACCCGTTCCTTACTTTTCCACGGGTACAATATTAGAAATCCATCAGCATATCGACAAGGTCTAATAAACTTTGCTTCTAGTAACCGATTAATTTCTTCTTTAACTTGGTCATAAATTCCAGGATTAAAAACGCCTAGTTGGTTGTTTATAAGGCCTAAAACCAGACTTAATAGGCAACCGATGCTCAACAAGCTCTCGGCTTAAACCAGGCATTTCATGATAATTCCAAGCAAAGCAATCAACATACTCCTTTAACAACTTTATTAATTTAGATTTAAAAACAGGATCTAAATTCTTATTTACAAACGTTGGCCTGGGTATAGAACCATCACCAATGTCTACCTCCTCAAGAGGATCGGCCGACGTAAAACCACATCCTAGCTTGCTTATATCATCAAAATCTTCAATGGCTTCACACATATCGTTCTGATGCGACCGATAGTGTTCAAGTCTCTACTACAACCACTCTCGATTATCCATTATGAGATGATTCAGCCAATTGTTCATCGGCTTTATGACAGCAGGGATGAAGCCATTCTTAGTATAGCTGATAAACTCAAATTCAAAAAGATCTATGCCCGACAAACATCTAACATCATCATGAATGCCAACCAAAGAGCTATCAGCTAAAGCAACACAAGCAGAAGTATCACCATACACAACCTCTACATCATCATCTATCCACTGAATCAAACATTGATGCAAAGTAGAAGGAATGCATTGGTTTGCATGAATCCAATCACGACCCAAGATTAAACTGAAGTTACCTTGAGTCTCAGCGACGAAGAAAGCAGTGGCCAAGGTCTTACTTCCAATAGTAAGCTCCATAGACATCACCCCCTTGGCACCAATAGGCTCTCCTCCTCCAATGCCGTTGATGGTCATGTTGGTCTTGATCAGCTCCGAATCTGAACCACCAAGCTTCTTGTACAAAGAATAGGGCATTAAGTTCACAATAGCCCCTCCATCGACCAACATCCGCGAGATTGGCTTCCCATTGATATGTCCCTTCAGATATAAAGCCTTCAAGTGATTGTCTTTAGCTTTAGACTTCTGGGATATAGCTTCCTTGGGACCAAAATCAAGATGAGCAACTTGCTCCTCCGAAAGCATGTCGCCATTCATGGACATATGAAGCACATTCACATCAAGATTCATGCGCTCCGGAGAAGAACTGTAATCAACAAGCTCTTCATCGTCCTCAGCAGCGGGAACCAATGTTGACTTGCCATCACGAGCCGAAGAACTGGAAGAAGAAACACCGGGCGCTTCTGCGTCACCCGGTCTGACCGCCTGGGCTGCGGTCTCTAAATGACAGGCGGTCTGGACCGCCTGTGCAGTCGGTTGGACTGCCTGTGCAGTCGGTTGGACCGCCTGTTGGCCTTCCTTCGGCTTCGACTCCTTTTTCTGTGGAATCATGGGCTTGACTTGGTTGAAGAATTCATCTCTCTGTTTCTCCAACTCTTGCTCTTGATTTTCCCGAAAACGAAGTCTCTGAAGCTTCCTCTTCTGCGTGTGAGTCAACCCTTCAGGACACCACCTTGGAAGAAAGCGCTGCTGAACCTTGCTAGTACTAGCCCCCTGATCTTCCACCGTCTTTTCACTGGAAGTCGGCTTCATAGCCAGACTTTTCTCAATAGGAACATCCATTGTCCCAACTTGAATAATGTCAAACTCAGTAGTCCTCTCTGAGTCCACATCCATGCTCTGCACCTCCGCCTTCCTCTTAGGTCGATAAACCTGCCTCAGAGGAACTCTTGGCGGCTGACCCTGACGGGAGGTCTGACCGCCTGTTACAGGCGGTCTAACCGCCTGTGCCCGCTCTTGACCAGATTGACAGAAAACCAATCGGTCTCTCCTGGGATAAACAATCTTGTCCTGCACACATCTTTTTGGACCTTCCCAGCTAGGATGAAACGAAGACTGCACGTTTGAATGATATGGTACCCACATCACTCCATTATCATCCCACACCGGATCCAACTTCATACGAGGAGGCGAAGCAACCCTCTTGTTCTGAATCGGTGATCTCATTCTTTTTTTTAACGGTCGATCGCTTGGAATGACCTTTTATTTGGTGTACTTGTCATAAAGCATATCAAACGTGACTTTGGGCTTCTGAACACCCTGCTCCTTTGCCACGTTCATCTTCCAAGTACCAACTTCTGGATACTTCGGAATCAGCATCTTCGGGCGTCCATGGGGACAAGCGGTCTGACCACCTGGCGCAGTCGGTCTGACCGCCTGTAGCAGATTAGCCCCGGGCGCCCGTGGTCCAGGAATAGTGACCGATCCTTGCCCCCCTTGTCTAGAGGATTTCACAGTGACCTTGAATGACTCTTTACCATCAGCTGTCTTATCATAAGTCACCTCTCTAACCGACTCTTTTGAAGACGGTCTTTCCTCTCCAATCACCACGTTCTTCCCTTTAGTAGATTCGGCTTGATGCAGCCAAATCAAGACCTTGGGCTGCTGCAACTCCATGGTGTTGACCGGAAAAGGAGTCTCATCAACTTGCATCTCATGAAACTTCAAACGGCTCTCATTAATAGCCGATTGAACCTGCCGACGGAAGACATTACAATCATTAGTAGCATGCGAAAAAGAATTATGAAACTTACAATAAGCACGCTTCCTCAATTCTTCCGTAGGTGGTATAACATGAGAAATCTTGATGTAACCAAATTTATGCAATTCATCAAATATACGGTCACATTTGGATACATCAAAAGTAAACTTATGCCTCCATGCCGATTCTTATGAATCAGCTTAAGGGATGAGCATGACACAGTTTTCTTATTAGCAGACCATACAAACTCTGCTAAATAAACATCATTATCATCGTCAGTCGAATCATCGGATTCATAATCAACTATATGAACATTAGACCGACGTGTCTTAAAACTCTCTTTTTCTTTATTCATTCGGCCTTCAGCTACTTCAGCTCTAATATCCACTTGTGCGACCGAATAATAATCACAATTATCTATCTTCTCTCTAATGGAAGATTTCAAACCTCTAAAGCATAAGCCAGCAAGATCGACTTCAAAAATAAACAAATTAAAGCAACGGTTTTTAATATCTCTAAATCTTCTCATAAAAGGAGAGACAGATTCATCCCGACCCTGCCTAACCGATGCTAAATCTGCTAATTTCATCTCATGACTGCTACTATAAAAATGATCATGAAACTTACGCTCTAGTTGATTCCAGCTCATAATAGAACAAGGAGCTAATGAAGAAAACCAAGCAAAAGCAGTACCAGTAAGTGACAATGAAAAAAAACGTACTCTAAATGCTTCATAGTTTGCAGCCTTCCCTAGTTGAGCTACATATTGACTAACATGCTCCCAAGTGGTGCGCTCATCATCTCCACTAAACTTTACAAAATCAGGCAAGCGCCACCCATTGGAAAAAGAAACAATATCAAAGCTAGAATGATAAGGTTTTTTATATACTCTAGTATTACCAAAATCAACACCTAGCTTATTTCTCATCACATCAGACAATTCATCCCTGAATCTAGTAAATTCGGCCCATTGGGGGTCTTGTTGGGCCGAAGATTGCATAGCATTCATATAATTCAAGTGAGGTGATTGTGTATTCTGCATATCTCTATGTGCATTAAAAACATCATGGGAATACCACCCGAATTTGCAGTATGCATAGTCGTGGAATAAGTAGCGCCTGCTGTAGCTACTGGACCAGCACGGCCAGCAGAAACCGAGTTTGGAACAGTAGACAGCGGCAAAGGTTGCTCCGACACGAATACCATAGCATTGGTCAAATTTGCCTGACCACCAGAACACGCGGTCTGACCGCCTGAAGCCACGGTCTGACCGCCTATCGCAGTCTGACTGGCTGTGCGGGCGGTCTGACAGGCTACAGACCCAACCGCTGCCGACCCACTTGCATTGACCGTGTTCGGTCTGGACATATTGGGAGGTGGCGTGGTCTTTCCAGTAAAGTAATTCGGTGGCATACCATAAAAGATATTATGCTCAGGTAATTCACGAGTATCTATGGATTTACCCTCCAATTTTTCGAGTCGTTCTAATAATTGTTCAACTAATGAATCACGATCCGAAAAAGTTGAAGCCATAGGAGTAGATACGGGGGGTTGAGGTGCAGAAGTGCTTACATTGTCAATTACCTCAATTTGCCCCTTACTCATCTTAAAAGAAGGCATTACGAAGTCTCGAATACTTTTTGCCGAACGATCTTTACGACCTTTCCGAAACGTCTTCAAGAACTCATGATCTTCAGAGAAAAGATCTTCAAGCGAGGCCGTCACGATGTTGTCTTCTCCAACGTCAAAGCCCATAGTGCTAGGGATAGTAGATCGGTCTTCAAAAACCAGATTTCTTTCCCCAGCGGAGTCGCCAAAATATGTTGACACACTTTTGGCCAACACACGAAAGCGCTAGATCGCGCGGTCGTCGAATTCTCCTCGCCGGAGCTCCTGAGAGCAGCCGGTCAGACCGCCTGTAGCAGAGGCGCCGCGAAAGCCTAGGATCACAACCTCGGGAGGGACCCCGTCGGAGGCTGCGAACCTAGGGTTGTTCTAAAATCAGCAAGGCCACTTAGAACGTCCTAAAACGTCGCGGAGACGAAGAAGGAAAGCAAATGGGTTGGAAAAGCTAGGGTTTGGAGATAAAAAGTAAGACAATTTTTTGTACGATTGGGGAGAGGTCCTCAATCGGCCACGGCCCTTTATATTTATAGGGTGGGGAGGTCTTGCCATGCAAGGAAGTCCTTGTATAGATCTAAAAACGTGCAAAAACCTGATTCTACTCGGATTCGGGACAGACGGTCAGACCGCATGTGACAGGCGGTTAGACCGCCTGGCACATTGCCAGATCGGCTACAGGGCCCAGCCGGTCTAACCGCGTGTACGGGCGGTCTAGACCGGCTGTCCCAGACTGATCGGCTTTAATCTATTTTTGGTCGTCAACAGCTTCAAACCCTAATCTCTTCGCTCCCCATGGTGGACCCCCCCCCCACTCGATAGAGGTGGTGGCCTCCAAGGAGCACCCTGACTGGCTTCCACCTCACGTTGCCCTCGGGAGGTTCAGCGGTGAAGGACTGAAGGGGACCTCCTGGTGGCGTGGCGCAAAAGCTACACCACGTCGACGACATGGATGTGCTCAGGGACATCAGTATCGAGGCCGAGAAGTCCTCAACCTCTGTAGCAGAGGGACGCCATCTCCACCTCTGAAACCTTGGGGCAGAGAGTGACCCACGAGCCCAGGTGTTGTGCATGCTGTGACGCAAGGAACTTGTGGATCCCCCAAACGACATGACCACCCGCAGCAGCTGCAAGGTACGAAATCACACCCGCAGCCTTTACTCTTATTGATGTTCATGGTTCAGTAATGATGTTGAATTTAGAATGGTGTTGAGTTGTGAATCTTATTGGTTGAAAGATAGTGGTCCTATCTGCTTGTTGAATTTGAGTTACACATATGTGTTATACCTCTGTTGCATTTCCTATAGATCTCTGAATCTGAGCTTGAGGTATTAAATTTGAATCTCGACACCCAAAACGCTTGTTCTGAAGTGTGACTTAGTTGTGGCACTATGTCTAACTTAATCTTAGCTATGATAAACAAGATTGCCCACTATGCTTGCAATTTCTCTAATTGATTTAAGGTCTAGTTGATTTCTCACTTCGTCTTGCCTCTTAGTCAGTGGTCTACACTGCTAGTTGATTTTTGTCACTAATTTGCGATTAGCTGATTAACTAGACTATCAACCCGTGCTGCTGCACAGGCTAATTAGAATTAATATAAAAATTAAAACTTATAGCTAATAATTATAATTATCTATTGCACTGTATCTTTCATCCATTAAATATCTTAAATAGAATACTCTAAAGATACATAGTTATTATTATCTAACTACAATATGTTTACTTAGTCACAATTTTTTCACATAGCATCACACCTTCATATGTGTTTTTTTATTGTTTGAGCTCTGTTAATAATATAAAAAGTTATTCTTATATCATACTTGAATATGACACACCAATATTAATAATGATAGAAATAGTAATTTAGAATTTTATATTGGTGCATCTTAGGATTTTCTTATAATATATAATATAGATTAAAATTTTAGAGGGGCTTGCTAGGTACACCTCTTTTACCTTTAAGGAGGTAAGATTTTAATTAAATATGGACGCTTCAATATACATAGAGAAAAATCAATTAGAAACTATGAGCCACTTATTAACCGTTGTAACACCCTGTCTCCCAAAGCCGCACCGCCCAACCCTTCCATAGGGGCGGGCAAGCGTACACATAGCACCTGCTTACACTTTCGTCCTCGCTTTATGTAAAAGGGTCAACCCAAAGGTGCTATGGCTGGAAGGACAAAGGCTCATAAGTTGGCTCCAACCTTGCTAAACTAGCAAGGTGGTACTAAACATGCGCACACCACGCTCATAGGCCACTTCTAGGTTATATCAACATGGGCCGGGTGTGATAACCACCTCCTTAACTACCGCCGGCCACAAACATGCATGCATGCACAACATTACTCCAAATCCCGCTACGTTCGTGTAGAGGTTTTGATTTTTGTTTCCACATTTAGTCATCCACAGTCAAGATCGTATTATGGACAAAAAGTGGCCACGTCCATGACATAGAAAATAAAACTGTTCAGATTTAGGATGACAATAAATGGTCATGTCATGATCACGTAGCGAGGAAAAACGATGACGCGTTAGTCGAGAGAGAGTAACATTTAGGCTATAGGCATGTCACATTCATGTTGAGTGAAAACAACGAAGCATCCGCTGAGAAAAAAACGTTTTAAAAGGCAATATGCATATCACGTTCAGGTCGAGAGACAAAACTATGTTAAGATCCAGATACAAAAATAAAGGCGAAGAATCAGTAGTAGAGAACACGGTTGGGAGATAAAAAAGGAAAAAAAGAGAAAAAGTAACCACATCTCCTTTTTTTATTGGATCAAGGAAGATATTTTCATATTTTTCTTTACTTCTTAAAGCATATAAATAAAAAATTCACCTATTACCTCCTAAGAGGTAATATATAATCCTAACCATCTTGATCTAATTAAATGGATGACTCACAGTTATTTTAGAGTACCGTAGAAAACCTATTATTTAGTCACAAATTTTCACACAGCATCACACCTCCGTATGTGTTTTTTATTGTTTGAGCTATGTGTATAATATAAAAAATTATTCTTGTGTTTTCTCTCGTACATAAATACGGCGCAAAAAATGAATATAGCGCAACAATGTTAATACTGATAGAAATATTAATTTAGAATTTTATATTCAAGCACCTTAAGATTTTTTGTAATATATAATCTAGATTCAGATTTAGGGGTAGCTTATATATATATGGGCTACTTCATATTTATTAGTTGTAATGGATAATTATTAAATAGAATAAATCAATGTCCACGTTGGATCCTAGGTGGATTTTTTTTAGAGAATTTCTCTATTATTTTAGGCAGTCCACCTAGGCTCCTACTCCCTCCGTCCCAAAATAGATGTCATTCTCGCTTCCCGAGAAAAACAGCATCTTTCAACATTAACCAATTATATATAATTTAATATTAATATTTATAATACATTATTAGTAGCATTAGATAGATATTTGAATCTAGTTTTTTATCAAATTTATTAGAGATATAAATATTACACATATTTTTCTACAAATCGAGTCAAAGTTGAGAAAATAACATGTGCACGCATCCCATAACGTAATCTATTATGGGACGGAGGGAGTATGTGGCATCACCTTCAAAAATAGCCTCTAATTAGTAATAGTAAGATGAAATATATTGTCAGCTTTTTTTAGAAAAACAATCATATACCCTTTGGATTATTGATGGGTTCTTGTTGGGGCTGTGCAGGGGACACCTACTAGAATCAATACTGCGACACAGTTTTTGTACAACCGGGTTAATACTTCCATTGTTAGGCAAAGAGTAGGGAAAAAACAACAGGTCGTTTCATTGCTACTTTTATTCTCTTCGTTTTTTTTATCTCATTTTCTCATATAAGATGTCGTTTTGAGTAGATAATAATGGAAGTATGGGAATCCTTGACCTTGATCTTCAGAATAAGTGTCTTCTTAGCAAATGGCTGTTTAAACTTATAAATAAAGATGGCTTGTGGCAAAACCTTCTTAGGAAAAAGTACTTGAGACATAAAACTATAACCCAAGTTTCATTTTTGCCTGGAGATTCTCATTTTTGGTCAGGCCTGATGAAGGTGAAAGACGACTTTTTGAGACTAGGCAAATTTAACTTAGGAGATGGTACTCAAGTTAGATTTTGGGAGGATGTTTGGCATGGTAGCACTTCGTTTAAAGATCTATACCCTGACTTATATAACATTGTAAGAAAGAAAAGTGCCACGGTTGCAAAGGTTTTAGGATCTCAGCCACTAAATGTTGCTTTTAGACGATCGCTAGTGGGTAATAACTTGTTAGCTTGGAATCAGCTTGTAGCAAAGGTTATGGACATACATTTGAGTGATCAGAGAGATACATTTAGATGGTCTTTACAACATGATGGGAGGTTCAGTGTAAGTTCTATGTATAAGATGCTTATTGCTCCCAATATTATCCGACGCAATCATATTGTATGGAAGCTTAAATTGCCCTTGAAAATTAAGATATTCATATGGTACTTAATCAAAGGTATAGTTCTAACCAAAGACAATCTAGCAAAAAGACAATGGAAATGATGTTTGAATTGTACATTCTGTAACTTAGGTGAAACAATTAATCATCTTTTTTCGATTGCCAACTTGCTAGATTAATATGGCGTATGGTATAAGTTTCTTTTAATCTCACACCTCCTCTGAATATACATCATATGTTTGGTGATTGGTTACATGGTGTGGAGAAGAAACTTAAAAACAAAGTCTTGGTTGGAGCTTGTACACTTTGTTGGGCTATTTGGCTTTCTAGAAATGATAGGGTTTTTAACAATACTCGAGCCGTTGCTCCTATGCAGGTGATCTTCAGGAGCACGTACTGGATACGCTTTTGGGCACTTTTGCAAAAGGAGGTCGACCGACCCCAAATAATATGGGGTGCCGTGTACTTGAGAACTCAGTCATGGAAGTTTTTGCGAGGAATGGATGGTTATTTAGCAATAGACTTGAGTATGCATGATTTAGTTTTGTGTTTTTTCCCCATGATATTTGTGTTTCGAATTACTTTGGTGATGTTATAATGAACAGCTATATGCATTGGTCGATGCAGAGGCTGGAATATTGAAATATATTCCGGTTTCTAAAAAAAAGATAATAATGGAAGTTTCTCTTACCTATACTAAACACACAGGACTGTAAAGTGCATTGACGAAAGCATCCTATCCAACATTCAGGATGAAGTTGCTGGCTTCTTATTGTCGTTGGTGATCAGCAAGAAAGGAGAATTTGATTTTGCCAATCCAGCTTCATTGACCTAAACAAGCTACTTCTGTAGTGCACCAATGTAACTGCTATGACTATGCATGTGAACATATATGAAGATATGACTTTAGTTTTGCTTGTTAACCTGTATGGATTGGCTGTGAAACTGTATGCGCACTAATAAGCTGTGGTTGTCTATATCGGAGAATATGTTCTTGCATTGATGCCTGTACATATGCATGGAACAAATATTATGGAACCTCTCTTAGTTTACTTTTGCAAAACGAAACACTGATTTTACTCGTCACCACGCCTTTGGCGTATGTTGTCAATCTGTACCTCGATTAGTCAATCGTTGTGCTTTTGCTGCTGCGTTTTCCACCATCTGGCCTGTTGCTTCCCCGGCACACAAGCTTCCGTCCAATCAGCGAGGTTTTGTGTTCCGTCCAACGAGACCCAACGCAGTGGCGGCGTCAGCGGCGTGTATGATGCTTTGTTAACAGTCATAAACAGCAAAGACACCATTGGTACCTCTGTATGCTTGGACTGGTGCTCTGTTGGTGCCTTGAATTGGCGACACCTTACCAAAAATACTCAAATGCTTACTGTTCAATAGAATCTTCAAAATATGCTTGTATATTTTTAGAGATTTACTCTTCAAACCGTTTGGTCTATTAGCTATGTGCTAAATTATCCAAAATTTACACTACAATTTGAATTAAGGTGGAGATTGGGGGGTTACAGCTCTTGGGTTTCTGGAGTTGCGGGCTTACCTCCATTGCTGGCTGTAGAGGGAGCCCCCGGAGGTTGCCGGTTGGTACTGGAGGCGGAAGAGATGGCAGCAGTGCCGAGGCGGCGAAGGCACTGTCGGAGCTGGGCGGCGGAGGACCCCCGGGAGTACGGAGCTCCAAGATATTAGCATGGGTGGCGGTTCGTCGTGGCGGGGGCTGCCCTAACCAAGGGAGGTGGGAGCAGCGTGGGATCTCGTGGGAGGAAAAAGAATGGACAGTTCTAGAGTCGGGGGGCGACGCAAACGCGAGGAAGAAAAAGGTACTCCCTCCATCGCAAATTGTAAGTCATCTCAAGATTCTTGAAGAGTCATACTGTTTTATGTTTGACCAAAAGTATAGAGTGAATCACAAATATTTATGGAACCGAATAGACATAATCTAAAAGATTACTTAATGAACAAACTTATGGTACTTATTTGGTATCATTAATGTTAGTACTTTGTTATATAAATTTGGGTAAACTTAAGATAGTTTGACTCTCAAGAATTTTAGAATGACTTATAATTTGAGATGGAGAGAGTAGGAGAGAGAAGGAGGCGGATCTGGATCGTTGGATTTAGATGGCAAGTGGTGATTGATTGCAATCTAAAATCTCAATCGATTGATACCGAGACACTTCCTATTTTAAAACTTCTAGAACGAATTTATTTTTATTGTTATTTTGTGATTGTGCGTTTGTGGACGGACACGAACTGGACTGAGATGGACGGCTTCAGTAGAACAACCAGGACGTCTAATTTTATACTAATAACGTGGCGTGCCGCAGCTGTGTGTAGCGGCAAAATCCCACGCCGCACCTACTTCCCTTCTTTTGTTTGGTCAAAAAGCTAAGTCCAGTCAGCAACAAATGTCCATCCAAAAGAAAAACAGAAGAACTTAGTCACCAAGATAGCATAAAAAGTGGTGTCTGCAATTTTTTTCTGCAAAAAATATTAATTAGTCTGAACATATGACCTTTAGAAATCTTGCATGCATAGCATAGATGATCTTCTGCCTACAAGATAGAAATTAGAAACTTTGAAGAATCACTTGACACGGATGCTCCAAATGACCAAGTACCCAACCACCATGAATTGAATTGATGAACATGTACCTTATAAATTGAACCATCCTTATATCTTGTATTCTTGTTCCACCAGGCACAACCTCTCTCCACAGAACCTGATCACCACCTCGACCATCACATACAAGCCGCCATGGCAAGCAGCAGCAGATTCATTGCTCTCACCGGCCTCCTCACGGCAGCGACTGGCCTCCTCCTCGCCGCCACATCGCCGGCGACTGCGGAGCCATGGGATCAGAAGGAGATGCGTCTGCGCATATACTGGCACAACGTGCTGAGTGGCAACAACGCAACGGCGGTGATGGTTGCTGAGGGCCCGTTGGCGCCTCTGAGTGACCCATCACAGATATTTATATTCGTGCTTATAAAGTTTTGTTGCGGGTTTGATCAAATTTGATTTGAATTGTTAAATATGTGTGTGTGTGATGTTGATAAGTTAAATGTACGTGTGCGAGGTGGATTGTTAAATGTATATGTGTGTGAGATGTGGGCTGTTGAAAAATGTCTATGGATAGTCCATACGTTCGTGGCGAGAAAGCTTGTAAATGACAGTCATCATAGGTGTCAATATTGTGATATATGCAGTGTGTGTGCGAGACGATTTAACCCGTCACCGATACACATTATGGGGTTGGTTTTGTAAAGGTCATAGAGATTTTTTGTGGATTCGTTATTCGTGGAGTACAGATTAATTTCGCCGAACTTCATAGGTTTCATGTCGAAGCGACGAAGGCTGAGCCACAAAGTTTGGGTGATTTTATCAAAGCTCAAAGGTTTTTATTTTTTGGAAACTATAGTAAGTCCCACACATAATTGGTTTTGTGGGGGCCACAACTGTGGGACCCACTTGTGGGTCCCATGGGCCCACTGTGGGGTCCACTTGTGGGGCCAATGTTGCCAGGTCCCATGGGGCCCAAGGTGGGGCCCACTTGTGACACCCATGTCAGTGGGTCCCACATGTGGGGCCAAATGCCCTAGAATTGCTCCTGAGTATTTCTGGCGATTGGATCGGTCGATCCAACGGCCCATGAATTGTTGACGATGTGGCCACATCCTGGTGCAAGGAAATGCACCAGGTTTAGTTATAAAGATACATCGGGGCTACTTCATATTTACTTGTTGTCATGGATCATTATTAAATAGAATATATCGATGTCCACGTAGGATCCAAGGTGGATATTTTGTTTTTTATAGAATTTCTAGAATCTCTCTATTTGTTTAGGCAGTCCACCTAAGCTCCTATGTGGCATCACCTGGAACCTTCAAAAGGGGCCTACAATTAAGTAATAGTAAGATGATATATTGTCAGCATTTTTTTTAGAAATGCAATCATATGCCCTTTGGATTATTGATGTGTTCTTGTTGGGGCTGTGCAGGGGACACGTGAGAATCAAAGAAACCTCCAGTTCAGTACTAGAATCAATACTGGGACACAGTTTTTGCACAACCGGTTGATACTTCCATTGTTAGGCAAAGAGTAGGGAGAAAAACAGCAGGTCGTTTCATTGCTACTTTTATTCTCTTCATTTTTTTTTATCTCATTTTCTCGTATGAGATGTCGTTTTGAGTACATAATAATGGAAGTTTCTCTTACCTATACTAAACACACAGGACTGTAAAGTGCATTGACGAAAGCATCCTATCTAACATTCAGGAAGAAGTTGCCGGCTTCTTATTGTCGTAGGTGATCAGCAAGAAAGGAGAATTTGATTTTGCCAATCCAGCTTCATTGACCTAAACAAGCTACTTCTGTAGTTAGTATTGTAACTGCTATGACTATGCATGTGAACATATATGAAGATGTGACTTTAATTTTGCTTGTTAACCTGTATATGGATTGGCTGTGAAACTGCATGCGCACTAATAAGCTGTGGTTGTCTATATCGGATAATATGTTCTTGCATTGATGCCTGTGCATATGCATGGAACAAATATTATAAAACCTCTCTTAGTTTACTTTTGCAAAACGAAACACTGATTTACTCGTCACCACGCCTTTGGCGTATGTTGTCAATCTGTACCTCGATTAGTCAGTCACCGTGCTTTTGCTACTGCGTTTTCCACCATCTGGCCCTGTTGCAGTGGCGGAGCTAGCATGAAATGCTAGGATGGTCCGTGGCCTATATACAAGCGTGAATCAATGGAGATCTAAACTAATTATGAGAGATATGAAAAATTACTAAGAGTAAATTAAGCTATGTGCAAGATTCTAGGGTGGGCCATGGTCCACATAGAACACCCTATAGCTCCGCCACTGCCCTGTTGCTTCCCCGGCACTCAAGCTTCCGTCCAATGAGTGAGGTTTTGTGTTCCGTCCAAAGAGACCCATCGCAGCAGCAGCGTCAGCGGCGTGTATGATGCTTTGTTAATAGTCATAAACACCAATTTGGTACCTCTGTATGCTTGGACTGGTGCTCTGTTTGTGCTTTGAATTGGCAACGCCATACCAAAAATACTCAAATGCTTACTGTTCGAGAATCTTCTAAAATATGCTTGTATATGTTTAGAGATTTACTCGTGAAACATTTGATTTTTTAGCTATGTGCTCATTCACCCAAAATTTACACTACAATTTCAATTAAGGTGGAGATTTGGGGGGGGGGGGTTAGGGCTCTTGGGTTTCGGGAGTTGGGGGCTTACCTCCATGGCCGGATGTAGAGGGAGCTCCTGGAAGGTCACTGGCTGGTGCTGGAGGCGGAAGAGATGGCGGCAGTGCTGATGCGGCGAGGGCACCGCCGGAGCTAGGCAGCGGACGACCCCCCGGGAGTACGGAGCTCCAAGATATTAGCAGCAGTGGTGGTTCGTCGGTAGTAGCGGGGGACTGCCCTAACCGAGGGGGGTGGGAGCAGCATGGGATCTGGTGTGAGGAAAAAGAATGGACAACTCTAGACTCGGGCGACGATGCAAACGCAAGGAAGAAAAAAGTTGCTCCCTCCATCGCAAATTGTAAGTCACGAATCTTGGAGAGTCAAACTCTTTTATATTTGACCAAAATTATAGAGTAAATCACAAAAAATTATGAAAGCAAATAAGTATAATCTAAAAATATACTTAATGAAGAAACTATAATGATACTTATTTAGTATGATAAATGTTAGTACTTTGTTGTATAAGTCAAAATTTGACATAGACTCTTAAGAATTTTAGAATGACTTACAATTTGAGATGTAGGGAGCAGGAGAGAGAAGGAGGTGGATTTGGATCGTTGGATTTAGATGGCAAGTGGTGATTGATTGCAATCTAAAATCTCAATGGATTGATACCGAGACACTTTCATATTTTTAAACTTCTAGAACGAAATTATTTTTTATTAGTATTTTGTGATTGTGCGTTTGTGCACGGACACGAACTGGGCTGGAGATGGACAGCTTCAGTAGAACTACCAGGACGTCTAGTTTTATACCAATAACGTCGCGCGCTGCAGCTGTGTGTAGCGGCAAAATCCCACGCGCACCTACTTCCCTTCTTTTGTTTGGTCAAAAAGCTAAGTCCAGTCACCAACAAATGTCCATCCAAAAGAAAAACGAAAGAACTTAGTCACCAAGATAGCATAAAAAGTGGTGTCTGCAATATTTTTCTGCAAAAAATATTAATTAGAGCCTGAACATATGACCTTTAGAAATCTTGCATGCATAGCATAGCTGATCTTCTGCCTACAAGATAGAAATTAGAAACTTTGGAGAATCACTTGACACGGATGCTCCAAATGACCAAGTACTCAACCACCATGAATTGAATTGATGCACATGTACCTTATAAATATAACCATCCTTATATTTTGTTCCACCAGGCACAACCTCTCTCCACAGAACCTGACACCACCTTAGACCATCACATACAAGCCGCCATGACAAACAGCAGCAGCAGATTCATTGCTCTCACCGGCCTCCTCACGGCAGCGACTGGCCTCCTCCTCGCCGCCACATCGCCGGCGACTGCGGAGCCGTGGGATCAGAAGGAGACGCGTCTGCGCGTATACTGGCACGACGTGCTGAGTGGCAACAACGCAACGGCGGTGACGGTCGCCGAGGGCCCGTTGACGAACACCTCGGCGACGCAGTTCGGCAAGGTGATTGTGATCGACGACGCGCTCACCTTGGAACCAAACCTGACGACGTCCAAGATCATCGGCCACGCCGAGGGCATCTACGTGAGTGCCGGCAAGGATACACTCTCGCTGATGATGGCCATGAACTTCGTGTTCATCGATGGGCCCTACAATGGCAGCAGCATCGCCATCTTTGGACCCAACTTCGCCGAGCGTAAGGTCCGGGAGATGTCGGTGATCGGCGGCACCGGCGTGTTCCGGTTCGCGCGTGGGTACGTCGAGATCATGACGTGGTCCAACACCGTTGACACCACCGTCCAGTACGACATCTTCGTCCGCCATGACGACTGAGGATGGCGGGATCGGATCATCCTGCGTGCAATATATATTAGCACTATTTTGAGATGGTCGTGTTGCTCATCGGTTTACATGGCAGCTCGTCCTTAGTCGCATGTAGGAGTATATAGTATACACTTAGTTTCTCGATTGGTTTTGATGTTTTGATCTACTACTAGGTCATATTTTTAATTGCCATGAGATGATGCGGAATAACGAGCGAGGGATTGTAGCATTATTTGAGTATACAAATAAATAAATGTCGTCGTGCACTCCACTTCATGCTTGAACAAGAGTCATCATTTCATTTTTACTTCGTCTAGCAAGAACATGTATTCTATATATAATATGTTAGCAAATAACGCACAATCAAGACATATAGAACACAAGACATGATTTTTATATGGAAACCCATGCAAGGGGAAACAAACGTCAATCGGTGATCTTCGTTCTAAGAGAGTTGTAATGTAGGGAATACAATAAGTCGTTACTCTTCCCGTACAACTAGAAGATGTATATATATGGGCACTAAGCAAAATGCAGTCTAATATGGAAACAAATTCAATAGATGCATGACCCGAACTGTGAGCCTTCTACCAATCCCCGTAGGACACACGTTTGAATCTAGATGATATTCAACAAACTCCACCTTGAGATGAATTCCATCTTATAGAAACAAGAATGAACTCACTCTAATAATAAATAGTCACCAACGCTAATGTCATTATGACTTAAACACGATATGGCTTGATCACAACTCAAACTTAGCTATAGGAACATGCTTAGTCATCATATCACCCTACACGGGGTTTATGGATTTTTTTTACGTATTTACTATGACAATAGGCTAGAATGTCATTATCCATTCTATAACATTGTATTTTAGGCCCTTTGACTTTGTCATAATAAATTGTTGTATGTCATAAAAAAACGACATTCAAATAATCAAAGTTTTTTTATTGACAATATTTGCTATGACACAAAAATATTTTCTGCGTCATAAAGTCTAATTTACAAATGCCATCAACTAATGATAAAGTTTATGTGTCATATTTATTGATACTTTAGAGTATCAGTTTGTGCCATGTTGACTAATCAAGTTTATATGTAACTAGCTGAATGTTGCACCTGATTCAAATATATGTGTGATTGTATATCCTAGAATATGTAAATGGGCCGAATTGCAAAAACAATGGCCTAAAATATGCATGCTGAAAAGTTACGTGGGCGATTGGTATGGATCAAACTATTGACTGGGCTGTGTTCGTAAAAAATAAATCGGTAAAAATATAATTGCAAGTAATGGGTTGGGCTGGCCAGCAAAAAACCAAATAAAATTTGCAAAAGGAAAAATAAAAAATGATATAATTGGCTAGCCAATAACAGCCCAAAATATATATTGCAGGCCATGAAGAGATTGAATATATCGTGGGCTTTAACAGGCCAAATTTCATTTTGTGACATTTTTCTATCTCTATCACGTCAGCGCCACATCAGCTTTTGATCCTACATGGCATTTTCCTACGTGACAAGATTTGAGATTTTCTGACACTAAATCTAATGTTATACAATTATATGACAAAACTAATGTTATAGAGTTATGATAATATATATACATACATAAAAAAGAATATCTGACGATGACTTTTTGATGTTTAGATTTTGATCACCTGGATGTCATGAATCCAAATTTGTGACGTAAATTCCACATATTAGGCGTAATACAATGTCAAAAAGCTATGGAATTCTTGTAATCTCAGCAGAATTGTCAAAAGTAGTTATTTTTGCATTCATTAACATCACCTTCGGCAACGCCTCAAATAATGATGTTATTTGTTCTAACATAAAAAATATTATTTTTGTTTAGATAAATAACATTTTGACATTCGCAATAAATTGTAATGCAGGAACAAAACCTGCGTTTGGAGAGTATAAACCTCAACCAAATAGCTTCCCTACACTACTACAGATAGGGTTTTAGGAGACACTGTATTTTAATTTTTAGAGACGGACAAAAAAATGTCCGCTTTCCTTAATCATAGGAATTTTCGGAGGCGGTTGTCTTAACGTATCCGCCACCAAAAATCGATTTTCAGAGGCGGACGATTATACGGCCTGCCTCGGAAAAGGCCTCGGGCCCAAAAAGCCCAACATAGCCTGATAAGCCTATCGCATATATAACCAACACCACTGGACACTCAAACCCTAACTCCCCTATTCTCCTCCTCCCTCTCTCCTCACAGTGACGGTGCCTCCCTGTTCTTTCCTGCTCACACGCCTCCTCTCCCATGCTCAAGGCGACAACACCCTCCTACTTCTTTGTCGTGACCTCACGACAGCGGCGATGTCCTCCCCCCTCACTCCTCCATCACACGTGGCCTCTCCTCCGACTAGGTGGCCGCAAGAGGCTACTGTGTGCGGCATCTGCACGGTGACGCAGGTGGAGCTCGGCAAGGACGCCGGCACAGAGGGAGGTTGCGCGGCGCTGAGGCAGATCCAGCGAGCAGCAGGCGAAGGCGGCGACGAGCTGCCAGATCCAGCGAGGAGCAGGCGGCGGCGCCGTGGATGCCCTAGATGGGCTCGGCAGGCCTGTCATGGGCTCAGCGGGCCTGTCTAGGTTTTCAATTTTTTTATTTTTTATTTGGATTAACAAGGGCGGACATACAACCACCTTCGTTAATACCTAATTAACAGAAGAGGCGGATGCGAAAACCACCTACCGCCTCCGAAAATCGAATTTGTAGTAGTGTTACAAGCTTCATAAATAGCCAAATATTTAGCTTCAGTTGTGGACAAAGCAATAGTAGCTTGCAAACTTGCATCACAACCACCAATGATAAACACATAACCTATCCTTTTCACCGGTTCTCCTCCCTGCGCTGCTGCTCCCGTGTTCCTCCTCCATTATGTCATCCACCCTGTGCCATGCGCCTGCTCTGGCGTGCAATGATCCCTCGACCGTGGTAACTCCGGGATGGCACCCCATGAGAGCGGCTGCGCCCCGCGTGCAAGCCCTCGCTGGCACAAGCTCCCTTCCCGCGGCCAAGCTTCCCCCGTCAGCAAGCTCCATCCCCAGTGGCGTGTGCTCCTTCGGCGGCGCGAGTAGGGAGCTCACCATGCTCTCCTCCTTTTTTATAGGATGTTGTAATGTTTTCAATTTTTCAATGCTGCAATGTTTCATATGGATGTTGCGAATATTTTGATGTGGATGTTTTAGGAATCGACATGTTGCAATTTCAATAGTTCTCCTAAATGTCATAATTTTTTACTTGATACTGCATGTAATATGTGCCTGATATTATATCATTTCAATATTTCAATTGAATGTTGCAATTTTAACTTGATGTTGCATGCAATATTTGTCGATGTTGCAATGTTTCATCATCCGATGTTTTGCCTGGACGTCCGACATCTAGGTGCTGGCAATGCTGTTATTTTTTAGTTCAAGCTTTAGTCATAAAGTGGACCAATGTTTTTTTTATTTCTTTGACCTATCGAACGCAAGAAGTCCACCTTTGACTCTTTGATTGTCATTCTCGTTTCTGAACTTGAAAATTGGATGTACACACATAAACATGAACTTAGTCGCCAAGATTAGCATAAAAAATGAGGTGTCTGCAATTTTTTTCTGCACAAGACGAGAATTAGAGTCCAAAAATACGGCAAGAAACCTTCAATTAATTGCTTAGCAGTTGCCTACAGAAGGTCCATAACCTTTATGCAAAACTGGAAACTTTGGAGAATCACTTGACATAGATTTCTCCAAACGACCAAGTACCCAAACGGCCAAACCCAACGACCATGAACTGAATACATGCACCCACCCCCTGCTCCGTACCTTATAAATAGAGCCATCCTTATACCTTGTTGCACCACCTCACCAGGCTCACCCACCTCCCTCTCCACAGAACCAGAACACCACATCTTAACCATCACATACAACGCCATGGCCGGCAGCAGTAGCTTCACGGCTCTCGTCTTCGTACTCGCGGCGGCAGCCCTCTTGCTCGCCGCCATGCCTGTGCCGGCAACCGCGTGGCGTCAGAAGGAGACGCATCTGCGCGTGTACTAGCAAGACAGGGCGAGCGGCAACGCGACGGTGGTGACGGTTGCCAAGGCCGCCTCGGAGAACACCTCGACCATGAGGTTCAGCGCCATCAACGTGATGGACGACGCGCTCACTGTGGGCCAGAACATGAACACGTCGAAGATCATCGGTCGTGCCCAGGGCATCTACGTGAGCGACAGCATCGAGACCAGCTCGGTGATGATGGCCATGAACTTCCGTCTTCATCGAAGGAACGGCCGATGCCAACATCAAGTACGACATCTTCATCCGCATTGACGTCCCATAAGAGATGATTGATAAGAGATTAATATTTTCAGCTGGATGCTAGCTGATCGGTTTCCTACATGCATGGCATATATAGTTCGTTGTCCTTGGTCGCATATATGTGCTACACTTATAGTTTCTCGATTGGGTTTGGTGTTTTGATCTATTAGGCCATGTGTGTCCTGTTTTACCATTATTTGAGTGTCCAAATAAATAAAAGTCCTCGTGCCTTCCATTAAGGCTTGAATAAGAGTGATCATTTAATTTTGACTTTGTGTGCCGTGCTCATGCATGATCAAAGATAAGGCCACCAGCAACGGGTGCCATTAGGCTCTCTACAAGAACCCACGTAGGAAAGAGAATGTAGGAGAGAGAAGAAAGTGTCGCTAGAGCTGGCGAGGGTCGCTAGCGCGCACCCCCGTGCTGAGTGGGTCCCGCACATGCTTCTCCCTTCCTTTTCTTCTTCCTTTGCCTCGTTGTCAAAGAGTGATGAATGGAGCTGCCGGCGAGCGCGGAGCACGGGGAGGAGGTTGCTTGGATTGCCGCCGGGAGAGGCTCGCTCGCCGTGGCCGGCGAGCGAGCCCAAGCGTCGCGCCATGTTCGCGAACTAGAGCGCGAGGAGCACAAGGAACCCGCGCAGCAGGCGACGTGCGGCGGGCGACGACGAGGAGCGAAGCAGACACGGAGAGCAGTGACCAACGCGGATCGGTGAGCGCAGAGGCAGAGGCCTAGCACACACGACCGATCTGCGCACGGAAGACACGTGTAGAGAGTAGAAACGGAGGGGAAAGGAAGAAGGGATGGATAATAGAATATTTGTGGGTATGGGTCGCACGAAAGCTTGTAAACTATGCCAAAAGATAGATTGATCAATAGATGATCTACTGTACTATCTAGAGATGAGTTGGACGTGATTATAAAGAGCAGGCTTACATTACCATTGCTGGTGCCCTAAGAATTCATAGGGAACACAATGAGTTATCTTGTTATTCCCATACAACTATACAAGATATATATGAGGTTTAAACATACTACAGTCCAACATTGGAAACAAATCCGGGAAACAAATATACAACCCAAACAACGGGCCCTCCAACTGTCCCCGCAGGATACACTTTGGAATTCGGATTATATTTAACAAACTTCATCTTGAGACGAAATCCATATTATAGCAATAAGAATGAACTCACTTCAATAATAGATAATCACAATGCCAAAAATTATTAGGAATTAAACTTTAACAACAACCAAGCTTGAGCACAACTCAAACTTAGGTGAGGAATTAGACTTAGCATCACCTTCAGCAATAACACCTCAAATATAATGATTATCTCACATCAATGTACTTTTTTCTTTCGTGAAACAATTGATCTTTAGTCTGACAAATAGCACTTTGATCATCACAATAAATAGTAATGCAAGAGAAAAAAAAACTCTAAAAGGTATAGGCTATAAATCTCTCAACCAAATAGTTTTTTCTTGCAAGCTTCCGAAATAGCCATATATTCAGCGGCAGTAGTGGAAAAGAAACGGAGACATCCTTTTATCCAAATCACCAGCAAGATCAGAATCAATATAACCAGCAAGTCCATCTCTAGATTTCCCAAAGTGCAAACTAACTAAAATCACCGTAGATATCTAAAATTTTGCTGAACAACTTTGTAATGCTCTTTGCTAGGATTAGTCATGAATCTACTGATAACAGTCAATGCATGAGATACATCGGGACAAGAACTGACCACAACATACATAAGAAAACCTACTGTGCTTGAATATAAAATCTAGACATATACTAAAATTGTCATTGACTCTGGACATAATTACGATGAAGATAATCTGAAATGTGCAGCTAATTAATGGAGTATACTCACTTGTTTAACATGTGTCATGAATTTTTTAGCGACGAAGGACCTTATCAATATATCACCTTGCTGACTGAGATATAACATACAAGATTATTTATCTCTGATAATCTCCATATTAAGAATTTTCTTCGCTGCACCTAAGTCCTTCATCTCATATTTTTTTACTTTACTATTCCTTTAACATAGCTATTCCTGATTTATCTTTTGCATTAATTAGCATATCATCATCGTAAAAAGAAACAACAAACAAATAGTTGAATCATTAATTGTCTTCAAATAGGCACAACAACCATAATCAGGCTACTTAAAACCATCTAAGAACGCAGTATTAACATCTAATTGCTAGTCCATAATCGTACACAACAACAATACTCAATAATTTGCGAATATGACTATACATTATGACTGGGAAAAGGACATCATTAAAATTAGTACACAGAATTCGGGTATAACTAGAAGAAACATAATATTTAGCGTAGAAACTGCAGCACATGAACAGTTGCGTGTATGTTCAGTTCTTAACTACCCCTAGATACTTCGCGTGTGCACCCAGCGAAACTCCGAAGAAAATTGAGATGAAGCAATGCAACTTGCCATGCTTTTGTTCGCCGCAGGACTTTATTTTCAACGCCTGGAAAAAACCGGACTCAGGTTTACTCGGTCTTGACGCAGTAACAGGGATCAGCGGTCAGTCATGGCAACGTTTCTACATCGAGCTTGAGCGAACAGATCGATCGCCCTCGTCTGATGACGGAACAACGGCGACACAGGAGGAACAACAGAGCCTTAGGCCGGCCCTTGGCAAGCTAAGTTTACAAACTTATGATATCAAATATTTAGACATTAATTAAAATATTTAAAAATAAAATCAATTATACAGATGGACTATAAATCATGAAACAAATATTAAGCTCAATTAATTTATCATTGAACACTGTTGTGCTATTGTAACCTATCATTAACAATGTGCTAATGACGGAACATATTAGGTTCAATAGGTTCATGTAATTAGTTTATAATGATGGCACATATTACCATCTATCTATGCAATTTGTTTTATAATTAGTCCACGTTTGATACTCACTACTAGCCTTTAATCCTACCGCTATAGTCCTCGTTGTATATAGTTTCGGTACTAAAGACCCTTTAGTCCAGGTTGATATTACCAACCCAGACTAAAGGTCACTTTTAGTCCCAGTTGGTGGTCTCTTAATTTTTGAATCCTACGGAGAACCCTTTAGTCCCTTTAGTCAACTGGGACTAAAAGTGACCCTTTAGTTCCGGTTGGTGTTACCAACTGAGACTAAAGGGTCCTCCACGGGATCATTTAAAAGGATAGCATCTCTGCTTCAATCACATGCAGTGCATCGGTGGGATGGTAAGGAAGGATCGCACGAGGCCGGAGGTTGTGAGTTCGAACCCCACGCACACGCATCGCGCATTTACGCATGAATAAATCGCATGACATGACTTATGAGTCGAGATTTGAGCAAGTAATGTAGGACCATGTTGAGATGGAGCTCACTTGGTTAGACCTGCTTGAATTGATTAAGGACCGAGACGTTATCGCTGTGATACTTGAGCACTTTTTCCGTACAAACCACATGTTTAGTATGGGATGTGCAAGCTAAGTACCATAAGTCGTAACTTGCTATGGGACGGTTGACACAGGTTGTGATGAGGGGTAGATGGCGGAGTCCGTTACCCTATACATCTCCGGCCGCCCTCTAATCGCCGGGTGTGATTATGTGAATGGTTGAGGGCATGAATTAACACTTATCCTAGGCCGAGGGTATGGTCGTTAGTCTTGTGCCTCGTGTGGGAAAAGTTGTACACCCCTGCAGGGTTTTTGATCTATTGCAATAACGACGCTCTTAGATATGGCAACCGCTCATATACTTGGACTTTAACGTTGTAACACCCCTGGTGTTATTTAACGCTAAAAAGAAGTTTAAGTTAAGCTAAGCACACTTCAAAAGAGAAATCAAAGAAAATGAGGAAAATTATCCAAATTGAGTCAAAAACCATCCAAATGAAGCAATAAAGAAAACTTTGAAAACTTCCTAAGAACTTGAAAAAGTGCAAATGTGAAAGTTGGAGTTTGAGTCAAACCAAGAAACTTCCCTTTTCAAACCATAGCCTAAAAATGCTTGGAAGCATCTCAAATTTCAACCCTAAACTTGGAATTTGAATCTTCCAATTCAAATTCAAAGCTGAAATGGAATCTTAGTCAAATCTCAAGATTTTACCACAGAACATCAAAATCTCCAAAAAGCAAAGTTGTACATCTTCACATTTCTAAACTTTGCCTCCATTGACACTTTGGCCAATTTTGCCATCTAGCCCCTCGAATTTCAAAAATTCAGTTCAAAACAGGGTTTTACCCCCTTTTGAATTACAGCCAAATTTTTCAACTTTTTCTCAAAATCTCCAGTGCAGGGACATGTCTCATGAAATTCTAAACAACTTTCATGTTGGAAGATTTTCGAGCCACGTTCAAATATTTGGAGTTTGAGCCATGCCAACCAAGTTGACCTTTTGCCCGGCAGAGGCGCGCTCACGGGGCGCTCACGCCGCGCTCGCGCGTGCCGCGCTCGCCGCCGGCAAGCTCCTGTCGCCGTCCGTCCTCGACTGGGCCAACCAATGGCGCGGCTGTGTGTCCCCGCTCGCGGTGCACGCTTCTGGCAAGGTCGCGTGGCCTGGGGCGCACTGTAGCGCTGACCCGAGGCTCGCTGTCGCGTCGCCGCCGTGGACCGCCGGTTAATGCCGTCGCCGCCGTTGCCCATCGGTCCCCCGAGCGATTTTCGCGACCATGCCGTCTCTTTTTCCTCCCCGCCCTGTCTTCTCGCCTCGCCCACGCGCGCCTGCCGCCTGCAGCACGCCTGCGCGCGCGTTGACGCCGCGCACGGCGCCAACACGGCCGCGACAAGCCGCGGCCGCCGCGGCAGCTCACCGAGCTGCCCCAGCCCCCATCCCGTGCTGCCCGAGCACCTTTCTCCTCCCCTCTACCTCCTACTTAAGCCCCCAAACAGTTCCCTCCCTCTCCACGCTGGTAAACCCTCGCCGGAGCTCGCAGAGGCGCCGCCGAGCTCGCTCTCGTGGACAGCCCTCTCCACTGCTCCTCCGGCCAAACTGAGGCTCGCACTAGCTTCCCCATCCTCCACTGCCACTCCTCGACCAAGCCCCGACCCGTTTCCACCACCACAGCCGCCGGCGCAGCTCGCCGGAGAAGCCCGAGCTTTCCGCCGCCGCCCGCGCACGTGCACAGCTCGCTCCACTCCTCCTCCGGCCGAACCGAGGGCACCTACAGCTTCGCCGTGACGCGCTGGTGCTCACCGACCTCTTCCCCGACCCCGACGCCGCCGGTCACCGCTCGCCGGAGTTGACCGAGCCGCCACCTCCGTCACCAACCACGTTCCCGGCCTTCCCCGACCTCGAGACCTAGCTTAAAAGAACCGCGGTGAGCCCCTCTCCGTTTCCCCCTACTTTCCCGGCCCGGTCTCGCCGCCGTTTGGCCGGCGTAAACACGCCGACGAACTCGAGGGCTGAACTGCATCGTCTACCTCTTTCCAGGGGGCCGAGTGCAAAATGTAGGGACCCCGTTGTAAGACTTTCAAAAACTCTAGGGTTCACAGCGTAAAATAGATTCTATCTTTTAGGTTTAATTCGCTGAGATCTTCAAAAATTCGTAGAAAATCATAGAAAAATCAGAAAAATGCCAAACCAACATTGTAGTGACCAGTGATTCAAGAAGTCCAACTTCTTCCTTTGCACCTCACTCAGTTGAGCTGTAGATTTTGAAATATAAATTCAAATCAGTTTAGAAGCTTTTCATCATAGTTCAAAATCTACACATGCACTGGAGCTGGTCTTGGGATATGTTGTTAGTGTGATTGTCATTAGCTTAATGCTCAAAGGGTGCACAAAAAATTCCCAGTGGATTTAGGGTTATGATTTTCCAAACATATACCCTGCTGTTTTGGCAAAGAAATCACAGAAAATAATTTACTCAGTGAAAAATCACCTCCTTCACACAGAAACTTAATCAAGACATGAGAAACCTTAGAAAAATGAAAATGGTAATTTTTGGACACTGGAAAATGGCTAAATGATTTTTGGTAGTTTAAACATGGTGAAATTCCACAAAAATAACCATAAATCAATACCACATGCACACTTGCAGAGGGGCCACTCTTGGCACCCTAAGTCACTGTGCCAAGTGGTGTGGACAGAAACCTTGTAATTATTTTTGTAGGAATTTAGTTTTTTTTAAGGCAAAAAGATAAGAACATTTTTAATAAATTATAGAAAAATCAACTTGAGCCAAATTTTGGGCTAGGCTCCTGCCTTGGCATGACCAAGCCTCTGGCCAAATGGCACATGAAAATAATATTCCTAAGTTCACCTTTTGAATAATAGAAAAGGGACTTGAATGGTGGAAAAGAGAAGAAAAAGAAAAGAAAAGAAAAGAGAAGAAAAAGAAAAGAAAAGAGAAAAACCTAAAACTCTAAAATCAAAGTAAAGGTTCAAAATGAAAAGGGTATATTCACTTATAATTAATGTTTATCCTTTCTAATTCATTAACCAAGATTTAAATAGACCCTAACTATTTAAATCTCGATATTTAAGCATTTCATGCATTCGTGTAGATTCGGGTCTCGCCAACGGAGTCTACAAGCTAGTTCCCGCTGCCGAGGAGATCGCCCAGGAGTCCGAGGTGAACGTGGTGCACGTGGATCCGAGCCCCGAGCAGGAGTACCGCTTCGAGCCGGAAGGCAAGCCCCGGAGCATAACCTAACTTTACTTACGCAAATTATTTGATTATATGTTTGTGCATTTAAGTTTCAAGGAGTTGAATGAAACCCTAGATTGCATGATCATAGGTTCCTTTGATTGAACACTAGTATGTTAGGTTCGATAGTCGCTATGCTTAAGACCGATAGAAGTCGAGTGTTTCCGACACTCGCGAGATATAGGAGTTGTATGCCTACTCATATCAGAAACACTAGAGATGATGGACGGATAATTGTAGATACCCGTCTATCGATGTTTTAATTGGAAACATGTGGTACTTTTGTGTCAAGCGTTTGAACGTACCACATATATGCACTGACTATGGGACCGGTAAGTCCCGGTATCCGATTGATGCGAGCAGGTCCGACAGCTCTCTGTCTTGGAAACGTTATCCCATGGGCACATGAGGGTAGTTGCGTGAGTCCCAGTAGTGGTAAACCTTTACCCTGAGGCATTGGGACTCGGGAGCCACTCGCAGAGAGAGGAGAAAGGATTGGGGTGTGTTGGCATTTCCAACCATTCCGTATGTGTGTGTTTTCCCTGGCCAGGTAGTAAATTCGGTTCGAACTGTCCGCTTCTCGCGGTTAATGAGACTGCTTGACCGATGTATGACATATTATGAAGTGAAACTTGGAAGGATGAAATCTTTGTATGGAATAATTGTAGTGCAAAACTTGCTTGTTTAGCTAGGCTCACCTAGAATGGATAGGCTAAAGAAATTAAAATCAAAATGGAGAAATTAGAAATCAGCTTAGTCGCTTTTGGCAAAAGAACCCCCTAGCCAAACAGCCTCTCATCTTAGGAGTCGGTGATGTAGTGATCACCAGTCGGGTAAGTCTTGTTGAGTATAACTAGTATACTCAGCCTTGCTTGTGGCTAAATTTTCAGGACCGTCCCCTCAGGAGATAGCTGCCTCTATGGCTTGGGCCTCCCAGCTTCCTCCTGGTTACAGCATCGAGTGGGAGCCGACCTCTCCCGAGGATCGTGAGGAGTAGCGTCACGGCTGACTTCATCGTGACGACACTATGGATCGTCGCTAGTATCTCGCTTACTTTCCGCTGCATGAACTCAAACTTATTTATTATCTTTTCAATTTGGTTGTAATAACTCTGAACCTTGTTGTAATTTGAATTGTGGAATGATGTGATCTTTGGAACTCACCTTCGAGTGAGCGTATGAACGGACGATCTTCAGTAGCAGTTAGTCGAGCTCGACTCGACGGTCGTACCCGCATTGGGGACATTTTTGTGTATTAGCACCAACAGAAGGTGAAATATACTTAAGTGGGCCCATTTCTCGGGTAAGATCGCTACAAACGTAGAGTTTCGGAAGGGCTTATGGAAGATTAAACTCATGGTTGATGACACATGATCATTTTACTTATGCAATTGTATTGGTGCTTGATTTAGGGATTAGATGTCTTGTCTTTTGGTTATTCATTTATTTAAATACACTTGCAATTTCATATTTGGATATTAAAACTTGTCTAATCTCTTGCATCCACCAAATGAATAATTTTGGGATAAGTTCTGCTAGTACGAAATGTACTAACGGTGATGTCGTTATGTTGATTCCAGGTGAGGTACCGTCGGAGCCCGTCTTTCGGTACTTCCAACCCGCCGACGGAGGTGTGGGCATGGAGTAGCTGCCCCATGTTTATCTATGTTTAATAAGTCACTTGTGGTATAAGAGTGAACTCATTTATTTTTGTTATATATTGTATTGAGAGTGATGTTCCAAACCTTCCGGTGCAAAACCTTATGTTTAGACATAAAACTGGAACTTAGCTTGTAAGACTTGAACACTTTAGTCACGGGTGGTACAAAATTTTATTTTACCGTAGAAACTCTTTAGTCCCAGGTGGTGTAACAACCCGGGACTAAAGATTCCATTAGTCCCGGTTGTGATATACGGGACTAAAGGTTTTGACCTTGAGTCCCGCCTGGACGTTCCCGGTTGGCTTTTTGGTACGAAAGCCCTTACCAACCGGGACCATAGGAGGTCTCTCCTGCAGTGACTCCAAAATAATGTTCAAACATTCAGTACGTGTAACAGGTTTACACATTTTGCAAACGGATTCCTTAATCCCATCAGCAACAACAGATCGGCGACACTACGAGGAATGTAGAATTGAATCCTAATTTTTTTTTCTCAAGCTGTTGCGCCACAAACTCTGAAGTGGCACTACTTTTAAGCAATGGTAACCAGTCTAACGTATAGGGAAAGGAATCCAACTTTGACACTCTTGAGTCCGATTCTCAATCTGGAACTTCAAAAACACACATATTCAACACGCTAATTGTTGAAACTGATCGTTTTTCAATTTAATCTGGTTTCAGAGGGGGGTTTTGGACTTTTAGTTGGTTTTCAGATAGGTGACTTTTATACCACGTCAATCGTCATTTGCGTACCACATCGTCTCCATCGTCCAGTCCGATGCTAGCTTTGCTAGGTTTGGACATGCTGACTAATAGCCATGATGAGATGAGTTTCATGAGCTGATGATGCAAAGTCGACGCACAGTGCATCAGATAAGCACGGCGATGGCAGCAGTTTATAGCTTCTGTCACAAGGGATTGTGGTGGTCATTACGTCATCATCATTAGTGGTCAACAAGAAAAAGCTATAGAGAGAAATGTATGAGTGAAATAATAATTGTGGGAAAAAGTAGAACGATCTCGAAACTCCAAACAAAGTTTTTTTTCCTTTAGTGTTTTCGCCTTTATTCTAAAGTGCAATTATAATTTATTCTCGTTTTTCAGACTTTGTGAAATTTGATCTTTACTAGTAGTATTCACGAGTCAACGCAATATGGGTTGTCCTTTAAATGGTCCTGCTGAAGAAAACGAAAGCACTTAGTTAATTAACGCACGATCAATCGCGTTGGAAGGTGATTGTGTAGCATCCTCCTAAGTTGATCGAATGTATGCACATGATCCAAGTCCCGACTCCGACATACTCCCTGCGTTCCAAATTGTATGTCAGTTGACTTTTTCATCCCCATCTTCAACCGCTCGTCTTATTCAAAATTTTTTTGCAAAATATCATATTTTTTTGTTATGGTTAGTTTTAGTAATAAATGAATTTGAAGAATAACCAAAATTTGACTACATTTGCACAAATTTTTTTGAATAAGACGAGCGGTCAAACTTAGAGCTGAAAAAGTCAAACGACATACAATTTAGAATGGAAGAAGTAATGTCTTACCACCCACATATGTATGACTGTCAAGCGAACCACAGAACAAGTGGATCAAAGTTTAGAAGGAATGTCATTTTCAGATGACATCAACTACCATGAATTGAATACATGCCCCCCCCATACCTTAAATAGAGCCATCCGTATAGCTTGTTGCACCACCTCGGTACCTCACCAGGCACATCCACCTCCCTCCACAGAACCAGAGCACCACCTTGACCATCACATATATACAACGCCATGGCCGGCAGCAGCAGCAGCTTGGCGGCTCTCGCCTTCCACCTCGTGGTGGTGGCCCTGGTACTCGCCGCGATGCCTACGCTGGCGACCACGGTGCCGTGGGGTCAAAAGGAGACGTATCTGCGCCTGTACAGACAAGACAAGGCTAAAGTTTTGATTTAGTTACTATGTAAAATAAAATAGCTAGCAAAAGAATGGTGAAATCCAATAGCTTATCTAAATACCCTACGGCGATGGCTAGACTGGGGTGCTAGGCAAATATGCCTTAGGCGTGGGTGGAAGATAGCTAACATGGATGGATAGCTAACATTTGTCTCTTTTCTTTTTTTTTTAGCCAACAGGGGTACTATACAAAAGCTCTTGGCGATGCTCTTACCCTGTATATAGAAGTTGGAAATGATCAATGAATTGGATATTTCTAAATGTTATACATGTGAAAACCTATTAGGATTCAATCATTGTTCCATGAGAAAACAAATAAATAACAGTAACCTGGACTTACGCGTGGTTGAAATGCTACCATGGTACATTTGCGGATCCATATCTAAATAAAGTTGTACCTAGGTAAGTTTCTAGCATTACTTTTGCAGTGATGTTAAGAAACACCAACGCTGGTATCCTGAGTGATCTGCCAAATTTGAATCCCTAGAAATTGACCAAGTAGTATGCATAGATTAGGATTAATAGGTAGCAACATTTAGAATTCAAAAATAAAAATAATAATTGATTGAAAGTCCATATTAAAAAAATTTAATATATATATGTAACTTCTTTTAAAATAAAAAAATAGTTAAATTATATATGATTTAGGATTTGAAATAATTAAATAATATAAAATCTATACCAAATTTAATTTTAATGAGATGGGAAGCAAATTGAGAGTCTATATAAAATATAATTTAAATGATTTGGAAAACAAACTGAGAGTCGACAAAATAGAATTTAAATTATTTAAGAAGCAAAATAGTTAGAGAACCTACATAAAATATAATCAATATAAAACTACATATAATAGCATTTAAGAAAATTATTTTTATAATTAGTTTTAAATAGCATATAATATAATGATAGGGAATGGATAATACTCAACTCAATTAAAATATAAATTAATTTTTGAATGAAAAAACTAGCTACCCATACTATTTGCGTGATCATCTGCCTAGTTTAGTTTTTACTTTGTCTACCATACTCAACTACTCATCATGCATTCTAGTTCAAGCTTTTGTTATAAAGTGGCCCAATGGATTTTTTTTTTACCTTTCGAACGCAAGAAGTCCACCTCTGACCCTTTGATGGTGATTCTCGTTCCCGAACATGAAAATCGGATGTACAGACATAAACAAAAGAAAAACATGAACTTAGTCACCACGACAGCATAAAAGATGAGTTGTCTACTATTTTTTCTGCAGAAGACGTGAATTAGAGTCTGAAAAAAACGGCCAGAAACATTCCATTCATGGCTGAGCCGTTGCCTACAGAAAGTCCATAACCTTTATGCAAAGTCATAATAATGCACAACAACAATACTCAACAATGTGCGAATAGAACCGGAAAGAACATCATTTGAGACTAATTCCATCTTATAAAAATAACAATGAACTCACTGCTCAAACTTAGCACCAAAAGTAATTATAACTTAAACTTTAACACCAACCAAGTTTAAGCACAGCTCAAACTTAGCTGTAGGAACATGCTTAGTCATCATATCAACATGATTGTCATGAGAACTTATTTTGCATTCTTTAAAATCACCTTCAGCAATAACGCCTCGAATAAAATGATGTGTCACATCAATGTGCTTTGTTCTTACATAAAACATCTTATTTTTATTCAGATTTGACATTCGTAATAAATAGTAATGCAAGAATAATGCCCACAAAGTTTGGAGTATAAACCTCTCAACAAAATAGCTTCATTAAAAGCTTAAAAAATACCCTTATATTCAGCTTTAGTAGTAGACAAAGCAATAGTAGCTTGCAAACTTGCTTTCGATCTAACAACAGAACTGCCAATGATAAACACATAACCTGTGAGAGACCTCCTTTTAACATCTATAGATTTCCCAATCTGCAAACACACACAAGTCCATCTCTAGATTTCCCAAACTCAAACAAGCACTAAATGAACCACGTGGATATATGAAAATCCAAATAATAGCTTTCCAATGCTCTTTGCTAGGATTAACGATGAATCTACTTAAAACATTGAATGTGTGAGATAAAAATAGGATGAGAACATACCATGGCATATTTAAGAGAACCTACTGCGCTAGAATATGGAACTCTAGACAGGTCACCTGACTCAAGACATAAAGCTGAAGATAATGTGAAACATGCTGCTAATAGAATTCATCAAGCATGTTGACACGATGAAGGACCTTTTCAATATAAACTCATTGAATACAAAATAGTTATTTTAAAATATAATGGTTTAAGAAGCTAAATAGTTAGAGAGCCTATACAAAATATAATCAACAAATAACTCAAATAATATAGTATTTAGATCATTATTTTTATAATTAGTTTCAAATAATAAAATATATAATGAAAGGAAATGGATAATACACAACTCAATTAAAATAAAAATTATTTTTAGTATAAAAAACATGTTACCCGCACTATTTCCGCAGGTCAACTGTCCAGTTTATTTTTTTACTTCGTACCATGCTCAATTGCTCATCATGCATGCTAGTTCAAGTTTTTTTCCCATAAAGTGGCCCAATGGTTTTTTTGACCTTTCGAACACAAGAAGTCCACCTTTGGCCCTTTGATTACGATTCCCGTTCCCAACTTTAAAATAGGATGTACACACATAAACTAAAGATAAACTTGAAGTTAGTCACCAAGATATAGCATAAAAAATGAGGTGTCTACTATTTTTTTCTGCAAAAGACGTGAATTAGAGTCCTCAAATACGGCCTGAAACCTTCCATTCGTTGCTAAGCTGTTGCCTACAGAAAGTCCATAACCTTTATGCAAAATTGTAAATTTTGGATAATCACGTGACATGGATTCTCCAACTGACCTAGTACCCAAACCCAACAACCACCATGAAACGAGTGCATGCACCCCCTGGCCCCTGCTCCGTACCCTATAAATAGAGCCATTCTTATAGCTTGTTACACCACCTCACCAGGCACGTACCCACCTCCCGCTACAGAACCAGAGTACCACCTTGACCATCACATATACAGCGTCATGGCCGGCAGCAGCAGCTTGGCAGCTCTCGCCTGCCTCCTCGCGGTGGCTACACTACTGCTCGTCGCCATGCCTGCGCCGGCGACTGCAGCGCCGTGGGGTCAGAAGGAGCTGCACCTGCGCGTGTACTGGCAAGACAGGGCGAGCGGCAACGCGACAGTCGTGACGGTCGCCAAGGCCGCCTCGACGAACACCTCCACCACGAGGTTCAGCGCCGTCAACGTGATGGACGACGCGCTCACCGTGGGCCAGAACATGAACACATCCAAGATCATCGGTCGTGCCCAGGGCATCTACGTGAGCGACAGCATCGAGACCAGCTCGGTGATGATGGCCATGAACTTCGTCTTCATCGAAGGACCCTACAAAGGCAGCAGCATCGCCATCTTTGGACCCAACTTCATTGAGCGTAAGGTCCGGGAGATGTCCATAATTGGCGGCACGGGCATGTTCCGGTACGCGCGTGGGTATGTCCAGGCGAGGTCGGTGTGGCTCAACCCCAGCACGGCCGATGCCACTATCAAGTATGATATCTTCGTCCGCATTGACGTCCCCTAAGATGATTGGATCGGACCATCCTGCGTGCAACGGCACTAATGATATTTTCAGCTGATGGTAGCTGATCGGTTTCTTACGTAGTTCGGTGTCCTTCGTCGCATATTTGTACTACACTTAGTTTCTCGATTGGGTTTGGTGTTTTCGTCTACTACTAGGTCATGTTTTTATTTCTGTGAGATGCATGATGCAGAATAACGAGCAAAGGGATTGTAGCATTTGAGTATGCAAGCAAATAAATAAATAAATGTCGTTCTTCATTCCATTTCATGCTTGAACAGGAGTAATCATTTAATTTTGACTTCGTCTACCATGCTCGTGCTGTCGTGCATGTTATATATAATATGTTACCAAATATAAACAACTCTTGCATGAAAAAAAAAATTATGGGCGTCAATCGGCGATCTTCAGTATAAGAGAGAGAGAGAGATAGAGTTGCAATATAGAGAATGCAATGACAGCACGAGCATGCAAGGGTTACACTCTCTAAACACATGCAAGGGCTCACGGTTCAGTCGTGCATGCCAAGAATTTTGCTTGACCCATCTAAATCCTTCGTCTCAAAATTCTTTACGTAATTGTGCCCTTAACTAAACCATGCATTAACTGTCTTCAAACAGACACAGCTACCATAATCATACCGCTTAAAACCATAAGAGAGCATAGAAGAGTCAAATCTCTTGTACTGTTGTCTGGACAATTGTTTCAAGCCATAAACAGATTTCTTGAATCTACACACATGGTTTTCTTTTTCAGAAACAATAAAACCTCCAGGTTGGTCCATATGAATGCCCTTTTCTATGGAAGGAGGCAGTCTCAACATCTAATTGCTCTAGTTCATAATAATGCACAGCAACAATACTCAGCAATGTGTGAATAGAATTATGCTTGATGACTGGGGAAAAGACATAATTATAATGAATACCTAGGATTTGTCTATAACCATAAGAAACATATTCTGCACCAATGATTCTACGTAAAAATAGCACAGAAACTGTAGCCTATGTACTTGCGTGTACTTTCGGCGAAGAACTGAAAGCCCTCTGTATACTTTGCGTGGGCACTTAGCAGAACTCCGAAGAAAATTGGGCCGAAGAACCGGCCAAGCTTTAGTTCGCTGGGGGACTTTTATTTTCAACGCCTGAAATAAACAACGGAAACCGGACTCAGGTTTCCTCGCTTTTGTTGCAGGAACAGGGATTAACGGCCGGTCATGTTAGCTTTTTTTAATGCAACTTGATAACAGATCTATCGCCCTCCTGGTTTGATGACAGAACGGCAGCGACACAGGAGGAAGAACAGAGAACCTTAATCCCCTCACTGAGAACAGATCGTCCACACCACGAGGAACAAGACTTGAACCCTAATTTTTTTTTCTCAAGCTTTTGCCATGAAGTCTAAAGTGTCTAGCTCCTTTTAAGCAACGGTTAAACCTTTCTAACGAATAGGCAAGGAGTACAACTTTGACACTCTTTCAGTCCGATTCTCGATCTGGAACTTCAAAACCACTTATATTCAACACGCTAATTGTTGTAACTGATCATTTTTCAGTTTAGTCTGGTTTCCAAGGAGGTTTTGGACTTTTGGTTGGTTTTCAGAGGGGTGACTTTTATACGACGTCAATCGTCATCTACGTACCAACATCGTCTCTGACTATCGTCACCGTCACATATTGACATTTTCTATATCGTCCACTCCGATGCTAGCTGCTAGGTTTGCAAATGCTGACTAATAACCATCATGAACTGATGACGCAAAGTCCATGTAGTGCATCAGATAAGCACGGCGACGACAGTTTATAGCTTCTGTCACAAGGGATTGTGGTACGTCGTCATCATCAGTAATGCTCAACCAGAAAAAGCTATAGTTGGTGAAATACACTTTAGCAAACTTTGTTCATAAACGTGTTTTGTGAGAGGAATGAATATTAAGGCCCTATTCAGAATCACTAAGAAAACAATATTCATTCCAACTTTTCACTATTCATCAAATTTTCACTATTTATCTCCCTCGCAAAACACGCTTCCCAACAAATACTACAGTATTTTTCGTCAGATACAATATTTTTTACCCTAATCTGAACACAACCTAATAACAAGTTTGAGAACTAAACACCCCCAGAGAAAAGTATGTGTGAGGTTGCACATCTTGAAAATAATAATTGTGGGAAAAAGTGAAAAAGCAGAACGATATTGAAAATAATAATTGTGGGAAAAAAGTTATTTTTCTTTTAGTTTTTTCGCCTTTATTCTAAAGTTCAATTATAACTTATTCTTGTTTTTTCAAACTTTCTGAATTTGTTCTCCACTAGTAGTATTCATGAGTTAACGCAAAATGGGTTGTCCTTGAAATGGTCCTGCCTGAAGAAAACGAAAGCACTTAGTTAATTAACGCACGATCAATCACGCTGGAAGGTGATTGCGCGACCTCCTCCTAAGTTAATCGAATGCATGCACATGGAATCCCAAGTCGCGACTCGCGACACAATGTCTTACCACCATATATGTACGATTGTCAAAACCACGCGAGCGACATTCAGTGAATCAGGGAATGTCACTTTCAGATGACATCATCGATGACATGAGTAACTGAAGCTGATTCTTTTATTTAAAATAAGCACTGCTGTCTCAAGAATCATCCATTCTCCAATCTGCTGATTCAACCATTGCCTTCATTGCAGAACTATATCCATACTAGCTGGTGCTCCGCACTTCGCTGCGGCCTGCGGGCGGCAAATTTCTAACTACTTTATCACACAGTGTCTAAAAAAAGTTTCTATGCGTCCCAATTTAATAGATCCTTGAGAAGATGGATTTATATTTTTAAATTTAAAATGTTTAAACAAATCTGATATTTGCAATAATATTCGTCTTCATGTAAGCCTGTAAGAGCAAGACTGCAAGAGCAGCTGCATAAAGGCTCTTGATTTGATTCAAACAAATTGGTGCCTCGGGTAGCTCGCGGCGTTCACCGATCTCTACCTCGACGTCAGTCCGCGGGTGCCGCGAGACGTTGGCGACGGCGCCGCTCACGTCGCAGGTGACGCGCTCGAACCTCCACGGCACGGGCGCCCACGACAGGAGCAGGCGGCGCGTCGGGTCCAGCCTCTAGCGTGGTGCCCAGTTCCAGCAGCACGCGCACCTTGCCGTCCCGTCAGTCGCCGGGGCCGCACCAGCGACGAGCGCGAGGAGGAGGACGGCGGCGAGTGCGGCGGAGGCCATTGGCCCGCACCTTGCTCGCGCGCACGCCGGCGGCTGGCCTACTAGGAGTGAGCTTCGAGAGGCAATGGCATAGTGACAGGGCTGCGGGGTGCGGGCCATGCGGAGGCCGTGGGGAGAGCAGGGCAGACGGAGGAGGATCTTGGTGTGGATTCCTTTCCGATGGGTAAAAAGGCTGGCAACAACGGCGGAACAGTGAGGGCGAACGGTGCAACAGTAACCTGAACAGTATAACAGTAACTTGCGGCCGTACATCTATAGCTGTATTGGTGGTTTTATATTGATATTGATTGGACGGGGTTATCTCGGGACCGTCGCGCTATTAGGAAACGCGCGACCCACTATGTTGCTTACGCGTGTCCCGAAAAGCATGGTCAGATAGTGCGTGATGCAACGAGCGGTTGCATGCATGCTGTTCAAGATGATGTCATGCACGTGCGCTAGTTTTTAAAACTCCATAACTTTTTAATCGAGTCTCCGCTTCAGATTTCGTCTTCATAGTTGTGTTCTATGTATCGAGACAAACAAAACTATATCTTAGTTGCATATGTTTTGATGATTTTTTATTTATAGCAACTTATGTGTAAATGTGTGGTTGGAAATTATCAAAGGAGTTGCTACATTATCAAAGGAGTTGTTACCATGCATATACTAAAGTTGCTATCATAGGAATATACTAAAGTTGCCACGCCACATGTATACAACTTACGATATATAGTTAGTATCAATTTGTGCAGAGATAGATAACAACTTATTATGGACAGACTTAATAGCAACTTGTGCGGAGTAAGTAACAACTTATGTTAAAAATTGTATCACAACTTGTGTGCAAACAATAACAATTTATGTAGCAAGTGTTAACATATAAGTAAATGTAAGTTGTCGCAATGTAAACAATATTCTAAAATATGTCCAACATGGGTCTTGTTTTGTAGATCTTGTCGTAAAAAAACACGATGCTGCAAACAGAACTGAAAATAAACGCTTCAAACGAAAATTATCACATTTTTTAGTTGAAGTAAAGAAGAAAAAGAGAGTGGGCCCAACAGGGAAACAGGGAAGAACATTGTGGCATGGTTGCGTATGAAAACATGAAGGAAGAAGGCTGCACGTGGACCATGGGCCGTGGTTGCGCGGTCGCACGGGGTGTGGGCTGAACCGATCGTGCGGTGACCATTGCGCGCGATCGGTCGCCCGATAGCTTTTTCGATATTGATTTGATATCTTTTCAATTTGTTTTGGGGCCCATTTACATTGTTTTCAATGGAAGGAAATTTCATTCCAGCGAAAGGTGTGATCTCTCCCAAACTTTTGCTACAATAAAATTTTGCTAAAGTCTTGTAAACTTTCTATATTTAAATAGGCCTTTAGGCAATTGTCAACTTACACTATGTAAGTGAGGCTCAAAAGAAATACAACTTTAGAGGCATAGATGACACAAATCTTCTGCTTCACCATTGTTACGTTTCTCCTTAGAAGATTACTAGGTTCGTGCCCGTACTTGCTACGGGACAAATAATCTTTAGTTTTAATAAACATACTTAGATCACACTATAAGACAAATATAATATGAAATTAAATATTATGACCTAGTGCTGCGACATACGGTATATGCTTCCTTATACGGCACGTGAGCGAAGGAGAGACGGCATCGGAGGAGCATATGGGGGGAGGGGGGCTTGTTGGTGAAGGGAGGATAGGGTCGTGGAGAGGACCACGAGGAGTGGAGATGGGGGCTTGTTGTCGAATAGAAGGGAGAGAGGATCACATAGAAGACGATTTCTTTCTTGATCTCCCTACCTTTTGAGTATTCGGGCCGAACGGAGTGACGACTGATTGGAGGCATCACCCATTGCTCGTCGGTCCTTCATGCGGCGTGAAGACTGATCGGAGGCATCACCCATCGCTCATCGGTCCTCCATGTGGGCGCCAATCTCCTTGTGAGAATAAGATGTACGTATGCATAAATGCATCTAATTAATCACCTCTCAACAAAGCCATACAACTATGTACGTGGCCAACTCAGGCTACTGTAGAGATTATACTAACAGACCTATAATTAATCATTTCTTACCTAGAGAGAGGTCGGATGACATCCAATTCTTGTGTACAAGGAGGCACGACAGGAATCCGATCGTGAGGACGTCGATGTTGGAGGCACGCTCCTGGCGCGAACGACGAGCGTGATCCCCTAGCGTGGACGCCGGGTGCGTTGGAGGCGCGGCAGCAATGGAGCCATGGACGACGTTCGCACGATGACGGGAGGAGATTCCTGGTACTGGCACATGATAACGGGAGGCATGCGGCTTTGGAGTGCAGGATGCAAAAATTTCCCCACGTCAATCAAAGGAAAGAGCATCTGGAAGAAGCACGTCAAGTAAACCATGGAAACAGCCACGTTGATTGTAGAAAGAAAAAAGAAATATAGAAAGTGTAGGCCGGCACCACAAGAACATAGGAAGAGAGAAGCAAATGGAAATATTGAGATCGTGAATTTCCTTTTGAAACGTGCGGACGGTAAGTGGTGAAGTCGGGGATGTACCATGGTGAAACCGAGGACGTGACATCTGTGGCAGAACCGCCAATTTAAACTGGCTCAAGTGCGTCATAACGACCTGTTACGATCATCGGACGCACTTCAAACAGTTTAAACCGGTGATCTGTCGAGTGTCTCAAGGACTCCTCGATAAACCACGTTAACTCATACCTCTGCCATACGTCAGGATCGTTTTCGGTAAGGAGAACACAACGAACATTACCATTTCTACATAACATACCAAGATTCTTACTTATTACAAGCCAGGTTTTGAAGAGGACTTAAATGCAAGTCAAGCCATTACTAAGAGTTTAATACAAACCAGTCTAGGTAGTTCTATATCACACATATCTACAGCCTCCGGCTTAACCCTAGAATCACCGGGACCACGATGATCTAGGTCTTCTGGATCCTCTTGTTGACCTGCTCCGTAGCTTCTTCTGAAAAACAACAGGGAGATTCCCTGAGTACGAAGGTACTCAGCAAGACTTACCCGCCTTACCAAAGAAAAGACTCCCAAGGAATATGATTGGGCTTTATGTGGATTTGGCTGACTCGACTCTTTTGCCTGAAAGCGTTACTAAAACTTGATCCTTATATTTTATGTATTTTATGCTTAGTTGAGTTGTTACTTATCCATCTAGGTGATAAAATATTTTTGCATACAGGTTGTACTAAGGTCAACCAGCATTTATGAATCAACCTCCTCTTGTTCAACTTGTTTCCTCTACGATGTTTAAAATTTGACCAAGTGCACTCATAACCAAGAGTTGTGTCGATCCGGATCCATGTACATCCTGCAGGAGATACCCAGCCCCCAGCCACGCACAGTAGTACTTACTGTACGCAACAACCTTTCAATTAGTTGGACCAAAGACCGGAAATATCCTTACCCGAACCCGGGAACGCACCCCCACGTGGGCCCCACGTCTGGCGACCACCCCGTGAGTTACAGGTCACGATCCCGCCTTTCTCCGACCCAGCAAGCACCGGTAAGCGATATTTCCAATCAACGAGCCAGCTAATCTAATTGGCTTTACTGGTCCCATAACCCAGTAAGAAACCAGGTAAAATCACTCGATCAATTGCTTAAACAACGGATCGGTCCTTAGTCAATTAAGCAAGTAGGCAGAACTATGGATCGAGCTTACCTCAATCCCTCCTACCAACTTCTGCCCACTATCTTTCAACTCGAATATTTCATGATTTATATAAGATGGGTGGTGGCCTAGTTCATCATCTTTTACTTAACCTTTCTAAGCATAGCCAAAGGTAAATTGTTGCTAATCAAATTTCTTAACTTAACAGGGATAGTTCTATCAAGGGATATCTCATGCATCAAAGGGTTTCACCCAATCCCTAACCTAATGCACATAAAATCATAAGAATTGGACTCATGAATATTATGAAATAATGGGTGGTTAAAGATGCACCGGGGCTTGCCTGGAATCACAAACAGGTTAGATTCTTCCGCGATACGAGATTCCGGAGCGACGACGATCACTTCCTTGACTTGTCGCTGATCCTCCGCGAATCCCACGAGATCGTACTCCGAAGCTTGAGAGACTAAAACGTAATGCAGGTTAGCGATATGCGATGCAACACTTTATGAAAAAGCTAAGCAACTTTCCCTTCTCGATAAAGTTGCAAGCCAACACAAACTACCCAAGATTTTTAAAAGATAAATCTATATTTTTCCTTTAATAAACTTGACCTAAATCATTTTTAGTTTATTTTTAATGATTAAAAATCATTTTCTACATGGATAAAACATTTAAATAAATACATAAAACAATTTTAGAAATTATTTCTAATTATAAAAGAATTATTCATAATTTTAACATTTTTATCAATTATCAAACAATTATTTAATTAATCTAAACAAAGGGATTAAATTAATTATCTACACAAGGCTATTTAACATTTTTAAGGGATGACCAATTTTAAAACAAGTTCATCATTTTTGGATTTTCCTATGATTTTCATTAAAAGGTGAAAACCAAAATTTAAATCTATTTTCAAAACCTAAATGGCAGTTTTGCGCAAAACCCCCTGGAAAGATCGCGTCTTCTCCCCCGCGGTCCTTCCCCCGTTCAAAACAGGGGAGCGCGGCGCGGACGCGCTCCGCCGGCCGTGACCGCGGCTGCTCGCCGACGGTGAGGCTCCCCTGTCTCGGAAACGGCCCCTACAGCTTCGCGAGGAGACGGCGCACCTAAACCCCTCCTTTTCCCCTTCGATTGGCGCTCAGACCTAGCCGGTGACGGCACGGACGGCGGCGAGAAGATGGCGCTCGCCGGCCGACCAAACCCCGATGTCACCAGCCTCGCGAGCATGCCTACAAGCATCAACAGCTAAAGGCCAACCTAGCGCACCGCCTAGCGCAAGCCAAGGTGCCCCCAGGCACCCTGCTCGCGTGCGCCAGCCATGGCGGGCGAGCGCACCGCGGCGAGCGGCGCGTCTGGGCCAACCCAAGCCCCAAACGACTCGCCAAGAAGGCCTACACGAGCACCGGCCCATGCGCAACCTCATCACGCACTCAAAACATGACCAAAACCACGGCAGAGGGAAGCTCGACGGTGGCTCACCTAGCTTCACGAGCACGCCGTGAGGAAGAAGGTGGCGCACGGTTTCTGGAGGTGTCGAGGGTGAACAAGAGGTGGTTTGGGAGATGGAGAAGATCAAGGTGAAGCTATGAGCGAGAGGAATCGAACGGAGGCGGCTGGACAAGGGCGCGCGACGATGGATCACGCCGGCGGCCGAGAGGTGAACGGGAATGCGGAGGAGGAAGAAAGAGATCGGACGGAGGCCAAGGAGGAGTATTTATGGACGAGAACCGACCCTCTACGATCGCCTGCTCCTGCTGAACATCTTGCCACGATGCTCTCATGCCTGGCGACGCGTGGCCGAGCCACCGCTTCCTCCACCGACGTCGGCCGCCATAGATGCTAAACCGAGCTCGGAGCTGGACATTGCGGCCCACTTTCTTCCAAAAACTCATCTCAACGCATCCAACTCCAAGCATAGAACTTGTAGAGGGATCATAGAACTCCAACTTCTATATTGCAACATTTTCGATTTGAGCATTGCGCCACGCGAATTCGAAGCTCCAATGTCGGTCGACTTTTATCCCCAATTTCAGACCCGAGATTCGAATTCTTCAAATTGCTTTCAAATTTCCATTCAAACTCTCCTCGATTCCCAAATGAAACTTGTCCGTAATACATTCAATTCCACTTTCTATTTTGGCACCATACTCAATTTCTCAACCAAACACTCGAATTCGAGCTTGGATCATGGGTCGGCTAGGGTGTTAAATGAACTCTGAAACCCTAGGTTGGTTCAGAAATTCAAACTCAAATTACTCCCAAAAATTGAATAGAACCTGATGTTCCTCAAAATACAAAAGTTCTTTGCCTTGACTTGAATTTCATTTCTTATTTTTGGACCTCTCTCAGATTCTCAACGGTTTGAGCTTAATTTTAGAAATTTCATATCAGCCACTTTAACTCTGATTTTACTGAACCTTTTGCTGATTCGATTTTCAACCATGTTTTTCTCCTTGATTTACATCTAAGCTCAAACTGAACCCAAAAACAAAATTGTTCTTTATACCTTACTTTACAACTTTCATTTTTGTATCATGGTCAAAAGATCCACCAATAAATTTTTATGATCACTCAAACATTGCTGCTCAACATGGCCAAAACTGAAATTCAAATTCCTATTGTCGGATAGTGAATAGTAACTTTTCTCTTTTTCTTCCCTCCATTTAATTGAGCTATTCCCATACTCTTCTTCATCCAATTTTCGTGTCAAACATGCTCTCCCAATCTCCGTGATCAATTATATATATTTATTTCAAATTTATGTCGAATTTTGACCAAATTTTGATTTTTGGTCAAACTTCGTGCCGTTCAAAAATCGGGGATGTCACAGCCCTTCCCCCTTAAAAGAATCTCGTCCCGAGATTCCAAATAGAGCCTTAACTCGCTTTTCACAATGGAAAGGATAATGTGTCATATCCAAACTTCCGAACATACTTCACCAAGAAGCTAAAGTGGTGCCGGTGGTTACGTCATATATCCGAGCAACCTTCTCTAATTACTCAAACTAGAAGGCCCTGATTCCTTTTATTTCCATATTACTTTTGGTGACTCTCAAAACCGTATATCATATATTGTTCTTAAAACCTTTCTCTCCACCCGCACTTATTCCCGAGAGTTGCCATATATATCATTTTCATGAAACACTAGCATCAAGTAAAACATTGACGGGGAATTATCGATAGAAACATACCAAACATCATTGGTTCATCTGCTGGAAGTTCCTCCACATTCATATATCGAACCTGTCCGGTTTGAGGATTTAGAACCTTCCTTCTCACAAATCTTTGACCAACTCCTTGTCCCGACATTTGAGACTGCACATTTGGATTTCCACCTTGCGTGGGTAAACGACATTCACGAGCATAATGCCCAGTCTTGCCACAATTATAACATGGTTGGGCATTGGATGGACCAGAGATATCACGACTCTCTCGATCTTGGGGAGGCACCGGATGTGGAGTATTATTGGGGTTCCTTACCCTCCACTGTTGTTGAGAGGGTTGATGCTGCGAACTTCCCTAGAACTGGTTAGCCGGTCCACGATAGATCACCTTGAAACGCTTTGGAGCACCACCGAAGGTCTCACATGCCGGATCCTTCCTCTTACGAGCTTCTTCTTCTTCTTTAAGACTTTCATCCAGAGCCTTCATCTTTTCTTCGGTTGATATCGCCATGCTCACTGCGGAACTGTAATCAGGGAAAGTACATGTTCCCAGCTTCTCCTGCATCCTTACATTAAGTCCACGGAGATAGCAATCCCGCTTCTTGATTTCATTGTCCACGCTTTCTGGAGCATATTGGGCCAAATGTTCAAAAGCATTGGTGTATTCCGGCACACTTTTAGTCCCTTGCTGAAGCTTTAGGAATTCTTCCAACTTCATCCGCATAATCCCCGCAGGCACAAACTGAGTACGGAACGTCGTCTTGAAGTCATCCCACGTAATATCCCTTCCTGCAGTCTGCCTGGACAGAAAACTGGACCACCACGTACCAGCAGGACCATGAAGTTGAAGACCAGCAAACTCTACCTTTTGACTCTCGGTGCAAAGAGGAATAACTCGAAACTTCTGCTCTAGGGTCCCAAGCCATTCGTTTGCTTCAAGAGGATGCTCGGCCCGAGTAAAAACAGGAGGATGGGTCTCCAGGAAGTGAGAATAAGTGACTCCCTGTGGCCTTGCTTGACGGCTGGACGGAGAACTGCCAAGACTCTGAGCAATAAGATTCAACAGTCGGGTCTGCTCAATTCCAGAACTGATGATATGAGCAAAAGCTTCCGTTAGACCGGGAGGTGGAGGTGGATTTTCTTCACTAGCTTCCGCTCCCGTTTGAGAGTCTCGTGGATCTGCCATTCTGCAAAAGATCCCAACACAGACCATATAAGCTTTGCTTGTAAAGGACTGGGTCACGCTAAACTTCTATCTCTTCTTGCATTACGAAGACTGAAGATGCATGCGATGTCATCAAGAGAGGGTTGTCCAACCAAGACCAAAGCTATTCACTTACTCTAACTACCCCTGGAAAGGAGGTTCTAAACCTACGCCACTCACCAAACCCCACACCTTTGAAAACATGCAATGCAAGCATGATGCAGCGGTCCCTACGTCCTCACAGACACATTCACACTCGCAAGAAAATTGGTGGCATCGTATAACTCTCCCTAAGCATAAGATTCTAGCGATTCTAGCGACGTGCACGAACAGTTAGCATCTGCAAAACAAGCAACCCATTATCACTACTTGCCACCTAACGACTCGACTGCTTTTCTTTTATAGAAAATATGGTCCTGAAGTTTGAAAAGACATAATATTCGTTGATTATCCCAACCTATGGCTCTGATACCAGCTGTGGCAGAACCGCCAATTTAAACTGGCTCAAGTGCGTCATAACGACCTGTTACGATCATCGGACGCACTTCAAACAGTTTAAACCGGTGATCTGTCGAGTGTCTCAAGGACTCCTCGATAAACCACGTTAACTCATACCTCTGCCATACGTCAGGATCGTTTTCGGTAAGGAGAACACAACGAACATTACCATTTCTACATAACATACCAAGATTCTTACTTATTACAAGCCAGGTTTTGAAGAGGACTTAAATGCAAGTCAAGCCATTACTAAAAGTTTAATACAAACCAGTCTAGGTAGTTCTATATCACACATATCTACAGCCTCCGGCTTAACCCTAGAATCACCGGGACCACGATGATCTAGGTCTTCTGGATCCTCTTGTTGACCTGCTCCGTAGCTTCTTCTGAAAAACAACAGGGAGATTCCCTGAGTACGAAGGTACTCAGCAAGACTTACCCGCCTTACCAAAGAAAAGACTCCCAAGGAATATGATTGGGCTTTATGTGGATTTGGCTGACTCGACTCTTTTGCCTGAAAGCGTTACTAAAACTTGATCCTTATATTTTATGTATTTTATGCTTAGTTGAGTTGTTACTTATCCATCTAGGTGATAAAATATTTTTGCATACAGGTTGTACTAAGGTCAACCAGCATTTATGAATCAACCTCCTCTTGTTCAACTTGTTTCCTCTACGATGTTTAAAATTTGACCAAGTGCACTCATAACCAAGAGTTGTGTCGATCCGGATCCATGTACATCCTGCAGGAGATACCCAGCCCCCAGCCACGCACAGTCGTACTTACTGTACGCAACAACCTTTCAATTAGTTGGACCAAAGACCGGAAATATCCTTACCCGAACCCGGGAACGCACCCCCACGTGGGCCCCACGTCTGGCGACCACCCCGTGAGTTACAGGTCACGATCCCGCCTTTCTCCGACCCAGCAAGCACCGGTAAGCGATATTTCCAATCAACGAGCCAGCTAATCTAATTGGCTTTACTGGTCCCATAACCCAGTAAGAAACCAGGTAAAATCACTCGATCAATTGCTTAAACAACGGATCGGTCCTTAGTCAATTAAGCAAGTAGGCAGAACTATGGATCGAGCTTACCTCAATCCCTCCTACCAACTTCTGCCCACTATCTTTCAACTCGAATATTTCATGATTCATATAAGATGGGTGGTGGCCTAGTTCATCATCTTTTACTTAACCTTTCTAAGCATAGCCAAAGGTAAATTGTTGCTAATCAAATTTCTTAACTTAACAGGGATAGTTCTATCAAGGGATATCTCATGCATCAAAGGGTTTCACCCAATCCCTAACCTAATGCACATAAAATCATAAGAATTGGACTCATGAATATTATGAAATAATGGGTGGTTAAAGATGCACCGGGGCTTGCCTGGAATCACAAACAGGTTAGATTCTTCCGCGATACGAGATTCCGGAGCGACGACGATCACTTCCTTGACTTGTCGCTGATCCTCCGCGAATCCCACGAGATCGTACTCCGAAGCTTGAGAGACTAAAACGTAATGCAGGTTAGCGATATGCGATGCAACACTTTATGAAAAAGCTAAGCAACTTTCCCTTCTCGATAAAGTTGCAAGCCAACACAAACTACCCAAGATTTTTAAAAGATAAATCTATATTTTTCCTTTAATAAACTTGACCCAAATCATTTTTAGTTTATTTTTAATGATTAAAAATCATTTTCTACATGGATAAAACATTTAAATAAATACATAAAACAATTTTAGAAATTATTTCTAATTATAAAAGAATTATTCAGAATTTTAACATTTTTATCAATTATCAAACAATTATTTAATTAATCTAAACAAAGGGATTAAATTAATTATCTACACAAGGCTATTTAACATTTTTAAAGGATGACCAATTTTAAAACAAGTTTAACAAAATTGATTTCATCATTTTTGGATTTTCCTATGATTTTCTATGAATTAAAAGGTGAAAACATAAATTTAAATCTATTTTCAAAACCTAAATGGCAGTTTTGCGCAAAACCCCCTGGAAAGATCGCGTCTTCTCCCCCACGGTCCTTCCCCCGTTCAAAACAGGGGAGCGCGGCGTGGACGCGCTCCGCCGGCCGTGACCGCGGCTGCTCGCCGACGGCGAGGCTCCCCTGCCTCGGAAACGGCCCCTACAGCTTCGCGAGGAGACGGCGCACCTAAACCCCTCCTTTTCCCCTTCGATTGGCGCTCAGACCTAGCCGGTGACGGCACGGACGGCGGCGAGAAGATGGCGCTCGCCGGCCGACCAAACCCCGATGTCACCAGCCTCGCGAGCATGCCTACAAGCATCAACAGCTAAAGGCCAACCTAGCGCACCGCCTAGCGCAAGCCAAGGTGCCCCCAGGCACCCTGCTCGCGTGCGCCAGCCATGGCGGGCGAGCGCACCGCGGCGAGCGGCGCGTCTGGGCCAACCCAAGCCCCAAACGACTCGCCAAGAAGGCCTACACGAGCACCGGCCCATGCGCAACCTCATCACGCACTCAAAACATGACCAAAACCACGGCAGAGGGAAGCTCGACGGTGGCTCACCTAGCTTCACGAGCACGCCGTGAGGAAGAAGGTGGCGCACGGTTTCTGGAGGTGTCGAGGGTGAACAAGAGGTGGTTTGGGAGATGGAGAAGATCAAGGTGAAGCTATGAGCGAGAGGAATCGAACGGAGGCGGCTGGACAAGGGCGCGCGACGATGGATCACGCCGGCGGCCGAGAGGTGAACGGGAATGCGGAGGAGGAAGAAAGAGATCGGACGGAGGCCAAGGAGGAGTATTTATGGACGAGAACCGACCCTCTACGATCGCCTGCTCCTGCTGAACATCTTGCCACGATGCTCTCATGCCTGGCGACGCGTGGCCGAGCCACCGCTTCCTCCACCGACGTCGGCCGCCATAGATGCTAAACCGAGCTCGGAGCTGGACATTGCGGCCCACTTTCTTCCAAAAACTCATCTCAACGCATCCAACTCCAAGCATAGAACTTGTAGAGGGATCATAGAACTCCAACTTCTATATTGCAACATTTTCGATTTGAGCATTGCGCCACGCGAATTCGAAGCTCCAATGTCGGTCGACTTTTATCCCCAATTTCAGACCCGAGATTCGAATTCTTCAAATTGCTTTCAAATTTCCATTCAAACTCTCCTCGATTCCCAAATGAAACTTGTCCGTAATACATTCAATTCCACTTTCTATTTTGGCACCATACTCAATTTCTCAACCAAACACTCGAATTCGAGCTTGGATCATGGGTCGGCTAGGGTGTTAAATGAACTCTGAAACCCTAGGTTGGTTCAGAAATTCAAACTCAAATTACTCCCAAAAATTGAATAGAACCTGATGTTCCTCAAAATACAAAAGTTCTTTGCCTTGACTTGAATTTCATTTCTTATTTTTGGACCTCTCTCAGATTCTCAACGGTTTGAGCTTAATTTTAGAAATTTCATATCAGCCACTTTAACTCTGATTTTACTGAACCTTTTGCTGATTCGATTTTCAACCATGTTTTTCTCCTTGATTTACATCTAAGCTCAAACTGAACCCAAAAACAAAATTGTTCTTTATACCTTACTTTACAACTTTCATTTTTGTATCATGGTCAAAAGATCCACCAATAAATTTTTATGATCACTCAAACATTGCTGCTCAACATGGCCAAAACTGAAATTCAAATTCCTATTGTCGGATAGTGAATAGTAACTTTTCTCTTTTTCTTCCCTCCATTTAATTGAGCTATTCCCATACTCTTCTTCATCCAATTTTCGTGTCAAACATGCTCTCCCAATCTCCGTGATCAATTATATATATTTATTTCAAATTTATGTCGAATTTTGACCAAATTTTGATTTTTGGTCAAACTTCGTGCCGTTCAAAAATCGGGGATGTCACAGCCCTTCCCCCTTAAAAGAATCTCGTCCCGAGATTCCAAATAGAGCCTTAACTCGCTTTTCACAATGGAAAGGATAATGTGTCATATCCAAACTTCCGAACATACTTCACCAAGAAGCTAAAGTGGTGCCGGTGGTTACGTCATATATCCGAGCAACCTTCTCTAATTACTCAAACTAGAAGGCCCTGATTCCTTTTATTTCCATATTACTTTTGGTGACTCTCAAAACCGTATATCATATATTGTTCTTAAAACCTTTCTCTCCACCCGCACTTATTCCCGAGAGTTGCCATATATATCATTTTCATGAAACACTAGCATCAAGTAAAACATTGACGGGGAATTATCGATAGAAACATACCAAACATCATTGGTTCATCTGCTGGAAGTTCCTCCACATTCATATATCGAACCTGTCCGGTTTGAGGATTTAGAACCTTCCTTCTCACAAATCTTTGACCAACTCCTTGTCCCGACATTTGAGACTGCACATTTGGATTTCCACCTTGCGTGGGTAAACGACATTCACGAGCATAATGCCCAGTCTTGCCACAATTATAACATGGTTGGGCATTGGATGGACCAGAGATATCACGACTCTCTCGATCTTGGGGAGGCACCGGATGTGGAGTATTATTGGGGTTCCTTACCCTCCACTGTTGTTGAGAGGGTTGATGCTGCGAACTTCCCTAGAACTGGTTAGCCGGTCCACGATAGATCACCTTGAAACGCTTTGGAGCACCACCGAAGGTCTCACATGCCGGATCCTTCCTCTTACGAGCTTCTTCTTCTTCTTTAAGACTTTCATCCAGAGCCTTCATCTTTTCTTCGGTTGATATCGCCATGCTCACTGCGGAACTGTAATCAGGGAAAGTACATGTTCCCAGCTTCTCCTGCATCCTTACATTAAGTCCACGGAGATAGCAATCCCGCTTCTTGATTTCATTGTCCACGCTTTCTGGAGCATATTGGGCCAAATGTTCAAAAGCATTGGTGTATTCCGGCACACTTTTAGTCCCTTGCTGAAGCTTTAGGAATTCTTCCAACTTCATCCGCATAATCCCCGCAGGCACAAACTGAGTACGGAACGTCGTCTTGAAGTCATCCCACGTAATATCCCTTCCTGCAGTCTGCCTGGACAGAAAACTGGACCACCACGTACCAGCAGGACCATGAAGTTGAAGACCAGCAAACTCTACCTTTTGACTCTCGGTGCAAAGAGGAATAACTCGAAACTTCTGCTCTAGGGTCCCAAGCCATTCGTTTGCTTCAAGAGGATGCTCGGCCCGAGTAAAAACAGGAGGATGGGTCTCCAGGAAGTGAGAATAAGTGACTCCCTGTGGCCTTGCTTGACGGCTGGACGGAGAACTGCCAAGACTCTGAGCAATAAGATTCAACAGTCGGGTCTGCTCAATTCCAGAACTGATGATATGAGCAAAAGCTTCCGTTAGACCGGGAGGTGGAGGTGGATTTTCTTCACTAGCTTCCGCTCCCGTTTGAGAGTCTCGTGGATCTGCCATTCTGCAAAAGATCCCAACACAGACCATATAAGCTTTGCTTGTAAAGGACTGGGTCACGCTAAACTTCTATCTCTTCTTGCATTACGAAGACTGAAGATGCATGCGATGTCATCAAGAGAGGGTTGTCCAACCAAGACCAAAGCTATTCACTTACTCTAACTACCCCTGGAAAGGAGGTTCTAAACCTACGCCACTCACCAAACCCCACACCTTTGAAAACATGCAATGCAAGCATGATGCAGCGGTCCCTACGTCCTCACAGACACATTCACACTCGCAAGAAAATTGGTGGCATCGTATAACTCTCCCTAAGCATAAGATTCTAGCGATTCTAGCGACGTGCACGAACAGTTAGCATCTGCAAAACAAGCAACCCATTATCACTACTTGCCACCTAACGACTCGACTGCTTTTCTTTTATAGAAAATATGGTCCTGAAGTTTGAAAAGACATAATATTCGTTGATTATCCCAACCTATGGCTCTGATACCAGCTGTGGCAGAACCGCCAATTTAAACTGGCTCAAGTGCGTCATAACGACCTGTTACGATCATCGGACGCACTTCAAACAGTTTAAACCGGTGATCTGTCGAGTGTCTCAAGGACTCCTCGATAAACCACGTTAACTCATACCTCTGCCATACGTCAGGATCGTTTTCGGTAAGGAGAACACAACGAACATTACCATTTCTACATAACATACCAAGATTCTTACTTATTACAAGCCAGGTTTTGAAGAGGACTTAAATGCAAGTCAAGCCATTACTAAAAGTTTAATACAAACCAGTCTAGGTAGTTCTATATCACACATATCTACAGCCTCCGGCTTAACCCTAGAATCACCGGGACCACGATGATCTAGGTCTTCTGGATCCTCTTGTTGACCTGCTCCGTAGCTTCTTCTGAAAAACAACAGGGAGATTCCCTGAGTACGAAGGTACTCAGCAAGACTTACCCGCCTTACCAAAGAAAAGACTCCCAAGGAATATGATTGGGCTTTATGTGGATTTGGCTGACTCGACTCTTTTGCCTGAAAGCGTTACTAAAACTTGATCCTTATATTTTATGTATTTTATGCTTAGTTGAGTTGTTACTTATCCATCTAGGTGATAAAATATTTTTGCATACAGGTTGTACTAAGGTCAACCAGCATTTATGAATCAACCTCCTCTTGTTCAACTTGTTTCCTCTACGATGTTTAAAATTTGACCAAGTGCACTCATAACCAAGAGTTGTGTCGATCCGGATCCATGTACATCCTGCAGGAGATACCCAGCCCCCAGCCACGCACAGTCGTACTTACTGTACGCAACAACCTTTCAATTAGTTGGACCAAAGACCGGAAATATCCTTACCCGAACCCGGGAACGCACCCCCACGTGGGCCCCACGTCTGGCGACCACCCCGTGAGTTACAGGTCACGATCCCGCCTTTCTCCGACCCAGCAAGCACCGGTAAGCGATATAATGAATGAAACCGGTTGTGTTTTGATTTAATTAAAGTGCGAGGGTTCTTGTAAAAATGTTGCTGAGAGAGGGCTAGGACGGCGGGTTGATTCACCCAAAACGTGAGGTCTTATTTATAAAGTTTCCTGAATGAAGATGGCTGGACTGCGGGTTGGTTTTTAGGAATATTAAGGGCTGTTTCATAAATGTTCCTGAGAGGGGACGCTGGAGTGCGGGTTGATTTCATAAAAAGGAGAGGGCTTTTTTGAAAAATGACCGGAATTCGGACAATCTGGGCCTTTCGCCCGGCCGATCGGACGACCGTGAATTTCCGGTGACGTGGACACATCCGGTGGCCGGGAATTGCACGGGGTTTAGTATGTAATGGTGTGTTTGGTTCAGTTGGCTAGGCTAGTCAAGCTAAGAATTTGAGCCAGGCCAGACCAAGTCTGCATCATACAATACAATTGGCCTATGTTTGGTTGTTGTGCTAAGTTAAACCTGACTAAGAAAGTTGCTGTTCGGTTTACTAGCTTGCATAATGTATGGCCACCACTTCTACGCAGCGGTAAGATTAACTTCACTTCACCGCACCTCTTTCTTCCCCAATCGTCCGTGCGGCTTCGATCTACGGCGATGGTGTCCGCCTCCCTTGCCGATAAGCCTGTGCATGAATCGGGTAGGCTTGTGTATGAATTGGCCGCGAGGGAGCCCGCGGCAGCATCGAAGCTTGCGCGGCGGAGCCGGAGGCTACGGCAGGGTCGGACTCAACGGCGGCGGCGGAGCCTGCGGTGGCGCAGCGCGATGGAGCCCGCGACGGCGCTGGAGCCTGCGGCAGGTCAACAATTCGTATGGAAAGAGAGAGGGAGAGCACCTGCCTTGCGGCCATGGTGGCCTGTGCGTACGCGCTGCCATGCGGCAGCAACGCAAGCTCCATCTGCAGCCATGGTCTTCGCCGACCCCGACCACCTACTGCCAGCGCAAGCTCTTCAGCTCGCACGGTCGGACTCGCGGCGGCGGTGAGCTCCTCGGCAGGGTCGGACTCGCGGCGGCGGCGGAGCTCGCTGTCACGCGGCGGCGCAGGCGGCCGCGGTGGCTACTCAAACCTGCACAAGCTGGAGCGCCGCCTGCCAATTGCAGCCATGACTCCACGAGCTCTCCGGCGCCATTGGAGCCCGCACGAGAGGTAAGAGCACAAGCTGTGAAACGATGCGGGCGAGTGCTCGTACGGCTGCTTAGCCAACCACACCCGTAACCTGGCTTGTTGGATGCGACTTGTTCTCGTTTTCAGGAAGCCAACCTCCGCCCCGCTTTTGGCTTGCTAGGGCCTGGCTTAGAACCTCAGCCAGCCATCCAAACAGCTCGAGGGTGCATTGCGGTAGCCTGGCTGGCCCCTAGGTCAGGCGGCAACCAAACAGCCTGTAAAAATAAGATTAGTGCGTTTGTGTGCAGAGAGTGCCGCGCGCGTTGCCGTTGTTGGGCCAACCGCAACTTTCTGCTGTTGGGTTTCGGCCCAGTTTCAGCTGTTAATGCTTTGCCACATAACTGGGCTGGTTTGCACCACGTGGATTTGGGCCGAGAGCATTTTCCGCCCCAAAATGCATGCAGCAGCAGACCAACTAGTAACTAGGCCGATTCCCCCTCCAAAAAGAAAAATCAATCTTAACTTACTGTGCTATTAGGCCCTGCAGGTAACAGAACACTTAAAAAAGAAGGAAAAAATGAACTTTTCCCTTTTTCTAATCTGACCAATTCACTCTGGCTTGCCGCTTGCCCTCTAAACAAAAGTTTGAGTAACCTTCAAAATAAAAAAAAAGTTTGAGCATATAAAATTTACTGCTCCCACACTATTTCAAATTGGTGTGTAAAATATAGGAACAGCACTGGCGCCGCTTTGTTGGAGTTGGTTCTTTGCTTGAAAAGGAGGGTTCGTTGTAGTTGTGGTCAGGTGGAAGATGCTCAAGAATAAAGCAAGCAAGGCAGCTGCTACCAACAACCACGAAATACAATACGGCAAGAACAGGTCCCCCATAGCCTACCCTAGGGCCACACACTACAAGCACGGGTGTGGTTGGTTACCTACAAAAATGATTGTATACATAATATATTGCTGAGCAGCGCCATCATGCATGATGCGTTCTACCGAACCTCTTAATGATTTGAACGTACGCGGATACGCTCATTTTCAAGAAAAAAAGTTATGTATCAGAATCATAGTTGGTACATTATATTTGACTAAGCAATCGTGATAACATATATTCCCATTATCCCATACGACTTGATAGTTATACACTTATACTGTAAACATTCATGTTATTTTTTTAAAAAAAAACACACTACTACACTCATAATTTTGCACCACAGGGCTTGTTGGAAATGTATTTAACTATGTCATTTCACGATAATTAAAGGCAAAGTTTAAGGAATAAGATGCACTTTGATTCTTTATAAATTCAAAACAAACGTGATAGGAATATAAAAGAAGAGTGTAATGCAATATAAGCCATGAGGTTTATTTCATCCTAGAGAAAAAAAAATGTGTAAAAAAAATGTAGTAGTGGGCAGCGTTGAAATTGAAAATTTTAAACCTACATTCCTTAAGTCATGGCAAATAAAGTTTAAATTCAATGTGGTCGCGTCAAGCTCACCACACCATATCCTTGTTGCTGGGACGACATGCATGGGAATTGAATAACTATATCCAAAGTTGCCATGCCAGAAAAGGTCTTTAAAGGACATGGTGGGGTGGGAAAGGCAGAGGAAGAAGACGATGTCGCTGGTGACTTTACCTACTGCTAGCCCCACCATTACCGACCAGATCAAATGCCACCATTCCATTCTCCACTCCATCACCACCCACTCCCACCACCTACCCACTCATTACATATCCTACAGCTTCCACCTCCCAACGCATCACCCATCTCATCCACCACCCCTCCCACCTCCGGCCACCCGCCATGGCCACCACCACCACCAAGCTCTTCCTCCTCCCTCTCCTCCTCTGCGCCGCCGCGCTTTCTCCGGCGACCGCCGCAGACGCCGACGGCTTCACGACCTTCAAGGTCTACTTCCACGACATCGTAGGCGGGACAAGCCCAACAGCGATCCGGATCGCGCAGGCGCCATCCTCCAACTCCTCCTCGACCTTCTTCGGCGCGGTGGTGGCCATCGATGACCCACTGACGACGGGGCCCACCCGCGCCGCCGGGACCGAGGTCGGCCGCGCGCAGGGGACCTACACGTTCGCCGACCAGAAGACGTTCGGGCTCCTCATGGTGATGAACTTCGTCTTCACCGCCGGCGACCACAACGGGAGCAGCCTGTCGATTCTTGGAAGGAACGAGGTGCTCGATGACATCCGCGAGATGAGTATCGTTGGTGGGAGTGGTAAGTTTCGGATGGCCAGAGGGTATGTGCAGGCGCATACCATTGATTCTGGAGCTACCTCTGGGGAGACGGTTGTTCAGTACACCGTTAATGTTAAGGCTTAATTTGTGACGAGTGCTAGTTTGTAGCTGATGGTATGGTTTTTCGATCAGTCTTTGTATTGTATCGATCTTCAGTTTTACACTGGCTTATGCGATGAGAGAATTCAGATTGACTCATCTTAATTGACATAGCAGTTGGTTAGCTGAATGGGATTTGGATTGGCAGGAATGTGTGGAGATTTGCAGAGCCAGATCTAAATGTCTGAAGAACAGAGCTTTACCTATCGAATCTTTTGCAGGAAAAAGTCAGTAACGCAAAGCATGTGGCTGTTGATGATTGCATTGCATCAATCTGACCAGCAAGCAGCAGCTGGTGGCCAACCAAAGTAGCCAAAGGTAGCATTCGAGGAAAGTTAGGGTGAGGAGTGGGTGAGCAACGACTACCAAGTCAGTCAGTGAGACACTGAGACTGTGAATGAGTCGTGCGTGCTGGTTGAGCTTGTCGTAGGCTTCGAGCAATCGAGCATCATTCGCTTTCCAGATCCGATATAACGCAGCACGCCAGCACTACGCCACTACAGAAAGGGGAAAAGTGTAAGGCCCAGTTTGGCTCCGCGAGTTATCTTTTAGCTCCATGTTTAATAATGAAACTGAAACATGAGCTCTAATTGTATGTAAGGCCCAGTTTGGCTCCGCGAGTTATCTTTTAGCTCCATGTTTAATAATGAAACTGAAACATGAGCTCTAATTGTATAAATCATGGCTAATTAATAAAAATGATAAGTCCGTTTTTCAACCTCCAACTATTGGGTTCGTCCGATTTTAGCCCTCAAACTACAAAATCAGACAACCTACAACATCCAACTATTCAAATCGGACACTTTACCCCTCCAGGCTATACCACCCTGGTTTTCGTCCAGTCATCGTCCGACGTGGCGTCGCATTGCACATTCAGCATCAAATCTGGTCCAATGTGGCACATCTTCTACCTCCCTCTCGCAGGCTCTCCGAGCTCGATCCGGAGATGGAGGGGCAGGAGGACGAAGAAAGGCGGACGGAGGCCGCGTCCATCCGCTCGATCCGGAGACGGAGGGGCAGGAGGACTGTCATACCCGGTTTTAGAAAGAAAACCGAGTACATCTCATATGTGTGCCAGGATCAAATTTCACACATATGATAGACCGTGAGTGAATAGCAGAAACAGTACTCAAACGAATATTTAATAAATAAAGTATTTATTACACTCACGAATATGGCACAAAGGCCAAATTAAACTGGTTCACACGATAACTAAAGACGATAACTCCAAAAGCACTCCACAGGCATCTGACTGGTGGAACACACGCCTAGAACTCATCAAGATCGCTGAGGTACTCCGCTCCATTATTACCTTCTGATCCAATATAAGCAAGGATGAGTACACTTATGAATGCTACTCAACAAGTGGGGGAAATATGCAAGCTATCAAGGAAAGGCTTGGTTTATAGCGGTCAACATTTTAGTTGATCAAGTTTTATTAACAAGCAACTATTTACTAAGCTATAAGTATATACCAACCCATATTAGCATAAATAAACATAAACATAATCAATAACATATGCATGCAATGATTTGATTTCATATTCCGATAGATTAATCACGTGAGGGTCCAGGCCGTTCATGACCACGAACACGGCTGTTATAACAGTTTTACACTCTGCAGAGGTTGTACACTTTCACCACAATTCGCGTAAAAGCTCCGAAGAACTTTAGACCCAACCATGCAGTGCGGGCCAGGCACGTATCACACTTCGGAGGTGTGACTGCATAGGGACGCTATGAAGCCTTTACAAAGAATTCCTACATGTGTGTTTGTTCCCAGCACCTACGGTTTCAACAGAAGACAGAGTCTTCCGATCCCCGCACCAACACATCCACAAACAATAACAACCCAACAGGCAGCACAAACACAACATGTAGTTCATCTAATTATTCAGCTAAGACCAGAGCCATATGGTATTGTGGTTGTACGGTAAATCCCGGGTGGTTCTCCATGTTCCGATTAGCATGGTGATCTTGTATTAACATAACAAAATATAAATAATAAGGATATTCATCAATGTTGGATAGAACCCATCATGAACCAAGGTTAAGCATCTAGCATAGCTACCCAACATAAAAGTAAACCCGGTGTATCAAGGCTTAGGTGTAAAAGACTAGTCATCCTTACATAGGACCCATCAAATTAATGCATCGCGAACATAAATATAAACTTTGTTGTCATGCAATGTGTATGGGTTCAAAAGAGTATGCAGAGGGAGAAATCCACTTGCCTTCCTCAAAGTACTGCGGTGGCTCCTCCTCGTAGACTTGATCTTGATCTCCCTCGAACGTACCGTTCTCTACACGATTCGCACAAGCATTCAATCAATAAAAACAAAACAATACATCATACAACTTTTAAAGACGCAAAGACGTATCTAGAACTATTCTTGATAAAGAGACGATCACGTGAGCGCAAAGATCACTCAAATCGGACTTAAAACGGTCAAGATATGGCTAAAACAAGGTTTAAGGACTTTTTTGAACTAAATCTAACTTTCCAGGGGCTTAAACAGAAGAAACCAGGGACCTAAAACATAATTTTATATAAAAACAGAAGGACTTTAGTGAAAAACTACCTTAAAGGACGGCGAGTTATATTTTTAGAACGCTCAGGGGCTAAAACAAAAAGAAAAGGACCTAGATCTAATTATTTTTGAACTAACTTGGACCACGGGTTGATTCTAAGAAAACTGAGGGGCTTTTCTGCAAAAACACCTCGGCTGACCGGTACGACTTGGTCTGACTCAAGTCGGGCTCGATCTGGACCGTTAGATCTCGATCGAACGGCTTTGGACTGCTCGGCTCGACCGCGGCGGCGCTGGCGACCGGAGACGGCGGCCCGCGGCGGCGCTTCGCCGGAGTTGAGCAAAACCGGCGCTACAAGGCTCCAAAACTCGCCGCGTTTGGCTTGGAAGAAAGAGGGGGAAACGGGAAATCCGTTTTAGAGGTTCTAAACGAGGATTGAGAAGCATAGAGAGCTCACACCGACGAGTGGCGGCTCGGCCATGGCGGCGACGCGACGAGGCCTCGAGAGAGCGAGAGAGAGAGGGATTAGAGGCTCGGCGACTTCCTTACCTCCACGCGAAGCTCGACAGCGAACACGAAGCGGCGAAGGCGGTCCCTAGAACCCGAATCGCGGCGGCGGCTCTAGGTTAGGGTTTGGGCGGCTATGGCGGCGCGGAAGCTATGGCTTGGGTTCAGGGGAAAGGGAGTTCGGGCGGCGCGCTTATAAAGGCCGAGGAAGCTCTGACTTGCACTCCAAGGCACGACACGGCGGTGTAGGGCGCTCGGACTCACCGCCGAGTCCTACTCGACGACGACGCGAGGAAGACGATGACAGGGCGGGCCCACACGGCAGCGAGACAAAGAGAGAGAGAAGGAGAAGCTCGGCTGGGCCGCGCTGGGCTGACTGCTGCGCGCGAGCTGGGCCGGGAAAAGAACTGGGCCGCGAGAGGAAACCGGGTTGGGCTAGAAAAAGAGAGAGAAAAGAGACAGGTTTTGAAATTTAGGTTTAAACTTTCGTAAACCTTTTCAAAATTCAAACCCACACTCAAAAATATATGCAACAGCATGAATGCAACAAAAACTTTATTGACCCTAATTTAAATGTTGTTTAAATATTTATGGGCCAAGATTTAAATTTGCAACTTAATATTTCCCTAAACAAAAATATAAAGAATTATGTTGCCTAAATTGATTTTAAGTGTGATGAACAAAATTAGGGTGTTACAAGGACGAAGAAAGGCGGACGGAGGCCGCGTCCACTCCTCTCTATCCGGAGACGGAGGAGCCGGGGGACGAAGAAAGGCGGACGGAGGCCGCGTCCACCCCGCTCGATCCGCGCCTCTCCGCAGCCGCGCAGAGAGGGGGAGAGAGAGAGAGATGGTGGCGGTGGGGGACAAGACAAAGTCAGCGGCGGAACTCAAACCCGCGCGCCGGAGCTCGCCACCGCCTGCCACTTGGCACGCGGCCCTGTTCCTCCACGCCATCGCGCCATCCGCCGTCCGCAGTGGAGGCATGAGACGGGCGAATCCGATGAGGAAGAGGAGCATTGCGCGCCGCCGGCTCACTACGCGGCAGTATGCTCGTGTCAGACCAAACCCGGACCTTCCCCACCATCGCCTCGTCACCCACGACCCCACTTTCCTCCCTTGCCAGCGCCGACCCGGGGGAATTGAACCTCTTCCGCCATTGCCGCCCCCAAATCCGCCGCCACCGATATCCGTCGCTGCTCGTCACCAGCCGTCCAAATCAGCAACAAAAACAAACTCACGGAAGGATGAGGTGCAGCTCGAGCAACCAAGGAGGGCGCTAGTGGGCGAGGTAGTGGGCATTGCGGCGGCGGCGGCAATGGACACAGGGAGATAGGAGGAGAAATGTGAGATGGGAGAGAGAAAGGGAGGGGCTCACAGGTGTGTCCTACATGTTGACTAGGCAAGTAGTGACACGTTGGACTACAATGTGTACCAAAACCAGGATGAGATTGGCTTAGGAGGGTATTTTGTCCGGTTTAGCAGTTCGATGGTGTATGCTATCTGGTTTTGTAGTTCAAGGGCTAAAGTCGAACGAAAGTGATAGTTGGAGGTCGAAAAATAGACTTATCCCTTAATAAAATGAACCCATGGGACCTAATTAGCACATATTAATATAGCATCACAGGGCCTTATTGTGATCTGCTTCTTCTAGAAATTAGCCATGACATACAATTATTGTTCCGATCAGCTTATGTTTAGTCTTACTAATTGGACCCAAACGTCGGGCTTAAAATTAGTCCGCACGAGCTAAAGACCCTAATTTACACCTTAAACTATCACAAAAATCATATTTTCAAAAGATAACTATAAAATTGGACACTGAAATTCATCTAATTGTCTAAATCAGAAAAATTTGGCTTGTATCAACGGTGGTTTTCTATTTCATAACAAATTCTAAAAAAATAATTTAATCTAAAAGTTCATAACTAATTTATTTTAAATTAAAAAATATGAAACAATTGCTATTTTTGCTAAAATATAACCCAATATATTGGATCATCAGTTGAAGTTATGTACATCTTATTTGTCCCTATTCCTAGTAGTTTTAGGATAAAAATAAAACATTATGAACAGAAAAAATAATATACAAGTAACATTAAATAGTGTACAGATAGGTGGGTCACATTTTTACAATAGTTTTACATTAAATTCATTTTTTTATTTAGAATGATTTAGCAATAAATTTTTTAGTTAACTAATATTTTTAAATATTTCCATAAAATGAAAAACGGACGTTAAAACCACCTAAAAGAGTAAATTTGTCAGGTTACTTGGATGACATGTCTGGTTTTATATTTCTAGGTTGAAAATCCGACTTCTGAGATAGATAAAAGGTAAAATGGACTTTTCCCGCCTAGAAAAAAGTGGAGCTACCCAACCAATCACTGTCCATTACACGTTGTTTATTCCTCTTTCTTCAGAACCCTTGCTCAAATACCACGTGCCCGGCCGGGCCTCGGCATGGCATGGCTCGGCACAACTCGGTAGTCAGTTATTATAATACAGAAAATTTCGTACACAGAAAAAGACATTATTATGAATTTTATTATTGTACACGCAAGTTGCAAGTGGAAGTGGGAAATTGTAGATTCATAACAAAGGGCAGCACCACACAATGCTGACACATGAATAAACATGAAAAACATCTCGTCAGCAAGGGAAGAGATCATAGCCTCTTGCATGCTACATAAAAAGGCAGCTGAAAGAATTTCTCGTTCTCCCGGCGTAGCAGCTAGTTTACTCCTGCATCCATGTCATTGATGCCTGAAAGTGAGGATTCATAAAACCAGAAGAGAATCAATATCTATAAGAAATTAAGAAATCTAGGCCATCAATCATTCAAGCAAATTAACGAAACTTAGAGAAAGTAGTCAAAAAAAGCAGAACAGGGAATCATACAAAGTTCACGCCGCGGATGCCCGTGTCGACGACAGGAGAGCGCCTCTGCATCATGTTCCCCAACATCACCGGCACGCTGGCCTCCACGATCCCGGCGCCGATGCCATCCTGGTATGCCCTCTCCCAGCTCTCCACTGCCACCTTCTTCATGCACGCCACGTGCACACACCCATGAACGCCGTCGTCGCGGCGCCACCGGTAAGCCCAAAACTTCTTCTCCTTCCTCGACGTCGACGAGGAGGAACTCCGGTGATCGCCGCAGATGGCGCAGCGGCCGATCTCGTCGCTCTCCCAGCCGAGTTGGATGGGCTGCCCCCCAACGCCGGCGGTGACCTCCATCCTCAGCGCGGCGCAGCAGGGGTGGAGGTCGAGGTCCTTATCAACGCAATGGTAAACGACGCCACGTGTCCTGCCTCCGCAGGCGTCGCAGAAGGTGGCGTCGACGGGGGGCGGCGGCGAGGGGAGGAGGACGAACACCTTGTCTTCGCCGAAGAGAGGGTGCTTCGTGGTTGGTGTCGCGACGGCGCAGGCGATGTGGAGGTCGAAGTCGCAGCCGCCGCCACCGGCGGAGGCGGCGCACCGGTACCGGCGGCCATGGCCGTTGCCGGGCTCGTGGCAGCCGTCGCACCGGAACGGAGGGCCGTTGGTTGTCACGAGTTTGAGCTTGTGCGCTGGGTGGCTGTTGTGGGAGATCTCTGATGGGAGGTCGTCGTACATCTTCATGCTCACGGATGACGATGAACTTGCTTGAGCTTGTTTATTTGATCTGCTTATGTTTCTGCCTGCAAAAACTCTCGTGTTTGTGATTAGTAGAAGCGTAGGATTTGTGGCGCCGAATCAGAGAGTGATGTAATTGAAGGTGCTAGGTGGTGGAAGTTCCGCTCAGGTGAGATTAATAGATCGAATGACTTAGCACGGGTATCATATTTTATTAGGAATTAATTACAATCAACGGATGTTCTTTCTGTGATAGGTTTTCAGCCTAATTCATGAAATGTTTGCGTTTGGTATGGTTTTTTTTTATCAGTACTGTATCGATCGGCTGCTTTGATGATTGCATTTCAGTTTTAATAGTCAGTCAATGTACTGAAGGTGTATATCTAATGACTTAGCACGGGTATCATATTTTATTAGGAATTAATCAACGATGTTCTTTCTGTAATAGGTTTTTAGCCTGATTCATGAATCTAATAAGATCTTAGCTGTTGGAATGGTTTTCGATCAGTCATGTATTGATCGGCTGCTTTGTGTGTACACCTTCTTCTTCTTCAGTGTTAGACTAGCTTATGTGATGAGAGAATTCAGATTGACTCCATCTTACAAGAGCAGTAAGCTGAATGGGAATCGATTTTGCAGAAATGCATGGAAATTTGCACAGCCGGATCCAAAAATTCCAAATGTCTGATGAACAGAGTTTACTAGTACTAATCAGTTCGGATTTCTGACACGTACCAATCAGGGTTTTTTTTTTTTTGCTTGCAGCAAGCATGTGGCTGTTAATAATTGCATTGCATTGCATCGATCTGACCCAGCAAGCAACTGGTGGCCAACCAAAGCAGCAAAAAATGTGGGTTGTGATGAAAAGTAGCCAAAGGAATAGGTAAAGCAACAAGTCACTCATAGTCACTCGCTTTTCGGATACGATCCAACGGAGCAAAGAAGCAGAGGAGGCTGCCCGGCGGGCCCATTGACATGTTATTACGTCATTAATTTTGTTTAAAAAAACTCATTTTTATTGATTTGTGCATGTTACGTCATTAAGTTGTCCCACCATATTTAAGGCAACAGTGCGGAAGACCCGCATTGCAATGAGTTTGAAAAATGTAGTACAGTAAACAGTCTGAAAAATCTGCCTCTAATTTCACAGGTCTTCCGAAACAAAAGTAGTATATGTAAAATAGCGGCAGCAAAATCAAGTCGAAGAAGGTCGTTCTTGGGCTTTTTAAGTATAGCGGCCCAACGACGACATTTAGCCGGCCGAGGGGCGAGATAGCGAAAAAGCTCCACACAGACGAGTTATGAGGCCGAGCCCATCCTTTTTCTTAGTGGGCCATAGAACGAAAGCTTACTAACTAAAGCTGCTGATCCGCCTGATCCATACGTGACGTGGGCTTAAAACGAACTTTAACAGACCGCACCCAATTAGGTTCTGCTCAACGTCATGGTTATCCTTGAGCCCAATATCGGCCCACACAGACGAGTTTTGAGGCCGAGCCCATCCCTTATTCTTAGACGAAGAGAATCGGCCCAATGTCATGGTTATCCTTAAGCCCAATATCGTGATTTTTTTTTTTAGAAACGCAATATCGTGATTTGGCTTGGGCTACAGAAGGCTCCTAGGAACCCTCAAATCTATTTATATTTCCATATGAGCCTTAGATGTGCTTGGTTTGCCAAGAATTTTCCTAGTCAATTAATGTAACAGACATTTTTTTCCTTGCGATCTGTTAATTGGTTCAAATGAATAGTTTCAGCTACCGAATCGATCTGATGAACCAATAAACGACGATAATGCAGCTGCTCATCAATTCATCATCGATCATTCATCCCATCGAGTCCAAGCAACGCTGATCTCAGTATTGTGGTCGCACGAGAGTGAGCCATTTCCCTGATCTGTTAGCCTCGACGACAGACCTAGGCTTTGAATCGCACATTGCACCGACGGCAATATATGTTAGAATTGTTTTGAATGTTTTCTCCTAAATAGGAGTATTAGTTACGTTTGGACTTGAAACTCTATAAATACGTGTCGAACTCTGTAACCCAACCTCCTCGTAAATATTAGAGGAGAGTCACTGTTGTAACCTTGATGATGTAAAGACATGACCGCAGCCTCCACACTACCCTGTTCGTTCTGAGTTTTATGTTGTTTTATATCTAAGTGTATACTACCAACTATATTTTTAAGTATGTCTAAATGACTTATAACTTTAAACGTCGGAGAAAGTGCCACCGTCCAGGCCCTCACGCACGGTATCTCTACGTGAGTCATTAGCACATCCAACTTAATGAGTTGTATGCATCGAGTTGTATGCACCAACCAATTCTACCCAAAATCTTCAGCTGATAGAGGAAGGTAGGTAATTAATTTATACTTCACTACAACATATACACAGAGACTGGAGATGAAACGATCGCTATTATATATTCCCATCTCCCACAAAGCCGGCCAGGCCTCGCGTAGTTTGATTTCTACGTGTCCTCCATGCAATTAGTGGTCGATCACTACTCACCAAACGCGTGCACCGGCAGAGCCAGCGGTCACACAAATTCTTCCAAGTGTGTTGTTAGCAAGATGACTGTGCATGCATGCTCTCTCGTGGACGCCACATAGCTCGGCGATGGTTGGTCGAGAGATGAGTTTTTTTTTTTGTCAGCACATTGACATCACATTCTCTCTAACAAGTAAAATAAAGTGAGCCCCCAAGCAACCTGGAGACTCCAAAAGTTGTTGATGAAGCCGAATGCTCGAAGGGTAAAGGTCTTCAAGAAACAACCCAAGAGCAGGAGATTGAAGAGATCCTCCGAGTACCCGCGGCTGCAGAAACTGAACAAAGGTCCAGTAACTTCCACATCGGAAGCTACGATCTAATGTTAAATCCCAATCCGCAAGAATTTGAATACGTGACGTAAAAGACCTTTTTTACGGTGCCTTATACTACCATCAGGTAGTATGGAGTATAGATCAAATCTAACCATTCATTGATTAGGGTAGTTTAGTAATATTTGACACCATTATAAATCAGACCTTCCTAATATTTTTTACTAAGAAACAAAACACCCGCGCTAGCAGCTGCATGCAGGCCAGGAGAAAAATACGCGCCCATGCATACATGGAAGCCGGAACGATTGAGTGGCATGTGGGCCCATGCATGCATGGACTGGAGAAGAGATGATGATGGGCGCCTCACGGGGCTGTTAGATTAACGGCGCATGACGTAGAATGCGGGACTGTAGTTAATTAGGAGGCGGAATCAAAGCAGGTTTTTGTATTTGAATCGGTGATCACAAGACCCGATTGAATCTGTAGCTAGACACCGCGGCCGATGAGGACGGCACCGATCCACCGACGACCATCTGGGGGCTGAAGCCATGGTCACCGACGCTAGGATTAGCACGAACCAGCTCGCCGTTGGACTGCACGCTGCCGCCGTGCACGAACGACAGGTTTCGTGTTCTGACCTCGCCTCGCCATGGCCGTGCGGCTTGAATCTTTACTGCATTCGCCGCCATCGGTGCCCGCCGTGGCGAAGAACAAAATCAACACGACGCATACCATGGCTGGCTTAAATAGAAAGCGTAGATATTAATGGAAACAAAATACTCTATATGATATGGAAACAAAACCACATGCAAAAGTTATAAGAATATTACACAATTACCATTATAATTTTGGTCCAAAATACCCTCATACTACCTATACTTACATGCGCATACTACCTATACTACTAATAGACTTGTCAGTAGTATATAATTATTCTGGACCGTCCGATCCTTTCATACTAGTCCTTTTCTAACAATAGTATATGGTAGTATAAGGCACCGTAAAAGTCCTCTAGAATAAAATGGTTTTCCCAAAAAGCACACATGAAGCCCTGAAACGGCTTCCACTAGAGAGAAGCCAAAAAAAATGGCTTCACCGGCCTCTCTCTCCCCCCTTTCCCAATTATCAAAGTGCCCTTGAAGCGATTTACCAAGAGTTATTTAATGGTATCTTGTACTAACCTACATTATTTGTCGAAAAAAAGTAGTATATAAACATTCGATGGTCAAAATTAATTGTATACTACTGAAAACATCACTGTTGTTATTGGTAATATACATATACAGTACAGTTAGTGGATGCGCTCGGCAGAGCTTGATGGAGCTGGTTGTGGCGGCGGCTGCAACAACCACCTGCTGCAGCCAATCACTGTGGAGGAAGAAAATCAGCGTTCAGCTGGGCTTTAGCTGCAATCAGCTTGGGCTAATAGCCCAGCGGCTGGGCTGCACAGCTACAATTGCTGCCGCAAAAAATCGATACCGAACACACCCAGTATATAAGAGTATTATGGGAAAAAAACAGAAAATGAGTTCACAATCTTATTTTTGGAAATAAGGATCGATACCATATAAGAGAGTCAGTTATTACCTACGTAAAAATGAATGTATTTTTTTTTGTCTAAAACAGCTCCGGTTCCACGGGAGAAGCTGATCCACCAAATAATGGTTCTGTCAGTGGAACTTCAAATTACAACTAAACATGCAGCTTCCTCGTCGACCAACAGCTTCTTCAGTAAAACTTTTGAAAAAAACAATTGAATGTCTGTCATGGTACTACAAGACAAGAATAAGAAAAGTACTCCTAGCTCTATCGAGAAAAAAAAAGGGTTGTGGATATATATTAAGCGTGCCACACGTAAAAAGGAAGCACTAATATGCATAGTGCAAAGATGTCACCCTATGGTCCACTGCTTTAGCCTAAAATATCATTATGAAACGAGCAAGGCTAATAACAAAGCAGGATAAGCAATGGTGCATGATCCATGCGTGCAAGAACAAAATAAAGCTTTACTTTACTTTCTACAAGGATAGAGCAAGCTAAGGTATGGCCATTGTTGACACGAGACCCCCTCGTGATATTTGGCGGCCCTAACAGCAATATATAGCATATTTGTATCGCCGATTGCACCAAGTCACATGTTCCCCATACAGTACCACACAGAACTGTTCATTTTCATCTGAATCTTTTTTTTTCGCTAACCTCCAGTGGCAGTAGCACACACTTGGTGAATGGAACGTAATGGGCACATAAAGATGCGAATAAAAATTTGGTCGACGATCATCGGTTTGTTGATCCAGAAAAGCAGTAATAAAGATAAACAAGCTATTTTATTCTGCCTGTCAAATCACCTAGATCTGGCCAGCCGGCCAGAGAGTGACTGGACAATGAAATGTGCAATATTTTTGGCCGACCATGCAGATTGCATAGCAAGGCGAGGTACCTACGCTACTCTGTCTGCTGGATGTGCTTCACAGTGAGCTACGTATACACGCAATGCGTGGTTGATTCACCTGATTGATATCAAGTGTGTGCACGTAGTTTATAATGTGTATCCAGATTTATACATTCAGTTGTTGCCCAAGTCGTCATTTGCAATGTCGGATTGTAAATAAAGTTGATTTGCCTCATTGTTGCTTTGATGATTCATAGTACGTATGACGATATATGCAAGGGTTGTGATCAAGTACATGGGTCTTCATGTTACTTACGGAGTCCACCTGCCTCTGGCTAAGATGGAAGGTCACTTTGGGACTTCTTGAATTGGCGTGCAACAATTCTAGCTTTTAGTTTGCGTGGTTTGTATCGCAATCGCAACCGTGCCATCTTGGATTACTTAATTGGTCAATTTGGTTACTTCGATTCTTTTGATGATTCTAAATGCAGAGTCGTGACTACTTTTGGCACTACACATATCTGAAAGTAAAATAAAGGTCTTTTGCGTTTGAGACCGATGTGTCCACTGGTTCATTCTTGTATAATCTCTGCACTGACTTAACGAGATGAATTATGTGCTACATTAGATTAATATAATTTAATATGAGTTATCTTTAGGGAAGATTAATATGGACGATTCACTGGGCACTGCTGTGGAAAGAGAAATGACAATTGAGCATTGGAGGTTGCTTCCATCTGCAATTCATTGCCAATCCTGAGCAGAAGTTCAGTAGTATTGTAGTAATAAGCTATGGTATGGTTGATACATCAAACGTTATGTATATATAGTTGAAATTATCTTATTGTATATACATGCTTATATTTGTGATTGTTGTTGCATGCGAACAAGACTGCATCTTAAAATTGTATCAGTATTCTTCGGATGTGTGTATCAGAGGTAGTGTACATATGTACTGTAGATTAAATATAGCATCTATAACCTTTTACTGTTCTAATTTACTGTAAACTAAAATAAACCAAACTATATTATACCAATTGTATGTAAGAATTAATATTGTAGATGTATCAAATCTACTTTTGTTCTTGATGACTGTTGGGCTCAATTATTTTTGCATGTTGCTGAGATATATATTAATATCGCCGTCTCAGTATACATATACATGTGACGACGACAATAAATCATGTCATGCAGGGCATGATTCATAGGATCCAAGAAATGAAATAGGCATATTTAATTTTGATTCATTCCCTAGCTAAGGTAGAATGGAACAATTAGGTAGATTAGCACACTAATAGGCGTGCCTATACCAAGTATCTTTGTAACTGAAAGTAAGAATACAAATTCTGAGAAAAAATACATAGGATATATCGTGAAATGAAAGGATTTTATAGAAGAGCTCGAGAACCTATTAATGGCCTAATTAAGAAAAATAAGAGACAAATATATATTGGAAATACTGCAGGGTATAGTGCTTAAATTCCAACAGGAAAAATGAAATGGGCATTTTGATTGTTTGACTCGAAAGCCCTCTTGCTATTTTTGGAAGGGTAGTGTTTGAGAGAGTTTGTGTACGTGGCATGCATTTCCCGTCAGTCCTGACATAGCTACCTGTAGCCATGCAGGCACGCATACCTAGAGTACTAGTGCTTTGTAAGTTTGTAATCTTCATAAATCTGCCTAGATAGGCACACTACTATGCGTTCAATTAAAAGAAAAAAATGTCTTTAATTTTACTAACATCGTACTCAAATATGATTTTGAGAACTAGTATATATTACAGTATATTCATACAAATCAAAGAAAGGCTCAGGTAATGTTATAGAACTAGTTTTCGTGACAGAACTAGATATATATATTGACGTCATATCATTTTGAAATGATCAAAGGCTAATAAAGAAGGTGTATGTTCCCAACATTGCCTAAATTATTTTCATTTAATAAGATGGCATTGTATGTATCCAACCCATGGTTCAATATAAGATCCTTTTTTTTTACCGAAAGGAGGATATCAAGCCACATGATGTTCATGCCTGTGGGGGCTTAGCGGTGGAAAATGGAAATTAGTGTTGTAATATAACCGGACTTGAATAGAAGGAAAGTACTAGAAGTCCAAGTCTATGTCTGGTTGCCCGGACTTGTATAGAAGGAAAGAGGGACTAGAAGTCCTAGTCCATGTCCGGTTACTTGTGGGCTCTTACCGAAACTCTAGTCATAGGTTGGAGTATATATGAGAGAGATTGTCATTGTAAATTATCGAATATGAGGAATAAAGAGAAGCTCCACCTACATTGTGTCTTGTCTACTTCGTTCTTGTGTTTATCATGAGAAGCGTGAGAGGGAGAAGATCCAACCGTTGACGAAGTGTTTTACAACACGTTATCAGCACGTCCGCTCTTCGTCGACTACGCTGGAGGAGTCGCCATCAAGCTCGATGCCGGCGATCTCGCCGCCGTCCTCGCCGACGACTACTTCGACGACGTCGACTACATCAACGTCGTTAGTGGAAAGATCTGCTACCTCTACTTGCTATCGATCTGTACTGCAACGACATCATTGTCATCAAGTAGGCAGGTCTACGACCATGCGTAATGCCCTACGCGGTATGTATCTACTGATAACTGCTCTACGCGGCAAGTGGAGTAGATCAATTGGTATCAAACAACACAAGGTATGAATTGTTGAAATCATATTGTAGATGAGATTTGTGTTCGAGCCATCGAGCGGGAAAATCGTTTTCCAATCTACTATTTGATCGCCGTGAAGTCTAGCACCGAATCACAGTGACTTTCCTCACGACCATGTATGTGTTCAGGTTGTAGAATTATGTGGTCTAGTAGACACGTATACTAGCAAGAAACATAAGAAACGTTTGATCAAAATTGAAGATTGATCGTCGGCAAGGAAACAGAACATGCATAGTGTGACAAGAAGTCAACATGAATTCCAATCGACCTTATTAGCAGTGAACTTGTAATTTGCACTTTTTGCATGCGCGCCTGCATGCGTGCGTGTACTAAACGGACTTGTAGTTGTACATGCACGCCTGTATACATGCTGTATATGCATGCAGTAGCTCACAAACTGGCACACCCGTGCTTGTTTGGCCTCGTAGACATGCAAAAGTTGTCCAGACGGCCAGCACGCCGAATCGATTCTCACACAAGAGTGAGACGGCCGCACTGCTTGAAGCAGCGTCCGCCGATACACGTTCCGCAAACACCATCAACAACATCGCAAGTTCGTAACCTCTGCCCGAAGCCGAGGCTAACCGAATTGAACATGCCGACCACTCAGTGGCTCGCAAACTTGTCACATACCATACCACCTGAAGTTGCTGCAACGATCAAACTGCAGCTTGCATGCTGCTCACTTCTAGCTACCTGCTTAGCTGCATGCGACCTGTAGTCGTCAGCTGCGTCCCGGGCCTGCAAAGCCCGGCTAACACATACAGTACATAGTGGCCATCACCGTACCCTTAGTGAGCTCAGTGATTTGCCAAACCATCTGGACTCGTTTCTTGTGGCCACTCTGCCTGCAGCTTCTACCATTGGCATTCGACCAAGATCGTCTGCCAAACCTCGACCTCGTATCAAGCATATCAGACCGGTAGTCTACCACACGATTGTGTACCAGCTTGAAGCTCTGCGTGATGATCTCCATGTCGTGCGCGTATCCACCTTGGAGTGAGCTTGTCACCCCCAATGGCTGAACCGAACTTCACACGCGCATGGCTGAGAACGACCTGTTGTCTCTCTCATTCATGCGTCTTCGTCGCCGCCGCAGCCTTTCACCTAGGTGATCATGCTAGTATGCATGCTTCACCATGGCTGCTTGCACGCATGCCTTCGCTGCATTGGTTCTGCCTGCACGAGAACCACCGACGACAGTGTATGAAAATTTAAAAGGTAAAAGCCTAGCATGGCAATTTTACTTAAGAATAAATTTGAGCATAACCCTGAATTTTGCGGATAAGACCGCCCCTGGTTTTGTGGAATCGAGGATATCGAGATGTTTCTTGCAGAAATACCGATGGTGAAAATATTTTTTTTGTAGTATTTAAAGTTTGAACCCACTGTATTTAATATATGTGATAATTTGCTTTTATGCATTGGTATTGCAACATAATGCCTTTAATCATAGAAACATGGTTTTAGGTATATGAGCTCCCTATTGAAATCCCCTCTGAGGCTCATATTTTTTTCTAGCATGTTTAATGGTTATATAATTCTAAAAATTGAACCCTTAATCCCTGAAGAGGCATGATATCTCTCAATCTTGAAGAACCTTAGACATAATATCAATGGGAGTGTCATATTTGAATGTTTTCCAGGCAATTGTGTGAATGGGGTAAATATTTATTTTTGCTTGGAAAATTCTGGGAAATTATAGAAAAATAAATCTATTAAATAGATTAACCAATATTAATTAATTTTGCACTTGTTTCATGCATTAAAACACATGAAGTGTGCTTGTAGAAATTGCATGAATAATGTAGAATGTAGCATGAAGTCTATTATTTCTCGAAGAAATATAAGTCTATTATTTCTTGAAGAAATATAATATTGGTTTAAGCCTGATACTATATAATCTCTAGAAGAGATGCTATATAACTCTAAAAGTTATTTTAGCTTATAGAAACCGAACATTTTTTTCTTTCAATATGGCATTATGATTTACTAGCAGTAAACTCTTCAGACATATATTAATTAATTGAGTCTGATATGACATGAAGTTATACAAAATCAATGTCTTCTAGAAGAAATATATTGTTTGTCTTATAGACAGTTTTGCAATTCATGAAGAATTGTACATATTGTTTGTCTTGAAGACAATTTTGCAATTTAAGAAGAATTGTGCATAAGCTCAATAAAAAAAACATTTATGCTACCAGAAGTTGCATAAGCCATAGAAGTGGAAGAAAAATAAAGTACATTCCAGAAGTGATGCTAGGCTCAGGGGGAGACGCAATGACCAACAAAATTTCATGCTCACCCCATAACCATGAATGAATATAATATTCTACATAAGTTGCATTATTAGTATTCATGAAGAATTAGGTTGTACTCATGAAGAGTAAGTACTTATCTTTTTGCATTAAATATGAAGTTTAGCATTAATTTAAGAATCTTTCCCAGATTAGAAGGGCAAATTCAACAAATTGGTGTTTCTTACCTCTGCATAGGTTTTTCTCACCTTACCTTTTGTCTACATGCTTGTAGCAATTTTTACCTGTAGTAATCAGTTTAATCTCATGGAATAAATAAGGAATTACATATTGAATATGTAAATAATTGTTTTGTATTGCCTATCAGATAATCATTTGCAATGATATATTACCACGACGCCTCAAGTAAACATGAAGTTTATTTGTGCACTACTACCATATAGGTAGAATGAAAATTGAATTTTCAAGAAGCACATAAAATTAGTAATATACACGCCACTTAAATGATCTTGAAGGATTCATTTTGGCCATGAACTGATATATTCCTCAACTATGTACTGAATACATAGGCCCTGTAACTTAAAATTTATTCTACCCACCGCATTATTGTACATCGAATAGTACAATAATATACGAATTCATACCATATTATATATACTAGTAGTATAATTTAATTCTATGAAACGTTTTCATAGATCATGCTTGAAGCATTAAATCACCTGAAGTGCAATTATGGTACGACAAAGGGGAGAAATCTGGGCCAAGAGGTATACAAAGAATGTGGATAAATTAAATAAAAATTAATAGGCATATCCCTAATCCAGTAAGATTGTTGGTTTAGAGCCTCATCCTATTAGATGTAGGACAATCAACATGCAAGTTGGCCCGTAGCCATAGTCACTGCAATGACTAAGCATGCAGCTCTGCACATACTTTTGTAATCCAAATACCATTGTGTCAATTTGAATGACCAATTAAAAGTTATTCCACATTAATGTAAGGACTAACATGTCACTACATTAATTAGAACCCTTTGCATGGGTGTCACATTAAAAATCTGCTCTACAATGGCTTGCAGCCATTGTGTTATTCTTGTATTCACACTAGCTTGCATACCATGTGTCGCTCAAGCTTCTCCTGTTGAGTAGCAACCCCCAACACACTAGGATGGCTAGTAGTCCATCGTAACAATCGATCAACCAGCTAGCAAACTAGCTCACTTGTGCGCCATATGCACTTATACTAAATGATTAGAAATCATTAAGTAATTTTTTTTAGTCAAGAAGGCTAAAATCAGGGGGAGAAAAATGGCCTAGAGTTGGCTCAGTATATCCAATTAGAAATTGGTTAACCCAAATCGGAATGGGTTATTGTGGATACATAAAAATAATATAGACCTGGTAGTCTATTATGTGGAAAAACATTTTATATTATGGAATCAAAAGTATATGGGGAATTCTTGAATGAATGAGCAATTACTTTTCTAGAAGAAAATTCCATGTGGATTATATTTTGTGTATTTATAAACTGAAAGTTTATGTTAAATACTTGAAGTATATAGTATGAGTATTATGCTTATAAATAAGCAAAATAAATAAAGAGTCTAGACAATAAAAATAGTCTCGTAGATTTTGAATAGTGCAAATTAAAGGTATACTGAATATGCTGCATTGCACACTATGCTAAAATAAATATAGCATTCATGTTGCTACACTAATAAAGTCTAGCTCACTGCATATAACAAATAACCCCTATATTTAAAAGAAGTGTGTGTAACTATTATTTTATTTCACCATAATAGCATACATAAATGGGCATCAACTTAAAGTTGGAAAATGGATATGAATTTCCATTATATTAAGCCCATGGGGATATTTTAGAAGTATGCTAGTAATGAAGATATAATATCGGCATTAGGGGGAGAGATAATCTATATGAATGCCTTATATTTGAAGCAAGAAAGATCTTCATATAATATTCCTGGAAGCTTGAAGCGGGAATATAAACACACACTATATTATACTTGCATGAAGCAAAGTATATTGCCAGAAAAGTAAAATTGTGAGGAAGCCCATGGAGGGCGCCACTTGATGTGGCAAACACTTGAAGTGAAACTCCCTGAAGGACTTGATCCCAGTGAGAATGTGCACATGATGAATACTCATGAATGGGACATCGGAAATTAGAAGAAACAACCTGAAGTTCAAGTTTACTTCTAGTAAACAAAATGCTATGTGTAGTATATCCCGGGTATCTAATAATATACTCACACTGGCAAAGTACTTGGTCATTAATTTAAAATCTTTGGGGACGCCTGTTGGTTTTAGATAAAATGAACTTGTCAAGTAATTTAAATAGAATCTCCACAAATTCCGAAGCAGAAGACCTTTCAGGTTAATTACCTCACAAATTGAGAAATATTCATCAGGAAGATGAATACCTAACACTTCAAAGCGCGCACAATATTTTGTGTTGGGATAAGCAGAAAAATATTGACTATATAATAGTCTTATCCTGAAGATGTGGGAGGATTGAATGAATGTCGACAACATTACCTCTATAATTGCAAATGTCTCTCTAAACGAGAGTATCTATCCAAAACCGAAGTCCATGGCAGAGTTGCATGAAGCACTCATATCGGGTCAATGAAAGAATGCAATTGAGGTTGAACTACGAAAAAAGTATTTGAACCTAGAAGTTCAAACTGTACGAGTCATTATGAAATAATATGGTGAAGTATACAGTTCTTCACAAGGTTACCAGAATCGCTCAGGAGGTAATGGTGGACATTACCAACAGGGACAGCAGATACAACATTCTGGTCAACAGGTTCAGAGGTATCCTCAGCAGACACCCCGTACACCTAACCAGCATCAGAATCGTTCTGGCAATAGCACCCCGCCAGTGCGGACCAACAATCCAGCTACGCCAGTACCACCCAATGGTTGCTTTAAATGCGGTGATGTGGGTCACTATGCTAACAAGTGTCCCAAGCGTAACCCTCATACACCCCAGACTCAGAGGAGCGATGGCCAGAGATCCGCTCAACCTTCTTCTCAGCAAGGCAACAAGGGACAACAGAACTTCGCACGTGGAAGGGTGAACCACGTGACGGCTGAATCCGCACAAGAAGCCAATGATGTGGTGCTCGGTACGTTTCTCGTTTACTCAGAACCTGCTACAGTTTTATTTGACTCTGGAGCATCGCATTCATTTGTTACTGAAAAGTTTGTTGCTAAAAGTAAATTACCTAGTAGTCTTATGCAAACCCCCCTGTTAGTTAATTCACCTGGTGGTGAAATGAGAGCTACACATATGTGTTCACAAGTTCCGCTTAGTATTATGGGAAGAGAGTTTCTATCAGATCTGGTTATCCTGAGATCCAACGCCATTGACATTATTCTGGGAATGGATTGGTTGGGAGCTCATGATGGAGTTATTCAGTGTGCCAAGAAGTCAGTGTTATTCACAAGTCCACAAGGAGACCGAATGGAGTTCCAGATGAGTCCAGTTATTCGAGAAGAAGCAACAATCAATCAGTTGAAAGGAAAGTCATTGGAGGATATTAGAGTCGTGTGTGAATTTCCGGATGTCTTTCCTGATGATTTACCAGGTATGCCGCCTGACCGAGATTTTGAGTTCATCATTGAGCTTGTACCTGGTACTGCACCTATTTCAAAAAGAGCATATAAAATGGATGTTAGAGATTTAGCAGAATTAAAGAAACAGATAGAAGAACTTTTAGCTAAGGGTTATATCCGACCTAGTTCATCTCCATGGGGAGCCCCTGTTATATTTGTTGATAAGAAGGATGGTACTAGAAGGATGTGCGTTGATTACAGAGCTCTTAATGAGGTGACTATCAAGAATAAGTATCCGCTTCCTAGAATTGACGTTTTGTTCGATCAGATGAGAGGTGCAAAAGTTTTCTCCAAGATTGATTTGCGTTCCGGTTATCATCAAGTGAAGATTCGGAAAGTTGATATTCCTAAAACTGCATTCACTTGTAGATATGGTCTCTATGAGTATTTGGTGATGTCGTTTGGTTTGACAAATGCACCTGCAAACTTCATGTATCTGATGAACAAGGTATTTATGGAGTATCTTGACAAGTTTGTGGTAGTATTCATTGATGATATTATGGTGTTCTCCAAGAATGAGGAAGAGCATGAGGAGCATTTGAGACTGGTATTGCAGAAGTTACGGGAGCATCAGTTGTATGCCAAGTTCAGTAAATGTGAGTTCTGGTTAAAGGAAGTATCTTTTCTTGGACATGTCATAACAGATGGAGGAATCATGGTAGATCCGAGTAAAGTGCAGGATGTGTTGAATTGGAAACCACCTCAGAGTGTGGCAGAAATCAGAAGTTTTCTTGGATTGGCAGGTTATTACCGCAAATTTATTGAAGGTTTCTCCAAAATTGCTAAACCCATGACTTTGTTGTTAGAGAAAGGACGAAAATTCAAGTGGGATGATGCTTGTCAGCAGAGTTTTGAGGAGTTAAGGAAGAAGTTGACCACTGCTCCAGTGTTAGTGATGCCTGATATTCAAAAGGGATTCGACGTGTACTGTGATGCTTCACACATAGGACTCGGATGTGTGTTGATGCAAGAAGGCAGAGTCATAGCTTATGCTTCTAGACAATTGAGAAAACATGAGAAGAATTATCCTACTCATGATCTGGAGTTAGCCGCAGTTGTTCATGCACTGAAGATTTGGAGGCACTATATGATTGGAAAACGGTGTCGAATTTTCACTGATCATAAGAGTTTAAAGTATATCTTCACTCAGAAGGATCTTAATTTGAGACAAAGCAGATGGCTAGAATTAATCAATGATTTCGATTTGGATATTCAATATCATCCTGGAAAGGCCAACGTTGTTGCAGATGCTCTAAGTCGCAAGAGTCAAGTTAACTCAGTCATTGGGAGATTGATATCACAAGAGTTATGTTGGGAGATGGAACGACTTAACTTGGGTATCTGTGCTCATTCAGAAGCTGTGACTATGGAAGTAGAGTCAACATTAGAGCAAGATATCAGGAAGGGACAGTTAGAAGATCCGAAGATCGAGGAATTTAGAGCTTTAATCCATTTGGAAAAAACCAAGGATTTTACTGAGGATGAACAAGGAACGGTGTGGTTCAGAAATAGAATATGTGTTCCGGAGAATGATAGGCTACGAGAACTTATATTGAAGGAAGCACATGATTCACCTTATTCCATTCATCCAGGAAGTACTAAGATGTACCAAGATTTGAGAGAAAAATATTGGTGGTATGGTTTGAAGAAGGATGTTGCAACCTATGTGGCTTTGTGTGATGTTTGCCAGAAGGTTAAAGCAGAACACCAGCGTCCAGCAGGTTTGCTTCAACCATTAAGAGTACCAGAGTGGAAGTGGGAAGAAATTGGTATGGACTTTATTGTCGGGTTACCTCGTACTCGTGATGGTCATGACTCTATATGGGTTGTTGTGGATAGGTTGACAAAGTCCGCTCATTTCATACCAGTCAACACAACATATACAAGTGCTAAGCTAGCAGAGCTGTATATGTCCAGGATTGTGTGTCTACATGGAGTTCCGAAGAAAATAGTGTCTGACCGAGGTACTCAGTTTACGTCACGTTTCTGGCAGAAGGTACATGAAATAATGGGTACACAACTCAACTTCAGTTCTGCTTATCATCCACAAACAGATGGACAGACTGAGAGGACTAATCAAATTTTGGAGGATATGCTTCGAGCGTGTGCTTTAAAACACGGTCGTAGTTGGGATAAGAGTTTGCCATATGCAGAGTTTTCCTACAATAATAGTTACCAAGCCAGTCTTAAGATGTCACCTTTTGAAGCATTGTATGGAAGGAAGTGCAGGACACCATTGTATTGGAGCCAAACTGGAGAAAGTAAAGTGTTTGGACCTGAAGTACTTCAAGATGCAGAGCAGCAGGTACAGTTAATCAGGGATAATCTCAGGACTGCACAGTCTAGACAGAAAAGTTATGCTGATACCCGAAGGAGAGAATTGATCTTTGAAGTTGGAGATTTTGTTTATCTCAAGGTATCACCTATCAGAGGTCTTCGTAGATTCAAAGTCAAAGGAAAGCTATCACCTCGTTTCATTGGTCCTTTCAAGGTACTAGAAAGGAAAGGTGAGGTAGCTTATCAGTTAGAGTTGCCAGCTCAGTTGTCAGATGTTCATGATGTGTTTCATGTGTCACAATTGAAGAAGTGTTTACGGGTACCAGAGGAACAGTTGCAGTTAGAAGAACTCAGTGTGAAGGATGATTTGACCTATTCAGAGTATCCAGTTAAGGTATTGGAGACAGCAGAAAGGGTTACTCGGAATAAAGTAGTTAAGATGTGCAAAGTGCAGTGGAGTCACCATACAGAGGATGAGGCTACATGGGAAAGAGAAGATGAGCTCAGTGCAGAATTCCCTCAGTTGTTCTCTGATCTTTCCGAATCTCGAGGACGAGATTCTTCTTAAGGGGGGTAGGATTTGTAACACCCTAATTTCATCACATTAAAATTTATTTAGGCAACTAATTTTTCCTAGGTTGTTTTTAGGAAATATTAAATTGCAAAGTTAAATTTGGCCCTTAAATATTTAAACAACATTTAAATTGGAGTCAATAAACTTTTTGTTGCATTCATGCTGGTTTGCATATATTTTGAATGTTGTTTGAATTTTGAAAAGGTTTGCAAAAGTTTAAATTAATTTCAAAACCTTTCTTTTCCCTCTCTCTTTTTCGAGCCGGCCCAATCTTCTTTCGCGGCCCATTTTTCCTTTCTCCCGGCCTTTTATTTTTCTTCCCTCGCGTCGCGGCCCATTTTCCCTTTCTCCCGGCCCATTCCGTCGCCGCGGCCCAGTCGTCCGTTTTCCTCTCTCCTCTCTTTCAGTCGCTGACATGTGGGCCCGCCTTGTCAGTTTCGCCTTCAAGCTCGTGCCCGAGCTGGACTCGCCGCCGAGTCCGACCTCCGCACGTCTTCGCGCCGTCTTCGCCTCGGTTTCCCCTCGCGCAAGTCTTGGTCTCTCCGGCCCTTATAAGCCGCCGCCTCGTCTCCCTTGAATCCCCAACCCAAAACCCCGAGCTCCTCGCCCTAGTCGCCGCCATAGCCGCCGAACCCTAGGTCGAGAGTCGCCGCCGCGATTCGAGTGCTAGGGGCCGCCTTCGTTGCTTTGAGCTTGTCGTCGAGGTTCGAGTAAGGGTAAGGAAGTCGCCGAGCCTCTTCTCTCTCTCTCTCTCGCTCTCTTGAGTCCCCGTCGCGTCGCCGTCGCAACCGCGCCGCCGCTCGCCGTCGTGAGCCTCCACCGTTGCCTAACCCTAGTTTAGATCCCCAAAAACGGATTCGCCGTGGTCTCAGCTCTCTCCCGAGCCAAACGCGGCGAGTTTCCGAGCTTCCTAGCCCTAGTTACGCCAACTCCGGCGAGTTTCCCGGCGAGGCGCCGCCGCGCGTCGTCGTCAGCGCCGCCGCGTCGATGCCCGTTCGATCTGAGCCGTTCGATCTAGATCTGACGGTCGAAAACAAACCCGACTCGAGTCAAACCAAACCGCACCGGTCAGCCGTGTCGTTTTGCAAAAGAGTCCCTGATCTTTTTAGAAATCAACCCGCGGTCCAAGCCAGTTCAAAAATAATTAGATCTAGGTCCTTTTCTTTTCGTTTAGGCCCCTGGTCTTTCTAAAAATAGAACCCGCCGTCCTGCCGCGTCGTTTTTCAGAAAAGTCCTTCGGTTTTTATATGAAATTACGTTTTAGGTCCCTGGTTTCTTCTGTTTAAGCCCCTGGAAGGTTAGATTTGGTTCAAAGAAGCCCCGAAACCTTGTTTTAGCCATATCTTAACCGTTTTAAATCCATTTTTGAGTGATCTTTGCGTTCACGCGATCGTCTCTTCAGCAAGAATAGTTTTAGATACGTCTTTGCGTCTTTAAAAGTTGTTTGGTGTATTGTTTTGCTTTCAATGATTGAATGCTTGTGTGAATCGTATAGAGAACGATCCGTTCGAGGGAGATCAAGATCAAGTCTTCGAGGAGGAGCCACCGCAGTACTTTGAGCAAGGCAAGTGGATTTCCCCCCTCTGCATACTCTTTTGAACCCATACACATTGCATAACATTAAAGTTTATATTTACGTTCGCGATGCATTAATTTGATGGGTCCTATTTAAGGATGACTAGTCTTTTACACCCAAGCCTTGATACACAGGGTTTACTTTTATGTTGGGTAGCTATGCTAGATGCTTAACCTTGGTTCATGATGGGTTCTATCCAACATTAATGAATATCCTTATTATTTATATCTTGTCATGATAATACAAGATCACCATGTTAATCGGAACATGGAGAACCACCCAGGATTTACCGTACAACCACAATACTATATGGCTCTGGTCTTAGCTGAATAATTAGATGAACTACATGTTGTGTTTGTGCTGCCTGTTGGGCTGTTATTGGTTTGTGGATGTGTTTGTGCGGGGATCAGAAGAGGGTATCTTCTGTTGAAACCGTCGGTACTGGGAACAAACACACATGTAGGAATTCTTTGTAAAGGCTTCGTAGCGTCCCTATGCAGTCACACCTCGGAAGTGTGGTACGTGCCTGGCCCGCACTGCATGGTTGGGTCCAAAGTTCTTCGGAGCTTTTACGCGAATTGTGGTGAAAGTGTACAACCTCTGCAGAGTGTAAAACTGTTATAACAGCCGTGTTCGCGGTCATGAACGGCCTGGACCCTCACGTGATTAATCTATCGAAACATGAAATCAAATCATTGCATACATATGTTATTGGTTATTGGTTATGTTTATGATTTACTTTATGCTTATTTATTATTAATATGGGGTGGTATATACTTCTATCTTAGTAAATAGTTGCTTGTCAATAAAACTTGACCAACTAAAATGCTAACCGCTGCAAACCCAGCCTATCCTTGATAGCTTGCATATTTCCCCCACTTGTTGAGTACCAACCATAAGTGTACTCACCCTTGCTTATATTGGATCAGAAGGTAATCATGGAGCAGAGTACCTCAGCGATCTTGATGAGTTCTAGGCGTGTGTTCCACCAGTCAGTTGCCTGTGGAGTGCTTTTGGAGATATCGTCCTAGTTATCGTGTGAACCAGTTTATTTTGGCCTTTGTGCCTCATTCGTGAGTGTAATAAAAACTTTATTTATTAAATATTCGCTTGAGTATTGTTTCTGCTATTCACTCACGGCCTATCATATGTGTGAAATTTGATCCTGGCACACATATGAGATGTACTCGGTTTTCTCTCTAAAACCGGGTATGACAAATACTTATTATTTCATAATATGGTGAGTGTCAACACCTGGATTTAGAAAGAAGAAAACCAGATGCATCTCATATGTGTGCCAGGATTCCACACATATGATAGACCCCATGAATAAACAGAACAAAAAGTTACAGCGGAAATAATAAAATAAAGACAATACAAACGTTTTCTAGCAGCGGAATCTTGAACTCTTCACCACAGGGAACTGTTGACTGGGGGTTGCGTACGCCTAGCATCACCTTCAACAACTTCTCACACCTTATGAATACTGAGCAGCATTGAGCAAGGATGAGTACACTTATGGTTGGTACTCAGCAAGGCCACGGAAATAACCGGAACGATTTAATTAATATTAACTTTCGATAAATTAATCATGTAAGGGTCCAGGCCGTTCATGACCGCGAACACGGCTGTTATAACAGTTTTACACTCTGCAGAGGTTGTACACTTTCACCACAATTCGCGTAAAAGCTCCGAAGAACTTTGGACCCAACCATGCTGCACCACAAAGGCGCATACCACACTTCCGAGGTGTGATTGCATAGGGACGCTACGAAGCCTTTACAAAGAATTCCTACATGTGTGTTTGTTCCCAGTACCGACGGTTTCAACAGAAGATACCCTCTTCCGATCCCCGCACCAACACATCCACAAACCAATAACAGCCCAACAGGCAGCACAAACACAACATGTAGTTCATCTAATTATTCGGCTAAGACCAGAGCCATGTAGTATTGTGGTTGTACGGTTAATCCTGGGTGGTTCTCCATGGTTTCCAATTAACACATATGATCTCATAAAGCATAGGTAGAAGGATGGCTAGGGACACTTGCCTTTCCGCAAAAGAATACCATTGCTCAGTCTTCAACTCTTGTTCTTGACAGCTTCGGAACAATGCTTCCCTAATCGTAGCAATCATCGAGCACAAGCACAAACATGCAAGCAAAGAAATAGATACAACTAAGAACAATACATCAATCAAAAGAAAAGCTTTAAAAGAACGTACGAAACGAAAAGGGCTCGCTACTACGATCGCAAGGGCACAACAAACGTTGAAAACGGAACAACGGTTGGAAAGGTACAACTATCGAGAGATTTATATTATAAAAAGAAAGAGAACACTATAAGCTTTATTGATTTTAATTATGAAAAGATATATAACGAATACTCCAGGGAAATATTCGGTATTTAAATTAATTCAAATTATACTTTGATATGAAAAGACGGGTTAAAGCCTAATAAATTTTATTTGCAAATATTTATATAATAATTATACCAATTAAATATTTTAATTTGCAATAAAACATGAGAAAACATCTAGACGAATAACTTAATATATCGTGTTGAACTAAACAAGTTAATATTAAAAACTGATTCAAGTTGTGAATTAACCATATTAATTTAGACTGCACAAAACCGGTGATTACACCTAATCAGATTTTTAATTATGAAAACTAATTCAATAATTGTTAATCAAGTTAACATGTGATTATAAAAGCTCGGATATAACCTATGTAGCTTTTATATTCATAAAACCAAGATGAATGTTTATTACCATATTAAATTAGATTATGAAAACCGAGGTATAATCTTATATAGCTTTTAATTAGAAAACTAATGAAGTAGATATAGATATTAAACAGGTTCACATTTATTCACAAAAACTGATGCATGAACCTAGTCAAGTTTTATTTAGAAAACTAGATTTATTATTGAGCATTAAGCAAATTATTTATTTATGAAAACCACTATATTAGCTAAATTAGCTTTCATTTAGAAAACATATGAAATAATCATGAACCAGATCAACATATTTGTTTATGAAACCATGGAACATAACTCTAATCAGATTTTAATTAGAAAAGAGAGTTCAATAATTATTAATCAAATTAGCATGTTTGCTTTATGACACAACGGGTTAAGCACTAGCCATATTTTAATTATAAAATATTGATTCAATAATTATTAATCACGTTAACATCATTTGTTTATGAAAAGACAAGATATAAGTCTTACCATATTTTAATTATAAAAAGATGGTTTAATAATGATTAATCAAATTAACTTTTATCATAAAACATGAAGATAAAAGTCTAGTTAGCTTTAGTTTAGAAAACCAAGGTAACAGGAATTAATCAATTAACTTTGATTATAAAATATGAAAGTAGAACTATGATTTGCTTTTAGTTCGAAAAGCTAGTTAAATTATAACTAGGCAAATTAATATTTTAAATAAATTATAAAACATGAAGTTGGAACTCTAATTAGATTTTATGCAATTTGTAAAACATATGACAAATATAAAACAAGTTATTATTTTATTTATTTCCAAAACATGAAACTTGGTAAACAACACTATTAAAACTAAAGTCTACGCTTTTAGAAGATTAACGCAACAAAAACAAGGTTAAACGGAGACTAAACGTGAAAACTAGGGATAAAACAAGGTTCAGGGGCTTAACTGCGAAGAAACTAAACTAACCGGGGTCTAAACAGAAGAAACCGAGGGCTAAAACATAATTACGTATGAAAACATGAGGGTTCACATGTAAAACGGCACCTACGGACTGCGGGTTCTATTTGCCAGAAGCTCAGGGGCTAAACTGATAAAAACAGGACCTAAATGGAATTACTTTTGAACTATCGCGGACTGCGGGTTGATTTCTAGAAAACCTAGGGGCTTTTATGCAAAAATCTCCAGAGCAGACCGGTTGACCGGCGCTGGATTAGATCGGATCTAATTCCGACCGTTCGATCGAGATCGGACGGCTGTGAAACGCTTGGCTCGTTCGCGGCGGCGCTGGCGGCCGGAAACAGAAGCCGCGGCGGCGCTCTCGCCGGAATCGAGCCAAACTCGAGCTCGGAAGCTCGAAACCTCACCGCGCTTGGCTTGGAAGAGAGAGGGAAGGACGGGGATCTCGTTTTGGGGGTTCTAAACGAGAGACGGCCGGTGGTTGCGGTTGGCGGCGATGAACGGCGGCTCGGGATCTACGGCGAGGTCACACGCACAACATAGAGCGAGGGAGAGAGGGGAAACAAGACCGGCGTGATCCTCACCTTCCCGTGAAGCGCTGAAGCAAGTTCTCGGCGACGAAGAGGCGCTGCAACGGGAGATTGGCGACGGCGGTGACGAGCTAGGGTTCGGCGGCACGACGAGAGCTCGGTTGCGGCTCTAGGGTTGCGGCTTTCGGTTTGGGGAACAAGAGGGGCCGGGCGGCGGCTTAAAAAGGGCCGGGAACGAAGAGTTCTTGGCGTGGGCGCCAAGGAGAGCACAGCGGCGCAGCGTTGGACTCGAGCTCGGACTCCTGCTCGAGTTCGACTTGGAATCGAGCAGAGGAAGGAGATGACACGGCGGGCCCACCTGGCGGTGAGAGAGCGAGGGAGAGAAGTCGGGCTAGGCCAGCGCGAGGGAACGGGCTGCGATGCTGGGCCGCTGCTACTCGCGAACAGATTGGGCCGTGATCTGCTGGGCCGGTTGAAAGAGGAAAAGAAAGGAGGAAAAGAGAGAATGACAGGTGGGGCCGGGTTGTAAGAGAGAGAAAAGAGAAGAGGCCGGGTTGGGCTGGGAGAAGAAAGATGGGCCGGCTAGCTGGGCTGCGGTTGGATTCGGCCCAAGAAGGTAAGGAGAAAAGAATTAGATTTTATTTCGAGAAATAAATTCTAATTCAAAAACAATTCTAGGAAATCCCAGAAAATGTATTTAAACACTAGAAAATATTTCAAAAATCTCCAAAAATCCTAGGAAAAATTCCAGAGATAGAGTTGGAGACTTTGAACCGAAATAAAATATTTGGAGCTCATGAAAGGGATTTTAAAGCCTTCCAATAAATGGTTTTGACTTTAAGAAAAAAGAATTAATTCCCAGAAAATCTAGGAAATTCTCAGGAAGGGTTTGATCGTCGTCTAAACGCGTTTTGAAAACTTCACAATCAAGAAAGATGAGATTCAAAGACATAAATGCAACACTTCAATTAATGCCACATAAAGCATTTATATTTTATTTAGAAAGTTGATTATTTTCCTACACTAAAATTGATAATTAAACAAATGTTGGAAAAATTTTAATAATTCATGAAAATCATTTATTTAATTGTTCTATCCATTCACATCCCGAAATCCCAAATTTCGGGGTGTGACAGCACTACCCCCCTTAAAAGGAATCTCGTCCCGAGATTCTAAGAGAAAAGAATCAAGGAGGAGGAAAAAGACGAACGAGATCATATGAGATCCATCTTTATTGTCTTGCATTGTAGAATTCTTCATGCTTCAGTCTCTATCATCTCTTTTTGTTGTTGTAGTTGCTTCTTCACTTCAGTGGTCTTCCGTAAAGTTGAAAGCAAGAAGAATTGGAGGTAGAAGGAAGAAACACATATAGCAAGAGGAAGAAAGAGGAAGGCTTCAATTCTTCTATCAGCTTTGTAACGCACAATGGTGATGACGACATCATCTTCATGTGGACGTTGACATGATTGAGAGAGGGACATAAGAACAAGGATATGGGGTAAATAGAAGGAATAACCCAACACATAAACAGTCATTACAAAGAACCAAATCAATCATAGACATAATAACAAGCATTACGGGCACACTCAATCAGGATCATAACACTTCCAGGGTCAAGGCTAAACGATTTTATTGTACAAAGGGTGATCCTAACTAGTAGGGGCTATCTCTTCAAAGTATCTTCATTCCTCGAGATAACTTGAGAAGAGTGGGGACACGACTACAGACTAACCAATAGTTTGAATACAGAGAGAGGGAAAAAGGATACTTTGGAGACTATAAGTCAATGGTAAGAATCCAAGGTGTATTTCCAGAAATAGCAAGGGGGTGATGAGCTCAATTAGCTGAATCAAGGAGGGGACAAGACAATATCAAGGTGGTGCTAATTTGCAAGAAGAAATAGATAGTCAATAGAAATGTCAAGGAGATAGTTTAATCAAGGAACGATGAATTAGCAACATCATTGAGGAACCAAGGAAATGAGATAAAATTGGTAAATCCGTTCATCTAGGAGAAGATCAATGAACAAGGATAAGTAATTACCAAGGAGATGTTAAACAAATAGACAAGGATTGATATTTGTTGCTTAAATGAACATGGTCAAATATCATAAAAGAGTTATCAAGGAGGAGATAAATAGACGAGGAGTAAGAATAACCATCAGAGTGGCCAATGAGTTATCAAGGAGGAGATAAATAGACGAGGAGTAAGAATAACCATCAGAGTGGCCAATGAGTTATCAAGGAGGAGATAATTAGACAAGGAGTGAGAATAACCATCACAGAAGTCAAGGGGTAAGGTATGGATGGCTATTAGATGAGAGAAAACCTTAGAAAACGACCATTGCTATCTAGGCTTACGTCCTACAGTCAACTTCATGCTCTGATACCACGTTGTCAACACCTGGATTTAGAAAGAAGAAAACCAGATGCATCTCATATGTGTGCCAGGATTCCACACATATGATAGACCCCATGAATAAACAGAACAAAAAGTTACAGCGGAAATAATAAAATAAAGACAATACAAACGTTTTCTAGCAGCGGAATCTTGAACTCTTCACCACAGGGAACTGTTGACTGGGGGTTGCGTACGCCTAGCATCACCTTCAACAACTTCTCACACCTTATGAATACTGAGCAGCATTGAGCAAGGATGAGTACACTTATGGTTGGTACTCAGCAAGGCCACGGAAATAACCGGAACGATTTAATTAATATTAACTTTCGATAAATTAATCATGTAAGGGTCCAGGCCGTTCATGACCGCGAACACGGCTGTTATAACAGTTTTACACTCTGCAGAGGTTGTACACTTTCACCACAATTCGCGTAAAAGCTCCGAAGAACTTTGGACCCAACCATGCTGCACCACAAAGGCGCATACCACACTTCCGAGGTGTGATTGCATAGGGACGCTACGAAGCCTTTACAAAGAATTCCTACATGTGTGTTTGTTCCCAGTACCGACGGTTTCAACAGAAGATACCCTCTTCCGATCCCCGCACCAACACATCCACAAACCAATAACAGCCCAACAGGCAGCACAAACACAACATGTAGTTCATCTAATTATTCGGCTAAGACCAGAGCCATGTAGTATTGTGGTTGTACGGTTAATCCTGGGTGGTTCTCCATGGTTTCCAATTAACACATATGATCTCATAAAGCATAGGTAGAAGGATGGCTAGGGACACTTGCCTTTCCGCAAAAGAATACCATTGCTCAGTCTTCAACTCTTGTTCTTGACAGCTTCGGAACAATGCTTCCCTAATCGTAGCAATCATCGAGCACAAGCACAAACATGCAAGCAAAGAAATAGATACAACTAAGAACAATACATCAATCAAAAGAAAAGCTTTAAAAGAACGTACGAAACGAAAAGGGCTCGCTACTACGATCGCAAGGGCACAACAAACGTTGAAAACGGAACAACGGTTGGAAAGGTACAACTATCGAGAGATTTATATTATAAAAAGAAAGAGAACACTATAAGCTTTATTGATTTTAATTATGAAAAGATATATAACGAATACTCCAGGGAAATATTCGGTATTTAAATTAATTCAAATTATACTTTGATATGAAAAGACGGGTTAAAGCCTAATAAATTTTATTTGCAAATATTTATATAATAATTATACCAATTAAATATTTTAATTTGCAATAAAACATGAGAAAACATCTAGACGAATAACTTAATATATCGTGTTGAACTAAACAAGTTAATATTAAAAACTGATTCAAGTTGTGAATTAACCATATTAATTTAGACTGCACAAAACCGGTGATTACACCTAATCAGATTTTTAATTATGAAAACTAATTCAATAATTGTTAATCAAGTTAACATGTGATTATAAAAGCTCGGATATAACCTATGTAGCTTTTATATTCATAAAACCAAGATGAATGTTTATTACCATATTAAATTAGATTATGAAAACCGAGGTATAATCTTATATAGCTTTTAATTAGAAAACTAATGAAGTAGATATAGATATTAAACAGGTTCACATTTATTCACAAAAACTGATGCATGAACCTAGTCAAGTTTTATTTAGAAAACTAGATTTATTATTGAGCATTAAGCAAATTATTTATTTATGAAAACCACTATATTAGCTAAATTAGCTTTCATTTAGAAAACATATGAAATAATCATGAACCAGATCAACATATTTGTTTATGAAACCATGGAACATAACTCTAATCAGATTTTAATTAGAAAAGAGAGTTCAATAATTATTAATCAAATTAGCATGTTTGCTTTATGACACAACGGGTTAAGCACTAGCCATATTTTAATTATAAAATATTGATTCAATAATTATTAATCACGTTAACATCATTTGTTTATGAAAAGACAAGATATAAGTCTTACCATATTTTAATTATAAAAAGATGGTTTAATAATGATTAATCAAATTAACTTTTATCATAAAACATGAAGATAAAAGTCTAGTTAGCTTTAGTTTAGAAAACCAAGGTAACAGGAATTAATCAATTAACTTTGATTATAAAATATGAAAGTAGAACTATGATTTGCTTTTAGTTCGAAAAGCTAGTTAAATTATAACTAGGCAAATTAATATTTTAAATAAATTATAAAACATGAAGTTGGAACTCTAATTAGATTTTATGCAATTTGTAAAACATATGACAAATATAAAACAAGTTATTATTTTATTTATTTCCAAAACATGAAACTTGGTAAACAACACTATTAAAACTAAAGTCTACGCTTTTAGAAGATTAACGCAACAAAAACAAGGTTAAACGGAGACTAAACGTGAAAACTAGGGATAAAACAAGGTTCAGGGGCTTAACTGCGAAGAAACTAAACTAACCGGGGTCTAAACAGAAGAAACCGAGGGCTAAAACATAATTACGTATGAAAACATGAGGGTTCACATGTAAAACGGCACCTACGGACTGCGGGTTCTATTTGCCAGAAGCTCAGGGGCTAAACTGATAAAAACAGGACCTAAATGGAATTACTTTTGAACTATCGCGGACTGCGGGTTGATTTCTAGAAAACCTAGGGGCTTTTATGCAAAAATCTCCAGAGCAGACCGGTTGACCGGCGCTGGATTAGATCGGATCTAATTCCGACCGTTCGATCGAGATCGGACGGCTGTGAAACGCTTGGCTCGTTCGCGGCGGCGCTGGCGGCCGGAAACAGAAGCCGCGGCGGCGCTCTCGCCGGAATCGAGCCAAACTCGAGCTCGGAAGCTCGAAACCTCACCGCGCTTGGCTTGGAAGAGAGAGGGAAGGACGGGGATCTCGTTTTGGGGGTTCTAAACGAGAGACGGCCGGTGGTTGCGGTTGGCGGCGATGAACGGCGGCTCGGGATCTACGGCGAGGTCACACGCACAACATAGAGCGAGGGAGAGAGGGGAAACAAGACCGGCGTGATCCTCACCTTCCCGTGAAGCGCTGAAGCAAGTTCTCGGCGACGAAGAGGCGCTGCAACGGGAGATTGGCGACGGCGGTGACGAGCTAGGGTTCGGCGGCACGACGAGAGCTCGGTTGCGGCTCTAGGGTTGCGGCTTTCGGTTTGGGGAACAAGAGGGGCCGGGCGGCGGCTTAAAAAGGGCCGGGAACGAAGAGTTCTTGGCGTGGGCGCCAAGGAGAGCACGGCGGCGCAGCGTTGGACTCGAGCTCGGACTCCTGCTCGAGTTCGACTTGGAATCGAGCAGAGGAAGGAGATGACACGGCGGGCCCACCTGGCGGTGAGAGAGCGAGGGAGAGAAGTCGGGCTAGGCCAGCGCGAGGGAACGGGCTGCGATGCTGGGCCGCTGCTACTCGCGAACAGATTGGGCCGTGATCTGCTGGGCCGGTTGAAAGAGGAAAAGAAAGGAGGAAAAGAGAGAATGACAGGTGGGGCCGGGTTGTAAGAGAGAGAAAAGAGAAGAGGCCGGGTTGGGCTGGGAGAAGAAAGATGGGCCGGCTAGCTGGGCTGCGGTTGGATTCGGCCCAAGAAGGTAAGGAGAAAAGAATTAGATTTTATTTCGAGAAATAAATTCTAATTCAAAAACAATTCTAGGAAATCCCAGAAAATGTATTTAAACACTAGAAAATATTTCAAAAATCTCCAAAAATCCTAGGAAAAATTCCAGAGATAGAGTTGGAGACTTTGAACCGAAATAAAATATTTGGAGCTCATGAAAGGGATTTTAAAGCCTTCCAATAAATGGTTTTGACTTTAAGAAAAAAGAATTAATTCCCAGAAAATCTAGGAAATTCTCAGGAAGGGTTTGATCGTCGTCTAAACGCGTTTTGAAAACTTCACAATCAAGAAAGATGAGATTCAAAGACATAAATGCAACACTTCAATTAATGCCACATAAAGCATTTATATTTTATTTAGAAAGTTGATTATTTTCCTACACTAAAATTGATAATTAAACAAATGTTGGAAAAATTTTAATAATTCATGAAAATCATTTATTTAATTGTTCTATCCATTCACATCCCGAAATCCCAAATTTCGGGGTGTGACAGTTCATAAGTCTTTTAAAAGACTATTAAACTCCCATTATGGATGAATAAATGTTTCTGTAACATATCTGACAAATGATATGAATAAATGAATACAATATTATGCAGTTAATCAGTGGATTCAGAAAATCCCTAAGAAATGATCCTCGAAGGACTCATTTTCCTCGAAGGAATAAAATAGTAAGAAATAGAATCAAAGCTCATACTAAACATTAAATGTCTAAGGTAGATAATATTCTTGAATGAATATTAAAATGTCTCATGAAGAGCATATCCTAAAAGGAGTAAAAGTAAAGAGTTCATAAAAGAACTCAAATTATTGTAAAAATTATTTCTCTCTATCATGAGAAAATTTCTCATAGAAGAGAAATATTATTCTTGAAGAACTAAAGATTCCCGAAGAAAATAGTCATTGAATGACTTATCATCAGTCAACTCCTGCATGAGTACCAACAATCCTGAAGATACAAGTGAAGACTCGTACAGACCCGAATGATTAAAAAAGAAGTGCAACGAGGATTTAAATGGTCTTGAATGTACCGTACAAGCACTCGTATATGCATAAATAGCTAGCTATCATTGAATAGCAAGTATCCTCAAATACCATAGAAGGTATATTGGTGATTGACAAATTGAATTATCCCCTTCAAATGCCAAATGAAGACTGACTAACCTCAAATACCGTGGTTTGAAAATATAATACCTCGAAGGTATACTAATTTGTAACTCATTGTCCCCATGTTCCTATGAAAGGATAAAATTTATTTGTATTGCATAATTAAATAAGTGGTTACTAGTGCTCGAAGTATTGCTCCTATCATAGTCTAGAAGAAGTATATAAAGTCTTTGAAGGACTAAATATTTTGGTAATCGAATACCAATATTCGTACACATTTACGAAGAATGTGCTTAAAAATCATCATGAACATGAAGTTCAAAGAATGTCGTAAGGAAGGGGAGCACATATTTTCATTAAGTATTATCTAGAATGAATCAACTTAATGATTATTTACCATGAAGGTATACCACTTATTATTAAAGATTACATATATCATTATTGCAAGAACCTGAAGTTTATGTATAATCTTGAAGATTGATCATTGTTCATGACGAATGATGAATGTATAATTATATAAAAACCAAGAAGGTTTGATGTTGTCCTCTTTTTTCCTTTGTGAGTTTTTATTCGAAGGTTTCTCACATAAGGTTTTTGACGAGGCAACATATGCAATATAATTGCGGTTGATATGTACTCTTTTCTCCAATAACCGTTTTTTCCCACTGGGTTCTCGGATGGAGTTTTTAATGAGACATATACATTCGTGGTAATCACCCAAGGGAGAGTGTTGTAATACAACCGGACTTGAATAGAAGGAAAGTACTAGAAGTCCAAGTCTATGTCTGGTTGCCCGGACTTGTATAGAAGGAAAGAGGGACTAGAAGTCCTAATCCATGTCCGGTTACTTGTGGGCTCTTACCGAAACTCTAGTCATAGGTTGAAGTATATATATGAGAGAGATTGTCATTGTAAAATATCGAATATGGGGAATAAAGAGAAGCTCCACCTATATTGTGTCTTGTCTACTTCGTTCTTGTGTTTATCATGAGAGGCGTGAGAGGGAGAAGATCCAACCGTTGACGACGTGTTTTACAACAATTAGAAAGACATATTTCTGTACCAAAATGGTGGAACCATGTTCGTTAATGATAAGATACCATCATACCAACAATAATCAGGCCCCACTGTTGTTAATGTTGACGCCTCGAGAAAACATATTCTTTTCCTTTTATTCATCTTCTTATCTCCTTTATTAGTGGCTTCATAAACTTTTTACAATGATTCCTCTTGATAAACTAAAGTGAAGTGAGTTTTTGAAGAACTTGTTAGGTGTATCCCTCCAATCATTAAAAACACATTCTGAATGTAATAATAAACTTTTTTCAAAACTTATTACTTGGTAAATTCAGTTAGGCATGATTGGTTTATTTTGCATGGACCTGACTTGAATGTACACTGTATTCTATAAGATTTAGTAATCTTAATTTACAAATATAATATTAAAATGGAGAAAGTTACTGCCTGCCAATATGCATATATCTAGCTGATCAGATTTGATAGTACTGCAAGCGGTCAACCTTGGATGATTCAACATGAGATGTAAATTAAGGTATTGCATAAAAACATGACTAAAAAAATTTAGAAGCATCAAAAGGATGAGCGTGCTACAACTAACTACATATTTGGAGGGGAAAGGGCCTAAGGGGAAAAAAAAATGGGGTGAAACTGAAAGTTCAAATGCTAACAAATCATAGAAATATGGATCAGCAGTTGAGCCTTTAAATGCAAGCTTTGCTAGAAAACATGTGTACACCAATGTTTTGCTTTGTCAATGTTTTGTCGGATCACTTTGGTCATGCACAATATCAATCTTCACTACAAAGTTCTAGGTAGTATAATGGTCCACTTACCGTAGTCCTATGATTTGTGTGAAATGGGGTACTTCATTTTTATGAAAAGATAATTCCTCCGATCTCAATGCCCAATTAAGAAAGTTCTTACTAGGGAGAAAGTGGTATGGAGAATATCCGCCTGCCCGTCAGATAGAAGAGGTTCATCAACCAAGTGGTACATTGCATATCTGAATACAGACAGGTAATATCTGTCTGTATCCGAATCTGAATAACTAAAGTTGAATATCTCACTAGAGGAAAAACGCACATTCGTCCACCTCTCGTATGTACCGGTTGATTACCAACCGGTACTAATGTCAATTTAGTACCCGTTGGTAAGCACAGTACCCAAGGGAACCATTTAGTACCGGCTCGTAACACAACCCGGTACTAAATATTGACATTTAGTACCGGTTGGTGTTACGAGCCGGTACAAAATGGTCCTGGGGGCTTCCCGAGGCACCTTTTACTGAATGTCCATTCAGAACCAAATGCACCATGCACGGTTACTTTAAAAGGATAGCATCCTTCCCTCAACCACAAGTTCTTTATAGGTGGGATGGTTAAGAAAGAATCGTGCGAGTGGGAGGTCGCGAGTTCGAGTCCCATGGACCGCGCACGTGCATTTACGCGTGAAAAAATCGCGTGACTTGTACCAGCGACGTTGCGCGTGTGCGGGCCCCTCCGACGAGTTCAAAAAGAATTTCCCATTTTTTTCTCAAATTCATTTGGTACCGGTTGGTGTTACCAACCGGTACAGATGGCGCCCATTGGTACCGGTTGTTACAATCGGTACCGATGGGCGTGCCCATCAGTATCGGATGGCCAGTACCGGTTGCATAACCGGTACTGATTGGGCTTTCCCAACCGGTATTGGGAGGCCTTTTTCCCGTAGTGTCTATTATAGATATATGATGTATATTAATATCTGAGACATTTTATTCCATTCGTATCTGAGTCCAAATCCGATAAAAATTAAATACCCATATTCATATCCGTGTATCGTATCTGATTCGTTTTGATCCCTAGTTCTTACAGTGTTCTCAGGTCAATAGATGGTCACAAAGGGAAAAGATAAAAGAAAAGGAAATAAACATGAGTAAAGTCTGTTTTTGCTTCTCTGATCCATCCAGTTATGGTGAAATAGGATACTTGGTGTCAACATCACCACTAACTTGAGGTGTACACAAGTGTCTGTACCCATCGATATTGCTCATTATATTTGGGTTAACCGCACACCCAATATATAGAAGGTTGTTGGTCAATTGCTTAAGACTGACCTATGCTTAATCACTTGATCTGTCGTCGTTGGGATACAATGTCACTAATTCTGAGCATCCACTCGGATACAATGTCCATCAACGGAAATGTAATAAAGGGACACTTAAGATTAGAGCTTTTATCTCTCATTACAACCGATTTTGATTTACATATTAATCGAATCTTCTCCAAAGAAGGAATCAGAAATTGAAATAATTGCACATGTCATTTATATTGGCGTGATGTATATGTTAGTTATCATGGTTTTTGCTAGGGTTGGGTCCTCCACAATCGAATCTTTTCTAGAAAATGCATGCTCCAAACAAGATTTTAGCTTTCCCGCACTTAACTTGGCATGTGATGCCCAAACGTCAGGGCTGGACCCAGAGCATATAGTTAGTGATCATGGCACAAACAGGCGATAGAACTGCATGCCTGTTCAACTTTTAAAAATGCTAACTACCTACTGACCTCGATTACATGGTATAAGCCTCATTTGGAATGCTAGAATCCCAAACATATAATAGGACAAAGGCAGAGATCCGCACTAAAAGACTAGCAGCATTTCCTAATAGATTTTTTCTCAAGTGGCCAACGCTTCATAGGTTGTTTTTTTACTATAAGATTGATTAATACTTTTCCCTGCATTATTTTTCTAAATGTAGCCAACAATTTCCAGTATATCGGTTACATATAGCTACAAAACTATGGGTAATGAAATTGTGGGAGAGTATGTTGTTAGAAATTTTCCAAAACGGATTGGAACAGTAGAAATCATACAAACACTTGGTAGAAAAATGTTGGAATATAGATGGAAATTAGTTTAGTATGTGCTGAATCTATTTTAATCATGGAGAAATAATTAATCATTTGCTGGAAACTAATTTATAGTATTATATTAGTTTTTACAAAAGTTCCTTTGCAAATGCCCCTAGATATAAGATTCTTTTATATTTCCATCTCTTTTACATGGGCATTTGATGCGGAAATATTAGGGCTAGACCAAGAATATTTAACCAATTGGAGCACAACATAAAATACATTTTTCATGGCACAATTTAAGAAGAAAAGTGCACATGCTCCACTCTTTAAAATTCTGTGGCTACCTACGTAGGTTACATGGTTTAACTCCAGATTTGGAAACTCACAATTGTCTAATCTTGGCATCATATAGACCTGACTAATAGCCTAGCAGAGAGGATTAATTATTTAGCCCACTGACCACTAATGATGATATAAACGTTTCAAACCTTCTGGATGGTTCCATGGAACCGACATGAATATCCTACTTTTTGTGTGCCCCCCACCCCTTTTTGGCAAACAATCAGAGTTCTATGTTTTTCTGAATAATCGACTAGTATTAGTATGTCACAGACTACTGAAAGAATAATACCAGTTAAATCTTAGAATAGATCCAAAAAATATGAGCACCTATGCCAAGTTGAGTACTAAAATCCTAATGGACAGGTTGCACCACAAGAAATCTTACCAGCTGAGCTATGTTCAGTTTGCAATAGTTGGAGCTCTCTGGTTCTTAACGTGGGATAAGTGAAATGCTGGTCGACACAAATATTCTGATTCTTAGGGTTAGAGGTTTAAGTTTATTTTAAAAACTTTAATTTTAATCGAGTTCACTGGAGAACTTTTTTCAATAAGGGCCTAGGCGCCTAGCAAATTCCAACCCAAATATCCTCTCTTCTTTTAGGAGCTGTTTATTACTTTTGGGAACGTTAAGCATATGTCCATGTGGATGCCAAAGCATATTCAACAAGGCCCTAGCCTTCCACGTGCAGCAGCAGCTACGGTACACGGAAAAGTTTGGGCATCCAGGTGCAAAGGCCACCCGACAAAAGCTTACAAGATCAACGTGCAGCGTATCATCCTGATCTGGTGAGAGTGATGAAGATGAGCCAGCTGAGATGGTAACAACAGGCCAGCAGGTTAAGCTGAGCTCGGAATGCTATCATATCTGTTGCTTTTTCCATACGGATATGCTTTGGAAAATATGTTTTAAAAGGAGTTTTTTCTAGAGTAATCCACAGAAATATATGTTATCTTGACAAATCTAAAAGTTAAATTCGCCAGATTGCGTGGATGATGGACAACCTTGCATGTTGCCGTGCAAATGCAATTAACACCGTTGGCAATGTGGTGGTTAAAGCTGGTGTCAATCTTCCATTAGTTGGCATGTATACGCATAATGCTGACATGATAAAGAAAAAAAAGGAGGATGAGAAAAAAAAAAGGCTCGGTGCTGCTTTTAGAGGATGGCTACACTCTACGCGCCTTGCATTGGAAACGTGTAAGCATCTGGGATACCTAGCTCCTAACTCTTGTTGCTTAGAGCATATATGTGCACCAATGATTGAAGCCATTGGGATCCGTCCATCAAGCCATGGTGAAGAGAACTTTGCTTCCAAGCATGACAGGATTGCGATTCCTGGTGATTGATCCAGACCATAAGTTTCCCTCCCTCCTGACGCGTCAAAAGTGCTTTCAAACTGCAGGGGCATGTGCTTTGGGCACCTGATCAGTTTTCGTCACTAGGACAACAACTGTTTGTGCCTTTGTTCATTTAATTTGTTCGGCAGGGTTCATGTTGTCGTAGCAGTTAACTATCCTTCATGGGTCATGGATCACGTATCTTCCGACATCTCTTTGCATGCTGCATGCATATATGGTTCAGCATACTATTCTGTACCAATTTATGTACCAAAAGATGCACCCCCCTAGTTTGGAGAGCAAGTACTTTTTAATTTTGGTTAAATAATGGTGCACATGAATACAAGGTAGTATTATTTTCTCAATTAAAAAATATATTATTTAAATTTAGGAACATGATAAGAAAAACAAAAGGTCTTCTAGTAGAAACATAACTCGCATGAAAGTGAGATTCTTTCTTGGAAAATTTTTAGTGATGCTTTTCAGAAAACAATTATACTATACTTATGACTACACGTGCACTTGATGTTCCATCATCTCAACACTAGAAAGATTTCTTTCTTAGTTATTAAAAGGGAAAATCATCTCCCCACTTTCGATCTTGAATTATTCATTCAAAAATTATATCTGAATGGTGTGGTTCAACCAATTTTCATGAATATATGGTTCACCACACTCCTAATTGCATCCAATCAAAACACAACCTTATTAGACAAATATTTATGCTCAGTCATGGACCATCTTCATATACTCTAGATGGTTACTTAGCATCAGGCGTAGTGACCATTGTCCATCTCTCCACGCGCTTCCATGTATCTGCACCAGTCAATGGTTTCTTGTTCACTACATATTCTATGATATGAAAGCACACAAACCGCCGGCCGTCCAGGAAGATTCGGCGACAGATACGGGCCTTGAGCTGCTGCCACATCATTGGCCTACTCCTTTAGCTTTTGTTAAAGCGAAAATGGCGGTGCAAAAGAAGAAGCGGATGGTACGTGTGCTCCTGCCCTGCATGATAATATGCGGCCCAAAATAGTGCAACTCAAATTACTCACGCAGGTCAAGCTAGGAGAGAAGCATCTGTTCTGTAATCTGTATGGATGGTGCCCTGTTGTGCTAGTGCTTTGGAACTTGTTTTTTGTCAGATATAGAGCGTACGTAAAGTGCGCTGCACTCTTTGCCAAGAAAGACAGATGGTGCGTTGATCCAAGCCTTGGGAAATTTGGGACGTGTAAACCGTAAGACAAGCTAAGGCCCCTCTGTCTAATCGACAACATATTTGTTGAGCATGCATGCTCTGCATTCAGATCCAATTATTCTACTCTCAATACTCTCAACAAGATAATACATGGTAACTTTTACGACAATCTTTGGATTGTATAATCCTTTAATTTTAATTATAATTCCTTATCTGCCACAGCTTAAACCCATAATATCTCATATGCTACTGTTAGTAGTTGTGGTGGGTGCCATACTTCCATGTGTCACAAACACATCGATTATACGTTTTCTCCGTGGCAAATCGCTCTAAAATGAATATCATTTCTTTTCACTGTATAAAAATGTCTAGTTTGGACAGTACAATCTCTTCAGTACTGAGTGTCAAAACCCCACCTTGACCTCTGCGCGCATTATTTTTTAGGACACATGCATGGCACCGCCTTAGACCACAATCAACGTGCCCAATGAAACAGTGGTCTGTGGGACCATAAAAGCACATGAGTGGGCCTCAATGGGCTGTTGACTTCTTTTGGCCCACCATCAAACAAGTCAAATATACCTTTACTACCCACCTATACCACAATATAATTGGTTCATATGCTATCCGAAGCTGTCAATATAGAAAAAACAAGCTATAGATAATTCACTTGTCTTAAACATCTTATAAAACCAGTAGATCTTAAGTAATGCATTGTAAATTATTTGCGAAAGCATAGCAAACAGGTATTCATGAGGAGCTAAAGCAAGACGATACGGCATTCTAGAAAAAAAAAATGTAGCATCTTTCGAAAGGCATTATTCCTCTATCGAAAAGACAGCCAAAGAGAGTCGATTTTGCTAACAAAAACGACATGCATGCTGTGTGACATGGGGCAAAGCGTTTCCAACAAAAATGGCTGATACCGTGCTCCTAGCAAAAGAGAGCGATAGGGTGCCACATGGACGGATGATCGACCATACACCTATGGATGCCTGCATCTGCTTTATTCACTTGAGATTTGGGAAAAAAAACATATATGTGCGTGGTGGAGCTTGATGAATCCATCAATTGATGTGGCAGCTAGGATAATGATGACCGATTACAAATTATCGCATCCATAAGCATAAGAAATGTTTTAAACAAAAAATAATTGTAACTAGTGATAAATGATATTAGTCTCGATGTTACTAACAACACGTAAAGATTAAGTTTAATTATTTTAATAAAATTAATCGTTTGAATGTTAAATAATTTACTTTAATCATCTACCTTTGAACATTTTATAGACTTCAATTATTTTTCCTGATAATATTTATTTAGTTATTGGAATTTTATTTATTTATTGTTTTATTGATGTTTCATATACTTAGTTATTATAATATTTACTTATAATTGATTTGGCTTCTTTTTCTACATTAGTTCCTAGAAAATACCTTGCCATCATATGGTGCCATGCCATCCCCACGGTCTATCCCTAGAAAATATTGCTTAATGTTGGTTTATATTTTCACCAACCACAATCTTTTTACATGATTTGTCATTATATTCACGTGGTTTGTAGCAAGATATGAGAAACAAACAAAATGGATATAATGGTTTGTTTAAGGGAACAGGAGGGGCACACCCCTACTAAGTGAATATAATGGTTAACAGAGATATAATTCCTTGTGCTACAAACTCATTAAGATGTCGTGCCCTGCTCAGCATGCTGAGATCCTAATCACATCCATGTTTGTATTGTTGTCTTGTCCTGGTTCAGAAACTTTTTTTTTCTTCAACCTTGAACATTGTTCTACTGGATAAAAATGCCCCGCCTTCATAGAAATTAGTTGCTAGTTAGAAAACTATTCTTCAACACAATATCATCCAAGTATATTAAAGTGTGGTGTTGTTGTACTAAACTTGTCATAAGAAACACAATATTTGAAATAATTCAAATTTAATTAGGATGATAAGCTGGAAACTACGGATTTGTAAAATCCCAGATTTATATTGTATAATATATGCGGATGATGTTTGCAAGTTAAATTTTCTGAGTGCTATGCAAACAAGAAGTAGCATTTGTGGGCCTCCTCACAGCCTCAGACCAAAGACGACGCTGTGGAACATAATATGCTGGCCACGAGATGCATCGCAAATTTGCAATCACCCTAGCAATCTATAATGGCTTCCAAATTAAACTCAAATGTTAATATCTCAAGCGAGATATTATTGTAGGCAACATAAGAGACAGTGCCTGCTGAATCACCCGGTCGATCGATCATGCAAAGACGACAAAGCCGGAGTGATGAGCTGCGTGAGTGTAGCTACCACAGCCATCTGAATTCTCTTGTGCACACACAATGCATCGATCGCTTGGTCTTTCCATCCATGATCCATCATCTGTAAACCCTACAATAATTTGACTGAGATTATATCTGTACTCGATTATCTATATGACACATTAATTCTGCGCATATATTTGACGGCGATTGAAGGTAAAGGCTGGTCGTCCAAGTAGGTCGACGACAAGATGTTTATATATCCTTGGTACTGCACGTACGACTGCACGCCTAGAGGAGTGGAAGTGGCGGCGATGAGTGATCAGGATTGTTCTTGCACGCCGTCATCCAGGTCTCCATCACCATCGATCAGAGAGCGACTGAAATGGACAGCGGCCGGATCGACAGGTACCCGCCGCCACCGGCACTCAGAAAGATGGACGGCTCAGGAAGATCGATCGATCGGCGTAGCGGCACCTACTGGACTAATTCCATCAACGGGATGTGTGAATCTATCTGTCAGCATGAAGAGACTGAACTTTTGTTTGCAATTGTCTGATCAGGAACAGACACTTTATATCAGCACTTTCTATAAAGGTAAAAGTCTAGTTTTCACCCTTCAACTATTATAAAAGTCTGATTTTCAATCTCAAACTACAAAACCAGATATTAAAGGCCCTCCAACTATTCAAACTATGCAAAATTGACCCTTTCGGTGGTTTTGGATTTTCTAAAAATAGCAGAAATATTATTTAAACTTTAAAAAAACATAACTAATTCATTTTGGACCCAAAAAATATGAAATCAATGTCAAAAGTTCTCTTAAAATGTAACCAACCTATTGGCACACCATTTAATATTATTTGGGTATTATATATTTATATTATTAGTGTTTTATTGTTTTTAAAAAAATAATAGCTCACATTTTTAGAAAAACATTTGCACCAGATTCTAATTTTTCTAGTTCAAAATAAATTAGTTATGATTTTTTTTAATACAAAATGGAAAATACAAAACCACCTTCAAAACCACCCAAAGGGTCAATTTTGCACGGTTTGGATAGTTGGAGGGTGTTTAGTGTCCGGTTTTGTAGTTGTGGGTTGAAAATCAGACTTTTGTAATAGTTGGAGGGTGAAAAATAGACTTTTCCCTTCTATGAAACATTATGCATTTCAAGATACGAGACATGCGTATTTGCATTGGAATATATATGAAACAGGCCAATTTAATAAAAAAACATATTTTCAGACGGACGAAGTAAACACGCAAGTTTAAGTTGTATATACAGTAGTTAATCATGGTGATTTTTTTGGCATACAAGCCTAGGCTTGGCCGTATTTTGTCTTGGGCTACACAAGAACTGCTTGCCCTGTACGCCTGGCCTGGGCCTAGCTGAAAATGGAAGGCGACAGAGGCCTTCATTTACGCCTGACCACGTTCTTTAAGCAAACAACACAATTAACCCTGTTCATTCATGATTATTACTTATTCAAATCATTGTCACACGGGGAATATGATATGATGCGGCTGATCATATCAAGCGACTAAATTTCCTAAACATACGTATAAGAACTTTCTTGGAAGCTAGCTAACCCAGAAGGTCATCTCATCTCATCTCACGGTCCGACGCATGCATGTTGGGGTAGTCGAACACACCACAGAGGACGAAAGCATTTCTACGTTGAATGGTCATCGATCTGCCTGACCATCATACCTCTCTCTAGTAGTGGAGACACTCATTATGGCCCTGGCCAAACCAGGAGAAACTGGAAAACCTTGCTAGCTTGCTCATCACAAGGATAAGAGACTATTCTCTCACTCAACCAATTGAAATGCAACCATTCTTGTAAATGCATCTTCAGCTAGCTTATTGTCATAGGGGACACATCCGGTTCTTCTCCACGTGCTAAAGTTGCCTGGCTGTCAATTATTCGGCCTGATGACAAAGATCCTTTTTACACTGGACTATAGTGTTGTGTGTTATTACCCACCAACCACTGTTCTACATGAACACGGCTCGATCCATCGACTATCGGCGGTGCGCCTGTTTCTAGATCTTCAAATGATGCCTCTTGATCAACAACAACACTGACCAAATCATCGGTCGCCGCCATGTCGACCTTAGGCCGTTCCCAACCCTTCAAGTCAGCTGGTGTCCATAGAATTTATTAGACTGCCAACTAAGCAAAAATCTGATGTGGCATGAAAGTTAACGAAGAAAGAGAAGAGTGTATATAGAAACCGTGTCCTGCATGCTACACCGTTTCGACACCGACTCCAAGACGACGGAAACCAGGCGAATCTGCGTTGGGGCCGGACCCATCCTTTCTTTGGCCCGCTTTTTTCTCCATGCCTCGATCCCGCAGACTCATCGACGTTTGGATTGGCGATTAGGAGAGAAAAGAATATGATGATTTTTCCCATGGCCCCACCAAGCAACAACTAGCGTTGGGCGGTACAGTTTCTACAAGCCGTGTCTAGCTGATTTGGTATCTATGGAAACCAAGGAATAGTTTCTGGGTTGGAGACGGCCTTATATTCTCCTCAATAATTGCGCACACACATCCGATCAATGCTAAAGTGTAGGAACTGGAATAATATATAATCCATCCTCATTGACCTAGGAAACTTCTGAAATTCCTACCTATGAGCTACAAAAGTGCCTCCTCATTAAATTCGTTGGTCGAGCTGACATGTAATGGATGGACATGTAATAATTCTGACATTCGATTGTCATGGCACAAACTCATCCCCAGAGGACATCTCAAATATCTGCTGCCGGCAGTTGCTTTTAGAACTAATCCTTGCATTCGAGGAACAATAGACTCAGCATATAAACTGACTCCAGCTGCTCTCCTACACACGACAACACAGCGTCCACTACTATACTACGACGACGTGGACGGCGTCAGCGTCCAACAAAAACGTGAGCCGATTCCCACAACGCCGGGGGCTGGCGTCTTCCTGCCACTGCCGCGTGCCCCGGTCACCGCCGCGCTTTTCGACGTGTCATCCCAGGCCATTTCCGGTAGTGGTGGTCACCACACGCACCACCAGCACCAAAGGAACCACAAGCCAAGTGTGTTGTTCATCGGCGTTATATTAGTTGCCCGGTCGAATCGCCTAGCGTTTTCAATTGGTAGAGACTCGAGAGACGAGAGTTCAATTTGTTCACTACTCTAACATCAACTTTCTACATCTCTCTGTGAGAACGTACGTTCTTCCCGTGATGAGGATATGGATCGGATCCAGGATACCTTTATAGCTCCTCCTTCTGCCATATCTCTCGTTTTCATTCTCGTATGTCATGTACGTAGTATATCTTCTGTTGTATTGGTCGATCTGCGTTGGCATTGACAGGAAAGCACGAGCTATGAGAGCCTGGTGCAGGCCAACACAAAAGCTACCAATGTTTTACATTTCATTTGCTCTCTTTTGATAGAGTCGACAATTCAACGACAGGTCTATGATCGGTTTGACAAGCTTTTGAAGATTAAGTTATTTCGTGCATGGTAGACATGAATGGGTATAAAATTATGGTGACCAGAAAAAGGAAGAGAGACATGGATAAATCCACGGGTGCCGCATGTAAATGGTAGCGCACTAGCTAGTAATGGTAGTGCAAGGATGTCATGCAATGGTCCACTGCTTTACACTATCATATCATTATAGGGATGGATCAGAGAGGTTAACTAACAAAGTAACAATGGTAGATGGTGGTTAATTTAGTGAGCACGTCCTATGCATGCAAGAAAATAAAACTAAAATCTACTGTTATCGACAATATAGCATGGTAGCGTCCATTGCCGACACGAGAGGCCGCCTTCTGATATTTTTCACGGCTCGACAGAAGATAGGCTTGAATTGCAAAAGGTTGCAGCTCATGCAAATCCATCGTCAGCCATTTCTTTATGCCTTTGAAAAGCAGTGTTCATTAGCTACACCGTAGCACAGCAGCATGTGAATCTTTTTCCCCTACCATCCGGTGCCACAATTGCTGAATAAAATGGCATTGCGCGAATAAAGATCTCATCGGTGAATCAATCAGTCCATCAATCCTGGAAGAGTGGTAAAGAAATAAACGATAAAAAGCTGTTTATTCCTCTCAAAACATTTGGATGATCTACCGACCCGGGGAGTGACTTGATAGTGAAATGTGCAGTTTTTCTAGCCGACCATGCAGACAGCAGGGCAGGCACGCTACTACTATATGCTGTCAGTGAGCGAGCAATGGTATATACACATATGCCTGTCACCATGATCACAATCCCACCATGTCGGATTGCAAAGTTGATTTGCTTGCATAGTTGCATTGTCGGTTTGCTGGTTCAAAGTACAAGGTTGTGAAACAAACACATGACTCTTCATCTTACTTACGGTTTTTATCCCTCTCTAGCTAGATGTAAAAATCACTTTGCGTAAAGGTTGGAGAAATAAATGGTTTATCTTTTTGGTTATTTGGGTGTGTAGTTTTTAGCTTTTTTATATGTGGGATCAGAACAGCAATATCCCTCCATCTCGGATAACTCAGTCTATCAGTTCCGTTACTTTCATCGCTTTTGATGATTATGAATGGTGTGCCACAAATGACCTATCTTTGATTACTTTTGGTACTATCGATTTAAATGGAAAATGAAGACATTGTTATGCAAGAAACTGGTGTGTGGTTCATATAGCTGATTCATTTTCTTTACCACATGAATCGTGTACGACTGTGTACCATGCACCACTGAATTAATTATCTTAATTTGGAAAAAATACGTAGTTAGTTGTGGATCGCAAAAGTTGCCAGAAAATTAATGCACCTTTTTAACTCATAATTTAACGAGTACGTTGCAAACTTGCAATAGATATCTATTATCAAAGTTGCATAAGAACATAGATTGTTGTTAACCAATATTACTATTTGTCTTCAGATGAGTTTGTACATTAAAAGAATTTGAAGTATATCTCCTTTATTGATAACAGTTGGGGTGAATATTTGCATGTTCCTGACAAGATAGTAGCAGTAACTAGATATATGAATGACCATGCCATGGAAATCATGTAGGGTATGTTCTTTTGTGATGTCAATTGAAATCAGTAAATTAATACACATTTCACGGCCTATATCCATCATTCTTTATGACATTGTCTGCTCTGTATCTATATATTAGCTTCATACCATTTTGAAATACTCGTCTCATGGTGGCCAAAACATAGATATGTATACATCAGTATATATACAAGCATGATCCCTTTTTTTACCCAAAAGGAAATATGTCTTAGGAGGGCCACAAGAGCTCTTAGCCATGGAACGTGCACAGGCACCTAGTATATGGTAGAGAAGGGCTTGAGCTTAGTTCGATCCACCTCGTACATTACATAGCAAAGAGTAGCTAGTCTATTTGTAGGCATATTTTGGTTGGCGTACAGTTCACGCTCAGATTAGTGAGCAGCCCTTGGCGTAGAATCACAAATCAAGAAAGAGAATATTTCCCTAATAATCAAATAATGCAGCCATGTTTGTTACTGATATGATACCAACATCAATGCCACACATTGTTGACAAAAAAGAAGCCACACGAAAGCACTCTATTTGTTTTGTCACACTGCTTATCTCTTCATATTATTTTATCTCCCTTGTGTGTTATAAGATAAATAAAATTTAAACGAAAAATCGAGTTAGTTGATTTCTCATGATAAAAGTAAAATTGAGTGAATACTACTAGAACATGATAAATCCTGTACAATCATTGAAAAACAACTGCTGACTTGACCTTTAGTAATCTCTCGAAAGTACATTATGTAATTACAAATTTAATAGTCCTTACAAATATTACAGTTGAAATGATATTGATTGTCAAATTTTGTTTATATAGAAAAGAAACCTTCTCGGTTGAGACACCTTTGAACCACTTTGACATTTAGGGATTTCTCAACTAATATTATAAAAGACACTACACTACTACAAGACACATATATTGATCGGATTAGGTAGCCAGGCTAATTGGTCAACCTTTGATGATTAGTTAATCAGATATAACAGCTAACGCTAGACACGAATAAAAATCATGAGTGTGCTACTACTATTAGCACAACATATATGGAGGTGTGAGAGCTCCGATCCCTAAAGAAAAAAAAATAACTGGCATGAAAGTGAAATGTCAAATAAACCCTAATAACAAACATAGATATAGGCAGGTGGCTCAGCCTTTAACATGCACGCTTTGCACTAATCCATGTGTACACAAGGCTACCTCCCAAATGCTTGATGAGACCACATTGGCCATAATCATGTACACTATCTTTACTACAAAGTAATGTCCCACTTACCGCGGTCCTACACCTAGCATAAAATGCATGATCATTAGGTAGCACACGTGGCACCATCATCCGTTGATCAACTAATACTTAATTAACTAGGGTTAACACGCGCATCGAATAGAGAGAAGGGTTGGTGGTCAACTTATTTAGATTATTTGATTCCTAATCACTCAGGGCATGTACAACAGTTTAGACAGCTGCTGTCTTTTTATCCCATAGAGACAGCTCAACAGACAACGTGTACAACAGTTTAGGCAGCAACTATCTTTTTAGCTGTTTGCAAAAGTATTAATTTATCTCTTGGTACGTAAATCATGGTGATCTTATATAACTTGATCTTTATAGTCATTTTGATGTCACTATACAAGTTTTGAATCTAGAAGTAGAACTTTTAAACCAATACTTCTATTTAACAAAAACATAAAATAAAATTTAACAAAGATATATTTGTTGACCATAACAATATTGACCATGAACAAGTATGAGCACAATAGCTGCTGCTAGTCTCGGCAGGACAACTGCTACCATGTCTCGTCGCTGTCCTACCATTAACAGAAAAAAGCTACATTTTCTGCCTGCTGCTGCTATGTCTCCGGCCATTGCTTGTTTGCTTTTCTTCCTCCCACACGCAGAGCAGAGCAGGTGGATGCGTCACAGCCGCAGCAGATCGAGAGCTTGACCATCTGCTGACAAAGTGCCTAGGGCCACGAGCTTGTGCCATAGACGAGTGAAACGACAGCCAGACCTCGGCGACGCGCACGCGAGAGGCCTTCTGCAAAATTACGCTTGCATGGCGACGGCAACCAACAACCGTTGTACGTGCCCTCGATAACCAAGTCACTGCCGTTAACTAAGTGGCCAGTAGGATCGATCTAGGCGTAATTAATAAGCTGAAAATTATAATAAAGGAGGAAAAGATGGCACTTTATGTTAGATATGTGCCGAATATGTGTACAGTTTGGTTACAGTTGGGCTTGAGTTGTAATTTGGTAGGTTAGGGATAGAGTCTCAGTCGTACTTTGTATCCCTAGGGCCCATAAATATGAGGGCACTACCGTTGTAACCGTGAGACGACTTGGCGGCTGGTGTGGGCGGCGGCGTGGCCGCGGTGGTGCCCGGATGCCGGTGTAGCTGCTGTTTATGGGGAGGAGCGCCCGTAGTCATGTCCCGAAGATGTAGGCACATGGCCGAACCTCGTTAAAAAACATCGTGCCTCGGTGTCGTTCTCGTTTCGTGTGATCTTGCAATTTGGTTCTGTGATCCTGGGTTATCGCTTCCGCGCTTTTATTCTAACACTTTATTAACTTTGTGCTTTTGTTCCCCATTACAACAAACATGGGGTTCCATATGGATCGAATCTGCGCTGAAGAAGGGGTCAGAAAATGACATCACTGCACATGTCATCATTTACCTTGGTGTGCTATATATTACTAGTGTATCATGGCTTCTGATAGGGAGGGGTCCTCCACATCAAAATCCTTTTCACAAGTGCTCCACACAAGATTTTAAACTTTTTATCGCTTTTACATGGGTATGTGATGCCGAAACGTCAGTGCCGGACCCAGAGCATATTGTTGGTTGGAATACAAAATTAGTAGGCTTTTATTTACCAAAGGCTTTTAGTGATCATGGCACAAACCGGGATTATGTGTTACATGCACGGCCTTTTGAAATGCTGTGACCACTGAAGCACCGATTAGGGATTACATGGTATAATGCCTCATTAGGAAAGCAGGAATCCAAATATATAAATGACAAGCGAGACATGCATAGACATCCACTCAATGTTGACAAACCTATGCGGTTATACTGTCCTAAAATGTTACATCCATTAAATAAAGATATCAAATATTTTGAAATTTATTTCATGGTGAATCTACCAATGTCCCATCTTACAATATATATCGAAGGTGAAAATTTTGGAACTCTTTAACTTGAAGGAATCCTAGAACTAGAACTGGAAATATCTGACACCGAGTAAGTTAATGAAAACTTACTTATCATCCAGTCATCCCTCCTTGAATCGGTAATGAACATATAACAATGCTGAAGAATTTTCATATATTGCTTGTATTGCAAATACCACTTGCTTCTTCTGGAATATTGTAGTTTATTTTCAATGATTTTCAGGGCTCCTTTAGAATCTATATATGCAACTGAGTTAGACAAGCTGTTCTTGTATATATAAGCCGACTATTCTTATATGTTTGTCAGGCTGTTCCATTCAGAGGAGTAGAGGACCAATCTCAGGCGAGGACGCTGTCTGCATACAGTTCTGATTGGACGATCCATCACCTTTAGAAACGTTGACGCATGTGGCCCCTACTGTGGCTGCTGTTTCGCGATGTCCTCACCAGAAAACCCCCTAACGTACGTAGCAACCATTTGCATGTAGGCCATGCAGAGAATTTTGCTACAGCACTGTGTTGTGTCCACGTGTAGCGGCCATGGTACACGGGAAAAATGTTGCCGTCCAGGTGTAGCGACCCTAGCAAAAGCCACCCGACAAAAGCAGACCAAATCAACGTGCAACGTATCCTGATATGGCTTAGCACATGCTGATGGTCTGCTCGACATGCACACATGCTGCAAGCTGTTCCTCTTTCCTGTTGTGTGCACACCCTTAACTTAATTCTTCTTTTGAGTTCCTTTAAGTATGACAGAAATGCATGTGTAAACGTTTAGATCTCAGGAGTTAGAAGCTAGTAGAAGCTATCCACGCAGATGTTTTCTTTCTGAATTATTGTAAGGAACAGTTGTCTTAATCTGATCCCTTTGATCCCTCTCCATATATAATTGGATGCATCGACAACCATGCTGTTGCCGTGCAAGTGCAGCTAGATAACATGTCGATATGTTCGTTAAAGCCCACAACACCCCAGTATGTCTTTCACTTGTGATGGCACATTCTAAAGCTGAAACAAAAAGAAAAAGGTGCTTAGGAGGATGGTACATGTCAAGCGCCGTGCGTGAACGAAGACAAACAGCCAGACGCAACCAAAGTTATACCTGCTGGGGCCGGCGACGCAATGCAACGTGTAAGCACCTGGCGTCCAAGAATATCAACCACTGATTGTGTGTGGCCACTGATGACTGATTGCATCCATGGACGAACCAAGAGAGCACATATATATGTTGGCGTCCAAGCATGACAAATTGACGAGTTGCTTGGCTATGATTCCCTGTGATCGATGGCATGCATGCATGATTCTCCATCAACCGTTGTAACTGCACAGGAAGCAGGACCCTCACCTTGTCATCAAATTCAGTTTTCGTCACTGGGACAACAACAGTTGTTCGATTGTTCGGTCACCCCATCTTGTCTTCAGGCTAGAAATATATATTCGCTGCCACGCATCATGCAATCAGATCCCAACACCTGTGAATTAGAATATATGCATTGTCCAAGTGATGCTTATGATGAATAGATATCTATATCTAGCCGCCATCTGGTGGTTCTTGGCATTCACTGTATGGAAAACAATGTGTTTTGTTGTACTAGGATGATGACTCATGAGTGTATTATGGCGCACTACAATAGAAACACCCCCTATTTCAGAGCAAACAAACGCTGTATTACTTTGTGTTCAGGACCATACAAGAATTCTTTTTGGAAGTGCACGTTTATTAGGATGTGTTGCCGCAAAAGAACAAAAGGGAATAAGCTTGTCTTAGAAAAGGAAAATATTTTGAAAAGGAGTAGTACCTTCGGCACCAGATGATATGGTTGGGTGCGATATATATATCTCAATATAATTTTTTTCTCCTATAAAAGTGAGATTCGTCCTTATAATTTTGCAGTGTTGTCATTGGAGAAAAAGCCATGCCACTCGGTAGAACAAACGGAAAGATCCTTCGCTGCAAATCCAAGAATTTTCCTCTTCAACTAAAAGAGAAATTATGTCCCAAGCTTTTGACCTTCCATTATTAATTGGAGCATTATCTCTGAGATAGAGTATAGAACTATCCAACGTTGGCCTTTCTTGTGCCACCAAAAGTGGTTAGTACTAATGAGCTAGCCAGCTAACTATTTTGGACGGCCAAATGTGCAAATGCCTTTGGCCTAACCTTATTCTGATAATTCCATGCATGCACGAGCACGACCGAGCCACCTAAAAACCTGACCACGTTAGCCAGATATATGTGTCGGGCGTGCAGCACATTCCATGAGTTTTCGTTGTCAAGTGATTGGCTTGTGCATGTTTTGACAAGTGGTGGCACTAAGAGCCTCCAGTATCTGAGGTGTACTAATCATTCACCATCCAGATACCTAGCTTACAAAAAGTTACTCTCTCTCTCTCTCTCCCAAAATATTATTCGTTTTGGTTTTTCTAGATACATTGCTTTTGATATGCGCCTAGATATATACTTAGTATCGACCAGAACAAATAGTATTTTTGGACAGAGGGAGTATGTTTTTACACACTGAAGACATAGCTCGCATAGCATTATTGCCCATCATCTACAGTTTTTTCTCAGTCAAGATGTCTATCCTTGCATATATGTGGTTGCCATGGTGATAACTGTGTATTGAGTGTGGTTACCGATCATGTTGATAAGATATAGGACTCCTGCTATAGCATTCTAATTTCTAATCTAGATGACCAGATAATACATATCATATGTCTCTGATGATGGAGGATGAACGAAGCAAGATATTTTTCACCTTGTATCTTGGATCATGGACCACACCCATCCATGATATTCCATCCCTTCTAATCCCTTTGTAGCAAGCTGTCTACGAAGCACATCCATGCCACCGATCATCCAGGGAGAAGTTTCGGCGAGACTGCGAGAGATACGAGACACCGCGAGCTGGCGCCACTGCTTTGGCCTTCCATCTTTAGCTTTTCTTAAAAAAAAAAAAACTTGTTGATGCAAAAGAAGCGCATGGGACCATGCTCCAGCTGCATGATTAACGCGGCTCAAAATAATACAAGTCAATTGCAAGCAGTGCAGGTTAAAGACAACAAGGGTTATATGGTAATGAACTAGCTTTCTGTAAGATATACTAGAACAGTAGTACGTAGAAGAGTGCAATGCAATCTTGCCAAAGCCAGATATTGCAATGAAACAAACCTTGGAACTTGGGATGGTGTAAACCGTAAGATAAGGTCCTCTCCGGTCCAGGGGGCGATCAGCCACACATCTATAGAATCAAATCGATAGAGTGGATGTACAACCATGATCGATGCGTGCGCACTTTTTCAACTTTCCTTGGAACACAGGAATGCAGTAGCAGAAAACAGCTTGTCGCCTCTTGCATGTATGAAGACAGAGAGAGATAGAGAAAAAAAAAACCTACAAGCTGCAGACTCCACACGTGTATATGTTCGACACACCTCAGCTAGCAATATCTTCAAAAACACCCTTCTTGCATGTGTGTATGTGTACATGCATTGTTTAGATCTTAGCTGGGGATTCTCTTCTACAGAGATATCGTGCCAAAAAACAGATCCTCATCATACAGGTTTAGAAACTGGATGAAAGATGAGTCTTGATACCCTAGTATCAAAGAGTTGGTAGTATCCCAATTGATCCAAACTGCGCTGAATGAATACTCTAGGGCACCATGGATTGAAGCAAGATGAAAGCTGTTTGTTAACACAGTAGACAGAAAAAAACAATGTTGGCGACATCCACCAGAATGCTCCATGACAACCGCCATCAACCGCCCCTCACATTATTGTCATTGACACGTGGCATCGCATACCTTGGTCGTGTCGCTGCCTCACAAGTCACATGTACTCCCTCCATTTCAAATTATAAGTTGTTTGTCTTTTTTAATCTCAACTTTGACCAATCATCTTATTCTAAACAATTTTGCAAAATAATAATTTTTTATGAATTGCTTTAATATTAAAAATGCTTCATGAATGACTTAAATTTAGCCATGTTTGCATATATTTTTTGAATAAGATAAACGGCCAAACTTGTGATAAAAAAATTCAAATGATTTATAATTTGAAACGGAGGGAGTATCTCACAACCTCCACTCCACCACATCGATCATAGGCATTCCCTGGAAATTATGTCATGTTGAAACAAAGAGCTATAAGAGGCATACAAGAATAGCAATGCATGTGTTGTAAAGATGAACCCAACAAAAGGAAACACTGGAACAAAAGGGTAGTGTTGAACATGGAGTTTTTTTTTGCGAATCACACAGTACAGACGCAGACGCTTACAAACACACACGCACACTTGCCCCTACAAACATACGCACGCAACCCTACCCCTATGAGCACCTTCGAAAGACTGGACCGGCAAATCCTCCAAATTGACGAAGTCACCACATGCGCATCGCTATCGATGGGCACGTCGCTTACCACTGAGAGAATAGCGCCGGTTAAATCCTAAAATAAATCCAGGAAAATACGAGCACCAGTGCCGAGTCGAAGACTCGAACCCTGTGTTATAAGAATAGTGTTGAACATGGAGTTATAAGAGGCCTACAAGAAGAGCTATAATAGTACTATTATTCCTATATCTTGCTCCTTTTCAGAATAGTGTGCTGGCATGGTTTTCCTTATCCTTTTGTTTAAATTACTGATACGCTTTATTTGGTAGTAGTTTTTTGAGGGGAGTAGCATCTTTTCATTTCTAGAAACAAAAGGGTAGCATTGTATGGAATGAACAATTTGGACATTATGTTGCATCTTCTCATGCACTGGTCCAGCTGTGAGAGCTTTGGTGCACAACACTGTCTGGTCGCTGCCACACCGCGTCTCCTCGCCTCACATTATTGACATTGACACGTGACGCAGCGTGCTTCGATCATGGGTGGAGAGCCAGTCAACCAACCCCATGGCCAGAGGCTGCAAAAGCCAGTAACACTGCACCTTTGCCCTGCTAAGTGGGCCCAAACGAGTGGAAGAGCGGGCCCAGCAGTTGGCCTGTTGACATTTCTGAACCATGCGTGCGTTGCATATGACAACCGTGTTGCACACACACAACACTGTTATACCGTTACATGAAAAAGGCAAACAAAGACTTCAAATTGCATAAAAAATGAAAGTTTTGCGTGTGTACTTGACGTTGAACTGTGGAGCCAGGCCTTCACCTTTAGTTGCCACCACTTCTTTTCCGATCAGCATTTGCAACTGTCTCATTGTGTGGATATCTCTGTCCTCCTCTTTATCTTCTGATTTCGACACTCAGACACGTTCTACTAAGAACATTTTGTGAACTGGTTTATTTTGGAGTATGTTCTTTGAGGAGAAAACCAACACGACGGGCACGTGTGGTTGTATGATTAAAAACTTTGTTTACTAAAGCACACGAGTGCGTATAGATGATTTCTCGAGGAGCACATTGATCACACTAATGCAATAGATGGCTTTTATTTGGGTCCAAACAGATGCATTTCTATTACCATGAAAAATAGTTAAAAGACATCTCTGCTACACCATAAAAACTAGGCACATACCAGACATGCATGCTGCACTCAACGTGTCCTCTGTGCCTAAATGATCGACCTACCTAATAGTGCTACCCTAGATAAACCTAAAGTTGCAAATGACACAAGACACTAACAGTGTGTACATGGAACTAATTGTGCGACCAAACAAAAAAGAGCAGTATTAACATATCCAAAATAAAGACTCACTTGCACCTGCCAAACCACTGTTCCCTGCCTGAATCCAAAATAAAGACTCCCCTCCTAATTGGAACTCCCTTGTTTGCTGAACCAAACGACATGATTGCCCACAAAACATGCATATTGCCACTCAAAACATCCGAGCATGTAACAATGTCCCCGCGCATTGATACTAATCCATCTCAAGAATTAATTGGAGACATCATAACAACAAGAGAGAGCTAAGTTTGCAGTATTCTGAATCTTTTCTCCGCACACTACCGGATCCCTATGTTTGCCATATGCCTAAGACAATGCTGAGTGTTTTTTTTACGAGCACTTGGCAAAGTGGCAGTTTACCGTGTCCCATGAAAAACACTTGGCTAAACTAGGGCACTCGGCAAAGAAAATGTTTGTCGTGGGCCTTGGCCATGACACATAGCAAAAAAACCAAGCAAACATACAACATACACAACACACTTGGCAAACAGGGACACGTGACCAAACCGATGTTTGCCCCTTTGTCGAGTGTGTAACGGAGACACACGGCGAATGTTATCTTTCCCGATCATTTTTCAGCGGCATATGGCAAAGAGGGTCACGTGACGAGTTCCGGTAGTGGCATTCGTTTAGCGATGACGTAAACAAAGCGAAGTGTCACTTCCAACTTAACTGTAGTGTAGCATCTTCGTCATCCATACACATTTTGTGATGAGGAAAGCAAAGCAAACTTCCCTTTATTTGTGATGTGTTTTCGACGTCGAGAGGATAGCCAAAGCGAGAGATTTTGCTGATACAACGACATGCGGCGACATACACGGCTGTCTTCAATTCCGGCGAGACTGGACGCGTCGTCGGCCGGGCCATGGACGATCATCCACACACCTGGACGACGTGCGTGCACCTTCTGTGTTCATTCCTTTGACGCTTTGGGCAAAAGCAGTATCATGGGAGCTGGACTGATCGATCAGGATTGCTATCGACCCATGCTTGGATGCATGATGGTGCAATTTACTATTATTGCCCTCTTAGCCCTCCTCTTTTTGCCTCTTATCTTAGCTTCCTGCATGTTCGGCATCTGTCTTCTGACAGCATAGTCATGAATCATGAGAGGCTAGCCATAGGCGGGAAAGGTGTCGACGAGCTACCTGGTTTCCAACTATTGAATTCAAAGCAGCGATGGCCAACTGAGCTTTAGTTTTCTATCCAAGAACTTGCATGGACGTTACAAGAAGCATTTCATTAAGGTATATAGCCAATGGAGGTAGCTATGATGATCATCTTTCAACATAATTTTGACTAACGGCCTATATCATAATGTTAATATGCTTGGGATCTCGTTTGGGTGAATGGTTTTGTGAAAAAATAAATTGTGATTGATTGCTGCCATAGTACTTAACCACGTTGAGAGGGTGAACTTTAGTTAGTGAGATTACTCGTTTCTGTGCAGCTCCCTCTTTCTGTTTAGTTTTTCTAAGGGCCTGTTTGGATCCACTTATATATTATAATAAACTGGATTATATAATATGGAGGGCCTTCAAACGAGATTTTTTTTTATCTAGAGTACCAGATTATTATAAACCCATAATCTACTCCACCCCAGCTGAAACAAGATTATAACCTCTAAATTTTTGTCTGCCCTTTAACTTTATCAAATAATTACCTTATATGCCACTACTTCCAATAGTAAATGAGGGCCAAATATGCCATTAGGTAGTTTAAATATCTGGACTATGGTTTTTATAATCTGGCCTCCAAATACTCCCACCCAGTTATTTTTCATAAACTAGTTTTATAATCTATCTTCATAAACCAGGTTATTATAATCTCTACTGGATCCAAACAGGCTCTAATAGAGAATGGAAAAAGAGAGATCTGACCTCTGCATTTGTACTCCGCTGTCCGTGATCACTTCATTACAATAGTTGATTTTGTCCGCTTTTGATGGTGCTTGGAATAGATTGTATCCCGCCTGGGCCAGGTCTCTGGTACTATGAACTGTTCAAAATATAATGGATGGCTAACAACACAGCTGAAGAGAGTGTGTGATATGGTCCCATCTTAAAGAAGTTGCAAACAAAGATTGGCATCAAGTAGCAAGCGCATATAGATAAAAGCTATGTTTTGCAAACATATGGATGGCCATGAACTTCTGGCCATAGTATAGAACGACCTTCTATAGTCCATGTCGATTGGCAGATCTTAAGTTCATTCTTCTGGAATCAGGTTCTTTGCTTGACCATCCATCCAAGCATCATGCCCTACCTTTTGCAAGTATATAAGTATAAATTAAATCATGATGCTAATGATGCTGATATATATCACCTGTTATTGATTATTAACTAAACATGTCTTTCTTGACCTTTTTTGCTGTAGATGCTTCAACTCTAGATATATATAAATGTGTTGATAAGAGAGACTGTCTTTGGCACTTCTAATTTTTTTGTTTAATTTGCATCCAAGAAAAATAAGAAAAGACAAGGATGTGTTGGGTTTTATAGTACAGGAAACTTTTATCATTGAGGCTAAATGGTAGTAAAAGTTCATCTGAGATCTTATATTATTGCAGGTCATTAGTTAGGTTTTCATAATGCTGTTCCTCTGACCATGAACATAGAAGTATATAGTTGATCATGCACACTGGAGTAAAAAGGAAGCGACTCATACATATGGTGGTTGGCTACGTTATATAGTATATACAAGTATCTCTAGATATTCCAATCAACATCACTTTTTTTGGAGGAACATGCTGCCTACTCATTATCCCAACAACTAGAGCACTTTACAAGCCAGCAACGCTGATGCATAATACCACATCAAAGATTTGTCCTCTGGCAGTACCAAGCCTTATGTTACGGAGTAGTTTGGATCTGATGTCCCTATAACTAGAAGGCATATCTCGGTCTCTTCCAAATTTAATAATTTGCGTGATGTTTTTTGAATTAATTTATCTCTTGCCTAATATGTATAGTTGGTATGTTTCACCAAGAACAAGAACCATGAGTTCAAGCCTCAACAATACTTTCGTCAATTTGCTCAAAGATGTGATGCTCGAATTGCTCTTTGCCTCACAAACTGAAGCTGCTTTAGGGTGTGTTTAGATTGGAAAAGATTCCCCGAAAAAGCACTGTAGATCCAAAAAAACACTGTAGATGAATAGTGTTCTGTGAGTGGGAGGGATAAGATGAATATGAAAAGTTGGATGAATAGTGTTTTTTTGGAGAAGTTTTTTCTATCTAAACGCAGCCTTAGGCAGTTCTTCGATCGATCTCATTAAAGATATGAATATAGTTGCCTCGCTGGTTCACACGTAGCCATTCAATTGGCTGGGACCATATCAGGTTGAGATTTGGTATTGCACATATGCTAGCTCTAGGTACCACAAAAGTTCAATACTATAATTTTCAGATATGAAAATATAATAGGCCGCATGCATAGACTAATGCAAGACATAGGTGATGTTCTAGGTGGAGTAAGTTTATCATGCACATCGTACAAAGCAAAGATTCTCTGCACAAATGAAATCAAATGCATTCCTGTCATTGGGCGTCGATTGATTAACCCTTTTTTTTCTTTATTCTGACAACAACATAAAGACGATGAGTTGCTAAAATGAGACACTTGGGCCTTGTTTAGACGAGGGGTATAAAGTTGGGGAAATGTCACATCCATCCTTTTGACACTAATTAGGGATACTAAATATAGACTAATTATAAAACTAATTACACAGATGGACTCTACATCGCAAAACGATTCTATTAAGCCTAATATGTGTCGTCATTAGCGTACTTTTAATGACGGGTTACTGTAGCGTGACAGTGTCTAATGACGAATTAATTAGGCTTAATAGATTCATCTCACGATATGGAGTTCATCTATGTAATTAGTTTTTTTACACCTATGTTTAATACTCCTAATTAGTGTCCAAACATTCGATGTGATAAGTTGGCAAAATAAGTTGGCGAAAGTTGACGATCTAAACAAGGCCTTGACCAAGTTATCAACGTGTACAGCTTTATCTCAGCTAAACTGATTGCATGATTGCCCTCGGTTCTTTGCAGCAATTAGCTGTACTGTGTACTAGTATTGATCATGTGGAGTTCTAATCATTTTCTCAAAAATGAAATACATGGTGATATGATATATCTCCACTATCAGTCTTGCCATTACTAATTGTAGCACTCTTTTGTAAAGCTCCATGCATGTCATTTCTCAGGAGACATATTAGAAAAATAGATAAATTTTAATTTGCACTTTAGATTTTTTTTTACTAGTCAAAATGTAAGAGGTAAACAAGTAATAAAAGAGTTTGTTCTTATTCACCATTGTCACCGGTATTATTTGGTATATTGGCCGTCACTCATGCCGCTATTTTATTTGTGATTCAAAGAACATATATTATTTGACAATTTCTTGGGCTATCAATTTCTACTGTACCTACTCCATAATCCATTTAATCATGTGACCATCTACACAAAAAGGGTTTCTAGGGTATTCGTAAATATAATGTGCATGCATTGGATACGCACATATCTAAGTACACATGCCTATGCTAAGTAGTACCGTTGTTCTTCGGTCTTGAGCTAGGTCCATATATTGAGCATTGACTTAACAAGATCTTTCAAGAAGAAAAAAAAAGATCATTGAGTTATTGATTAGATTCATGCGCCACAGATCAACTGCAGATTCCACCGGCCATGCACTACTATACACTTAAGGGTGTGTTTGGTTGGAGAGCGAGGTACGATGGAATGGTCCCATTCCTGTTTTTGGGATGAGATGATTCCATGATATGTGTTTGGTTGGAGGGATAGAATGGTTCCATTTATTGTTTGGTTGGAGAGATGTAATCATTTCCGTCAATGTTCTGTTAACCACCGTCATATGGGGCCCGCCAGTCAGTCACCTTACTCTTCTTCCTCACCGCATCCTCCTCTGTCTTGTTCCTCACCGTATCCTCCTCTGTCTTGTTCGCCCTCCTCGCGACCTAGCGCCGCCAACCTCCCCATGCCCCAGCGCCACCGGGCTCCGACCTCCTCATGCCGTGGTCTCCGCCATCTATCGCGGCCCGGCCTCCGCCACCGACGTCAAGGGCTCCGCCATCTCCTGCTACCCGGCCGCCGACACCGCAGGCTCCACCATCAAGCGTCGCTTCCTTGAAGCCCAGGCCGGAGTCGCCGCCCTTCAAGTCGGCGAACCGGGACATGCAGGTGCCGTTACTGCCTTTTCTTCTCTTCCCTTTCCTTTCATATCCCACTTATGGCTGCAATTGCTGATTCGTAGATGTTTGTTCATGGAACAAAATCTTCCACGATGGCGCAAGATTTTCCTTCAGGGCAGGAGTGCTCCGGCCACGGTGGATTTGACTGCCGGCCACCTTGCCAAGGTGCTCCAGCCCGCGTGCGTGCAGACCTACTTGACGCCGTCCAAGTGGGATGAGTGCGTTCGATATTTTTTCAGGGACGAGGGCGTCCCGAATCAACAGCGAATATTCGATACCTGGGACGGTTCTGTCCTCGCGCTCGCGAACCAAACATAGGACAGAACCGCTTCGTCCCGATCCGCTCCTCAACCAAACATACCCTACGCTTCACACATGTCACTTGAGACTTTGCAGAGAGCTTTTTTTTTGCACGGATAAGAAAGATATATTTCCAGCAAGTTGTTGGGAGAGGTCTCTGCACCTGATCTGATATTGTGCCAAAAGGTTTGAGCCACTTGCAGAAAAGCACCATATTCATCCACGGGAACAAGAACATATGTTAGAGTCAGATCGATCGAGGTACCAAGCAGGTATATGTCGATCGATCGATCAAGCACATGGATATCATGCATGCGTGGATTGGACATATGGACCATATCGTGACGAACTGGCGATCACCGGCCACACTTTCTGACGCAGCGAGAGCGCTCGAATCATGTGCTGGGTACGGCTACCTCTAGTGCGACATGTACGTCTATCCAAATGCATGGAAACTTTTGTTTTGGTGGTAGTTAACGTGCGGGCAACAACATTAGTGTTTCTTCTTAGAAACATACTACTAGATACTAAGTTTAATTTGTACGAGCCCTCCAATATGTGTTAATTTGATTACTATGGGGAGGATTATTTTAGGATTTGTACCTGTAAAAAAATTGTAACCTTAACCTCGTGCCACATGGCTTTCTTCCCAAATTTATTAAGACGTCAGCATTAAGTGTTGAACGTGATATCAGAAAGTAGTTGACAACATTTTAAAAACAATGTTTGCCACTATGTATACGGTACTCCACTACTAGCATCAATCGATACGATAATCTCCATGTAACAATACTAAGATGACTTGGTCCAAGTTATTATGAAATGTTGACAACACATTTAATTTTGTATGGTGTGCCGAGCAGTTCGAGAGTAATAGAGTAGCTATGCCAAATCAATTTTTTTGATGGGTGTGCCGCCACATCTATCACATTTGCATGTCATGATACTTAAGGTTTTGGTCCTAAAAAAATTATCTGGTACCCAAGTGTGCTGCCCCGTGACATACATACAGGGCTTCTAGAGAGAAAAAAAAAATAACCGTTCAAAAAGGGGGAAAATATAGACATAGGAGACAACGACATCTTGGTTGAAGATGAAATCAACTAGTTCCCATACTACTTAAAATCTGAGCCATATCTCTAACTAACATCGTTGAAATAATGTAGACTGCTTGCTAACATCATGTTGGCCGGAAAATATTAACAACGAAATATTAGTCATTGTGTCCTTGGCCGGAGATACGGATATCTTGGCCAGAGATGAACACGCTTGGTTTGGTTTACACAGCTCTCTCTATATAATGTGTTCATGAATCATAAGAAATGAATCATATTACTAATAACACAACATGTCTGAAATGTGTAAACTGGAGACTTGACCGTTGACTATCCAACAACCTTATGTCACTCCTTAATTCATTGATTGGGGGTTACAGATTGGGAATTTTGTCTGCACACAGAAACGTGTTCTCTTGAACTTGGGACGTATGACACCTTCGATCAACAATTAATGACACTTTCACGCACTACTGTGAGCTAGTCAACTGAGTTTGGTGTGTCCATGTGATGACGACGCAACAGTTCAATATATAATAGATTGTCATCACACACAGTAATCTATATGGGTCAATGTTGTTTCAATAATGTTGCAATGGATCAGGACATGTGTATATGACCATACATATATACACACACTACACATACTATATAATAGGCCGGCCTAATTCATTTGTAGTTAAAGACCGACGACTCATATCTTATGCGTGCGGCATGTGTTGTTCAAAGCGTGTAATCAGTTAGCATTATATATAATTTGAAGCTATTTCTCCTTGATTATTTATTTTCCTTTATTAGTACATATATATATATATATACCCACGCAAATAAAAAAAAGCTACACCTACATTTCTTTTTTCTAGAGGATTCCTCCTGAAAATTAAATGTGGTAACACTATACTGTTAAGTTTATGTAGCCAATAAATTGAGCGGATCATCATCGCTGCTGCCATCATCGCCTCCACCGTCATCCATAGCTTGCAACCATGCATCATTGTATACCGTTACACCCGTTTTTAATGACAAACTAGACGTGCCAACTCAATTATATATCATCAGTCCCAGATATGAACAAAATAATAACCACCAGTTTTGACCCATTTGCATTGACTTGCATAAACCATAAAGTATTTAGTCATGCTGCATGTGCAAGCTGGTCATGTGTACTCGTGTGTATAGATGCAGCAATTAAATGATTCCGGCTAGCAGCTTGGTTCACACATTAATCCGAATAGTCTACCACGTTCACGTATACCTGTTGCTCCCCTAGATAGGCACGTAAACAACTTGTTACTACAATAATCATGTACTCGTGTGTTGAACGAAATAGATTAATTATTTGATAGGATAAGCAAAATTAATTATGTGTGTAGCTAGTTTTTCGAATAGAGAAACAAAATTTATTCTAATTGATCTTGTTTGTTATCTATTATATAATTCGTTATTAATTATACTTTGTATAGTCTCGCTAACTACTATACTTTCTAAATAATTTACATTATATTTGTATGGACTCTTAATTTGCTTCATAAATTGTTTAAATTAAATTTTGTATAGTCTCTCATACATTGTTAAACTTAAATTTGGTGTAGACTATATATTTAACTGTTTCATGTCCTAAATTATTTTATGTTTTAGAACTATCTAGAGGGCGGGGAGGAGTATATGCTAGCTGTTCCCTCGACGGGCACGCGATGCATATGCATATGCTGCATAGAGGAGCCTGGCAGCAGAGACTGAGCAAGTACGATAACCGGCCGTCCATCACGTTGCGCCACGTCAGGGACCACGTGAGCGGTTGTTGCATGCCGTTGGCTGCTACCACGACAAGCATATATAGTATATATATCCATCCTCCAATACGCATATATGGAAACCAAAACTAATAACCGCCCTTTGTAACGTACAAGCAATGCAAGGCAGCGGTTAGTTCCCCGGACTGGTAGCATTGCAATGGCATGCTTCTCCATGAAGGGCCACCAATGCAGTAGCAATAATTGAGGCATCATGATTAATTGTCGATATCATATCAGTGAGCTAGAAGAGAGTAACCCGGCTGATCGGACTCGTGGTGGCAGAGACGACGCTGCACTCCACACACTTTGTCCGATCCACACGTACGCACACCGCACACGTCGTCAGGGTCCGTCCAAGCAGAAAGCAATATGATCGAGCACACAAGGGTCGTCTCCAGGTTTCCTGCCGGGTTATTGTGAACGAGCTAGGACACGACGCCAACATCGCATTAATTGTTCAAAAGTTACATGCATGCATGCATGAGCTATCGCATCCGTGTCGTCTAAAAGGAAAGAAAATAAATGAAACGAAACGAAACACTCTAGCTGTGGGCTGCAGTAGGATGGCGGCTACAGTACTAGCTGCAACGTACAGTATATATATCTTGGTGGTCGACCGGCACACGCCTCTGCTTCTCGTCTTCTTCTTCCCAGCTGCAACCGTATGCCGACCTGCCTGCCTTCCTTGTATGGTCGGGGTCGACTCGTGTCGCCTGGTCGATACGTCGCTGTCGCCTAGCTCATCGAGGTCGATCGCCCCGGCCTCCATCGCTCTTGGAAACCACGCATGCAAACACACACACACACACACGGTGAGATCGATCGAGGAGCTAGCGTGTACGTACGTCGTACATCTCGATGTAGCGGGCACGGTGGCTACTTATTAATTAGCATATATGCTGGTCAATATCTCGTGCCTTGCAACCTTTGTAACGGATGGAGAAGATGTAGATGACGAGTCGGAGGCTGGGGAGCTTCATCGATCAGTACGTGCTGCCGTCTCCGGACAACCGGACAAGGACTGGATGAAGACGACGCGTGCATCGATTCAGGTCCCGGCCTCACTTTTCTTTTTATAGTAGAGCTAAAAATCTAACCGGCGCTCAAGTGTGTTTTGAGGGGCTTCAGCATTCGATTTTTTTCTTCCATCGTTAATCCAAGATTTCTTCTTTGTCGTCAACTTTTTCTTCATCTCTAGCGAGATTTAGGCTCGGAGGTTGGGTTTTGGGATTGGAATTGGAGGAGTCGACATTGCTGGACCTAGAGGAAAGTTTAAAGGAGACAGGTCAGCCCAACTGTTATCTTGGGTGTGTCTTCGACCTGGTCATCCTCTCTAGATGACCAGGGTTTGTAATTGCTGACTTCGTATTTCTCTTTCTATTAATGAAATACGTGCTAAGACACGGGTGAAAAAACATTCAGCTCTGGTTGGGTAGGGAAGGAGCGGGGGTACTAGTGGTTACGGCAACAGGTGGGAGACGGCGGTCGGGAGAGGCAAGAGATAGTCATTGCGGGCGTAGTAGGGTCTTGTTAGAGCTCCACGCCGGTGAGACCCCTTGCCACGGCGGCGGGGATGAGCAGGTGCTATAAAACAAGACCGATTGGATGTAGAAGACGCTGAAAGGTTTTTAATGCCGATCTGACGGTGGAAAATGCTCATTGGGAATTCAGATACATAGCTAGTAGAGAAGGTGATACGCAAGGGAAATAGTAATAAGAAATAATAATGTAAGTATAATGAGGGACAAAGTTCGTTGTTGAATTTGGGCATTGGGTTTTGTTTTCAGTCTTGTCTTCCTGGACCCCTAGTTGTTGGAGCATGAGCCGTAGCATCGACAAAGATCGATTGATCTCGGCCACGAATACGTAGTACGTACGTTGAAGAGAGGCGGCGTAGTGTGACGTCCGGCGAGTCTGCAGACGCATAGCCAGCGATGACACTCTGCATATAGAAAAAGCACTACTGTATTCGTGTACTAGGCTACTACAGGTGGTGACGGTGTGGCAGAGCATGTACCTTTTGACCCGGGCCGGGCCATGCATGTGGCTGCCTGTAGCTGGTGCTGATGCTGGGTAACTGCCGATCGAGAAACCATTTTCCTCGCCGTTTCCGATCCAGCTAGGTGGCTAACAGCTGCGTGCCTGGAATCCATGTTCGCCGTCGCCGGCATCACCATGGCACCACTAGCCTCTCAAGACTCGTACGTACGTGTAGGCATTGATCAGAATTGTTTTTCTTTTCTGTCTCTCTCTCTTTGTTAATTTAATTATTGGATGTTTTTAGACAAAGCAGCAGGGTTTTTGTTTTTTTTTTGCAGAGTGCTTAATACAGCGGCGGGAGACGAGAGCGTTCCTGCAGCTGGACGGTATGACGAATTGACCATTCTCCGCCGCCGCCGGACGGCATGCATGGTTTCCTTCCTTTTCCTGTGGCCTTCCTTGCTTTTTTTCTTCTCGTGCACCGGATCGGGCAGACGTGTACACTTCTCGTCTCTCCTGCTGGTGGTTGCTCTCTCTGCTGCGGCCGCTGGATGGACATGGTTGGACCCCGGTCCAAAAGCCACGCGGTGGGCCCACCACTCCACTCTCCCTCCGCGGCCGCTCGCCACGTGCCCCCTCCGCCCCATCGCCGGTGACGTGGACCTCACCACCCGTCCGTCCACCTCTTTATATACCCCGCCCTGCCTCCCCTTCCCCTTCCTCATCACTCCTCAAACACACCATCTAGCAGCTACCTCCTCCGCCGCCGCCCTTCAACAATTAATCCGCCACCGCACAAGCTGCGCATGCCAGCGACAACCACCACCACCTCCTCCTCTCCGGAATTAACAGCAGCAGTTAATCGAGATCGTTGTTTCATCTTTGCTCTGTTCGTCGATCCACGAGAAAAGACGAAGAAGAAGAATCAAACAAACCAGCCACCACAGCACCTTAGTTGACTAGCCGAGAGAGAGAGTTCATCGGAGTCGACCACCAACAACACCAACAATGCCTCCCAACGCCACAACACACGAATCGCGCGCAAGCAACGCCGTGCCGCCGTCTCCTTCACCGGCGCCGGCGACCAACAAGATGGACTGCTTCTTGACCGCCGCCTGCACTCCCCTCAACCTCCAGTTCATCGACGTCTCCTACCGCATCAAAACAAACCACTCATCCACGCCGGCCAAGTCCTCACCACCAGGCCGCATATCATCCTCCTCCTCCTCCTCCTCCGCCGCCGCCGCCGCCGCCACCACCGGCGGCGGCGCAGCACCACAATCCGACGAGCGAACAATCCTCAACAACATCACCGGCGAGGCCCGTCCCGGCGAGCTCCTCGCCATCCTAGGCCCATCAGGCAGCGGGAAATCAACGCTCCTCTCCATCCTCGCCGGCCGCCTCACCCACCACACCGGCAAAATCCTCGCCGGCGAGAACCCCCTACCCTCCCGCTCCGTCCAGCGCCGCACCGGCTTCGTGGCGCAAGACGACGTGCTCCACCCGCACCTCACCGTCCGCGAGACCCTCCTCTACTGCGCGCTCCTCCGCCTCCCTCGCGCCACCCCACACGCCGCCAAGCTCGCCGCCATCGACGCCGTGATCGCCGAGCTCGGCCTCGACTCCTGCGCCGACACCATCGTCGGCAACGCCTTCGTCCGCGGCGTCTCCGGCGGGGAGCGCAAGCGCGTCAGCATCGGGCACGAGATGCTCGTGAACCCGAGCCTGCTGGTGCTCGACGAGCCCACGTCGGGGCTCGACTCCACCGCGGCGGCGAGGCTCGTGTCGACGCTGTCGGCGCTGGCGAGGAAGGGGAGGACGGTGGTGATGTCGGTGCACCAGCCGTCGTCGAGGGTGTACAGGGTGTTCGATTCCGTGCTGCTGCTTGCTGAAGGGAGGTGCTTGTATTTTGGAGCTGGAGGTGATGCGATGGAGTATTTCGCATCTGTTGGGTTCAAGCCGGGGTTCCATGTTAACCCGGCAGACTTCATGCTCGACCTCGCCAATGGTGAGTAGTACTAGTTCTTATGTTTATGTTAATTACGTCTCTACTAGCTGTTTTTTTTTCAGTTCTTGTTGTGTTTCTTGACTTTGTTCCAAAGACATGCATGCATGTGCAAGAAAGAACTAGGGAACTACTGCTACCCTGCTTCATGATCCTATACAACAGGGAAAGTAGTGTAGGCACATTTCTGGTCTTAACAAATTAATCAGGAAATTAGTTAAACACATTTTGGAACAAACTTATTGATTGCTAAGCTAGTTACATATGTGGTAGTAGTGCCTAACATGAGAGAGGATGAGACTAGATTATATTGACCAAACCACTAGAACAAGAAAAGTTTGTTTGGCATGGAACTCAGGGATGGATGACACCAACAATAGAATGGGATAGACATCGAGATAGAGTATCAATTTGGGTGTGGTGTGGTGTGGAGTTCAAGTCAGAGATCCTATTAGAGTATGCATGTATGTCCTTTTGTGTGTTCTTGTGAGGATTGGACTCATCATTAGAATGTGGACAAGCAAAACACCTGGTGAGTGAGTGTGGAGTGCACACAACAGAAGAAGAGGAAAGAAAGAAAAAAAAAAGAGCATTGAGAAATACAAAGGAGTGGAGAGGGTGAGTGCCTGCCGTCCCTAGTGTTCTCTCCCTTTATTTGTTTGTGCAAAGCACTTTATGGTTGAAAAATCACACGCCTAAGGGACACCTGTCACCTGAGTGGGAATTAGGGCACTACCACTGGGGCTGGGACATCATCACACTCCCACAAGAAAGCTACATCTCAAGGCTACTCGCCCGTTAACCCAATTGTGGGTACGGGCAATCCTTATTAGATACCCATCGGTCAGTTCCAATTGACATGCTGATTACAGGACCTTAATATGATCCGGACATCATAATTCGCTAATATAAAGTTCATACATTCCAACTCGTTGTCGGTAGGTCACATCTCATAGTGCCTCCTCGGCGTGGATAAGCACATGGAGGGATATCATAGGCGCAGCCTATATCGCGCCTATATACATTGATAGCACACACCACACCGAGATCTATGAATCATTGGTACTCCATTCGTTTCAAATTACAATTCGATTGACTTTTTTACCCTATGGTGAATCACTCATCTTATACAAAAAAAATAATGTAAAATATTACAATTCTTGTATAAATTTAAATTGACTATGTTTGTATAAATTTTTTGACTAATACGAGCGGTCAAACTTGAGTTTAAAAAGGTCAAACAAATTAAAATTTAGAATGGAAGAAGTAAACGCAAACCCCTAGATCATATCCAGCGTTGAACTGCAGAGCTCTCACACCCTGAACTGAACCTAAACACACTCTTGTTTAGGATGCTACGTAGTACAGGGGTGGTTGATGGATCACCAGACACCTGTGGCAGCTTTTAGTTGGATCTGGTTCCTTTGCCTCTTTTAACATACATGGTAGATGCACCATGCTCATGCATGAACAACGAGCATATGGTTTTGTTTATACTACTCCTAGATGATCGATCAGGGCGTGTATGCAGGGGATGGATATGGTTCCAAGTGCCTGTCTCACTAGACTTGGAAATAGATGCCCCTATGCTCATGCCTGCTTTAGACAAGGGGAATCATTTTTTGGTGCAAAATTGCCCTCTTTGGATTGGAAGGCCACTTTCTCCTTTTTGGCGCTTGGCACCTCTTTTTTATTTTTGCTCATCAGTGCACCAGCACATCATAACCAAAGCTTTGCTTGTGCATCATCCATCATGTATCATGAGCCCTTTCATGCCACCACAGCTAGCACGATGGCAAATCTGTCTTTGGATCCGCCGCGTCTTGATGTGGTAGTGGTCCCTAGCAGTGACGGCCCGGTGGCTCTTGAACCGTCCGATTGGAGATCGAACGGTCAGAGATTATATATATACGCGCGCAAGTGAGGTTGCTTTTTTTAAAAACACCTCTAGCATTTCAAATCACATTTGGTGCCAATTAGTGGCTTGTGATCCAAATTATACACCTGGTTTTCTTTCTTTTTTATTGAAAGGTAGAGGATGCGCTACGTGTAGAGTTGTTTATAGAAGTAATAGAAAAAAGGGGAATGTGTAACATCATCACATTATCTCAGTATTCCAAAAAAAAACGCATTATCTCAAATTCTCAAAACCACTATTGTTGTGCCTACTTTTCCCCCTTTTTTTTTCCTTTTGCATATCAGTTCGTATATCTGAAAAGATCATGTTTCTCTAACTGTTTTCTTTTTGCTCACACAAACAGGTTTCGCTCAAGCAGATTACAACTTCACCGCAGAAGGCGGCAACGTGAAGCAATCACTGATCTCATCTTACAACAAGGTGTTAGCCCCAAAGGTGAAGGCATCCATCAGCGCCGGCGCAGCAGAGCACGCCCATGACAATGGCCACGCCACCTCGCCGCCGCCGCTGCCAGAGAGCTGCAGCGGGTGCACGAGCTGGTGCCACCAGTTCACGATCCTCCTCCAACGCAGCCTCAAGGAGCGTCGACACGAGACGTTCACATCCCTCCGGCTCTTCCAGATCATCGCGCCGTCGCTGGTCGCCGGCGCGATGTGGTGGCGGTCGTCGCCGGCGGCGGTGGCGGACCGCCTTGGCCTCCTCTTCTTCGTCTCCATCTTCTGGGGCGTCTTCGCCTCCTTCAACGCCGTGTTCGCGTTCCCTCAAGAACGCCCCGTCCTCGCGCGCGAGCGCGCGTCGGGGATGTACGCCCTCTCCTCCTACTTCATGTCGCGCATGGCCGGCGACCTCCCCATGGAGCTCGCCTTGCCGACGGCGTTCACCGTCATCGTCTACCTCATGGCCGGCCTCAACCCGTCTCCCTCGGCGTTCGCGCTCACCTTGGTCGTCATCCTCTCCTACGTGCTCGTCGCCGAGGGGCTCGGCCTCGCCGTGGGTGCCGTCATGATGGACGCCAAGAGGGCGTCGACGCTTGTCACGGTGATCATGCTCGCGTACTTGCTCACCGGAGGGTTCTACGTGCACAACGTGCCGGGTTTCATGGTGTGGGCTAAGTACACGTCGTTCACCTACTATTGCTACAGGCTGCTCATCGTGGTGCAGTACGGTGGTCACCACCGGCGACTGCTACCGCCGGAGGTCGTCGACGGTGAGGCTGGCCCGGGCGTCTGCGTCGCCGCGCTTGTTGCCATGTTCTTTGGGTACAGGCTGCTGGCGTACCTCGCGCTGCGACGTGTCAGGAAGTGATGACGTGGCCGCTAGCCAGCGTGCAGCTGATGTTGTAGCAAGGTAGATAGGTTGGTGTCCATTAACAACTATTCCGGCAAGCCGGCAGGTCCGGCACGGTTGTCAAAGGCTCCGGCTGACCGGCCGGCGAGCGCGGCGGCGAACGGAGATCGGCGGCGCCGGTGTGTCAGAGGAGATGACTCGACCAGATGACGCGGTTGCTGTTGACGATCGACGAGGTCGTCGTCTCCCGCGATTTCTTGTTTGTTCTTTCTTTGTTTCTTTCTTTCCCTTTTTTATTTACTACCTAAAATTTGGTGTTCTCGGCGACATCGATCGAGATGCCATCTTACAAGCAAGTGTACTATATATTGATCAATCACCCAGGGGTGTAAGTTCTGAGAAGAGCTGAATTGAGCTTCTTGGTCGGATGATGATGAATTGATGATGGATTTGATTATTAAAAATTTTCGATATTCAAGTGAATGCACATGACGATTACTACAAATTTTACAATTTTGATGATCCGGCGTGAAACCAAGTGAACTGAATTCCTCGTCAAGAAACTCGAGTTCAGAATCCGTCGTGCAAAAAGCTGAAAGCAATCGTTTTGTAGCACATGTTCTTGTTTTTTTTTTCTTTCTTGTTTTGAAACAAAAGCATGTTCTTATTAGAGTAGCTTCTGATGCCGCAAACTTTTTTTCCTAATGCCTGGATTCATGGAACCAAATCGAACTGTGGATACGCCATGCTCCGATTGAATGTGCCCCTACGTCCTAGCCACAATTTCAGATTCTTGCAACGTACATACATGGACAGAGGAATCGAACAGAATGAGCTGCTCGATCTACTTGGATTTGCCACAGAGAAACAGAAACCACGCGTAATATTCGACTCGCCCTTGCGTTCGGACTTCGGAGGCAGTGAGCAATGAGCTCGCGAGTCGCGACACGCGAAGCTTCCACAAATATTCCGGTGGATTCCGGTTAGAGTCCTTGTGTGAGCAATTGAGCTTGTAACATGGCTAATGTTGCTCTGTTCTTGAGCCATTCTTCTTCTTCTTTGCACTTTGCACATCGGTTTTAATGGGCTGAGATCCGTCCATCGGGCCGAGGAGAGTAATAGTCTGGCCCATCAGTGGGACTTGTAGGCTGCTGCTGTTCATGGGCGGGCGAGCACCGGCCCACAAAGGGATTTGTGCTGGCCTTCTGGGCCACCCAAAACCAATAGATGAATGGAAAGATGCTTTCGTTCTTCCATTTTATTTTACGCCATTTCGGATTTTCGGTTACCTGGCTGCCAAATTGGAGCCTACGAAGCATTGAAGGTAAATAGCAAGTGAAGGTTAATAGCAAGAAGTGGTTGCATATAGTACCTCTTATCGCGCGAAGAAATAGCTTTATACTAGGCAGTACAAAGCTAGCTGCACGTTCTTCTGCCATTACACAGACCATCAACCTTCCATTACAGAAGCGGATTAAGCATAACAAAGGGCAAGGAAAAAAAACAGTTGTTTGGTGTACATACACTCCAGTACTCCACATAAAGTAGCGAAGTGCATTGTAAGCAAGACGAAGGTCCCTTCTGTCCTTGCTAAATTTGGTACTGCGTCGGCATGCAGATACCACTAGCTGCTCTCCTAGACTAAACAAGAAGCCGCGCAGCATTCGTTAGCACTGAGCAATGATGACAGTCCTTGTATATGCACGCGCGGGCGTTCACTGAAGATATGCTACAGAAATGATGTCTCCGTGCATCACATCACAGAAAAAGGATTAGATATGATGCACACCTAACCTGCCCTAATTGGAACCTAATCATCATATCCACATTTATGTAAACCTCCTTTTCTTTAATTTCCCCTGCTAGATATCATCGCCCGTTCCTTTGTGTAGCATATCATTCTCTGTCCTTGCATACAGTACGCCATTGGCCACTAAGCTTAGTTTATGAAAGTGCTCAAAATTAGAAGAGGGTTCAAGTGCAACTGATGGGTGATGTGCAGGGGATCAAAGAGCTTCCAATGGCCAACTTTTTCTTCCTCTCCAAACTTTCTCAAGTAGTTTATCTTAAAAAAACTTTCTCAAGTAGTGGCATTCTGCCCTGATAAACTAGTAAACTACACTGTTTGTGTGTTGGTTTGCGTGGTCGCTAATCCGGGCAACACCACAAACATATCCACCTGAGACACAGTGCCATCCCAGCAGCGCTCCCACTCGTGTACCACTATTTTCAGCCCACCACTGTATCTGGTGAAGGGTGAACAGGGTGGAGTGCACGGTAAGCGAATTCTGTTCTTGCCGTTCCATCCTGCTAAACTCTGGTCCCTGCACGATCATCGGCAGATAAAACCCTAACTGTGTAGCACGCGCTGCCTGTGCTTGCAATGATGGCAGAAATAGTGTAGCCGGCAATATGACATGGTTGGGTTCAGATAATCCCATCGCAGAAAAGAAGGAACACTTGCTAGTTTATTTGAAGAGGACGACAGGTTGATGGATATGGTAGATCAATCATTCAGGCATAATCATGCTCCGATAATTTGATCTCTTTTCTCTGAACATTCCTTCTTCTCCGTTGCAGTTACAAGCTAGTAAGTATTATTTTTGTTCAATTGTTCCGTTAACCAAAAAAAAAGGTGTGCTTTGTCTCAATCTCTGTTTATCTTTATAGCACTCCATTTTGTGTCGAAAAAGAGGCGGAGGTTGATGGGGGATTTTGCCACCGAATCATGCGCACCCTAACAATGCAGACTCTCTGAAAAAAAAAAAGAATGCAGACTCTGATTCTGATCAGATGATCAGATCCTGACGGCCTGCTGCTGATATCTTTCGGCTAGCTTGTCGACTACCGAGGAGATGTGCCCTGCATTATTGTGTCACCATCTAAAAAACTGATCAGTGTGCGACTTATTTCCTACTGAACCTGCTGCAGGCACACGTAACGGTGGATCGACAAGGACAGTGCATCAAGGGATCCATCCACATCCACTAATCCACCTGTACTGCATCACGTCGAGCAGCACCAAATCTTTGATTTTATGAGGGAAATCAAAACGCCACCGTTCTGCACTGTACCCGTTGTACGATCCATCGAACGCCCAAGTCAGTCAGGCGGTGCATGCATATGAATGATACCCAAGATAAACCAATCGATCCTCTCGTCATCGGTCGATGGATCGATCGATCTGGGATGCAGGGATGGGATATCTCAGATCTGAATAGTGGCAGCGCATAGTATATCCACTCTCACCAACCTGCACTGTTGGCACTTTGATTCCTGCAGGGCCCCTGCACGCTCACTTATAATTGGAGTTACCCACACACACATTCATCCATCCATAAGCACGGCCTCGTCGATCAGTAAAACTGTTGAAGCTCCATCGTGCTCAGCCTTCTCAGGTGGCGTTCAGTCTGAAAAAAAAAAAACAGTCTTTCTTTCCGACAGATAGATCTTAAGCTACAGCAGTAATGCCACAGTGCTAAAGATTCGGATCGCAGACTTTCAGCATGACGACAGTAGAAATGATGAAATGAACGGTGATCAGAGTTGCAAGCAGGTACCAATGATCCGACCACAACTGCAGAGTATGCAGATGAGTGCTCCAACTCCAACCTAGTCAATGCACTGATGCACATAAACACCAAGAACCAGACGACGAATGTTACTGCTGACATCTGAATCGCTGCCATGCATCATGCATGTGAGCTCGATCGAGTTCGTACCAATGCAAACAAAGCAGGGAATTCAGAGACGCATCTACTACCTCTCTGTGTGTGTGTGTTTTTTTTGACACCTCTCTGTGTGTTGTGTGAGCGCCGATCTGAGATGGGGATTATTGCAAAGAATTATTGGCCCACTCGATCTCCTTATTACAATATGGAGTACTCGACAAGCACCTACGTACGTCCCCACCAATTAACAAACCCTCGCCCGGATCCACCAATCATCGGCTGTATGTGGTGCGGGGTGTTGTTTCTTTAAAAAAAATTCAAATCGTACGCATTTTGAAAAAAGCATCAATTGGATGGTGCAAATTGGTCGTATTTGAAAAGTTGGTGGCTTTGGACACACTTGGCTAATGGCCATAGAAAACTCTCTATATGCATAGCTTTTTCCATGGCTCGTCATGTTTATTTAGTTTGGTGTTTCTGTGCATCTAGCCGTCGGTAGACTCATGGGTAAAGCCATTCTTTTTCAATTCGCAAAAGAAAAAAAAAAGAAAAGTTCTTTATCCGACTCCGGAATATTTTGTATGGACTTGAGATGATCTTGTCTAAGTGACTAAGTCTTTGCTACACGTTGTTTGTAATTGAATGTTTACTGTATGGATATACGATTCTACGTCCCTTGGTAGATGCAACTACGTATAGTAAAGTTTTACTACTAAGCATATAAATTCCTAACCATACACAAAAATAAGAAATATAAACGTGCTTGCTGTAAAAACTTATCATCACCTAATAGTCTACGAAAAAGAATGCTATAAGGATTTTCAATTAAACTAGCACATTATGAGTAGATGGCAATATTTATACCGCGTCATATACTTCATGCTTACAATATATCCCATCAGTAATATATATATACTATAACAATCTACATCAGGACATTGTTCAGTGGATGATTATGCCAAACATTCATATATTGCTATCAATCACATCCACTAACTTAAAAACCCTCCACTCAAAAAAATAAATAAAAAGGTCCAACCTCATTTTCGATCCCAACATATTTTTGCACATGGATCGATTATTTATGTACCTAAAAACTGATGAGCCCGTCCGTCCACCGTGATGAGAATGCGACCCATCACCATGGCCGTCAACACTCATCGCAGCCCAGCCCAGCCCAGGCCCACTCGACCCCGCCCGGCCCGGACCACCGCCACCGGCCGCCGCACCACGAACGCGCTCTCCGCGACGCCCATGGCCGTCTTGCATCCGTACAGGTCGAGCAGTCCGGCGACCCCGCCGCCGCCGCACCACCGCCGGCTTGGCACGCATGCCGACGAGGACGAAACCGCCGCCACCGCCGAAGGGGAGGGGAACAGGCTGTCCATGAGGCGCCGGTCGTTGTCCGCGCGCTCCCTTGTACACTCGGCGAGCGCGGCGGCGAAGGGGTCCCCGCCGGCCGGAGCCTGGCTGTTAATGGCGGTGGCTCGCCGGCGGCGTGTTGGCTGGGAGTGGTGGTGGTGGTGGCGAGGTCGGGATGGCGGTGGCGGGAGAGGGAGCGGAGGAGTGGGCGGTGAGGATGATGACATGGAGGTGTTGGTGGCGGCGGTGGGGAGGTGTGTCGTCGTCTTGGGGATGCCTGGGTGGTGCTCCCAGGAGAAGGGGACGGAGGTGGCGGCGCCGGCGGCGCGGCGGCGTGGGGATGGGGATGGTGAAGAGGCCGCGGAGGAGACCGTGGAGAGCGAGGAGGAGGAGGACGACGACGAGGAGGAGAAAGTGCGGTGGCGGTGGCGGCGGCGGTGAGTCGTCGATGTTGACGCCGGGGAGGAGGGATCTGTCGTCGTCGCCGGCGGCGTTGGCGGAGGCGGTGGGGGTTGAGGTGGTCGCGTTTGGCCGATCGGCATGGGTGGGAGAGCGAAGTGCTTGATGGCCGGCGGTGGCGCTGGCGATGGCGAGCTTGGGTGAGGTGTGGGGAAGGCGGGGACAGGAGGGGAGATAAATACGGTGGTTTGATTTGCGTTTTGGTCCCTATATTTTTCCAAAATGTGGTGGTAGACCTGGATTTTACTTTTTTCTCTCTCTCTCTCTGATATTTTCATTATGTTTTTTGGAGGACAATGCAAGTTGCAATATTTTTTCTTTAGAGTTAATTAATTTTTCAACACAGTAGAGATTGTTGTGATATGCTTAGGACAATTCAAGGGTACTTTGTGTTTTCTCTACTTCGACTTCAAAACGAGTGATGGCGTCAAGTGAAGATTTTTCATTTATGTAGAATACATATATACTCGTATCGTTTACCCTTGTTGGAAAATGTAGCCACTATACATAAAATTTATTTGGTTGCAATACGACAACCATGTTACTCGGAGGAAAAGCTGCACCCATTCAGTGCTCAAAAACCTTACTGCAAAAATATTGTAATTTAAATTCTGTCTGATTCAGTCCTGCTCTAGCTAGGGGCTATATATATTCAATTAGCGTTTGGTTCGATGATAACTGCCTGAAATTGATGCTGATTTTGTTTACAGTAGGAGTCGACATTCAGATAGGGACACTGACAACGTGCAAACCAATTAAAACAAGTGTCAGCTTTTAAACATTCAGGGATTCAGTTGTAGCCACCTAGATTCAGGCTGTGGTTGTTCCACTGTAAAACAAACAACGGTTAGACGCCAATCCAAACGAAACGATGATTCAGTTTAGCTTCTTGACTCCGTCCTTGTTTGCAAATTTTGTTCTGCAGATCGACTGGCCGGTCGAGAGGCTTTGGTTTCTTCTCTCCTGTAGACCAGCCGGTAGCTGCTGGGTGTTTTCGAGTACTCGATCTGACGGGCTCAAATGTGCATGTTGGCAGTTAGAGCTCTACAGTGCATGTATAGCTACTGGCAGCTACCAAATGTGACTAGATTTTTTGTTTCCAGCAGAGCAGATACGAGGATGGATCGATGAGCAGCGCGGGTTATTGAACAGTACGCCACGTGGTGCACTGCACAACTGATTGTTGCAGTCCGATCGATGGGCTCGACCATGCATCATCCATTCATCCCTAGTAATTGCTAATTGCTTGCAAGGCATATGCATGTATAACTGACTGAAATCGATACATGTGCTGATCAATTTCATCTCTCGGTGGCCCTTTGTCAGAAAACCTCACAAATCTCCGAGCAACTACGTATGATTGATGTTGTCTCTGAATTAAAACAATACCCATCTAGAAAATGACTACAGCAGCAGGGAGCGCATACATTTTTTTTTAAAAAAAAATTATTTGAACATATAAATCGTGCAGACAAGGACAGTTTGGCGTGCTCGCTAAACATTTCATCACATTCAGTTGCGGCGCGTAGATGATACAGGCCTGTACCTCTCTGATTAGGCTGCAATTAAACTGTTTGGAATTAAGGACTAATCCTTTGTTTGCTTACTTGCATGATGACTTGTAAGGTGATCAACCTTTAATTGCACTTGCACCGCACTGCACTGTTGCACACAACAGTGTGACTGTACAGTGCACGCATCGTGTGTACAGATCATGTTTACGGTTTTCGGGTGGGGGGGGGGGGGTACGTATACGCAATGGTGGACGTACGTGTACGCGTGGCTGGCTTGTATTTTGGTCCGTAGAAGGCAGGACGAGTGGGACGCAAGGCCAGCTTCTTCCTTCAATCCTTCGTACGTCCAGCATTTACGTCCGTAGTCATGGCTCATGATCGATCGAGGAGGACGTGTACTATACGAGGTATGTTACCTGCCCCATGGCGTACAAGTAGAAGCAACGACTTTTCTTCCTTCGTTTGGGGAACGAACAAAGAAAGAGTAGAAGCAATTGAAACGGTTGTTCATGATCAGTTCGTCGATGTATCCGCCCCCCAAAAAACGGTCCTCGTTAAGTTATATCCGTTGCCCTTCTCCTTCGTCGATCCTCGATCAAATCGTCGTCTTCTTCATTCATACGTCTTGCGTTGTGTTCTCAGTCAGTTACTCACATCACATGGCACCACCACCACCGCCGGCGTCAATGGTGGGAGCGAGGTTGAGGCGTTGCGATCGTTTAGCTTTGAGTGAGTTTATATTAGGAGAAAAAACATTGTAGATCTAAAAAAACACTATAGGTCGAACGTGTTCTATGTGTGAGAGGAATAGAATGAATAATGAAAAGTTAGATAAATAGCATTTTTTTTTTCGAGCTGGGAAACTAAACGCCACGCATGCCGCCGGCTGTCGGGGCCATGCGCGTGCCCTGCATAATGTGGACATATGGTGGTAGGAGTAGTGGTGGGGGCCGGCAGAGAATGACTTGACGGCCGCTGCAGGTTCCATCTCCTCTCTCTGCAGCCAGCTTTTTGTCATCCCTTTCCTAGGTTGCTGATTGCCCATCTTTTCCACTCGTTATTATCTGTGCGTGTACATGTTCGTTGATTTCAATTCGTGTTTCCGTATTTTTTCCTTAATCCGGTTTGCTATTTACTCGATCTCCTCGTGTTGCTTGGCTGCTTGGTTGGAGTCCAAATGTTGCCCAACGAAAATCATGGCAAGATTTTTGGCATCAAAACAATCAATGGCCAAAAAATTTGGCTGTTCTATTTTGACACACAACCACTTATTTTCGTGAAAATGTTGCCAAAGTTTTGGTGCTCATGTGTTTGGCGTGGCTATGTTTTGGTATGGCCGATTTTGGCCCTCAACCCAGTAGCCCGCAAGCAACATAGCACAGCAGTTGTCAGTCTGCCTGTACAATGCAATGGCCGGAGGGGGTCGCCGTCGTCAGGCGTCAGCGGAGTAGGTGCCCTCGGTCTCGGGTACGTACCGGGCCCTGGGTGTGTCCTGGATCGGTCGCCACATTGGGACCATTATTGACAAGTCTTGAGGCCACGACACAGACGGTTTTCTGATCTGGCACTGTTCGTAGGGGTTAGGCGAACAACCCTGCTTTGGTTGCACGGCTAAGCGGGGACACACAAGCAAGCAAGGGTCAATCGTAGCAAGCCAAGCATCATCGTCAGCTAAGCTGAGTAGAACAACAGAGCTAACTGTCCTGGCCAACTGCAGCATGCTACGGGTATCTGGAGATGCGGATTGGGCTACCTTGGTTTGGATCGGAAACCATGCGTCCGTGCTGACATCACATCGTGTTCTTCGACTCCTCGGTTGACTTGCAATGCTTTGCATTGCATTGCATGTACTGTTGTCTGAAGCTCAATCATTGTGTTGCAGCTCGTCAGCTAATATGCGAGTTTGGTGAGTAATCCTTTTCAGATACACAAGCTGCAGACCGACGGTGCGAAACTGGTCGGGTCGGCTTCATCCATGTCGTTTGCAAAGCAATGCCTTTTTATGTGTGACCGGCGATCCAGAATTCATGATCCAAGTTGGAGTGTTGGACTGACGTCTGAAGAAGTGCAGGTGCGTAGTATGTTGCTAGTTGCTACTGCTGCTGCTGATCTCGACTCCTAACCTGAACTTCACTACGATTCAATCAGTCAGTCATTGGATACTCTGCACTTTTGGAAATGTGGCTGCCTGTTACGCGAACTGAATCTCTTGGGCCTGAAAATTCTACTCTGCAAATCTTGTCGCCACTTTGTACCCCGCACAAAAGGAATTGAAAATCATTCTTGTCGCCACTAAATAATGATCATGCTGGTGCTCGTGTTTGTTGCGTCGAAATCAAGACACCATGGTCTCCACGAAAGGCCACACTTGCTCGTAAGGGCAATTTATTCATGGGAGTTTCATTCTCTATAAATAATGTGCCAAGTGAGCGAATGTGGTATTGGAGTTACGAAGGCTGAGATGAAATGAGTTTCCAACTCGATTCACATGATGGTTTCCAACATTGTTAGCCACTTTCATGTATCCGTTCATTTCTTCATTCAACCTTAAATGCTAGCCTTAGAACCATTGAACTGAAGCTTACATTGTACAGGTTGTTTCATTCGACTCTTTCTAATGTGGGGGTTTTGAAAAGAAAAAAAAAAAGTGAAACGAAAATTGTCCACCGAGAAATTGCATGCGGTAGATCCTGTGTTGCTGTCAGAGAAACAAGTTAGTGGTGGGATTAGTGAATGTCATTGTTGCTGCTGTCTTCGTGAAGATCTAAAGCCCAATCACTAATTCAATTGAAAAGGAGAAACAACCTAGATCAGTGGCGACCAACCTAGCTAGCTCGAACACTGAAAATAGACCTCACGTTGACAAGTGATCCTGGCTACCCCTCTTCTTTAATTTTGGGACAAGCTACATGCAGTGCCAATGTGCCATTAGGTGCTAGGAGAGGTAGGTCTGGGTCAGCACTTCAGGAATGGTCTGTGCATCTGGGTGTCATGCAATTGTGTTGAGGTTAGCATCGATGTTTTTCATTCACAACCTTTTAGTAAATTCCAATCATTTTCTGAACTAGCACAACAACACATAACAAGTTCAGGTATCAATAATGGCGCTGCACTATAGCACACTGATTATATAAGTAATGCTGTTTAATTTAATTTCCTGTCAGTAGAACATACCCAATGGGGACAGGTGGTTTGCCTCTCTTCATCTAGTGCATAGGGTTTCCTCAATAGCACACAAGAGTTTTGTTGCATCATCAGCTAGCTAAGCTTACTGCTAGAACAGGGCAGCTCCTGATCGACCAACTACTGCATGCTACGGCCTACGGGTATCCGAAGTCTGAAGATACGGATTAGGGATGGTGTTTGATCGACATGATCTTGGTCGGTTGACTCGCAGTACTTGCAGTGTCGTTTGATTTATCAACCATATTGTGTTTCAGCTCCTCAGCTCTGGGAGATTGGTGAGCGATTGAATTTGGATTGTATGTAGTTGCTACTGTTGTTGATCTCGAGTCAAAACCTGAACTTGATTACCCCATTTGGTCATCACGAGCATGGTGCCGAGCTGATTGAAGAGAGCAGAGCATCACACTAGCTCATAAGAGCTGAAATTGCCGGTGGTGGAACCTCTGTTGTGTATTGTCAATATTGCGTTGGATCAGGCTATAAAGGTAGGTTGGATCAGCAGTTTAGTTAATGATTCTATGTATATGCATATGCAATTATTCCATGACTTTCTAGTTTAGATTGACTAGCAGGTTCGTAATGTGATTCTGAACGCTTGCGTACACAAAATATAACAAGCTACTATATACCTTTTGACTTTTTTTTTCCCCTATCTTTGACCGCTCATTTTATTAAAAATATTTGTACAAATCTTATTGCTACTAATTGGAGGTTCCTTTTGAGGCCTCCCGACGAAGCCGGATCCTAGGTGGACACTCTGAAAAAAAAGAAAAATCCTAGAAAATCTCAAAAAAAAAGAAACATTTAGCCATCACTCCAACAACTCTAACTATAATAGCCATTGGATCTGTGATCTTTTTTCAATAAATTACCCACCTTTGCCATTATGAAAATATTCTAAAGTAACCCCCTAAACATGTGCCTAAATTACCCACCTCTGCCATTATAAAAATAATTTATAGTAACCCCCTAATTTTGATATAAATTATCCAGCTATGCCATCATAAAAAAATAATATCAAATAGCCCTCTAAAAGTAATACCAATCATGTCATTATTAAAAGTTAAATAACCACTAACTCTGCATCTAAATTATATAACTATAACAAAGCTTAAAATTTATCAATATAAAAGTCTAAATTACTATTTTAATAGTTTTAATGTATTATTTATGTTATTATTATATAAAAATAATACCGATAATATGTGTCACCATGCATTTATGTTTGACAGGCTCGGAGAGATAAAAAAATAATTTTCATGTTTACATAGCTCAAAAGGGTTAATTAAGTATCAAACAATATTATTCAAAATGCAAAACAAATATTAGTAACTAAATCTAATATAAAGATATAATAATACATATGTATATTAGTGCATTATTAGAGAATATTTAATATAGATGAAAGAGAGGCTCATATACAATTATTAACTATTTCTAATTAGCCTGTGCGGTAGCACGGGTTGATAGGCTAGTATAGTCAAAATTTCAATCATTCTTGAAGAGCTATAATCAATAAACCAAGCCATAACAAAAACTTTCTTGAGATTTTGCATAATTTTTTTATATAAGACAAGCGGTAAATTTTGGAGGTAAAAAAAAAAATCAAACGAACTGTCTGTTGGAACAAATGGAGTAAGTATATATTACATACCAGTCATTGTTCACATAGTGATTCATGAAAATATGTCCAAAAATCTTGTCATACCAACACGCAAAAAGAACACATTTCACATCGCACCACTTATCGCTGGTACTAACTGATCGACTGAGCTCCTCAAACTGAAGAAGCTGCCGTCTCCTCGAGCTTCAGTGTCACACTCACACACGAGCACCACGCTTGGCTTCTCTGTCGCTGTCAGAAAAAAAATAAGTTGCGTGTAGTGATGGTGACGGCCAGGCCATGCTGCTGGAGCTGTGCTGCGATTCATGAAGAGCTAGAATCATGCATGCAGTGATGCAAATATCTCACAGGGCAGTTGGAATGGTGAAATTCACTTGTACAGTAACCGCCTGACAAGTGATTTGTGCTCTTGTGCCTACAACAGTACTGCAGTTAAGTTGGGTGTATGTGTTTTTACATACAGTGTACACATACTGACATACATAGCATCAGCAATAAAATCATATGGCAATAAAAATTTTTGCAGAAGAAATCCCACTACATTTATATCTTTCTACACAAGTTGCTGCACTCTATTACTTTCTATGGCGTCATAAAAATGATCCCAGCAGAAAAATAAAAATAAACAGTACAGCGAACAGAGATAGTCACCCTGCGTTCTGAAATCATCTTGCAATAACCTAATAGCTAGTAATAAAAAAAAGTAACCATAGGATTTGATCCATTGGAGTCCAGTTCCTCTTTTCATAAACTCCATGCTAAGGGAAAACGATCCACACTTCACATACCACGAATCCTACAGTGAGACAAAATCGGATGTCTCTGATGAAATCAGTGGGACAAAATCCATATGATCCAAATCCAAGTCTTCTTCCATGTGTGCCAACTGCCTTCCTTCATCCTTGTCGAAAAAAAACACGAAAAAAAAAAGAACAAAACAAAACAAAAGCCTTGATCATGGCCCAGTTACTATGTATGTGATCGATGGGCCTTTACGAGCATTCCGCGGGCCCATTTTTCTTTTTTATATATATAAAAAAAAGGAAAAACAACTCCTCTCCGTGCCCCCCCTGCTGCCTCTCATCCGCACTTCATGTTCCTGCATGCAAAGCAATCATCCATGGCTTCCTTCCCCCACCGCAACCCGCGGCCGCGCGCACAGCAGAGAGACACGCACGCAGCAGACACGCGCGCGCCCGCGCCGCGCATGCCTCCCTTCCTCCTCTCGTCTGGCCTCCCCACCTTCTCCGGCCATCCCATCCCCTCCCTTCCGCCGCGCGCGCCATGGCCGGCTTCATCCACCGCCGCATCCTCCCACCGTTCCGCCGCCCACCGCTGCCCTTCTTCCTCCCAACCGCCGGCGCCCCATCCACCGGCCCATCAACCTCCACCCGCCGGCCATGGACGCCCCGCCGCATCCTCGACCCCGGCGACGACGCCGTGCTCCGGTGGTACCGCCTCTTCCTCGTCACCTGCCTGGCCGGGCTCTTCGTCGACCCGCTCTACTTCTACCTCCTCCACACCGACGGCATCGCCGCCTGCGTCTCCATGGACATGGGCATCGGCGTCTTCGTCACCGCCCTCCGTACCTTCGCCGACCTCTTCTACCTCGCCCACATGATCCTCAAGTTCCGTATCGCCTTCGTGGCGCCGAGCTCGCGAATCTTTGGCCGTGGCGAGCTTGTCAGAGACCCTGATCAGATTGCCATTCGGTACCTCAAGAATGACTTCATCATTGATCTTGCTGCCATGCTCCCCATCCCTCAGGTTCAGAAATCATTTTCATCTCTTCGTCAGCATTGTGGTTCAGAAGAATTTTAATCTGATTGATCATGCAATGCAATTAATAACCTCACGTTGTTCGTGCATGGTGCTTGACCACATGAATGAATGAATGAATGAATGAATGAATGAATGAATGAATGAATGAATGAATGAATGAATGAATGAATGAATGAATGAATGAATGAATGAATGAATGAATGAATGAATGAATGAATGAATGAATGAATGAATGAATGAATGAATGAATGAATGAATGCAGATGATAATCTGGTTTGTGATACCGGCCGTGAGCACGTCGTCGGCGAACCACACAAACAACACGCTGTCGATGATCGTGCTGATCCAGTACATCCCGAGAGTGTACATCATCATATCCCTAAACTCCAAGATCGTCAAGGCGAGCGGAGTCGTGACGAGAACAGCATGGGCAGGGGCAGCCTACAACCTGCTCCTCTACACACTCGCAAGCCATGTACGTAGCAACATTGTAAGCATTTCAGCCATGAAAACTATCTCTGCTAAACACAACATGAACGCAGGTTCTTGGCGCTCTGTGGTATTTGTTGTCTGTGGAGCGGCAGTACTCGTGCTGGATGGAAGTGTGCACGAACGAGGGCGGCGGCACGGCGGTGATGCCCGGCTGCGCCATGGATTTCCTCGACTGCAAGAGCAGGGAGAACCCTATACGGCAGACGTGGCACAACCATAGCGCGATTCAGAAACAGTGCATGCTCCCTGAATCCGTGTACGACTACGGCCTGTTTGCTGATGCCCTCAACCTCGATCGCAACGGTGTCGCCTTCGTCGACAAGTACCTCTACTGCCTCTGGTGGGGCTTCCGGAACTTGAGGTATCTATATCTACGATCATGATGATATAGCTTCTTTGTTTTTCCTTTTTTGTGCTCTGTCGAGACTTCAGAAGTTCAGAGATTATATCTGTCAAGTGTCAACTTGTGTGTTTCACTTCTTTTTTTTGTTGTCTCTGTCTGTTTGCAAATTAGTTCCTATGGGCAGAACTTACAGAACAGCACATACAAGGGGGAGACCGTCTTCTGCATCCTCATCTGCATCATGGGCCTCGTCTTCTTCTCACATCTCATTGGTAACATGCAGGTATATTTCTGATTATCTGAAACTTCACTGCATTCTTTTCTGAAAATTCTGAATCGCATTATGCATGCAAGTACTGAAACCATCAGAGGTTATAATTAACTGACAAGTGACAAACCATGCATGATCTTGCTGCTGCAGACCTACTTGCAGTCAATGACAGTGAGGCTAGAGGAATGGCGAGTAAAACGCCGAGACATCGAGGAATGGATGCGTCACAGACAGCTCCCACCCGAGCTCCAAGAACGCGTCCGCCGCTTCTTCCAATACAAATGGCTCGCAACCCGAGGCGTCGACGAGGAATCCATCCTCCAATCACTCCCACTCGATCTCCGTCGCGAGATCCAACGCCACCTCTGCCTAGCCCTAGTCCGACGTGTCCCTTTCTTCTCCCAAATGGACGAACAGCTCCTCGACGCCATCTGCGAGCGTCTGGTGTCATCGCTAAGCACGAAGGACGCCTACATTGTTCGTGAGGGTGATCCAGTCAGCGAGATGCTGTTCATCATCCGTGGCGAGCTCGAGAGCTCGACGACGGACGGCGGAAGAACAAACTTCTTCAGCTCCATCACGCTCCGGCCCGGCGACTTCTGCGGCGAGGAGCTCTTGACGTGGGCGCTCATGCCGAACCCTAGCCTGAATTTTCCGCAGTCGACACGTACGGTGAAGTCGGTGACGGAGGTTGAAGCTTTTGCGTTACGTGCTGAGGATCTCAAGTATGTTGCCAACCAGTTCAAGAGGTTGCATAGCAAGAGGCTGCAGCATGCGTTTAGGTACTACTCGCATCAGTGGAGGAGCTGGGGAGCGTGTTTTGTGCAGGGCGCATGGAGGAGGTACAAGAAGAGGAAGCTCGCAAAGGAGCTCATGAAGCAGGAGGGCATTTATTACCAAGATGCTGACGAAGGTGATGATGTCGGTGGTGGTGGTGATAGGGTGGTGGGGCTTGGTGGTGGTGGTGGTGGTGGTGTCGGTGGCGGCGATGGAACGCCGTTGCTCGCCGGGGCTGTGGGGGTCACGGGTGGTGGTGATGGTGTCGGAGTGGTGGGGGAGGGGAGTAGTGGTGGCGGTGGAGGTGGGGCCCACCTATCGGCGACGTTGCTGGCGTCCAAGTTTGCCAAGAACACCAAGCGCGGCGCGGCGGCGCACCAGAAGAGGATCGATGACGTGTCCACCATTAAGTTTCCCAAGCTTGCCAAGCCTGATGAGCCGGACTTCTCCTTGCACACCGATGACGTGCTGTGATCAGCCCGTTGATCTGATGAGTAAGTATTTTATTAAATTGCCGGAACACGTTTCATCCTCCTCTTGTTGTCATTGGGTCACTCGTGCAGGTACGTACACGCCATGCTGCTGTCTGATCGAGAAGAATGAGCGTGTGATCAGCATCACTGTATTAGAGACTAGATAGATGTGTTGATGATGAAGTCGCAGGTTAATCAACGTGTCGTTGTACTGTATACTAGTGCTGATTTTAGTGAAATTAACCACAGTTCAGTTCAGACTTGAGACTTGGATTGTTCAGGTGATTTTGTTGTGATGCTACGTTGCACACTTCTAGAGATGCATTGCACCTTAACACAAGGATGATTGACTAAAAAAAATAGATACACGGTACTTCATCCGTTCCAAATTAATTATATTTTTTTATATCGATACACGGTACTTCATCCGTTCCAAATTAATTATATTTTTTTATATTTTCACCTCAAGTTTGACTGTTCATCTTATTCAAAATATTTAAATAAACATAGCTAAATTAAAGTTATTCTAAAAGAACTTTTTAATAATAAAGTAAACTTTAACCAAAAAAATGCAATTGCATAATTTTTTGAACAAGTCAGGTGATCAAATATGGGTAAAAAACCAATAAATTATAATTTGAAACGAAAAGTAATATACTTACTCGATAAGGAATTATCATTGAATCCATAAATGAGTCTAGATAAGTACCACTCCATTTTCCATTTTAAATGCTCGCCTCTACTTGTGTGTTTGCCATTGCCTTACCGGGTTTAATATGTCCTTTTAAAAAAATATCACTAGGGTACCATATGGCATCGACAAGTGTGCCTCAAATCAATACTATAAATGGAGAATAAATTCAAAACGATTCTAACCAAGAGCAATGAACATGTATCCTCACTCTGGCCTCACTTGATAAGTTGAAGGGTATGTTTAGTTCGTAAAGTTTGTGAAAAGTCTTTGTGTTTTTTCAACCCTTTTTGCGAAATGGAACTAAACATCCCTTTGGAAAAAGGTACTCTGGGATGCAAAAAGCTCTCACATGTGTATAGAAATCTATGCAGCAACTTTTTGCAAATTTTGCCAACTAAATAACAATCGAAAATGGTTCTGCCTTTTGAGGCCTGCTTTTTTTCACCATAAACAATTATGGCCCACACCCTCTCACTCACTCCCTAACCTTCTGTTCCCCTATCTCCTGTTCTTTCCACATTGAACTTTTCTTTTCTAAATCTCTGCGTCTTACATATAGGAGTATTTGGTCTTGTAGCTCGAGCTAGCTAGGTTCAACTTGGAAAAGTTACAATGCACTTTTTGGCTTATAGCTAAAGTGTTTAGCTGGGTTATACCTTTTCCATTTTAATCCCATGCAAGTGCAGTTTAGTTGGTACATCCACACGAGATCGTAGTGTCATTTTAGTTAATTTTCGACACATTAGCCATCACGAGAAATGACTATGTCATCCCTAATTATTTAAACAAGTTATGATTGAAATTGATGATGTTTGCACTTGCATAGGGATGGCAATGGGTCGGGTTCGGATCGGATGGAGTGTCTGTGCACCCAAACCTAAAACCCAAACCTAAAATCCGAATCCGACCCGTTTTTCCCTATTCCGGTGAAATTCCATACCCAAACCCATGCCCACGGATTAACCAAAACCCACAGATTAACCGAAACCAAAAATATCATAATAAAATCAACATTCGGAAAGACCAGTAACATAAATTAGCAATTCAACATACAACAATATATAAGAAAAGTATTCATATTTCATAGCATTAATACACAACAAGGAGCATGATGATACACTTAGACACAACACATGATTACTTGACAGTGTTTTTCGGGGTCTGGAGCCTAGAGAGGGGATATGTTTTAGGGTTGCTAGGTGGGCCTTTAGTGGCTTGTATGTTTCGGAGCTCCAATGGAGCTCCACGGGTGAATTTCAGAATCCGCCCCAAACCCATAGTATTTCGGATATCCGAACCCGCAAATCCATGGGTGCAAACTAGAAACCAAACCCAAAATCCAAAATCCACGGATATCCGATCCGAACCCAACCCTTTACCATCCCTACACTTGCATTGGAACTAAAACATAACATCCATTGTTGATCTGATTGGGGCGACGTGTTTTCTTTCATATGTTTTGTTTTTATTGGTGTGAGTGCTACTTTAATTAACGAGCCTCACTAGAAGTCAAAGGTGCACTTTTTGTGGGATAAACTTCAATTGGTAAAAGAATACTCATTTTGAGATAGAAGGAGTAGCCAAAAAAACAACATCTATCTAAACTGTTGTAAAGCTGTCTATTTATGTGTCTGTGTGTGTCAAATATATAGCATATATCAAAATTGTTGTACATGCCCAAGTTGAGTTCCAACATATATTTAGGCCCCTGGGCCCTCTTACCTTATTTTATATTTCTTCATTGCTCAAAATGTTGTTAAAAAGGAACAAAGATGGCTACCAAATTTCGTGGCGCATGCCAACGAAAAAAAATGTCCTTTTAAGTCGGTATGAAATCATGCATTCTCATGCACAAGAAGCGTACAATTAGCCGTTGCTTTTGAGTGCGTGGCCTCGTACGGTCGCGGTTGGACGGTCGTGACAGCACCGGCACCAGGAGAGGTCATCGTGCCATCTTGTAGTCCCCCCGTGCGTGCGGCCGCGGGCCCGACCTCGTCCATTCTCACCGGCCGCCGTCCCACGTGGACTCCACACGTACGGCGGCGCTTCTTATCTCGGTGCACCGTAGCGTACCAGTCCATTTGCTTGTGCGCCGTACCTCTCGGACTCGAATATATACTTTTGATGATGAGATAAATGAAACAGCTAGCGGAGCAGCTTATGTAAGCAGGACAAACCTTTCGATCGATCGATCGATCGATCGATTGCCCTTCGTCTGTTCCGTCTTGCCGGCCGGGTGGTGCCAAATCACGCATGTCGGCATGTTGGACGGTCAAAGTAAAGTTGAAGCAGGTTGATTTGGAGTATGGCATAAAACAAGGGTCCTTTCAGCTCGGAGGACGATGCACACGTACATTTGTTCCATAATAAAGATTACCGGTTGCCTATGCAGCTATGAGTGTGTTTAGATTAGGAAAGATTTCCGAAAAAACATTGTAGATGTAAAAAACACTATAGATAAATAGATAAATAGTATTATAAGTGGGAGCGATGAGATAAATAAAAAAAAAAGTTAAATGAATAGTGTTTTTTCTTTGGAATATTTTTTAAACTAAACACAAGACATCAGGTCCAGTGGCGCCGCCAAAATCTTGTTGAATTTTACAACGCCGTGTTATAGGAACATGTTAATTAGCCTCTATATATTGTTCCCTCGAGTTTCATAATAATGCGTGTGCATGTAAGTTTTATACTTAATTTCACGTACCAATAATCCAAGGAAAAAGTCTATATCACCCCCTGACCTATGGAGGGTGGACTACATAACCCCCCAACCTATGAAACAGTCTATATCACCCTCTGAACTTATCAAAACCGATCAAATTACCCCCTAAACTAATTTTGAAAAATCATAGTAAAACAAAAAAAATCATAAAATAGAAAATCATATTGTGTTGGACTCCAAATGAGTAGATATACACACTGAACATATAATATGGTATGCTTTAGTATATTTTTTTTTCACTATAGCTTTAGATCTATGTTTTTCTCCATAGTTGTAAAAACATGTATTAAAGCATACCATATTATATGTCCAGTGTGTATATCTACTCATTTGGAGTCCAACGTAATTTGATTTTCCATTTTATGAATTTTTTGTGATTTATTATGATTTTTCAAAAATTGGCTTAGGGGTAGGCTTTGAGAAGTTGAGGGGGTGTTATTGACGGTTTCCTAGGTTATGGGGTTATCTAGTCCAATCCAATAACGAGAGGTAACAATTTCGTCTTACTGTTGCTGCCAATCCATCATAATGTTATCCTCGTTGATTCGCACAAATAACAAAAACAAACGCCTTTTTGGCCGCTCTCTCCTGCACACCACACACTTCACCTAGTGTGATCGTCGCGCCCCCACGTCACATGGGGTGTTCTCCAACTCTGCACCAGCCACTGCGAGCCACGTGTTCCGCCTGCACACTTGCTTTGGCGGGGCCCGCCGTCCCACGTGGACTCGACGCGGCGCGCCCTTGTTTATCCCCGGCGCTTTCCCAGTCCGACGTGGCGCAGGCCCATTGCTCTCTGCTCTCGGGAAAGGCCAATCAGCTCAGCTGTGGCCACTAGTCTACACGCTCTGCCGGGGCAGTTAAGAAACGTAAATAAAGAGAAGACAGAGGACAATCAGCAGGGTAAACAAAAAGTCAAATGCAAAACAGCAGCATCATGCGATGCGCTGCATCTTGGCAAAAAGGAAAAAAAAAACTTTCAATCAGATTCCGATCCTCCTCGTCCTTCTCCATGTGTCCTCGTGAATATCTTAATCCCATCCACTATCAAGCAATCAGTGTGCAGGGATTAAATACGTGGCATGACGTGGCACGATGGAGTATTATTGGCTCACGAATAACAAAAGGAAAAAAAGAACACAACAAATGGTTTTTTTTCTATTCGGTGGAAGAACTGACAGTGTCATGTATTGCAATAATCGCCATCCTACCATGCCGGTAGCTCACCAAATTCACCATCGTGTCACAAATCTCCAATTGGTGAAGTGCGTGTATTTCTTCGCAAAATAACGCTGAGCCTCGTGCCGTCGTGCGATCCTGTCTCAAACTCGCAATTCGTAACAGCCCATCATATATTAGTTTAAAACGTGGCCCGGATCAACGTGTAAAGCATGCGAATCAAACTTATGTTCTGCACTTTGATTTTATCCAAGCCAACAAAAGGTCAGTCAAACAGTTCCTACCCACCCTCGTGTAGTCGTGTTCATCAGGCTTTTTGTTTACCTGTATGTTGATTTCCATATCCATCATCCATGTCTCTCAGAGTCTTTCTTGTCGTGCTGCCCTAATCTAACCCAACGAGCCTATGATTATATTTATATATAAATAAATGGTGAGCTCCAATATTCTTCTTCACATGGAGGAGGAAAAGAAAAATCAGAAACAGTCGAAAGCGACGTGTACAGCAATTGAGAAAATATCAGGGGGGAGATTCACAAAACAAGAGGCTAGAGACGCTTTCCAATCAATGTAAAATCCACGTAATTATCCTTAACAAAAAAATAAAGAAATTGAGCTTCCATTATTAAAGGGAGCAGCCGGGAAAGAGACGGCCTCCTCTCTCCTCCATCTCCTTGTCCGCACGGCAACCACCACCTCCTTCTCCTCCTTCTCCCTCTTCGCCGGACCCTCTCCTTCCATGGCAGCGGCCTCGCCAGCGACTCAACATCCACCGTCGAGCTAGGTAGCTAGCCCACCCGCCGGAGGAATCATGGGGGAGGCCGTGGGCCACGCGGCGCCGACTTGGCGGTCGACGCTGCTGGCGCTGTGCCTGCTGCCGGTGGCGCTGCCGCTGCTGCTACTCTGCCTGCCTCTTCTCTGCGTCGCCGTCGCCGCCGTCCGCTTCCGCCGCCGGCGGAGGAAGCTGATGGGGAGGAGCGGCTGCCGCGTCGGCCGCGGCGGGTGGGCGGCGGCTGCGACGGAGGACGGCGAGGGCCACCGCGATGAGCTGCTGCGCAAGTACCTCCAGGACCAGATGGAGCTCGTCGGGGACTGGGATGGCGGCGCCGTGGACCGGAGCTGGCAGCGAAGAAATCCGTAGCGGTAGCATTTGTAGCTGCTGATTGTGATTGGGCGCAAAAGGAAGCCATCCGCAGCGAAGCCCAATCTTGGAGATGAAGGCTGATAATATAGAGAATTTTTTTTGTCTCGTTGTGTCACTCTGTTTTCTTGTGGAGGGATTGTTTCTTGATTTCTCCATATCTTTAGCTGCTGATGCAGAGAGCCAGAGAGGTGGTGATTTTTGTGTATGTCAGAGATGTATAACTGACGTGAGGCGAGATTAGCTGCAGATGCAGAGAGGTGTTGATTTTTGTGTATGTGAGAGATGTATAACTGACATGAGGCGAGATCATCTATCTATCTGATGATGATCGATCAGGTGTTTCTGGAATCTGAATTTTTTTGATCCAGCTGTGCGGTTTACCTGAATCCACTCCATGTTTCTCTGTTTTCTTGCTCAGGCGTCATTCCTCTGTTTTCATGCTCAGGGAGCAGTGGCATTCCCTTTCAACAAAAAAGATCGCGAGTTATCCACTCTAGCAAGGCCTTTGGCTTCTATGGACCACTGATGTTCAGCTGCAAGTTATCCACTCTAGCAAGTTTTACATTCTAGCTTCCTGTGTGTATAGGCCAACTAATATGAACTTTAGCTTGATCTGTATATATGGTGATCCACATCAGAAAAACACTAGTCTAATCTGGCAGGATGTGTCCACTTTTGTGTTAGATAATCCAGACACTCCTACCTTCTGTATGGGAGACCTTAATAATATCATGAATGTCTCTGAGAAATGTGGTCCTAAACCTGCTAATCACCAGCGTATTAATGCTTTCTGTTCTTTGGTGAAACAATGTGGTCTTTTTGATCTGGGTTACTCGGGCCCTGCTTATACCTGGTCTAATAAGAGAATTTCTACTAATCCGACTTATGAACGTCTCGATCGATGTCTAGCAAATGCAGCTTGGTGCAGGTACTTCGGGTCTACAACGATACATCACCTTCCCATTCTTTACAGCGACCATGCACCCATCGTGGCAGTTCTACAAACCTCAAACAGACGCACCAAAAAACCCTTCCGCTTTGAAAACTGGTGGCTCCTTGATCAAGATTACCACATCACTGCCTCCACCAGCTGGAACGCCACCAGCAACAAACCTTTCCATATCCGAACCTCTCAGCTAGCCAAAGATCTTAAGCTCTGGAGCCGAACAAAAAAACCTATTCACCACCAGTTAAACTCCATTGAGCACCAACTCACTCAACTCCAGAACCAACATCCAGCCCACAGAAACCACGCACAAGAACAAAACCTAACACTTCAGCACCAAACCCTACTCCAAAAAAACTCTGAATACCACCGCCAGAGATACAAAAAACAATGGGTCCGAAAGGGCGACCGAAACACAGACTTCTTCCATCAAACCATCCTTAAATGAAGCTGCAAAAACAGACTCAATTTCATCCACGACAGACACGGCATTTCCAAGGCCATTCCCCAAGACATAGCTTCAGTTCTCATACATTACTTCACTGATCTTTTCTCCACACAACTACACAGCCAGACTGCCCATCACCTCCAGCCAAACTTTCAGGTAACAATTCAGGATCCTTTCTCCCTCTCTCACCCTGATTTGCAGGAACTATCATCTATCCTCAAACAAATGAGAAGGAACGCCTCCCCGGGACCGGACGGACTCATTGCAGCCTTTTACAGGAGCTCCTGGCCCTGGCTGGCATCGGACATTGCTGCCGTTGTCAACACCTTCTACACAACAGGTACCCTACCACATCAGGCCAATCACACTTTCATTGTCCTTATTCCAAAAAAAAAGTAACTGCATTGTTCCTCAAGATTTTCGTCCCATTAGCTTATGCAATGTCATCTACAAAATCATCGCAAAATCCCTAGCTGACAGAATTAAAAATCACTTGCCACACCTTATACATCACGCCCAGCAGGCTTTTGTCAAGGGTAGACATATAACAACTAATATAATCATTACCCAGGAAATAGCCCATACTTTTCAGCTCAGCTCCTGGAAGCAATAAGGTTTCATGCTCAAACTTGATCTAGCAAAAGCCTTTGATAGAATAGAATGGCCCTTCATGGTTCAGGCTCTACGACGCCAAGGGTTTCATGGTCATTTCATTAACCTGATACGTGCCTGCATGGAAACAGCCTCATTCTCTGTCCTTGTCAATGGACAACCTTTTGGCAGGTTTGCAGCACAAAGAGGAATTCGACAGGGATGCCCGCTGTCCCCATATCTTTTTTGTGCTCGCCATCAACGAACTTTCCATGTGCCTCCAAGAGGCCATGACACAAAATCATTTGTCAGGTATTCAGCTGGGATCGGGATGTCCCCCTATCCACTCACTAATGTTTGCAGATGATCTTATTATTTGTGGTAAAGCTGATATGCAGGAAGTTCAACACATATCCCAAATTCTTCAGACCTTCTGCTGCCTCTCTGGTCAAACACCAAACTGGAGTAAATCGAGCATTCTGTTTAGCAAGCATGTCCCTCCCAACACCACACACCAAATCAAATCCTTCTTCCCAGTACAAGATTTGCAGGCCAATACAATACACCTAGGGCACCCCATTATTCTCACCCATTCAGATCGCCTTCAGGCTTACAATTTTGTCAGTACAAAGTTTATTTCAAAACTCACCACTGTCAAAGCTAACAAGCTAAATCATGCTGGGCGCCTCACCTACATCCAATCGGTCTTTGCTCCATTCCCATATACTACATGGCCCATGTCCTCTTCACCAAAAAATTCCTCTCCAAAATAAATGCTATCATCAGAAACTTTTGGTGGGCTGGGGTCCAAGAGGACGGCGCCTCCTCTCCCTTATGCTTCCGTGCTTGGGAAGACATCTGTCTGTAGAAAAGTGTGGAAGCGTATATCCCCGGAGGGCCGCGTAGCTCTGTTAATATAGGGCGATAACAGCCATCGCCGTGGCTTACAAGGAAGGTATCACCGTGATTGATATGACTGACCATCCATTCTATACTAGGATCAACTATCCTATTCTAATTAATAACAGAATCTGTGCCGTACATGGCAGCACACCAATCACGGTGATTAGTTTACATGTATGGAAGATATTCCTATGTCTAACATGCCCCCTCAATCATAACTTCACCAAGTTAAGATTGTGTCTAAAGTCTTCGAGCTTCTGTATGGTCAGGGGTTTTGTAAACCCATCTGCAATTTGATCTTTGGTAGATATAAACCTGACATCCAACTGTTTGTTTGAAACCCTTTCTCGTACAAAATGAAAATCAACTTCTATATCCTTTGTCCGTGCATGAAATATTGGGTTAGCTGTTAGATACTTGGCCCCTAAATTATCACACCACAAAATTGATGTTTGAGTCAATTTAATGCCAAGTTCTCGAAGAACAGACTCAACCCATATAAGTTCAGCTGTTGCATTTGCAAGAGACTTGTACTCTGCTTCAGTGCTTGATCGAGAAACAGTTGGTTGCTTCCGGTCGTTCCAAGAGATCAAATTGCTGCCCAGGAATGTTGCAAACCCTCCGGTGGATCTTCTATCATCTGTGCACCCTGCCCAATCGGCATCTGAGAAGGCACTAACTAGAAGTGATGATGATCGCCTGAATCTAATTCCAAGATGTAATGTCTGTTGAACATATCTCAAGATACGTTTCACTGCTGTCCAATGTACTGATGTAGGACAGTGGAGGAACTGGCAAATTTTGTTGACAGAGAATGCAATATCTGATCGTGTTAATGTAAGGTATTGGAGAGCCCCAACTATACTACGATATTTAGTTGCATCTTCAGGACTCAATGGTTCCCCATCGTTAACAGACAATTTTTCTGAAGCGGACATAGGAGTAGAAACTGGTTTACAATTTGACATGCCTACCTTACTCAATAGGTCAGCAGCATATTTCTCTTGAGAAAGAATAAGATCATCACTTGTCCTTGTTACTTGAATGCCCAAAAAATAGTGTAAGTCACCAAGATCTTTTAGTGCAAAATTATCCTTCAGATCAGCAAGTAAAGCTTCAATTGCTTGATTTGAAGAGCTGGTGACTATGATATCATCAACATATATGAGCAAATATATAGTAACATTCTTCTTGTTATAAATGAACAGGGAAGTATCAGCTCTTGAAGCCACAAAACCGAGTTGCCGAAGTTTTGAACTTAGCCTAGAATATCATGCACGAGGAGCTTGCTTTAATCCATATAAAGCTTTATCGAGTTTGCAAACATACCCTTGACGAGTAGAATCTTCATACCCAGGTGGTTGTTTCATGTACACTTCCTCCTCCAGAATGCCATGAAGGAACGCATTCTGCACATCAAGTTGTCGAAGGCACCAGTTCTTGGAGACTGCAATTGACAAAACTAGACGAACCGTTGCTATTTTAACAACAGGGCTAAATGTGTCCTTATAGTCAATGCCATACCTTTGTTTGAACCCTTTCGCAACTAAACGGGCCTTGTACCTGTCAATGGTGCCATCTGGTCGCCTTTTAACCTTATACACCCATTTACAATCTATCACATTACTAAATCCTTGAGCAGGAACTAAGTGCCAAGTCTCATTCTTTATCAGTGCTTTGTATTCTTCATCCATAGCTGTTTTCCACTTGTCATCACTGAATGCTTCTTGTAAGTTTTGTGGTTCACCTGTTGCAGAAACAAGGCCATACCTTATGGTGCCATCAGTGAAATTCTTAGGCTTGCGGATGTTGTTCTGCAACCTTGTGCGAGGCCGAGTGGAGGCAGCAGGTTCAATTGTTGAGCTGTCCACAATTTGATCCGGAACCACCGTAGAGGATCCTGGGAGATCAGCCTCGGAAGGAAGATCGAGCGGCGTGGCATGGCGTGATTCGGAAGGCACTACACCAGCGCCTCGCGTCGTGATAAGGTGCGCAGGGGACAGCGGATCTGTCGGAGACGTGGCACCTGTGGATTCATCGACAGGGATGGAGTCCGTTGCGGCTGCTGCTGCCGAGTCGCCCTCGGGATCTGAGACAGATTCCCGTGGTAAATCTTCCCCGGGATCAGCATTAGGATCTTCTGTGCCGGCCTGTGAAGCATCCTGCGCATGATAAAACTGAGTAGCCACATTAGCTGGATTAAACAAGTGATCATTCAACAATTCTTCCCCAGAAATGTGAGGACGTAGGGTGGGGTGAAGGAGGGAAATTTCAGAATGAAGGTGAGCGCCTGCATTTGGATGGAGTGATGCAAATGGAAAATCAGTTTCATCAAAGATGACATCGCGTGAAATGTAGACACGGCCAGAGGCAATGTCAAGGCACTTGTAGCCCTTATGAAGCGCACTGTAACCAAGGAAAGCACATTTCTTAGAGCGAAAAGAGAGTTTTCTTGTGTTGTAAGGTCTAAGATTGGGCCAACATGCACACCCAAAAACTCGCAAAAAATTATAATCGGGTTGTTGACCAAAGAGACGAGCTAGAGGTGTGTCAAAATTCAGGACACGAGTCCGCATTCTATTGATCAAATATGCAGCGGTAGAAAATGCTTCATCCCAAAATTTCAAGGGCATAGAAGCATGAGCAAGAAGTGCAAGACCAATCTCAACGATGTGTCGATGCTTGCGTTCGGCAGACCCGTTTTGTTGATGAGCATGTGGACATGAAACATGATGTGAAATACCAATGTTTTTGAAAAAAGAATTGAGTTTTTGATACTCGCCTCCCCAATCGGTCTGCATGGTTAATATTTTTCTACCAAAGTAACGCTCAACATACTGCTGAAACTCATGAAATGCGCGAAAAACATCAGATTTGTTGCGCAAACAATAAAGCCACGTGAATTTGCTATAATCATCGATAAAACTCACATAATAATTATTGTTTCCAACAGAGCTAGGCACTTTGCCCCATACATCAGAAAAGACCAACTCAAGAGGAAACTTAGACGCAGACTTAGGGTAGGAGAGTTGCTGACTTTTGGCTTGCATGCAAGCATCACACACAGCTTCTTTATTGGACTCATGCGAAAAAGGAAGACTATTCTTGTTGAGAATTTTGTGGACGACTGCAAAGGAGGGATGACCAAATCGACTGTGCCACCGTGATGTTGAGGGTTTGACGGCACCAAGGGCTTGCTTCACTGGGGGAAGAGGATAGAGGCCACCTCTACATTTGCCATGCAGAAGAGGTGTCCTTGTGACCTGATCCTTAACCACAAAAAAATTGGATGAAATTCAACAAAAGCATTATTGTCAGATGTAAAACGGTGGACAGAAAGAAGGTTCTTTTTAGCATTAGGAACATGAAGGACATTATGAAGGTGTAGATCACGAGTTGGGGTATGAATTGTAGAATGACCAACATGTTTAATTGTCATACCTGAACCATTTGCGGTGTGCACTTGCTCCTGGCCATTGTACCTCTCGCTGGTGGAGAGCTTCTCAAGTTCACTTGTAATGTGATCTGTGGCCCCGGTGTCAGTATACCAATTGATATCTACACCATAGGAATCCACAGCCATGTTTGCAGTTTTCTCCTCTCCAGTGAATGATGCATCAAACCTTTTGTAACAGCGAGCAACAGTGTGACCAGGTTTCTTGCATAATTGACAGGTTACCTTAGGTTTCTGATCTCCAAAGTTGCCTCGGCCTCCACGGCCAAAGCCACCACGGCCAGATCCATTGCCGCGGCCCTGATCTCCACGGCCACGTCCACCATGGCCACGATAGTTGCCGTTGCCGCGTCCCCTGGAGGCGGAGTTTGCAGACATCTGGTAGTGGCTGTTCTGAACTTCAAGACATGCCTCAGCAGCCAGCAGTTGGGCATACAGATCGCCCAAACTAACAGGATCAGCCCATGCACTGATCGCCTCAACCAGCGGGTTGTACTTGGCATCAAGCCCCGCCAGGATGTAGGTGACGACGTCTTCATCATCAAGGGGCTTTCCAGCATCTCATCGGCGAGCCCCTTCATCTTGGAGAAGTAGGTCGAGGCCGACATATCTCCCTTGCGCGTGGTGACGAGCTTGGAACGCAGATGGATGACCCTGGAGCGAGACTGAGATGCAAACATCTCGTTCAAGGTCACCCACACATCAACGGTGCTCGTGAGGGTCGCCACTTGTGCCAACACATCTCGGGATAGGGACCCAAGAATGTAGCCCAGCACTTGTTGTTCCTGCGTGAGCCAGGTCGCATATGCAGGGTTGTCCACCTTGGTGGTGGACGTGTCCTCCTTTGTGACCACGATGGTCTTGGGCGGCGCCGGGATGGAGCCGTTGAGGTAGCCGACGAGCTGCGCACCGCGCAGAGCCGGCATGACTTGAGCTTGCCAGAGAAGGAAATTGTCCCTGGTGAGTTTTTCAGGGGCGGCGAGCACAAGGCCGGGCGCCGTAGAGGAGGAGGACGACATGTTTGATGTGTGTATGGAGAAGGATGGCTCTGATACCATGTAGAAAAGTGTGGAAGCGTATATCCTCGGAGGGCCGCGTAGCTCTGTTAATATAGGGCGATAACAGCCATCGCCGTGGCTTACAAGGAAGGTATCACCGTGATTGATATGACTGACCATCCATTCTGTACTAGGATCAACTATCCTATTCTAATTACAATAGAATCTGTGCCGTACATGGCAGCACACCAATCACGGTGATCAGTTTACATGTATGGAAGATATTCCTATGTCTAACACTATCAGCCCAAAGAAGCAGGTGGCCTGGGCATAAAAAACCTAGAATCAGTCAACAAAAGCCTCCTACTCAAAATAGCCTGGACCATAGCCAATCAGCAGGACCCGCACCTGTCTTGGTGCTTAAGGCAAAGTACTATCCAAATACCACCTTTTGGAATGCTCCCACACACCCTCCCAGATCTCTCTTTTGGGCATCCATTATCAAAATCAAAAGCCATCTCGATAACAACTGCTTCTACCAGATCTCGGAGGGTAACAACAATCTCTGGAACAACCCTTGAATCCCATCCTAGAAAGACCTCCATTCACACCTACAGAACAATCTCCCTCAAACACCTATCCCAAACCGCATATCAGACCTCTGGCTTCCTAACACTAAAACCTGGGACCTTCCTAAAATTCATCTCTTCTTTGGTCCAACCATCGCCCATGCTGTACAAGACATTCCAATTCACAATCACAGCAAGCCTGACATCCTATGTTGGAAACCATCGGTCTCTGGCAAATGTACTGCCAAGGATGCTTACATCTTCCTAGCGAACCAAAGCCCCAATCCTACCACTCACGCTCGCAGCAGACACATCACACTGCAAGCCTTAACCCTCATCACTCGCATTTGGAAGCACAACTCCCTGCAGCCCAAATATAAAACTTTCGCCTGGAGACTCCTACGAAATGCTCTGGCCACGGCTGACCGAGCCAGCAAATTTTCAACTCATATTGATGACAAATGCAGCAGGTGTGGCCAAGTGGAAACGGATGATCACCTGTTCTTCACCTGTACATTCCCTCGTGCTGTATGGTTTGCTTCATCTCCTTATTTCAGGTCTGACAACCTGCCACAGGACGCACAGGGAGTTCAACGGCAACTTGCACACAGTATTCCACCCAACTCCACCCTGCAGGAAACTCAGCGAATCATCACCACCCTGTGGTACTTATGGAAAGCCAGGAATGATCTTCGATTCAACAACAAAACCTGGACAGTCATGCAGGTTATACACAACACCAAGGTGGACATCCACCTGTCCAATGAAGATCCAGAGGAGGACCAGCACCCTCATACGGCACCACCCCCTACTCTCATCACCACAGCACCGGTCTCACACGATCCACAGTAGCACCAGGGCACAGAAGAGCCCGGGCTTCATCAGCCTCCTCCAGGAACAGGTCTCACTTGTTTTTCTGATGCAGCCATACAACCACATCCAGACAGGTACAGACCAAGGAAAGCTGGCCTCGGCGTCCTCCTCTACGACAACCAAGCGACGTCACGGCATGGCCTGCGCATCCAAGCACTCGCCATGCAGGCCCAAGACACCTTACATGCAGAAGCCCTTGCACTGCACCTGGCTACATCAACGGTCAGGGCTGCAGGCTCCCAGGATGCCACCCTCTTCACCGACAATCAAATTCTGGCGTCGACATTCCTCAAAGAAGACCCAATTCTAGATTGCACAGATTGGAGAATAAGACATCTTGTGTCCGACATCATGATGCTCACAGCTGATGGACAACATCACTTTGCCAAAGTATCAAGACATAACAATGCACAAGCTCACCATCTCGCCATCCAAGCCAAGCAACAGGCCCCTGATGGATCCTGCCGCTTCATCTGCTCCAATTCAGAGCATGTATCCCAATGCCCCTATTACTACCTCATGGACCTTTTACAATGCAATGACTACAGAGTCATCTATGTACAATGCTTCTAATGATCAATAAAGTTTGCAATATAAAAAAACAAAAAAGATCGCAGTTCATCACGATTACTTCCCCATTTTTGTACATAATGTTTGAAGGGAAGGCATCAAGAATTCAAGATGCGATGCCATGACGGCGGTTACATACTGAGAGACTTGGTTTGCATATACTCTTACTCTTAAGTAGTTTCCTGAAACTGTGAGAAGAAGTTTATTCAAAAAGGGGGAAAAAGATCTGACAATGAGGTTGTATGTACAGTGAAGAACAGAATTTCTCATTGACTCTATGGATGTTATCTATCTATCTGCCAAACCAGAGGTGGATGGTTGCCTTTCCTTTCTCGTGCATTCCACTTTATATGGTGTATCGCTCTTGTCGTATGTCGTAATGTGTCAATCTGACAAATCTACCATTAGGCAACATTATGTCGTGTCAATCTAAGATTCAGCTCTCACAAACCAACGCTCCGATACGGATATCTTTGCTATCAACCACATTTTCTCATACGATTTGTATGCGCATCAACATATTGTGTATTAAAATTGGATATTTTTTAGAACAATTAAAAAGTGGATAAATGACCAGAAATTAAGCTAAAGAGATAGACTTGGTGCTGCTATCCAACTTACCCCGGCCCATTATAGATGATATGCATCCTACTTTGATGGGCTAAATCTCTATCCAGCCAAGAGTTTCAACATGGCTTCAAGTGCATGCTTGTCGTCACCAATTTTATGAAAAAAGTGTGTGCATCTCTCTTTGTTTTTTCTGGGGTACTCTAAATTTTGATGGGGAAAAAACATTTGAGCAAGAAAATTGCTTTTATTTGAAGACACATTTACGAACGCACGCCCTGCACCGATAGCAAATCTTGACATAACGTCAGCTAAAGCTAAAAGAATAAATGAGCATTCTGCTTAGCCAGAAACTCAAACTAGCTAGTTAATTAATGAGCAGCCTGCTTAGCCAGAGACTCAAACCAGCACACTACTACGCTATCACTGATTTTGCTTTCAATTTAGAAAACTATTTTTATTTTTTGAAATTACAAAGAGTCCCATAATGTAAACATTTGGAGCATTCAAATTGGAGAAATAGTAGGGATGAGAAATGACGCATGTGCCCTTGAGTAAACAAAGAACCAGGTATGGACTAGACAAAAAGATGATGTACACCCGCCACCAGTGAGAGAGGAGGGGGCTCGTGCGGCTAGGAAGAACAGAGATTGGGATTTTTTTTTTGGAGGAATCCAACATGCGGGGCCCATGGGACAACACAAATGCTTACATTGTGCGAAAAATTTTGAATGCTCTAAATGCTTACGTTGTGGGACGGAGGGATTATTTTTATTAGCAATAGGGACCATATGCACTCAATACCAGTGGCGGATCCAGAAATGGTTCAGGAGGGGGGCTGAATAATCAGTAGCATGGCATGGACATTTAGGATACTTGTGTATAGAAATGACTAAATGATGCACCTGAACACAATAAATTTTGGGCTAATTACCGCAAAAAAATGGGCTGATTGTGGTATGTGTTCTGAACTTCTGAATCCATGCATGTGAGCATATTGACTGTTTGGAGCAACTAATAATTCTTTACCTCCAACTTAATAAGGAGATTGATAGTACGTGGACTAGTGTACACAAAGGACCTGTGGAGCGTGTGCACTAGTGGTACACAAAGGACCTGTGGAGCGTGCTCATCGAGACTAGCAGATTATGGAGGCAAGGAGAAGAATATCGTCGACACGGAAGAGGTGTCAGCCAAGGCTCGAGACGGCTGACATCGAAGAGGCAAGGCGACGGTGGGCTTGCTGCAGCCTGCAGCAAGTGCTAGACCTCTTTAAATCGGACTGTCTATTACTCTTTTGTACCAGGCTCCAATGTAGCTATACAAAGGGCACTATGGTCGAGAACCGAGCTGTGCTCGGTTGGTCAGCTGAGCGGTCACTCAGGCTGCCTGGCCGCGTTCGAGTGCTGATACTCGCCCGGGCGCCTCACCTTGGGTACTGAACTGTATCCCGTCAATCTGCAAGTGCGCCACTCGCGCGTGGAGCCACAAACGACTGCGACGCGCCCGTCGCCTACGGAGTCATTCGCGCGTGGAGCCAGGACTGCGACGCGCCCGTCGCCTACGGAGTCATAGATTCCGGTGATATCAGAAAGGACGCGGTTTAGGTCTGTGTGTAGTTGTAGGACGTGTTTGTACACGAGTGGTGTGTGGTGTGCGTGTGTATGAGCAGATACTACAGCTGTACCCAGATGAGAGGCACTAAAAAAAAGGGCACTATGGTCAGGGCTAGATCCGTCCCCTACTCAATACCCCTCTCTCTCTTAAGTGGTAGCGATGCGAGGTGGGCACCTGCCACTTAGATTCACCAAATGTTTTTTCAAACAAAACGGTGAGAAATTTATGGTGTCAACGGAAATTCTAAATTTTGAATACTGAACCTTTTCTATATTCTTAATGGTTATGCGTAAAAATGGCCAAGTGAGAATTACCGGCCTTCCTGTTGATCTTAAAACACATGGATATCACTACACATATAAAACATGGCGGTGGCTCCTAAAATGGTTCTGACTTTGGCTTCAATGCTGTAACAACCTTCTTTAATGGGGTTAAAGTCTTTTGAAAAAATATTGGGAAAAGTCTGGTTTCACCCTTCAACTCTAATAAAAGATCGATTTCTAACCTACAATTACAAAATCAGACACAAAGGACCATATAATACCACATGTATAATTATAACCGGCGTACCAGCATATATAAACATGAAAATACTATTAATAGAAATATATAACATACAAATAACTTTAAATGTTGTACTGACATATAGTGTATACTTTTAGAAAACACTTGGCACGAGTTTCATATTATTTTACTGAATTAGTTATGATGTTTTTATATTACATTTTTTATTATTTTTGGAAAATAGAAAACCACCTTTAAAACCACTCAAAGGACCAAATTGCACAATTTTGATAATTGGTTGGCCTTTTGTATCTGGTTTTGTAGTTGCAGGTTTAAAATTGGACTTTTGTTACAGTTGGAGGATGAAAGCCCAATGTTTTCCAAAAGTATTTGGTAAAATGGTGGCCATGACATGGTAATTTTAGGGGTTAAGTTTATGTTTAGGGAGAGAAGAAAAGCAGGTGAAGCCATTTTTTTATACTCCCTGTTTTTAACGTAATCCATTTTAGGGGCCATTGAGATTGAGTTAAGCTATTTTTTCTACCCATTTGGTGGGCCTTCCTCACTGGTTTTTGGGTAAGCTATTCGTGAGCTACTGAATGATGTGATGTCACATCGTCAACTATGCCAATCACCATTACTTGCATAATACTCATAGCTCATATCTACTCCCTCTGTTCCAAAATGTTAGTCATTTTAGGTGTCATTTTAATTGTCTAAATTTATAACGGTTTCTATGAACCTAGATATATTGTTGTCTAGATTCATAACATCTTCAACGAATCTGTTAAAAAGTCAGAGTGACTAATAATTTAGAACGGAGTGAATATATATTAAAAATACGTAAAACATATGTTAGCCCTAGACAATGCCCCCACCCCCATCGTCAACTATGTCAGTCAATCTGTCATGATATTTGGGGTTCTTCGTCACGCTTCTAGGGGCTATGAAGTGATGCACCTACACAGCCTCCCTCTCCTGTGGCTGCTCCTCTATATGTTGCCACGGATCCACAGGCCTAGTGCTAGGTTGCGAGTGGAGGTGATGACTCGATCGAGTAACAAGCAAGCCAAGGCCAATGGAACAGGGCATGATATATGTGCTCGATGACCGCGGCATGGCACGAACATGTCACGCGCAATCATCATTGCCAGAGACACAATGACATCTTCCATCTTCTCTTCCTCAATAAACGATCTTACATGTTCTGGATATCGATATCTTAATATACCCATAGATTCATCAATGCTAATAGATATTTTTATTCTAAATATTATAAATTTTTAAACATAGTACGATTCGAAAACAAATATACACGAGTCTCTATTAGTACACAAGCACACCTTATCGCCATAAGCATCTCCGACAAGAGTGGTTTGACCCATTTGGCGTCAAAATATAGTTTAATTTATACTGCGAGTTGATTTTGCAGAAAATCCTAATCACACTCCTCTACGATACATCTACCAAGTAGCATATAGTAAACACAAATGAACGTTATTTTGACATGACAATCGGGTACTACCATGAACTTGATAGCCAAAGTGGCCACGGGTTTCTGATGTATCCATGTTCAACCTCTTTATCTCTTTTTGCAGCTTCAAATTCTTATATACGAAGATCTTGAAGCTGGAGTATCCACATCACCATCTTTGTGAAATTTAAGGGTGGCACCTATGGTTAGGTGGTATACTGATCTTCTTCCTGTGCTAATCTTTCCGTGGAAGCTGCAGTGGTATATCAAATGATAATTATGAAGGACATAAGTATAACTTGTTATAATATTATTTCATGACATAACATAATAATCAGATAAAGCAGGGGTTGGATGCAGAGAATAGATCATTAAACACTAACCTTCTTAAGTTCTGCTTTCATTTTCCGGCCTAGTAATGTGTCCTTCTTTGCAACACATACTCATTTCATCCTTGGCCCACAATTCCTTCCATCTGGCCATCTATCAATGAATAATTTCTTATGAGTCTATTGGTGGTAAGATTCAGGCTCGCTTAATGCCTTCATTTTTGTGAAACTATTGATAGAGAGACTACATATGAAGGAAACTACACCATCAATTTCAAATTATCATATACACCATTCTTCTTACACGAAAGGAATATGAATTCTCTAAAGGTAAACAGTAGTCCTATTATTATGATCACATAGAAGCATTGGCAACATCTTTTTTTTCTGCCAAAGACATCACCTCGTTGCCCCTGGCACATCAAGTAATACTTAGTGATCAAAGGCTTGCATTGTTTTTAAATAGAGTTGAGGACTTGTTGCTCTAAAAATGCTCTTGGCATGATTAGGCTTACTTATAGGCAATATGTTTCAGCCTTTTTTAAGAAAAGTATGTATTTATCTTTAAGAAAGAAGTCATGTTGTTCATTCAAGACTTTTTGTGTTGGTAGTTTGTTTCTCAAAATCTTCTGAAACATTTCAGGATTTCTGGAAGCAGTTTAATACTTACTGAATTTAAGGAGGTTCCCATGGTTTTAACATGATCCAAGTCTGATATCTCAGCAGGTTCTTTGTTCGGTATGCTAGTTTATTTTTCTTAGTTAAGGAGAAAATGAGCACATAGTTGTCTTGTGGAAGTCACTTTTACTATCAGTTTTCAGTTCTTCTCTTTATTATCCTTAATTTATGCAGATAGAGCGGCCTTTTCTTTTGAAGAATTGTTTCTTCTTAGGCTCTTAAATCAGTTACACAAAAAGGGTCATTTTTGTATCTTTCATGTTCAATATGCTTGTTTTGCGAATAGCATTTGCTTCATATGAAATAGTATACATGGGATGTCTTTAAGTTTGGCATTCTACTTCTATCCAACATAGATAGGATGCTTTTATTTCTTTTCTAAAATTGAAGGGAAAAAATAAGTCAACAAAATAAAAGTTTTCATTTGAGGAAAATCAAATAGGAAAAGTTACTTTCTTGGTACAAAACCATGGTGTTTCTTAGTCTAAAAAATTCATGTCTCTCTTTTACCTAACGTGCCATGATGTTTGTCTACATCTAGCCACAGTTTGCACAAATGTTTACCAGTTTTCTCTGGTGATGATATTTCTTTCATTAACATATCATAATTGGCAATGGTACCAAATGGTACAAGGTCCACAAATCAGGAAAAAAAAAGGTGCCGAGAAGGTAAATAGTATAAAGGACAAAATTAAGAAGCAATACACTATTTGTAAAACGAAGTATAGACTTGACAACATACCTTGAGATTGACGAAGTCACCACAGCTCTCGCGATTGATAGACATATCACTTACTACTGAAATAAAATTTGGGTGTAAATTCAAACATGCATGCTAAGTTGGGGCCTTGAACTAGCTTGAAGGCTGGTGGTAGCACCAAAGGTGCATGGTTTCTCAAATATTAAGGTAAGAAGTAGTAACACATACCTTCTAACGGCTGCACCTTTGAATTAGCATTGACACCTATTTGTTCATCATGAATGTCCATGAGCAGTATCAAAGAGACTCTCATGAGAAATAGTATCTTTCATGGTATAACAATGAGCACAAGCACATATTTATAGAGATTAGGTAGGGAAAACTAACACGCAAAAACCCCTTTCTTAGCATAACATACACGTTCTACGTTACAAAAGGCTACGATAACTGATAGCGTGTCACCGCCAAGTAACGCGAACCGTTTTCTTTTATTTTCTTTTCTTTTCAAAAGCGAGCAAATTTGGGCTTTCTGCGGCTTTCTATGAAAAGTTCATTGAACTTAGCCTCCTGCCACTACCAAGTAAAGCGATCTGTTTTTTTTTCTTTCTTCCTTCCACACGCTACCCTCTTGCGTGCTGCCCACAAAAGCTGAGCAAATATGGGTTTTTTGTTGCTTTCTATGCAAACTTTGTTGAAATTAGCTCCTGCCACCGCAAGTGACACAAACTATTTTCTTTTCTTTTCTTCTGCGCGCACGCTACCCTCCTGCGCGGCGTCCCCTTTGAGTCTAGCCCACAGCCACCACCGTCCCCTCACAATCTAGCCCGCCACCGCCATCGCCACCCAAGGCCACCGTCGGTGCGCCTCCCTTGCTCAGATCCTCGTAGCGTGGATCTCCTTCTCCTCATATTGGATTTGGTCTTCTCCTTCAATAAAAACAATCCAAATTCATGGAACAAAAAATTGTACATATAGAACAAATATAACCATAAAAATTCACATAACAAAATTCTTACACCTAGAATAAAAGATTTCATGGCCAACCTAAGAAAGTATATTCTTAGACTAGAACTAGTACTCTATAGCCAGTCACAGAATAACTATTCTATATCCACTTTGAGTTACCATGATTACTATGCTAATTTACAGGATTATAGTGACTTATTACTTTGTGATTTACTAGCTACAACGTCATGCTAAATATCTCATGTGGTGTAGTAACCCAATTACCATAAATGTGTATTGATATTATGGTAAATTAGTATATAGAACTATATTAAATAGAGATGGCTATAGAATAACTATTCTATGGCCAGCCACTGAGTACACTAATTAACGCTATACGTATATCACATATAGGCCTAGCGTTGCTAATACAGAAAATGTTCCCATCGTGTGGAGATAATGTTCCCATCGTGTGGAGATAACTGGATTCCCACCAATACAGTATTTCTCCAACATATTAAATACCAGAAATGGCCAGAAACATTGTAATCCAATGAGCAACTACCTTAGGCTTAACTATAGGTGATGCTGAGTAATACAAGACACAGCTTGTTCGTTCAAAAATACAAGACATGGATTGGGATGTCAAAATAGATATTGTCAGCCAGAGTAAACGAATTCATATATGATGGCAAACATATTTTCTGCAAAAAAAAACATGGATTCTATTATCCAAATTGTTGAAACAATGAGACCTTTCGATTAGGACCAAGAAGACATAAAATCACACGGGGGAATTGTGACTTGACAACTAGGACTCGTAGGACACATGTTAAACAAAAACATATGTACTATTAGAAAGAAAAGATATTTAATTTCAGTATTTATTTGGCATTAAAATGGGCATGCCTTAGCAATAATGAATTAATGATATTTATAGTTACTACATGTTTCTTCCAGAAGCATCTAGTGATATATGTATCCATAGCAAAATATGAGAGATTGCTTTCCACCAATTAAATAACTTAAGACTAATGATGTCATCTAATGAACTAAAGAGTTCAGCAAACAGAAGGGCATGACACGCCAATAGTTGTGAACGCTACATAGTTAGTATTGGTTCAACTAGTCATTTTTCTTTTAGAGATGTCATAAGAATAAACAAAGCGCACACACAATGAAGTACGACTGTAACACCACTGTTTTACTTCCAAATAATAATGTTAGAAGCTATTTAGTATCTAATTACATATCTTGATCAAAATAATCAAATTTTACAAATTAATTGATCATCCAACAGTATAATGCACTATACTCAAAACACGTGTCCGTGTTGCCAACATAGCCCAACCAACGGTTTAATGCACCATTCTCAGAAGCCGAACCATATGTTTTATATAACTCAAGTAATAACAATGTTGTCCCTTTTTCGGTGCAGACCCTTCGCCCAGCAATGTTGGCAACATATTAACCTTCAGGTAACAGCTTTCAATGATCCTCTGCAAGCTCTTCTGGATTTCAGGCAACTTAATGTAGCTTTCTTTATGGATATAATCATCATAATGAGTTGGGCAATATGGATAGTGCGTAATGATCTCATATTCAGAGGTATTCAGCCAAGTTTGCAGAATTGCAAGGATCACTTCAAGAAAGAGTTTGCTTTGTTATTCTTCGAGCAAAGAGAGACCACCCTGAGTTAATGGCCATATGGATAGACAATATTCCTATGATGTAACTTTTATGATTTCTTCCTTTCTTTCTTTGGTTCTTAAAGAAGCTAGATTATAAATACATTTTTATAAATTTAATATATAATCAGTAGGGGTCACTCCTCCTCGTAAAAAAAGAAATCATGATTTCTACCTATAGTTATCATGTCCTATCCTTCTATTTTTCAATAGCTCACATCCATATCGATGGATGTACTAAAAATTGCTACCATCAAATCAGTCCGAATATAACTTTAGATTTTCCTAGGTCATTAGATCGAATCAAATTCATTTACTTAAATTAATAAAAAATCTAAAACATTTAACAAAAACATTTAACAAACAAAGAATAAATCAAGGACTGAAATGAAATGCGACTCTTACGATGGGCGGCACTCCAGCGAAGTTGGTGTTTGGGATTCATAGTTACATCTATACCAGTGGAGGAATCGATGGCCCCTACCCGATTCCGTCCGCAAGTTCTTCTCTTTTTTCTTTTTTTCTTTTTTCCCCTTTTTACTTTCAATTTTTTTGTTTTATCTTTTTTTTATTCTGGACTTGTATCTTATATCGATTGTATATCATTCCTATGTGGTTATACAGAAATTTGATAGCCTATGAAGGTCTCTCTGTTCTACGCATGTCGTGTGGGGATGCGTGAAATTTACCATATAGTAGAAAAAGACGATGGCCTCCGCTCTTTTTTTTGGAAAATGCACTACGTCCCCTGGAGCCTCCACGCGAATAGGGCTTTCTCATCATTGGTGCCTCACGACAAAATTGAGTTAGCAGTCCAGGCCTATTTGGTTTCTGGTTCACAGCTGCTTAGAATAGGCCCTTCCATATCGAAACTTTTGATGCTATTTACGAGGACTAATTGTGGAACTAATTGCAGAAGCCTCAGACTTTCCCGCGAGATGAATCTATTAAGGTTAATTAACCTATGATTGGCACATGCTCAGATGGGTAACCACGACCTATTGGGCTTCATAGATTCATAAAAAAACATTTAGGACTCATGAAATTCATCATGTCATTGGTCTTTGTTTAATACTCCTAATTAGTATCCAAACATAAGATGTGATTGAGTTTATTTGAAGCCCTAGGAACCAACACTCTCACCTGATCTTTTTCTTTTATGGTTTTATCTCACATCTCACTACTAGAAAAAGGTGCATGGCAGGGGTGACCTATCGTGCTTGACGTAATGTCTATGTTTACCAGTGAAGTTCTACACAAGGACATAGTGAATAATTTTTCTATATGTTTGTATAAACATTTTTTGCACTCCTTTAAGATAGAGTTTGTGCCACTATACCTCAAAATAAGATGCTTAGCGAAAAGTTATGATAGTGTTTCACATATCACTTGCACATAGTTTGTTCATGTATTTGTACTCTAAAGACGTGTTGTTTCTGTTTTTTCATTCGTTTTTGTGTTTGCAATATATTAATTTAGGAGATCTATAAGATTATTTATGATATTACTAATTTAACATATGGTTATACATTATCATATGTAGTAAAGTATTAGAATTAAGATACATCCTTCATCGAAATATTATTTTGTAAAGAAATATTGTTTACGGGCATGGTGTTAGTGCGCCTACCCTAGTTATCTGTATGCTAGGTATAAAGAGAGCTCAATGGGTTCCGGCTATCGTCGGCCGGGATAGATGGCCGGGGAGTGGAGACAGACGAGATAAGGTGCAAATGTCGGCCCACATGAGGATATTTATCTAGAGGTAGGACCGGTCTTGTTTTTGTTTAAACGTGGAGCGCTCTGCATATAGTTGCTTCTTTAAATTATCCAGATTTCCAAGCATGGAAATTAAAATGAAATGAACGATTTTGTCTCACAACTATCTATCGGGTATCATATGCCTAGCTCCATCTCAATGTTTGATGTAATCTGAAAATCTAATTGCTGGAAACATGATTTTGCATGTGCCAATCTGATATCGAGAAGAACATCGGCAGTCCGCAGTCCCATCTAATGCCGAACACCACCGGCGGCCGGACACCTATTTTCTCCCGCTGGTATTTTCCATTTCTAGTCACCATCTCCTCTCCCCCGCTTCAACCGCCAGTCCGCCACCACCACCCACCACCTCGCACTTCCTCCGTCAGCTTCGCCTCGGTCGCATGGTCCGGCGGGAGCGCTCCAGGAGATGCCAATGGCGGCCGCGGCGGCGTCGATGCGCAGCACCGAAGCCGCCGGTGCGAAGCCTGCTGCGCGGCGACTGGCCCGCGTGCTGCTCGGTCCCCGCCGCCGGCGGGCCGCCCTGCTGCTCCTCGCGCTGGCGTACGCGGCCGCGATGCTCATGCTCGCCGTGGGCGGAGGCGAGGGGCTGGGTGCCGCCGCCGGCGTGGTGGAGGCCGCGCTGCGACGGCGCGCGCCGCCGCCGCAGCCGCAGCCCCCTGGGTCGGTGTACCGCAGCCACCTCGTGTTCGAGCGACTCCTCCCGGAAATGCGCGCCTTTGCCTCGCTCCCGAACGCGGTGAGCGTCCGAAACTTGCATTTTTCTGTTGTTCCCTGCCAAATTTACGATCTTGGCAATCAATTTTTCTGGTCCTCAAAAAAATTTTCTGGAGCGGAATTGAGTTCTTGCACGCCGTAGTTCCTCGTTTCGTCGTTGAGTGGGGAAATGTGCTTCCTTGCTTGGTTGAGCCATAGATTGCAATTTGTGATGTGGGCGCTCAATCAGGCAGTACGCAATGCGGGCAATCAATCAGACCATTCGCAATGCAGACGAATTAATTTGTAGAGGCTTACATGTTATCAGAAGAGAAATCATGCTTTTGCTTATTGTGTAACATATCAGTATGTGGTGCTACATTGTTCTAAAATAAGTAATGTGATGTGGTGTCTTATTATGTGACCTCAAACTAAGCAGAACAACAACATTATCAAAGTGAAAAGGCAGTTTTTCTTCCAAAAGGGTTTCTTTTAGTCTGTTGACATTATCATGTTGTGTATCTATGTTTTATATCTATTCGTTTGAACTCTCGGGAGAAGGCATTGGTTATTTTGAATTTATAAACTTTTACAAGGCTCAGGGAAGTCTTTGTGACTTTTAATCAGTTTATTAACATGACATTGCTGATGATCGTGCCTTGCTCATTACTCACATACTAATGATGTTAGTAACCTTTGGAGTCCCACTATAAATTCTCGTTTTTTGCCTTTGATCATAATTACTAGAAACTTTTTCTTCTGATGCTAGGAAACTAGGAAAGTTTCATTTCATGCATGTGGTAATTTCTTTATGTCCTGGCATTGCACAGTTAGTGACATCTAAATACAAAAAGACTGGAAAAAGATGGAAGCCTTGTATCAGCAAGAAGTTGACAGAGGCAGGTAACATAATCTTAAGAGTTTAGGTCCTGTTTGTTTTCAGTCAATATTATATAATCTAAATTGTATAATTTTTTATAATATGTTATAGGCAACAAACAACTTAGATCATTGTTCAGATTGTATAATCTACACGTATAGATCATCATAATCTCATAAGCCATCCAATGCCTGCTTATTTCAGATTATTTCTACACCAACCATTTGCACCATCAATAATTTGGACAAACAAAAAACCCTATAAGGATTATATAATCTAGAACCAATAATCTGAATTATATAATTTAGCACCAATAAGCTAGATCATATAACCACTCATGTAAGCAAACAGGGCCTTAGATACAAAACATAATTCAAAAGCTGATTCTTGTTCTTTGTTTGACTCTATGAGTATGACAATGTAATCTTGGAAAGTCAACATAACTGGTAGCTGACATTGATGGCACACAATGCACTTTTCAGACTTACCATCCTCAAATGGGTTCCTTGTAGTTGAGGCAAATGGTGGCCTGAATCAACAACACATTTCAGTAAGTTGTATGATCATTTCCTTGCACTGCTAAAACTATTGGTACAAAATGTTCTTTTCAACAGTCCCTCATGAAAATTAGCATGCACTTTCATGGTGGCATACTATCTCTCTTTATCAGGCTAAAAGAATTTTCCAACAATTAGCAGTTACTAGATAACTCAGAACCAACCTGCATTTGCCCTACTGGCTGCCTTTTCTAGTGGAATCCAATCTCAGCCAAGAATTTTCCCGTTATTACTGGTTTTTGTCATCATCAAGGTGTCAAGTTTTGCCAAGATTTATTTCTGTGGTCTACATCATTAACTGACAACCCATGTGCATGTGGTGAAAATCATTTCTTGCATAAACATGATAGTCAGTATTTATGTGCATATATCTGTACCTTATTTTCTCTGGAGATCTCAATATTCTTCATCTGTGGAATTCTTTGTTGTCTTCTCTATATAGCACCTCAACTTCAAGTTAATATTCCTCTTGTCTTTTCAGCATTTTTGGTGGTTATCTAATAGAGATTTCTTAATACAGATTTGTGATGCTATTGCAGTGGCAAGAATTCTCAATGCAACTCTTGTGACACCAGCATTTCATTTGAATAGCATTTGGCGTGATTCTAGGTAACAATTTGCTTACTACAGGATATCCAGATATGTGTTTGGAATAACTGAATTATGGTATATGCCTCCCTCATTATCTTGGAAACTACCTTTGTAAAATAGTCCTTTACAAACTAAGTTGGGATATAAGCTTCTGCAAGTACTCTCCTTTTTGCAAGTCTTTCTTTGCTTATCTGTTTGTAAAGAGGCTGGTGTAGAAGAAGTAAAATAATAAGATCTTTTCATTCTGCAAAAAAGAGAAACTTGTGTGTTTTCATATCCTTCATTGTGTGCATATAAGTTTTCTTCGTTGCTGCAACTTTTAAAGCAATGTTTGCACTTCCATTGTAGGGATGCATTCTTGCATTTTGATGACTTGTTTTGGTCATGGTTAACAATACACTCCTATCAGCTTCCATGTACCCTGTCCCTGTCAGCATTTACCTTCTATGATATATATTACAATTTGGCATATATTAGTATCCTTCTCAGAGTTTCATGAGGATGTGTTTTCAACTTTTCATGCTTTCAGCAAATTTGGTGATATCTTCGACGAAGATCACTTCATCGAGTCTCTCAGGAAACATGTAAGGGTTGTCAAAGAACTCTCAGAAGATGTATTTCTGCGATTTGATTATAACATCAGCGCAATACCAAATATGAGAACCAAAGCTTTCTCACCTCCAAGTTACTACCTACAACAGGTGCTTCCAAAAATGTTGGAGCTAGGGTATGTGCTCCTTCCTTTCTTCCCTTGCCTGGAAGTAATGTCAGATGATTGGAACTTAGGTTTGCCTTGTTCCCTGTCTTCACTTATTTCTCGTTCCTTGGCACAGGGCTGTTCGTATTGCCCCTTTCTCAGATAGGTTGGCCCATTCGGTCCCTTCAGATGTTCAGGCATTGAGATGTTTGGCAAACTATGAAGCATTGAGATTTTCTGAATCAATAAGAATTCTTGCAGAGAATATGGTTGGCCGAATGATCAAGAGGAGTTCTTTAACTGGTGGGAAGTATGTCTCGGTGCATCTTCGCTTTGAAGAGGTTTTACTAAAATTTATCTTGGGTGGACGTATACTGCTACTATTCTCTTTAGGTGATGATGATTGTGTGCTGTGTGTCTAGGACATGGTAGCTTTCTCGTGCTGCACATATGATGGTGATTCAAAGGAGAGCATCGCAATGGAAAATGCCCGTGAGAGGAGCTGGAGAGGGAAGTTTCACCGACCTGGTCGAGTGATAAATCCTGAGGCTAACCGAAGGAATGGAAGATGCCCTTTGTCACCGTTAGAGGTTGCGATTTTTGTCCCTTCCAATTTGTATGTTTCTGAAGTGCTTACTTAGTTTGTTGTAAGTCATCTGAGCCCATGCCATGCTTCTGAGGCTGTTTACTGATGGATAGTTGCATCACAGACAGAAAACACCTAATATACAATATTTGAATTTTAGAGGAGTTTGATTTGCTTTATGGGACATTATATAGATTGCTACTTTCTTATTGATTCAGTGTATACAGGTTGGAATGATGCTGCGGGGAATGGGATTCGACAATACTACTTCCCTTTATGTCGCATCTGGTAAAATATACAACGCTGAAAAATATATGAATCCTCTTCGTCAGTTGTTTCCACTATTGCAAACAAAACATACTCTGGCTACACCTGAGGAGCTTGCACAGTTCAAGGTAATATTTTCTTTGGCCATTGCATTTCTCTAAAGAATATAGAAAGTATGCATTCTTTGATCATATATCATTGCATCTAATAAAAAACATACTCTTGAGTCTGGCTACAACTGAAGGATTAATTTCCCTGCTTCTGCTGTGCAGGGACATTCATCAAGACTGGCAGCACTGGACTACACTGTCTGTCTTCACAGCGAAGTGTTTGTGATGACACAAGGAAGCAACTTCCCTCACTTCCTGATGGGGCACAGACGTTATATGTATGGAGGACATGCAAAGACAATAAAGCCAGATAAAAGGAAACTACTCCAACTCTTTGACAATCCAATATCAGGTATGTGTTCGGTTATTAGTTCAACTTTCAATTCTCATGAGTATATGTGGCCTGAATTCGTTCACATTTCCAAGATCACCTTGTCATAAAGCTTTGATCAAACTTGATTGCTTCGAAGCTCGTTAATTTTAAAATATTGTCTTTCAAACACCTGCAATGGTCAGTTATGCAGGATTTGTGCTATCCTTTTCATAATCATCAGCTGATTAAGTAGGCCTAATTTTTTGTTCTATATGTAGATGGGATCGATTCAAGAACCACATGCAGGACATGCGTCGCCACAGTGAGACAAAAGGTTTTGGATTTAGGAAACCAGAGGAATCCATATACAACCTTCCAATGCCTGAGTGCATGTGTCAGCAAGCTGAAGCTTGACAGCAAGGAACCAGACATGCTGCACCCTTGTCGGTAGCCACACTTCATCGATGACAGTGACATTAGCGAAGGAAATGTATCCGTTGGAGCATAGGATGACTATAGAGGCGACAAAATTTTGTAGTTTTGTAGCTTGACAACAGAGATTCAGGAGTTAGTGTATATATATGTAAATAAGGTACTCCATATCTTTTTCTGTACATAAGTAACTATTTTCTTTGTTCTGAGCCGGCACAAATTATAAACAATTTCTTTTGTTCTGAGAGATTTTATCTCCAGCATGAGGCCCACTCTTTGTACCATCTTTTTTATTGTGTAACTTTAGAGTCATTCTGCCTGATCGATATTCTGACACTGAAACTTCAAATTGAGGAATTCTCCTTGATAATTCAGAAAGAATAAATCAATCTGTATAACAACATTACAACTAAATAACACATGGCCCAAAAGGTTTATACCAATCAATTCAACATGCTACTAAACATGGCCCAAATATATGCAGAGAGCTCCAATGGTTCTCTGTCCAAGCTAGCATTGCTCCTCTGCTTCTCAACCTCCATTGTTGCCGCCGTCAGGATATCCAAAGCTACTGTTGTCTCCGAAGTTGAAACAGTAGTCGTCGTCGACGTCAAAGTTGCAGCCGAAGTCCATGTCAAAGTTCAAGTAGTCATCGCTGCCGTCGACATAGGAACCGCCCGTCGTCGTCTCTCCCATCGAGTCTCCGGCGGCGACTGCACCGCCGCCGCCGACACAAGAACCTCCCGTTGTCTCGTCTCCGGCGGCGAAACAATCGCCGCCGCTGCCGTCGACCTGGTTCGAGTAGCAGCCGTAGCCCTCGTACGATGAGTAGTTGCTGCCGCCGTCGCCGACATAGCAACCACCCGTGTCGTCCCCCGTGACAAAACCGCCGTACTCCTCGCCGCCGGTGACCGGCGGCGCGTCGTAGTACTTGCTCGGGCCCGCCTCGTCTGGGCCCGGTGGCGCATAGTAGTTGCTCGGGCCCACCTGTTCTGGGCCCAGCGCCGCGTGGTAGTTACTGGGGCTCGCTTCGTCTGGGCCCGGCGGCAAGTAGTAGTTACTCGGGCCCGCCTGGTCTGGGCCGCCGGGAGGGAGAACAACCTGCAGCTCGCCGTCGCCATCGCCGGCGCGCTGTTTCTTCCGCTTGCCCTGCTTCTTCTTCTTCTTCTTGGTCCTATCAGTGATCTTGATGCGCGACAGAACAATGCCGGAGAGATGCTCCGGCTCAACGATCTGGTAATCATACATAACCCACCCACTAGTCGAGCTCCTCCTCCTCTTCTTCCTCGCGCCGCCGCCGTCGTCGTCGTGGTAGTACGACAGGTGGTGGCGCTTATAAGTAATCTCCATCTCTCCTCCTCCTCCTCCGGCGCCGCCGCGGAGGAGGACGAGGCGAGTGAGCTCGCTCTTCTGCCCATCCCAAGTCCCACCAACGCCGTCGTCCTCACCGGCGGCGACGGTGCGATCGGCCCGCTTGTTCCTGCGCTCGGGGTCGCGTGGGGGGCCGAAGAATAAAGCTTGGTCGGTGTCGCCATGTCCGTGGCGGCGCATGAGCTCCCATGGCGGGCAGCTGCAGGGGTCGGCGTCGATGACGGCGTGGGCGTAGGGGTTGGGGAACCCGACGGCGCGGGGGAGGAGGTAGTGGGCGACGATGTCGGTGTCGGTGGGGTCGAACTTGTAGGATGGCGGGAGGTTGAAGCCGAACCGCGACGCCTCCATTGTTGTCCTCGTCGATCTTCTCCTTCTCTGGCGGCCGGACTTTCTTTTCTTGGTTGTTTGTTTCTCGATAGTTCGTGTTCGACTTCCGCGGCGCTGAGGACGGAGATGACCTCGAATTCGGAATTCTGATTTGTGTCGCGCCATGAAGACTTTCCATCGGGCTGAGATATATGGATGGGATTCTCCGATCCTTGCTCGGATTGCCGCATCCGGTTCGAATTAGGAATCGGAGAGATTCACGCGTCAGTGTTATGAGACCGACTGATGGTCCTGACGGAGTGCGTCGGAGGAGCCCACTCCGATCCCTCGCCTCTGCTGCCGCGCTTTCGACTTTTGGCTGATATAACCGGAGTCCGGAGGTCAAGCGCTGAAGCTAGCCAAGTCAACCCTATTGCAATGAAATCCGTTCAAAGTGATTGATCCATCGTGTTACACTGAAATCTTTGTGTAAACTCAACATACTGCAAACTGAGTGATAGCTCAGTGGTGTGCCTGGTTGTGCTCATGCAGTCATATGCCCACATATCGATCAACCCAGATAAACCCCCTCTCGTTGTGTTAGCTGGCTCGTGGCCACGGTGTATCGCGGACCTAGATAACAGTGTACATCAGCACAAGTTTAGTTTGCTCGGATATGAGCATGAGCGGTTCAGAGGGTTTCCTCGACCGCGGCCATATAGCCCCTTCTTAGTGCAATGTCATGGGGCACTTATTCATTGGTTAGGTTTTTTTTTTAACTCATCGTCACCATACAACAACGTTTACGTTTTCATCAATAATTATATATATGGGAACTTTAGAAGGTGTTTAGGCGAGTACTTCTTAACTCCGTAAAGACACTATTGCCGAGCTTTGATTTAAAAAAATATTAAATTGCTTTAAACATGTGTCAAATGAGAGGTTTTATCTTTTTTAAAAAAATAGGACCTAAAATATGCAATAAAAAAACTTATGGAGGGATTAAACTTCAAGTGACCTATATGAATTTTTGGTACTTTTATGTACCTTTTGGAAGATAGTTCAAAGATATTTGACTCCATTAAGATTGATGTCTTAATGTTTACTTGGTGAAGTCAAAGCCTAGCATATAAGAAACAAAACAAGTAAATTATGAATATGCAATCATGCACTTGATCCGTAGCTTGTGTTAGTTTGATGTGTCTAGCGTTGCTTGCATGGATCTAAGGGGGCTAGGGGGGCTCGAGCCCCCCTCCCCCACTACGCGCACATCTTCCCTTGCAAAGTTTATGCACCATGGATGGTCAGATAGAGGTAGAAGAAGAGGAAAACAGTTGTATAGGGATGATCCCTAGAGTGCTTCCTGTGAGGACCCTCTTACAAACGCTGAGTGGACACTCAAGAAAATCAATGTTCCTACACCGATGCTTGCAGCGAAGGAAACTCTGCTAGGCTCACTCTCTCCATGTCGTGGGTCATGGATCTGCTCAGGCCTATTGGCTCCCTTGCAGACTATTTGACTTAGCTGGGCATTGGCATCCCACACTGTCGCCGCCTTGATTCGCCATAATTGCCTTGATCATCATGACGTCAATATTTTTTTTTAAAAAAACTTTGTATTGTGTAGTTTCACATGAACAAAATTTACATGAAACTATTTGAAGTTTATGCTTGTTTAAACTAACATCAGTACATGACATGTTTATCAGTGTTTGTTAGTCTATACATCATATGTTTGTTACTTGATGTATGGTCTAACACTACGAGAAAACGGCAGTTCGTCGTGTGCTAACATCGGCAAAGCCTTCGTTGTGTGCATTTGGGCTTTTGCCGTGTACCCTGCCTGGCTCTCGTAGTGTAACTGTGTTATTTTTTAGGTCTATAGTTCTTTCTTTGAATTGTATGCTTTTGTTGTATTCCTGAATTCTAGTTTACTGAAGCAACCAAACAATCTTATATATAGTCATACACAGACATAATATGAAACATTAAACTTGTGCATCTGAAATTTAACACCTTTATAATCTACAAGCAACATTATTTGCGAACCTACCCCTTGGGCTCTCAGGCATCCAACCCGACGACGACTCATCAGACTTCAGAGGCATCGGAGAGGCAATGGCGCCATTCTCAGCGGCATCATACTACAATGCAAGAATGGCTGAGCAGCACCTAGACCCGTTTGAAAAATGATTTGGGAAAATGCAGCCACGCCGCGACGCAAACACTTCCTCTGGTTGCTTCATCACCAACGGCTTCCTTCTGAATTCTTACTTCATCACCGCAACATCATCGAGTCCCCCCTGTGCGCATACTGTGGACCCTCCTGAAGACCAAGACCACTTGTTGCTCCACTATCCTCGAGCACGGGGCGTCTGGAGATTGATCCATTGGGACTCTGCCCCGTCCCTTCAGTCCTTCCGTGATCTCTGGCAAATACCGGAGCTGCCCGAAGGCTATCACCGAGCACGATCGGCCGTTGTCACCGTATTGCTCTGGAACATCTGGAAATGTCACAACATGTTCCTCTTCAACGACAAGGTGCTCAGCCCTGACGACGTAGTCCGCCTTGTGATGGAAGACCTCAAGCTCTGGGTTGCTCGGCTTCCTTCGTCGACCACTACCGTTATTTTAGAGTTATGTAGTGGTGATGTAACATAGACTATCTTGTCTTGCTTCACCCCTTCCTAACAATGCTATAAACTCTGCTTGCAACAACTTCACAATCAATATAAAGGTTCAGGCCGGCGCATTGCCTGCCATAGTATTCTTCAAAAAAATGTATTTGATAATTTGTTGGCTTCTTTGCAAAACGAAGAACAATCACCTATAATTGTTTATGGTTCACCAACAAGCCACTAATATGCTAGCTTCTTTGTAAAACTAAATAATAGGGTCATTTGTAATTGCTTCTAGCTTATCAGTCTGCCTAGAAAGTGAGTTTGTTATTTACTTATGTAATATTGCTTTCTCTTTTCGAAAGAGTTTGAGCTTATAAGATTGATAGGTTCTATTTAGTGGAGCTTGGATTTACATGAAAGACAACACCTGAACGACACGCCACGATCTTCCCCACCTCGTGCACCAAATGTTGGATTTTAGGTCGAACAATCTAGTAGTACCAGGGATACCCCAAGTGGTAAAAGATTTGTGGGGAGAGGGACCGTGAGACGAAAGGCATAATGATAACATAGAAAACACAAGGTTTATGCAAGTTTGAGCTACCTAGAGTTATAATGCACTACATATTGTGCTCGATGGTATCACGAGATCTGAGACCTTAGCTTTCGAAGTGGTATCACGACAACCCAATTCGCTGAATGTGCAACACTGTGGGCCCTCATCCGATGGACCAACCAAGATGCAGAGGATGACACCATAACATGGAAGCTAGCCAAAGATGGTAATTACACGGCATCATCGGCGTATAAGGCACAATTCACGGAATGTGTCAAGGAACCCACGTTGAAGTCGATTTGGGAAACTCGGGCCCTGCCCAAATGCAAGCTCTTCACGTGGCTTATCCAGTTATCCTACAAAACAAGGTTTGGACATTGGACAGGCTGGCGGGACTGGGATCACAACCCGGTATGCCCTCTGTGTCGTTGCTCGGTAGAGACGGCAAGACATTTGCTTGCCGGGCTGAAGGTACACGCGAAGGATCTGGAGCATAAAGCGCATGGCTACAACAGCCACAGCTACACCTACACCCCAACATGTGGAGGCACACCGACACGATCCAAGAATGGGGGACGACAATAACAACACCACCTAAGTTCTTGAGGAAAGTAGCAAGTCGCTCACAATGCTATTCACCTGGGAATTATGGAAAGAGCAAAACGCAAGAATCTTCAAACATCAAACAAAGAGAGCAATCATCCTTTACCCTAGTTGCCAAAATTAAAAATGAGGCATCGGCCTGGGTGAAGGCAGGGGCCACGCCACTAGCGATAGTCCTACCGAGAGAATAATCACGCTTGTAAATTAATAATTACCGGCTAGCCGGTCATGTAACTCCTGCTTTATCAATGAAATAGGTACAATCTTGTGCCATGTTCGTTAAAAGAAAAAGAATATTGTGCTCGATGGAGTTTATATTGATTCGCTCGTTAAATCTTGGGAAACAACGGCGAGGTACCGTATAGAGTGTGTATTATATGATGCCGCCGCCCTTGAGCAACCTATATAGGACCGACGACCTATGGGTACAAGTTGGTTAAGTACTATATACCGGATTACAACAACAAAATCTAATCTACCTTCACAGACTCCTTCCACAATATCCGAGCCAAAACACACGGACATTGCAGTCGCATGATGCATGCACACTCCCAAAAGCTCTTGGAACATCGTACTCGTGACAGCCTTCTCTGAACCGAAGCTGTGATATCCAATATGTCTCATTCTGTTATGTACTTGGTCCATATGTACCATTATAATGATTCATGTTTTCTGAAGTATATGTACAATTATACTCGCAATCAAGTTTTTGTTGTCTAGCTTCGCCGGTAGAAAAGTCACCGCCGCTGCCCTCGCCCTGGTTAAAGTAGCTACTGAAGTCCTCTTCACAGTAGTCGTAGTTATAGAAATCCGTGGTGTAGCGGTTGATGCCGGTCACCTCGCCCGTGCCACCACCACTTGTTCCTGCATCGCCGTCTTTCAGCGCGATGCCATTTCCAGTGGAGTGGTCGTCGACGAGATAGCTGCTACTGCTGGGGCCCAGCTGGTTCGAATTGTAGTAGTATTCGCCGGCGTTGAGGAAATCCGTGTAGTAACCACCGGGCGTCGTCTCTCCCACGACATATCCAACATTATTACCATCGCCACCTTCAAAGACGCCATCAGACTGCGCGCCGCCGCCGCCGCTTGTTCCTTCGCCGTCGTCGCGACAAAAGCGGCGTCATCTCTGTCACTGATGTCGTCGTCAACTACGGCGACACCCGCTGCCGTCTTCCGCTTCTTCTTGAGCTCCTTCTTCTTGGCCCTTTCAGTGATCTTGACACGTGAGAGCACAGCACCAGGGATCATCTTAGGCTCAAGGATATGGTACTCATGCATGACCCACCCACTAGTATTAGCCTCACCACGGCTATAATACGTGAGGTTATACCTCCTATACCTAATTCTCATCTCACCGCCACCGCCGCCGCGGGAGACTACGAGGTCGGCCTCCTCGCCCTTCTGCCCGCGCCAGAGTCCACCGGGCCCACCGTCACGGCCGGGGTGGACCCCGCGGCTGGTGCGGCCGCCGTTGACGGACGGATCACCCGGTGGGCCCACGAAGAAGGCATGGTCGCTGCCGCCGTGCCCGTGCCGGCGCAGGAGCTCCCATGGAGGGCAGCTGCAGGTGTCGTCGTCGATGAGCGCGTGCGAGTAGGGGAAGTTTGTCACGCCGGCGGCGCGTGGGAGGAGGTAGTGTGCTACGATCTCTGCGTCTGTTGGGTCGAACTTGTATGCTGATGGGAAGTTGAAGCCGAACCGCGATGCCTCCATCTCCCTTTTGTTGTTTTTTTTTTGTCTCTCTCGATGACGAGTTGTGATCGACTCGATGGCTTCATCCATGGCGTTTCCTGATATAGTTTAAGGTAAGCTTGTCAGAAAGAGAAGCCTGAACGGATTCGGATTCGTATTCCGACACCGATTTTGAATAAGACGCGGCAACTTGCTTTTTGGATGGAGGCTGGGCAAGCAATTGGGCCGAATTCCAATAACGATGGGCCATGACTGATCGAAACTCTTCAATCCAAACCATCTGGGCTAATAGCGTCGGGCCGTGAGTGGTCGAAACTCTTTGGCCCAAATCCATCTGCCTACTACATCCCACGTCAATATTCGTGCGGCGGAGATGGACGGCCAGGATCGACTCCGTTCTCCTTTCTTTCACGGTGAAGAAGTAGCCGAAGGCAAGGCGGGCAGCCACCGCAGAGCTAGGGCACCGCTCCCCGCCGCCGCCGCCGCCGGAGAACCACCGCCGTCGGAACGCGCGGCGCTGCCTAGCACTCAGGTACCCGTAGGTAAGGAACCGTACTCTTAAGCTTGCTTGTATTGGGTGGATTGCTCCAATTTGGTGGTGGTATTCTCTGACGCGGTGTTGGGTTTTGGTAGCACCTAGGTTTGGGGGAAGATGGGGGAGGAGGCGGAGAACACCAGCAAGCGGAAGGCGTCGGAATTGGCTGCGGAAGAGGAGCCGTGCTCGCCTGTGGCAGCGCCGGCGCCGGCGGCGCAGTCGCAGGCGGAGGCGGGCTCGGCGGCCAAGCGGCGGAACACGGCCCGGTCGTGCATCCACGAGGTCGCCGTCCCGAATGGCTACGAGCCGGCCAAGGACGAGGCTGTGCACGGGACGCTGGCGAGCCCGGAGTTCAACGGGGAGATGGCCAAGCAGTACCCGTTCAAGCTCGACCCCTTCCAGAGCGTCTCCATCGCGTGCCTCGAGAGGAACGAGTCGGTGCTCGTCTCGGCGCACACCTCCGCGGGGAAGACCGTCGTCGCCGAGTACGCCATCGCCATGGCGTTCCGTGACAAGCAGAGGGTCATCTACACCTCCCCGCTTAAGGCCCTGAGCAACCAGAAGTACAGGGAGCTCAGCCAGGAGTTCAAGGATGTCGGGCTGATGACGGGCGACGTCACGCTGCAGCCCAACGCCACGTGCCTGGTTATGACGACGGAGATCCTCAGGGCCATGCTCTACAGGGGCTCCGAGGTGATCAAGGAGGTTGCGTGGGTTATATTCGATGAGATCCATTACATGAAGGATCGTGAGAGAGGAGTCGTGTGGGAGGAGAGTATAGTTTTCCTGCCCCCTGCCATCAAGATGGTCTTTCTGTCCGCTACCATGTCGAATGCGACCGAGTTTGCCGAGTGGATATGCAGTCTGCACAAGCAGCCCTGTCATGTTGTGTATACGGACTTCAGGCCGACACCATTGCAGCACTATGTGTTCCCGATAGGTGGTTCTGGTCTCTACCTTGTAGTAGATGAAAATGGCCACTTCAGAGAGGATAACTTTGGGAAGCTACAGGATTCGTTTACTAAGCAGAATAATCAACTAGATGGAAGGAAAGGTGGCGGACCTAAAGCGAGTGGTCGAATTGCAAAAGGTGGCAGCGCCTCTGGAAATTCTGACATATACAAAATCGTCAAGGTAGGGAGTCATTAGCATTCTTTAGTGCAGTATATACTCTATTCTTTGGCCTAATGCACTTTCTGAAAACACTAGGTTGAACATACCTGATTTTTTTAAAAAAAATATAAAATATGCTGTGTTAAAGGAGTGGGCTAAAAATTTGACATCTTATTGGTATATATGTATTGCTCAGTTGTTGATATGTTATTTGAATTCTGCTGCTCATATGCTTGCTTCAGTTCAAGTCCTGATCTTCAGATGACATCTTAGTTGTAGATATTAACTTTTTAATTGTTGATATCTCATTTGAACATGGCCATTCATATCCCTGATTTTGAGTGAATGTTAATCTTCAGATGATTATGGAGCGCAAGTTTCAACCAGTCATAATTTTCAGCTTTAGTAGAAGAGAATGTGAACACCATGCCATGTCTATGTCGAAACTTGACTTCAACACTGAAGATGAAAAGGAATGCATCGAGCAAGTTTTCAGTAATGCTATTGGTTGTTTAGTCCCAGAAGATAGAAGTTTACCTGCTATAGAGTTGATGTTGCCGCTTCTTAAACGAGGCATTGCAGTACACCATTCTGGACTACTTCCAATAATAAAGGAGCTGGTGGAATTGCTCTTTCAAGAAGGTCTTGTGAAAGCTCTATTTGCTACCGAGACGGTATGATCTCTATCTTGATTATTCCCCTCAAGCTTATACTTGTTATCTTCACACCTTATCTTCACACCTAGTATAACCTAGAGCTTCATTTCTCAAATAGAATGTTTTCACACAGGGTAAAGTATGAGAAAGATTCGTTTGCACTTTGTGCAAAATAGTGCATCTTTAGCTCTTAGTTGCACTTGCACCATTTGATCAATAACAGTCATTGTTTTGTTATCTTTCTGTCTCAGTTTGCCATGGGTCTTAATATGCCAGCAAAAACGGTTGTTTTCACATCTGTCAAAAAATGGGATGGTGATACTAACCGCTATATTGGTTCTGGAGAATATATACAGGTAAATATTCTTATATATGAAATGCTAGTTAGGCATAAATTCATACATGTTAAATTTACAGAGGGGATAGCTGTAAGGCCTTCTTATATTAATTGCACATTCACTGCATTCTTAGATGAGTGGAAGAGCTGGCCGGCGTGGCAAGGATGAACGTGGCATTTGCGTTATAATGATAGACGAGAAGGTAAAGTCCCATGGTTCTGTCAAAATATCTTTGCTTTTTAAGTACAATTCATGTAGCATGTGAACGTGTTCATGACAGGATACTTAATTTCTCTTTGTTGACTTGGCATGATATTCTTGGCAATTTGGGCCTCCTCTGGGAAACAATTTGACGCTTCATTCTAGTGCATCCTGATTCTGCAGTTATCTTTCTGTGGAAAAATCTGATGTGAATTGATAATTGCTTTTTTTCAATCTAATGTTTGTTGCTTTAGAATTCCGACTGACCTAAATGTTTATTGTTTTCGATCTTTCATTTTTCCAAAAAAAACTTTGCAGATGGAAATGAGTGTTATCAAGGACATGGTGTTAGGCAAACCGGCACCTCTTGTCAGTACTTTCCGGCTGAGCTATTACACTATTCTGAACTTAATGAGCCGTGCGGAGGGCCAATTTACTGCTGAGCATGTGATTAGGAATTCATTCCATCAGTTTCAGTATGAGAAGGTTTGTTTCAGGACCTTTTATTGATGCTCTGTACCATCGTATAATAGCCAGTGTATAGAATAAGTTACCTTCGCTTTTCAGGCATTGCCAGAAATAGTTCAAAAGATTACACGGTTGGAGGATGAAGCTAGCTTGCTCGACTCCTCTGGAGAAGTATGCTAATTTCACTGTAGTATTCATTATTGTTCTCCTGTGGCTTTGTTACTGGTGTTTGTTGATTGTCTATACATTTCCCTGGACAGACCGATCTTGCTGAATATCACAAATTGGGGCTTGATATATCTGAACTTGAGAAGAAAATCATGTCTGAGATGATTAGACCGGAGAGGGCTTTGTTATATTTGGTTCCTGGAAGGCTGGTAGGTAACTCCACCCCTTCACAAGTTCTGTTCCTGTTTGCGGATTATTTGGTTATATTCATCACTATTTTTTTTGGCTATATTCATCACTATTTTATTTGGCTGAGGAGAAACTGCAGGAATACTTTCTCTCCTCAATCCTTTTGTGAACCATTGATTTGTTATTACTTCTGTTGTAGGCTTTACAAAATTTGTAAAATTCCTAAGCACTCAGTATTTTTGCATTGTGTCAGGTTAAAGTGAGGGATGGTTCCACAGACTGGGGATGGGGTGTGGTTGTAAATGTAGTGAAGAAACCTCCAGCATCTGGGACTCTTCCCCCTTCATTAAGTGCATCACGCAGCAATAACTATATAGTGGATACCTTGCTCCACTGCTCATCCAGTTCCAACGAGAATGGATCACGTTCAAAGCCATGCCCACCTCACCCAGGGGAGAAGGGTGAAATGCATGTGGTAAGTTGAAGTACAGTGACAATTTGACACAGGGTTTTATCATGATAGACCATTGTTAGATTATCATCATAGGGAACTAAAATATCACTTCTGATTAATCTGACATATTTGCAGGTGCCTGTACCATTACCTTTAGTATCTGGTCTAAGCAGTGTTAGAATCAACATTCCTCCGGATCTGCGACCATCTGAAGCAAGACAGAATATACTTTTTGCAGTGCAAGAACTAGGAAAGCGCTACCCCCAAGGCCTTCCAAAGCTGCATCCAATCAATGTATGATAGTATTTCTTCTTACATGAATTTTCTTCCATTTTTATATGTTTGCACCTGAAGTCACAATTTTTTGTCGTGGCTCAGAGTTCCAGAAAAATTGCAAACTGAAATTCGTCCAATCTGTACAGCAGCTATTATGTACTTGTGAATTGTGATATTGTTTCTTCTCTGATAGTGTAGCTGCCTTTTAAGTTGTGCAATTAACACTTCCAGTTATAGGAATAGGGATTTTTTTTAGTTATGGTCTTCAATGCATCGTCCACACATATATGAGATGTATCTGTAGAGAACAAATGCCATCGTAAACTATGGGCATGATCTTCAGCTTCTCATCTATAGCCTTACATATTCAAAGATTATAATTATGTTTTGCCCTGCCTTCTCTTGGCAGTCTGCTCTGGTATTCTGTAGAACATCTTGTACTCATTTGTATTGTCTAATACCACTTACAGGACATGGGCATTCAAGAACCTGAGCTAGTAGACTTGGTTCATAAACTTGAGGACCTTGAGCAGAAACAATGTTCTCACCGACTTCATAAGGTATATAATGCTCTCACCTTTGAATTAAGAAATATCTGGAATCCTTTTTTCTGTATTTGACCAAATTTTAGCTGTTCTGTGTCTCAGTCTGGTCAAAGTGAGCAGGAACTATCATGGTACCAAAGAAAAGCGGATTTAAATAGTGAAATTCAGCAGTTGAAGTCAAAGATGAGGGATTCACAGGTTGGTTTAGTCATTTTACCTTGTCCATTTGGACACCCCCTAACAGTAAAATGAGTTCTTTAACTTCTCCTAATATCCTCCATTCAGCTGCAAAAATTTAGAGACGAACTTAGGAACCGGTCACGCGTTTTGAAAATGCTCGGTCATATTGATGCTGATGGTGTCCTCCAGCTAAAGGGTCGTGCTGCCTGTTTAATAGACACAGGGGATGAGCTGCTTATCACTGAACTTATGTTCAATGGTATCAATTCCATATAGTAATCTGTCTCCAGTTTTTTCCTCTTTTAACTTTAGTTGCCGTATTGCTTTAACGTGTTCTCTCTGTGAAGGTACATTTAATGATCTCGATCATCATCAAGTAGCTTCCCTTGCTAGCTGCTTTGTACCATGTGATAAATCAAGTGAGCAAATACGTTTGAGAAATGAACTTTCTGGGCCAATGATGCAACTTCAGGAGGCTGCAAGAAAAATAGCTGAGGTATGTACCTGTCTCGTACTCTCGTTTCTATTTTAATAACCCTGACTTTGATTAAAATGTAAATTTCTCATCCGTATTTTCCGTCTCATGAGCAAAGTGCACATTTGTTGTCACATTTTTATTTTGTTATCTCCCTGTACTTGATTGAGATATCTGAATTCCCACTGTTAGGTACAACGAGAATGCAAACTGGAAATAAATGTGGAGGAATATGTTGAGTCAACCTGCAGACCTTACTTGATGGATGTCATCTACTGCTGGTCAAGGGTTAGTGCAACTGAGGCCTTATGCAACCCCTGGGTGTTCGAAAATTCTTGTTTTCCTTTTAGAATTTCTTGGCCATAGATATCAAATATCTATCTTGAGTTTTTGTTGTTATCATGTCTGATTGGAACTGCTGCTGTGATTTCATTAATTTTACCTTAATTGCTTGTATTGACTACAGGGAGCCACCTTCGCAGAGGTGATGGAAATGACTGACATTTTTGAAGGAAGTGTCATAAGGCTTGCTAGAAGGTTGGATGAATTCCTGAATCAGGTAGAGCACTCCTCTCTCCATCACACCCTCCATCATTTGTATTGCTTTCTATAGTTCCATGTCACAGACGGTAAAGCTCAATGTGCATGCCAAATTGAAGTTATAGTTTATATTGAAGTCGATCATTTTGACAAGAAAAGCTTAAACCTGCTTTAAATGTGTTACCCAATTTTATGAATAAGTGTGATTCTTAGGGTTCCTAGAAATGCCTTGGGCAAAAACTGGAACATGCTGGATGTGGTTTTTGTCTTAACCTTGGATGAGTTCTTTTACCTTTTTGGAGTATGTTCCCTTGGGTACCTACAGATTTACCTATGCTTGGCAGCTGGTTGTTCAAACTTCAAACAAAATATATATCTTCATTGCGTGCTTTCGCTACTCTTAGAATGATAGTTTGATGCTGACCATATTTATACCAATGACGTGTACCCTTTATTTGTATCTTATTTTGCAATGCCTGCTATTTTGTTTCGCATCTGAACCTACTAACTCTGAACTTTTCTCAGCTGAGAGCTGCTGCTGAGGCCGTCGGGGAAGTTAACCTCGAGAAGTTTGAGAAGGCGAGTGAGAGCTTGCGCCGGGGCATCATGTTTTCCAACTCATTGTATCTGTAAACAAACAACACGTGTACCATGTGCTAGCAAAACAAAATGCTAGTGTGATTTTTGACCCTAGGCAAAGGAAATGCACCATGTCTGTAGAGTAGGACGTAGCCTGCACAACCTAGTAGCCTCTGTATACATCAGGTCACCGGATAGGAGCTATGCCATCAAACGACCCAACTCTCGTAGTGCGCAAAATGTCTAGTACAATTATCGGTTTTTAAGGATATTAGGTACTGAAAAAAAACGATGCACCCCTAAGTTCATTGATGATTGTTAACCAAGGAAAATTATAAACATTGTTTTGTTGTTTCAACGGTAACCTAAAATTGACAGCTGTTGCATGCGCATGATCACGACTGTGGTCGAACGAATAAACATATACTACTCGACTATTGTAATAAAAAAAATCCAACCGTGCTGCTCTAAATAAGGTTCATTCGTGTTGAGACTCAGATGTGATTATATCAGCAGTAAAAAAAAACAGCTCCATATCCGCTATGACATGAACAGAAAGGATTCATCCCTGTCGAGACTCATGTGATTATATCAGCAGCTCCATATACATTATGACATGAACAGAAAGGATTGTGAATCGCAGAGATTGAAACAAAATTATTTCAGAGCTATGATGATATGATAATCTTCAGGTCACAAGCGTTACTAACACAAAAAGTCCATTACCTATCTGAGACTTGCGACAAAATTTGAAGGACAAAAATGTCTGATGATACAACACATTTGGGAAAAGCTAGAAAAGCGCCTCCCTTGCGATACAGAGTTATAGATTATTCTTTTTCCTATAATGATACAGCAGTGATGGACAATGTGTATTCCTTTTTTTTTTTCACACTAACTTCTCCAATCACATTTCTTTTATCCTGATCCGAAGAAAGAATGCCAGATGCATAACTATAAGCAAAACTGGTGGTATCGAGATGCTGACAGGTCACAGGTGTAGCGATTCAACAAATGAATCAAGACTACTTCCAGTTTCCACTTGTTGCCATGTTATTCTGTGCTTGTAGTTTAACCAGTTCCGTCGGTACTATTTACCAGCTGAAAGCATCTTCTGGAGTTCAATCACCTGCTGCTGCTGCTCCGGTGGCAACGAACTTAGCTGCTCGGGTGTCAGCTGCAATACTTGCTGTAGGAGAGCTGACTCCACATCAGGCGTGAGCTGCACAAGAGCCACAAACGTATCAGTGCATGGAAATTATGATAATACTTGAACGACTCTGCCCAACTCCATAGAAAGAACAAACATTCAGATTGCTCAAAAATCTCCAAAGCTATCTGTCTCCCATATTGTAAGGTTAAATCTAAAGAGGTCAAATATAAGAAATCCTGAAAAATTGGTTACACGTGGTTTGTACCTGCGCTTCGTTCCCTGGTTGCTGAGAGTTCACAGCACCAGCACTATAGCTCCCTGATGGGACATTGGGTCCCACTGCTTGTTGTGGAGCTGCATAAGGAAGATGGCTGTTGTTTACCATCCCAAGCACTGAGGTTCCATCCTCCAGTTTTCTCAACTTTGAAGGATGGGCAAATTCTGCCAAGTGACTAGCTTGATCAGCCATCCTTATTTCACCCGGTAGTGTCTCCAGTGCAGCAGGTACCTGCAATTGGACATTGTTGGGTTAGCCTATGCGACTAGTAAGATAGAATGGATCAATTGTGTTCATCTGTGGGCATTAGCGCATTGAAAATACATAGCGAGATGGCTTGCCATGAAAATTCATCTAGTACCTAAAATTAAAACAGTGCTAATGAACTAAATAGGCTCCTTTTACAATTCAAGAAAGATACCTGAGGGAGATGAGGATGGGTCAAAGGTACCTGTTGTACACTTGTTGGCATAACAGGTGGTCTAGGGTGCTGTGGCATAAATGGGGGCTGGACGTGTGACATTAAGCCTACTGAGGCCACAAGAGGTTGAGTAGGAACACTGGAACAACCACCAAGGGGCTGAGATAGCATTGGAGGGTGTGTGGCCAATCCAGATTGGTGTCCATGTGGAAACATTTTCACTGGAGGCTGAGACGAATGCTGATACTGAGGAAAGTTATGTAGTGCTGCAGTTTGTTCTGGCAGGACAGTTGGGTTTGGGGGCATGTTAGCTTGCTCATTGAGGTGAGATGAAGGTTGTGCCAAGGAGCTCGAAGGTTGTTGGTTCTTTGCCATCTGCATCTACAATTTGTACAAAGCATAGATTCATTATGTCAAACCAAAACATAAAAAAAAACAATGGGTTGCCTTGAGTTCAAAGGGAAGAAAGAGCGAACCATTTGTGGCGTCACCATCCCAAGCATTATTTGTGCCTGCATTACAACATGGCAAAAAGTTACAAGTCGTGAGGTTCTAATCTTTTATACTTGCTTTCATATGATAGAGAACAACTTAATGATGCTTTTTTCCAAATAAAAGACAAGTTTTTTTCATAGGATACATAAAACTAAATAAAGATGTATAGGGAGTCAAGTATCAATTTTCCAACAGTGGAGGGTGGAGCCACAAACAAACATGCCAATTTTCTTATATCAGACATATGCACATAAAAAAAACCTTTCAGTAATAAGATAAAGATATCTGATTTTCTTGTTCCACCAAGGATCATAGGACAACAGTGGATGATACCAAAATATTTATGCACCAGAATCAAGTTATATGAATGAAAAAAGGTAACACGAATAAGGAAAGTTCAATGTAGCACAGAATCATGGGAGTTTATTAACATAAATGCTAAATGTATGTGAACAGATTCTGTAAACAGATGAAAATATTATTCCAAAAGAACCCATAAAGACTTTGTGACCTGTGTAAGACTTGATCGACTACAAATGATAATAATGAAGAATATGCAAAGGACTATAACATCAGCAATAGAAAAGGCTAACCTGAAATAGGGCTTTTGGCAGATGTGGAATTCCTTCTAGCAATTTTTTTGAAAGTTCCTTATTTCGAGTGGTTAGGGCCTGTGATTAAGAAACAAGAAGACTGCAATCAGCACTGGGTCATTCATACATCACGGAATTGAACTGCATGGTAGTTTGCAAGTCAACCTTCAACTCAGCCATGATTTCATGCAACTGATGTCTTGACATTCTGGCCAAATAATGAGTAAGAGGATCGTTTCCAAGTCCATACTGGACAGGTAAACCATTTTGAACATTTGCAGTTTGAGCTCCACCAAGGACACCAGCCATCACAGATGCAGCATGTATTGCTGGAGGCAGACCAACAGGCTGATGAAGGCTTACATCTCCAACAGAAGTCCCAGTTAACTGTTTTTGACCATCTGTGACATTTGATCAAGAAATAAAAGTTAACATCCATGAACACATATAAGTAATTGTACGGACTGAATGATGAATCGAAAACGGGACCAACCACCACCAGATGCCATCCCTGGTCCTCCACGACCCTGCAATGCATAAATGTATCCAGCATAAGTCAACAGTTGCTCCCATTGAAGCTAAATCAACTCCAGTTGGTTGAGATGTTCTATGTTTTTCATTCATATAATGAACATAGACCAACTTTATCTCCAAATGAAGCTACTAAATTTCCAAAATGCAAAGTTGACAAATCAAGATGGTGAAATAAATCATCTGTGTACAGTAACATCATGCAAGATCATTCGCAAGTCCTGATGATACTTTTAACTCAAAAAATTGTGTCCTTATGTAAATCGACTGCATCTACTTGAGAATGTGTGTTGTCACGTATTCTCGTGTGTACAATATTTGGCACCAAAAACTCACACAAATGTATCAGCTTCAGACACTGTCATCTGTAGATATTTATACAAACCTGCTGATACAAGCTACAGTGACTGTAACTATTAAGGTAGTAGGAAGCCTGAAAAAACTGCAAGTCCTTATGCACATACATAAAGGTTGATTAGATTTTTTTTTCAGCAACCAATTTGCAAACAGTGGCAAACCCTCTTGCAGGAGCATGTCCAAAGACCATTTATACATCTTCCATAATGCTACACATATTCAGCAGTATGCACACTTCTTTTGCTATTAGAAGAAGGTGAACCTCACATATTCAGAGCAGTCAGCACACTTCTGAACAACCTCTTTATCATAAATATAATAATATATTTACTAGTCAATTGCTTTGTCACACTATAACTCCTTTGGCACGCCATTTCCGTGAATTGGGAAAAAGGGAGATAACAAAGGTATTTTTGAGCTGCACAAACGTGAAGGGGGCATCACACCAGAACGATAATTCAAAAGAAGTCAGCAGAATTGGACGGCTATAGCAGGCTTGTGTATGTACAGTCAGGCAGCTGTACATACACAAACATGCTATAGAAGAAAGTAAAACATGAGACACAGGGTGGAACATGAGACACGGTGCTCGATAAACCGCAGCTATTATCATTCATTGGAATGAAGACTATACAACTTCTCATATCAACAGAGAACTCCATAGGAGGTAGGAAGGATTCTACAGTAAAAAAATTTAGGATCTTCGACCTTTTCTCTATTTCTGTCAGTATTCCTCCCATTTTCAGCAAAGTCAACACGTAATTGACGACCGTTAATCTCATAACCCTGGAGGTTCCGGCGTGCACTTAGAGCAGTCTCTTCATCCTTGTACTCACAAAAGCCATAACCCTTTGGCTTTCCTGTTTCTTTGTCAATGACCAACCTACAAGCAATTTGAAACGGTCACAGGTCAGTGTGCAAAGAAGTTGTAGCTCAACAGCATCATATCAGATTCACATGTTGAAAAACTTCACAGTAGTACCAAACAAGTTACTCAGTCTACCTCTGTCCCACTAAAGACCAGTTTCAGAAGATATTCACTTACAAATAAATATACCATAAAGATATCAGATACTAGGACAACAATGTTTTATGTTGTCCTCAGATTTTTGGTTAAGCACTAAGCCTACAGGCACATGACATCAGGCATGCATGGCAGGAGGAAAAGGAACATGTAGCAACAATGTTTCCATGTTCATAAATCAATTCTAAATCAATGTTCCCTATTGTTGGCGTCCCTAAAGGTAAATTCCTAGAGTCATAAGGCGGCCTCCTTTAAGATGAAGATATTTAATATTTGAAAGGTAAGCCGCTGCATTCTTTTGTATTCTCCCCTGTCTGCCAAGCATTCAGCCGTTTATCAAACAACATGATACATAGAGGGTTTTTCCCCCCTATCTTATTTGCTAAACATACATATTTTTTTTTTACTTCTTCTAGACGCAATGCCATTATGTGGATATATATTTCTTATTGGAAACAGAACAAACAAGCTCAAAAAAGCATTTTGACAGCAACACATGAATTTGTACAATATGAGAGGCATCTATATTATCAAAGAGCAAGTATAGACATAAGCATGTGAGCTTAAGTGCTTAACCAAACTATCCTGTATCAGCTTATTGGATTTTTTTTTTGTGCGCACGTGTAGCTGAAACATGAACGGCACCTGAAGGAGACGACCGGGCCGACCTCTTCGCAAATCTGCACGAGCTGCTCCTCCGTCGCATCATACGGTATATTACCAACTGCAATTCAGATTAAAAAAACAACGAGCACACTCATCAGCAACCTTCAAATTCCCTCCCCTCCACATCCCGCAGCAACAAAAATTGACGGCATGAAAACCCGCGGTGGGCGCAATTGAAGCGCGAGAGCAGGTAAACCCTAGCCAAGGCGGAAGCTGGGCCGGGGCGAAATCGAGCTCGAAATCACCCGGGAGGCAGAGCCCTGGCTGAATCGAGCGGGTAAGGCGGGGGAGCGGATGGGAGGCGAGGGCGTACCGAAGACGCAGCGGTTCTGGGCGCCCGCGGGCGCGGCGGCCATGCTCAACGGAGGTGGCCGGCGGCGGGGCCGCGCCGCATCCGCCCCTGGCGCAGCCGGCGCGGGGGCGGCCGGGGGAAGCGACGAGGTGGCCCGATGCTAGATGCCGGACTTCCGGTGGACGGCGGTGGTGGTGGGGGATATGGTGGATGCCGGCTGCGGCATCCCGTGGTGCCCGTTTATTATAGGCGAGGCGACGGAGGAGAGCGGGAGGGAGGAGGGAGAGCTCTGCTTCTGAGTCCCACTCGGGCTCCTTCACAGTCAGACCGGAGGCAGGCGTGTAATCTTGGGGATTTTTGTTATTTTTTCAAATAAAAATAAATATTGGGTGTAATTTTGGGGGATTTTTTTATTTTCAGAAAAAAAGAGAATCTTTGGCATTTTCGGAGGGTTTTATTGCGCTGATTTTACTTTGATTGTCACATGTCCTGTATGCAGGGTGACATGTCAGTGTTCTGTTTCATGACTATATGGTGTTTGTGCTTCAATGTTTTGATTCATGCCGTCTCGATAGTCGATACGGTCATCTTGACTAGTCTATGGCCCTGCTTATTAGCTGAGTATCAGACCCTATATTGGTTTGCTTTGGTAAAGATGTTTGGGTCATTTGGACTTAAATATTTGTGGTGAGTGGTGATCCGCTTCTTGTGGTCAGCACGTCTGACAAACTTTAGGAGCAACGAACACATATCACAGTGATGGTGCTCGAAGCACCGAAAACCACTCAGAATCCGTCTGGCCGTTTCTCTCGAGTGGCATGGATTCATCCAAGCTCCTGTAAACCACTCAGAATCCGTCTGGCCGTTTTACAAGAGAGAAACAAAGGTTTTCATGTGAAATCCAGAATAAATAAAATACACTAGGGTTTTCCCACGCTCACACCTTTTTAAATTAAAAAGGTTACAGCGCACCAGATTCAGAATCTCTCTATGAACGAATCGCTTACATCAGTTTACAATGTCTACAACAGAAAAAACAGATTGATTCCAGTGATGGAAATTTACCATTATGAAAGGGAAGCCATTGGCCGCCAAATGATCTGGAGCCTCTAAGAAACTACAAACACAAAAAAAAAATAATGGATACAAGCTCTAGTCTACAGAAATGTTTACAAAAGAACGATCAATTGATATCAAATAAGTAAGCTTGTAGTATTCATCTTACGGCAATATCTGTATATGTACAGAGCAAGTTCCGTTATTTTCTTTCGCCAACACAGATGGCAACAATGATAGTTCTGTAACAGAGATGTAGTCGACGAACCAGGAAAAAAAAGTCGCGACCCTTTGCTGGCAGCCTCCCAAATCTACTCCTGCTCCTTAAATCCTCACGTTAGTGACAAAAGATGAATAGCTATGGCCAGGCAAGCATGATAAAAATGCTGGCAAAGCCTGTCACGTGAAAAGAGACGATGATTGTTGCTTGAAGCTGGAGCTGGAAGCGCCTGCTTTGTTCGACGATGTTAACATCTTATCCTTTGCAGTGGTGTTGCCCACGGCCTGCTCAGAAGAATCTGGCTGCAGGTTGGTTTCACTATGGCTGGGTCTGGCCCAGATTTTGATTAGCCCCTCGCGGCATATGGTGAGGATTGATTCACTGGTGAATTCCAGTCCAGAGAGGGGGTCTACATGTACCCGGTGCGCAACTAGGGGTGAGAGCTTTGGTACATCTCGCATCCGTGGAGAAGGTTGAAGAACACCTGTTGGAGGGCATGCATTGTCCCAGTGTGCAGAAGGGCTTCCATTGCTAAATGTTGGTGAGCCACCAGAAGGGTGGCGCAGAGGGACAGCAATCTCGTCCAGTGCAAGATCCCAGAGAAGCAATTGTGTGTCCTAATTGCATGAAGAGTTAAAAGGTATTAGTAGTATTGATTCTGTGTGACAAGCAATAGCAGGTAAAGCATATGGCAATGACTACAAACACATCCTAGTTGACGAAACAATAGCAAACAGATCAAGTTATGCCATAAATTACTTAACCAAGAAAAAAAAACTTTTTGACACGAATGTTTACCAACAAGAACAAAGAAAGGTAGCAAGTGGACCAAAAGGACAGCAGGAGCATCATCTCTCCTAGTCGCACCATGTGTAACAAATGAACACAGTAGTTAAGAGCCCAACAACTAACAAGAAACCAAAAACTATAGATACCGGTGGCATTTAGGAAAGTAATCACCAATCAGAAGCTCAGAAAGAAAAATGACAGACAAAATTAATACTTGCCCCGATTCAGTGATACTGTAGTATAAAACACAAGAACTTGAAATCTATAAACAAATATATTATTATATAAACTTCTAGGTACCTGTCCAACTGACCCAAAGCGATACATGACATTTTCTTCCATTTCATCCGAATTGGGTGGAGACCAGTATGGATCAAAAGCAACTGCACTAACCTGTTGAACAGCAAAATAGTTTGATTGAAATGGAAGTTTAAAATCGAAAACGTCAATGTGATATCAAACCAAGTCAATTGTAAAATTACCCATGAATTATGCCCTTCGCCCCATGCAACTATCTTTCTATCATCCATGCTCCATACTTGCACAAGATCATCTTCACCCCCTGATAATAAATATTTGCCATCCGCACTGTAACAGAGCAGCATAATCAGACTAGTTAGCTCTTCCAGATTCCAATTCACAGAAGTGTGTACAAGAACAAAAGGAAACCGAACATATAATGACTATGAATAAATTAGTCCGTTCACTAGAAAGCTAAGATGCTAGGAGAGGTCAGAGTATGTAATTCTCTGAACAAATAGGCAAGTTGTAGTACAACATGCAGCAAATGTTGAGAACCGAGCGACGTTTAGTGCCTCTAGTTCAGATGACAACCACAGGGGTCAAACTAGGGCTCACCAACTTAAAAGTACCTCCCTGATAAACTGGTTTCAGCAGGCCAACTTGAGAGCACCTCCCTGAGAAACTGGTTTCGGTGACTTTCCTGGCAAGCCAGGGTTCAGTGTTCAGTGCTGAAAGCTCCCGCACAAGGTTATGGGATCTGGGGATGGAATTTCTAGGTAACCTTACCTTTGCTCATTTCGCAAGGAGGTGATACAGAATCACTTACTCATCTACATTGGTCAAGAAAAAAAATATATTTAGCAATTGTCGCCAAATATCGGGGACCATGCAGAGGAACATTCAATATTCCACATGAGCTATGTTACGACTATGCTAAATAATGAATATTACACAGAACAGGGTAATTTTCTTTGATCCTGGAATGACAGAAATGATCTGGAGGCTGCTAGATCCTAGAGTTAGAATAATTCGATTAATATAGTGACATAAAGGGAATCAAGAGGGGTAGGGAAAGTTAAACAGTGTAGCAAACTAGGCCTCCACTCCACCTCCCTTGTCCACCCAGTACCCAACTATACTTAATGCTTCCCCTCGATCCCACTGAGCCACAATAGCTCCCACCCACCTGCTACCAAGACTTTCATTTGTCTATTTAGATGCTTGTAACCATCAATTCTAGTCATGCACAAAAAAAAGAAAGAGAAAACTTCCATCTTTGACATAGTAATATGGATTCTATTTTGTAATAATGGTTTCCTTTTAAGATTTCAGTAACTCTATATGTTAGGAAGCGTATAACTATAGGACAGACAGGTGCACCAACTATATTTCTCCCAGCCTGCTATACACCGTCCATCCTAAACCATACCATTATGCTCAAGCAAATTCATATATTAAATTTGCAAAGATTAATAATTCTGAGTTTTGACAAACATCTCAGAAGTAAAAAAAGAGTTATTCATCAAACGACTGGTAGGTTTATGAAATAGTGGTTAATAAAAAATCATCAGGACTACATGAGTTGAACACATTCAATCTCAAAAATGGTAAATAGCGGAATTGATACAATACACTACTAACAGAACTAGATCCTGTTCCACATCTGTCAGACAATGATATGGTAAAAACATTACAGTTATGGAAAGTATGACACAGCAGCAAAACATGTCATTGGCAGCTTACCTCCAAGAGCAACACAACAGTGCGCCATAGTAACTTTTCCCACCAAATATTAGTTGCTCTTTTGCAAAGTCAAATACTCTTAAATAACCTGCATATGATCAGACTATCTTAGTTCTAAATAGAACCTCTCCAATAGCTAAACCTTTTCTATATGCAACTGTTGATTCTCATTCTTAGTAGAGTAAATTACCATCTCGCCCAACAGTTGCCAAGTAAGTGCCATCCGGTGAAAAGGAAATGGCATTGATTGCACCTTGACAGATATGCCATCTTGCAATTGGGTTGCCCTGCAGTGTTATTTTAAACCCCAGAATCAGTCATAGCAGTTGCAACATTAGGACTGTCGGGAATTCCAATTAATTTCCCTTGAGTCAGTATTTTTGCAATATTTGTTTCATAGTGTCCACAATGAGAACCATTTTTCCAGTATGACCTGCTGGAATGGTAGTACTATTTGGCAGTTGGCCTTAACTGATTAGTCTGATATCATTGAATTAGAAGCCAGGCAAGTATAAACTACTTTCTGCTATTTGTTAGTTACCAAGAGGCAAGAGTGGAGCCCATACCAGTGCAACACAAGTTATTCAATCATGTCAGCTAATCATAGATATACCAGTACATGTCAGCTACGAAGAAAAGGCAGTACTGTTCAGGAAGTTCAGGCACTGGTTCTTTCCACAGAACCATGCATTTTACCAATACCCCTTATTATAAAATATGCAACAGAAGTAGCATATCAATGCAATTTTTGACAAAGGATATCGCGTGGTTTGAGATACCTTACTCGACTTCGCATGTGAAATCAGCAGCTGACTTTGATCCTTTACAGTTGGAAATGTCCAATCAGTATTTCCATCCTTGGACTGAATGCAGAAAAGGAAATTTATTAGTTCAACATAAACCTAATAAAGTTCGATATAATTTCATGAGCATTAAGGGCTCACTTTGTCGTAGACATACAAATTCCCGTCAGCATGGCTAACAACAAAAATGCCTTCGCGCTCTGGAACCCATGCAACACAAGTGCACCGGCTGCAATAGATTGGAGTCCAAAAATCAATATCTATAATTTTATGAAGTGTAAAGAATCCATGTACCACATGAATACCATCTTCAGTTTTAAGCTCATAAGCTGCCGCACTGTAATTGCCTTTGAGCTAAGAAAATCAGTTCAACTAAAATGTCCAACTTTATAAAAATAAAATAAAATGTCCCAAAAGAATGAAGAAGAGCTGAATATATATCCCAAACAGCAGACCTAGCACATAATTTTATAATCGATCATCCTTCAGTAATCCAGTCAGCACAGATAAAAACTTGGCAGTTACATGCATGCTAACCAAAATGGTTCGATTTGGATCTTAACTAGGCGAGGAAGGTACAAATCCTTTGCAATCTATCCAGCAAACTGCATCAAGGCAACTTAATACTTACTAACCATAACGTTTAACCTGCTGCACTAAAATCTCGCCAACCCCAGGACTAACTATTGGAAACATCAATCCCCCATTGTACAAAAAGACATGCTAACTTGTTTCAAAAAGCAGCAGCAGAAACCCCGATTTCACATTGTATCATTAGAAAACATTCTAAACTTTGTCTTAAAAGGAAATAGTAGTCTGTGCGTGCCCAGGCAGCACCCTGGCTCTCAGCAGCCCCACACCAGCCAGTTTAATGCCTATTAGGTGTCAAGTACGGAGACCTAGAGGTTTTTTCAAGTATTGCATAAATCAATGAGTACAGCATACCCCAAGCCACAGAGTTTTATTTAAAGTGGATAGCATGGAAAAATCATGCATTATATTTTTATTTACATAGATGATGAAGTTTGCTGGCGTTGATTATTGTTTCATCAAAATGAGATAGCTAAACATTACTTCCTCTGTCCCAATATACGTAACCGCTTTTCTATGATGTCCTAAAATGTATTGGTTTCAAACCTTTTTTTGGTCTGACGTCATCATTATTTTTGACAGTATCGCAGCAAATTGTATCGTACTGCAGTGTATTGCATGTTAACCATACATGCATTATCTATTATTTTGATGGTACCAGGCTAAGTTTTTAACTACTCATATAGTGTGCCAAACCACTACCATTAAGAAGTAAATATTTAGCCAACATGAAATGCTTGCAAATTTGCCTGATTATCAAGGCAAAAAGTAACATCTAATTTCAAGAAAACAATCAAATCAAAACATGCCTGCTGGCAGCGCCACCTTGACTTGAATCTTTGTCTTTGTCTTTATCTTTATTAATAAAATGCTGATATGAAACAGGCTTCTTTCCAGGATCTTGCAACTGCTGCCTCAATGACATGGAATACACTGGACAAAAAATGCCTTATATATGATTAACTTTTAACTTAAAATCATAAAGAATTGCACATTAAGAAGCATTCAATTACCATCTCCCGAGAACACCCCAATGAGCAGATCATGCCCATCTTTGGCTTCCGAGTCAAATGCATGGCAAAGCGGGTTTGAACTGCTGAAGTGGATGGACTTTATTGGATCCTGACGAAATTAGGTCATGATCAGAAAACCACAGGACAGTGAAGTTACGAGCAACTTAGCATGCATTCAGCAAACAAAAAGGGAATACTTTGTCATGTGAGTTGAGATCACTGATGAAGAGTGTATCAGCAGTGTTGAATATGATGTACGTGCCCTTGCCATCATAATTCGCCATGCCTTGCGAACCACTAGCGCTCGTCGACGCACCAATGCCACCACCAATGCGGCTGCTTCCTGAAACAGCCCTGCTCGTACCATTGCTCCCAAAGCTAAGAGCCCGGTTCCCATTTCCAGTGCCAAGAAGCCTTGCAGCTGCAGACCGCATCCCACTGCCAGCGCTTGGAGTTGAAGGATTCGACCCCTGACCCGCCGGCTTCTCCTTCAAGTATGCCACCGTCATCTAGCACCATCACAAAAAATGGTTGGTCTAGATATTGTGTAACGGACGTAACATACGCACACATGCCAACATAACCGGAAAAATCCACAAAACTCTGCAAACAGTTAGGCAATATGTGATCTTCGTCTATGGCTCTGCTGTTTTCTTAATTTAGAGCAAACAAAAACCTATGTCAATTATATTGAAGGTGTATATAATGGTAACAGGAAATGTATGCAAGGACAATCCAAACATGTAACATCACAAAAACTAAGACATCTACAGAGGCTGCCCAACTGCAGCACCAGATAACTTCCAAATATCCTCCGCATAATAATCAATCGAAATCCCAGCACATGTACAACGACCCATCCAAAGCCCGCACCTGATCAGGTCAAGTCAACCCAACCCGGCCCAACCTTGCTTCCTAATTCCACATCTAATCGCATCGAGATCCCCAGACGGGCGCATCGACCCTCCCCCGCTAACCAATCCCGAACTGCAGGGCGCCCGTAGTAGTAGCAGGTGTACCTGGGAGACGGTCTTGCCGCTGTGGTTGTAGTGCACGACGGCGGGGGAGTGCGTCTTCTCGTACTGCAGCTTGTGCCTCCCCTCGGGGGTCTTGAAGTAGGTCTTCAGCCCTCCCGCCCCCGCGCCGCCGCCCGGCCCCGCGGACGCCATGGCTCCGCGGTTCCCCTAGCGATCGCCCGCCTCCTCCCGCCCCACAATGCCCACCCGCCCGCGCAGACAGACAGACGAGGCCGCACGAGCGGTCACCGCCACATGCTCCCCGCCGGTGAGGCGAGGGGTAGGGTTTTGGCGGCGATGGAGACGGTGGTCGGAGTGGGGGGAGGATCCGGTGGGTTTGATTTGGGATGGATGAGACGGCGGATGCGGGAGAGAGGAGAGAACGGAGACGAGGAGGAAGAGAAGGGAGGAAAATAATTGGGAAATTCTTTTTGCTGGACAATGTCAATTAATAAATACGTACGGCGGTGGGGAAAGGGAAGGAAAAAACCCTTTCGGCGCAGGACAAGACAAAGCATTGACGAAAGAAAAGGGAATTCGTAACTATTATTAGGTTGACTCTTGTAAAATGAGACGGGGACCATGTATTTGATCAATTATTTGGATTTTATAAAGTCAACCCAATATACACAAAATATCCTTAATTATAAGTTCTCTTATTCAAATTTTCCTCAGGCGACTCTGACTTTTTAGTGACAGGGTAAGGAAAAAAAATAGAGGCTCCTATTCATCATAAAAATAAAAGATAGTATATATCAATTGCAACCGTATTAAAAATATACACGGAGCAGTATATGCCAATGTAGGCTAGACTAGCAAACCAATGAGACCTTTACTCCTTTAGTGGTATGGAATGTGGTTTTTGGTTGACGTGGCACTACATAAGACATCATATACCATATGTGATACCACGAGGGGGAGTAACCTAGACCATGGTTTGATAGTCTGATGACTTTAAATAAACTTTAGAAAAATATTCATTTAAACTCTTTCTTATAAAGTATATATGAAAAGTTCTAAAATTTGGTTTATTCTTAAAAATTTCAGTTTAGATAGTTTCGCATCTTCAGCCATTGCCATTTCGTATCTTCTTTTTTAAAAAAGTAAGTTATATATTCAAGTGCATAGTTTGGAGCTATTTATATCTTATATGTGATAAAAAAACATCACACCATCGGATATAACCACTACTTCTCTACTTGGCATGCTAGTTCGAAGCCCAAGTGCGATAATTGAATTTACACGCTCCTCTCTCCACCCTCCCTTCTCCCTTCGGCGCCTTCTCTCCCCTTGCGCGTCGTGCCCATGATGTCGCCCGATTTGTCGCCCCACTTCCGTTTCCCGCTCGACCTCTTCCCTTTGCGATTTTGGCGTGCGCCTAGCGTCTGGCGAGCAGAACCAATCGGCGCAATCCCCATCCTCCACATGTACACGTACGTCGCCGCTGTCCACGAGTCCACGATCCTATCGTCCGTGCTTCACCGCAGGGCGCCGGATCGAACGGCTGCTCTGAGGAACCGCCGGATCGTCCGCCCTTCCACGTAGCCGCCGTTCGTCGTCCACCCGGCAGCCGTCCAACATAGCTCGATTGATTGTAGGTATTTCCCTCTACTACAAAGGTCTGATCTGATCTGATCGCAGGCTTGTCGAGAGGAGCGCCACGGCGGGGAGCTGGAGACGGCAGGGAGAGGCGGGCGTGGCCGCGTGACCGGCTAGTATACACACCCCGTCCTTAAGCGTATCCTCAGTTTGCTGCCGTCGCCGGAGGCCATGCGGACGTGCGTGCTGGCCCAGCACTGGCGCCACATGTGGCACGGGCCTGCACGTCTCATGCCTCGCCGGCGGTGACGTGAGGGTATCGACGAGTTGCTGCCCCGAAAATCCGAGATTTTGTGAACGACCTCGTGCTCCTCAGAGGACGTTCGAGCTATAGTTCTGTACCTTCGCCGAGGACAGAGACGGCGGCGAACTGCCTATCTCAGCTGCTGGATTCATCATGTCGTCAAGTGCATGTTCTGGACGGTCATGCTACAAAACATCTTGCTTGATGCCTTTGAGCTGGAAAACTGCCCTCTCGTCTTCTAGCACTTGACAAATGACAGGGCTGGAGATCGATGGTCTAGAGTCTAGACTCGAAGAATACTTTCTGCAACTTCTCGAGCTGTCTATCCTTGAAGCATCTTATTGCGATTAACTGCGAGTTTTGGGATGCTGATAAGGTCTCATTAGAGTCCCTGAAACACTTAAGTATGACAAGCTCCATTTTCGGGGAAGACTCCAGAACTGTTATTCATGCCCCAAATCTTGTTTCACTAAGGCTGGATGGCCATTTGTTCAGGGCTCCTGTTCTTCAGATCATGCCACTGTTACTCGCAGACATTTGTTAAGAGTCATCTATGAGACTTTGGACTCTGGATATTCTGATTATTACTCTAGGGATTGTGGTGATGAGGACTGTTATTGTGGTGGTGTTGTAGATGGCAAAAGGAGTGTGCTTGTGAAAGGTTTATCTCTTCCTGTACTTCCCGTTCACTCAATTTAGTTTCTACTACAATTGTAATCCTAGCTTTAATCATTTCATATTTCACTCTGGATTGCTCTTTATTCCATTCTACCTGCGTTTTCCCAGTTTATTTATGGAAGGGATTTGAAACGCTGCCCTACATTCAGGAGGCTGGAGACTTTGTTACTAAAACGATCACTGGTTTGTGGGAAACTTACGTGCATTAACTTGCATTCTCAAGCGTTCACCTGTTTTGGAGAAGCTCAACCTTCATCGTTTGCTCCTAGGCATATTTAAAGTGGATGGTGCTTTGTTGAAACAATTGTACACTATCGATTTGTCATGGTAAATGACTAATTTTAATTACAGGGAACTAAACATAAAATGGAAATGATATGAATTAGGAAGGTTTGATCTTATACTTGCAAGATTAGTTTCAAGACAAATAAAAAGTCACATCACGAATTCACGTTTTATCCCTTATACTATTCTTGTTGCATCAAAAATATTTGGACACCCGTGACAACGCACGGGCATAAAGCTAGTGTCAGACATAAATATTTAAGTTGAGGTATCTGGTATGATGTAGTCAACCTGAGTTCAACGAGTTCCACAATCATTGTCAAGTTACTGAGGCCTGCAGTTTAGCCTTGTGGACTGGAGCCTGCTGTTGAACGAATTCCATAACCTAAGTAGGATTTATTTATCCTACCAACTTTACTGTAAACCATTTCCTTTATCACATTGTTGATGTATCTCTGTCAAACTAATAAGTAAATCTCCAGCGAGTAATATGGGATGGCAATTAAACTCACTTCACAAAATTTTCATGTACTTCTCTAAGTTTTCTAGCAGTCTCCATTATGTGGTCAACTGTTACTGAGAGAGAGAGGCAAACTGCACAGCACTAATTCGATAAGACTTTTGATGCATATAAAATGGGAGCTATGGCTCACATTTTAGATCTTCTGACATCAGTAGGACCATGGAAATTAGGTGATGGATTTGGAATGTTGGTTTTTCATTTGATTGCTATTAGCATGTCACTATAATAGGACAATTGAACATTTTGATGGTCAGATAAGCTCTCCTGTACATTGTCGGGGTCAACTGTATTTGTAGTTGTACAGAAATTCTTGTGCAATATTCAGTATGATGCTTGATTGCTATCTGGCTGATCCTGTTACTGAAGCATTTAATTTTTACTGCTAACAATATTCAGTGTTTATATGAAGCGTTGTGCTTACCTGATCGTTTAGGAGTGCAGGTAAAACATATGCAAAGCCAGCTGCTTGTTTTTGACATTTATTCTACGAAGCTGACTGATGTGTATAGTATCAACAATTTGAGGGGAGCAGGGGAGATGGTTACAGTAGAGCAGCCAGATGAGAAGACCAACGGCTGGAGTTGAGGCGTGCTCTTCAGCAGGGAGCCTCAACTTTCAGGCTTGCAGCACAGTTTAGCCTGTGCCTGTTGCACAGCAGGAAGCATCGGCCGCTTAGCCAAGCAGGCGATACGACGCACATTTTCTTGTCGTAGGTGCAATTGTGCATAGACGGCCCCGTAGCTGTAGGGCCCCCGGTGGTGGCGACGCGAAGAAGATATACTCTCGAAAGCAAGCTTAACAGGATTGTCAACAGGAACATAAGCTAGGATGGGGCATCGGGTGTCCCCTTGCTGGTCTAATGGACGGACAAAACTTCATTATATTCATGTCATGGTCCATAGCCGACGCCAAAGGGTGCTTAGACCAAGTGGGACGAATTTCAGCCTGAGGGTTAAAAAATCCCCTCGTCGGTCCCGTGTGCCAAAACACTGGTTTAGATGACGGCCCAAGTCGGCCTGAGGACCGTGTATGGCCCAGGCAGGTAGTCTCACGGGCTAAGCCTCCTAGTGTCAGGGCGGAGCCGGGGTTCGGGTTTTTTTTTGACATGTATGAGAAGGCCTTCTTCTTACAATTTGCATATCTAAATTTGCATCTCCCATAACACATAAAAACTCCTATAGTAATAGGATTGGAGACGCAGTGGACCCCGTGTCTCCTTTGTAAGAGACGAGTTATAATGGGTGTCTCCACTATATGATGCTAAGGGAGACGCGTCTTCTTAACCGCGTCCCCTATGTACCTAGCCCCACATTCCTCTAGATATGTATAGGAGACGCGGTTAAAAACCGTGTCTCCTATCTTTCCGGTAAAGGAGACGTGGTTCTATAAAAGCGCGTCTCCTCCATTTGATTGTAAGGGAGACACGGGTTCAGTCTAAGCGCGTCTCCCATATATTCGGTGTTATGGGAGATGCGTCATAGAACGATGTCTCCTTTTCCAATTGTTATGGGAGACACAATTTTTGGACGCGTCTCCTTTTGCAGTTGTTATGGGAGAAGCAGTTTTCTGACACCATCACATAAAGATCCCAGACACATCATAGGCAGCCATTTTCCACATAATTCACAGACAACAACATATTCAACAACCAAAGTAACAGCAGAATACATCATAGATCGACAACATAATATTCAAACAAGTACATGATGGCATGATGGCGAAAGTTCAACACTAAGAACTTTCCTTTCTCTGAGATCACTTGGTCCATGATGAAGGAAGCAATTTTTACAAATGGCACTTAGCTCATCGGTATTTAGGGGGTTTGTCGACACTTTGAAGTCCTGATTGGGGAAATGTATCAGAATCAGCAGGTGGTGGTGCTCGACCGCCGTACGTACTACGTGCTGCTGTGTATGTGATGTGTGAGTCTGTGCCAGTTGTCGAGCAGTAGCTGGTGCTAGTTTTGGAGCAGTGAGCACTGAGCAATAGGAGACACGAGTGAAACGACATTGTCTCCTTTGCCACTAATATAGGAGACGTGGGCAGATATACATCGTCTCGTTTCTGCAACAAGTTACACGAGACGTGGAATTAATACCAGCGTCCCCTTAAAGATAACTATAGGAGTCATGTTATGGGAAACCGTGTCTCTCATAATTCAGACAAAGGAGACGCACCAAATAGAAACGTGTCTCCCAAAATAAGGGAGACGTGTGCAATGAAACCACCTCTCCTTTGTAGTACATAGGAGACGCGGGTTACCTGTGCGAATTTACGAGAGACGTACACAACATGTCTCTTAAACATATTTGGGGACGCGGGTTTTAATTGCGTTTTCTATTAGTGCGTCTCCTTTATCAGCTTCTTACATAGTGAGAAATGTGCCTTCCTGGCCAGTCGAGTTCAGAGAGGTCACACTCGACCGCCGCCACCCCAGCCGTTGCGGCATGGGAAGCGTTGCCGGCTTACCGCTCCCTGGACACTGGCTCATCTGCAATGCTCCATACATCGTGGAGGCATGGCACCAGGATCAACCCCAAACATAGACTATGATCACCATGTACGAATGAAGTGATATTCCGGGGCACAACACCAAACTTGGCATTCTAAGAAGATGTAAAGAAGAATGCGCACTCTAGAGGTGTCGACTGCTGGATGCCCATGAGGATGTGGTACTGTACTGGTGTCATAAATTATCCATGTAACATCGAATGTAATAGTAGCTGCTCTGCTTCTTTCCCTCCCAAATCTCTGTAATCACATGCTCTGGAACCAGTGTAAGAGTAATTTTGGTTGCTGGCGTCGTCCATTCCCGGGTTCATCCCGGTATCAGTTGTAAATCAAGCAGGTCTAGTTTGGCAGCGGGTGGTAAAAATCCGAGGGAAGGGAACCCCCAAGGGAAAAATTTCGTGGCAGATTAAATCCCCTGGGAGAAATCTCCGCCCAGGATTAATTCTCTGCTATCGTTTGGAAGCCAGGGTAGAAATCCCGGAATTTCGAAAAAAAATATTCATAATTCTCAGAAAAATCGGGGAAAAATAGAAAAACTGATAACGAGCAAAATTCCTCCCAAAATTAGACAATACGTTGCTACATCATTACGTAATTTTTTTTAAAAAAAGAAAATATGGTTGTTTTTGGTGCCGATAAGTTCAGTTTATCTCGACCATCACCAACAGACACTTTGCTAAAAAACATAGTCAGGACACCTAACCGATTCATGCGAAGCAACTCCTATATAACACACTACCGAGAACAAGCAATCAATCTGCCTCCAGAAGCAATTGCCAGACATAGATAAATCTCTTTCATATGGTCATATCGAAAGTTGAAGGGAAAGCAAAGGAAAATCACGTGGATGCACAAAGGCATAATGAACTAGCTTCTATGCATTGCTTCCAAGCTCCACCAAGGATTCTGCAAGCAACACAAAGAAAACATTACAAGCTGAATGCTGACTACTGAATGGGCTGAGACGAGGTGGAGAGCCCTGGGCGGGCTGCTTCCAAACGCGCCGGTTGGGCTCACCGCGGAAATTTTCGCCGTGGGATTCCTCCGTGGGGAAAAGGCCGGGAATCCCACGGGGAAGTGGGTTGCCAAACTAGCCCTGATGGAGTAGTTTGCTCGCAAACGCAATAGTATTTTTTTTAAAAAAAAGCTGCTCTTCCATATGTAGGATATGAAATATGAATCGTCAGCCTGGTGTGGGTACCTATAGGGGAGCTCAGTGGGCACAATCTTTACATTAATATATTTTTAACAAGCGTAAAAAAATGGTACTATGATATTGCATTTAGACGCTAGTCACACAATTCATTAAGCCATTATGAACAGATCAAGACAAGCACAATACTAAATCACAACAGCCCTCTCTCACAACACGGTGGGAAACAAGCTTACGATTATTAAATTAGTATAAAAGTTAATTAAGCATTCACAATGGCAAAATTAGCAGCAAGGCTAACAATGTATTTAGTCGACAAATGTGTACAAATACAACGTATAACTCGATGCATTTCTTTATGAAAAGGAAACAAGATAATTTCATGATGAGGACATCACCACGCTGGACACACATGAGTCGGCCTCATCTCAGAGTTCAACTTCGTCGCCAACTTGACAACAACTTTGGTTCGGTTTCAGCCGGCAGTCTTGCACCAAATCGGCGATATCTCCTAATTCCGGCATCCAAATGAGGCGTTGTTTGATGTGCTGGAAACCTAACGACGACACATTTCGTTTGGTTCTAGTCCCAGCTCCAGAAGGTTCGTGGATCATTCTGTGTGACTACGACAAGGTGCTATGTCACCTGTTTTGGGCCAACTCGGACCTTGTATCGTGTCGGCACTTTAGCCCAAGTTGTGGCCGATGCCCCTGGTCGCCCCAACCCTAGCACGCCTTCCTTTCCTTCATAAACTTAGTATCCACTGCTGTTCAAACTTGGGTTTTGTTTAGTTCTAGATTTCCTGTTGTGAAACAAACATCGGCCATTGTAACTGTGGCGACAAGTCCATTTACTAGTGATCCAAGGCCCCCGTTCTTGTTCGGCAACCCCATGGCGATAAGTCCTTTGTTGTGCAGACCTTGAACCCATATCTTTTGCTTCATATTTGATCTGCAATTTCAGATTACATGCTTTACTTTCTTGCTTGTGTTCTCGATTCGTTTGTAGGAAAAGCCTTCTCGTTGAAGTCAATCAAGTTGTACTTGGTTGATAACCAACGGTGCTGTGGTGTAATGGTTGCAAGGTTTATATCATGTTGATTTAAAGCTAGATCGCCAACATTGACATTCCACCTATCATGTTTACTACTACCTGTTGGAAGATTAGGCCAGTGTCTTATCATTTGGTATCAAAGCCAGGTTTACCGTAAGGTATTATCCACTCCGTTACCTTTAGATTTGTTTGTGTTCATCACCTAGAATCTACAAAAAGCCAAAAAAATTGTTTATGCTGTCCTACACCCTGTTTTAGCCTTTGCAATTTTCATTTCAGATTCGCTTTGTTGAGTTTGTGTCTGTGGTCGAGTCGTATTGCTGGTTAGGGTTTGTTCGTGGTCATTGTTCAACCGCACCTTTGCTGTTGATTGTGTCCGCCGCTAACCTATCCACCATTACCCAGATTACAAGTCGAAGCCATCAAGTTACTCGACTTGCCATCGCTAGCAGCCTTGTATGAATTCTCGCCGAACAAGCCCTAGATAGGTTGTAAGCCGCCTTGTGTTTTTCGCCTTGCATCACAACCCCTCTTGATCTATCTGGCGATTACCTATTGCTGCATAGCCAGGGATACTTTACCCTAGGTTATTTGTTTGCTGAGATACTTTTCTCAACCTTGATCTTGGTGTGGGAAGCTTTGCTCTAGCCGCCGCTATGTTCTTTGCTGAGTTGTGACTTCCGAAAAACATAACTTGAGGTATCTTTCATAAAACAGCTATACCTTTTCGCTTGATGCTCTGTTTTGATGGAAATTTTTATAGGAGCTTGGTAATGAAAAGTTGCACATACGATTCACCGGCTTTGTTGGAGTAGTCCATTCTCAAAACATTAAAAAAATCAGGAAGATAATTAAAAAATTAGTTCTCTTTCTTGCATGCTTTTCTACAAACATGTTTGATATTCTATAGACTACATTTGTTATGTGTTTCAGGTGAAACTTTGTGTCATTCCTATTCTGGTGTCCCTGGTGGTGAGAAAATATCAAAATATATAAGAAAAAATAAAATGAAAACACATGTGATTCCTACTAGTGCCTTTTTCACCATCTTAGTGCACTAATTACGGTATGGCCATTGTGCTAATTCTTTGACGTTTTTTCATTGTTCTTTGTTCCAACATATTGTGCTACGCCTAGGAACACATCTTAGCTAGCAATTGTGACCTATGCTTTGGATACTTATTGATTTTTACTAATATGTGTTCATTATTTGCTAATTCTTGCTGTCATATTAACACTACTACATAATTTATTAACTGAGGCGGTTAAAATTGATTAACAGAGGCGGTTTTCGCAACCGCCTCTGAGCTGGGGCCATAGTTAATAGAAGATGTCGGTGTTTTAGACCGGCGATCCTGCTAGGGGGTAGCCCAAGCAGTGTAGATCTATTGGAGTAATGGGGAAGACGTCGAGAATCAAGAATAAGATGGTGACAAAGGACACGAGAGGCACGATTTAGATAGGTTCGGGCCTCATGGCGAGGAACCCTACATCCTGTATGTTGGTGTATCTTGTATTCCTTGTAGATTAGATCTGTTGTGGAGACCTCAGCCTTTTGGGCGTGCTGATCTAGGGACCCCTACTCTCCTTTATATATCCCAGGGCGTAGGGTTACATGGAAAGTATCCTAGTCGGTTACAAAATAGGAATGCTAAAGAAAATAGAAAACCCTAGGGTATCGTGATATCTATACCCGACAAGCCCCCGAGCACTTCATTGCTTGACATACAGCCTTGATGTGGATCTTAAAATATTTGGCGAGTTGGACTTCTTTTGCACCGGTAGGACTTCTTTTGCAGTAGTCGGGCTTCTTTCTCGTCTTCAAGTATCCTCAGCTGGTTATATTAAGGCCTTGATGTGCTCAAGAACTTTTGGAGAATCTAATTGGAGTACACCAAGCAGGTGTACCCAATTGGGTAGCCCCCGAGCCTCGTTTTACTTTGAAAAAAGAATTCGAGGGTCTTCAATAAATTTTGCCGAAGAGCTTCAATTTCGTATGAGTCGGAGTTCTTTTGAAACCCCAGCGTAGCCTCCCGAGATTCATTTTGAGAATCGAAAAGTTTTCAGAGAACCTCTACAGATATATCCGCAGCCCCCGAGCCTTGATCCGATTTGTTAAATCGAATTAAGTATCTAAATTTACGGTTTGAAGAAAATTGGTGGAGTTATCTTGGTTGGAGTTGTCTCCGTTGGAGTTGTTTCGGTTGGAGTTCCCTCAGTTGGAGAAAGAATCGCTACCGCTTTCGGTTGGAGTTCTCTCAGTTGGAGAAAGAACCCCTACCGCTTTCGGTTGGAGTTCTCTCAGTTGGAGAAAGAACCCCTACGGCTTTCGGTTGGAGTGCTCTCAGTTGGAGAAAGAACTTCTACCACTTTTGGTTGGAGTTCTCTCAATTAGAGAAAAAAACCCCTACCGCGTGACGTTGGAGTAGTCACGATCGAAGTTTTCGACTGACGTCGTGGCGTTTAGCCCCCGAGCTTATGTACCCGTGGAACTTTGATGGCGCACCAGCAGCCTGGAGAATTGTCATTTGGAGACCAACCTGAAAAATAAAATGTTATGTAATACATAATATGAAATATTCAAATGCACTGAATAAATTAATTCAGCAAGATAAAGAGGTCGCCGAAAGCGCGTGAAGTGCAAAAAAGTAGTCGCGAGGGTAGTTTGAACCCATAAAATAAATCAGCGAGGGTAGTTTGAACCCATAAAATAAGTTGGCGAACATGTCAAGCTCTTGTCTAGGCCACGTAACTTCCCCTAGCAGGCCGAGCGTACGGTACATACACCCTACCTCTGTTTTAGCCTTTGCTCATTTGTATACGAGACTTGTCTTGTTGAGACGTTAGGCGTTACCAGAGAAGGTTTGGGGTAAATTAATGACAGTAAAGAGGAGATGAAGATCGGCGAAAGCGTAGCTTGCGCGAATGGAGGAACCGACGACGGTGTGGGTCGCATGGTGTAGCTGGTAAAGTAGTCCGTTCGCGGACTAGCCCCCGAGCAATGACTCGTGGCTTGATTTCTGGAGAAATCGACACGTATCAAATATGAAGATACGAGATAAGAGAAATTAAAAAATTGAAATAAGTACTCAGCTTGATTTGTGGTTATTCGAAGTAGTAGTCGCGGCCGGCGACATAAACCAGAGGCGTGCCAAGCTGATGGCGACGAAAGCGAAACTCGACATCTAGGTGATGCTGGAGACGTGCCAAGGTGCCGAAGAGGTCGGCGCACGGGCCAGACCCGTACCAAGCATCGCCAATGCACCGGTGCGGCCGCGGAGTCTGAGGCGAGTCGAGGTGTCACGGACGGACGCGCTACACATTGATGTGGAGTGCGCACCACGGCAGATTTGTTGAAGTCGAGCTGAAGATTCCTCCATCGATCAGAGATGCACGTTGGATCCGTGAACAGATTTGTTTTTTTTTCATAATTGATGTGAACGACTCCAAATTGATCACGGCAGCACCCGGTTGCATGCCAACTTGGAGATTGCACGGAGTAGTCATCGTCGGTCCACCTCCGGTCTTCCATGTGCACGTAGCCAGAATCTTTTTCTTTCTTTGGCCCTTGATCGCACGGGACACAGGTTCTTGGACTCTGTCCGCCCCGTGTAGGACTTTGATTAAGGCTCTGTTCGGTTGCTCGTGTGTGATTTCTGAGTTGGATCAATTTTATGCATGGTTTAAGTGGTTCCATGCATGTCACTCAAATCATATAGGACTCATGGAACGAAACTAGGTCTTTTTGGCATGGAACGGGGCCAAACCATGCTGGGTTTCAAACCCTTCCAGGCCTAACCGAACAAACATTTTGGGTTAGGATTGATTCCATACCGAGAATTCCATGTGATTTGAGCCTATTATTCTATATCATTCCATGCCAAAACGAACAAGGCATAGAGAGGTTGATTCCTCAGGATTTCATCGTCACGCGCGCTGTCGTGTTGAGTAGATACTCGGTGAGAAACCAAGCACGAAACCGATGGCAGGGAACAGAGGACATGATCGTCGGCGGGACGCAGTACAGATCCACCCTTGCGTTGGAGATTTTGACGACGTAGAATCTCCGTTGGAGAATAAATCATCGATGCCACGAGATCTGCGAGGACACTGTAGCGAGATCAACGAGGCAGGATCAGGAGCCGATGATGGAGATGACGCCTCCCTTGAATTTGTCGAAGTCGGCGCAGAGAATGTGCCATCGAGTTCAACAGCGGATTCTTGGCGAAGGCCCCAGGTGGGCACTAGAAGTCGGTGTTTTAGACCAGCGATCCTGCTAGGGGGTAGCCCAAGCAGTGTAGATCTAATTGAGTAATGGGGAAGACGTCGAGAATAAAAAACAAGATAGTGATAAGAGACACGAGAGGCACGATTTAGACAGGTTCGGGCCTCATGGCGAGGAACCCTACATCCTGTATGTTGGTGTATCTTGTATTCTTTGTAGATTGGATCTGTTATGGAGACCTCAGCCTTTTGGGCGTTCTGATCTAGGGACCCCTACCCTCCTTTATATATCCTAGGGGGTAGGGTTACATGGAAAATATCATAGTCGGTTACAAAATAGGAATTCTAACGAAAATAGAAAACCCTAAGGTATCGTGATATCTATACCCGATAGAAGATTTACTGAGGCGGTCAGAATAACCGCCTGTGTTAATCGTTCCAGCCGAAAACAAAAAAATACAAAAAATTGCAAAAAAATTAATTTGGGGAGGACCCCACTAGCCAGCCACCAACGACTTACTCCAATTGTGCTTTCTTTCACGGAAATTCCTCATGTGAGTCCTCCTCTACCACTACACCACACTCTGTCTTGTGTTCATACTCTATTTTGATTCCTACCATATTATACTAAACCAAGTGTAAATTTCATTTCTGAGGACCTAAACGAAGTCAAATGAAAAAGTTAACAACTACTTAGTATGGTAACTTTTCAAGATTTACAACTTTCATATTGGTCTTTTCTCCATCCGAGGTCTTTTGCAAAATTTGAATTTCAAATTTGAGAACATTCAAACAAATTTTTAGTGGACAAGATGATTTTCAATGAAAAGGTTGCAAACTACAAAGTTTCTTAACATTTTGAGATCGACAACTTTCATGTTGGTCATTTCTGCATTCGAGGTCATTTGAAAAAACTCAAATTTGAAACACAATCGACTTGGTTAATGGACTATTTTTTGAGGCAATTACATTTGACCGCCTCCTAAAATCAATTAACAGAGGTGGTTATTGTAACACAATCACCTTGGTTAATGGACTATTTTTTTGAGGCGGTTGTGTTACAATAACCACCTCCATTAATTGATTTTAGGAGGAGGTCAGAACGTAACTGCCCTCTAAAATGAATGTAACCGCTTCCGTTAATCACTCATATTAACAAAGGCAGCTATTGTTTATAACCGCCTCGAAAAATGTTTTGGCACTGTTTTGGAAAATGATTTTTGTAGTAGTGTGAGCCTTCCTATAGCTCCACATACATACTTCGGTCAACACAGGTTTTTCTCTTTGCAACGGTTACAGCCAAGCTCGACAGCAGATTGTGCCGCATGTTGGATTTGGTAAGAAGACTTGCAAGACGGTGGTAAACTGCTTGAGATATTCCATTCCGCCTAGCCCACATCCCCGTAGTCGTTAGTTTGATAGGGATAATAATTCTGTGTTGTCTTTTCCTGTCTTCTAACCACTTCAAGGAACGATGGAACTTTGGAGTAATCCACGGGCTTCAATGATTGTGTATCCAAGGCCGAGCTTACAAAGATGGTTGCTGATCAATGCCCGTTCATGGAGGAGAAGTTTAATGAGTTGATGGACCTCATCAACAATGTTGCCACCCGAATTGAACATGTTGAGAACGAACGACCTCCTCGAGACGATGATGCTAATCGTGATGCAGAACGACTTCGCTTCAATCGTCGCGGTATGAGAGGTGGTAATAATGCTAACGATCCTTTTGCTATAGCTAAATTTACCGTGCTTCCTTTTGCCCGTTCTGGTGATCCATAGGCTTATTTAGATTAGGAACTTGTTGAACAAAAGTTTAATTCTCATTTGGTTCCCGCTGAGCATAGAGTTAGATTTGCTACTATTGAGTTTTCTAGTTTTGCTCTCTTTTGGTGGAATGACTTATGCACTAATCATGCTGCTAATTTGCCTCAAACTTGGAATGTTTTAAAACAATGCATGAAGTCTCGTTTTGTTCCTCCTTACCAACATGATTTACATTTCAAATTACATTTGTTAAAACAAGATGAAAAAGGAGTAGAAGAATATTATATGCAATCGCTTATTGGTCTTGCTCGTTGTGGTATATATGAGAATGATGAGGATATTTGTGCTAGATTCTTTGGTGGTTTAAACTATGAAATCCAGGATAATCTTGATTATAAAGAATGGTCTCGTTTTAGCCAATTGTATCACTTTTCTCTTAAAGCGGGAAGCACAGGGACATCAATAGCAGGCCTCTTTGCAGCCCTCTTTCAGGTCCAACAATGGCCTAAACTTCTCCACATGAGACAACGACAAGTTGAAAGCCCTTGTTGCTAAGCTGCCAACAACAACGCCGCCTACTTCGGAGCCTTCTTAGGTGAGCACTAAATTGCAGGGACCTCCATCGAAGAAGAAGGATGACTCCGTTGGGGCTATGTCAAACCGCTCCTCCAACATCATGTGCCACTGCTGCAAGGGTATAGGACATGTCATGAAGGACTGCCCAAGTCAATGCACCTACATTGCTCTCACTGACGGTGGATATGAAGTGATAGTGATGTTGAAGATGAATTTGCTCCTGCTACAAACCTTGCTGCAGATCCAGAGGTTGAGGCTCTGACCATCGATCCTATTGCTGCCACGGAGAGGTTTCAAATTATTCTTGTGCAGCGTTTGTTGAGTACTGTTGGCACTCCTTAGCCTATACGAGAATAACTCCGCAAGCGCACAGAGACCGATGTAGCCTTTCACCAGGGGAGTGATACCTGGGATATCGAATCCAAAGAACGGCAGACGCGACTAGCCTAAATCTAGTTAACCGGACCCCACCAAGGAAAAGAATGGCGAGGGTAGAGGGCCTAACTTTCAGATAGCCTACAATTACTCTAGTACAAACTTATCTAATAACCTGATCTACTTCGGCGGCTGGAAGAGGAAGGGTCCAGACGGGGTAGAAGGGGGACCCAACGGCAACCTGCTACTACTGCTATGAAAACACCCGAACGTTGTGGTCGCACAAAGGACGGACAAGGCTGTCACCACTTGCCGCCTACCACTCTCTTTCCGTGGGGTGGAACACAACCCAAGGTAACTATCAAGTCTAGGTACCGCACCTACACTATCAAGATACTGACTACTGCCTAGCGCTAAGGCAGAGAAAACTCAAATGGACAGGCTAATGTCCACGCAGACAAGGGATCCCGCAGATCAAATGCTAGTGGACAAAGTAAGTACTAAAAGTAAAGTATAAACTAGCGAGAAACTGAAAGTAGACGAAGAACTTAACTTACTCAAAAGCTTGTTCCCTAGGGGTGGCTACAGAAGTAGAGGAAGATCGAGACACTCCTCGACTCCTCTCCTTAGCTCTGCTTCCGCTAGAGACCTCACCCCTCACTCTCCCTATTCTATAAATATGTAGATTACAACTTCAAGAATCTATCCTTCTCCTATGGAATGGTGTGTTGAGAGTGAAGGGTACAGCTCCTTTTATAGCTTGAGTAGGTCGGTTGAGCATCTTGGCGGTTAAGTTAGCTTAGCATGCAACCGTCCTCAGAAGAGCGCCTTGAGCGGAGCCGGTGGCCGGCCGTTCGGCCAGATCCTGGCAGATTGGCCAGGGTTGGTCGCCATCTGGCACCGTCTTTCGCAGCAACGCTCTGGATTGCCTCCTGGTGTCGGTAGTTATGACGGTTATTAACTGCCTGGCAGTTAAGGCATGCAAGTGGGCCCTCTAATCCATGTAATGTGCCTTTCGAGCCCTTTGATCAAACCGTCATTGGATGAATGGCTTGGATGCTTTGCATGTGTGCTAGTTTGCTCCTGGATCAGTGACATGGCATTTGGCCAAGGTTGCTGGCCGGCCGGCCAAGAATTGGCCGTTCGGCCAAGTTTTGTGGCCATTTTGCACCTTTTCTGTCACTTGCTCCTGAAACCAAATAAACACCAAAACTTGTGGAATTCATTAGTTTAAGCAATTTATAATATGTGACATGCAAATTATATGAAATCTGGTGAAATGTTGGCGGTAAAACTCATAAATATTGACCGCCAACACGCCCCCACACCTGAACTTTGCTAGTCCCGAGCAAACATAAAATTTATATCCTAAGGACTTAGCAAAACTTAGGCCCATGAAATCATATCAATGCATAAGAGTTATTTCTAAGCTTTCTCTCATACCTTGGATTCACGGTGGCTAACATCTCATGTCCGCCCATTGGCTTCCAGAACGACTTCACAAGGTAAGATCCTTCTCCTCATTTGCTACTTTGGAGGTTTTTTTTATAATATTTTGAAAATGAAATCATGGCATTCCTCAAATTGTCTCAAGACTCTCAATCACTCCATGTGTATCTCCTCACTAAGGTTCAGGATGAACCTTGCACCTATCTCTAAGGCTGAAGGTGGAGCTTGAGGTATGGATATTCAGGGATCGATATCTCCATCTATATTGTAAGACCAAAAACCTTGCCTCTAGGGTATATATTCCTTTTCACACAATGACCGAAGTAAGATGGCGACATCTCTGAGGTATTTCTTTTTTTTAGACGAAGAGCTTGAGCATGATACTCAAATGTCTTTCATCTCTTTTCTTTAAGGGGGATGAAAAAGTATCGCATTTGTACCTCAGGACTTTATGTTGTGAATGTGTACGTGAATGGCCAAAGTGCTAGAAGAACAGATATCCACACTAAAGGCAAAAGTATTTGAGCAAACTCAAGATGTTGATGAAGATCATGTAATTCAGGCTTTTCCATGTTATGTATATATTTGGCTTTGGTAGGACTGGATAATTATTGAGACAAGAGAAAGCCATGTTGTTTTAAGTTTTGAAAACAAACTTCTCTCCAAGCATTGAATTCAAATAAGATCAAACACAAGCATTGTCATATCATGGGAGCCAATAGGTAGATTGAAAATGATCCTAAAATAATAGTTCCAAAGGCAAAAGATACTTGCATAAGAAATTACACTTAGGCAGAGAAAGAGATCATGGTTGAAATCATCTAATCTCCTATTTCATTTTAGTTAAATTATTATCTGTGCATAACCGATGAAACAGGGTGGAGATGTGCAAACCTGAGCGTGGCAACCGGGCCACGGATTTTGATAGTGTTGTGTGGCCGGCCGGCCGTGGCCTGGCTGATCGGCTGGACACGGGCGCGTCTGGCGACAAGTTTTGCTCTGTGTATCATGTACGTCCTGTACGCCGCGTTTCTCTGCACACTTCATAAACATGAGAACAGGGGGTGTGGTTGGCACACAAGTGTGTACCAACCACTCATGGGACAAGCAATTAAACAAATCAAATTTTATTCAACTTCTTAGGGAGGTGCTGCATACATGTTTGAAAAGGGAAATTGGAAAGGGAAATAAACTAAAGCACCTATAACCTAAGAATCTAGCCTAGCCCGACCACTAATCCCTCGGATCCGGAATCTGGATGGCTTCTGCAGGTCCTGTCGCCTTTGCGAGGCGCTTGAGCTTGGCACTAAGTGCCCTACGCAGTGTGTCCATCTTGTCATCCGTCTCCATCCTGGCGATCTCGGACTCGGCGACACGCTCGTTCATGTTATTCACTTCAAGCTTCAGCGCAGCCACCTGCTTCTAGAGTGCCCAGACCTCCTTCTCCTCGTCGTCGTCATCGTCCGACCACAACATGATCCCTGGAGGTCCACGGATCGGTGGTGACGAGCGGTGACGCCTCAACCTCTCCGGCGTGGAGTCCACCGACTCCGGTGGAACAGCGTTGAGTGGTGGTATGAGGACCTTCCCGATGCTAGGTCCAGTCACGCGGTAACGCGGTGGACTGCCGGGTGTGTACTCCGGCGACTTGGCATGAGGGATGGAAGACATTGCCTGCTTCCCATTGGGGGAGAAGACAATCTTCTTCGTGATGGCCTTTCAAGGAGAAAGGAACCCCTTGGTTGGCCTTCTGGTCCGCTGCATCTCAGGGCTAATGATGCCCTTCCCTGCGGGGGACTTCACACGAACTCCAGGCGAACGGCCTCGGGGTGAGGCCGATTGGCCTGCTTCCAGCCGGCCGGCCAGGGGTTGGCGCCCCCTGGCCTCCTGTCGCGCGGCGACGGCCTCCACAAATGCCACCTTCTCAATGATCTGTAGACTGCTCGACGAAGATGGCTCCATGATAGGAGAGGTGGGTGAGTACGGTGATCCCTCGACGTTGGATGCTGATTTTGGGCTTGAGGTGTCCTTGAAGTTACCCATGGTGGTAGGATCTCAGAGGTTTTGGGTTTTGGGAGAGAGGAGGCAGCGAAAGGTTCTGAGAAAGACGATGTGGTTGCCTTTCGATTTTATAACGATGTTTTCACCAGAGGCTCCTCGGAATCTCAGAGGGGATAAGATATCAGAAGGTTTGAAACTTGAATTGGAGCATGGGGGAACGGCGCCTGGCCGATCGGCCAGGGCCTGGCCGTTCGGCCAAGGGTGGCCGCGGCTCGGGCTTCTTCTTCTGGAAGGTTCTCTCCTCTCTTCCCTCAGATGGAATTTGGTGTCGGTTGGCTAAAAATAGAGAAGAAAATAGAGAAGAAGATTAGAGAATGGAATCCTATACTAGGGTAAGGCCCGTTTTAAGTCCGGCGGAGACTATGGATATATTTATTCCTCTATCTCGGATAGCTCGAAGACATCCATCTCTTCGAGTTCCGGCATTTCGGGCTCAAGGAATACTTTGAGTCTTTGGCCATTAGCCTTGAATGCATTCCCTTGATCGTCCTGGAGAGTTATAGCTCCATGATCGGCAGCATCTATAACCGTGAAAGGCCCTTTCCACTTACTCCTAAGCTTACCATGACCAAAAAGACGAACGCGAGAGTTAAAGATTAGTACCTTATCTCCTGCGTTGAACTCCTTGATCTTGATACGCTTGTCGTGCCATCGCTTTGTACGTTCTTTGTACAATTTTGAGTTGTGGTAGGCTTTCTCTCTCCATTCATCCAATTCAGCTAGCTATATTTGTCGCTTAACTCCAGCTGATTGGAGGTCCATGTTCCACTTCTTGATTGCCCAGTGAGACTTGAATTCCATTTCTACCGGTAGGTGGCAGGTTTTGCCATAGACCAGTTGATATGGAGTCATACCTATAGGGGTCTTGTATGGTGTTCGATAGGCCCAGAGTGCTTCAGGAAGCTTGCTTTTCCATCCCCTCCCCATGGCATCGACTGTCTTTTGTAAGATGTTCTTGATCTGCTTATTAGACGTCTCTGCTTGCCCACTTGTTTGAGGGTGGTATGGCGTGGCAACCCGATGATTTACTCCTAACTCGCCGAGACATTTCCTGAATGTTTTGTCGATGAAGTGTGAGCCTCCATCGCTGATCACGACTCTCGGAACTCCAAAGCGAGGAAATATGATTTCCTGGAACATTTTCTTTGAACTCCTTGTGTCGGCCGTAACACAGGGTAATGCTTCAACCCATTTGAACACATAGTCCACAGCTACCAAGATATACTCGCATTGCTCTGACATGGGGAAGGGACCCATGAAGTCAACTCCCCACACATCGAATATCTCAACTTGGAGATTATTTTGAAGTGGCATTGCATCACGGGTGTTGATGTTCCCGTGCTTTTGACATCTTGGACAGCGCCGCACAAATTCTTTTGTATCTCCATACATGTTTGGCCAAAAGAATCCACTTTGCCAAACCTTAGCATGGGTGCAAAAGGCTCCATAATGCCCTCCATAGGGTGAGGAGTGGCGACGCTCAAGAATTTTGCGGGTCTCACATACTGGGATGCAGCGCCGGAGTAAACCATCCGCACAAACCTTGAATAGGTAGGATCGTTCCACAGATGAAATCTGCTGAGGTGGATTAATTTCTTCTTATCCTCTCCTGGCGGGACATAACCAGTAACCATGAAATTCACCAGGTTGGAATACCATGGATGAGTGGTTGTGACCTTGAGGAGGGTATCATCTCTAAGGTAATCGTTGATTGGCAGGTATGATCCTTTAACTTGTAGTCTCGAGAGATGATCTGCCACACAATTATCTGCGCCCTTCTTATCCCTGATTTCTAAGTCAAACTCTTGAAGGAGCAGTATCCAACGGATAAGACGTGGCTTTGCATCTTTCTTGGTCAAGAGATACTTTAGTGCAGCATGATCCGTGTATACTATCACCTTAGCTCCAACCAAGTAAGATCTGAACTTGTCCATGGCAAAAACGACTGCCAGAAGTTCCTTTTCCATTGTGGCGTAGTTCAGCTGGGCCCCAGTCAGTGTCTTGCTTGCATAAGATATTGCATAACGGTGCCTATCCTTGCACTGACCGAGCACTGCGCCCACAGCATAGTCACTTGCATCGCACATTATTTCAAAGGGCAGGCTCCAATCTGGAGGCTGAATGATGGGTGCTGAAACGAGTGCCTTCTTGAGGGTGTAGAAAGCTACGAGGCAATCTTCGTTGAAGACGAATGACTTCTCCTTGGTGAGCAAATTCGTCAAGGGTCTTGCTATCTGAGAGAAATCCTTGATAAATCTCCGATAGAATTCGGCGTGGCCGAGAAAACTCCTTACTCCCTTGACATTGGTCGGAGGGGGCAGCTTTTCAATTACCTCGATCTTTGCTCGATCTACTCATATCCCTCTTTCTGATACTCTATGCCCGAGGACAACTCCTTCTCTAACCATGAAGTGACACTTCTCCTAGTTAAGGACCAGATTTGTCTCCTCACATCTCTCAAGAACTTTGTCTAAGTTCTCGAGGCATTCTGCAAAACTCTTGGCATAAACTGAGAAGTCATCCATGAAAACTTCCATGACTTGCTCGATAAGGTCAGAGAATATTGCCATCATACATCTTTGAAATGAGGCAGGTGCTTTGCAAAGACTAAATGACATCCGGCGATATGCGAATGTTCCATAGGGGCAGGTGAAAGTCGTCTTACTCTGGTCATCCGGATAAATAGGAATCTGGTGATAACCTGAGTAGCCATCGAGGAAACAGAAGAACGAGTGCTTGGCCAAGCGCTCAAGTATTTCGTCGATGAAGGGCAGGGGGAAGTGATCCTTCCGGGTAGCCTTGTTGAGCATCCGGTAGTCAATGCACATCCTCCATCCGGTGAATGTCCGCTGAGGTATAAGCTCATTTCTCTCGTTGCGAACGACTGTAATACCTCCCTTCTTCGGGACCACTTGAACGGGACAGACCCATTCACTATCTTGAACGGGGTATATGATACTGGCGTGCAAGAGCTTCAGTACCTCTTTCTTAACCACTTCCCGCATCGCATCATTCAACTGTCGTTGATGCTCTCTTGACGGCCTATGGTCTGGTTCCATAGGGATGCGATGGGTACAAAGGTTGGGGCTGATCCCCTTCAAATCCTGTAGAGAATACCCAAAGACGTATCGGTGTTTCTCTAGGATTGTCACGAGTCACCTTGCTTCACTCTCTGATAGCTCGTCGCTAATGATAATAGGCGTGGCTCGGCTGTTGTGGAGGAAAGCATGCTTCAATCCAGATGGCAGCGGCTTCAATTCAGGGAGGGGAGGTTGCGGTTTCTCCATCTCGCTGAGCTTGAGGTAGCCGCCCAGTTCTGCTTCCTGAATGAAGTGTTGGGCATCCTCTTCAATACTGGGCTGAACGAGTTCTTCCAGTACTTTGCCCGTAGCCTTGTCCAGAGGGTCTTGCTTTGGTGCTTCTTTTGCCATAGTGTTCACTGAACGAACTAGGCTGACCGAGTATATTTCTTTGCCAACCTTGAACTGAAGAGAAGTTTGGTCCATGTTGGGGTTGACAAGTGGCTCTATTGGCTGTCCAATCAAGAAGAATGTATCGCCTTCAGGGATATCGAAGATGTGGAAATCCAGGAGTACCTTGTTCCGTGTCATTTTTACTGACACGACTCGCAATATTCCCTTGCTCTCCAACATCTGGCCGTCGATCCACTTCAAGCGCTTACTGGAAAAGGACATGGGTTCGTCTGGTGCAATAGCAGATGCTAACGCACAGGACATGATGTTAACCCTGACCTTCGGGTCGTAGATGACTTCCTGTGACTCAGCATCCCCAATAGTGCAGAGGAGTATTCTAAACTCTGGGTAGATCTCGATGGGTCTACTGCAAAGCTCTACTTCCTCTGTCCATTCCTTGCTCATAATGGTTGTTAAACCCTCAATCTGCCAGGTGACTTCAGGAATGAACGCCTCAGATCAGGAGCACTTGCATTGCAATTCCTTCGGCATGACGGATGTCTTGCCGAGTGACATGTACTCCTCTTCGGTGAAGAGGGGGGGTACAGACTGTGGCAATGCGTTGATAAGTGGTTCTGGATCTGGGGTCTTGAGTGGTGGTTCGGGAATCTCCTCGATGAATGGTGGAGGTGGACAGGATGAGGCTGATAGGGTGTGAATCTGTTGCTTCTCTGTTGGCTCTGGTGGATCATCAAACACTTCGGTATACTCAGTGCTGGTGAGGACCTTGTTCAGAAGATCTTGAACTTCGTCCACGGTCTTGTACAAGACCGATCCTGCGGAGGCCACATCAATGAAATGTGCGCTATCCGCATTCAATCCGCCAACGAAATGTTGCATTAGCATCTCCTCTGGAATGCCGTGAGGCGGTCCAGAATTGACCAAACACATGAATCTTGCCCAGGCTGCTCCAATTGACTCATTCTCTTGCTGAAAAGTCAATAACTGGATACGCAATGTACGGACCTTGGACACGGGGTAGAAGAACAAACAGAACTCATCCTTCAGTTGTAACCAATCTCCTCCAACTCTGCTTGCAACACGGTCGTACCAGAATTTAGCCTTCCCCGTCAGAGAGAAGGGAAAGAGCTTCCACTGGAGGGTGTTTTGATTCATCCCGGCGATAATGAGGAGAGAACAATTCTCCTTGAATTCCTGCACGTGAGTATAGGGATTCTCGTCCTTTCTACCAGAAAAGGACTGTGCACGAATCATGGCTACGAGACTGGGACGGATCTCGTAACCATTAGTGTAAATGGGGTGGCATGATGGTGGTGGTTCCAAATACTCGCGAGATGGGACCACCGGATAACTAGGGGTGCCTACTGAAGAACTAGAAGAGCACTCCATATGGTTAAGGTGAAAGAGTGTGCAACTAACAAAAAATCTAAACTAGTGTTGCTACCGTTCCCCGGCAACGGCGCCAGAAAAGCTTGTTGGCACTCCTTAGCCTATACGAGAATAACTCCGCAAGCGCACAGAGACCGATGTAGCCTTTCACCAGGGGAGTGATACCTGGGATATCGAATCCAAAGAACGGCAGACGCGACTAGCCTAAATCTAGTTAACCGGACCCCACCAAGGAAAAGAATGGCGAGGGTAGAGGGCCTAACTTTCAGATAGCCTACAATTACTCTAGTACAAACTTATCTACTAACCTGATCTGCTTCGGTGGCTGGAAGAGGAAGGGTCCAGACGGGGTAGAAGGGGGACCCAACGACAACCTGCTACTACTGCTATGAAAACACCCGAACGTTCTTGCCGCCTACCACTCTCTTTCCGTGGGGTGGAACACAACCCAAGGTAACTATCAAGTCTAGGTACCGCACCTACACTGTCAAGATACTGACTACTGCCTAGCGCTAAGGCAGAGAAAACTCAAATGGACAGGCTAATGTCCACGCAGATAAGGGATCCCGCAGATCAAATGCTAGTGGATAAAGTAAGTACTAAAAGTAAAGTATAAACTAGCGAGAAACTGAAAGTAGACGAAGAACTTAACTTACTCAAAAGCTTGTTCCCCAGGGGTGGCTACAGAAGTAGAGGAAGGTCGAGACACTCCTCGACTCCTCTCCTTAGCTCTGCTTCCGCTAGAGACCTCACCCCTCACTCTCCATATTCTACAAATATGTAGACTACAACTTCAAGAATCTATCCTTCTCCTATGGAATGGTGTGTTGAGAGTGAAGGGTACAACTCCTTTTATAGCTTGAGTAGGTCGGTTGAGCATCTTGGCAGTTAAGTTAGCTCAGCATGCAACCGTCCTCAGAAGAGCGCCTTGAGCGGAGCCGGTGGCCGGCCGTTCGGCCAGATCCTGACCGATCGGCCAGGGTTGGTCGCCATCTGGCACCGCCTTTCGCAGCAACGCTCTGGATTGCCTCCTGGTGTCGGTAGTTATGACGGTTATTAACTGCCTGGCAGTTAAGGCATGCAAGTGGGCCCTCTAATCCATGTAATGTGCCTTTTGAGCCCTTTGATCAAACCGTCATTGGATGAATTGGCCGTTCGGCCAAGTTTTGTGGCCATTTTGCCCCTCTTTTCTGTTACTTGCTCCTGTAACCAAATAAACACCAAAACTTGTGGAATTCATTAGTTTAAGCAATTTATAATATGTGTGACATGCAAATTATATGAAATCTGGTGAAATGTTGGCGGTAAAACTCATAAATATTGACCGCCAACAAGTACACAAGTGGAACATAAACCGGAGAAGATGCAGTATCATAATTTGTTCGACATGTTTCTTGTTATGAACGATCGTCGTGTTCGTGCCATCATTGATAGTTGGAGTTGCAACAATTTGGTGATTCAAATCTGGTCAAGAAGCTTGGCTTGACCACACGTGCGCATCGCCACCCTTATCGACTACAATGGCTTAATAATAGCGGTAAGGCAAAGTTAACAACATCTGCCCGTGTGCATTTTTGCTTGGTTCCTACAATGATCATGCTGATTTTGATGTTGTACCCATGGAAGCATGTTCACTTTAGTTAGACCGTCCATGGTAATATGATAATGATGCTTTACACCATGGTAGAACTAATACATATACTCTCATGCATTGGAATAAACATGTTACTTTGCTTCCTTTGTCGCCTGTTGATATTAGGAAACATGAAAAATGTTTGTTGAAAATTCTGTGCACAACCATGCTTTAGTTCCACCTAGTGATCCACCTAATGCAATCCAGCTGAAGAAATGTGCTTTGCTTGCTACCACATATTTGGATGCTAAATGTTATTTGACTGGTGAACCATGTCACACCATGCTTTGTACTCATGTTCCATATTCCATTGATCCATTGCATAGAGCTTTGCACCCTCTTGTCACTAACCTTTTGTAGAGGTTTGACGGAGTGATGGATTCAAGGATGACTCCAATTCAAGAAGGGGAGGATGATGAGGACATCACCACGCTGGACACACATGAGCCGGCCTCATCTCTGAGTTTAACTTCGTCCCCAACTTGGATAGAAACTTCAGTTCGGTTTCAGCTGATAGTCCTGCACCAAATTGGCGATGTCTCCCACATCCAGCATCTAAATGAGGCGTTCTTGGATGCGTTGGTAAAGTAACGACGACAAGCTTCATTTGATTCTTGTCCTAGCTCCAAAAGGTTTGTGAATCATACTGTTTGACCACAACAAGGTGTTGCATCACTTATTTTGGGCCTACTAGGGCCTTGTATCGTGTCGGGCCTTTAGCCCAAGTTGTGGCCTACCCCATGGTCGCCCCCAACCCTAGGACACCTCCTTGCCTTCGTAAACTCAGTAGCCGCCACTATTCATCATTGGGTTTTGTTTAGTTCTTGATTTCTAGTTGTGAAACAGATATCGATCATTGTAACTGTGGCGACAAGTCCATTTATTAGTGATCCAAGGCCCTCGTTCTTGTTCAACAACCCTGTAGTGACTAGTCCTTTGATGTTAAGACCTTGAACCCCATATCTTTCATTTCATATTGATCTTCAATTTCAGGTTGCTTGCTTTACTTTCTTACTTGTGTTCTCGATTTGCTTACAGGAAAAATGTTCTCGGTAAGGTCAATCAAGTTGTGCTTGGTTGATAACCAATAGAGCTATGGGGTAACGGTTGCCGGGTTTAGATCGTGTTGATTTGAAGCCGGGTCGCCAACGTCAACGTTCCACCTATCGAGTTTACCACTACCTCTCGAAAGATGGGGCATAGTTAGATAATTTATATGCACGTTTAGGGGGTCATTTGATATTTTTTTTATAATGGCATAACTGGGTATTTTACACAAAGTTTAGGGGGTTACTTTAGATTTTTATATAATGGCAGAGGTGGGTAATTTAGATACATATTTAGGGGGTTATTTTAGCTTATTTATATAATAGCAGGTGGGTAATTTATTAGAAGATATAATAGATCTAACGACTATTATCATTAAAGTTGTTGGATTAATGGCTGAATATTTTTTATTTTCGTGAGAATTTTTAGAACTTTTCTATTTTCTAGATTGTCCACCTTCCTAGGTGGCTTCACCTAGAGGCTTCAAAAGAAGCCTCCAATTAGTAATAATTAGTAATAGTATGATAAGACAAGCGCAAATTTTTACAATACTTTTCTCTTTCAAAATTACTGGCCTTCAGTTGGTTCCGCTTGCCGGGGTCTATCTATATCTATCTATTTTGTGCGTTTGTTACTTGACATTCATGACTAGGATAGTTGGCGTGCTAACGCCGCACCTGTAACGACATTTCTTTACAAAATAATATTTTGATTATGTATGTGTCTTAGTTTTAATATTTTACTGTTACGAGAATAGGCAATATCATAAATAATCTTATAGCTCTTCTAAAATAATATATTACAAACACAAAAGCAAATGGGAGAAATAACTGCAACAACAACACACCTTCTTCGGCTATAAATACATGAACAGACTATGTGTAAGTAGTTTTTGAAATGTTATCATAACCTTTACGCCAATTATCTTATTTTGTGGTGTAGTGGCATCAACTCTATCTCAAAGGTGTGCAAAGGCTAGTTGTACAAAAATATTGAAATTTATCCGCCATCTTTCTATAGAACTCCACCAATCGATAAATATAGACAATTTCTCTATAGTTAAGCATGATGGGCCGCCACTGCCATGCACCTCTTTCTAGCATTGAGAGGTGAGATAAAATGATAAAAGAAAGAAGTGAGGTAAGAGGGTGTTAGTTCCACTGAGCTTAAAATAAACCCGGTCGCATGTTATGTTTGGATACTAATTAGGAGTATTATACGTGGACCAATGAATTCCATAAGCCCTAAACTTTTTTCAGAAAGGAAATTATTAAGTAATTATGCCATGATTACTCCATTTGATGAGTGTATGCTAATAATGGGTTATTTAACCTTTATAGATTTTTCTCGCGAAAAACTCTAGGGCTTATATAGTTAGTTTTATAATTAACTTTTATTTAGTCCTCCTAATAGCATTAAAACATTTGATATGAAAGGGCCTAGTTTAAGTCAATGGGAACCAAACACCCAATAGAAGGGTAGCCTGGATGGTTGACTCCTTGATTTCGTTGTGAGGCACTGATGGTGCGAAAGGCCTATCCGTGTGGAAGCTGCAAGGGACATAGTGTATTTCTCGATTAGAAAGTGGAGCGACGCCCTATCTTTTTTTTTGTTACTGTGATAATTTTCACGTGTCGTCACGTGATAGATGAAAGAGAGGCCTCCATTGGCCACCAAATTTTCCTGCGACCATAGAAATATAAACGGAATACAACGGATATAGATATAAATTTAGTAAAAACAGAAAAAAATAAAAAAGGGAAAATAAAAAAGAGAGAAAGGTAAAAAAATAAAAAGGGAAGGAAACTTTGCCTACAGAATCGCTGAGAGTTCAACGATTCCTTCGGATAAATTTGGGAATAAGATAAAAAATAAAAAAGGGAAAATCAAGAAGTGACAAAGGTAAAAGTTAAAAATAAAAAAGGAAGGAAACTTGCCTACGGAATTTTTGAGAGTTCAACGATTCCTTTGGCAGTATAAACAGGACTATATATGCCGGACCTTCGGTACACTGGAGACGTCGACTATATATATTATATAAACTGTGGTGATTAGAAAAAAAGATATATAATATATGTAGGCATGGGGAAGACTGATGGAGTGTCCTCGCAAACGCAGTAATAATATAAAAAACAGCTCATCCTTATATCTGTTCTGAAATATGAATGCTCAGTCTGGTGTGGGTACCTATAGTGGAGGTCACGTCACAAGTGGGCACAATTGTGTACTATATTTTTAACATGCGTGTAAAAAAATGGAGCCTTTCTATAAATTAGTAGCAGGGTTTTGGCGAATCTGATTAGCGTGCTGTAAGGCACATGGCATCACGTACACAAAGGCGGCTTCGGCTACTACTTCCAAAGATCTCGTCTACCTAGGAGAACTAGGTGTACATATTGCTAAATAAAAGAGTCACGGGGTCTGCAATAATAGTGTTGTTTTGTGCTCTCAATGATCAAAGTTAAGTGTAAAGATAAACGATCAGTCATAGAATTTCCAATGGGACTGGATGGATGGCAAGATGTGCGTCTACCCATGTACACAGGGATACTAACACTGTTTTAAAATTATGTATCGGTCAGAGATTGAATAAAAATTGTATGTCCTGTCGGGTCCTTTTTTTTCTCTTGTCCACAGCTCACAGCACCTCCAAGCTCACATCATAGCCAGCCATTATCGCCATCGGGCTTTCGTATATACTCTAGTCTAACCTTCATTGGCGCAATCTGTCGCCAGTGCTCCTACCCTTTTCAGTTTTCAGGTACTATCCTTAATCTTCTCCCTATTGTACTCCATAGTGGCACTGCACTCGATCTGGTTCTTATTCGTAATTAAGCTGCTCTGCATCTGATCCATATATGCTCGCTTTATTTTGAGGATCAGGCAACCTATAGTTGGAAAACAAATACAGCGAGCTACTGATAAGATACATATATGAAGCTACACTCTTGTTCCTGTAAGGTTAGGATATATATGGTCTATATTCCTCACCAGATATACCTCTATGTACCAGCAGAAAGAAACAAGGACATCAAGCTACACTGTACTGCTATGGAAGAACCAGAGGAAGTAAAATTTCAGTTTTTACGAGAAATTACAAATGGTTTCTCGGAGGAGCGTAAAGTTGGGGAAGGAGCATTTGGAACAGTTTACAGGGTAAGACTTAGGCATGTTTTGTCCTGCCTATCTCACTACTAGATGTTATCCAAAACTTAATGGACGACTTTCTTACTGCTGAACATGATAACGCGAATCCAATGTGATAATAGTATCCCATAACAAGTAAAACAAATCCAGTACTAACATTTTATATACATATCTTTAACAGGGAGTGACTACGAATGGCAATGATGTTGCTGTAAAGATATTTCGAGCTGGTATTTCGGATCTTGACGACAGGCAGTTTCGAAATGAGTTTAATAACCTCACGAAGGTAAAACATAAAAACATTGTACGGGTTCTTGGCTATTGCTATGAAACAGTGAAAACACCTATAGAGTTCAATGGAAAAACAGTGCTTGCTGAGGAGACACAGAAAGCACTCTGCTTTGAGTATTTGCACAATGGTAGCCTACAAGATCATCTTTCTGGTATACTTATGTTCCATTTTCAGTGTCATCGAATAAAATATTCCTGTATATTTGTATTTGGTTGACGGATAATATTCCCTTCTGTTTATTAATACTGCAGATGAATGTTGTGTCCTTGAGTGGCATATGTGCTACAAAATTATTAAGGGGATATGTGAAGGTTTAAAATATCTTCACATGGACATGGGAGAATCTCTATTACACTTAGACCTAAAACCCGCCAACATATTACTAGACGGGAACAAGGTGCCAAAGATTGCAGACTTTGGTTTATCCAAGTTTTTTGGTGACAAACTAACAAGGACCACACGAAGTCCTTTAGGAACACTGTAAGTCGATTTCGTCATGTTAGTACATCCTTTCTCTAATCACAAAATCTCTGTGTATTACAATTAAATCCGTTGCATTTGATGCAATGCAGTGGGTTCCAGCCAAAAGAATTCATCCACGGAGGTAAAATTTCAGAAAAATTCGACATATACAGCTTGGGTTCCATAATAATAAGGATGGTGTCGGGACCAAACGGCCACTCCAAATATTTAGACACGCCTGCTGAATTTATTGATCAGGTGACAAATAATATTTATTTTTAATAATATTAAAATTTTAAACAGATGTTGTTTCATATTCACATTTGAATGGTACTAGCCAATCTTGACAGCTCAATTTTTCAGGTCCTGAGAAACTGGAGGAAGAGATGGGAGATATGCAGCGATGGTTTCTTACTTAAAGCATGGTCCCGCCAAGTAGAGACATGCACTCAGATAGCATTGAACTGCTTGGAAGATGATAGCCAAAGAAGGCCTGATATTGTCAAGATTATCTATAAGTTAAGTGAGATAGAAGCTACCAATAACGAGGGAATCAACCTGGCTCCCCAGGAAAGAAACAAAACTCTTTGCGACATAACAAAGCACAATGAGATAAAGCCAACAAAGGAATATAAGGTGACCACTGATCAACACCAGCATTCAAATTTTATCACAAGTTCTAGCAGCAGTGAGAAAGAATCTGACAATCCACAGGAAACGTCATTCGATGTTGGAGAAGAACTAATTGTAGGAAGAGAAGGGAATAAGAAAAAGATGGCTTCTTTACTTGGGAGCATGCCCGAAAAGATCATCATCTTTCCTGTATATGGTATGGGAGGAATTGGCAAGACAACCTTTGCGAGACTAATTTACAATGATTCAAATTTCAAACATTATTCTCAGGCTTGGGTCTATGTGTCCCCGAGATTTGACTTGTGTAAAATTGGTAACTCTATAATTTCACAGCTATCTGGAAAGGAGAACCAAGAGAATGAACAAAATTCAATAAAGAATTGCCTCACCAAACTAATTTATGGTAAGAATGTCCTGATTGTCTTAGATGATTTTTGGGAGAATAACACAGTTCGATTAATGGATTTGAAGGATATGCTAAATCCTGGTGACAGCAGCAAAATAGTTGTCTTAGTAACTACACGCAGTGAAGATGTCGCAGAGAAAATTTGCAGTAACATTGAACCATATAAAATTGAAGCCTTGACGGATGAAATGTGCTGGGAGATAATTAAACAAAAAAGTTGTTTTGAAGCTAGACATGACAAAGAAAAGTTGGTGGGTATAGGAAAAGATATTGCCCGGAAGTGCAGAGGTGTGGCATTAGCAGCACAAACTCTTGGATCCATGTTGCACTCAAGGAAATATGATGAATGGGAGAAAGTGATGAACAGTAAAACCTGGAATGAAACTATCTCAAGGGACCCATCTTTGCCCAATTATGTTCTTGCGTCCTTGAAATTAAGTTACGAGAATATGGATGACTTCTTGCAGTCATGCTTCACGTATTGTGCAATATTTCCAAAGGGTTATAAGATTGTTAAATGTGATCTAATCCACCAATGGATTTCTTTGGATTTCATAAAGAAAAAATCACTATTCTCCACTTTGGAGCTCTGTGAGAAGTATATTGTGAACCTCCTGAGACTGTCATTTCTTCAACATGCAATGTCACCAACGGTGCGTCATCTTTGGCTACTATTACAACTGCAATTTCATATTGTTTATTTCCTGGTAACAAATGATAGGAAACTTAGGTATTACAGCTTTTTAAAATCATGGTAAGAAAATATAGGGTGGAACAACATATACTCGCAACATAATAGTAGTATCTCTGATGTTCATAGACATAAGAGATTTTATATAGTGTTCAAATTTTATACATGATAGTGTAAGGTATAGGGCCTTAATTTTGACTTTTTTCTAGTCAATCAGAAGCTTTGCCCAAGACATTAATGAGTGACGGCATGCGATTCTCCTCTCCCCCTTATATCCCAAGTCAAAGAATATATCCCAAATATTTGTGTGAAATGAGGGATTAAGTTCTCTTCCTTATAATTCAATAAGTTAAACATTATAGACATGAGAGCTAAGGTTACACGATCACTATTTAAAAAATATGTTCTAGATCCGTTAATTGGAAACCTATTTACTTTCAGTTTTCCAACAGAGACAACCTATATGTGGGACTAGTGCATTTAACCATTTGTTCTGGTAGGAGTCCAATTAGAACTAATGAATTCACATGCCCGCTCGCGGGGCCCGCACCGCTTGCTCGCCCACATGCCGGCTCCCCTAGGGTTAGTTTCTCCAAATCCAAATTCACTGGTTTCTTCAAAATTTAGGGATGTCAAATGGTAAATGTATATCAGAATTTGTATCAGTGATGTTGATATATGCAGTTGCATTTGATTTTATCTTTGTAACATAATTGGATATATTATAATTCATTTACTATTATTCGAATTCGGTATAAAATGTGGATATGGACGAATATCCAATATTATCTGTATTCATATAGCATAAGGACCTCTCTAAGCCAGGCAATAAATATATTAGTTTGCTTTACTTTGTTGAAAAAGACTATTTTTTGCCATTTTTATTAAAATATTATCTGTATTCATATGGACGAATTTTTTTGACATTTTTATTAAAATAATTTTTGAAAGACTATTTTTTAACTATCAGTATTTTGTGCATTTTATAACTCAAGTTAAATGGATATCCCAATATTATCAAAATTCAAACTATTTGTTTTTACTTGAATTCGAGAACATTCAGATTCACATTAGAATTCGACTTAATATGTGGTAAAAGGCACTATCCAGTATCCACCATAGGAAGCCGCTCTGATTGCCATCTCTACCAAAATTACGATCACAAATCAACCATGATGACAAATTAATCTTTTACAAAATCAATCATAACCTAATCAGTCTGAAAATTCATCCAATTGATCCCATATTTTCATATTCAGAAAACAAGAAATAAAAGAAAATCAATCCAAGACCCATCCTTCCCAGCCTTGGACACTGCGTGCCAGGGCCTAGCCATGCCATCACCCGATGGGGCCATGCACGTCTCTTCTGTCGGTCGTGCTGCTGTGCTCGTGAGAGGGAGGGAGGGTGTGGACAAGGGTGAATATATGGAGCCAGAGGGAGATAAAAAAATGAGATGACTTCCACATGCTGTTGTGGAAAATATTTAATCTTGGCTCGTGGCACAACCTAGGACTAAAGCAGTCCTTTTTAGTCTTGGTTAGAGCCACCAGCTGGGACAAATCAGTGGCGCCCTCATTAGTCCCGGTTGGTGCCTCTTGGTGATTACAACAAGGACTAAAAGTTACTGTTTGGTTTGGGTTGCAGCCACCAACCTGAACTAAAGAGACCGTTGCACCTCTATCCATCTTCCAGTAGATTCTTGCAAACAACTATAGACTTTGGATATGACATACCACCTTTAAGAAATCCAGCTCAAACGCGATTAGCCTGATTTGACAACACTCCATCGGCTAAGATTCGTGTTTCAACTAGCACACAAAAGAACTCTGATCGCCTAACAAAGAAGTCTGCTGATCAAAAACACCTACAGAAAGAACTCTGATCAGCTATAGAAGCGGATTGGCTACCTAAAAACAACACCTACCGGCTAACAAAAGAGGTTAGATGCACTAAAGTAAAGCTACTTGTCGGTTGACAGGAACTCGGTCAGGCAGACACATCTGAAAAATAACAAGCCACAAGCGAGGCTGAGTATACGAATACTCACAAGGCGTATGCAAGCTGTTTGGTTGTGGGGGTTGTTTTGCCAAAAGAGACTAATTGTTGATCCATACATTCAATATTTTAGCCATTTTACACCTATTCTTTACATCGGCCACATTCTTGTACGAAAGTAATTAAAAACATTACACTTGTATTTAAGCAACAACACATGTAACTTAAGAACAAATTCGCTGATCATTCTCCTCCATCAACATTAATGTTCAGCTTGTTACTCATAGTAACACGGGGGGCAAGTAGTCACAATATGCGAGTGATGAGAACAAACCAATTCAAGTTTTACTCCGTAGACAGAATCCCATGAGAGCAAGTCCTAGACTTATCCCATGTGAACTTTTCCCATAAGACTCTAGCCCCCTAAACCCCATCCACCCAGCCTGTGTTGTGGCCATGACTACAACCTTCAACTCTCTCCAAGCATGGTGGAATTGGGGTTCAAGACTTGGACCTTTCAAGTACATCAAATTAGCAGTACCATATCATCGCCATGCCATTGGTACGTTCAACACTTGTCCACACAATTGGTGCCATCGGCCAACACTTGTCCACACAATAGGTGCGATCAGCGGCTGGATTGGCTGGTCGGTTGTAGGCTTCACTAGCTCATAGGTGCCATTGGCCAACACGTGCTCTACACGGAATGCATGTGATGCAAAGTTACTCATAGAGCGATAGGTCATCCTAGTGTGCGGCACTTACTATCGGCGAGCAAAAAGAAAACACAAGGAACATTCTTTCATTTTTACCACCTACCAAGAGTTGCCAACTGAAAAAATGATTCATTTTACACTTGGGTCAGGATTATTTTGGATTCTTGACCTCTAGTTAACTAGTAGTGAGTTTCTTTTAGCATCTTTTATGAATGCAACACCCAAAACATGATATGCAGCAATTCTTGGCTTAAGATTAGGGAAAATGAATGAAGAAACTTGGTCGGAAGCCATGGTGAGTTAAATGGAAAATCGTCATTACCAATCTTGAATAAAGGGGGAACTGGTGTAAACTCTCAAGCTTAGGCAAAGGAGCACTCTGTGGTTGTGAGCAAGAGCAGGGGGGCAAAGGAGAGGGTTGGCATGGGTGAGGAGGAAGGAGGAGGTGTGTGGGCTCAGTGGCAAGTGGGCACTGCCAAAAGGTAAGAGGGATGGGACAATAGTGGAGGTGTGGGAGACATCTCATTGAATTTGGTGGAAAGGAGCTGACGCCGCTGATAAGGGAGACGGAGATAGGCCGAGTATATATGTCACATGATAGTTACATGACGGGTTTTAGGGAATGATCTATTCTCAAAGATTTAGTTGACTTAGGGGAGCACGGGCGCTCATGGGTGAGACATCAACGATGTCAGAGATATTTGGCAGGGGTTCTTTTGGCTGAAATAGTTGGGGTTCTTCTGGCTCTAGCGATCGGGGTTGTTTGGTTGAATTAGCTAAGGAGTATGGCATCAACTGCAATCAACATTGAATAGCCAATGGGGTTCATAAAAGAAGTCTGATTGACTTAGTGCTTATAAGGGGTTCATGGTACATACCTGATGGAACAATTTTATCAAAGTTAGGTGTCGTGACATACCTCAAATCAACTTGGATGGCTTGCTCGGTTCGTGTGACGCACGTAAGGGCTTAGCCGATCTGAGGGGTAGGTTGGCCAAGTGAATCAAGGGTCAGGGAGATTAGAAACAGGTCCAAGGGTGATGCATCAGCTAAAACTTGGTTAAAAGGTGGTAAGACAACCTAAGGAGAAGTTTGCCGATGGCAGCTGGATCGGATAAGACGGACATGAGGTTGGGCACATTGCCTGATTGGATGCAAGGGTTGGGTGACATGGAGATTTAGATCGGCTTGATGTGGAGGTTGGAAATCAAATCCGACGATTAGATATGATGAGTTAGAGATCAGGTTTGCACAATGTAGAGTTGTGCTTCTACTGATAGGGGTCAGCAAGGGAACATGATTTGTCTACCACTAAAAACAACTCGGATGATATGAGAATCGGGGTTCTTAGCCAAAATAAATAGGGAGATGGGTTTGGATAAGAGTATAGATGAAAGAAAAGAACTCATCCGTGTTGGTTTAGGTCAGCTAACTATGGTAATTAATGATCAGGTCGTTATATTGGATCCCACCCAAGAAGCGTGCAACTAAGGTGCCCCCGAACCTCCTCGCTGGCAAGCGTGACGACTTTGTCGTCCTCCAACTCTCGCTCCACCATGTCCCTGCCTCACCTCAGGCCACTCCTGCTCCCACTGCCACATCCTGTCGTCGTGCAAAACAATGCCTTTTTGTGTTTCATCCCCAATAATTGTGCCGACTCATGGTCCCCGCCTGCGTTCGACCTTCTCGATGTGTCTAAGTCTCTCCGCTGCCTCCTTGTCTCAGAGATCATCCCTCTCTCCAAGCTCTGACTACCTCTCATACAAAGCGTACCACCGCCTCGCCACCTCCCATGACCTTTTGATCGCCGACTGTGCACGCACGTGCTGTCGTCGGTGAGAGATCAAGAGGGAGGTGGGAGAGAGGGAGAGAGGTGCCACTTCCAGTGAGAGATTGAGAGGGGGTGAGAGAAAGGAGGAGGATGCACCACCGCCGGTGAAAGATTGAGAGAGGAGGGTGAGAGAGTGGGCTGTTTGTGCTCCACGATATTGTGCCCTAACCCTAAGTCAGGATATATACTAGGGCACGATATTGAGCCAATATGGGCTGTTTGGGCTCCATGATTTTGTGAGGCCTTTTGTCTTAAATTGTGCTTAAATGTTTTTTTTGTAGTGGTGTGGTAGTGGTTGTAGATCTGAGATATGGATACCATTTGAAATGCTTGATATATGTTGTGATATCAGCTTGTACTAAATAACTAGATCGAGTATCAAGATTTCTAGGATGAGGACTCATCGACGCTGTCGAGCAGAGTACTTGCCATCGCCACCACCCACAAGATCCAATTCGTCATTCTCCTGTTACAAGTCAGGCTTTTATCACAAACTATCTCCCGGTAGCTTCCCGTTATATGAGCCAATTCATTTCCTTTCCCACTCTAGCCCACTTAACCGCATGTTGGGCTTCTTCTTTATTCCGGTCCTACTTGGGTTCATCTTGCTTCTAGAGTCCAAGTCTTCAGTGTCTGCAAAAAGTAACTTTCATCATATGCGGGGAGTTTTATCCCCATGAAACCTATCAGGCATTGGTAATTGTGCAATGAAAATTTGCATGAAGACTGGCCTTATAGTCTTATCTATAGGAGATTTGGTTTTCTTCTTTGTTTCTCGTTCAACTTTCTTTAATGGCTTGTGAAGAGAGGTCACGGATCCCTCCCAAAGCTTTCATGGACATTGCCCTGAGGCATTCTTAGAAGGTGGTGGCACTACGAGGATTGTACCCACCTTTTGGAAAGGGTGGAGTTTTTATCTGATAACGAGGCGGCGTTTGAGGTGGGGAGGTTGGTGATACCAATGGCAGAGATCAGGCTGCGCCTCATTGATGTAGGACCTTAGGATTGTGCTGCAAAATATGGTAATTTTCATGTCCTACCCCAAGGTTGTGATATAGTCAGTTGAGTTGTCACCTTAACCTAGAGAAGCTTGGACCACCACATATGTCCACTGAGATAGGCATAGAACATGCTTGCATGGGGACATTGTGCAGTGTGTACCATCATCCCTTTCGTGCAAGGACAAGAGACAACCCTTAGATTGTGCCCCTATCATGCACCATCATCCCTTTCGTGCAAGGACAAGAGACAACCCTTAGCAACCTCAAATTGTGTGCCCATATCATGCACCATCATCCCTTTCGTGCAAGGACAAGAGACAACCCTTAGCAACCTCAAATTATGTGCCCCTACCATGCATGACGAGCTTGCAACTTGTGGCTTCCATATATGGTAAGCTACAAGTAAATTTAATGTGACAGACCACTCCAAAATTAATTCAACTTAAATGCATCAAATATTGTTGTATGGCGTTCATACAACTTAAATAGAATAAGTTAGAGATCCGCCGAGTCCTGCTCGATTAAACCATGCATTTACGATCGAAACAACATGCTCACACGAAGGTGAATCCCAGAGATTACAATATTTTACAAACTAAAATCCATAAGGAGCGTTACTTTGATTTATTAGAAACCTAGTTCGAATGACATAAAGGAGTTTTTGAGTTCAAAGAACCTATGAATGAGATGATGTTCTAAATAACAATACAAGTAACATTATGAAGAAGCCTTCCATGACGCTACCCCACATGGTCCTTGCCTGAGTTCGTGTCCCAGTAAACGAGAGGTCAACCAGGAGGAAGCTGGTTCGGCCAAGTAAAGCTAGTCGCCACCTCCTCAAGCGTATTACCTGAAAAATTTAGCCATAAGCAAGGCTGAGTATACTAATACTCAGCAAGACTTATTGGTTGGGTCATAACTACTTCACCGACTTCTAGACAGGCAAGATTTTTTGGCTGATAGGGTTTGTTTTATCAAAAAGTGACTAAGAGTGGATCCTTGCTTTTAATATTTTAGCGTCATGTTCTATTTAGTTTAACCATTCTAGGTGAGCATCCTTTGCTAAGCAATCAAGTGGAGCATTATAATTAAGTCCAAGCATCTAGTTCATCATTCACTTAATTGCACTTGTTACTCAATGCAGCACAACGGTCAAGCAGTCTCATTAACCCCGAGAAGCGGGTAGTTCAAAACCAAATTTCACAACCTCGCAAGGGAAACCCAATTAAACGGATGGCTCACAAAAAAAGGCAAGCATGACCCATCCCTTCCCTTCAATCCTCAGTCTGAAACCAACTCCCACTTCCTTAGGGAAAAGGCTATCCACACTCGGCCTCACACATATTAGGTCTTTTACGGTGTCTTATACTACCCTTTGGTAATATGGAGTATGGATCAAATCTAACCATCCATTAATTAGCGTAGTTTAGTAATCTTCCACAGGCTCATTAGTGGACCGTACGGAGGCCCACCCACCTAACCACCCTTTCTTTTTCATCTAACGACCCAGCTCAGTCCCGGAACAAAATGGGTCTCCGTCCAACGGAAGCACGAACCGAAACGCATATCTCCTTTGCCGCCGTCGCGGACGATCCGTCCCTGCCCCGCCACGAGATCTCTGCCGTACCAAGCGTCGCTCGCCTGCTGCTGTGGCTGCATGGGCATCGCGCCGTGCTACTACCCGGCGCCCGTGCCGGCCGCGCCCAGCTCTTCCGCATCCGACCACCTCCTCCACGCCAATGTCCGCATCGAGCTCCTCCACACGCAGGAGCTGCGCCGGATGGGCATAGTCTCTCTCTGGGTCCTCACCTACATGAAGGCTCGATACTGCTCCGACCCATTCTGTACGTCCTCTCCTCACCCTCTCCAGCCTCTCCTCTCCTCGCTTCTTCCGATCTGGCATCCCCAATCAAGCGATCGATGTTGCTGCTGCTGTTGCCTCCTGCAGTCCTGCTGCTTCAATTTCAATTTTAATAGAACCTGACATGACCTCAATGATCGATGTCTCGTACAACAGTTAAGCCTGCGGAGGACCTAGAGGTAGCCGAGGTCCACGATGACTACGACAAGACGAGGTACAAGATCAACGGCCGACGGTTACGTACGACTCAAGTGCCTCCGACTCCGTGCAAATGCTGCCACATCCGGCAGTATTCTGCAGGCAGCGGGGCAAAGCACAGGATGCCGGCGGTGAGCGCACGATGGCGGCGCAGAGCACGGGGACGTCGGCGAGCGTGTGGTGGAGGTGCGGAGCACGGGGATGCCGGCGAGCGCACGGCGGCATAACGCAAACATTCTTCGCTCCTTCTCCGATGCACTTCCAGCGCCACCCTTCTCCACCGGCCGCCGCCGCCAACCATGCCGGATGAGAGTGAACGAGAGAGGATAAGACTGAGTGAGGAGGAGAGTTAAAAAGAAACTGAACAATGTTACAGTCGGTGAAATAATACAAAGTATCAATTTTTTCCTTTCTGTCTATGATACCCATAATGTTAACAAAATATTACACAATTGCCATTATAATTTTTATCCATAATACCCCTATACTACCCATACTTACTGGTGCATACTACTTATACTACCAGTCAAGTTTCTAGTGGAATACAATTATTCTGGACCGTTGGATCATTTCATACTAGTACTTTTTAGATGGTAGTATGCCCTAGTATAGGGCACCGTAAAATATGAAGTAGGTTATCGCCCTAGCTATATCAATCAAGTACTAAGCTTACCGGCTTCCTATCTCGGCATGTGCGTGGTATGTTAAAAAACTTGACACGTTTCGGCCTTACTCATTTCATCTTACACAGACAGGACATCTACACATACTCGTCCCGTCTGTCCATCCTTATGATTCCAACTTAACTAAAGAAGATAACTCCTACATCTCGAGAGGGACAGGGAATCACTCGACTTTAACGTGTTCTTAAGGCATGTCAACTATCGAGTGTTTCCAACTTAAGGCATGGCAATGTTTCGCTGAGCGCCACCCAAACCAACAAGTGAACTCGTTGGTGCACTGCAAGGAATGGAAACTCCAAAGTTGGCGTCCACAGGAAGAAGCACGGCACAAATGTGAGGTCACCGCCTGCCCGAGTTGGGCAAGGTTTGTACCCGACAATGAATCCACCAACAAAGCAAGAAGGGTGCCTCGATAACATCCTCAGCAGGAAAGCAGTGTCCGAGGCGTCACTGTTGTCGGCTCAGCATACTGCGTTCTCCATGTACCCCCATGACCGCAGCCACCACGGGAGCACACCGCCAACCATGGTCACCATCACCACCGTCCTCACCTCCTAGACCGCCTGCCGCAGCCGCCACCTTCCTCTGCGGGCCCCACCGTGCGACACACACCGGCCCCGCTGCTGCATAGCCATCATGCTACTCACTTGCTGCCGCCACATATTAGAACTGATCCACACGATCAGCTTTCCCTCACGCACTCTTTTGATACAGACGCAGAACAAGGAAACACTAATCACTCTTGGTCTCTCTGCTGATCACTGGAACGCACACGCATAGGCACTTGGAAGGAGCACTCAGAGCTTTTCGGCACTGCACAACACTTGTGCCTTTCCTCTATTTCTCCACCACACACTCACACTAATTACATGATCTCGTATTTAAACACACACCAGTAGCCAGATGACCTCCTGTTCAGCGGCGTGCTCAACCACTTACTGCACGCAGGAACCGATCAAGAAGCTAGCTAATCCCTACACTAATGCATCACTTATGCAAGCAGTATCCAAGGTAACAGCTCGTACACGTCCAACGGCCGCCGGAATACGCACGTACAGCTCCAAGCTCCTGGACGTACGCCACGGCTCGGCCAAGCACCTGACCGAGTAAACTCCTCGCAGCTGACTTCAGATCACGTTTGTGCACTGCCACATGGTTGCTGATCCGCTTACTTCGCCCTGCCGATTCAGCCACTCCACCATGCAGTACACGCACACCGTTCACTAGCCCAACGACTCACATCGCTGGCACGAACACAAATACTCTCTGGACACGACTAACTCACACACACATAAACACAACAAGATTAAATCAGCCGCAACACCACACTACTGCCGGTCCTCTCGCGGCCGGCCCACGCTAAACAGAGAGCCGCCACATCGCGCGCGTCGCAGCGCGCGCTGCCGTAGTCCACCGTGCCGGCCACACACCGCCGCGACCCTCCGTGCCAGAATCCCGGCGCCTTCACCGCCCAAGCGCACGACGGAGCGGGGACGACGCGGGGGCCTTCTCTACAGAGTCCTGATCGATGTTATACAATTTATAAGCAGTGCTTAATTAGAATGCTGACGCTACTATGTTTACATACTTTTCATGCAGACTTATAGAGCTTATGGTGAACATGACATAATGTTCACGATGCATGATCTGGTGCATGACTTGGCAACCACACTCCTCGCTGACAAAATTCTGGACCAGAGTAAACAAGGCAACACTGGGGGAAGCAGCTGCCACTTTGCATTGCTCACTGACTGTAGCAAGCCACTGGAGTCAAGCACGACTTCTCTTGCCATGCTAAGGGCACTGCGTTTTATGGACTGTCGGGCTTCTGGGCTACATGAATCTGCATTTTATATTGCCAGCTCCCTTCGAGTGTTGGATTTAAGCGAGTGCTTCATAAACATGTTGCCAGATTCTATTGGTCGAATGAAGCAGTTGAGGTACATTAATGCTCCAAGGATCCAGGGCCGAACGATTCCAGAATGCATCACAACACTCTCAAAGTTAAGATATCTCAGTCTTCGAGGATCTCATTTCATCCAAGCATTACCAAAGTCGATTGGAGAAATGGAAGATCTGGTGTATCTTGATTTATCTGGTTGCTTTGGAGTAGAAAAATTGCCAGAGTCATTTGGTGACCTTAAAAGTTTGGAGCATTTGGATTTTGCAAATTGCCAATATGTCACAGGAGTATCACAATGCCTGGCTAGACTTACAAAACTGCAATACTTGAACTTATCAAAATGTGGAAATGTTGGACAGCTACCAGAAGCATTGGGCAGTCTCACAGAATTGCAATGCTTGAACTTATCGAAAAGCTCATACGTTTCCGGAAACGAACTTGCAGAAGCAGAGTTTTTGGGATCCCTGACCAAACTCAAATATCTGAACCTATCTACATGGGATCAAGTGGACCTAATCAGGTTGCCTGAAGCTTTGGGTAGCCTCACTGAACTCAAGTACTTGAACTTATCAGGTTTTCGTGGAATGAGAAAATTGCCTACAACATTTGGGAATCTCTGTAACCTGGTGCACCTTGACTTGTCAAGTTGTTATAGGCTTCGAGATGTGACAGCAGCTCTCAATGGGTTCACCAAGCTCCAATATTTGGATTTATCTCGTTGCTGTCAGCGAGAAGACATGGAAGGGCTACAAGAAGTTTTTGGCAATCTCAGTGAACTTCGACATTTGAATTTGGAATCCATTCAAGAGGTTCTTCCCTATCCAGATGGAATAAATGTTCTCCTGGAGTGGATCTCTGCTCTCACTAATCTTGAGTATCTGAATCTTTCTCACAATGGTAGAATGTACAGCATTCCTGAAACTCTTGGTAACCTCAAGAAGTTACATACACTAAACGTTTCGTATTGCTATAGTCTTTGTCGGCTGCCAGTAAGTATATCTGAAATTGACAGCTTGAAGTTTGTTCATACCACAGACTGCAATAAGTTGGACTACAATACTGGTGATGGAGAAAGTTTTGGGTGGGAGTATCGATCTGCTGATTATTTGATTATAAAAAGGCTTGAAAATGTGAAGTCGGTAGAAGATTCAAAGGCAATGAAGCTCGTGGAGAAGACACATCTTAGACACGTAAGTTTAGAATGGACTGAAGATGTGATGAATAGATTTGTGGAGGACGCAGAAGTTCTGATGGAACTAGAGCCACCACACAGTGTTTCAAGCTTAGACCTAAAAGGTTATAATAGCTTCAGTTTTCCATCCTGGGTGATGCGCATTGGTGCTTATTTACCTGGCCTGACCAGTATGTACATGTTCGATTTGCCCAACTGTGGTAACCTGCCACCACTAGGTCAGTTACCAAACCTCCAGATGCTGGATATCGTAAAAATGCACGGGATTAAGAAGATTGACGTGCGCCTGTATGGGGGATCAAGAGCATTTCCTCGACTTCACCAGTTCACCATATGTCGTATGAAAGGCCTAAAAGAGTGGGACACGGAGGACGGTTTGAATGGGCCCGCATTCCCATGCCTTAGTCATGTAAAGATTTTTTGGTGCCCGAGGTTGAGGATCAAACCACATCTGCCACAAAGTATAAACAAGTTGGAGGTACGAGGTAGTGACAGAGTAATGTTGTCGTCACGTGGGAACAGAGGCCTCGCGGTCACAAGTCTTCACGTGGTATCCTGCATGGTGCCTCTGCATCACTGGAGCTTGCTTCGCCACCTCCCTTCCCTCGAACATTTAGAGATTGAAGATTGCAGCGACATTACATGCAGCTCATCAACGGATTTCGTTCGAGGTTTCACGTCCCTGAGGACTCTTACTGTGGGGGGTCACTACCACGACCATTTACCTTTCCTGACGCTGCCGAAGGGGCTGGGAGACCTTACCTCTCTCACGGAACTTAAGATAAAGTACTGCAAGTTTGTCAACGTTCAGCCAGACCTCAAATCTCTCACGAGACTTGAGCTAGAATTTTGCAGCATCAAGACTCTGTCAGACAGCATACGACTACTAACCTGTCTGCAAAATCTAGCAGTGAAATTTTGTGAAAGCATTGTATCGCTGCCAGAGTGGTTGGGAGACCTTACATCTCTCATGGAACTTGAAATATCTTACTGCCGTCGCATCAAGACTCTGCCAGATAGCATACAAAAACTCACGCGCTTGCAGACTTTAACTGTGGACACTTGCAAAAGGATCGATTCACTGCCTGAGAGATTGGGAGACCTCGCCTCCCTAAAAAAACTAAAGATAATTGGTTGTAAGGGCCTCAAGACTCTGCCGGATAGCATACATCAACTCACCTGCCTGCAAACTCTAAAAGTGCAAGGTTCCTCCCGCATCGCATCGCTGCCGGAGATGTTGGGAAACCTCAACAGCCTTACAAAACTTAAGATTGTTAAATGCAGGGGCATCAAGACTCTGCCAGTCAGCATACAACAACTCACTCGCCTGCACACTCTAAGAGTGGACGGTTGCAAAAGCATGGTTTCTCTGCCGGAGGCTTTTGGAGACCTCATTTCTCTTACAGAACTTGTGATAGGTAATTGCAGGGGCATCAAGTCTCTGCCAGACTCCATACACAAACTCACCAATTTGCAGAGCCTAGTGATTTATGGATGCCCCGAACTAGTTGAGTGGTGCGAATCAGAGAAGAACAAGATGAAGCTCGCTCACCATTTAGACAAGGTAATAAATAGCGTATAGGGGTGTGATAGCAGATTAGTTTCTGTTTAGCGAATCACGGATACGGGATGCTAAATCCAATTAGTGGAATTTAAAAATTAGACAAATTTTTAGAGTGTAGTTAACATTAATTTTGTTTTAAAATTTAAGTGTTTTTAGTTACACATTACATTTTGAAGTACAAGAGTCATTAAAAAATCAAATTAATTGATATAAAGAAGATACGTAGATAAAGAAGACTTGTAGCATTGAATTCTCATATTAATGAAAACTACATTATTTGTCATCTCGCCATTCTTTATTATCTCCTAAATCATCATTTTCAGCATTCTTATTGTCACTTTAATCATCAACATAGCAAGTAACAGCCTAAAATAAGAAATAACGGATGCTAAATACAATAGCGGGTACTAAGTCCAAACTTGCTACAAGTCTGGCACCTTGTGGTTACAGGAGCCACTATTGTGGGCACTACCAACGCTATTTATTATGTTGCATACAGATGACTTACTTTTTTTTTCAGGTTTTTTCACGGAGACCGCCAATTGATGATGAGTCAGAAACTGATGATGAGTCAGAAACTGATGATGAAGAACCAGGAATTGATGGAGAGCCGGAAAGTGATGTAGAGCAAAAACTGGTGAAGAATAAGGAAGTGATAAAGATCCAGTCAGAAAGTGAGGAAGAGTAAGAAAGTGAGGAGGAAAAAGCAACTGGATCAGAAAGTGGTGAAGAGTCAGAAAGTGATGAAGAGTTGGAGAACAAGGACATGGAGAGTGATCAGGGGGAAACATAATCCAAGTACTGGAATCGATAGTTCAGAAACTGTCTTTTTTGGGGAAGTGTCAGACAGAGTGGAGCCCTACCTAAATTTTATTAAGACAAGAATGTAGTTGTACGTCAGCAAAAGATAGAAATGAGACAATATTTCTGAAAAAAGAAAATAAAGAGAAGAAAAGAAGAAGGAAAAAGAGGCAAAACTGACAAAGTCCTATTGCAGCTTCCTGTGTTTATTGTTGAACCCAATGTATCAAGTTGTCTCTTCTCTTGTTATTGTTGTTTCCTGCAAGAGTTTTCATTATTCTCGAGTATCTTGACAGTTTTTTCATGTGGCCTATGCTATTTATTTAGCACCATAGTTGCAAACAGTGTTTGAGTACAACTTTGTATCATTTCCCACAGTTTTGATGAATTGCCAAAATGTAATCCCCCGCAATTTATTCTCCACAATTTAGTACTTAGTAAACCAAATATATACCAGAACTGCTGGCCACTTGTGAAAGAAATCTAATAAAGAAAACGATGAGTCTTGTAGGTGGTTCCTCCAAAGGGTGAGCGTTTGGGTGCATCTTTGCTAGGTGACCTCTATACTGGTACCACCATGTACAATATGTGGTCTTCCTGTGGTGTACTGTTCTGCATCCGGCAAGCGGTGCCATGGGTACGTGCAACAACGAAACTTGTCCTCGGCATTCGTTACCTGCGCCTACGGCTACCGGCCTTCTCGGCTTTCATCGCCTGCGCCTCCTGCTGCCAGCACCCTCGTCCACGGCATTCGTCGCATGTGCCTCGGGTCGCGGACTCCCTCGTCCACGGCATTCGTCGCCTGTACCTCCGGACGCTGGCGCCCTCGTCTCGGTCACGTTTCACCGTTTCTCTAGCCTGAAAGATCCATCATTCCTTCTCAAAATAAATTCCATCTCGTCTAAACTACTGGGTGGCCACCAAATATATATCGTCCCTTTCAAATTCACTTGTAATAATTGTGGACTGATGACTCTTCTAAAGGGGGTCAGGCGGAACTTATATTTTTTATTATCTAATACAATTTATGTAGCTTGAAATAAGGTCAAGAAGGATCATTACATCCACAAAAATATAAACACAATATTGTGCATGAAAAAAATAAATCGAAAATATACATCACATTTTTATTTATAGTTGAGACTCTAAAAAATTATAAACCAGAACTAGTGGACATTATGACCAGCAATTAGTGGACATTATGACCACCTAATAGGCCATGAATGAAACGAAATGACTCCAAGGATTGATGATCCACATTATGATATTTTATAAGTTTTACGTGGCCATCTTATATTTAATTTTTATTTAGACACGTGTAATTTGTATGTCTCTCATTTTTTTCGAATCAATATACATTGTGAGATGAGATAGTGTGTTTGTTTGTCAAAATCACATGGCGTTCTACACAGCCTAGAACTTCATTAATAACAATTAACAACAATAAATAACAAGAGCAACTACTTGAAAATAAATAAATACCAAAAGAAGACAACAAAAGATATAATTAGCTCTAAACTTGCATAAGAAATACACCATGATTTTTTAAAAAAGCAGAAAAGTAGTTTCATATTTTATTATAATATAAAAATAATTTTATATGATTAAACATCTTTGTAAGATATTTAATTGTGTAAATTTTGTAAAAAGTATATAGATAATTTAAAAAAAATCATTTAACCTCTTTAACTGTCGATCATATTCCAATTTTCTGTCTAGTAATTTTCTGTAGGAGTAGGATGGTTACGTCAGCTAAAATCATTGTCAAATCATGAATAAATAAAGTTGAAAGACAATCGACAATTTTTTTTTAATCTGACAATCGACAATATTTAGACGAGGTGAACATGAGGAGTCGCTTTTTTTTTAGAGGAAAATGAGAAGTCGCTTAATAGCCCACCTTCCTACCTTCGATCTTCTTCCATTGAGCCGCGGCCCAGCAGGACTGCTCCTAACACGGCCCATTTCGGCAGGTCAGACGCCGCCGCCGCCGCCTTCCATGATGGTCTGTGGTCTGCCCCCCAACGATCTCTCCGGCGATATCCAGGGCGGGAGCCATGCCGTGATCGCCGCCGAATCTGGAACCTCCATTGATAGCTCTGCTACAGCATAGGAAGCCGGGGTAATCTGCCTGCCTACCTCAAGGGACCGTGACACCCTAAGAGGAGGGTGAATGAGGTGTATCTAAAAACTAAGGCTCCAATTGCACATGTGAAAACCTATTTTAATTTCTATCTAAATATGCTCTAGGTTTTCTCTATGTGTTGCTATCTCTACCGCTACAAAGTTTTGCACCCTAAGTCCAATCCTATACTAGCATGGCAAGTCTAGGAAAGGTAAATGCGGAAAGTAGTGCAAGTATGAAATGCGGAAGCTTAAAGGGTAGAGAAGAGCAAACTCCCGGCACGGCGATTTTTACCGAGGTATCGGAAAGCTCACGAGCTTTCCACTAATCCTCGTTGTTGGAGCCCCTCTCAAAGGGAATGCCCGCTCAAGGGCATAAACTCCCCGGTCGAGTAACTCCGTGGGTGACCACGGGACTTCCCCACGCGCAAGTGGGTCTCCGCTCGTCCCTCCCCGGATGCTCCTCGCCGCCTCCACTTGGTAGAGCTTCGGCCAAACGCCAAGGGCCTCTCCTCCCTTGCACAAGCACCGGCGGCCACTCCACAAACTCCGTTGGAGGGTCTCGCAAGACTACAAGCCCCGGATTTACAACACTTGGTGCGTGCAAGCACCGGTAAGCAAAGAGGTATGCAAATCTCGCTGGACACTAGGCTAAACACCTAAGAGATGCGCTAATGGGTCTAGACTAGCACTAAGCACTTTGCTAATCACCTAGATCTTCTATTTAGCACTTTGGTGGATTGAGCACTTAAGAATGTGTAGAACACTTGTCAATATCTTTCCTGAGCTCAAGCACACTTCAAGTGGCCGAGGCAACCCATATTTATAGCCCCAACCAAAGGAGGTAGCCGTTGCAAGCCGTTGCAACCTTTCTGCGTACCACCGACTGATTCGGTGGGTGCAGGAGGGGTACCACCGAATTAGTCGGTGGTGCCACCTCAGCTAGCCGTTGAACTAGCCGTTGATCCATTGTGTCACTTACATGTGGGGCTGGTCCAACCACCGACTGATTCGGTGCCCGTTCCTCCTTTACCACCGAATGAGTCGATGGTCTCTGAGTTGATCTTCGTCTTCGCTCTTCTTCCGCACCGACTGGTTCGGTGCCCCTTCTTCTTGTACCACCGAATGAATCGGTGCTCACCAGAACCGAACAGCTCTTTCCAGGCTGAAAGACCGACTGGTTCGGTGCTGCCCACCGAATGAATCGGTGCCCTCCGAATCTACACAGTACTAAACTGATATTTCTGGGCATAATGACCGATTGGTTCGGTGCCCCTTGATGACACCACCGAATGAGTCGGTGGTCCTTCTGACTGGGCTTCATAGGGCTTCTATTCCCGCCACCACCGACTGATTCGGTGGGCTACTACACAGAGCACCGAATGTGTCGGTGCCTCTGTGTTTCCTGCTGTCTTCTTTGCTTCTTTGCGGGTCTTTTCTTCTACCTTCATTGCCATCTTTTGGATGTCCTTGGATATGACTAAGGACACTTTTCCACGTGAATTGGATGGCTTCAATTTGGATAACCATCATTTGGATATTGATTATATAGGCATTTGGATGGCTTCCAAATATCCTTGAGACCTAGAAATATCTACAAGTATCATCTAGACAATTTGTTAGTCCCAATGATTATGTTGTCAATCAATCGTCAAAATCACAAACAATGGCCTAGGGCCATTTTCCTTACACTACCTTCTCCAATCCGTACGTGTTGTGTGCTGTGTGCCCCCCATCCCAATTGGCCGGCTTCCAGTCCACCAAAACCCTAACCCCACGCCGTCGCGGCTCCCATTCCCCAACGAGATGGAAGGCGTTGAAGTCGACGACTTTGACAGCTGCCATGATCACCCCACCGCAGAGGCCGAAGGCAGGAGCCACACCAGCGTGGAGGAGTGGGAGCTGGTGTCTAAGCAGGAAGATCTGATGAAGGAGGAGGACGAGTGCTGCCGGGCTGAGAGGGATATCAGGAACACACTTCTTCCCCTGCTTCCCGTGCTGGTCGCCGCGGCCATGGTGGTCTACATGCTTGTCGAGCACCGTCGTGAGCGTGATGGCGTCGAGGTCTCCGCAGAAGAAGAGGGAAAGAAGGCCAAGGAGGATGAGGTGAAGGAAGAAGATGAAGAGAAGGTCAAGGAGGATGACGAGGGGAAGGAAGAAGATGGAAAGAAAAAGGAAGATGAGGATGAGAGGAAGAAAGATAAGGATGAAGAGGGTAGGTCCGGCTGCAAGGATCTGAAGCCGCCGGACAAGGGCGAGAACGACGAGAAGCTGAAGCTCAAGGAGGAGGAGCTCAAGAAGAAGGAGAGGGCCAACCGGAACGCGCTCCTCGTCCTCACCTGGTTGCTCGTGATGGCCATGCCGATCGTGGTGTGGCGCTCCATCAACAATCCAGAGCTCATCTTCTGGCGCCTCTCCCCAATGCTATGCTGCTGCTGCTTGATCTGGTCCCGTTTGCTCGACGCGGCCATGAGCGTGCACAACATGCTGCTCACATTCTCCAACGGCTTCTTGCTGGCATTCTACGTGGACGCCAAGGGGGGCCACACGATGGGGGCTCTCATCGCCCATCTCAACTCCTACCTCGCTGTCGGCATGCTAGGCTACGCGCTCGCCGAGCGTCGCCAGCGTGATGGAGTTGAGGTTTCAGCAGAAGGAGCCGCCTCCCGTGACCTGTCCGATGTGAGGACGGCAAACGACCTGCTGTTCTTTCAGGTGATTGGTGGCCTCCACTGCGCCCTGGTCACGCTGGGGTTGTCAGGTCCCCTGGCGTGGTTGCTGTGGCACAGGGCCGACTACCTCAAGAGCTGTTCATCTACGTGTTAATGGCGCTCTCTGTCATTCTTATGTTCTCGTTTCTGTTTGTGGCTGGGGTGCTTCTGCGAGGAGAGCTCATTCCAGAGGAGAGGATGTGTGTGTTGGTGATGTATGTCGGGATCTTTGGCTTGCTATTTGCAATGATCTCTGGTACATTGGGCGAATTTGCCAGTATGATTTTCAGCTCGATTGCTACACTTGGTTTCCGTGGAATTTTTGGCTACTCCCTGTCTGTCTATGCTTCTTTCAAGCTGAGGTACGTTCCAAGGCTATCAACTGTTTCGAGATTCTTGTTTAATTACACTATTTAGAGGTTCTTGTTTAGTTGCACTAGTAGCCTGATAGTGCAAATATATAATAGTCAGTCAAATTGTATGTCATGGTGCTTTGGCTTGATACCTAGAGTGCCCAGAGGTGCCAATCCATTGGCTATTTTGACCAAATTTGGCCACCATATGGTCATCAGGTGCCAAAATTTGGCGTGTCCATCTTGGCTTTTGCCCCCTTAGTTCATCTTGTAGGGCCATTTCTGGCAATGGTCCTTGGCCACCAATATGGTGACCGAAATTTGGTTTGGCTCTTGATTGCAGTTTTAGGATGAAACTGAATGAGTCCAACCGTGCATGCCTGGTCTTGCCAATATCACAATGCAAGCCAGTAGATCTGGTGGAATCTGTACAGGTTGCCAGATCAATAGAAAATGTGGTTGCCCTTTTGCAGCTGCTCTATCCACCATTTTGATGTTTCCGTTATAATTCCTAGCCGATTAGTCTTACTTTTGATGGCTTTGTTGCTTGCTTTGTCTTTCTTGCTTTGTCTGTTAAACTACAACATATATCAATAATGTGATGATGTCTGCTCTCCTTGCCATATTCACCACCAGTCCCTGTGTCAGCGGACTGAAGCCGCAAGTGAAGGCGGATGAGAGGAAAGTTGAGTTGACACCACCAGTCCCTGTGTCAGCGGACTGATTTGCTACAGTTTCATATAACCAAAGGGACCCGACTGATTAGTTGCTATTAAGGAAAATCGTAGCAGCGGAGCGTACTGTTTTGGTATTACTATATGGTGACATTTATGTCATCTGTCACGATAACTGTTATTTATATGGTGTTTGATCCTTTTGTCTGTGCTGGTTTCACCATTTTTATGATGATGGATGTAAGTCTTATGATGATGATGATAATGATGTGTGTGTGTGTGTGTGTGTGTGTGTGTGTGTGTGGTCCTTGTACATTACTTTGCAGTTATTCGGTGGAAGTTGTCTCTCGTTTCCATGCTTGCTTGTCTCTTGTGGCAGTGGCCGCCATGTTTCATTCAGTTTGTAGCTTTCTTATTGCTAGGTAATGACTATGGAGCAACTATTTGTTTTGGTTCCATATTTGACCGTTGCTTGCGGTTGCGGATACAGTTTAAGTAGTAGACCAAAATGAACCTTCACCATCAAAATTAATTCATGGTTGTTTGGAATGTATCACATTTATCTGCGTTGTGTAAAAGTTCCCATAGACTTTAAAGGCCGGAGGATCATTGCATGGACATATGTAGGCACATTTGATTGAAAACTGTTGTATTTCAAAATCATGAATTTTATGGTGAACTTGAAACATTTTAAATCATGTCAAAGAGAGCAGCGTTAAAATGTTGTGTCAACGAGTGAATAAACTGGAAGGTCCTTTTTGTGGAGGCTTTGCATAGAGTGTTTGTGCTTGAAGAATCTACAACAAAGTTCAAGTGTTAGTAGAAATGAATGCAAGATTACCAACAATGAACAAACGAGCAAACTTACATCCTCCTGGTATGGTACACCACTTGGATGGAGATACTCAACTTTTTCATAGAATGCTTGAAACAACATGCAATCCTTCTGAATGGTACTTGTGCTTATGGTAATGCTCGGCAATCCTTTTCCAGTATAGCCTCCCTGGCTGTTCATAGGCTGTTATAGGACCTGTGCTGATATTTTCCCATGACATGCATAGCTGAATGTCCTCTTCATGAGTATAGTTGCCAACCCTTTTTGGTTTTTTGTAACCTTTGTTTTGGTGCTACCAAGATCAGATGGGGAGATTCCATCCACATCGTCTCCTCGTACATCATATCGGTCCAAGATCCACCTCCAATAGGCATTGCAGGCTGCAGGCCACATATAAAAGAGCAAGTTGCAGTAATCAGCACACTTATTCACTATACAAGTGTAGGTTCAGATATTCAAGTTCCAGTAATCAAGTTGCAGTAACAAAACAAAGCATGTTAACATGATCAGACACAATAATCATTGAGGAAGCAAAGCAGGAACTTTTGACCGATTCCATAAAAGTGAATTATGGTCTGAACAATCATCGTGATCTGAACAGATCACGCAACCTAGTGGCTGTACGAAAAAAGTTGCATGGACAAACTGGAGTATTTCTTGAACATGAGCTGAGAGCATCACACACCAGATAGGATAGGATAGCCACAATTTTGAATGATCTGAACCACTGCTAACTACCTAGAATTACAGCCTATGGTCTGAACAAAAATGAGCTCCGATTCAACACTGCATATAGTCTGAACAACGTGATCTGAACAGATCACGCAACCACTAAATCAGCTTCTTTTCACACTACAGTTACAAGAAATACAGGTGCTCAGCCCAGTTAGCTTATTTCCACACACCAGAGAGCATCACATTAAAGCATCAGTGTTTCCAACCCATCAATCAACCGTGTGAGCTCAAGAAAGAAAATACTTTTCGAAGAACTCTGCGCTCAGGTCGGAGACAGCAGGCGATGCATCAGCTTCTGGGACAGTGCGTTGATGATGGAGTGGCGGCATCGAAAAGACCTTGGTCGAGGAGATCCGGTAGGGGAAGGTGGCGCCGTTCAGCTTCTTTTAGCCTCCTGTGTTTACATTGCAAAACAATGATGAAACAACCATTACTTCATTTACACACAGGGACCGACCTAGCACAAATTTTAACCAGGGGCACTTAACTAGGGGTGAATCCAGGGGTTGTGTTGTGTGCCAGTGGCACAATGTTAGTATTATGCAGGCTCACTAAAGTCACTAAATGAGCAGGGGCATACCATTTTTTTTTACGGGGGCACTAGTGGTACAGCTTGAATGCTTTGACAAGCTACTAACCGGACTTTTTGATAGAAATGTCATCTATAAACTTTTCTTAGCGCCTTTTCTGTCATCAACCACTGTATGTGCATATGATGTTGATTTGCTCTCCTTGGTGTCTATACAGGATGAAGCTAGGGCTGCCACCGGTGAAGCTGAATGAAAGCAAAGAAGACTCGTCCCTAAGAATGTTGCTGCAGAAATAGTGTCAAGGAAGTGAGCATCCGCACCCCAGGAACAACAATGTCATCAGCAGCAGCTTCTCTACTCAAGAGGCTGGTGTGAAGTCAAAGATTATCGAGCAAAAACTCCAGAGCTGCTCGCGTCGGCCTCAAGGCAACTCAGGCGGAACCCCGATCCCGCAAATGATGTTGTAAGTCGTACGGCATATACGCCCCATGTATCAACGGTTCAGATTTCCCACGCGACTCCACGATGCCGTCAGATTAACTGGCAAAGAAGACCCATCTATCAACGGGCAAACAAGACCCCAGTCCTCCCGCTGCCACACCGCTCCAGCCGCCCATCCACCTCAGCACCGCCCGAGCGGCCGCAAGGACGGCAGCGGCGGATTATTTTCTTCTTTGTACCCTCCACCTCCTTTCTCCCCATCTCCAGGACGGCCATGGCAGCGATGGCGGGTGGGAAGCGAGCTACGGTCTGTTGGCGCATGCAGCCTGGGCCTGGTGGTTGGCAGATCGAGCGCCTCCGCGCAGCGGGAAGAGGTGCTCAGATCCGGGGCACCCCTGGCTGGATTCGTGTGGCCCGTCACCGGATCTGGCTTGCCCCTAGTTCAGAAGTGCTCGTGGAAGATTCGCCGGCAGCTGCAGCCACAGGTGAGGCGCCTGGCCGGCGCCCCTCTCGCTGTGCTGGGCACGACATGCTCCTCCTGACGCAGCGGCAGGCATGCCTGGAGGGAGGCGTCCTCAACGGCGTGCACGACTGGTTCGTCGCCCTCAACAACGACCTACTCGATGGTTCCGCGCCTCCAGGTGCTGAGGGAGAAAGTTCCGGGCCATGGACGCATTTGTGAGGCCCTGCACAAGCGAGCTGGGCAGCGACGGCAGTAGGTGGCCGGACGGTGCAAGGCCGTGCACCTACGACGCGGCTATGCAATGGCGTCTTAGGCTCTCGGAGAGGGCACGGATGAAGACACCGATGGGGGAGTTGCCGGCGAAAGCCATGGTTCCTAGCCAACGATGACGTTGACGCCTGCGCGGGTGCCGATTTCCTCCTTAGAGGTGTTGTCATGGTAAAATCCCCCTCCACCTTGGATGCTCCATCTCCGCCATTTATCGGCACACCTCGTTGACGTGCGAGCTGTAGAGGGTTCAAACAACGAAGTCAGCTAGATGTGGCGGCGACAATCTGTGGAGCTGTGCGGTGAAAGCGTTGCGCCCGGTGCGCATGGAGGTGGCCACCTTCGCACAGCATGCCAGAGTTCTTCTACATCCAAGGTGATGCTACATTGATACTTGTGGGCAGGTCGTACCCGGGGGTGCGGCACGCCGGCAAGGGCCAACCACGGAGCTCACACCTCAAGACGAGAGATGGTTCAAGAGACGCAACATGCAAGGTTTATACTAGTTCGAGAAGAATCCTACGTTCAGTTCGTGGTGGCGCTTTGTATTGCTCTCTTGGTGCGATTACAACAAAGGCCGGTTCAAGCCTTGGGGAGTAAGTGTGTAGGGGACTTTCTCAGAAATCAGATCCCTCTCGTAGGAGGGTGGCCTCCCCTTTTATAGGCGAAGAGGAGGGCCTTGTACAAGCTGCATTATTGCATGGAGGCCTGGCTGTGGGGTTGGTTAGGAACGGTTCCTTTTGACCCTAGGCTCGCTCGGTCTTGGATACTTTCTTACTGACTCCTGCCCCGGTTGCCATGTGCGTCCCTGTGGGACCCGATCGAGGCTTCCGCAGATCTCCTCAGCTCATCCAAATCTTCATTCCGTTGGGGGATCTCCCTTGGTCCCCGCACCATTCTCCTCGGGACTCACATTTGAACAGGGGTGTCTAGCCTGTCTGTCGGGCAGGCTATGTCATGTCGCTTGGCCCACTCACGTGCGACCTCCTCCGTGCATCGTTCCTCGGTTGTTGGGCTTCCATGGGCTCACGGCCCAAACGCTCGTCCCCTGGGTCTGTCTTTGTCGGCTCCGGTCCGTGGGTCGGGCGAAGCAGAGGCCTCCGCCCCTGGGGTCTGCCGACAGGAGCACATGGACCCCCGGGTCGGGACGGAGGCACCTGCCCCTAGATCCGCTGGTGGAGGCATGCGGGCCCCAGGATCGGTAGAGACGGAGACGTCCGCTCCTGGGGTCCACCTGTCAGGGCGGTGTCCATTTGTTCGTATGATGCCCCCCGCGAGTACTGACGGTGTGGAGCCCCCTAATCCATGCCCCCCACAATACTAATCTATAGTTGTCATGTAGTATGGTGTTGTAGTTTGTGGATGTGCCACAATTTGCCCTTGTTCTATGGCATGTGTTGTTTTGTGGATAAAGCCACATTTTCGCCCTTATGCTGGGGTTGGATGTTGTTATTCGTGGTATGCCACATTATTGCCCATGTGCTAGGGCGCAACACCGTTTTAGACTTACTTTAGGTAGGTAGATGTCATGGTTTTAGCCTTTGTGCAAGGGTTTTTGTCTCGTTTTTTCCTTAAAAATAGCTAAGTTATGAAGCACCCTTTTGTAACACGGATATGTCATCCAGTTATACATAACTGTACGTTGTGACTATGGTTATTTGTGATGTGTTACTATATATTAAGTGTTGATATGATATTGTGCCTCAATTATCTTCAGAACTTGTCAGGGGAAAAATCAAAGCATGATGAAAATAGCATTCAGGTTCATCATAAAATCAACAGAGGATGCATCAGTCACCATATACTAAGAGGTTCACAACATAAATTCCAAATATAAAAGGTTCCCAAACATATGATTGAAACTGCTTCATAGACCAACAACCTAGCATGTATTCAAAATACTTTCTTATCATTATCAGTTCCTGTTTGTGGGCTCCTTGAAAACGAGGTCTTCATCGAGCTCACTAGGAGCCACACTGCAAGAAATTCCCCATCCTTTAAGGATTTCAACTGGGATTGGTCCCATGGCTGCTTCTGATGGCTTTGGGGGGCTTCAAGAGAGATCTATGTTGTAACTGGGGTCACATCCGCAGGGGTCTTTTGGATTCTTTTCTTCCTCCTCGGGGCCCCAAGTGTGATGTGCTGGAAATGCTCCTACTTGTTCCGTCTTTGGCGTCTCCTGACTAGCTTTGTATTAAGGGTGAGTACACCACCGCTGGATAAAGAAGCAGCCATAGTTAGAGTAGCTGTTACAGTATGAGATTTAGAATTATTGGATTCACTAATGGATGGCAGGTGTAGGAACAGGCATTTCTTTGCAGTTGGCTCCTCATTATCTGTCATATGAAAAGAAACACCTTGTACTGCCTGGGTTCCTGCCATCTCCTGTACAGAAATTTCATGCACTTGCATGTCAACATGTTCTGGGCTGTCCTCCAGGCACACGACAGTCTCATCTTCCATTTGCAGATTCGTGTCAACATTCTGACCTGCAATATCAACATTCTCTGCCCATAGTCCTATTAGAACAGCATGCAACACTGGCTGATAACTGATAAGTCACTATATATGTCCTTAGATATGTTCTCTGGGTGGTCTTTCCTTACAGAGGAAGAGGCAAAAGCAGTGTACCAGCTTCTCTTTGCAAATCTGGTACTCGACATTTCTTTCACCAAAGTTGGCACACATTCATTACTAGAGGCAGCACGGATTTAAAGATCTGGAAAACATGAAAGCCTTCCTAGTTTGAGGAATGTTGCTGTCATAAGTGCTGGGATCTATTGAATTAACCTCAGAAGAGGATGATGATGATGATCCTCAATACTTTCCTTTGAGAATGTCCTCACAATTAGCACAATGTCAGGCCCTGTGGCGGTGTGGCCCTTAAATAGTTAGCTGTTAAATCAGATTGATCAAAAGAAATGGAATCTTGAGGCTGGTTCGGGTGTACAAAAACTACTGGATTTAGAGCATTCTGACCATTGTTTTCCTGGTTCACCAGCTCCCATTCACGCTAGTCATTTTCTGCAATGTTAGTTTCAGGAGCTGACATGTCCTCTGTTGCCTCCTGCATCTAATCAGCTTGCACTCACATACCTTGTAGAATGGCTGCTGCAGCTCCTACCTGCTCATGAACTCAATTCGAGGGGTATGTTGGGATTGATATGCAAGACTCCATGTACTAAATGTGGATTGCCTTTTGCTGACACATTGTCCTCATCAAGAGGAAAACATAAGGAATGTTCCCTCCCAAAATGTACACAGTACAGGAGCAGACTAGGATCTTCCATTAAGCAGTGTTCCCTGAGAGATGACCAAACTATGGGGAATTCTTTCAGGTGTCCGAAAGAGGCACTGTAACAAGCAGTGTTCCCTGAGAAATGACCAATGCGCTAGTCTTCCAAAAGGAGCAACTGTCAACTTTAAAGAAATCAAGATTGTAATAGTCCAAGGGTAAGCAAATATCACGATCCAACATAACCGAGTATAACAACAGGAACGCTGATTAATAGATTCATCATGTTTTTGTACTATGATCTTGTAATGCCCAAAAGGAATAGGTGAAAAATCTAAGTGAAGAAGGGAAGCAAACTGAACAAGACCAGGTCCCAGGGGAGAGTGAAAGCTTGATAGGACTCCGTGCATACTCTTGTAGGAGATAAAGCAGAGAACAACGTACGCCGGTGGGACATTGGTGGATTTATAACTAAAGTTCAAGAAATCAAGGGATTTCCTGAATCCAACAACAAATCCCTTGATGAAACAACCCGTCGCCTTGAAGGTTTAGCCATGGAAATGATAGACCTATGTCCCACCGGTGAATCCCTTAGACTCCCGGAGTCAAACATGCAAATTAAGTTTTGTTGAGAATATACAATGCATACTTTGAATATTCTAGAAGATACAAGAACTTTGCCATGGATGACAATAGAGATCATGGCAAAATAGAAAGCTTCTAGAAGTTTGGAGAACATGATTGATCCATTGTTGCCATACTTCATGGTGAAGTGTGGAATAAGCTAGATATTTTGGTAAGGTAGAAATATGAAGAGAGTAGATAAGGATGAGAGAAATTTCTAGACTTACATATTTAGTAAGGAAGAGTGTATAAGTTGGACACATGGCACAAGTACATGAGCCATGATATCCTATAAATAGGGGTGCCCTCCACCCCCCTCATGTATGCCATGACTTAGTGTCATTTGTAGGTAGCATGGCAATGTCACCATAGTGTGCTAGTGTGTAGGTGTCATGGTATATAAAGAGTGTGAGAGTCCTCTCGTGTTGTATTAAGTTGAGTTGTGAATAAAGATTTGAGTATCTTAGTATCTTTGTAGAGAGTTGGTCTCCCATATTGGTTTCTAGAAGAAGGTCTCCAAAGAAAAAGTCATGTGGGTAAGGGTCTATAGAAAGAATCAATGTCAAAGCTAGGGGCATAGATTTTCTCAATAGGTTTCATCCAAACCAGGGGATAAGCTCCTCATCTCATAATGTCCACCCTTTGTTTTCCTTAATATTATGAAATCCTAAGACATCACACATAAACATCAATGCACCATCAAAAAGAAATTTGGATGGTTGGAAGGCAATCAAAATATGGTGTGGGATATCAGCTAACAAGTCAAAATTTCAGTTTAAATCAAATGTATTATCCAAACAGTCCTTTGTAAGACATGTGACTCACAAATTTTACAAGTCAACATTTCAGTTTCATAGCGATTTTATAAATTATATTCACATGCATAATAGTATATAACAAATTAACTCACCAAATGCATATTTAAACTCAGATGAGTAACATGCGCCTTGAGAGAAATCCATGTTGAGCACATAGAGTAAAAAGATGTAGCAATGGTGATGGTAATTGACAAAGTCTTGATAGCAACCACCACAAAGTCATCAAAATATGCATAAGCAATAACATAAGGTGTCGGGGTTAAAAACGACCACTACTACACATTCAAAAGAGTACTCACACAGTGCATAAGGAATGTAGTTCCTGCTCGATATAACTGCACAGCCATGATAAAAGACATCATCAAAGCCAAGAGACAATCACTTGCTTGTTGTCTTTCTTTGATCACATAGAAAATTATTCCAGCACCAAAAAAAAATGGTATAAGTAACATCCACGTGTACAACGAATTAAGATGATAGAATAAGTAAAAAGGTAAAGAATTACAAACATCAAAAGAACATTACATAGAGAATACATACCCAATTGACCGTGTGGGGCTTCTCTCCGTGCATACTCTTGTAGGAGATAAAGCATAGAATAGTGCAAGCCATGAAACAGACACTTATGCAACTCAAAACAACCGCTTTCATGATTTATTGGTTACCCTCAGTTGTTGGTGCGGTGATCATCAGGAGATGACTGACTTGGCGAAAAAAATTCCAAGCCTAGCCATAACTAATGTAAAATCAAAGCACTTGAATGTTTTCTCCCAACTCTTTGTTACTTCAAATGTAAAACTATTAAGAATGATAAATTTTTAGAAAAAAATAGATTTTTTGGAACTCATGTATTCAGTCAAGTTACAAAATTGAACCAAATTCGAACATGAAACGAAGATACTGCTACCAAAATAGTTCAAGGTTCATGTAAAGGTCTATGTGTTCGTGTATCCAACATTCAGTTATCCTTCTTTGAAGGAATCTTTTGATGCTCACAGAGTAATGGCTTCGCGTCGGCGTGCGAAGTAATGGCTTCGCGTCGGCGTGCGAGCTCCTGTCCCGCCTCTCCCTCCCCCCTCCCACCACCATCCTCACCCCTCCCAAACCGTAGGCCAAGCCACCATAGCTCCAGCGGCCATTGCATAGAACGACAGGCCGCTAGCCGCCACAGCCACTCCGCCAAGCCTCCCTGCCCCTCCGCCAGGCCGCCACTTTGCCGAGCGCCACCTGCTCCTCCTGTGATTTGTTTGAGCCATTTGTATGGCTGCTCTAGGTTTGTGGACAATATTTGTGCCATTCTAGACTTTACTTGTTGAACAATATTTATTTGCCGCGGGCACGGGTAGAGGGTTTGGCTCGCGGGCGTGGGTCTGGAAACCCTCTGCCCGTGGATAATGTGCCTGTTGCCATCCCTGCTCTGGATATACTGGATTTGCTAATGCTGCTTCCGGGCTTCCTGCCTCGGTGCCTAGCTCTGTCTGCCTGTGCCGGTGAATCATTAGTGAGTCATACCCTCTTTGAATTATGCTAATTTAGTCGTGGCTAAAGTTTAGCATATATTTTTGGTGGATTTATAACTAAAGTTTAGCTGCAGAAAAAATAAAAAAGATTACTTTAATTGTTTGACTTTCTTCTTTATCCCGCTAATGTTTTTTTCATTTTTTTGGGGTGGGCTAAAATTTAGGCATCCATTAGCGCTCTTGTTTGAATGGGCTAATGAATGGAAGTGCTTATTCATCAATAACCCAAATTTGCATTACAAATTGAGGGGGTAAATTACGTGGGCCGTTAGATCCATGCCAATTGTACAATTGTGGATAGTGATTGAGGAATAAATTAAATCACAGCTGGTTGATATAGAATCTAAAATGAAACCTAGGGGTGCAAGTTAGCCCAACTGCCCAAGTAGGCTACATGTGGTGGACTAGCGTCTCTCTGTAAGATAGAAATAACAGTTGAATCACATGCTTTATTTTCCAGTGCTCGAATGCTGAGGTAATATAGGAATTGCGGTACTTTGTATTGGTGCAACTAATATGCCTGGCAATATTTGACAAAACTGGATGCGCGTTGTAGATTGGCTGCCGACCAGTAAACATGTCCACACTTTTGGCCTGGCGTCAATCTATTGTCCTATTTAGAAGCTTGAAATAGAGCATGCTTTGAAAAAAATAATTTAACATCCCGCTGAATTTGTTTGCCATACCTGTTCATTAATGAATATTTGGGCAGGTTTGTACCATAGTTATTTGAACCAAACCGGACATTGAACTGGTCAGGCCTTTGGTTCACGGTTCGTTTGGTTCAACAGGTCGGACTACCGGTTTAAACCGGTTCAAGTAACGATAAAATACGAATAATAGACCTTAGACACCAACACAATCATAGCCCAGTGGTGGGGAATCCTCACCGCGGAGGGCAAGGCCACGGTCCGGAACACCCCCCCCCCCCCCCCCCCCCCCCGGCGCCCCCCCAATTTTCTTTTATTTTCCCCTTGATTTCTCCCGCTTCCCTCCCGAGCAAACCCTCGCATCCATCTCGTGGAAACAGAACCCTCGGGCGGCGGCGGAGGCGACGTTGTTGGGGCTGCCGTGCGACGTCTCCTCGAGCTGCGGCGACGAAGCGCGGAAGAGCGGTGACCCATCCCGACGATGACAGCAACGTGCGGCAAGTCAGCAGCGACAGCGACGAACTGCAGATCGGCAGCAACGGTGAAGGCGACGCACGGCTCAACGGCAGTGGTGGCAACGGCGACGGCGACGCGGTCATCTCCCCTCAAGCACTCGTCCAGTTTAGTGGCCGCCTTTTCGCCGGTGAGTTCATCTTCTCCCTTCTCCTCTTGTCTCTGTTGCTAGGGTTTTGATTCCATGCCCGGATCTAGGAGTAGTTCTTATTTTGCTCTGTCAGTTCTTGATTCTTGTAGGAGGCTCGGAGTGTCACCAGCACCAGTCCACCACCATACGGGTCCATGAGCAGACTGCAGTCCGGAGGTGTGTGTGTGGTGTGCCAAGCGGCAGCACGGCGATGGCCAACCCCACGATCTGCTGATTAGCGTTTCTGACGGTTGCCGCATCCAGTATTTAGGATTCCTACTTAACTGAGTGCTGACCATGTCAATGATTAGAGGAAGTAGACCGATATTTTTTTCCTGATAGTATTGCCTGAGCTATCAGTTTGTGGCGGATTTGGCAGGTTATGGCAATTGGTATATATTTCAACGAGAACTTGGATGGGCAAATGATGATAATATATTTTGGATGTGTTTGGTCAGTAGTACCTTCTTGGCCATGATCTCGAGATGCAATGACGAGTTTTTCGACTCATCTGATCCTAATCGCAGTGTTGTCTTGCTTCTGTTGAAAATAGAGTGCCGTTCTGCTACAAGGGTTAAGCGTTGTTCTTGTTTTCTTTGGTACTACCTCATGGTAATGGTCGATTGATTCTTCAGGAACAACAACATGCTTAGCGTAGCAGCTTGTGGCGTAGGAGTAGTCTAGTTTGTACTGCAGGCTGCTAATTTGTAAATATGTTAGGAAGTTAGCACTGATTAAAGGTGGTCTTTTTTACTCTCTGCTCTGCATTTGATGATATGATCAACTAATCTGAAGAAATACAGCAACTGTTCAGTTATATGCATTATCAATTCTTTTAGTGTGAAACTTCCAACATGATTGTTCTGATGTATTTCTTTGCCTAGGTCAGAAACTTCTGAAAATGAAATAGGTTGATGTTGCATTCGTTCCATCATTGCATTCCTAGTTAGCTGGCAACTGCAGAGTAGTTCTGAACATGTTGTATTCGTATTCAGTAAGTGCACTGAATAATCACAATTACTCTACACAGAATATTGGTAATATATTTTTTTAGATAATGGAAACAGAGTTTCCGGTTTCTGCATAGCACGCAGCCCGGATTTTAGTTATGATTATTACAAGAAAAGTCAGTTCACATACTGACACAAGGAACATAAATAAAACATAATTTAAGGAGGATCGAGTCTATTATTAAAACGCCATCTATGGGACGCATAAATTTCTAGTGCAGTCGTCTCAAGAGCTACACTTGTCTTCCGAATGTATCCTCTAATCTCCTCAGGCTGCAGTAGCGACCAATATCTCAGCCAGTATGCTTCTCTAAATAAAGCCTGCAAAAACGATGTATACTTAACATTATTAAAACATATATCATTCCTGCATCGCCATATCGCCCAACACATGGCAGCCGCACCCACTAGAATAATATTACGATTTTCACTATCATAATGGGAGAGCCAATCGCCCACTATATGGGCTATAGATCTAGGTGGGTTAAGACCTGTGGCCGTCTGGACTGTTCTCCAGATGTTTCTAGCATGGTGGCAATAAAAAAGGAGATGTTGAATTATCTCATTTGAGTTACAGAAACAACAATTTTGACTACTTGACCAGTTCCTTTTTGCTAGATCGTCTTTTGTTAAAATGACACCTCTAGCTAGGTACCAGAGGAAGATCTTAATTTTTAGAGGCAATTTTAGCTTCCATATCAATTTATGTCTAAAAGGTGTGTCGGCGGGTTGGTACCGGGGTACCTCACGCCGACGAGTGTCGATCACTCGAACACGCTTGTCTCTCGTAGGGAATGGTTCAAGATGCACAAGGACACGCGGGTTTATACTGGTTCAGAAAGAATCCCTACATCCAGTTGCTGCCCCACTTGTATTGCACAATCTTGTCTATGGTTACAATCGCAAGGCCGGTTCAAGCCTTGGGGAATCGAGTAGGAGGCTAAGTGCTCTAGCGATCTGAGTCTTAATGAGTCCGTCTGTCCTCCTCCCCTTTTATAACCTAAGGGAGCGCACGGTACATGTTTTGAATTTCCTATACTACCCCTCAGGTCTGGGCGTCGGGGTTGGTGAAGTCTCGTCAGGCGTCGGGTTGCCGCTCCGTGTCAGGTTCGCCGTCCTGGTTTGTTACGCCTTGTCGCGTGAGATCCCTGGCCGACCCTCCGTGGGCCTCGACGTTGCCAGGGAATCTTCGTGAAGAGCTGTTCGCCTGGCTCGGTGCAGCTTTCCCATCTCTCGTCGGTGCCGTTTCTACTCCGTCAGCTGTACTGCGACTCGCCCGATCCACGCGCCGGTCGCCACGTTCACCCGGAGGGGACAGGAGCTCGCGTTACGCGACGTGTTCCTCGCCTGTCAGTTGCAGCTCGTAATGATGGCCTTCACAGCGAATATGTCAGGCGCCAGGTGACTTCGGGGAGCCTGACACCCAACGTGTCCGGCGCACGCCACCCCCGGAAGGGTCGGGCGTGACGCAGCCAGCCGCTTTATGAGGGCGCGGTCCAGTCGATGCCGCCGCCCTTCGCCCTGGGGCAGCGAGACAGAGCCTGTGTTTAGTTCAAAAAGATCTTTTCACCCTTCCTATTTATCCCCTCACAAAACACGCTTCCTAGATAAAGTCTTTTTCTTTCCTTCAAATTTTCTATTCATCCTCCTCACAAAACACGCTTTTCAGAAAAGGATCTTTTTCTCCCCCAATAACTAAACACAGCCAGAGATCATCGCCCGCCCCAAGCCCGTCGCATGCAGAGCTGGGTCCAGGGTCAGCGGCATGGCGGCCCCTTCCCTTGGGGCAGCCCCACGCGGCTCCGCGGTTCTGGGGACTGCTGCGGTGGGCCCGCCTGGGACCCGGGGAGATGTGGGACCCCCTGCTGCCATACCCCGCAGTAGCCCCGACCTTGGGAAGGAGTGTACGGGACTTGTTTCGCGAGGTTTTTTGTTGTCCTCTCAGGGGTATGGCACTCGAGCCACCTCCTTCCCTGGCAGAGGTTTCGCAGACTTAGGCCCTGTTTAGATGAGTTGGTGAAAGTTGGCGAAATGTCACATCCATCCTTTTGACACTAATTAGGAGTACTAAATATAGACTAATTATAAAACTAATTACACAGATGGACTCTACATCGCAAGACGAATCTATTAAGCCTAATATGTGCCGTCATTAGTGCATTTTTAATGACGGGTTACTGTAGCACGACAGTGTCTAATGACGAATTAATTAGGCTTAATAGATTTGTCTCACGATGTGGAGTCCATCTATGTAATTAGTTTATTTTTATACCTATGTTTAATACTCCTAATTAGTGTCCAAACATTCGATGTGACAAGTTGGCAAAATAAGTTGGCGAAAGTTGGCGATCTAAACAAGGCCTTAGTGGCCACGTTAAGCTTCCTCAGGTTATGACACGGCGCCCATTGATTTTCTCTGGGGATTCGTCGAGGCATGGTAGGAGCCATCTGTTGGGCCGGGGTTGGACCCCCATCCCATCCGCAGGGGGGCTCCTACTTCCGTCGATCTCGTCATGGACCGGCCCACGGGCCTCCGCTTCGCAAGTTATCCCGCAATTAAGCCCGGGCGTTGCCTTGGCGGCGGGGGGAGAGGGCTCTTCCCCCGAGGTGGTTTGCGTGCCGGGTTCTGCGCCCCATCATGACGTCCGCTGGGTCGGGCGGCAGGCGACAGGACACGGCGTGCCAGCCGAAGCGGCAGCAGGCGACGGGACACGGCGGGCGACGAGTCGTGGCCCATCAGCCGAAGCAGCAGCGGGCGACAAGACGTAGCGGCTGATCATATCAAGCACTTAACGTGCGCAGGCACGTCCGCCTTTTTCTCCCGGAAGTCGAACGGGCGTCGAGCCACGCGTCACACCTCCACGCACTCGTGGACCTCAGCCTCGGGGCGGGTCCACGCGCCCCTTCGCCTTCCCCGTCGCACCGTACCGTGGGGTATAAAAGCAATCAGGTGAGGGCGTCGATACGCTCGTGCGCGCCAGATTTCCTTCCTCCCAATCACGCTCTTGCCTCGCCCGCTCTTCTCCTCGCGCTTGCGTCCGCCGTCTTCTTCCTCACTGCAGCGCTGGATGCCCTGGTCGCCCGGGGCCTTCTCCGTCCCCGTACCGAAGAGCAGGAGTGGCTCGTGCCCCTGGGGGAGGCCGAACCCCGTCCGCCGACGGGTTACATTGTCAGCTTCATATCGTACCACGCCAACGGTTTTGCCACGCCGGGGCATCGCTTCGTGAGGGAAGTCCTTCACTATTTCGATGTTGATCTCCATTCTTTGACCCCAGAATCCTTCCTCACGATGGCCGTCTTCGTGGCCCTCTGCGAGGGCTACTTGAAGATCGATCCGGACTTCGGGCTGTTCCTCTTCTACTACAAGGCGGAGCTCACTCGAAGGCAGATGCGAATGGCGCCGTTTGGCTACTGCGCCATTCACCCCAAGCATGGCAGGATGAAGGCGTATCCCGAGGCCGTCCCGACTAGATCCAACCCGAACTGGCACACGGGTGGTTCTACTTGAAGAATGCTGAGGCGGGCAGCCGCCTGCCAGCGTTCCTCCCCGACCGCGGCGTTGTCCATGACAACCCCACGGAGTGGAGTTGGGGGCCGGAGGGAAACGAGGCGCGCTGGGTGGGCGAGCACCGCAGCTGCATTGCTCGCGCAATGGCGGCCGTCCTCTTCGGGGCGGGCATCATGCAGGCCTACTTCCGCCGCGGGGTCTCCCCACTCATGCCCCGGCCTCTCCGCTTGTTCAAGATGAGCACATACTTGCCCGAGGCGGATCTGCAGGCTTGCCGCATCGCCGTTGGCGCCGACATGGTCCCCGAAATCGAGTTCCGAAACCGATTCCGGGAGATCTTGGCCACACAACCCGCCTTCCCCGTCGTCGGCAGCCCCCAGATGGCACCTGACCGGGAGGAGTTCGACCTGGTGAGTCGCCTTGCAACTGCCTCGCCTTCGCTTTGTTCCGCCGCTAATCCCATTGCAGTCTGCGTCCCAGGGCTCCTCGTCCCGTCTCACCACGTCGCGGGCAATGCTTCCAGAGGACGAGGAGGCCGCCGCCGTAACGCGCCTCGCGAACCGTCAGGCCGGCGAGGCGGCGGTGGAGAGGAAGAAGGCCGAGCGCCGGCGCCGAACGAGGAAGACGTGACGGGGCAGCCCTGGTGGTGGCGGCGACGACGACAACGGTAATGACGACAACAACAACGGCTACGACGACGAAGACAATGACGATGACGATGACAACGACGGTACGGCAGGCCGGTCAGGTGCCGCTGGCCTCCCGAGGGGGGAGGGTTCAGGCTCGGGCTCCCAATTCGAGCCTGGCGACCTGGTCGTTCCTTCCCAGGACCCCCTGCCTCCACGGCAGGAGGCACCGCCGGCCGCGACCCCGGCCCTCGGCGCTCGCCCAGCACCCGCGCCACTTGTGCGCGCCGTCAAGTAAGTCCGAGTCCCTGTCTTCCGAATTTTTCCTTTGATCTCGTTTTCAAATGGTGCCCACTGGCGCGCTAATTTTCTTCAGGAGGCACGGCGGCAAGCTCTTGCTGGCGCCGAAGAAGCGACTCCGGGTCCACCCCTCCGAGCCCTCGGGGTCCACCGCGCGTGCCTCGTCCCCGGCGAGCTCGGCCCCGACCTTCAACGCGCCTGCTGCTGCTACGGAGGATCAGGCGGCCATGCATCAGCAGGAGCTTGCGGCCCAGCGCGCCGCCCACGAATCGTTCGTCACCCGACTCCAGACCGGTTAGCTTCCACCCCTAACTATCATCATTAGTTATGGAACTCGCCTCCCCATGTTAACCTCGTTTGATGTTCTATCCAGACTACCGGGCCCAGCTAGAGACATTGTCGCGAGGGGTGGAAGAGGCGCGCCGTGATCGTCAAGAAGCGGAGGCCGCGCGCGACACCGCCGTCAGCGGCTGTTGACGGAGGCCGATCGCCTTAGGATGGAAGTCGCGGACCGCCTCCTGCTATCATCGAGACTCTCCCAGAAAATGTTCAGCGCGCTGCCGAGTTCAGCAGCAGACTTCGTGACGCTTCGCTGGCGGTGATGGAGAAGCACGAGGTGCCTGCCGGTGGGGGCAGACCCCGTTGGCCTCCCCACGCAGCTGCGCTTGTGCGTCGACCGCGTCAAATCTGTGAAGGAGTCCTTGGTGCGCGGTGTCCATGAGACTGACGCTGATCGGCTCTCATTTCGACGCGACGGAGGTGAACTTTGGCGAGGTGGCGCAGGGCTTCCCCAGCGTGTACACGGCGGCGGAGTTGGACCAAATCCGTGCCGACACCAGGAAGCCAGCGGAGGACTTTGCCAACCTCCTGTCTCCAGACACGGATGCGCAGGGTAACCCCGTGGCGCCCGCTGCTGATGCCTGAGCTTGTAGTCCCCTTGCGATTGTCCGACCCTCCTCAGTGGGGGCTAGAAAAAACTTGTTAATTTGGTTGGTTGCTGTGTGTCCTGCCCGTCGAGGCAGATGAACCTTGAATTTGCGCGGCCGACGCTCGTTGCGGGGTGTCGCTTGAACTTGTAATAATTGTGGCCTCGTTGGCCTTTGTTTGAATTTTTTTTTTGATTTGCTTTTTCTTCGTCGAAATTTTTGCCCCGTACGCGCGGGCACGGATTGGTTATCCCTTTGGGGATAACCAAAGCTCCCGAGTGACGGTCGGGCTTCCTGGACTCGTGTCCTGGAGGTGCGAGTGTCACTTAGAGCGGGAGGAAACGCGGCCGAGGAAGATGAGAGGTTTCCCCAGCCCCCGAGTGATGGTCGGCCTTCCTGGATTCGTGTCCTGGAGGCGCATTCATCACTTAGAGCGAGGTGAAAGCGTGGCCGAGGGAGAAGATGTCGGCGATTTATGCTGACTGGGTTCTCGAGGGGGTTCCCCGAGTAAAGGGTTTAAGGAGAAGTCGTCGAGAATCTAGAACCGAAGGTGACAAGAGACGGTTTTAGACAGGTTCGGGTCGCCGGAGCGTAAAACCCTACGTCCTGTATGGTGTTTCTTGTATTGATGAGATCTAATGCGATGTTTCGGAGGGGGTCCCTGCCTCCCCTTATATAGTCCGGAGGGCAGGGTTACATGGAAACCGTATAGGACTAGGAGACTTGTACAAGTTTATCTCTAATTCCCTAATACAGTTTGTCCAAACCGACTAAGACTAATCCTTGTCTTGTACGTCAAGTCTTGTTCATGGGCCGGCCCACAGGGTGGTCCGCTAGGGTTGTTAGGTCCATCAGGACTCTACACGCACAAGCCCCCGAGCGCCTTATCTCCTGAAGAACAGCCTTGTTGAAAGTACAGAGTTCTTTGAAGTCATCCAGAGTTCTTTTGAGATCCGCCAGGGTTCTTTGAAAACCATAGGGTTCTTTGCTCTTGGAAGTTGCAACCATGCTGTTCAATAGGAAATGAAGTGCTCATAAGTCTTCTCGAAGTTCGGATTGGTGCGCACCGGGTGCGTCCAATTGGGCAGCCCCCGAGCCTCGTTTATCTTGGAAGAAGAAATTCGAGGCTCTTTCGAAGTCCGAACCAAAAGAGAATCAATTTCCAAAGAAATCCGAGTTGTTGTAGAACTCCTTATAAATTTATCAACTAAAGCCAAAAATCCTCAGAAAAATATTTCCTGAAAATATGTCCACAGCCCCCGAGCCTAAATTTGAACGGATTCAAATATAGGATCAATAAAGGACCGGAATAAAAAATTACCGAAGTAACACTTCGAAAAGTCAATATAAACTGTTCGCCTCCCCCGTTTCTGCGCACCTTTGGCAAAACAGATCTAGGGTTTGTGGCAATTGCTTTCCTTGCGATCCAGAGACCACGAAAAACTTCCACAACTTCCTCCAACCCAAATCCAATCCACACCAAATCTCGGAAGATCGCGATGGCGGGTGGTGAAGGATCCAGCCGTAGCAAGGGTGCAAAGAGGAAGATGGAAGCCATGAAGGAAGTTGCGCCATCTGATGAAGCGGCGCCTGCGGGAGAAATCCCAATGATTGAAGATCCAATCAGTGACTGGCCAACCAGTTTACTGAAGGAGAAGCATATCAAGACCTTAGAGGCCGATGGGTTCCTAGCGACCCAAGAAATCAGCCGGTGGAGGTGCGCGTATGGGCACGAGTACCCCACTGAGGACACCGAAGAACTGACGGTATGGAAAGCTTCTTACGAGGTTGGATTTGGAATTCCAACTTGCGATTTCTTCCGCCGGGTCTTGCAGTTTTATGGGATTGAGTTATGTCACCTGAACCCCAATTCCATTTTGAATCTGTCGATCTATATCCATCTGTGCGAAGCATTTCTTGGAATAGATCCACATTTTGCTTTATTCCGCCACATATTCAGAGTGAAGACTTCAAGCGGACCATTGCAAGTAGTGGGAAAAGTGGTCATCCAGTTCCGTCAGGGCATGAGGCCGGTATATTTGGATTATACAACCAAGGAGAGCCTGAAGGACTGGCAGAAGGAGTGGTTCTACGTTTGGAACCACCAGCCACAATTACCTGGCCGCTCAGGGAATCCTCCAGTGATGAAGCCGTTCTGGAGTGAAACTGTCAGAATGAATCAAGCAATGCAGATCCCTGAGCTGCTTAATATGATCAGAGACCTGAAGGCACAAGGGCTGACAGGAGCCATGGTGTACCGGTCATTCTTGATGAGGAGGGTGCAACCATGTAAACAACGCTGCAATCCAGGGTACTCGTACTCTGGAGATTCGGACCCCACAAGAAATGCGACCGAAGAGATGTCGGACAAACGGGTGTCGCAGCTTTTGAAGAAATTCCTGGTGATCAACGACGAGCAATATCCAGAGATAATGGAAGTATCAGCGATCACCATGACGCCTGAGGTAAGTATCATATCTGAATGTCAATAGACTGCCTTGTTATTTGGAAAACAATAGCACTGACTAATGTCTTGTGTTAACAGTATGAAGCCCGGCGCGCATTATACGTGAGTCTGCCACCCTTGGATCCAACCAATGCTGAAGAAGCAGCCTTGTTAGCTCGATGTGTAGATCCTAAGGTAAGCGATCCAATGCGCCATCACAGGAAGTCTGCTGTTGAAGACCCTGAAGAATTACATGCTCATGCTGAACAACAGGTGACAGAAGAACCCTGTGCCAAGGCAGAATCTGCCTCCAAGGGAAGTGAGGGATCCAAGAGGACCGCAGCAACGGATCTGCCGGCACCAGTGCCCAAGAGAGCACGGACACAACCCAGGCCCCGGGCCAGGGTTGTTCCTGAAGAAAGAATGAAGATATCCCCACAAACAAGAAGACCAGCCTCTGTGGGGATTTCCATTGGCGAAATTGGTACAAGCCTGTCGCAGCAAAGCACTCAGCATCCTCTGTCGGAAGAGGAAATTATTCACAACATCTTCAACCCAGTTTCTGCGCCGTTCACAAGGATGAACCCAGTGGTTGAAGAACCCAGTCAAGCTGGCCCGTCGGCGCCAGAACCAGAAGCCGAAGAAGAATTTACTTTGGGGGAGCCAGAAATCCCAATGCGGCCACCCACCATGTAAGTGTCCTGATGTACGTTACGAATATGACTTCGTAATATCTCTTTGTGATTAATAAATGTTTCGTTCCAGAGTTGAAAAAACTCCAGCAGCAACTGCGGAAGAGTCTGCAGTTGACCATGCGGCTGTAGAACCGGAGGCCATAGTGCCCGAAGAACCCAGGGCTGTACAAGAAACAACCCTACCGGAAGTTCTACCAGCCGCGCCTGTAATTCCGCCAGCATCTGAAGAAGTCCAAACTGAGGAAACCATTGCAGAGGTGCTGGCGGGTATCGAGGAGCTGGTCACACAAGCTGTTATCGAAGAATCTGAAGCAGAACGTCGTGACCAGATCCCTGCCGAGCCCCCGAGCATCACGAAGACAACCCAGATCGGGGCAGAGGCAGTTCCACAAGCTGAATGCTCAAGGGGTAAACAAGCTAAAGTATCAACCCAAGAGCAGACTATTGAAGAAATCCCCAGAGTACCCAGAGGTACTGGAGCTGAAGAGGAAATCGGTAGCTTCCGCATCGGGAGCTACGATCCAATGCTCAACCCGAATCCGCAGGCCTTCGAGTACGTCTTGGACGCAGAGGAGGATGAAGAGCATATCGACAGGGGACTCTATCACGCCGAGAGGGCAGTAGCCTATTTCAAGGTATGTGAAACAACCCTGTACTTGTTATCCAATTGAAGATGAATTCCAACAATATTCTTGCAGGCTGTTGGCGAGGCATCGAGGAAGAAAACAGAGTACATCCACAACATTTCTCTGATGCATGCCAAGGCGGACCGTCTCCAACGGGAGCTGGAGCGTGAGCGTGAAGACCGCAAACTCCAGGAGGCGGAAGACGCCAACATGATCCGCACCTTACATCTGCGTACCAAGGAATTGGCCGCAGACAAGGAGGACATGAAGAAAAAGCTGACAGCGGCTAAAGCAGAGCTCAGAGGTACTCTATCACTGCCAGAATCTTGCATTAAATTATCCTTTCCCTTTGTAGAATAACAACTCTGTCATTGTCTTGTGTGCGCAGGGGTGCAGCAACAACTTACAACAGCCCAGAGCAAGATGACGGATTGGTCAAACTTGGCCAATCGTCATGAAGAAGCGTTGAAGAATCTGACTGCTGAGCATGATACCATCAAAGAAGAACTCAGAGTAGCAGTCCAACAACGTAAGGATGCTGATACGCAGTTGATTCAAATCCTTGAGCAGCAGAAGAAGCTTGCCAAGGATCTTGATGATGCTCGCGAGGAGAAAAATCAGTTATCCATACAACTCGGCCAGGCGCAGAAAAACCTTGCAGATAAGAAAGCCCTGGACGAGAAGCTTGAACAGGCAACTAGGAGGATGTCAGAGCTTGAAGAAGCCTTGCGGCAGATGAAGAAGTCGGACGATGAACTGGCCGAAGCTTTGAGCCGGATAGCATCGCTGGAGAAGGCAGCCAACCCGGTAGTGAAGGCCTTGGTCCCTGAAGATCCTGCATCGCCGCAACCTTTCCTGGAACGCCTGAAGGCCATGCCTCGACAGTTGAAGGCGTACATCAAGAGATCATCCAAAGTCTGTCTTGTGCATGTCCTTGCTGTAATTAGATCCAGGTACCCTGAAGTAGATATAGGCAAGATTGTAGAAGGCGTAGAGCCCAACTGTACTGAAGCCGCCTTCAGGGACTTGAAACAAGAGGCCGAGCCAGTTGCCGAGGTAATTGCTCAGAGCCTAAAATTGTAAATAGAACAAGTGTTCCTTTAATATATTTGATATGAAATGTAATATTTCCATATTTGAAGAAAAGATCAAGAATTTCTTAAGAATTCCTGGGTTGTCTCTGTATCAATGACCAGGACTTAGTTAAAATGTACATGGCAGATTTTAACTGTTGAAAACAGCCCTGTTAAGGACCCGAGGGAAACCCAGGGAGATTTCTTATAGCAGAAGCTATCTTATAAAGTGTACCCCAGGAGGGTACTTGGGAACAAACTGCATATGTTTTGCCGGAGCAAGAACCCAGTAAGACCCACGGAGCGGCAGCTTAAAGCTAAAGACTATCACAGAGTAGCGAATTGGAGGAGCATGTCCGTTCTCGGTCCCGAAGGAACCCGGATAGACCTCGTTTATAGGCCCCGAATGTGTGAAAAGAAGACTGTCTGAGTCTAGAGAGAACACGGAAGTTTTGAATAACGTCTAGAGAGAACCCTGGTAGTTGGAGACGAAGGCCTTCTTCAGCGCGTGCCAGCTGTCGATGGAGTCTGGGGGAAGGGACTCAAGCCAGGTGAGTGGGCCCTGCTCCATCGCAACTGGGAAGTAGAGCATCTTGGAGATGTCGTCGCCCCCTGATGCCTCGATTGCTGAGGAATATCTGCGTAGCCAGATATTGGGGTCTTGCTTCCCGTCGAAGTTGGTGATGCCTGGCGGCTTGAACTTTCGCGGGAAGGAGCTGACGCGGATGGCGCGTGTGTAGCATGGCTGGGCATCAGGGTTGGGGACGTCGTATCCCCCCGCGGAATCCGCGACGTGGGAAGTGGCTCTCCCCTCCCGGATCCGGCGGACCTCGTGTCGGGCGTCGTTCGGCGTAATTTGAGAACGAGCCGGACGGGGTTCTTCGCGGCGCTTGTTCTTGGGTTCCTCGCGAGGACGTCGGGGTTCCTCACGAGGAGTAGTTGTGTCCTTTGTCCTCCCAGCGGAGCTGCCGTAGTGGCTGCTCTGACGCCTAGCTGATGGGGCTTGGTGGCGCGAAGAACTCTTGCTCTTTGAGGCGGAGCGGCCTCCGTCCAAACGATCAACCATGACCGCTGCAGCTTCTAGGCGGGCCTTAGCGAGGTTGATCTCAGTGGTAGTTTGAAACCCCTCGAAGACGCTGACCCCGAACAGTATGTTGGCCACCGGAGAGTTGAAGATGCCTTCCTTGTCGAACTCAGAGTTGAGGTTCTTCTTCTTGATGAAGCGACGTCGGAGGGCACGGTTGCGGTTGCGCTCGATACGGAGCTCTCGGTCCGCATCTGTTTCTCCGTCGACGGACGGAGCGTCGTCGGAGACATCTTCATCGTCGCTGTGCTCATTGAGAATGACACAGGACTGGAGACCAGGGTTGATGGACCTGGGTTTTCTGCTACGCGTGGTAGCAGGGAGTTCTCTGCCTGCCTGGAAGGGTAGCAGAGGTGCGACGTCTCGTACCGTGAAAGGTACGTTTGCTTCCAGGAGGGCCGCCTCGGGATCCATGTCAGGCCAATGGACGATGACCCCCGAGGGGGTTGTGGTCATGACAAGGTCCGAGGTGGCAGAGCGAGGTTGCTGGAACTTCCTCGTCAGGAGCTTCTGATGGGTCGCGGCTGAGTTTGTTAACCCGAAGGGAAACTGAGGCGCGCACGACCCACGCGATGAAGTCTTCCTCCCGCGGGGATTGGAACCAGAGTTCCTGGATGCCCGCGGGGTTGTCGTCATGGTCCTGATTGTCGAGCCCTGGCGGAAGTCGGAGGTGATCTGGAGTCCGCCAGGGAGTCGTGGACGCGTGGCTTGGTCCTGTCGCTTGACAGGTGTCAAGTTGATGGGGTCGGCTCGAGCTTGAATCTGCTTCGGGCGCCATGTGCTCCTCCGAGTAGGATACGATCCAGAGATCGTGTCGGAATCTGGAGATTTCCGAGATCCCCTCGAAGTGGTTTGCGCGGGTGGCGAGGCTGGCGCAGCCGCCACGTCGCGTAGTTGATGTTGGAGTTCGCCTGCCTGGTTTGCGATGCAAACCCAGGAGCCGGAGACGAAGGTGGCGCCTGCCTCGAACATGGTGACGATGGAGGCGCTGAAGGATGCCATCGATTCTTTAATGAATCCTCGACGAGTTGATCCCATGGACGGCGCCAAAGTGTCGGCGATTTATGCTGACTGGGTTCTCGAGGGGGTTCCCCGAGAGAAGGGTTTAAGGAGAAGTCGTCGAGAATCTAGAACCGAAGGTGACAAGAGACGGGTTTAGACAGGTTCGGGTCGCCAGAGCGTAAAACCCTACGTCCTGTATGGTGTTTCTTGTATTGATGAGATCTAATGCGATGTTTCGGAGGGGGTCCCTGCCTCCCCTTATATAGTCCGGAGGGCAGGGTTACATGGAAACCGTATAGGACTAGGAGACTTGTACAAGTTTATCTCTAATTCCCTAATACAGTTTATCCGAACCGACTAAGACTAATCCTTGTCTTGTACGTCAAGTCTTGTTCATGGGCCGGCCCACAGGGTGGTCCGCTAGGGTTGTTAGGTCCATCAGGACTCTACACCCACAGAAGACTTGAGGTCTGTTTGGTTGCCGGCCATAGATTGCCACGCCTAACCTTAAGTAGCAGCCACACCTGTTGCTAGCCACATTCTGTGGTAAAAATAGGATGTTTGGTTGATGACTAAGATGTGGCAAATTCTTTGTGGCCGCTGTTTGGATTGCTGCCACAAATGTGTGGCAAAAAATTCTGCCAGCTGTTTGGATTAGAGCCATAAAATGATAAAAACACCTCAATGTTATAGTGGTGCAAACACATTCCACAAATTAATCTCTTGCTATCAAACAACAACAAAAACAAATACAGCACATGCCTTGATTGGTGGAAGGATTGCTACTTGACGGCAGCAGAACAAGGAAGGAAAAAAAAATCAATCGTTACTCCCTCCGTCCCACAATATAAGCATTTATCGATTTCCGTGCCAACATTTGACCATTCGTTTTATTTAAAAAATTTATGAAAATATAAAAACAAGTACAATATACATAAAATATATACGATATATTTTATGTATATGACAATTATTTTTGTATTTTTATAAATTTTTTAAATAAAACGAATGGTCAAAAGTTGGCACGAAAAGCGATAATGCTTATATTATGGGACGGAGAGAGTACAGGACTCACATAGTCAGATCGACGTACACATTATTTAAAAAAAAATTCGACGCACACAAACTGCACTTAGCTCGCTGCTGTTTGGAGCCGGCTGCGGGAGTGAGCATTTTTTAATCGATCAAAGGTCCTGAAGTCCTGTGGCGCTGCGGAGTGCTTGTGGCTGTGGCGGTGGCGTGAAAAAAGAGAGCCACACTTTTGGCCTACGAAAGCGTGGCGAGGGTGGTCTGTGGTGGTGGCGTGCCCAGACTTAATGCTCAACCAAACGCTGGTCAAAGAATACGTGGCAAGCCTAAAGTTAGGCGTGGCAATGTGTGGCCGGAATCCAAACAACCCCTCGGTTCCCCAGCCCCCGAGTGATGGTACGGTCTCCTGGACTCGTGTCCCGGAGGCGCGATCGTCACTTAGAACGTGACGATGAGAGCGGCCGAGGAAGAAGTTGATCCCCAGCCTCCGAGTGACGGTCGGGTCTCCTGGACTTCGCGTCCTGGAGGCGCGAGCGTCACTTAGAGCGAAGCGAGGAGCGCAGTTGTAACATCCCGTAATTTTGTATGCTTGAAAAATGCAAATTTTTAAAACATTTTGTGTGAATGTGAAAATCTCATTTTAAAACTAATAAGTGTGCCTTCTTTTCTCATCTAAAATTCTTAGAAGCTATTTAAATTTATTTTATTTTGCTAAAGACAAATACTTGCTAGAGTGAATTTGAAATTGTTTGGAAGTTATTTGAATTTCCATTTGCATCTTTGCTTGTGTGAGATTTATATTTTGAGTTCTCGCTCAAAATATAAATCAATTGCTTGTGCTAACTTAAGACAGCTAACATCTTGACCTCCTATCTAACTCCTAACCTTTGGACCTTAGCCTGCTAATGACCCTGCTAACACCATGCCTCTAACCTAACCGGGCCAGTCTATTGACCTCTCATGGAAGCCCACTTTCCTTTCCCTCTCTATGACACAGAGGACCCACCTAAGCTAATCACCTCTGCTAATCATGCAAAGCCCAAGCTTGATCTTTTCCATTCATCTTTGGGTTCTCTCCAAAAATGCGAGAACCCGATCTGCTAATCCGATCTACCAAACAAGCTATCATTCTTTAATGCCTCGGAAATTTCTTAAATGAATTGCTTTATTTTCCGACTCTTCGAATTAATTTCATAAGAATTGATTTGATTTCGGAAAAGAGACTAATTTATTTATAGAAAGTCTCCGAGAGCTTAATCTTGAATTATGACTATTTTTCGGCTTCTCGAAATAATTACTAGTTAATTATTTCGTTCCGGAAAAATATAGTCTAATTCATGTTGGGTATAGAAACCCCAGGTTCCCTAATCGAGCTAGACTCCTACTAGGACACCTTGTCCTACTAGGATTTCTCAATTGTAACTGACTAGGAGACTTACTATGTAAACCTTGCCCCCTGGGATATATAAAGGAGGGCAGGGGTCCCCTAGATTAGACCATGGGGCAACGCCGTCAGGCATTGCAACATCTCATCAATACAAGATACACCATACAGGACGTAGGGTATTACGCTCCGGCGACCCGAACCTGTCTAAATCGTCTCTTGTCACCCTCGGCTCTAGATTCTCGACGACTTCTCCCTAAACCCTCCTCTCGGGGCACCCCCTCAAGAACGTTGTCAGCATAATTCGCTGACAATTCATTTATACCTAATTCGCGAACTAAATTCTTGTCGCATTTATTTCGATAACTAGCTACTTTTATAGTTCATAATGCTAGCTCGTTAGCTAAGCTCTCTTGCACTAAACCTTCTAACCTAAAGCCCTGCTAATCACTCTGCTAATCTCTCTCTTTCCTCCCACGTTAAGCCCAAACACCACCGGCCTCTCCTTTATCCTCCACGCAGCCCAACACAACAAGCTTTGCTTGCCTTCTCTCCACGCGCGAAGCCCAGCAGGACAGCTTGCGGCCCAACTAAACCCAGCGGCCAACCGTCTTGCCTTTTCTCTCTATGACACAGCGGCCCCACCTGCAGCTTTCCTCTTCCTTCCCCTGTTTCTCTTCTCGCTCACGAACGCAGCGCCGCCGTTTGCTTTTGCCACCGCGCTGCTCCAAGCTGGCACCGATCCCGCGCTCCTTGGCGCTCAAGGAAGCTAGGAAAATATCTCTCACGTGCCCCGGGACCCACTTTGACTCGCAGGCGCACCAAGATTGGCTGCCAAGGCACCGCCGCGGGCAGGCGATGGCTGCCGCGTGTCCCCGGCTCGGAAGCCAAGGATCGCCGCCGTCCATGATGGGGCTCCTTCCCGGGAGCCAAACCCTACCCGGCCTCCACATATACCCCAGGGCGCCGTGCCCTCGGCCAACTCCTCCCTGCCGCCGCCACCCTCTGTTCTTCCATCCGAGCAAGCCATCTCCTCCTCCCTTGTTTGCTTTCTACCGCAACACCACCACCTGCATGCCTCTGTTCGTTGCGTCGGCCGCCAAGCAGAAAGAGAAAGGAGAGAAGAGGGGAAGAAGGGAGAGGGAAGAGCCGACCAGGAGGAGGACCGTGCCAAGCTGCACGCCGCCGCCGCTGCAACGACCACGCCGACGCCTCGCCAAGCCGCGACGTCGTCGACCTCGTCACCGGCAAAGCAGCAGCCGCGTCACGTTCGTCCATCAGGACACCAGCCACGAGCAGGAGCTGCACGAGGAGGAAGTGGAGCGCCAGGAGCATGACGCCGACAAGCCGAGCTGCCGTCCGCGTCGCGTTCGTCAAGCCCAGACCGCCGCCGCGACGTTGCCTACGCTGAGCCATCGTACATGTGTCCTCACCAAGCCCAAGAAGAGGAAGACCTCGACGCCGGCGAACCGCTGCTGACCGTGGACAGCGATCAGAACCACGAGCCCTTCGTCCATGCCGCCAAGGTGCCGCCTTGCTGCTGCCCGCATGGTGTTCGATGATATGCCGAGCTCCCCGACGACGACCATGACCATGGGAACCTCGACGCCGGGAACCACGACGTCCACGACGCCGGCCACGAGGAGCAGGGTCAGTACGACTACGACGACGCTCGAGCCTAGGACGCCGCTGCGTCGACCATGTCGCCCACGGGAACCACGACGTCAAGCTGCCACCTTGCCGTCGCCCAACCTGTGTTCGACGATATGCCCAGACCGAACCGCGAGCACGACATCGACACCATCAAGCGGAGCCTGCTGCCCGTGTCGACCACGCCGTGTACTTCGACGATGCCGTGCTTCGCCATGTACCTCGACCACACCGTACCATGTCGTGTTCTTGATCGAGCCATGGTAAGCCATGGTGAGCCATCGATATGCCCATCCTTTCCAACCTTGCATTGCTGCCCGGCCGGTGGCCGATGAGACCTCCCGCACGCGCCGTCAAATCCCGTCCTATCTGTGTGCCGTGCCTTCGAGCCGAGCCTTTTCTTGCAGGGACCTCATCAACCACATCTTGCTGCAGCTATGTCGATGCCGCAGACTTGGGTTGCCATGACCCCGCGCGCCGACATGGCCGTGTCGCAGCCATGGCTATGCCATGTGCCTGCGCACACGCGCACCTTCTGCCACGGGCACGGTCATGCCATGCTCTGTGAGCAACCAAATCCAAGCTGCCAGCTTGCCTCCCATCCTCCGCTCAATCGCCACCCTCTACTCCATGCGTCGCTGCCGTGAACAGCCTCTGCACCGAGCCGAGCAGCGCCCCTGCTCGCTGCGACGACGACCTCGCCGAGCCGACGCCTCGCTTAGCCGCGACGCCGTCGACCTCGTCACCGGCAAAGCTGCAGCCGCGTCACGTTCGTCAACCAGGACGCCAGCCACGAGCAGGAGCACGAAGGAGCCGTGCACTTCGACACCGAGCGCGGGAACAACGACGACACCGACGAGGAGCCGAGCCGGAGGCCTGCCGCCGAACGCAAGCACATCTGCTTCCTGAACACCGTGCCAAGCCTTGCTGTGCCGACGACGCCGAAGCCGGGAACGACGACGCCCACGAGCTGTTTGAAGAAACACCGAGCTGAACCGTAGGCTCTCCGTCTGATGCGGACGACCCCGAACACGAGGCCGAGCTGGAGGAACTGCCAAGGATGATGACCACGACGAACACGCTGCATCGACGACGACCTCGAGCTGCTGCAACGACGTCGCCTACAAGGTGTTCGACGATATGCCCGGGCTGAACCGCGACCTGAACCTGCTGCCCTGCGTCGACCACATCGTGCCCTCGCCGCGTCCTTAATCGAGCCCCATGGTGAGCCTTTCCAAGCCGATCCCCTTTTTCCAACCTTGCCCTGCTGCCGGCCATGGCCGATGAACCCTCTGTCGCGGGCGCCGCCGACCACCCCAGGCATCTCTGTACCGGCCTTCGTGCTGAGTTCTTCCTGCAGGGACCCACGCTGCTGTCTTGCCCTTCGCAGTCGAGCCGGTGCGCTGCGGGCCTGGGATGCCAGTGCGCCGCGGCGCTGGTGAGACCGTGTCGCGGCCATGGCGAGACCATGGCACGCGCACGCGCAGCGCACGCACGTGTGACGTGTGGCCACAAGGCTTCGCCTTGCCACGGCCGTCACGTCGTCGCGCTGCTGTCACGTGCACGAGTACCTTGCGCTCGCCGCGAACACGGCCAGTCCGTGCATCGCGCGCGCATGCCCTGCAGCCGCAGCCACGGGAAGCCCATGGCTCGCGAGCTCGCCGGAGCCCTGCGAGCTGAGCAGCCGTATTGCGGCCATGGAGGATCCATGAACCCGTGCACGTGCTTATCCTGCCAAGCCTCCTGAGCTCCTGAACCCTTTTGCCTTGCACCAAGATAAGCCGAGCCTACCGATCCACGTCGCCGGCCACAAGCAATGGCTCACCACGGCCGCGACCTGAATCGCCCACAACCTGCTCGACCATTGTCTCCTGGCGGTAGCTTTGCTACTGCTCTGCACGCACCCAACCAGCAAGCTGCAACCTTGATCGTTCACCAAGCCGATATTCCCTTGATTCACACATCCAAGAGGACATCTTTTTGCTAGCTTCCGTATGCCTTGCTTCCTTGCACATGCACGTCTGGACACCAACACACAGCATGCGGCCATGCACACTCAGCCTCACGATGCAATTGCTTCGAGCACAAGCACACACAACCACAGGCCTTGCTTGCTCCATCTGTCCATGAATCCAAACCCTGGCACATGTGCTTACCTCCATGCAGCCAGGGACTAGCAGAGGCTAGTCTTCACAAGCCTAAACTCAGCTTAGCTGAGCCAAACCTTCTGACTAACCAGACCGAGCCTTCGACTAACATAGGGGGACCCACGTAATGACGTGCGGGACCTGCTAACATATGTGCTTTTGCTTCTCAAGTTAAATAAAATCTCTAAATGGTTTTGATCTTGAAAATAAATGATTAATTGGTCTTATGCTTATAAAATGAGAAACCATTTTCATAATATCCCTAGAACCTTGGCTTATCCATATTTTGAGTTACTTGGTTCTTATTGCTTCTTATTTGGAGTTCATTCGCCTAGCTTCCGTTTATTTGTTCGTAATCCGTTCTTAGGACCCGTTGAAGACTCGGACTGCTCCTTCGACCTCAACTTGAACGCGAAGACTTCAAGTGAAGAGCAACACTCAGGTTCACGCCCGACTGTCTTTTGAATACCTATTAGGCATTGCTAATAGAGATGCTAGTGCTTGCATTGATATGAGATGATTGTTTGAGCCTGCATAGCCTTTACTTATCGTATTCCTTTGTTTCCTATACTCGTCTATATGCCTTGTGATATATATATGATGAGTGTTTGCTATGTGTTGCGGGATGGGTGTGGATAGGTTTTTGGCGTGAGTAAACTTTGGGGGAGGGAAAACTAAATAAATGGAGATGAGGGGTTTTAAACCATATCGTTGGTATGAGGTCAACAACTCGTAGCCTTGGGGCTACGAGGGGCCCAGGGGGAGGCTTCTGAGCCGAACCCTATGCGACTGCCTGTGGCGGGCATACCCGGGGGCTAGGTGGGCCGGCGGATGGCATTGGTTACTTGTTCTTGTTCAGGCAACGGGCTACTGCGGTACTCCAACGCCTCGGAAGGTGGATTACTCGTACCGACAACTTACCATGGCTGCACCACGAGCATAGTTTCGTACACGCCAACCTGTCTATGCTACTGGTATAAGGTAACAGCCAGCCTAGTCTATGCGGCACCCGAACTGTTAGGTGAGCCGGAGTACGCGTAGTGTTAGGGGATCGACTGCGGTCTGACTGCGGTCTATTGTTCCCCGATATGACGAGTAGACCCCCGATTGGCCCCGTGGGGACGTCTTCACAACTCTTGAGGCCGAGGTCAGTGGCCAAAGCGCTCAGACCCAAGAGGGCAGGAGGGTGCCGTGCTGCTAGGAGTTACTGGTTGTGGGTTGCGTCTCGATCGGCTAGCTACCGATCGCAACCCGGGTTGGGGACAGGTGGACAACCTCTGCAGAGTGTTATAATCTATACGTATAGCCATACTTTCGAGTGTGGATAGTGCATGCTCCTCTGCTACAGCGACTCTGTTTTCTGGGATGGGTTTTTCAGCCGAAACTAGTTTTCGTTCCTTTTGAGAGGATTGATGGGAGTTCGCAGGTATAGTCGGGGAGAGGGAGGTAGTGCCCCCACTTCCCTTGCGATCCGACTATAGCCTAGTGAGACTTGCGCATAGCCGTGGAGCGGCGCTTATCGATGAGTGGGAGTAAGAGTGATGGTGAGGAGGTGATCGGAGACCTGGGTTGCCAGGATGGCTCCGTATGTGGTAAAAGTAGGATATTGGGATGAAGTTATATTTATGTTGATGCTGCCACTGCATAGAGAACCTTTTGCCTATCCTTGCTATATTTGAATCCCTTTAGAAGTAGACCACTTAAAGCTTGCATACAGTTGGTGACGTGGACCTGTCCTATTCCTTGGGGACAGATTGAGTGTTGCAGGTTTGTGGTCGGATCTCTAGATTGATCACGATGTTGCCGTGAAGACAGGGTGGCGAGCTATGCTCGACGTTGCCTGTGGTGAAGACTGGACTTGAAGCCCTAGCTACCGCTATGCAGGATTTCTCTTTGTTTAGCCCAAGGGGCTTGTACTAGTGATGAGTTCCGAGGTAATTCGGATGTAAATACTGTATAATGTACTTTGTAATCGATGTTGGTTATGATATTTGACTGAGATGAGTTCTGTACGTGATAGCTACTAATCCAGGGACTATCACGAGGGTACAGAGATTCGGATTTTCGTAATTGAAAATCCGGGTTGTTTCACCAGCCGAGGAGGAAGTTGATCCCCCAGCCCCCGAGTGACGGTCGAATGTCCTGGACATCGCGTCCTGGAGGCGCGAGCGTCACTTAGGACGAGACGAAGGGCGCAGCCGAGGAAAAAGACTTGATTCCCCATCACGGTCGGGTGATGGTCGGGTCTCCTGGACTCATAGCCTGGAGGCGTGATCGTCACTTAGAGCGAAGACAAGTTGAAGCTGTTGCTGCCGACCCATTGCGCTTAGCGACGCCGAGCCCCCGAGCCTTGGTCTACTGTAGACGGGGTACTGTAGATGGGCTGTCGAAGGGGGGTGCCGGCCGGTTAGGGTCCCCACGAGGCCTTGCGAGGACTTCGTGAAGACCCTCACCGGCACGCCTCCAGTGGGAAGGCCTCCAGTGGGAAGGCTTGCGGCTATAAGTAGGGTGCGGCGGGTTTCCACTTCCGGTATGGAACTAAGGTGCCCCTCCCTCTCCACGGCTGCCTCATCGCAGAGTTTTTACCAGGGATGGTAAATGCAGTTGTGGGCCTTGCTCTGGCGATTTTGGCCCGTGGGCTGACCGGAGTTGCGGCAAAAGTTGCGCCGCCGGTACCGGGGAAGCAGCGCGTGGCTAGCGTGCTTCCTCGGTTGCCGGCGACGCTGATCACCTCTGTCGTGCGTCCGCTTATAAGTTGGTTTCTCACGCCTTGAGTAGGCGAGGTGGGACTAAGCAGGTTTGCCTGCCGAGTCACCATTTTTGTTGGGTTTTCGTCGAAGAGGGACAGCCCATCAGCGGCCCGTCGTGGTTGAACGCGGCTACGTGTCCGAGCCCCCGAGCTAGTAGGCCCACGCCGAGGAGGGGGGGACTTGTCCTGGTGAGTCCGGGGGGGTCGTGCCCCCGAGCCTCTCGGACGGTGATTTGGGGCTGGGCGCACGCCACGTGTCTCGGGTCGTCCTCATGCGAGCAAAACAGCGCCGTCGAGGCGAGAGTTAGTTTTTGGTTTGAATTTCGGTTCCATTAGATGGAACGCGTGCACTGCTCGTGCGGTGCCTTCCCTCTAGCTCCCACGAGAGCCGGGTGCACTGGTCTGGGTCGGTTTCGGGGCAGGGCCACTTTGGAACGACGGGAGCGGCGGCTGTAGCCCGGGGGCGTAGGCGTTCGCTTTTCGGACCCGTTCCAAGTGGCCCGTTCGGGTGCCCCCAAGCCGTGCGTCCCAGCGAGAGGGTTGGAGGGGAGAAGGCGAAAAGAAATTGATCGAGAGAAAAAAAATTGACGCAATTTATTCAAAGGAAACAAGAGACTTATCTGGCTTTTTTGAGCTAGGGGCGTTGGCCCGGCCCCCGAGCTTCCGAGCCCCCGAATCCTCCGTGGCGGGTGGGCATCGGCGGCCGGGGGTGTACGTCCTTCAGGTTGATGTAAGGTCACGTCGCCTGGAGGACGCCTTATTCAGGGCCAGAACGAGCGCCGATCCTGACTTTTATTTGGCCTTATTTAGTGAGCAGTTGTAGTATTTGTATAGTACATTTCGCGTCACACCGAGCGACAGCCTCATGGGTAGAAGCAGCGCAGCTGCTCGATGTTCCACGCGTTCGTGAACACCTCGCCGTCGGGGGTGGCGAGCTTGTACGATCCCGTCCTGAGGGTCTCCATGACGATGAACGGTCCTTCCCAAGGCGGCGACATCTTGGTGAAGCCTTGTCGGTTCTGGGCGACCCTTAGGACGAGGTCTCCGACCTTGAAGGAGCGGCCTCGCATGCGCCGAGCATGGTAGCGCCTGAGTCGCTGCTGGTACCTGGCCGAGTGTACGTCCGCAACCTCTCGCGCCTCCTCGACCTGGTCCCGCGCGTCTTGGAGGTTGACCTCGTTGTCCTCCTCGACGAAGGCCTGGACCCGCGGGGAACCGTAGTCGATGTCAGTGGAGAGGATGGCCTCTGTCCCGTACACCATGAAGAAGGGTGTGAACCCGGTGCCTCGGGTTGGGGTCGTCCTCAGGCTCCACATGATGGAGGGAAGCTCCTCTACCCATTTCTTCCCGAGCTTGTAGGATCATCCCGTTGGCCCGCTCGACCTGGCCATTTGTGCGCGGGTGGGCGACGGCTGCCCAGCGCACCTCGATTCCAGATTTGTCGCCGAAATCGGTGAATTTCTTCATGAGTCCGCACTCCCTGTAATTGTGGTTGACCGGGCCGGCATGGTCGGGGCACGACCCGTCATGGAGCTTCTCGAAGTAGTCGGACGATGGTCCCTTCTTCGCCTACCGCGGCGCACGAGCTGTGGGTCGGGCAGCCTTGGGCTCGGCGACGCCGACCATGATTGCCCGTTTGTCCTTTTTCTTCTTCTTGTCGCGGCGCTCGGAGGGGCCCGCTTCGTCGTTCGGCTCGGGTTCCTCGACGCGCTTCACCTTGCCCTTGCCATCGGCTGGGAGTATGACGAGTTCCGCTTCTTCGCCCATGGCCTCGTCAACGGCGATGTCCATGAGCTCCTTCATGGTGTCGGGAAGGCGACGCCCCAGTTTGTTGATGAGGAGGCGGTTCTTGGTCCCGTGGAAGAACGCGTGCACCGCCTTTGATTCCTCAACCTCGGGGCTCGTTGCGTACTGCCTGGAGAATCGTTCGATGTAGTCCCGGAGGGTCTTACCGGGCTTCTGGATACATCGTTCCAGGTCCCAATGCATGGCGGGCCTGGCGCAGGTGCCCTGGAAGTTGCCAATGAAGGCGTTCTCCATGTTTGCCCAGTTCCTGATCCGGCCCCTCGGGAGGTGCTCGAACCATGCCCTCGCAGGCTCTCCCAGGTAGAGCGGAAGGTTGCGGATGATCAGCTCGTCAGAATCCGCGCCGCCAGCCCTGCAAGCCAACCTGAAATCGTCCAGCCATACGGCCGGGTTAACCCCTCCATCATACTTAGTGATGTTGGTGGGGAGGCGGAAACGGGGCGGGATCTTCGCGTTCCGTATCTTGTGGGAGAAGGCGCGTGGCCCCACGTCGCCGATGTCCGAACTGGGACTCCGCCCATCGTCGGCGACGACAGGCTCGTTGCGCTGCAGCGCGCGGCGTCCGGCCCTCCTCTTCTTCGTCTTTCGAGGTCTCGCCCCGGTCGCGGCGATGCGCGTCGAGGGTGTCCCGTGCGTCGCGGTTGGTGTCGAGCCGGCTACGGACCGGAACCTTCGGCTTCCTAGGTGGTTCCGGGACCGGCCGCGGTGCTTCGGGCGCGTCGTCTGCTTCTCCGTCGACTGTGCTCCGCGACCGCGAATCTGCGTGATCTTCGTAGAATGCACCTCGCTTGAGCAGGTTCCGCAGGCCTTCATGGGCGCGGCGGAGTTCCGGGGATTCTGGCACGGGCAGCTGCTCTGCGAGCAGGGCCGTAGCGGCCACGCACTGGCTTGCGCGGTCGAACATGGGGTAGCCGTTCTCATCGGCCTCGATTTGGCGCCCCACTTCCTGGGCTCGGGTCTGGGCCTGCGAGACGCCTCCCCCCAGTTCCTCGATTTCGCGATCGGGTGTCTGTCGGAGCAGTTCGGCTTGTTGTAGCCGTGCAGCCGTCTCTTCGGGGGACAGCTGCCCTTCCCGGCCGTTGGCGCCGTCGCCGTTGGCGAGAGGGAGATTTGGTGCATTTGTTATGACGACGAAGCACTGCCTCCACGGCTGGCGCATCGGGCCCGTGGGCGGAGGGATGATTTCGGGGTCGAAACGAGCGACACTCCCACACCTCTGCTGGGGTGCGTTCCCCTGTGGCTCCTTTTGCGGAGTGCCTCCGCGGCGGAGGAGGAATGGGGTTCCCAAGCCGTCACCCGTGAGCGCCTCCATCTGGCGACGGAGGGCGCGCTCGTAGGTCCGGGCGGCGTTGGGGAGGCCCATGACGAACGGAGGCCCCTCGTCGGAGCCCCTCGTCACAGGCGAGAGGAGTCCCTCCCCGGAGACCTGAATCAGGACGTCCGCCAGGGAGGAGCGAGGCTCCTGCTCCTCGAACGAAGCAGGGCATGGACCCAGGAGTCCTTCGAGGCGGTGTGCGATCCGCTCACACTCCCTCTCATGGGGAACCTTGTCGGGAGTGCTCACCTTGGTGAATACGATGGGCGCGGCGCGGGTGTAGAGTCCCTTTGCGCCGAGGGCGAGCGTCCCCTCGGGCTCATCGGAAGTGCCGCCGCCGCTGATGAGGTTGAGGCATAGGGTGTCGCCGCGCTCCGCAGGGAGTGCCTCGACGACGAACTCGAGGCTCTCGAAGCAAACGCGGTCGTCCACCTACGGGTTGAGGTCGCAAAGACCGGCCATCCCTACGGATTTGCCAACAGTAGCGAAGACAAAGTGCAGCCCCCTACCTGGCGCGCCAACTGTCGGCGGGTTGGTACCGGGGTACCTCACGCCGACGAGTGTCGATTACTCGAACACGCTTGTCTCTCGTAGGGAATGGTTCAAGATGCACAAGGACACGCGGGTTTATACTGGTTCGGGTAGAATCCCTACATCCAGTTGCTGCGCCACTTGTATTGCACAATCTTGTCTATGGTTACAATCGCAAGGCCGGTTCAAGCCTTGGGGAATCGAGTAGGAGGTTAAGTGCTCTAGCGATCTAAGTCTCAATGAGTCCGTCCGTCCTCCTCCGTGCAGGAGGGGTGCCTCCCCTTTTATAGCCCAAGGGGAGCGCACGGTACATGTTTTGAATTTCCTATACTACCCCTCAGGTCCGGGCGTCGGGGTTGGTGAAGTCTCGTCAGGCGCCGGGTTGCCGCTCCATGTCAGGTTCGCCGTCCTGGTTTGTTACGCCTTGTCGTGTGAGATCCCTGGCCGACCCTCCCCCTGCATGCCGTGTGGATGCTCCGTGGGCCTCGACGTTGCCAGGGAATCTTTGTGAAGAGCTGTTCGCCTGGCTCGGTGCAGCTTTCCCATCTCTCGTCAGCGCCGTTTTCGCTCCGTCAGCTGTACTGCGACTCGCCCGATCCACGCGCCGGGCGCCATGTTCACCCGGAGGGGACAGGAGCCCCCGTTACGCGGCGCGTTCCTCGCCTGTCAGTTGCAGCTCGTAATGATGGCCTTCACAGCGAATATGTCAGGCGCCAGGCCTGACTTCGGGGAGCCTGACACCCTACGCGTCCGGCGCACGCCACCCCCCGGAAGGGTCGGGCGTGACGCAGCCGTCCACTTTATGAGGGCGCGGTCCGCTCGATGCCGCCGCCCTTCGCCCTGGGGCGGTGAGACGGAGATCGTCGCCCGCCCCAAGCCCATCGCACGCAGAGCTGGGTCCAGGGTCGGGCGGCATGGCGGCCCCTTCCCTTGGGGCAGCCCCGTGCAGCTCCGCGGTTCCGGGGCTGCTGCGGTGGGCCCGCCTGGCACCCGGGGAGATGTGGGACCCCCTGGTGCCATAGCCCCCACAAGGTGTATCATGGTTCATAAGTTTAAAGTACACAGAGCGAGTGGAAAATTGACCCGTTCTATGTAAGTCCCAAGATACAGTGTCCTTTTCATCCGATATTGTAAATCCTCCTATTTTGGCCATAAGGTCATTATATTCAGTAAGTTTCACCCCCTACTAACGAGCGCCTAAAAGAAAGGTTGTAAGGCGTGTTTCCCATAACTTGAGCCACTGAATTATGTGGTTCATAGCATACATGGTATAAGTTGGGGTACCTATCACGGAAAGGCCTCGGTCCACACCATGTATCCTCCCAAAATCGTATTTGAGAGCCATCTTTCATATGAAAAGATACACATGAGAGGAATTCATCCTTGACATTTAACAACCCTCTCCAAAAATGAGAGTCATTCTGTTTGATCCTAACTTGCGACAATGTTTTTGATCCCAGATATTTATTCCGGATTAAAGATTGCCACATGTCATCCTCGTTCAGCAGTTTGAACAACCATTTGCTCAATAGGAATTTGTTTTGGATCTCCAGGTCAATGATACCGAGGCCGCCCTGGTCTTTTGGGTGACATAAAAGGTCCCATCTAGCAAGGCGATATTTCTGTTTAATCATACCTCCTTGTCTGAAGAACCTGGATCTATAAAAATCTAGTTTGGTTCGCACACCTTTCGGAATCTCAAAGAAAGACACCATAAACATTGGAAGGCTGCTGAGTACCGAGTTTAATAGAGTTAGGCGCCCTCCATAGGAGAGGTGTTTTGCCTTCTAGCAGTTCAACTTCTTTTCAAATCTCTCTTCGATCATTTTCCAATCACTATTAAGGAGTTTTCTATGATGCATGGGGATCCCCAGGTAACGGAATGGGTATTCCCCCATGTTACAACCAAAAAGATCCATATATTCCTCATAGTTGGTAGCTTCACCATTACAAAATACCTCACTCTTGTGAAAATTAATTTTTAGTCCCGATAACTGTTCAAAGACGATAAGCAGAAGCTTCATATTCCTAGCCTTTTCCAAGTCATGGTCCATAAAAAGAATGGTGTCATCCGCATATTGCAGGATATATGGTCCATCATCAACAAGGTGAGGTATTATGCCCCTAATTTATCCGTCATCCTTAGCTATTTGAATGAGCACGGCTAGCATATCAGCCACAATATTAAACAAAATAGGTGACATGGGATCGCCTTGGCGGTGTCCCTTTCTCGTTTGGAAGTAATGTCCGATATCATCATTAACTTTAATACCGACACTCCCTCCCTCAACGATTTTTTCAATCCATCGGCACCATTTCGGGGAGAAGCCTTTCATGCGAAGGGCCTGCTGAAGGAATTACCATTTAACTTTGTCATAGGCCTTCTCGAAGTCAATTTTAAATAAGACCCCATCCAGCTTTTTAGTATGAAGTTCATGGATCGTCTCATGAAGGACAACCACTCCCTCCATAATTTTTCTCCCTGGAATGAACATCGTCTGGGATGGTTTGACCACAGTGTCCGCTACTGTGTTAATCCGATTAGTGCCAACTTTAGTAAAAATCTTAAAGCTGACATTCAGGACACAAATAGGGTGGTACTGTTGAATCTGCTTCGCATAATTAGTCTTCGGTATAAGGGTAATAATACCAAAGTTTAAACTAAAGAGAGGCAATGTTTCATCATGAAAATCTTTAAAAAAGAGCCATTAAATCTTCTTTTAAAATTTTCCAGAAAACTTGGTAAAACTCAGTTGGGAACCCGTCTGGACCAGGGGACTTGTTATGTTCCATCTGGAATACGGCGGTTTTAATCTCCCTCTCCGTGAAAGATGCCGTTAAGATATCATTTTCAGCTGGAGTCACCTGGTTTATGTCCTCAATCCTATCCTCCCTCAAGGTGATATCACACTCCTTAGGGGGTCCAAACAAGCCTTTGTAATAGTTTGTTATGTAGGATTTGAGTTGCTCATCACCAACCACTACATTACCTTCCTGTTCTAACCGGAAAATGTGTTGTTTGCGATGCTTACCATTCGCTACTAGATGGAAAAATTTGGTATTATTATCCCCCTCCAATAGTGTGGTTACCTTAGCACGTTCGTACCATTTCATCTCCTAGTCTCTTAAAAGGGTAGCAAGCCTCTCCTTAAGATAGTGCTTCATGTTTAACTCATTATCCGAGAGGCGGGATTGCTCCGCTTTTTTATCAAGGACATCTATTAACGAGATGAGCTTTCTCTTTTCCTTTTTGAAGTGGCCGGCTGTATGTTTCGCCCACCCCCTGAGGTGTTTACGAACAGCTCTGATCTTGTTCTGCCACCGCTGGAGGCTGGTTTTCCCTTGATTTGTAAATTGCCAGACATCGGCGACCATATCAAAGAAGCCTTCCCTAAGGAGCCAGCCCCTCTCAAATTTAAAAAGCGGAGGACTAGCAGTATGTGTTGATGCCCCTGTGTTAAGGAGTAGCGGAGTATGGTCTGAGGTGCCCCGATTCCTTGCTTCCACGGTACAAAGAGGGAATTTTTCTTCCCAATCCGTGCTCACAAGGATTCTGTCAAGTTTTTCATGAGTAGGATCATCACCATAACTCACCCATGTGAATTGGCCTCCCGACATTTCAATCTCCTTAAGATCTAAGAACTCAATGACCTGATTAAAAATGTTAGGCCATTTGAGATCAAAGTTGTCAGTACTTTTATCCTCCGGTCGTCTCATAATATTGAAATCGCCACCTATTAAATAAGGGAGGGATTCATGAGAGCAGGAGTTTGCCAGTTCAGTCAAGAATGCCTCTTTGTTGTCTTGTTGGCCCGGTCCGTAAACCGCATAAAGTACCCATTTGAAGTCATCAGCCTTATTTCTGAGGGTGAATTTGACATAAAAGTCCCCCTCGGAGATGGCCCCAATATCAAAGATTGAGAGATCAACTCCCAAAAGCATTCCACCGGATCTCCCATGTGGTGCCATATTATGCCATATAAACTCATGGCCGGCACACAGCCTCTTTAAAGTAGATTCTGGGAAGTCCGCTCGACCAGTTTCCATGAGTGCTATGAAGTTAATTTGCTCCTCACGGGCCATTTTCGACAAATATCTGTGTTTAGCCAAGTCTACAAGACCTCTGCTATTCTAGAAAACTCCTTTCATTGGAGACATAGTTTTGACGGGGTCGTAGGCTTCTTCGGAGGCTTAGCCATCCGTTTCTTGCTTCCAGAGTTAGACTTTTTCTTGCGAGGGACACCCCTTAGATCACAGCATACGTGATCGAGGTCCTCGTCGAAAGCATCCTCATTTAAATGACCACATGCATGGTTGAGGATTACATCGAAATTGCAAAATTATCTTTTTTTCCAATCCCTCTTAGAATTAACCGACAACCTATCAATTTCTATATTCTTTAAGGAGACAACAGAGGAAATAACAGAGTTATTATCTCTACCCAAAGAAATACCTAGGTTGTTAGTTTTGGATTCTGCTTGAGAATTAGAAAAAGAGGTGAAAGAGGTGGTACCCGGAGCCTCCAAGTTCCTTCTAGCCGTCAACCTCTCTGTCTTGGCAAGGGTATGTTCATCCGTCACAGATGATCTCTTGCTCCGACGCACCATCTTCACCGTCAGCTCCGGCATTGGAGCTGGTGCCTGCACAGTCATATAAGGTGTGTGTTGAGTCAGCTTTGGGCTCCTATGCACGGGCAGCTGAGAGCCCGTACCACCTTCTTCTGTGGTACAGCGTCCTGGACTGCAGGACCCAGAAAGTGCTTCAGCGTACGAGAGTACAGAACTCTCGCGTGTAGGCGTATCCGGGTCATCCTGCAGCACAGTCCGGATATCGTCGTTCTGCAGCCCTTCTTCTGGCGCCTCGCGAGTGACCACATCTTGCCCATGAGGAGGCACCACGCCCAACAGCACATCATGAGGGGAGCCCATGTCAAAAGCGCCCTCCTGACCCGCCATCAGGATGGAGTCCGACTCATGCTCCGTAGCAGCTATAGATGCTTCAACCACATCCAGCACGAAGGCTGGTGGTTGAGCACCCACGTTTCCACCTGCATACACATTCATACCTTCCTCCAGAGGAACATTATCGATCATGATATGGTTGGAACACTCCTCAAGCGGCTCTTCCACCGCACTATCAGTAGAGGCCTCAGTAATGTGGTGCTCCCCGTCAGTTGGTGAAAGGATCAAGATGCCTTAGAGGGGGGGTGAATAAGGCTTCTACTCAAATTCTCGCGAAATTAAACTACTCGAAAGCCTTTTCACCCCATGTCCTTAACCTAGTCTAGTAGAAAAGGTTTGCAACCTAGGTCCAAGTCTCTAGCCTAAACAAAGCAAGTCTAGGAAAGGAAATGCATGAAGTAAATGCGGAAACGTAAAGAGACAAGGAGAAGGCGATTTTTCCCGAGGTATCGGGGAGTCGGCACTGTGACATCCCTGATGTAAAAATATGGAAAGTACCTTTAAAACAGGTTCAAAGGGGGAAATATGGTGTTAGAATTCAAAAATTGACCAAAAATTCAAATTGAAATTCAAAAACAAAGGTCTTTTGACACCCAACTGAAATCCTAAGAATTCTATACAAAACTTGAAAATCTCCAAAAATAAAAGTTGTTTGTCATCACAAATAAGGCCTAGTCACTGTTTGGAAATTTTCAAAATTTTGCAGTTTAGCCCCTCAAAAACTCGAAAAACAGTTCTGAACGCCTGTTTGAAATTGGCTTATTTGAGCTTGAAAATTTTGAAATTTCAGGTTCACACCAAAAATAAAGTTGTGTCCCACATCTCAAACTACAACTTTTATTTTTACACTTTTCAAAGTTCAGTTCAAACTTTTGGAGAAAATTCAAAGGGGCAAAGGAGCTCCACAGGGCGCCCGACAGACCCCTGGCGCGCTCTGCTCCTGGCCGGAGTCCGGCCGCCACGTGGCCGGCGTGCGGCGGCGTCCATGCCAGACCGGCCGAGCCGCGACGGCAGCTGGCTCTTGTCCTCGCGCGATTGTCCGGCCTATCGTACGGTCACGTCACGCGCTGTACCGCCGCTTTGCCTCGCCGCACGGCCAGGCCATCATGGCGAGCGGAGCGCTGCCGTTGGCCGTCGCACGCGCGCCGCGCAGAGCCTCACCGTGGCGATTCTCTTCCCACTACGCGCCAAGGAGCACTGTGGAGGATCCCCCAGCGCCCACGCCACGATCTCCACTCCCCTACCCACGCTCGCGCCGCTGCCCGAGCTGTCAGCGCCATCAATGGCGACCTCGACAGCCCGAGCGCACGTGCGCACACTCCCGAGGCACCTCATTGACCTCTAGCCCGCCCAAGCACTCCACTGAGCAGCCACACACTCACTCTCAGCTCGCGCCCAGCCATTTCCTTCTCCCTGCGCTCGAGCACTTCGTCTTCAACCTCCAGCCGCGCGGATCAAGCTCGCGTATTGAGCAAAATTCGTCATCGTCTCTCCACCATTCCCAAATTCCTCGCACACAGAGCTAGACCACTTCCCTAGCTTCCTTTTTCCCCACTTCTATCGAGCTATCCCCAACTCTCCGGCGAGAAATCGGATTTTCCCCCAAATCCTCATTTCCGGCCGCCGGAGCACCTGCACGTCGAGCACCCACTTCGAGCCATCCCCAACGCCGACCGAGCATCCCAACAGCTTCACCAAGTCCCACTGGTGCTCACGAGCCCCTCCAACCCCGGTGAGAGCCACTGACCTCGCTGGAGTTGAAGCCGCGGCGGCCGCACCGCCACTGCTCCGTCGTCGGCGACCTTCCGAGCCTCCCACGACCTCCCAACCGTCACCATTCGACTCGTGGTGAGCCGCTCGTTCTTTTCCCCCACTTCAACGACCTCCTCCCACCGCCGTTTGGCCGGCGCAACGCCGCCGACGAGCCGAGGACCGAAGTTCATCGTTTTCCTTTTCGCAGGGTTCCCAGTGAAAGATTCCAGGGACCTGTTCGTGAATTTTCAAAAGATCCAAGGGTCGCAGCGCAAAAAGATTCTGAAAGATTCCATGGAGTTGTAAAATCCATTAAAAATCATAGAAAAATCAGAAAACTACAAATAAATACTCCCTAGACTCGAGAGATTGTAAACTCCAATCTCATGTTAGCATGTATACCCTTTTGATGAACGGATTTTAAATTAAAATTCAAACTTTATTTTTCAAATCTTGTGCACCATTTCAAATCCTGAGCTCCTCTAGAGCTGAGCTTGGGATATGTTGTTTGTAGTGACATTAGACATCTTGTGTCCAAAGGAGACCTAAAAATATGGATTGTACCTTCAGTTATGAATTAATTTGTGATTCCTGTCTTAGTTTAGTCCTGCAATTATTAAAAATAATCCGTGTAGCCAAAAATCACAATTTTTCTCCATAGGTCTAAGAACTTGTTAGCACAAGTGGTAAAAATGCTAAACTAAATTTTTGGCCCTGTTTAGACTAGCAAATAAATAGATGTTAGTTTTCGGATAGAAAATTTTGAGGGTTGTCCAAGTGTTATTTTTAGCCACAATTTGGTCAGAGCCTTTCTTTCACTTGGGAGTAGGTCTAGTAGAAAAATTATCTGATTTTAAGGTATTTTCAATTTTATATGAATTTATCTTGTTTCTTTAAACAGCAGTTTATACTATTTTTAATAAATTCTGTGTAGATCAGTTTTAGCTAAATTTTGGAGTGAGCCTAACTCTTATACTCCAGTAGCTGTCATAAAGTTTGTAGATAAAAAGGATAAATAGAAACAGAGAAACAAAAATGAGAAGAAACTAGGGTAGAAATGGGTTGTTTAAAAGAAATAGGTCAATTTTGATAATTAATTAAAATGGAGCATGGGAAATCTAAAATTCCAGAACAGCACCCTAACTTCAAAATAATAAATGGGATTATGTTATATGTGTACACAATCACCATCATAGATACGTAAAATTTTCCACACCCCTCCTCTAATTTTGTGAAGGAGAAAGTAGTACACTAGCATGTCTAGGTGAATATGGCCTTCAAGGCCTTGATTTTAGATCACTTAGGCAGCCACCTAAAAGTTGTGCATCTCATGTAGAAGGCGCTCTCGCAGACAGTGCGTACCACCTCATCCCCGTCGACGAAGAGGAAAACCCCGAGGAAGGTGCCAACGTCGACATAAGCAATCCGGAGCCTGACAGTCAGGTAGCTCAAGAAGGCAAGCCCCGGAGCATAACCTAACTTTTAAGTTTATGCAACTATGAATTATCTATGTTTGTGCATTTACGTTTCAAGGTGTTGTTTGAATACCCTAGTTGCATAATTCTAGTACCCATGTCTTCAATACTAGTATGTTAAGGTCGATAGTGCAATGCTTTAGGACCGTTACAAGTCAAGTGATTTCCTGTCACTCGCGAGATATAGGAGTTGCTTGTCTTTACTTATGTTGGAATCATAAGGACTGACGGGCGGGATGGTATGTGTAGACCTCCCGTCCGTGTATGATAATTGGATTAAGGTCGAAACGTGTGGTTCTGCGTGTCAAGTTTTTGAACGTACCACATGCATGCCGACATATGGGAATCGGTAAGCCCGGTACCAGATTGAAGCAGCTAGGACCGATAGCCATCTCTCCTTGGAAACTTTGTTTCCCTTGCCGTACACATGTGGATATATGCGCGATGCTGTGAGTGAAGCAGTAAACCTTTATCCTAAGGGAGTGGACCCAGCGCCGAATTGTGGATTGATGGGAAAGGTTGGGAAGTGCTTGTGCCTTTTATAGCAAGCATTATCTGTGTGTGTTGGGTTTCCCCTGGCCAGGTAGCAAAATTCGGTTCGAACTGTCCGCTTCTCGCGGTTAATGAGACTGCTTGACCGCTGTGCTGCATTGAGTAACAAGTGAAACTATAAGGATGATGAACTTGTTGTATGTACTAAATTGTATTGCACCACTTGTATGCTTAGAGAGGATGCTAATCTAGAATGGTTAACTCTACTAGAATTTGGATGCTAAAATCATGAAAGTAAGGATCAACTCTTAGTAGCTTTCTGGCAAAACAAACCCACCAGCCAAAGGCCTTTCATGTCTAGAAGTCGGTGATGTAGCTTTCACCCGACGGGTAAGTCTTGCTGAGTATTAGTATACTCAGCCTTGCTTGTGGCTATTTATTTCAGGTACAGTCATGGATTTGACAGTCGACTCCATCACGTGGCCTACCCAGGTCCCTCCTGGCTGGCACGTTGAGTGGGTTCCGTCCTCTTCCGAGGACCGGGAGGAGTAGCACCATGGTCGGCCTCAGCATGGTGTTGCTTGTATCGTTGTTAGTTTTATTTCCGCTGCAATGAATTCTCGTACTCTGATTTAAATTCAAAACTTGGTTTGTAATAACTTGATGATACTATTTATGTATGTTGAATTGTGGAATGTTGTAATTTCTGGGACTCACCTTCGTGTGGGCGCGCGTGTTGTTTCGATCGTGAAAGTACGTGGTTAATCGGGTATAATCCGACGACGCTCCAGCTTATTCCGGATTAAGTGCCTGACTGCTTGATTAGTGGTCCAAGGGTACTTAACTTGGAATAATTTTGGAGTGGTCCGCCACAGGCACTCCCCCCTAGTCCTCGTTGGAGCACCCGCGCAAGGGTATAGCTCCCCCTTGATCTGCGCAAGGATCAAGTGCTCTCGTAGTGGTAATCCATTCCCCACTCCGGGACGGGGGATTCCAAGACCGTGTACACCTTCTTGGAGCTTCACACAATCTCCTCCTTGTGAGCTTCCAAGAACAACACCACCAAGCCGTCTAGGTGATGCCGATCACCAAGAGTAACAAGCCAAAGAGCCCCACTTGAACTAGACTAGCCCAAGCTAAGACATGATGCACACTTGCTACTCCTAGCACTAAAGAGGTCCTTAATCTTCACAAATCAAGAACTCCTTGAATTCCAAGTGCTCCCCTTGCCTCACAAAGCCTCAGCTCTAGCACATTGATTTCAGGTGGCAAGAGAGAGAGAATGGAGGTGGAGAAACCACTTAAATAGCCCCCACACTCCAAACTAGCCGTTGCTCAAAACGCAGAGGCACCGACACAGTTTGATGTACCATCGACTGTGTCGGTGCGGGCACCACTGACTGAGTCAGTGCCCGCTTTAGCCCTTGACCGTTTGAAAACCAATGGCTACCTGTACCATCGACTGAGTCGATGGGTGCCCCACCGACTGAGTCGGTGCGAACAGAGACGTGCACCATCTTCAATTCCTCAAGTCCTTCAGCACCGACACAGTCGGTGGCACCACCGACTGAGTCGGTGCGCTCCAGAGCCGTGCACCACTCCTTGGTGCCCAGAGGCCTTCAGCACCGACACAGTCGGTGACACCACCGACTGAGTCGGTGCACCCAGAGCCTTGCACCACTCTTGGTGCTCAGAAGTCTTCAGCACCGACACAGTCGGTGCACCACCGATTGTGTCTGTGCAACAACACATCTTGCTGATCCTTTGTCTTTTCAAGCCAAAACTCGTCCAATTCAACTTCTTTGAGTTTCCTAGCTTCACCAAGCCTTCAAGATAGCTACCTAGTGCTAAGTTTCATAAGTGTGCATCACACCTAAAGCTTTAGCCCATCTAGGTCAAGCTACTACTCTTTAACCCCTCTTAATAGTACGGCCAAAGGAAAAAAGAGACCCTATCACTACTCTAAGTGCTCCCAACTTTCATAGCACTTAGAACTAGCTAGTCCTTAGCCTTCGAGCTATATCCTTTGATCCAATACCATTTCAACTCATTGATGGGGGCCAAGAATCCCATGAAAGCCCATCAATGCACTAACTTAACCTTTGACGCTGCAAAACACACGTTAGTCGCATTGATAGCATTGTCATTAATCACCAAAACAATTGAGGGGCCTAGATGCTCTTTCAGTTGGTTTTGGGGTTTCTGACCCTGAAGCACCAGTATGGTCTTGTGCTGTAGTGTCAGGTGTAGAGTTCTCTGCATCCTTCATGACATGATCTTCATCTTTTCCTCCGTTTTCAGTGTTGCCACCACCCTCCTCATCAAGATCATCAACATCATCAAAATTGTCCTCCTCATTCGTAGGCATGACATACTCAATCTTGAAAAAGAGCTCGTACAGGCAATCATCAACCACAATGCCTGCATCGTCTGGGATATGATCTACATCAAGCACCGCCACCTGAAGACGAACAACACCTATCCTACTCAAGTATTTCATATCCACTACCTGTGTAGCACCAATAATAGAACCCACCGCCCAGAGTGGTAGGAAAGAGCGGATTTCATATGGAACCCCGAACACCTGAACCCAAACCTTGTGTAATTTCCTGATTGGTTTGATCTCATGGCTCCATTCCTCGAAACCCATCACACCCTCATTCTTGTCAGTACGAATCCTTTTGATGGCAACCATCCGCTGAAGCTCTACCTGGCAAGGTAACGTGACCAGCTTTCAGTGGCTCTAGAAGTCTAAATGTATTCCACGCTTGAAGTTTTTTGCCTGGTTGATATTGGTGGATCGATTGAACACTAAAGTGATGTTAAGTCGTCGAAATTTTATGGTCCAGCCAAATCTTTTTTGTGTCTTGTGCAATGAGCAGGTTGAGGAAGACGTAAATCATCTATTTTTTTATTGTTCTTTTGCATCTGCATGCTGGCAAAAGATAGGTTTCCAATGGCAGATAGTGGATGATCTGTTTGATACAATAACAAGGATGAGAAATACATCACAACATCCATACTTCATGGAAATATTCATTATAGCAGCCTGGGAGTTGTGGAATCTCAGAAATGGGATAATCTTTGATGGGAAGCCTGCCACTCTCGGTCTTTGGACTGTGAAGTTCAAAGAACAAATCATCCGGCATCTTCATAGAGTTAGGGATGATCTGAAATCTTTAGTTATTCAATGGCTAGACACAATCTTGTAATTTGATTTTCTTTTCTTTGCCCTGTAAGTATCTCGAACTTTTGTTGTACATATGAGTTTTGAAATGGAGCGCTGTGGGGATCTCCCTCACAGTTTTAGTTTCAAAAAAAAGGGAACGTGACCAGGTATTTTTTTCTCCCATGTGGCTTCACCACCCAGTCCCACTTAACTGGAATCACACACGCCAATTCTGACTTCACTAACTCTGCAGACACTTCTCCCTCCACAATAGTGATAAGAGCGGTGGCTGAGATCTTCTTCGGGACTACACCAGTGTTGCATTTTGGAATTTGGAAAAAACCATGTCCCTTGCTAGCTAGCCCACAGAATTGTGCCGATGGCTTAGGGCCTAGGAGAAGAGGGCACATCGAAGTGAGATGATCCTCCAGGCATATGACACACTGAATCGACTTCTTCTTCTTCTTAGCCTTTGGTTCTCCTGCCGGCTCAACACTCTTGTGTTTTCCGGCTACTGCGGGCGGAGCTTCAGCTGAGTGTCCCTGAACTCGAGATCCTCCATGCTGGACCTCAAAAGCGCCCTCTGGAGCAGCAGCATGGGGACCATGATGTCCCTTACACCAGCCACGGCCGGTTTGATCAAACCCACGGCCACCTCGTCCGCCTCTCGGGCGATCCGCGTCTCGAGTTCCCCTTGCTGGTGGAGGGGACACAGACCAGCGCCCATTGCCCCGGCCACGAGTGTGCTTGAAACGGCCGCCTCTAGTGAATTGCTTCACATAATTCCTTTGCTTTTCGCCGCCACCATCTCCGCCTCCAGCTCCTGTCAGTGAACTCCCCTGACCGCCGGCCATCGCGACCTCCAGGAACGAGTGGTGCTGGCGGCGTGTTGTGTTGGAGTCGCGATCTCGCGAGAACATGCAGGCGCGTAGGCCGTCGAGTCCCGTGATCCGTAGGGTTTCCCTACACCGCGTGGGAGTTGTGTCCACTCGACCTAGGTTGGGCCGCTGCAGCTGCAGCCCATCCGGTGTTGTGTCCAGTCCATCCGGTGGAGGCCCTGTAGTCAGTTGTATGCGCTTCGAAATTTGAATCGGCGTCGAAACCGGATCACGCCGTCGCCGTCGTTCCTGTAAACTCCGGCGGCCTCCATTGGTGGAGCTTGAAGCTGGTCGGGCAGTGAGAGCAGCCGAGAACGCATCACCAAATGTCACCGTTGTTAATACATGTGCCTGGATTATACTTATAAGGCCATGTTCATATTCCTAACTATTCACTATTCATTCCAACTTTTCACTATTCATTCCAACTTTTCACTATTCCTTCCTCACAAAACACTTTTCCCAGCGAATGCTACAGTATTTTTTTTATGCTACAGTGTTTTTCCTACAATCTAAACACACCCTAAATTGTCTCGGCGCCCATTCGAGTAGGAGAAGACGAACCTCGACCATCCTGGGATCCTGTACCCTCCCCAACAGGTACTTGCCTACTTTTTAAATGTTCTTATACAGTGCATTGCCTTCTTTTTTAATTAATGGGTGTTACCTTTTGTATTATACTTACTGTTTTGCCTTATTATGCTCCAGCTGCTGCTTCATCAAGCTCCGTGGTCGCCATTGCCGGTTCTGCCGCAACCACGACATTGCCTCCACTGGCTGTTGTTCTTCCGCGTCCTCGGCGCCCCGTGCGAGTTTGAGTACGGTTGTGAGGCCTTCGTCTGTGATGTTTCCTACGCCATGCTCGTCCCACTCCCGGATTCAGGGTGTGTTTGGTTGCCTATTTTGGGCCAAAAGTGAAGAGAATTTTTGTGTTGGAAATTGTGTCATGTGAGAAAGAAGTATGTGCGTCAGTAACTTTTGGTGGCAGCTTTTGGGGAGGAAATGGGGAAGAGAACGCAGCCTCAATGCCTGCAGCTGGGGACATGGCGGCATTGGCGTCACCGACAACGGCCCGTGTCTGCAGCAAAAGCGGCGCTACGAAATGAACGTGACCCATGACGGCGACCACGGCTGCGCTAGCCACTCGGTGTGGCCCACTATGACAGCGACAAGGGCGGCCTCAGCGTCGCCGACCCCGGTGAGAAAGTACGGCTCCTCTTCTGCGTGAGGGAGATGCGCCACTGTTCTGACGGTCGTGGGGCCGTTGGAGAGTGTCCGAGCTCAACCACCTCCGCTTGGAATCCATTGCAATGGGAACCGGAATAAGGCCCCGTTTAGTTTCAAACTATTTCCCCTAAAAATACACTATTCATTCAACTTTTTTCTATTCATTCCATCTCTTCCACTCAGAGAACACTATTCATCTACAGTGTATTTTTAGATCTACAGTGTTTTTCGAGGAATCTTTCTCAATCTAAACACACCCTAAATCTTATGCCTGGCTGTGAGCAGGCACACGTTGGTCCGCAACGGCAGTCGAAAAGCCAATGGCGATGGGGTCTACCGCCTGAAAAAACAGTTTTGTCGTCACGCATCTGTCTGGGATCCAGGGGCAAATGCCGCTGGATCTGTGACTTTACCATAGCCGCGTTATCTGGTAAGGGCAAGCCCAACCCAGGTACCAGCACCATTGGCTTGAGATAAAAAGGTGCGCTCCACATAGGCTACATCAGGAAGAGGATGCTACTGTCACAACGCAAGCCACTCTTGTTTATTTACCTGTCAGGTCCATTAATCTCTATCTCTTTTCAAATGTCGCTTCCAACCATTGCTTTCCCGTGCCTTGCTTCTCTACTTTACCTTGCTTCATCTGCTTTTTCTAACGAAGCCTCCGAGACCTCTGCAAGACGCACTGGCATGCTGCAGAGCCACCATCCGGTCATCTCTCTTCCATGTGGCATCCGAACCTACGTGGCTCTGCGGGGCAGTTGTACACGCCGGAGCGTTGGGCATGCTCTGAGTGCTCAACTGACATCTAGAAAAGCGCTAATCAAAACCACGTGTCGCCATCTCATGTGGTGGGGGGGGGGGGCAAATAAATCCGAAGGCACCAAATGTTTTTTGCTTATTATATTTCGCAAAGAGGTCTTACTATTTATTATCAGGTGGATAGATGTGGAAATGAGCCGGCTCGGCTTGCTTCAATGAACGAGCCAGGATTGAGGCTCGGCTCGGTTACAAGCTCGCAAGCTAGAATTGAGGCTCGGCTCGGCTCGGTTACAAGCTCGCAAGCCAGCGCCAATTGGACGTTGAAACAGACAAGATCTTTTAGTTAACAAGCTCGCAAGCCAGCGAGCTTGTTAACCAAAAAATCTTGTCTGTTTCAACATCTAATTTTTTCTATTCTAATATCCCATTATGTTTATTTCAACATTATATTCTCTCTGTTTTAACATTTCGAGGATTAAATGTTAAATCTAGCAAACGAAGATGTTGAACGTGCGTAAATAAAATGTTGCATCTTTATACCTACAATGTTGATCATGTGTATAAACAATGTTGAATCTGTCATCATTGAGCTTTTTTTTAGCTCGCGAGCCAGCTCAAGCTCGGCTCGTTTCACCAACGAGCTAAAATGCTGGCTCGGGCTCGGCTCGTTTGTGAATCGAGCCGAGCCCGAGCCGAGCTCATGAGCCTGAGTTTTTTGTCTACCCTTACAGGTGGAGAAATAATAATAAACAAAACCCCCGAGATACGAGAAGATCCCCCAAAATCCCAGGCCCGACTCGGCCGCCGCCGCCGCCGCTTCCCAACTTTCCACCGTCACCACCAGCCTCTGCCACCTAGTCATAATATTCGTTGGGCACACCACCTCGCCGCAGGGCACCCCGGCGACCTCGCCGGCGGGAACCTTGCCGTTGCCGGTAGCGACCACAGACTACGGGAGCGAGGACCCCAACGAGAAGACGAGCTGCCTCTCCTGGGACGTGCCCAAGTACGACGACAGCGATGCCGGCGATTGTGCTGATGTTGAGGGCGACAACAGGGTCGATCGAGGGCAATGCCACTGGCAAGAAGGTCAAGGAAAGGGACGGCGTGCCGCCGTTCGACCGCGATAGAGCCAACCGGAACTCCCTCCTCTTCCTCTCGCTGCTGCTCGTGGCGGCCATGCCGGCCGTGGTGCGGTGCTCATTCAGCCAGCCACTGATCCTCGTCTGGCGTCTCTCGCTGCTGGTATGCTCCTGCTGCACCATCTGGTCCCGTTTACTCGCCGTCACCCTACGCACACAGACCACGCTCCATCGCCTGGTGTTCGTCTTCGTGCTCGCACTGTATGTCGATTCGGCGCTGGACCCCAAGATTGGGATGCTCATCGTGCATCTCAACACTCACATCGCCGTGGCCGTCCTGGACTACGCGCTCGCCGAGCGGTGCCAGGACGAGGGCGCCGAGGTGTCAGCCTCCACAGTCCCTGTTCCATTGGACGAGAAGCATGCAGACCGGCTGTTCTGCGCGCAGCTGCTCGGAGGAGTCTACTTCAGCCTGATCACGCTCGCGGTCGCCGCAGGCGTGGCGTGGGTGGTTTGCCACACGGCTGACTTCTCCACGTAGGTCTTGGTGGTGTACGTCTTCTTCCCGCTCTGCTGCGCGCTTAGTCCCGTGGATTGCCTTTGTGGGATCCATGCTGCTGCGAGGGGCGCTGATCGGAGAGATGGAGTTTGGAGCCCTCGTCCTGTACTTGACGATGACGACTCTGATCTACGCTTGGTCTGTATTGGCACTGGGCGAAGTCTGGGCAATGTTGGTTGCTTGGCCTCTTATGCTTGGTTTCTCTGGAATTTTCGGCTACTGTATCTGTGTCTATTCTTCATACAAGTTGAGGTATGTACCCAATTCGAATGTTTTTTAATTGTGCAGAATTATATGTACTTTCATCTTGTTTACTTGTGCAAAATTATGTACTTCATATATGTTGTACAGTTGTGCAAGTTATGTATTGGTAAAGAAATAGCATGATCAGCAGTTATTAGCACATTTTTTAACAAAACTAACAGTGCAAAACAGTTATGAAATAACCATTACTGCATTTACACATATAGGAGCCAACCTAGCACAAATGCAGCCCGGGTCCAGCCCCTGCTGGCTGCTGTCGCATGTGTAGTACCTGGACTATTTGATTGGAGCACAGGGCAGCCCAACCTCGGAAGGCGTTTGGGGACTCGCAGGCTTGCATACTGCATGTTTTTTATTCTTTTTTTGAGATCGCATACTGCGTGCTTGTGTGTCGTCCCTGACCACGCCTCCCCTGTCCATGTCTCCCATCACCTCCCGCATGGCCCTTCCCTGGTAGAGTAGTGGAGTTGGCTTTGCCTGCACTAATCTCTTGCAGGGTGCAAACCGCATGTCCTTTAGTCAATGGTGCCATTGTGGTGGTGTGCTCTAAGGCCTTCCAAGTTGTCTAGTTGACTAGATCCTTTAAAATAATGACTGCAAATCGTATATGATGGGAAAATACAAGAATCGGAGTAATTGACTGACTACAAGTATCAATTGCTTCTCTTATCAATTGCACATACTGTTAATTTTTCTCTCTTTGTTGAATGCAAAGTCAGAAACAATTTGTTGCTCTTACTTGACTATATATAGGTTGACACTTATACATGGTTATTATTAAGATTCAAAAGTTTAGAACACATGCCTCAATTTTTATTTGTTAGAAGAGTGCAATGTTTAGTTTTATATGTCAAAACATGTTAAATTCCTAAATGCTTTGGGCTTAGTGTTATGCAGACTCATTAAAGTCACAAAACAATCAGCCCCTCTCTTGATTCGTTTCTGGTTCGGCCATTGTATCTTCCCTAGGCGAGCAGTGGCACATCATTTTTTTACGGAGGCACTAGTGCTATTTGAGTTCTTTGACAAGCTACTAACTGGACTTTCTAAACTCATTCTAACATTTTGATTGAAATATCATATCTATGAACTTTTGTTAGCGCCTTTTCTATCATCAACCACTGCACATACATATGATGTTGATTTGCTCTCCTTGCTGTCTACCGGATGAAGCTAGGACTGCCACCCGTGAAGCTGAATGAAAGCAAAGAAGACTCGTCCCTAAGAATGTTGCTGGAGAAGCACTGTCAAAGAAGTGAGCATCCGCAACCTAGGAACAACAGTGCCATCATCGGTGACTTCTCTACTCACGAGGGGCGGTTTAAAGTCAAAGATTGCATAATTGAACCATTTCACAAGTTGTGCTGCAAGCAAGCAACACGAGCATATGTGGCTGGGGCAATCCCTTTTTTGACTCGGTGTTAAATTTCAGTAAGAGTGTTCCGTAAACTAATTACCTATATACGTAGTAAATGCGGCCTTTTGTAGAATTGTAGTACGGTCGTCATACAGATGTGTCCAGCTATATATGACTTTATGCCGTGACTAACGTAAACTGTAATGTTATCTACCATATCTATTATTTTCGTATACCAAAACAGGAACACCAGCGAGCCACGTCATTGGCTTAAGCACGGCCGTCTGATTACCGTGCACGAGTGATCGTGCGTGCCTCCATCCGTCTCCAGATTCATCTTTTACATTCAGCCTGAGTTCAACGGAAAAAAAAAACTGCACGATGTTGCCCGTCTCGACTCTTCCCGTCTTCCTCTTCCCACCGGACCACAGCTCTCTGAGAACAACGCCTCGCCCCCATCCGCCGAGCCCCCCCGTTTGTTGTCTGCAGGTCTGAGCCATCGTTGTCCCAAGACTTCTGCTCCTCACGCTCGCGCTGCTGGGAGGTGCACACTGCACAGTGCGCAAGCTGCAGGTGCGTTGTGGATTTGGATTGCTTCAGTGATGAGCTGCGTCGGCGTTGCTCCAGTTACCATTGCCGACGTCTGCAAGGTCTCGACCATTGACCATCGTTGAACCTGGCTTCTCCTACGCTCATGCTGGGATCCAAATTCAGCCTAAGGTCCTCGGTACTTCAGTTCAGCCTAAGGTCCAAATACCACTAGCCTAGATCTCTTCGACTAATTCCCATTATTGCCGGCACTTCCTCTCATCCATGGACCCTGTGTATGTGGTTCCCTTGCTGTGGCCTCCTTATATTTCATTTTAGTATACCCTCTCCTACTGTTCGAGCGACTGCTCAATTTCTCTTTGCAATCAACATGTTCCTAGACATCCTATTTGTGAAAATTATTAGTTCCTAGCAAGTGTTTCCTTCAGGGTCTGAAAATGCCGATTGTTGTACGAAATTAAGGCAGGGCTGTCCTTCACAATCTATTGTGTTTTGCCCAGGCCCGTCTCTAAGTTTTGGAGGCCCCAGTGCGAAACATAAAATGGATGCCCTATATTATTAAAAATATAAATAATTAAAATATATTTTAAGTTCATCATGTTATTAACATAAAAATCCATGATAAATAAGAAACGGGTGAATTTACTTACCGATATATAGGGATGAAAGTGGTATGGATATTTTCCGACCGACCGTCCGATCGAAGAGGTTTTAAAACCGTTGGATACTCAATTCGGATATCCGGATAGTATTTTCGGATACCAAATACGGATGGCGGATACCGTACCGGATACCAAATACGGATACGAGATGTACGGTATCCGTCGGATACCGGATATCCGAACGGATAAAACCGAGATATCCGAATAACTATCTGACTCCGCATAGTCGCCTCCCGCCCGATCTGTCCAACACACGTCCGCACCCGCACGCCCACCCAGCTGCACACCCCTTCGCCTTTTTGCCGTCTCCAAATCCCCAATCCCCTGCTCGAATCTCCCAAATCAGATCTGGGATCCCGTCGTCGTCCGATCGTCTCGTCCAAATCGCCGGGCTATCGTTGGCGGATCTGCCTCCGTGGCTGCACTCGTTCGTCGTCCAGCGTCGTCCAACTTCACCGGCTGTCCGGCTCCATGGCTCCACCGTCAGGCACTCGTGCCCATCGAATCTCGTGGCCAGCCATGTAGCATGCTTCGTGCTGCGTCCTCGTGACTTCGTGAGCATTTGACGCTGGCCAAGGTGAGCAGTTGAGCATTGTTTGAGGTATTAAATTGCAAGCCCCCCTTGGTCTCACTCTCACACGTCCTTGTGCTATTCCTTCTATTTGTTGGATTTATGCAGTACGCAGCAGGATGGCTTCTGCAAGTGAGAGTGTATGTGCAAGCACAGGCGCATCTCCTGCTGCTGTCGCTACTACATGTGTTGGCACAGGTCATTCGGCCCCGCAGCAAGCTAACCATAAATTGGCAGTAAACGAGAGAACCACAGTGTCCAGAGGTGTAGAACGTCAGGTTGTTGATGACCAAATTGGCGGTGATGTAACTTTCACAGCAGAAGTAGAGCCTCCTGCAAACAGACAGAAGAGGTATACCTCCAAGGTTTGGCAGCACTTCACCAGGTCCACTGAGACACACAAGAATGTTGATGGTGAGATGGAGAAGCAAATTTGGGCACAATGCAAGCAGTGTGAGTTCAGAACTCGTGGTGAATCCATCAAGGGCACGACATCCCTCTGGAATCATTTGAAATTGAAGCATTTTATAACACAAGAGACGCAACCAGCCCAATCTAGTGAAGGTAAAACTGATGTTTATAAGTACGATCCTGAAGAAAGCTTGAAGAAATTCTATCTAGCAATAGTAATGCATGAATACCCATTTATGATGTCTGAGCATGAGTTCTTTATTGATTTTGTCAAGTCTCTGTGTCCTAGTTTTTCATTGAAATGACGTATAACCACTAGGAAAGCAATAATGGAAATGTTCTCAGTGGAAAAGAAAAGGTTGTTTGAAAAACTGAAACGTCTCCGTTGTCGATTTTCTGCAACTATGGATATGTGGACATCTAACCAAAATAAAGGTTATATGTGCATAACCATACATTGGATTGATGATGACTGGCATATGCAAAAACGGATAGTTAGTTTGATTCATGTCAAAGGGAGTCATAAAGGACCTAGACTAGCAACAGAATTCATCAAGGGTGTGATGCTTTGGAATTTGGAAACAAGGTTATTTGCTCTCACCCTAGACAATGCAGGAAACAACAATAGATGCGTGAAAGTAGTGGTGCAGGAGCTTAATAAGCTTTCTAGGCTTAATATGTCCCCTCCCTTGATCTATGATGGTGTTTTTTTCACGTGAGATGTCTATGTCACATATTAAATTTGGTTGCACAAGATGGCCTGAAAGCAATTGGTAATGTAGTTAAGCATATAAGAGCTACTATTGTTATTGTGAAGAACTCAACTTTGCAGTGGGAGAACTTTCAGAATTGTGCAGAATTCTTTGGATTGAACAATAAATCTGGTCTTCCATTAGATGTTCCTACAAGATGGAATTCAACATATGACATGTTGAACCAGGCTCTCTTCTATAAGAGTGCTTTCCAAAGGCTTGTGTACTTGTACGAGGACAGATATAGGCATTGTGCTCCATCAGCTGAGGAGTGGAACATGGCAGAATCATTGTGCAAGTGTTTGAAGAAACTGCATGATGCTACAGAATTATTTTCTGGATGCCTATATCCAACAGCCAACTTATTTTGGTGGAAATTCTGTGAGATAAAGTTAGCACTTAGAGAATGGTGTGCAAGTGCTAACGTCACTATTGCTACTATGGCTGAGGCGATGCAAAAGAAATATGACAAATATTGGCAGAGATCCAACACAGCTCTTGTAGTGGCATGCTTCCTTGATCCTACATATAAGAAAACGCTAGTTGAATATTTTCTGTTGAAGATTTATGGTGAGGCGACTGATGCTGCTGAACTTAGTCGCTACATGGATGTTATGAACAAATTATTCCATGCTTATCGGTGCAATACACATGAAACTACGAGGCCTAGTGCTCAAGTCGAACCTACTACTGCTTGTAACGGACTTGATGATGCTATTGCGGACATTGAAGAGTATCTGTATGAGGCTAATGATACAAATGAATCTGGTGCACTAGATGAATTGGAGGAATACATGAAAGAGAAGCCACTTCGGTGGACTGATCCTAATGGTGCAAAATTTGACGTCTTAGTATGGTGGAAGCACAACCAAGGGAAGTATCCTATTCTGTCACGACTTGCACGAGATGTATTGGCTGTTCAAGTGTCAACTGTGGCTTCAGAATCAACTTTTAGTTCTAGTGGGCGTGTTGTTAGTTCATACCGCAGCCGTCTTGATCCTGAGGTGGTCGAAGCTCTAGTTTGTACCAAGGACTGGACTAAAGCATCCAAGAAAGGTACAATACAAACCTTTTGATTCAATAATGTTAGCACTTTTAATATTATGTTTGATTCAGTCAAGGCTGATACTTTTAAATCTCAGGTTACAAAGATAAGGTTGCATCTCTTCTTGATGAGTTTGATGACAAAGAATGTACGGCTACAAATGGAGACGAGGATCTAGCAATCGTGGATGGCGAGGAGCTAGAGGAAGAGGAGGACGACGAGGACGAGGAGGAGGAGGATTAGCTAACTGAAGCTGCACTTGACCTTTTGTTCATATTCAGTCAGTGCAGCTCTATATTGGTCATTATGTCGACTGACTATTGTTCCATTTTGGCCATGCACTCATACTACTTACTTGACATTTTGTACTTGCTAAGTTGCTATATATGGCACGTGACTTGTAAGTTGTAACTTTTCAGACTATGTGGATGCGATGAGTCAAACGACCGACGAAGTGATGAACCTGTCTTTTGCTGTAAATCTATACTTTAGCTATGGACCTATAATTTAACTAGTGAAGTGAAGTGGTTGCAGCATGAGTACTTTTTTTAGACAATAGCCACGATTACATACATAGCGATAGTTGATGCATAGTGATAAACTGACAACATTACATACATAGTGATAGTTGATGCATAGTTGATAGTTGATACAGGCACTAGACAGATACATAGTGCCACTGAGCTACTATAGCACATTTTAATTGACGACTTCGCCTATATCATCTCCTCCATTGCCACCTTCACCAGCCGGAGGAGCTTGGAATATGTGTAGCTTGACGTCGTAATGATGCTTCTTTTTCAGGTGGTTAAACAAGTGTGCAGTGCCCTTCATGGGATCAGCACGAGATCTAAAGGGGCACATGTTACATTTTGCCCAAACTTGTTTTTCCATCACACCATCTCCTTTGTTGTGTGTTTCTTCAAATCTGGTGTAGTGTTCCCAGATAGGACTTGGAGCACGACGTGCCATCCTAATTTCTAGTCCAACAAACAATAAGAATAAAATGACATGAGACACACAAGTAGTCAGTAGAGAGAGACCTGAGAGGCTGAGAGATCTATGCAAACCATTAAACCAAGCTAGTAAGCTACCTGAGAGATACGAGCTTACCTTTGAGCTACAACGTGAGAGGCTAGTCACTACTCACTTCACTAGTGGTAGTGGTCTAGACGTCTAGTGGAGGTGGTGAAATGGTGGCCACATGGCTGGACGCGGGACTGCTGGAGACTTGGAGAGTGTGGACTGTGGAGTGGAGGCTGGAGAGTGGAGACTAGAGAGTTAGAGACAGACAAGACAACGATGAAGAGGGGGATCTCATTTATATAGGACACAAGGTGATAACTTAGGGTTTCGAATGGGCTGGGCTGATGAGAAGCAAGTGAGCTTTTGGCCCAGTTACCCTTGTAATATATTAACATTGATAAATATACTAACAATTTAACAAATAAATGTAATAAATGTAATATCAAGATATATTTAATGTTTTATTTAGTGAAAGTAATTTAATATGAACTCATGGAGCGCTCGAATGATCATAATTTATAATATAATGACATTAATTTAACTTTATTTATATATGTAGCTTTTACTTCATATCCGAGAAAATATTCGTAACCGACACTACTCATATCCGGCTCACTATGTATTCGATCCGAATCTATGACCGGAGACTATCTGTATTTGTATCTGTATCTGGCACAATCTGTGTCCGAATCCGAGAGAATATAATTATCTGTATTCGTATCTGCATGTATCCGTTCGTATCCGATCCGTTTTTATCCCTACCGATATAGATCTTCTCAACTTCTATTAAAAAGTATCATTCGTCTAGTTATCTATATATGTGTCGATAACTTATGATATCTGTGGCTCGACTTCCCTTTCTGAAGTTTTCGTATAATGCCTGGTGGAGATGCTAACAAGGAACGGTGAATGCCGGCTTTTGATTTTAAGCAAAGAGAAAAAAAATAGCTAATTTGTCTGCAAAAAAGACATGCAGGAATTCTCATTTGCCCTTCATAAAAGACCTGTGGCTTCATGAATCACGGCACAACAGCTAAATTGCAAAATCTCTAGTTTGCACTAAAATTTATTAAATACTCCAGTTGCAATTTTGTGAAAAAAATTCCTTGTTTTTTCACGAAATTGAAAGCATTTTATGATTCTTGGAAAAAAAATTAAAGCAGTTAATCGTTTGAATCCTTGCTGATAAATAAAATCATAAAAAATGAAAATAGAGTTTTAAGTCATGTCTACTGTCCAAATATTTTTGAGGAAATAAACTCGTTAGAATTAGTCAATTTAAACCGAAAGTACAAAAGCGAATTTCTTTCTCGGCCCAAGGTGGCCCGTCAACTGGGCCAAAATGATCCGGCCCGTTACCACCGTCTGCATCATCACTAACCAAAAGCTCTCAAGCAAAGCCTGACCCTTCTCAGACTCACTCATCTCCCTCAGATCTAGGCCATCACCCCTCTCCCCCAGCTCCGGCGATCGCCGGAGCCCCTCCGCCTCGGCGGCGCGATGGACCTCCTCATCGCGCAGATCACCACCGACCTCCGCTCCTCGGACGCGCTCCGGCAGTCCTCCGCGCTGCTTCAGGCCCTGCAGCAGTGCGCCGCGGGGCGGGACGTCTCCGCGCTCGCCCGCACCGCCGCCACCGAGATCCTCTCCGCGCCGTCCTCCGCCGTCTGCAAGCGCCTCGCGCTCGACCTCCTCCGCGCGCTCCCGCTGCCGCCCGACCTCCTCGACCCGCTCCTCCTCACCTCCCTCCGCTCCGACCTCTCCTTCCCTGACCCCGACGTCGCGGCCTCCTCCATCGCCTCGTTCCCGTCCCTCCCCTCCCACCTGCTGCCCTCGCTCCTCTCCTCCGCCCATGCTGACATCGCCGCCGCGCTCTCCTCGCCCGCTGAGTCGCTGCGCCTGGCCGCCGTCACATCTCTGTCCTCGCTCCTCCCCCGTGATGATCTCGCGCTTATGTGCTCCACGAACCCCTCACTCATGGTGCACGCCACCACGTGGTGGGGCCGCTTGGCCGAGCTCGCGCTGGACTCCGCGGACGCTGTTTCCGCCGGCGCGTTCGAGGCCCTTGCGCGGCTGTTCCAGGAGCTAGAGGGGCGCCGCATGAGCCGGCTTGCTGGTGACAAGCTTGTTGATGGAGAGGGTGCGCTTGCAGTCCGTGCCCAGTGGGCGGCAGATGCCATCGACTTCATTTGGTCCAGACGCAACATGCTGATTGCGCGCACAATGGTGATGCCTGTGGAGAGCTTCCGGGTCACTGTGTTCCCTCTGGTGCACGCAGCGAAGATGGTTGCTTCAGGCGTGGTAAACACGCTGCGCCGGATTGCCAAGCCAGGGGACACTACAATAGCTGATAGTGTAGAGTCGAGCGTGGAGAAATTGGTGGGGGTGTCAGACATTGTCTCGCACTTGCTGCCATTCCTTAGCTCACTTGATCCGCCATTGGTGTTTGAGGTGGGGATCAATATGCTGTCGCTCGCAGATGTACCTGGAGGGAAGCCAGAGTGGGCATCAGCTGCTATTATTGCAATCCTGACACTATGGGACCGGCAAGAGTTCTCGTCCATGAGGGAGACGATTGTCAGGGCTGTTGTGACCAATCTCCACTTGCTGGATCTTGGAATGCAGGTACCAAATTAGTTGCTATAACAAATTATTTTAGCATAATATACCTTTTGGTTGTCACCTTAACAATGGGTTCATGAAAAATGTAGTTATCATATCTTTAGCATTGTGTCAACTGTAACACACTGGAAGTGTGTGTTTGCACTGTTACCTGCTGGTAGTGGTAGCTACATACATTGTATGAAGTAATCTAGGAGTCAGTTACATCTGGACAATGCAGAAATTTACTGTCATCACTTGGCTGATCTGACTTGGTTAAATCATAGCCTGCTTGGATGACCATAAGGTCTTATTTGTTGCAAACTTATTCCAATAGCATGTAGTCTGACAGGTTAATGTTTGTTTTGAGTTTGGCAGAGAAAAAGTACACGGGCTTGGATTGAACTCAATTAACAATCTGAATTCTCAATGCAACCAGGACTAAGTGCTTTGTAGGTTATATTTCTAATATGGTTGCTGGGAGCTAGCAAATGAATGTAATCATGCTATAACATACTATCTCCCTCTATTTGCATATGTCGCTTAGTTAGGACAGACATGTTCTCCAGGATGGTAAGTTATTTCTCTGAAAATATGTTAATTCAAATAAAGTGAATACAGTAGAAAGTTATTTAACAAAGAATTTAGTAGTTTTTGTTCTTTATTCTTAATCTACATAGCTAAAAAGTTTGACTAACACATATCCTAAATGACTTATATTTGCAACTTAAGGGCAGTATCATCTCATTCTTATTTGAACGTCTAAAAATCCATTTCCTTATACTTCGCAGCAGTGTATGAAATTGACAGTGACATTCATTCTTTTCGGGCCTCTATGTCCTTATTGTTGTCCATCTAACTTAACTACAGTTTGATCTTACGGTCTTTCATATGTTTCCAAATTCTACCTGTACAACCAAAATACCAAATACAGTCTTTCCCAACAACAACAACAACAACATAGCCTTTAGTCCCAAGCGAGTTGGGGTAGGCTAGAGATGAAACCCAAGAAACAAAGCTCAAGGCTCAGGAACGTTGATAGCTAGTCTCCAAGCGCTCCTATCGAAAGCTACCTTCTTGGAAATATTCCACTCCTTAAGGTCTCTGTTTATCGCTTCGTCCCAAGTCAATCTAGGTCTACCTCTACCTCTCTTTATATTATTGGCCCGCCCTAGGACCCCAATACGCACCGGCGCCTCCGAGGGTCTCCGTTGGACATGTCCAAACCATCTCAGCCGATGTTGGGTCAATTTCTCCTCAATGGGTGCCACCCCGACCTTCTCCCGAATGTCTTCATTCCGAACTCTATCCCTTCTTGTGTACCCGCAAGACCATCGCAACATCCGCATCTCTGCTACACTCAGTTGCTGGACATGTCGCCTTTTAGTAGGCCAACATTCCGCCCCGTACAACATCGCCGGTCGAACCGCCGTCCTATAGAACTTCCCCTTCAGCTTTTGTGGCACCCTCCGATCACAGAGGACGCCAGAGGCTTGACGCCACTTCATCCAGCCTGCTACGATTCTATGCTTAACATCTTCATCAATGTCGCCATCCTGTTGCAACATCGATCCTAAATACCGAAAAGTAGCCGTCTCCGTCCTCGTGCCTAGTCCCACTAAAATTGCACATCATGTACTCAGTCTTGGTCCTGCTAAGTCTGAACCCCTTCGACTCTAATGTGCGTCTCCATAGCTCTAGCTTCTCATTAACACCTTCCCTACTCTCATCGACTAGCACCACATCATCAGCAAAGAGCATGCACCAAGGGATATCCCCTTGTATATCTCTAGTGACCTCATCCATCACCAAAGCGAACAGATAAGGGCTCAATGCTGACCCTTGATGTAGGCCTATCCTAATAGGGAAGTCAGTGGTGTCGCCATCGCAAGTCCGGACAAATGTCATAGCATCCTTGTACATATCCTTAATGAGGGTAATGTACTTCGTTGGGACTTTGTGCTTCTCTAAGGCCCACCACATGACATTTCTCGGTACTTTGTCATACGCCTTCTCGAGGTCAATAAAGACCATATGCAGGTCCTTCTTCTGCTCCCTATATCTCTCCATCAACTGTCGGATTAAGAAAATCGCCTCCATAGTTGATCTTCCAGGCATGAACCCAAACTGATTTTGGGTCACACTCGTCGCTCCTCTTAGACGGTGCTCAATAACCCTCTCCCAGAGCTTCATGGTATGGCTCATCAGCTTAATGCCACGGTAGTTAGTACAACTTTGAACATCTCCCTTGTTCTTAAAGATCGGTATTAATATACTTCTCCTCCATTCTGCAGGCATCTTGTTAGACCGAAAGATGAGGTTAAAAAGCTTAGTTAACCATATCGTCGCTCTATCACCTAGGCATCTCCACACCTCAATGGGGATACCATCAGGGCCCATCGCTTTACCGCCCTTCATCCTCCTCAAAGCCTCTCCGATCTCTGCCTCCTGGATTCTTCTCACAAAGCATCTGTTAATATCATCAAATGAGTCATCTAGCTCAAGGGCAGGACCCTCAATCTCCCCATTAAACAACTTGTCAAAGTACTCTCGCCATCTGTCCTTGATCTCCTCATCCTTCACCAGAAGTTGATCTGTCTCATCCTTGATGCATTTGATTTGGTTGATATCCCTTGTCTTCCTCTCGCGAATCCTAGCCATCCTATAAATGTCCCTCTCTCCTTCCTTCGTGCTAGCCGTTGATATAGGTCATCATAAGCCTTACCCTTTGCTACACTCACAGCTCGCTTTGCAGCCTTCTTCGCTACCTTATAGCCCTCGATGTTAGCTGCACTCCTATCAAGGTGGAGGCGCTTGAACCACTCCTTCTTCTCCTTAATAGCCCTCTGCACCTCCTCGTTCCACCACCAGGTGTCTTTCCCTTCCTGTTTGCCTCCCCTACTCACACCAAGGACTTCTGCGGCCACCTTCCGGACACATGTTGCCATCTTTAGCCACATGTCGTCTACATCTTCTCCTTCGTCCCAGGGCCCCTCCTCTACCATCCTCCCCTTAAAAGTTTGCGCCGCTTCTCCTCTAAGCTTCCACCACTTCGTTCTTGCCATCTTGGCATGTTTGTCCTGATGGACACGTACCCGCAAATGGAAGTCCGCCACCACAAGCTTGTGTTGAGGGACAACACACTCCCCAGGTATCACCTTACAATCTAGGCAATCACGTCTATCGTCCCTCCTCGCAAGGATAAAGTCGATCTGCCTCGAGTGTTGTCCACTATGAAAGGTCACTAGATGGGATTCCCTCTTTCTAAAAAAGGTATTCGCTATCAACAAGTCGTAGGCCAGCGCAAAATTCAAAACATCCTCTCCCTCCTGGCTCCTGCAACCATACCCGAAGCCCCCGTGCACTCGCTCAAACCCTACGTTAGTTGCCCCCACATGTCCGTTGAGGTCTCCTCCTATGAAGAGCTTCTCGCTGATAGGCACGGTGCTAACCATACCATCCAGATCTTCCCAGAACTGCCTCTTCACACTCTCACTGAGGCCTACCTGAGGGGCATAGGCACTAATCACATTCAGAGTCGAGTCTCCAACTACCAACCGAACTAGGATAATCCGGTCGCCTCGCCTCCTAACCTCTACAACTCCGTCCTTAAAGCTTCTATCGATCATGATACCTACGCCGTTCCAACCCGAAGTTGCCCCCGTGTACCAAAGCTTGAAGCCAGTGTCGTCCACCTCCTTCGCCTTCTGGCCCTTCCATTTAGTCTCCTGAACGCATAAAATATTTACACGCCTCCTAATAGCCGCATCAACTACCTCTCGTAGCTTACCCGTTAGGGACCCTACGTTCCAACTACCTATCCGAATCCTAGTTGGCTCGGCTAGCTTCCTTACCCTTCGCACCCGTCGAGGGAAGTGCGAAGACCCTTGCCCATTTTTCACTACACCCGGGCGTAGATGTAGCGCGCCACTAAGGTTGCAACGACCTGACCCTTGCTCACTTTTCATCGTACCCAGGTCACGATACGACGCACCATTGGAGGGATGGCGACCCGGCCCTTGCCCATTTAACACCACACCCGGGTTCCGATGTAGCGCGTCGCTAAGAGGGTTACGCCCCAACGAGTTTCTTATGGGTTTCAAATCCATTAGAGTGGCTGATATTTTCCGCTGGTTCGCCAAACCTAACGCGGCCCTCCTCCTTTACCCGGGCTTGGGACCGGCTACGTTGAAACGACTCAAGAAAGTCTTCCAATCAACATAGGCGGAGTATTATAGATGTTGTTGTATGCATATCATACATCAGAGTATTATCGTTATTTCTAATGTTTCATTGTAGTTGTAATATAGCAACCAATGCTGAGTACACTTCCTTTGCACTATATCTTATAGTCTGTGCATTTTCTGTAATTGGGTTATTTGGTAATAGATAAGGCCTGCAACTCGAGCCCATAAATATTATAATGTTGTGCATTTGCTATCGAATTAAATTTAAGTTCTTGACAGTTAAGTCCTGTGCATTCATAATTTTGATTATTCCGTCAGTGATGCCCGTTCTTATGCTTGAATTGGACTTTCATATAAGCTAAAATTATTGTCGATTCAACCCATTTCTTTTACCTCTTATCATTTCTGCTGGATAAATTTTCGATATCTTGTGTTTGAGTAATAATTCTTTATTTAGTGGATAATTTTGTGAAATTATGTTCAAGCTTGATTTATGACAGCATGTGTTGTGACACAGGTCTCTCTTTTCAAAAGATTGCTTCAGATGGTGAGAAACTTGAGAGCAGAATCAGACCGTATGCATGCATTGGCATGCATATGTCGGACTGCTCTTTGTGTTGACCTTTTTGCAAAGGAGAGTGTTAGAAGAGGTCAGAAGCCTGTTCCTGGAACGGATGTGATATCGCTTTTTGAGGACGTAAGGGTGAAGGAAGATCTAAATAGCGTAACAAGCAAAAACTTGTTTAGGGAAGAGCTGGTGGCCTCCCTGGTTGAAAGTTGTTTCCAGCTATCTCTTCCACTACCTGAGTTGAAGAATTCTGGGACGGAGAGCAGAGTTATAGGAGCATTAGCCTATGGAACTGGTTATGGTGCACTGAACTGGACGGAACCAGCTTTGGATGTGGTGGAAGTTTGCAGGCCTTGTGTTCTTTGGGACTGTGATGGACGGACCTATGCAATTGACTGTTACCTGAAGTTGCTTGTTAGGCTTTGTCACATATATGACACTAGAGGTGGTGTGAAGACAATTAAAGCTGGTGCATCTCAAGATCAGATTTTGAATGAGACACGACTAAGAAATTTGCAGCTACAGCTTATCAGGGATCTTCGCGAGGTTATGATCCTTCTCCCTTTTCTTGAATGTGTTTATCTATACTTCCTATATTTTTAAATACAAACTGAAATCTAAGTGTGTGTTTATTCGGCACTGTCACCTCATTTGTGTTGTTGTATTGTCTCATCCACATTGTTCATTATCTGTTGTTGATTTATCAACCAAATGAAATAGCTCTGTTACTTATTTTGACTTTTTCCCATGGGAACATCCAATGTCATTTCTCTTGTGAATGGAAATTTTGTAGTGCATCTAGTGTTCTTTTCTCTTAACATATATGTCATATCTTTTTCACAAGTATCTACTGTTTTAATTACTTGCATCTATCTGACTTTTGTAAACTTGAACCCTTGGATATCTTTTTTGTAAACAGAAGTCTTTGGATCTTATGTAGGAGAGAAATAGAGAAATGCTTCTGCTTTGCCACAGCTTCACCCTTGTTTAGGTTATTAGGCCTGTTTTTACTCTGTTCTCTTTTCACACTCCTAGCCATCGATCCTTACTCAAACTGCATCATTTCGTAAAATTGTTTTACAACGTTGGGGTGTTAGTAGAAGCAGTGTTTGAAACAGCGCTAGGTGCTAAGTGGGAGTAGGCAGCTGGCACCTGGTGCATAGCACTTATTGTGTGACCGATTTTCTACAGTGAATAAAAGACCAATAGCAACATGATCCATGATCTCTATTTTCTATCCCAAGATGGCCTATAAGATTATTAAATTTGGTTAACTGTTCTTCCAGGTTCATACTCCACGAATATCTTCACGCTTGATATGGGCAATTTCTGAACACTTTGATCTTGAAGGCCTGGATCCCCTTTTAGCTGATGACCCAGAGGATCCACTGAATATTATCATATCTAACATGCATAAGATATTATTCAACATGGATTCATCTGCTACTACATCAAATAGGATACAAGATGTGCAGGCTGTCCTAATATGCGCTCAGCGTCTGGGAGCAAGAAATGCCAGAGCAGGCCAACTTATCAGTAAAGAACTGGAAGAATTTAGGGCAAGTACTTCAACTGATTCTGTCACCAAGCATCAGTCACGTTATGTATTGCAAGTAATAAAATATGTAACAAACCATCCAGATAACAGGTGAGTGCATTTTTAGAACTTTAACTATTTGTGTCACTTGTGGTACAGCATTTGCAATGTAAAAACTACCGTACTTGTATACAAGTTCTAATGGTATGCATTTGGACTGATTATAAATCATATCCTTTTTTTTCCTCCAATTTTTCAGGTGGGTTGGTGTAGGTGATGCTACAGGGGATTATCCGTTTAGCCACCACAAACTTACTGTTCAATTTTCAGAGGCATCTGCTGCCCAAGACAGGAAATTAGAGGGATTAGTTCATAAGGCCATTCGGGAGCTGTGGAGGCCGAATCCTAGCCAGTTAACTCTCTTACAAACAAAGGGAATTGGTGCCTTGCATAAAGAGCTTCCAAAAGCCTGTACTTTAACTGGCAGTAGTGATCCATGCTACATTGAAGCATATCATTTAGCAGATCCAACTGATGGCAGAATCACCCTACATCTTAAGGTATGGCCTGCTTGATTCATATTTTCTCTGTTTGACCAAGAATATTTTTTATTGAAAAATTGAAATGTACTTCTCAGTCATGTTTATTGCTAATACTGCTTTGGGATCTTACATTCTAATTCTGAATTTCATTATACTAATGTTTGACTGTATCATTAAGGAATTTTCTTAACTAATTTTTTCTTCTAACATTTACTTGTAGTTGCTACTTCATTAATACTAGGAACATTATATATATAAATAGACAAACTAATGAAAATATTGGCCATGCTTCATGTTCATATACAAGTATTTGAACTTCAAAACAGTGGCCTTATGTTTCCATTTGTAAGACATGTTAGCCCTTAAGGCTTATCATTCACTTATTGCATTAGCCTAGCCTTCACTCTGATGAGACTTCAGTTTTGGCTGCAGATTTTGTGTAAAACTATGCATGATTTTTCCGCTTGTTGAAATTGTTTGATTTTGAATTTATGATCATGTCTTCTGACTAATGTGTGCTGTTGCAGATTTTAAATTTGACTGAGCTGGAACTCAACAGGGTGGACATCCGTGTTGGCCTCTCTGGAGCACTGTACTATATGGATGGCTTCTCTCGCACTGTTCGGCACCTTCGGAATCTTGTTTCCCAGGTGCTTCTACAAATTTGTGTGATGCACTATGGAAATGTGTCAGTTTATAGTGCTTACATTCTCTAATATGTTTTTTCTCATTCTTCTATTTACATCTAGAGTCTGGAACAACCAGTATACACACAATGGGTTTCATAGCATGTTTCCAGATAGATTGTGTCCATCCAGAAGCAAATATGGTCTATTAACAAATTAAAAACCTACCGTAATATTGCATGGTTGGATAAGCATTTGCATCATTGATCAACTTATTCCTTTTCAATCCTGCAGGATCCGATCCAAAGTAGTGTGACTGTTGGAGTTTCACATTTTGAGAGATGCTCACTCTGGGTTCAAGTTTTGTATTACCCATTTTACGGAACTGGGGCATCAGCCGATTATGAAGGAGATTATGCAGAAGAGGATTCACAAATGATGAGGCAGAAGCGCTCACTTCGGCCTGAGCTTGGGGAGCCAGTTGTTTTACGGTGCCAACCCTACAAGATCCCTCTTGCTGAGCTTCTACTACCGCTAGAATGCTCTCCAGTTGAGTATTTCCGGCTATGGCCTAGCCTGCCAGCCATGGTGGAGTGCACTGGCACATACACATATGAAGGTAGTGGTTTCAAGGCCACTGCAGCTCAGCAGTATGACAGCTCTCCCTTCCTCAGTGGATTGAAGGAAATTTCTTCTAAGCCCTTCCATCAAGTCTGCTCTCATTTCATCCGAACGGTGGCTGGATTCCAGGTAAACTTCGAAATGCTGTATCACTTAAGCATGCTTAAGGTGGTGTAGACTCATTTTCTGATTTGTTTCCTGCACGTAATTAGCAATAGGTTTGGGTGAGATGACTTATACTTTGAATCTCCTACAGTTGTGTTATGCTGCAAAAACTTGGTTTGGTGGGTTCGTGGGCATGATGATCTTTGGTGCAAGTGAAGTCAGCCGGAACGTCGACCTGGGTGATGAAACCACCACAATGATCTGCAAATTCGTTGTGCGTGCATCCGATGAATCCATCACAAGAGAGATCGAATCCGATCTCCAGGGCTGGTTGGACGATATCACCGACGGTGCTGTGGAATACATGCCTGAGGACGAGGTGAAGAGCGCAGCTGCTGAGCGGCTGAAGATCTCCATGGAGAGGATCGCCCTGCTGAAGGCAGCCAAGCCGAAGGTCCCGCCAGCGAAGACCGAGCAAGAGGAGGAAGAGGAGCGCAAGCAGAGCGAGGAGCTGGACGGGTTTGGGAACCCCAAGGGCCCGTCGACGCTCTCCAAGCTCACCGCGGAGGAAGCGGAGCACCGCGCGCTACAGGCCGCCGTGCTGCAGGAGTGGCACCAGCTGTGCAAGGAGAAAGCCATGAAAGCGCAGTGAGGTCGATTTGGATCGTGTGGATCTTGCGCGCCTGTATAATTTTTTGTATAATTCTTTTTTTTTCATTTTTGTTGTGCCTATGTATCCTGCTGGCTTAGCTCACTGGTGTACCACCACCGCCGATTTGTTCATTGTATTTGCGGATATTGTTGTATTATGAACGCACTTTGTTTTGTAACATACGTAGCATTTTAAGCTTTGGTGTGAAGATCAATTGTACAAGAGAATCGAGATATCCTTGTTGACTTCCAATTTTATTTTTGAGAAATGTGTCTAGTGTAGGGTTCTTTACGTGAGGCTGCCTTCGCGTCTTCTCCACTACCCTGTCACTGTCGTCGTCGATGCAGAACCTTTCGCGATGTCGTTCTGAACTTGCTGGACCTGGACGGCGTTCCTCTCAGCGATGGGTACCACGTGCCAATAAGCCTCGTGTATGTAAAGTTTGTCTATGATTTGGAGGCCCTTCTTAGTGGCTCAGATCTCGTCATATTCTCTCCTCCCTCTCTCTCTCCTCTATACTTTTTGTCTCCACCCCCCTTCCCCCCCTCAACCTCCTCTCTCTCCTTTATAGTCATCTATTTTTTAGACCAATTGTTTAAAAAACTGGCTGAGGGCCTTCAGATCGCTCGGGTGAGAATAACTTTTTCCTAACAAAATGTTATGCTTGTTCACAGAGCACTGGTGCTTGAAAAGTAGAGGCAGTATGCGAGAAGAAACAAGATTGTGAGAAAAGTAGTGGCAGTATGAGAGAAGAAACAAGATTGTTCTCACTTTGTTGTAGACAAAGGCATGTGGCATTCCATTCTCTCTGCTCAGGTGTCACTTCTCCCCGGTCATGATCTCTATGATAAGAACACCCAATTTTGTCATGGACTTGGTAATGGACTCAAAGAGGACAATGAGTTGGGCTTGACGTGGCCCCATGGGAGTTTGCAAGGTTCATGTGTACAAAAGGGAGGAGAGGAGATCGAAGGTGTCGATGGACCATAGGAAACCGGCGGTGGCGAGCAAAGCTCGAGTCTAGGCGAGCTCTGCTTGATTTACCCTTTCCTTTCCACTTCTTCCTCCTTCCCCAATATACCTAACCTCTAGAACCTTCTAGAATCTTCCCAAGTCTTAATCTGTTGTTGAGATTATGAATCCTTAAGCAATACATCTAGGTTTGTGACAAACTGTTAATCGGACCTCTTCCGAACTAGTAAAAACTATCACCACTGTGTCGGTGATGGAAGAGATTATGAGAGAGGTGATATGTGTTGTGATTGTGGCAAAATAGATGAGATTAGCGCTCGGTGGTCCTGCCCTTGTGCGGCACCAACATCTTCATCCCCTCCATCGACCAACACGGAGGACCAGGAACGCGGAGACAACGTCTTCTCCACGAGCTCCAACAAGCTGGCAACATCGTCCTTGGCTTCCCCAACCTCGGTTCCACCACTAATAGCCACCATGGAGCTTCCATCAGTAGCGCCTACAAGGTGTTTGATGGCGGATCTCAACCAAGACGCACACGTTACAGTGCCTGCGGCCATGTCCTTGGCATCACCAACAACTCCCCCAATGTTCTCTCCACCATGGGATGATCCCCATGCCGTTCCTGTCATGGTCGCCAAACTCCTTGAGATGGCACACGTAAAGTATTCGATGTTCGGTCTCTACCAGGCAGCCCTTGTACCGGAGTCGGCGACCATGACATCGACACCTTTCTCGACTTCATCGACACCAATATAACTATTGGGCGCCATCCTCGACATACCTGATCTCGGCCCTGGGCTCGACGTGGTGATGCCCACCATGTGCTCGACACGGGGTCCCTACAACGACAAGCACATTCCAGCACCGATGAGCATGCCCAACACACCACCATTCTTTGTTGCCTGCCCATTCGACAAACATAGAGGTTTGTTGGATAGGATCTTCACAAACACTAACATTAACATAGGTCCTTCGGTTAAGGCTTATTTATTATGGTTCAAAACTGGTGTCTGTAATGTTCAGAAAGTGATTAAGGTTCATGTTAGCAATATGATGGAACATCCAATACCTTGGCTATCTTTCAAGTTCTGTCATCAAGAGGTATATGTCCTTGGCAATGGAGCACAAGAGCGTCCCTTAGCGTGGTCGTCATTCAATGCTTACTATGCCAAGTTACATCCAAAATAATTCATAATGTTAGTGTTTCCTGCTTCTGTGCATATAAATCTAGACACTAGAATCAAGGCATGAACTGTTTGGAGCTTTTATCAGGAAGGCAGGGAGGAGCTTCCTAGCAAATCAAGTGTATGGTTATTGTCCATTAATTTGTAGTGTGGACACTATGTGAGTAGCAAGGATGCAATTTGCAAACAAGGTCGTCACTCAGGAGCATACTTGACACTTATCTCCCTCTTCCAACGCCATCTCTCTAACTTGGTTGGCACAACTCTAGATGAAGATGTGCCAATTGTTCATGCTACTTCCACATGCAAGCTTCAGGACCTACTCAATCAGTGTATTCAAAGGAGTGCAGTCTCAGCTCTCGATAACCGATAGGGGCGTATTTACAATGGGGGGCTTTAGGCTCCCTACCTATGTAAACTCCATTGATCCCTCCTAAGACCCCCTTCCCTAATAATTTTCTGACAGAAATAAAGGGAGAGAAAGAAGGAAAAATAGGGAGAGAAGGAGGAAACACGGGTTGCACCAGCCCCTCTAGATTTGAAGCCTGCATTTGCCACTGACAGCCTGCACCACAAGGAAGAGCTTCAGATGATATGTACAACAAGATCAAGGAAATCCGCTAGAGCACATTTCATGATGATTTAGAGAATGAAGTTCTGGATTCTGAGCATGAGAAGAGGGTTAGGAACATCCTCAAAGTCTTGGATTCTGACAATGTTGACCTTGTTGGCTTGTTGTTAAAGGAGTCTACAGTCATGTTGGATGATGCATTTGTTGTATACTATGTTGCAGCCTATTGTGAGCCTACAGTGTTAACAGAATTGCTAAAATTGGAATACACCAATGTGACTATGATGAATAACAGTGGATTTACACCCTTGCACATAGCTTGCATGAGGCGAGAACCATACATCATTCTTTTAGTTGTGGAGAGGGGAGCAGTGAGGGCAGGGGGGGCTAAAGCCCCCCTACGCCCCAAGAACTCTATTGGAGCCCCCACAAGCACCCCCAGGAAATTTTGGCTATGGATGAAGAGGAGAAAGAAAAGGAGGAGGAAGAGGAAGAGAGATGAATGGAAAAATGAGCCCTCCCCCACCCCCCACATAACATATACATGATTTACAACTGGAGGGGAGCCTATATGCAGGAGAGATTAACAAGAGAGAAAAGCTGCAACAGGAAGCTGGAGAAGCGTGAGGAGAAAAGAGCCTAAGAGGAAATCCATAACCAAAATTTCCTAGGGGTGCTTGTGGGGGCTCCATAGAGATCATAGGCCTTACCTGTGAGTCGAGATATTGGAGCAAGAGCCTAAGAGGAAATCCATCATTTTCGATCCGATCTCTATGGAGTCAATTGCCACGCCGTTATTGGTTGATAATTTTCATGTGAGGCTCATAAACTTGGAAAATAGAGCTGCCATCGCAAGAATATTGCAAGTGTCAGAATTTGAGCAGTACATGTGTTATTTGAAACTTCTAGCTGGTTTTATGTGGTGATTTGAGATTGACTTTTAGCATCAAGAAATTGCAAGGATCATGGCATCCATAAATCTAGATATTGTAGTGGTGCAAGTGAAGCCCTAAAAGATGGAATATCTTATATCCATGGACTGCCATCCAGATATTTTATAGTATGTGATCAAGGTACCTCTTTGTCATCCTGCTATGGAGTTCAATCAGAGCTATGGCTACTATCTTGGCTATCATTTTTTTTTACCATAGAGAATATAGTATTTGGGCAACAACACTATGATCACAGCTGGAGTTTTCCAGTTGAGGTATCCAATTTGCAAGACTGGAGCTCGGAGCATAATTGAACATATTGAAAATACCTTGGGATCCAAGCGGTTCATTGTTACTTGAATATGCTTGGTGACAAGCCGAATTTTTAGGGGGGGGGGAATGTCATGGACTTCGTATGGGGCTCAAAGAGAACAATGAACTTGGCTCGACGTGGCCCATGGAAGTTTGCAAGGTTGAACATGCTGTGTACAAAAGGGAGCAGAGGGGATCAAACAGGGGTGTTGATGGACCACAACTCCACAAGAAACCGGCGACGGCGAAAGAAGCTCAAAGTCGAGGCGAGCTCTGCTTGATTTACCCTTTCCCCTCCACTTTTTCTCCTTCCCCCATATACCCAGCCTCTAGAACCTTCTAGAATCATGGCATTAGGCCATTCCCATGTGCATTGCATATCATGTGCATACCTGGGCCTCAAGCACACTTGGGAACCAGCAGCCCACCCGCCTTCGTGCTGTTTGCATTAGCTGGGCCTATCTCCGGGAAGTCAGGTTTGGGTCCATGGGGGCCCATCCACCCCGCCCCAGTCACTCCCCACCACCACACCCACCCCGAACACCCAACGGCGGCGGCGGCCACCGCGCTCCGGCCTCCACGCGCAACCGTGAGCCGTCCTCGGTCCTCCCATGAAGGCCGGGAGCCTTGCTCTCACGGAACCAGCAGCAAACAGCGAGCGAGCTGTATGGGAGTCGAAGCTCCAACCAGCGTGCAGCTGAGGCGGGAAGCAACAAGTCCCTCTCACGGCGGCGGGGAGGAGGCGGAAGCTGAGCCATGGCCCGGTCCCGCGCGCTGCGGGACCTATCCACGCGCCTCATGAACATCGCTCTCGCTGCGCTCTGCCGCGGCGGGAGCCTCGCACGCGCGGAGTCCGTGCTCATCGACGCCATCCGCCTCGGCTTACCCCCCGACGTCGTCACCTACAACACGCTCCTCGCCGCGCACTGCCGCGCCGCGGGGCTCGACGCGGCGCTCGCCGTCGTGTGCCGGATGCGGGACGCCGGTCTCAGCCCCGACGCCGTCACCTACAACTCCCTCATCTCCGGTGCTGCCCGGCTCGGGGACACCGTCCGCGCCCTCGACCTGTTCGACGAAATGCTTCGCTCGGGCGTGGCTCCCGACTCGTGGAGCTACAACGCACTCATGCACTGCCTGTTCCGGTCGGGGCATCCCGAGGATGCCTACAGGGTGTTTGCTGATATGGCGGAGAAGGGCGTCGCGCCGTCCGCCACGACGTACAACACCATGATCGACGGGCTGTTCAGGGCTGGCCACGCGACCAACGCGTACAGGATGTTCAGGTACCTGCAGAGGGTGGGTCTCCCCATTGGCATTGTGACTTACAACACAATGATCAATGGGCTGTGCAGGTCGGGCAAGGTTGGCTATGCACGTATGGTTCTTAAGGAGCTGGGGAGGACCAAGCATGCCCCGAATGCAGTCACATACACGACGGTTATGAAGTGCTGCTTTAGGTATGGCAGGTTTGAGCAGGGTATGGAGACTTTTTTGTCCCTGCTTGAAGGAGGGTACATTTCAGATGCTTTCCCGTACACGACTGTGATCAGCGCCCTTGTCAAGAAGGGCCGGATGGAGGAAGCCAATACCTATTGTGAGCTCATGATACAAAGTGGTTCCACTCTTGACAATGCGTGCTACAACACGCTGATTCACCTGCGATGCCAAGAAGGGAAGATGGATGACGCGTTTGAGCTGCTAAACATGATGGAAGAAGGTGGTCTGGAGAGCGATGAGTACACATTCTCAATTTTGGTCAATGGTCTGTGCAAGATGGGGCAAATTGAGGCTGCAGAGAAGCAGATATGGTCCATGGAGATTATGGGTATGCAATCAAATGTGGTGGCATACAATTGCTTGATTGACGCTCTATGCAAATCTCATGAGGTGGATGCAGCCATCAAAGTACTACACAGCATGAAGCTAAAAGATGATTTTACTTACACATCACTAGTCCATGGTCTATGTAAGGTGGGTAGGTACCATATGGCATCCAAATTCTTGCGCATCTGTTTGCATGAAGGGAACAATGTTCTTGCATCTGCAAAGCGTGCTGTCATTTCTGGGCTTCGTAGTGCAGGGTTTAAAAATGATTTGAGGAAGGTCCGATCAGCATTATATATGGCTAGGCTGTTGCGGTCTTAGTCCAAGGAAAAAGATCTGAAACCTGACTTGATGATCCTGTGAAATGGGCAATGCAATGTAGACTGAATGCATGGTCCATCACAGACCTGGATGATGAAGCACCTAACAACTTAATCAGTGCATCATGCTCCACACGTGAAAACCAGAACTGCGTTATCTCTTGGAAGGTGCTGCTCCTATAAATCAGTTCTCGGAGGCTCCATAGAGTAATGATTTTAAAGTACGCAGCAATCGATGCCACCCTCAGTGAAATGTTTATTGAACGTTAACGAACAAAGGCTGATGTGCACATGATCATTACTTGGCACAGGCTGCTGCACTCATAACCTCTTACTGCCAGATGGCACAAGCTCCAAATATGCAGGAAGTGATCCCTCCATGTTTTATAACTTCACCTTTCATCATATTGGCTTGAGGTGAAAACAGTTTGAGGTGTTAGGAATGAGCTCTTGGTAACTTCAAGTATTCCAAATTTCCAACAGAAGGTAATTATAGTTTTATAATTTCAAGTAAATTGTCTCTGTTCGCTATATTACATGGTTTATTGTCCAAAACTTTTGTTACAGTTAAATTCGATGGAGCATAATACTAACCATGCCGTTTTTTGGATGTTGGTGGTCATTGATTGGATTCAGAATGTAGTTACCCCTTGTTGGACGGACAAGCAGTATGCAGTCACAAATCAAGATTGTTGTTGCAGGATAGTACAGAGCAATATATGTAGTAACCTTTTTTTTTGTGTGGTTCATCAATTCTTTTCAGAGCAGGTGAGAAAAGAATATTATTCTCTTTGGGTGATAGCACCAACTTAACTTATCTGTATCTATACCAATGAAAGACTACACAGCACTTATTACATAACTATGCTGATGGCCAGGAATGATGCTGCAAACAAGTTTTGTATTTTTGATCTAAAACTCTGGCAGTTAGGTGATTATGTGCAATTTAGTAAAGTAATATATTATCCTAATTGAGTTAATGCAAACATTGACCTTTTGTCTTTCCATTTATTTCATATGAACAATTACTATTCTTCTCAAGACAGCAGGAATTTTTGATGTGCCATAAGGCTAGCCTTCATTTATCTGTTCTTTAAACGATGGAATCAGTAATGTGTTTGTTTGTTTGTTTTAGACCCCTCTGGACAGATTAGTTCGGCTACTATACTGTGTGGTCAGGTGTTTTTGTCTTGTTTTTGGGTGGGTATGAGCTGAGTTCTTCAGCCATTTAGGGGGAGGCTTGCACTTGTACTGTTCTATCTTAAGTTAAATACACATATATCTTGTGTGTTTGAGGAGAAAAAATTGTGTATTTTTGTAAGTGTGAAATAATTTCACAATTTAGCTTGTTGATTCTGGTATACTTGTATGACTATGACTCCTTGGCATACATGAAATCAGTCAATGTGTTTAGTTCTTGCATCTGCCCTGTACAATCGATAGTGCATGTGGGATTTGCTTCTCGGTGTTTTCGTAAGGTTTCAGTAGCTGCTCTCTTCTGGTGCTTCTTTACCCAGTGTGTTTTCAGTGACTGTACTGAGTCTGCACTCCTTGGGCTTGCCTCAGATTGCTTCACTGTGCTTCCTGCTGATCAAGCCATCAAGGTATTGCTTTCATCGCTTTAATAACTTGTACTACATGTGTGGTTTTGGATTGCTTGGTTTCTGCTCTTATTACATATCCTTGTATTTTAGTTCCTATTGAGCACATGCCTTTTGTTCCAAATAAGGAAGGGGCCTTCTCATATATGAAGTATCCATGACTTTTGCACAAACAGACGAGACTGTTTATTTATTTAAATACATATAAGATGAGTAATAACAATAAGACACATTATCCACGCACAGGATGGCAACAATCAGCCGGCACAACTTAAAGAAAAAGCACACGCCACACCACGCCACTCACTGGAGCGCAGCAGCAGCAGATAGCGAGAATGAAGCAAGACTAGCAGGCTCAAGCTCTTAAGCTGCTGCTGCAACAGCATATGCTGAATGCAATTCAGTTCTCTTTTTTATTTGTCAACATCACACAGAATATGTTGAATGAATTGGCTTGGCTGGAACTGGACTACCAAACCGAAGCAAAGCAGGGCAAACCAAGACCAACTGGTGGATGAAACACGACCAAACAACCACGGGCACGCTTAAACCAAGCGAGCGGAAGCGAAATCAGCTGGGTGGAGGCACCAGCAACAGGCGGAGGGCAGCTTTGATCAGCAACCTCCAATGGGACGGGAAGGGTGTTTCCTTACCTGCAAAAATAGCAATGCAATTGGTTTTTAGATGGAGTGCTATGCTAGTACTACCCTGTCCATATATGAGGCGCGGTCTGGTTCGGTGTGGTATGCTTTTGTTCAACTTTTTTGAGTGACTGAAGGTTTGCCAAAGGAAAACAAGCACAACCACATGGAGAAACTATAAGCTACCATTGCTGTTGTGCGACAGTCGACAGAGCCTGTAAATGTTGGAGTATAATTTAAATGTTGAAATGTGGTGCACCTCGTGTATATATGGCATGGCACACATGGGAAAGAAGCCAAAAGAGAATGAATATGGGTCAGGGTGAGAAATGGATGTATTGGACGACCAATAGCTAGCAACACATCGATATATGAGGTGACATGCATAGTAGGCAAGAGGGAGCACCTGAGGGGTGAGGCCCTGAGCATTTTCTTCTTGTAATACCGTGAGTGGATCGGCTTGTAGTAGCTGCGCTGCGCCTTGGAGTCCCACTGCAGCTTGTCCCACCATTCCTTCTCACAATCGCACACCACCATATTCTTGCCGCTAACAATAGGTAGCGTCCTGAGGCTCCAGCAGCCTCTGATCCTGACAGTCTTAAGCATGGGGGCGTGAATTTTCCACTCGGAAAGGCATATGCCATGCAACTTGGGGAGCTCTTGCAAGTTGATGCGCTTCAGGCTGGGAAACGACCATACACCATATCCATCGTCGTCGTTACTACTAAATGCTTCGAAGCTAAAGATCTCAAGGACATCGCCACACCACATGATCTCGAGGGCCTTCAAACTTTCGAAACTTGTCTTGATCCCCAAGTTGACGGCATGTGTCAGCCTGGGGCAGCAGTAGATGTGTAGCAATGTCAGGTTCTTAAATGCACCTGTATTGTGTGATAGCACACTGTAGGCGAGGATGTAGCGGGCGTCGAGGAGATGCGACACCCACATTGTCTTCAGCTTCCTGAAGTCATCCATACCCCTGCTGCTTCCAAAAGCAAAGACACCTTCCGACTTGGGGCACCGCTCCACTCGGCACCACTCCAGCTGACTCCATCTTGAATCATATGTACGGACCAATAGGGATGGCAGTGGTAAACAAGCTATCGTGCACATGCAGGGTGTTAGCATCATGGTATATAAATCCTGGTAGAGTCGTATGATGACTTGCAACTTGCAATTTGGTGCTCATCTGGTCTTCTATGTGCATGTAACAGCCTTGGGATGACACACACGGGGCAGGAGGACCTTGGCACAGGATTGCCAAGTCATCCGAGCTGTCGTCATCAGCCTGCTGCTGCATGCCAGTGTCCTTGAGGGTGGCAGCCACATCTACGTATACTGTATCGTCTTTGACCTGCGGCAGGTTTACAACCATCTCCATTCTGACATCTTTGCTACTGTCAGCATGGCCATGGTGATGAGTACGGGATGCCATTGTTGAAATATCCACGTGCACATCGTTGTGACCAAAATAATCTTTGATGGGCTCAAGCGATCCAAGGAACCGTGCATCTCTGACACAAATATACCAACCAAATTCAGCAGGTGATCTGCTTCCTGTTTCAGTGGCTTCCTTTTGCGTGGTGTCAATTTGTAGCTTACCCAAGTATCTTTTCCTCCTGTCTTCACTTGCTGGTGGCCATAGGATTGCACAAAGCTTCTCACAGTCAGTTAGGTAGAGCTCGTCAAGTTCTGGGGCCGTCACTGCACTGAAATCTAGTGTTTTCACCGATGTACCACTGAGCTCTAGGCTGTATAGCTGAGGGAACAACCCGCTCAAGAGCAGGCTCTTCAGTTTAGCACAGCCTTTCAAGGAGATCTCTTTTAACTTATCGGATCCACCAATGATGACAGTCTCAAGGCTGCTGCAGCTGCTTTCCACAGAGAACCTCTCGATATTGCGAGCATGAACATCTGAGAATTCAAGAAGCTCCATCTTGTCCTTCCCTGAGAACATGACTCCTCTATCTCTGTGTCTAGTGGCTGCATAGCACTTCGTTATTCGGAGCTTGCGAATGTTGTGCAGACGCTCCTGCAACGTGTCCATTTGAATGCCTTGTCGCGTCACATCTGAGCCCGTCACATATAGTTCTCTGAGTTGGGTCATGAAATCCATTACTTTTCCAGACAAGAAAGAGGGTGAGTAGCGCACATCCAACACCCATAGCCTTTTGAAGCACTTACGAATGTCCTCATCGGCTTCTTCATCCTCTGTTCTCCACAAACCTAAGTGAGTGCAGTGGTCCAGCCAGAGAAACCTAAGGCTGTGGCAGCAGACGAATGGTGGCGATGTGAAACTGAATGAGCATGCCGATAGCTTGAGCACACGAAGCTTTTCAAACTGTTGGAACATGCCTCTACGGACAGGGTTAAAACGAGGGTCGGGGACCAGTATGGACCCACAAGTTGGTGAACTCCAGTATGCTATCTTAGGCAAACCCCGTACCACAGGATCCAGAGATGACAAATATGGATTTTGGTAGTAGTCCACATCCAGTCGCAGCTCGTGATATAGAGCATCACCATATAGCCACAATCTATCAGCACCATCGTCATCTTCAGTGCCAACATCCTCCTGTTTTAACTGCATGATGCCATCACATTTCCAGTAATTGCTGCCATGGGTGGTCAACTCATAGTCGACCAAGTGACTACCCATGCGGCAAAGCTTCATAATGTACTCGAAGCAATATTGGGCTTGCCGTTTTTTTTTTTTTGAGCATAGGCTTGCCGCCTTGCCGGTGATGAGAAGCTTCCGCCCACAAGCCACATAAGCTGTCAATAATATTGCTCCCGTCTGCAACTTCTTCAGCCTCGGAGGATAAAATGGCAGGCAAGCTCCAAGGACCCTCTGCGCTTGCCGAGAGAACAACGTCTGTCATCGTCCTCGTGCTCTTCAAGGCCCTATCGACCTTTGATCTAGGGTAGAGCCGGAACCTCCCTTGGAATGTCCATATAACACCTTGTTCCTGGAGTATCCGGAAAGAGGGAAGCCGAAGCTGTTAAGATCGATCTCTTCGCTACTCCCATTGTGGAAAATCACCAAGAACCTGCGGTTCATGACCAACTTCTGAATATGTTTATATATCGCCTCGGAGACATGTGGTATCTCGGCACGGGAGCCCTTGCCCATGCCACTGTAATCGTCCTCCTCATCTTCTGCATCGAGCATATCCATCACCAGAGCGGGAAGCTCAAGCTTCTCTGCGATTGTCCTTTGCATCGCTCTCCTGCTCTCCCATTTGGAGCAGTCGATGTGGAAGATATGCGAGAACTCTGGACCGGCAGGGGCTCTCCTGCTGCCAGACGGTTCCGGATCTTCTGCTGAAACTGCTGCTGCTGCTGTGAGGCGTCGGCCTACTTCTCGGAGGACGGCAGATGCCCCCATTCCATCCCACCCATCAAAGTAGATGACATTGTTGGCTGCTTCTGCTTGTAGCACTACCAGAAGCTTCCTCCCTCAGTTCTCTGAGAATACTCTCTGCAGCTTCGGGGATGCTGTCTGCCTTGATAACCTGTGCGTGGAAAGGCGTGCATGCTGTCAGTCCTGTGTGACCAAAGAAATGAAACCGCAAAGCCTGCTACTTGCTGGTTGTTATGGTTTTACATACATGCTTGTGTTTTTAAAGAAAAAAATCAACCCTTCTACTTGGTTGCAGTGGCATCACAACACTTGCTCAGGTTGTCAAGGAGTTTTTTTTATTTATTTACATAGGCACATCGGTGGCGGGCTTGGATCATTAGCGATTCTTTTTGCTCTCCACTATGTTAGGTAATTTAGAGGCTAGGAATGTTGTTCAAGAAGTTTTAGGGCTTGTTTATTAGGTAGGGGGAAAACTTCGCGAAATTTACTGTAGCAATTATAATTCGAAGGTTAGGAAGACTAAACTAATTAATGGTTAATTAGTGTCTAAGGTAGTAGCTAGGGTGAAACTAATTAACGAGAGCTTGATGCTAGCTGATTTACCTCGGTACGCATGATGGATTAATGAATAGACCGGCTGGTCAGCTCCGCTTGAGCAATCTGTGTTGTATGCAGCTAGTGGATCTTGAGGCATGACCTTACTGCAACATCCATTTCAACTACCAGAACGGATCCATTTCGATTTTCAGGATCTAATTGTAACCAGCTGTAGCTTGATTTTGGTCTCCGTCTGATCTGCCAAAGGACAAAGCACCATGTCTAGTTTTTTTTTTTCTTTTTGCGTGCTACTACAACATACATACTACATTACAAATAGACTTATTTGTGCAATGAAACAAGTTGCATACCTCAACTCTGTTGATCAAATCGAACCAGGAGTAGTATTATATGACGACAGAAAATCGAGCCGATAGTCCAATTAATAACCCACTGATGAACAGGACGACAGAACGAGAGGTAGAGAAGAGACCACTGATGGCTTGGAGAGAATGGCAACAAGATTGAAGCTAAGGGGCGGGTGGCTCAGAGACAGAAGTAAACTTTGGTTTTGGTAAGTGTGCATCCAGCTCTATATTTGTCTTTTTTCCGTCGATCCATGTATGGTCATCATCAGATTGGTTCTTTGCTTGCAGCTGGCTAGCCATGGCAGGATTTTAAAATGTAAAGATTGAATACTCAAGTGGCAAAGCACACGGCTACGATCTCTTTATGGTGTGACCAATTTGATTATCCTGGCCGCAGTTGCTGATCGAGCAACTTTATTTCATGCCTCTCGAGAGGTGACCGACGTATACTCCAAGTGATCCAAAAGAAGCTAGGTTGTCGACCGACATCCTTAGCCAGACCTTCTCCCCTGTGCGCCAGCTGATCCAAGACAGGTCTCAATTCTCATTATTGCCACTGGTGCAGTTCTTCTAGCAGTACTAGTAGCATCTCGTCTTCTTCTTCGCTTATCTGAGAATTAATTTATTCATATCCATGTTCGTCGTCGCCATGTGCGTCCTCTACACGACAAGCTCTACGCCGTCCACATGATGTAGACACTGATTTTTTTTAATTAAATTTTACAGATTGATATCAAACAAGGGAATGTAATCGTTGACATGTCACTGGCCAATCCTGTTGGGTGAGAGAAGCCGTGGTGGTGATGAAAGATCAGAGCTGATTGTTGGTAGCTGCAAAAATTTGAATATCTTGCTGAAATGCATTTGAATTTAGTTATGAATTATTTCCATCACAAATTGAAACCCATGCTTCAATTTGTGAGGAAACATGCGGTTCCGGTATATGGTTAGCTAATAAAGAACTCTGTTATGGCCCGATTGGTGGTGGTCTAATTATTATATGATTGAACTGTATTAAAAAACCATACTCATTAGATCATGTACAACTTAGTTATAGATTTATTTATGGTTTCCTCTAAATAAATCTATACATAATCCAATGAATCTGAATTTTTTCACACAATTTAATCATACAATAATTAGGCCACCATAACACATTCGGACCATAGGAACCGCAGTTATGAATGATTCTAATTAATTAAATAAAAATAGAACTAAATCAATAATAAAAAAATTTATACTAAAATATACCATATTATATGTTTGATGTGTATATCTTATTAATTTAGAGTAAAAAAATTGAATTCTATATTTTATAATTTTCCTATGATTTACTATAATTTTGCAAAGATCAAGCCGATTTTTTTTAAAAAAAAATAAAAATCACCGTCAATACCGCTTACAACAGACATGGAGGTAAAACACCCAGTTTTGCGGTTTAATGCGAAACATGAGACTTTGTGAAAGTTGAGGGAGGAAAACAGCACCTTTTCCTTTTCCCAAACAACTTCCGGTTGTGGGCCTGCTGGGGCTGTACTTTGCGTGCAATTTGTTCCATGGAAAGAAAACCAGCCCAATTGTTTACCAGACGTCAAAAGAGCCCAAGTGTTCTAAAAAAAAAAGAGAGCCCAAGTGCCCAACCGCCCCCATCGAGCCCACACACATCTCTTCGGCTTTTTCTTCTCCCCATTCCCATTCGAGTCCGAGTCCGAATCCCACCACCTAGCCGAAAGAAGAAGAAAGGCTCGCCACGTTCCTTCCGCTCCTCCGCCCGCCGCCGATAGGCCCGTGCACGCAACCCTAATCTCCCCACCTCTCGCCGGCGAACGAGAGGCGCGTTGGCGGGCGAGCACGCGCGCCCCCTCCCTTCCCCCTGTTGCCCCCCGCTCCGTGGGCGAGGTCGCCCACCTCGATCCGCCCTCTCCCCCACGAGGCGGAGGATCTGGGAAGGGAGGGAGGGGGCAGGGGCGGCGCTGTGCGGTGCGGTGGTCCCGCGCTCCCATCCGCGCCGGCGAGCGCCAAGCGGTCCTCCAGGTTGGTGTTTCGGTCTTTGTTCCTCTTTCTCCCCCTTGCGAGCTGCTGGATTAGGTTTTCGTTTCTGTCATGCCCCTGATCCTAGATAGGGTTTCCGAGGGTGAGAATGGGTCGGCTACGTCGATTCCGGCGGGATGATTGGGAAATTGGCGCGCTTTGTCCGGGGCTCGTCGAGATAGGGTAGGGCTCGTTTGTGTAGTCAGGGAAGATGGATCCGTTCCTTTCGGATTTGCATGGAAATGGAACTCGTTTCCTTGGGGATCCGAAAGGATGGGACCCAATTCCCACCGAACCAGATTCTGAACCGAACCTTACGGTACCGCGACCTCGAAGGGATCATAGTTTGGGGATTCTAGGGTTTAGTTAATGGATTGCATGCCTGATCCTGTTGTCCCTGCGATCTAATTTAGACTCAGTGGTATGTTGGTGCACATCACAGCTCTGCTTTGAATTTGATATTTGGCTCCTTTTTGGGATACATAGTTGCTGTCTGGGGACGTCACCGGTTCATGTTTGTTTGTGTACAAAAAATAAACAATATAATTTTTCTTGTTCCAGCTGCTGGTTGCCACCATTGTGAGTGGCGTGGTTGGACTGGCATTATTTCCTTAAAAAATTTAGAAATTGATAATGGTTTTTGAGGCGGTAAGGAGACGTGTGGCGAGGCGAGCCAACCCCTTCCAATCGCCTAGGCAACGGCTAGGCGTTCACGAGGTGAGGCGATGGTGCAACGGCATAACGGACAGAGGGAAAGCAAAACATAGGCTAGGAGTAGGGGCAAAAAAAAGGGGATGCATTGGCTGCATCTTCTTGGCCTCGTTGGCCAGTTCCCTTCCATTTCCCCCTCTTCACCCTTTGTCGCTCTCTTTTGCTGCGTTTCTGGCTAGGCGGCTGCAACGCCCAGGATTTTTTTAGTGTCCTGATGCCTAGGTGACTCGTTTAAAACCATGGTTTTGTACAAATTTGAACCGGATGCTCTACCTACCAGTTCAATACACTTACAAGAGTAAAAAAAAACTGTTCACAACCATGGCTGTGGTGAGTTATGTGTGAATGAAATGTTAGCCAATTGTGATAATTATACTGATGGTATTTTGCCATAGTAATGAGCTTCAAAATGAAAACACCATAATTATTTGAGAGAATTGAATTTGCCATTGATGGATCTCTGCATGTAGGTTTCTTTTCCCGCTGAATATTTGCACCTCCCATTTCTTTCATTTGGTTTGTTATGCGACCATTTGTTTAATATGTTTGGGGTGTACAAAATCATGCCAAAATGTCATCGTCATGACGAGCGCATCCTCTGCAAGTGGCAAAAGAACCACCTAATTACATACCATTTCTGACATTTCTGAGCACAACCCTAACTTCAAATGTTAACACTCATGGGAAGTTACAATGTTAAGCCAAAAATGGCAAAAGTTTCGCAAAAAAAAAAAAATGGCACATAACAAATCAGTGGCAATGACGAACAGGTGGGTGGGCATGATACAAAATGAACATAGACTCGAGATGAATATGAGGCATACCATACACAAAATGAAAATGGCACTTTAGTCAAAAGGTTAGGAATATTCTTAAAGACGTAGGTCAGCCTCCCTCTGTGTGTCAACATGGATATTCATGTTAGTTACTTATATCATGGGCCAAAGTGCATTGATATTTGTGAGTACTGACTGGAAGCTTTCATGTTTTTTTTTTTAAAATAATGAATCACTGGTAGCGATATGGTTCAAAAATAAGTACTCCTAAAGTGACACTAGTTCAACTAATTACAAAAATTATAAAGTTATTGTGCCGATTATGTGGCATTGCAACATCTATTGGTTTTTGAAAATTGCCACTTATATAGTTGATCTTATGTGCTTTGGACATTCATTGTGTTTTAGCGTTGTATTTGAATGTGTTTTCATGGTCTGCATGGAACCATGAATACGTTGATTTTATTGCTTGGATCATATGTCTGAATGTGTGCTTAAAAGGTTAGTTTGGATATATCCACTATGCTTTTAAAATGAGTAGCATCTTAATTCCTGTTGCACCCATGCAACACACAATGTATTTTTTTTAAGGAAAACATTGTTTCATGTTTGCATAGGATCATCCAGCATTTCCATCAATTTACACTTGACCTTTTTCATTCTGGTGATCTGGTCTGAGTTTGCTCATTCTTTTGAATTTCTATTTATTAGTTTTATGATAATGCATTTTTCAATGCTACAATTCTTGTTACTGTTTCCCCTTATTTGTTGAAGTTAAATAAATAATTCATAAACAAGTTGCTGTTCCCCTGTTGGCTATGGGCCTACTTTTATCTTTGGATGTGTTAAACAACTTTCTTTTGGATTATTACTCTATCTCTAGCTTGACTGAGGAAGAACTGTGCTCTCTGCCTCTTGGATAGGGCTTCACTATTTACAAGTCTGGAGTTGGTGTTCAGTCAGACAAGAAAGCTCTTGTAACCAAACAAGATGATGACACAAGCCTGTAAAAAGAGAAGGGCAGTTTATATAAGCAGTGAATCGGGAGATTCTGGTACAGATTCTGAGGTTGAGGGAAGCAAACTCTCCCAAAAATCTGGCGTTACATCAATTTCTACATGTGAGCACCAATCATCTTATAAGATCAAGGTTGGAAGTATGAACACTGCCAAGATAAGGCTTTGCGGAAATATCTTAAGGAAGCTCATGGATCACAAGAGTGGTTGGCTTTTCAATACACCGGTTGACCCAGTTCTGTTTGGGATTCCTGATTACTTTGATGTTATCCGCCACCCCATGGATTTGGGTACTGTTAAGAAGAAACTCACAAGCAAGCAATATAGGAGCACAACTGAGTTTGCAGCAGATGTGAGGCTAACATTTTCCAATGCCATGAAGTATAATCCTCCAGGCAATCATGTCCATGAGATAGCTAAAGAATTGAATGGAATATTTGATTCAGAATGGGAATCAGTGGAAAGGAAATTGAGAGGTCAAAACCAGGTACATGGACAGCAGACAATGAATGTCATCAAAATTCGGGCTACCATGGATTCAAAGTCTACGGTTGCCAGAGGCCCAGTTGCGTGCTCGGCTAGAGGGCCAGTAGCTTGCTCAAATTCACTTGCAAAGAAGACACTGACAGATGCGATATCTTCCAAAGTGAGATCACCATATCCTCTTATTTCACTTGATTTGTTTCCCTGGTGGTAATATGATTTTCAATATACTTATATCTGTACAGGTGAAAATTAAATTTTCCGTGCGCAGCTCTGAGAAGACATCTTCCAAAGGTATCAATGGCATAACTTCTTTGCATCAAGTGTTGCATGTTTTTATTCTGGGGATCAACTGAGAACTGTTGTGATAATGCTTTGTCATTTTCGTTTTCATTAGATATATGGATCAACTGTGAACTGCCGTGATAATGCTTTGCATTTCCCTTTTCATTAGATGTACCTGTTCAAGCAGCTGATAGCAAAGAGGGATCCTTAAATCATTCTCTCGCAACTGGTAACAGGGAGGCATCCTTAAATCGATCTCTCCCTTGCGTTAAGGTTGGGCACAAGTTCCCTTGCCTCTTTTTTTTTTTTTTTTTTTTTTTTTTTTTTTTTTGACTGGGTACTGTCTGGTTCACAATGTAAACAAATGTCCCATTTCCCGCCTAAGCCTATATCTTATATCTATAGGAGAATGCTAAAATATCAAGGGTACAATCAATTGAGCACAACTCCGGTTCTGTTGGTATGTTGATGATTTTGCACAATGTTATCCCAGGGTTTCTGTTTTGCTAATATACTAGCTATTTTAGGAAATGAGTCGCGGTCTTGCAATGGCACTTCAACATCGCCTCTCACTTCCTCTGGGCAAGGTATCGTATTTTCTCTCTCATTCATAGTTAATTTATCTGCTTATCTTATGCCCTTTTATTAAAAATGAAAACTTAACACTTGGGACCTTAGAGCATCTACAGCAGACTCGACAAATCTGACTAGCCAAATTCGCATTTGGCTATTCACTCTAAAAGATTCCCTCTCCATATTACTCAGACTAAGCCAAATCTCACTCTAAATCCCACTTGCCTATATTTAAATGGAACTTGAATTATTGGTAACAGGTTAATATTTTCCTTTTTTTCTCTCTTTTCTTCACTTTATCTTTTCCTCATTTCTTTTTTCACCTTTTTCCACCAATTTTCTTCCATACTTATCAGTTTCTCCACTCTTATCCTTCCCACGGCAGTTCATTTCATCCAGGCAGTGCATTTTCTCATCTGCCCCTGCCATTGCATCGCTTTCTTTGTCCCTGCGCTTCTGCTGCTTGCTATGGCGCTACTGCCTACTGGAGCTTTGCTGGCTTGCTGCTACTGCCCCCACAGCTGCTCCTCCCTCACTGCTAGCTACTTTTGCTGCTGCTGGGCTACTCGCTCGCGCACCTGCGCCAGCACTAGCCATGGCGGGAAAAGGTTTTGGGGACCCGCCCAGCAGCCGGTGACGGTCCTCGCGGCAGTACACCGCCATGTCGATGGTAGCTGTTAGGAGGGAGAGAATGGGGTGACTTTTCGCAGGGACGAAGCGAGGCATGCGGGAAGACGAGATGGCGAGTCTGGAAGGCCCGCTAGATTTGCCGAGGCTCACCCTCACGATAGCGATTGAATAGGGATGGCAAGCCGTTTGGAGTAGCTGGTGGAGCTCCATTTTTTCATGTTGGAACCAAATATGGCGATGACGAGTCGGATAGAGTAGCTGCTGGAGATGCTCCTAGGGTATTTTTTTTACATGCATAATCTTAGCTAATGTCTATTCTGATATGAATTTCAGGAGAGGAAAGTTACTTACAAGATGAACCTTTGTCACCAAGCAGAGCTCTTCGTGCAGCAATCCTCAGGAGTCGTTTTGCTGGGACTATTGTGAAGGCTCAACAGAAAGCCCTTCTGGATCATGTAATGTTTCAAAAATATGTTCTGAACTTAATGGTTTGCTACTGGGTTATGCCGGTGGCCAGGCAGTTATGCATTTCTTTCTGATGTGCTGTTTTGATATCCCAGGGGAAGAATATAGACCCCGTGAAATTGCAATTGGAAAAAGAGAGGCTGGAAAAAAGGCAGCTAGAAGGTAAGAGTATCTGCTGGCTATGTAAGCTGGATATGTTTTTGTACCTCTTAAGAATTCTGTGGGTAGAATAAGTATCAAATATATGTGTATATCTCTAACCAAGACTCGTCCCTTCCAGGATCCCGTGAGGGATAGTTCTGTATTTGTGAATAATTTTATAAGTGAAGAAATACCGATACGTTATTGACACTTCATTTTGAGAACCCTGGCTTCAAAAATGTTCCTGGAGAAGTTTTAGCAGTGCACAGTGTTTTCGTGTGCTGTCTCACCATTGTATTCTTAGTGGTGAAGATGCTAACACGAGGCATGCCCGTTTGCCTTGTTATATATTTTGTAGATTGTGGTTTCAACGCTACATGGGGCCATTAGATGGAAAAGAAAGGCCTTTATTACATAGAGGGATAAAAAATGGGTCCAAACTCGATGTCAGAAGTGTTACTTTTTTTTCACTTTTGGATAGTGCTGAACTGATCACAATAAGCTTAATCTGTGACCAATAATTAATATCTGGTAGGCTGGCACAGCACATGGAGATGAGTGATCCATGTTCTCAAACCATGACCTACCTTTTAGTGTTATTATTACTATTACTAAAGAGTTTTGCTAGGTATATGTCGACAGATGTTTGGGAGAGAATTTGTCAATTTTTTTTAATGTTTCAAATGTTGATACCTAAAGTTGCAAACATTATTCTTTGATGTTTTAAGATGCTTCACATTTTTAGGGGGATGAAATATAGCAGATTGTCTGATGCTGCATATGCTATTTTATTATGTTTTAATTTCTGTTCTAACATGTTGGTACTTCATATTCCAGCCATACGTAATATGGGAGAATAACACCTGTGACATTAGAGAACATGTGCAATATCATAAAAATTGATAGATTTTACCCCTTCAAATCTGTCGACAGATAACTAGAAATTCACATTACTAACTACCTCATTTTTCTTAATTGCTGCTCTATTTTGGTCTTGTTGGGTTGCACGCTAACTTGCTTGGAGCTAAATGGGTTTGTTGTTCTAGATAAGTTGGTTTGGTAGGGACTTATATTGGTGAGCATGTTATTAATTGTACTGATTAATTTATTCCTATTGATTTCCAGTTCTAAGTTAGCTTTTAATCAACTTGAAGATTTTGTGTTTACACGGTTTTGGTTGAGATGCTAATTTCAGAAGATGATGTTGGTTCAAGAAGCTACGTTTTCGTGGCTTGTTCTCAAGTTTTTTCTTTTTTTCCATCTTATTAATTTGTGGATACCAACCCTTTGTTTCTATATTACAGAGAAAGCCAGGATTGAGGCCCAGGTGAAGGCTGCTGAAGCTGCCGCACAACAAAAGCTTGACGAAGAAATAAGGATGAAGAGACAGAAGGAAAGAGAGGCTGCACGCCTGGCACTACGCATGGTACAGGCTGCTCCTGCTTGCGGTTTGACCAGCAATTTTACATACTTGATGTTACATCCGGGATGGGTTTTAAATTTGTTCTTGTTGTGTAGATGAAGAAGACGGTTGATATTGACAACAGTGACTTCCTAAAGGAGCTGGAGAACTTCAGCAAAACATGCCAGTCGAATACCCCTGGAAAGTTGATCGTGGAGTTTGTGGGCGGAGACTTGCCACCAGGGCTAGGGAGCCCGCTGGAGAGGCTTGGCCTGTTCATGAAGCAAGATTTCGAGGACGAGGTAGAACAGGAAATGGAGGACAGTGTATCACCCTCGATGGATGTTGACATGAAGAAAGATTCCGAGGAAGAGGTAGGACATGGGATGCAAGGCAGCGTATCGCCCTCAACAGTCATGGGCATGAAGGAGGATTTCCAGGATGAGACCAGGCATGAAATGGAGGACAGCTTATCACCTCCGGCCGTCGTTGACACAAAAAAGGATTCCGAGGAAGAGGTAGAACATGAAATGGTGGACAGCGTATCGCCATTGATGGATGTTGACACGGAGGAAGGAGAGATCAGCTGCTGACGGTAGCAGAGCGCTCCCACACCTCGTGCATTATTTATTCAGGCCGTCAGGCGGACATCCTTGCTGGGTTGTTAGATTAGGCGACCCAATAAGCAGAGTGATGAAGGAATTTGTTCTTCTGTGGTTAGAGCTGTGTGGAGAACATGTCTTGGCCGGACTGCGGAGTGTAGTGATCTGGGCTTTTGCTGCGGATTTTGGATTTTGATTTTCGCGGTCTGCGGTTGGGCAGGAGTATGATAAATATTCCTCTGTACTGTGTGTTGGATGTGTTATTAGATATCTATTTAGGTTAGTGAGCTCGTCGGTCGTCGGCTGGATAACCTGTATAAAAAAAAAGATGAGATAAAAATTAGAATAATGGAATGCTAGTGTATATTGTAGGAAACTGATGGTGAAGCAGGATGTTTGTTGTTGCCGCACCAAAGCGGACACTGTTCTCAGATGTGGATCATGCATGGGTGTCACGACGACACGGCAAAGAAAATGAAAGAAAAATGGTTGCAGATGAGCCCATGCGCCGGGCGAGCAACCTTGACCCGCTAGCTGGGTAGCTGCAGCCGCCGGAAATGTGTTGTTGGCAGCGGGCGGCAGCAGGCAGGACTGCGCGGGCACACGTGAACTCTTCAAGATCTCGTCAGCTTGGTTTGGTTGGGTTTGGGGCGCAGCTAGCTAGCGCGTGCAGTGCAGTGCAGTGCAGTCACACACACATGTACAGTGTAGTGAGTGAGTGAGTGGCATTTACATGGCCGTGCACGCGGCAGTGCGGGAGCTGCAGGCCCAGGTGGTTCGCATTGATCACTCGCCCCCTCCTCAAACTGGTGAACCCATTCCATCGGCCTCTATTTTTGATTGTACGTGCTGCCAGGCACATGTGGGTAGTGGTACACCTTTATTTTGATTGTACTCGAATCCCAGTCATCACTTGCTGTTCGCCTGCTGCGTGCACGAAACATTTGTTGCGAAAAGAGTTCATGCATGTCACACGAATGACTGGCCACAAGATATCTGCTACTTCCTTCAGCCCAAAAACATACACTTCTAACATAGTGTCATTGTTTTAGTACATAAGCTTGACTAATTGTAAACAAAAAATATGAATTCTTATGGGGATCAAATAAGTATCGTCATTAGTTAAAGTACAAAGTGTAGTTTTATAATAAATTTGTTTAGAGTTATAAATACGAATATATTTTTCTAGAAACTTGGTCAAACATGAACTGACACGCCATTCATAATTGCTTTTTTCTTTACAAAGAAGTAGCTAGTCTCCCCGGCCGGCCGGAGAAGATCCTGGCCTGGCCGGACGGACGACAGAGCCGGCCAAAGAAAGAAATCGTGATGGAGCAAGCAAATGGGTGAGCGTGACAAGGTTTTGACGTGCTACTATACGCTGATCGAGTCGACCGACCACTCGTCGGGTCAGGACGTCAGGTCCAGGCCGATCGATGCATGGCATGGATCAGAGTCAACAAAAGCATGCATGTGTCTCGAGACTTTGCGAGCATGCATGAATCCACCATGCATGCAGTGTGAGGAACATGCAGGAGGATCCAAAAGAGGACGGATGGACGGACTACTAGGCAATCGGCCGTCCGGCAGGCTCGAGATTCCCCCCTTGCAGCTAGCAATTGTCTTCCTTTGGATTTCAAAGCAACAAGGCTCAAAGCAGGGGCAGCTAGCATGCATATGGCCTTCTCTTTCTTCGGCTACTTTCAACGCTTTAATTGGAAGATCTAAAGCTGAATCGTTTGGAATCTTGGGAAGATGGACTTTGGATAAAGACATTTGGAGTCGTACAGAGCTACTGCATGAATTTGGGTACGCAGGGTGCAGTTACTAGTACTCTCAGCCCTGGTGGGTTTTTTTTTCATAATTACTTATCAATAAGTGCCAACCAAGATTTTTCTAGTCTAATTTGGGCATCTCAAAAAGAAACCACCTTAGCAACCAAGAAATCTCGTGTCAACATTTTTCAACTTGCAAACTAATAACTGTAGCTCCAAAAAAAACATTGTAGTTAAGTCCTGGGAAGCGTGTTCTGTGGGTGGGAGGAATAGTATGAATAGAAAAGAGTTGAAATAAATAGTGTTTAGTTTGAAATCTGAACAGGGCCTTAAAATGCCGCCAGCCACTTCATAAATAACCAGTGCTCAGCCAATATTAGTGCCTTGATTAATCCTAAAGACCTTGATCACTTTGGAAAATTTTAAACAAGACCACAACCCTATCATTTTAAGGAAAAAAACCCAGAGAATTCATCATGGAAATATTGTACTGAATATATACTAAACTTCATGCCATTGTCATACATTATATTAAAATCTAGTTTACGTCATGGAAAATAAAACAAAAAAATATTCATGAAATTCAACCCTTTTTACCCTAATAATATTTTTTCGATAAGGAAAACTTTATTAATTTCTATAGTATTTACATCAAGACCTTGAAAAAATAATCCCGACCTCTGCGTAACTAGGACGCACACAACTAATAAAAAAACAAGTAGTATAGCCAAAATAATATTTACCCACGCACATTATATGACCTGCTGTTAATTTCCTCCTCCTACATACACAAGTAGGCACGCGTCAAGCCGTGCGAGGCTGTGCACATTAGTGTTCAGGCACGCACGGTCGCAAGCACACGTGCGAACTGAGACGACTCAGATCATAGTAGCTCAGCAGGCTCTCAGCGCTGCACACAACTGCACAACACAGAGGAATCTAATCTTGATATCTCGTTTTGGGGGCGAGAGCTGAGCTTTTGTGTGCGCGCATGCATGCATGCATGCATGGCGATCCATGAGCTATTGCATACTAGAAACAACAGTCGATAAGAGGGAGGGAGCTTCTTTTGATGCACTGTCGATCGCTTTCGACTCATCTCAACATGAGTGCGAGCTGCTGCTGCTCCTACTACTACTACTGTGCCTAGCTACGCTCCACGCGCGTGCCTACAGCTGATTGCAATTCTCAACAAAGGATTACTGGCGACTTCATGATATCTGACAGGTGAAAAGCTTGTGTCCATGCATGAACGTTGGTTTATCTAATGCCGGCCGTTTCTTATCACGTACATGGAATTTGAATCCATCCTTGCTTGTTGTGATTTGAGCAGTTATACTACTCCCACCGTTTTCTTGAACGTTTATTTTATCTTTTCGTCGCAATCTTTTTACCAACAATAATTACTTTGGTAATCTTTTACTTATTACTACTATCTTGTCATTTGTTCAGAACAAGGAGATTTGTTCAAAAGTAAACTAATATGCTTGACCTAAACGACATATTTAAGGACAAAGGGAGCATATCGCACAAACCAATCATAATAAGAAAGGCTATCCCTAGTGACACAAAATTTTGAGATTTATAAATATTATAATATATTAATGAAGTAAATATTGGTTTAACTCTTGTGTGCCTTATCTTAACAAAACAAATCCGCTTTTATGAGGGAGTAAAAATATTTTGATTGACTTATTTTTCCATATTTAATAAATAATGAACAAATCTCTGTACAATATCATAAAGTCCCAAGGGGTACACTATTATTTTTTTAAAAGAAATAGTGCCATGCGCGCGGCATTGAACTAGTGTTATGTGAACTGCAGTAAAACACATGGAAATTATTCGATAATTTACTCATCCAGCTACACGTGCAACGATGATATCATCGTCTGTTACCTGGGTAGGTTATGGATACCTTTTAATTTTTACTTCTACATAAACCAAGTATTTCGCCTCCATTTACTAATGCAGTAGTTTATTGGTGTAATTTCAAACATATCACAGTAACATAAATCAGGGACGACCAAATTAAGCTATATATGCTTTAATTTGTAAATTCAAACACTGTCTACACTAATATGCTTGTTTTGATGAGTTATTACTTATTACCGCATGAGTATATATGGTAATCTTACCTCGTCTCTTAGTTTAATTTACTACGTTGTTCTATAGCAGCCATCATGCTAGATTGGATCGATAGATATTTGATGCCGAGCAGACAACGGCCTGCTTGTTTGACCGGCCGGGACCAGCAGCTCGCTAAGCTATTGCTCTCTGCGCCATGTGTCGAGACTTTAAAGTCAGGTGCATATGCAACCAGTGGGATGCCTTGTGTATGTACATGCATGTTGCTACCACATCCTTCCATTGATCGCAAAGCTCCAATTAGAATTATTGATGCATGGGATATATCATATATGAATCTGATCGAGCGACAAGTTAACGACAAACATATATACATGTATCTAGATCTACTATGTGCGCATGATTACCAACAGATATATGATACCAACATTTCATGCTGTTGCAGAACAAAGCACAAGAAGGAACCTATATGCCACGATAAATTCGTAACACTGATGATATACGGAAGCATGGTGGATTTGCCATGTAAAATGACTGGCATGATCGTCTCATCTGCTTCGACATGCATTTGCGTTGAATGTCAACGATGATCATTACTACAACTATTTCTAGCACTATTGTACTATAGCACATACTAATACCTTTCCTGACTGGCGGAGCTGTGTGTTGGTCAATGTGGGCCATGGCCCCCTTCCTTCACACTAGCCACACTATATATCTGATGTTTGCCATTGTTGCAACCAACAACATAAAGAAGAACAGCATGAAAAGTAGTGGATTTATGGGAATAAGGTTATACTACGTGAGCTTGAATACTCCCTAAGCGAAGCTGCTAGCATTGCTGTGATTACTGTAGGTTTTGGCCCCTCCTTAGCTTCAATCCTAGCTCCGCCACTCCTCTTCTACCACCGCCAAAGGGAAAAATGTTTTCCGCCTATCTTTTTTTGTTGAAAAAGATAGGCTAACCGGAGCACCGACATGTGCTACCGAGCGACAGTGGAGGTATCATTGGTTTATTTATACTATATTTCCTTTGTTTTCATATTCAGATTGGTTCAACTAAATTAAATCACCAGGGGTCGTGTATGTAACGCATATATTGTTAACCACCTCTGAGTTATAAACGGTCGAAGGAATTGTCGCATGCTCAGCTCATGGAAGAATTCCTATCAGGAACAAGGCCTTTTAATTTGTACAACATCCACATTATTATGGACCTATTTGGTGAGCTCTGGGAAAATAAAAACTCGGAGATAATCCATGCCAAACTTCAAGACAAGTCGAAACAAAATGGCTCGACTAAGATCATTTTCTCAATGGGGAGATTCCTTTATCGTTTTCCAAGACCGATACGTCATCGAAAAATATTTGGCTTGAGGATCACTTGCTCTTACAACATACTTCCAAGAAGCACTAGTTTGGCCTTGCTTCCTTCAACATTAGTATATAGGGAAAAGTCTACATTTCACCCTCCAACTATTACAAAAGTCTGATTTTCAACCCACCACTATAATACCGGACACTGAAGGCCCTCCAACTATCCAAACCGTGCAAAATTAGCCCTTTGGATGGTTTTGAAGGTGGTTTTGTATTTTCCAAAAAAATAAAAAATAATTTTGTATTAAAAATTCATAACTAATTTATTTTGAACTAGAAAAATTAGAATTGAAAATGTTTTTCTAAAAAATGTGACCTACATGTTGGTGCACCATTAGAAGCTATTTTCATATTATATATTTTTATTCTAATTATTTTTAGAAAAACAATAAGACACTAGTAATATAATATATAATACCCAAATAACATTAAATGGTGTGCCAATAGGTTGGTTACATTTTCAGAGAAATTTTGGCACTAATTTCATATTTTTTGGGTCCAAAATGAATTAGTTATGTTTTTTAAAGATTAAATAATATTTCTGCTATTTCTAGAAAATCAAAACCACCCTCAAAACCACTCAAAGAGCCAATTTTGCATGGTTTGGATAGTTGGAGGGCATTTAGTATCCGGTTTTGTAGTTTGAGGTTGAAAATCAGACTTTTGTAACGGTTGAAGGGTGAAAAATAGACTTTTCCCTGGTATAATATCATCTACTCTTACAATACAAGGAGCAGTATTTTTGCAATTCATAGCTAATCTCTCTGCTTTGCATATATATGTTTCTGCTATACGGATGAATAGTTGGGGTGAAGGGAATAATGCAAGCTGGAGCCTGGATGGGAGCTCGTCGTCATCAGGTGCCAATACAATTCATGCATGGAGAGGTAGGTAGCTAAAAAACAATTGGTCTTGTTGGTTAAGTTCATTCTTCAATTCAGTGCCTACTGGCCGGCAGGTAGGAGCTAGCTAGGGCACTAGATTAGCCATAGATCATCGTTTCGTGATTAATCCACGATGATCCTCGGAAACGGAGACGACAGTATCTATTTAAGAGAGAGAGAGAGCAGCTAGCTAGTGTGTGTGAGAGTGAGTGTGTGGAGGTGAGTGAAGAGACCTGGTTGGCGCTGTTGGGGATGAGCTGTCAGCAGCATTAGATGCTCCCCGCTCTGACACCCCGCACCTGCGATGTCTCCCGGACACATCGCTCCGCTGCCCCCCTCTCGTCTACCCACAAACACGCCCATGGACCCATATCATCCATACATATAGAGTTCAAGTGCATAATCCCAAACTAAGAAAAAACCAAGGCAGCCATGGCATTGGTAGGGTGGGTCACCTTTTATATCATGGTCTGCACTCTGTGTGTTGTATGAGATCTCAAAATCAAACGAAATGGTAGGTGTTTGTTTTCTAACTTTACTTGTCAAATCAATGCAATCCGTAATTAACATATTGATAGTAATTGTCTTATAGGTGAAAGAGATGCATGGTGTGATTATCTAGAAACACAAAAGTACATTTACTAAATGATTAGAAAGTTGAGACAATCATCATGATTGTGCCGTATACAACACCAAATATCTTCATCTCTTTACAATACTCAAAGAGTCTCAATAAATGTATATAGTGTGAGATGATAAATCTATGAAAGAAGATAAGGTTAGAGAAGAAAACAAGATAGCGTCAATCAGTGGCGGATCTAGGCCTCGGGCTGGCCGTGCTGCAGCCTGGGTCTTCTCCACAAAACGTCTACTACATCATTCACTACTACAAAAACCATTTTCAGAGGCGGTCAAAATGGATTTTCGGAGGCGGTTTTGGCGTCCGCCTCCGAACTAAAATAAAAAAATCCAAAACCCTAGATGAGCCCGATGAGCCCATCTAGGGAAACGGCCGGATCCGCGGCCGCCGGTGCACCTCCTCGCCGATCCACCTTGTGTGCGCGTCCTGCGGCGAGGGCAAGAGGAGATGAAAGGGAGAGTAGAGGAGGCTGCAGGGGAAAGGATGGAGGTGTGGGTTACCGGATCAACAACCGCGGCAGAGGAACCGAACGCCTCGCCGGTGTGGAGCAGCTGCGTGTAGAGCCGGTATGACGTGTCTGCGAACCCGACGAGGACGCCGCTGCTGGTAGCAAGCACGAGCGCCACCTCCGACGCGCACGGGTGGGTGTGCTGCGGCGCCATGCCGCCGGGTGCCAGGTCAACGCCGCATCCGCCGCACCTAGAGAGCCATCGCCGCGCTTGGAGAGCTGCCACCGCCGGATCTTGTGGAGGTAGAGGCGCTGGAGAGCCACCGCCGCCGGATCTGGTGGATGCCGAGGCAGCGAGGCGGGGGCCAAGGCGGATCTCCGCCTGACGCGCGCCTGAGGGAGGGAGTGGAGGAGGAGCGTCGGAGGAGGCGCTCGTGGAGGAGGGGTGCTCCTGGCCGCCGCCAGCAGGGAGAGAGAAGAGAGGGAGAGAAAGAAAGATGGAGGGGAAACCCTAGCCGGCGGTATATATATGGAACCTTTGAAATGGGCTCTCTTGGGCTCAATTTGGGTCTCGTATTTTAGGAAGCGGGTCTTATAAGAGTCCATCTCCTAAAATCGATTTACAGAGGCGGACATCCTAAAACGACCGCCTCCGAAAATAGATTATTTTCAGAGACGGTTATTTTAATGTATCCGCCTCTGAAAATCGATTTTCGGAGGCGGACATAAACGACCGCCCTCCGAAAATAAAAAATGTCTGCCTCCGTTAATCCCCGCATTAACGGAGGCGGACATTTTTTATGTCCGCCTCCAAAGGCTTTTTTGAAGTGTCTTCTAAAACATTTTTTTAAGTAGTGATTGTATTATACAGTGCAAATCGGCCAATATATCTTTAAATTACCTCAAATATTTTCGTATAAGTTGCATTAGCCCTGGTTCAAGCCCCTAGCGTCAGTGTGTTTTAGGATAATTGTGATTGAGTGGTGGGGTGCCTGTTGCTGGGCTTTCTAGCGTTTCTCAGGCGTGTCTCGGCTCAAAGGGAAAAGGGGGCAGCTCTGCCCTCTTTAGCCGCTGCTCTTTGGGCTCATCATTCCAAGGCCCCACGAGTGGCCTACCAGGCATACTGATATACCCTCCCTCACTGGCCACAGCTCTACAATTTTATTTTACTTTATTAGTTCGAAGGCAATAATTATCATATGAATCCTCCAAAAAGAAGGAAGACACTTTAGTTTTTTAAAAAAATTGAGTAGTACAAATAATGTAGTGAATTATTTATTATCTTGAACTTATTACTATACACACTGATTATTCTAGGGTAATTGTGGAATAATGCATTTGAAATTGGGGTTTGACATGAACATGAACATTGTGCTGTCACGGGAGGGATCATAGAGATGGAAAGGAGTAGTGCACGCAGAAAGAGTTTGCATATTGTAGGACAATACAAGTACATGGATGACCACCAGCAAACAAAAATCTACTTCAGCTTGATGTACCAAAATTAAATCACGCCTAAATAAATCCAACTCGGGTTATAAAAAAGCTGGAACTGTTCGCATTCCAGAATTGTTGCCTTTTGAAGTTAATATAATTGTCTGTAAATGCAGTGGGTATTTTGGTCTTTTGCAGTCCATAATCTAGGTTGGTGGATTGTAAATGCTTGGATTTATTTTTATGTGTTACAAACAACCTGTGAAAGCTTGAATTATGGTCGATCATCACCATGCACGCGTTCACACCACCAATTGCGTTTGCGTGTGAATTAGATAGAAATGGCAATGATCATAGCTTGTAGCTGTCCATCGATTAACCTCTATATATAAACCACCGTATATGGACGCGTGATCAATGGATAATCCTTCACTCTTGTCATCATCATCGTCTCTACCTCAGAAAATTCTCAGAGAGAGAAGAAACAGCAAGGTTAGGGTAGGTAGGTCCCAGCCATGGCCATGACATAATCAGCAAGACCCTCCTCCTCTCCCTCATCAGTCATCACCATCCTCCTCTGACCCCCCTCTCTCTTTCTCTTTCTCCTCCCAGCCCCACACCTCTGATCTCCCACTCCCCACACTCCCCTCGCCTGCTGCAGCGCACGTGCACACTTCCCTTCTCCTCCTCCTCCTCCTCCCTCCTCCGCTCCGGCGAGCACTCGCCGGCGCCGTCGTCGCTGGCCCTGCATGAAACCAACCAAAGGAAACATCGTCTAGTAGAAAGAAAGCTTCTTTTCCTCACGAAAGAAACCATCATCCTTCATGGACGCGCCGTCGAGCAGCACGAGCACGAGCACCAACAGCAACCGGAGCGCCGCCTCCGACCACCACCACCGCCACCACCAACCGGCGGCGGCAGCGCACCACCACCCCTTCTACTACACCGCCGCACCAGGGAGCGGCGGCGCCAACGCGCCGTTCATGGGCTCCCTATCCATCGTCCCTGCAGCCGCCGCCCCCACCTCCGGCGAGGTGCTGCCGCTGGCGCAGGCGGCGTCTGGATCGTCCGGCGCCGGCGGCGCGGAGAAGACGAAGGCCATGGTTCCGGCGAAGCGGCCGACGAAGGACCGGCACACGAAGGTGGAGGGGAGAGGGCGGCGGATACGGATGCCGGCGCTGTGCGCGGCGCGGGTGTTCCAGCTCACCCGCGAGCTGGGCCACAAGACCGACGGCGAGACCATCGAGTGGCTCCTCCAGCAAGCCGAGCCCGCCATCGTCGCCGCCACCGGCACGGGGACCATCCCCGCCAACTTCTCCTCCCTCGCCGTCTCCCTCCGCTCCGGCGCCCACCCTTCCTCCTCCTCCTCCGCCTCCCGCGTTGCAGCGGCCTTCCACCACCACCTCCCTCCTCCGCCGCCGCACGAGGTTGCCGCCGCCATGCTCGGCTGGAACCACCACCACCAGCAGCAGCAGTTCCTCCCTCCTCCTCCGCCGCCGCAAGATCCCGGCGCCGGCGAGTTCATGAGGAAGAGATACAGGGACGACGACGACAACGACGCCCACCACCACCAGCAGCAGCAGCAGCACAACGAGGAGGAGGAGGAGGCGGAGGAGCACAAGGTGCGCGTGGCGGCGGCGCCACCGCAAGCCGCGGCAATGTGGGCGGTGGGTCCCAACAGCTCCGGCGTCGCCGGAGTTGGCGGCGGAGCATTCTGGATGCAGCCGGCGTGGGCGTTCGCCGGCGGTGGGAGTGGGAGCACGGTGCAGGCGCCGCTCCAGTTCATGTCAGCAAGAAGCGGCGGTGGTGGGGCGGCGGCGGCGATGGACGCCAACATCGGGATGCTCGCCGCGCTCAACGCCAGCGGCGGCGGCGGCGGAGTCCAGCAGCAGGAGCAGGAAGGTGGAGGCGGCGGCGCGAATGGCGGGGACGCCGGTGGCCGTGGTGCGGCGGCGAGTCCTCGGTAAGCAAGAACAACGGCGGAGGAGCCATTGGAAAAGATGATGGGATGGGATGGAATGGAATGGAATCGATCGTCGCATCGCAAGAATGATGAGGAAGATGTGTGTGATGATGATGGTGGAGATGCAAAGGATTTGGAGATTATTAGGGCAGGGGTTAGTGATGGGTTTGATTTATTGATTAGGTATTGCTACTGCTCTTTCTTGGTAGATGATCCATTGGTTGCTTAGTTTATTTTTTTCTTGAAGGATTATTATTCTAGTTTGCTCGTGGATTAATCTATGATTGCGCTGATGGGAGTGATGATTAGCTGTGGGTCCGATTGAATCAGAAATGATCAGACTGTCAATTCTTCTTATGTTATGGTTGTGTCTCAGCAAGATAGCTGAGAGACTTGTACAGTCATTGCCTTTTGCATTGATACCTACATTTTGATCTAGACCCAGCTTTGCGAGATGTGCTGCAAACCCTAATTGAAACGTGGCACGGTAATAATTTTTCGTAGACTCTGACTCTCACACTTCACTTTTTCACAAATATTAAGTTGTAAATTGCAATGTAACAAATCACTAAATATCTCTTGATAAATTGTATATCCATTTTACGAGAAAGTTTTAACGCTGCGGTTCGGGCGTTTGAGGAGCTCATTTCATTGTGTTATTTCCTCATCTCTGTCTCTTTCTAAAAAGGAAATACAACTTTCAGCCAAGCACATATTGAAAAGCAACATACTATTATTTAACTGTTACAAATATTAAATTTTGGGATACACCTTACTTGAGTTTTAAAGCAGGGTACGTGTTAATCATTATCACGTATCTTTATTTGTCCAGACAATACTGCTCATCATAATGTTTATGTGTGCTTAGTTTAGTATAAAATACAACAATTGCTGCCAAAGACGATGGTGTTAATCATGATCTCTTCCCTGCTTGCACTAATTTCCTCTAGTAACGCTCATAGTAGTTTGTGTACAACAGTTTCAAAAGCTGTCACACACATTAACTTTCTCAGGTAACGCTCCCTGATCTTTGTGCTTTCAAGCTATAACGTTTTCAAGCCAGATGAATGATGTTAAATAGCCACCGAATATTATTAGTATTGATTCTTTTTATCACATTAAAATAGAGTGCACGAAAGAAGGGGCCAAAAATGTTTGCCCTTTGTCGATCGAGCTTCAAAATTTCAGTGAAATTGGATGACATGTTAATATATCATTTAATGAAAGTGGAATTCCTAGATCAAACAATACGCTGTGTCAAAATTGTAGCTTTTTAAATATAGTTATGTTATTCAAGTAGAAAAGAAAAGTACTTTGCTTTGGTGCTTTGTAGGGCCAATACTTCTTTGAAAGATGATTTAGAATTTTGGTTTTGTAGTTTCTACACTAATGTATCTCGTTCTCTTTTTTTTCTTTGGGCTTAGGGTTTTCTAACCAGTACGTACTTCTTTACAGAAAATTTAAATTCAGCAGGGCTTCTCCTGTTCTTTACTTTAAAAATAAATGTAATCAGGAGGGTAGAGATCATGGTTACAAAACACGCGTATTGAGCCATATGAATACTCGAAATAAACACCACACTCGTTCAATCGGTATCATGGACGCATCAGATGGCCTAGGAGTAGCTTCGAGTGGATAGTGCAATTAGTCACTTAACCGTGGTTGAATAATTACAAACCTCAAGAGATGCACATAAACATTGCATAGGCTTTGGTGTATGGTCTCTCTCCTGATTTGAACTCCATCCGTTAGAACTGTTAGTGTCATTGTTATTAATAGCATGATTAGTAATGGTTGTGTGCTTAAATTTTCTTCTTTGATTGCACATGGGATTACCTGAGCTTGATTTGTGGCGTGCTCTAACTTTCTTTGCATATATTTTCAGATATTATGAACTGAAATTTTTGTCATCTTCAGATATTATGCTTTCTCGTGACAACTTTCCTCAAATCAATCGCAATCCAATAGTCTTAGCTCTATGCAACACTATATATCAACTTTGTTTTTTAGAGAGCAAATTAAGCGGGAAAAAGCGCTTCGATATACATGAATAATGTGCAAGTGCATAATAATACGCTATTGTGATTACAATAAAGCAAGCACGATGTTTCGCTGAGGTCAGATCCGTACTCATGCTACAAGGACAACTAATAAAAGGACTAATGAGGATAAACGAATCAGAAATAAAGATGGACAAGGATAGGGCACTATCATGGAGCTGGTTAAATTTAACAAATGGGAGATGTCATTATCTAGCCTGATTTGCTGGCAGACAATATTTTTAATTTAGACTGTTCCGTTGTGCCCGTCGTGTCAGCTGCTCTAATCCCTGGTGTAAATCTCGCGGCTCTGTTCGACGTCTATCTATCGCCCATAGTGCCACTGAAAACAATAGAATTAAGGTCTGTTCAAGGAACATCACTCTCTTCAACTTTGAGACCTCCAAGATGCATGATTCACAAAAAACAAGCTATTTTTCACTATCAAATGTACGTATACATAAAAAAAATCCATTCAAATCTCTCTAGAAAGGTTAATTATACACATTACAAACTACAAAGGAAGTGTTAGTGTGGTAGTGAGGTCAATAGTAGCAACTAATATCCAAATAAATAGTTTGTTATAAACATCGTAAATATTTTATAGAACATAAAGAACACAAACCAACTACAGAAAACATTTTAAAATGGCAGTGAGGTCACTCAGCAGCTAGCAACTGATCCAAGCAAGCAGTGCCGTGCCGAGATGCTGGTTGCGTCGTTGCAGATTGTTTGCAGAGAGAAAGGCAAGCCAGGGTAGACCTAGACGAGCAGCAAGCAAGCAAGCTATTCGTCACGTTTGGTCACTTTCCTACGGTAAATTTGGCCTGGCAAGAGCCCCTGTTCACCCTGCGCGTTTCCTTGCTCGTGTTGGTGACGCATCGACGGATCGGATGAAACGCTCGCCTTTTTTCCCCTTTCTTGCTGCAGGTTTTCCGGGGGCCTTTTTTTTCTGCTGCAGACGAAAGGCTTCTGAACTTGTGTGGTGTAGACTGTAGAGCATCATCTTTCAACGTGCTTGTCTATGATTTCAAAGTTAACTGAAAGACCCATCAAATTTTGGAGAAAGCACGCGCAAAAGAAGAGGCGAGACAAGACAAATTCTTTTGGAGCACCACAAATTTCCCTACTTTTTTTTTTGTTGGAATCGCAACATTTTTCTCCGGCTACTGTGAAATCTGTCGGAAAACAAAGGCCATGTTCCAAACAGGTCTCAAAAGGTTTATATCCTTGTAAAAAGAGAGAAAAAAGTTAACTATCTCATCGTTATCGACCCAAAAATGTGACGAGGATTGCGGCTGTTGACGCTTTCAGATGGATGCTAGCTATTTGCGATATGGACAAGACGCCCATGTTGACGCTTGACAGAAACCTCTGAGAACGACGCGCTAACAAAATTCTGGGCAGACTTTGCTGCAAGGTGAGTCTCCGACATGGATGGGGAGACGCGTTGAAGCCTGCACAAGCATCGCCATCGCCATTTATGCATCTTCTTCATGGGCGCAAAAACTCCATCCCAAGCGTGTGAAATCCTGGGGATTCAATTCGATCATTCCCAAACCTGCCGACAGAGCGGCAGATCCAGCAGCACCGGCGTCCCAATGTGATCTCATTGTCAGATCCAGCCAGGATCAGCAAAAAAAAAAAAAAAGAAGAATTCAACATGGGCACCACATTTTCTGACTGTTTCAGATGCAGACCATCACATAATGAAATGGATGATGATAGAAATAGTTTCACATGATCATCGCCATATATGTTTACATGAGCAACTGAGCTTAACCATAATAGTTCTGCGGAATTGCTGTACAATGTGATCATCATCACCTGGGAGATGATCAGATGAAGACCTTGAAGAATGAGGTGAAACTAGGGGTTGCCTCTTGTCGGGCGACAGACGTGGTTCAGCTTCTTCGCATGGTCAGGCCGGTGGTGCTGGGTGCGGCACATGAAACCGTACCAGCAGCTCTCCCTGTTGACAGCATCAGGTGGAAGAAGCTGCACAAAAAAAGAAAGAAAGCAAGCATTTCAATAACCATTAAAAGACGACAAGGTCATGATCAATAAATAAATGGGGCAGTGCTGTGGTGCTCTCAGATGTTTATACATTTGTGCTTGGTGTTGCTATTCTGTGCTAAAGGTGTGATTCGGCTTAAAATGGAAGCTACCTTTCTTTTTTGTTTTTAGTGAAGAGACTGGAACCAAACTTATAAACAATGAGCACAAAGTCTTGAGCATCTAATTTGTTAAGAGAATTTGTTATTCTAATCAGGGTATTTGAAAGCAACAATGGTTAGGCGGTTAGCACTGGCTTTTCTTGGCCAGCTCAACTAGTCAAGGATTTGACCATCAAGGAAACACAGGTCTTGTTGCAATATAGTGCAGTCCTATACTACCTAGGCAATTAACATAGGTATGTTTAGAAAGTATACATACATTTCGGGGCATTGAAACACGGTACCAGTACAGCAGGAAATCAATGAACTTGTTGTAGCAAAGGCTGCATTCATTTGAATCAATAAAATGAGTTGATAAGACAACAGAATGACATCGAAAAGGTTTTCATCTGAACTTAGAAAAGGTAATTACTTGCAAATATATGTCCTGGATGTAATTGTATCCAAATTATTCAATTGCAACCTTGAGCGATCTACATGGAGCAAGAACATTATATCAGGGTAAAAGTTTAGGCGAATGCAACAAGGCATAAGACGTACAGTAAATCCCAGTGCGTAAATCTTGTGCCAAATACTTATTCTCCTTTAACAAAGGGAAGAAATAATGCAGAGAACTTGAATAATTTAACTAAAAGACCAGCTCTTATATGTATAAACCTTATAGTTATTGCAGAGCATAAAGCAAGGTAAATCTGGTATAAATGTAGCCCATTGAGGAATGGAAGGTATGCAATCAATAGATTCTACTTTATGAATATGTTATTGGCGTTTAATCACAAATCACCAAGATGTGAGGAAAGCATGAAACGGGTGCCACAAGAGAAGATATTGGGAACAATTGTGAAGATCACAGTTATTAGGTTCAGTTAATGAAAAAGAAAAATCTGGTTCCTGTGCTGTAACTGAGAAAGCAAATAAAAATGCAATATTTATCATATGGCTCATGTGAAAGGACGTTTATAACACTGTTTCACATACCACTTACCAATTTCCATGTTGTCAAATTTTGATGTCCACTCAGAGATTACAGCTTGCAATGTTTTGCCAGATTGCTGTATGCATCTTTCTGTAATCTAAAAAAAGAGAGGGGAAGCCATAATATTTGAAACTATGATACAGGCCCATAGGGAAATAAGGGATATGATAATGGTGGAACATGCATACATCTTTCTCATATGGGTTGCCCCCATGAACTGTGTCAGGAAGTCTGGAGGTATGGCGCTGAGAGATCTGCAATATTACAGAATTTGCATATCAAAACACTGCCCAGAACTGTGTATGATGATAAAAAAATTCAAAAGTATGGGCTTAAGAGATATCAGTGAGAGCTTACCATCTTGAAAGTTTCCTGGTTGCATATTAGACTACAATGACTTGAATTCACTCCTTGTGAACACCAATAAGCCCCACAAAATGATTTATCACACCCCAAACCTGCAAACAAAATAGGGAAGTTTGGTACCAGTAAAGTTAAAAGAAAACAAGGTACATAAATATTATCAGACTTTGGTAGGGCAAGGCAAACGCGCAATTGAACTTGCAATTGTGGAGAAATTTCTTCATACTATGCAGGAACAATATCATAGAGTTTGGTACTTTGGTAGGGAAAGCAAGCAATTGAGAATATTCCTCATATTATTCAAGCTTATTCATGAAATAGAAGTAACTATAATTAAACTAACTTATTTCAAGCATCAGATCAAGAATAACGCGATAAAAAAGGGAAGGGAGAAGAATAATATGAAGCATTAAATTTCCATTTCTTAATCATGAGACCGCTTAGTCCTTGTTAGATATACTAGGATCCAGGCCTAAAAGCGCATCCAAACAAGGCTTTTCCGGGTTAAACAACCAATTCAATGAAATACTGTGAGTTTACTCTTCTCACAATTCCTAGAGAAGGAAATTATATCAGAATTGGAACTTACACTTCTGTGCTATACTGACATTAGATCTGGCTGGCATCATCCCTCCACATCCATCACATTGCAAGTGCACAGCTCCTGGACTGCATCTAAACCCACCAAATTCGTTACCTGCGATATTCTTGTCATTTCAGGTGCATGCAAAAAAGGATGAAAATAAACTTTTCAAGAAGCATGCAGATGGAAGGCTACATCTAATCCTGAATCACACTGCTGTGAGTGAAAGGTGTACATTTTTTGCCCTGCTTTAGTAGAAGAACACAAAAGCTACATCAATTGCCACATCAGTTCAAGGATAGTTAACTATCTTAGAACTCATGTGAAGCATAGCATGATCGCATCATGACACGACTGACATTGTGACATATTTACAACTTCCAAAATGTTGCCAACCTAGCAACCAGCTCTTCAATCCATTTTTCAATTAAATAATACATACAAAAAAATATGATTCATGGGTTAAATATCTGCCAAAAATCACAATATAGTCTTAAAGCACAGCTCATGAATACAATAGTCCTATGACATGATTGCCACAACTAGCTGATAGATCAACAACATTCAAGATCACTCAGTGGACAGGCTCATTTAACTATACAATACTCAAATTGGAATTACTACACATACGGCATTGAGGACATGGCAGATTTGCGTTGTTGGTCTCATCACTTGATCGCGAAAAAGGCCGTTTTCTTGATTGATTTTTCTGTTTCCCCAAAACCTAAGGCATCATCAAACACATCAGCCACAATTTAGGATATTGAGCCAGACCATACAAATAACAAAAATTATATAGCCTGTACCCTACTCAAATAACAGAAAATGTTGATTTCCATCTGCTTCACTCACAATATTAGATTTAACCGAAGCATATGACTCTAACAATGCAATCTCCTCATCAGACCTCTGAAGTGATGAAAAAGCTTGCAATATAGCCTATAAAAATAAATATAGACACAGATAAATCTAGCAGTTGTAAGTACATAGTAGTTTTAGTAAGGAACAAATACAGAAGGATCATGCCTCTTCAATATTATGTAAGAAGTGATTCCTTCCAACTGATTGAACAGCTGTCCTACATTGTGGGCATGCAGCGCTCTGGCTCTTATCACGTGATTTAGATGAAGATCTTCTTAGCCACTCTGAGAAACATCCATTGCTAAGCAGAAATTGAAGGGTCAGAACCAAGAAATTTCGAGAAACATAGAGTCGCAAGGAAAACTTAGAAAGTTACCAGAAATTGTGGAGGCATGGAGCAACGGTAACAACATCATGCCACAAATTCAAGCATATGCTGCACTTTGCATTCTCAATGTCTAGTACAATCTGAGATCATTAGCTAGCTAGAAGTTAGTAACTTGAACTCAATTTCAAGATGTCCTTATTCATGACTATTAATTTAAAAAATAATACCTTCACATTATTTTTGTCCTGGTCCTTTGCAGCTGTAATTTCAAAGGTATACACTAAATGACCTGAAAGCATAATAAAGAGCATGAATGTCTTAGACAAATTCACTTCACTTGTTCAGAAATTAGAGAAGCACAAAAAGCATAGAGCTCCTACATTGTTCATTGTTAAAAGAAACTACCTTTGCATTGACAATTACATTGCTAATAGACATACAAAACAACTCAGCTTTTTTTTTTTTTTTTGTGAATACAAAACAACTCAGCTTGTTCAGCTTCACAAATACATAAAGATAAAGACTTTGCTATCAACATCATGCAAAACAAAATTACCTTCTTTCTGGGGTCCAGAGACAATCTCACTCCCTGGTTTAATATCAACAGCTTCTTGTTTCACAATTGTTCCATCAACAATAATTGCATCCGAGCTTTGTCAATGGAACATGGAGGGCATGAGAAGCACGTAGCATCAGCAATAATTTGACAGGAGAAACAATGGAAAGAAATGCAGTGCCGAATTTCATCAATCTAATCTAGAATACATCAAGACAAAAACAAATACTGTCAATCATATCATATCCCCATCAGATAACTTGAAGGGCACCCATAATTAAAAGTGCGTCCTTCAAATTCCTTGTGTCCAAAATGTGCATTTTCATCCTTGATTTTACAGAATCAAACACCCCCAAATGTATAGGCAAATTGCAACATATTGGAATGCATCAATTTTGATGACACGGCTGTGAAACCCAGAACAACAAAACTGCAATAAAAGTTAAATGCATTTGCAAGAACTATTAGACCACAAGAAACCAGAGAAAACAGATCAATGCATTCTGGAAAACATTGAGGAAGCCAACGGCTGTGAAATGTGAATATCTCCAAACTAAAAAGAAGGGAATCCGAAGCCAATAAAAGTTCATAATGATTGTACTATTTTTCTTAGGAATCAATATGGAGAACGCCCAACGCATGCAGGCTAGCGCTCATGAAAGGTCTCAAAAGCCAGGGAGTTGGCGCAGGTATCCCACCACTTAAGTTATACAAAGTTGATTCTAAACAATCGATTAAGGTATCAAGGGGCAGAGGAACTCAGGGGAGGAGTACTTAGTGATACAATTTCAGGTAAACCTCAACCTTTCCCTTTTTTTTATTTTGAAAGAAACATTTCCCGGATTGACATCTTATTTCTCACACGGCTCTCAGGGGAGGAGTACTTATGGAACGTCACATCAATCCGCACTCCCCGATATCCCATCACGCTCGCCTCACACGTCACAAGAACAAACAGTCACCGTCAAAACTCCAGTAACCCCATCTTACACGACACGGCGCCAAAGAAAAAAAAAACCGCACCTTCCCCAACAAGGAGCGCCCAAGAACCGGGAGGGACGAGGACGAAAAAGGTACCAGCCAAAGTAGACAGGCGCAGTACCTACCTGAGGTTCCGAATCGTGGCGGAGGACGGGGCCCCGGCATTGCGCCTGATCTCGCACCAGGCGACCTCCTCCCCGGCGGCGGCAGGCGCGACCAGGGAGCAGACCACGGCGTCGTCCTCGGCCACCTCCACCTCCGGGAAGGCTGGGTCGGAAGGCACTGAAAAACGGGACGGGCATAAGGAAGCAAGTAAGAAAAGAACCGAGGAGAGGAATCAAGAAACCGTGTGGTGGAAGGAACCCGTGAGGGGCCGGGGGAGGGGTGCGGGAGGCGCAGTACCTAGCTTGGCCCAGACGCCGGAGGAGGAGGAGGCCGGGGAGGATGCGGAGGCGGGATTCGGGGGCTGGGAAGTGGAGCACTCGCCGGCGTCCATGGTGGATGGGGAGGCCCCGGCGCCGTGCGTGCAGAGAGCAGAGACGAAGGCTCTGCTGGTGCTGAGAGGTTTTTGGGCAGAGTACGTGGGCCCTCGTTTGGGTTGTCGTGGCTGCCACTTTCAGGCGCATGGGTCAAATGAGTTGACCTGTCTGACATATGGGCTGGGCTGGGAACGTGTGAGCTACTTTATGGGCTGAATATGAAGCCCATTTGTTTTGCAATAAGCCCACAAGGTGACTCCACCTCGGGCCAGCCCAGGCCGAATAAACTCGGAGCAACCAAGGTGGGCTCCTGTTTCTAAAAAAAAAACAAATCAAGCTGGGTTCCTTTTTAAAAAATATAATGTGGGTCCAAAACAAAATCATATCCTAAAAAAATCTTTTTTTTTCTTTGGAAGCTCATCTTTATTTCGTCGTTTAAACTAAGCCCACGAAATCTCTAATATCTTAGAATTATTTTTTTGCGTGTGTATAAAACTAAGTCCACAATGGTGTTTTCGCCTCTGATGGATCTTAGAATTGGGAGATCTGCAGAGCAAGGTACTGGTATCGTACTAAACAAAACATCAAATGGGGAATCATGATCGTTAGTGGGCATTTCTTTTTTCATGTTTGTTCAAAGCTAACCCAAATCATGGAAGGTGGAGAGGCTCGTCAACTATCGTTGGAAAGACGTGAGATCGCACCAAATTGACACTTTTGACATTATGGGGTTCACAATTGGCGCAGAACTGTCGGGGGCAATTCCACTTGAAAATAAAATAAAAACATCTTTTGTTAATAGCACGGAACTGATTTTAGGTTGGCTGCTGAGTGCTGACATTAACAATCGTGGAAAAGGGTCGAGGATACATTTGAAGTCATTTTCACATAAGCTCTGGCGTTCTAGACTATTAAAGAGAATGCGATTGTTGTCTACTGAAGTAACCGTCATAGTTGTGAACTCTTCTCGCTAGAGAAAGAAGACGACTTCGTATCTTAATATCTTATCTATTTCTATTGGATGCTATAGAATATCCTGAACAGTCCCGAGGACGTCAACAACCGATGTGCACATTTTCTACGAGGGACGTCCATGCCATTTTTCTGGTACGGCAGCATGAGATCAATGCGACAATGTGCATTTCATATCCACGACGATTGCAATTAGAAAAAAAGTTGACAAAATTTTCATGCAATTCGCGCAAGCAAGCAACGTGAGGGCACCAAACAAAGGGTGTGTTTAGATTGGGGAAAGATTCCCCGAAAATACACTGTTCACCAAAAATATACTGTAGATGAATAGTGTTATGTGAGTGGGAGGGATGAGATGAATAGGAAAAAGTTGGATGAATAGTATTCTTTTGGGGAATCTGTGGCAAACTAAACGGGGCCAAAGACAGACGTGACATGTTGAATATTGAAACCGTGACTCTGACAAGCGGTCGTTTTGACATGGACGTGACTCCGGATCCCGTATAGGTGCGTTTAGATTATAGGAAAAAATACTGTAGCATTAGAAAAACACTGTAGCATTCGTTGAAAACTGTTGTCGGTCAAACCTTTTTGTCCCCTTTGCGTCGGAAACTGTTGCCGGTCAAACCGTAGCAGCCTATGAGCTTTTTGTGCCACGTCGGATCTTGGTCAGATTCCCCCGCCCCGAGCAGCAGCCGCCGACTGCTCCCAAGCCGCCTGCCGGCTTTCTTTCATTTCACATCTCGACGTATAATTTACCTTCCTTGTGCAAAACATTCCGAAAGCAAAATGCCTTATCTTATCTTATTATTATGACTTATCTTATTGTTATTACCTTTTTTGGATTATTATCCTGGATCATAATCCTTACTTTTCGTTGCCGATAAATCAGTGGATTAAAATTCTCAGGCCCTAACCCCAAAAATTTACCGACACGAAATCTTACTTACCGTGGTGATAGGATTACCGTAACACAAGTTACTGCTTCCCGTGGTATTATTGTTGTGATTTGTTTGTTTCCTTCCATAGAGCATTGCTGAAGGCACGTCATTTCACTGTTGATCAAAATCCCAGCTTCCATTTCAAAGAAGATTTGATGGCAGATTAGGGGCTCCAAACCCTTCCCTAAATGCCACACTCAGAGATGCAAAAAGTTTATCCTCATCCTATTCCTCCTACCTGCCCTGCTCCACTAAAGTATAATATGGCATATGCTTATACTTCAATTAAATAGGACACATGTATAGCAACCAATTTTTGTTTGTTGAGGTCTTTTTAAGGCCCAGCCCGAAGCCCATTCGTTGAACGGGTCACCACCACAGCAGCTAGAGCCGAGCTCACAAAAATTTCTTCCCCAATTTTTGGAGCCTGTCCACCGCCACCCTCCCGCACCCCCCCTGCGCGCCTCCCTCACCTCGATCCAGATCCATCCCTCCCATCTCCGGCAGCCGCCGTCCCCGTCGCTCCCCGTCCTCCGGCTCCCCTTTCTTCCGCCGGTAAGCACGCCGGGGCCGGCTGTTGGACGCCCACCATTGCCTCGAATCCTTTTTAATCCAAGATTGTGTATCTTATCCGAATCCTTTCCGCCAGAATTGATGAACTGACGCAGGTTTTGTCGCCGGCTGCAGGATCCGATCGGGAGGCGGCGGCGGTGGGGGGACGGCCATGAAGCGCGTGTCGTCGCACGTCTCGCTGGCCTCGGAGGCGGAGATCAACCTGGACCTGTCGCGGCTCATCATCGACAAGCCGCGGTTCGGGCTGGAGAGGAAGAGGTCCTTCGACGAGCAGTCGTGGAGCGAGCTCTCCCACCGCCAGAACGATGGCTTCGACAGCGTTCTGCAGTCGCCGGCTTTCCCTTCCGGCGGGTTCGACTCGCCTTTCTCCATGGGCACGCACTTCGGTGGCCCGCACCCGCTCGTCAACGAGGCGTGGGAGGCGCTCAGGAAGTCGGTTGTTTACTTCCGCGGCCAGCCGGTTGGCACCATTGCCGCCGTTGACCATGCGTCGGAGGAGGTGCTCAATTATGATCAGGTAAAAATCATGTCTTGCAAAAACAGAGGATGTGGAACCTTTTAATGTTTTTGTTTTTCAGCATTCTGGTTTCTGCTAGTTAGACATGTTAGAAATCAGTAGTCCAGAATTTATCTGCTTATTACCTAGTTGATCTCCTTCACTTTGTCTCAACATTGATACCTTCGCTTATTTTGTCCAGTTGACCTTTATCTTCCTTTAACAAATCGTATGTTATGAATCTGTCATGTAGGCTGCACATTGTTTATCTTCCTCGAACAAATCGTATGTTATGAATCTGTCATGTAGGCTGCACATTGTTTATCTTCCTCTAACAAATCTATGTTATGAATTTCTCAGGCCCTTTTCGTTTTGCCAGTCGCATGACGTGTAGATGCAACAAGTCTTTTGACTTTTGTTCTGCCTTGTATTCTGAAGATAACTAATAAAATGGCCTTTTGTAATCTGTTGCCACTGGGCATGAGCAGTATTGATTTAGGATCCTTGACTGTTTTATAGCTGGCATTTTCTTGTATTTCAGTTTCTGTTTGTTTCTTCTCCTTATAAAGATTTAACACCTGACGCTGCGTTACTGTTGATTTTCTCCTGCTACTATTGCAGGTTTTTGTGAGGGATTTCGTCCCGAGTGCATTGGCGTTTCTAATGAACAATGAGACTGACATAGTGAAGAACTTCCTCTTGAAAACTCTTCACCTTCAAAGCTCAGAAAAAATGGTAGATCGGTTCAAGCTTGGAGCAGGTGCCATGCCTGCAAGTTTCAAGGTAGACCGTAACAAAAACAGAAACACTGAAACCTTAGTTGCTGATTTTGGTGAGAGTGCAATCGGTAGAGTGGCACCAGTGGACTCCGGATTTTGGTGGATTATTCTCCTCCGGGCGTATACAAAGTACACTGGAGATGTTAGCTTGTCAGAATCACCTGACTGCCAGAAGTGCATGCGGTTGATTCTGAATCTCTGTTTATCTGAAGGATTCGATACATTTCCAACCCTGCTTTGCACAGATGGCTGCTCAATGATTGATCGCCGAATGGTATGATCTTCCCACCTTGATATAATTCATTAGATGCATGTCGTTAGAAGCAGCTCATATCAGTTGAGGTGGCAATGGGATTACGAGGTTCTGCCTGTTCTTCTGTAATCAAGTATCATATCTTGTTTCCTTGAATAAAACATAAATAGATAGCGAATATGCATCTTAACTTTAAAAAACGTTTCTAATTTTCAACCTGTTATTTTAGTTCTACAGTTGGACTTTTTCTCATACTACATCCAAAAAATTTTTGAAGGCAACAATTTATAGCCTTATCAGTACAGTGGATCAAGAAAGTGCATCATTCTTGCAGAAGTAAAAACAGATAGTAACGGCTAAATTGGCAATCACTACTATCACTGTAAAAGTTCTCTTGTTTATTTTACTTTTAAAGTACTTTACTTTTAAAGTACTTTTTAACTGGGAATGAAGATTTCCATCAGCACGTGATTCTGTTTACTACAATTTTCAGGGTATATATGGTTATCCCATTGAAATCCAAGCCCTATTCTATATGGCATTAAGATGCGCTCTCCAAATGCTCAAGCCAGAGGGTGAAGGGAAAGAGTTCATAGAGAAGATAGGACAACGGTTACATGCACTAACCTACCACATGAGGAATTACTTCTGGCTAGATTTTCACAACCTGAATAACATATACAGATATAAAACAGAAGAGTATTCCCACACAGCTGTGAACAAGTTTAATGTCATTCCGGATTCCATTCCTGATTGGGTATTTGATTTCATGCCATGCCGAGGAGGCTACTTTCTTGGCAATGTCAGCCCTGCTATGATGGACTTCCGGTGGTTTGCCCTTGGAAATTGTATTGCCATCGTATCATCTCTATCTACTCCAGAACAATCAGTTGCTATAATGGATCTGATTGAGGAGCGGTGGGATGAACTAGTTGGTGAGATGCCTCTGAAGATATGCTATCCTGCTATTGAAAATCATGAGTGGAGAATTATCACTGGCTGTGACCCCAAGAACACCCGGTGGAGTTACCACAATGGAGGATCTTGGCCAGGTATTGTCTCTTTGTAATATAGGTTTTGTGATGTTTGGATTAATTCTCGGAAAAGGACCAGTCATTTCTATATCATATGTTGCATTAGTAATTAGATGAAGACTTGAGATGCAGATATATTTTAACTATTCTGGAATGAAGATGGCAAGTTCATTCATTCTAAAATCGTAAAAAAAGGTTTAAACTAAAATCTATTCTGAAATGGAAGATATATATATTTTTTAGAATAAACTGAAGATTGTTGTGTATGAACCCCATCGAGAAATTATTTGGTCTAACAATCCTTGGTAACCATGTTGTTTTCTCCTCATAAACCGTAGACATGTTATGCTACTTTTATAAAGGCACTTGTGAACTAGGTTATTTGAATATTTTTTATTACTCTTCACTCTTCAGACACTTACTTCTGCCTGAGCAGAGTAGAGACCTTGCTTTATTGCTTCCTGATGCCGTTAGCTGTTGAGATTTGGCTCTATGCACAATTACAAATGTTGATGTTACTATATTATTTTTCTGTGCAGTTCTCCTATGGCTGCTGACAGCAGCCTGCATCAAAACTGGTCGGCCACAGATGGCAAAACGTGCGATAGAACTGGCTGAATCAAGGCTGCTCAAGGATGGCTGGCCTGAGTACTACGATGGTAAGCTGGGGAGATTCGTTGGTAAGCAGGCCAGGAAGTTCCAAACCTGGTCCATTGCCGGGTACCTCGTCGCCCGCATGATGCTGGAGGACCCATCAACGCTCATGATGATCTCCATGGAGGAGGACCGACCTGTGAAGCCGACGATGAGGCGGTCAGCATCATGGAATGCCTGAATGCTTGGGTAGTGTTTCTGAAGAAAAAAGATTCATGAGTCAAAGGCTATAGAGACGATTTGTGATTTTTCCCGCTGCAATAGTTCAACTATGGTTGCAGTTGAACTCTGTCAGTTAGGACAGAAATGTATACCACACAGAGGATCATAGGAGTTACACAAGATTTTGCCACTCATTTTGGTATTTCTTTAGAAACAATACCGAGGCTTCTGTTCAGTTTAAATCTTGATTTTGGAATAAGAAACCACTGTCTATGCGTATGTTTTCTTCTGTGTTGGTGTAAATTTGCTACAAAATTCAACATAGAGCATATTTTGACTTTCAACACGCTTCCACAATTCATTCGCACAAATATTTACATGTGATCCATCGTACCTATAATCCGGCACTAAAACATTTTCAAATTAAAGTGCTCACTACAAAAATTGCTCAAATTTTTGCTACACAAAAAAAAATTGATTTCAAAGCATTTTTGTTATTCGTTCACATAAATGTTTATCTGTAACCCGTTGCACTGACCATTCAGATACCAAAACATCTTCACATTATAAAATATTAAATATTCAAGTAGCTCAAAATTTCAGAATGAAAAATTTGCTCCGGAGCTGAGTTTAAAATCCACAATTCTTTTCCAATTCGCCCATAAACCTAACATCCGAAAACAAACACATTCAAATAAAAAAATTCCAACATAAAAGTTGCTCCAAATTCCAAAACCTATAACTTTTGTACATAGCAAATTTTAGAATTCAAATCTTCTTTCTAATTCCTTTGCATAAATTTTTACATTTCAATAAAAGATATTTCAAAAGAAATAGATATTGAACGTTCCAAAATCTATTACATACATAGCGGACTTATTCAACGTGCACAGACAAGTGACAACTCATTTATTAAAAAGAATTTACACGACCACACACAAAAAAGAAACACCATACCACGATACCACCGGCACAACCACTGGACACCCGCGGAAATGTCACAATCTTTTCTAATTGCTGTTACGATGTTTCGTGTAGTTGTTGTGGCTATTGTCACGTTGGTGGTTGTTTTTTTAGTGTAGCTGTTTTATGTATTTTTTTTCATTTCTTTATTAATGCTCAGACGACCAACCAAGTTAAAAAAAATCTATAGTCAAGCTAAGAAGACCACATTTTTGACAAGTATTTTTTGTGTTTTCCGAAAAGGCTGTACGCCAAATTTGATAGACAATCTAACAAATTTGACTATCTTGAAAGAAAGCGTGAATCTATGTCGTGCCACATTGGTGCACATATGGTTAGAAGTGATGCTTTTACTCTTAGGCCCTGTTCGGATATTTGGAATTGAATTTCATTCTAACAATTATAATTTAGACATAAATAACTAAGCTAATATAGTTGTATGTGAAATATATTTGTATAATTGTCGCGCTTAAATATTAGGGCCTTCCAATGACCTCGGTTAAGCGAGATAAAGCCACAGGGTCGCTGACGGTTAAGGACCAAAATCAACACCTCGCCCGTCCCCTGCATGAAGGTCAGGGAGATTGCGCCACCTCCATACAAGTGCACTGTCTCACTCCAACACCTCGCGGTCCGACGGGGGACATGACCCGTTGTGGGGAGCCAACTCTCTGATGCGGTGCAGAGAGTTGGCATGCCCTGAAGCCATGGATCGTACGAACCCACGACACAAATGGTGATGACAATGCTATCACTGTTCTATGTACCCCCGCCAGGATCCATCCGTGGATCCTGGCAACGGACGAGGCACAACCACCTAACCGCACTGCCCCGACGTGGCTACAGGTCCGTGCTGGACGGGGGGTTGGGAAGCAGTTAGTGGTCAAGTACTGATTCTCTCCTTTCTGTCTCTCATTGTAATCCAGCCTCCACCTTGAACTATAAAAGGGAATGGGACTCCCCATGCAAAGGCATCAAATCCCAACACCCGACCAAACCACGCTCACAATCATCAGAGATATGGGATCTCTCTCCCACTCTTACCGGTTTGTAACCCCTACCGCAAACAACACAGGTAACACGAGCAACTCGCAAAACCAGTATAGTCAACTATGTTTACTAGACAGTGATTTCTTATAGTGACAATATTATTGTCGACCATATGAGAGAGATACTTATGTACTGCACTTATAAGGAAGCGAGGCGAAGAGTGCGCTATAAATTGCACATTAAAAATATAACATGAAGATATAGAATAAATTTCCATCTCACACCTCATGAATTTAGCATAAGGATGTATGGGTGCTTTGGAAAGTTATGGGATGCCGACAAATAGCCTATTTTATTAAGTAGATTCCAGTTCCACAAAATGAATGTATCCAAATGGTATCTCATTTCACATTATATATGCTTGCGATGAGACCTACTCCATCTCATTTTTGTCTTAATTTTTACATACTGGCGAAAAGAGATTTGAAATACATGCCTGAGATGAAGGTATCCAAGTATAGTTGAGTCCTTTTGACCCATTTTCTCATCTAGCCACAGGATAAAATTGGTGTCTTCAGAACCTCAAGGGGATGGGGCATGAATGGACATGGGCGTACATGCAGCATGTATACAAACCCTATTTGAGTGCACTATGGGAATCTAGTTTTTTGCCGAGTGTGAAAAATACTCGGCAAAGCCTTGCTTACACTCGGCAAGGGCTTTGTCGAGCGTTGCACTTGGCAACGACTAGTGCCGGCAAAACGGTCTTTGCCGAGTGTTTTTCGTCGGGCACTCGGCAAAATAAAGTGCATTGGGACGGTGTGGCATGACGATGATGGCAGATTTGCTGAGTGTTTAACGACTGTCACTCGCCAAAACGTCCATCAATGATGACGTTGGTATCGAAGTTTTATCGAGTACCTCTTCACAGCACTTGGCAAACACACAAGTTTTGCCGAGCGCCATCTGCAAAGGCACAAGTTTTGCCGAGCATTCGACATCTACGATACTCAGCAAATAGCTAATGATCGGCACGGCCGGCTTCCGGCCGCCGCGCACGTGCTTAGTACGTGCCACCTATGCTGAGGGCCGCAAGCCGACACTAGGCAAAGATTGATTTCATGAGTGTTCACCGCCTGACACTCGACAAAACTCTAACGGCCATTGGCTTGTTAACGGTAGGTAGTGTGCATGTGAACCGCACGAGTGTGAGGTTTTGCCGAGTGTCCGGCAACTGACGCTCGGCAAAGCTCTAACGGGCAGCGGCTGGCCCAATGGATGGGTGCACATGACTGCCACCTGATTCATGTTTACCGAGCGGTAGATCTTTCCTGTGAGCCTCGCTAGGTGTTTGCCGAGTGTCAACTGTTTGCCGAGTGTCGGCTCTCAGCAAATATGCTGTTTCCCGTGTGTTTTGGGTTTGTCGAGTGTATCAGTTGGTGCACTCGGCAAACACAATTTTTTTACCTAGTGCCTGATGATTTACACTCGTCAAACCGTGAGGCACACGACAAACTTCGTGTTTCCGGTAGTGCTGGATGCTGACGAGGACGCACGACAGCATCGTCGCGATACACATAGTAGGACCGAAGGCAAACTTTAAGCCATGTGAGAGGAAGTTCAAAGGCCCAAGACTGAAACAATCATTTTAGTTGTGCTGGATGCTGACGAGGACGCACGATGCAGCTTGTGTGTCTCCTAACCCATGTCCTCATCCGTGTCTCCGAGACAATTAACATGAAATAAATCATTCAAATTAAATTTTAATTACACAATTGTGTTTGTTATAATAAGATCTTCAAAACTAAACCACACTTGACCATGTTTGGACTATATTTTATTTTTAAAATATTTTTTAGGTTGAACAAATTATTTTATTACAAAAATATTCTAAAAATATATTGAAACCTAAAAAATATTTCAAAAATAAAATATAGTCCAAACACTGTCAAGTGTGGTTTAGTTTTGAAGATATTATTATAACAAACACAAAGGTATGGCCAAAATTTAATTTAAACGATTTATTTCATGTTAATTGTCTCGGAGACATAGACGGGGATACGGGTTAGGAGACACACAAGGTGCAGCCCACGACAGCACGTCGTGATACACATAGGACCGAAGGCAAACTTTGAGCCATGTGAGAGGAAGTTCAAAGGCCCAAGACTGAAACAATCACTTTAGTTTTGAACGGATGACTGAGCTACGATTAATATTTTTGGGACAAAAATGACTTCCGTGAAGGAAAAATGTTTCTTGTATATTAAAAGCAGAAAATTTGCAAAACACACTTCCTAAGTCCTTTGGAGCAACAATTTGTTTTAATTTTGTAATTTTATTTTGTCCGGTTTTTTGAGCAACATGTTGCGTAAAATGCATGGCATAATAAAACATGATATGCTTCCCTTTGAACCAATGGCCCTTAAAAGGATGCATGCATGCAGCATGCCATCAATCTAGAGCTTATCTTTGAGGTTTCCTTCCATTATAGTAGCATGTGATTCTGACTTAGTTGGGTAGGATGGCTCCATTGCGATGCCACACAGCCCACTGGAATCTGAAAAGCCACGTTGCATTCTGATGTAGCCCCTCTCACCCCAGTCCTGGCCCCATGAGTTCTTCACTATCCAATATTTAGTTCCATCCTGAGTTATACCGTAACCAACAGCAGCGACTCCATGGTCAAGGTCCGTGCCACAACTTCCAGTGAAGACACCCTGAGACAATGCATGAAAGCAACCAGAGCAACCCATAAGCGCAAACGTTTTTATAAACTGATATAACTATTTCTATAAGCAAATCTACGCAGCTGCGTCGCCACATTAGATAGTACATATTTGTCAAATTTTCAATTTGATCGTCAGGCCTTACAAGATTTTGCTCAGATCTGCTACTGAAACTAGGAAAGAAATTGTACTTCGTTCTATTCATTTGGATTTCCAGTTCTCTTTGTGCGTTTAAAGCTTATTAAACAATAATATCCATATTTATGGGTTTGTGGGCTACATCTATTGAACGGATTTACTCTACCCAGATGTGGGCTTACCTCTGAATAGAACTGGAAATCTTGCCCGCTAGCATCGATGGCAACGGCCACCGGCTGGTTTGCAACGGCTTTCTGTAAAGCATCTTCATTGTTAGCAGGGACATCCTCGTAGCCATCTATTGTCACGTCATGGGAGCGTTCCTGCAGTACAATGTTCAGATGCTTTATTAGTGCACCCACTGAGGGTTAATGTTTATGTCTCCAACCGTTATGATTACATTTGAGTTTGTCGTAGTAATCGTTTGAGGAAAAAACACTAAAGAAAATTTCACCATAGTAATTCCAGAAATAAACAGCTTCCATATTTTACTTGTTTTAATTATTCTGGAATTCTAACACCCTTAAAACATAGACAAGATATGTGTATATGTTTTTGTCAGTCTTCTGTTATTTCATAAAAGGCGGTGCCGTTCTATACCTTCACCTTGATACAACTCCTCTGCTCAGCAAGATATGGGTAGTTGGACTCCGTAGTGATCCCTCCGTTCTTCATGATGTACTGGAACGCATAGTCCATCAGCCCACCGTTGCAGCCTTGGTTATCACCATTGTCGCAGTCCACGAGCTCCTGCTCCGATAGCGACACCAGCTTCCCTGTCCTGATCTTGTTGATGCCCTCCACAGCTGCCACTGCAGAGAATGCCCAGCAGCTCCCTTTCAAGCGAGCACAGGCACAACGTGTGCGTGTTTTTTCACCAGTTATTAGTTGATCAAAGCACAAGAAATTAAAGGTGATGATTCAATAACAGCGAGAAGATTAAATTCGTGTGCTGAATTACCACATTGACCCTGGTCCTTGATGCCCGTGACAGCGCCTCGCTGGCGCCAGTCCACTGCCTGTGGCAGGTTAACAGCGTCTTTGTACATGAAGCTCCCCTCATTAGCACGCCGGCCTACGTTGCGTGCACGGAAGGAGCCAGCGTACGTCAGCCGGAACTCGTCTGACGTCATGCCGGCGAACTTGTTCAGGGCCAGCTTGAACGGCCGGTTCTTCATGTTGTTCGCCTCGTGGATGTACCGCACGTTCTCCTTGAACACGTTGAACCGGTGGGGCTTGTCGTAGTTGTCCAGCTGGCCTCTACGTGGCACCATGTAGTGTGCGAGCCAACGCTCGTACAGGCCATGCAGGCTCTCCTCCGATGCCAGGTCACTGTCCGTGAACGGCATGCTGTGTGTGGGACCCAGCAGCCCCAGCGCCAGAAGAACTACAGCAAGCAGCAAGAAGGGCTTCAATATTGCCATGGGCGTTGTAAGTCCAGATCAGCTGAGTGATGGATGCAAGCTGCTTGGCATGCATGACCAAGCCGTATTTATAGGCAGGACGCTAGTAGTATAGCTAGCGTGTGAGGCTCCGTCTGGTACACCTTGCAGCATGATGCCATTCGAGGAGTGTGGCTGAAGCTGGCGGGGAGATAGGATGGGAGGTAGTAGGAGATGGCGGGAAGGAAGAGATGAACTTTCGGAGGTTAGGGATAAGTTGTTGTAGGAATAAATGCAAGGAAAAGGGTTGCCATTGATTACTGCTCTTTTGTTTTAAATTATAATTCGTTTGATTTTTTGACCCTATAATTGACCGCTTATCTTATTTAAAAATGTATGTAAGATATCCTTTTGTATGGCTTGCTTAATTTATAAAAGTTTTTTAAGGATGACTTCAATTTTATTATGTTTGCATAATTTTTTGAATGAAATGAGGAGTGAAACCTAAGATAAAAAGGTAAAACAAGTTGTAATTTGGAAAAGAGGGAGTACCAAGGTAGGGTAACTTGGCCCTGTTTAGATGTTGAAGTTGTGAAAAGTTTGAAAACTGATAAGCGTACCCCACCATCTAATCATGACCTTAGATGATTGGGGGAAGACGTGGTAACCAGATAAGCTATTAGGCCATTCTCAGTGAAAGTTTTATGAACACGATTATCTAGAGTGATACATCATCTAAAAATACTTAAACTAGATAAAACACTTTCCCCTTAGTGCATAGTTTTATCTATTATTGTTTTCTAAGTTAAATGTAAGACCTAAGCTATCTTGGTAACTGTGTATATAGGGTTTTATCTCTATGAAACTCATTTTATCTCTCTCTTTTTTATTGATACACTATCACATCATAAAAAGTGCTACATATCACTCTATTTATTATCCATGAAACCTGCACTAAGTTGCCAAATTTCCAGTACTTTTTTTAATATTTAACCTTGCTCCAATTCGTTATTAGCTTTTCTTTGGCCCTTGCTTTGGGTATCCTCGAGGTTTCTGTCATTTTGGCAACAGCTGATTAACTAACTGGTTGATGGACTGAGGCAAATAAAATCATTCTTTTTTTTTTACAACTGGAAATGGCTAAGCCTAGTAGCTGTCGATTCCAGATGGACGCTCCAGATGACTTGATAGAGCGCTACTCTGCTGTGCCGGCTTGCTCTGCTGGTTTCTGACGAAACTGAATAACTGTCGAACTGAAGAATGGCTACTCCCATGTCCTGCCATCGTCATTGACGAAACTGAATAACAGACAACCTGAAGGCTCATCTAGATTCGGAAGAACTGAGCCGCTTGGTTTCCTCCTCTAGTCCTCTGCGACATGGTGGCAGACGAGGCGAGCCTCAAGCTCGGTACGTGCCGCTGCCGGCGCCTTAATCAGTTTGTAGCTATATGAAACAGTATGCCTGAATGTTTTGACTAGTGTTTGAAAAAGTGAAGCGTTGTATATTATTTTGCCACTAATTTGGGTCCGTTTCATTATATCACCAACTCAATGACATGAGGGAAAGGAGAGCACGCCGACGTCTTCACAACTCCCAATAACTGACAACCCCCCCCCCCCCCCCCCCCCGCCCCCCACACACACAAAAAAAAAAAACTCCCAATAACTGACTTACAAGTCTTGCAGGTATCCATTGGTCACAGGGACTGATCAACCTTATTATCGGTAATAACTTAGAGACAAATTAATAACACTACTATAAAACATATTTTTGGAGGCGGTCAAAATGGGTTTTTGGAGACGGTTTTGCATCTGCCTCTGAGCTGGGGCTTCTGTTAATGGGCCAAGCTTGTGCTCCCACGCCGGCCGCCGGATTACTCCGAGCCACCAGCTCAATCCTTGCCGGACATCCATCTGGTGCCCTCTCCCTTTCTTCTTCATTTTGCCACGTTGAAGCTTCGGCAATCCGCAACAAAAGAACTCGGCACCCATGCGACCATCGGCCATGTGCGTTAAGTGGCTAGGCAGCAAGCGGCTAGCGGCAGTGGCCAGATAATCATTTCAATCCATAAATCACTTTGTCATCCATCAAGTATGGAGGTGGAGATTATTAATCAAGCAGGAGCAGCCGGCGCCGCGCTCGCCGGGACAAGGAGGCGAGCCGTGACAGGGAGCTTGCTGCGCCGAGCTACCGTGGAGGATGCGCCGCAGGGAGTTGTGCTGCCGCCCGCCACGCTGCGGGGAGGTGGAGGAGGTCGCCGAGGAGCAAACCCAGGCCGCCGGGGAGGACACGTGCAGAGAGGTGCTCAGGTGGAGTTTGGCCATGGCGCATGCAGGAAAGAAGGCGAGCGGCTGCCGGCGGGCGTGGTAGGCAAGCAGGAGCTTTATTTGGAGAAGCTTTTGGATTTCATTACTCTTTTGGTAGCCAGTTTTGTCTTACATCATAGCCAAATCAAGATTTTACGAAGTCCGTTTTGAATAATCTGTCGGATCGACCTGCTCTGAATGAAGGCAGAGACGTAGGAATGTAAATTTTTTGTGGACGATAAATTAAAGAAAAAACTTTTATTTCTAGTTGTCTCTTTATTGTTCTCTCTTTTTTTCCTGTTTTCTTTGAACGGTAGGCTTTTCTAGTTATTTCGGGGATCCCCTCAAAGTTGTATTTTTCTCCTTTTGCTCTTGTCTTAAGGGCTTCTGTTTCTCGTTCCTAAAAAAAGGGCTTCTGTTTCTCCTTCTAATAAAAGTTGGTAATTTTTTCTAGAAGATAAATTAAAGAAATAACTGTTATTTCTAGTCGGCTCTTAGTGGTTCTCTCTCTTTTTTCCTTTGCTTTTAACGGGAGGCTTTTCTAGTTATTTGGGGGACCCCCTCAGAGTTGTATTTTTCTCTTTTTGCTGTCTTAAGGACTTCTGTTTCTCCTTGATCCATTAAAAAAAAGCTTTCATTGGAGATGCGAGGAGTTGAACCCCGTACCTTTATCATGCTTAGATTAACACTCTACCAGTTGAGCTACATCCCCAATTTTTGAGAAATCTAGCACCGTGATTATTTTGTTTAGACATGGAAGAGAAATTAACCACCTCTACCTTTCAGGTAAATGTTTGATTTAGTTTTCCCTATATATATTTTAATATCCTTTTTTCTGAGACGAAAGTAGTCGAACCCGGCTCTTTGTCGTGCATAATTTTCTTTTAGTTTTTGTATCCGCAGTCCTGACTTAGAAGAATTATCCACAACAAAAAAGACTCACAAAAATCACTGAGAATTTTGCTAGAGTAAAATACACCGCCGCTGTCATACCCGGTTTAAGAAAGAAAACCAAGTACATCTCATATGTGCGCTAGGATCAAATTACACACATATGATAGACCGTGAGTGAATAACAGAAACAGTACTCAAATGAATATTTGATAAGTAAAGTATTAATTACACTCACGACTAAGGCACAAAGGCCAAATTAAACTGGTTCACACGATAACTAAAGACGATAACTCCGAAAAAGCACTCCACAGGCATCTGACTGGTGGAACATACGCCTAGAACTCATCAAGATCGCTGAGGTACTCCGCTCCATTATTACCTTCTGATCCAATATAAGCAAGGATGAGTACACTTATGGTTGATACTCAGCAAGTGGGGGAAATATGCAAGCTATCAAGGAGAGGCTTGGTTTATAGCGGTCAGCATTTTAGTTGGTCAAGTTTTATTAACAGGCAACTATTTACTAAGATATAAGTATATACCAACCTACATATTAGTATAAAGTAAACAATGAACATAACCAATAACATATGCATGCAATGATTTGATTTTATATTCCAATAGATTAATCACGTGAGGGTCCAGGCCGTTCATGACCGCGAACACGGTTGTTATAACAGTTTTACACTCTGCAGAGGTTGTACACTTTCACCACAATTCGCGTAAAAGCTCCAAAGAACTTTGGACCCAACCATGCAGTGCGGGCTAGGCACGTACCACACTTCCGAGGTGTGACTGCATAGGGACGCTACGAAGCCTTTACAAAGAATTCCTACATGTGTGTTTATTCCCAGCACTTACGGTTTCAACAGAAGACAGAGTCTTCCGACCCCCGCACCAACACATCCACAAACAAATAACAACCCAACAGGCAGCACAAACACAACATGTAGTCCATCTAGTTATTCAGCTAAGACCAGAGCCATATGGTATTGTGGTTGTACGGTAAATCCTGGGTGGTTCTCCATGTTCCGATTAACATGGTGATCTTGTATTAACATAACAAGATATAAATAATAGGGATATTCATCAATGTTGGATAGAACCCATCATGAACCAAAGTTAAGCATCTAGCATAGCTACCCAACATAAAAGTAAACCCGGTGTATCAAGGCTTAGGTGGAAAAGACTAGTCATCCTTACATAGGACCCAACAAATTAATGCATCGCGAACATAAATATAAACTTTGTTGTCATGCAATGTGTATGGGTTCAAAAGAGTATGCAGAGGGGGAAATCCACTTGCCTTCCTCAAAGTACTGTGGTGGCTCCTCCTCGTAGACTTGATCTTGATCTCCCTCGAACGGACCGTTCTCTACACGATTCGCACAAGCATTCAATCAATAAAAGCAAAACAATACACCATACAACTTTTAAAAGCGCAAAGACGTGTCTAGAACTATTCTTGATGAAGATACGATCGCGTGAGCGCAAAGATCACTCAAATCAGACTTAAAACGGTCAAGATATGGCTAAATCAAGGTTTAGGGACTTCTTTGAACTAAATCTAACTCTCCAGGACTTAAACAGAAGAAACCAGGGACCTAAAACGTAATTTTGTATAAAAACAAAAGGACTTTAGTGAAAAACTACCTTAAAGGACAACGGGTTTGAATTTTAGAAAGATCAGGGGCTAAACTGAAAGAAATAGGACCTAGATCTAAATATTTTTGAACTGGACAGGACCGCGGGTTGATTTTCATAAAACCAAGGGGCTTTTCTGCAAAACGGCGCGGCTGACCGGTGTGGCTCGGTTTGACTCGAGTCGGGTCGTTCCTCAGCCGTTGGATTTCGATCTAACGGCTGGAATCGAAGGGGCAACGCCTTCGACCCAGGCGCGACTGCGCGCGGCGGCGCCTCGCCGGAGTTGGGCGAAACTAGGGCTAGGAGGCTCTAAATCTCGCCGTGTTTGGCTTGGGAGAAAGCTGGGGACGTGGGGAATCCGTTTTAGGGGTTCTAAACAAAGGTTGAGAAGTGGATGGAGCTTGCGACGAGCTAAGGCGGCTCGGCCATGGCGGCGGCGCGGCACGACCCCGAGAGAGCGAGAGAGAGAGGGGAAAACGACTCGGCGGCTTCCTTACCTCCACGCGAAACTCGACGACAAGCTCGGAGCGGCTAGAAGACGCTTGGGGGCTCGAAATCGAAGCGGCGGCTTGAAGCTAGGGTTTGAGCGGCGGTAGCTCGATTTGCGGCGGAAGCTGCGGCTTTGGGGTTTGGGGATTCAAGGGGTTGGCGGCGCGCTTAAAAAGGGCCGGAAATCGCGCCTTGCGCAAGGGGAAACGAGGCAGAGACGGGCGGCGCTGGGACTCGGCGTCGAGTCCGTCTCGTCCACGGCACGAGGAAGACGAAGCTGACAAGGAGGGCCCACTCGTCAGCGAGAGGAAGAGAGAAGGAAGAGAGAGCTCAGCTGGGCCGCGCGAAGGAAGAGAGAGCTCGGCTGGGCCGCGCTGGGCTGGCTACTGCGCGCGAGCTGGACCAAGAGAAGGACTGGGCCGCGAACTGGGCCGGGAGAAAGAAACCGGGCCGGCTGCGAGTTGGACCAGGAAAGAAGATGGGTTGGGCTAGAAAAAGAGAGAGAAGAGAAAGGTTTTGAAATTTAATTTAAACTTTTGCGAACCTTTTAAAATTCAAACCATCACTCAAAATATATGCAATCAGCATGAATGCAACCAAAAACTTTATTGACTATAATTTAATTGTTATTTAAATATTTAAGAGCCACGATTTAAATTTGCAACTTAATACTTCCTAAAACATTAAAAACTAAGAAAGTATTTGTCTACATTGATCTTTATGTGATGAGCAAAAATTAGAGTGTTACAGTCCTTCAACTTGGCACGGGGTGTCATCCCGGTCCTCAAACTCTTAAAATGCATATTAGAGCCCTTAAACTTGTTAATAGGTGCAATTAAGGTCCAAATCTCCATAACCTGCTTTTAATGGCTTACGTGGCATACAAATTACGTGTTCACTGGGCTTGACATGTGTCTGCTTCCCCACTATCTTCTTCTCTGCTACTCCTCTCCCGCCGCTGCATGAGCCTGAGCTCCCTACACCGTCAGCCGCTCCCTGTGTGCGCCAGCAAGCCCCGCCATCGTCGCACCGTCGGCCACCGCTGGCTGCTCCGCTCGGCGCACGCTCGTTGGCTCGGCCTCGTCACACCCTCGAACGTGCTTAACATCACATACGTCGTGGGCAGCTCTTGCAACGGCGTGCTGCCATCGAGGTACTGCGTGACCTGCTGCATGCTCGGCCGCGCTGCCAGCGATGGTCGCAGGCACGCAAGCCCCAGCCACAGCCTGGCGTCCTCCACGGTGGTGATGGAGCCCTTGCGCTAGTGCCCAACCACCCACTCCACGAGCACGAACCGGCCTCTCGTGTTGTCTTCATCTTCCTCTATGGGTCTTCGGCCGCAGGCGACCTCCAGGACAAACGCCCCGAAGGCGAATGCGACGGAGAGAGTGGTCGCCTTGCCGGTGCGCACTAGCTCAGGAGCAAGGTAGCCCATGGTGCCCACCATGCACATGCGTGGTCTAGTCAACGTGCAATTAGTCCGCCACGTAAGCAATTTAAATTAGATTATGAAGATTTGAACCTCAGCTGTACCGATTAGCAAGTTTAGAGATCTTAATGTGCATTCTATTTCTCCTTCTAACAAAAATTACGGCAAAGCTTCCTTCTAACAAAAATTACAGCAAAGCTTCCGTTCTGTTAAGAAGAGCTTTTATTGGAGATGCGAGGAGTTGAACCCCGTACCTTTATCATGCATAGATTAACACTCTACCAGTTGAGCTACATCCCCAATTTTTGATAAATTTTGCACCGTGATTATTTCGTTTAGACATGGAAGAGAACTTAATCACCTCTACGTTTCACGATCTACTGTGTAAGCTATATCCCCAACTTTTGATTTAACCCTACGGATATTTTTATATCTTTTTATCTGAGATGAAAGTAGTTGAGCCCGGCTCTTTATCATGCATATATTTTTTTTTTGTTTTTGTATCTGCAGTCCTGACTCAGAAAAATTGGACGGCGCTATCATTTTAAATTTTGCTAGCAGTCTAGGTATCACTCTTCTTCCACGTTTTTTTTCATCGTTCTCTCATTTTTTTTTCTGATTTGACACCACGGAGTCATAGGAAAAGATTCAAATTAATTGCCATAAAGAATACCAACCCAATTGTCTGCTGCATGCTCGAGTAGTTTTGTGCCAGGACGAATGCGAGGTTGTTGCACAATTCGCAAAAGATATGTACCCGAGCATCGGGAAAAAGATAACAGAAGCAACATAGTACAGTATGTTACATGTAGCTGGAGTAGCTCAAGCTAGTTGGGTGACAGACTCTGGCCAACTGGATGACGAGTCAGGACTCAGGGCCAACTGTTCTGAGATGGGGATCAACAAATTTATTTTTCACCACTTTCTTCTAATTCTGAACGTCTTTAACTACCTTACCTTGGCCAGTGATGTGGCACAATTTATCGACTAACAATGAGTGACTTAGAACTCGGAAAAAACAGAGACATCCGTAGCTGCGGTGTTTTCTTCACAATTTATTTGCACTGCATGTTGAGGACTCCTCGTAAAAACAGTGTGGTGTAATAAATTAAGCACCAACATTCTTTTTTTTGAACGAAGGGACAGAAGAGGTGTCAATTATCTCTACTCCTAAAAACCACATAAGGAGATCAAAATTGTGGTACGTCGTCTGCCGCCCCACCTCTCCAACAGTTTTCATCGGACGTCGCTCGACCGCTCCCTCATGCCCACCCCCTCGCGACCGTATCGGTTTCTCAACCACTCTCGTTGGGATAGATTGCTTGCATCTATTAGATAATAATTGCATTGTAGGAATGCATTTATACTATTCACAAGTGCTTATTATTTTGTTCCATGAATGTTCGCGTAATTCAAATTTGGCTTTTGGCTCATTAGACTGATTTGATGCATAGCTGAAGTTTATGAAGGTTGACAGTTCATATGCATAATTAATAAGCATGACATGTGAAATTATTTTACGATCAACAATTTTTCTGTTAATTATTGTTTACTATTCTCTAGCTTCTGCTATATATGTTCAAATGAGATCCTGGATTCCTTTACTGGTATCTAAAGTTCATATGACCAATATTATCATGTATTTGGTGCAATATTACATATGTCTTGCATTATATTCAATGAAATTAAATTAAAAAAATACTAGGATAAATACATTAACACAGAAAGTACATAGGATAAATGTATACTCATGGGCCCACTATATGATAATTGCATATGATAGTATGAATTTTCTTAGCAATGACAGTCACAATCTAATATATTATTTCTTTTAATACTATACATATTGCATTAGAAATATTTTATAATCTCGTAGCAACACACTGGCAGAAAGCTAGTATTTATGTTCTCTTCTCTTTTCTTCTAGTTTAAAATAAAAAAATGAGATGGTGGTCATGTCCCCCCACCATGGTCCTGCCAGAGCCAGACTACCCACGTCGCCCTCTCCTCAAATTCCCACCGACCCGGTTTTTTTTCTTTCCTCAATTTCTTCCCCGGTTCCCTCTAATCCCGCATGCCGACACCTTCCGTACCTAAAAAATTAATCTTGGGAATCTTTGAAATTCTAGAAAAACCTAAAAGTTTAAATTAGGGTGTCACATGGCATGAGATTGTCCATTACTTATGGATGTGGTCAATATGATCGTGCCTTTGATTTCTCTACCAAACATTTAAAGGGATTATTGTGTTTTTGCCCTTACTCTAGACTCCAATTGTGATTTTACCCTCACTTTTGACGACATTGCGTTTTTACCCCCACTTTGTGAAAATGAAGACTCCGTTTACCCCTACTTTAGACACCGTTAGCTGTCGTAGGATTAAACAAATTAAAACAAATAACAAAACCTTTCAGAATATTATGAAAGGACAAAAATGCCCCTCCTCTCTTTTACACCTTCAATCTCTCCTCTTCCTGACAATCGAGTCTCCCTCGATAGCCAGCCGAGCTCTAACCCATGCGCGGGGCTCGGGGGTGTCCGACGACGAGCTGGGGTGGCGAGGCAGCTCTGGTGCGAGCCGGCGGGCTGGTGGGCGCGCGCGCGGCTCCCACAGGCCAAGTGCGGTGGCCTCGTGCCCTGGCGGCGGCTTCCAGCGCGAGAGAGGAAGAGTAGCCAGAGCATGGCCACCCACCGGTCAAAATCCGTCAAGCTCCAGCCATCTCTATCAAATCCACTGCAACCGGAGCTTCCTCCGTGCTCCAGCTTGCTCCCCGATCGCTTCATGCCGAGCTCCGGCGACCGCCCGGCCTAGAATCGAGGATTCCTTGGCCGGCAGCCCACCATGGTCGCCGCCGATGCACGGATCGAGGGGAAGAGAACGAATCAAATCTAATCCAAGAGAAGAAAACAAATCAATTGTATGAGAGAGAAGGCGGCGCTGCTCCATGCGTAGGGGTAAAGACGCAAAGTGAAGAAAAATGAGGGTAAAATCATAATTGGAGATCAAAATAGAGTAAGAACGCAATTGCCCCAAATTTAAAAGTCGAGATATTTCTCCCTGTACCTGTGGGATAAGTTATTTTGAATAATTTTGTATAAAAAATATAGCAACAAATGTATAAGAGGAGTTCTAAAACTCCCAGTACCGTGATGCCGCAGCAAAAAGAAAAGTAGGTAAAAAATCAGTACAAACTCAATTCTGAAACTAGGACCACGAACGGCTGCAAGTCAGAAGAGCATGATTCTATCCTCTCCAGATTCAAGGCACAAAATCTGGCACCGTTTCTTATTAGACACTCATTAATGTTTATAGAAAGTATTTTTTAATTTCTTACCTTGGTGGATAATCATTGCATGCAAATTAATTCATAATTTTGAGTGATATTTTACTCTAATCAATAAACGCTTATCAGCTTAAAGAACACAAATAAGCATTGGGTACACATATACTCCCTCCGTCCAAAAATGGAGGTCCTTTTGGATGTCGAGATTCATGTCTTCTATGAACTTGGACATGTGTTTGTCTAGGTTCATAAATTATAGCATCTTCAATGAACCTAGTAAAAATACATCCTAAAATACATGTCATTTTTACAGATTCATTGAAGATGTTATGTATGTCCAGGTTCATAGTATACTATGAATTTAGACACCCAAAAGGTCACCTAGAATAACATGTATTTTGGAACAGAGTGAGTAGGTGCTAAATGACATCCACCTGAGGGCTGAGGCCTATATATAGTCTCGTATGAACCAGAGAACACTACCTGCGTTATCCAAGAAGTCAGAACCACTGCACCACCATCATCTATGGCTGTCGCATTCTCCTCCGCCGCCATCTGCAGGATCCTCGTCGTCGTTGCGCTCGTCGTCGCTACCTTTGCATCCTATGGTACAACTAAAATTTCTCCAAAACTTCTGTATGCAAGCTTTATGCAGGGATGTTGGGTTATTCGGCGAATTCATCTTCCAACCCCATGATTGTATAACACTGGCGAATTTTGTATGGTACAGGGGCGGCGGAGTACAATTGCATGGGCCCGTGCAGGAATTTTCCGCCGAACTGCAACAGCTGGTGCAGGAATGTTGGGTTATTCGGCAAGGGCGGCGATTGCATCAACGACCCGAGCACCTGCTGCTGCCGTATTTAGCTAGTAGAAATGTAGAATGAGAAACCATCGTCTCTCATGCATGTAAAATCAATTGAGAAATATTTCCATGTAAAATCGATTCATGCATACATATTGCTATGGTTTGCAGAATAAAATAAGTGGTGGTTTAGAACAGCAAATTTACTCCTCTTCAATAGGTCGATCCAGAAATTAGAGAGTTCGCATTATTAAATGTCTTAAGCATTGTAGGCACCCTGTATTTAGTCAGACATGAGAAAAGCTTGCAGCTTCCCTTGGCAGCCATCCATGCATCCAGCTCCTCTGGCCATCCAAGTAGTTGTCGAAATAAGACAAAGGATTTCAGTTCGATTTTTAAACAATTTCAATTGCATAGGAGGAAATGTAATCAAGCAACATAATCAGCTAAATAACGACAGTCCAAAATGATAGCGCAATCCAAAAAAGTTGTATACTGTTTTCGTACTCACAAAAACCCAATTACATATTTTATTGTGAACCCAGCCATGTCGGCAGGATATATGAAGTTGTTGACACCGGATTTTGACAGTTCGCCTTGGTGTCAAGATAAGGCAGAATTGGAATCGGAGTCAGGGACAGGAAAGGAAGAGAAAGTTGGCTCGAATCGGAATTGAAATTTGATGGAAGGTCTGATGCGGCGTATAAGTCATGTTGAGTCAGAGTTAGAGCTAGAATCGGGATCGGCATGAGGTATTGATACGTGGAGAAACCACCAGTTAAGCTAAAGATGGGCCGAAATAAAGAGTCGGTTGTTGTGAATTTTTATAGTCCGAATCGTACAAGTTTGTAAAGATTCCTTTCTTTTGTGTCAAGTAATGTTGCCGTGATCGGCTAGGAGTCATAGTTTTTCAGGGTATAAGTAGTGGCCCTGCGTGGTCATGAGAGGTCTGTACACATCAACAACAAAAAAAACTTTACAACTTTCGCATCTACTTTTACGCAATTTCATACATTGTCGACGACTTCGTCCTCTTCTTTTTTGCGAGTTCTTCTAGGTATGTCGAGGGTGATCTCGATCTCAAGGCTTGCCTGTAAGTCTCGTATTACTGAGTAAGACCTAAGCTTTAGCAACCGACGCATCGTTGTTGCTACGTTTGGAATTATTTGATAGTTATCGAATAGATATTTAGGCTTTAGTAACCGGCGCATCGCTGTTATTTCATTTAGGTTTTATTCAACCTTTATCCAGCTTAGAACTTATTATTATTCGGCTTTTATATACTCTTTATCATTGGATCTGTTATAACCGTTTAGATCTATTCTAGGTGTTGCTCTGCTTAGCTTGGTAGGTTACGTTTTAGTAATCTTATTCTGCTTTGTATCGGATCGGCTGACCTAGCCGGTTTATTATCGTAGATCAGAATTCACTGCCGATTCAAACTATATCGCTAAATCGGAATCCCAGCCGATTTCGGCACGTCCGGTGGGACACGAAAGTGTCAACAATGTCAAAGAAGGATGATCACTCTGAGATTGGAGAGCAGAACGTCATTGAAACTATCAAGGATGATCTCAATGATGAGCAGAAGGGTGATTTGGCAAGGGCATTGGAAGAGTTTGAACTCTTATGCCTTAAGTCATTCACTACCACCAAAAGATATCTAAGCTATAAAGAAGACTGATTACATCGTCAAATCACTATGGCTGAAGCACCTTGAAAGATGCAAGAGATGGTCAATGAGGCAGTCCATCAAGCTTTTGTGAATCATGCTAACATAATGAGCAATAATTTTCACAATAAAGTGGTTCACACGCTTTGAGAGGGAGATTGTCAATACATAGGCTTTGTTGATCTCCATCTGCGCACGCACAATCAATAATCATTTAGTATTTGGACAAATGCGATGCAAACATGAGTTGGTGACAAATTTTATTAATTGGGTTTACCTCCTGCCGTGGCGGATATGGGCCTAGGGCTACAAGGGCCATGGCCCTAGGCGCAGCCCAGAAAGCCTCTTATAACTTCTATGTTTTTCCATGGCCCAGTTAGCGTTTACGTGGACTGGCCCTAGGAGTGTGCGGCCCAGTACAAAGCGAAGGCTCCTACGTTGCAGCCCAAGTCTAAGAGATAACACAGGCTCGCCTAGTGGCGGCCCACGCACCCATCAAACCTCTGCGCAGCTCATTGCAGCGCAGCAGTCTTCCTCCTCCGCCCGCACTCCCTGGTCCCTGCTACCTCCATTGTTGCCACTCCGGTCTCCGGCTCGACGGTCAAATTGGGCAGCGGCATGGCCAAATCCGGCAGCAGTGTGGCTACATCATGCGGCAGCGCGACCAAATCCAGATAGGGGACAACCAGCGTGGCCAAATCAGATGTATCAGGTAGCGGATGCCATGTCTAATGCCCGGAGATAGATGCAGGCTGCTCCTGCGTGCGGTGCGACGTGCCCGTGCAGATGGATGGCCTCTGGTCAGCGCTGGAGAGCGCAGCAGCGGGGACAAGTTCACACGCGAACAGGAAGCAGTGGGGATCAACAAATTTAATTTTCACCACTTTGTTCTAATTCTGAACGCCTTTAACTACCTTGGCCAGTGATGTGGTACAATTTATCGACAAACAATGAGTCACTTAGAGCTCGGAAAAAACAGAGACATACGTAGCTGCTGTGTTTTCTTCACAATTTATTTGCACTGCATGTTGAGAAGGAATCCTCGTAAAAAGCAGTGTGGCACCAATATCTTTTTTCTTAGAGAACCGACAAAAGAGGTGTCGATTATTTACATGATTATCAGTGGGGTAATAATGTTCTTTTATAACATTGAGAATGAGTCGTGCCGATTCTCATGACAAAGCAAATGAATATACAATGTTCAGACGACACTACCATACATGATATATGTATATAAAGAATTAAGGCCCACTACAAATCAGGCTAGCAAAAGACCTTAACTGACAACATTGCACTTGCAAAGTTGCAACTATTCGATTATTACATCCTTTATTTACAAAAAAATACTCCTCCGGTTTTTTCATCTCCTTCCGATCTTGTGCTTGACTTCATGGCGTGAACTTCTCGGATTTTGTTCTGAGTCACCCTTGTAATAGGGCAGACATGCCGCCCTTGTGCATACATGAATCTGAAGTAGTAGCGGCCGTCTTCCTTCTGTCTTTGATTCATTGATCATCCATCCATGCCTGTGGGCAGCTGATGGCGGCACAGCGGGCACTTGTTGCTGCGCCACAGCCACTTGGTGATGCAATCCGAGTGGAACCCGTGGCCATGGAAGCACGGCATGACGCTCACCTCCTCACCGTCCTCAAAGTCCACGAGGCAGATCGCACACTCCGTCCCGCCGCCGCCGCCGCCGCCCGCGGCGTGGAACGTTTGCTTCTCCAGGCCGGCCACGGCCATGGCAGACGCACCGTCGCCGCCGCTGTCTATCACGACGTCGAAATCTAGCTCCTGAAACACGAGGTCAAGCTCCTCCTGTAGCTCCTCGATCATCCTCCTCCGAACGCGCTCGTCGAAGCCGGGGGCTAAGTGTTGAAGGTGATGAAGACGCTGGTTCAGCTGATGCAGCCGCTGCTCAGCTGACGGAGGCGGCGGAGCAATGCCGCCATCGGTGGCCGCCACGTTGTCCGCAACTTCCATATTATTGTCGCCGCCGTCAGCCATGGCTGCAGAATGCTTTGCTTGTGGATCGATCAGCAAAAACAAGAGTAATGACGCATACCAGGGAGGGGAGGGGAGAATTAAGTTCAATAATATAGGCGTATAGCGGTATAGTCCTTGTGCCTGGCGTAAGTGTCGGTGTCGGAGTCGGAATCAAGGACCGATCGGACTCGGACTCGCTTAACGCGAGACGTTAGACTCGGGGTCACTTAGGCCGCTGGTGATACCTAACGTCGATGGGACACCTCTGCTTCTTTAATTCTGTAGCTAAAACCTACGTCAAGCCGCGGAGGAGCCCATGGAAGTCATCCAAACGGTGGCGCAACCTCCCTCCTGTTCGTCGCCGGCCATCGCATACCCACGGTGGGTGTTGCTGGAGCCACATGCCAAGATTGTCAACGTCTAAGACTCATCTTGCGGCTCTTGCCTCGGCACGGCCGTCGCCAAAACACTGGCGGCCACGACCACCAGCACCGGCCACAGGATCCACATCTCCCCGGCGACGTCGGCCGGCTTTACACGTCCCGATGGTGATGTCAGCATCTGCACCCAGTATGCCAGCATCATGGCCGCCCATGGTGACTCGTTGCTCATGTGCCTGGATGGAATGCATTCGGCAAACCACCATAGACTTTGCAAACAACCGTTTTCCGGTAAGGACCAGGTGTGATGGATATTTGGCCTTTAACTTTAGGCATATTTACAACGAAATTCCTATCCATTACAAGCTAGATCAGTGTTTGAGATTCTTGTAATCAAACCACGGATGTTGGAAACTACCTTATCGAAGAAGTTTCATTTCAAATAGCTATGATATGCTACATCCAAGCAAAATCGGTCTAAGTTGTTTTAATAACATGTACCTAAAAAGTTTCATACCTTTTGAAACAATCTTATGCACCGATGGTTTTGGTGAAAACTCGAATATAACTTCTTCATATGGCCAATTCAAAAAAATTCCAGTATTTTTTAAAACTATCGTGAGTGTAAACAACAAGCTTGCTCATGTGGCAATGTCAAAGTCAGGGTAAAATGTCAAAAAAATTCTAATTAGAAATAGAGGGAGAAATTTTTCTAACTTTGCATTACACCTCCATATGGAGTGTTCGATATTTAATTGAACTGTTTGTTTGAGCTACGTGAAAAACATGGAAATTGGTATTGTTATGTCTTCCCTAATATATGTATACACATCATTAAATTATAGTTTTTTTTATATAAACAACAACATAAATATGATATTAAAAATTATAGAAATTTATATTTTTTCACCTTAGAATTTTGTTATAATTATATTATTTTAATAATGACATGATAGGATGATTTATTTTTAAATATAGATGGTTATTTGACGTTATTGTTTGTAATGGTATAGGTGGGTTATTTACATGAATATTAGAGGGGTACGGTTTCCTCAAAAAAATATTAGAGGGTTAATAAAATTCTTTTATAATAACATTGAGAATGGGTCGTGCCGGCTCTGGGGTAATAAAATGGATCCATTTGTGATAATGATAGTGAGATACGTCATTTATTTGGTGCTATGTGTGTTGACTTGACACATCATCTTAAACCATTAGAAAAGCTATGTCATGATAGCCTAACACTAAATTATGAACTGTTATACCCTTATTAATTATACAACAACAACAACAACAACATAGCCTTTAGTCCCAAGCGAGTTGGGGTAGGCTAGAGATGAAACCCAAGAAACAAAGCTCAAGGCTCAGGAACGTTGATAGCTAGTCTCCAAGCGCTCCTATCGAAAGCTACCTCCTTGGAAATATTCCACTCCTTAAGGTCTCTGTTTATCGCTTCGTCCCAAGTCAATCTAGGTCTACCTCTACCTCTCTTTATATTATTGGCCCATCCTAGGACCCCAATACGCACCGGCGCCTCCGAGGGCCTCCGTTGGACATGTCCAAACCATCTCAGCCGATGTTGGGTCAATTTCTCCTCAATGGGTGCCACCCCGACATTCTCCCGAATGTCTTCATTCCGAACTCTATCCCTTCTTGTATACCCGCAAGACCATCGCAACATCCGCATCTCTGCTACACTCAGTTGCTGGACATGTCGCCTTTTAGTAGGCCAACATTCCGCCCCGTACAACATCGCCGGTCGAACCGCCGTCCTATAGAACTTCCCCTTCAGCTTTTGTGGCACCCTCCGATCACAGAGGACGCCAGAGGCTTGACGCCACTTCATCCAGCCTGCTGCGATTCTATGCTTAACATCTTCATCAATGTCGCCATCCTGTTGCAACATCGATCCTAAATACCGAAAAGTAGCCTTTTGGGGGACCACCTGTCCGTCGAGGTTAACGTCTCCATCCTCGTGCCTAGTCCCACTAAAATTGCACATCATGTACTCAGTCTTGGTCCTGCTAAGTCTGAACCCCTTCGACTCTAATGTGCGTCTCCATAGCTCTAGCTTCTCATTAATGTCTACGTTGGCAGTTTTAATATGTTTTTTCATGTATGTGCCTCATTTTTATTACTGACTTTAGCCCAGATGCATGTTAGAGCATTTGAGTGGCATCTAGCAAACCCAAGTTTGACTCCCTGTAGGAGTGAAACTGGGTTTTAGAATAAAAGGAAGTTATGCTACAAAAAAGCTTGGACCTGCCCCTGATGATTTTGGTCAGAAAAAATAGACCCATTTGCGATAATGATAGCGAGATATGCCATTTGTTAGGTGCTATATGTGTGTTGATTTCACTCATCTCATCTTAAACCATTGGAAAAGCTATGTAATGATACATAACATAACACCAAATTAGGAACAGTATACCGTTATTAATAATAAATACTGATCCATAAAATCGTTGCATTAATTTGTATATGGTAATTTTCATATTTTATTTTTCATGTATGTGCCTATACCTTTTTGATACACGTGGTACCTTCAGGTGCTCCTGCACCTACTAAAAAATTGACAATTTCTTTGGTAATATATTTGGAACCTACGGTCTCAGATCGATCTCGCGAAACAGGGAAACGCACAGCCCGTTTCCATCGGTGGCGGCGCCCATGGCAACAGCCGAGGCGAAGCAACCACCACCCGGTTCGTCGGCAGCCACCCCCTATCCACCGTGGGTGCTCCTCCAGCACAGCGTCAAGGAGGTGGCCGTGGGCTCCTTCTCCTCCGATGACGCCGCCTCCAGGGCATCCTCGGCGAGTGCCCACACCTCCACCGGCCATCCCATCGGCGTGTCCCTCAACATCGCCTCGCCGCCGGCGGTCTCATAAGTATGGGTCCACCTCCCTCACCGCTTGGAAAATTATGGAACTCTTGTCACGGCCCACGGCGACTCCCTTCTCATCTACGTTAATTTCACACCGAAGGGGATCGCAACGACAACAAATTTGACTACTTCGTCTACAGCGCCGGCGAAACCCCAAGGCCGCCGACGTTGTCTCTGCTCCCGCCGTACTACTACGTCACCACGGTGGTTCGCCGCTGGAACCAAGGGCACCTTATGCAGCACCATCTGGATGAGTATAGGACTGGTCTCCTCCGCCGCAGCGGGGAGGACGATGAGTTTGCGGTGGCGGAGCTCAAGCTTGTTGAGGCGGCAAGCGAGGACACGCCGGAGAAGAAGCAGAAGCAGAAGCAGATGGTAGCCGAGCTCCTCCTGTTCCGCCATGGACGATGGAGCGTCGAGCGGCCAAAGACGATCAATGGTGAAGGCGAGCACGCAGCGGCAGATCTTCTGTCATCGTGGACAACGCGCACCGTCCTTCCCGTCGGTGACGCGGATCTCTGCTGGGTCGACTTGTACCGTGGGCTCCTCTTATGTCGTGTCTTCGACAAGTGCCCCGTGCTGCGCCATGTGCCTCTTCCTGTGGAGGCGATGGAGATGGAACCCCTCACCGGGCCGGGATCAGCCCGGAACGTGTGCGTCACCGGCGGTGGCCACATGGTGAAGTTGGTCGTCGTCTTCCCGCGGTGCTGCTGTGGAGGGGCAGTCTCCACACACACTGCCGACACTCTCACTATGCCTACACCATCAGTACCTGGACATTGAAGATGGACACCATGGCGTGGGTGATGGATGGCATGGTCGATGCCACCGAGCTCTGGGCAAGCGACGCCTACGAGGGCCTCCCGCGTGTCCCGTTGTTGTGCCCACTCGTGAGCATGGAGGACCCCCATATCATCTGCTTTTCTCTATGTGAGTGGTTCCATGACAAAAAAAGGCGGCGCTAAGACGCAGTGGCTGCTCTTGGTTGACATAAGGAGAAAGTCACTACTTTCGGTATACTGCCGCTCGGATGAACTAAGCCGCATCTCTGGTAGACAACTTCATTTGAGTATGGTTTCATGCTACTTGGACCCTAATCCAAGTTGCAGGAACGGCGCATCATCGTCAAAGGAAGGCTATACAGACTTGATTCCATCGTTAGTTATGGATGCTGTTGATGAGGCGCGAAAAAATGATGCCGGCAATTCAGCGCCATCTTCTTGCAAGTCGTTGCCCGAGCCTGGTATGCATGCTTCGGACATCTTGGCAGGATTTCAGGAGGTCCCAAGTTATGGCTTGGATCGTGATGATATGGTGAAAGCCTACAACATTCTTGGCCTGGACAATGGCCGCCGTATAAGATCTCTTTTGGGGCTCCCCAAGAATATGAGGAAGGATTGGCTCTTGATGGAGATTAAATCCATGATAGCTTGATTCATAAGTGTGCAAGATCCATGTTCCATGCAGCCTTAAAATATGCTATTCATATTTGTCTTTAATTTATACTCAGAATATTTGCGGTTGATTACTTTTTATGTGAAACTTCCTTGACTTTATATCTTTGAACTATATATGCTTATTTACTTATTTTCAGGATTCTGGCCAAGATTACCAGCTTAGTTAGTTCAGATCAACAAGTTTGCTAGTACTAGCGAGCTTAACTTATTAACTTTGTACCACTTGGCACTTGCATAGTATAGATTTTAGGACAAGGTTAACCATTAATCTTGAGAGTATCTTTGCTGGTATGAATGAAAATTTTATTATCTGTGCTGCCTCTATATTGAGCCAGCGTGGATTATCAAAAGAGCTTTCTTGCCTGGTGTTGTTGGGGGGATGAAGGGTATACATGCCAGCTATAAACTTAGACGGCATGTATATAATGACATGAATTGCTATATATGATGGCTTAGATTGTCTCCAACACGAGACCCATCACGAGACCCAAACCTAAACATGGGTCACGCACAGTGATTTTAGGTGCAAAAGAGTTGTGCAACAGGTGACCCAAAGAGGAGACCCATTTTGGGTTCTTCGGTGCTGGATACCCAAAGATGGCTCTCTCTCCTCGACCCAAAATCTCCACCCGACCGAGCTCGTCGTCGTCGTCGCCGTCCCCGACCCAAATCTCCACTCGCTCGAGCTCGTCGTCGCCATCCCCGCCGCCATCTTCCCCGTCTGCCACCGCTCGCCGTGGACCTCCTTCCGGATTTAGGGTGGTCTGCCGTGGGCCCGTGCCTCTGGATGCCGCACTTGCCTAGAGCATCCCCTTCTCACTCGTGGTCCACCACGGCACCTTGCCATCATCGTCGTCGTCCCCATCAGCGGCTTCTTGCGGAAGGACGACTGGGTGGGGCTGGCCACACTGGAGTCTGATAGGATGTGCGACCCTCTGAGCCGCTGTGGGCGCAGAGCCCTGATCTGCAGCCTCACGCGCAGCTCCTGGACGTCCGCGTGTGCCACCGAGGACAAGCAGCCTCCGTTGGAGGGCCGGATGCATCGGAGAGCATGCCGGTCTTGTCGAGCAGCGTGCAGTCACGGAGGGCGAGGTCATGCTTCTCGCCAAGTGCGTCGATGGCGCTCTGCATGCGGAGCTTCCCGTCGTTGGGCGGGATACGGCATCGCCCAGCCGTGGTGACCCGGAGGGAGCGGAGGAAGATGACGACAACGACGATGGCTTGGGCTGGTGCTGCTGGTGGATGGTTGCTTGCTGTGGGAGACCGCTCGTGTATGGGTGCTCTTGATTTTACTGTGCATGACCCAAACTCAAGAATGGGTCTCGTGTTTGGGTACTTGCTGTTGGATATAGCCTTATATTTGAGGTCTCAAATGGTCGGTCGAATGAGCTGATACGAATCTCAAATAGTGATGGCCACCATGCCCATTCCTGGCAACCATCAATGGCTATTAAGTCCAGTATTAGTATAGTAGGACACTGCTTTGTACAAGGAGTTAAAAAAATGCAGTTCATGCGTGGAGCACTACGCCGGGAAAAAAATGTGCTAGCAAGCAAAATAGCACTACTACAAAAACGATTTTAGTGGACACTCCAAAATTAGGCTCAGAGGCGGGCACAAAAAATGTCCGCCTCTGTTAATCGCGATATTAATGGAGGCGGACATTTTTTATTTTCGGAGGCGGTTACTTTTGTCCGTCTCCAAAAATCGATTTTCAGAGGCGGACGTCTTAAAATAACCGCCTCCGAAAATAGTCTATTTTCGGAGCCGGACGTTTTAAAGTATCCGCCTCTAAAAATTGATTTTCAGAGGCGCAGTTAGAAGGCCCGCCTCCTAAAAAGGCTGAGGCCCACCAGGTCCAACTTGGCCCGATAACCGTTCATCATATATATACGAATACACCCACAACCCTAACCCTAACTTTCCTTCCACCTCTCTCTCCCTCACCCTCCCTCCCTCTCCACAGACGCTGGCGGCGCCCTTCCCTCCCTCGTCTCTCTCCTTCACCCTCCCTCTCTCTCCACAAAAGTTGGCGGCGCCCTCCCCTCCCTCTCTCTTTCGTGCGCAGGCGCTGGCGGCGGCGGCAGCGTGCAGGCCTCGCGCAGGCCGAGCTGCAGGCGCTGGCGGCGGCTATGTGCAGGCCTCGCGCAGGCCAAGCTGCAGGCGGTGGCGGCTTGCGGCGGCGACGTGCAAGACTCGCGCAGGCCAAGCCGCCAGGCGCCCAAGTGCTGGCGGCGACGATGCGTGAAGGCGGATCCATCGGCGGGAAGGCCAGATCTGGTGGCCGGGCTGCCGGATCCGGCAGCGGGAATGCCGGATCCGGTGGCCAGGCGGCTGGATCCGATGCCGGGAGGTCCGTGGAGGCGGCGGCGCAGGAAAAATCCGACGGTGGCGTCGATGGGCTTTCTGGGCCTGTGATGGGCTCGGTGGGCTTTTTCTTTTTATTTTTATTTTTTTGGCTTGATTAACGGAGGTGGGTGGAAGACCGCCTCTGAAAATGCCTCATTAACAGAAGCGCATGTTCGGAGGCGGACGCGAAAACCGCCTCCAAAAATGGTTTTCGCCCGCCTCCGAAAATGCTTTTTATAGTAGTGTAGGTTGGTGATACCGGGTATAGGATCTGCCATCATGCCACTGCACCATCTCGAGGTCGACATAATTTCTTACGTTGCCTTTAGAAAGTATTAAAATTTGTAGTCATATAAGCAATATGAGTAAATAAAAATAAAGTACCAAAGTTGTGTCGTCTATGAACTAAAGCATATCCTAATACGTTGTCTAAATAGGTAATGCATATTTTTTTTTAAAAAACTAACTTTTGTGTCACTTAATTAACGTAATCAGTCAGGACTTGTTTGGAGTTGAATTATTTATTTGCAATTAGAAAAGCAGAGACGGTTCCTTTTGTTATGTTTGGACTTAATTTGGAGCCACCGTAAATATCGTCCGGAGAGGTATGGTATACTAGGAAAACGCACGTGCTACACGCACATGAAACAAAGGTATAGCCAGCAGATAAGCATGAGTTTGGTTTAAATATGATGCGGAATAAGAGGGTCTAGGCATGAATTGCTCAGTCAAATTTTGAAAGGGTGCACCTCACAATGACTTATGTTCTCAGTGTTGCATGCTCTTTTATTGGGCGTACAGTTTAATGGTTGTTCAACGCATATACTAATGGAAAACAATTTCCTATCTCCCATGAGTATTCTATCAATCATTTGATGGTGGGTGGGAGGTTAGAATTCAAAATTCTTGGCAGATCATTTCACGAATTGAGAGTGGTGGATAGATTATTTATAACAAAGCCAGCAGAGGAGAGGAGGTAGGAGTAAGACCAGTGTCAATGTGACCGTGTCTGTGTTGCTGGCAGACTAATGGTCGAGTAGTACGGTGATGCCATTGTTGCCTGGCTGGTCACAACATTGAAATTGTGTGCAACAAAGGTGATCTACTGAAGATTTAAGTCATTAAACTAATCTGTATATATACAAACCGGAAGGATGGAACAGGAACCTAAGGGATGCTCGAGCTTGCTTCACAGATGCAGACCTATGGCAGATTGCAGGGCATCGCATGCCAATGACTTGCCTGTCGTCCCATGCAGCACTTGTCCATCGCACCATATGGCCTACAGGCTACAGGTCGTCTCCTCCGCTAGCGAGCATACGTGGGGACGGGGAGCGAAGATACGGGCGCCATCGCTCCATGGGATGAGGCCGAGATGTATGCCGGTTACCGGCCATCTACGTGGGGAACGACAACACCGGCGGAACAGAGACGGGGAGTAGTTGCTGGACCGAGACGAGGAGTCTCCGCCAGACCTATATGACGAATCGTCGTCAGATACAGATGCAGCCCGAGCCATACTCCGTTCAACGGGAGGCAGAGCGGAAGATCGATAAAAATTAAGGGGTGTGGGTACACAACATGTGTACAGGGCATCTAGATGAGAAAATAATTATGTTTTTGACAGAAACATTTTCTAAATATCAGTGTTTGTGGGTTTGACCCCCTTCTCACCTTGTTGACCCTTATAGGTGGGTCCGATGTGAGGGGTACCGCGGGACCGATTTCGGCGAGAAACGTTTTTAATTTAACTCGTTCTTTTATAGATAGATATCTCCACGCATCAATCATCCCGATCGACTCCTTTCGGTCTTTCGGGTTTTCCGGATCGAAGAGGAGAAATCCCAGCTCGAGTAGATGACCACGGCGGCGCCCATGGCAGCCACCGCCTACTACCCTCAGTGGGTGCTGCTCGACGACCGTGGCGAAATCGAGGCCGTCGTCTCCAACTCCTCCACCGCCGACGACCGGACATCGGCGGCCGCCGCCCGCACCTCCACTGGCCACCTCATCGTCGTCTCCCTCCGTCTCGCGGCACCTCCGGCGACGTCGTCTATGTGCGTCCACTTCCCAGCTGTCGTCCCACCAGACATGCAGAAAGAATCCACATATGCCAATGTCCTCGCTGCCCACGGTGACTCCCTTGTCATCTATGTTTATTTCAAGCAAGGATATGAAAACCAAACGATCGATTACTTCGTCTACAATGCCGGCGACGCCTCCGGTGAGCCTCCGCGGCCGCCGTCTCTGCTGCTGCTCCCGCCGCTCCACGTCGACGAGGTGACCAAATCTCACATCTGGGGGAACAATGGACGCCCCGTGCCGCGGTGGCTGGACAGAGATGGCACCGGTGTTCTGCGCCGTGGGGAGGATGAGATCGTGGTGGCGGAGCTCAAGCTCGTGGTGGTGAGCTGGGACACGACGTCAGAGACGAAGGAGGCCGAACTCAGGGTGGTCCGCTCCGCCCAGTGGAGTTGGAGTGTCGTCAAGCGTGCGGCGGTTGTCGTCGACGGTGGAGGCCAAGACAGGGACCTGCTGTCCTTGTGGAAAACAGACACTGTCTTCCCCATCGGCGAGGCGCAACTGTGCTGGGTCGACCTGTACCGTGGGCTCCTGTTCTGCAGCATCTTCGACGAGAACCCCATGCTGCACCATGCTCCAGCGGAGGCAACTACACTCGAGCCCGTCACCGGCCCGAGATCGTCCCGGGGCGTGTCTGTCACCAGTGCTGGCAGCACGGTGAAGTTCGTCGGCGTCTTCCCGCGGTGCTGCTGTGGTGGCACAGGTGCAACACACTGCCGAAGTTCTCACCATGCCTATCGTCGGCGTCTTCCCGCGGTGCTGCTGTGGTGGCACAGGTGCAACACACTGCCGACGTTCTCACCATGCCTATATCATCAAGACCTGGACATTGAGAATGGATGACATGGTGTGGGTGATGGATGGCTTGGTCGATGCCACTCAGCTCTGGGCCCTCGACGCCTACAAGTGCCTCCCACAGGTCCCACCGGTTCGTCCAGTCGTGAACCTAGATGATCCCTATACCATACGCTTTATTTTGTCTGAGTCGTATCACGTAAAAAATGGCGGCGACGTGACAGAGTGGGTGATCTCGATTGACATGAGACAAACACTACTATCAGTCTCGCACCATTTCGATGGACTATATCTCAGCGTTCGTAGAGGGCCCATTCCCAGTAGGGTTTCTTGCTACTTGGATCCCAATTCAAGTCGCAGCAACTGCGCATCGCCATCAAGAGAAGGCCATATTGTTGTCGCTGACGAGCTGCAGAAAAATGTTGCCAGTCATTCTCCCGAGCTTGTTATGCAAGTTTCGGTGATCTTGGATGCATTGCAGGAGATCTCAAGCTACCGCTGGAATCATGATGATATGTTAAAGGCCTACAAGATTCTTAGCAAGTATGATAGCCACAGCTTCAGAGCTCTTTTGGAGCTCCCGAAGAATATAAGGAAGGATAGGCTCTTGCTTGCGATTAAGGGATTTAAGGTTACCTAAGATTGACCCGTACATAAGCATGCTCTTGATGCAACACAAGCTTGAAATATACCTATTAATATTTTCTGTTAATTCTTTTCAATGTGAAACATGCTTTAATTAATTTATATGTTTGAAGGACACAGCCATGGATTCTCGAGAAATATGTTGCATTGATGTTCAACAATATATTTCCAGTTACAAAATAAAATTTCCCATTGGTTCAATGTAGTGAATTTTGTACGAACCACTAGCATGTAAACACAGACATCCACGTAAATCAAGTTTACGATTTCATTTTATACTTCCGCCTGGTAGTTTAATTAACACCAAGGTGTCTAGCCTGATGCCCTTATCAAGAGGGATTAAATGCTATATGAATCTTGATCAATTGTTTTTTTTAATGAGAGATACATATTACAGAGAGATCATGCTTCTATTTTTCGTCACCTTTTATTTGCCATATACTGTAGTGACAGGCTCGAAGATTACATAAGTGGTACCTGCAACAAAACTGTTTCGATCAACTTATCAAATTAGGGTAAATACAAAAGTTTAGACAGCTGCTGTCTTTTTTGTTACACATAGACAACAAAGTAGACAACTTATACAACAGTTTAGACAACTGTTGTCTTTGTTGTTGTCTGCAAGCTATTTAATTCATTATTTGACTCACAAAGCATGATGATCTAGTACACAATTTGGTATTTGTAGCCATTTTGTTGCTTAATCATCTGGAATGAAGAACATATAATAGAAACTATTATACAGAATTAGGAGCATTTGCTTGCTTTGTATGACAAGTAGGAGTATGTAATGTTTGGCCGGTTTTAATTGCTTCATTATGGCACGAAGATAGTGACAGGCAGGATTTAATTGCTTCATTATGGCATCCCTCACTTCAATAGGCAGGACTCCATTGTTACTTCCACTTGAATATTGCAAGGTTTCATGGTGCAATATTCAAGAGTGACATGTCATAGCACAATTTTCACTTATATATGGAAGAGTAAAATGCATCGCCGGTCCTTAAGCTTGGCAAGACGTGTCATCCCAATCCCCGAACTCCTAAATGCACATCTAGATCCCTAAACCTGCTAATTGGTTAAATTGAGGTCCAAATCTTCATATTCAACTTTAAACCACCTATGTGGTCCACTGACTATGCGATGACATGACCCTGACATATGAAGCCCACATGTCAGCCCCTAATTCCCCACTCTTCTCTCTGCTTCCTATCTCTCCTCTTCGCTCCTTCCTCGACTCTGGTCCTGGGCGGCGAACGGCGCCACCTTCCCCATCTTCTCTATCGCGCCTCCATGCCCTAAAGGCGACACAAGACCCTACGGACTCGTCGCCAGGGCCGGTCCTGAGGGGGGGCAAGAGGGGCAACCCGCCCGGGCCCCCGGTTCCCTAGGGCCCCACGCATATGTTTACAGCATAACTATTAACTACGTATAGAGTCCGTATAACTACGAGTTGAGATACTGATTGAGGTTAAACTCTAGTATATACGTAGATATTTTTGCTTTTAATCATTGATGCTTGACAAATTGAGTATATAATTCATCTTCCATTAATTTTTAACACAAAGCATTTCATCTACAAAATAATTATCCGACACACAGAAAAGGAGCATGAGAAAATAAGTAGATGATGAGTTTATAGAGTCATAGAGAAGATCAATTGACACGTTTTTAAGTAAGACTAACCATCTGAGTGTCATGGTAAAATCAAGTAAGAAAATGCAAGTTACGATGAAGAATTAACTTTTATGAAGCATATGAGCTATTAAGAAGATTTTTTAGTATGAATATTGATAAGGGCCCCAGGTTTTAAGTTCGCCCCGGGCCCCTAAAATGTTAGGACCGGCACTGCTCGTCGCGCCGCTACAGTTGCGAAAGCTAGGCTGGTGGCTCACTCTCGCCCAGTCCTCCTCTTTTGTAGGCTCCGTCTGACTCCTCCGTGCGAGCCATCCCAGCCACCTCCGGCTCACTGACGAGCACGGGGGCATTGCAGCACGAGGGGAGGAGCTCGATCTGGAGGCCACCGTACCACTGGACCTTGCCCTGGATGGCTGCAGCGAAGGGGGCTTCGGGGGGACAAGCTTGAAGACAACATCTGCTCTTCGCTGGAGTATATGGGCAAGCCCACATGCAGCCCCATTGGGATGGCCAACCAGCCGCCCGTCCTGTCGCCGGCGGCATCACCTTCCACGACGGAGAATGCGGGCGATCGGGGCCATCGCGTTGGAGTGTGCAGTCAGCGATAGAGAGGAAGAGAACGGTGGGAGAAGAGGGGCTGACATGTGGGCCCACATGTTAGGGCCACATCACCGCCTTGTCAACATGCCACGTAGGTGGTTTAAGCTGATTATATGGAGATCTTGGGCTCGTGTGAACCAATTAGCAAGTTTAGGGACCTAGATATGTATTTTAGAAGTTTGGGGACCGAGATGACACCCCTTGCCAAGTTTGAGGACTGGCGATGTATTTTACTCTATATGGAATTAGTTACCTAATATAAATAGGCAGGATTTAATTGCATTAGTGCAATCAAGGTGCTTGATTGAGGGGTGCATGCATCTATTATTTCCCTTTCTCGTGAGGATCGATGCATGATAAGTTGATTGCTTGAAACCTATTCAAGCTCGAATTGAAGTTCGTATGTAACAAAGTTTGCATGAACGGATGACTGCGCAACATGGTAACAGATACGGAAATAAGGGACAACGCGATCCTGGTGCCTTGGCCGCCAAGACGTATCAGTCGACATCTGGATCCACCAAAACCCAAACCGCCATGAACACCACCGAATCAACAATGCCGCAGCAACTCCTCCTCCCTCCTACTCTCCTCTTAGCCCCTCGATCTCAAATCAGCCCCTGCGTCTCAATCTACTCCTCCACCCCTTTGTGCAGTCTTCCACAGCCGGATCCAGTCTCAACGGGCATCGATCTGGTGCTGCCCCATGTGGCTGGGCCTCCCATGGCTGGATCTGTGGTCCACAGGTCACGCTGCTCGGCGACGACAAGGAGGTTGCTCCTCTCTGAGGCAGAGGCTGCCTCGCCCCTGCTCTTCATCGTGGTGGAGGCGGCCTCGCACCAACTGTTCTGTTGGTGCCCTTTTGCTATACATTTCTACTCTTGCTTATCTTCAATAATGGCATGAATTTGACATCTAAACCATTTATCATACTTGATAATTGGCCCATTGCAGGATTTTGGGCTATTTTTTAGTACAAAATGATAAAGTCCACAAGCCCAAGGATCCAAGGCTCATCCAAGGTCCACACCTGAAAATCCAAGACCCCCAAGAGGCCGAAGACACAAGCCCAACCAAGATTACTTCGGGGTTAAGGCAAATCAATTAAAGATGAAAGAAAGATTCACCTCTTCATCCTTATCATGAAGATATCCCAAAGAAAACATCGTCAAATGCCTATCATCAAAGAAGGACATGGATTCCAGAAGACGTGAGAAGACTCATGGTGGAAAGGGAAGGCGAACTGGGCCGGAATAGGCCAGGCCGGCCGGCTCACAGGCCCCTAGCCAGCTGGCCTGGGCCCTTTTGGCCGCGGCTCGAGCCCCCCTTTGACCTAGGTCATCTTTGATGTGCTTATTTTAGATCTATTATTGAGATAGATGATTTGGATATTCTTGCAGCCGTGGTGGCTAGGGGTTCATTCCGGACTTATCAAAGAGCGATCGACGCTACTTCGTGCCTTGAAACTACAATGCCGAAAGGGATAGTGCCGTGATAGGGTGTATCCTTGTGTAAGGTTGGGGTTTTAGGAGTCAATTTAGAGGTCATGATTTAAAGATGATTTTTATTGAGATTCACATCTATCTTTGCACTATCTAGCTTGGACTATGAATATGCATTGGTCTAGGTGATCTAGATCGGTATATCTATCTCTTTCTCGTTACCTCGTATGGTTGGTTGGCTCCACTAGAGTAGATTCGATTTCCATGGATTTGATCTTTCACTAAAGTATGGGATTTCATGCATCTTAGTTTGTTTCTTTGTCTTTAATTCTACGGATTGATAAACCTTGGGGGAATTACTCAAGGGAAAGGGCTACAACATCCAGTGTGTTTGCGGTTAACAATTGGCGTATCTAACGGGCGTCAACAAGCTTCTTTCTAGCATCGTTGTCAGGAACTATTGACTTAGATCCAATCTAATTTGCATTTATGAATATTTGAATTTTCTGACTTTTCTTTCTCCTTTTCTTTTCATTTGGATTTTGTGCCGACTCTAGATCTATTCCACAAAACAAAAAAAATTTGGGTATTAGATTAGATTTATTTTGATTCTATTATTTCCCTTCTAGATCTTGTACATATTTCTTTTTCTTCTTTTCACTAACCCTAACAAGAGATGGAAGGCGCCCTCTCCAGCAAACCGAAAAACTTTGTGGATGATGCAGATAAACTTTACAGGCAAAGGAGACGTGAAGCGCAAGTGAAGAAGTAGGAGCTAGTAGATCCAAAAGTTTAAGGCGAGGTACCTCCGACGACAACTTCATCTACGTCATCGACTTCACCGCCCGCTACCCCGTCGCCGACCCATCGCCGACGCCACCATCTTCACCAAAGGAGGCACCACCACCACCACTACCTATGGCGGAGCCCGTGGAGCAAACGAAAGGTCAACTTTGCATCCCCAACGTCCGCCATGTGCCAATTCAACAACTTGAAGAGATTGCGGCGCCGTTCGAGATCAAGACATCCATTACTCGGATGGTGCAAAGCTCGCCGTTCACCAGTAAAGAGGATGCAAACCTTCACCTTCAAGCTTTCATTCAACTTTGCTGCACCTTCAACATGCAAGGGACGACTCAAGACCAAGTGAGGGCGAGGCTTTTCCCGTTCTCCCTCTATGGAAGGGTGTTGCAATGGTTTCACTCCCTTCAACCCGAGACGGTGCAAAGTTGGGAGGAGTTGATGAAGGCATTCATGGAGGAGTACTACTCACCAGGGAAGGCTCAATTGTTGCGCAACAAGATCTCCAACTTCACGCAAGCCCCTACGGAGACCATAGGCGAGGCGTATGAGCGCTTCAACAACTACCTCCGTGCAGTGCCGCATCACAAGTTCCCGCGGGAGGAACTGGTGCAAAAGTTCTACCAAGGCCTCAACGCTTCATCAAGAGGGATTATCGACGCATCATCGGGAGGATCCATCATCGACCTGGGCGGCATCGGGATGCCTCACCCCCGCGCCTGTGGGGAACGTGAAGGGAGTTCTACAAGTGGAGCGTGAGGAGCTACTAGAGAGAAAGATTGACTCGCTCATGAGAAGGTTGGAGAAGATGGAGACGGACAAGAAGGACGTGAACGTCGTCGACTTGAAGGCGGCCGAAACCATATCCACTTGTGAGGACTGTGGCGAGTTCGGCTGCATTGGGAAGAATTGTCCGGAGGAGGCCAAGATGCTAGACTACATGAAAAAAGGAGAATGGTCCCCGTCGTCTAACTTTCATTATGGGCAAGGTTGATCCCAATTTAATGCTAGTTCTTCCATTCAAAACGTGGTGCCTCTTTGTATACAATTGAGGACTTCATGGAAGAGCAACGAAAGATCAACAAGGAGACCTTCACCAAGTTCAAGACCATGGAGAAAATCCTCGAGAACATCGACGGCAAGGTGACGGAGGTTGGAATCTCAAACCAACAAGTGCTCAACATGATGAAGATGCTAGAGACGCAAGTGACTCAACTCGCTTCACGCCTCCATAGCAATGAGGGGAAATTGTTGGGAAACCACAAGGGGCAGAGTCGGTGAAATAGCATCTAGGCCCCTAATTCAATTTTGGCGATTAATGACGACATGATCATTGCGACTAACGTGTGTCTTGCAGTGGCATTTCTTAATTTATGCAATGATAGACTTTCACGGTATTCTTGCCCCCCGTCATTTGTGAATGGATGTATTGGTACAAAGGATATGCTCGAAGATTAAGGATAAGCTAGTTCTAAGTGCCGATTGGATGACGAGAGGCACTTAGAGTAGTTTAGGTCTTTGTTTTCCTTTAGCTGTACTATAAAGGGGTGTTGATGATGGTAGCTTGACCTAGGCTAGACTAGAAGTTAGGTGTGGTGCACACTTGTGAAATCTAGTGCTAGGTAGCTATGTTGAAGCCCTAGAGAAGTTAGGAAACTCAAAGAGATTGAATTGGACAAGTTTCGATTTCAAAAGAGAAGAAGACTGCACAAAACTCAGAGGCACCGACTATTTCGAAGGGCTGTTGAGGCCCTATCGAATTAGTCAACGGCCTCTAAGTTTTCTCTCAGAAGCTGGCGTAGTGCTCTGGGTAGCATCGACCGATTCGATGGTGAGACTATTGAATTAGTCGATGGCCACTGGTTTCCACCGAGTAGCTGGCATAGTGTTCTGTGTAGCGTCGACTGATTCGACGGTATACCCATCAAATTAGTCGACGGTGCTTGAAGATGTAAAGACCCCAGTGTGCATGGCTCTGAGTCGCGTCGACTGATTCGACAGCTGTTGCATTGAATTAGTCGACGATCTCTAATCTTCATGAAGATTTGGTGACGCATGACTCTAGGTAGTGTCGACTGTTTCGATGAGATGAGTGTCGAAATAGTCGGCGGTGAAACTAGCCGTTGCACTGTTCAAAGTTGAATGGAAAGCGAGCGTCGACTGATTCGACGGTGTGACCATCGAATTAGTCGACGGCTCTGCGAATTGCATAACGGTTGGATTTTGAGTGGGGTTATTTATACCCCTTCACTCACTCCTTGAAGGCACTCTTGCCACACAAGTTTCACTGTTCATCCAAGTGAGTTTGGAGAGTGTTAGAGGGCAAGAGAGGCACTTGGATTGATTGGTATTTTTTTATCTTATGAAGATTAAGGATTCTCTTTAGTGCTTGAGAGTAGTAAGTGTGCATCCATCTAGGTCTTGGTCTAGTGTAGGTCAAGTGAAGATGTTTGGCTTGTTACTCCTAGTGACTCAGCATCACCTAGACGGCTTGGTGGTGTTGATCTTGAGAGCTCACGTGGAGATTGTGTGAAGCCCCAAGAAGGTATACACGGTTTTGAGAATCCGCCGTCCCGGAGTGGGAAATGGATATCCCCTACGAGAGCACTTGATCGTTGCGCAGATCAAGGGGGAGCTATACCCTTGCGCTGGTGCTCCAACGAGGACTAGGGGGAATTACCGACTCCTCGATACCTCAGGAAAAACTGGCTTCCTACTCTTCTCTTTACTTTGAGCAAGTTTACTTTTAGCATTTTGATTCCTAGACTTGCCATGATAGAGTAGGATTGGAACTAGGTTGCAAACTCTTTTCAACACTAGTTAGGCACAAACCACACTTGTAGGCACATGAGGTAAATTGGATTATTGCATAGGATTGATTTATTGTTTAAAATTTTGTAGAAGCCTAATTTACCCCCCCTCCTTAGGCACCTTGATCCTTTCAGTTGGCTAAGGCTATCCAAACTCGCTCGGGAAAAGAGACGGAGGATCCTACGCAAGCGGATGGAGCAAGGAAGACCAAGCCAAGAGTTGAAGCAGAGATGACACCGAATGAGAAGGTGCCCACCCCTACGCTGGTGATTGATGTCTTGGAGCCGGAGTTTGAGGTCGACGAAGATGACAAAAGGATCTTACCTCCTAGGCCACGCAACAACAATGGTAAAAGCGATGAACACTTCGAAAAGTTTGTTGAGTTGGTTCTTAGGTTGAACATCAACATGCCGCTATTGGACGTGCTACAACTCCCGACGTACTCCCGCTACTTCAAAGACATCCTAGCCAACAAGAGGAAGTTGCCGAACACCGTGAAGATGACCGAGGAGGTTAGCGCGGCGATCTCTGACCAAGCTCCCAAGAAGAAGAGAGACCCCAGTTGTCCCACCATACAATGTTCCATAGGGATTTTCATGTTTGAGAGGGCCCTCTGTGATCTTGGGGCAAGTGTGAGTGTGATGCCAAAGTACATGTTCAAGAAGCTACACTTGTCGGAGCCAGAGCTCACCGCCATGTGCCTAGAGCTAGCGGACAATTCTATCTGTTACCCTCTAGGAATTGCCGAAGATGTGCCCGTGAAGATTGGAAGCAACCTAGTGCACGTTGACTTTGTCATCCTCGACATGGGAGAAGGGAGCAAGTCACCTATCATTCTAGGGAGGCCTTTTCTCAAGATCGCAAAGGCGAACATCGACGTCGCAAGGGGAAGATCAAGTTCGACATCAATGGAGTCGCTAGCGAGTTCAAGTTCTGCCCACGTGTCGAGGTATGCAATATGATTAATATAACCTATACTCCATATGCCGCTAAGGCGGAGAAGATGCCGGACGGACTTGAGAGGAAGGAAGTGATCATCTCAATCAAAGAGGTTTTCACCCGCGTCAAGGAGAAGGCCACGCCAACCAAGGAGGTGCAACCCAAGGAAGAAAGAAAATGCCGTGAAGAAGTGGATGATCAAGAAGGCGACGCCGATCCTCGACACCGACAAGAAGTGAAGGATGGAAGAAGTCTAGCTATAGACTATAAACGAAGCGCTTTGCAGGAGGCAACCCGTACGTCGAGTCAAGAGTCCAAGCTTGGGAAAGGATAAACCGACGTTGAGTCAAGAATAAGCTACCGGGAGGACAACCCGCGAAGGTATGAGTAGTCGTCAAGTTTGCTACGCACGAGAATTTGAACATTAATTGGTTGAACTCCTAAACTTTGAGTTAATTATGTTTGGTCATGTTTGTTTTCACTTTCATAAACCAATAACATGAGCCATCCTATGTAGAATAGAAAACCCAACAAGATATAACCCCCACCCAATTTTTGGCTACCGTCCTTACCATGACGACGGGACCAAGTTGAGAAAAGAAAACACGAGTAAGAGCCACGCGTTGTTCATAATGTGTAAAATATTCTTTCACGCTTCATTTTTGCGGAAAACTGAATTGTTGTAATGTTGTTCTTTTAGGAATAGAATTTTTTCCAAGCCTTATTTATTTATTTCATTCAAACAAATATCACTCCCACTTAGCCAAAATTTAGAACCTAAAACCCACGCCCAATGGTTCGACTCGGGATGGTGCACTATCAATTAATGGAAGTGTAAAATACCGGTGCAACCAAAAATCAAAGTAGTCAGAAAATATTTTTCGACTTACAGTTGTTAAGATGCAAAAATTCCCCATAATGTTGGAGATTAAGTTTTGATTCAATTCTCAAATTTTGAGATTAGTGGGAAATTTTAGCTCTTAACATAATTGAGGAAGGTTTATGGGTGTGATTAACATTAATGAGAAAGGACAAGGGAATCAAAGCAAGAATCCAAGAAAGATCGAATCCAAGGTTTGGGGGAGACACAAATTTTCAGAATGGAGAGCATCCTGAGAAGAGGACAAGGTGCAAGGACATGGGCGTGACACAAAGTTGGTTAAATTGATTAAAGAGAAGAGCATCAAGTGAAGAAGACAAGGAAAGGAGTGGTTCACAGCATTTGGGCTGTGCAAAAGGACCAAGTTGCTGCTGAAGATGGCTCAAGAATCCTGAGGAGGAGCTGCTAGAGCAAGATGAAGTGGCGCTGGGGAAGGATGACCCCAGACCGGCCGGCCCAGGGCCCCACTAGCCAGCCGGCCTGGCCCCTACAAATGAAGGTTCGCCCCACCTTCTCTGGTAAGTCACACAACACTTTCCTTGCTTATGTTCTTCAGAGTTCATCCCTTTAGAACACCTCTACGCGCCCAGAAAAATTCATGATCGAAAAACCACTCCAAAACTTCCAAAAGATTCATCACAATTCATAGTTTGCTCTCCTCTTCCATATTTGTGTTCTCCCACTGGCATGAAACCCCTGTTGTGCTGTCTTGTGTGTTTGTGCAGCAAGGAGGATGAATAAAGGCTTGAACTTCATCATGGGGAAGAGGAAGGCAAGTTCATCGAAGTCCAACACTTCGATGGAAGGTTCTTCGAGGAGGCCTTCGGTGGCCTCACCACAAGGCATGACGGAATACCTCTCTTCACCAAGAAACAACATGATCCTTCTTGGAGGAATGAGGGCCACAAGAAGCTCATCCATGAGGTTCCCGCCACCTCTTGGAGATGATGGCGCGCCCCCGGTTCCTCCATGATGCTCAACACAATCAACCGCTCCACCACCATATATACCGAAGACTTCAAGATATGGTTTTACCATCATGACCAAGGAATAAAAAGAAAGGCTTGAGCACCTTGAAGGAAGATTGAGGCTTTAACCAAGGTGGGATTCCATCATGATATCTATCAATTTTGGGAAAACCTTGGTTGGAAGCAATTTTCCGATGGGATTGCAGCCCATGTGTATGAAGATGTTGCCTTGGAGATGTTGATGACTATAAAGATAGTGGAAAGAGTGGTGGATGGTGAAGAAAAATATTTTCTTGAGTTTTGAGAGAAGAATGAAGAAAAGGGGATTTCATATGATGATGTGAGGACCTTATTGGCATTCAAAGAAGACGTTCCGGAGATGGTCACACTTGAAAGAGAAGATGAGCTTGATATATTTTGGGAGAAGGTTGCCATGAATGAGAACCGTCAAAGGAAAAATATTAGCAATGTCAAGTTAAGGATTTTTCACTCTTGGATGAGCGAGAGAACTCTCAGAAGAATGAGGGAAACAAAGGTCACCGACATGGAATTAAATTGGATGTATGCTGCACTAGTAAAGAAGCAAGCCATTGATCCTACCTACATAATAATTAATAGATGGTGGTGTGAAGCAATATCTGGGTGTGGAGAAATTGGCTCGGGATGTTACTTCACCATGATTGCCTTGGCCCTAAACCATTCCATTATGCCTAATCCAAGATTTTTCATGAAGGAGGCGGAGTTTGGGATTGAAGCAATGAAGCAAGGCCACTACATCGGTGGAGATGAAAGAAATGGGTTCAAAATTGCTAACACAAATATTTCACTTCCCGATGATAGAATAAGATTCTTCAGGGTAGGAAGGAGAGATTGGCGAGATGAAAATATTGAAGTGGTGGCAAAAAATAATATAAGAGGAAAACATATTGGGGAAGTCGGTGAGCCAAGTAGAGAAGAAGGAGAGCTACCTCCGGCAAGCAATGATTATTGGAGAAGGGAATTCCAACATGTACCTAGTGGGTAAGGATCTTTAGAAGGATGGAGTCCATGGGGAGATGAGCAAAGGCAAGCATAGCATATGGAATGCCAGCGCCACCACGTGTGTACCAACCACCCCCGCCACAGCCGACATATGGGTACCCGCCACCACCACCGTACCAAGAAACCATTCCCGACCCCTCTTTTGTGGAACAATTTAGCCATTATCCACATTCGGAAAGGAGCACAAGGATTATTGGTGCCTACACCGAGTGGAATTTTGAATACATCAATGCCATTCGACGTCACATGGATAGGCTAGAAGATGGAACCGCGGGCATCGCGTATCAAATGGGATTCTTAGGATTGGCACCACCGGAGCATTTTCAAGGAGGAGCATCTCAAATGTATTATGATCAAGGACACAATGCAAGAGAGAAGGAGCTAATGACAAAGAATAAATTTGCTCGCACGTGTGGTTTGGTTTTTCATCTCTTCTTTTCATTTGTTTATTCCACGTGTGTTCAAGTTTGTGTGTGCATATCATTTTCTTTTGTTTTATTTCAGCATGTGTGTTAGTGTGTATGTATGTTATCATCACCATGAATAAATAGTTGTGATTGATAGTTCGTGCCATGTTGAAATATGATGATCATTGGCTCTTTGTTTATTTTATTGCTTATGGTTCATGCAGAATTAAACTAATGCTCTCTCCAAAATCCATATCAAATCGTTTAATAAAGACCGGTTTCATCTTGTGTGGACGTTATGATATCTTTGGAAACCCATATATTTTATTCTTGCTCTCTTTATTAAACGTGTCAAGAGATGTTTTATTTAAAATTTAATATGCACTGTCCTTGTCATGATTACCCATTGCAATTGCTCCACCTATCCAAAGCCCAAATATTCCATTATAATGAAATTAGAAAAATATCATTTTCATGTGCATTAATTCAAGAGGTAGTATCTTTGGTACAGGATTAATAAGCTGGCCATTTATTTATGCGTATCTTCTTTTTGCTAGCCGTTTAACCCGTGCATTACGAGTTTCTACACCGGGAGCTTTGTAAAATTCATGGGGTATCCTCCATAAACTTATACATCCTTTTTGTGGAACACCTACTTGACTACAACCTATTTATGAGTATGGATATTTACGGCAACAATGGGAGTCGATGTTTTACACTCGAAGGGTTGTTCGGAGAAAAGATTTAATGCACTTACTCCATCAATTATTATCACTCAAAATGCTCGGGACGAGCAATCGTCTAAGCATGGGGGAGGAGTAAGTATGCATTATGATTCTAGAGTTCTAGGGAGAAAAAAGAAAGCAAAACCATAAAAAAGTAGAGTAAAAAAATAATATAAACAAAGATGTATGCCAAAGGTATGCCACATGCTCAAAGGCATGATATATAAAAAAAGAGAAAAAATATTATATATTGCTCTCTAGTTCTCTTAGTCTCATTTAAATCAAAGTGCTTTGAAAAGTTATTCCATACTCATTATTCCAGCCATGTACAATCCGATAACAAGGACTTCATTAGTGCCTTGGTATCACCCGTTGCCTTTTGCACATGTCCATCATCTGAAAGTGTGTGTTCATTTTCTCCTTCTCCATAAACAATTCTCCATGGTGTTTTTGACGAGTCTTGGTAAACCCATTAGATGTATTTCTTGTCTTGATAATACCTTGGTTATAAAATTTTGATTAGGACTAACTTTCCCATAGCTCCATATATTGCCAAACATTCACATGAGGGGAAAAAGAAAGTTCTACATATTTCAGTCTCAAGGCAAGTCAAGTGATTCCATGAGAAATTGCATTAAGGTTTAATTGCTGACTTTGGTTTAGCAATTTTTTGGAACTCATTTACCAATTTCTAAAGACTCGTTGAAAATTGAGCGCGTGATATTCAATCATTGCGGGTGCATTTTATTTATATCTACCCATCATATTTGATAAAGCCGGTCTCGAACTTGAACCCTTAAAAACAGAATATCTTTGGAGCATGTTTTCTTGTGTATAACTAAAGTGCAGGGATTTAACACTTATGGCAATGCTGATTTTTTGTTTAACCATGGGGGGATTGTTGGTGCCCTTTAGCTATAACTTTCTACTCTTGTTTATCTTCGATAATGGCATGAATTTGACATCTAAACCATTACTCATACTTGATAATTGGGCTATATTTGCATATGCATATGTTTTTGGAGGAATTGTGATTTTGCAGGATTTTGGGCTATATTTGAGTACAAAATGATCCAAGTACACAAGTCCATGGACCCAAGGCTCATTCAAGGTCCACACCTGAAGATCCAAGATCCCCAAGAAGCCCAGAACTCAAGCCCAACCAAGATTACTTTGGAGTTAAGGCGAAGCAATTGAAGATTAAGGAAAGATTCACCTCTTCATCCTTATCCCGAAGACATCCCGAAAAAATCGTCGTCAAATGCCTATCACCGAAGAAGAATGCGGATTCCAGAAGACGTGAGAAGACTCGCGGTGGAAAGGGAAGGCGAGACAGGCCTGGAACAAGCCAGGCCGGCCAGCCCACGGGCCCCCTAGGCGGCCAGCCTGGGTCCCTCTGGCCACGGCTCGAGCCCCCCTTTGACCTAGGAGTCGCATTCCCACATCCAAGGGGAGTTGACATTCGCAGCAGCTACCGAGGTGCAGAGGAGTAGAGAGACACCTTTTGTAGAGCCGAGGGCTGTTGCTAGTTGTCTAGGGTTCGCCCTAGCTGACGTGGGAACCTTGCACGGTTCTCCTGCGTTGGAGTTCAGGAGCTAGGATCAAGATCAAGGTAGGCCATGGTTGGGATCTTGTGATATACTATCATTCATGGTGAAGATGTTTGTGTTTCCGAATTTCTTGCGATCAAGTATCTCAACGGTTGGCTCCGGGGAGTGCCTCTTCTATTGATTTCGTTCCATCTTTGATGTGCTTATTTTAGATCTATTATCGAGATAGATCATTTGGATGTTCTTGTAGCCGTGGAGGCTAGGGGTTCATGCTGGAATTATCAAGTAGCGTTCGACGCTACTTCGTACCATGAAACTACAACACCAAAGGGGATAGTGCCGTGGCAAGGTGTATCCTTGTGTAAGGTTGGGGTGAGATTCACATCTATCTTTGCTCTATATAGATTGGACTATGATTATGCATTGGTCTAGATGATCTAGATCGGTTACCTCTATCTCTTTCTCGTTACCTCGTATGGTTGGTTGACTCCACTAGATTAGATTCGATTTTCATTAATTTGATCTTTCACTAAAGTACAGGATTTCATCCATCTTAGTTTGTTTCTTTGTCTTTAGTTCTACGGATTGATAAACCTTGGGGGAATTACTCAAGGGAAAGAGCTACAACATCCTCTGCGCTGCGGTTAACAATTGGTGTATCAAACGGGCGTCAACATCGTTTTCCGGGGACACTTCAGCCTAATGCGCTTCACCCACCATTAGCCCCCATCCTGTTTGCAAACCCTCCAAAATCGTTGGAGGGTGGCAACGGGGAGGCGTAGTTGCGAGGGGTGGTGTGAGTGCTTGGGCTACCGTGAACTTGGCAAGCATGTTGCTCGGTCGTGGCTATCTCCAAAGATCGATGGGTTGCTATGCGGGTCAACTAGAAATTCTATTTTTTGGTTGTTGGTCATGAGTGCTATGCTGGCATATCTGCTTCGCCGACAGTCTCATTTCTGATGGAGATATTTTTCTATGCTGGACGCCGCTATTATCGGCCATCCCTCCTTTGGGGCTTCCTCCCCTAAAGGGCGTTGGATGGCGGTGAGGGGCGCCCGGATGCGCTTCTTTTGATGTGGCCTCAGCTTCAAGGGAGTTTGTCGCTTCTGGGAACTTTTTGGTCCAAGTGCTTTGCCCACCATTAGCCCCCATCCTGTTTGCATGCCCTCCCAAGTCATTGGAGGGTGGAAACGGGCCGGCATAGTTGCGAGGGGTGGTGTGAGCACTTTGGCTCTGGACAAGTTGCTCGGTTATGGCTACTGTGACATAGACAGTCACCACATGTTTCTAGCTGCGTGGGAGCTGTAATTCTTAGTCTCTCTCTGTGCTCTTTGTTTTCTCTTTGTACCTGTTGGTTGAGCTTGTGCGGCTTTAGGTTTCGTCCTTAGCGACCTCTCTGTTTTCTCTTCTGTAATTTCTCTCTGTCTCTTGTCATATGGTTGAAAACTCATGTAATGTCATCCTGGTATGCCAGGACTCCGATTTGTATTGTGCTGTCTTACTTTCGATCAATGAAAGCAAGTAGATGGGGATCCCCCCCCCGAAGTTTTTCGAAAAAAAACTTTGTCGTTGTTGCTGCCCACGGCGACTCCATGCTCTTCTCTCTTGCCTTCCAAGAAGAAGATTATGACAGCCATGAGTCGTTGTCCGACAAATTGTTCCTTTACACCGCCAGTGCCGCTGCCGCGGCCGCTGCACCCCCACCGCCATCCTCGTTGCTTGTACTCCCATCTCCGTGCTATGCCGACGGATAACGATGATGTCATGGTGTCATCACTCTAGCTCGAAACGGTGGCGGTGAGCAGCAGCGGTATCGAATTCGGAGACGTCGACGGCAAAGCTCCACTTGCTCCGCATGGTGAGTGGAGCATCCAGCTGCCAAAGTTGGTCATTAATGGAGAGGACGAAGAAGGGAAGGAGGAGCTTCTGTCCTCGTGGAAAAACCACGCCGTTGTTTCCGCCGGTGTCGGCCTCATATGCTCGGCCGACTTTCATCGAGGTCTCATCTTCTATAAAGTGTACGGCGAGACAACCGTCCTCCGCTACGTCCGTTTCCTCCCGAGGAAGAGGTGGTGGATCCCCTCTCGTGCCGGATATCGATCGTCAATGTGTCTGTCACCTCCGATGGTGTGGTGAAGCTTGTCAGTGTTTATCCTCGTTGCTACTGTGGCGGCTTAGGTGCCATCCATAGCCAACACTCGGCCAACGCCTACACCGGCAAGATGTGGACGCCGAAGATGGGCGCCATGGTATGGGAGATGGATGATATGGTCGATGCTACCGAGCTTTGGGCGCTCGACGCCTACAAGAAAGACCTTCCCCGTGTCCAACTAGCATATCCCATGGTGAGTATGTGCGATGCATTACATCGGCCAGTGGAACTGCTAGGAATGGCCATCCTGTAGTGACTCATGACAAGAATTTTTACTTGTTCTGAATCCCCGTGGATAAACAAGGCAAAACGATGAGAGCAGCTTCATTCTCTACCAGCATGTTCTGTATACCCAATTTCTTCCATGTTTCATCAACGAATAATTCTCCCATGTTGCGATTGCGATTGCACTGTTTCTAAATAATTTTAATAGCTGTGGACCGTATTGCGATTGCACTGTTTCTGTTGGTCGTGCCTTGAATTCGATTTAGGGGATTGCGCAGCATTGGATATGGCGTGTCTCGCTCCCATAATTTAGGGATGAATATATGCAAGGAGCGTCTCTATGGTGTGGGTGTTACAACGCTGGTAATGCAAGCGCAGCAGCTCTTGGCGCTGTAGCTTGGACAACTTAAGAATCATAATGGCACCAATCCAAATAAGTGAATTGTAATGGTAGAAGTTGGAACGGGTAAAATTACAATGGCATGAAACAAGGGTTAATTTGTTTCATGCCATTGTAATTTTTCCCGTTCTGAGTTTTACCATTACAATTCACCTATTTAGATATGTGCCATCACAATTCTTAAGGTGTCTGAATCGTGCCGTTTTCTACGTCTTTTATGCTCTTGGAACCACTTGCAGACCATTGTATTTTCGTATGGACCAAAATACCCATGTTGATATCCTGTCTCCACATCACTGACTATCGGGCCCCACCTGTCAAATCCTTCTTCTCCAACTCACTCCCCTCCCTGCATGCCGCTTGATACCTTGCCTCGCTGCCGGTTGTCTGCAATCTTTGCGAATTGTCGGTTGTAGCTACGTGTGCTCATAACATTTGCTCTTTTGCAGACTTAATCACTCGACGCCGTTTCGATTAGCCTGCTGGCTCAATCACTCGACGCCGATTCGATTGGTCTACAGAGTTCGCACTGGCATCGATCATGGATTTGTTCAAGACGAAGAGGAAGCTGCTGCCCTTCAACCCAAGCAAGGACCCCGTGCAACACCTCCGCCAGATAGCCTCGCTCGCCACCGCGCTCATGGCCACCGGCGACGTTTTCAGCAAGACAGCAACCATCTAACCTACATCTCTTCCAACTGCGGCGCCCTCGTGGCCGGACCTGCACACCTCGTAGCTGACGGCATCATCTCCGCCCGGTGTCCGCATGCCCATCCGGCGGCGGAGCTGGCCGGGGGTACAATTCCGGCAAGAGACGCTCGATGGATATAGGAGGACGTTGGGAGGAAGGGGATGACGCGTGGGACCCACACAACAGAGACGGTAGGGAAAAGAAGTAGAAGAGGTATTTTAGTCTATACGAAAATACAATGGTGTGCATGTGGGTCCAAGAGCATCAAAGATGTTGAAAATGACATCTTTTGGACAACTTAAAGAATTATAATGGCGCCAGTCCAAATAGGTGAACTGTATGTTGGATAATTATCTGCAATAGGCCATATTTTAATTCCAAAGGTTATAATTAAATTCACAAATATTTGCATGACTATAATGAGTGAAACAATCCATGTGCACGTGTTCAAGTTTAACACAGATTTAAACAGGAACACAAATAAGATAAAGGATAGCAGTTCGGACATCGAAAAGTACCCTGGAGAGGGACCTCTACCGGGGGCATCGGTTGCGCCGTTACCAGCTGGAGGAATACCATCCGAACTCATGGTGTTCCTCGAAGTAGTCATACAGATTCGATGCAGGAAGATCCGTTGACGCAGTGCAGTCCGTGCGCCGGAGTCGTACAGGAAGAAGACGCGGCGCAGTGTAGTCGTTCGACGGGGGCGGAGTTTCCAGGACGGTGAACCGTACACCGGTGAAGACGTAGCAGTTCTGGGCGAGCAGTCGCGTAGAGACGCTCCCCACAAACCTGATTGCCCCGCTATCCCGAGCAGGATCTCAAGGAGGCAATGGTGTCGGAGGCACATGCTCTCGCCGGTGATGTGCGCGCAGCGCCGGCGATGGGGAGGCAGATTTGCAGCAGAGGAAGGAGGAGGAGTAATGGACTCAAATCTCTATCTCAAAGGAGAAGATGGCTTTCTATTCATAGCCCTCGGGTGAGACAAGAGGATGAACCTGGACCGGAGAGAATCGGGAAGGCTGAATTATGGAAAGCTGAATTATGGAAGGCTGAATCATGGTATCAGTGATTACCATAATCAGCCCTTCCAATTACCACATCTTCAGTTTCCATAACCAGCAAAAGAGAGATCCCTTCCGCACTCAAGTCAGGCTCAGGCTCAGGCTCAGGCCAGGGTTGTTTGAGAGCCGCCAGGGTTCTTTGAGAACCGCCAGGGTTGTCTGAGACCCACAGAGTTCTCTACAGACTCAACCCTGGGACTCGTAGTAAATGCCGCCAGGGTTGTCTGAGACCCACAGGGTTCTCTGAAGAATCAACCCTGTGACTCGTACGAAGCATCGCCAGGGTTCTTTTCCTGTCCGAGCAGAGTTCTTTTCCATTACCAGTATGGTGTTAACCATAATAACTATAACATTAAAGGTAGGCTATAATCCTTTAGAATAAATAGAATAATGGGCCAGACCCAAATATTCTAACATTGTAATGGTAGAATTCATAACGGGCAAAATTACACTGACATGAAACAAATTAACCCTTATGTCAATGAGTACAGAAGATTAATAAAATTTAACAGAGTACATCAACCGTTGCAAATTACAAATAGGCTCGAATTCGATCGTTCTCAGCACACCAATCCATACACGTCAAACATAGTCTTATGGCAACCTGAATTGCCAACTATTGACACAAACAAATCCAAACAGACACAGCAAACCAGCAAGAAGACGGGATCTTCCTTGAGCAACATTATCAAACGAAACATGACACACTCGAACATAGTGCAGGATACAAGTTCCAGCATTCAGTATAACTCACAGAGACAAATGAAGTGGAGAGGGTCACCTCAGTTGCGCGGATGGCACTGAGCGTGCTCTGGTTATGAAATTTAGTTCACCTGAGGTAGCTTCTGATGATATGTTTCTTGCGCGATACAAACTCTGGTGGCGGCAAATGCAAGTAGTAGTCGCTTTGCTCTGGTAGGCTCCACTTCAGCTTGCCCCACCAATCACGTTCACCGCTGACTTCCACCTTTGACTTGGGATATTCATTCTCCAGGAGTGGGAGATGGTGAAAGGAGTGGCAGCCACGGACAAAGAGCTTCTCCCACTTTGGTGTTTCAAATCGAAACATGACATCATCATGGATGCGCTGCAGATGTGGTAGATCCTGGAGGTAGATCCTTTTGATGCTTGGGAGTGGAGAAGGTGCTACATCATGTTGACCGTCTTGGTAGAAAATTTGTTTGAGGTTGGAGCAGAAGAGGATAACCAGATTCTCCAGTGCAGTCAATGATAAACTGCATGGGAACATTTTCTCCAGCCGCGGGCAGTGCTCAATGTGAATGTGTTTAAGTACCTTCAGAGTGAACAATCTGGAATATGAACGGCTGGGCTTGACAAAGGTTAGTAGTTTCTTAATACAGGAAACTTGCAGTATCTGTAAGTATGGTAAAGCTTCTGAGCGATATGAATATTCTAAGGGATTTGAATGCATTATAAACACTACTGTCATTTGGTGGCAGCGTTGAAGCTGACATTCTTCTAGAGATAGCAGGCCAGAATTTAGGTCAGTAAGGCATCCGACAAAAGCATCGTCTGTAACGACCATTGAGTTTGTGACAGAGAGAAGATGCCTTAATCCATTTGGGTACTGATTCTTAGCTGATAGCTCAACATGACGTTGCCTTGGCTGAAGTTTCATCATGGGCATAATGCTATCTGTCTCAGAATACTGCACATCAGAATAAGTTGAATGCATATGGGCCCTGGTACATAGCTCAACATAATTGTTCCGTGGCTCCTTGCCCGTCACACTGCGTGGATTAATTCGGATATTGAAAGATAGAAGAAACTGTCCATTCTTCACTAACTTATTAACAACATCTGCATTAAAGCTATGAAACATCCTGTTGTCAATCAAGTTCATCTGAGCAATGTTGGTAGTTCCCTCATTGTGTTGACTGTCGTCTGCACAAGTTTTCTTCTGGGCAAACATTTTTGAAAACTGATTATCATCACCTGCACATTGATCCAGGAAGAAAACCTTAGGAAACCTCTCCAATTGATGCCATGGAAACCTCTTGAAACTAGGGACATTCAGAAGAAGTAACATCTTCAGGTTTGGTGCATTTGGGAGAATGTGAGGGACCTCCTCAATAGCTGTTCCAGAAAGATCAACTTGCTCCAATGCTGTAAGATCATCGCTAAAGTTTGCAGATTTGAGCCTGCTGCATCCGCGCAAGGACAGACGCTTAACCAATGGCCCAGAGAGTGAGAAGGTTCTCAAATTAGGATGCCCATGGATTTTGATGTCTTCCAATGGCTCCCTTGTTTGTATATAAAGATCGTCAACAAATGGTAATAGTTCCCAGAGAGACTGATCAAGTTTTAAGCTAACACAATTTGAAATATGTAGCTCTTTGAGGCCTTTGGCTTTAGATAGTGACCTTGGCAGTGAACTTAAACTAGCACAGTTAGAAATATATAGCTCTTTGAGGCCTTTGGCTTCATATATTGACATTGGGAGTGACATCAGTAGCTTGTTGTTGATGAGCTTGAGCGTATGCAGGCTTTGCATTGCATTGAACATATCCTCTGGTAAAATAGTAATCTGAGTTCCCTCCATGTGAAGGATCAAAAGATTGCACAGTTTAACCAAAGAAGGAGGCAATTCTTTGAGAAGGGAACAATTCCCAAGAACCAGCTCCTCAAGACACGGCATTTCACTGAAGAACTCAGATGGAAGATTGGTAAGTCTTGAACCTGACAAATCAAGGTAGTGTAGAGTCCTCTTGTTTCTACTGTCTTCTTTGGTTATCTCAAGCAAGGGAACCCCATTCATATCCAGAACTTCAAGGTTTTCCAAATGAGCAAGTGGCGGTGGAGTTTGTTGCTCGGAAGTCGAAGGTGGGGGTGACAAAGTCTGGAGCTGTGAGCAGCCCCTAAGTGAGAGCATGTGAAGGTTCAGTAGCTGAGAAATTCCTCGAGGCAGAGAATTTATTGTTGTATAGGACAAATCAAGAACTATGAGCTGGCTGTCCAGCACTTCATCAAAAGGAAAGTCTGATATATTTGAGCGACCTCTCAGAATAAGGGTGCTCATGTTCCCAAAACCGGTTTCAAAAGCATAATAAGGTGGTTCTATTGGCAGTTTCCAATTCCAGCTTACATGCCGACCATCATCATTCATAAATGAGACCCATTTCAGTTTTCTCCCCTTGTGGCGAAGGACGAATTCTTGCTTGAGTTGGGGCACACCCTCAGCTAACTTTGACACTCCAGTGACTTCATCCTGAAAGTTTGATGCAGAAGCAGTTGCCGTCAATGAATCAGTGCTGCTTGTTGGGGTAGAAACAGAAGCAGAATAGGCTGGCAGTAGTGAGTATTTCTGCAATGCCTGAATCACCACCTTCCCAGCTTCGTATGCAGACCTGTAGTAGTTGCTCTGTTTCCTGCCGGTAGCTGCTGGTATATGATGGGTGGGGCGAGTTGACGAGGAAAGCAAGTCCTCAGCCACCCAACAGCGAACCAGCTCATCAGAGGTAACAGAGGAGGTGTTGTTGGTTGTTGCCTGACATGCAGCAGCTCCTTGCAATGGATGGTAGAGTATCCCATAATACAAGCAGTGGTGGGCTACGTGGAGCCAGAACTCCTGGTCTCTCTCCCCCTGTTGCTGCTGGACCGTGTCATGGATGGAGACAGCTGCATCATGTAGTGCCTCTTTAATCAACGCCGCCCAATCTCCTTCACCGAGATCATCAAAGGGCAGGGCAGTATTTGTTAAAAGAAACTCGTCCATTTTGCTTTTATGTACGTGATCCCTGGAAGGGGTCGAGATGATCCATCGGTTGTTGAATTGGGTCGGCCAACGTCGACCAAGTAAGGAAACCATATACTCTATTGAGATGGGGGCGTACAGGTTTTCTACAACCAGCAGATGCTTCTTCCCTTGCAAAACTCTGTTGATCCTCTCTTGTAGTGGAGACTCGTACTCGTACAGTGTGTGGTCAAAGTTAGCCTCATGGTGCAAGGGGAAACTAAACCACATAACATGGCCATGTCCAACAGCCTTGAGCAACATGTCGTCAGAGATTATGCCATAGCCGAAATAACCCTCATCTTCACTAAGCCGCTGAATGTGGTCAGGCAATGGTATATGGTGGAATCTTGCCAGCTCCATGAGGATCTCAAACTCCAGCCGGCCCAGGTCCTTGGTGGCCACCGCGGAGGGTGTGAGGCTCACCCGCGTAATGAGGTCGTGGGGCCCATGCAGGTCCTCGATGCGCTCGGATAAGAGCCTGGTCAAGGTCGGTAGAAATGAAGCTGCGGACCCAATTCCGGCGTTCCATATCACGGGTCGCCCTTGGCTCCACTCCGCCATCTTTTTCTCCAACGCTGGTACACTTGTCCATGGAATAGCCGAGCCAAGCTTCACAGATAGTACGCTTCTGACAGGCCAACTACAAAAAGAAAACGAAACAGGCCAGCATGGTTAAGTCACTCCTCGGGGGATCTTATAAATAGAAATATTGCAAAAATCTTGGAGAACATGCAGCATGCAGTCCAAAACTATATAGCCACTCGAATCTCTACAACATGAAACCTGCACCCAAACCAGATCGTGCCACATCACCCAAAATTTCTCGGCCATCGGATCGGCCACGTCGACGGTCTAGATCAGTCTTTTTCGATTTGAGCAATTCCAAGGCACATGACCCCACGTGCGGGACCCACTGACGTGGGTCCCACAATGGGCCCCACCGTGGGTCCCACCGTCTGTGGGCCCCACGAAACCCATTATATGTGGGACCGATCGTAGTTTTTTCAAAGTTATAAATATTGTTTAAACATTGTTGTAAATTATTGCTTATAGTAATTTATACTATTTTATTTGAGCTATTTTTGAATTTGTTTATTTAAATGAACATAATTTTGAATGATTTAATAAATTTTTGAATGTGTCATTTATTTTTGTATAACATATACAAAATATTTTGGTGATGGAGCCAACAATATACTTGGAACATTTAAAATATACAACTTTATTAAATGGTATTGAATCTCAAAATTTGAAACTTTATTATATATCACATTTTTAAGTTCAAAACACTTATATAATATATTCGCACAAATGTTTACCTGTGATCCATAGTATATATGACTTGATATCGAAATGTATTCAAATTATATAGTGTTCCAAACAAAAATAGCTTAAAATTTGAAAACCTAAAGTTTATTAAGTAACCAAATTTCTAAGTGTTTCATAATTCGTTGGCATATGTTTATATGAGATCTGTTGTCCCTACAAATTGAACACTAAAACATCTTTAAATTTAAAATATTAAATTTTAAAGTACCTCAAAACTTCAAAATCTATAAATTTGTCACGGATCCCACTTTACATCCAAAGCTCTTTTCAATTCACCTGTTAAACCTAACATCCAAACACCCAAATACATTCAAATTAAAAACTATTGAATAATATTTAGTTCTAAAGTAGCTCAAAACTTCAAACATTGTCTCTATGTCAAGACGGGCCCACAAATTCAGTTTGTGGATCTCGCTGACTCGCGCAGGCGCATACCTCTCCAGCAGCATCTCAAACGTGTTTGAAGTTTCCGTGCAATGCCGTATATAAGCATGTGTTCTGCTACGTGCGTCGCCGAGGTGGGACTAAAAGTCCTCGTGCTGAACACTACACTTGCTCCTCGCAGTAACCACCTCGTGGGCTGTTTTCTTGCTCGCGGCCCAAGCACCAGTGCTCCTCTCTCGCGGCCCAGCAACAAGCTTCCACAATAGACACTGGATGACGGCCATGGCTATCGTTATCGCCTCGCTTCCCTCCCAACTTCCACTCCTCTCTCTCGGTGGTGGCCTTGGCGACCTGCGGCCATACGTACATCCCATCCGTTCGCGTCACCTGCACCGCCCTGCTTCCTCACAGGAAGGCGGCCATGGCAGCTCGCGGCCGCAGCCACCTCCCCTCCCGCTCTATCCTCACCCCGCGGCCGACACACTCGACCTCTAGGTGCTCCCGCGGCGCGCAGACCTCGAGCTCCTGCGAGCTCAGGTCCTGCCTCCACCGGCGAGCCCCACGACCGGCGTGGCGAGCTCGAGCTCTAGCGGCTGACGCGGCGAGCTCGTCCGCCCGCAGCAAGGTCGGGCTACGTCTCACCAGCGAGCCCCACGGCCGACGGCGTTGGGCGGGTTCGAGCGCAACGGCCCCAGCCCCTAGCATACAAATACGTGTGTTGCTCAGGAAGAAGAAGATAAGGTGAAAGAGCAAAAAAAGAAAAAAACAAAAGGGAAACCATGAGAATGATATATGAGGCCCGCTGAGCAATACTTTGGATTTGACGGATCTGAGCAGGAATTGGAGCAATCAAGCCGCGATTTTGGCTAGGATTTGACGGATCTGAGCAAAAATTGGAGCTAATTTTAGAGCTTGCGGTGAGAAACAAGCTAAATGGAATGATTCCATCCCACGGAATTAGGTCAGAATGGTCTTACACAAGCTAAATGGAAGGATTTTATCCCAGAGAATTAGGTTAGAACGGTCTTGTCCCACGTTGTCTCACAACCAAACACATTAAATTTCACCAGGGTGCACAACACATTAAATTTTACCGGGGTGCACAAAGAAAATTGTTTTGGTTTAATCAACCTTGTGACAATGGTAGCCTAAATCGTTATTTTTGGTGAATTCTCTTCATAAGATGCTACTCAATTGACCAGATTCATAAATTATAATGACCCGTAGCAACGCACGGGCATTATACTGGACGTCCTATTAACAATGCTTTTACATGAATATATGGTTTCACCCCCTAATTTTTATCTCAAAATTATATCTCTAAACATGCCTCTGATATTAATATATTTTTAAATGTCTGAATAGCAATAAAAAATAAAAAAAGACATACAATTAAGCCTGTAGCAATGCACGGACATGATTGCTAGTCAGATATAGTATTAGTTGTACCATTAACCTTAGAACTGGATCTAAAAAATGTGGTCTTCGGAGTCTTGGTGGGGCGGTACTATGGGGTCTCCATAGGTAAATACAGACAGAAAAGTTTCTTTTACCAAATTCAGATTTCCTATGTACTCTCTAGGTCCCACGTAGCATGCAATTCTAGATCCGTTCATTCGTATTGGTGGTGATGTGAAAAGACACTCATGCCCTCGCATGCAACTAACATGACTTCCTAAAATGGTGACCAAAAGATAGTTTTGCCATGCAAATAAGATCTAACCAATTAGACATAATTGTTGACTTATTCAGAGGTTGTAGGTTTCGTTAGGTTAAACGCCACCTTAATAAATTTACCACGGATCTCAGCGAGCCGGTAACAGAGCGTGTATAACACCGATAAAAGCATGGTACAACACAAGACACACTAGCAATACACAAATGCAAGAGACCATACATACAACACCTACATGTCTACTCAGGTTTCTAATTAAGTATTTTTTTATTGAGCTTACTACTCATCGCACCCATATGCTGCTCTGAATGCATACAGGCCCCACAGCTGCCTATTAAATTATGTTGTGCCGATTGTCTGATGCAACAACAAGCAAGCTCTCTTGTTGCTTGTCTCTCTACACTACAAGAGAAACGAGCATTCATCCCTGAGACGTTAGTACTGGTTGCATTTGAAGCCGGGTCTAACATGCAAAATAATTCTCCATCGACATCACCGGGATAATTTAGTACCAGCTGGGAACACGAGCCGGTACTAAAGAGCACCGGGCCATGGCTCCAGTCGGTGCAGGGCATTTAGTACCGGCTGGACACACCAGCTGGTACTAAGCATTGCCCATTAGCTGTACTGGCTACTATTGGTGTGTCCAGCAGGTACTAAATGCATTGCACTAGCTGGAGTCTCCAGCCGGTACTAACTGCAATTTTATAGAAAGGGTCTTCTTCCTGCTTCTGCTAGCTAGACACTTAAATTGACAGCCACCTGAGAGAGTGTTCTTTGCTTCCAAGAGCTCTATGGGGAGGTGCTGCCCATTTTTCCAAAATTTTGTGGAGATTATACCCATCTAAGTATTCTAAAGGTTAGTATTATTTTCCCCTTTCCCTAATGTTTAGTATGTTGCATTTAATGCTTTGTAGCTAGAGAAATTTGTGATTTGCTTAGAATGAGGGAGAGATGAGAGAGATTTTGTTGTTGTTCATAATTTTCGTTAATAATTTCTGTACTCCTATTGTTAAATTCATAGCAACTTGAATTCACTTCCATGAGGCTCCTCTGCAGGCTGCTGGCAAACTGGACGTCGGGCATGATGCTGGCATGATGGACGTGGGCGTGGGACGGTGAGGCCGCTGACAAGGGAGGCTGCTGATGTATATATAAAGACGCAAGAAGAGAGGAAAGGAGGGATTAAGCAAAGAGGATGAATAAAATATTGCTATGTCTGCCCCCATGAAGTTTACCGAAGCATGCCTGTTGACTGAGATATCTACTATGGTCTCTACAAAGTTACATGACCTCTATACGTTGCATACTCCCTCCATTACTAAATAAGTGTCGTTTTGTGTGTCCGTGTGCTACGAGTTTGACTGGATTTGTAGAAAACACGTGCAACATTTAAATCTCCAACTACTTTTTTATATAAAAAAAGTAGCTCTAAATATCTATCTAATGACATTTATATTGTACCACAAATTTTAATATATTTTTATATATAATTGGCCAAAGTTGATTAGGAACCGAGGGAGTAGAGAGCAATCTTTCTCTACTGTTCACTACATGAAACCGGTATATGCCGAGTGTAGAAGACTTTACGGAGTGCAATATTTTGGACACTCGGCAAACAGGAACTTTGCCGAGTGTTTGGATACTAACGGTCGGCAAACAATAGGTACTTGGTGCAGAAAACGTTTGCCGAGTGCCCATGCTCCGCAAAAATACGACACTCGACGAAGGGTAACTGCTTGCTGAGCGCCTCCATACGGCACTCGGCAAACATCCTCACTTGCCTGCCATGTGACAGCCGTGCGACAGGCGCATTACGGTGAAGTCGGGGGTTACCTCTTTTCCGAGTGCCCATTAGTGACACTCGGCAACCTTGCTGAGCAGGCAAATGGCCGTCCACATGCCCACGATTTGGCTAGAACGCAGCTGCCTATTTCACCAAGTGTCCTCATGGACACTCGGCAAAGGGGTCACTTTGCCGAGTGTTTATAGGGCCACTCGGCAAAGGGCCTCTTTGCTGAATGTATTTCCCCGACAATCAGCAAATTATATCAAAATATTTATCCAAAGCCTCTCAAACTTTTTATACTCACCCTACACACCTCATAGTCCTCCATACTCAAATTTTTCAGTCCTTAAGCAATTTTTGGTTAGTTTATTTCTTTTCTAGGTATTTCCTTGAATACGTCAGCCTCTCAAACTGGAAGATAGTTTTTTTGGGCAACTGAACTGCAAGATAGTTGAATATTGAAATTAAATGAGAAAAAAAACATATTAATGGTATTGAGTACACTTTGAGTCCTTACACATGAAATGGAATGAAATTTTAAATAATTTTTCTGATACATGCCATGAACTTGTGACCAAACAGATTTCAAATTCTAGAAAAGGCAAAAAAAAAAAAATGAGATTTGTTCAGATGTCATGTTACCATGCATGAATGTTGTGGTAAATAGAAGAAAAGGTTTCGACAATAGTTCACGTACATCCCTTACAAACCGGAGCATGTCCATAGAATATTCATAGAGTTGTTAGGCTTACGGCTACCTTTCGGTTCAAAGAGACAGTAGATTTGGAATTTGGTTTAATCACTTTTTTGCTTAGGCAAATAGACGACATGGATTGGTTAATATGAGCATTTTTTTAATTCGTTTGATATTTTTATCAATTGATTGCTATTTCAAAGAATAATGAAAATATTCATGGAAGGATCAAATTTAGTTCGAGTTATAACTTCATTAAATAATGAAAATATTCATAGTAGAATCAAATTTGCATTTTTGAGTATTTTTGCAAATTTATTTTCAAAAGTAAATAGTGTAGGGTTTATGGCACTTGGCAAAGGGGGGTTGTTTGTCGAGTGCCAGATCGCGGCACTCGGCAAACGACGCCGATAAGGCCCCAACGGGCCTCAGCTCGGCCACGCACACTTCACACACCCACGCACACAGTCTCCACCCACTGGCCTGCCGCGCTGCCTCCCTGCCCTCCATCTGCACAGCACCGCCGGTGCATCCACCAGCTCCCTGCCCTCTACCCGCCCTCGTCTCCCCGGTGTTCCCTGTCCCTGGCGGCCGCGTCCACCCCTCACCGTTGTTGTTTGCCGTCCCAGACGGCCGCGTCGTGGTCGTTCCCCATCGCCATCCAGGGCCACGCCCGCCGGTATGATGCATTCGACGTGGAATTGATATTTACTTGAATGAGCATAAATTTATTTAGTGGATTGTGATGAATTTCACATAGTGGATTGATTTGAATTTGACATAGTGAATTGAATTTAATTTGTTTAGCAAATTGAGAAGAATTTCTAGTGAATCGAGAGGAATTTGACTAGTGGATTGAGATGAAATGAGATGGTATGGTTATCTTTGTGTATATGGTTGTCACCCATCGTGCCGTTGTTTTTCTGCAGGTTTTGAAACCTCACCATGCAGGAGGTGCTGCCGAAATTTTCATTTAACATTGTTATGTTTTTTTATATGTAGGGAGAGGTTGTTCCACCGTCCTTGACACGCCACTTTGTAGGATAACAAGGTGATGCGTACAAGACCCTTCCATCCGTTCATGTTTTTCAGTCACGTAACCTAGTTAGGCATCTCCCATTGAAAAGAAATAGTGTCGGACATTTGCAGATCATTGCATATGATTGGCCGTATCTCTTTCGAATTATCCACTCCCTTTGGACAACCCAAGGATGTGTAAATGCGTTTAGTTTCCATGGTATGTTCTTATCAAAGAAAGAGTTTTGGAACCACTCCCTATTGTCCTTTAGATACACAATCTCCTTGCCAGGATGTGTATTTGGAGAACAATAGGGAGGTGTTGCCGAAATTGTATTTCCGATTGGAGCAGACCATGGAAACTAAACTCATCTACACATACTCAAGTGGGATTAGGAACTATCTATACCTATTAGAGCATGATAGACATCCCGGTAGATGCAAGCGAGTTTGATACTATTCGGTGAGTTTTTAGGGAATAGATGATCGTGAGTGGATGTACACTAGCTTTGCTAACAAGACTGCTGAATGGAGGAACAAGACATAAGCTTTTGTGAACTATGCATTTGGATTTGCAAAGGCTCAATGAGCTTTATGTCCATTTGTCAATTGTGCAAACCGTAAAACGACAAAAAAAAAGAAGGCCATGAGAAAATATCTCATCAATGATGGATTTGTGTCAGACTTATACTCGGTGGACCTGCCTTGGTGAGGCTGAGCATGTACGAGATGAGTTCGTGAGGCAATGTATCAAGGATTTTGCTGATGAAGCCAGGGTAGGACCTGCATGTTGAATGACTATGATGAAACATGCCTCGATGAAGGAGCTATGGAGGATGAGCCGGGGGAAACTGCCAGCTTATTACAACACGTTGTCTGCAGCACAAAAACCCATCCACGATAATACTAGGGTGTTGCAACTGGACACCACTGCCCGCCTGATGGCCATAAAGTCCAAGTTTAGCCATAGTAAATAATCCTTCGATATCATGTTGACCGTCTTTGGCACTCTGCTTCTGGATGGTCACATTTTGCCGAAGAGTAGGTATGAGGCACAAAAACTTCTTCATGCACTTAAGATGTCATATGAGCAGATACATGCTTGTGAAAATGCATGTGTCTTATTTAGGAAAGAAAATGAGAAAACAAAGTACAGTCCAAGGTGCAAGTCGTCAAGATTCGTGGAGGTGGACTCTGGCGATGGCAAAAATAAGCAGCTCAAAATTCCCTTGAAGATCCCATGGTACCTTCCGTTCATACCGAGGATCAAACGGCTTTACATGAGTGAGGAATCTGTGAAACATATGACATGGCACAAAAATGGGCACTGATACAATCCTAACAAGCTGGTACATCCATCCGATGGTGAATCATGGAGAACCTGTGATAGGATTGATAGTCAGAAAGCTCAAGAGGCTCACATGTACATGTTGCCTTGGTAACCTGTGGGTTCAATCCCTATGGGATGTCACCTACCCCATACACTTGTTGGACCATATTTGTTAGCCCTCTCAATCTCCCAGCCAGTGTCCTCTTCCAATGATAGAACATTTTCTTGTTTAATTATTCCTGAACACCTAGGAAAAAATTTCAGTGTGTGGATGGAGCCTATGGTTGATGATTTGGAACATGCTTGCACATACGACCGAGTTAAAAAGAGAAATGCAGAATACATATTTGGTACATGTACTCCCTCTATGACATACTGGTGTATGAGATATTATGCGGGTGGTGTGTTCACGAAAAGTTCCCATGCCCAGTGTGAAAGGCCGCTGTGAGGTTCATTTGGTTGATGAAGGGTGACAAATTTTATGAGTTCGACGAACATCATCAGTTACTCCCTCTTAACCATCCATTCAGATGAGACACTAAGAACTTTACGTGTCATCATTGAAGAAGGTCCACCACATTTCATGACAGGTCTCGAGATTAGTGCCAAGTTTGATGCTCTCAAGCTCAATAAAAAATGATCCATTTGTGGGATATGGTGAGACACATGCCTAGACTTTCGAATTTGTGTTGCCGAACTACCATTATTCTCCAATTTGCTCTCCTATGAGTCAATTTTGATGGTTATTGTGGATTTTATCTATATGAACTGCCTGTAATGCTTGTTATCATTTATATCAACTGCATGTAGTGTTTGATTAGTTCGAGTCATTATATGTGAGCGTGGAACGAACATAAGGGACTGGATGGTAACTTTGCTGAGTGTACACTCGGCCAAGAGGGCCTTTGTCTAGTGTTTTTATCTAGACACTCAACAAACAAGTAAATTACGTTGCTTTTGGCACCTATTTTACCAAGTGCACAGGTTTTTGCCAAGTGCCCAGGTAAAAACACTCGGCAAACATGCAAATTTCTATTGCTTTTGGCTGCTATTTTGCCAATGCTGAGGTATTTGCCGAGTGTCTAGGTGACAACACTCGGCAAAGAGAGGAGGACACATGGCACACTGTCTGGGCTTTGCTGAGCGTTGCTTCCTGACACTCGGCAAAGAGGTCCGTCAACCGTTCGCCACCATTGGTGAAATGTCGACGTGACGTCACCTTACGCTGGCGCGCCATCTATAGGTTGCGAGGGCACTTTTCTTTGCCGAGTGTTGACTTAGGCATTCAACAAAGTCTTTGCCTAGTGTGCACTCAGCAAAGGGCCCCTTTCCCGAGTCAAGGTGTGCCATATGCGCTTTGCCGAGTGTGCCACTCGGTAAAGATTTTGCCGAGTGTATTAGGCACTCGGAAAATAAGGATTCCCCATAGTGGTTGCGGCTACCCTATATCATTCAGCTTCCACAGAAAAATATAATAGTAATATACATGTTAAATATCCTTGAATTGTGTTCGAATAGTCTTAGAAGACAAATATAGCGACAAAGAACAAATAATTAGAGATGTCACGAACCGTCGAAAATTTATAATTTGGTCCACGATGCTGATAACTCGTACGTCCATTTCCATCCGGTCTCGTTTGATAGGGTGTCCGGATTCTAGTCCCACCTGAAAAGAAGAACTTTTATTAAAAATTTTATTTCTCAACAAATTAGAATTCAACCAATATTCAAATAAAAGGCAAATACTATTTGAATGTGCATACATCATCTATACTCGGCTAGCTTTTTTTTTTGTTGAGTATACTCGGCTAGCTCTGGCATCGCTTGTGCAATACATTTTATTTTGGGACATGCAGAATAACAGAGGATTAACCTTTTTGACAATACATACACAGAAATTTGTGAAATACACTAATATTAAATATATTTATATTATAAGGATAGAACCACTACTCTATAGCCGGCTACAGAATAACTATTCTATAGCCACTTCAAGTTACTATAATTACTATGGTAACTTATGAGATTATTGTAATTTTTACTATAATGTGATGTTAAATATTCTCATGTGTGTTATGGTAGCCCAAGTACCATAAATGTGTACTGGCAATGTGGTAGATTAGTGCATAAAATTGTAGTAAATAGTGGTGATGATAGAATAACTATTCTATGGCCGGACACATAGTATACTCACCTTTATAAGGATATATTTATTGGGACAAGGATGAGAAAATTTTAGAGGGTGTTGGGCAAGCCACACCACACTACTGGAAAAACTCTCATTCATCTACCTGAAGTCATTAGTAGTACTGGTTGGATCCATTAGTCGATACTAAATTGCCCCAGCGACACAGAATGGGCAACAACTAGATTTCCTTAGGGCGAATTAGTAACGGCTGGTGGCCCGAGCCTGTACTCTAAACAAGTCATTAGTACATGCTATAGCCATCAGCCGGCACAAAACTTTTACTACCAACTAGTGGCACCAACAGGTACTGATGACGCTCATTTAGTACCGACCAGGGCCACCATTTAGTACCGAAAATGCAGTACCTACTGAGATACCACTATACCAGTACTAACAATGGGTTCTTAACGGGTACTTAAGCTCCTTTCTCCACTAGTGCCATCTTAGGCTTCGTTTGTACCACAGCTAAACAACAATGCTTTGTTATTACTAGCAAGAAATCTTAGGGAGCGATGCTTTGCTATCAGCCTATCACCGCCGAGAAATTTCAGGGAGGATTGGGAAGCTAAAGGTGCATGGAAATCATTGAGTTATAGCGTAGGATATTGTGCAGCCTGGTTGTTTTGCACGAAGAAGGTCTACTTATGACCCGTGAGTTGTGGATTAGAAATCCACACAGAATATCTTAACTTGTTAATTTTTTTCTCAGGCTAATAGAGCAACTATAGTTGACCCTCTAAGTAGGCCCTATCATAAATTCGGAGAGTAGAGTAAAAAAAACAATACTCTAGCAGGTGCTATCCTAAAACCCCTATTTTGAAGAGTATAGCCAAAGTTTAGATAACTCCCTAAACTATGCTTTGGTTCATTTTACCCCCTAAACTATGTCATTTATTTAAATTTACACCTTAATACATTTTATCCTTTTTGTTTCTTTATGTTAAAGTGGAGTCTTGAGTTAAAGTTTAGCAAGATGACATTAGATATCATAACAAATGCTAGAAAATATATCATATTTTTTTATCATTTTTTGATAGGGTAAGATATTTAATAATAAATTAATATTTTAAGATGCAAAATCCTACAAGAAAACATAAAAAATCACAATATATTTTCTTGACCTGAACTATGATGGCCCATACCATCATGCAAAATTTTGAATTAAAATTCAACTTATGTATGGAGATATAAACAATACCAATTGCTTTAGGGGGTAAAATGAACCAAATCATATAGGTAAGGGGATAATTAAACTAAAAAATAGTTTAGGGGGTATTCAAACTTTTGCTATATTTGAGGGGAGTAATTCGGACTTTTTCCTTGTTTAATTTCTTAACACTCCCAAACAACAAATGACAGGACATGCACGTCGGAGGGGAATTATGTTATTCATGATGATCTCAAAGCTCTTTAGACAATCTAGCACATATGGGAAAACCAAAATCAAACTCTCCTTTGGGATTGGCATTACATGGTGACACTTCGAAACCAAAATGCTATATATATGTATTTTGTTTCTGTTTTTATTTGCAAAACTTTACTTTCTTTTATTCCTACCCAGGTGTTTAAATTCCTAAAAATACTCAAAATTGTTGTTCATCTTTCCAGTTGCAAATTATACTGTGATTTATCTTTTAACTGCAGACAAGTTCAAGATTCGAACAAATTATAGGGAATTTCACATTAGCGGACAAGATGGTGGTATAGTGCCCCGGCAATGGTGCTAACCAGCAGTGGCAGTGGTCGGTTGGCAGGAGGAGCAGGTCAGCTGGGATGGAATACTGGAAGTAGTTATTGGGTATGGCAACTTATCAGTTGCGGGTTGGGAGCTAATTTTCTCTTTTAAAATGGTTTGCGGCTGTGTTGTGTGTTCAAGCCGAAAGTATGTTGTTGCATTATGTTCTTCAGCATAGATGCATTTTTGATGAATATATGGAAACACCAGTTACTCTCGCTATAATGTTGTGGTGGTGGCCTCATAATAAAAACTGGACAAATAGATAACAGAAGTGTTTCCTCGATCCCGACGAACCGGGATTGTGATTTTCTGTTTGGGAGACTCTAGCTATCAGATGATAGATGAGCTAATCTCAGATATATTGCAAAAACAAACAACGCATGAGAGATCAGATGATGCAAACAACGCTCTTGTACTCATCGAGGATATATGTATATATGCACCCAATAAACATATAGTCTATTAGATGCTTTTTCATTAATATTCTTTTTGTTAGATTTGGATGCTATACAAGCAAGGAATGTGAATTCGCTTTTTGTAAAGCTGTACGTATATGCCAAATTCCGAGGGAATCATGCCACTAGCAAGGAGAGCACAACGTCCTTCATTCTCATTATCAGAGCTAAAGCAAAAGCAATAAATCCTAAAGCAAAGAGCTACTGGCAGGTTAGAACTTTGATAGGTACAACCAAGGAAACCATAGAATGGTAAAAGTTTTCTCCAATTAAAAAAAAAAGTTTAAGAGAAAGCAACAAACTCATACGAGGCATTGGTCGTAACATAAAGAACACGGGCTGCAAAGAATCCTAGGTGCTTGCCGCTCGCTAGAATAAAGTTACTGGAGAAGAAAATACGTAATATGCACATGAACAGAATGAAACGTGTAAATCGCATAGACACATGCATACTGGAAGACAAAAAATGTTTGAGAAAGGATGAAGGAAGGAGATGTAGAAAATACGGGTGTTATATTCTTGGGTGAGGAGCTAATTTTCTCTGCTAAAATGGTTTGCGGCTGTGTTGTGTGTTCAAGCCGAAAGGATGTTGTTGCATTATGTTCTTCTGCATAGATGCGTCTCTGTATATGTTAGATGAATACATGGGAACACCAATTACTCTCGCTATAATGTTGCGGTGGTGGCCTTATAATGAAAACTGGGCGAATAGATAACAAAAGCACTGCCTGGATTCGGACGAAAACCGGGATTCTGATTTTCTGTTTAGGAGATTCTAGCTATCAGATTATAGATGAGCTAATCTCAGATATATTGCAAAAACAAACCGCGCATGAGAGATCAGATGATCCAAACAACGCTCTCGTACTCATCAAGGTCGTGCTCAGATGAGGTTAGAGGCATGATTTGCAAAAGTGTCTTTGCAAATCACCCCTCTCACCTCCTTGAACTTTGCGAATCACCCTCGCACCTTCTCTGAACGCATCCTTGGATCAATATTGTGTGGCTTAGATTGAAGTTTTCATAGTTTCCACAGGTGTTTGGTTGCCAAATTCCGAGGGAATCATGCCACTAGCAAGGAGCGCACAACGTCCTTTGTACTCATTATCAGAGCTAAAGCAAAAGCGACAAACCCTAAAGCAAAGAGCTACTGGCAGGCTAGAACATTGATAGTAAAACCGAGGAAAACATGCCATGGTAAAGTTTTCTCCGATGAAAAAAGTTTAAGAGAAAGCAACAAACTCATATGAGGCATTGGTCGTAACATAAAGAAGATGCGGCTGCAAAGAATCCTAGGTGCTTGCCGCTCGATAGAATAAAGTTACAGGAGAGGAATATACGTGATATGCACATGAACAGAAAAGAACATGTAAATCGCAGACACTGGTACTGGAAGACAAAAAAACATTGCAATTCACAAGTTAACACAATCTTAAAGGTGGTAATGCTTGAACACATGATCGAATGCTAAAGACTAAAATGTGTGTTCAATGGAGATAGTGCCACAGTGCCTCACTTAGCACCTTGTATCCATCTGGCCTCCTTCATCATTCCACGTTCTAAACATGGGCACCAAGCTCCAACTAAAGACATGATCGGTACAGAGCCACCCGATATTTAAATTAAGCTGTAAAAAATCTTTATCAACCGGGCCTGGAGAAGAAACGACATCTAATATAGGCATGTGGCCTCTCATAAACAAGGACGACATCAGTATATAAACCTTGAAGAAAATCATTGGGTCCCGAGCAGAGAACTGCCATGTATCCTCTCATAAACAAGGTGTTGATTGCAAAAAGTGGCTAAAAGCCGATCTGGCTTGGGTAGCCGGTCTAACCACTTGCATCACACGGTTAGACTGGCTGGATCCTGTAGCTGATCTGGCAATGCGCTAGGCGGTCTAACCGTCTGTCCCCGGGTCCGAGTAGAATTAAAGATTTTTCACGATTTAGATCTGTAAAAGGACTTTCTTGCGGGGCAAGATCTCCTCACCCTAGAAATGTAAAGGGCCGTGGCCGATTGAGGACCTCTACAGAATCTTTACGTTTTTTCTTAAACCCTAGTTTTTCCAACCCCTTTGTTTCCTTCTTCATCTTCACGGCGTTTTAGGACGTTCTAAGTGGCCTACCTTAGAACAATCCTAGGCTCGCTGTCTCCGACGGGGTCCCTCCCGAGGCAGCGATCGTAGGCTTTCGCGGCGCATCTGCTACAGGCGGTCTGACCGGCTGCGTCCAGAGGCTTCGATGAGGAGATTTCGATGATAGCGTGATCTAGCGCATTCATGTGTTGACTCAGAAAGGTGTCAACATAAGGGCCACCTTGCAAATCATTCTACACATCATCTCAATGAAGAACCACTTTTTGAGCATTAATGCATCCTATTTTAAAATATTTTGTACAGTGTCATCAGTATTAAGTCTAAACACCAATTTCTATATGTTTGAACCTTGACTCTTGCACTACCGGAAAATCCTAATATGCCGAGAGCTACAATCTTTGCCGTGAGCTAAACGTCGGGCTCTCGGCAAACAAGACGTTCGCCGTGAGCCAGGCCCCCAGACTCTCGGCAAAGGAACAATCGTCGGCAACAACTACGTTTGCCGTGAGCCCTTAAGGTCGGGCTCTCGGCAAAGTTCTCACTCTCGACGAACGCGAACTTCGCCGAGAGCTTGAGCAAAGACACTCTCGGCAAACCCGTACCTCTCGCCATACGTGATCACGTGCCACGTTCGTGCTCTCGCCGCCAGAGACGGCATGTGGGGCACCTAACGGCCGTCAACCTGTTTGCCATGAGCCTACATGGAGCTCACGGCAAAGGTTTCTTTGCCGAGAGCGGAAGACGTCCTCTCGGGAAACCTGGACACGTGGCACGGCATCCGTCAGGTCGGCATGGCCACATGGCAGCCTCTTTGCCGAGAGTTTTCCCTAAGCTCACGGCAAAGGCAAGGTTTGCCGAGAGCTTTCCAAAGCCTCACGGCGAAAGTGCGCTTTGCCGAGAGCCTCCTCGTGGCTCTCGGCAAACGTGTCCCACATTTTTCATATTTCAACGCCCAAATAAATTTTCTTAGTTCACACATCCCATAAAGTACAACATGTGAGCATTTGACTATTTTACCAATTTGTTTGCTATTTTGAATTTCTTTGTATCAATTTGTTGGGTTTATGGAATAATTCTAAATTGAATAGAGAAACGATTCGAAAAATGGTAAAAAATGAATTAACTAATGAGATTCATGTAAGTAAGTGTGATGTGAAGCCTTACCAACAAAATAAGAGTATATTTTGATGAAAACATGCAAAAGACCACGTGGATTAATAGTTTTGGAATTATTAAAAATAGCAAATGGAGTCCGAAAATCATGATTTTTGTAGACATCCAATGATTTGGTGTACTAAGAGTGTGGGAAAATTTAGATGAGGTTTCGGGCAATTTTGTGTCAAACCACGCACAAATCCGAACATCTCCGTAGAAGTTTCGTAAACATCACATGTGATCTCTAGAATTTGAACTCAAAGGGAACTTTAAATTTGAGTTTGCATGAAAAACTTTGTGCACATGTTAGAGACACTATAATATGGTCTATGTCAAAATTTGGTATTTTTTCAGAATAATTTGATATATATTTCTATATACATGAAATAATGAAAATTTACTAAAATACACATGAAATAATAAAATAATATGCAAACAAATAGGACTTCATGATTTTACTCATCATATGAAATAATATCAGTATCACCAACACTTTAGAAAAAAGAAATGGAGAGCACAATAAAATAAAAACTAATGGGGAAATTACTCTTTGCCGTGAGCTGTTATGAAGCTCACAGCAAAAGGCTTGTTTGCCGTGAGCTGTTCTGAAGCTCACGGCAAAGAATGGGCAAATAATTCAAATAACGTCTGTTTTATTTCAGAAATAATAGGAAAAAAATCGAAAAATTGAATCTTTGCCGAGAGCCTGGTCTGGGCTCTCGGCAAAGATCCCCTTTGCCGAGAGCTACATCTGGTCTCTCGGCAAACGTCTTTGCCGAGAGCTACATCTGGGCTCTCGGCAAAGAGCCCTTTGCCGAGAGCTACATCTGGGCTCTCGGCAAAGTCCTCATCCCCCCGAAACATCAACGCCATTTCGGTTTCTTTTCTTTTCGTCTTCCGCGCAGTCTCGCCGCCGCCGTCTCATCTCCTCTTCGGTTCTCCCCGTGCCCGGCCCCGTCTCATCTCCTCTTCGCCCGGCACCCGCGCCGCCGCGCCGCCGCCGATCGCGGCGCCGTCGATCCACGCCGCTCCGAGCGCCCGAGGTAAGTCTACGCCCCTCCCCAGCTGCCTCCCCCCTCGTCCTCGACTCCTCCTCCCCGGGCACCCGCGTCGCCTCGCCGCCGCCGATCGCGGGCTCGCCCGAGGTAAGTCTGCGCCCCTCCCCAGCTGCCTCCCCCCTCGTCCTCGACTCCTCCCCGGGCACCGACGCCTAGCGCCGCCTCCTCTCCCGCCTCGCCTCTGACTGGCTCGCCCTCCTCTTCTTCAAGGCCACATACCTCCTCGCCCTCCTCCTCTTCTCCCTCCTCTCCACCGCCGCCGCCGTCTTTTCCGTCGCCTGCGTCTACTCCGCCAAGCACGACGCGCTCTCCTTCCCGCGCGTGCTCTCCGTCATGCCCCGCGTCTGGAGGAGGCTCGCCGCCACCTTCCTCTCTGCGTCTGGAGGAGGCTCACCGCCACCTTCCTCTCCGCGTCGTTGCGTGCAGACTTGGCTAACACTTACTTGGATTATTATCGGAAGCAGGGCAATGTCATGCTGCGTCCAGAGATTTTTCGTTTGGTTAGGACTGGGGAAAAGAAAAAAATATGAACTTTGTGCTCTTCGAATATGAGCACCATGCTCACAGGATTGTGTACTTGTGTGCCTTCAGTCCCTCTCCCTTTTGTCACCTTGTCTAAATTTCCATTTTGCGACAGTAAGGCGTTGATTTTTTTTATATAGTGAACATGTTCTGCACCACATAGGATACCTACACTGCAAAGCACAGACTACAATTCATTTCTGTACTATAGTGAAATGCCCGTTCCTGAATGCATGCTGCATTTCTGAACAGATGGCGTTGCAGGATTACTACTTGAATTGATGGCTCTGAAATGTTTTCCATGAATGTGAATGTGATTGTATGTGATTAAATTGATGATGATAGTGGGGCTTTAGAAACCTCATCGTGTAGGGGAATTGCTGCCGAATTTTTTCATAGACATTGTTATGTTATTTTTTCAGGAGAGGAGTCGACGCTCGCCTTCCTCGTGCCGACGCTAGCCCATCTTCGACTCGACGCTCACCGTCATCGACGCTAGCCGGATAGCAAGGTGAGACATAAACACACTTGTCTTTTCGTTTCATGTTTTAGGTCACGTAACCTAGTTAGGCGTCTCCCGTTCGAAAGAGATACATTTTGAGATATGCAGTTCTCTGCATACGTAAAATTGTATCTGTTTCGAATTGTCCACGTTTATTGGACAGCCCGAGGATGCGACGGTGTCGTTAGTTTCCATGTTCTACTTCTATCCAGGACAGAGTTTTGGCTGCATCTCCCTGTTGTTCTTCGGATGCACACTCTCCTTTCAAGGACGTGTATCTGGAGAACAGCGGGGAGATGCTGCCGAAATTCTGTCTTGGATAGGAGTAGAGCATGGAAACTACCGTCATCGTCGCATCCTCGGGTGGGATTAGGACCTATCTTTGCCTATTAGAAAGTATAAGGAGCGTGTAGATACTTAAGATATTTATATCCCTCGTTGAAATGTGAAAGGATGGCTGACCGTGAGTGGATGTACACAGGCCGCCCGAGTCCGCGTCAGTTTACAAAAGAATGGATGGACAAGACCCAGAGATTCATTAGACTAGCATTTGCTAAGGCTAAAGGAGCCAATGCGACTTGGTGTCCATGCAGTCGTTGTCAAAACAAGAAACGACAAACAAAGAAAGATATGAGTACTCATCTATGCAAGAATGGGTTTGTTGCCGGCTATACTCGGTGGGTCTACCATGGCGAAACCGATCGGAGAAGGGAGGAGGTGGTGAGGCAACGTGTCATGGAGTTTGATGATGAAGCCGGGGTAGGGGACATGTTAAATGACTATGACCAAGCCCACTTCAATGAAGGACCTAGTGAGGAGGAGCCGGAGGTAACCGTAAAAGCGTACTACGACATGTTGTCCGCGGCTCAACAACCCTTACACGGGCATACCAAGGTTTCTCAGCTGGATGGCATTGCACGTCTAATGGCGCTAAAGTCCCAGTATAACCTTGGGCGGGAGGCCTTCAATAATATCTTGAGTGTTGTCGGTAGTCTGCTTCCAGAGGGTCACATTCTTCCAGAGAGCATGTACGAGGCAACTAAACTCCTCAACGAACTCAAGATGCCCTATGAGCAGATCCATGCCTGTCCAAATGGATGCGTGTTATTTAGGAAAGAACACGAGAATGCGAGGTACTGTCCAAAGTGTAACTCGTCTAGGTACGTGGAGGAAGATGCTGATGATGGACAGAAGAAGCAGAGCAAGCTCCCCGTGAAAATCCTACGGTACTTGCCGTGCATCCCACGGATCCAACGGCTATACATGACCGAGGAATCTGCGAAACAGATGACATGGCATAAAAATGGACGTCAATACAATCCTGACAAGATGGTACATCCATCCGATAGTGAATCATGGCAACACTTTGATCATATTCATTGTGACAAAGCCGCAGAGGAGGAGGAGGAGGAGGAGGATGCTAGGGAGGTGGAGGGTGAGGAGGTGGAGGGGGAGTACGAGCCGGAGGAGGAGGAGGACGAGGAGGACGACGAAGGTGCCGACGTGCCGAAGGTTTGGTTGCGAGGCCCGTCGACCCTCCCTCCCCGGCCGCCTCCACACCTACGCCCAGTGATTAAACCCGCTGGACAAAAGTCAGTGCTTTTGACGTGACCCTTAATTTCCCTATGATTAGTTGCAATCTCAATAGAAACTAATATTGTATTGTAATTATTTTCAGGGGTTGGGACCTGGTGGGCGGTGGAAACCACTCACGCCTTGTCAATGGCATACTCGGCCTCTTGTGCAAGGAGCACTTCCCCGGCATGGTCCAGCATGCCGGAAAGTACGAGCCGACTTTTCACTTTGAGCACTACTACTCCGCGCCGGACCAGCGGGACACCCTGGGCCGAGCGTACAACAACAAGGCAGAGCGGGTGAAGGCCGAGTTGTGGGTAAGTCTTTCTGGCACTACATTACTGAATTCATCGCATTTTAAATACTGACATAATAATTGATGTGTGTATATGCAGGATTTCTACAGGTGCGAGGAGGGAACTGAGGTGAGGACGGAGCGTAACGCCCACCGAGCCTGCCAGAAGCTCCTGCACGACATTCACTACGAGGCGCGCCTCCAGGCTATCGTGCACTACCACACCCACTACGAACATCGAAAGGTCACCAAGAGACAAGCCGTAACAATGACGTTGGAGAGGGAGGATTTCCTCAAGGTAACTAACTAACATCAAAACTTTTATTTTCTGAGAATAAACATGCTTCATTGGATCTTCTACCTTAATTGCATTGAATTGCAGGTGCCTCCTAGTTGGTGTAATAATCACGCAGAGGCCTGGGAGAAGATGGTGGACAAGTGGTGCTCTCCCGAGTGGCAGGAGAGGCACAATATTCACCGGGACAGGCGTTTGAAGATGGCAGGACCATCGCACCACCAGGGCAGCCGAGACCTCACGGGATACGCGAAGGCATGGGTAAGCGGCTTTAATTGTTTATTCTGATGCAAGACATTATGAAAACATTCTAACCGCTTTGTTCTCTTTTTCTGCAGTCGGCAGCACATGGCAACCGGGACTGCCCTCAGTTCAAGGCGTGGTGCTTAGCTCATATGGGCAAGGCAACGGACGACATCGACTACAGCGAGGACACTCCCGACTCGGCGTTCACCAACCCCACCATCCCTCCGAAGGTCAGTTTGTACACGTCTAGGTCAAGGGAGGTCCATGGGCCAGACTACGCTCCAAGCACCCAGAACTTTGATGGGCGAGTCGTCATGGAGGTGGGCGGAGGGAAGAAGCATGGGCGGTACTGGATGGGTGACAGCGTCATGGACTCGACCACGACGCCAAGACTCCCCGAGATTCGGCAAAGGGCGCCGAGCGGAAGCGACACAATCCGCCCACGCATGACACAGGAGCAGCTGCAGATATCGTCTCTATAGGTTATTTCTTTTTTACTTTGTTTTCCATTGCTTTTGATGTACGATTGCTTCGCATTCTAACATATATATTTTGAATGTATTGCAGTCCCAGCTCGCCCAAGAGAGGACCGAACGGGAGAGCCTACAGGCCAACTTCACCCAGATGTACCTCTGGATGTAGAGCGTGGGCACTCAAGTGTCCGTCCCTCCCCCACAGCTTCAGTTTCAGCCAACGCCTCGGCAACCGACCCCTGTGAGTATAAAAACTTTTGGTTTGTAAGTTCATTGGTTAAATCTTGTCTCACGTGAAAACATTTCTCCTTTCTGCAGGGTATCTCGGCGGCATCAAATGATCCCGCTGGAATGTTGAACATGTCGCCTGGTGTGTCGCCTGCGCCTTGTGTGTCGGACTGGTCGCCTTGGGGACCTCAGCAGGACGGACAGGGCTCACAGGATCGCGACCTCTCCAACCCCTCCCAACCGCAGGATCGCGACCTCTCCAACCCCTCCCAACCGCACAACCCGTGGGAAAGGCCATATAACCATTAGGTAGTTGATGGACACGGTGTTTGAACTATCTATGGTTGAACTTGTGGTCGAACTTGTATGTTATGTGCATGAACTTGTGATATAACTTGTCGTTGAACTTGTGGTCGAAACACTATGTTATGTGCATGAAGTGTTTGTGTAATGGTTATATTAATTGCTTGTGATGTATTTGAGATGTATGTGTGATATATTTTAGTTATTGGGCACCATATATGAGCAAATACAAAATAAAAAAGGCCTCAGCCCAGGGGTTTGCCGAGAGCACGGGGCCTGGCTCTCGGCAAAGGTGCCATTTTTTGCCGTGAGTACGGGGCCAGGCTCTCGGCAAAGATGCCATTTTTTACAGTGAGCCCTGGCCAAGGCTCTCGGCAAAGCCCTATGCAGAGGCCCCGCGCCTGCCCCCCGGTGTGGGCCCCATGGGCTCTTTGCCGAGAGCGTGGCCCGCGGCTCTAGGCAAACCTTGAGTTCGTTGCCGAGATCCTGTCACATGGCTCTCGGCAAACCTTGAGTTCTTTGCCGAGAGCCTGTCACGTGGCTCTCGGCAAACCTAGCTGCGGGCCCCACAAAGACGGCGCAACGCCGTCTCGCCGGCGTTAGGGCCAGGTCTCTGCCGAGAGGCTACATGCTCTCGGCAAATACCTCCGGCGCACACGGCAAAGACTTTGCCGTGATCCCGACAGAAAGCTCTCGGCAAAGGGAGCTTCGCCGACAAAACCTTTGCCGAGTCAGCTTTGCCGAGAGCCGGCTCTCGGCAAAGCCTTTGCCGAGAGGATGATCCTCTTTGCCGAGAGTTCCAGGCTCACGGCAAAGAGCCTGGATCCGGTAGTGTTGCATGTGCGTCTAACGTGATGGATACGGTATCCCGATCTGGATGAGAATTGCTTTCAACAGGAGAACATACATGATGATGTTCGGAGCATAAGGGCAACTATATTATCCAATCCTTCGGGTGGTGTGGAGTTTTGTAATGACCTCAGGATCACTAGCTCGCCATGAAAGCACTTATAGTGATCAACACTTAATAATACGCTTGTCGTCTCTAGTTGCCACGTCTCTAAACTTCAAAGCAATCGTCAAGTGTGCCCACTGGGAGGGGACACATCACGACGTAGACACGTAGTGATGTTGACATGCTCCAGATTCAATGATCTTGGGTCACGGCTGTTGGCGCCCGGCGCGGCAGCGGACGCCTCTGCCGATGCGGACAAATACAATATCTAGTTTCACCCGTTGCAAAAGCATGAGAAAATTTGCTAGTCAATATAAATGTTAGAAAATATTAGAAATTTTGAAATGTCATTGCTTTTATTAGTGCTGTTCACTCATGTCCTGAAATTAAATATTTGCGGTATCACACTAGCCATCCTTCACCAGATAAGCATGATAGTCATGCTGCTTGGATGACCTATTTCCATGAATTTCAAGAAAACATACTTGCTGGATTTCACTAGTTTGTGCTGCCTGACAGTCCATTCGCAACCTGCGCTCTAGTGCTATGCATAGTTATTAGGACCAGACCTATCATTGAACTGTTCAGACCCACGGTTCAATAGTTCAATGGTCTGATCTGGTTGAATCGCCGGTTTAAACGGTTCAAATAGAGTCACATTCTACAGTGAAATACAACTTACGAAGTAGTCTAGTGGTAACCTCCACGCCTGGAAGCTCACGAGCGGGGTTGGAACCCCCGCTAGGGTTCCACCTATCTGGCTCATAGAGCGGTTTTCTTTGGTCCAAATTGGGAAAAACCGCCTGGTTTCACAACAAAACGCGGATCAATCGGATTTTCTCTAGTTCGCTTGCAGAGCATCTTTTAGGCCAACCGGACTGGTGGGGGCTCCGGTTCTAGTTTTTTTTTCCGGTTAGACCGTCGGTCTGGTCCAGTCCTAATAAATGTGGTGCTATGCTATTTGATCGAGTTTTGTGTCATCGTGACTACCCCCAAAATGTCGACATGATCCTAGAGTTTATATCAATATAATGTATAGTAGTGTTTAACAGATGTATTAATTTCAACTTCTTACATAAACATAAAATTATATGTTACTTGTGCTAGCAGTGGATCATTTAATTTAGCTTCAGTGCTTGATAAAATTACAGTCTATCGATCCGTACGTTTTTTAGAACTCACATGATCCCAAATCCAAAGATAAGTCTTCAGTTAATTGTTGCAGCGGCAATATATAATTCCAAGAGCCTGCAGATGTGATAATCCTAATCAGCAAGATATAAAATATAAACTTAGTCAGGACAATATATTCCACTCCATAAGACATTTTGTTCCATATGTTCACCTAGTCAATTCCGCTGCAAATATCACTCCACTGAGCATGCGCTCAGCTAACTGCTAGTTCCACTAACGTGGTTTTGGCATTTCGATTTTTAACTACTAAATATGGATTAGTTTGCTGAGACTTCATCATCAAATGTATTATAACCTACTGATTCACTTTTTGATCCAACGGCTGATGTTTTTTTTTTGGTTATCAGTCCAAAACAACAAATGGCACTGCACATTCACCTCAAAAGCATGTGTTTTACTTCCTACACACTCAAAATTGCGGTTCCTCTTTCTGGCTGCAATTCAAATTGGTATTTATCTTTTTTATCTGCAGACAAGTTCAAGATTCGGATAGCTGGAATCGAACAAGTTATAGGGAATTTCGGATTTGCAGACTAGCAGGTGGTTGAATGGCGGTGATGGTGCTGGCCAGCATTGGCAGTGGTCGGTGGGCAGGAGGACACCTGGTCAGCCAGGGGGAATTGTAGGGTAGAATATAGATTGCAAACAGACACGAGGGACCAGATGATGCAAGTTAACAACGCTTCATACTTATCGAGGATATATAATGAGCCCAGGAAACAGATAGTCTATTAGGTGTCTTTTCTTTGTTTTTATTTAATTTGGATACATATACAAGCAAGGAATGTGAAATCACTTTTTGTACAGCTGTACATGTCAATTTCCGTGGGAATTTCCTTCACGTGATATTTACTTAATTATCCACTGATTCCATACCTGGATTTTCATCCAAAAGTAAGGTCCCCAGGATTTGGTAGAATAGGCGTATGAACAATTTAATCTGGTAATGATAATTAGGGATATATCTAATCTTAGACTCATAGTCTAGCGTGTCTGTATCTACCAGAATTTTCATGGGTTATTTATTTAGATTTACCTAGAGAGGTCAGAAATGTTCTCAAGATAATTGTCAACTTGCTGTATATTTTAATTCCAATAAAGGTTTCCTTTATATTAATATCTTTTTCAGTTATATCAGATTGTTATGTTATTCGCAATCGCAAGGGACAGGGAATGGATTTTGATATTCCAGTAGGAATTGAATTTTAAATGGAAAGAAACAATAAAAACATGAGACGTTCCAGTAGGGATTGAGGCTATAGGTTTTCTTTTAAATCAATTGGTCTCAAATAATCTAGCTAGAATTTTTGTCTGTCCGTATTGAACAATGCCATAATGAAACGTTACCTGGAATCTCACGAACCAGCGCTTTGCTACCAGCTTCGGACGAGGAGCACTGACAATATGATAAGATTGTCTTTTGAGATTAGGGGATTTTTTTTTATCAAGGATCATGGTCAATAATACATCTAATAACATAATCATAGTTCTAGGGTGTCTGTATCTACCAAATATTACATGGGTTACTTAGATTTACCTAGAGAGTTCGGAAATGATCTCAAGATGGCAGTCAACTTGATGTATATCTCAATATTAATAAAGGCTTCCTTTATTAGGATTGCTACGTTATTTGCTAGGGACAAGAGGAATGGGGCATACGACCCTGATTTCGATTTTACAGTAGGAATTGAAGTTTAAATGGAACGAAACAATAAAAAACATAAGAGATACTATAGTAGGGATTGATGCTCTATGTATTGCTTTAAATCAATTAACCACAAATAATCTAGCTGGAATATGTTTTTCTATCCTTATTTAACAATGTCAATAACGAAACGCTACCTGGAATCTCACGAACCAGCGCTTTGCTTCCAGCTTCGGGTGAGGAGCCCTCACAATATGATAAGATAGTCTTTAGAGATTACAAAATGAACTGGCGGGAGAGATGAGGCGACGTAGCATAAACAGCAACTGCTGCTGCCTCCTCTTGTAGAGGAATCATAGATGCATACAGCCGGAAGCAGCTAGCCACCTTACTGGATGCCTTTCTTTTCTAAAATCTGGATGCAGAATGGACAAGCAAGGAATACAATCCCTTTCTCAGAAGGTGCTACATGTTAGTTTCAGAGGCAATCATAGCACAAGCAAGCAAGGACCATACGCCTTTCATTTTTGCCATAGCTAAAGTAAAAGGTAGGTAAAGCACGCCAAAGCAACAAAAGAGGAAGTGTCACATTTTATTGAAAAAGTGGCCGCTAAATAAAGTAAAAGAAATATGGAAACAATGGGTGGAACAAATTCCAACATGGCACTACATATATGTGAAGAAAATGGGCGCAAACAACATGTTATTAGCGCCAGAATAGCCCATGGTTTATAGAGGAAATGATATAGATGATGCGCCATGATAAATGGCATGCGCTTGAAGACATAGAGCGCCCTGGAGGAAACTATCCGTTCTCAAGACCCAACTATCAGCGGAGCATTACATTGGCCATAGATAGAGCTAGTGTAACCAGAGTTTTCACTTGATTTGTATCGTCCTGAACGAAAAAAAGGCGAACCCTTGCATCTGAAAGTCTGCAAGCATTTTCTGTTTGAAAAAATTCCTCCATGTTTTTGTGTTTTCTTATAATAGACATGGAGGGTATTTGGAAAAAGTGTATACTACACCCGTAAACTGTTAATCACAATCTGAACCGGTCTTATGGCCTAGAGGGGTTAATGTCCACATTTCAAACAGTTCAAGGTTAAAATCACACCAGTTAATAGTAAAGGGGGTAATCTACACGTCTATAAGAGTTTAGGGGGTGTAATCGACACTTTTTTCTATTGTACTAGACAGTTTCTGTTGGTGGTCATGGATGGAATTCCAAAAAGTGATTGATATCATGGAATGCCGCATGTCACTTCTGCAGTACATAGTCAAATCTACAAAAGGAGCAGCTCCATTGTGGGTGTTGTGGCGGGCTTTCTGTTCGGCAGCTTGGCGACCACCATCAGGTAGAGTAGATGGCTAGATGCCGTGGAACCTCTGCGATTTCTAGGCCTGACGACATGAGTTATTGGCTTATCGTGGCTAACCAAACAGAACAAAGAAAATGAAAACAAAATTACTCGGTGAGTGCAGAATATAAATTAAATTTAAGAGAGTACATTAACAGTGGAATTTACAATTAACAGCGTGGCTGCCCATGGGAGCTGGACCACTTGACTTGAGCATTAGATCCTATTGGCTGACACATGACGAGAATTGAATGCAGAGCTGCACTCAGCACTGTTTGCAGACATGGTGCACCTAGCAGTTTTCCGAGCGTTTGTGGTGCATGCAGAGCAAACTGAACAGGCTTTGCTGGTTTTGATCTCCATCAATTGCGAGTCCTTCCTCAAGGCTCAAGGGAAGCCCCAAAAGAGATCTGGACCGGCGATCTCATAGGCCAAGCCAGTAGGTATCTCTTGGAGCATGGTGCCAAGAACGTCTCCTCGTGAGACAGACAGGATCCACCCCTTCTGCAGGAGGAAACATGACGTAACCAAAGAATGTCTCATCGTAAACGTTGCAGAAGATGAGACACGGGCGAAAGTCGTCCTAGTACACGAGCACGTCGGTGGCTGAAATGATGGTGTGGTATCACCATGATGACAGCAGTAGGTCATCCTCGTCGTGTTTACCCTCACCATCTATGAACTTCGGCCGCTGGATGCTCCATTCGCCTTGGCGGAGCAAGTGGAACTTGACCGTCGTCTTCGAGTTGGAGACTGCCGCGTCGCCACCGCCGTCTCCATCACTCACCGCCACTGTGTGGAGCTAGAGCGATGCCACCACGACATCTTGTTTATCCAGGCTGCTGCACATGATATCACTTTAGTTTTTAGAATACATAATTCACCTCTCCTCTTACTGTCAAATTGTGTCACAGTCTCTTCACAGCAGGACTGCAAAACTAAATTTGTACATAAGATTTGCTTGTACAACTAGTAAGAAAGGACATGTTCTGACATCTTATTTTGTTGTCCCAAACCAAACCACATGCACCCCAAATATAAACATAAAAATAATATTAAACCATAAATCTATAATATATGTTTCAAATCTGCATCCAAAAGCAATAATTTTATTGAACCAACTGAGGGCAACAAAAAGATTATTTCAATAATGTCAACAGTCAACCCCTAACCAATATCTAAGCTATAATCATTAGTCTCAAATGTCAAACATAAGTAACTAATAAGTATCGAAGCAAGTCTATTACTAGTATGGGCTAATAAAAAGTGATAATCCATTACACACAAATGTGAAGCCCCAGAGTATATGGCAGAAAGTTTAACAGACATAATACTAGAAAACAGAGCAAAAATATTCCTTTAGCCTTGTTGAGAGTTTGCCGTGCATTCAGAGCAAACAGAACAGCCTTCACTTGTCTTGATCTCCATCAATGTTCAGTCCTTCCTCAGGTTCATAGGAAGCCCCAGAAGAGACCTGAACCGGCGGCCACTGCTGTCATGACTAAGAATGCTATATGCTTTTAGCATATCCTCACGGACCAAGCCAGGTATCTTTCGGAGTGCAGCCAAGATCGTCTCCTCTCGAGATGAAGCTGCTTTTGAATTATCACTAGCAATGTTTGTGAAGTGCTCCTCGTTGGCGAAGACCTGTGGTGCCGGCTCAGGGTCCCTGCTGGTTTTGGTCACAGATGATGCACTCTCGCTCGAACATGGAGAGGAATTGAAGTAGTCAGACACACTACTGGGAAAGAAAATTCTTCCTCGAAAGTAGCCACCTCCTTTGCTATAGCGATGGGCTGACGTTATCGTCTTGCTCTTGGTGTCAACCGAGACCAGCCACTCGGTTTTGCCATCATGTCGTCGTCTCCTTGGGTAGAAGCTCTCACATACAATGAAGAAGATTATATGAGGTTCATCCATGCTGACTGCACACGCGGGAGATCCTTGTAGACGTCGAGCGCCCAAAGCACGGTGGCATCGATGATACCGTCTATCTCCCACATCATGGCGTCCATCTTCAGCATCCAGATCCGGACGGTGTAGGCGTTGGCTGAGTGTCGGTAGTGGGTTCCCCCAGAGTTAGCTACCGCAGCAGCAGCGTGGATCAACGCTGACAAACTTCACCGCACCATCAAAGGTGACACACACGTCGCCGTTCGATCCCCGGCACGAGAGACGATGCTCCACCCCTTCTATGGGAGGAAGCCGGATGTAGCGGAGGACAGTCGTCTCATCATAGACGTTGCAGTATATGAGACCTTGGCGAATGTCGACCCAGAACATGAGGCCATCGCGGGCAGAAACGGCAGTGTGGTTTTGCCACGAGGACAGCATCTGCTCCCCATCTTTATTACCCTCACCATCGATGATGAACTTCGGCTGTTGGATGCTCCAGTCGCCGTGGCGGAGCTTGGCCGTCTTTGACTGCGACGCCACAGTGTGCAGCTGGAGCGATGCCACCACGAGATTAACTTTATCGGCACCGCGGCGCATGAAGCCGGTGTCATGTGAATTCATATACAATAGTGAATCTGCTGGCTCCTCCTCGTCGACATAGTACGGTGAAGGCAGGAGAAGCAACGATGGCAGCCGTGTGGGTGTGCCGGTGTGGCGGCCGGGGTGGCGCCGGCGCTGTAAACGAAGTAGTCCAGCCACGATGACCCAGAACCCAAATAACCTTGTCGTTGTTTCAAGCCAACTTTTATAAGCACGTAGTCACTGGGCAGCGACGACACTGACATGGGATCTGTATTTTGCCTGGATGCATAGCCACGACTCTGCTGGTGGTGCCACGATGTGGACGGAGACACGGATAGGATTGCCAGAGGAGCACAGGCAGGCGGCCGTTGTCTCTACGTCTACCGCCGTCTCTACCGCATAGGTCCTCGAGCAGCACCCACCGTGGGTAGCTGCACAGTTTCTGTGCCGTTGTCAATTCGGCTGTGTTCATGGCTGATCGACAATGCAGCCGCCGTGGGGTGGAATTTGTTGGATTGGGAGATCCAGATCGATAGGTCATGGCAGCCTTGCGGGGGCGACTCAGGTCCGGGTGCCCGGACGGGAGCAGCGCGCCGGGCACCCCTCTCCCCCGCACGCATCTGCACGTGAAGTAGATCTGGTTAGGAAAAAAAAATCATAAATTAAGTAATTAAATTGAATTTCGATTGCATCATTGTGTTTGTTATCGCGGCACACGGTGACTCTGTCCTCCTACGTATGGCACGCCGCCGGTCTTCCTCTTCCACGGCCGCCAATCCATACGACCACTTCGTGTACAGGTCTGGCGGCGAAGCCCGGCGGCCGTCGCTGACACTCTTGTCGGGCCTGAAGTTTGTCAGGGACATGGAAGAAGGTTTGGTTGACCCTAATGGCCGCATCCTTCTCGATGAGGACACCGGCATCCTGTGGCGAGGCGACAATGACGACGGCGAGTTCCTCGTGGTTTGGATGGACCTGCGGTCCCACACCGAACACGGCGTGGCCAACGTCTGTATGCTCCGTTCTGGGAGCAGCCAGTGGGAGCACAACCTCTCAGTGCCCATCGTTCACGAAGAAGGCGAAGATGTGATGAGATCCTTGTCGGGAGCAGACATGGCGCTCCCCGTCGGCGACCGGTTCCTTTGCTGGGTTGGATCCAGACATAGCTTCATCCTTTGTGACATGGCTGACTTGTCCAGCCCCAAGCTCCTGCACGTACCTCTGCCATGGTTGCCATGGGATCCAGACTACTACACAGATGATCTGCCTCCCCTGACTGATCCTCATACCATGGGCGCTGCCGGCAGTAGCGCTGTGAGGTTCGTCGGCATCGAACCTCGGTGCTGCTGCGGTGGATTCGGCAGGTGCTCGTGTCCAAAGTCTCGCCATGCCTTCACGGTCACCCCATGGACACTGACTTTGTCGATGGACGAGCCCATTGCGTGGGTGAAGGACACCGTGATGGACTGTGAGGAGCTCTGGGCGCTCTCGGGCTATGAGGGCATCCCGCGTGTGCATCTGCAAAGCCCCATGGTGTGTTTGGACGATCCTGATGTTGTCTGGTTCAAGGTCGTCAGCTGTGAGGAGAACAAGGAATGGATGATCCAGGTTGATACAAGGAGGAAGGCTCTGCTGGCAGCTAGTCTTGTGCAGGGCACGGCCAGTCGTTGGCGATCACACTCCTGTGACTTTCGACAGGCAAAACTTCAGTGATTCCTAGTAGGGGATTGCAGTTATTTTCTTTTGAAGACACCTGAGCTTGTTTTATGCCATGGTTACTTTTATCATAAAAAAGAATTTATTTATTACCCAATAATATGGTTACAATCGTTTTCAAGAACCTATTGATAGCACTCAAACTACGTCTTGTTTCACTAAGAAAATTGTAGATACAATCGCGGTCAATCCTTACACTCATGTCTTCGAAAACGATTGTAGTAAAATCACTAACATTCAGTGACAACTAACTTCTAATTTTTTGTACGAATTTATATAGTGTAAGTTTCTTCGCGGTCCTTTTATTGTAATTATTAATACATGCAGGAGAAGTAAATTGGTAATTTATTCGTATATTCCAGCACATTTTATTGTTGTTGCAATGTAAAACAAATTTGTCCGTGTTCTGTTAGCATTCTAGCTCCTATAATCACAAAGCGGCCAACCTAGTTCTTAGGTCCGACGATGATTTTTTTTTTAAGTCAAAACACTATCTGTGAGGGGAACCATATTGTTGGAACAGTGAATTCTACCGGGGGTCTTTGTACTTGTCTCAAGTTCAATTCTCAATCCTACTCTTTAAATGAACATTACATGCCTCTACGTGATGCTTTGATTGTATTGTGTTTCGAAAAATGCATATAGATATAGTGCTCCTTAAATTTAAACGTGGTCTGCGGTCTCATCCAGGTCCATAAAGTTATCATTTCAGTCACTTTACTCTTAAAATGCAAAACACTAGTTTTTAAACTTGCCACCACTCTCATCCTGTGTCTTAAACTTGTTATTAACTTATGAGTTCTTCGATCCCACCAAGCTCCACATACCTCCATAGTGTATTTATATTTGAGAAAAGCTTTTGATAATTGTTTGAAGCTTTTAGGATTGTCAACCAAGTTCGAATCACACTCAACATTCATTCGAAAATTCATTGTGAAATCATCAGAAACATATGGCTGATTAAGAATCTTGGATATATGATTTGTTTATTATCATATTTATTAAGAAAAAATTATTTCAGAAAGAATGTGATAACCATTTAATCTTGCTCTAAAATTCCTGAGAGAATCAAAAAATAATTTGGCTCAAGGTTACTTTAGAGATGCTGATATTGCACGCTCAATTCATGATGATTCTCCATGAATTTCGGATCAATTTTATTGAAATTTGAACTTGGTTTGAAATTTTAAATTCTCGAAATAATTTCCAATGTTTATTATAAGAACAAATGTATTTTCTAAGTATATGAATATAAGAGAGTTAGACAAGGTCTATGTAATTAAATGTATTTTGTATCAGGACCAGTTTAAGAGCACGGGACTATTATGGGCATTTTGAGAGTAGCGGGATAGAGATGAGAACTCATGGCATGTTTAATGGTCGCAAATATTTTTTTTGTTAGAAAAACAATGAAAAAATTATTGAATATGAAACAGAATATTGGCCGATAGATCTAATTGGTAAGAAATACAATATTTGACAAGGCAGTGCCTAAGGACACACGCTTATACACGAAAGGCCCACATAACCATGGTTCTTTGTTCCCATAAACTTTGCAAGATAAACTAATCTTTGAATGGTTGTCAAATTAAGATAAAAAGGGAACTATACAATTTACAATAAAGAAACCTTGATGAACCTGAAAAATTATGTTCTCAAGTAACCAATAACCAGAATCCCAAATTATTTTGAACAACAGCGAAATTTTACCAGTTGTTTCCTTGCTAGGACTGAATTTGTACCGGTAAATGATGGTACACTCCCCATAGATCTTTGGTGTACTGGACAGCAGACAGGAGCGCTTTGGTCTTGATGTTGAGCTGGATCATCCATACCTTCCGGTCCTCATAGCTGCTGACAAAGGGGAAATTGGCGACCAAAAAGCAGACGATGTTGGGATCATCCAAGGACACGATGGGGCACTGCAGATGTCCTTTCGGGAGGCCCTCATATCCCGGTTGCCCCCAGAGCTCCTCGCAGTCAATCTCGCCATCTTTCACCCACACCAATGGGTCATCCATGCTGAGATTCATAGTCCATGTGTTGATGGTGAAGGCGTAACGCGATCGCATGCATGTGCTCCTGCCAGGGCCACCACAACAACAATGTGGATCGACACTGACAAATCGAACTACACTAGCGCCATCACCAGCGGCACCCATGTTCATGGAATACTTAGGGTTGCCATCATCGTATTCCTTGGGGTCCCAGCACACTCCAGGGGGCAGAGGTACATAGCGGACCTTAGGGCACTCCTCGTCGCCCATGTCACACAGGAGGAAACCTGTTTCATATCTGACCCAACATACAAACCGATTCCCAAGAGGAACAATTGTGTCTCTTCCACCCCGCGTACGAGGCCGCTCAGTGCTACCTTCATCCTGAATGATCATAGGCACCGGCTCCTTAAGCTCCCATTGGCGAGCGCCATGGCGGAGCAGACAGAACTCGGCCATGTCCTGTTGCAAACTGCGATCGTACATATGGTAGAGTTCTACCAAAAGGATGTCGCCTCGTCTGACAAGGCATGTGTCCCCACTGTATGGACTGAACACTTGTTGTGTATAGAGTTGCTCGGACTTGGTGAGGAAGTCTCGTTCGGGAAGTAGTGCTAGAGATGGCCTCTTAGCGGCACCTGCCCTGTACAACAAGTGGATGCTATCATGATCACAGGGTTCGTGGCTCAGCTCCAAGAGGACCAAGTCACAATGAGCCGCGACGACATGGATGCCCCACTCGTCAACGTTTTCAGCTTCTTCCTTCTCGGACTCATCGACGTCTTCTTCTTCTTCTTCTTCTTCTTCAACGGATTCGTCGTGTTTTTCCTCTGACATGTCGACGTGTTCCTTGAAATACTCGTCAATGACTGTTTTATCATCCTCGCCAGGCGTGCTATACGGAAAATCATAGTAGATGAAGGTGCTCGCCGGTGGCGGCGCGCGCCTGAGGGAAACACGCAGGAGTCGGCCCATGAAGACGTGGCAGTATGCAACGGTGTCGGCTTCAGCTACGAATGCATCGTCGGCACGGATGCCACGCTTATTCAGCAGAATCCAGCCTGCTGGGTCATCGGCGGTGGCCGCTGGTGGCAATTCAGAGGGCTTGCGATGGTGGCCGCTGGTTGGGACATGGTGGTGGATGGACCGTAGGGGAATAATGGAGGGTCGGCATCTGAAGAGCCCATCGAAGCAACCCAGACCAAGGCGCTTCAGCATCTTCGTGCGGGAAGCTAGGTGATGGTGGTCGGTAATGGCGGCGGCGTGCCGGTTGTTTGTTTGGTTTGGTTGTTTACCTAGGTTAACGATGAGTAAGGTTTGTTCCAAGCAAATTCGGCTGGACGACAAATGGCCCAACCCGTAACGAGCTGGCCCAGCCCACGAGAACTATAGCACAGCAGACAAATCAAAATAATTTGGATTTCAATTTTATAGATGTTCAAAATTTTTGAGTCTAACTATAACCTTACCATGACGAAATATATACTACTGGTTTAATATTATTGGATTTTTTTCTATACTATGCACCAAGCCACATCAATTACAGAAGTACATAAATTACACGAGTTTACTAGAAAGCTCGTGGGGTTGCAATAAGTGCAAGTGGGTGTGCCCGTGGTCCGACAAATATTTTTTCTTAAATGAATTGTTAAAACATGTCAAATTAAATTTTTTTGTCAACGGAATGTTTTGGAACGTGGGGTACTGTCTCTATTGAAGTGTACCCTTCTACTAATGAATATAAAAAATTGTGCAAGGAAATAAGAAAGAAGCTTTAAATTTAAAAATCTACTCTGTATATAATGTTTTGGAATTTCAAGTAACATATGTGTTAAAACGTTTTAAACATGAAGGTGTTTTTGTGTTCGGATGTTAGGTCTAATGGAGGTGTTTTAAAATTTACTTTGTAGCAAATTTATTGATTTTGAAATTACGAGCTACTTTTATATTCTATATTTTATATGTTCATGTCTAAATCTAGGGGCAACGGATCACATATAAACATTACGTCGAGAAATATAAAAATTCTTTGAATTTCTTAAAAATAGCAAAACTTTATGTTTTCAAATTTTGAGTTGTTTTTGTATTTACCATTTTTTATTTGAAGATGTTTTGATGCCATAGGTTTGATATTTGTGCGAATGAATTGCGCAAGTGTTTTGAACTAAAAGTGTACCATATGTTTTGATGCCTTGTAGATTTTGAAAATTTTGAGAAAATTTGATATCAGACATATTTGAATTTCATGTGTTTTGGTGCTATAAACACCTGCAAATAATTCTCTTACATTAGAAGTTGCGTGTCCTTAGATGTTTAGCATATGTTATACCAAAAACAAAAGATAAAATTATTTTTAAATGTTTGTATTAGATCATTAAAAATTATGTTCATTTAAAGAAATAATTTATGAAATAGTTCGCATAAAATATTATACTATTATATTGAAGGATAAATAAGTAAAATCTTGAGAAAATCTTTAAACAATGTTTGTTGAATTCTTTTAAAAACAAGTAAACAACTAAAGTGGATCCTACATATAATGGGTTCGATGGGATGCACAATTGGTGGGACCTATATGTACATGATGGGGCCCACTTGTGGACCCACGTCACTAGGTTATGTGGGTCCTACATCAGCAGGTTCCACATGTTGGGTAAAGAATTGCTTCCAATCGGTATAGACCATCCGCGCGGCTGATCTGACGGTCGTGAGATCGTGGGTGACATGGCTCGATACGACTTTGCTGTTCTTCAAAGATGTACGGACAATCGTATACCAATTAGATTTTTTTTCTTATGCACAAATGCAGGTGCATTTTTTTTGAAACATATTATGCATTCCCGAAAGACCTTCCGTATAACATTTTTTTATTTATGTGCAGCGGTCGCACCATGCACTGCCACTTGCAAGATCCGCTGGTATGTCCATCTTCGCTACCATCGGCGAGGCACAGATCATGCAAAACCACCAGATCCATATATATCACCCCACACACCAATCTGCTAAAGCCTGGTGTTGTGGTCACTGGTGAGTGGTCACTAATTTCAGCAGGGGCAAGATTACGCACAAACGAACACTTCAAAAAAAATTTCGCATCACAAACACTTAAGCTGAAACAAAACCGTGCTGTCTTGGCCAGCCCAGTAAACATGGAAGAATTAAACGGTCCAGAAATATTTTATTCCAGCCCATTATTTACTCCCTAATAATCATCATGAAACGTCATCCATGTTGCCCTAGGGCTCATCACAGATCGAGCAAGGAACGCACAGCCGCCTTTAGCGATCCACACCACTACCATCACCACCTCCATCTCCAGCGCAGGCCAACCAAAAAAAACAGTCCCATAACCATATGAAGCTACATCGCCGGATCATCGACGGGCTCCGCCTCTTCAAATGCCGTCGATCCACCCATGGTCTCGTCCCTACATCCAGTGGCATCCCAAGAGGACTCTCTAATTCTCCGGCGTTCACCATCAAAGACCCACCAAGCTGGGCGTTGCTGACCACCGGCCCCTGCCGCTGGAAAGACGACGACTCCTTGCTCGTCGCCGGCTCCAACTCCAGCACCACGGCGGAGACCCACACCTCCACCGGCCACCGCTTGCGCGTCTCCTTCGACCTCGCGGCGCCGCCGGCGAGGTCACTCTTCTACTACAACTGTACAGAGACCACATCAGATGGCAAGCCCGCCGGCCTAAACATCGTCGCGGCACACGGTGACTCCGTCCTCCTATGGATGGCGTGCCGCCGGAGCGAATCGGCTTCTTCATCGACGTCGTACGTGTTCGACAACTTCGTCTACCGGTCAGGCTGCGACACCCGAAGGCCGTCCCTGACCCGGCTACCGGACCTGAAGGTTTTCCGAAGGTACGAGTCGGAACGTTCCATCCGACCGCTCACCAGCGAGGACACCGGCATCATGCGGCGAGGCGGCGACGGCGAGCTCGTCGTCGCTCGGATCGACGTGCTCTCCGAACACTGCGGCGGAAAGGGCATGGCCAACCTCTGTGTGCTCCGTCCGGGTAGCAGCAGCCAGTGGGAGGACAAGCGCTTATTGCCCATCCTTCATGAAGAAGGTGACGAGGTGATGGGACCCTTGACGGGGCCCAACATGGCGATCTCCGTAGGTGACCGGTTCCTCTGCTGGGTTGAAGGCCACAGTAGCTTCATCGTGTGTGACATGGCAGACGACGCGAGCACGAAGCTCCGGCACGTGGCTTTGCCTGGGTTTCCCTATGATCCACACTACTACACAAATGATCTGCACCCACTTGAGGATGCCCATAACATTGGGGCAGCAGGTACTAGTGCTGTGAGGTTCGTCGCCGTCGAACCCCGGTGCTGCTGCGGCGGCTTCGGCAGGTGCTCGTGTCCAAGGTCTCGCCATGCCTTTACGGTGACCACATGGACACTGACCCTAACAATGGACGAGCCGATAAAGTGGGTGAAGGACACCGTGCTGGACTGCGAGGAGCTTTGGGCGCTCCCAGGCTACGAGGGCATCCCTCGCCTGCATCTAAAATGCCCCGTTGTGTGCTTGGACAATCCTGATGTCATCTGGTTTAGGGTCGTCAGCTACGAGGATGAGAAAGCATGGATGATCCAGGTCGATACACGGAGGAAGGCGCTCCTTGCAGCTGTTATCCAGACCATCGGTCCGTTTGGATCATACAACCCCTACAACCCCTATTTTCTACGACAGGCAAAACTTCGGTGATTATTACTGGTAGGAAATCAACACCTCAATAATAAGAAGCTTGAATATAACTCAGTTAGTGCTACTTTATTTTTTTGCCCATGCTTGAGATTATTTTATATTGTGGCCATCTACTTTGTTTGTTGTAAATAGATTTTTTTTAATACTCCTAAGAACAATGTTACACTAGCTTTCGAGAAACTATGGATTGCGGCACTCACCATAAATACAGCTTGATTTGCTAATATAACAATAGATAGAGTAGCTGTCAACCCCCTGCATTCTTACGGCAAGGAAATCAATTTGATAAAATTAATAACATGATAAAACATGTTGTTCCTATTTTTTCAATAGAATTCTGAAAAATTGAAAACAGATGTAGTCTTCGCCTGATTTTACCCATTTTATCTATGTTATGGAAAATTACCCTAGGCCATTGTTTGTGATTTTAGTATTCGATTAACAACATAGATATCGGGACTAACATGCTTTTCAAGCTGAATCTTTTAGATTTTTAGGCTCCAAGAATGTTTTTGAAGCTATGCAAATGGATGGAAATGTTCTTTAACCTATTACAATGGTGGTGGCAAAAACAAATCTGGACAAAAATGGCTGAATACAAATCGTACGATTTCACGCGTGAACTCGCACATGAACTTGTGCTCATGCCACCTCAGCAGCAACAAACCTCATAGTGATAGGGGGAACACCGATACGCGATAGCAAGCTAAGGCCAAGCAAGCAACTAGCTTCCGGCCCCCTTCCTCTCCTCCTCCGGCAGCTCGCCAGCGGCGAGAGGGAGGTGGGCCGGCCCCCTCTTTAGGTAGATAGGCTTTCCCTTCCAGCAAATAAAGTAGTTTTATGGTTTGACGTTCCGTAAGGGCCGTCGGTCACCGATGCGTTGGCGACCGTGGCTCCTGCTCCTCGCCCTCATCGCCGCCGCCGCCGCCGAAGAAGAAAAAGCTCTTCCTCGAGCGTGCCGTCACTTGTGCAACGCCTACCTTGGCCCTCTTCAAGTCAAAATCGTGGCTTCCTCGACACCGAGCTCTCCGCCGCCGCCCTCGATCCGGAGAAAGATGGAGACGATGGAGTGTCTGCCGCCGCCGCCGATCTTGCTCGTCGCGTCGTTAGTTTGGATGCTGACTTCTTCCACCGTCGTTTTACACGGGACGATGTTTCTCAGAGGCAAGTTTAGCTTCTTCGTTCTTCATTACCACCAACTCATCATTTTCTCCCACCGATGCCGGGTTAGCCACCACCACCCATCTTCTCCGCCTTTCAACCCTCCCGGTATCCTTGGTTAGATCGACGTGCTGCTCCAACCCCCGCTGGTGCTGGGCATGCTCGTCCGCAGCGTCACCGCCTGTGTGAGCTTCCTGCCCGCCGGCTTCTTCGTTCGGGGCGAGGCTTTCGGGTTCTTCCTCGCCGAACTATTGGCGTTCAGGCAGGTCTCACCTCCGAGCCTCACACCAACATCCACCTCTGAAGCTTCGACCGTTACGCCATCACGCATGCCAGGGCGGGCTTCATCCGAGCTCGCTTGGTCCCTGCGGCCAGCCTTCCCTTGGCTTCTGCCGTCGACGGCATGCGCCCGCCAGGGCCGGTTCGATGGTGGGACCCCCCTTGGTCTGCACCTCATCGTCTCGTGCTTTGTGCGTGGGTCCCATCTGGAAATACACTCGTCGACTTGAGGGTTGTGCTTCCTGCTGGTCCAAGGCCACTACGTGCCCGACATGCAAGCCACGGGCGCATGGTTGGTTTCTGGTCCAATGCATCTAGCTGGGGTAGAGTCTAGTGCTCCTCATTTCTCCGTTCTTCTTTTCCTTTGCCCACATGGAAGTGGTTACCTGTCTACTTGTGTTCGGATTGACTTCTGACTACGGTCGATGTTGCTCTCTAGATTCAACGCTAGCAGATATGGTACCAGTTGGTTGAGCCCGGTGAAGGTTACTACATATCTACGGCTCAATTCTCGAAGACACAGGCCGGTCAGGCAGTCTAAGAGTGCATCGACTGTACTAGTGGAGTGCGATAAGGAGGACCCTCAATGTCAACGTTGTATCCTTTACTCTCAGGCCTGGCACCCCCAATGTAGACATCACCTATGTACGCATAGAAAGATGATCGGACTAAAAAAAGCTAGACTGTTTAGCTCACTTGTTATCAATCATATCTCTTTGGTGGTAGCTCAGAAGCTCCATATGTACTCTTTGGAACACGCGATTCCAAAACCTTGTAATCTGTTCTCACTGTTTTAATATAGGGAAAAGTCTATTTTTGGCCATCCAACTCTTACCTCAATTTGGTTTTGGCCATCGAACTCTAAAACCGGGTATCTTTGACCATCCAACTATCAAAACCGTTCAAATTTGGCCATCGGGCTGTTTTGATGAGTGGTTTTAACTTTTTTTTATTTACAATTTAGTCCTTAGATCTTAAAATGATTATTATTTTTTGCCCGTACCTCCGATTTAGGTGATTCTTGCAGTCACGTATTCCTAACGGCAAGCATTACCTTTTAAAATGATCTTTATATTATTTTGTCACTATTTGTTATATTATTTCTTTTCATTGTGTAGAAAAAATAATATAAGAAAAATTAAACAAAAAATTATAAAATCATATAATCAACATTTTAAAACATAAAGCACATTATTAAAAACACATGACCACTAGAATCACTTAAATAGGAGATCGAAGAAAAAAAATAGTAATCATTTTAACATCCAAGGACTAAAAACCACCTAATTAGTCTTTTTTAATCCTTAGATCTTAAAATGATTATTATTTTTTCCTACTCTGATTTAAGTGATTCAAGTGGTCATGCATTCGTAACGATAAACTTTATCTTTTAAAATGTTGATTATATTATTTTATTATTGTTTGTTTTACTTTTCTTATATTGTTGTTTCTACACAACGACAAAAAGATATTATATCAAATAGTGATAAAATAGTATGAAGATCACTTTAAAATATAGTGCTCACCGTTGGAAACACGTGTTACGAGCAAAAAGTAATAATCATTTTAAGATCTAAGGACTAAATTGTAAATAAAAAAGTTAGAACCACTCATCAAAACAGTCCGATGGCCACATTTGAACGGTTTTGATAGTTGGATGGCCGAAGATATACGGTTTTAGAGTTCGATGGCCAAAATCAAACTGAGGCAAGAGTTGAATGGCCAAAATCAAACTGGCCAAAAATAGACTTTTTTTCCTTTAATATATTCAGAGTCGGTAACAAGAAAAACCTCATTGTGATAGGGCCGGCGGCGCCGATGTTGCAGGAGCAAGATTAAGCATTTAACAACAATTTAATTGGGCTGGAACAAAATCGTGCTGCCTTGGCCAGCCCAGTTAACATGAAAGAATTAAGCGGTTCTGAAAACATTTATTCCAGCCCATTATTCCCTCCCTAATCATTGTTAAACGTCGTCCATGTTGCCTAGGGGCTCATCAAAGATCGAACAGCCTTTTGGTCTCCAATTGTCCCAAGGAATCTAACCGGTACAGCTTCGTTTTGCAATATATCTAGTTTACCTTCTCTGTTTGCACATGGAACCTGAAGTTTGATGTGTATATCCTCACGCAGTGGTAGTGGGCTGACTAATAACGAAGCCCACCTTTTCTGGCAGCCCAAATGTAACCTGCTGACAGATCGACAAAATTTAACTCTACCATCGTTAACCTTCTTAACCTAGGTGATTTTAGGGAAAAAAAAACTTAACCTAGGCAGGGGCGCCGCAGGGCAACCAAAGCAGCTGTCACGCAGCCGCCATAAGTGACCATCGCCATCACCTATCAGGCAACGATGCTGAGGCGTCTTCGTCTTGGTTGCTTCGACGGGCGCATACTCTTCAGATGCCAACCCTCAATTACTGGCCTACGATCGATCCATCACGTCGCAAAAAGTGTCAGCCACAGTTCGCTCCCCTCTGACTCACCGCCGGCCACCATAAAAGATCCAAGCTGGGTGATGCTAAACAGCCATGGTGGATCATCAATCGGCACAGGCGACGACTCATCTGTTGCCGACCCCAACACCATCGCAGAGTCCCGCACCTCCACTGGCCTATCCCTTCGTGTCTCCTTCGCGCCCGCGCCGCCGGCGAGCTCGTTCCTCTACTACGATTGGACGGAGAGCTCGCCAGACGACGAAGAGGAAGAGGACGAGGAAGAAGAAGAGGAAGACGAGGAGGATGACGAGGAGGAGGACGACAACAGGACTACGATTACGACTACAAGGACTTGTACGTTAGCCCCATGGCAGCACATGGAGATGCAGTCCTCTTGCAGATGATGAGCAACCAGCGTGGCGTATATGGTCTTGTAGACCACTTCGTGTACATCGCCGGTGCCACCGGGCCACCGTCTCTGTCTCTGCTCCCAGCTTCAAACTTCATGATGCAAGAGGGGAACACAGGCATTCTGCGGCGCGGCGAGAACGACCTGCGAGTGGTCCATATCCAGGTGAAGTACGATCGGGATGCGAGACGGGACATGGCCCAGTTCTGCGTGCTCTGCCATGGCACGAGCGAGTGGGAGCTCAACGAGCCGGTACCCATCGTTGACGACGAAGCTGGGGAAGGGTACAAGTCGCGGCGGTCTGGCAAATCTGTCATCCCTATCGGTGACCGGTTCCTATGCTAGGTGAACTATACAAGTGGCTTCTACCTTTGCGACATGGCTGATGTGGCGAGCCCCAGGGTCCGGCAAGTACCGTTGCCTCCGGATGTGAGCCGCGATGATGACGACTACTATGACGATAACCTTGATGACGACATTTTTTCCGTCAAGTTTTCCAAAAGCATGGGTGCAGCCGGTAGTAACGCAGTGAGGTTTGTCAGCATCGACCCCCATTGCTGCTGTGGTGGCCCTGGCAGGAGCACTTGTAATCACTCCCGCTACGCCTTTACCATCAACACCTGGACCATGAACATCAGCATGGATGAGCCATTGACGTGGGTGAAGGATGGCGAGATGGACTGCAGAGAGCTCTGGAGGCATCCAGGTTATGAGGGCCTGCCACGCGCAAACGGTCGGTGTCCAGTCGTGTCCTTGGATGACCCTGATGTCATTTGCTTTTTGGTCGATAACTATCGGATCACCAGGTGTGAAGAGAAGAAGGTATGGATGATCCAGCTGAATGTGAAGACTAAAGCCCTGTTGTCTGTCGTTCAGGTCAATGATCCATGGAAAGCGTATTATCATTTGCTGGCAAAGCTTCAGTGCAGCTGATGATCGGTATGTTGCGGTCGCACAACTTTGCCCACTCTTGGTGTGAGAGTGTAGACGTACTATCGAAACTTATTTCCAGAAGGTTATGTGTGAACATTTTTTTATGCATTGGAACTCCGGAGACCATCTAAACTTATATCATTTCTTCGATTGTTATAGCTTATTTATTTGTATAATCCATAAATTGATTACTGAATGGCCTATGTTGCGTTGGAAAGACTATTGATGCCATTGATATAAAGGCAACGTATCAGGTGCAAACCAACCTATCCGTGCAAACTATGCAAACTTCAATCTAGGCCACACGATGTTGATCTAAGGGTGTGCTCAGGTGAGGTGCGAGGGGTGATTTGCAAAAGTGCTTCTAATCACCCTTTGCAAATCACCCTCCCACCTCACCTGAGCATACCCTTAGATCAACATCGTGTGGCCTAGATTGAAGTTTGTATAGTTTGCACGGATAGGTTAGTTTGCACCTGATATGTTGCCTGATATAAAACGTCAGTAATATGAGACACTGGTTTATCAAGGGTAATTGCGGACTTAATGTTCTAGTGTTTTAATATTTGTTTACGCAAGCATACATAGGAAATTGTTTAATCTTATTGATGCATTTGGATGAAGTTCAGGTTCAGTAATCTAACAAGATATTCATATAGAGGACGATTTCACACCAAAATTCATTGGAACAGTAGTGAACAAGGAATCTCTCGCTAGTTATATCACAACGTCATGTTTGAACTTTTTTTACGCATTGGAACTCCGGAGATCATCTAAACTTTTATCATTTCATCGTTTATTATAGATTATTTTGTTTCAGAATCTGAATGGCATAAGTTGCGTTGATGCCATTGAGATTAAACGTCAGTAATCTGAGACACTGCTTTATCACGGGTAAATGCGAATTTAACGTTCTAGTGTTTTAATTTTTTTTACACAGAGTTATATAAGAAATTGGTTCATCTTGTTGGTGCATTTGATGAAGTTCAGGTTCAGTAATCTCACAAGATATTCATATAGACGACGATTCAGACAAAAATTGATTGGAACAATTGTGAACAAGGATTCTCTCGCTAGTCGCTAGTTATATTACAACGCAACATAGTGAAATAAAAATTCACAACACCCATGGAGCCAACTTGTCAAGTTAATTGACAATATTTATAAAAACACAAGAATCAGATACCCACAGAGAATTATGGCCCCAATTAACGTGTGCTTGTCTGCCTATCCTTGACTCTGCGTTTTCAAGTAACTAACATAAAGTCATGAACCAAGAAGGCCGTCTATATACTAATTGTTGCAGAAAAAAAATCATGTACAAGCAACATCATTTTCCTAAGCTAACCACCATGCTTTAGTCATTGGTTTGGTGTACAGAAATACATACACCTTCTTCACGGTCGCATCAAAAGATAAAGTGGCACATCATTTGCCCAAGATCTAATAGCCTATACATGTATCAACCTACTAATGCGGAAGATGGTGGGTAATACTTATACCAGCGTTAGCAGCCATCTGGGAAGCTCCTGTAGACGTAGTAGTCGTCGCAGTGGTCTCGGTGTCGCTACAGGTTAGCAGTGTCCTTCTGGGCACCACTGGCACTCCCCTCGAACACTCTCACTAATCGGATTCGTGATTATTGACTTGTGACTATCAACTGGTTTATTCGGCTGTGCCAAAGTCTTATCACTACTACAACAAATATTTCAGAGGACACTTCAAAAAAGGCCTCAGAGGCGGACAGAAAAAATATCCGCCTCTATTAATTTCAGAGGCGGTTTCTTTCGTGCGCTTTCGAAAATCGATTTACGGAGGCGGACATTTAAAACAGCCACCTCCAAAAACAGTCTGTTTTCGAAGGCGGTCGTCTTAAGCCATGTGCCTCCGTAAATTGATTTTTAGAGGCAAACGGTTATAAGGCCCGCCTCTGAAAAAGGCTGAGGGCTAGCAGGCCCAGCTTGGCCCGATACACGTTCATCATATATACGAATACCACTCTTTCTCAAACCCTAACTTTCTCCTCTCCATCCTCTCTCCCCCCTCCACTCTACCAGCCGCCAGCCTCCACCACCTCTCCTCTCTGGTCCCTCGTCGCCTCCACCTGCTGCCACCCCCACCTCTTCGTCGCCTCCAGGGCTCCTCCCTCTTCCTCCACCCCACTACTTCATCGCCTTCGCCGTGGTGGAGAGCCAAGGCGAGGCGGCGGTGCTTGTAGCTGCGGCTGTGGAGGAAGGCCAAGGCGAGGCGGCGGCGCGTGAAGCTACGGTGGTGGAGGAAGGGCCTCGTGAGGAGGTGGCGTGGAGCTGTGGTGGAGAAGGAGGGCCAAGGTGAGGCGGTGGCATGTGGAGCTCGACGGGCCCAGATCCGGTTGCTTGCGAGGACGGGAACGAGCCACGGCGCATGGACCCACCGGTTGCGGCGGCGTGGAGGCTTGGAGGAGCGGCGACCGGTGGCTGGCGTGAGAGGTGGCACGGATCCGACGACAGCCGGCGAGGTGTGGATCCGGTGAGGTGCGGTCGGATCCGATGAGGAGCGGCGTCGAGGAGCTCTGGATCCGGCGAGGTGCAGCCGGAATCCAACGGTGGGTGGCGAATCCTGTAGCAGTAGCGGCGATGGGCTTAGTGGGCCCAGGACGAGCTCGCCATGCTTTTTTTTATTTTTTTGCTTGATTTTCGGAGGCGGGCGTAAAACCACCTCTGTTAATGCCTCATTAATAGAAGCGCATGTTCAGAGGCAGTTGCTTTCGTGCGCTTTCTAAAATCGATTTACGGAGGCGAACATTTTAAAACAACCGCGTCCGAAAATAGCCTATTTTCGGAGGCGGTCGTCTTAAGCCGTGCGCCTCCGTAAATCGACTTTAAAGGAGGACGGTTATAAGGCCCACCTTCGAAAAAGGCTGAGGGCCAGCAGGCCCAGCTTGGCCCGATACTCGTTCATCATATATACGAATATCACTCTTTCTCAAACTCTAACTTTCTTCTCTCTTTCCTCTCTCCTCCCTCCCCTCCACCAGCTGCCGACCTGTACCCCCTCCCCTCTCTCCTCCATCATCGCCTCCACCCGCCGCCACCTCCACCTCTTCGTCGCCTCTAGGGCTGCTCCCTCCGCCTCCGCCCCACCTCTTCATCGCCTTCGCCGCGATGGAGAGCCAAGGCGAGGCGGCGGTGCTCGTAGCGGCGGCTGTGGAGGAAGGCCAAGGCGAGGCGGCGGCGCGAGAAGCTATGGCAGTGGAGGAAGGCCAAGGCAAGGTGGAGGTGCGTGGAGCTGTGGTGTTGGAGGGCCTCGTGAGGTGGTGGGACGTGGAGCTGTGGTGGAGGAGGAGGGGCAAGGTGAGGTGGTGGCACATGGAGCTCGACGGGTCCAGATCCGGTGGCTGGCAAGGACGGGAACGAGCTCCGGCGCATGGATCCACCCGTTGTGGCGGCGTAATTAGACACAGGTCAACATATAATACATATCATTGTTCTAGTTAATTTATCACGAACATGTTTAGTTTGAATAGTGGCGTATATTTTACAGCATAGCTAATTACGAGGCTGGTGTGAGAGCCTACACTTGACAGCATGGAGAGCAAACTTTTCGTCAGAATAGCTGTGATCTGTGATATGAGGTAAAACATGTTTTGAGATGATCTATTAGTTTATGCAATTTAACGAGGAAAATATTAGTGGACATATATTAACAAAGGTGTGGTTGGATTTTATTTGGAGGTAAGTAACACTCACCATTTGCCCATTCCCATTCTCCTGTACATATGGGGTTCTTCAGGATTTGGTGAATTTTGAACTACTGCTACTGTCCTTATAAATTAGCGGTGCGTGAATTTGCCTGGGAAAAGTCCATTCTACTACCAATGACTGAAAGCTCAAACTGCAAACACAAGAGGAAAATAAGAGCTACAATTAGAGATGTTTTGATGGCAAGACCCAACAATAGATCATCATATTACGAACCACATATATCCTACAAAGCAACAACGTGTCCGTTTCTTAAGAAAATATGAAACTCTTATTATAAATTATTGATATAAAATTGGAGAACTGAAATGTCAGTTACTGTATCAGTGTCTGACCATAACAGACATGGTATTAAATAATCCAGTGTCTTGATTATTAAATGAAAATCAAGATTAATATTACTTAAATTGTTATTCCTATCACTGAAGGTAACTGCAAAGATTCAGACCAATTCAAATATATATGCACGATGGTTTGGACCTGAGCAGCCAATTAACAGTTAACACGAAGTAATGAGGAATCAAGATAATTAAGCATAACACCAAGGAACTATGGTAAACAGATCTCACACCTTTGATGGCTCATTAAGTTCAAAAACACATTTGAAGCAGTATAGGATTGATTTCATAGCGGAATTAACATAATGACAGCAAATTTCTCGGAAAACACTTTTAGTAGAATTAACATATAACAGCAAATTTCTCCGAAAACACTTTTACTTAGGAGGAGAACATCAATTCTTAAGCGGCACAATTCCTAAAAATTGATGGAATGCAAAGCTAACAAAATGAGACTCACCGAAGGCAAACTGTTTCCCTCAAGTATCCATTGTTGTGAAACACGTGGAAAACTTGATTGGGTTGCAGGTATCCACTTCTGTCAGAGGCAATGTATCTAACATCAAAGGCTCTGTTCAATATTTTTTCATAGTGTCTTTCAAAAACTTTTTGTTTTTCATAGCACCTCAAAACATAATCAGAGCCAAAAAAAAGCCTTAGCCATATTCAGGCTTTTGGCTAGGATAAAAGTATATATAAGTATTTAGATGTCATACATTTTGAACATTAACAATGTTTCAAAAGGCAGAACTAACAAGATCATTGCAAATTATGAAGCCAACTTGGCTTCAGTTAGGATGCATGCATACACTACAGATGACCTATAGTCAAGCATCAAGGGGTAAAGGTTAAATATATTGAAAAACTAAAAACTCCAGGAATCTATTCAAGCATGCAGACATTTCAATAAACCTGAAAATAAATATGCAAAGCATAAATGTTATCCTGCAAGGGTATTTAAATGTCAATTGTGAATAAACAATTTAAATTTTTTATTACCCAAAGAGTAAAAAGGTATTCCTAGCTGTGTTTTTCTTTGCTAGAGCTCATTTGTAGAGGTTTACTTTTATTCACTCGAACCATAAAAAGACAAAAGGCACATGTACATGTTGAACTTACAGATATACGAAAGAATATTAGAGCATATATAAACAGTGAATGGAGAAAATTAGGAAAAGGTTCATGTTCATCTCCCACATCATTTTTTTTAGTCGTCACTAACACTGTACATTAGGCTGATACAAAATTCAAATACTCAAGATCGACACAAAATGGCAAGAAGCAGGAAAACCTTACCGAATAGTTGCATCATATATCCCTTCGATGCCAACTGAAACCAACAACGAATAGAAGCATGCAAGCACATTACTTAATTTAACCAATGCTGAGGATTTCCAGTTTGGTAATAGATATATGTAATAACAGAATACTCAGGGAACAATAATTCTTTTTTTACCTTCAATTATCTGATCACAACCGATTTTGAGGTCCGTAATATTTTTTTCTCATGAATTGCTTGTTGATCCATCACCATAATCATTGAATGAAGCTTCAGAACTGGTAAAAAAGGGAGCAAGCAACCTCATACTAAGAAAAAATAATTGAAAAATCTGTCAAGCCTAAAGGAAATCAAGTGTCGAACATCATAGAAATAATTCCAATCAACCAACCAAATCTTAAAATCTGCAAGGTGCCCAAAACTCTAAATATTGAAATCAGACAAAGGAAATATTAAAAGATGACTAAAGGATTGCCTACGTAGCAATGAAGCATTACAGACATGAGATTCCTTCCAGCACCGGAGGTCAATTATGCTGCACATATAATAATAGGTAAGTAATCAAAGTGAACTGTTAGCAGATGGGTCAGATGGGTCCGGCTTGACGAAGTGCACCCTTTCTGTTGGGTGCACTGCCTGAACCATGAAGTAAATGACCCAGTAAACAGGAAAAGCGAAGAAGAACACTTAAATATGCTTCAAACAATTCACCTGGCTTGCTTTATGTTTAAGGGCAAGCAGCGCCTTCCCTTCCCTGCCGGTTGCCCACTTGCCGTTGCATCGATGCAAGTTGCATCCGTCCATGCCGGATTGTGGAATAAACAAAGCAGTATCCACTTCAGAATTCAGATTCATTTTTAACCTTGGCTCATGGGAAAGAATCAACCAAATGTCAAACGTGGATTAAGAACTTCATTTCCAAGTGACATCTCAGAATTCAGAATACATAACTATAGCTCGAGTTCAGTACTAAGTTACAGAATTCAGCAACTAATAGCTATGTAACCTGCTTCGTATACATGATTCACGAATACACAACTGGTTCTATAGCAGGGAAGCACCAGGATCCAAGGACAAAAGACACAGGAAAGCAAAGCTCTCACCTTTCCGAGTAGCGATAAAAGACACAAATAAACCAACGAATGCTCAAAGGAAAACAAGAGGAAAGACTAGAGAAGCTGGAGATCAAAGAGAATCTCTACCGATGGCGACGAATCCTTGCGGGGCTGGTGACTGGTGCCCCGCATTAGTGCATGGACCCCGCCGGCCATCCCACCGGCCGTCTCCTCGAACCCCGCGGGACACCAACAAGGAAGGGAAAGGTGTGCCTTTTGCCGCGCCCACGGCTCGATCAGGGGCGTCGCTCAGCGGCGGGACGGAGGTAGCTGCTCCTCACGCGGTGCAAGCTTTTGCAGCTCCTCGCCGGCCTTCGCGTCTCCTCTCCCCCGGTTTGCTGGTTGAGCATGGCCAAAGTAAATTCTTTCTTTGGATAGGATGGGGGGAGAAGATCCATCCTTGCTGACTGTGAAATCAAAGGTGAGGAGGCAAGACCTCGGATCGGCTGCATACATAAGGTCGCCGGAGGTCGCGGCAGGTAGAGGAAGCGGAACGGTGGCCGCACTGCTCGACGGTGAAGACGGCGCGGAGCGAGGTGAAGGAGGCGGAGACGGGCCCGGCCGCCTGCAGCTTCCATCTCGAGTAGTTGACGGATAGCATTGGTCCGTGCGAGTCCGCCGCCGGCAGCCCGGCATCCTCGGCTTCATCCCCATCGCACGGCCACTGGGTCCAGGGCATGGATCGGCTCAGGTCGTCTCGTCCAGCTGCGGTACCACCCGCCGCCGCCATATGCCCATAGAGCCTGCCCAGGACGAGGCGAGGGCCGGCCGATTCGCACTCGCTCTTGGCCAGCCATCGCGCCTCCGCGGCCACCTGCCGGGCGCTGGAGCTCCGCCGCCGCCCCTCCAGTCCTCCACGGAGCGCATCGGGAAGAATCGGGAAGAACGGGGACGAAGATTATTCTTTCACGGTGGACTGCGGGTCGATTTCATGAAATAGCGAGGGCCTAAATGCAAAAGGCCGGAGGCAGGTGCAGATACTAGCCGTCGGATCGCCGATCGGACGGCCGAAAGAATCCAGCGACCTGGCCAGCCTCTCCGGCCGGCGCACGCGCCGGATTTCATAAGGGGATATTATTATACAGCTAAGGGCTAGCTAATCAAAACTATGCGCTGGCTATATGGGCTTTAATTTCCAGCTCCAGCCCAATGAAACTCCTCTGGTCCACTCAAATAGAAACCATCTAACACAATCGAGTCGACAACCCAAAGCTACGGCCTAGGGTTCAGGACGCAAGCATGCAGACGCAGCCGCCATTGCTGAGTACGTGCTGAAACTGATCGACCTCCACCTCCACCTCTACCACGCTAAGGTTTCACCGGTCATGCAAACCAGCGCGCAAGCCGTATGAAAATGTTGGGACGCCTTGCTCTGGGTTGCTTTGATAGGCTCAACAGCTTCAGATGCCGATGCTCCATCAGCCTAAGGTCAATCCATCTCGCCCCAAACTACGGCCGCACAGAAACCCTAACCCACCCAGATGAGAACCCCATCTTGCCGCCGGCCAATGGCCCACGGTGGGTGATGCTGAGCTCCTACCTCTCCCCTAGGAGCAACCTCGCCGACGCCAAGACGGTGGCAGAGTCCAGAACCTCCACCGGCCATGGCTTCCACGTGTCCGCCGACCTGGCCGCGCCACCGGCGAGCTCCTTCATCTGCTATGACTGGGAAGCCAGCGACTTCGACGTCGGAGACCCTCCGGAACTCATCGCGGCACATCGTGATTCAGTTCTCTTCCGGAATATGCAAGACTTCTTTGTGTACAGGGCAGGCGCCCATGCCACGACCACGTCACTGTCTCTGCTCCCCACCCATGACTTCTATGAGAGACTGAGTTTACGGCTCAATCTACCACAGGAAACTACTGGCGTCCTCCGCCGCAACGACGACGAGCTCCTGGTGGCCAATCTCTGTGTTTGGAACGAAAGAGGCGCGCAACGAGCCATGGTGGACCTCAATGTGCTCCATCTCAGCAGCTCCGAGTGGGAGATGATGCGCGTGGTGCCCATCGTCCTCGGCGACGGCAGTAGAGATGAGATGGTTCTGAGTCGGTGTGATTTACCAGACATGGCCGTCCCCGTTGGCGGCCGGTACATGTGCTGGGTCAAGTACAGCAGCGGGTTTCTCATATGTGACATGGCAGATTCAAACCTCATACTTCGTTCCTTACCGCTACCAGTGGCGCCACGTGAGGGGGGGGGGCGTGGCAATGGCTGGTATAGGTACCAAGAAGACGATGACGATTGCATGCAGTATTGCCGAAACATGTGTGGGGTAGGCGCTGACACATTGTGGTTCATGAGCATCGACGGCCGTTGCTGCGGAGGCCCTGGCAGGGGCACTTGTCCACGCTGTAGCCTCACCTTCACAGTGACCACTTGGACCATGAGCCTGAAGCGGACGAGCGAATGGAGTGGGTGATGGAGGGTGTAATTGATTGCGAGGAGCTATGGGCACTCCCGGGATATGAGGGCCTTCCTCGTGTGCCACCGGACTGCCCCGTGGTGAGCCCGGACAACCCTGATGTCATATGCTTCAGGGTCTCCAATTGGCATCTCGTCGGCGGCTCCGAACACAAGCTGAAGATATGGATGCTCCTAGTAGACACGAGGAATAAAGTGCTATTGTCTGTAGTCCAGTGTCCCAATGACACATTCGATCATCTGCCTCCAAAATTTCATTACTAATGAGCAAACAATGATTATGTGCAATTCTTCATGCGAGCCTGGCTCCTTTCCTTTTGCTGCTATCCTGTAATCTTGTAATGAGAAATTTTGGGAGGGAATTTTTAAGAATGTAACTTAACATCCGTTTCACTCCTACCTTTTGTGTCATTACATTATAATTGTAATGACAAATACAATAAGAAATTTCCCTGGATAGCAGTGTTTACGTGTCAAATTTCTGTTCACATGCTAAGAGATCTGGCCTAGCTAGCTACTAATTAGCATATACATGAAAAAATATTAATTTATGACGACCGAAGAAAAATCTCAAGGAAAAGGGTTACATCCCCCCCACATCTCTCCATTGCTTGGACCCTCTCCACCTGAACCCCTCTGGCTAGCGGCACGCTGGACCTATTTGCCTCCATTAGGGTAATCCAGAGTGTAGTGCTCTCACACCGGCAGTTATTGAGGACGAACACTATCAATTTCAGAGAGCCATTGAAGCCTACTAAATGATTTTGAAAAGGAGCCTATATAAAACAAGAAAGCAGAAAAAAACCCGCCATTGCTGCACGGTGCAGCACCGGTGCAATACCCCAAATTGCCGGCATAAGTTTTTTACTAGTAAAGGGCTCACACAGGTAGAAAACCATGGATGTTTGTCAAAAGAATCAATTAAACTTTTTTATTAATATGTTCAAAACATATTAATAATATGTCCCAATTATCGCAGAATCATTAATTTGCTAGCTAAATCACGATATGTTAGACAATTTAAGCTTGCGTTACCTTCACTATGGTTGTTCTTATCTTCGGAACGAAACTTGCAAATACAGTACTTTTTAAATTGCATCGGTGACAATATACAAATAGTACTTTTTTGCCTCCATATCTACAAAGTCTCATCCGCACTAGTTAGGAGTGGAAAATATTAGAAGTGGAAAAGCGATATTATCCAAAATTCTATTCCTGCAGTAGAAAAAGAATACTGTTCTGGCGGTAGGAAAAAATTTGTTCCAGGGTGCCTCTTATTATCCCGTAGAGACGACCTGCCGCACGACACGGCCGAGCTCTGCGTCCTCCGGCACGGCCGTGAGTGCTGGGAGATCATGCGGTTGACCATCGCGCACCACGACGGTGGCGAGCTAACACACTATCTGCGCGTTGACGCCACCATCGCCGTCGGCACCCGGTTCATGTGCTGGGTCGACTACACCTGCGACATCTTCTTCCACGACGCGGCGGACGAGACCTTGTCCAAGCTGCTGTACGTAGCACTAGCTGTGCCGGTGCCGGAGGAGCATCGCCGGAAAACTGACGGCCATACATTGCTGCTGTGGCGGCCATGGCAAGAGCTCGTGTCTCACTTCGCATTTAATGTGACCACCTGAACCCTGACCTTGAAAAAGGAGGGCCCAATGATATGTGTGAAAGACGGTGTACAAGATTGCGATGTGCTATGGCAGCTCCAAAACTACTGGTAACTCCCACGAGTGTCACCGGAATTCCCCATCGTGAGCGCAGACAACCCTGACATCGTTTGCTTTGTGCTATGCGAGGATCACTACTTGATCGACAATGCGGATAAGATGATATGGCTGCTTGAGATCGACACGAGGAGCAAAGCGTTGTTGTCTGCCGTTCGCCAAGGCACTAGTGGGTACTTTTCAGATTCTCATTTGCCGGCAAAACTTTGTTGCTAGAGCTGCCTGGCCCTGAACAGTGAGAAACAAAAATGCAATTTCCCTTTTCCTTGACCAGCGGTAGTTTGATAAACGATGCTTTACACACACGAATACACGATAAACTTGTGATACTAATTCGTAGCTTGTGAAAATGTAATATAACATAGCAATTGATTGGGGCCAAAGTTTTTCTATCATTATTGAACATAGTTATTGACACACTATTTAAAGTTATTACGGTATTACTTGTACATGTTCCTAGTGTTTCATTTTTTTCTAGAAAGTCCAGTTTTTAACCTTGAAACACAAAATAAACTAGACAAATGTTGTCCTTTCAGTACTTTCAAATATGGTTTTTGTTTTCTCAATTTTTTAAAAACAAATTCAATCCAAAAAATGCATAACGAATTCATATTAAATAAAAAAAATAAAAAATGGTATATTTTTTCCTAAAAGTGTAAGATATCTCTTGGTACTCCTTTAAAGTTATTTATGTCTCTTTTTAGAATTTAAGTGTTTTATTGCTTATAGTCACATCTGTTATTTATTTTAGTATTCATTTTTTATTCTAGTTTAAATGGAAGGTTTTGGTACTATTTGATTTTAGAGTTTTTAGGTTCAAAATAAATTACTTCTGATTTCTAGGTTAAAAAAATATTTTTATAATTAGAAAAATATAAAACCACTTTTGAAAACAAGCAACGTTCCAAATGCACCCCGTTTCAACAGTTAAATAATTTTCTATCCGGTTTTGAGTTATTGGTGTAAAATCAGAGTTTGTCAACAGCTCGAGGTTGTATATTAGATCTCGTTGAGTAATACAGCTTTGATGTGGACTATATTTTTATTTGAAGTTGTCTGATTGGTATAATATAATATTTTGAATATTTTGATATGTAAATAATTTAAAATATAAAATTGTAAAATACAATTTTTATGCCTCATCAAGCTCAGTAGTTTGAATATAAACATTGTCTTCATCCATCTTAACATGAAAAAGTTAATCTTTTTTTACGAACCCGTCATGGTCCATTATCACTATCGGGTCGTAATACGAACCGTTTGTGAAAACCCACATATTCCCACCTGTTCGTGATGAACAACCAGCTGTCAAAGTTGATTTTAGTTTCATTTCTGGGTTTTAGTTGGAACCGGCTATAATTCATGGCCGATGTCAATTCAAACCGGCTGTGAAACTCACAGACAGTTTATTACAAACCGACCATATCCAGCTGGTTGTTATGGGGTGTTTGAAAAAGGTAATTCTGTAGTAGTGCTAATGGACCCCCCACCCTGCCCCCCTGGCCAGCATTAGTTCAAAACCACAAATAATCTAATATGTTACCCCCACACAAACTCCTTGCTTTTTGCGTTCTGGTTGACCCTTGCGGCGGCCAAATTAAATAAATCACCATCAGCGCAGCACATCAGACCACGCTATGCAGCTCTCGCATGATAAGCTGCAGTTCTTGATTAATCGGGCATCAACGGTGTCCAAGGATGGCCGCAAGTTTGGCTGATCTGCAGCCTGCACGCTTGTCCCGAGCTGCACATTAGGACACCACCTATTGCAGGGGCACACAACCTTTAGAGTTTGGCAGTGGCGCCATGCATGCTTGGGATACCGTCGGTCCACGCACGATCGACCGGCGCTGTTTACATGGCAACAATCTTATGTGCTACTACGAATGCACGCACGAGGACTGAGCTGCACGCAGAGCTTATTCGCAGAAACGTCTCTCTTTCTTAGTTTGGTAAGAACGTTTCAGCCATGGATGCTTGGCCACTGAATCCAGTCACCCGTTATATATCCAGACGAGTGCTCTGTTTGAAGTATGCGTTTACCTGTATCAAATTTTAATTTGAGGCAAATTGTATAATCAAATTCGAGTTTTATAGATATCAAATCTAAAAGCAGACATACTTACTTACAGATTAGCGCTCCATCCTCGTGATGCAGTACAGATCGAGTTAAGGCAGCATAGAACATAAATGATAAGTTTCAGAGGGTCACATAGTTGCGTTGCCCAAAAACCTAATTGTCGTCCCTCATGCAGGCTTCATGGCACCAAGGGTTTGGAGATACCACCCACTCTTCTCCTCGTGCAAGTCAAAGAGAAGAGTAAGTGAGACTCAGCAGCTCAACATGGTTCGCCAGATGGAAAAAGGGAGTAGAGAGAGTTTGTGGGTATTTCTCTTGTGTCTGGTCTTGGTGTCTCCAAGACCTCTTATAGGGGAGGCAGCAACAACTCTTTGCTGGCTAGATCCGCGACATAAACACCCCACTATCTTGGGATAATAGCATTGATTGTGTAGTTATCACGTTTAATGACCATTGTCAAAAGAATAACACGCAGATGACAAACCATGTGTCCCAATTCCCTGCATAAATGGCCCACTAAATGATAATAATAAACACCAGGATAAGGCCATTGACTACGTAATTATGCGGCCCATCACACGAAAATGTCCACTTATATGCGCACTTGCATGAGTGTGTGTAAGCTAACCCCACATTTCCCCCACCGTTGACTGTTCAACATGGAAAGAGAGCTCTCCTAGCAGTATGGGACAATCCCTTTTATGATGCACACTTTCTTTGGAATTTCTAAAGCGGGCCTCACATGGGCCTAATTTCCAACATCCTCTGTCTCTCTCAGTCTCAGGTAATTAAGCCTTTAGGTTCGGTCTTTAGATATGTAGATGGAAACATATACTACACCATTGTTGTCCAGAATCGACTTCTGGCTATGATATATAACCTAGTGCCAATGCCACTAGTATCTCCTTCCCACTGCAGGTACGTATGGTTCTGTACACTATAAATACATTATTGTTGAATCGCTTATTAGAATTGTACACTTCAAACCATGCACTACAATTGGAGTGTTTTAAATATGCTATAACATTATACACAATAAGTCAAGAAATATTGTAGATAGGACAAAAGGGGTGGATCCAGAGTGGGGTAGGGGGCTTGTGCCCCCCCCCCACCCCACACCCACTAATCCCGCAAATTGGCATGCCTTGGCACTTTGCCATGTGGATATTAGCTCGACAAATTGTAGCTTACGTGTTTTTTCCGCCTCCATTGACTCGCAACTTATGTGTCCCTACTTTATGGATGCAGAAGTCTACTAAAAGAAATGATTTGTGGGTTTCTCAAATTACAAATTCACCTAGAACCAGATTGACAATAGATGAGAGCTTATTGTACAAGGTGACTATGAGTACATCTTGATCAAGCCATCACCCTCTTTTGATGCCATTGTCGTTATTGTTCTAAATGCAACAACTGACTATGCATTGGCAAATAAATCAAAATTGTTCGCCACAGGTGATATTGTAGATCAAAATGTCAAAGTCTCTATTTTTTGCCTTAATATAATGTATACCTAGTTTGCTCCTGTTGACATGGGTGGATCTAGCGGTGGGGCGGGAGGGGCTCAAGACCCCTATACCATGGAGACCCCCCCCCCCCGCGCGCTCCAATAATTTTTGCCAGGAGAGCAAAGGTTTGGATGAGCTGGAGTCGCCCATATGTGACTGAAGACGACTTGTGTGCAAATTGGGCTATAGGCAGCTATCCGGCCCAACCAAAATAGGTCATTTTCCCCCTCCAATTCCTGGCCAACAAACACAGCCCATATATAACTCATGCCATTCTTCTCTACCAAGCCTTTATACTTCAGCTTTGGGATCTCCCTGGATACGGGGGCCTCCCCATGGTGACCCTGGACAACCCTGACATCATTAGCTTCAAGGTTTCCAACCATCATCATCTTGAGTGCTACCACCATTTGGAGAATGTATGGATGCTCCAGGTAGACATGTGGAAGAAAGTAGTTGTTGTCCATATAGTCCAATGTCCCAATGATCCATGGGATCACTTACATGCAAATTTTAACCGCTAAGTGAACAGCCCCCAAGAAGAATGCAACTCTCACTTACCAAGGAGTAAAAAAATTGAAGTTTGACAAAAATTATACAATATATTTCAAACATACCGAAGACACATGTACAAAAACCTCCTATAGGAATACACAAGGAAATAATACAATTGGCCAAAATAGATAATGAGAATAATCTCCATATTATTTTGCATTTTTCAACAAATATAATCTGTTTGGCTATTCTAAGTGGTTCTTTTTTTCTGGGTAAAGAAGAAATTGTCATTTTGAATTCTTGGGTTCAGTAATTTTTCTATAACTTAAATGACTCAATAAAAGCGTTTTTTATTCTTTTAGTTACTGATTTTTTTGTTGGATTTCACTCCGCTCGTGGTTGGGAACTGCTAATTCGTTGGGTCTATAACAATCTTGGATGGGCTCCTAACGAGCTAATTTTCACTATTTTTGTTTGTAATTTTCTTGTGATTCTAGACACGTGTTTGAAATTTTGGGTCTTTTTTCGTTTATGTCTTTGAATAGATTTAGTATGAAATATTTTCTATTGTTAATCTAATTAGTCTTATTCTGTACAGTAAGTGTTAGTATTGTATAAATTTAGTTAAATTTCATTTTTTTTACTCCTTGGAAAACATGAGTTTTTAGAAAGAGTATATGGCAGTGGCAACCGCGCCCATCAGCAAAAGGAAGAGGGCGGACCTATATTGAGCTGAGGGAGGGGCCTCAGGCAGTCACTCAAATACATCAAGTCTACTTAATCAACCAAATTTCACCACGTAAATGCTTCATAAATTTTGTCCCTTTTGAAGTGTGCCCTCCCTTAGATTTTTCCCTAGGGTCGTCCCAAAAAGGATCCTATGTATGTATAATACACTATGATTCTGTAAATGAACAAAGGGTCCTGGTCCTGCTTAATGTCTACAAGAAGGCTGGCCACGCCATGGTGAGTAGCAGAGTAGAAGTGGCAAATTCAGGCTGCCGCCTATGCAAGCTTTCGGTCTCCCAGGCGCGGTAGATCGTTGGGACAACCTAGTAACCAAGCAAGGATGTGTTCTCTATATAATTTTATACTAATAATTCTTCATTCCTGAATGATACATCAGGGTATACCTGAAGAATAGTGGTTTAAAAAATAAATAGGCATCAGAATTAATATTATTAATATTGCTCATATATTTAGTGTCGGGAAACTGCTAGAACATTGAACACGGTCGCCTAGCACACACACACGAGCACGAACTCGTCGCCCAGCTAGCTACCACCGACTCGCCAGGACATGCTCGCACGCACGCACACCCTGGAACAGCGTTCCGACTCACACTCAGCCCATGGCGCTGCCCGAGCTCGATCTCGTGCATGCACCAATGGACACCCTAGACTCTCTAAATAACAGACCCGGCCGACAATAGCCGTCGTGTGCACAGACACAACAAGCCATTGCCGGTGACACAGACTGAACACTCAACACACCCACGCGTGCTGGACTGTGAGGAGCTATCGGCGCTCCCGAGCTACAATCTTTCTATATAGTATATTCTAGCAGTTTCTCGACAACCATATGTCTCTCTGTACCTCCCTCTGTCTCTCAAGCCATACTGTATAATATATTTTAGCAGTTTTCAGCTGGACACCCATATGTCGCTCTGGGCCCCCTCTATCGCTCAACTGCCTCAATTCCCCTTTCCATTCCGGTTTAGGGTTGGACCTTTGTGCTTCCATCTGGGTCAGCTGACTCTGCTGACTTTTGTGAACTTTACTAAAATTACTCCGGTGACCTTTGTGCAGTTCCGAATTACTAAACAAACCAGAAAATTTTTCTTCTAACAAACACGGAAGTACTATAATAAGTTATTGGGTTCTCTTCAGAACACAGCCTACAAATTTTAATTAGCATCACGAGTTTGTAGGGACCCGGGCAACCATGCATCTTGTGCCATCTTTAACCAGGTAATATTAATGCATCATGGATCAAACTACTGCTGCTCAAGAAAAAAGGGAAACTACTTTGTCACTCTTCAGATTGTTACCAGCGAAGTTTTGCCGGCATCCGATTGTCTGAAAAAGAACCATTAGTGTCACGTCGGATGACAGACAGCAGTGCCTTACTCTTGGTGTCAATCTCCAGCAGCCATACTGTCTCATCAGCATTGTCGATATAGTAGTGATCCTCACATAGCAAGAAGCAGACGACATCAGGGTTGTCGGAGCTCACGATGGGGTACTGTGGTGCCACACGTGGGAGGCGTCCATAGTTCGGCAGCTGCCACTTGCCAGAGCTCGTCACAGTCGAGCACCCCATCCTTCACCCATGTCATTGGCCCATCCTTCAAGGTCAGCGTCCATATGGTCGTGTTGAAAGCGAAGCGAGAACGCTCGCACGAGTTCTTACCATGGCCGCCGGAGCAGCAGCGGGGTGCAACACTAACAAACCTCACCGCCTCGAGGCCGGCAGCGCCAAGATTGCGGCAGTAAGGCAAGTATAGCCTCTCTCTCGTCCGGCTCCGGCGATGCTCCTCTGGCAGCGGCACCGGCAGTGGTACATACAACAGCTTGTGGGAGCTTCCATCGTCCGCCATGTCGCAGAGGAACAACCCGCTGTTGTAGTCGACCCAGCATATGAACCTTGTGCCAACGGCGACGGCGGCGTCCATACGCGACCACTGTGGCAGCGTGCCGCCGTCGTGGTCCGCGATGGGCAACCGCATGATCTCCCAGCACTCGCCGCGGGGCCGGACCTTGCAGGGCTCGGCCATGTCGAGCTCGTGCCTCGTGTCGAGCTGTGCTACAAGGCACACTTTGACATGAAGACAGAGTTTGGCCAACAATTTTTCTTATTTTTTCCTGACAATATTTTTCGATAAATTATCCATTTGCAATATTTTTTTTCTACTGCATAAACAGTTTTTTGAGGAACATCACTTTTGCACTTCTAGAATATTTTCCACCAATATAATATTTTTGAAATTGTGTATACAAGATTTCATTCACTACGGGAAACCCCCGAGTTGCCGAGTGTATAAGCCTTTGCCGAGTGTTAAATTTCGGGCACTCGGCAAACATACTCATTGCCGAGTGTCGCCTCCCTAACGCTCGGCAAACGCCCCACACACGGCAACAGCCCTCTTCGCCGAGTGTCGGCGCTCGGCAAACATCGGACACTCGGCAAAGGGGCTCACGTGCCCGCCACGTGCACACCCGCGTGACGGACGCTGGCGGCACAGCGGCGGCCGTTAGCCTTTGCCGAGTGTCCTTAACGGGGCACTCGGCAAAGCTGGTCACGTGGCCGTCACGTGGGCGCCCGCGTGACGGCGCTGACGGCACAGCGGCGGCCGTTAGCCCTTTGCCGAGTGTCACTAGAGGACACTCGGCGAAGGTGCTCACGTGCGAGCCACGTGCCACTCATCGTGACGGCCGCGGACGGCAGAGCGGCCACCGTGGTCCTTTGCCGAGTGTTGCTAACGGCACACTCGGCAAACGCTGGCGAGCTGACGCTGGGGCCCGCCTCGTGTGGACTTGGCAGGCCACGTGGCACAGCGGTGGCCACGTGACGTGGCAGGGTCCTCCTCTTTGCCGTGTGCCTGGGCCCAAACACTCGGCAAAGCACAGCATTTGCCGAGTGTTTTCTGCGGCACACGGCAAACTTAGGAAAAAAAGTTGTCCAATGCTTCCCAAACTTTTTCTACAGTCCTTACACACTTCTTACAACTCCACATTCGAACCTGGGGTCATTTTCGATTTGTTAGCTATTTTTAGTTAGTTTATTTCATTTCTACGGGCGCAACAGATGCTGGACTGGCACAACTGGATGACTACCATGGCCAGGAACATGGGCCAAACTCCGCCACCGATGCAGATGCAGTTCGCTCCGCCGATTATGACACCACCTCCAGCAGCTTGCTCTCCGGTGAGACACAATAACACTTCAAATTTCCATTTCGACCGACCATAGCTTAGAAAACTTAGTTACACAACCATAGATTAGAAAACTTAGCTCTATTTTGTTTCTGTCGTAAAACTTGTGCAGAATTTTGCTGGATCGGCTGCGGCGTCGAACGAACCGCCGCCGAACGAAGATCTGCCGACACAGATAGCCCGCGGTTTGTTCGGCCCCTCTCCACCACCACCCGGTCCTCAGTAGTTTATGTTGTGTTGTCGAATTTGTGCTTGTGAACAAACTTATGCTTGTGCTATGTGTCGGGTACCTACAAAAGGGGTACCCCAATCTAGGCCCAAAACTACTTGGCATCAAGGCCCGCAACGACATTGACCTGGCTCAACAGCCCAGCAAAGGCCCGCCATCGAGGTAAACGACCACCCTCGAGCGGGTGGTTTCCGTCTCGTTCGAGGCTCAGCAGCCTCGAGGGCGACCCCTACCCTCGAGCGGGTAGTTTCCGTCTCGTTCGAGGCTTGGCGAACTCGAGCTTGCGATCCAAGCTCGAGTCGGCCTCGACGGGAACAGCGCCCAACCCATCGCGGTTCACCAGAGTCGTCACGACGCGGTCAAAAAGCAGGGATCACTGCTCCACGCCATCACCTACTCCCGGAGAGGACATCGGTCAAATCCACTCGCAACAGTGGACTCTGAGCGCCATGCTGCACGCCAGACCTAACCCTGCCAGCAGCACTGTGCCAACCACTCCTTTGACTTTACCCCCCGCCGGACACGCTGCCACCCTCGAAGGCAACCTCGAAGGAGGCCACAGAGGCTCGAATTGGACCCCGTACGCAAGTTTCCTACCCTCGACGCCGTGAACTGTCACGAGAGGGAAGGACAATACGTCAGCCCCTGCTATGTCGTCAGCGGAGTTGGAAGGCGCGATTCCCGCTCGCGCACAGTACGCGGCATGGACGAACAGTGCACTTAGCGACAAACACATGTACTCGCACCCCGCTCCCCTTGTCTATAAAAGGGGAAGGGAAGCCCATGCGAATGAGAGGAAGGAACTAGGAGAGCACGAAGACACGCAGAGAACACGAGTCTCATACGCACCCACACACCATAGCCTGGGACTTAGGAGCTTATCTCCTTCTCCCACCTTGCTTGTAAACCCCTACTACAAGCAACACGTAACCAGGTGCATCGCACCACTGCTGGACGTACGGCCCCGTGGCCGGAACCAGGATAAAACCCTTGTCTCTCACTCTCGCCATCGGGAAAACGAGTGGTTAGCACCGCAATCACTCGTCGGTGCCGGTGCGACCAAATCAGGCACCGACAGTTGGCGCGCCAGGTAGGGGACCAGCGCTGCGCTGCTCTCATTCCCGATGACGAACTCCGGCGAAGGACGGCCTCCGCTGCTCCCAGCGGGGCAGGAGATCCGGTTCGGGAGCCTGCGGTTCCAAACATGTGGCGACGATTACCACATGCGCATCCTCCAGCAGGATCCAAGCGACCAACCGGAGCCTCATCACCAGCTTCCGACGACAACACGACGTCGGAGTCGTCCCGGACCTCGCGCACGACGAGCGCGCGCCGCGAGGCGCGCCGCCGGCGTCGACATTCCCCCTCCCGCGAGGGAAGGGGACGTCCTGCAGTCAGGGTCACAGGAGAGGGCTGCTCCCTTCCTCCCGGGGCCCATGGCTGCGCCACGCGCTACGACGGCGCACTCCTATCCCTACGGGCTACGCACCTCCGTGGATGCGTACGCCTCCTTCATCCGCACTGCCATGAGTGCGAACGGCAACCAACCTGGTTGTCACCCAGTCTCCAAGCAATACTTCGCCGATCCATTGCCCGGCGATTCTCGCACGGAGTCCGATGATGGACACGCGTTTATGCGTAGACACCCCGGTTGGGACTACTCGGGTCTCCGCGACCCAGAGGCCTTTATTGCCTTTCAAACAGCGGCGGATTACTGCTTCGAGTATTCCGATGATGAGTATGACCCAACCAGGGAGTGTTTCGTCATCAACGACGGACAAGCCAGCGAGGGGTCGACGTCGGACGACGACGGCGGAGGTGACGACCAGGGGAACGACGATGGCATGGATCCGATAGGCGCGCAGCCATCGGACCCATCGGATCACTCTCCTTCCGAGGACGAGCGAGATCCGCGCCACCTGCCACGAGTTAGCGGTGACGTCTCGCCACCGGCGCGCTCCGACCGCGAGCCGGGCAAGCGAGGCGATGAGCATGCCACGAACCCACGACACGCGGGGCGAGTGGCTCAGGCTCGCATCCTTGCCGAAGGCAAAGATGACGAGCTCACTCCCAGAACGAGCCAGAAGCTCATCGCGGCGGCCGCGCTGCTCCGAGCCATGCCCGAGGCAGCCACCCCCGAAGGGCGGACGCTGCACCTCGAGGCCCGAAAGCTGGTCGAGCATGCCGCCCGACAACAGGCCGAGAGCTCAGCCTCCCGCCTTCGACGCCCTTCAGCCTCGAAGGGCGAACGGGGAGAGGAACCCTCGGTACGCTCACCCCGGCCTAACGGCAGGGCGCGAGCCCAGTCCTGCGGCGACTCCTGCCGTGACTCGGCGCAGCGCCACGCCAACGAGCCACGTACGCCCGAAGCACGAACGCTTCCAGCGAGGGTGCCCGCGAGGTCACGCCTCCGGGACACCCGAGGCGCGGTCGGCGATGGCGATGCTCGCAACACCCTGAATCATATAAGGCAGCGAGAGGCAGCCCGGGCCCACCAACGCGGGCGGACCGACGTTCGGTAGAACCGGGATGCGGTCTCGGAACCGGCGGGAACGCGCGTGTTCAGTCGTAACATCCGCACCGCTCCGATTCCCCCTCGTTTCCGACAGCCTACCACCATCACCAAGTACTCTGGGGAAACTGACCCCAGGGTATGGCTCAACGACTACCGCCTAGCGTGCCAGCTCGGCGGCGCCACAGACGACGCCATGATCATCCGCAATCTGCCACTCCACCTGGCGGATTCCGCGCGGACATGGCTCGAGCACCTGCCCCCGAACCGGATCCGCGACTGGGACGACCTGGTCGAGACCTTCGTGGGAAGTTTCCAGGGCACCTACGTGCGCCCTGGGAACACGTGGGACCTTCGAGGGTGCAGGCAAAAGCCCGGTGAATCCCTGAGGGACTTCATCCGGCGCTTCTCCAAGCGTTGCACCGAGCTGCCCGACATCACCGACCATCATATCATCCACTTCTTCCTCGAGAGCACCACATGCTATAGCTTGGTGTCCAAGTTGGGGAGGGACCCTCCCCCCGACGCGAACCGGCTATTCGAGGTAGCCTCCAAGTACGCTTCGGGGGAGGAGGCGGCGAACGCCATCTTCAACGGCAAGAAGGGAAAGCGCCCCGAAGAGACGCCCGCGGAGGGCAGCAAGCCAAGGAAGCCCTCGAGGAAGTAAAATCAAGGCAATAAGGGGAAGAAGTATCGAACCCCTCGCGAGAAAGGCAACAATGGCGAACGAAGTCCCCGTAGTGGACCCCCGCCACAAGGGGCCTCGAGGCCTTCCGTGTGGAGGAGAGTCTTTGATGCCGATGGCGTGTTCTTCAACGCGGGACGACCCACCGCCGACGGAAATCCTCGCGAACGCCTGTGACATCCAACAGCTAAGTTGCTTATACCCCTAGAGCGGCTTCAGCCCCTCGAATCCTTTTGTACATACTTTCGATTGTACCAACTCTTGTTTAAGTATTCGGCTTAGCTCTCGCAAGTTGTGAACGAATCAGGTGGACTCGAGTCCACTCATACTTGAGTGAGGTTTGGTCCTACCCTCGCTAGGACCATCCCTCCCTCGGGGGCCGCAATGGGGACGAACCCCCGAAAAAGTCAATACTTTTATGAAATTCTTGTGATATCTCGAGCGTATCGCCAAGTGCTCCTTTGCAACCCTCGAAGGGAAGACACTAGGCGTGAAACGGACAAGGGCAGGGTCGCCTGAGCCGAGTGCTCGCCTACGCCTCGAGGCTACGGCAGCACCTCACTTCCCTCCGCCTAAGTCATTCACGTACGATCGATCCTAGTGGCTACTTCCTTTCAAGGCGCATGCATTCGACACAACGTGCATCGCAGAGATACCGCTTGAAAATAAAACTCGTTTTTCGAAATTCTTGTGATATCTCGAGCGTATCGCCAAGTGCTCCTTTGCAACCCTCGAAGGGAAGACACTAGGCGTGAAACGGACAAGGGCAGGGTCGCCTGAGCCGAATGCTCGCCTACGCCTCGAGGCTATGGCAGCACCTCACTTCCCTCCGCCTAAGTCATTCACGTACGATCGATCCTAGTGGCGACTTCCTTTCGAGGCACATGCATTCGACACAACGTGCATCGCAGAGATGTCGCATGCAAATAAAACTCGTTTAACGATACAAACGATGTTTAACGAAAATAAGTAGGATGTATGAAAACAAACGAATTGTTCTTACATTAGGAAACGCAAGTCTCTAAACTACTATTTATACTCGGGCTCGATGTCTCGAGGCTTTCAGGGTCCGCTTCAACCATCAAGGTCATCCCAGCCGCCGCCATCTTCGCCCGGGAAAGGACGCTCTTCCGCCGTCAGGGCAGTCGTACGGTCACTTCGCCCACGCCACGCCTGAAAAGGCGCGCGCACTCCCCCACGAAGTCGCAGTAACTGCCCTAACGGTCATCATGACCCCGCACGAAGAGGTGGAAGGTACGTTCAACACACCAACCCTTGAAAGGGCGGCCTTCGTTCTACTGATCAGGGGTTCGAACTCTGCACCTCCGAAGGGTTTCGACAGGGGCCCCAGATCAACCGAGTCAGGGATAATCGACGGTACCCTCGAAGCTCGAGCGCTCGAGGAAGCCAATCGGTTATGTTCGAGGCCAGGCAAAGTGCCTAGATCGAGGGACCCCTCGAGGGGGAGCATCGAGCCCTCGACCTCTATCGAATGAGGTCGAGTCCCATCTAGCATACCTTTGCGAAAAGCTTTTACGGGCGTGTCCTATGACCACGAGCCTACCCTCATCGAACGGGGCATGGACGTCCGCTCGAACTACCCGCTATCAGCTCACCCAGGCATCCATGGCTCGATCCCAATCGTGGGTAGCATGGATCGCCTCCTCCTCAGTCCCTCGAAAGGGATCCCGAGGAACGAAGAAATATTTGGGACATCTCGAGCCAAACGAGGCTCGGGGGCTCCTAGTGCTGTGGACTAATCCACACGACCGTGTTCCTCCCCACATCGGCCACACCGCGCGGAGCGGAACATGCGGAGAGAACGCTCAAGGCTTCCCCCTCGAAGGGAGGAAGTCATTGTTCTACTGATCAGGGGTTCAAACCTTGGGCCTACGAAGGGTTTCGACAAGGGCCTCAGATCAACCGAGTCAGGGATAATCGACGGTACCCTCGAAGCTCGAACGCTCGAGGGAGCCAGCCGATTATGTTCGAGCCCGGGCAAAGTGCCTAGATCGAGGGACCCCTCGAGGGGGAGCATCGAGCCCTCGACCTCTATCGAATGAGGTCGAGTCCCATCTAGCATACTTTGCGAAAGGCTTCTACGGGCGTGTCCTGTGACCACGAGCCTACCCTTATCGAATGGGGTATGGACGTCCGCTCGAACCACCCGTTAACAGCTCAACCAGGCACCCGTGGCTCGATCCCACCGAGGGAAGCATGGGTCGCCTCCTCCTCAGCACCCTCGAACGGGGAGCTCGAGGCACGTAGAAAGCTCGAAAATCCCCCTACCTCGGGCACGGTGGACGAACCCACGACTGAGGAAGCCGCGGGTGCTCTTCACCTTAGGTGATGAGACCTTGGGAGAGTAACAACCACTCTCCCAAGGCCTCGGGGGCTACACCCGCGGGTGCACTAGCGCGCCCCCACGGATTCTCAGAACCCACGAAGACATGGAGGCCTCGAAAGCCTCGGCGAACTCCAGCCTTCGCAGGATTAAACCTTATCCCTGCGAAGGCTCGGGGGCTACTGTCGGGTACCTACAAAAGGGGTACCCCAATCTAGGCCCAAAACTACTTGGCATCAAGGCCCGCAACGACATTGACCTGGCTCAACAGCCCAGCAAAGGCCCGCCATCGAGGTAAACGACCACCCTCGAGCGGGTGGTTTCCGTCTCGTTCGAGGCTCAGCAGCCTCGAGGGCGACCCCTACCCTCGAGCGGGTAGTTTCCGTCTCGTTCGAGGCTTGGCGAACTCGAGCTTGCGATCCAAGCTCGAGTCGGCCTCGACGGGAACAGCGCCCAACCCATCGCGGTTCACCAGAGTCGTCACGACGCGGTCAAAAAGCAGGGATCACTGCTCCACGCCATCACCTACTCCCGGAGAGGACATCGGTCAAATCCACTCGCAACAGTGGACTCTGAGCGCCATGCTGCACGCCAGACCTAACCCTGCCAGCAGCACTGTGCCAACCACTCCTTTGACTTTACCCCCCGCCGGACACGCTGCCACCCTCGAAGGCAACCTCGAAGGAGGCCACAGAGGCTCGAATTGGACCCCGTACGCAAGTTTCCTACCCTCGACGCCGTGAACTGTCACGAGAGGGAAGGACAATACGTCAGCCCCTGCTATGTCGTCAGCGGAGTTGGAAGGCGCGATTCCCGCTCGCGCACAGTACGCGGCATGGACGAACAGTGCACTTAGCGACAAACACATGTACTCGCACCCCGCTCCCCTTGTCTATAAAAGGGGAAGGGAAGCCCATGCGAATGAGAGGAAGGAACTAGGAGAGCACGAAGACACGCAGAGAACACGAGTCTCATACGCACCCACACACCATAGCCTGGGACTTAGGAGCTTATCTCCTTCTCCCACCTTGCTTGTAAACCCCTACTACAAGCAACACGTAACCAGGTGCATCGCACCACTGCTGGACGTACGGCCCCGTGGCCGGAACCAGGATAAAACCCTTGTCTCTCACTCTCGCCATCGGGAAAACGAGTGGTTAGCACCGCAATCACTCGTCGGTGCTGGTGCGACCAAATCAGGCACCGACACTATGTGACTTGTGCTTGTGAACGAACTTTATATTGTCGAACTATGTGAGATTGGAGATTTATGGTTTGTGATATATGGTTATTGTGGATTTTATCTATATCAAATGCCTGTAATGTGTATTGTTATATATATAAACTGCCTGTAATGTGTATTGTATAGCAGGGGGCAATTTATACCTGACCGGGCAAACAAAAAAGGTACGGGTCTTGTGGCTTTACCGAGTGTACACACGGCAAAGAGGTAATTTGCCGAGTGTTATTCTGTATACACTCGGCAAACGTGCCATCCTGGGATTTTTGGCAGCTGTTTGCCGAGTGTCTAGAGCCCACACTCGGCAAACACGTGACATCCTGGGAATCTTGGCACGTGTTTGCCGAGTGTGGGCCCAGACACTCGGCAAACACGTGCCATCTTTGGATTTTTGGCAGGTGTTTGCCGAGTGTCAGGGACTGGGACACTCGGCAAAGGTTGCCATGCCACGTCACCTGCGTCCAAAGCTTTGCCGAGTGTCTGATCCACAGACACTCGGCAAATCGGCGCCGTCAGCCGTCCGTCGCCGTGCACGCCACGTCAACATGACGGCAGCAAACCCGGGGGCGCCGTCCCGGGGCGTTAGTCACTTTACTTTGCCGAGTGTCGGCTAGATACACTCGGCAAATGGTTTGCCGAGTGCCCGTAGAAAGACACTCGGCAAACAGCCTCTTTGCCGAGTAAAGGGTTGCCGTGTCCTGTTTGCCGAGTGTAACACTCGGCAAAGTCTTTGCCGAGTGTATATCGGCATTTGCCGAGTGTCTGGGGAAAGTCATTTCACTCATATTTTCACTGTTTTACCATGAAAGTTATTTCACCTCTCTCTTCATTATTTCTTACCAGATCATCCAAATCGTTTCTACTAATAAAGGACTAAGCCTTGTAAAAGTCAAAAGAATCCCCAATAGAACTTCTAGTTATCTATCTAAACCTATGGAACAATCTGTACCAAACGGGGAATCATTTGGAAGTCAGAGAACGATACGGAACAGTACTTAATCTTATTGCAAACGATGTGATGGTGACCGTAATGGTAGACAGTAACTCCAGGCAACCACCAAAAATCATGATATGTTGTTTATTTTGTCGTTATATTATGTTTTGCATGCTATTACATTATCAAAAGAGTCAATATTCTGTCATCAACTTTGTACACGGAGAATTAAAAGTTTCTGGCACCATTTAGAACTAACGCAAACAATCAATTTCAGAGGGATCAGTGAAAGCACTGCATGATTAGGGAAAATTGATAATGAAACTATAAAGCAGAAAAATAGCACACACTGCTGTACCGTGCGCCATCGATGTACAGAGAAAATACCCCCCTAATTGCCGGTGGAGATTTTTTTTACTAAAGGGCATAAACTAGTTGAAAAGAATGGATGAATGTCAGAGGAATCGAATAAACATTCCTATTAATCTGTCCAAAATATACGTAATAATCTATGCAAAATGTAGAATCGTTTTAGAAGTCAAAGCACCATATGGAAGACTACTTCACTACGTTTCTTTTTATATCTTGAAAGAAACATGCAAAGGCAGTACTTTAAACTTGCATTGGCGCAAAATGTACAAATAGTTGTATTATATATATGCACTGTGGAACAAGTATGTCTAGCCATGATGCATAATTTCAATCGATGTGAGAGAGGAAATGGTACGTAGAGAGAGGAACTGTAGCAAACTAGAAAACCAAATCATGATAATTTATATATTTTATGTAATACATCTTTAACCCTGTAAAGCATCATTGATCAAAATTACCGCTGCTCAAGGGAAAGAGAAATTAATTTGTCAGTGTTCAGGGCTACAGGCTAACTCTATATCATGATCACCTTAACAAAAAAAAAATATTGTTACCAGCTAATTTTTGCCGGCAAACGAGAATCTGAATAGTACCCACCAGTTCCATGGCGAACGACAGACAACAGCACCTTTCTCCTCGTGTCGATCTCGAGCAGCCATACCGTCTCATCGGCATTGTCGATCAAGTGGTGATCCTCGCAGAGCGCAAAGCAGATGATGTTAGGGTTGTCTGCGCTCACGATGGGGCACTTCGGTGGCACACGCGGCAGGCACCCATAGTTTGGGAGCTGCCAGAGCTCATCGCAGTCGAGCACACCATCCTTCACCCATGTCATTGGCCCCTCCACCTTCAACCTCAGGGTCCAGGTTGTAACGTTGAAAGCAAAGCGGGAGCGGTCACATGAGGTCTTGCCATGGCCGCCACAGCAGCAGCGAGGAGCAACACTGACGAACCTCACCGCGTAGAGGCCAGCAGCGCCGAGGTTGTGACCGTATGGCACGTATGCTCGGTCGCCTTTCCGGTGATGTTCCTCCGGCATCGGTATCGGTAGTGGTATGTACACTAGCTTTGAGGATGTCTCGTCCCCCATGTCGTGGAGATAGAAGCCGCTGTTGTTGTCGACCCAGCACACAAACCGGACACCGACGGCGACAGTGGCGTCAATGTCCTGCGAGTCCGGTAGCTGCTTGCTGCCCCCATCAGTGTGCACGATGTGCAACTGCTTGAGCTTCCACTCACCGCGGCCCGGCCGGAGCACGCAGAGCTCGGCCGTGTTGTGCAGGCCGTGGTCTTCGCGTATCACCTCAAGCTGGGCCACGAGGACCTCACCGCCGACGAGCCGAACCACGGCGGTGTTGCTCTCGTTGAGGGACCGTGGCTCGTCAATGCGACTAGGAACATGTCGGTTGCCATCATCACGGTGGAACAGCTTGGAGAAGTAGCAGCCGGGGAGCAGCGACAGCCATGGCGGCGTCCGGCCGGCGCCGGACTCGTAAAGGAAGTAATCGCGCCTATTGTCATAACGAGAACAAAATCGACCCTCTGGAGGATTCAAATGGATGAGGACGCAGTCGTCGTGGGCGGCGATGATGTGGAGATTCTTGGAGTGGTCACGGCCATTGTAGATCTGGCGCCGGCGTTCCACCTCACCGGCGTCGTCGCCGTCGCCGGGCCAGCCACCCATCCATTCACAGCAGTAGGTGGAGGTCGCCGGCGGCGCCGCGAGGGCGAAGGAGAGGGTGAACAGTTTGCCTGTGGAGGTGCACGAGGCCGCCGTGGTCTTGGCGTTGGGGACGGAGGGGTCATCACTCACCTTGTTGTTGACGTAGGGCTCCAGCAACACCCAGCGGGGGCTCGCCGCCGGTGGATCAGAGGGTTTTCCAGGCGTGGTTAGGGTTTCCATGTTGCCGCAGCTTTGGACGAGAGCGATCGATCCACTGGCGTGGCCGCGTGGTTATGGTGTTGTCGTCATCGATCGATCCATCGATCCCCCGAAAAATTGAATCGTTGTGGCTCGCTGATCAGCCACCTGACTTTCGGCCCAAGCCCAACTGTGACAACTGATTTTGCTCCATGCAAAAAAGAAATTAATTTTTTTTGTAATACTTACTTTGCTACAAATTGCCTCTTTGGAGCGTAAGTGGCACAGGATGGAGATTTGGAGAATATTCAACTAAAAGTGCTTACTAGATCCAATTCCAAGGGAGATTGTAAAAAAAAAAAGTCTTAGGGCCAAATTGGAAAGCCAAAAGGGAACCATAGTCCAGCTTTATTGTATGGATTCATTCTTGAGAAACACTGAAACATCTTTGCTAAAACTGCATATTCCCCAGGTCGGAGAAAAGTTGGCTCTTTAACTGGTTTGGCCTTCAATGTTTTCTGCTGGTCTATGGATGGTGGAATAAAATGCAGATTATAAATTGAAATTAGAAACAGACACACCTTTGACGGCTCACCCATTTCTTCTGGTGGAACATTTTTAAGAGATAAATAGGAGAATTTTCAATCGGGACATCATTAAAACCTTTGAGGAAGTGGCCTTCCACAAAGAAGACGTTCAACAATATACCTTAGCCTTTTGGGATTTTTTTCCCTTTCTTTGTTCGCTGGGTTTTTTATGTCATGGTGAGGAGCTTTGTCCAGTAGTGTACGGCAGAAGGCGGGTCTAGTTGACCTTTGTATCATGTTTATTCTTTTCTTATAATAAAATTTCAGTAAAACTCTGGCTATCCTTTTAAAGAATAAACAATTGATTTGTATCTGTAGGAACAGTTTTTCTTTCGGACCTTAACGGTGCGTTTAGATACATAAATTTCCAAAAAAACACTATTCATCTAACTTTTTCTTATTCATCTCATCCCACCCACTCACGTAACACTATCTCTACTCCTAAAAAGACTGGAAGGTTGGTCGTTTCCCGCTTTGTGGTCCTACCGGTCCACTCCGACGTTGCCCCCTCCCACCGATATTTTTGCTCGGTTTTTTTCCCCACCGATATTTTGCCTCGATCGATTTTTTCCCACCGTGAATCTCACTGTTTTATTCCCACCGTGAATCTCACGGTTTTACCTCCCACGATCTTTCCTTCCACTGATCGGCCCTCCTATCCCTTCCGTGCCCGCGGTCGTGGCACAACTGCCGCCTCCCGTGGTCCTCACCTCGAAACATTCTTCCGCCCGACGACGTCGCCTCTCGTCGCGCCCGCCCGCCGGGACCCATCTCACCGTCGTCTACAACATCATCATCGGAGGCTGCCTGCACTCCGACGTTGCCGCCCGCCGGGCACCACCTCTCGCACAAACGTGGAGGATGCCTGCACGAGGACGCCGCCGCCGCCGCTGATCGACGCCAATCGGAGGCTGCCTGCACTCCGACGTTGCCGCCCGCCGGGCACCACCTCTCGTGGAGGCTGCCTGCACGAGGACGCCGCCGCTCGCCGCTGGTAATAACGCGCGATCTCTCGACTCCCGAAAACCTTAATTCGTACGAGTCCTTGATCATGCGAGCGGCGAGCCTCTCTCCTCGTGTAGCTAGCAGTCAGTTCAATGTGATCGTTGCTGTCCTCTTATTTATCGCCGGGGTGATGAGCGTCCTCGTGAGGCTACTCATGCTGCATGGCCGTGCTGCATGGGCGGAATGCGGTCATGCACCGGCAGGACCAGCAGGTGTTCCATCTGCACAACTCTGGGCTCTCAATCAGGCGTTCATTGATGCTCTGATATGCTACCGCAGCTGATGTTAACTCAAAGTATTGGTGTGTCATCAAATCAAAATCTAACTATTAGTAACTGCCTACAATGAGCACATAATGCTAGACTATTATAGCATATTTGATGTGCTGTTCCATCGCCCCCCGAAGCTGTCAAAAACCTAATGATGTTGTAATTGTTTTTCATACGACAATGTTAGTTTTCAAAGCATTGACAGCATGTTGGCATGTGTACCAAAGCGGCAAGCAGGCTCCCAACTCATCCATCATTCTTGTGCTTGCTGGCTTCCTACTTTTTCCATGCCATCTCGTGGCTATGTTCTGCTCATTCTTGTCCTTTGTTGATTCTTCTTAAGACATTTAATTTTGGACTACACAGATGAGTAGGTTGTAGTAAGTATCATCCTCTACTATGCTTTGGTTTATGGAAACCTATATTCAGGTTTTTTATTAACTACCTAAGCTGTTTTAATAGGGAAGTATATAGGGATTCAGATGATAGTAGTCGGGGTCAGCAGTCGTTTGGAGATTTGACAAGTACCACAAATAGAGGCAACTGTCCACGATGACCTCATACAACATAATTAGTGAAGCTGCTATGGTACTATTAATGAACTACGCCTTCTCCTGCATGTTTCCTCGAGTCAGTGTTGCTTTAAAAATATCAGACATATTTGATATATGAAGCAAAACTGGTTAGTGAAATCATAACTTGCGAGCCTTTTCTTCATACAAAAATAATATTTGTGTTCATGTTCGAATTCAAATTGTGGTGGTGTGCAGGTCTTTATACTACTGTGTAACTAAGTAGATTGGTTTTATACTCCATCAGGAACATTCTACCTAGCCAAGAACACAAGGTATGTACGACAATGCACTGTCCTCCTTTCTAAGTTGTGTATGATGGACTGGTGTATGGTAACCTATATTCAGGTTTTTTTACTAACTACCTACGCTGTTTTAATAGGGAAGTATATATGGATTCAGATGATAGTAGTCAGGGTCGGCAGCCGTTTGGAGATTTGACAAGTAACACAAATAGAGGTAACAAATAAGTAAAGACAGGTGTCTCATTCCAACTACGCATGCTTATGTATGTATGTACTATAGGTGCACAAAATTCGTCCAATCTAAGTCCACGCAAAGTTGATCCTAAAGAACGTAAGCGACAAAGGGAACGAGCAAGAAATGCAGCGATGACTGAGGAACAAAGGAATGATAAAAATAAGAAGCGTCGAGAAGCACGCCGACTAAAGAAAGGAGGGGGGCCAGAAAATGAAGATGGTTCTGTTATCTCGAACAAAGAAAACATTCATCCTACTAATGATTGGTTGCAGAGAAATGATTCGTTCAGTCCAAATGTCGCCTCCGGCCATGGAGAAGGTATTCTTTGAGTGTACATATTTTTTCGTTTTGACATAATAGCGGTGCTACTAATAATATTATGGAACAATAATGGTGTGAAATAGGGGTCATCAGCATCGGATATGAAGACGATGGCACTGGTATAGAACTAAGTGAAAACATCACCAGTCAAGTTGCAGGTATGACACTAATCCCCATATGAAGAAACTTCTATATGTTTGCTGATATAATAATATATATAGCTATGAATTGTAAGTCCATCTATATAGAAGATCTAATATACAAGTGATAAATTAATAATAGGTGACCCTGATATATTGACTACTCCCCAACGAGTAGTTAATACAAATGAACGTAAACAAGAGATGGATACAACACGACATGCATCTAGGCGTGCAGCAATGTCTGACAAACAAAAGGAGGAAATAAATAGGAAGCATCGAGAAGCCTATCATGCAAAGACACCCACCGAGAAGTCTGCAAGGAGTGAGCATCGGAGGGATACACGTAACACACCTAGCCAAATTGAGGAAAGGAAATCTTATAAAAAGAGAATGAAATCTTTCCGTGATAATAATTTACATCCTGAATCCATCGCCATGGAGAACCCACATTTCACCCCAAAGCTTATATCCCCTCCTAATGTTCAAACCAACATTAGCGCACGTGATTGGTCTATTCCATATGTAAACGGGACACCTGTTTACATCCAGTCACGTGCAGAACAAAGTATGGATGAAGAGACCCCTTCAAAGCATGCTGGTCACATGACGCATAGACATCATGTGACGCCTGGTGAGAGGCATGCGCTGTTAGGGCGTTGAAATCGGTTGTTTGAAACTTCTTCAAAAAGAGCTAATAGATATGTGGATGATGACATCAATGAGCTTGATAATCCGACTCAGTCTGCAATAATGAACAAAGGTAACACATTCTTCTATATATAATTTATTATGTAAAACCTTTGGAAAGACCGTCCTCTTATGGGAGAATATTCTATTTTACAGAAACTATGAATGAAAATGATGATAGTGCATCGCTACCCAAATCAGTACCTGTTGACAGTGAAAATGGTAAATGGACACTTCTTTGTTATGTATTTCAATATATATACGTGTCCCCATACTGAATCATGTCTCTTGTGTATTATATTTGATAGAATACACCACTCCAGTCCCTGATACGAATGCACAAACTCAGATGCGTCCACCGACTGTTGACGGTACTAAATTTATAGCGCCTTCATAATTACATCTCATTCCATAAGTCATATATGATATTTGGGAATTTATCCACAACAATGTTATTTTACAGAAATGCCAACGATGGATGGTGATGATGAGGACATCATATTTTCAGATGACGAGGAAGAGGATGAGGGATACCTTTTTGCTGGTCAAGTTATGCATAAGTATTTTTACCATACAATGAAACACACTTTTTTATATCATGGTTTAACTTGATAGTCATCATTAAAACTTCAGCTGACGAAGAAGAACATGATGTTCAACCTGTTGGTGTTGATGACAATGAAAACATGTCAAATGCACCAGATCCATTCGATGTGGTTTATGTCAATATCCCGTCAGAAACACACATGCTTAAGCCTATGGAGAACTGTAAACACTGCAACGCGAAGAAGTTTGAGTCCGAGCCACCTGGCTTCTGCTGTCGTGGAAGAAAGACTGTTCTCTCCACACCTGACACCCCACCTGAGCTCATGAGGTTGTGGACAAGTTCCGACACAGATTCTAGACACTTCTGTTCAAACATCAGATTTTTCAATGGCCACTTCTCTTTCAGTTCTCTTTACTGTGGTGTCTACACATTCCGTGCTCATGGCCAAATTTACCATAACATACGGTCGTTTGGTAAAGAGGAAGGAGTGGAAGCTAGACATCTTGAGCTCTACTTCTACGATGATGATCCATCACTTAGCATCGGTATGCGAAGTGTCGTGAAGAGTGCATAGCAAAGGACAAGGAGGTCATTGATCAGGTGGTGGGTATCATGAGTGGCAATCCCTACTCGCACCATCTTAGGACCATGGGGCAGGCTGAACAGCTTGAGGACTATCATGTAGCATTGAACCTCGACCCATGGCTAGACCAGAGAACGTATAATGTGCCTATCACATCAGAGTTTTGCTGCCATTTGGATCGAAGGAAGTGAACGTCGAGGGCAATTTGAGAATAGTGTTCTCTTGCAGGGGAAGGATAGGTCTATACATGGCATCCGATCATATCATGTCTGCTATGACGCACTTTCATACCCCACATTCTTTCCTAGAGGTGAACTAGGGTGGCACAACACATTCCAAAGAGGGGAGTCACCATGGCTCAGGTGGAAGCTGCTAAAGCAACACGCAAGGCCCGTGCTAAAGCACGTTCTGAGGGTAATGGCGATGATGATGATCTAGGTAATTAGATGCCATCATATTTGCTCTTGCAATATTATATTATACTGTAGTATGTTATAACAATGGCCCTAACTATGGATACATGCAGGGTCTGCTGGCAACAATTGTGTGTCCGTGCATGATTACTATTGCTACAAGTTCCAAATGCGGCCAGGGATATTCAACCCAATACTCTTTGGCAAGCGTCTCTTCCAGCAGTTTGTGGTCGACACATACATAAAGATTGAAAGCTCACGATTGGACTACTTCCAGAACAACCAGGACACTTTAAGGGCTGATTTCTACTAGGGCCTTGTTGATAGCATGATTGCTGGTGAGGAAAAAGCTAATGCAGTTGGGAAGCGTACTATGTTGGGTACGACATTCATCGGAGGTCCACGTGATATGAGGAGACAGTACATGGACGCTATAGCCCTGGTGCGGAAATATTGTAAACCGGATATCTTCCTCACAATGACATGCAACCCTAATTGGGATGAGATAAAAAATGAACTTTGTCCCGGTCAAATACCTCAGGACCGTCCAAATCTCGTCACTCGGGTATTCAGGGCGAAGCTCGAGGAACTAAAGAGGAGGTTAACAAAACGGAACATACTTGGTATGGTCCGGGCATACGTGTACGTAGTGGAGTTCCAGAAGAGAGGATTACCACATGCCCATTTTCTACTAATCATGAACAGAAAGTTCAAACTCACGTGTCCTGAGCAATATGACCGCCTCATCTCAGCGGAGCTCCCAAACAAGAAGAAGTATCCTGAACTTATATGATGGTCACAAAACATATGATGCATGGCCCCTACGGATTATTGAATCCTGCATGCCCATGCACTGCGGGTCGTGCTTCATGCAAGAACCGCTACCCACGTCCTTTCTGCGAGGTTACCTCCCTAGGCAAAGATTCATATCCTATTTATAGACAACGGGATGATGGGAAGAGCATTAAAGCTCGAGGCCATGAACTGAACAATCAATGGGTCGTCCCTTACAACCCTAACTTGCTGCGCACATTCAATTGTCACATTAATGTCGAGACATGTGGGAGCATCAAATCTGTAAAGTACTTATTCAAGTACATATACAAGGGCCATGACAGGGCGTCTGTTGCGGTGAGGGATGCCGGCAAGGCGAACGACAATGGAGATATCGATGAGATCAAGTTGTATAGAGATGCTCGGTGGGTGACCCCTCCAGAAGAGTTGTGGAGGATATACGTCTTTGACTTGAGTCAGAACCATCCACCCGTACATCAACTACAGCTTCATCTTCCGGACATGCATATGGTGTCGTTTCATCATCGTCAAAAGATCGAACGGGTGGTTAACCGTCCAGGTTCCGATGAGTCGATGCTAACTGCATACTTCGATGCAAATAGGGTGAATGAGAATGCCCGTACTATCTTGTACCATGACTTTCCAGAGTTTTTTACTTGGCAATCAGATGGCAAATTTTAGCAACCAAGAAAATATGACACGGGTGGGCAAGTTGGCAGAATCATCTCGGCTCATCCAGCTGAGGGGGAACGTTACTATCTTCGAATTCTGCTAAATCATGTTGCTGGGGCTACCTCCTATGAGCATCTGAGGACCGTTGATGGTGTCATCCAACCTAGCTTCCGTGAAGCTGCGGAAATAAGGGGCCTGATAGAACAAGACAACACACTGGCTGATTGTTTGACTGAAGCTTCTTTGTTCCAGATGCCATCATCTCTACGAAGACTATTTGCCACGATTTTGGTATTGATGTGTTCGGGCTATGGCAGAAACATCAGTGTGCAATGTCGGAGGACTATCAGCACAATAACCCATCCCCTTACCTCGTGCAGCAGATGGTTTTGATTGATATTAGAAACATGCTGCAATCAATGGGCAAGGACATAACGTCATTCCCTCTTCCAGATATTGATGCCACATACTACGATGCCAACGGCATACCTCAAGAGATAGTCGAGGAGGCAAATATTGAGCATAACACCGATGATGTGGCTTTATCACAGTCCCTTAATGAAGAACAGAGAGCTGCCTATGATGAGATAATGTCTACTATGGACACCGATTGTGGTGGCTTGTTCTTTGTTGATGGTCCTGGTGGCACCGGAAAGACATATCTGTATAGGGCCTTGCTTGCAAACATACGCAGTCAAAACAAGCTTGCTATGGCGACAATTACTTCTGGTGTTGCAGCCTCCATAATGCCTGGTGGTAGGACAACCCACTCACGCTTCAAGATACCCCTTACTATCGACGACGGTGGTTGTTGTAGCTTCACTAAACAAAGTGGTACTGCCAAGCTACTGCGGGCGACGTCTCTGATAATTTGGGATGAGGCTTCTATGACAAAGAGACAGGCAGGGGAGGCACTCGACAACAGTCTACGAGATATAATGGATCGACCGGATCTCCCGTTTGGTGGAAAGACTATTGTCTTTGGTGGAGACTTTAGGCAGGTCCTACCGGTGATCCGAAGGGGGTTGAGGGCTCAGATAGTCGATGCCTCGCTGCAGAGGTCTTACCTTTGGGATTATATGCGCCACCTAAAGTTGGTGCGCAACATGCGGGCCCAGAGTGACCCATGGTTTGCGGAATATTTGTTGCGCATTGGTGGTGGCATAGAGGAGGTTAACTCTGATGGTGATGTTCGTCTTCCTGATGATATTTGCGTACCGTATACGGCAGATGGAAAAAACCTTGATAGACTCATCGAATGCATATATCCAAGGCTCAATGAAAATATGAAAAACAAAGACTACATCACCTCAAGGGCGATTTTGTCTACACGTAATGATTGGGTTGATAGGATTAATATGAAGATGATAGGGATGTTCCAAGGGGGGGAGATGGTGTACCATAGTTTTGACTCCGCAGTAGATGACCCAAATAACTATTACCAATGGAGTTCCTTAACACTTTGACCCCTAATGGGTTGCCTCCGCATGTGTTAAAGCTAAAGGTCGGCTGTCCAGTCATATTGCTAAGGAATATAGACCCTGCAAATGGACTTTGCAATGGCACAAGGTTGGTGGTACGAGGCTTCCAAAGAAATACCATTGATGCAGAAATTGTGTTAGGCCAGCACTCTGGAAAAAGAGTTTTCCTACCTTGAATACCGTTGTGCCCATCAGATGACGAGATGTTCCCATTTCAGTTCAAGAGGAAAAAATTTCTTATCAGGCTGAGCTTTGCCATGACGGTCAACAAGTCACAAGGAAAAACAATTCTAAATGTGGGTGTTTACTTACCTGATCCTGTATTCTCTCATGGTCAGTTGTATGTTGCAATGTCAAGAGCCACCGCCAGGTCGAACATCAAGATGCTTGCCCTACCACCTAATGCCAAGGAGGAGCAGGAGGAGGAGGAAAAAAATGATAAAAAAACAGACAAAAAAGTCAAATAAAAAGGGGAACAGAAACATTATTGAGGAGGAGGAAGAATCCCCAATTTTTAATGGTATGTACACAAAAAATATCGGAGGTTCTAACGTCATAAATGAGGTAATATACATATCAGTTCTGCATATACTTTTCTCTTAACTGAACATTTAAATTTAGATATTGATGAAATATCTTCATGACGTGTTGCATAAAATCAGTGTTGGCAACAAAGGTTCATCATCCTTTTGTGTTTTGCTTAGTGTCAGTTGCTGGTTCTTGATATATGATTTTAAGTTTTCTTTTTTGACTTACGATGGAGACATCAGATTCTTGTTGATAAATAAAAATAGGGTTAAGTAATTAATTGCATATGCTTATTGACGTATCATGACAACACATGCAGGTATGGAACATCAAGAATCTCTCCCAATCAATTGTTGTATTCAATGGCAATATTGGAGCTTGGTTCGCTACACATCCGAGGGGAAGTACATGGCGATATCAGGACCTGCAGATTTTAATCACATCTTAGACGTTAAGAGCGGGTACAGCAAGAACCAGAAACCAGATTTCTTTGGTGAGGTCGCAAGAGTAACGTTCAGAGCTGACAGTGAAGCTCTCTTTGTCTGTGTGCAGGTCCTGTTTTTCATGTCAGTTATACAGAGTACATAGGACAGCCTCAGTGATCATGATCTTCCCAGTTGAAGTGTTCAGTGTAGTTCACTGTAAAGACTTCCCTTTTTTTTTTGAAAAAAGTTAGAGTGTGTTTGTCAGGATAATTCACTGCAAATTTATCCCTTTCGGTAATGTTAGGTTGTTCACTGTCCAAACATTCTCTTAATGACTTGAAGGTTTTCCTTTTCAAGTTTTTGGGATACCTTTTATCTGCATGGATAAGCAGCATTGAGCTGGATGCTTGTTACTTGAGGGCTGGGGCCAAAGCTGTGTATGTTGTGTCCTGTGATTGTCTTGCTAGAGATCATCGTCCTCTTGTGCCATTGCTCAGGGCTGTTATATTGCATAGCGAGTTGCCATTATGAATGCACATGTTGTGCTCCCTATTATGTATATTTTTCATTCAAATGCTTAGTTTTATTTTAACAAATGTGTTCCCAATTAAAAAAATCATTTTAAATATCCCATAAAACTATTCTAATGTTTGATCCCTATTTAAGTTACAAAAAGACCATAGCTGTCATCCCTATTCCTGACTTCAAACTGAGACTATTCCTTTCAGGCTTCAGTACATTGAATACATTGAATAAAACATAGCGAACTCATTCATTTATACTACAGAGGGTGTGGCAACTTTGCCTTTTTTATATTTGTTTTACAAGTACAGTAACTAAAAATCCAGCATTGTAACAATGCTGTTTTTTTCCGCAAAAAAAAAGATTGCTGTTTTCATATTGGCCAGCAGCCATATTATTGCCTTGATTCATACTAATGATAGAGTTCAGGAACCCAAGAATGCTAATTAATTGATAGTGATAAAGTCTTTATCCCTATTACAGTTGTACTGGGTCGGGCATAATCAATTGATGCATCGTTGACAGATCAATAGTCCCAGCCAGTGATACAGTGAACAAACAAATTTTCAGAGCAGCTACACCCTGGACACAACAAATTCAGAGTTTACGCCAGACAGATCAATAGTAACAGTACACAGGTGAGGTCCCACAGTTTAACATGCCAAAAGTTGTTTCATTATTTCAAACTGTCATGGTTCAATTACAGGAGGAACTTGGCCCGCACAAGCAGCAGGACATCATCAGAGGAGTCACATTTGGAAAATAATTGTGGTGGACTACGGAAATAGAATTTGCATTTCCGTGTGCTCGTCTATTCTTGCAATAGAGGCTACTGTGCCATATGTTTATTCTTGCTTTAAAATACTATTTATGTAAAGGATTTGTGCTCATTCTGTATACATCATGCTTTTAGTTTCTATCTATCTACTGTGTGATATGTTTATAAAATGAGTAGTGATGATCTAAATTTTATCACCTGTAGCAACGAACGAGCACTACTAGTTTATCTACAACGTTTAGAACAGCAGCAGCGGGACTCGATGCTGACGAACCTGACTGCGCTGGGCCCCGTTGTGGCGGTGGCGCTGAGGTTCTGCTTCCACTGCATGTAAGGCCGCTCGTCGTGCGAGTAGAGGCCAGGGTCCGGCACGGGTAGCGGCACGTACGTGAGGGTGATGAGGGGACAATCACTCTCCATGTCCATGACCCCCGTGTCAGTGTCACAGAGGAGAATGCCACGGATGTAGTCGACGAAGCACACGAACCTGTCACCGGCCGGGATTGCCGCGTCCGTCCGCCACTTCTTGATCAGGCCGACAAGGCCATCGCCATTGTTGCTGCTGCTCGATGCCTCGCCGGTGACGACAGGAACCGCCGCCCCCACGACCGGGTCTCAGCACACAGAGCTCGGCATTAATCTGGCGGCGCTCCAACGTCTGGTGTTCTTCGTCTTCCTCCGACGCCTCGTCCTCATCGTTGTGGTCGTAGGGCTTGATTTGGTCATAGCACACCTCGAACTGGACCACCATGAGGTCACCCCCAGCACGACGCAACAGGACAGTGTCGCTAGTGTGCAGTATGCGGCCAGGTCGTGGTCGTCCCACCCAACGCAGGTGGCGAGCAATGCAGCCTGTGCTGACGTGGCGCTCAAACTGCTTGGGGATGTAACAGGTTGGGAGCAAGGACAGCGACGGCAGCCTCACGACGCCTGCCTCGTATAGGAAATAGTCGAGACTACTGGTCCGGTCGACTCGTCGTTGTGGGGTGTCCTCAGCAGTCGCCGTGGGCCGCGATTACCTTGGGCGGTCCATCTTGTCGCCACCGGGCGGCCCTTCGCCTAGCCAGCCGAAGTTGATCAGGAAGGAGCTCGGTAGCGGCGAAGCGAGGCCGAAGGAGACGCGGAAGGGCCAGCCTGTGGGAAAAAAATTCTGTGCAGGAGTCCTGCAAATCGTGGATGGTGCAGGACATCTTTGGATGTGCTTCCTTTGTGATCGGACGGAGCGGACGTGGGAACGTATTGCTCGGCTCCGGAAGCATTGGTTCCTCCATTCGGCTCCAACTCGGCTCGGCCTACGACTCACATGGACGGAGCGGAGCCATGACTGTGGAGACATGCATGAGGGGGTCGGCCTCTCTGGCGCCGCCGTGCTCCAGGCGCTCGCGCGCCTCGACGGCCTCCGCGTGCCTCCGACGACGTCTCGGCTCTATTTGCCCGACCCGATCTCACCGTCACTCGGTGTCCTGTCCTGCCCGAGCTGGGACGACTCGACAGGATGCCAACGCTGGGGCTGGCCTCGAACGGGCTCAACGTCCTGACGCCACTGCGCTGCCAAGGATACAAGAGTTCAGTGTCTCCAACAATTCGATGTCGGGTTGGATTCCGGCCACGGTGACGGCGTTCCCGGCTGCGGCGTTCTGCGGAGGAACATGGGTCTAGAGCTAATTTAGGTATTGTTTTCTCCAAAAAAATTAATACAATATCCCAAAATCGAGTTAATTTAGGTATTTATTTTTTAGGGCTCAGAGCCGAAACTACTTTTGCTCACCCAGAATCTCATTCAGTGTGTGCCGCTGAAGATCACTAGCATAGAAGTAAAAACTCTTATATTGTTGAAGACCACATCATTTTTATACAACCAAATTGCCCAATATAATAAGGTGCAGGCTCGTACCAAAATTTTGTACCTAAGTATCATATCAATCCCAAGGGCGCAATCATTAAACGTATGTTGAACATTGACAGAGAATCTAATATTAAAAGAAACATTAATAATTCTCCATATCAATTTAGCAACATGGCAATCAAATAAAAGGTGTTGGATACTTTCTTCAATATTGCTGAAACGACACTCTAGACATCCCTTCCATATCTTGGGTAAGAACTATTCCCCTAATCAGAGTACCACATGAAAACTTTATTTCATTTTTAACGGCAATTTCAATTTCCATAAGACTTTTTTATGAGGTACAACATCCAGTGGTAAGTATCATATACATAGAATGTACCGTTAACTTTTTGTCTTGTTGCAACATCCATCTAATTGTGTCTTTTTCATTACCTAATTCGGTATGCATAATCTTATCCACTAGCTGATGCCAGGCTATTAAGTTATCTCCAACTAACAAAATTCTCAAAATCCACATTTAAAGGAATCGACCTTAGTTCTGTTGCAACTATTGCACTCATTTCCTAACAATATTATATAAGCAATGGGAATCGTTTACTAAAAGATGTATTATCTAGCCATGCATCCTCCCATATTCTTACTTGAGTACCATCATCCCGATTGAATTTTTGTAATATCAAAAAGTCTTTCTTGATCTACATAGGCTCGATAAAAAATGCAAGTCTCCAGGGATATATTTGACCTGAGTAATAGTTCTATATGTCAAATATTTATTTCTTTGGAGTTTCTGCCAAACACCCTCCACATTTAGGAGTTTAAAAAGCCATTTGCCAAGAGAGGTGAGAAAAATATTAAGTATTTAATAGAAACATCCTCCAACTCAAAATTTTAATGGGTACGTATCCTTCTCACGTCCTTTGACCCTTCTAGTCTAACGTGAGAGATACAATGGCTTTTTTTTGCGACAAAGAGATACAATGGCTTTGATTTACATGAGAAGAGTTTCTATTTTTTTTCTCATTTTTTACAAAGTATATTAAGAAAAGAAAACGGTGAAAATGGGCAACTAGATTTTACGTGACTCGTTTTTCTCACATTTTTTTTTTTTGAGGGGGCATGGTGTGGATCCAACCTGTCAAGAAGACTCGTCGCCGTCCACGTGCACCGCGTCCTCGACATCGTCCAACCGGTGTGGTGCGGTAGCCGTCGCTATGGACTAGCAGACGCCGTTCCTAGAATACACAAGCTGGCGATTCATTTGAGGTGAGGACACTGGCGCACGAGAATAACTTGTGATTGAGGACTAAGAAAGAAAAGGAAACCATGTGCGTGATTTTGGAGATATTCGTTCAGCTGATTTCTTAAGTAAACATGTTGTACAGAAGGAAATAACTCTTGGCGAGTTGGCGATTATTTTTGAAATACGGGCACGAATTGGCTGGGAGGGGCCAGACTCCAAAGTTGTGGGAGAGGCAACGAAGGCGTGGACGTTGGTTTTTTTTCCTACCGAGAAGGGCTTAGACGGGTGGGGACACCTGTTGATCTAATGGGGGATTCTTTGGTGGATTCGGGATGAAGTGGGTATGAGAGTGAGACAAGCAGGTGAAGTAATGGGTGACAAAAAAAAAAAAACTCACGTGTATTAGTTGGGCTCGAAGTCGATCGGACTGTGCGGAGGGGGCTCTTAGATTCGATGGTCCCCCATTATTCCATCTTTTTCGGTTGGATATGGAAACGAAAACGATAACAACACAAACCATAAAAAGGAGGGAGAAATCCTGAGCTTTTTGGGTTGGCGAACGGCAGGAGATTCGAGATCACGCGTGTTATAGATAACTAGCAAAGACGCACTGCGACACGCACGTGATAGAAAAAAAATCACAATCAACAACCATACCTCTCATATGTGCCTTCCTACTTCTACTCTACTATTTTTTATTTATATCTTATAATTAACAATTGTTTGCTTTAAATGTAAATCGTGGAAATTTACTATCGCTTTTTATTGAATGACTATACATTCAACATTTCAATTATAGAAATTTGCAAACTACGAAACAGAATGTACAATATATTTTAACTTGAAATTCCAAAAAAAAACAACATACCCTCTTAATCGCTCTCATATATGTTCACCTCCTCGAGAAAGGCTGCTCGTCCACCTTCGTCGACGCCGCCGCCGTGCCTTCTCGACGTGCACAGGGACCAGGAACAGGAGCTCGGTGGCATTTAGGACGACCCCAGTGGGTGGGGGAAGGGGAGACAGATCGCCAGTAGATGGGGGAACCAGGAACGGGAGGCGGAGCGGGTACGGGAGCTCGGCGAGAGAGAGGGTAATTTAGCTAAGTATTTATTTTAATTAAAAAATATATTTAGTTAGTACATCCAGGTACCTTTCTTTTAGGTACCTCTCGGTACCTCCTGGTACCACCCATTTTACCACCATTAGATCTTTAGGAATGGATGGTTGTCTTTTTTTCCAAGCATCGTAAAACTTCTAAATAAAAGAATCAAACTTGTTTGTGCGTCCACTGAGATTGCCACGAACGGCAGAGAACTGTGGCCTACCATGCCCAATACATACCAGGACCAGCAATTTGAGAACCCCAGGACGAAGCCCAAGAGTTGTTTGCTTATCAAGAGTCCAAACCGGCATCGATGGCATCGCACGTGCCGTCGTGGCTACTGAGCGATGAACGCAGGGTTGTCGCTGCCTCGCTGGTGAGCCCCGGCGAGATCGTCCGGCGCGCGTCGTCGCGTCTGGAGGACGAGCTCAAGGAGAACAAGGAGAGGTTCATGCCCGCGTACGAGCGGCTCAAGACTTGTAGGCCCGTGGGGAGGGGAAGAAAGAGCCGAAGAGGACGTGGGGAGGGGACGCGTCACGCGTGCAGGCGCAGGACACGCGCCCGATGGGTACGACAGGCGTGTAAACGAACGTAGCGGTGAGAAAATAATTTTGGTTTTGGCAGAAATATTCTCTAAACATCAGTTTTGGAGGGTTTGACCATTTTTCCACCCCCGTTGACCCTTACAGGTGGATCCAACGTGAGGGGTACCGTGGGTCCAAATTGGGTGAGGAACGTTTTCAATTCTACTCGTTCTTTTATAGATAGATTAGCAGCGCGCGCGCCCGTGGTCAGACAACGGTTACGTGTGTACGTCTGTTTGTACACCTAGAAACTTAGAGCTAGGGACAGAAGTGGGGACAGGGTAGGGACGTATAAATTTCTATGGTGGGTACACTATATATAGTAGATAACTGTAGGGTGAGAAATATTTTTTTTCCAAAAAGACTCGGAAGAACTTGTTCCTTTTAGTGTAGATATATTACAATGCTCTCTCTACAAATCCTGGCTAATTCCGCGGCCGGGGCGAGTGGCCACGTCGGCTGCTTTTCCCGGCCGTCTGATCAGCTGGATGGAAGGCTGAGCTCAGGCAGTTCCTCGGTATTTTCTAAAAAAAAGACCTCAAACTCTATGTAAATAGAACCCGCCGTCCAGCTCCCTCTCACAGGAATTTTTACGGCCAAGCCCTCATGTTTCTATAAAATCAAACCGTGCTCCACCCCCAACCGGTCGTAGAACATTTTCAGAAAAAACCTGAATTATAAAATCAACCTGCCATCCTTTTTGTCTCATAAAAAGTTCATGGAAAAGTCCTCAAGTTCAAATTGAATTACATTATAGCCCGTTCTATTAGCTACTTCCATGCAAACAACACTAAACATATAATTTGAACACGAAAATGCATTCGAACCAAAAGGTATCCACCCCCCCGGCTTTTTCTTTCTTCCCCACCGACGCCCCTGCCTACGCGGAACAGAGCCTCCGCGCAGACCGGGCCCTCGCCGGCGTTGACCCCCGCGCGCTCGCCGGCGGCGAGGTCCCCCGACGCTGACAACAAGTCCTAGAGCTACCCTACCGAACCGCGCACCCATTCTAGGCATCAACTCGCGCGGCAAGCTCTAACCCTAGACTCTTGGCGGCACGGCGGCGAAGCTCGGCGGCGCTCCGCGCTCCGGCGAGCTCACCGCACCAACCAGCTTCACGACTGGCTCACGAGCATCACCGAGGCTAGAGACACCTTCTGCGCAACCCTAGCCACTCCGCGCGTCGCTGCACGCCTGAGCGCACCACACCGACCATGGCGGGAGCGCGCATGGCGCACACGGCGGCGAGCGAACAGAGGCTCGACCACGGCGAGACAAACGATGACAGCTACTCCAAGAGCACCAACAACCCTCAACGCACCTAGCGCGCGCACCAGCTCGGCCGGAGAAGGCCCGAGCGAGGCTACCCACGTGCGGCGGCCATGGCGGACAAGCGCCGTGGCGGCGAACGCCGTTCCCGGCCGGGGAAACGTCGCACCCAACTAGCTAAGCTTCTAAGCACGCTCCTAGACCTCAAGGCTACACTGCTGCACAATCTAACTCCGGCCAACACGACTGTAACAGCACGAAGACGGTGAGAGGCGCTTACCCCGGCGAGCCGTCTTTAGGAGTGGTCCGCCACTAATCTCGGGGAAACGGAGGTGCAAATGAATTTTAATTATGTGATGTAAGGTCTACTAACTTGCATCACGGCGTGTACATCATACTCTCATAAGCATATGCACCATACGCTCATGTGCATGTGTATTATATCATGTGCACCTCATCATGAACATGCCATGTATACCATGGTAAAGTGCTTAAGTTTGGCAATTTGACAATTATGATAAAAATTTGAGCAAGAATTTCCCAAAATTTCCATACCACACCACCTTTTCTAGGTGTATTCCCTCCTTGCCATAAGCAAATCTTTTATTGCCCCACTCTTCCTTTAGGCTCATCTTAGAATTTGGGCGGCAACCCCGTGTAACGTCATGTCATGATCGTAGTATGATGTGGGCTAGTTTTAAGAATCTTTTGGGCACTCTTGTCATCTCATAACCTCGTTGTTCATTAACCCTCCCCAGAGTTTATTCCTTGTTCCTGTTGATATAAAAGTGGGTAAATCATTGTTTAATTAAGACCTACAATTGGTTAAGCGTCTTGCCCGTGACTATCTATAGTCTCAAAGATCACCTTTGCCTACTGTTTCTCCCCCCATCACCGCAGAGTCTCAAGGGCCAGTTTGACCCCCCCCTCTGTGTCCGTGCGCCGTGTACTCTGCCCCGTTCACCAGTCCACTATCACCTTCGTCGTTTCCCTACCGCTGATGGCCAACACTCCCCCAGTCGCCATCGTACCACCGTCCCGTCACCCGGGGAATCTCACTGCCGGCCACTACCAAGCCACGCGCCACCATTAGTCCTTTGCCCTTGCCGGCCCCTACCTCCTGCTGTCGACACACCACTATCGCTGCTCCGCTCCGGCCGTCGATAAATGCAGCCTCTCCAATGGCTGCCATCACTCCAAGGTGCTCCACTTGAGTCACACCACTCCACCGCTCTCGCCTCTCTTCGGCGACCTCCACGGTACCCAAGCTGCCCATTCTCCACCGTGTCCTCCGTTCTTTGACAAGCAAGCTCTGCCTCCACCTTTTTTGTAAAGCCACGAGGAAGTGCCCCTCCCGGCAACCACCTTGTCGTTTAACCAAGGTCTACGGCACCAACCTCACCGAAGAAGGAGTTCGAGCAGAAGTCACCTGAGGATTCCACAAGAATTAAGTCGACGAGCAAGGAAGATTTCGACTTTTTGACACCCTCCATGGCTTGCCCATTCTTTTCCCCGATTGGCCCTGAAGTTCACTGGACAATAGTGGTGTATTACTTTTGCCTTGTGTGCCAAATCTTGATGCTCTTAGCTTTCCATGTCTACATTCATCACCGCTCCCACATGAACAACGTTGATGTTGTATCGGAGATCCGGTATCAATTATCATCTCCAAGCTGTGAACCTGTAAGAACTTGGGTGCGTAGTATCTGCGTTTCTTTAACCAACACCTCTTTCTTCTAATAAAATGTCCACTTTTCCTCCCTATGCGAATCTCGGGACGAGATTCTTTTTAAGGAGGGTAGGCTGTAACACCCCTGGTGTTTAAAGCGTATAAGTAAGAGTGATTAAACAAACTAAGGAACTATAAACCCTGAAACTAAATCACTAGTAGGAATGAGAATTATACATGAGGATTGTTAAGTTTGTACTCGTGCTTTGGTTCTTGAAATTTAACCCAACAAAAACTTTTCTAGTACAAATCTAAACATCTTCTCTTACAAGTTGCACGACAAAACTCTAAATACATACTCTCGAGACGACGCATAAAAATTTCCTAAAAAGAAATCAGGATTGAACGGCAAATTAAGTAATGCTTCTATGCCCCTAAAGGTCTTAAAGGACTAATGGCTCATGTGAAGTCAACACATGAAATAATTCCAACTAACGATATTAATGACCTTCAGAAGGCAAGGTTCTAATTTAAAAATTTTAAATAAGAGTTGTGCACATCACAAACGTCTGATCAATATGAAAGGGTTGGGAAAGTATGTTCTAATTATAAAACCAAACCACTTTCTCAAATGAAAGTTGTGTATCTAAAAATGTCATTTGCAACCTTGGTGAGTTATGTATAACTCAGATGCTTAATCTACCAAACATAGGAAATCAAATTTGAAAGACCAACTTAAACATGGGATGAAAAACACACGGTCTCACACCCTTTTTAAAGGAGCTCACCTTGGGCTATAAATAGAATAATATTTAGAGTGCTCCTGATGTTCTTTAGTAAAATAATTGTTAATGATTTAATGTTAGGGTTAAACACTTGGACTAATAAAGCTTGTAGATCTAATCATGGCCTACATGTGGCAATCTTGAGGTTTTAATAATAAAATGAGATTTTGTTCACAATATGAGCTTTCATAAAATACAAAGGATGTAAATTAATTAATATTTAATATATGTCAAGTTGTTAACGACATAATTAAAAGTTGAGCATATAAAATAAATAAGCTTTTAACCTCCATGTATGTGTCCATGTTTTAACTTTAAGTTAAAATAAGATTTTTACTCTCAAAATAAAAGGAGGAAGGACTTTAAATTGAAAACTCTCTTTGAGCAGCGCACCTCTGATGTTTAGTGACACTATTGAGGGGTCTAAGAAAGGAGGGTGAGGTTAAATAAAATAATTAATAAAAAGGAAGATAAGGCAAAACAATGGGGTTAGAATTCAGAAATTGACCAAAAATTCAGACTGAAATTCAAAAACAAAGGTCTGGTGACACCCAACAGAAATCTCAAGATTTTGGTACTGAACTTAAAAATCTCCGACAATAAGAGTTGCTGTCATCACAGATACAGCCCTTCATAACAAATCTCGCCACGGCGTTCGTTCCGCTTGATGACCCTCGAATCAGTATGTCCGTCACGATCGAGCCTAGCAAGTATGTCCGTGACGATCGAGCCTAGCCAGTATTGTCCGTGACGATCGAGCCTAGCCAGTATTGTCCGTGACGATCGAGCCTAGCTAGTAGTTTCAGTCACGATTCGAGGCCGCACGATAGGACCCTCGAGGCCCCGCAGTCCGTCACGATTCGAGGGGGCACTTACCCACGAGCGACGTTCCGTCACGCTCGAGGCTTCGCAGCCAAGCTCGAGGGGGCACTCACCCTCGAGTGGCGTTTCCGACCGTTCGAGGCTCGGCAAGCTCGAGCTTGCGGTTCAAGCTCGAAGCGCCGTAGCGCCTGGTCGAAGTGCCCGGTCCAAGCTCGGAAGTTGTGTCCCACACCTCAAACTCCAACTTTTAATTTTACACGTTTCGAAGTTTAGCTCAAATTTTTGGAGAAAGTTCAAAAGGGGCAAAGGAGCTCCACGGGGCTGCCAGCTCGCCCCTGGCGCGCTCTGCTCCGGCCGGAGTCCGGCCGCCACGTGGCCGGCGTGTGGCGTAGACCGCGTCGGGTCGGCCGAGCCGTGGCGGCAGCTAGCTCTTGTCCTCACGCGTTTGTCCAAGCGTTCCGTACCGTCACGTCGCGGGCGACGGCGCACTGCTGCCTCGCGCCGCGGAGCGCCATCATACGGTCGCGCGCCGCCGTGGCCGCATGCGCGCTCGCGCCGCGCCGAGCGCACTGCAGGCGGTAGAGTCCGTTCGTTTCGCGCCAAAGCCTCTGCTGAGGATCTCCACTTCATCACGCGATGATCTTTGACGCCCAACCGCGCGTGTGCGCTCTGTTCGAGCTCGCCGCGCCATCAATGGCGACCGCGACAGCCACCCACACGCTCGCACGCTCCCGAGGCCGCACTGTGCCACTCTCGCGTGCCCAAGCACTCCACCGCGCACTCCCACCCCTCCTCTCACTCGCTCACTTGGCCATTTCCACTTCCCCGCGCTCGCTCGGTCTTCTTCTTCCTCGCGCCGCGCGAACCGAGCCGAGCTTCTCCGAGAAATTCGCCTCCCACACTCCACCATTCCCAAATTCGTCTCGCACGAAGCTAGCCCTCTACTCCAGCTCCAAATCCCCCCACTTTCCCCAAGCTATTGTCCCTTCTCCGGCGAGAATTTGAGATTTCCCCCAAATCGCGAATTCCGTCCACAGGAGCACCCGCACGTCGAGCCCCTACTCCGAGCCGTCCCCGAGGTCAACCGAGCATGCCATTGGCTTCCTCGAGCTCCACTGGTGCTCTAGGACCCCTCGAACCTCGGCGAACGACCCCGAGCTCACCGGCGTAGAAGCCGCGGCGGCCGCGCCGCCACCACCTCGTCGCCGTCGCAACTCCGACCACCCCCGGCCTCCAAACCGTCCCCAAACGACTCGTGGTGAGCCCAGGATCCTTTTCCCCCACTTCCCCGTGCCTAGTTCGCCGTCGTTTGGCCGGCGCAACTCCGGCGAGGTGCCAGGGACCGAACTTCATCTTCTTCGTTTGTCTAGGGGTCTCTGTGCAAAAGTCCAGGGACTTGTTCGTGAAGTTTTGAAAGTTCTAGGGTTCCCTGCGAAAATAGATTCTTAAACCTAGATTTGTTTTTCCTGAATCTTGTAAAATACTCCCTGGATTCGTGAGAGTCTAAACTACAATCTCTATTAGACATGTTTATACTTTTGATGAACTGTTTTTGAATTAAAATTCAAACTATGAAAATTGAAAGTTGTGCACCATTTCAAATCCAGAGCTCCGCTAGGGTTGATCTTTGGATATGTTGTGTGTAGTGACTTTGGACAGCTTGTGTCCAAAGGGGACCTACAAATATGCAGTGTAGCGCCAGTTATGAATTAAAATGTATTTCCTATCGTTTTGCAGTGCAGAAATCATTAAAAATAATCTGTGCAGTGAAAAATCACCATTTTACTCCAGAGGACTAAAAACTTGTTAGCACACATGTTAAAAATGAAAAACTTAATTTTTGCTCTGTTTAGGATAGCAAATAAATAAATATGTGTTTTTGGTTAGAAATTTATTGAGGATTACCCAAGGGTTATTTTGAGCCACCACTTGGCCAGAGCCCTCCTCATGCCTATGCTTAGCTTTGGTAGGAAAATCTCCTGAAATGGATAAATGTTTAATTTTATATGAATTTATTTCACTTCTGCAGTTAGCTGTTTGTTATATTTTTAATAAATTGTGTGTAGCTCAAAATTAGCTAAATTTTGGAGTGAGCTTAGCTCTTATACTCCAGTAGCTGCCATAAAGTTTATAGCTAAAAATGATGAACAGAAATGGAGAAACAAAAATGAGAAGGAATCTAGGTGGAAATTGATTTATATAAAAGAATAACCTTTTTGGTTAACTAGTTAGAGTAAAATAAAGAAATTCTCAAAATTCAGAACAGCACCCTAAACTTGAGAAGAAATAAATAGAATTCTTTTATATATGTACACAATCACCATCGAAATCAATAAAACTATTTCCACACCTACACCTTATTTTTGTGAAGAGCATAGTAATGCTTAAGCATGTCTAGGTGAATTTGGCCTTCAAGGCCTTAGTCTTAGAATATATAGGCAGCCGCCTTAAACTATGCATCTCATGTAGAAGGCGCCATCCCGGACGGCAACTACCACCTCATCCCCGCAGACGAGGAAGAAGTCCCGGAGGAAGGTGCCGGTGCAGGATTGACCAACCCGGAGGCTAACCCCCAGTCCGAGCAAGAAGGCAAGCCCCGGAGCATGACCTGACTTTTAAAATTATGCATCTATGAATTTCCCTATGCTTGTGCATTTACGTTCAAGGAGTTGATTGAATACCTTAGCTACACATTTCCTAGTACCTATGACTTACAATACTAGTATGAAAGGATCGATAGGGCATTGCTTTAGGTCCGTTACAAGTCGAGTGATTTCCTGTCACTCGCGAGACATAGGAATTGCTTGTCTTTACTTATGTTGGAATCATAAGGATTGACGGGCGGGATGATAGATGTAGATCTCCCGTCCGTGTATGATAATTGATTTAAGGTCGAAATGTGTAGAAAGAGCTGTCAAGTTTTTGAACGTACCACATGCATGCCGGTATATGGGAGCCGGTAAGCCCGGTACCAGATTGAAGCAGCTAGGGCCGATAGCCATCTCTCCTTGGAAACTTTGTTTTCCCCTGCCGTACACTTGTGGATATATGCGTGAGACTGTGAGTGAAGCAGTAAACCTTTATCCTAAGGAAATGGACCCGGTTCCAAATTGTGGATCGATGGGAAAGGTTGGGAAATGCTTGTACCTTTTATAGCAAGCAGAGTATCCGTGTGTGTTGGGTTTCCCCTGGCCAGGTAGCAGAAATTCGGTTCGAACTGTCCGCTTCTCGCGGTTAATGAGACTGCTTGACCGCCTTGCTACATTGAGTAACAAGTGGAACTTTGAGATTGATAAGCTTGTTGTATGAATTAAATTGTATTGCACCACTTGTATGCTTAGGAAGGATGCTAATCTAGAATGGTTAAATTTACTAGAATATGATGCTAAAACTTGAAAGCAAGGACCTATTTTAGTTGCTTTTTGGCAAACAAACCCACCAGCCAAAAGCCTCTCATGTCTAGATGTCGGTGATGTAGTTTTCACCCGACGGGTAAGCCTTGCTGAGTATTAGTATACTCAGCCTTGCTTGTGGCAATGATTTACAGGTACACCTTTGGATGTCGATGCTTTGTCTTGGCCTACCCAGGTTCCACCTGGCTGGCACATCGAATGGGTTCCGTCCTCTGCCGAGGATCGGGAGGAGTAGCATCGTGGCAGGCTTCAGCACGGTGTTATTGTATCGTCGTTAGATTATCTTCCGCTGCAATGAAACTTTTATTTCCGCTGCAAGACTTTGTACTCTGATTTAAATTTGAACTTGGTTTGTAATAACTTGTGATACCTATTTGTGTAAGTTAATTTGTGGAATGTTGTAATCTCTGGAACTCACCTTCGTGTGGGCGTGCTGTTGTTTCGATCGAGAAAAGAACGTGGTTAATCGGGTTTAATCCGACGGCGCTCCAGCATATTCCGGATTAAGTGCCTGACTACTCGATTAGTGGTCCCGAGGTACTTAACTTGGAATAATTTCGGAGTGGTCCGCCACAGCTGGTATCAGAGCAGCTGGATCTGGTTAAAGAAGCCGAGCAAAAGGTCGCTCAAATTCGCGAGCGCTTACGGATTGCTCAATCGCGACAAAAGAGCTATGCGGATCAAAGAAGAACGCCATTGCAATTTAAAGTAGGGGATTACGTCTATCTGCGTGTATCTCCTATGAAGGGACTTCAAAGATTTGGAGTAAAAGGGAAGTTAGCTCCGAGGTATATTGGTCCTTATGAGATTCTAGAACGAAAAGTTTCCGTGGCTTATAGGCTAGCTTTGAGCCCTCAGTTGGCAGCTGTGCATGACGTATTTCATGTATCCCAGCTCAAGAAATGTCTACAAGTACCAGAAAAGATAATCGATGATACGCAAGTGGAACTAAGTTCCGATATGACTTATGAAGAGAAGCCAATCCGAATCTTGGATGAAAAGACCCGGGATACCAGAGCAAGAAGTATCAAGTTTTATAAAGTGCAATGGAGTAACCATACTCCCGAAGAAGCTACTTGGGAACAAGAGTCATATTTAGTTTCTAAGTATCCCGAGTTGTTTAAGTGAATAGCAAGGAAAGTCTTTGTACATATGTAAGATAAACTTGATGTTTCCGTTCCTTTTTGAAGTAAGCAAAGACTTTGGGTAATGACACATTATCCTTTCCATTGTCAAGCCTTGAGCTTTATCACTACTGGAATCTCTGGACGAGATTCTTTTAAGGGGGAAGGGCTGTGACATCCCACCTTTAGCCTATGTCAATGTACTATGAATGTATTGGTTATGCAAAGTCAAAAGGGGAAGAAATATTTGGAATTTTGAAGGCAAGGGAATTCTAAATATAGTTCGTAAGGTAAGGAACTTAGAGATCACAAAGTGATGGAAAAATGTGTAGAAATGATGCTTCAATTAAATGGAAGAAGAAAAAGGAAAAATGTTACTATTCCTAAACCGGCAACAGCACTGAGCCGTTTTTGGGTTTTCGGTTGACATTTCATTATGGGCAGCGATTTTCAAGTCAAGTTTATGACCGATCTGTGGGTTGTATGACCAAGGTGTCTTAAACAAAGTTGTTAAGGGAAGTATGAAGAACAACTTTTGTTTTTGGGTCACACTCAGATATTGGCTGGATCAAGGAGAAAAACATGAGAGAAAAGTCAGTCAGACTATGTTTTCAGAGAAATTCAGTAAAATGGCAGCTGAGTTGAAAGGGATCCAATTGAGTTTGAAATTTAAGTTTTCTGCAAAAACTTCCAACTATGAAGTTATACTCCTGAAGGTGAATTTCAAATTTGTCTTTAGCACCAGAGGCATGTTCTATTCAAATTTTGAGAGTAATTTGCAAAGTTCAGATAAGGATTCTGAATTTGGGGATAAGTTGCAGCAGTAACTTTGAAGCCCAAATTCGACTGCAATTCGTGCCCAAATGAGGTAAGTGTCAATGTATGAAATGAAATTGGATGATCCAGCTACAAGTTTCATTTTGGGAGTTTTGGATGTTACCATACGAATTTGGGAGAAATTGAAGCTCCAATCTCGGGGAAATGGAGGTGCAAATGATGAAAAGTGACGTCATGCCTAGCAGGCAGCTGCCGGCGACGAGCGGCGCGACCACTTCGCCGGCCACGCGTCGTTCGCGGTGAGAGCCAGCTCGAGCGGCGTCGCAGCTGGAGGTGGCACGCAACGACGGTCTCAGCCGCGGATAAAGTCTCGGCGGCGGCCTCGCCTTCTTCCCTTTCGCCGCGAGCTCCTCTGCTCTCCTCCGTCGCCGCCGTTGAGCCGGGGGTCTGCAGCCGCCGTCTGAGCCGCTCCGCGCTGCTTCTAGCCACCTAAAGCCTCGCCATCGTCTCCTCTTCCATTTCCACCCACTCTTGTACCGTTTCCACCTCTCCACCGGCCGGCGCAACCAGTTTTGGAAGCTCACCGTCGACGGCTCGCCGGGGTAAGCGCCTCTCACCGTCTTCGTGCTGTTACAGTCGTGTTGGCCGGAGTTAGATTGTGCAGCAGTGTAGCCTTGAGGTCTAGGAGCGTGCTTAGAAGCTTAGCTAGTTGGGTGCGACGTTTCCCCGGCCGGGAACGGCGTTCGCCGCCACGGCGCTTGTCCGCCATGGCCGCCGCACGTGGGTAGCCTCGCTCGGGCCTTCTCCGGCCGAGCTGGTGCGCGCGCTAGGTGCGTTGAGGGTTGTTGGTGCTCTTGGAGTAGCTGTCATCGTTTGTCTCGCCGTGGTCGAGCCTCTGTTCGCTTGCCGCCGTGTGCGCCATGCGCGCTCCCGCCATGGTCGGTGTGGTGCGCTCGGGCGTGCAGCGACGCGCGGAGTGGCTAGGGTTGCGCAGAAGGTGTCTCTAGCCTCGGTGATGCTCGTGAGCCAGTCGTGAAGCTGGTTCGTGCGGTGAGCTCGCCGGAGCGCGGAGCGCCGCCGAGCTTCGCCGCCGTGCCGCCAAGAGTCTAGGGTTAGAGCTTGCCGCGCGAGTTGATGCCTAGAATGGGTGCGCGGTTCGGTAGGGTAGCTCTAGGACCTGTTGTCAGCGTCGGGGGACCTCGCCGCCGGCGAGCGCGCGGGGGTCAACGCCGGCGAGGGCCCGGTCTGCGCGGAGGCTCTGTTCCGCGTAGGCAGGGGCGTCGGTGGGGAAGAAAGGAAAAGCCGGGGGGGGTTTCGTAAGAAAACTATTTAGATTTTTGAAATAGATTTAAATTGTGTTGTTCCACTGTTTTAATTATAGAAAATTATAGAAAAATCAAAAAAATATGAAATAAATTTTAATAATCTCCTTAGATTTTCCTTTATTTTATAAAAATGCTAAACCTTTAAATTTGTAGTGTTTAGAATTCAATAATAATACCATCTTAGAAATTGAAGTATTAAAAATGGCTAGAATAATTTTAAACACATCTTAAAATAGGATTTATGTTGATAAACACTTTTAACAAGAAATAAAATGCTAGCTATGAGTAGAAATTAATTTTAGTACCCTTAGAAATTTTTCCTTTAATAAATAAATAAAAAAGAATAGGAATTAATTCACCCACTTTTTAAAATAACTTTTTCTTTGGGAAAAGTTTGGGTAGTTTTGTCGGCTTGCAACTGTATCGAGAAGCAAGATTGGTGTGCTATGTTTAAACTGTGCATCTCTCATCACTGACTCGCATCGCATATAGAATCTGAAGTCTCGGAAGTGGAGTACGTGGAATTCTCCGACGATCCAGTTCAATACGAGGAGGTTCTCGTGGTTGCTCCGGAATCCCAGGAAGTCGCTGAGACCGCTAACCTCTTTGGAACTCAAGGCAAGCCCCGGATGCATCTTTACCTACTTTATTTCAGAAGATCACAAGTTCAAATATTATGTTTTTATGTGTGCATTAGGTTAGGAGTTGAATGAAAACTTGGATGCATGAACTACTCCTTGGTAGAACTACCTTGATAAGAAAGTAATTAATGGATTAGAGCACATCCACTTAGTTATGCTTTGCAAGATTCATGTTTAAATATAATGATCTAGGTTCTCACTAATCATCGATGAATCATATATGAGATCTTAAGAAAAGAGAGAGTGGGCAGATCCGTTGTTTACCTGTTTGATCAAGTGATTTTACCTGGTTTCTTACTGGGTTATGGGACCAGTAAAGCCAACTAGATTAGCTGGCTCGTTGATTGGAAATATCGCTTACCGGTGCTTGCTGGGTCGGAGAAAGGCGGGATCGTCATCTGGAACTCACGGGGTGGTCGCCAGACGTGGGGCCCACGTGGGGATGCGTTCCCGGGTTCGGGTGAGGATATTTCCGGTCTTTGGTCCAACTGATTGAAAGGTTGTTGCGGGCAGCTGGCGCAGCTGTACGTAACTGGGGGCTAGGTATCTCCTGCAGGATGTACATTGATCCGGATCGACACTACTCTTGGTTATGAGTGCACTTGATCAGGTGTTAAACATCGTAGAGGAAACAAGTTGAACCATTATATGCGAGTGATTCAAAGTGCTGTTTGAACCTAGTATCACTTGAGTGAAAAAGGCATTTACCACTTAGTTGAATAGCTAATACTTATTTGATGTAAAACTGCTAGCTAAGGACCCATTATTAGTGAGCTTTTCCGCAAAGGTCGAGTCAGCCAAACAACCACCAAAAGCCTAATCATCCTTCCTTGAGAGTCTTTTCTTTGGTAAGACGGGTAAGTCTTGCTGAGTACCTTCGTACTCAGGGTTCTCCCCTTTCTGTTTTTCCAGAGGAGGTTCCGCAGACCGAGGGTGAAGAGGAGAGCCAGAAGCCCTAGAGCAGCGGAGGTCCCAGATAGCTCTAGATGTTTAGAGGACTCCAGACTCTTCTGTCTCGTCAGTTGTACAAATCTAGTTTGTTTTTGGATCTTCGTACTATGGTTTGCAGTAAGGTTGTTTCAAAACTCGGTTTGTAATAATTCGTATCTTTCCGTATATATGTAAAAAGGTAATGCCTGTTGTGTTATTCCCAACTAGGTAAGGATCCTAAGCTATGGTTCAGTAAAAGTTGTCAGTGGATGATTCGGGATGTCCCGGGGACACTCGACAGATGGTTGTCTCTACAGATGGAGACAATGGAGCACACGGATCTGGACGGCTGGACCCAGGGATGCTACCATGATCGCCCTGGTTTCACCAGAGTTTTGTGGCAGATCTTGCAGGAAAAGGGCTTTGAGGAGCCACCATTGTACATCTGGAAGCAGTTTGACACTCTGCAGCAGGTTGGGTGTACTGTCTATGTACACATTCCAGAGTCAGAGACTCATGCTACATGAAAGCTGGACGAGACTCGAGTCCAGGGTTTTGAGTTTGAGGATACTGTCCAGACTGCAGCTTTGGCAGCTCTCACTGAGCTATGTCAGCAGAATAAGTTTGAGATTGGTACAAGCTCTGCCAGGTTCTTCCCGCTACAGGATCCAGAAGATGGGGTTTGGAAGCGGCGAGTCAAGGCTTTGAAGAACAAGTCAAGGGTAGAGAGTGATGAGATTGCAGCATCTTCGGTGGACTATATGGTGTCCCTGTTCAGTCTCCTACAGATATGTCAGAAGAGTTATCAGCGGCAGATGGAGAAGAACACGGATTTCAAGATGAAGATGCTGGGAATGAAGTCTGGTCTGGAAGAAGCTCAGCGGGCCATGTATGATAGAGAGCATGAGATGGAGAGATCGATGAGGGACATGGCTCGTAGGATGGACGAGAAGGATGCGGAGATACAACATCTCAAGGAAGTTGGGGCAGAGACTACCGCAGCACAGGCTGAAGCGGTGGGAGTCAGCACGCGGGAGTTGCAGGCCCGCATCTCGATGCAGCAGGATGAGATTGTCGCTCTGAGGACTGCTTTGGAGCAGTACGAGCATTTGGTAGCAGCTGCAAATCACCAAGTTGAAGCACCACCAGCCCCAGTTGAGGATCAACTGCCAGCTCAGGAAGGGGCAGATGAAGAGGTGGACATAGTGGGCATGGAGCCTGCTCTAGCTGCACCACCTGCACCAGAGGATGCGCAGTTCGCCGATGAGGTTCTGGAAGGTTTCGAGGGTTTTGAGTTCGAGGTCGAGGAACACAATGAAGCACTGCCAGAGGATCCAAATGCGTTTGCATGGGCTAATGCAAATGCGGATGGATTCGATCCTGAAGGACTCGGGCCACTGGAGTTCCATCCAGTAGTGGTGGATGATGATAGTGAGGAGGAAGACCCCAGTGAGATCCAGGGAGAGTCCGGTATGACCACCGTCACCAGTTCTTCGTCTTCTTCGACTTCGTCGTCGGTTTCCAGTGCGGTCCGGTCGGATGGAAGTGAGAACTCCGTCAACCAGCCTGCTCCGATGGAGGGTGGAGAGTGAGGGGAGTGTGGCTTGCAGGGTTCTTTTGGGGGTTTGTGTGAGACTGAGAGCAAAGTGTTTTGTGCATATGTACGTGTAACTAGCATGCTAATACTTGGAACCCTAGAGTTGTAAGTTATGTATGTGTGTGGGGTAGTTTGAGCTTGTAGGATCTAACTCCTAGAGAGTTGTGTATATGTTCTGATGTGATATCTGAACCACTGTCATGTGAACGAGTACATATGTGATATATAATGGTGGTTTGCATCTATGTGAAGTTGGTTCAGAAGGAAGTTTACCTTTTTCTTTTGCAAGTTTGACATATCAGTTGAATGGAAGTTAATGCTCTCCTGCACTGAACTTTTTGTAGAATGGCAAATCAAAGGAATCAGCAGTCTAGCTCGAGGGAGGACCCCAATGCCCCACCTGGACCTCCTACCTTGACAGACGCGTTTGCTCACCTCATAAACTCCGGGACTGAGCAAACTCGGCTGTTGAACCTGATTGCTCAAAATTTGGGTAATCGTCCGTCTGGAAGGCAAGCCGGGCATCAGGGAGTTACGTACTCTCAGTTCCTAGGGACCCATCCACCTGTCTTCAGTCAAGCTGAACATCTACTTGAAGCGCGGGAATGGATTCAGACTCTGGAGCAGAAGTTCCGAGTTATTCCCCAGTGTACTGAAGCCCAGAAGGTGGAATTTGCAGGACTACAGCTGCAAGGACCCGCTGGTACTTGGTGGGCTAGCTTTTTGTCTCGACAACCGGCGGAAGGGGCACTGAATTGGGAAGATTTCAAAACAGTTTTCTGTGCTCATTTCATCCCTGATGGTATATTGAAGCTGAAGTTGGAGGAATTCCTGCGGTTACAGCAGGGTAACAGGAGTGTGCTAGATTATACTTGTGATTTTGATCATTTGGCCCAGTATGCTCCTGAACATGTGGATAGTGAGATCAAGAAGAGGGACTGTTATCTCCGAGGACTCAATGTCAGGATGCAGGAGAAGTTGGTTACTTGCACCTTGCACAATTATGGGGAAGCAGTAAGTATGGCCATCTCAGCTGAGGCGAAGATGAAAGCGTTGGATGAATCTCTCAGGCGGGAGGAAGCTCTGAAGAGAAAAAAACCCTCCCATGGGAGCCTCAAGCAATGCTCCACCACGTTACAAGGTGGTATATCGGGGGCCACCTCGTCCTACTTTCCGAGCCCCGCAACCGCAGCCTCCACAGCAATCATGGGCGGTGAGGAGTCCTTATAGTGCACCTCGCCCAGTTAATCCTCAACCCCAAGGTAACCGGTATCCGGCAACGCCAGGCAACAAGCAGCCTTGTTACAATTGTGGGCAAGCCGGACATTTTGCTCGTGACTGTCGTCTTCTTAAGCAGGGTGGCACCCAGAATGTTAAAGCACAAACTTCAGGGCAAGGTGTGGGCCAGAGGTTTGTGAGGAAGAAGGTTTTTAATGTCAAGACTGGACGAGTCCACTATATGAATGTTGAAGAAATACCGGAAGGAGAACCGGTTATGGCTGGTATGTTTCCTCTCAACAACCAACCCGCCATTGTTTTATTTGATTCTGGTGCCTCGCATACTTTCATAAGTAAGACCTTTGTAGAGAAACATCAATTAGCCACTCGAGAGTTAAGAAACAAGTATGTGATAGAATCCACGGGGGCAAAGCAAACTACTAATCTAGTGGCTAGTGATGTGGCTTTGAGTTTAGAGGGGCACCTAATAAATGTTTTACCCTTAGTTCTTGAAGATCAAGGGATTGATATCATTTTGGGGATGAATTGGATGACCCAGAACAAAGTTTTGATAGATACAGGGTCTAGGGAGATTTGTTTTAATAATGCTCTTGGTCGGGAGGTGAAGATCACTTTGCCTGCCCATCAAACTTTAGACTGTATGGTCAGAAAGACGAGGGCAGTAACCCTAGAGTCAATACCTGTGGTTAATGAATTTCCGGATGTCTTTCCGGAAGATCTACCAGGGTTACCACAGTTAGAGAGGTAGAGTTTACTATTGAGCTCGAGCCTGGGACAGCTCCTATATCTAGAAGACCTTATAGAATGCCACCTAAGGAACTAGCAGAACTGAAGGTACAGTTGCAAGAGCTACTAGATAAAGGTTTCATACGGCCTAGTGCATCACCATGGGGTTGTCCGGCTATATTTGTGAAAAAGAAAGATCACACCCTACGGTTATGTGTTGATTACCGTCCCTTGAATGCGGTAACCATCAAGAATAAATATCCCTTACCCCGGATTGATTTGTTGTTTGATCAATTGATTGGAGCAAAAGTCTTCTCTAAGATTGATCTCCGGTCTGGGTATCACCAGATACGGATTAAGCCGGAGGATATTCCCAAAACGGCTCTCTCCACTAGATACGGTCTCTATGAATATCTAGTGATGTCTTTTGGTTTAACAAATGCCCCAGCGCATTTCATGTATCTGATGAACACAGTGTTCATGCCTGAACTGGATAAATTTGTAGTAGTGTTCATAGATGATATTTTAGTCTTCTCAAAAAGTGAAGAAGAACATGCAGAGCATTTGCGTATTGTTCTGCAAAGGTTGAGAGATCATAAATTATATGCAAAGTTGAGTAAATGCGAGTTTTGGTTGAAAAAGGTACCTTTCTTGGGTCATGTTTTGTCGGCGGATGGTGTAGAAGTTGACCCGAGTAAAGTTGAGGATGTATTGAATTGGCAACCACCGCAATCGGTAACCAAGGTTAGGAGTTTTCTGGGAATGGCCGGCTATTATCGACGGTTCGTTCCAGATTTCTCCAAGATAGCTAAACCTTTAACTGAGTTACTTAAAAAGGACAACAAATTTGAGTGGAGCGATCAATGTGAAGAAGCATTTCAAAGGTTAAAGAAGTTGTTGACTACCGCTCCAGTTCTAGCTCAGCCAGACATCGAGAAGTCTTTTGATATATATTGTCATGCTTCCGGTAAAGGGTTGGGCTGTGTATTGATGCAAGAGGGTAGAGTCATTGCTTATGCCTCCAGGCACTTAAAGCGGCACGAAGAAAATTACCCTACTCATGATTTAGAACTTGCTGCCGTAGTGCATGCTCTTAAGATATGGCGACACTATCTTTTGGGAAGTGGGTGTTGTATCTATTCTGACCACAAGAGCCTAAAGTATATTTTTACTCAATCAGAGCTAAACATGCGACAACGAAGGTGGTTGGAGTTGATTAAGGATTATAACCTGGATATTCACTATCATCCAGGTAAAGCGAATGTGGTAGCCGATGCTTTGAGCAGAAAAGCTCAATGCCATTGTTTGACGGTCCATAGAAGGGCAAAGACCCTGTGTCAAGACATGGAAGAGATGGGAATTGAAATAGTTATTCAGGGCTCTGTAAGGAATATCGTGATTCCGAATACTTTGAAAGAACAAATTGAGAGGGCTCAATTAAAGGATAAGAAAATGAAAATCCTAAAGAAGCGTATAGCTGAAGGTAAACCTGTCTGTTTTACTCAAGATGAAAATGGCATATTTTATTTTAGAAATAGAATTGTGGTGCCAAAAGATTGGGAGTTAAGGAGGAAGATCTTGGATGAAGCACATTTGTCTAGGTACTCTATTCATCCTGGGAGTACAAAAATGTATCATGACTTAAAACAACGAGTCTGGTGGACTCGAATGAAGAGAGAGATTGCTCGTTATGTGTCGAGGTGTGACACTTGCCGAAGGGTGAAGCCTATCACCCAGAAGGCTGCAGGGTTGTTACAACCTTTGAGCGTTCCTGTGTGGAAATGGGAAGATATATCCATGGATTTTATTGTGGGCTTACCTACCACATCTAAGGGATATAATTCTATCTGGGTTATTGTGGATCGGTTAACTAAATCGGCTCGTTTCATACCGGTCAAAGTTTCGTATTCTTTGACGAGATATGCAGAGTTGTTTTTAGAACGGATTGTGTCTCTGCACGGGGTACCCAAGACTATTACTTCAGATAGAGGCTCACAGTTTGTATCTCGGTTTTGGGAACAACTACATCAAGCAATGGGTACCACCTTAATCCGAAGTTCTGCCTATCATCCGCAAACTGGAGGACAGACCGAGCGAGTCAACCAAGTCCTGGAAGACATGTTGAGGGCATGTGCGTTGACTTTCTCTAAGAAATGGGATGAATGCTTACATCTGGCCGAATTCTCGTATAATAACAGTTATCAGTCCAGCATTCGAATGGCACCTTTTGAGGCTTTATATGGCCGAAGGTGTCGAACACCGTTGAATTGGACTGAGGCTGGGGAAAGATTCACTTTTGGGCCAGATCTGGTTAAAGAAGCCGAGCAAAAGGTCGCTCAAATTCGCGAGCGCTTACGGATTGCTCAATCGCGACAAAAGAGCTATGCGGATCAAAGAAGAACGCCATTGCAATTTAAAGTAGGGGATTACGTCTATCTGCGTGTATCTCCTATGAAGGGACTTCAAAGATTTGGAGTAAAAGGGAAGTTAGCTCCGAGGTATATTGGTCCTTATGAGATTCTGGAACGAAAAGGTTCCGTGGCTTATAGGCTAGCTTTGAGCCCTCAGTTGGCAGCTGTGCATGACGTATTTCATGTATCCCAGCTCAAGAAATGTCTACAAGTACCAGAAAAGATAATCGATGATACGCAAGTGGAACTAAGTTCCGATATGACTTATGAAGAGAAGCCAATCCGAATCTTGGATGAAAAGACCCGGGATACCAGAGCAAGAAGTATCAAGTTTTATAAAGTGCAATGGAGTAACCATACTCCCGAAGAAGCTACTTGGGAACAAGAGTCATATTTAGTTTCTAAGTATCCCGAGTTGTTTAAGTGAATAGCAAGGAAAGTCTTTGTACATATGTAAGATAAACTTGATGTTTCCGTTCCTTTTTGAAGTAAGCAAAGACTTTGGGTAATGACACATTATCCTTTCCATTGTCAAGCCTTGAGCTTTATCACTACTGGAATCTCTGGACGAGATTCTTTTAAGGGGGAAGGGCTGTGACATCCCACCTTTAGCCTATGTCAATGTACTATGAATGTATTGGTTATGCAAAGTCAAAAGGGGAAGAAATATTTGGAATTTTGAAGGCAAGGGAATTCTAAATATAGTTCGTAAGGTAAGGAACTTAGAGATCACAAAGTGATGGAAAAATGTGTAGAAATGATGCTTCAATTAAATGGAAGAAGAAAAAGGAAAAATGTTACTATTCCTAAACCGGCAACAGCACTGAGCCGTTTTTGGGTTTTCGGTTGACATTTCATTATGGGCAGCGATTTTCAAGTCAAGTTTATGACCGATCTGTGGGTTGTATGACCAAGGTGTCTTAAACAAAGTTGTTAAGGGAAGTATGAAGAACAACTTTTGTTTTTGGGTCACACTCAGATATTGGCTGGATCAAGGAGAAAAACATGAGAGAAAAGTCAGTCAGACTATGTTTTCAGAGAAATTCAGTAAAATGGCAGCTGAGTTGAAAGGGATCCAATTGAGTTTGAAATTTAAGTTTTCTGCAAAAACTTCCAACTATGAAGTTATACTCCTGAAGGTGAATTTCAAATTTGTCTTTAGCACCAGAGGCATGTTCTATTCAAATTTTGAGAGTAATTTGCAAAGTTCAGATAAGGGTTCTGAATTTGGGGATAAGTTGCAGCAGTAACTTTGAAGCCCAAATTCGACTGCAATTCGTGCCCAAATGAGGTAAGTGTCAATGTATGAAATGAAATTGGATGATCCAGCTACAAGTTTCATTTTGGGAGTTTTGGATGTTACCATACGAATTTGGGAGAAATTGAAGCTCCAATCTCGGGGAAATGGAGGTGCAAATGATGAAAAGTGACGTCATGCCTAGCAGGCAGCTGCCGGCGACGAGCGGCGCGACCACTTCGCCGGCCACGCGTCGTTCGCGGTGAGAGCCAGCTTGAGCGGCGTCGCAGCTGGAGGTGGCACGCAACGACGGTCTCAGCCGCGGATAAAGTCTCGGCGGCGGCCTCGCCTTCTTCCCTTTCGCCGCGAGCTCCTCTGCTCTCCTCCGTCGCCGCCGTTGAGCCGGGGGTCTGCAGCCGCCGTCTGAGCCGCTCCGCGCTGCTTCTAGCCACCTAAAGCCTCGCCATCGTCTCCTCTTCCGTTTCCACCCACTCTTGTACCGTTTCCACCTCTCCACCGGCCGGCGCAACCAGTTTTGGAAGCTCACCGTCGACGGCTCGCCGGGGTAAGCGCCTCTCACCGTCTTCGTGCTGTTACAGTCGTGTTGGCCGGAGTTAGATTGTGCAGCAGTGTAGCCTTGAGGTCTAGGAGCGTGCTTAGAAGCTTAGCTAGTTGGGTGCGACGTTTCCCCGGCCGGGAACGGCGTTCGCCGCCACGGCGCTTGTCCGCCATGGCCGCCGCACGTGGGTAGCCTCGCTCGGGCCTTCTCCGGCCGAGCTGGTGCGCGCGCTAGGTGCGTTGAGGGTTGTTGGTGCTCTTGGAGTAGCTGTCATCGTTTGTCTCGCCGTGGTCGAGCCTCTGTTCGCTCGCCGCCGTGTGCGCCATGCGCGCTCCCGCCATGGTCGGTGTGGTGCGCTCGGGCGTGCAGCGACGCGCGGAGTGGCTAGGGTTGCGCAGAAGGTATCTCTAGCCTCGGTGATGCTCGTGAGCCAGTCGTGAAGCTGGTTGGTGCGGTGAGCTCGCCGGAGCGCGGAGCGCCGCCGAGCTTCGCCGCCGTGCCGCCAAGAGTCTAGGGTTAGAGCTTGCCGCGCGAGTTGATGCCTAGAATGGGTGCGCGGTTCGGTAGGGTAGCTCTAGGACCTGTTGTCAGCGTCGGGGGACCTCGCCGCCGGCGAGCGCGCGGGGGTCAACGCCGGCGAGGGCCCGGTCAGCGCGGAGGCTCTGTTCCGCGTAGGCAGGGGCGTCGGTGGGGAAGAAAGGAAAAGCCGGGGGGGTTTTCGTAAGAAAACCATTTAGATTTTTGAAATAGATTTAAATTGTGTTGTTCCACTGTTTTAATTATAGAAAATTATAGAAAAATCAAAAAAATATGAAATAAATTTTAATAATCTCCTTAGATTTTCCTTTATTTTATAAAAATGCTAAACCTTTAAATTTGTAGTGTTTAGAATTCAATAATAATACCATCTTAGAAATTGAAGTATTAAAAATGGCTAGAATAATTTTAAACACATCTTAAAATAGGATTTATGTTGATAAACACTTTTAACAAGAAATAAAATGCTAGCTATGAGTAGAAATTAATTTTAGTACCCTTAGAAATTTTTCCTTTAATAAATAAATAAAAAAGAATAGGAATTAATTCACCCACTTTTTAAAATAACTTTTTCTTTGGGAAAAGTTTGGGTAGTTTTGTCGGCTTGCAACTGTATCGAGAAGCAAGATTGGTGTGCTATGTTTAAACTGTGCATCTCTCATCACTGACTCGCATCGCATATAGAATCTGAAGTCTCGGAAGTGGAGTACGTGGAATTCTCCGACGATCCAGTTCAATACGAGGAGGTTCTCGTGGTTGCTCCGGAATCCCAGGAAGTCGCTGAGACCGCTAACCTCTTTGGAACTCAAGGCAAGCCCCGGATGCATCTTTACCTACTTTATTTCAGAAGATCACAAGTTCAAATATTATGTTTTTATGTGTGCATTAGGTTAGGAGTTGAATGAAAACTTGGATGCATGAACTACTCCTTGGTAGAACTACCTTGATAAGAAAGTAATTAATGGATTAGAGCACATCCACTTAGTTATGCTTTGCAAGATTCATGTTTAAATATAATGATCTAGGTTCTCACTAATCATCGATGAATCATATATGAGATCTTAAGAAAAGAGAGAGTGGGCAGAGGATGATAAGATGGATTGACATAGGTTCGATCCTTAGCTCTGCCTACTAACTAAAGTCACTAAGGACCGATCCGTTGTTTACCTGTTTGATCAAGTGATTTTACCTGGTTTCTTACTGGGTTATGGGACCAGTAAAGCCAACTAGATTAGCTGGCTCGTTGATTGGAAATATCGCTTACCGGTGCTTGCTGGGTCGGAGAAAGGCGGGATCGTCATCTGGAACTCACGGGGTAGTCGCCAGACATGGGGCCCACGTGGGGATGCGTTCCCAGGTTCGGGTGAGGATATTTCCGGTCTTTGGTCCAACTGATTGAAAGGTTGTTGCGGGCAGCTGGCGCAGCTGTACGTAACTAGGGGCTAGGTATCTCCTGCAGGATGTACATTGATCCGGATCGACACTACTCTTGGTTATGAGTGCACTTGATCAGGTGTTAAACATCGTAGAGGAAACAAGTTGAACCATTATATGCGAGTGATTCAAAGTGCTGTTTGAACCTAGTATCACTTGAGTGAAAAAGTCATTTACCACTTAGTTGAATAGCTAATACTTATTTGATGTAAAACTGCTAGCTAAGGACCCATTATTAGTGAGCTTTTCCGCAAAGGTCGAGTCAGCCAAACAACCACCAAAAGCCTAATCATCCTTCCTTGAGAGTCTTTTCTTTGGTAAGACGGGTAAGTCTTGCTGAGTACCTTCGTACTCAGGGTTCTCCCCTTTCTGTTTTTCCAGAGGAGGTTCCGCAGACCGAGGGTGAAGAGGAGAGCCAGAAGCCCTAGAGCAGCGGAGGTCCCAGATAGCTCTAGATGTTTAGAGGACTCCAGACTCTTCTGTCTCGTCAGTTGTACAAATCTAGTTTGTTTTTGGATCTTCGTACTATGGTTTGCAGTAAGGTTGTTTCAAAACTCGGTTTGTAATAATTCGTATCTTTCCGTATATATGTAAAAAGGTAATGCCTGTTGTGTTATTCCCAACTAGGTAAGGATCCTAAGCTATGGTTCAGTAAAAGTTGTCAGTGGATGATTCGGGATGTCCCGGGGACACTCGACAGATGGTTGTCTCTACAGATGGAGACAATGGAGCACACGGATCTGGACGGCTGGACCCAGGGATGCTACCATGATCGCCCTGGTTTCACCAGAGTTTTGTGGCAGATCTTGCAGGAAAAGGGCTTTGAGGAGCCACCATTGTACATCTGGAAGCAGTTTGACACTCTGCAGCAGGTTGGGTGTACTGTCTATGTACACATTCCAGAGTCAGAGACTCATGCTACATGAAAGCTGGACGAGACTCGAGTCCAGGGTTTTGAGTTTGAGGATACTGTCCAGACTGCAGCTTTGGCAGCTCTCACTGAGCTATGTCAGCAGAATAAGTTTGAGATTGGTACAAGCTCTGCCAGGTTCTTCCCGCTACAGGATCCAGAAGATGGGGTTTGGAAGCAGCGAGTCAAGGCTTTGAAGAACAAGTCAAGGGTAGAGAGTGATGAGATTGCAGCATCTTCGGTGGACTATATGGTGTCCCTGTTCAGTCTCCTACAGATATGTCAGAAGAGTTATCAGCGGCAGATGGAGAAGAACACGGATTTCAAGATGAAGATGCTGGGAATGAAGTCTGGTCTGGAAGAAGCTCAGCGGGCCATGTATGATAGAGAGCATGAGATGGAGAGATCGATGAGGGACATGGCTCGTAGGATGGACGAGAAGGATGCGGAGATACAACATCTCAAGGAAGTTGGGGCAGAGACTACCGCAGCACAGGCTGAAGCGGTGGGAGTCAGCACGCGGGAGTTGCAGGCCCGCATCTCGATGCAGCAGGATGAGATTGTCGCTCTGAGGACTGCTTTGGAGCAGTACGAGCATTTGGTAGCAGCTGCAAATCACCAAGTTGAAGCACCACCAGCCCCAGTTGAGGATCAACTGCCAGCTCAGGAAGGGGCAGATGAAGAGGTGGACATAGTGGGCATGGAGCCTGCTCTAGCTGCACCACCTGCACCAGAGGATGCGCAGTTCGCCGATGAGGTTCTGGAAGGTTTCGAGGGTTTTGAGTTCGAGGTCGAGGAACACAATGAAGCACTGCCAGAGGATCCAAATGCGTTTGCATGGGCTAATGCAAATGCGGATGGATTCGATCCTGAAGGACTCGGGCCACTGGAGTTCCATCCAGTAGTGGTGGATGATGATAGTGAGGAGGAAGACCCCAGTGAGATCCAGGGAGAGTCCGGTATGACCACCGTCACCAGTTCTTCGTCTTCTTCGACTTCGTCGTCGGTTTCCAGTGCGGTCCGGTCGGATGGAAGTGAGAACTCCGTCAACCAGCCTGCTCCGATGGAGGGTGGAGAGTGAGGGGAGTGTGGCTTGCAGGGTTCTTTTGGGGGTTTGTGTGAGACTGAGAGCAAAGTGTTTTGTGCATATGTACGTGTAACTAGCATGCTAATACTTGGAACCCTAGAGTTGTAAGTTATGTATGTGTGTGGGGTAGTTTGAGCTTGTAGGATCTAACTCCTAGAGAGTTGTGTATATGTTCTGATGTGATATCTGAACCACTGTCATGTGAACGAGTACATATGTGATATATAATGGTGGTTTGCATCTATGTGAAGTTGGTTCAGAAGGAAGTTTACCTTTTTCTTTTGCAAGTTTGACATATCAGTTGAATGGAAGTTAATGCTCTCCTGCACTGAACTTTTTGTAGAATGGCAAATCAAAGGAATCAGCAGTCTAGCTCGAGGGAGGACCCCAATGCCCCACCTGGACCTCCTACCTTGACAGACGCGTTTGCTCACCTCATAAACTCCGGGACTGAGCAAACTCGGCTGTTGAACCTGATTGCTCAAAATTTGGGTAATCGTCCGTCTGGAAGGCAAGCCGGGCATCAGGGAGTTACGTACTCTCAGTTCCTAGGGACCCATCCACCTGTCTTCAGTCAAGCTGAACATCTACTTGAAGCGCGGGAATGGATTCAGACTCTGGAGCAGAAGTTCCGAGTTATTCCCCAGTGTACTGAAGCCCAGAAGGTGGAATTTGCAGGACTACAGCTGCAAGGACCCGCTGGTACTTGGTGGGCTAGCTTTTTGTCTCGACAACCGGCGGAAGGGGCACTGAATTGGGAAGATTTCAAAACAGTTTTCTGTGCTCATTTCATCCCTGATGGTATATTGAAGCTGAAGTTGGAGGAATTCCTGCGGTTACAGCAGGGTAACAGGAGTGTGCTAGATTATACTTGTGATTTTGATCATTTGGCCCAGTATGCTCCTGAACATGTGGATAGTGAGATCAAGAAGAGGGACTGTTATCTCCGAGGACTCAATGTCAGGATGCAGGAGAAGTTGGTTACTTGCACCTTGCACAATTATGGGGAAGCAGTAAGTATGGCCATCTCAGCTGAGGCGAAGATGAAAGCGTTGGATGAATCTCTCAGGCGGGAGGAAGCTCTGAAGAGAAAAAAACCCTCCCATGGGAGCCTCAAGCAATGCTCCACCACGTTACAAGGTGGTATATCGGGGGCCACCTCGTCCTACTTTCCGAGCCCCGCAACCGCAGCCTCCACAGCAATCATGGGCGGTGAGGAGTCCTTATAGTGCACCTCGCCCAGTTAATCCTCAACCCCAAGGTAACCGGTATCCGGCAACGCCAGGCAACAAGCAGCCTTGTTACAATTGTGGGCAAGCCGGACATTTTGCTCGTGACTGTCGTCTTCTTAAGCAGGGTGGCACCCAGAATGTTAAAGCACAAACTTCAGGGCAAGGTGTGGGCCAGAGGTTTGTGAGGAAGAAGGTTTTTAATGTCAAGACTGGACGAGTCCACTATATGAATGTTGAAGAAATACCGGAAGGAGAACCGGTTATGGCTGGTATGTTTCCTCTCAACAACCAACCCGCCATTGTTTTATTTGATTCTGGTGCCTCGCATACTTTCATAAGTAAGACCTTTGTAGAGAAACATCAATTAGCCACTCGAGAGTTAAGAAACAAGTATGTGATAGAATCCACGGGGGCAAAGCAAACTACTAATCTAGTGGCTAGTGATGTGGCTTTGAGTTTAGAGGGGCACCTAATAAATGTTTTACCCTTAGTTCTTGAAGATCAAGGGATTGATATCATTTTGGGGATGAATTGGATGACCCAGAACAAAGTTTTGATAGATACAGGGTCTAGGGAGATTTGTTTTAATAATGCTCTTGGTCGGGAGGTGAAGATCACTTTGCCTGCCCATCAAACTTTAGACTGTATGGTCAGAAAGACGAGGGCAGTAACCCTAGAGTCAATACCTGTGGTTAATGAATTTCCGGATGTCTTTCCGGAAGATCTACCAGGGTTACCACAGTTAGAGAGGTAGAGTTTACTATTGAGCTCGAGCCTGGGACAGCTCCTATATCTAGAAGACCTTATAGAATGCCACCTAAGGAACTAGCAGAACTGAAGGTACAGTTGCAAGAGCTACTAGATAAAGGTTTCATACGGCCTAGTGCATCACCATGGGGTTGTCCGGCTATATTTGTGAAAAAGAAAGATCACACCCTACGGTTATGTGTTGATTACCGTCCCTTGAATGCGGTAACCATCAAGAATAAATATCCCTTACCCCGGATTGATTTGTTGTTTGATCAATTGATTGGAGCAAAAGTCTTCTCTAAGATTGATCTCCGGTCTGGGTATCACCAGATACGGATTAAGCCGGAGGATATTCCCAAAACGGCTTTCTCCACTAGATACGGTCTCTATGAATATCTAGTGATGTCTTTTGGTTTAACAAATGCCCCAGCGCATTTCATGTATCTGATGAACACAGTGTTCATGCCTGAACTGGATAAATTTGTAGTAGTGTTCATAGATGATATTTTAGTCTTCTCAAAAAGTGAAGAAGAACATGCAGAGCATTTGCGTATTGTTCTGCAAAGGTTGAGAGATCATAAATTATATGCAAAGTTGAGTAAATGCGAGTTTTGGTTGAAAAAGGTACCTTTCTTGGGTCATGTTTTGTCGGCGGATGGTGTAGAAGTTGACCCGAGTAAAGTTGAGGATGTATTGAATTGGCAACCACCGCAATCGGTAACCAAGGTTAGGAGTTTTCTGGGAATGGCCGGCTATTATCGACGGTTCGTTCCAGATTTCTCCAAGATAGCTAAACCTTTAACTGAGTTACTTAAAAAGGACAACAAATTTGAGTGGAGCGATCAATGTGAAGAAGCATTTCAAAGGTTAAAGAAGTTGTTGACTACCGCTCCAGTTCTAGCTCAGCCAGACATCGAGAAGTCTTTTGATATATATTGTCATGCTTCCGGTAAAGGGTTGGGCTGTGTATTGATGCAAGAGGGTAGAGTCATTGCTTATGCCTCCAGGCACTTAAAGCGGCACGAAGAAAATTACCCTACTCATGATTTAGAACTTGCTGCCGTAGTGCATGCTCTTAAGATATGGCGACACTATCTTTTGGGAAGTGGGTGTTGTATCTATTCTGACCACAAGAGCCTAAAGTATATTTTTACTCAATCAGAGCTAAACATGCGACAACGAAGGTGGTTGGAGTTGATTAAGGATTATAACCTGGATATTCACTATCATCCAGGTAAAGCGAATGTGGTAGCCGATGCTTTGAGCAGAAAAGCTCAATGCCATTGTTTGACGGTCCATAGAAGGGCAAAGACCCTGTGTCAAGACATGGAAGAGATGGGAATTGAAATAGTTATTCAGGGCTCTGTAAGGAATATCGTGATTCCGAATACTTTGAAAGAACAAATTGAGAGGGCTCAATTAAAGGATAAGAAAATGAAAATCCTAAAGAAGCGTATAGCTGAAGGTAAACCTGTCTGTTTTACTCAAGACGAAAATGGCATATTTTATTTTAGAAATAGAATTGTGGTGCCAAAAGATTGGGAGTTAAGGAGGAAGATCTTGGATGAAGCACATTTGTCTAGGTACTCTATTCATCCTGGGAGTACAAAAATGTATCATGACTTAAAACAACGAGTCTGGTGGACTCGAATGAAGAGAGAGATTGCTCGTTATGTGTCGAGGTGTGACACTTGCCGAAGGGTGAAGCCTATCACCCAGAAGGCTGCAGGGTTGTTACAACCTTTGAGCGTTCCTGTGTGGAAATGGGAAGATATATCCATGGATTTTATTGTGGGCTTACCTACCACATCTAAGGGATATAATTCTATCTGGGTTATTGTGGATCGGTTAACTAAATCGGCTCGTTTCATACCGGTCAAAGTTTCGTATTCTTTGACGAGATATGCAGAGTTGTTTTTAGAACGGATTGTGTCTCTGCACGGGGTACCCAAGACTATTACTTCAGATAGAGGCTCACAGTTTGTATCTCGGTTTTGGGAACAACTACATCAAGCAATGGGTACCACCTTAATCCGAAGTTCTGCCTATCATCCGCAAACTGGAGGACAGACCGAGCGAGTCAACCAAGTCCTGGAAGACATGTTGAGGGCATGTGCGTTGACTTTCTCTAAGAAATGGGATGAATGCTTACATCTGGCCGAATTCTCGTATAATAACAGTTATCAGTCCAGCATTCGAATGGCACCTTTTGAGGCTTTATATGGCCGAAGGTGTCGAACACCGTTGAATTGGACTGAGGCTGGGGAAAGATTCACTTTTGGGCCGGATCTGGTTAAAGAAGCCGAGCAAAAGGTCGCTCAAATTCGCGAGCGCTTACGGATTGCTCAATCGCGACAAAAGAGCTATGCGGATCAAAGAAGAACGCCATTGCAATTTAAAGTAGGGGATTACGTCTATCTGCGTGTATCTCCTATGAAGGGACTTCAAAGATTTGGAGTAAAAGGGAAGTTAGCTCCGAGGTATATTGGTCCTTATGAGATTCTGGAACGAAAAGGTTCCGTGGCTTATAGGCTAGCTTTGAGCCCTCAGTTGGCAGCTGTGCATGACGTATTTCATGTATCCCAGCTCAAGAAATGTCTACAAGTACCAGAAAAGATAATCGATGATACGCAAGTGGAACTAAGTTCCGATATGACTTATGAAGAGAAGCCAATCCGAATCTTGGATGAAAAGACCCGGGATACCAGAGCAAGAAGTATCAAGTTTTATAAAGTGCAATGGAGTAACCATACTCCCGAAGAAGCTACTTGGGAACAAGAGTCATATTTAGTTTCTAAGTATCCCGAGTTGTTTAAGTGAATAGCAAGGAAAGTCTTTGTACATATGTAAGATAAACTTGATGTTTCCGTTCCTTTTTGAAGTAAGCAAAGACTTTGGGTAATGACACATTATCCTTTCCATTGTCAAGCCTTGAGCTTTATCACTACTGGAATCTCTGGACGAGATTCTTTTAAGGGGGAAGGGCTGTGACATCCCACCTTTAGCCTATGTCAATGTACTATGAATGTATTGGTTATGCAAAGTCAAAAGGGGAAGAAATATTTGGAATTTTGAAGGCAAGGGAATTCTAAATATAGTTCGTAAGGTAAGGAACTTAGAGATCACAAAGTGATGGAAAAATGTGTAGAAATGATGCTTCAATTAAATGGAAGAAGAAAAAGGAAAAATGTTACTATTCCTAAACCGGCAACAGCACTGAGCCGTTTTTGGGTTTTCGGTTGACATTTCATTATGGGCAGCGATTTTCAAGTCAAGTTTATGACCGATCTGTGGGTTGTATGACCAAGGTGTCTTAAACAAAGTTGTTAAGGGAAGTATGAAGAACAACTTTTGTTTTTGGGTCACACTCAGATATTGGCTGGATCAAGGAGAAAAACATGAGAGAAAAGTCAGTCAGACTATGTTTTCAGAGAAATTCAGTAAAATGGCAGCTGAGTTGAAAGGGATCCAATTGAGTTTGAAATTTAAGTTTTCTGCAAAAACTTCCAACTATGAAGTTATACTCCTGAAGGTGAATTTCAAATTTGTCTTTAGCACCAGAGGCATGTTCTATTCAAATTTTGAGAGTAATTTGCAAAGTTCAGATAAGGGTTCTGAATTTGGGGATAAGTTGCAGCAGTAACTTTGAAGCCCAAATTCGACTGCAATTCGTGCCCAAATGAGGTAAGTGTCAATGTATGAAATGAAATTGGATGATCCAGCTACAAGTTTCATTTTGGGAGTTTTGGATGTTACCATACGAATTTGGGAGAAATTGAAGCTCCAATCTCGGGGAAATGGAGGTGCAAATGATGAAAAGTGACGTCATGCCTAGCAGGCAGCTGCCGGCGACGAGCGGCGCGACCACTTCGCCGGCCACGCGTCGTTCGCGGTGAGAGCCAGCTCGAGCGGCGTCGCAGCTGGAGGTGGCACGCAACGACGGTCTCAGCCGCGGATAAAGTCTCGGCGGCGGCCTCGCCTTCTTCCCTTTCGCCGCGAGCTCCTCTGCTCTCCTCCGTCGCCGCCGTTGAGCCGGGGGTCTGCAGCCGCCGTCTGAGCCGCTCCGCGCTGCTTCTAGCCACCTAAAGCCTCGCCATCGTCTCCTCTTCCGTTTCCACCCACTCTTGTACCGTTTCCACCTCTCCACCGGCCGGCGCAACCAGTTTTGGAAGCTCACCGTCGACGGCTCGCCGGGGTAAGCGCCTCTCACCGTCTTCGTGCTGTTACAGTCGTGTTGGCCGGAGTTAGATTGTGCAGCAGTGTAGCCTTGAGGTCTAGGAGCGTGCTTAGAAGCTTAGCTAGTTGGGTGCGACGTTTCCCCGGCCGGGAACGGCGTTCGCCGCCACGGCGCTTGTCCGCCATGGCCGCCGCACGTGGGTAGCCTCGCTCGGGCCTTCTCCGGCCGAGCTGGTGCGCGCGCTAGGTGCGTTGAGGGTTGTTGGTGCTCTTGGAGTAGCTGTCATCGTTTGTCTCGCCGTGGTCGAGCCTCTGTTCGCTCGCCGCCGTGTGCGCCATGCGCGCTCCCGCCATGGTCGGTGTGGTGCGCTCGGGCGTGCAGCGACGCGCGGAGTGGCTAGGGTTGCGCAGAAGGTATCTCTAGCCTCGGTGATGCTCGTGAGCCAGTCGTGAAGCTGGTTGGTGCGGTGAGCTCGCCGGAGCGCGGAGCGCCGCCGAGCTTCGCCGCCGTGCCGCCAAGAGTCTAGGGTTAGAGCTTGCCGCGCGAGTTGATGCCTAGAATGGGTGCGCGGTTCGGTAGGGTAGCTCTAGGACCTGTTGTCAGCGTCGGGGGACCTCGCCGCCGGCGAGCGCGCGGGGGTCAACGCCGGCGAGGGCCCGGTCAGCGCGGAGGCTCTGTTCCGCGTAGGCAGGGGCGTCGGTGGGGAAGAAAGGAAAAGCCGGGGGGGTTTTCGTAAGAAAACCATTTAGATTTTTGAAATAGATTTAAATTGTGTTGTTCCACTGTTTTAATTATAGAAAATTATAGAAAAATCAAAAAAATATGAAATAAATTTTAATAATCTCCTTAGATTTTCCTTTATTTTATAAAAATGCTAAACCTTTAAATTTGTAGTGTTTAGAATTCAATAATAATACCATCTTAGAAATTGAAGTATTAAAAATGGCTAGAATAATTTTAAACACATCTTAAAATAGGATTTATGTTGATAAACACTTTTAACAAGAAATAAAATGCTAGCTATGAGTAGAAATTAATTTTAGTACCCTTAGAAATTTTTCCTTTAATAAATAAATAAAAAAGAATAGGAATTAATTCACCCACTTTTTAAAATAACTTTTTCTTTGGGAAAAGTTTGGGTAGTTTTGTCGGCTTGCAACTGTATCGAGAAGCAAGATTGGTGTGCTATGTTTAAACTGTGCATCTCTCATCACTGACTCGCATCGCATATAGAATCTGAAGTCTCGGAAGTGGAGTACGTGGAATTCTCCGACGATCCAGTTCAATACGAGGAGGTTCTCGTGGTTGCTCCGGAATCCCAGGAAGTCGCTGAGACCGCTAACCTCTTTGGAACTCAAGGCAAGCCCCGGATGCATCTTTACCTACTTTATTTCAGAAGATCACAAGTTCAAATATTATGTTTTTATGTGTGCATTAGGTTAGGAGTTGAATGAAAACTTGGATGCATGAACTACTCCTTGGTAGAACTACCTTGATAAGAAAGTAATTAATGGATTAGAGCACATCCACTTAGTTATGCTTTGCAAGATTCATGTTTAAATATAATGATCTAGGTTCTCACTAATCATCGATGAATCATATATGAGATCTTAAGAAAAGAGAGAGTGGGCAGAGGATGATAAGATGGATTGACATAGGTTCGATCCTTAGCTCTGCCTACTAACTAAAGTCACTAAGGACCGATCCGTTGTTTACCTGTTTGATCAAGTGATTTTACCTGGTTTCTTACTGGGTTATGGGACCAGTAAAGCCAACTAGATTAGCTGGCTCGTTGATTGGAAATATCGCTTACCGGTGCTTGCTGGGTCGGAGAAAGGCGGGATCGTCATCTGGAACTCACGGGGTGGTCGCCAGACGTGGGGCCCACGTGGGGATGCGTTCCCAGGTTCGGGTGAGGATATTTCCGGTCTTTGGTCCAACTGATTGAAAGGTTGTTGCGGGCAGCTGGCGCAGCTGTACGTAACTGGGGGCTAGGTATCTCCTGCAGGATGTACATTGATCCGGATCGACACTACTCTTGGTTATGAGTGCACTTGATCAGGTGTTAAACATCGTAGAGGAAACAAGTTGAACCATTATATGCGAGTGATTCAAAGTGCTGTTTGAACCTAGTATCACTTGAGTGAAAAAGTCATTTACCACTTAGTTGAATAGCTAATACTTATTTGATGTAAAACTGCTAGCTAAGGACCCATTATTAGTGAGCTTTTCCGCAAAGGTCGAGTCAGCCAAACAACCACCAAAAGCCTAATCATCCTTCCTTGAGAGTCTTTTCTTTGGTAAGACGGGTAAGTCTTGCTGAGTACCTTCGTACTCAGGGTTCTCCCCTTTCTGTTTTTCCAGAGGAGGTTCCGCAGACCGAGGGTGAAGAGGAGAGCCAGAAGCCCTAGAGCAGCGGAGGTCCCAGATAGCTCTAGATGTTTAGAGGACTCCAGACTCTTCTGTCTCGTCAGTTGTACAAATCTAGTTTGTTTTTGGATCTTCGTACTATGGTTTGCAGTAAGGTTGTTTCAAAACTCGGTTTGTAATAATTCGTATCTTTCCGTATATATGTAAAAAGGTAATGCCTGTTGTGTTATTCCCAACTAGGTAAGGATCCTAAGCTATGGTTCAGTAAAAGTTGTCAGTGGATGATTCGGGATGTCCCGGGGACACTCGACAGACTACCGGGTTTAAACTGTTTGAAGTGCGTGCTGGCGCTACCCTGCGTTAGAGTGACTAGACGCACTTGAGCCGGTTTAAATTGGGCGGTTCTGCAAAATTCGCTTATAATTTCAAGATCTATAACTTCATTGTAGACCATATTTCTAAATCCAAAACAATTTCACCAGACATTTATATAGGACCCACCGTACCTACGATTCTCATAGCGGAACATCCTCAAATTTAAAAGTTTTCAATACAAAAAATTAAAATTCAAAAACCTACATCTTTGATAGGTAATAAAATATTAAATTCAAAATGTTTTCGTAATTCATTCCCACCTATGATTTGGATACCAGAACATCTATAAATTTGCTTAAAAATGACCATGAAAATGACTCAATATTTAAAAATAAAAAAACAAACTCACTTTTCCAATTCCGCATTATACTAACAGTACGCATTAAAATTTTAAATACAAAGTGTTTCCATAGTTCATTCCTACCTATGATTCGAACACCAAAATATCTCCAAATTAAAAAAAAGTATCCATGGAAACGGCTCAAAAACACAACCAAACTCACTATTCCAATTCCTCCATTATAGCTAACATCCGACCACCAAAATGAATTTGAAAATCCTAATATATTGTAGAGAAAACTTAAAAAATCGAACACTTCTCCAATTTCCCATTGTAGCTAACATCTTAACATAAAAATATTTTTAAGTTAACACCCAAACACTTTTAAATAAACAATTTTTCAACTTCAAAATTCCACTAAATACAAAAATCTACAAAATTCATGCGTACAAAACATAATTCAATGCTCTTTTGTAATTCTTTTGCATAAATTTTCATATTTCAATAGACTACAAAATAAAAGATGCCCAATATTGCAATCTACAACATTTCCATGTAGAATTTTACGGGTTCAACACGCTATTCCTTATATTTTCAGAAAAGAGTTTATAGAACCAAACGTTAGAAAAACCGTAAGCACATGTGTATCCACTAGCCATCTGCGGCAACGCCACGTCCTTTTCTAGTTACGAAGTAGTCATGATGAAAATAGATTCATGTATATTTCAGCACCAGTCTCCACGGGAGTACATGACAAACGGATCTAAGGACCCATAAAAAATGGACTAAATGATGAAATCGTAAAACTTTTAACCGGTTGTAGTCTGAAAGTGTGTCAAACTTTAAAATAATAAGTATTCAAGAAACCCTAGAACCAGTTCCGGACAATTCAAAGCGATAACCCTTACACAAATAGGAACCTAGCATGTGGTCCGAAATTTATTGACCACACATGATACTAGAAAATATAAAATAATAATTATACATCAGCGATGTTGCAAGTTTGCCTTGCACGCAGAACAAAGAGAACAAACCTCACCGGTCTTGATCTCCATCAGGAGCCAATCTTTCCTCATATTTAGCGGGAGCCCCAAAAGAGATCTGAGTGGGCGGCCACTGCTGTCACGACTAAGCATGCTATATGCTTTTAGCATATCTTCTCGGGCCAAGCCAGGTACCTCTTGCAGAGCAGCAAAGATCGTCTCCTCGCGGGAGGATGCTTTGAAATTACTGGCATTTTCTGTGAACTGCTCACCATTGGGGATGACCAGAGGTGGTGGCTCATAGTTCATGCTGCTTTTGCTCGCCGATGATGCACCATTGCTAGAACATGTTGAAGAATTGAAGTAGTCAGACACACTACTGGGAATGAAAATTCCCACATCAACGAAGCCACATCCTTTGTCGCAGCAATAGCGATGCACCCGACCGTATCGTCTTCCTCTTGGTGTCAACCAAGACCAGCCAAACCGTCCTATCACCATAATCCTTTGAGTAGAACCTCTCACATAGAATGAAGAAGATGATGTGGGGTTCATCCATGCTCACGATGGGACGTGCTAGCTGGACCCGAGGGAGGGACTTATAGGTGTCGAGTCCCCAGAGCTCAGTGGAATCGACCATGCCGTCCATCTCCCACACCATGCCGTCCATCTTTAGCGACCAGATCCTAACAGTGTAGGCGTTGGCAGAATGTCGGCAGTGGGTGACACCGGAGCTGCCGCAGCAGCAGCGAGGTTGGACGCTGACAAACTTCACCACACCGTCAGAGGTCACAGACACATTCTGGTGCGGTCCCCGGCACGAGAGAGGATCTGCCTCTTCTACAGCAGGAAGCTGGACATAGCCGAGGACGGGTGTCTCGTCATAGACGTTGCAGAAGATGAGACCACAGCGAAAGTCGACCCAGTACATGAACCCATCGCCGGCCGAAACGACGACGTGGCTTCTCCACGAGGACAGAAGCTCACTGTCTTGAATCTCAGCATCGATGAAATTCGGCCGCTCAACGCTCCACTCGCCGTGGCGGAGCAAGTGAAGGTTGGCAGTCTTCTTCGACACCGCCACATCGCCGCCGCCAGCCACCATGTCGAGTTGGAGCGATGCCACCACCATGAGATCATCTTTACCCGCGCCGCTGCACATGAGGCCGGTGTCATGTGAATGCATAGACAGCGCGGCATTGCATGAAGTGGGGAGAAGAAGCAACGACGGTGGCCATGGGGGTGCGCCGGCGCTGTAAACGAAGTAGTCTTCAGACGACGGCCCATAACGATAACCTTTATTGAAGCCAACATTGATGAGCACGGAGTCGCCGTGTGCAGCAATGACCAAGGCATAGGATGTGTCCTGCTTGGCCTGAATGCATATCCGTGACTCCGCTGGGGGTGCTGCGATGTGGACGAAGACACGGATTGGATGGCCGGAAGAGGTGAGGCAGGCGGCGGCTGTCATCTCTGCGTCTGCCGCCGTGGAGGAGGAGGAGGAGGAGCCCTCGTCCAGTTCTCCGCATCGTTCCTCCAGCAGGACCCACCGTGGGTAGCAGGCCGATGGCTGCGTCGATTCGGCGGAGTTCATGTGTGCCGTCGCCGTCGACAGGTGGGTTTCGTTTGGAGAAATCGATGTGGAGTTGATACGTCGTGCTAGCAGGGTTGTCCCTTGTTTGCTTGTTGGGCTGGGCTGCAAAGACTGTCGGACTCGGTTATGCAAACCTTGTTTTAGTAGACCTTCTCATGGTCTATAAGTATCAAATATGGTTTGGGTAGATTCGTGCACCTGCGTTTGCTAAGGGAGAGCATCTTTTTACTAAAAACATACGGATTGCACACTAAGATAATACTACTATGAGAAAATACCGATGTCAAAGGGCCATTTAATCCAAAAAAAAAAAGAACACGGCTTTGCAGCCTCACTAACTCTATTGTATAGACCTTTTACGTTTTAGATATACAACAACAACATAGCCTTTCAGTACCACCTCCTAAGCAAGTTGGGTAGTCTAATATACCAAACTTTAGCTATGGCATGGATTAGAAAAGAATTTATCAAGCTAATAACATGAACAATGTTTCTACATATTTTTCAAGCAAAAACCGGGAGCTTCGTTGAAAAAGAGAAGATTTATTTAGCAATCAGAATTGATCCCTTAATAAAAGTTGTAAAGCTCGCAAAGAGGAACACAACAAATTTTAGTTTGCATTTCTCTTATTTTTAGATGATTTTACAAGTTCGCATTATTTAACTAACATATAGCTTAGATAATTATTATAAATAGGAACATAACAATTTTAATTTATAATTTTATGATTTTTATATGTTTTTAAATGACTTTACAAGTTTGCAGATTCAAAAGGGTTCAATCTGACTATATAGATATCCCCTTAGGAACCTAAAACTATCACGCGGGTAGCAATGTAGCCCTTGCCCAGTCAAACCGCTCAATGGTCAGTTGACCGCGTTTCCGCCGGCAGCAAGGTGGACGGCGGACGGGGAGAAGGCCCGACATGATCTATGCGATATAGCGAACACAATTGTTGGTGCTGAGCATGAGGAAGATGAACCAGTCATGTCCAGTGGCATACGGCGGCAGCTAGGCACGGTCCTTTATATTCCCGCCGATTGACCGACCAAGATGGAAGGATTGAGCAAGTACAATCTTTTTAAAGTCACGAGGGTTCTAATTTTTTAACTAGATCTGGCTGATGGAGACTAGATGTGGGTTGCCGTCGTGCAGTAGATCTTGGGCTTAACCGTGGTCCATGCCCGTTCGATTCCTTCGATTGCAGATCGAGGAGAGCGGCAGGTTGGCGAGCTGGGAGAGCGGCAACCTAGGTTAGGTTTGGGTTAGACGTGTACGCAGCCGGTCGCTGAAGCTGGGGGAGGGGGGGGGGGGTGTCGCTGTGGCGGGGAGTCGTCCCGAGAGCGGGCAATGTCTATATGGACGTCAAGTAATCTGTAGCACCTCCGTTAATGATCTTTCCATCATAGTATCATAGTGTACAATTTAGTCACTATGATCAATATATCAACTTGCAGAAGTACTTGTAAACCCTCCAATTTACAAACGGGACAGCAGGCGTATATGCAGTGCAGGCAGGGAGCAATTACCCTGTCGTACAGTCCTACCTTTTGCGGCGATGGCGTTTGGAAGTCCCTTTCCTTGCTGCCTTTCTAGTGCATCTTTCAAGCTTCGGTAGATGACGAATAATCAACTAAAGAAAACGACCAGAGAACACTTCAATGTAATTTTATTTTCGTTATGTCAAGTTGTCATTCTGTATTATTACCAATGTTTTCCTTGTTATGAGTGAGATATGAGACACATTTCTGGTGTCTTTCTCAAACAAAATCGAAATAGTTTATCAAGTGTTAATTTTGGAGAGCTAGTAACAAGCAAGTTACCACCATCGAAGTTTCGCTGCTACATGTGACTCTGCTCTCTAAGGTTTCGGCTCTGCCGCATGCGAGGCCTATTACCCCTCCAGATGTGGTCCCGAAGCTCCACGGGCAGCGGCACATAACGGAGCGTCACACAGCCCACAGGAGCATGCCAAGCACAGGTCGCGGTGGCCGACCGGGATCACCGCGTCCGTCTCCCACTCCTTCATCAGCTCTGTGGCCTTGCTGCCGCTCGCCAGCTCGCCGTTGAAGGTTATGGGTACCTCCTCCATGAGGTCCCAGTCGCCGTCGCAGCCACCGCCGATCACGCAGAGCTCGGCGTTTATTTTGCTCCTAGAGTACGCCTTGGTGGAACCATCGTCTTGGTCGCGGCAGTACACGTCGAGCTGGGCAACCAAGAAGCCGCCTTCGGCGAGGCGCAAGACGACGGTGTCCTTCTCCTCCATCATGTGGGCACGGCCCTCTCGGCGGCTGCCATTGCAGCGCTTCTCGTACTGCATGGGGATATAGCAGGCAGGGAGCAACGACATCGACGGCGGCCTCGCCGCCACCGCATCGCCGGCGTCGTAAACTTAGTAGTCAAGGTTGCTGAACAGGTCGAGCTCCGGGTTTAAATGGGGAGTGCTCAGCTCGAAGAGGAGGCAGTCGCCATGCGCCGCGATGACCTTGGGCGGATTGCTCCGGTCACCGTCTGGTGGGCCGTCGCCGAGCCAGGTGTAGTTGAGGAAGGAGCTCGCCGGCGGTGAAGCGAGGCCGAAGGATACGCGGATGGGGCAGCCGGTGGAGGTGCAGGACTCCGCCACGGTCCTGGCATCGCCGGGGACGGACGCGTCGCTCCTGCAGCAGCCGTACCGGTTCAGCAGCAACCATCGGGTGTTGACAATGGCGTTGGCGAATTCCACTGGAGGCGCCGGATGGGCTTTCATGTCGCCGCCGGCAGGCCACCGCCACCTTCGATTCAGATCGATCTTCCAAGGTGTTGGCGGCAACCGAAGAAATTGTCTTTTTGGCCAGCATCGGTTATTTCAGTTCCATCATACAAACGGAGGCGGTGACAACAACTAATTCTGGAACGAGTAAATCTCATTTTCTTTTCCTTTTCGATATCTACTTGTTTTCTTTTTCCTTTTCGATTCTACTCGATTTCTCTTTGCTTCTTCTTTCTTCCTTTATACAAATTCGCCATCAATACAATCAACATTTCGCGTTAGAAAAGTACCCAAGGATTTTCTTTAATTATCATTACAAAGTAATATATACCTATTTATTTTTATTTAATTTATCATCTGTATGTATAGGAAGCGGTGCATTTTTTTTATAAAAAAAAGCTGAAAAAAGAATTTTTTTTAATGCAGCTCAACTTGTAGAGCAAAATCTCAACATTATGTATTTATATGTCAGTATTCATACATTACTGCAGAAAAAGAGATACCGAGTGTATTATTGATTCTGGGTAATTAACTGCTTAAATATTACAAAAGCTTTTGAAGGAATTAGTCCTACTCTGACCTTTCGACCTTGAAGTTCAAAGAACTGATCATCCGACATCTTTATAGAGTTAGGATAATTTAAAACCATAGTTAATCAATGGCTAGAGAGTATCTTGTAATCATCCATGCTTTTGTTTTCCTTTTGTATGTTTTCCTAACCCTGTATTTTACATACAAGTTTTGAAATGTAGTGTTGTGGGGACGTCCCCATACAAGGATGCCAGTGCAGTCTTTCCACAGTGGGCTTGGCGTGGGATCATCATCGTCGTCGTCATCGTCGTGCGCACTAAGAAGATCCTCCCGGTTGTCGTCGTCGTCGTCGTGCTTTTTGCGCTGGAATATCATGGGGATGAAGCAGGCGGGGACGAGGAGCAACGCCGCCAGTGACCAGCCGGCGGGGGCGCTCGCCGCCATGTATAGGAAGTAGTCGGTTACGGCGGTCTCTTTCCGATCGGGATCGCCGGACATGACCTTGAGGAGGAGGCAGTCGCCATGGGCGGCGACGATGTGGGGATCATGGAAGTGGCGCGCCGCGGCAGCGTCGGAGATGCCTGGCCAGTCGTGGTAGAAGGTGGAGCTCGCCGGCGGCGCCGTGAGGTGGAAGGAGACGTGGAGGAGATGCCCCGAGGACGTAAGGGTCGCTGCCGAGGTCGTCATCTTGGCGTCGTCGGTGATGGGTCTCCTGTGATGACTGTGGCGGTTCAGCATCACCCAACGAGGGCGGACGGCGGCGGTCGCCGCTGGCGAATCGGAGGGTTCGGTCTCCATGTGGCCTCGCTTTGATTCAAGACTTGCGGTATGCGTTTTGGACCTCATGTTATGTTGACGACCTGCGTTTGCTCGAAGCGTTTTCGAACTCGAGAAAAGGAATAGAAGTATTGACTATACATAATTATATCCGATTCAGATTACATGTCGTTATAAAATTCATGTCAGTCAAATAAGCCTTATACAAGAACTACAAATATTGAAAATATATCTTCCTGGATTCATCACAAGAAATGCTTTGAAAATATTTAGCATGCTTAGTTTAACATTTCAAATTGCATTATAAATCAAAGTTTCACCAATACACATTTTTAAGGGGTAGTATTCTATCACGCCCTACATTTTCAAGGAATTCAAAAGTCTGAAATTCAATTTTCATCTATTAAACCGGATAACTGACACTTTCCATCAGAACGCGATGTACGTTCTCTTCCATAACAAAATTAAATAAATATACTTTGGTGCAAAAGTAATCAAAAGCTGGGGGTGTAGCTCAACTGTAGAGCATTAATTTCGCATGATTAAAGGTATGGGGTTGGACTCCTCACATCTCCATTAAATTTTTTGTTCTTTATTAATTTATTATCTTTAATTTATAATAACAATGAAACATCTCTAAGACTGTGCTGATAATGTCAATTGTATTTATACGCCACATGTCAAGTTCCTTATACTTGCTAGTACTAAGTATAGACGCACGTACGTATTACCTTTTTTCCACGTGTCATTTAAATATAAATGGCTACATTTACGATCACTGTTTATTGGATGACTATACATGCAACATTTATTTGTATAGAGATTTGCAACTCAAGGAACTGAATCTACGGAATTAAATCGATGAGATGCTGTTGTCGTCTCTTTTGTTCCCTCATGCTCTCTCTAGTATCAGTCCACGTTCTTCTTTGTAATCACGGCCACGGCAACAAAGCACAGGAGCAAAAGAGACGACAGCCTCTCCTCCACTAGGCCAGTGGGCCACGGTTACGGCCCAGGTGGGCTGCTGCAGGCCTCATCGCCGTACCCACATGCCGGCCGTCGCGCAGCAACTCCATGTCTGCGCGCCGGCAGTGGTTCTGCAGCCTGCTTTGCCGTCCCCATGCTAGCTGCGGCTCTCCGCTTCCGTACGACCTCCGGATCCAGGGCCAATTGCTTATTTAGAAATAACAACTTGGCATGTGGGTCTATATAGGTACATATCATCTTTCAAGTTATTTTTTTAGAAACAATAACTTAGCATGTGGGTGCATATAGGTCACCTGCATAGCATGTTGGGAAAAAGATCTAAAAACTCCTTGAATATCCTCCAATTTATAATAAAAAAATGAGGTTATCCTCTCCTGATCTTTTTCTTCTCAAGCTTGAGATATCGACTCTACTCTTCGTTCCATTTTTTTCAGTTTATATTTAACCATGGCACACTCGTACTCTGCTTCATTTTTTATTAAAGAAAACTTAGATAACTTTTATCTCAATTAGTGGAAAGAGAAATAAGATATTACTGTTGATGGCCTAACCCTAAACCAAGCATTCTTTTATCAACAAAGCTAAAAGAAATATGAAAAATACTAATTAGCCTAGTATGAAGAGAATCGATAACTCAATGTAATCGTGAAACATCATCTACCTACGTGTTGCGTGATGTCTGTCTTCAATTTGAAATTGTTACGTGAGGCCAAAAACCCTCTGTAAAAACCATCTCCCATGAACACCCGAAGGAAAATAGGCGGATAATCCAATGAGCAAATACACTACGGGTCTATTTGTAATAATGGTCACCATGATTATTGTACACATAAGCGCTAAATGTACACATAAGCATCCACATGGCTTTTTTTCTCACATGCCATCCAGGTGACATAATTGCATCCACATGCCAAGTTGTTGTTCCTAAATGAGCAATTTAGAAGATGGCGTACCTAAATACACCCACTCGCCAAGTTTATGTATTAACGACACAATTAACTCTTCTTCTATTATTATTTTTATGTATACATAACGTCATTCCTTATAAAACTAGACTCTAAAAAAACTCAAAAGACCTGAAAATAGAGTTCTTTTAGGTTGGACATCATCGCAACTTTCAAAGGTGGACTCTAATAAAACCTCAAAACTGGACTTTTAAAAGACTAGCACTCATTGCAAAAAAAAAATACGAATCAAACTCATATGTGTGTCGCACGTACGTCTCTACTAATATATAAAAATAACGAGTTCTTTCAAAAAACATTTGTTACAAAAAAAAAAGTTAGTCTCTTCAAACACTATTTATAGTTGTCCCTACCTGTTAATAGGTGTCCCCGCATGCTCTTGTATGTGTAAGTCCAATTAATGACACCGGTATACTGAAATATGTTGCAGAATAATATTTTTCTGATCTTGTGTTCCATATTATTTTAAGAATCACTTGCAAATTTTCAGAAATGTTCTCCGCAGCCTCATTTTCTCCGTATTTCATCATTTCAATCAAGAACCATTATCTGATAATAAATGCCTCCTTTTAAGAATATTATTCACAACATCATTAGTTTGGAATTTAGTTTGAGTACCATATGGCCAATGATTGACAAAATAAGTAATAGTAACCCAGCGGATTCGTGATGCGAGGTAATATCCATCCCACATATTTATTAAGTTGATTATTAAATAGCCTACCAAATTTCTGCACAAAAATGCCATTTTTTATTTTTCATTGTGTTATTTATTTAAATGTATTTACATAAACTGGATAATTGAATTACATTCTGTTTTTTTGGGAACATTTTTTGGAATCTTACAGCACCAGTGGGGGTCTATTTCTTCCATTGCACGACCAAGCGTAATGCCAATCTTTTGTATTCCACCAAGGTAGTACGTGGACGGGTCATCTGTTGGTCCCCAGTCAGTTATAGGCATTTTGTCGATTTTATTGATTTTTTTTTTGCCTTCATGTCTAATGCGAACGTTACTTAATTTCCAGTTTTCCACACAAGAGAAGTGACAGTACAATCTGCAAAAAAAAATATTTTTTAATACATCCATACTCTATTTATAAAAGAATGAGTAGAATTGAAAACGCTTCTCACCCAATTTGGGTCCACCATACCGCTCACGTTGGGCCCACGTGTAAGGGTCAACATAGGTGGGGAGGAGGTCAAACCCACCAAAACTGATATTTAGAAAATATTTCTGCCAAAAACAAAATTATTTTGTCACCCAACCGTTTCTTCCCGCCTCGTACCCGCACTCCATGATTTTTGCCGATCTCCCGCTCCGCCTCGAGGGCCTGGACCTGAAGGCGCCGCAGCTCCTGCCGCTGGTGATGCTGAACCGTGCGGGCCTCCATCCGGCTGGGACTCGACATCGATGACGGCACGCTGGCACAGGCGCTGGCAGCGCGGCGCAAGAGGCCCGCCAACGCCACGGTGCCGACGAGCACCATGCATGAACTCGGGCGCGCCCTACTCGGAGCCGGCGGCGCGGGGTGGTGCCGCTGCACACGACGCTGGCCTAGCGGGGATGCTCTGGGTGGACCAGTTCTGGTGCCAGTTGAGGAGCGGCCTGGAGGAGGCTCGGGTAACAAGAGCGTCGCTGGCGGCGGGCAATGGTACGGTGCAAGGACGAGGTCTGCGTCCCCACTGCAGAACCCCTTGAACCAAGGTCCTTCATCGATCAATCTACTGTCCTAATCGCCACGGAAGCAAATCAAGCAATGAAGACACGCACTGCAATGCTGCACAGACAGCTTGTGTCATGGGGTGTACACTCTCAATTTCTGCAGCGACGTGCCAATATAATATAATGTATGCAGGTATTAGAACGGATGTGCAAAAGCAATACCTTGGCAAAATTCATAATTGTAAATTGGAGTACAATCACTATTGGCAGTCAATCCTATTGAGAAGTTCTCCATTTTAAGGTTCTAGAGAGATGCTAAAGACGCAGATTAACAGATGTGCGAATCTTATTTCCTCTGCTGCAAGTCGTGTGTTTAGTGTATCTTGTATAAGCAACCTATCTAGCATGCCGATTGTGGTAAAATTCATTCACCTTGTGGTTATTTCAAATCTATATTTTAATGATTCTTATTTCTAATGTTAGATTCGATTATCCCTTGGTTTCGTAACTACTAGAATAAATTTGAAACTACAACTTACATTTTGCAATGTTAGATTAAATGTTTTCAACAAGGTAAATACTCGCTTCATTCCAAAACACTGTTCGTTTTGGCTTTTTTAGATACATAGGTTTTGATATGTATCTAGATATATACTTATGTCTATATCCATAGTAAAAGTTATATTTCTAAAAAAAGAAAATGAATAGTATTTTAGAACTAAGTGATATCTTTTACCAAAGTAGAAATTGTTTACATTTATTCAGATAATCCTAAAATAATTATTAACATCATGTTATGAAAGATATTTTGTTTTACTCATTCACATTTTGAGGTGACCATAGCATCTTATATTAAATTTTTAATTATAACATATCAATGAACGGCACGCGTGCCGTGCGGGCCACCTTACTAGTATGATCATAAGACTCAGTATTATTCTTCTAAAAAAAGATTCAGCATTATTAAAGCTCCACAACCGCAATATCAATAGCACCGACCTAAAGATCACCAAAGTATATAGAGGGGTCATGTAGTACATATAAAGCCTTGATGTATACGTCATTTTTTCTATCACCATCATGTCTTTGAAAGCTTTCGTAACACACTTAGTTTTTTTCTCTCAAATTATGTCGTTGAAAGCTTTCTTAACACTCACTTTTTTCTCTGAAATTATGTTGATGTTCTGGTAAATAAAATATAATAAAATAAATACTTTTTATTTGGAAAGTAACTATGTTCTTGCCGACCTGTGCACGGGAGAAGAAGGAATAGTTTGGATCACACATGGGACTTTCCGGTACACCACCAGGAGAAGTAAGCCGACGAGACAAGGAGGCGGAGGAGGGGAGGAAGTCGGGACGCATGGAATTGTAGGCGGGTAGGACGGGCTATGCTGAAAGGACAATTCGTTTTTTACAGAAACTTTTCTAACTCGTAGTTTTGAGGGGTGTTTACATCTTTCTACCTTCCACGGCCCTTACATGTCGGTCCAACATGAGCGGATACAGTGGACCCGATTTAGGTGAGAATAGTTTTTAATTCTACAGATTTTTTTAAGAATATAAATATATAATTGAAGTGGAGAGGATATAATTTTCGAATACTGTGTACGTTGGCCGGCCGGATGTGCATCCAAACAATATATCCAACCCAACGGCATTGGCATTGAAAGCAATTTCCACTCAGCTCGATTATTCCTAGGCCAATGCAATTTTCTGTGTCAATGCCAACATCCAAACACAGCCTGCAGAAATAGATGACTGCTGCCCTTGACGAGGATCAATCAAAGGACACGAGAATAGCATACTTTTCAGGGTTGCTTTCGTCAGTATTCTTGGCAAGTCCGATCCGGTGGATCTGCCGTCAGTAGTGATAGTTTGTTTTTTGTTCTTGTTAAGAGTGTACTCCTATATACAAATGCTCAGATCTGGGACATGTGATTGCCAGACTCCACCAAACTCAATCGTTAGCAATTCTGTTCGCCCAACCCCAATCTTCAACAAACCAACTTCCACTAGAAAACAAGCAATGGCGCCTGCAGGAAATAATCTCTCTGTCGTCCTCCTACTTGCCGTCCTCCTACTTGTCGCCACAGCCGCTTGTGGTACGTACACACATGCGCATGCACGACAACTTGTAGGTTGTACTACGTAGCATTTTAGCCCAGCAAGTAGCAAAATATACAAATAGATATATTAACTTGTCAAATGTATACATATACGGCCACTTGTATGCATATACATCATTTGTATGCTATCATTTTACGCATATGACCCCTATTCTTATTCCACCTTCTCATATAAATCTTAACCATGTGCCCAACTTTGGTTTCTTTAGACAACAATTAAATATTTTTAAAAACTTTAGCAAGTGACAAAGTATACCATTTTTTAATTAAAGTGAAACCATAGTGTTTATTGTACGCTTCATTGGCTCTTGTTTCAGAATTGAAAATATAAAAAAGTTTGCTCATAATTCTTTTCTAATTATAAATTTTGATGGCCGGTATATTGAGTTGTACACATGTTTATATGACATAGATGAGAAGGAGGATAAAGATAGGGGTTTAACATGCATAAAAGCATCCATTTTGCGTGCCACGGTGGCAAGATACATCTATGCAGTGTACATGTGATCCTATATACACATATTTGATGAAATTATGTATCCACTTACACGATTTGCTACTTGTTGGATTAAAATGATATAGTCTCGTAAGTTGTTGTAAGATGGATGTAATATAATTTACTATATATAAAATGTTGATGCGATTTCTGCATCATACCTATGCCTGCAGAATCGGCGTCGGTTGGGGACTATGCTTGCAACTATCACCTGAGTGGCAGTTATAAAGGGGTGTGCGTGGATATGATTAACGACGACGTCTGCGAGCGTACATGCCAAGCCGAAGCAGACAATATATCCGGCTACTGTGAATTTTTTCAGTGCTGGTGCTTAGGCAGATGCACCTCCTCTGAGACTGCCGCCGCCGCTGCTAGCTCTCCGATCCCAGCCTGAACAACCATCCGATATATCCATCATCCCGGCCGGCCGGCCCTCGCAAACAGCCATGTTCATGTATGCTTGGTAGCTTACTTGTGTTATGACCAATAAATAAAACTGGGCCGGTCCTCGTATACTGTCATGTATGTTTGGTAGGTTGTGCCGTGACAAATAAATAAAATTGCATGTCACTGGCCGGCCCTCGTGCACTGTCATGTATACTTGATATATAGCTTACATGTGTTGTGATAAATAAATAAAATTACATGTCCTGGCATGTCGACCGTGCGTGTTCGGCCCCGAGTACTCTCTGGTCCTGGTTGAGGTACGGTGGTTGAATACCGACAACGCTAGAGCTCCCTTTTGTGACGCGTGTTTACACCTATGGGTGACGCGGGTTGCAGGTGTATCTATTTTTGCGTCTCCCATAGGAAATTAGGGTGACGTGTGTTACCCGAGTCACCCATAATGACCAATAGGGGACGCTACCAATCCACATCTCCTAAGACCCTTAACCCTCACGAATGTATGAACGGAAAAACAGCCCAAAAATTGCAAAAATATGAATCTGCGTCTCCTAAGACCCTCAACCCGCGTCACCTATAATAGTATTCGAGACACGTGTTTGAACGGAAAAAACAGCCCAAAAACTACAACAAAAAAATTCGCGTGGCAAGGGGAAACCATCGGCCAGCCAGCCCAGTCCCAAGTCGCATCCCAGTCCCAGCCCAGCCCTCCCCCTCGTGTGTACCATCATCTACCACTAGACCACAATATCACATGCGCCATTGTCTGGTTCTGATTCCCCACATATTATACAAACCCGAGGTGAGATTGCTTATTTGAGGCGCTAAGCAAATTCAAATAAAAAAACTTGTCAACGACAACTACCCGTCGACGACCCAGATTTGGCGACCGTCCCACGCCGCAAATGTTCCGAAATTTGGCCACCGCGACCGCCACCATCGTGAGGTTCGTCACCATCGACTCATGCTGCAAGAGTCGAGGATGGAAAGTGAGTAAGTGACTATAATTGGAAACAATAGCGTAATTTTTATCGGTGTACCTTTGACATATATTTTTTTTAAAAAAAAAGAGTCGAGGATGCATAGTATATACCCCTTCAACCTAAAATACATTAGAGCCTGCGTGTGCTCTCTCCTCCCACACCTCCTCGGGCCATCTCTTTTACGTCTCCTTCCACCTCGCGGCGCCGGCGGCGTGATCCACCTTCTACCACGTCTTGCATGCCGCCGCCGATGCCATGTGCGTCGCCGATCCCGAGAACATCACCGCCCAAGGCAACTGCCTCCTCGAGGTGCACACCACCGACGACACCTTCATAACCGACTACTTCCTGTACCAGTCGAGCGGCGCACGGCCGCTGGCACTGTTGCTCCTCCCCACATGCTTCTTCCCCATGACATTCCAGCGCAAAAAGCACGCCGACGACCAGGAATATCTTCTCGCTGCGCACGACAACGAGGATTTCACGCTATATTTACTTTCGCCCCGGGCCACCATAATGTCAGGACCGGCCCTGGCCCACAGGACGACGACCAGGAGGATCTCACGCCGAGTCCTCTATGGAAGAAAGACACCGGCATCCTCCGCCGTGGCGACGGCGAGGTCCGTAAATGGCGCCTTGTGTTGGGCCGTGCCTTGGACAGCAGCGGCAGGAAGGTGGCCGTCGATCACTGGTATGTCCACGTCGGCAAGTGGGAGGCCCTTCCTCTCGGCTGATTGTCTGCGTGCTCAAGAACAGCCCACGGGAGGGAGAAACAGATAGCACAGGCAAGCATTGTCTTAGATGCAAAATGTGACAGTGTCAAATAGGGAACCGAAGTAGAACTTGAGGTCAAAAAGTTTTTCAGGGCCAAGAAATGTGACCGCCGTAACCGACTACTTCCTGTACGAAGCGGCGAGCGCCACCGCCGCCGCCCGGTCGCCGGTGCTGTTGCTCCTCCCCAACTTCTTCATCCCCATGACATTGCAGCGCAAAAAGAAGCACGATGACCAGGACGCCCTGGATGAAGATGTCACGGCGCAGGACGACCAGGATCAGGATCCCACGCCGAGGTACCTATGGAAGGAAAACACCGGCATCCTTCGCCGGAGGGACGGCGAGGTCGTGGTGGCACGGCTCGAGGTTCCCGTCGCCTCACTACGGCGAAAGGCGGAGCTCTGCGTGCTCGGCACGTGCAGGCTCAAGTGGTAAATCAATCGTGAGGTCCCCATCACCTTCCATGGCGCAGACGAAGCCGCCGCCGACGAGCTGATGCAGCGGTGGCTGACCGACGTGGCCGTCCCCGTCGGCGACAGGTTCTTGTGCTTCGTCGACTACATGCGCGGCTTCCTCCTCTGCGACATGGCGGATGCCGACGACGTGGCGGCCCTCGAGCTTCGCCACGTGGCCCTACCTGTGAAGCCGCCCGTCAGCTTCGACGACGACGGCGAGCGTCCTACCACGCAGATGTTCCGGAACATCGCCGCCGCGAGCGCCACCGCGGTGAGGTTTGTCACGGTCGACAGGCGGTGCTGCTGCGGCGGACTCGGCGTGAGCACCTGTGAACGTGGCCAGTTCTTGTTCAAGGTGACCATGTGGACGCTGAGCCTGACGACGACGGTGGCGACGTGGGTGAAGGACGGCGAGCTCGACTGCGAGGAGCTGTGGGCGATGCCGGGGTACCACGGGAGCCTACCGCGCACCGAGTGGCCGACGTTACCCGTGGTCAGCTGCGATGACCCTGACGTCGTCCGCTTCGTTTTGCACAATGCCTATGGGTACAACGGCGAGGACAGGAAGGTGTGGGTGCTTGAGATCGACATGAGGAAGAAGGCGTTGAGGTCGGTCGTCCTCCACAGTAACGCTGATGAACAAGTAGAGTTCCATGTGGCCGCGCAGCTCTTATTCTAGTTCGGTCATCCAACTGTAGATTGATTTTTGTAACCCACCTACGATTCTTTCAACTATCCATGATTTATCTCACCATTGATTTCAAAATGGACGGCCCAGACAAGTATTTCTGTCACACGTATATGTGATAAATGCGTTGTATGTGGTTGCTCTGTTCGAGTTGAATTCTTGTAATATTTTTTGTAAATTAAACTTATGGGGGAGGTCCCCACAATACTCCATTTCAAAACATATATGTACAGTACAATACACATCCTAGCCATGGATACAAAATGCACAAATGTACGAATGATGAATTACACGTAGCCAAGCAAAACAACTCCAACCGTAGAGGTGAACTCACTACCTAAGTGATTTACTTCTGTTTTGCTTAGGTTCACTCATGAAGATACTCGTCCGGGTTGTTTGGACTCGCGCCAAGGTTCTTTTTGACTCGCGTCAGAGTTCTTTTGGACTGATGTCGGGGTTCTTTTCCTCCTGGTTCTAGAAGGCTATGAAGGCGAATGAGTACTCGTTAGAAAGTTTAACAAGTCTAAATTACAGTAATACAATGATCAGGGTTCTTTGGAATTCCAATACCAAAGTTCCGGGTTCTTCTTTTCAGAAGGTCAAGAGCCATTTCGAGAATTATCTAGGGTAATGTTTTCATCCATGACTGTACCATCTCAGGCAGAATCATGGGACATATTATACATGGTTGCAAGCGACTTTAAGTCTACTTTCCAAACCAACAAACTACTCGTCATGAAGTTTCCAATAAGGAGTAATGACAATTTTAGTGAAGGCTGCCAGCAGCCATGCAGTTTCTCGTGTACTGAAGATACTAAATAAATGGCTCCACCAATTAGCTTTTCACTTACCAACATGGTACCTTCTGTTCATACCTATCTTAAACTCATCTAGGGGGGTTGTTTCTAGTATAAATATCCCATATGTACTACTGAAAACTTAAGTAGATTTTGATAAACAGATAACCTCATATAGTTTTGTCGCAGCCACGCTGCTGAGTGCCTTGTACAGCCTTATTGTTCCTTGTTCTTCTTGGACTTGCGAAGAAGATCCCTCTGGCATCCCCTACTCCATGCTCCATGGTTGCCAGTTTGGCTGTACTGTTTTGTGTGGTTTAGTCCTATAATTTGTGCTCTATGGTTGCCCGTTTGGTTGCGCCCTTTTGTGTGGTATTACACCCGATCGTGGTTCTACGGTTCTTCGGAGATCGAGTTAAAGTCCTCAAGGTTTCGGTGCCACTCTCCCCCTCGGTTTGTCGCATCCAACGTTTGTCGTGAAAATCGACTCACCCTCTTACCGATTGATATTGGTACCTATCACAGGGTTAGGACTTACAAAAGGAAAAATAGCATGGATGATTACAAGATACTCTGCAATTGATGAACTATTGGTCTGAAATCATCGTAACTCTATAAGGATGTTGGATGATCCGTTCTTTGAACTTCAAGGTCCAAAGGTCAGAGTAGCACTGATTCCTTCAAAAACTTTTGTAACATTTAAGGAGTTATATCTCTCTTATGCTGCAGTTATGTATGAATACTGAGATATAAATACATAATGTTAGAGATTTTGTTCAGCATGAAATAATGCATCTTTTCCTACAAATGATAAATTTATGAAAAAAACAAGTAGAATTAAAAACAATTCTCACTCAATTTGGGTCTACCATACCCCTCACGTTGGACCCACCTGTAAGAAACAACAGAGGTGGGAAGAAGGTCAAACCCACCAAAACTGATATTTAGAAAATGTTTATGCCAAAAGTAAATTATTTTTCTCACCATGATCAATCATACCTACCGATATTCATGGCAATAAAACGTTACGAAGGCGAGAGTAGAGTTCGCGCCTTATTGGGCAAGCTTATGGGCCCCTCTGACCCCCACGGGCCACAAGGCCTATCTCCTCCGCAAGACCTTCCTCCAGGCCCATCTCTACGCGCCAACGTGCACACACAAACTTCTTGTGCTGATCCAATCGAAACTACCATGGTCTGTCCCAAGCATTGACAAGAAGTCGGTTCCCACTAATGTATGCATGCGGCGGTGCGTGTAAATGTCAAATGTTGTAACACGCATGCATCCATGCATGTGCGTCTAGCTTGCTGCATCCAGGCATGTTCATCCTCCGTTGCTTCCTGTATGTATTATTCTAGTATTTCGTACAAGACGCATGACATATCTATTATCTTACAATCTATTTAAATTTGTGAAGCTGCTAGCCTCGTTATCTAATATATATTATTGTAATTGCAAGTAAAATTAAATTCCAAACTAAGGCCAAGGGCGATGTAAATTAAGATGTGCGCAAAAGGTTTCCTATTATGCATAACATGGTGATATATTGTTAAAGCAAGTTTCCAAGTTAGGTGACAAAAAGCATTCCATTTTCTGCTCCCATGTCTTGATGCGACGAACAAAATAGAAATAGCATTAATAGTAAGCTCACAACTTAGAGATTATATATGTAAGGCCTCAAAAAGAACACACATCAATCAATTCTTTATTTGTTGATAATATTTATTGCGGTATTACATTGATCTCATAAAAACAAGAACTCTTTTTAGAACATTAAGCTTGTAGCACATCTCTATACACAACATTTTTTATTCGATGACCATTTTCTCAAACCATGTTTAAAACACACCAGAAAAACAAATCGAGAGTTGAAAGATTAGCACCAAATTTTTATTTCAAAGAAATCATGCCACAAAAATGTTGCCTACCAACATATGTTGGTTGTCGTTGACTATCGACACCAAACTAATCATGATCCACATCAAACAAAACAAAAAGGAAATGATTTTTCAAGAAAAGAGTACATGGAAGTCTAGGATTAGCATCATTTATTGCTTGATCTCTCGACCTTCTGAGTATATGTGCCGAACGATATTATTGCTGATAGGAGCCATCACCCATCGCTCGTCAGTCTTTCAAGCGGCGTGATGGTTGACCGGAGCCATCACCCATTTCTCATCGGTCCTCCATGTGCAATGATGATGAGTATAGGATGGTAACCAGAAGGAAAATAATCAATGGGTGCTTCGGAGCGTTACAAGGGAAGTAATCAAATGAATGAGCGCCAATCTTTATTATAGTAACCTTATGAGAACGAGACGTGCGTTGGCATATACATCTAATTAATCACATCTCAACATACACACATGTTTAATATATGTCAGGATATTTCATAATAAATATATATGTGCCCTACGAGAGGAACAAAAATAAAGTTAACACAAAGTACCCTTCTTAATTTCAGATTCAGTAAAAAGTCCCCGTTGAACCTAGTTCAATCAGTCTCACCAATAAATAATCCTAAAATCCTAAAAACGGATATTGTGAATCAAAATCACTGAGCCTAGCTCAACAGTCTCAACAATAAATAATCCTAAAATCCTAAAACGAATGTTGTGAATCAAAATCATCAACGCTAATGCAGATGTCGTGCATCAAAGCCATAAATAAATTCTCGCCAGGGTGGATGTGTGGCCTCCTAGATAGGTAACGCCGACAGAGGGTGTATCCATCCTCGGCGATGGATGATCTTGGCCGGGAGGAGGAAGTGAAGCGCCAACTTTGCAGGGCTTCTCATTGGGTAGGATGGCCTGAACACAGTAACACCATAATATATCCGAGTGTAACAAAAATATATATGAGTAGACGGACTACCAGCAAGAATATGTATACATGCTTTTACTGATTGCTTGCAAGACTTCTTGCGGGTTATGAGTAAATTCATCCTTACCCTAATGCCAGATAGCCTACCTAGTTTCTGCAAGCAAGTTTCGGCTGACTGGCGTTCAGTTTATATATACTATTTTTTCATTCTCAAATTTGAAACCTGGTCCTCATGATGAAGCTGCTGATTGGCTGCATGGACAAACTCCGGCCTTCAGGGAACCCAACCTTCAGGGCGTGGATGGCGGCAGGAGATGACCGTAGATGGTGGCCAAGTAGACGATGCGGTCGACGCCGGGATCAGCAGGTGGATCAACAGGTGAATCCGATCATGCAGACGCCAACGTTGGAGGCGTGAACGAGCGCACACAACGGGCGTGATCCTCCTAGACATCGATGGATGCGATGGAGGTGTGTCGGCAGTGGGGCAGTGACGGTGTAGAGTCCTAATGGACTAAACAACCCTGGCAGGCCACCCTATGGGCTGGCCCAAGTACAAGACTTGACGTACAAGACAAGAATTAGTCCTAGTTGGTTCGGATAGGCTGTATTAGTAAATTAGAGATTAACCTGTAAAGGTCTCCTGATCCTATACGGTTTCTATGTAACCCTGTCCTCTGGCATATATAAGGGGAGACAGGGACCCCCCTCAAAACATAACGTCTATACAAGATACACCATACAAGACGTAGGGTATTACGCGTATTGTGGCCCGAACCTGTCTAAATCGTCTTTTGTCACCTTCGATTCTAGATTCTCGATGACTTCTCCTCAAACCCTTCTCTCCGGGTATCCCCTCGAGAACCTAGTCAGCATAACTCGCCGACAAGCAGGGTGAAGAGTACTAGTCCTGGCGCTTGACAACAGGAGGCCTCCAGCTTGGCCACCGCCTCCTTGTTAACGACGTATCGTCCTGAAAGGCATGGAGTGATGCAGAAAAAATGCCCTACGTCGACCAAAGGGAAGACCATGATTGCCATAAAAAACACACACGCGTCATCTCCTCTTTCGTCGACCGCGGCGGGGAACCGGCCCTCGACACCGCCACCTGAGCCTGGGCATGCTGTGAATGCGACTGCGGTGACTACTTGGAGCAACGGCTGAGGTGAAATATGGAGGGCACGTGCATCCTCATCCACGTCATCCGTCCATAAACAACGTCGTAGATAGATTCATTTTATTTTGGCCATGGAGAGATTTATTTCCTGCGTTAGAGAGAAGATCAGGGGCTTTCCATTTTTCTTGTCGTTGGAATGCAGAAAGAGCAAGCGGTGGTCATGGAGAGGTGCACTTTATTTCCTTTTAATAGAACCTTTTATTTCCTTTTAATAGAACCTTTTATTTCCTTTTAATACCACACCTTCATTTCCTTTTAACACCACACCTTTTATTTCCTTTTAATAGCACCTCGATTTATTTCCTTTATTTCTCGCCTTAATATAAGGGGCTTTCCATTTTTCTTGCCACTGGGATGGGATGCATTGAGAGCAGGGGATGTTTCCTATTTTACTTCCGCTATTGGATGTATTTTTTGGAGAAAAAAAATTGGGGATAAGGAGGAGGGAGGGGAGTTTTTTAATTGGATGAGGACGACCAAATCAATCTCCCGTCCCCCTTTGGTCGTCCTAGGCCCACCATTCAGCCATGGTAGGTGGGTCTGCTGTGAGGGGTAAAGGAGTGTGCTTTTAGGTGAGAAGTATCCTCAAATTGTTCAATCCTTTAGTATAGATAGATTTGTTGGCGCTGCTAGCGCCCGGACGTCCGATGGGAGCGTTTTCCGTCGAACGGTCTTTCCTACATCGAGACGGAACTGTTGAAACATCAAGAAAACATATTTGCAACATAGAAAATCAATATTTGCAACATCAGAGAAACATGTGCTAGAAATGCATCGAATCATCCAGGAGCGGAGTAGAAAATCCTGCCGCAACATCGACCCATTGTTGCCTGCAACATCCACTCAAAACAAAACTGCCGAAACATGAAGAAAACACTTTTGCAACATAAAAAGTCAATGGTTGCAGCATCAAAGAAACAAGTACCGGAATACATTTAAACATCCGGGTGGAGGAGTAAAATTCACTCCACAACATTAGACCATTGTTTCATGCAACATACGCTCAAATTCCTGCAACATCGAAACAAAACGGTCCAAACATAAAAAAAACACTTTTTCAACATTCATTTGATTCTTGCAGAATTCAAATGATGAAGTGCGACACAAATCGAAATGATGTAGAATCCTCCATCGCAACATCTCAAATCAATTTGCGCAACATTCAGAATCAAACATCGAAACATCAAAAATCGGGAAGAAGAGTTCCTCGGCCACCTGAGGGGCACGCGCCGCCATGGGAGCTCGCACCATGGGGGAGGGAGCTCGGGGATAGGGGAAGCTCATCGACGGGAGCGCCACTGGGATAGCTTGCCTGCGAGGGCTAGCACCGCTGGGGTGGGAGCTCGCCCACGGGGGAAGGCATAGGCACTCCCACAAAGTGTAGTCTCTCTCGTGGCTGCTGGCACGGAGCTCTCGCGGTCGTCGATGTGGCGTAGGAGCATGACCCAGCGTGGATCACGGGCACAGGGGACGAGGAGGAGGAGGAGGAGCTTGACTGCAGCGGCCAGGGAAGAGGAGGGGGAGGAGGAGCTCAAGCGCAGGGGAGGAGGACGAGGAAGCGCAGGATGGCGGTGGTATGGAGGGAAGACAACAACCACGTAGCGCGTCTGATTTATTACCTCCCATCGGACGTCAGGCTCTTAGCAATCTCTTATTGTAAATCTATGTACAGTTGTTTCTCCTTTTCTTATATATATAAAAAGATAGGGGTGTACTTGTTGACTTTCGTAAAAAAAACATAAGTCAAATTGTGCAACATACAGATGAAAGCATTGAAACATTGTCACATCATAAAAATCAACAAAAAAATCATGTTATTGAAACATTGCAGAATCGGAGTTGCAACATCGATGTTGAAACATCACAGAAATCCCATCGCGCTCACATCCCATGGCACCCAGCATACTCATGTTGCGGTGGGAGTTTCCCGTCCGATGCTCATGTTGCGGTGGGAGTTTTTTGGTTGATGCTCATGTTGCGGCGGGGGCACCCGATTTCTGTAGTGTCCATCACACGTAAGAAGCATAGCATTACCGTAGATTTGTTCATTCTAGAAAACCAGTACGGCCAATAAGGTACCACCGAAGTCTCGCCGCTATATGATAATTTGCCCTCCATGGATCGGTTGTGCGAGGCATCGTAGAGATCAGCTCCTTGGTCCTCACGTTAACCTCCACGATCCATACCTTCATCTCCTCGGAGGGTGCATAGTGGTTCTCACAGACAATGAAGCATACAACATCAGGGTTCTCAGCGCTCACAATGGGATACTCCAGAGACACCTTCGGGATGCCCCCATAGCCTGGGAACCCCCAGACATCTTCGCAATCCAGCACACCATCCTTGACCCATGTCGCCGACGACAACTCGTCCTCCTCCTCCATCAAGCTCAGAGTCCATGCCGTCACCGTGAAAGCAAAGCGTCCGCGCACGCACCATGTCCTCCCCGGGCCCGCCACAACAGCATCGAGGGTCCACGGTGACGAGCCTAACCGTGTTGGCCCCCGCGGCGGCAACGTTCCGAGTCTGCCGGCCTTTGTCACTCCAGATGTTGTCCCCAGGCAGCGGCACATACCGGAGTGTGAGGGGACGATGATTGTAAGTGTTCATGCCCGTTATGTCACACAGGAGCATGCCACGGAGGTAGTCTACGAAGCACAGGTACCGGTTGCCGATCGGGATGGCAACATGCGTCTTCCACTTTTGCATCAGCTCCGCCCCTTCACCTTCGCCGCTGCTCGCCGGCTCGCTGTGGACGGTTATGGGCACTGCCTCCATGAGCTCCCAATCACCGCGCCCGCCACCAATCACGCACATCTCGGCGTTTATTCTGGGCACGTTGCCAGAGTACACCTCGGGCACATCATCGCCGCATGTCACATCGAGCTGGGCCACCAAGAGGTCACCGTAGTCGTCGCCGCGGCGCAAGACGACGGTGTCCTTGTCTTCCAGCAAGCGGGCACGTGCACGGCGGTGGGTGCCGCCACTGCCATGGCGGCGCTCGTACTGCATGGGGATGTGGCAGGCGCGGAGCCACGACAGAGACGGTGGCCTGGCGGCGGCGCCGGCGTCGTAGACGAAGTAGTCGCGGTTGGGGAACAGGCTCATCTCCGGGTTCGTGTTGGGCGTCCTCAGCTCGAAGAGGACGCAGTCGTCGTGCACGGCGATGATCGTGGGGGGATCGTCGTGGTTACGGTCGCCGCGGGGGGGATCGCCGGCCAGCCATGTGATGTTGAGGAAGGAGCTCGCCGGCGGCGGCGCGACGCCGAAGGAGATGCGGAAGGGCCAGCCGGTCGAGGTGCAAGACTCGGCCACCGTCCTGGCGTCGCCGGCGACGGAGGCATCGTCGCCGGTGCGGGAGCGGTACCAGTTCAGCAGCAACCATCGGGGGGAGACAACGGTGGCCGTGGCGTCGGCGGCGAATTCAGCCGGAGGCGGAAGGGCTTCCATGATGTCGCCGCCGCTACCTTAGATTCAGAATTTCAGATCGATCCAATTAGTTGCCGGCAACCGAAGTAGGCTTTTACCAGCAATCAGTTACCTCAGTTCTATGACGTATATGGACGCGTTGACAGTACCCAAAGGCCAAAACTGGAACGCATAAAACTACTCGTTTTCTTTTCATTTTCCATTTCTACTACTCGTTTTATTTTCCTTTTCGATTTCTAATTTCTTTTTGCTACTTATTTCTTATTTTTACAAAATTTACCGAGAGAATTATGCCATGGCCATCAATATAATCAAAATTTTGCCCACAAATTTGGTACTTTTGGATGGGTACTTTTAGGTACTAGATATATTTTCCACCGTTAGATTTTATATCCTTGTAGTACCATGGTACTTGTCAATCATTGTAAATGAGCTCTAATTATTATTACAAATTAAAAAACATGTACTGATTGTTCTTTAATTTGTTATCATCTGTACGAATAGATAATTCTTTTAAAGCTGAAAAAAATGAAAGTTTCGAATGTAGCTCAACTTGTAGAGCAAAATCTCAAAATTATGTATTTACATTTCAGTATTCATACATAACTGCAGTAAAAGAGGCGCGGACTGTTCAAATATTGCAAAAGTTTTTCAAGGAATTAGTGCTACTCTGACATTTGGACCTTGAAGGTCAACTAACATATCATCGAACATCTTTATAGAGTAAGGCATGATTTGAGACCAATAGTTAATCAATGGTTAGACAATACTCTTTCCATTCGTCTATCCAAGGCCTGTATTTTTCTTGGCTCAAAGACCAATAGTTACTCCGATGTGTCTTTGTCCATTCGGAGAAACTACTGTTTAACTTCCAAGGCGGACCTTCAGATGGTTTAATTGTGGGACCGATTAACAAAGTAATTAACGCCTTAACTACAAATGGAAAATAGAAATAGTTGTGGGACCGATTAACAAAGAGTCATCATGGCTTAACCCGTGAAGATCACATAATTACTAAAAATAAAATATTCAACAAGCCTATGTGGCGTTGCAAAGATTATTATTTATGCAATTGATTATATTGATTACATTTGACCACAATGCTTATCCGGACCGTCCATCTAGAAATCAATGGTGTGATAGATCGATCATGTGTAGATGAGACAGGGACGGAGCTAGAAACTCAATTTTTCTCATTTTGGGCACACAGTGTAATCAAATTTAAAATTTGATCAAATTTAAAATTTTTTAGTGCTATCCCATGTCGATTGTGAAAATGTTTGACTCCCTAAGGTTTGTTCCAACACTAACAACTTTCTTATATTAGGAAAACATAAGTTCCTTGGTTTTGCCTACAAAACTGAAATTAGAAATATATTCTCTTAAAATCATGACCATCACCAATATATAGTAAAGATATTTTCAGATAATACACGTTCTGAATATAAAACTCTGGTGTGGGCCTGAGACGGGCCAAGAAGAATATAACTCGAGCCGAAAACGATTCATCCGACACCACTTAGCAGAATCGGGTAACAGCCCAATTATCAGGGCTACTATCCTGGGTAACAGCCCAATTAGCAGGGCTACTATCCATCGATAATCCCTCTCGTAGCTGCGGCAACATGGAAAACCTAACCAATCCGACACCACTCTCGGTCACGGATCCGCCGGCGGCGAGCCCCCGCTGGTTATTGCTGGATCAGTACGTCAACAACAGGGGCAGTGAGCCCTCCATCCCCGACGCCAAAACCACAGCGGCATCCTGCACCTCCACAGGTCAATTGTTCACCGTCTCCTTCGCCCTCGCGGCGCCGCCGGCGATCTCCACCTTCTGCTGTGAATGGATAGGCGACGCACCCGTCGGCAACGACCGCCGGCGCCGGGACTTCACCGGCCACGACGAGTCCAAGAATCTCCACATCGTCGCGGCCCACAACGGCTGCGCCCTCATCGAGATGAGTCCTCCCGAGAGTCGCTTCTGTTCTCGTTACGACAACAAGCGTGACTACTTCATCTACGAGTCCGGCGATGGCCGGACGCCGCCATGGCTGTCGCTGCTCCCGGCCTGCTACTTCTCCAGGCAGTTCGACCGCGATGATGACAAGCGCCATGTTCCTACTCGCATTGACAAGCCACGCTCCCTCGACGTGGGCAACAAAACCGCCTTGCTGCGGCTCGTCGACGGCGAGCTCCTCGTGTGCCAGCTCGAGGTGATACACGAAAACGACCGGCCCAACGACACGGCCGAGCTCTGCGTGCTCCGGTGGCCCGGCCGGGACTGGGAGATGATGCGCTTGGATATCGCCCACCACGAGGACGGCGGCGAGCTGCCATGGTCGCCGGAGATGGACGCGGTCGTCCCCGTCGGCGTCCGGTTTGTATGCTGGGTCGACTACAACCTCGGCTTCTTCTTCCACGACGTGGCGGATGAGGCCTTCTCCAAACTGGTGTACGTGCCGCTACCTGATGTGCCGCCGCCGGAGCAGCAGCGGCGCTTGAGCCACGAGAGGCCGTACATGCCATACCGCCGCGGCCTCGGCGCCGCCGGCCTTGACGCGGTGAGGTTCGTCAGCGTTGCTCCGCGCTGCTGCTGCGGTGGCCATGGCAAGACCTCGTGCGAGCGCTCCCGCTTCGCTTTCAACGTGACAACTTGGACCCTGACGTTGAAGAAGGAAGGGCCAATGATATGGGTGAATGACGGCGTGCTCGACTGCGACGAGCTCTGGCAGCTTCCATACTCCGGGTGCCTCCCACGTGTGGCACCGGAGTACCCCATGGTGAGCTCAGACAACCCTGACGTCGTCTGCTTTGTGCTCTGCGAAAATAGCTATGTGATCGACAATGCTGATAAGACGGTATGGATGCTCGAGGTCGACACCAGGAGAAAGGTGCTGCTGTCTGTGGTTCTCCATGGCAGTGGTGGGTACTATGCAGATTGTCGTTTGCCGGCAAAACTTTGCTGGTAACAATCTTTGGATGACCTTGGTAGAATTATTAGCATATGGCCCTGAACAATGACAAATTGATTTCTCTTTTTTTCCTTAGCAGAAATAGTCCTATCCATGATGCTTTAGACACAGGATGCATTATTGTTGTCTAGGTTGATACAAACTTGTGGATACTATTTCGTAGCTTGTGATAATGTAATACCATGGATAACATAATAACGATAAATAAAATAAACAGCCTCTCATGTTTTTTGCTGGTTGGCTGGAGTTCCTCTCTACCATTACCACCCTCCATCATATTGATTGGAATTATGCATGACAAGAAATCCTTTTTCCACAAAGCATATGATACAATTATTATTTGTTCATTTTGTTACCAATGCAATTTTTATGTACGTTCTTTGCATGTTTCATTCCAAAGATAAGAAGAAACATAGTGAAGGTTGCAAGCTTAACATGCCTTCCATGTTACGAATTGCACTAAGGAGTTATTGGGCTCCTAAACCCTAAGGCTCCTACATTAATGCCTTGAAGGTTGCCCTCCTACTCCACTCATGATACATTGATGATAATTATTGGGCTTCTACTAGGTAGTTACATCTAGAAATTGAGACCACATAATATCAACGAGAAGTGTGTTACTCCTTACAAGTTTATAACCATGTGTCCCTTGTGTCCTGTGAATGTGCACTTGAGGAAAGGGAACGGGACGATCCTCAACAATCACTCACGCCTCACAAGCTACTGGGACAGACAGGAACCGGATCGGGGATCCGGAAGAACTATTGTTATCAGCATCACGCTAACTGAGCTAAGTACTATTCCAAGGAGATTCATGAAGAACCATGTTTGTTTGATAGCACTGTCACAAATACAATTCTAATACAGAGTATTTTCAGGCACTACACAAACGGACTAAAGACCTCAACAATTGGTGGAAGGAATGGCCGCGTTGTTGGAGCTGAACGAGCCACTATGGTCCTCCCTTAATGATACTAAGATTTTCATAGAAGAAGCATTCTTGTATGGGGGAGCTAAGAGTACTCTCCTTGCATTACTACGTGTTAAGGAAGGATTGAATACATGCAAATAATTGAGTGTGCTATAGATAAAACAGAAGTGGCTGAAAAAGTACTCTCCTTGCTCGATGCTGGTTGGGAGGTACACCTCCTCGTGGTCAAATTAGTGGTGGAGGGCCCGTGTGAATAGCTTGAAAATGTGGCGGCACTGGACCCCAGTTTAGTCAAAAGAGGAAGTACCCTGCTTCTTCACCAAGTTGCGCTATGTTTGTGCTCCTTTACGAAGATTGGGGCCAGTGGGGCTCACCACTAAAGACCCGTTCGGCACCAACGGATCCACGGCAGGCCAAGATCTACGCCAGGCTATAGGATCGAGTGGATACCGGCGTGTAACTGGATCCAGAAGATCATAGCAACCAGTCGTAGGGAATCAATCCCGGAGTGAAGCGATAGGGTTTCGATTCTGGGCCTACAGAATGTGAGGCGAGTTCAATCCGGGCCTAGTTAATTCTCAGCCCCGTGAAAACGAACAACACTTTGCTGATAGACCAGATTTCAATTCCGGCCGATTTGTTTCCCCGGGAATGAGGCTGGGAATGGGCTGACCCGGTCGAAACGAATAAGGCCTAAGGGGGGGGTGGCTGTGGGAATGGCGCTTCGCTGAGGTGGACTTGACCGCCGATGTGGGCCGGGGCTGATCGCGGCGCGAGACACTCCTTCACAGGAGCGGTGAGCGCTATGAGCAGCAAAGGGTGCCCTCCGTCGGCTTCGGCGTTGGTGACGTTCGCCGTTTCATCCTTCATCCTCTTGTGGCAGTTGTGAGCCCAGTGCCCTAGCTTGCCACAGTAGGAACACCGCAACTCTCGTTCGGGGGCTAGATCGGCTACCGCCATCAGGAGTGATGGATCTTCGTCGTCGCCCGCCTGGATGAGGTGCGCCGCCTCATCTCTCTTCTTCCTGCAGCATTCACGTACCCAATGGCCCTTCTTGCCACAATACTTGCACTTGTCTTTCTTGGTGGCCTTTCTTGGTGGCTCGCCGATAAAGCCACCAGAGCGCCCACTGATCTTGTTGCCGCCTCCGCCTCGTGGCCCACCGGATGGCTTGCCGCCGTTGCCACCGGCAGGCGCCCGCGAGCCGGTGCTTTTACCGAGCCACACACTCATCTTTTGAGAGTAGGAGTTTCCAGTCGAGTCCGTTGGGGCCGGTGGATTGAGGCTGCGTTCTTGTATCTCCGCCGACTTGAGCCTCCCCACCAGCTCCTCCGTGGACATCTCGTCGACGTCGAGAAGGGTCTCGATGGAGTGCGCAATCTGATCATAACGAGAAGGAACGGCTTGAATAATATTACTCACCAATGCAGATTCCTTGAGTGGATCTCCGAGGATGGAGAGCTCGCTGATGATGCTTGTAAGCCGATGCGTGAAGTCGTCAATCGTCTCACCATCCCGAAACGCGATCCTGTCAAACTCGCACAAGATGTTGGTCGCCTTGGCCTTGCGGATGCGATCAAGGCCGATCCACTCCGTCTTGATGGCGTCCCATGCCTTCTTCGCCGTACCCTTGCCATGAAGAGAGACCCGCATCTCCGGCGGTGTCGCATGGAGAATTGCCTCCATGGACATGCGATCCGCGTGATGGTCGACGCCCCCGATCTCCACCGCCTCCCACAGGTCACGCGCCTCAAACATGACTTGCATGAGCACCACCCAGCCGACGTAGTTGGTGCGTGTCAGGAGGGGATAGCTCACCGATCCCACCTCGCGAATGAAGCGCGGGGCAGACAGCCGCGTCGCCGAGGTGGCGATGGCGAGGAGCGTCGGCGAAAACGTGGAGGTGTCTGTGACGCTGTCCCATGGGCCGGCAGCGATATCGTCGATCTCGCCAGCGGTTACCACGGCTCTGATGTCAGTTGTCAGTCCTAATCTACGCTGGAACGCCGGAGCTAGCTGGAACGTCGATGAACACGCAGGAGCTCGGCGTGCTGGAACAAGTGGATTTTCGGTGCTGTAAACTGACAGCGTTTTCTCGGTTTATTGATGCATATAAGTAGCTAACAAACTAACAGAACTTGGCACTTATCCAGCCACGATCCGGAAGCAGTCGTGCCATCCCACGAGTCTTGACGGAGATTGCGCCCACTACGCCACACAAAGCTCTCACGGCGCAGCGCGAGCAGTGCGTGGCTCCTCTACAATAGACTAGCTTATCTAACAAGGCTTCCACTGATCTCTCTGAAATTGGTTGTTGCTTTCTTCCTAAGGGTGCCAGAAACTGGTGCCACTCCATCTACAGAGTTGATGATAGAATGACTCTTTGTTGCTTACTCCCTCTTTCTCATAATTAATGATGTTTGGAAAACTAACAATTAAGGAAATTAATGTGCATGCATCTTGGAAATGCAAAAAAAGTAAAGCAATTAAAGTTGCATTCAGCATGGAAAAGGAAAAAACAAGGAAATTAAATTTACGTGTAATTAACTTTAGTTTGCATAAAAAGTAACAAAGAATTTATTCTTTGTGGGACAAGTTTTGAATGATAAAAATGCACTTGTTTTGGGAGTTGATGACTAGCTTTAATTTTTTAGGTGTTCACCATTGTTGTACCAGCTTTAAGAGGACTTGAATCTTTTAATTTTTTTTCTTTTGCTATGGTACTTGTCTCGCCATGTTTCTCATTCCCTTTTCATGGAATTTCTAAACAACATTACCTATTTTTTATTTTATTATTTTGTCAAATTTCTAACCACCTGTGCACATGTTGCACACAGGTCCTGTCCTACATGGGTGGAGTTTCGTTATGGCCACCACCCCCCACGTCCCCCACACCTTTGGACACATATTTTTCTTCGGTGGGGTGCCCTCGGGAATAACTTAATTGTATTCGTGAGTAGTATTATAATATAACAGACAAAGAAGGAGTAGAAAAGGCATTAAGTTATTCTTAAAATTTCCTTGCCAAAATTTCTCATTAGAACACTACAGCATATCAGCAAGAGAAGGAAGTCTGCATCAGACTGATATTAAAAAATCACTGATTAACTGTGAAATTTTGCTGGTAAATGATCGCTTGGATCTTCGCCGCACAGGACCACGAACAATAGCACAATAATTTCTTCCTCATGTCTATCATGACTCATGAGCATCCATTCCTTGATCTCCTCCGCTTTGATCTCCTGGCGGTCGCAGCCGCCCACGATCGACCAATCAGAGACCTTGAAGCAGATGACATCAGAGTTGTCCAGTCTCACTCCGGGCTTGAACCGGAAGCACGTAAGGAGGCCCCAGTAGCCTGGGAGTGCCCATAGCTCCTCCCCACTTCGCCTATGTTTCAGCAATACTGCATTTGATCGTCACCATTCTACAAAAGCTGTTCAGTTCCAGCAGTATAAAAAATGGTTCCTACAGTAGGGGAAAAAATTTCCATAGAATCTAGGGTGCCACTTATGATTCCATAGAGACTATTTCTATCAAACTAAGTATTACCAAGAAGATCAAGTAAAAATTGTTGGCTCCATGTAAAAAATGTTTCATCTGACAGCTGGGCCCAAAGTCTTGTCGCTGAGAATATAACTATAGAGACCAAAACGATTCAAATTTTAATAGTAACGAGACTGAAATAAGAACTCAAGTTTAAGGTCCTGGATGAGAGCGCAAAACAAGTTCAAATTTGTATTACATTGCAACAACAATAAAATGAATATATGAAGCACGTATGTATAAATAAAGCATTTTACTCATCCTGCATGTATGTATAAATAAACATGTATGATGCACTAAACTAATAATTGCAATAAAAGGACCCCACAGAAAATTACATGTCTAAAAATATATTAATTCACAAAAAAACATTAGAAGTTAGTTATCATTGTTAGTCATTTTACCACAATAATTTTCCAAGTCATAAGAATGTAGGGTTGACAGCGACTGTATCTACGAGTATCTTATTAAAACAAGACGTAGTTATAGAGTGAGTGCTATCAATAGGTGAAAAGATTGTAACCATATTATTGGGTAATAAATAAATCTTTTTTTATGATAAAAGTAACCATGGCATAAAACAAACTCAGGTGTCTTCAAAAGAAAACAACTGCAATTCCGTACTAGGAATCACTGAAGTTTTGCCTGTCGAAAATCACAGGACTGTGATCTCCAAGGACTGGCCGTGCCCTGGACAAGACTAGCTGCCAGGAGAGCCTTCCTCCTTGTATCAACCTGGATCATCCATTCCTTCTTCTCCTCACAGCTGACGACCTTGAACCAGACGACATCAGGATCGTCCAAGCACACCATGGGGCTTTGCAGATGCACCCGCGGGATGCCCTCATAGCCCGGGAGCGCCCAGAGCTCCTCGCAGTCCATCACGGTGTCCTTCACCCACTCAATCGGCTCGTCCATTGTTAGGGTCAGTGTCCATGTGGTCACCGTGAAGGCATGGCGAGACTTTGGACACGAGCACCTGCCGAATCCCCCGCAGCAACACCGGGGCTCGATGCCGACAAACCTCACGGCGCTACTGCCGGCAGCGCCCATGGTATGAGGATCAGTCAGTGGAAGCAGATCATCTGTGTAGTAGTCTGGATCCCATGGCAACCATGGCAGAGGTACGTGCCGGAGCTTGGGGCTGGACACGTCATCAGCCATGTCACAAAGGATGAAGCTATGTCTAGATCCAACCCAGCACAGGAACCGGTCACCGACGGGGAGCGCCATGCCTGCTGCCGACAAGGATCTCACCACATCTTCTCCTTCTTCATGAACGATGGGCACTAAGAGGTTATGCTCCCACTGGCTGCTCCCTGAACGGAGCACACAAACGTTTGCCATGCCGTGTTCGGAGTGGGACCGCAGGTCCATCCAAACCACGAGGAACTCGCCGTCGTCGTTGTCGCCTCGACGCAGGATGCCGGTGTTCTCATCGAGGAGGATGCGGCCATTAGGGTCAACCAAACCTTCCTCCATGTCCCTGACAAACTTCAGGCCCGGCAGGAGTGTCAGCGACGGCCGCCGGACCTGTACACGAAGTGGTCGTATGGATTGGCGGCCGTGGAAGATGAGGAAGACCGGCGGCGCGCCATACGTAAGACAACGGAGTCACCGTGCGCCGCGATGACGTTGAGGGCAGACTCGTAATCTCCCGTGGTCTCGGCATTGTCGAAGGAGAGGAGCGACCTCGCCGGCGGCGGCGCCAGGTTGAAGGAGACGCACAAGCGCTGGCCCGTGGAGGTGTTGGTCTCCGCTGCGGTCTTGGCGTCGGAAACCATGCGCCCGCGGCGGCGGCGGCAGTCGCGTGTTGCCAGCAAGACCCAGCTTGGGTCCTTGTCGGCGGCGGCGGCGGTGGCGGATGCCGGAGAGTCAGAGAGTCCTCTTGGGCGGCCACAGGCTGCGGGGAGAAGACGGATGGATTGCCGGCATTGGAAGTTGCGGAGGGCGTCGAAGCCAGCTAGAGCAATAAGCCGTGTGGGAAGCTTCATAGTTGCTATGGAGGTGGTGACGGGAGAGATGGTGGTGGTCGATCAACAATAATGGCGGCTGCGTTCCGCCGTTCCTGCTCGGCGATTAGCCCTAGCGCAATGCTGACCTTAGACGATGATTAATTAGGGGAATGATTTCATAGTGGGCTGGAATAAAATGTTTGATGATTTTTTTTCTGGACCGCCGGCCCAGTAAATTGACACTTCGAACCAGAGAATTTCCTTGCAACAGAGACATTATTGTTGATGATGTTTATGGCAATGGACAGAGCCCATATATAGCAAGGAGATTATATTTAAAGAAAGTCGATATAACATCATATGGGGAGCGTACCATCATATATATATACGTGCACGACTTCAGTGCTAGCACAGGTGACACCTCTATCATTCACCTTGCGCGACTCATACGAAAATGTTGAGACGGTTTTGTTCATGTTTTGACGCGCTGAGTCTCTTCAGGTGTCCACGCTCTATTGTCCGGCAGCCGATGGTTCGATGTTTAGCTCCAATTGGTTGGAGCCACCGAATCCGAAGGGAGCTCTCGGGTTCGCCGGCGGTCGTGGCCGCCGAGGGCCCTCGCTGGGCAGGGATCTGGGATTCGGACTGAATGGGTCAAATTTAGGCGACATTCGTCCATTTCGGTAGGGCCCGAGATAAAACAAACCGACCAAAAAAATTTGGCCCAATTTAAATTTTTAGACCGGCCCAATGTCTACAGTAGCCCACATATGCCTCCCCTTGCTATAAAAACCCAAACCTTACCATCAAAGCTTGGCAATTTCATTTTCCTCCCCTCTCTTCCCTGGTTGCAGCAGCCACGACAAACATGAGGCAGACTCACGGCTCTACTGTGATCCATTCATCTCCTTCTCCATCTTCGATTCTCCATCCGTTCCCCTCCATCATCTCAACGAATCCTTGGAGTTTGCACTTACAGATCGATCATTTCTTAGGTGGAATACTTTGTATGCGTCTATCTGAATGGTGTTGATTCATTATCATCGTCGTGCTAGGATTGGCCCTGCTCGTGGAGGCCTCACGAAGCCAGGGCAGCTCGTCGTGCCGGGATGGTCGACAGCAGCGGCATTTGGGGTGAAGTGGTTCGCAGAGTCGTGGTTGGTGACGATGCACCGGCAAGACCTTCAGCTGCGGCAAGACCTGCAGCTCCGCCGAGACCTGCAGCACCAGCACGTGAGGGTAAAAAAAGGAATGGTGCCTCTCAGCTCCGCCGAGACCTTCAGCACTCGGTTTGTGCATCGTGGCATGAACTATGTGTTTTAGAGACTTTTGTATGTATGTTGACGTAATTATTTGGACTTTAAAATTTATTTTAATTGGACTATGGTGCTACTCAGTTAAAGTATTAATGTTCTTTCCTTGGTTTGCTTAATGTTTCTTTGTTAAATATGCTGTTCTTTGTTTTTTAAAAGATTCGGTTAAACTTCGGTCAAATTTCAAATATTGACCAGTCAACATTGTGAGATTCGGTCAACTCATAAGTCAGACTAACGGAGAGAGGAAATGGAAGCAGAAATTGCTTCGTTGTTCGTACTCAAAACTGAAAAGGTTTAACCCACAAGCTGCTAAACAATACTGGTCGTAATCGTAACTTTAGAAGAAAGAAAGGAAAAAGGATGGACTTCTCACGGAGTTTTGGCTGGCCTTAAGTATTAAGTGGAGTATTTTAATGACAAGGAAATTGTTTCCATGTGCTGATGTTGTTGTTGACAACGATAGCTTTGTTCCTCCCTATAAAGTGCATGCGGTAGAGGGCATCTGAAGGAAAAAGGCGTTGAATGAACTGAGAAAAAGGATGTCGCAAAAATCCACGTACGTAGGGTGCAACTGGTTCTGAGTGGATATTGCAGCAGCCAATTCTGACCCGTCAAAATGAATGATTGAGCTACCTTAGCCAATTCGGACCCGTTGGAATGAATGATGATTGGGCACATTTGGTTGTTCAATGTAATTTAATGTGGATGGAATTGCTCTACTCTTATCTATGGAAATTCGCCAACGACATAGGTATGAATTAGGCTTATCTCAGCATGTGTTTTATTAGCTTGAATTGAAGTCCATGTCCTACTGTCCGCTCGTTAGGCAGACTAAACACCTAAAGAGAGGAAAATAAAAATGATATCCAACAAGCTGGGTAAGTAATATACTTGTCTAACTTGAGAAGAAAGAAAGGGCAAAGGATGGTTTGACAGGTACGTTACAGATACGTCATGTTTGTGGACAAACCCAAGACTTTTTTTAGTACTAGAAGACAGGACCAAGATTTTAACACGGAAGCTTTGACTGGTGAAGGTTGTGCTGCGCGCCCCTATATATAAACCAAAAGGAGAGTAGCTAGCCGGAGGAGGGACACAACACACACATACACATAGAGAGAAATGGGTGTTGTGGTGAACAAGTCCTCGCCGGTGATGGTGAAGCCATGGGAACCCGTGGCGACAGGCAGTACAATGAAACTCTCGTTTTTAGACCAGGTTCATCTAAACATCCCAGTCACATCGCTGATCGTGTTCGAACATCCTGTCAATGTGGCCGCTGAGACCATTCGGAGAGCATTGTCCCAAACACTCGTCCACTACTACCCTGTCGCTGGTCGCCTCGCTGCAGGCTCCGATGAGATCAATTGCACCGGTGAGGGTGTGGTGTTCGTCGCCGCATCAGCGGACTGTTCTTTAGAACAATCCAAGCTGCTCAAGGAGGAGCAGCCAACGGCAGCATCCGCAGCAGGAGCAACAAGCCGAGCGCTACTAGACGATCTCGCCGTCTACTACGACCATGGCTGCTGCTCTGGCGGCCCGTTGATGATGATGCAGGTGACAGAGTTCTCCTGTGGCGGCTTCGTCCTCGGCGTGACGTGGAACCATGGCATTGGCGACACTACTGGGATTGCCCAGCTCCTACAGGCCGTTGGAGAGATGGCACGTGGCATGTTGTCGCCGTCCGTGATTCCCAGCAGGATCTGGGACGATAATAACTCCATGATCCCAAGCCTCTCTCCATCTTCCATCGCTAGCGAGGCGCCATTGGACCTTGCTTTCATTGACGTCACCATCCGGTCGAGCTTGATCAACCGCATCAAGGCCGAGTACAACAACCTGTTCGTCCACAACTCCCACGGCCAGTCGTCGTCACTGTGCACCACGTTCGAGGCGGTGACCGCCGTGTTGTGGCGGTGCCGCACCCGTGCTATCATGTCGTCGTCGTCGTCATCGTTGTCATCTCCCGCTGTGCTCTCTTTCGCGGTTAACATACGCAAGCATGTAGGCGCCGTTGACGGTTATTATGGCAACGGAATTGCTGCCACTGGCCAGAAGGTCATATTGACCGTCGGGGCGGTGGCGAACGGCGAAATCGTTGACATAGTCAAGGCTATCAAGGACGCCAAGGATGACATTCCTCACATGCTCAAGAGGACCTCTTCGCAGCAGCAGCTGGATATTGATCGATACAGCATGTTTGCTGTGTCATCCTGGGGGAATCTCGGGTTGGACAAGCCTGATTTTGGCAGCGGGAGGCCAACAAGGGTGATCTGCCACGCTAAACCCTTAGCAACGGCCCAGCCTTTCTGCATGATGGGCCTTCCATGGAAAGGGAATGGCGGGATCAGTGTGATGTGGATCTACCTCAAGAAGGAGCATGTTGCCGCGTTTCTAGGTGAACTGTCCAGCCTCAATATATGATGATATACATTTTCTAGGTTTACCGCTGAACGACACAGAGTGTATTGTTTGTTGTTCGATATGGTACAGCTATATGTTCAATAACCTGTAACCTGTTCAGACTCACGAAACTTGTACTAGTAGGGAATAAATTGTCAGTCTTTCCACGAGGGAGCATCTCCAGCAGTCCCCCAATATTTTCATCCTAATAAAGTGTTATTGGGATGTCCCAATACAACTTTCATGAATTAATGGGAGAGATGCTTTTGCAGTCTCCCAATAATCCCATCCCATTAGCAACTACCATATTGGGAGAGACTAAACTCTCCCTTTATTTGAGGAGAGATGAGATGAATTATTGGGATGTCCCAATAACTTTTGGGAAAAGGGAAATGTATTGGGAAACTGTTGGAGCATTGTTTTCCCAAAACATCTCCCAATATGGTGGTTGGATTAGGGATTGGGAGACTACTGGAGATGCTCTGGTGACACAGGGCAGGAAATCAGACACCAGCGTGCAGGGCCAGCTATACATTTTTCAAGAAGGCGGCCAACACATGTCCAGTTCTGTGTATGGCATTTTATTTTGTACTATCTATGTAATTTATAAGCCTGGCAACACTGCGTGCTGCTGTTTTATGTGCGGATCAATCAAAGATTTAAAAAATAATAATCTTTGAGTGGCATAAGTCCCAAAAAAATTACAAAAATATTATTGTATAACAAATATTAAAACACTAACGTTATATCACTAGACACTAGTATGCACCCTTGACCCATAACACTGACCTTTATACGCAATAATCTATTCAGCGGAACATAGGCCAATCGATCATTAATCCATATTTAATCAAAACTACAAGAAAAAATGAAATGTGAAAAATAAAATATATAATTTTGATGATCCCTAGAGTTCCAATTAATCGTAAATGTTCACGTTTGGACGAAATCAGCAGCACTGAAGCTTCGCCGGCAAATGATAGTACGCTCTCCATGGATCATTGGTGACCTTAACGACAGACAACAGGGTTATGGTTTTCACGTTCAGCTGGATCATCCATACCGTCCCGTCTTCGCACCTCGTAATCTTATAATTGGAGACCAAGAAACAAACGACATTTGGCTCATCCAAGGATACGACTGGACACCGAAGGTTTGCTCGCGGCAGGCCCTCGTAACCTGGAAGCGTCTAGAGTTCCTTGCAGTCCATCTCGCCATCCTTCACCCACATCAATGGCTCCTCCACGCTGAGGTTCATCGTCCAGAACTCCAGATGTTGATGGTAAAGCGTATCGTGAGTCATTACAAGTGCTCCTGCCAGGGACACCGCAGCAGCAGTGACGGTCGACACTGGCAAACCTCACTATGCTACTGCCGGCAGCGCCCATGTTCTTTTTTTAGATAATGAAAAAATATCCGGCTTCACCCTTCTCAAAACAAAAAGGGATCAGTAGTCACTGCAACGGCTCACATCAGGTGGAAACAGTACATGCCGGACCTTGGAGCTCACCTCGTCTGCCATGTAGCAAAGGAAGAAGCCACTTTCATAGTTTACTCAGCATAGGAACCAGTCACCAACAGCAATGACCGAGTTGCCAGACTGCCAGAGCTTATAGCCTTTGCTAGCTTCGTCGTCGACGATGGGCACCGGCTCCATGAGCTGCCACTAGCTCGTGCCATGGCGGAGCACACAGAACTCAGTCATGTCTCGTCTCGCTTCGCGATCGCACAGTAGCTGAATCTGGACCACTCGCAGGTCATTATCGGTGCGCCGCAGAAGGCCTGTGTTCCCGCCGTGCATCGATGGGTCCAATATGGTCTACACGAACCGTGGTTAAGTCGAGCTCCGTCTTGGTGAGGAAGTCTCGAGCAGGTAGCAGAGACACTGATGGCAGCTGGCCGGCGCCTGCGATGTACACGAAGTGGTCTTTGAGATAAAATGGGGCCCCTTGGTTTCTCATCTCCAAGAGGACCGAGTCCACGTGGGCTGCGATGGGGCTGATGGACAATTCTACATGTCTACCAACTGGGCTGCCATAAAAATGGGCTTCGTTCTTGTAGTCAGCCCATCAGTTTCCTGATGCTTTTTTCGTACGGGCCAGTAACAACTAACAACCAGTTTGCTTCTCTAAAAAAACAAAAAACGGGTAACAAGTTTGCGTCATTGCGTGTAGTACGTGCTGCCAGACGGAGACACGGGATAAAGCAAGATGGCCGCCATGACCTATCGATCTGAATCTCCCAACCCAACCAATTCCACCTCGCGGCGGCTGCATCGTCCATCTGCCATGAACACCACCGAATCTGCCATGAACATCAGCCTCATGCGCAGAGGCGGTGCCGATAAAGATGATCTCGTGGTGGCATCGCTCCAGCTCCACTTGAAGAAAGCCAAGCTCCACTTGCTCCGCCACGGCGAGTGGAGCATCCAACGGCCGATGTTCATCGTCGACGGTGAGGGTAATAAAGATGGGGAGCAGATGGTGTCCTCATGGCAAAACCACAACGTCGTTTCTGCCCGCGATGGCAACATGTTCTGGGTCGACTTTCGTCAGGGTCTAATATTCTGCAATGTCTACGAGGAGATACCCGTCCTCCGCTATGTCCGGCTTCCAGCCATGGAAGAGGTGCTGGATCGTCTCTCGTGCCGGGGATCAAGTCGTGACGTTTGCGTCACCTCCGATGGTGTGGTGAAGTTTGTCAGCGTCGATCCTCGCTGCTGCTGCGGCAGCTTGTGACACTCAGCCAATGCCTACACCGTCCGGATCTGGACGTTGAAGATGGATGTCATGGTGTGGGAGCTGGACGGCATGGTCGATGCCACTGAGTTGTGGGCGCTGGAGGAAGAATTTTCTTTCCCAGTAGTGTGTCTGGCTACTTCAATCCCTCTCCATGTTCGAGCGATAGTGCATCATCTGTGACCAAAACCAGCAGGGACCCTGAGCCGGCACCACTTGTCATCGCCAACAATGAGCACTTCATGGACAATGCTAGTAATAATGCAACCGCAGCTTCATCTCATGAGGAGACGATCTTGGCTGCGCTCCGAGAGATACCAGGCTTGCCCATGAGGATATGCTAAAAGCATATAGTATTCTTAGTCATGACAAGCCAAGGCTGTTCAGGTCTCTTTTGGGGCTTCCTATGAACCTGAGGAAGGACTGGATATTGATGGAGATCAAGACAAGCCAAGGCTGTTCTGTTTGCTCTGCATGCACGACAAGCTCTCAACATGGCTAAAGTATTATTTTTGCTCCGTTTTCTAGAATAATGTCTGTTAAACTTTGTGCCATATACTCTGGGGTTTTCTCATTTGTGTGAATGGGTTATCGCTCTGTATTTGCTTGTACTAGTTATAGAGTTGCTTCAATACTTATTAGTTACTTTTGTTTGACATTTGAGAGTTGAGACTAGCTACGACTAAATGATTATTGATCAGATATTAATTAGGGGTTGATGCTATTGAAATAATCTGTCTATTGCCTTAAGTTGGTTCAGTAAGATTATTGCTTTTGGATGCAGATTTAAAACATATATTATAGATTTGGCTTTTGCTACAGTACTCCTGAGTGACTATGAGCCATCCATTTATGTAGATTTGGGTAGTTATAAATCACAAATTACCTCATAGGAGGTAATAGAAAAACTATGTTATATATATTTTTTATTTTATTTTGGAAGATAGAAAACAACTTCTAATTGGATCTAACTATTTGAATCGTGCTGCAATTAAAACATATGGTTTTCTACATGATAAGTCCATTTTTTTGGGAGAAAATAAATAAGTTAGATCTAAGCGGAGTTTGCTCCAAGGTGATAAGATTGCATTTAGTCCAACCAGAATAATGTGACACACCAGAATCCACTATATTCTATATATCAGTTCACAATTTAATAATAATATTTTATTAACTCTTGTTAATGAGTTCACGGTAATCAAATCAGGGGGGATAACTGGCGCCAAGAGACGTGCTTGCTGGCAGTTACCGTGATTTGAGGAGCAAATCCATTTTCTTGCCTATAATTATTTTGTTCTCCTATAAAAATCAAGGGTTAAGATCAATTTTAACTCTTACCTCTTGAGAGGTAAGGGAAGGTAAGATAGAGTACTGTAGTAGGGCCCTATAGATTTATGGTTAACCAGCTTCATGCCCATCCATTGCTATCTCTTTCTTTTGTCATTAGTTCTTGTTTTTGCTCTACAAAGGTGCAATCATATGAAAAGGATCATGAGCATATATACGTTGTTTCCTGTAGTTGCTAAAACAAGTAGAGATAGTATGAGTGTATAACATAACTTTTGATGTGCTATCCTTAAAAAATGTCAACAATAATTTATCTATATTACCTTGCAATTGGTTTTTTATTGTAATGCTGGTCGTATTTGTCTTCTCGTTGCCTCCTATGTTGTCTTAGGTCCACTGGTTGTTGATGCTCATTCGATGTACGTGACCCTTCAAAATTGTTATTCTTGGCGTCGCCTAGTATGAAATTATGTGTAAATTGCAGTGATAAAAAGCATTTTTATTAAACAAAATTATATAATAAACTTTGAACAAATCAAGTACAAACTTTAATTTTTTTTATATGCTAAAAGCATGTTGCATTCTTAGTCATGATAGCAGTGGCCACCGGTTCAGATAGGTTTTGGGCCATCCCATGAGCCTGAGGAAGGACTGGCTTTAGATGGAGATTAAAATCAGGGAAGCTTGTTGTGTTTGCTCTACCTGCATGGCAAACTCTATCTGCAACCTCCAAGGCCTACCCCAGTGAGCACCCACCTACTGCTGTGCGGAGCTCTCCAGCATCGCCCCGGCAAGCCCCTCCCCTGGCGGACCCTGCAGGCGAGCTTCCCCCGACAGTGAGCGCTCTCCTCCGACTGAGCTGCTGTGATAAGCGGAAAAAACCATACAAAAACGACAATTGCTCATGAAGGTTTCCACAGCAACAAGGATTTCTGTGATAATTTGTCATTTTGCATTTTTATTTAACAAATAAAAAATATTTTAGAGACTAGAGGAATGTGAAAACATGACATTTTAAGGTAATTTTAGATATGCATTACCGGAAACCATGACAATTCATCATAATGATTCTCCATGGTTCCACAAATTTCAGATCAACTTGAGCCACATCCGAACTTGAAAGAATTTATTACCACGTGAACAAATCTATTTTGGAAGTACATGCAGCTAGATAAGAGAATGAGACAAGTTTAAGGACCATATGTGTATGTCGATAGTTATCATCGGGACCAGAATAAGAGCACAAGACTAGTTGAAGGACGATTATGTGGATTTGGGAGTACCGGTTTGGTGATGAGAACTCATGACAAGTTTTATGACCATCAGTGAAAGTTATTTTTATCAGAAAAATATTTGATTTCAAACTGAATCCTTGTTAGATCAATTGGCAAAAAAAGACATTATTTCACGGCGGAATAGCCAAATCCGTCCTTAAACTATCGCCGAAAGCTCAACTTCATCCCTAAACTACAACAATGTCCGTTCTCATTCTCAAACTTTCGCAGGTGACTCAATTTCATCCCTAGTCCGACGTGGAAGCGCCACATTGACTCGCCTCGTCATCGTCCAGTCAGCCAGGGGCACGAATTACCGTTTTTACCCTTACCTTGGCATTGCTGCTCCCTGCCACTGCCTTGCCAGAACTGCTCGGCGCCGTGCGTGATGATGTTAGGCACCCATCGCCACCTAGTACTACAGTGCCACGAAGAAGATGCCCGCATTCACGCCGGCCAGCTTCTTCACATGCCTGACACGCCGTCATCCCATCGCACGGCGGTGGCCGCAGCTGCGGCAGCCGGCAAGTAGCCAAGTACCCATGGAACGCCAGCACGATGAACCGCGGGCCATTCACATCCACTCATCCAGAGAGGAAAACAGAAAAAGCAAAATCTTAAGAAAGTGTGCTGGTGCTGTGGTGCACGTACTGCAGCATTCACTGTTGGCCTGTTGCCATTGTGCGCTTATCCTGGCCCCAAACGCATCTAGGAACCGGATGAAGAGCCCGAGCAGCAGCATGGGGGACAAATGCGCCATCCCCCTGAACGCTGCAATGACTGAGCGGCCTGGAACGCTCCACGGTGGCGGGCACGTAGAGGTGGCCGAGGTGAGGAGGCCCTGGAATACAGCATCGAGCCCGCGCAGTGAGACGGCGTGATAGGCAGCAATGGCAGGCTCGAGGTAATGCAGATGGGAGGCCTGGTGCAGAGGTCAGGGTAGAAATGGTAATTCACACCCCTAGCGGACTAAATGATGACGAGGCGAGCCAGGATGACGCCTGCACATAGGACTAAGGACGAAATTGAACCTACTGCGAAAGTTTGAGGACGAGAACGGACGTTTTTGTAGTTCAAGGATGAAGTTGAGCTTTTGACGATAGTTCAAGCACGAATTTGACTATTTTGCCTTATTTGACAAGCTAGTGTCTAAGGACGAACGCTTATACGTGAAAGGCCAACAGAACCATACTGCTCGCTTGAATCGTTGTAAGCTAACGTAAGCTTGCTGTAAAGATAAAAAAGAAACTATTACAATGAAAGAAACTATGGAACAGGTGAGCAGCAGAAAAATTCTGAAATTCGCCAGTAAGTAATAACCATAGTGCAAGAAAGACATTATTTGACAAGGCAATGTCTAAGGACAAACGCTTACACACGTGTGTAAGGACTATATAACCATAGTGATTTGTTCGCATGAAACCTTGCAATAGATAACATACTATTTGAATAGTTGTTGTTTTTTTAAGATAAAAAAAGAACTACTGCAATCAACTACTCCAAGGAACAGGTGATAAACCAAAAGTAGCTAACCAGAATTCCACGCTCTCAAGATTCATTGGAACAACAATGAATTTATACCAGGTGTTCGCCTGCTAGCAGCCTAGCACTCAAAACGTGCTGGTAAATGATGGTACGCTCGCCATAGATCATTGGAGCACTGGACGGCAGACAGGAGCGCTTTGGTCTTGATGTTGACCTGGATCATCCATATCTTTTCGCCCTCATAGCTGGTGACGAAGGGAAAATTGGATACCAAAAAGCAGACAATGTTAGGATCGTCCAAGGACACGATGGGGCACTCGAGATTTGCGTGTGGGAGACCCTTATAACCTGGTTGCCCCCAGAGCTCTTCGCAGTCAATCTCACCGTCTTTCACCCATATCAATGGCTCGTCCATGCTGAGGTTCATGGTCCAGGTGTTGATGGTGAAGGCGTAGCGGGAGCGTACACATGTGCTCCTGCCAGGGCCACCGCAACAACAGTGAGGATCGATACTGACAAACCTAACTGCACTAGCACCAGCAGCGCCCATGTTCTTGGAATGCTTTGGCTCATCGTCGTCATATTCCTTGGGGTCCCAGCACACGCCATGGGGCAGAGGTACGTAGCGTAGTTTGGGCTTCTCCTCGTCCGCCATGACGCACAGGAGGAAGCCGGTTTCGTATCTGACGCAACATAGGAACCGGTTCCCGAGAGTGACGATTGTGTCTCTTCCACCCCGTGTCCATAACCTCTCAGTGCTACTACCATCGTCCTGAATTATCGGCACCGGCTCCTTGAGCTCCCATTGGGTCGCGCCATGGCGGAACAGACAGAACTCGGCCATCAGCTGTTTCGAACTGCGATCGTAGAAATTGTTGAGTTGTACCAATAGGACGTCGACCTCGCTTCGTCGGAGAAGGCCTGTGTCCCTACTTTGTGGAGAGAATGTGTGTTGATGTCCAGAGTGTTGCTCTGACTTCGTGAGGAAATCTCGTTCGGGAAGCAAAGCCAGCGATGGCGACCGGGTGGCGCCTGCCGTGTACAGCAAGTGGACGCTATCATAACCATATGGGCAGCGTCGGTGGCTCAGCTCCAACAGGACCGAGTCACATTGGGCCGCGACGACACTGATGCCCCACTCTTCAGCGTCGTCGTCTTCTTCTTCTTCTTCCTCGGACTCATCGACGTCTTCATCGTCTTCCTGGCACTCGTCGACGACATTTTTATCGTCCTCGCCTGCCGAGATATCGGAAGAATAGCCGTCCTGTCCAAGAGCGCTATACTGCAAATTATAGTAGATGAAGGTGCTCGCCGGCGGCGGTGCGCGTCCGATGGAGACGCGCAGGTGTCGACCTCTGAAGACAGGGCAGCTTGCAACAGTGTCGGCTTCAGCAAAGAATGTGTCGTCGGCGCGGATGCCATACTTGTTCAGCATCACCCAGCCTGGGTCTTGGGCAGCGTCCAGCGGTGAATCGGATGGCTCCGGATGGCTGCCGCAGCTTGGGGCGTGGTGGTGGGTCCACCGTAGGGGAATAGTAGAGGGTCGACATCTTGAGAAGATGCGCGCGGCGTCGAAGCAACCTAGACCGAGGTGCCTTAGCATCTTCGTGCGGGGAAGCTAGGTGACGGTGTTGTTCGCTAATGGTGGCTGCGTGCTGTTTGGTTTCTTTACCTAGGTTAACGAAAAGTAAGATTTTTGTTGCAGGCAAATATGGGCTGGAAGGAAACTGGGCTTCCCCGTAGCCATCTGCCCCAGCCCACGAGAACTACAGCCCGCCAGCAGATTAGACTGAAAATGTTTGATTTTGTTTTTAAAATTTATAGATGTGTTTTAATTAGCAGTTGAGTCCAACTATACATCTTACAATGAAGAAAAATTAACTGAATCAATAGTCTAATATTGTTGTGTTTATTTACATTAAGCATCAAGCCAAAAGAGTCATAGAAGGTGCATATATAAATTGCATGAGTTCATGAAAAGAAATGTCCGAGTGATCCAAGATGTAAAATCTAAATCGTCCTACCACTACCAGAGAATAGAGCATTTGTACCCGGCCAAAAACCCCGACAGTACGGGTACCATATTTTCAGTGCTCATGGGTAGCTTATTTAGTGCCGCTTGTAAAAACTAGTACTAAATGCGCACCCATCCAAAAAAGAAACAATCAATAATTCCCTATGCTCCCATGTGGTCTCAAACCCACAACCTCCTGCCTCACATAGAGCACCCACTAGTACCATCCTAGCCATACAACATATGTAATTAGTTTGGATTCCTATGCTTTTAAAGTAACCTATGGTGCATCATTTAGTATCGACTTGTAACACCAACTGGTACTAAATGTCACTATTTAGTACCAGGTCGTGCTATGAGCTGATAAGTTGGTGCCTTCGGGGACCCTCGAGACCATTTAGTACTAATACTAAATGGTCCAGGGGGCTTTTTGATTATCAACCGGTACTAAATTGACCTTAGTACCGGCTCAAAAGCATCCAATATTATTGGAAGGTGGACATCTAGGACTGATTTTAACCAACCCGCTGTAAAGAGTGTATGAGGAATTACATCTGTTCAAGCTACCAACCAGCTGTAATAGGCACATTTTACAGCCGGAGGGTTATTTGAACCGGTTATAATGCCCATGCAGACTCAAATTTGAGTTTTTTAAATGATCTCGGATGGAGACAGGACAAATATGAAAGTTATAGGGTTTGAAAAGTTATGAAACTTTCTTGCGGACAACTTTTTTATTTGAGATCATCTTGTTAAAGTATAGTACGGTTGAATTTTCTTAAATTTTAAATTCAAATTCTGTAAAGAACCGTGGATGGAGAAACGACCAATGTGAAAGTTGTGAATTTTGAAAAGTTTTGAAATTTCATAGTTGATAACGTTTTAGTTTTATTTGGTTTAGGCCCTCAAACAAGCATATTTGACTCGGTGTAGTATAATATGTGAGGTATCAAAACTGAGTGTACACACAAGAGAAGCTGTGGTGCAGTGGTTAAGGAGGGTACGCACGAGGGAGAGGTGGTAGGTTGGAATCCTGCCGGTCACGCGGCGCGTGCATTTTACACAAAAATGCGCGACTTGCTGTTTAGACCCGGCCGTGACGAAGATATCACACCAGCTGTGATTCATCACATGTCTCCCATCACACTGGCTGGTACAATAATGTGAAGGGTTCTCCATTTTTTCGTTCTGGACGATTCAGAAGTGAAAACTCTGGTTATCCTAGCTCTATCTATGGCCAATGTAATAATGCTCCGCTGATAATTGAATATTGATAACAGATAATTTCCTCCAGGGCGCTCTATGCCTTCTAGCGCGTGCCAGTTATCATGGTGCATCCATAGCGGTTTCCTCTAGAAACCATGCATGGGTTGTTCTTGCGCTAATGACATGGTGCATCCATAAATTGTGACACTTACTCTTTTGTTGCTTTGCCGTTCTTTACCTACCTTTTACTTTAGCTCTTTACCTAGCTTTTTACTTTAGCTATGAGAAAAATGAAAGGCGTATGGTCCTTGCTTGAGCTATGATTGCTTCTGAAACTAACATGTAGCACCTTCTGAGAAAGGGATTGAATTCCTTGCTTGTTCATCTTGCATCCAGCTTTAGAAAAGAAAGGCATCAAGTAAGGTACGTGGCTAGCTGCTTCCGGATGTATGTATATACGATTCCTCTACAGGAGGAGGCAGAGTTGTTGTTTTTGCTGCGTCGCCTCATCTCTCCCGCCAGTTCATTTTCTAATCTCTAAAGACTATCTTATCATATTGTCAGGGCTCCTCACCCGAAGCTTGTAGCAAAGCGCTGGTTCGTGAGATTCCAGGTAACGTTTCGTTATTGACAATGTTCAATAGGGATAGAAAAACATATTCTAGCTATATTATTTGTGTTTAATTGATATAAAGCAAAACATAGAGCCTCAATACCTACTAGAATATCTCTTATGTTTTTTATTGTTTCGTCCCATTTAAACTTCAATTCCTACTGTAAAATCGAAATCATGGTCGTATGCCCCATTCCTTGTCCCTAGCGAATAACGTAGCACTCGGATATAATTTAAAAAGATATATGGGTTTCAGTTTTTTTTTAATATGAAGGAAGCCTTTATTGAAACTGAGATATACATCAGGTTGACAAAACCATCCATAGATCATTTCTGACCTCTCTAGGTAAATCTAAATAACCCATGAGCTATAATTCTAATATTAATATACATAGACTTAATAGAGCAATGATTCTAGTAATAGATATATCGTTATCAATGAGCCTTGATAAAAAGATCCCCTAATCTAAATAACCAATGAATTGCAGCTGGAAAGAGGAACCAAATTTTTTAGTGGGTGTAAGGATTAAAAAAAGAGAAAATTTGCATAAAAAAACACATAGCATTTTGGTTTTGAAGTGTCGCCATGTAAGACCAATGCCAGTGGAGAGTTTTATTTTGATTTTCCCATAAGTTCTAGATATTCCAAAGTGTTTTCAGGTGATAATGAATAACATAATTCCCCTGAATGTGCCGTGACATTTGTTATTTTGGTTTAATATTTTGATAATAAATAAAACAATGACCGTCAGTCATTGGATCAAAAGAGAAATCAGTATGTTATAATTCATTTGATGAGAAAGCCTCGGAAACTACTTCATATTTAGTAGTTATAATTCTAAGCTCCAAATCCACGTTAATGAAACTGGCAGTGTTAGCTGAGCACAGGCTCAGTGGGGTGATATTTGCAGCGAAATTGACTAGGTGGACATTTGGAACAAAATATTTAATGGAGTGGAATACATTATTGTCGTGACTAAGTTTACGATTGTCACATCTACAGGCTCTTCAACTTATCTTCGGATATGGGATCATATATATGAGTTTTATGCAACGTATGGATAGACTGTAATTTCTTGAAACACTGAAGCTAGATTATATAAGAAACTGCGAAGTATCCTGCAATTTTCCTTTATATGGCACATCATATCATAGTTTTTTAGAAATAGGAATATATTTTAATATTCTAGACTCTGCAAAGAGGGATGCATGTGGCTGTTCTTTATTACAACCTCAATCTCAAAACCATAACAAAAAAGAAAGGACGGCACGTTAGAATAAAAGCGTGGAAGCGATAACCCAGGATTACAGAACCAAATCGCAAGATCACACGAAACAAGAACGACACCGAGGCACGATGTTTTTTAACGAGGTTCAGCCATGTGCCTACATCCTCGGGCCGCCCACACCAGCCGTCCAAGTCGTCTCACGGTTACAACGGTAGTGCCCTCATATTTATGGGCCAGGGGATATAAAGTTCGACTACAACTCTATCCTTAACCTACCAAATTACAACTCAAGTCCAATCGTAACCAGACCATACACATATTCGACATATATCTAACAAACTCCACCTTGGCGAATATGCACGCCACCTTGAGCTGTCCATGCGCGAACTTCCGTGTATCAGACTTGAGCCATCTCTCTTTGCTGCTCACTCAGAATAGCCCGAAGAAACATTGCTATCCTTGCAATACATATTCCGTGACTCCACCTGCAGCGATGCACCTTCTCTTCTATCACCACAATCTTTGCTGACTGCACACATGATACTGAGAACCTCATAATCGCTACCTAGTCACATAAAGAATTACCACATTAGCACTGATATTCCATTACCGCTGCATACTACGCCCGACATCTTATACCGTAGTCTCTTGCAGCCTTGACCAACCAGATTACTCCAGTTGCAAGCATAGACATCACAGTCTATACCCCCTTCCAGTTCAGCCCTTGGTATACAACCACCACGCCCTTCGATTCAACACCGCACATGCAACTCGAATTGATCCGTGCCCTTGCTGATTTGGAAGCACGCAAACTCCTCCCATGCAAACCTGCATACCAAGCTCGCGCCACGTGTCACCACGCCATAGAGAACAATAACCCATCAGCCGTCACGCTCCTATGTCGTCTTCGGTGATCCTGTCATCGTCTCTGCCTATGCTGCACACTAGACCGTGCACAGCCAGCTCCGCTCGCGAGCCTCGTCGACTTCCTCGCCGTCGCACACGACGATGCCGACCCGCCCGAGCTTCGCCCGCTATTCTACCGAGTAGCCTATTGCAAACTGCAATCCTCCGTGAACTTCTCCCTTGTTTTATGGAGACCAATCGGAATAGCACGAGTCCATCCAGTACACCACTCCGTAGCTGTTCCTTTCCTTGTTCTTTACGTGATGCATCTTATTTTCCTTCCCTGAGCTTGCATGTCCACGTACATGCATCCAAACCCAAATAGAAACCGTGTAGGCCTCCCGGGTGACCGATAGCCACACGAGAACAAGTCCAACCCAAGGCCGATTTGATCGAGCAAACAGGAAAATCCAAATGCATGTGTGCATGCAACCCATGCACGTACCCACACAAGTCCAAGTTCTACTCCTTTTGCCTCTGGACTCCTATTCGTGAACGCTTGCTGCACCGCCACCCACGTCCGCACTCTATCATCACGTGTCCTTCAGGCCTGCCGCCTGCGCATGATCATGCCTTCGCCACTGCGTGCACCGTCAAAACACCACGGTACCATGCGTCCTTGCTTCCTCGGCCACCACCTACAACAGATGTAATCACGTAACCTTCGAACAAACCAGCTCCATCAACATATTAAGTTCACCATGGCTTTCGCCACCACTGTTGCAGCTCCACATGAGTCCGCAACAGTCACCCTGATCATGATCAACCTCCCGTCAATCTGATCCCGAGTCGAAGTCGCCGCCCTTGTCCGCGACGTCTTCCAGCCGCACTGTCGAATCTGGCCATCACGTCTGACTGACTCCTATCGAACAGCAGCCTCCAGCCGCTATCAACCCAATCTCCACGTTTGGACGGATCCCTATTGATGGCAGCCCATTGGACGGTTCGAGCCACCCACTCGAAGTTTCCAACACCACCGATCGAGTCGTCGATCGCCGCCATGCTCCACCTTGCGCCATGTCCCTCCACGGACAGCTTGTGCGACTCTGCGCGGTGTGAAACATGCCCATCGCGCCTCCACGTGGATCTTCTCTATGGATCTGGCTCTTGATACCACTTGTTAGAATAAAAGCGCGGAAACGATAACCCAGGATCACAGAACCAAAAGGCAAGATCACACGAAACGAGAATGACACCGAGGCACGATGTTTTTTTAACGAGGTTCAGCCATGTGCCTACATCCTTGGGGCCTGACTAAGGGTGCTCCTCCCCATAAACAATAGCTACACCGGCATCCGGGTACCACCGCGACAACGCCGCCGCCCACACCAGCCGTCCAAGTTGTCTCACGGTTACAACGGTAGTGCCCTCATATTTATGGGCCAGGGGATATAAAGTTCGACTACAACTCTATCCTTAACCTACCAAATTACAACTCAAGTCCAATCGTAACCAGACCATACACATATTTGACACATATTTGACACGACATGTCTAGACATAAGGGAAAGCACATCATATCATAGTTAAAATGGCACGTCAAAACACATCAGAAGTTTGTTTGGAACGAACGTGAAAATCATCAATTATTAATATGGCACATCATATCATAGTTAACGAAGTGCTAGAACCATTTCCTTTATTAATTAAAATCTAACTCGTCTCGCTTCTTCTAAATTTCACGCCATGTATTATTGTAATCCACTTGGCATATTATTTAATGAAATCAAAGCCACATAAAACTTAATAAGAATGCTTTTTCCGTAAACAACTTCACGTAAAACACATCGATCAGAGTAACTGTTTGGATCACACGAAACATGGTTAAGGAAGGTCTCTTTTATGTCTAAGCTAATTTTCAAATTAGAAGAAAAAAAAACATGTCTAAGGTACTGACATGTTGACCCGACGAGCTGCTGGCCTGTCTTTAGCTGCAGTAGCTAGAAGCTTCACATATCTCTCGATCATCTCGTCTCCTGCATGGTTCTCTTTTCGCTTTCGTTGCTTCGGGAACAAAACGAAAACCAGAGGGAGGCTCGCTCGAGTGGATGAGTGCCGGCTCCGACGATAAGCTCTGCACAGGCAGGTCGACGAGGTATACGGGTTGACGATGCCGGCGCATCGTTCAGTAGGCGGAAGACGGGGACACTTTTGGCGTAGGCCTGATGACACGAAATTAGATCAAATACCGTAGCACTAGAGCATACGGGTTGCAAATGGACTGAATCGTGTGGATTGCCCTGCGAAATCTGGCCAGGCCATTTTCTTGGGGTTCCCGGGAATCGGTCATCCAAGCAGCATGACTATCACACTTAATTACCTAGTGTCACACGCCAAATATTTATTTTTTAGGATATGAGTAAATAACAATAATAATTACCATCTGAAACTAGTTTGATATATGCTTTAGGGTATATTATTGTTAATACTGCACACGTGCTGAAGTTCATTTTTGCGTTTATATGGTGAAAACATTTAGAGATCCGTTTATAATGAGGTCTTTAAACTTTTCTGCCATCTATTCAATTTTCTGGGTATAAAACTATATCTCAAGGGTTCTAAAATCTTTTTTTCACATGCTCTAAATGCTTTATTCAGGTTCTTAATGTTCAACGCTATCCTTTTATTTTCTTGAGTTTTTTTGAATTCTGAAATATTCTTCATAGTTTAAAAAGTTTATCCAGATTATTTTCTTTGATTAGTTTCTGAACTAAAAAATATATTTATTGATAAATATGGAGAAGAGAAAAGTCTATTTTTTATCATCCAACTATAGTCAAAGATTGATTTTGATATCAACTCTAAATTTCGGATTTTTAACCATTCAACTATCAAAACAATTAAAATTTGACCATCTAGCTATTTCGGTCCATGGTTTGGATGACGTGGACACCATGCGACAATGGGACTCACATGTCAGGGTTAACTTATTTATCTTCCCCTCCAAATTTCTCTATCCTCACCCTAATCCATCACTGTGTCACCCAAGCCGCTGGCGGCTTTGCTCCTTCGCTGCTCGGTTCCATGTTGGCCCATGGCAGGTGATGCATATAGGTGCGCGGATGACAACCCGTCCTCACTTGGCAAAGTGGCACCTTGGACAAACCACTGCCATGGGGCTGCAGTTCCATGGATTTATTGGTGGAGCGTGATACTCCGGCATGTTACGGTATGCTAGTTGCTAGGCAGCGCTAAGGATGACTAGTGGGATGTGGATCAAGGATGACCAATGAATGGGGGGAGAGGCAGGTAGAGGCAGATGACCAACGATAAGGGACACCAGGCAGCACTAAGGGTGACTTGTGGGAGGTGGATCAAAGGATGACGGACGAATGGGAGGAGATAAAGGCATGGCTGATGGGCCCCGATGAATTTGATCACATGAGTGATGGGATTTAGGTGATCGGAGAGGGGAAGCGGGGGGGGGGGGGGACGAAACATGAAAGGTTTTTATAAATTAGGTGGTCAAAACTATTTGTTTTTTGATGGTAGTGGAAAAAATAAACTATATGTTGAGGACATTGAGTATAAAACCTACTATATCAGGTAAGCCGGTTCCATGCAATCTAACCCAACCCACAGTCTACCTCTCCCTCTGTGCCTGTGGGCCTTGCTAATCGGTCGAGTCTGCGGACATGTTGATCGAAATCACATCTCTCCAAGGGTCTAGGGATGTGAGCTATCACGAGTCCTCTTCATCGCCAAGCGTGCTAAGCCATGGCACGGCCTCCCGTACATCCTACATAGGAAGCTACACTGAGGCTTGCTGCTCTTATTGCCTCACTTCGTCCCATTGGTGCAGGATTTCCCACTACCAAGAGCTTGGCAGAGCCAAGAGCCGATGTTTGCCTCGTTGTTCTGAATCACAGCAGCGGGGTACATGTCACACTGACCAAGATGGCCACCACGTTGAGCTTCCCTCACTGAGCCACACAAGGTCAGTCCCGGTGTCCACGACGATGGTAACTACACGAGATCCCTACGACTCTTCTCCTAATTCCGCCACTCAACCGCTGCCATAGGCCATCAGAGTGCCCCTAGGCATCCATGGTCATAGATACCAGAGTCTTTTGCACGTAGGCCCCAGAGAAAGCATGTAATTATTTTCAAAGGTCATGTTTCTTGTGACCTTTATAGAAAACCTCCTGAAACTCATAGATACCCTAGATCCAATCCAAGTTGTGCATTGTTTTAGATCTAACTCTGGTTTTCCAAGCATTATAAACACTGCCTTGCAAATCGTATCAGTTAGTCCTCAAGATCTACGGTTAATTGCATATAAGTTCTTGATGAAAGCATTAGGAACCGTATATTTATCATTTAAGCTCCGTTTCGATGGATTTTTTCTTGCGTTAGACTTCTAATAGTGTATGATTTAATTTACCATAGATGTTGAACATGCGATTGCATTTTTTCAAAAACAATTCCTATTATTTTAATTAATTTATATTTAAACTAGACTTTTTTATCTACTACTATATAAAAGTGCTCGAGAATGATGAGCTCGCATGTGCCTATCTACCACATGCAGGGAGAGAGAGACCCACGGGTGGGAGAAAAATAATATAAAAAAAGTCTAGGTTAAATATTCGGTATTGATCCTTATTAAGGATATGTGGGAGCTGTAGAGTTTTTTAAAATACGCACAAGCAAACAAAAAATTAGAGCCCGATACCTACGTAAGCAAAAAAAAAAATCTTCATTCTTTATTTCCACAAATTTCTGTTTTCCTGATGCAAGAAACACATCTCCATAATAATAAAACGTGAGAGGGTAAACTTACTAACCTTTTAGAGTATCTCGATGGGTAAAAACTCAAGGAAATAAAAAAAAAATGAGAAACATCTCCGTAAGGAAGTGGCGGCACCGCCTTGGAGGGATGAGCTCGAGCAAAGCGTTCTGGCTTGGGGTTATGGAGGAAGAAGGTAATATATAAGGGCTCAGTTGTACTGGTTGGTGGAACCAACCGGTACAAATGAGGCATAATTTAGGCTAGTTTGGTCTTACCAATTGGTACAATTGATGCCGACATCCCCTCAATTGTTAGCCCCGTACAAATGCTTGTGCTAAAATCGGTCCTATTCATGTGGAGACTACATCCGGATGGACTGATGTGAGATTCGTTATGATACTATGGCTGAACAAAAGACCAGTACTCTAGGTAGTGATATAAAAAAAAAGTTACCACATAAACAACTCTTTAGTAGCAAATTAAAGGTAGCCAATTAATTAACTAGCCTAGAGCATCCCAGGAATGGCCATAAAATAAGACCCCTACTTCTTCAGTTAGAGCCCCAGCACATGTATTCTTTTAGTGCTATTTTTTTGACATCAACTCCAACAATGGCTTTTGAACGTCACCCTCTACTTTTCACTACTACAGAAAGGATCTAATCAGATGCCCTTTTACAGCCGGTTGTGAGCAAATCGGCTGTGATGCAACTTATTACAGCCGATTTGTTTAACTAACTCGCATAATGAGTGCGTGGGGCATCACAGCCGGTTCAACCACCAACCGGCTGTCACGCCCTTATATTACAGACAGTTGGTGGTTGGAACCATTGTCCTGCACCATGTACCGTACAAATTTGAGATTTTTAAAATAGTCTCCGATGGAGAAACGACCAATACAAAAAGTACATTAAAGTTTATGAAATTTGAAATTCAAATTTCATAAACGATCTCAGATGGAGAAACGACTAATATAGAAGTTGCAGATTTTGTAAAGTTATGAAACCTTATGGAAACTTTATAGTTGACAACTTTTTAATTTGACTTCGTAAGGCCCTCAAACTAGCAATTTTGATTCGGTGTGGTAATATATGTGTGGAATCAAATTTGGTTATAGACGCATAAGATAAAGTAATGTAGTGGTAGAGGGGTCTATGCGTGAGAGGGAGGTCAACGGTTTGAATCCCACTGGCCGTGTAGTGTGTGAATTTTTTTTTGCAGTTTTTCTAGGGTCCCAACACCCTTATGAACCGGGTGCGATGTTGTGATGGGACATTACAGCTGGTTCACTGGCTGAGCAATATAGCCGCTATATTCAAGCCACTCCCCAAACCGGCTCGAAAGAGGGGTTACGAGCCGGTTGTAATAGAGGCATCTGTAGTAGTGTTTTGATCTAACGGGTGAGACACATTTGTTATAAGCTTATTTGTTTCCTTTTATTGTACTTTTCTTCCATCATTCTTCCTCATCCATCCTCTCTTTGCAATGAGTGGATGATGACTACGGGTGGACTGTGATTGCAGACACTCGTGAGAGTGGGTAGTGGTCTGGAGAGAGCATGGAGCACGGGCACTGGCGAGCGGGTTGCCTCCCTAGATTTGAGCGCTGAGCTCAAGCGCAAATGTTGGCTGGATGCCAGAGGACAAAACTGTGGTGTGGAGTCCGAGGGCATGGGCACATACAACGTTAGGTGGGAGGGCACATACAAAGAAGAAGAAGCGTGGATGAGGGTCATATGGATAGAGGACTCCATGGAGACCTCCTGGGATAAGCATCTTTGCCAGCTATGGATGGAGGTTTAGTAATAGGATTGGTCCTTAAATAAGCATCTTCATCAAACTTTGTTATCTTTTCTGGCAAACTTTTTATGTTTAGGAGTGAGATCGCAGAATTATATTCTGCATTTGTGTAATCTCTAGCCGTAGCCTCATGTAATGTGAGGTCAAGGCTGGATACTCTTTTCCCATTATCTAAAAAAAAATAGAGACCTCCTGGGAATAGAGGGTGGAGGGTAGGATTTGGAGGCCTAAGCAAAATAGAGGCTCTAGGAGAGGACCTCTTAAGTGTGGTTTTTTGGCCCACTCTGCACCCTCTATTCATAGGGTCAGCTAGAGTTGTTCTAGGAGCCTAAAAAAATTAACAAGTTAAAATAATCTCTGTAGATGTTGGTTATAATCTACAAACTTACAGGTCACAAGTACAGGTTCTTCATGCAAAACAACCGGTCTGAATCCTATGCTATAACTCAATGTTCATGCACATTTTGCCTCAATCTTCCATGAAATTTCTAGGTACTGATAGCAAAGCATCGCCCCCTGAAATTTCTTTGTAGTGATAGCAAGGCACCATAGTTTAGCTGTGGTACAAACGCAGCATAAGATGGTGTGGCTTGCACAACACCACCATTAAAACAATATCATCATCCCAATAAGATATATCTTTCTAAGATAAATATATTGAATATTAGCTTATTTTTACAAATTTCTACAAATGTATTGCCAAAAAAATAATCATCTATCATTGTATATGTCCCAAAATTCAATTGAACAAGCGTGTACTCCCTCAATCTCATAAAGAATGATGTTCTAGGATTTTTCAGACATATTAGGAGTGGATGGAAAACATGCATGTACCCTCAATAAGTGCCAGTTCAGTTGGAGAATCAGTTTCCATCTAATCATGCATGCATGTCAAAACATTAATTTTGATGGAAAAAATTTTGAATGCTGAATATCATTCTTTATACGATGGAGGGAGTATGCCAGAGCTATCCGAGTATAGATGTATGAACTTCCACATATAGAAACATGCCATTTATCTTTCCCTCTTGCTACCTCATCAAATATTTTTTTTAACGAACACTCATCAAATAGTTGTCATAATTTATTTGATCATTGGATGAATTACAAGTTGTTGAGAAATAAAATGGCTACAATTATCTATTTTCAGGTGTGGTAGAATCCACACGCCCTATCAAACGAGACAGGACGGAAATGAAAAATTCAATTATCAGCATGGTCGACCAATACATAAATTTCAGAGGGTACGTGACATATCTCATTTTTTGTTCTTTATCAATACATTTTTTTAAGACTACTCGAACATAATTCTAGGATATTTCATAAACATTACTAGTACTCCGTATATGACTTAGGGCAGCTGCCGTAACAATAGAAAAAGCGGTCGCTCTCCATAAAATATATCCACGTCATCTATAGAGACCAGTAGACCACAGTAGAAAACTCAGTCAAAAACTATCTTTAGACATGTTTTACTAAACTTTCTAGGACCGACCCGTAGGAATATGTTATTCATCCATTTTGCTCAATCATGCCTTTATTTACTCTCTGCTCGCATCTTTATTTGAGCATCTAAACAAAGCCAAAAATAAGGTTTAACATTTTTCACGTTTGTTCTACAAAGTTACTAAGTGTCTGGAGAAAGTTGACAATTATTTACGGCAGGATTCATTTTTAATAATTCTAGAGCTAAACTGTGGCAAAAGTTACAAAATAAATCATAATAGGAGGTAGGAATAATATTTTTAGGTTTCCTTTCTACACAGGGCTCTTCACAAATATCCTAACAACATATACTAAATTCAGCTATAGGCCATGAGTAGATTTTGAATTATGATGAAAAGTGCTCTACACACCAAAATCATATACATGCTAACGGGAAGTTGTACTTCTCCACTTCACGAGTGCAGACATTTGTAGTTTGCATTTTTCTGATTTTTCTAGGAATTTCTACAATTTTATAAACATTTTAATGAGTAGTTTGAGGTTAGAATGAATATTTTTGCGTTGTGAACCCTAGATCCATTTAAGGTTTACAAAGAGGTCCCTAAATTTTATGGACGCCCCTATGTCCTCGGGCTCGCTGGCGGCTACGGCGGCGAGGTTTTCGGCGAAACAACGGCCAGATCGGGCCGGGGATGTGGGAGAAAGAGCAGAGGCCCAATTGCGACTCAAATGGTGTAGGGGTCAGAGATGAACTGGCGCGGTGGTGGTGGCTCGGTTCGCTCCGGTGAGGTCTCCGGTGAGCTGAGGCGGCGCTGGCGGCAGGCAAAGAGGCTCACTAGGGGGTCAGTGAGTGCGGTGGATGAACGGTGGGTGCTGGCCATGTGCGAGCTCAAGCTCGAGCGGCCATGGCGGTTCGGGGAGGGAGAAAACAGGCGCACGGCACATGGGAACCCTCAGCTTTTATAGTGGCAAAGGAGAGGCGTGTAGGGGGCCTCGGTATGGACTTGAGGTGGCTTGGTGGCCTTGGAGCACTCGGGGGGTGGCTAGCGCCTGGTGCGGTGCCATTAATGGTGCTGCGGCCACAAAGAGATATCAACCGTAAGAGGTTCGAGTGGGGGAAGGGGTGCGCACAAGCACACGTGAGCTCTAGCATGTCATTAGACATGAGGGTGAGGCAAGCATGGGTGGCATAGCGCCAAGTGCTCATGGTGGCTCTGCGCGGTGGTTGGCGATGCCAATGATGGCGAGCTCGCTAGCAGCGCGGCAGGGCACGACTTGTCTCCCCGCCGGGTCAGGCATAGGCGCCATCACGAGGGACACGATGAGCGGGCACTAGTTGGGGCAGGTGGGGTTCAGACATGGTGGCGGTGATGGCGTGCACCAGTGGCGGAGCCAGGATTGAAATCTAGCTATGGCGAACCTACCACTATAAAAAAAACCATAATATAAGAAAAGGTCTCACTTCAATAAAACATATATAATCTTTAAATATGGATTAATTTAATATATATTATATATATCAGCTCGTGATTCGCAAAGTCGCAATTGCATGAAATATAAATCTCCCCTTCCTAAAGTAGCATTGGTCTCTTCTTGCCTAGAAACAAGAAAACTTCTCTGGGAATTTACTGTTCATTAGAAATTCACTATTCCTCTATCTCACATAATGCACCATTGTATTTTCCCACCTCTCCCCCAATTAAACAATTTTTTATGCTTACAATTGAACACATCGAATGGAACATATATAAAAAAATTGCAAAAAAGTTATAGGAACATGGGCAAGTAGAGTTGAATTAATAGATTGACCATAATCCAAATCTCACCTTTTTTTTTTCCAATCTTGCTGCCATCTAAATTTGGGTGTAACTGATGGCTGCCGGCGGCTGCAGCGCCATCATGGCCTTGAGGATTAGGCCGCTCCGGCTATCCAGGTCAGGGCCACGCTAGCTCTGCTCCCGTCCACCGCCATGTGCTTTCATGCCTCTGCGAAGACACAGAGCAGCCGGATTGGAGGGCGATGATCGCCACAGAGCGGCCGGCCAGGAACCGCGGAGGTAGAAGCCAAAAAGGCCTAGGTGCGACAGGCGACGGCGCGGCGTCGATTGATTTGGAGTTTTTGACTATTCATATGCCCCGGTCTGCTCTATTGGGTCCTGGAGTGTGGGCTTGTGCGGTTACTAATGACTGACGGCCCAATTGTTGAAAGTCCCAAAACCAAAAGCCAAAGCCTATAGTCTAAACGCTTCGTCTTCCTTCAGACAAACAGATCTCGAGCTCCAACAACGAACAGCCATGGCAGGTCGCAGGGAACTAGCGCCGGAGGGGAAGGAAAGAGGGGGAGATCGGCCAGCCGGCAGGTATGGCGGCCGCCATGGCTCGCCATACTGTTGGCTCCGTCACTGGCGTGCACGTGCGGCACAGCGGCAGGGGTGATGGTGACCGGGAACCATGGCGCTAGTTCAGGCCTCGGCTCACGTGATTTTTTGCCAAAACTTTGAACTGTGTGATGAAAAGTGCCAACATCAAAGTTCTAGAGTGGATTGTGGGACACAAATTTCCTGTTGAAAAGATTTTGAAATTGTGCTTATTTTGAGCACAATCAAAAAGGGGTAAAGCTACTTTTGAGCAGTTTTGGGGGGGTTTTGAGGGGCTTAAAGGCAAAATTAGGAAAGTGTGCAACATTGGAGTCGTTCGGAAAGTGACGCTAAGCGACTTTCCTTCTTTGTATTTTTCGAGTTTAGCTGAAAATTTTGGAGATTTGGGTTAGATTCCAAATCAGCCCTTTTGAATAGGTTTGAATTTGAATTTCTATCAAGGTGGGGAATTTTGACAAACTTGCTTTCACAAAAGTTTACAAAAGGATAAGTGTTTTTTTATTTCCCCCTACAACTTTCCTTAAGGCCAAAATTTAAGTTTATAATGAAAATTTGCTTTCACTATTTCTCCGCCTTTTCTTGAATTGTTGGATTTTGTTTTAATTATTTCCATGGTTTCATTTGATCTGTCCTTTCTTAGCTTAAACATGGTTCAGTAAAGTATATGATTGATGATATGGGAGATGCGGATTTTGTGAACATGTTACTATCGCTTTGTTGAATCAAGAAATGAACAAAATAAAAATTGTACATCTTCAGATGTCATACAACTTTGTAGTTCAAACTATTTTAATTTGAATTACTTTACTGCTTCAAAACATGCTTTGAAAATTGTGTTCGGTGAGTGCAAAAGAAAAAGGAAAAAGTCTATTTTTGGCCATCCAACTCTTGTCTCAGTTTGGTTTTAGCCATCAAACTCCAAAACCGGGTATCTTTGGCCATCCAACTATCAAAACCGTTCAAATTTGGCCATCGGGCTGTTTTGATGAGTGGTTTTAACTTTTTTATTTACAATTTAGTCCTTAGATCTTAAAATGCTTATTACTTTTTGCTCGTAACTCCGATTTAGGTGATTCTTGTGGTCACCTGTTTCTAACGGTGAACACTATATTTTAAAGTAATCTTTATACTATTTTATCACTATTTGTTATATTATTTTTTTGTTGCTGTGTAGAAACAACAATATAAAAAAGTAAAACAAACAATTAAAAAGTAAAACAAAAAATTATAAATAATATAATCAACATTTTAACAGATAAAGTTCATTGTCACAAATGCATTCCCACTAGAATCACTTAAATCAGAGATAGGAGAAAAAAATAATAATCATTTTAAGATCCAATGATTAAAAAGGACTAATTTAGTGCTTTTTAGTCCTGGGATGTTAAAATGATTACTATTTTTTCTTGCATCTCCGATTTAAGTGATTCTAGTGGTCATGCGTTCGTAACGATGAGCTTTACGTTTTAAAATATTGATTATTTTATTTTATAATTATTTGATTATTTTTTCTTATATTATTTTTTCTACACAAGGACAACAAATAATATAACAAATAGTGACAAAAATAATATAAATATCATTTTAAAAGATAATGCTTGCCGTTAGGAACTCGTGACCGTAAGAATCACCTAAATCTGAGGTACGGGCAAAAAGTAATAATCATTTTAAGATCTAAGGACTAAATTATAAATAAAAAAAGTTAAAACCACTCATCAAAACAGCCCGATGGTCAAATTTGAACGGTTTTGATAGTTGGTTGGCCAAAGATACCCGGTTTTGGAGTTCGATGACCAAAACCAAACTGAGGCAAGAGTTGGATGGCCAAACGTAGACTTTTTCCAAAGAAAAAAAGCTTGGCAAACCAACTCTTTGCGTAGTGTAATTTTTATGGCACTCGGCAAGCACAATTTTTATGGCACTCGGGAAACACCTTCTTTACTGAGTTTATTTTTATGGCAATCGGCAAGCCCAATTTTTGCTAGGTGTAATTTTGCACCGGGTGTTTGCAGAGCGCCCAATAAAATGCAGTCGTCAAACCACCGGGCACTCAGCAAATAACCTGTTTCCGGTAGTGACTACAACTGTAGTTTACCAGTTACATAGCCCCTTCCAGATTTCATCTTTAGTGCATGTGTAGCAATGAAACCTAGAACCTCTTACCTAATGCATAGAATCTACCCCTTTCGTCCCATGAGAAATAGAATTTGGATGTTTGAAATAGATGCCATAAAAGAGTGCAATCCAACGAATAAGACATCAATTACCTGTCTAATTAAGTGGCTAGATCTTATTTGCATGCCAAAAACAAACTTTTGTTCACCATATTAGGAAGTCCTACTAGTTACGTGCGAGGGCTCAAGAGTCTTTCTTACGCCACCAATAAACACATATGAATAAATCTAGAATTGCACATTTCGTGGAACACAGGGAGCACGTAGCAAATCTGAATTTGGTAAAAGAATATTTCCGTTTGGATTTACCTGTGGTGACCCCTTAGTACCGACCTACCGGTCGTCCAAAGACCAGAGTCTATAGATCCCGTGTACTAATGTTAATGCTAGTATTAGTGCCAGCTCTAATCTGTTTGGATATATAGGTGTTGCATGTAGGGCTGGATATCGAGCCAGCTCGGCTCGTTCATGGCTCGGCTCATTATAGCTCGATTCGTTATAGCTCGGTTCGTTATAGCTCGTTTAGGTAACGAGCTAAAACCCTGGCTTGGCTCGGATCATTAGCAAGCTCGAGCCAGCTCGATAGCTCGTGAGCCAGCTCGTTAGCAACTTGGGATGTTGATGGTGATGGAAAAACTTGAGGTCGATGGCGGCCACCGCGCCCTGAGCATGACTCCTCCACCTCCTTCCCCATCCTTCCCCATGGACTTCCTCCTCGATTCGCCACTTGCTTAGTGCTATAGGTGCATGTCCTCGTGCTTGGTCGTCAGCGTCGCTCTCCCTCTCCGTGCTTGCGCACAGCCAAGGAGGGTTGGAGGGACTGGCGCTGGGCGGTGTGCCAGTGTGGGGAGGGTCGGAGGAGGGATTGGCGTGGCCGCTAGCGCTGGCTGTCGCGATGGGGGAGGCGGCAAGGCGTAGGTGGACTGCAGAGAGCGACTGGTGGCGGCAGACGTTGGGAGGGTCGGGTCGGAGGAGGAGGCACTGACGTGCGTGGGGACTGGGGAGGGTCAGATAGGGTTTGTGTTGGGCTTATGTTGTGCCTGATTTATATTTTGTTGTTGGGCTGTTAAACCAACTCAGCTCGTTTTAGCTCGTGAGCCAGCTTGGGCTGGCTCGTTATAGGACCGAGCTGAAGCCTTGGCTTAACTCGTTTGAAAATACTAACGAGTCGAGCCGAGCCAATAACGAGCGAGTTTGCGATTTACGACTTTTTCGTCCAGCCCTAGTTGGATGGAAGCTCAATTCTCTGTTACTGAGTGGGTCGGCTCGTTCACAATCCTGTAATAGACTAGTTACCTGTACAATTGTTCAATAAATTAGGCACATCCATAGTGACAAACTTTATTTTTCATACGCTAATTTCAACTGTGCAAATCGATAGGGAAATGTGAAAAGTCTGGAACACTGTCTGGCTTCATAAATCATAATAAACTTCGAACAGCGTGGCCATGTTTCATGTGATTCTAGTGTTTGGGGGTATATATAGCAACTAAAACGTGCTCTCATAGTGCAAACGAAATTTAGAGATGATTCGACAAGTAGCTACCTGTATTTGGACAGCTGCACGTTCCAATATTTTTGTACTGTTTCTGTTTAGAAGATCCCGAGCACTGACCTAACCAGGCTGACCTGTTTCATTTTTATTTTGTTAGGTCGTGTGGGGACGTACTATCTGTGAAGCTAGGCGTGTACATTCCACGGACCGAAGAACCAGCATTGGAGCGAAAGGTGGCTGAGTGGAGCCAAGGGCGAGCGGTGATATGGAACGCTGGAATTGGGTCCGCAGCTTCGTTTGTGCCAACCTTGAGCAGGCTCTTATACGAGCGCACCAATGACCTGCATGGGCCCTACGACCTCATTACACGGGTGAGCCTTACACCTGCCCAGGTGGCAGGAGGCGGCAGCAGCAGAGCCCCGCACCGGTTGGCGTTTGAGGTCCTCATGGAGATGGCAAGGTCCCAGAATATATCATTGCCTGACGACATTCTGCAGCTTAATGAAGATGAGCGCTACTTCGGCTATGATGCAATCTCCGACGACCTGTTGCTCAAGGCTTTCGGGCCTTACTACGCTCAAACATTGGATTTGCCGTTGTGGCATGAGGCTAACTTTGACTCCGTACTGTATGATATGTTCTCTCCAGTACAAGACAGGATCACCAGAGCTTTGCAACGGATGGATATGTTCTCTCCAGTACTAGAGAGGATCATCAGAGCTTTGCAAGGGAAGAAGCATCTGCTGGTCATAGAGAACTTGGATGCTCCCATGTCACTAGACGCCTTAGTTTTACTTGGTGGTCGATTGCCGTCGCAGTTCAACAACCGATGGATCATCTCGACCACTTCCAAGTATGTCTTTGATAAAAGCAGACTTCTTGATGCTCACGGATTCCAACATTTTGAAGAACACCGTGCACTGCCTTTTGATGATGCCCGTGAAGAAGATTGGGCTGCGCTGATTAAAGAGGCCCTACATGATGCAGCTGTCTCCATTCATGACAAGCTCCAGCACCAACAGGGGGAGAGAGACCAGGAGTTTTGGCTCCACGTAGCTCACCACTGCTTGTGTTATGGGATCCTCTACCATCCACTACAAGGTCGTCAGGCAACAAGCAACGCCTGCTCTGTTACCTCTGATGAGCTGGTTCGTTGTTGGGTGGCTGAGGACTTGCTTTCCTCGTCAACTCTCCCCACCTGCTTGTATTATGCCACCGGAAGGAAACAGAGCAACGACTACAGGTCTGCATACGAAGCTGGGAAGGTGGTGATCGAGGCATTGCAGAAATACTCACTACTGCCAGCCTATTCTGTTTTTGTTCCTACCCCAACAAGCAGCACTGGTTCATTGACGGCAACTCCTTCTGCATCAAACTCTCAGGATGAAGTCACTGGAGTGTCAAAGTTAGCTGAGGGTGTGCCCCAACTCGAGCAAGATGAATTGGTAGATCGCCACGAGAGCGGACAACTGAAATGGGTCTCATTTATGAATGATGATGGTCGGCATGTAAGCTGGAATTGGAGACCGCCATCAGTACCTTATTATTATGCTCCTCGAACCACTATTTGGAACATGAGCACCCTTATTCTGAGAGGTCGCTCAAATATATCAGACTTTCCTTTTGATGAAGTGCTGGACAGCCAGCTCATAGTTCTTGATTTGTCCTATACAACAATAAATTTTCTGCCTCGAGGAATTTCTCAGCTACTGTACCTTCACCTGCTCTCACTCAGGGGATGCTCACAGCTCGAGACTTTGTCACCCCCACCTTCAACTTCTGAGCAACAAACTCCACCGCCACTTGCTATTTTGGAAAACCTTGAAGTTCTGGATATGAATGGGGTTCCCTTGCTTGAGATAACCCAACAAGACAGTAAAAACAAGAGGAATCTACACTACCTTGATTTGTCAGGTTCAAGATTTACCACTATTCCATCTGAGTTCTTCAGTGAAATGACGTGTCTTGAGTGTTAGCACTAATCTTGACTAGGTACTGCATGTGTTGCATGATGTGTTCATGAGTGTGTGTGTGTCGCGTGAGTCAGTTAGTGCATGCATTGCATGGGTTTAGCAGTTAGAATAATGCATGCGTTTGGCCGGGTCATTAGCTGAGTAAGTGCTCAGGTTAGTGGAGTTAGTACGTAGTCGGTGGTCAACTATGTGTGGAGCAGAGCGTGTGGTTTGCCGGAAGAGTAGGCGAATGGTTGAGTCATAGGAGGTTAGCAGTAGAGGGCTCTTGCCGGATAGCATGGGAGATAGCCGAGTCGTCCTGAACGAGAGTGTGGTGCTCGGGTCGTTGAGGGCCGGATCGTGCGGATCATGGCGAGGTGCTCGGGCTGGGAGTTTTTGGCTGTGTGTGCGCTCCCTGGATGTTAAATAGCCTCTGTACTCCACCGTTTTCTTTGAGCCGAGAGGAATATAGTGCCAAGATACAGGCCGTTCATCGGCCGCGGCGTTCGTCGCCGGCGGGGTGTTCGGCGCCCCGTGGCGGGCGTTCGTCGCCCACCAAATCGAGTGTCTTGTGTTCCTACTGTTTGTCCGGCAATCCTCGGTTCCAACATTGAGGAGCTCGTTCTTGGGAATTGTTCCCGTCTCAAAGAATTGCCTCCTTCTTTGGCTAAACTGTGCAATCTGTTGATCCTTCACGTGGAGGGAACCAAGATTACTATTTTACCAGAGGATATGTTCAATGCAATGCAAAGCCTGCATACGCTCAGGCTCATCAACAATAAGCTACTGATGTCACTCCCAATGTCAATATCTGAAGCCAAAGGCCTCAAAGAGCTACATATTTCAAATTGTGTTAGCTTAAAGCTTGATCAGTCTCTCTGGCAACTATTACCATTTGTTGATGATCTTTATATACAAACATGGGAGCCATTGGAAGACATCAAAATCCATGGGCATCCTAATTTGAAAACCTTCACACTCTCTGGACCATTGGTTAAGTGCCTGTCCTTGCGTGAGTGCAGCAGGCTCGAATCTGTAAACTTTAGCGATGATCTTACAGCATTGGAGCAAGTTGATCTTTCTGGAACAGCTATTGAGGAGATCCCTCACAATCTCCCAAATGCACGAAAACTGAAGATGTTACTTCTTCTGAATGTCCCTAGTTTCAAGAGGTTTCCATGGCATCAATTGGAGAGGTTTCCTAAGGTTTTCTTCCTGGATCAATGTGCAGGAGATGATAATCAGTTTTCAAAAATGTTTGCCCAGAAGAAAACTTGTGCAGACGACAGTCAACACAATGAGGGAACTACCAACATTGCTCAGATGAACTTGATTGACAACATGATGTTTCATAGCTTTAATGCAGATGCTGTTAATAACTTAGTGAAGAATGGACAGTTTCTTCTGTCTTTCAATATCCGAATTAATCCACGCAGTGTGACGGGCAAGGAGCCACGGAACAATTATGTTGAGCTATGTACCAGGGCCCATATGCATTCAACTTATTCTGATGTGCAGTATTCTGAGACAGATAGCATTATGCCCATGATGAAACTTCAGCCAAGGCAACGTCATGTTGAGCTATCAGCTAAGAATCAGTACCCACATGGATTAAAGCATCTTCTCTCGGTCACAAACTCAATGCTCGTTACAGACGATGCTTTTGTCAGATGTCTTACTGAACTCAATTATGGCCTCATGTCGTTAGAAGAATGTCAGCTCCAACGCTGCCACCAAATGACAGTAGTGTTTATAATGCGTTCAGTCCCCTCGGATGATTCAGAAGACTCAGAAGCTTTACCATACTTACAGATACTGCAAGCTTCCTGTCTCAAGAATCTACTAACCTTTATCAAGCCCAGTCGTACATATTCCAGATTGATCACTCTGAAGGTACTTAAACACATTCACATTGAGCACTGCCCGCGGATGAAGAAAATGTTCCCATGCAGTTTATCATTGCCTGCACTGGAGACTCTGGTTATCCTCTTCTGCTCCAACCTCAAGCAAATTTTCTACCGAGACGGTAAATATGATGTAGCACCTTCTCCACTCCCGGGCATCGTAAAGATCTACCTCCAGGAACTACCACAACTGCAACGCATCCATGATGATGTCATGTTTCAATTTGAAGCACCAAAGTGGGAGAAGCTCTTTGTTCGTGGCTGCCCATCCTTTCACCATCTCCCACTCCTGAAGAAAGAATATCGGAAGTCAAAGGTGCAAGTCAGCGGAGAGCGTGACTGGTGGGGCAAGCTGAAGTGGAGCCTACCAGAGCAAAGCGACTGCTACCTGCATGTGCCGCCACCAGAGTTTGCATGGCGCAAGAAATATATAATCAGAAGCTACCTCAGGTGAACTCCATTTCATATCCAGAGCTCCCTCAGTGCCATGCGGGAAACTACGGTGCCCTCTACATATTATTCGTCCATATGTGCAAACTAAGAAGGAATTTTATCCTGCGTTATGTTTGAGTGTGTTATGTTTCTTTTCATAATGTTTCTCAGGGGACATGCCACCTTTGTGTTGGTTTCCTGGGTCTGTTTGGGTTTGTTTGTGTGTCAATAATTGGCCATTCAGGTTGCCATAAGACTAAGCTCTATGTGTATGGATTGGTGTGCCGAGAACAATCGAATTCGAAACTATTTGTAATTTGCAATGGTTGATGTACTCTGTTTATGTTCTGTACTCATTCATAAAAAATGTTGCTTGTATTTCTATGCTCTGTTTAGTTTGCTGAGAAACCAACGCAGCATGGCCTAGATAGTGTAGAGTTTCCACCGACTCTACACTACCTGCGGGAGCTGTCCATGCTGCCGTGCGAAGAGCGGATATGCTCTCATTAGTCATTACCAGCGGCGCAACACGCCAACATGTTGCGCCAACATCCACACCAAGACACGCTCCTCCTATTGATTCATCCCTGAACTATGGACGTGAGACACGCCATTTTCCAATGCTGGACAATCCCCTTATTTGAATTCAAGGCACAACCAATAGAAACAGTGCAATCACAGTACCGTCCACGGCTATTATAATTTATAAGCGAAGGCATAAACATGTGAGAAGCATTCGTCGAGAAAACATTGGAGAATTTGGATCAGCCCATAGTGCTGTGACTCGTCCAAGAGGATTCAAGAACAAGTAACAATTCTGTTCACGACTCACTACAGGATGTGTTCCTAGCTGTTGTGTAATGCGTCGCCCATGGTTGTTTTGGTTGAAGCAACATCACTGTGCCTAATCAATTAGATATGTGAGGTGCAGAGCGAATGAGAGCAGTCACAGCTCACAGCACCCGCAGTCAGAGCAGGGGATAATTGTGGTGCTCTCGAGTCAAGCTGCACGCTCGCCACCAAATTGTCTCTCTGTTCACCTACACCTACTACTACAAGGATACAGGAGGGACTTCACTGTCCAACCCAGGTTGCACAGACGACCCTTAACAAATACTATGAAATATACCATGTTCCTAGTTGCTTCGTTGCAACTGTGGTTTTACAGAATATGGAACCAGGTGATGCGGCTGTCTCTCTTATATGCCTGCTACGAGCCAAAATATTTTTTTTCCACTGGTAACATATTTGTTTGCTAGCAAAACAAATCTCACTAGATCATACCTGAACAGATTCAATGGCTGTTACAACTAGATGTTCTAGATAAGAAAAAAAAATACCCATCACCGAAAAAATTTAGTCTCAATGTGGACCACTATGCAAGCATATATGCATAGATGGGCCTAGATGGCGCACCTTTGCCTGGTACAGCATATATGTAGTGTACAAATTCTATTTTTGGGGCTCAAAAGGAATGTGCTAAAGTTTTAAATTAAATACTTCTATATTTAAAATAATTAACGGCTCAACTGGTTTGATTAGCGTGAAAGACATAAGGGTCATGATCCTTTACCACCCTAGACATGCATATTAACAAAAGTACACAAGCGCAATCGAACAAAATTTGATATGACCGTTAAAATTTTTATAGAAATTATATATGATTATGTTTGACTTTTATAGTCCTACATGAAATATGTTTTTCAACAAATTATTAAATAAATTTATCTTAGCTGTTTAAATATAATCACTAGCGGAAACGCCAAGAATGCAAGTGCCCGAGGGTTTGCCAGGGCTTTCCCTTGGGCACTAGGCAAAATCTCCATACGCCGTGAGCAGTCCTAAAAACTCTCGGAAAAAGAAACACACTCGGCAAACTTTACTTTGCCAGCAAGATTTTGCCGAGTGCTCTTTGTCGAGTATTACACTCGGCAACGCATTTGCCAAGTGTATTAAGATGGCAACAACAACAACAATAATAATAATAAGATAAATTTATAATAGATGTCTCAAATATTACTACGATTAATTTAAGGTGGATCCAAAAGCAATAATCTTACTGAACCACCTCAATACAGCATAAAGTTATTTCAATAATATAAACACGTAACAAATATCTAACAAATCATTATGGATGGCATCACTCAGCTATAGTAAATAATTATGGATGGCATCACTCAGGTATAGTAAAACATATCAAACAAGTAATCAATAAGTATTGAAGCAACTATATAAGTAGTAGTGGCCAATAAAAGCGATAACCCACACAAATGGGAATGAGAAATTTGGATTTGTACCATTGCAAACAATGGGCTTCACAGAATTAACATCTTAAACATCAACTTCGCAAAATTACCACCCAAATCGTTGACAGCTCGTTTACCCTACCATTTCTTCCCTTTTATTCATTTGTAATTTCATTTTCCATTTATCAGCATAAGAAAGGACCAAACTGCCCTTGCTCATACGTATACAGGTATTGTCTCAGATCAATTGCTGCGTGCCTGATGGCCATCGTCGCCCTCGCAGGCCTCCATCCTCGCCGCTACAGCTCCCTACGGCCCTGCTCCAGCGACATGGCCACCGCCTTTCGCCGCCCGCCCCCACCCCGATGCGCTGCTCTGCCCACGGTGGGAGGCGTTCGAGCACGGCGCTCACAGAGGCGCTGCAGATTCCGGCACGGAGCAGGCAAACCGGAGTACTAGGAAATGGAGCAAAAAGAACACTTTAGTCATGTTAAGAGTTTGCCGTGCATGTAGAGCAAACAAAACAGGCTTCGCTGGTCTTGATCTCCATCAATAGCCAGTCCTTTCTCAGGTTCATTGGAAGCCCCGAAAGAGATGTGTCCCGGCGTTCGCTTCTGTCATGACATAGAATGCTATATACTTTTAGCATATCGTGAGGGGCTAAGCCAGGTATCTTTTGGAGCGCAGCCAAAATGATCGTCTCCTGACGAGACGAAGCTGCTTTTGAATTACTGACATTTTTGTCTGTGAAGTGTTCATCGTTGGTGATTACCAGTTGAGCCGGCTCAGGGAGGGTCCCTGCTGGTGGGTTTGCTCACCGATGATGCACCATAGCTCGATTGCTCGAACATAATGGAGAGGACAGAGGAATTAAAGTAGTCCGGCACACTACTGGGAATGAAAATTCTTCCATGAAAGTGGCCACATTCTTTGTCGTAGCGATACACAGACAGTATCGTGTTGCTCTTGGTGTCAACCAAGACGAGCCACTCAGTGGCAGTGTCACCGTGTTTCCTTGCGTCGAAGCTCTCACATACCATCCTTGTTGGCCTCGAGCGCCCAGAGCTCAGTGGCGTCAACCATACCGTATATCTCCCATTTCATACCATCCATATTCAGCGCCCATATCCTGACGGTGTAGGCATTGGCCAAGTGTCGGTAATGTGTGGCGTCTGAGCTGCCGCAGCAGCATCGAGGAGAGACGGTGACAATGCAAGCTTCACCACACCATCGGATGTAACGCACACGTTCATGATCGATATCCGGCATCAGAGAGGACCCACCACCTCTTCATCCGCCGGAGGAAACAGGACGTAGCGGAGGACAGGTGTCTCGTCGTAGACGTTGCAGAAGATGAGGCCCCGGCGGAAGTCGGCCCAGCACATGAGCTTGCCGTCGCTGGCCGAAACGACGGTGTGGATTCGTCAAGTCTCACGTGGAGTCGTGGAAAGCAGCAGCTGATCATCCATGATGTCTCTAGTACCACCCTCACCGCCATGGATCATGAACAACTCAGGCTGCTGGATGCTCCACTCGGCGTGGCGTAGCAAGTGGAGCTCTGCCTTTGTCGTCTTCGAGAACAAGGCCGCCATGTGGAGCTATAGTGATGCCACCACAAGATCATCTTTATCCGTGCCGCCACGGCCACGCATGAGTAGACCGGTAGAATGTGGAAGTGAATCGAGCTCCGGTGGCGCCTGCGCTGTAAACGAAGTAGGCAGATCACGACGTTACATGACCCAAATAACCTTGTCGTTGTTTGAAGCCAACTTTTATGAGTACGGACTCGCCATGGGCAACGACGACAACACTACTACAAATAAGATTTTAGAAGACACTGCGTTTTAATTTTTGGAGACGGACACAAAAAATGTCCGGCTCCGTTAATCGTAGGCACTAATAGAGACGGACATATTTTATTTTTGGAGGCGTTTGCTATTTTCCTCCTCTAAAAATCGATTCTCAGATGCGGTCATGTTAAGGTGTCCGCCTCCAAAAATCGATTTTCGGAGGCGCACGGTCTACATAGCCCGCATCTGAAAAGGCCGAGGCCCAACAGGCCCAACTCAGCCCAATAACCATACATACTATATATAAGAATTTCACCTAACCCTATCTCTCATTCTCTCCGTCACCCTCACTCCTACCCAGCCGCCTCTTCCTCTCTCTCGTCTGTGGTCTCCAACCCGCGGCGACTAGGGCGCCCCTCTCTCTCATCTCCAGCCAGCCCGGGCGCTCCTCTCTCTCTCGCCTCAAGCCCGCTGGCTGCTCGCTCCCTGTGGCGCGGCTTGGCGGCTCGACGCGAGGAGGGGCGGCGGCTCGACGCACGGCAGCGCTACGGTTCGACACGAGCAGGCGTGGCGGCTCGTCGCGAGGCAAGGTGGGTCGACTTGAGGCGGCGCGGCGACTAGGGCGCCCCTCTCTCTCTCTCATCTCCAGCCAGCCCGGGCGCTCCTCCCTCTCTCGCCTCCAGCCCGCTGGCTGCTCGCTCCCTGTGGCGCGGCTTGGCGGCTCGACGCACGGCAGCGCTGCGGTTCGACACAAGCAGGCGTGGCGGCTCGTCCCGAGGCAAGGTGGGTCGACTTGAGGCGACGCGGCGACTCTACGCAAAGCGAGGTGGCTCGACGTGACGCGGCGTGATGACTCGAGGCGAAGCAGCACGGTGGCGCGACGTCCTGCTGAGTTGTCTCCAGCGTGGCGAGCCCAGATCGGCGAGGAGGCGCACCGGCACCCGTGGATCCATCAACGGCAGCGGCGGATCCGGTAGCGGCGTCGGTGGATCCGGCGGCGGTGGATCCAGGCATCCAGCAGCGGCGGATCCAACGCCGCGGCCGTGGATCTGGCATCGGTGCCATGGATGGGCTCGACGAGCCCAGATGGGCTCGATGGGCTCATCTAGGGTTTAGGATTTTTTATTTTTTTCTTGATTAACAGAGGTGGACACATATCCACCTCCGAAAATAGCGCATTAACAGAAGCCCCAGTTCGGAAGCGGATAGAAAAACCACCTCCGAAAACCTATTTTGACCGCCTCCAAAAATGATTTTTGTAGTAGTGCAATGGCATGGGGTCTATGTTTTGCCTGGAGGCATGTCCGCGACTCTACTGGGGTGCCGCAATGTGGATGGAGAGATGGATGGGATGGGCGGAGGAGGTAATGTAGGCAGCGGCTATCGTCGTCTCTGCGCTAGCGGCAGAGCAGGATCGCTTGTCCATGACTCAGCCATGCTCCTCAAGCAGCACCCACCGCGGGTACCAGGGTGGCTGCTGCTGCGTCATCGATTCAGCGGTGTTGATGGCACACAGACGATGCCGCGCTGCAGGGTGGTTTTGGACTTTGCTTGGTTTGGGATATCCAGATCGCTAGGCGTCATGCTTTTATCCGTTGTTTATATATTACGGCAGGTCTCCATCATAAACGGCTTCACATATAGAGCCAGTGAAGCCAGAGGAGCCACTTTTTTGGCTTCACCTTCGTAGTAAAAAAGGCGGCTCCTCCACTCTGGAGGTTCTCTGATGGAGCCATTTTCTGCTGAGGCATTTACTAGAGCTTCAGTTCAAAACGCTTCTCCGGAGGAGCTGGAGGTATCTGGAGCCCTGCCAAACAGGGCATAATATGGTACAAACTTCAATTGGAGCTCCACTAAGTTTCAACCAATCAACTTATTAAACTGCAACGTCAACAATCAAGTCGGTACGGCAAAAAAAATTACACTGGGCTACTTGACCTGACTAGCAGAGATGTACGTGCGACACGCGTGTTTTTGAAAGATCATATTATAAAATATTTATATATATACCATTTCCCCTCTCAGAATTAAGGATTTGCAGACTTTATAACCTTTAGGGATTCTTCATCTCATTTTTTATATTAAAAATATTGAGACATTGTTAATAATACACTTGGTCGTAATATGAAAAAAATACATAGATGTATAATAATATTTCTCTCAATATGCGTCTTAAATTATTTTAAGAATTATGACAAATCATTAGACCAACCATCTCAATCAAGAACGTTTTTGGAATGTTAACGTATCCTTCCCTTCCAGGGCAGTTTAAATACACTAGCCTTATGTGTGGAATGTGCGTGTAGAGGACTAAGTGCTCTAGAGATCGAGAGTCCAGAAAATTAGAATCGGAATCTCCCCTCGCAGGGGAACGCCCTCCTCTTTTATAGCTCAAGAGGAAAGCTGCTTTACAATGTCGTTTTACCTATTTACCCTCGAAGGCCAGACACCCCCGACGGTTACTTGCTATCGGCCTAGTGCGTCTGGGTGGCCCCTTCCTTGGTCGCCGCGTGTCCTTCACCTCCCCACCAGCAGCTTCGCGGTAGCTTCCTTCTTGGCCGCTAGCGCAGTAGCGCGCATGCAACTACCTTTTCCCAAGCGCAGGGCTGCAGATTAGCTTTCTCAGTTGGCGGGCGGGCAGGTGATGTCGGGTGTCGGTCGGGAGAAGGCGTAGGCCGCACGCCTTCTCCTTCACAAGCTAGATTTGACTTGGGGAGGGTCTTCGGGACTCCCCCCTTTTCCACTATGCGTGCTATCGATTGACGGGATCCCTCGCGGGGGTCTGCCATTCCGACCCGAGGGGTCGGGGGTCGGGCGAAACGGACGTGCCCGACCCCTTTCACCCCCTGGTCGTCTGGGGGCCGGGGTCGGACGGGACGGAGGCCTGTGTCCTCGCGTCCCCCGGGTCCTCTGTAGGTCGGGCGAGACGGAGCCTTCCGACCAGTCGAAAGTACCATTGTCAGGGTCTTCCTCCGTCTGCGCGCCGTTAGCAGGCGCCCCGACAGTGGGCCCCCTAATCCATGACCCCACACTTATATTTTTTATTTCTATATGTATACCATGCACGCACAAAAGCAATAAAATAGGTGCAGGTTGAGGTTTGACGACCACGCTGATGTCCACAATATTTTGGTTACGATTTTTATACGCACTAGATTTTGACTAACTAGCTTGGTGGACACCAATATTAGGTGGGGACACCAATAGTTTAGATGGACCTGCACTAAGGTGACAATTTTTTCTGGAAACAAATGTTTTTCAAAAGAACTCGCTATAAATAGGTATAATAGAAGATAGATGTGCCCCACACGAAAAAAATAATCAGACAGCAAACGTAAACCTTAGAGCAAAGACGAAGGCACTTATGTGTTTATGTTTTAGATGGCATTGCTCCAGTTGCGTCTTTTTGTTGCGGTTGTTGCCGCTTCCCATGCACACAAACACGTGGCACTTTTTTTTTTTTTTTGCGAATCACGCAGTACAGACGCAGACGCTCACATACACGCACACTTACCCCTACAAACATACACACGCAACCCTACCCCTAATGAGCTAGCAGAGTCCCACGTGCGACACGCACGTGGTAAAAAAGAGTTGGCGGGTAAGAAACTGTAGTTGTGAAAAAATATTTATCATTTAACAGAAGCAATCTACAACTCGCAATTTTTATGGGTTTGCTACGCCGATCACTTTGTACTTGGACAGGCCATACTTGCGACCCGGCAATACTGCATTTTATTTGAACTTCTTGTACAAAACAGTGTCTTAGTGGACGTCCATCACTGTTTGAGATTCATATCAGCTCATCCGCGACCATCTGAGATCTCTCGTGCAAGCCATCTGACTGAAGCTGCGGGAACATGAGGCAGCAAGCAGCATGGAAATTTATTATATATATGCCATCTCTATGTATATCCGGCAACCCTTCACCCTCTTGGGGTGCTGGCTCTCAGCTACACCCGGTAAGGATACTCTTTGGATAATCCACGATGGCTTAATATCTAGCCAGCACGGAGAGTCAATTATTCGTTTATACGAGATAATCAATTTTTCGTTTATACCCACAAAGATGCTCTCAAGGTTAATGGTTCATCTAAAACGTATACTATTAATAGTGGTAAATAGATAATAAGTCAAGTTAATATTTGCGAACTTGTTGATCCTAACTAATAAGCTGGTGGTAATCTTGACCAGAATCCTAAAAACAAGTGAATAAGCATATATAGTTAAAACAAAAAGATTAAAGCAAGTTTCACATCCAAAAAATAACTAAAAAATATTTTTGAACTGAAAATTAAAGACAAATATGAATAGTATATTTCAAGCCTGCATTGGAACGTGGAGCGCACACACACTAATTATCTATGAGATTTAATCTCCATCAATAGCCAATCCTTCCTCATATTCTTGGGGATCCCCAAAAGAGATCTTAAGCACCGACCATTCTCCAGGCTTAGAATATTGTAGGCTTTTAGCATATCATCACGATCCAAACCATATGGATCTCCTGAAATCCTGCGAAGATCATTTGTGCTTGCATACCAGGCTCGGGGGAGGACTTCAAAGAAGATCGCGCTGAATTGCTGCCAGCATCATTTTCCTGCGGCTCATTAACAACAACGATAGGTACCAAAGGAATCAAGTCCATATGACCCTCTCTTGAATATGATCCTCTGTTATCCAAGTAGCAAGAAACCCTACTGGGAAGGAATTCTATATAAACCCTATTGAGACCATCGGGCTTGTGGCGGTAGATCGATACTAGTCCTTTTCTCCTTGTGTCAACTAAGAGCAGCCATTCCGTCCCATCGTAGCAATAACTGTCGTTATGTAACCCCTCAGACATAAAAAAGCATATGGTATGGGGGTCGTCCAGGCTCATGACCGGGAACGACAGGCGGGACGCGCGGGAGGCCTTCATATGTATCGAGGGCCCAAAGCTCGGTGGCGTCGACCATGCCATCCATCACCCACACCATGGTGTCCATCCTCAGTGTCCAGGTGTTGATAGTGTACGCATGGCGAGAACGTTCGCATTGTGTGGTGCCTGCTCCTCCACAACAGCAACGCGGGAAGACACCGACGAACTTCACCGTGTTTCCGCGGGTGACGTATACGCTCCGGGACGAGTGTGCCACCCCGTCGCCGGGCTCCATCTCTATGGCCTCCATAGGAAAATAAACACGGCGCAGCACAGGACTCTCGTCGAAGATGTTGCAGAACAGGAGCCCCTGATTCAAGTCGACCCAGCAGAGATGCGTGTCGCCGATTGGGAGTGCGGACCTCGTGTTCCACGACGAGATTAAGACTTCGCCTTCATCCTGGATCGTTATGGATGGCCGCTCGATGCTCCATTGGCCGTGGCGGAGCACTAAGAGCTCTGCCACCCTCTGCCATGATCGCCGCCAGCCACCCGTATCATCTTGAGCTCCGCTACCACGAACTCGTCCTCCCCACGCCGCAAGACACCAGTGCCGTGATTTTGCAGACGGTGCTGCACAGGAAGTCCTTGGTTCCTGCCGTGCACACTATTTTTGAGCTTCTGCTCCGTGTGGTAGTACGTCGGGAGCCGATACAGCGTCGGCGGCTTCGGGGATTCACCGGAGGCGGCGCCGGCACCGTAGACGAAGTGGTCAAGTGACCTGTCGCCGTGATCTCCCTGTGATCTCACACTGATGGAGATGAGAACAGAGTCGCCGTGGACTGCGAGGACGGTTCCAAAACTTCTGAACCCGTGTGGGAGGTGGACGTGTACGGATGAGACCGCCGGCGGCGCCGCGAGGTCGAGGGAGACGCCGATGGGATGGCCGGTGGAGGTGTGGGCACTCGCCGATGATGCCCTGGAGATGGCGTTGGGGTAGGAGCCCACGGCGGCCTCCTTGACGCGTTCCTGGAACAGCACCCACGGAGGATACGAGGCGGTGGCTGCTGACGAACCGCAGGGTGGTTGCTTCGCCTCGGTCACGATGGACGCCGCCATGGCCGGGCTGCGTGAGGGATCTGAATAAATAGATATGCTTCCGTTGTTTACGCCTTTACGGTAGGCTCGAAATATGACCAAAGAAATTGACTACTATTTCACGCACGATTACAGAGGAATCTGCCTTGTTGTCTTGTCTACATTCAGAAGCCTGAAGCCTATGTGTAGCGGACTAGCTGCAGAACAAAAATTGCAGTTTTTTATGGGATGTACATCTTTCCAATGTTAATAACGTTTTGAGTTAAGTCATCATATACAACATTGAAACTTGGCTGCTTAATTTCATCATAGTAATAAAAAAATTCATGTACATGTTATTAATATTATTAAATTTCACCCGAGTCTCATCTCAACCCCGATACGCTCAAAATGCACAAATTATTTCTTAAGCATGTCACACTCTCTCGTTCTGGTCCTTAAACTTGTCCTATATTATTATTAAGGTCTATATACTTCCAATGTTCCTTCATTTATTTTGAAAAATATTTATTTAAAACAGGTTTTCCTAATTGTTTTCCAAAAATCCAAAGAGAAATCATCACGAAGACACGGGTGTCTAAGAAGATTTGATGTTTTTATATTCAGCATATTTATTTAATAATGATTTTATTTTGAGACTAAGAGAGTGTGAAAATCTTATGACAATTCTCGAAAAATCATAGCCCTCGGTGGCCTCGACGACATCTCAGAGCTCCGCCACAGCGAACAAGGGCCGGTGGGATTGTGCTTCCTCTGTTCGCCAGATTTGCGATCCCAACACTAGTACCAAAACCTGAAAAAAAAAAGGTACTGGAGCATGCCGTATCGGACAGCTCCCGGTACCCAGTGATGACAGCCTGGTTCTTCACTCACCGGATCTGAACATGGATGTATCACTAGATTTTATGAGCACGCGAAGAAAAATAATTATACGAAAAAAAAATGGGTGTGTTAAATGGAATTCCCAGGTACGTATCAGATATCAATTATTCCAAGTGAAATATATATGTAAAGGAGAATTATGCTTCATTTTCGTTCATGCATGATTATTAACTTGTACAATGAGATTAAATTTGAGGATTTGGACTCCAATCATGAATAAGATAAAGGCAGTGCACAGCTGCATGCCTGATAATCCACTGCCAGACCTCCTCCTGAAGGCTGAAGTAACTTGAATAAACTCAGTCCTAGATGGTTTCAGTTCTGACTTTTGACTGCATGTTATTATTTTCAGCAAATCATAAGTTTTTTTAGCTGCAAAGCGGGAAGGATTGCACCTGGTTTCAGACAACAGGAACTGAAGGCTTACAATAAACTACTACTATTTGCAGAATACAACAAAAAGGAACCAAGCAACACAACAAAATTTAATTCAGCACACAATCCAAAATGATAACGAGGAAGCACACAGTGTTGTAGTCACAAAAATCTCAGTTATAGCAGGAAATTCATCTATGAATGATTCAACACACAACTTGTCGAACGATTCAAAATATACTTCCGCAAGCTTGTGCTGCTCAAACAGCCGAACAATTAGGCATCCCACGCCTTAATTTCCATCAACAATCAATCCTTCCTCAAAGTCGAAGGTAGCCCCAACAGAGATTTGAATCGGCGGCTATCACCATGGCTAAGAATACTACATGCTTTAAACATATCATCACGACACAAGCCAATCAGCCATAGCTCTGTATCTCTTTAAGTGCCGCAAAGATCTCTGATGCTTCAACAGAAGGCTCGACAGACGTTATCCAACAAGAGCGCATCACCGAATTCCTGGAATCATTGTCTCTATGCTTCTCAATATCTATCTGGCCAATAATTTGCCCTTCGGCCTTATGATGACTACAAGTTGGATGAGAATTTAAGTAGTCTGATACCCTGCTGGGGATTAGAGGATGTGCGGGCAACCATTGAAGGTGCCGTGAAACCGATTGTATGGTCTTGCTCCTCATATCCACCATTAGCAGTCATAGTGTGTCGTCGACGATTGTTGAGAAACGACTGTTACAACAGCAGACTTTCCATGACGGGTTTCACTTAACGTCCGTTATGAATGAAGGGGCCCTGTAACGGTCTCTTGTCCGTGCTTGAGTGCTCGGTGTGGTGCGATCTGTTTATATAGTGTTCTCTATCAGCACCGGACAGTCCCAGGCGGCGACTTCATGGGAGGAGTAGGTGGTTCGCTGTGGCTGCTTGGTTCGCTCTTCCTCCTTCGTGGTGCATTGAGAACCTAACCGTGTTGATGTATCAATCCAACCGGGTCTGTAGAGTTGACGACCCAATCCATCTGGGCACGTGTCTTAGAGTTTTTTTTTCGTTTCTTTTTTTTCCTGATTATTATGACCTTCCAGGGTCATGGTCTTGTATTTCATCTTCGATAGCAATGAAACTTGTACTATCATGTGTGGTTTGTTTAAAAAAACATTAATCATAGCAGGAAACTCAACTATATGTGAATAATTGCAACCACAAACAAAATTGTCGGCGAAGCTTCTCATGTGCAAAGAGTTCAACGATCAGCATCACCAGCCTTTTTTATCTCCATCAAGAACCAATCCTTCCTCAAAGTCGATGGTAGCCCCAGAAGAGATCTGAATTGTTGGCCATCATCATGGCTAAGAATACTATATGCTTTAAGCGTATCATCACGACACAAGCCATAGTTCGGTATCTCTTGAAGTGCAGCCAAGATCTCTGAAAGTTGCACAAAAGGCTCGACGGACGATTTGTAAGAAGATCGCATCATCGAATTCCCTGAATCGTCATCTTTTTGCTTCTCAATATCCATCAAGTGGCTAATCTGCCCTTCGCTCTTGGGCATTGGATGACAATTAAAGTAGTAGGACACACTGCTGGGGATCATCAGATCATCTCCGTGAAACCATTCTACTCGTGGGTGCCGTGAAACCGATTGTATCGTCTTGCTCCTCGTGTCCACCATTACTTGCCATAGCGTCCTGTCCCCACCTCCATGCTTGACATGGTGTCCCTCGCACAACATGAAGCAAATTACATGGGGTTCTTCGATGCTCATGATAGGGTAGTCGAGTAGGACGCGCGGGAGGCCATTGTACGATTCGAGCGCCCAGAGCTCGGTGGCGTCGACCATGGCGTCCATCACCCACTCCATGTCATCCATCCTCAACGTCCAGGTCTGGATGGTGTAGGCGCTCTTCGAATGCTGGCAAGAGGAGACGCCAGCGCCGCCGCAACAGCAGCGGGGGAAGATGTTGACGAACTTGAGCGTGCCGTCGGCGGTGGCACGCACGTTCCGGTGCGATGGTGGGTTGCCGAAGCATGGCACCGCTGGTAAGGGTATGTACTGCAACAATGGGCTATCCTCCAACACGTCGCAGAAGATGATGCCGCAGGATAACTCGGCCCAGCACAGTGTCCGGTCGCCGACCGGAACGACCACGACGTTGTAGACGTTCCACCGTGTAGGCATCTCCTGAACTTCACCGTCTTTGGTCGTGGAGGACCAGATCCCCACATGCCTGACGTCCCACTGACCTGACCCGGACCGAAACATGTCGAGCTTCCCCGCCGCGTTCGTCTCCGGCATGCCGCAGTTGCTCGTCCCCAGCTCCATGTGGAGCTCCGCCACGATGAACTCATCCTCGCCGTGGCGCAGGATGCCGGCTCCATTTGCCTCATAGTACGGTTACATGGGGTCGGCTGGGGCGACTGGGAGAAGCGACAACGTCGGTGGCCGCCGTGTGGGGTCAGCGGCGGCGCCGGCGCTGTAGACGAAGAGGTCTAATGTCCTGACGCGCCTCTCATAGTCTTGGTGCAAACCTTGTTCCACATGGAGCTCGATGAGCAACGAGTCACCGTGGGCGGCGACGATCCTGGCATGATAGGAGCGGATGCCGCCATCGCCGACGGGAAGCAGCTCGACGTGTAAGGACGACGTCGCCGGGGGCTCAGCGAGGCCGACGAGGGACACGTGGATACGGTGGCCGGTGCTGGTGGTCGCGGCCGCCAGTGTTTTGGCGTCGGGCGTGACGTGGCAAGATGAGTCGTCTTGGACGACGTTGGTACTTATGGCGTATGGCTCCAGCAACACCCACCGTGGGTACGAACAGGACGGAGGTTGCCCCGTTTGCATGACTTCCATGGGCTCCTCCAATGTTTTGCTACTCCGTCGGGTGGATATATATATAATCTCGCGCTAATCGAGTCCGAGTCGGAGTCCGAGCGCTCCTTGATTCCGACACGGACACGAACACCTACGCCCGGGCAGAAGGACTAGACACCTATATTATGAAACTCTGATCCTCCTCTCCCTCGTATGCATCATTATTCTTGTTTTTGCTGATCGATCCACAAGAAGAGTGTTCTACACCCATGGCTGACGGCGGCGACAATATGGCTGCCCACGCCACCGCTGGCGGCATTGCTCGGCCGCCTCCGTCAGGTCAGCAGCGGCTGCATCGGCTGTACCAGGAGCTTCATCACCTTCAACACCTAGCCCCCGGTCTCGACGAGCGCGTTCGGAGGGGGATGATCGAGGAGCGACAGGACCAGCTTGATCTCGTGTTTGAGGAGCTTGGTTTCTTCGACCGCCGAGCTGTGGTAGAGACCGGCGGCGGCGGCGGCGCGTCAGCCGTGGCCGTGGCCGGCCTGGAGAAGCAAACTTCCACGCCGCAGGCGACGCCGCCGGCGGCGGCGTCGGCAGGACGGAGTGTGCGATCTGCCTCGTGGACTTTGAGGACGGCGAGGAGGTGAGCGTCATGCCGTGCTTCCATGGTCACGGGTTCCAGCAAGACTGCATCGCCAAGTGGCTGTGGTGGAGCAACAAGTGCCCGCTGTGCCGCCATCAACTACCCACAGGCATGCATGGATGATGAATGAATCATCAAAGACGGCAGGAATACGGGCGGTAGCTGCTACTTCAGATTCATGTATGCACATGGGCTTCATGATTACAAGAGTGACTCATCATAACAAAAATCTGACAAGTTCACGAAATAAAGTCAAGCACATGATCGGAAGGAAATGAAAAACCGTTGGAGTGTTTTTTTGTAAATAAAAAATGTAGTGCACAATAGGATAGTTGCAACTTTGCAAGTGCAATGTTGTCAGTTAAGGTCTTTTGCTAGCCTGATTTGTATTGGGCCTTAATTCCTTATTACTCATACATATATCATGTATGGTAGTGTCTTCTGAACTTTTTATATTCATTTGCTTTGTCATGAGAATCGGCACGACTCATTCTCAATGTTGTTATAAAATAACATTATTACCCCACTGATAATTATGTAAATAATGGACACCGCTTTTGTCGGTTCGTTAAATAAAAAGAGATTGGTGCTTAATTTATTTACACCACACTGCTTTTTACGAGGATTCCTTCTCAAGATGCAGTGCAAATAAATTGTGCAGAAAACACAGCAGCAACGTATGTCTCTTTTTTTCCGAGCTCTAAGTCACTCATTGGTAGTCCATAGATTGTACCACATCACTGGTCAAGGTAGTTAAAATCGTTCAGAATTAGAAGAAAGTGGTGAAAATTAAATTTGTTGATCCCCATCTCAGAACAGTTGGTCCTGAGTCCTTTCGTCATCCAGTTGGTCAGAGTCTGTCACCATTCCAAATAGCTTGAGCTACTTCAGCTACAAGTAACATTTACTCTGTACTATGTTGTTTCTCTTATTTTTTTCCCCGATGCTCGGGTACATATCTTTTGCGAATTGTGCAACAACCTCGCATTCGTCCTGGCACAAAACTACTCGAGCATGCAGCAGACAATTGGGTTGGTATTTTTTATGGCATTTTGAATATTTACCTACAACTCCGTGGTGTCAAATCGAAAAAACAAAGCAATAAACTGCTCTGCTTTAGCAAAATTCTCAGTGATAGCCCAAGTGTTATGAGTCTTTCTTTTTTATAACTAACTTTGTGCGCGTGCGTTGCTACGGGACAGTTAAACTTTTGTACTTCAAAATATACTCAGATTGCAAGATAAGATAACTATAATATGAAATTAAATACTATAACCCAGTGTTACGATAGATAACATGATTATGTATATTTGTACAATAGTCTCCGGTATGTCATATGAGCACCCTTTTTGTACCAACCCTAGGAAATGTTTCCAAACTGAAAAAAATTCATTTTAAATATCCCATAAAACTATTGTAATTTACTGTTTGATCCACTGGAAATATATCTAAACTCCATAAGTTACAAAGACAAGAGCTGCCATCCCAAAGTTAAAACTTCAAACTTCAGTACATTAATACAATGAGATAACTCCGCATTAGGGGGATTAGAAAAAAAACATTCTCATAAGATTCAGAAGAAGATGCTGCTTCGACTTCCTTTTTAGCTCTGCTTGAGCTGCTTTGTATGTTTCTCTTGATGTGGATGTCGGTTAGTCAGACCTCTCCTCTCACTTTCGAAGCACAGTTAGTCCTCAATGTTGAGTGAAAATAGGAATGGGAAACTGATGATTGATTATTGTGTTGAACTGTTACATATTTATATAATCCCAAAGGGTGTCTATCTATGAAAATGTGTCTATATTAAAGGGTGTCTGTACAAAAGGATGTCTATACAAATGGGTGTCTATTGATCACTAATTAATTAATCCTAATTAATCCTAACACTCCCCTTGATCAATTGACTTCTTGTAGGCACCGTTATTTTGTCCATCAATTATCGTCTTGAATCTTTAGAAAAATCCTGTGGGAAAAACTAAAGTATATTGATATACCAGGCAAAAACTCCTCAAAACCCATTGGGAAAAATAAGGAGAAAGTACCATGATATATTGTGTCATCAATATGACACTATGTTTCATCATTACCTCATTAAAAACTTTATATGAGAAAGCTCCTAAGAGTAAAACTTATATAAAGAAAAGAGTGTAATATGATATATGAATTCAGGTTATTTTAGAGAATTCCCCCCCTGATTCTTACAAATCCCTAAGTCTTCTCATACCAATTCCTTTAATACAATTATGAAATGTGGAGTATGGTACAAACTTTGTGAATAAATCCGCAAAGTTATCACATGACTTAGTTTGCAAGATTTCTATCTCTCCGTTCTTTTGTAATTCATGAGGATAGAATAGTTTAGGGATAATATGTTTAGTCATATTATTTTTAATATAATCTGATTCCATCAGCAGAACACATGCTGCATTGTCTTCAAAGATAATAGTGGGTGTGTCAAGTGTACCTATACCACATGATTGTGTTATGTGGTTTATCATTCTACGAAGCCATACACATTCGCGTGATGCTTCATATAAAGCAATTATTTCAGAATGATTAGTGGAGGTTGACACCAAAGTCTGCTTTGAAGATTTCCAAGAAATTGCGGTTCCACCTTGTAGGAATACAAAGCCCGTTTATGATTTACCGTTATGGGGATCTAATAAATAACCAGCATCTGCATATTCTAACAAAATGGGATCTTTACTTTTTACTGTAAAATAACCCAAGATCTCTTGTGCCATTTAGATATCTAAAAATAGTTCTAAAAATAGTTCTAATTCCTATCCAATGGCGTTTGGTAGGAGCGGCACTATGTCTTGCTAACAAATTTACAGCGAAAGCAATATCTGGTCGAGTGGTATTAGCAAGATACATTAGTGCTCCAATAGCACTAAGATATGGAAAGTTAGGACCCAAAATTTCTTCTCCTTCTTCCCGTGGTCTAAAGGGATCTTTTTCAATATCTAAAGATCGTACTACCATGGGGGTTTTTACTGGATATGATTTTTCCATATTGAATTTTTCTAGCACCTTCTGCACATAGGCAGCTTGGTGTACAAATATACCAGAATTTAAATGCTCAAGTTGTAAACCTAGGCAGAATTTGGTTTTACCCAAATCTTTCATTTCAAATTCTTTCTTCAAATGATGACGTGCTTCATTAATATCAGTTTCATTGCCAATGATGTTAAGATCATCAACGTATACCGATATTATACAAAATCCAATTTTTGATCTTTTAACGAAGACACATGGACAATCATCATTATTTATGTATCCCTTCGTACCAAGGAATTCACTTAACCGATTGTACCACATTTGGCCTGACTGTTTTAAGCCGTATGAAGACTTTTGTAATTTAACGCAATACATATTGCAATTTCCCTTGTGATCTGGTATACTAATACCATCAGGTACTTTCATGTATATCTCAGAATCCAATGACCCATATAAGTATGCGGCCACTACATCCATTAACTGCATAGTAAGATAGTTTTGTACTGCCAATGATATTAAATATCGGAATGTTATACCGCTCATTACTGGAGAGTAAGTTTCGTTATAATCTACACCTGGTCTCTGCGTAAAACCTTGTGCTACAAGCCTTGCTTTATATCTCACCACTTCGTTGTTTTCATTCCGCTTACGGACGAAAACCCATTTGTATCCCACAGGGAAGATATTAGGCGGTGTCGGCAATACAGCTGTAAATACTTTTCTTTTTGAATTGCTACCTTCCACTTATCCCAGTCCGAGCGCTTTTTGCACTCAATCATAGACTTAGGTTCTGAATCAATTTGAAGGATATCTGCAATTTGTTCAGAGAAAAATATGTCTACAATTATAGACTTACGGTCATAAGATTCTCCAGTTTCTATGAAATTTATAGTAATTTCATCTACCCTTAATGATTCATCATGATTTTCTGAATTGATGAACGATGGGTCTTCCAATGTTCCAGCCAAAGAGTTTATGCGCATAACTGAGCTAGATTGTGGATTATTTGTATCTACTTCTAGGTGTCCTTCAACCAAAGGTTGAGTTGTTTTAGTAGTCTTCTTTTGCTTGCTAGCAATCACATCTTGTCTCTTGGAAGTGCTTCTCCCCCTCTTATTTACAACTTGGGATTGAGTGGTTTTATTAGGTACCTCCACTCATTCTGGCACATTCCTTGTAGGATGGAGAGACTTTGTAACACCTTTATAATTTGAAAAAGCATGCGGCTGATTGTTTGCAATATTTTGCAAATCATTGATTCTCTGAACTTGTTGTTCAGTTTCTGTAGTACACGAATCAGCAAAAGGAATGTCATGTGAATTCCAATCAATTTCTCGGCATTCTGTTTGGTACTTATCTGCCCCTAATGCTGGAAAGTGATCTTCATTAAAAATACTATCAGTGAAACGGGCTGTAAATAGATCCCCTGTGAGAGGTTCTAAATACTATATAATCGAGGGAGATGAATATCCCACATAGATCCCTAATTTCCTATGAGGGTCCATTGAGGTTTGCTGAGGTGGTGAGATGGGTACGTATACGACGCACCCAAATTTAAGCAAATGGGAAATACTCGAAGGATTCCCACATACTAACTGTGGGGAGGTTTCAAGAAATGCAGTTAGTCGTAGTTGGATCAAGTCAGCAGCGTGTAGGACTACATGACCCCAACATGATGTAGGTAGTTTGCAATTCATCAACAAAGGTCTAGCAATTACCTTTATTCTCTTAATCAATGATTCAGCTAAACCATTCTGTGTATGTCCATAAGGAACATAATGTTGAACTTGAATTCCCAATACCATGCAAAAATCGTTAAAAGCATGGGACGAGAAATCAGCGCCATTGTCCATTCGATTGATTGAATCCTATGTTCAAGATAATGTGCCTTTAACTTAATAATTAGGGATATTATTTTGGCAAATGCATGGTTGCGTGTCAACAAAGGACACACATGAGACCATCATGTAGATTAGTACCATGAAATATCTGAATGGTCCTGGCAATGGCTAAATCGGACCACACATATCTTCTTGAATTCATTCAAGAAATTTTAGTGGTTTAGCTCTAATTTTAAGATACGATGGTCTTAAAATTAATTTCCCAGTAGCACAAGCAGTGCAGGAAAAAAAATATTTTTTGGTAATTTTTCTTTTTTTCCATATCATGTCCAACGGAATTGCTAATAATTTTCCTCATCATCCCAATTCCAGGATGTCCAAGATAATCATGCCAATTTTGGAATGTATCAATATTTTGGAAAAAAATATTTTATAAGTAGGACTATAGGCTTAATGTATGTAAAGTACAGTCTAGATTGGAGTGAAGAATTTTTTTTCACAAATTTTCTTGCCAAATCCAGTAAATTTAGTTAAAAGAAGAATTTTTTCCTTGTAATCTTCATGTGTTTCCACATGAAGACCATTCTTATGGATGTCTCTATAACTTAAAAGGGTACGAGTAGAATCAGGATACAATAAGGAATCCTATATTGTATTTTGTGTACCCATAGGGAGAGTAATAATGGCTCATCCTGAGGCAACTATGAGTGCATCTCGACCAGCGATGGTCATAATATTTCCTTTTTTCTGAAGAGTTTGGAAATATTTTATCTCTCAAAAAATAGAGTTTATGGTACAAGACTCCACAAGGCATAATTCTTTCTCTTAAAGTAAGTACCTCAAATTCTTTAGTAGTCATATTCCTTAATGATCAACCATGTACCAATTAATTTACCTTATGATAAATTAAAGATCAACATGACAAACAATGCAATGTATATTTAATAGCTAAAACTTGATTTATGTCTTATCATAGTTTTGGAGTATTGTAGGTAATCACATAAATGTGTAGACCAAACAACCAATCATAAATGTTGATAAACACAAATTGGATAATCTCTATGTTAAAACAAAGAGTAGATCGTATGGTAGGCAAAATCATTGCAGTCTAAGCACGGTCTCTAGGCAGAATAATTCATAAAAGAATTAAACGCAGTCAATGCTTAGAACTCCACCACTTTGTGTATTTATCAACAATAATATGATAAAATGGTCCACAAGGGTGTAGACTATTTTTTTTTACTATCAAAAACCTTTATTTTGATTAAAACACACTGTAGGTAGTCATCAAGTTTTTGATAAAACAAGATGTAGACCTCTCAGTAATGGGTGATGAATCACTGCTAAGACCCGGTCTATGGGCAGAATAATTCTCACATGAATTAATTGCAGCCAGTGCCTTAGACTCCATTACATTATGTTATTAATCAAAATAAACAAGATATAATTATTGCAATTTTAAGTCTGCAGTAACTAAACAATTAGTTTTTAGAGTAACTCAAAGCATGTAAGTTGTTTGCTAATAAACTCCTACGTGATGCAAAAGAATTTGTGATTGAACCGACAAAGCAATCTTAGGATATTCAATTGCAATGTACATATAGTCAATTCAAACCATAGATATATTATACAAAGACAATCACAATAGGGGCATAACAACATCAAAAAATAAAATAAAAAGATGTTCTTGCAGAATTAATTAAGTAGGTACTTAAATCTAACTAGTACTGCTGAGAGGAAACTCTATCGATGCCTTCGAGTCTCGTTCTCGCCGAGTTGCCATTTTCTCGTCCGTCGTCTCCATTTTCTACAAACTCGGTGTCTTCTCCCTGTTTTGATCTCAGTGGAGAACGAAGCGTGCTGATAACGTGTTGAGTGAAAATAGGAATGAGAAACTGATGATTGATTATTGTGTTGAACTGTTACATATTTATACAATCCCAAAGGGTGCCTATCTATGAAAAGGTGTCTATATTAAAGGGTGTCTGTACAAAAGGATGTCTATACAAATGGGTGTCTATTAATCACTAATTAATTAATCCTAATTAATCCTAACACTCAATATGAAAACCGACATAGGTGACTTCTTCCTTTCACAGCTGCAAGTAATGTTAATTATACTGTTTTTCAGCAATAGATATCTTACAAAACACGTAATGTTTATTCAAATTTCAGATTCTTCCTCGTTTACCTGCCACGTCTCAGATGCTGTAGGCAATCCTAGCTCCCTGGATGGCCATCGTTTTGTCCATGAGATTCAAGCCCGAGATGTGCAAGCCCTTCTGCCCCTACCCATCATCCCTCAAATACATAACCTACAGACGAACGAACATCCACAGGAAAATTAGATCTACAGCTGGCTGCTAAATCTAGTTTGACGCTCTTTATGGCGAAGGAGATGATGCTAGGTAACAAAGAAAGATAATGAACTTGTCTTTGTTCTAGCTTCTATGCAACAGATTCTATTGATCTTGTTGAGCCAAGCGAATTGACCCATTAAGCTAATACGGAAAGTGTTGGCACTTGGGCACCGGATGGACATGGCCGCACCACCAAACCAAAATCAAATCGTCCGTCAAAATTGCACAGCAAGACAACGACGAATATGATGGCGCATAGATGGGAACTGTAACAATATATAGTAGGTAGAATAACAACGATTGGGGAAAAAACAACGATTATTGGGCATGCAGATTGCAGATTGAGAATGAGAAGAAGGGATGCAATGTCCATCAGCGAATGGATTACCATACGAAGCTGGTCTTGCCGATTTGACAATCGCTGAACAATCTGACCTCGAGGCTGACAAGTGACGAGCACTACCGCAGTTGGTTCCGCATGATGCGAAGTGCCCGACTGATGCCTGTGTGCCCCGCCTTCCGGCACCAGTGACGGCGTATAGGTTCGCGACCGCCAAGGCGGTGGTCATGGCGCCGCGGTCGCCGTCGTCCCGCAGGCCAGGCATCGCCGGCGCCTTGCGCGAAGCCCTCAGTTGCCGGCGATAAGAACGGGATGGATGTGGTGAGTGAGACTTCGGGAGGAGGACGGATGAGAGAAGACACGAAACAAAGAGGCGGCGGCAGGATGAGGAAAAACAGGAGGCCACTGGGGAGGGTTGCCTGCGGAGTGCGGACGGTAGTTTGCATCGCGAGGCTTCACCACGCGTGCGACGCAACTACCCCTTGGAGTCTTTTTAGAGTAGAGATCTTTTGAGTCAGGACTGCAGATACAAAAACTAAAAGAAAATTATGCAGGATAAAGAGCCGGGTTTTCATCTCAGATAAAAAGATATAAAAATATCTATAGGGGAAACTAAATCAAACGTTGGGGATATAGAGCTTACCTGAACGGTAGAGGTGGTTAATTTCTCTTCCATGTCTAATAAACAAAATAATCACCGTGCTAAATTTAGCAAAACATGGGGATGTAGCTCAACTGGTAGAGCGTTAATCTGTGCATGATAAAGGTACGGGGTTCAACTCCTCGCATCTCCAATAAAAGCTTTTTTTAATGGAACTGCAAAAGCTTTGTCGTAATTTTTATTAAAAGGAGAAACAGAAGCCTGCGTCAGCTCTGCAGCTGCTCCATCAGCTGAACCAGCAGATCCATCACCTTTAACACCTAGCCCCCGGACATCGTGATAGAGAGCGGCGGCAGCGGCGGCGGTTTTGGCATGGTCGTCCCCGTGTCCGCCGTAGCCGTTGCCGCACGGAGTGTGCGATATGCCTCGTGGACTTCGAGGATGGCCAGGAGGTGAGCATCATGCCGTGCTTCCATGGCCACGGCTTCCACCAGGACTGCATCACCAAGTGGCTGGGGCGCAGCAACAAGTGCCCGCTCTGCCGCCATCAACTGCCCACAGGCATGGATCATCATTGAATCAAAGATTGCAGGAAGCTAGACGGGCCCTGCTACTTTACATGCATGTATATGCACAAGGGCTACTTGGCTGACCTACTACAAGGGTGACTCGTGACAAAATCTGACAAGTTCACGGCATCAAGTCAAGCACATGATCGGAAGGAAATGAAGAAACCGGAGTATGTTTTTTGCAAATAAAAAATGTAATAATTGGATAGTTGCAACTTTGCAAAATATTGAGCAACGCACCATTTGAAGCACAACAATTAGACAAGCTACCCAGCTCCAGTTAATAAAAAAAAACAAAACACCTTGATTCGAGCAAAATAAGCCAAAGTTGCTCTCGCATCTGCAACACTACTTAAAATAGTTTTTACATAAATCATTCTTGTTCCTAACAACTAGATTTCTCCTTCCTCTTGGGAAGATTTTGTTTCGTCCTCAGCAGGCGGTGAGTCCAAGACGTCATTTCCTTCCTCTTCGCTTTCTTCTTCTCCATCCTCTTCAACATCAGCGCCCTCGTCTTCATCCTAGTAAAAAAAAAGAGGGAAAGAAAGAATTAAGATAAGTCTTTCGTTACCAAAAGCAAAGGAAAAGTAAAGTTACGCAAAACAATTTATACCTTCGAAGAGGAATCTTTAGCCATGTCTTGCCCGTAGATGTTCCAGAAGTCTCGTAAGAAAAGACGCTTCATAGTTTCAACCTCTTTTGAGCTAGATGAAGACAAGTCTCCGAAATCAGAAAAACGAAACCCAGGGCCGGCAAACCGGAGAAGCAAATCTTTGTTTTCTTTTTCAAGAAATATGCCGAAGGCATCAGAGCATGTAAGCGCAAAGTTGTCTCCCGCAATCGAAAAAACATCCCCGAGACTGGAGAATTCCTCTTCAATCCAAGATAAGAAACTGTCCACGCTTAACTCTTCTGGCAAAGCATAAGGAGTAGCTCCAAATTGCTTGAACGAATTCGAGTACGAATCAAAGATCCGGGTTACTCTCTCAACATCAAGAACTTTTGAAGAGGCCAAAGATTCCTCAGCTTCTTTTAACTTAGCTTTAAGAGAAGTCATCTGAGCCTTAGCTTCTTTGGCAACATCAGATTCACGGACAATGGCTTCTCGAAGATTATTGATTACCACCTGGTTTTTATCATAATCTTTCTGAAGAGTATCAAGTTTTCTACTGGCAATATCCCACATGTCGTCAATCCTAGTTAAGCCTTTTCGAAGCTTGTCATTAACATCTTGAAGCCTCTCATTCTCTCTCTCCAAGAAACAAAGCCTGTCAGCTGCAGTTTTAGACTTCGAGGCACAAACCGCATTGATCAACTTAACCTAAGAAAACACAACGAAAACAAAGAGGTAAGATAAATATAAAGAGAAGAAGAGACGGAAATAAAGCAGTAGAAATCAACATGAACCGTGTGGGCTGTGGAGACGCTCAATCGAGATAACTCTTCAAAATCAAGATTTTCTAGTGATGTCTTAAAATCTATAAAAAAAATGAATATAAGGATCAAAGACGAAACTGAACAGGAAGTGGTACCAAAATATTTTCTCACCTAGCTTCTCAGCGCTAACCCCAACAAGTTCAACAAAATAAGAAGCCAAATTTTGAGGGCGATTCGCAATTGCCTCCTTAGGGATCTTTTTTCCCTTGGCATCAACAATCTCAACTTGAAAATCGTAAGCAAAATAAGCAAACAACAAAAGAAACTTAGCGAGCAAATACAATACAACTAAAATTACTGACCTCGTGTTCGGCACTGGTCGCTTTATCCTCCAAAATGTTCACTTCCCTGATGGTCGGCTCTATAGAATACAAGCCCAAGTTATGCTCTAAGAGCTCAAGAAAGCTCGGATCAAATTCTCTTGGAGATTTCGAAACCACACTTGATATCGAGCCAGCGAGGCTCATTCTAGCACTAGGGCATTTCATGTAAGGAACAAACAAACCTTCTCCCGAAGCAGCATAAGTGTCTGCCAACTCTTTCATAAATCCCGTTGTGCCGAGGTCATCGCCTGCAACACCAGCAATCTCTAGAAGTCCACATGCTGCATCAATAGTCTCCTCTTCTTTCCTAGCATCGGCCACAGGGCTGTCTAACAGCGATGGATCCATCTTACGAGTCAATCGCGGTTTCTTGTTAGACACAGAAGTAGACTGTTGCATGTCGACAGTTTTTCTTTTCTGAGCTTCGAGCTGTTTTGTTTTTGCCTGAGGAGCATCTTGGCTCGAGCAAACCAACACTTTTGATGAAGTCTTCTTGTATCTTTGAGTCACTCCAACTTGTTCAGATCCAACATTACCAGCAACTTTCATACGCTTTTGGGGCTTGGAGGGTTTCACCCTATCCCCATACTTAACTCCCATTTCCATCCATGGGCGATTCAAACGACTTGCTTTTTCGAAGAAGTCAATCATTGATTTTTTCTCATTTTCTGTGAAAGGACCAACCAAAGACTTCGCGGCCCATTCAACATTCGAAACAAGATTATTGTGATTAACACCTGCAAGTTTTGTGAGTGCAAAAACAGCAAAGGTGGTGGGCAAATGGAAACCAGGTATTTGCCTCTCCTCAACCTTAAAAGGTTTCCAATCGGTTCCCAAGGGCCCGATTTCGGCAGCCAGAAATTCCTCAACTACGTCACGGCCTATAAGTCGCTGGGTAGCATGATTGAAGCAGGGACTGTTCTTCTTAAATGATTCAGATTTCAAATTGAAATCAATTACAGCAGATAGTTCTATATCACCAAGGGGACCGGCAAAAGGATAGAAGATGTCACTAGAATCCGGAGAAGCGAAGCCAACCTTAACATAAAACCAAGACTTTGGCCAGTCCACATCCCAACGGTTTCATTGAGCATAGGTAAAGTCAACCTTGGTAATCTTCCAGGCCGCACTTCGACGACACGAAGTGAAGGTAGCAACACCAAATTGTCCAATGTGCTCTTCACCGCCTTCTTCCAAAAAGACTGATCTTTTCTGAAGATGAAGTTCGTTGTAACGGCCAAAGGTGTCGAGGTCAATTTCACCACCAAATGTCTTGGCCCCCCAGAATAATTTCGATAGTTGAACAAAAGAATTCGGCGTCAACTGATGAAGTTTGACGTTGAAGTGGTCAAGAATCTGAGGCAGCATACGGTCACAAGGAAATCGAAGACCAGCAGTCAAGAAGTAGTTTCGCGTCTAGGAGCCCGACCAACACCAACGGGAAAAAAATCCATTTTGCTCATAGGATGAAATCATACTGGAAGTAACAGAAGACCGACCAAAATAAAGAGTCTTGGGAGCTGATTCGCCAACGAGCTCGTTAACGTTTGCATCGACCCCATCCAGATCTTCGCTCCCCGGGTTGGAAGCCAGTGGACTATCTTCTCTTTCCGCATCAGAGGTCAAAATCACAGTAGATTTGACACGAGCCATCTCGAAACTGATGACAAAAAATAATCAAAACTTAAAAGCCTAAAACAAAGCAAGAAACGAGGATAAAAGATTTTGTAACTAACCTTTTCTGTTCTTGAAGAATCTCAAGAATCTCAGCGGACAGCAAAGCAAGGAGCTCAACAAAAACAATAGCGTAGTTCCAAAGTTAGAAACGAAGGTAATTGGGGGGTAACCTCTACTATTTATAGGCGCGGTAAGTTTTCAAAGTTCGCGCCGGTTGGAAGGTAAAAGGGCGCCAAAGTAACCGCCAACTTTCACTCCAAGGGGACGCCTTTTGGGTTTTGTTTTCATCCCAGGAGTTCGGGGGTCAAAAAGGAAGAGGCTCGAATCCAAGGATGAAGGGGCTACTGTTGGGAAGACGTCCCTTGGGGTCAGGTAGCACATGTTTTATCTTCGCAGGAGGGGATCAACGAGGCTACCGTGCGCGAGGATGGGAGATCCGAAGAAGTCGACACGAAGAAGACGAACAGGCAAGATTGAAGCCTCAGGCCGCGAAGCTGGCTTAGAAACGAGGAGCGTCAGCTCGCACGAGGTCAAGATACGAAGAAGAGAAAGATGAATCCACTTCCCGCGATGAGGCTAGGCCGGAGGTCGGCGGGAAGCAACGGTCGTCTGAAGCTAAATTAGTTTAAAGAATTTTGGCGGGAAGCAACAGTCATGTAAATGCACGAAGTTGCCCCCTATAAATAGTGGGTCAACAGTAACTGTACGGGGGATGAAACATAAGAATAATTGAATTCTTTACACTGTTCGTAATACAAAAGAACCGTGTAACAACAAACAGGTTACATGGTCAAAAAGATTGAAGGCATTGGATTTATAAGAATTTCGTAGCATGAAGTCTTCATACTTCAAAACTGGAGGGCTGTGTTGACACCAGGTTTTGATAGGTGAATTCAGACCAAGAGACAGCTGGTTATATGAGATTATGTTTTCTAAATAAGTTCAGGTTTCTCTGCATGGCTATTAGATATTGTCGGCAAGTCAGGGTCGTGACCAAAAAAAGAACCACGGTTTGTTCCATCGGTGGTCATGTGGGTAGTCTGCCCTGGGAGATATAGCTTGTTCACCATGACATCTCATTATATTGCTTGTTGTGGCTGATGGAGCCGATGGTAAAATGATTATCCTACTTGGTACACTTGATGAGCTGCAGCCGGGGCTGTCATAGTCTTAAATCCGATTGTAAGACAGTACAGTCGGTGATTCAGTCTTGGCGATGGATCTTGTACGTGATTATGTGAAGGTGATCTGACTAAATTGTGGTAGATGGGGCCACGGGGATGCTACACGATTTATTGGAGATAATATTTCCATGTTTGATCGCGTTGACCGATACTTAATCAAAGAGTCAAGGAGAAGGCTTTACGTACAAGGCAAGGTGATTAAAGGAAGGGAAGATACAACAAGACATTTGTACGGGTGGAAATGGAGAAGGCTTGATTAGCAATGACTCTAGTCAACGAAAATTAGAGTCTATGTATCTTAATATTAGCATGTTTAGCTATTTCTTATTTAGCAAGTTTAGTGTGCCGGCTAGCAGTCTTAGCATCCAGGGTATAAATATGCACCCCTATTGTACACACCAATATCAAACAAACCTTTACAACTCACAATTTACTTCATTGTTGGTGACTTCGTCTTTCCATTTTTTCACGAGTTCTTCCGGGCATGTTGGGGCTGCATCGCTTTGATCTCCAGGCTTACTTGTAACTTCCGCTTTTACCGAGTAATATCTAGGATTTACCTTTCAGGCAACAGTTATTGATATCGGCTATTTTGCAAGCTTATTTATTTAGCCTTGTTAATTTAGCACTTATCACGTTATCCAGCTAGGAATAAGTTTCAATCGGCTATTTATTAAAGGAAAAAGTCTATTTTTAGCCATCCAACTCTTGCCTCAGTTTGGTTTTGGCCATCAAACTCCAAAACCGGGTATCTTTGGCCATCCAACTATCAAAACTGTTCAAATTTGGCCATCGAGCTATTTTGATGAGTGGTTTTCACTTTTTTATTTACAATTTAGTCCTTAGATCTTAAAATGATTATTACTTTTCGCTCGTAACTCCGATATAGGTGATTCTTGTGGTCACGTGTTACTAACGGTGAACACTATATTTTAAAGTGATCTTTACACTATTTTATCACTATTTGTTATATTATTATTTTGGTTGTTGGGTAGAAAAAATAATATAAAAAATTCAACAAAAAATTATAAAATAATATAATCAATATTTAAAATGTAAAGCTCATCGTTACGAACACATGACCATTATAATAACTTAAAACAGATATGCAAGAAAAAAATAGTAATCATTTTAACATAAAAGGACTAAAAAGCACTAAATTAGTCTATTTTAATCCTTGGATCTTAAAATGATTATTATTTTTTCTCCTATCTCTGATTTAAGTGCTTCTAGTGGTCATGCATTCATAACGATGAACTTTATCTTTTAAAATATTGATTTATTTTATAATTGTTTGTTTTACTTTTCTTATATTGTTATTTGTACGCAATGACAAAAAAAAATAATATAAGAAGTAGTGATAAAATAGTATAAAAATCACTTTAAAATATGGTGCTCACTGTTAGTAACACGTGACCACAAGAATCACCTAAATCGGAGGTACGACCAAAAAATAATAATCATTTTAAGATCTAAGGACTAAATTGTAAATAAAAAGTTAAAATCACTCATCAAAAGAGCCCGATGGCCAAATTTGAAGGTTTTGATAGTTGGATGGTCAAAGATACCCGGTTTTGGAGTTCAATGGCCAAAACTAAACTGAGGCAAGAGTTGGATGGCCAAAAATGGACTTTTTTCTTTATTAAATCATTGCACATCAATCTATTCCATATCACATCAATCATTTTTGAGATTATGTTTTAGTGATCTTTATAGCTCTATGCCTACATTAGCTGATCTAGCCAAATGTATTTTTGTGTATCGGACCCCTAGCCGATACACCTGTGGGAACAATTTGGCAATCCGGTCAATATGTTTCATAATTTTACGTTTACAATCTCCTTGTCAATTTGCGGGTCAAATTGCGTTGCACGTCTCGGTTCGAAAGGTCACAACCTGTTTGTGTGTTAGTATGTGAAAGTCGCCTATAGATTTTTGCGTCAACAATTTGTGTGACTTCTATTTGGATGACCATCATTTGGGTGTGATCATTTGCATGTTGACTATCATTTGATGTTGATAACCGTTTGGATGACACCCATCTTTGGGACCTAAAATATCTACAAGACTATATCGCAACAATCATATTAGTCCAATGGCTATGTTGTCCGATCACCAAAATCACAAACGAGAGGCCTAGGGCCATTTTTCTTACATCGGTGAAGAATCTAACCTTGCAGGTGCTAAAAAGAAAAAAAACGAGGGCCTAAAGATGATTACGCATAAAAAAAGAAAGGCTACCAGATTAGAGGGGCAGGTGGGGACTGTGGGAAAGATTTTGTACAATATCAGGGGTTAAAACATGAATAAAAGGACTGAGTTGCAAATACTTTTGAACTACAGTGAACTACCAGTTTATTAGAACCAACTACATGGCCCTTTTCTTTCTTTTTTTTTTTTGCAAAAACACCATGTCTGACTCAGTTGAAATGCTTCTGAGCCGCAAGATTTGCATCGGACAGCTAAGATTGGCCACGTCTGGGGTAGTGGGGTGGTTTACCGGAGTTCGGCAAAACCAGCACTACGGACCTCCACTTCGACTGATTCAAAGCCCAAGACGAAGCTTGGAGGATGCTGGAACGATTTGAGGGGTTCTTGGCAAGGACTAGGTAAAAAATGGCTGGCGGCAAGCTATGACGGGTGGTGAAGTACAACAAGGTCAAAACTGGGGCTTGAGGCCACCGTTTCACACGATTGAAGATCCTAAGTATAGATTGGACAACAAGGGTTTCATCTGGGTGGTTTGTGGTGAGCAAACACATCACGAACAGCCTGCAACAAGCGACAGCGGCTCAGCTACCTCGGCGAGGTGGTACGGGCGCAAGAGAGCACCATACCCAAGTCGACGATGACAGAGATATAAGATAAACAAGGTACACCGGCACGATTGAGAAAACTAAACTTCCAGAGGCTTAACTAGAGGAAAGCAGGGGTCCATATAAACATAAAAAAATTCTAAACTTGGCTTCGAGATTCATTTAGGTTCATTTCCATTTAAAATGCAGTGTTATCTCCGTTAAATTGATAAAACCTTTTTTCTGATATGCATTAGTCAAATGAAAGTAATTTAACTGAAGTTTGTATAGGATATTTTGATAAGTATGATTCCAGAAAGTTTGATCGTATTTTACTTCGGTGAAAACATCTTAATTTGATAAGTAAACATGACGGTCGGCCTTTATATTAGAAAGTCATCCAAGCATATATTAGAAGATCATCCAAACATATATAACATCTAATTGTTCTTGCAACTTGCCCCAAGTAGCAACGTCTTATGAATACCGTGAAAAACCAAATGAAATATTAGAAGAAACTGAAGAGGAAACCAAAACAAGTTAGAGAATGAGGCAACAAAAATAATTGTATATTTGGAAGCATAATATTTTATATGTAATGCTTTATTTGTTACATGCCAAGTATTTTAAGCGGATCTGCATAACACCATATGTACCGTACAAATATATGGATGCAAACAGGGGCGGATCTAGCCTTAACTGTCGGGGTCAGCTGACCCCGGTAAAATACCTAAATTTGCACTAAAGCTACTGTTCACTTATGTTAATGACCCCAACATGCAAAGGGCACTGACCCCGGTGCTCTCGAAGTCTAGATTCGCCCCTGGATGCAAATGACACCAAAACAAAGTCTAGGGAGTTGGATCTTTAAATAGAGAGTATAGGGATCTACGTGACGTAGTTATTAAATATAAGCATAACCCAAAATGATAACCAGCAAGCCTACAAACAGTGTCGTAATAAAAATAGTGTAACACAAAATCCAATGCACACATGATTGCCAACATATGTATTGTCATTAGAGTAGATACATCTACTAGCTTATGGTATCAGCCGAAGGATCAAATCTCACTAGCTTTAATCTCCATCAACAACCAGGGCTTCCTCAAATCTGTTGGTAGACTCAAAAGAGATCTGAACCGGTGACCATCGCCGTGGTTCAGAACTCTATATGCTGTTTTCAACATATCGTCACGATCCAAGCCATAGCTAGGTATCTCTTGAAGTACTGCCAAGATCTCGGACGCTTTTACAGCAGGCTCCACAGACAACTTCGTCTCGCAAGAAGATTGCAGGATTGAATCGCCGGCTTCGTCTGCTACCTGCACTGGTGCCCTCTCCATGTCCATCAGGCTCTGGCCCATGGAGGTCAAGTAGTATGAGACGTTACTAGCAATTAGAGCCTCACTAGGATCCCACTGATCTCCGGGGTCACGTGGTGAGACTGATCGTATTGTGTTTGCTCCTCGTGTCTACCATTAGCATCCATACCATCTGATCATACGTCTCCTCGTCGGTTTCGGCAAGGACGAAGCAGATGACGTAGGGTTCGTCCATGCTCACGACAGGATGGGAAAGGGGGACGCGAGGGAGGCCCTTGTAGGCGTCGAGCGCCCAGAGCTCCGTGGCGTCGACCATGGCGTCCCTCACCCACTCCATGTCGCTCATCCTCAGCGTCCACGTGTTGATGACGTAGGCACCATCAGCTCGTCGGCGTCCGCAGCAGCAGCGGGGGAAGACATTGACGAACTTCAGCGCGCCGCCGCAAGCCGTGGCGCACACGTTCCGGTTCTTTTCCGGCTCGCCGTAGCAGGGATCCACGGGGAGCTCTACATACATACTGTAGACGTGGCGTCTCCTCAAACACGTCGCAGATCAGAACGCCGGTGGATAAGCTGACCCAGCACGGTTGCCGGTCGCCAATGGGGATGACAACGGTGTCGGTGGTCGACCACGGAAGAAACTCCCTAAATCCCTGGGCTCGGTGGCTGATCCGTGGACGCTTGACAGTCCACTCGCCGGAACGGAACAGCAGGAGCTCCGGCGTCATCAATCCCGGCGTGTCGGTGTCCGTGCTCGCCTTGTCCTTCAGTAGCAACCTGAGCTCCGCCACCACGAGCTCGTCGTATTCGCCGCCGCGGATGAGGCCGGTGGCGTAACGAAGCACTAATCGACTCTGATGAGGACCAGAGGATTCCTCGGCTATACCGCATGGCGGGAGCAGCCACAACGACGGCGGCCGCGCGGCGTCTGCGGCGGCGGTGGCGCCGGCGTTCTAGACGAAGTAGTCAGGCGTGGCGTGTTCATCTTATTGGTACCATCCGAATCCCTGCAGATCTTGTAAGCGAATAATGTGGATGAGCAATGAGTCGCGGTGCGCTGCGACGATGGAAGGATACCCGTCGTCGTCGTCGTCGACGCCGTCAGGAAGATGGAGGCACACGCACGAAGCTGCCGGGGGCTCGGCGAGGCGCAGGGAGACCTGGACCGGGTAGCCGGCGGAAGTGAAGGCGGTTGCCAGCGTCCTGACGTCGCCCATGGAGTAAGGCAAGTCAGCGTCGTCCTTCCTTGTGCAGATCCTCTCGAACATCACCCACCGTGGATAGGAGGCTGACGACGACGACCTCGACGCTTGCACTTCCATGGGCGCTGCCACCGCCGCCGGTGGTTGTTGAATCTCCGTAGAGTTTGTCGGGCAAGAAGATCACCGGATCTAGACAATCGATCCGTGAGATTTATTTATTGTTTCTAAACATACGACTGATACCAACAGTTTCTCAAAAAAAAAAAGACTGGTACCAACAAAAAAAAAAAGATACGGCTGATGGCACGTAGTTACTTTTTTTTGGGGGGAAATATACGTAGTTATGCATTCTCCTCTGTTTGCGCCTAAGCATTTTTTTTTTGCCAGGCCCAGTCCGAACACGATGGATTTTGGCCCATTCACGCCTCCTAATGGGATTGGCATAATCAATGAAACCAAGGCCGAAAATATTTTGGGTTTAGTTGGCTAATAAAATTTAATTAATTTATTTTTCAGCCTAAAAAACCAAAACCCCTGCCCAATCTGACCTGAGCCCAGCTCGAAATCTCATCCTTCCTTGCCCGTGGGATGGTCGTCGGCAACTGGGCACAAATGTTTCACGAGAAATGGCGCAGCCCACCAAATGCTCGGTCTAGTTTGCAACTTGAGTGTTTCTGCCTCTGTGAGTTTTTGCACTACACAATGTGATAAGATGGACTTGGACACAAATACCTTGAGTCTCAATTTAATTAACTGTTCCAAACTTGTGAATAGGAATTGGTATCTAGTTACCTTTGTTCAAATATAAATTAGACTAGGATAAAAAAAATGATCAAACATCGTGAGAAATTCAACAGCGACAAATATCGCCGACTATGGAGCAGTACCCAGTTGGCACTTCCAAGGCATGGTGGCTAGGAGCCGCGGGGAGAAAAAAAATATTTTATGCAGCACAAGACGGCTTCAAAAAAAGGCCATCTCTACCGGTTTTTTTTTTCCGAACCGGTTGGTCGAACCGCCGCCCTCCGGTAGCGGTTTACCGGAGCGGTTTAAGCGGTTACTGCTCCAAACCGGACAAATTCAAATTTCAAATTCAAATTGCTAGTGCAATCGGTTTGAAATGGTTACCCGGTCGGTTTGGGCGGTTAGCCGGTCGGTTTGAGCGGTACCCAGTAGACACCGAACAAATTTCAAATTCAAATTGCTAATTCATTCTGTTCCGAGCGGTAAGCCGGTCGGTTTGGGCGGTAAGCTGGACGGTTTGGGTGGTAAGCCGGTCGGTTTGGGCGGTAAGCCGGTCGGTTTGGCCAAGATAGGGCTGAGCCTAAAAGGGCCTTAACGGGCCAGACAATTTTTTCCTTTTTTCTTTTTTAATTTAGCTTGTATTTGCCGCAAAAAATACCAAATAAGCAAATATTTTTAAAAAAATTTATACCAATAGATTACACACACCGCGAAGTATTTTTAGAGATTTTTACCATATTTTTCTATTTTTTAATTCAAATTTGAAAATTCTGAATTTCTCCGGTTTCAAATCGCCCCAAACCGCTACTGGTCCGGGACGGTTTGAGCGGGAATCGTGGGAACCAGACCGGTTCCCACGAGGATAAAAAAACCCTCCTTTTGACATATCTACGTATCTACAGCCCTCCTTTTGACATATCTACTTATCTAGTGTTACGTCAGATAAGCCTCCTTGATTCCGTGCAGCCTTGCAGCCACTTCATGCATGTCCATGCGCTCATTTGGGGACGGACTGGCACAGCAAAGTCCAATCTTTAACACTAAGCCTAGACACTCCAAGCTTTTCTCCTTGGTGGCTACTGAAGATTCTTGTGGCACACCACGCTGATCGTCTTCTAATAGGTCAGGATCTACAATCTTCCATATCCTGCCTGGAAAGTTCATCTCGACATATCTGACAATGTTCATTCCGTCCTTGAACATATCATCTGTTGGCCTCTTCCGTAAGAATACTTCGAGGAGCACAATTCCAAAGCTGTAAACATCCCCAGCGGCTGTAACGTCTCTGCCTGTCGCACACTCTGTAGATTGCATACGATCGAAGTCTGTTAATTTAGTCCAAACATAACATAGACATGAAACATCAATGCAGTATGAGGAATGGAATTACCTGGAGCAACGTAGCCAATTGTTCCCTTTATGGCAATTGAGGAAGCTGAAGCTGAATCACCAAAAGATGGTGTTACGTTGTCTGCTTTAATCCTTGCAAGACCAAAGTCTCCAACACGTGCTGTCATATTGTCATCTAAAAGAATGTTGCTAGGCTTCAGATCACAATGAACAATAGTTCCTTGGCTGTTATGATGGAGGTATTCCATTGCATCTGCGACATCCACTACAATGCTTATCCTTTGGGCCAGAGTAATGTGCCTCAGAGTTGAAGTGCTCCCATCGCCTGGAGTCGAATGCAACAGAGCGTGCAAGTCGCCTTGTGGCATGAACTCATAAACTAAGGCTTTGAAATCATTTCCCTTTGAATCAATACTCGAGCATGCAGTTAGGATAGGAACTAGATTGCGATGCCTTATGTTCCTCAGAGCATTACATTCTGCGATGAAGCTCTTTTGTGCTCCTTTTGTCTCTAGGCTGAAAACTTTGACAGCAACCACCATTCCATCTTGAAACAAATTTCCTTGGTATACAGAAGAATACCTTCCTTTCCCAATTAGTTTCGAGGTGGAGAAGCCCTCCGTTGATCTTGCAAGATCATTGTATGTAACTTTGGGGAATCTGCTACCGAATGAGGGCGGAGATACATTCTTTTTCTTTTGTTTTTCCTTCCAGAGCAACATTACGAGTATGACTACTATTGAAAGTGATGCAATGCTGCCCAATGGGATCACAACTTTCTTTACAGTAGAATGCTCGTGCTTTCCTGAATTCAGATGCATCGCATGACACGGGCGTAGTAGGTACCTGCTAATAACCAGTTCCCTTTCACAGAGGCCTGTATTTCCTTCAATCCACACTGAAGTTAAATTACCGAATATTCCGGCTGTTGGGACCTCACCCTCTAGGCGGTTGAACGACAAATCTAGTTGCTCAAGAAATTTCAGGCTTCCAAGAGACGCTGGTATTGAACCAGCCAGGCGATTGTGAGATAAGTTGAGAAATTGTAGGTTAGTTATATTCCCTAATGAAGCGGGTATGCTTCCACTGAAAACATTATGGCCCAGGTTGATATCTTGCAAACTTTCGCAATTACCCAAAGTGCTAGGGATTTCTCCGGATATTGTGTTTGATGATATATCCAAATATGTGAGTTGTCTTGCATTGCCAATATCAGCATGAAGTGGTCCATCGAGGTTGTTGGAAGATAAGTCAATATCCAGCAATGTTGGAATTCTGAAGAGCTCATTTGGTATGGTGCCATGAAGGTTATTGTTGAAAATGTGGAATTTTTCAAGCCTCTGGAGGTTTGCTAGGCATGGGGGTATGTACCCATCCAGCTGGTTTAATTCTAGAGTAAGTACAGCTAAATTAGATAAATTGCAAAGGGACGATGGAATTACTCCTGTAAATTTGTTGTAATCTAATTGTAATATCTGCAAGGATTTGAGGGTCCCAAGCCATTCTGGAACCACACCTGTAAATTGATTCGCACCGAACTCTATACTCACCAGACTGCCAAGTTTTGCTATACCTGAAGGAAAATCCCCTGACAAGTGATTCCTTGCAAGATATAGATAACGTAGTTGGATGGTCAGATTACCTAATGAATCTGGCACGTTTCCTTCTAGACGATTACTAAGAACTGTGAGCACTTGTAGCTCGGTGCAATTGGATAAGCTGTTCATAAACTGCCAGTCTTGCTTGTTACTTGCTTGGAGTCTGTTGAACTCAAAACTTAGTGCAAACAGTTTCTGAAGTTTGCCGATGGAGCTAGGAATAACCCCAGTGAGCTTATTCCTTGACATATCAAGAATGTTTAGCTCGGAAGCATTTGTAATTGATGATGGGATATGACCATGAAAGAAGTTGCCACCTAGAGACATATATTTCAGATTGGAAAGAGATCCTCCAAGACCTGACGGCACATGGCCGGTTAGGTAATTGGAAGCAAGGCTAAATACAACTAGATTAGACAGATTCAGAACGAGACGTGGAAAACGACCAGACAGCTTATTCTTGCCCAGGTGCAGCTGTTGCAGTCCCTGCAACCTTGAGAACTCATATGGGATGTTGCCCTCGATATTGTTATTCGTACAAGTAAAATTGTCTAGCATCGTGGTATTGGCAAGAGAAGCAGGGATGGTACCAGAAATATTATTAGCAGAAAGTATCACCTTTTGAAGGCTCTTAGGCAAGTCTGCAGGAATCTGACCAACTAGTTGATTGTTACTCAGCCATAGCTCCTTGACTTTTGAACAGTTGGCAAGGCTGGGTATCCCTCCCTGTAGTGCGTTATCATTCAGTTTCAGTATTTGGAGGTGATGAAGGTGACCAAGGGATGGAGGGATATCCCCACTGAATGAATTATCTGACAGTATTAGAACTTTCAGGAATGTTAGGTTTCCGACCGATGGCGATATTTCCCCTAACAATTGTCTACTTGTGAGGCTTAGAGAAATGACTCGATGTGGGTGCTTGACGCTACATACGACACCTATCCAACTACAGAAGTGGGTGCTGTCGTTCCACGAAATCAGGGCTTCATTTGGATCATTGATGGTCCTTTTGAACTCCAGTAGTGACAGCCTATCTGAGTCGTTTATTCCAGTGAAGGAGCAGATGGCAACATGTGTACAACAAGCCATCAATAGCAAGAGAAAATGTAGTCCGGTAGGAGCCATAGAATTTAATTTATAGACACCCCGGAAGTGAGTACTGTGTCTGCAAACAGCCAAACAGAAATCCAAATCTTAGTGACAACCAGCCTGTTGACAGTAAAAAGGATCTGTCTGGCAAGCTTCAAATCCATTGAAGCACTTGTTTTTCTTGAGAAACATGGTTGGTTATTCTTTTTATTTTTATACGGAAACGATATGGTTAATTCTTCTTTTTCTTTTTGGCTAAATGACTTAGTTGATTCTGTTTATTATAAACTAATGGATTTTAAATGTGGCTATAAGGTAATAAAGATGATGCATCATCCACATCCATAGATACTATATACCATCATTTGGTGGTCATGGTTGCGTATTGATTGCTGGATAATTTTACTAGTAGAATTTTGGTTGAAACAATAATACATATAAATCTAGAGAGCTTATGAAAAATATCCAAAAACCTCAAAAAATTATTTAATTTTGTTTAGATGTATATTATATATGATGTAAAAGTTCCAAAATCATATAAACCTCAGGAAAGTGTTAGAAGATTCGAATAAATCAACAATATAGCAGAAGACAAAAGACTCCAAAATACAAATCAACTACACGAAATAAGGTAAATTAGTTGATTAGATTTATTTGGTTTGGTGACTACATGGTCCGAGTCCTTGACTCGGCACACATACTCAGATTTTTCCTGAATTTGTTAGAATTAATGGAAGTGAAAGGTGACATGTCAATCTGACGACATGGTGTTCCGTTTCCTGGAGGTTTTCGTATGTGTATATAGGGATGAGCATAGTTGTGTATACGTGAGTTCCTATGTCTTATTATGCTGCGCAAATAAAAAGAAAGTTTTAAGAATACTATACTTTTTATTTGTAGCATGAAGACTACTAAATCAATATGTTGATTGTTGACGGAAGCACTCCATGGCTTCGAGATCTAACTGCATAAACCGCATACACAAACACGTTGAAGGCTTTTCAAAACTACAGCCCAAAGCCTAAGTTTATACTGTGAAAAAACACACACGCACACCACAGCATGCAGCATCAAAGGTTAATTTGTACCGGCCCGTCTAGAACCTAACTGACAGCAATGACAACAAGGGCAAGTCTAAGTGCCTCACTATGCAATTTAAAATTTTACTACCTTAAAAATTAAGGAACCCAAGACTAGTTTGAAGGCTCAGTAAATGCTAACATGAAAACGTGCTGGATGTGTGTTGTGTATATCCTTGTATGAAAGCAAGTGCACATATCTTGTAGACACAAACTGAAAGCTAGACGGATGAAGCGAAAGTCGCACGTGAGCTGAAAGAGGATACTTACTGATCGGTTTGGGCTCCGAGCACATCTAATTTGTCACGCACAGTTCAGATGATAATCAAACAATGTCAATGGCGAGGGGTCGACGACTGCAAGATCTTGAGAGCACCTTCCTCAATTTATACTGCTCTCCAGATCTTCGCATGCTTTGGGGTTTCATGTTTCGAAAAGAATAAGGGTCGTAATAGAATTCTTCGGAGTGTACGAGGGGCCATGAATGAAGTCACCTCTCCAACGACTTAGACCAATGTTCAGAAACGTCACCTTTCTAGTAGTAAACATCCATACATCTAGTGGCATATGTCGCTCAACCTCATGAACGACTTAGGAAAATGTTCAGTTGAATCCACTCTTAAGCTACGTCCATCTGTACGTCTGAGGTTATCACTTACTGCCACATGTCTAGTCATGCTTCATATATGCCCATATATTGACCCATACTAAGTGAAGAGATAAATCTTCACGGTACAACCGAAGAGGCCAGCATTTGTCCTATGGTATGAGCTAAAGTTTTACCATCTTCGGGCCGGGTTCTAAGATTTGAAACAGCGAGTACGGTACTCACGTATACTGTCTGTTAAATCTCTCAAATTATGGAAAATTAAGTCTCGGGCAGCAGAGGGAAACAATGGAAGCCACACGTATTACATGGGTGTGAAAAGTGGCGATGCCCTCCTTATGGTCTTGGGTCTTGGTCGACGTCGACCCGTGTCGTATGATCTGCTAGAGCGAGCGTCGTCGGTATGGTCAAGCGACAACGTAGCATCTATGAAGTTGCTACGTACAGATCTGGATTGACTTGACCCGATCGAAGTGAACGTCACGGCAGGTGTAGGGCACGGCACAGGAAAGCACCCTGGCCTCACCATCGGATTCGTTCAAGCTGGGACTGAAGGTATTACGAGGTGATACTTCTCACTAAATCAAAGGTTCTACACAAACACGCAAGAAGTGATACTGAATCTCAGCAACGTGGAATTAGTATCCTCTTTGCAGACTGCAATTCACCTGTACGCCGAAATTTTGTAAGTTACGCGATAAGGATTGGACTTGCAATTTGTAATATTGAACATTTTCATTTTCACATACTCGACTTTTTTTAGTGAAGCTCAAAACTGCTAGCTGCCCTTCGCATCTCACAGTACAATGGCATTGCTCTAGTTAGAGCCTCTTGGATGCTTGCTCGATCTGTCCCTTTTTGTATGTGCACGTCACTGAATTTTGAGAAAAGGATTTAGGGCTTTCACTATTATAGTGCGAATGGAAAGGGACACAACATAACTGTATACTGAAAATGATCCAGACCATAAAAGAATTCTAGAAATCAATCAGACACGTACAGTACGCGTAGGCCATGGGTGTCGGGCGGAGCGTCAAGCACGTCTGTTTGATTGATAAAGACACTGCAGGTACTGATCAGCACAGTACATCTGGGCGGAGCGTCAATCAAGTCTCAAAAGATGACAGGTGACATACCTTACTCTTTCTGCTTTTGACTATTAACTTGCTAATCGAATTAGGCCAACAGATTCGGTCCACATTCATCCAAAGTTGGCTAAAGTTTTTCAGAAAACAAAATTTGGGAAATTCATATTTTATATGTCTTCGGTTTCTTTTTCTCAAAATTTGAGGTTTAGTTCTAGTTTTAGTTCTAACAGAGATGACGAATTTCTCATTTGTGTGCAGTAGGATAAATTTTGTTGTATACTTGAATACCCCTGATTTTTTATTATATTATGAATTAATCTAGAACGTTTTTTAACCTTTTTAACTTTACCTTCACTGATGAGCTATGGACGTGACATGTTTTATGTTTTTCAAAAACAATAAATTCATTTTCTAATGAGTATTCATCATTTGCACTATATCTTTTATTTGGACAGGGTTAAGGCGCGACAGGTCAGAGAAGCAATGACGCGCATGTTTGGGGTTAGGGAGACGTTATCTAGGAGAAAAGGGTGTCCATAAGTTCTAAAACTCCATAGTTTTTTTAATACAGTACCTGTTTCTGATTTTGTTTCCACAATTATGTTCTACGCAGCGAGACGAATAAAACTAGATCCCACTTGTCTATATTTTAAAGGATTTTTTCATTCATAGCAACTTACATGTAAATATGTAATCAAAGTTATAAAAGGAGTTGCCACCATGTGTATATTAAAGTTGTCACATGCTGTGCACATAAGTTTCTATAAAAGAAAAAGTAAAATTATTACTCTATATGCTCATAAGTTGTTATCTAAAAATATATGATACATCCATTCACGAATGTATATTGTGTATTACAAACAAATTGTGAAAAATAAACTAATTTCCTTGTGTTAAACATCATGTATTTGAAAACTAGGGGGGGTCGAGGCTGTATCAACTTGTATTGAGACTATGTAGAGATCATGTATCAACTTATGTTAAATGTAGAGATTGTATCAATTAAGTAGAGATTTATGTGACCGACGATTTATGTTAAATATAGTGTTAACATATACAAAACATGTAGAAACTTGTGTTGTATTTTAGAGATAGGACCTTTTTTCTTTGTCTTGCAGAAAAATTGTGAATATTGATGGATACTTTATACATGTAATGAGGTCAGGGTAAAAATTATTTCCGTAGCAATCTATGTATATATTTGGTTCATAGATTTACGCATAAGTTGCTACACACATAGAACAAACTAGTACATATTTATCATAGATTGCTAGAGTATAAAAGGCTCTCTCGAAATATATCCATCGTGGATTTAGTTTTATGGATCTTGTTGTAACGAATACAGTAATGCGATCGGAATTGAAAACCAATAATTCAGAGATGAGTTTTAACATTTTTAACAGATGCAATATGGAATATAAAAGAAACATGGGCTGTGGAAAGCCAGCAATGTTGGTGCCGCAGCAGACACACTAATCATCCTTAACGTGGACTTTTTATATTATTAGCCCAAAAATACGTAGTGGCGATTAATTAGTTGCCCCATCTTAATTAGCCCATGATCCAACAGCTCTTAAGCAGGCTGCACGGGGTCACGTGAGATGACCAGGCGCGCTTTAGCTTTTTCCCTTCTATTTCATTAGATACGCACCCAAGAAGCTATGAATGTCTTGCATTGACCTCGAGTCGTCCATGGGCTTTTGTCATATTTGCTCAATGAGAGCCATCAGCTCACCAATCAGTATGAATAGAGAAAATGAGCGCCATAGCTCCTCCCACAGCGGACTAGAGGCTGCGTCCGATCATCCGTGAAATAGAATCTAGGCCCCTAATTTAGTTTTGGTGATTAATGATGAAATCATCATTGTGACTAACATGTGTTTTGCAATGACAATCCTTAAGTTAGTACAATGATTGGATTTTATGGTATTCTTGGTTCCCATCATGGTGAAATGATTGTATTAGTTCAAAGAATATATGAGCAAAGATTAAGAAAAAGCTAGTTCTAAGTGTTGTTTGGATAATGAGACACATGAGTAGTTTAGATCCTTATTTTTATTTGGCTATACTATAAAGGGGGGCTACGATTGGTAGCTTGACCTAGGATAGCCCAGAGTTTATGTGTGGTACACCCTTGTGAGATTCTAGTACTAGGTAGCTCACATGAAACCATGGTGAAGGTATAAAACTTAAAGAATTTGAATTGGATTACTTTCTACTTCAATAGATTGAAAAACAAGAAGAAACACTAAGTCACCGACTATTTCGGTGGCCTCTAGGGCCAGCGTCGAAATAGTCGATGCCTGGAGAAGAATGAGTAGAAGCATCAACTATTGGTGTTGGCTCCTAAGGACCACAGAATTAGCCGGTGCAGCCAAGGTGTTCACTATTAACTGTGTTTAATAGTGGACACTGACTATTTCAGTGGGCACTATCGAAATATCCGGTCTCTTGGTTTGAGAAGGGCCATTGATATGCTCTCTATGTAAAACCTATGAATAATTCGATGGTGACCAAAAGTTCACACCAAAATAGTCGATGATCATTTGTAGCTGTTGATTTTTAAAGAGAAAGGAGGCAACGACTATTTCGGTGCTGGCACAAAGGTGCCACCAAAATAGTCGGTGTTGATGTGTTAGCAGTAACGGCTATGTAGGCTTGTGAGGGCTATTTATACCCTTTTCTCTCTATATTTGGCCTGTCTCGCCACACGAGAAAATCCAGTGCTCATAGCTGTGAGATTGAAGGCAAGAGAGGCACTCCAAGTTGATTAAAAAGTTCTCGATTGAAAGATTAAGGATATTTTTAGTGCTTAGGAGAGTAGGGAGTGTGCATCCCACCTTCTCTTGGGGAAGGTTAATTCAAGTGAAGATGATTAACTGGTTACTCTTAGTCATCGGCATCGCCTAGACGGCTTGGTGGTGGTGGTCTTAGTGAGCTCACAACGAGGTTGTGTGAAGCCCCAAGAAGTTGTGCTCCGTTTGGAATGTGTCGATCCGGAGTTAGAGAATTGATATCCACTAGAGAGCATTTGATCCTTGCGCGGATCAACAGGGAGCGATACCCCTGCGCGTGTGCTTCAACGAGGACTACGGTAGAGTGCCTACTCTTCGATACCTCGAACAAAAAGAATCAGGCTTCTTATCCACTCTTTATATTGCCACATGTCTTTACATTCTTATACTTGTCATAGTAGAATAGGGTCATATCTAGGTTCCAAAACTCCCTTATCAACTAGAAAGCCACAATTAAAAAAGCATGATTAGGCATTTGCAAGGATTATTTATGGCAATTAAAATTTATAGAAGCCTAATTCACCCCCTAGGCATCTTGATCATTTCAATAGTATTTTGTGAGGAGGGACTCTCGCGTGAGGCCAAATCCACCGTCATGTCGGGCGGTGGTAGAGGCAGGCATGGAGGGCAATGGTTCCCGCGAGGCCAAACCCAACGTCATGTCGGGCGGTGGTAGAGGCAGGCGTGGAGGGCAATGGTTCCCGCAGTGAGGAGGAAGAGGAGGTGGTGGGTGGCGAGGAGCGCGAGCTGCAGCACACGGAAAGGAAGAGGGAGGTGTCCAATTTTTCCTTCACCGACAGACGCCCTAGGTGTAGCATTATCCGGAAAAAGTCACATGGATCGTTTGTTCTTTTGCAGTATGTATGTATAGCCATTGCCCTAACTGGATAATGGCATTGGATCGGCTCTGTGTCCACGCAGCGACGATCGGCTCTTGCTGTTCCATCATGATACTTCCAATGGGTTGCATATAGAATGAGAAGTTGACAGCACCTGATACTTCCATTCAAAATAAATCCGATTCATGCATGTTTGACTCCAAGTCCATCTCATAAACAAAATCGTAGAAACTAAACAACGAGAGACCTAGTCACTGCGGGAAGGCCGCCGGAGGTCGCCCGGGCGTCACCACCAGCTGCGGCAGCAGATCCATTCAACCCCCCTCACCAACCGCCCAAGCCAAGGCTGCAGTCCACCATTACGGTGCCAGCTAGAAGCAATTACTTCGCCGGACGCGGCCCGTCACCTCGTCGCCAGGGCTACCGCCGCTCTCCTTCAGCTACGAGGCCGCCAAGACATGACCCGGCGTGGTGCACCGCTCCATTGGAGCCAGGGTGGAGCTATGTCAGGAGCAAGTACTGGTGGCGTAACTCGCGTCGAGACCAACCAGGGACACTTCACCGTGGAAAGCATTCATGGCCATCTCACCGGCCACACGCAGGTGCAAAAGGCAGCAAAACTGCCCAGGCCTCTGCTGCGCTCCGCTCTTTCCGCTCCAAGACAAACGGCAGGTGCTTCAACTGCCTTGCCTCCGACCACCGCGCCGCCGCTTGCCGAGATCCGGTGCGCTGCTTCAAGTGTAATCGCTCAGGCCATCGCCAGCGCAGCTGCAGAGACCCACGCTACGCCTGCACTGGGAGGGAGCGAACCGGCGCCGAGCCAGGCGGATCGAAGTTCAGCGACTCCACTGCCGCCGCCTCCGCCGCGCACTGCGTCTACAGCCATGTCGCTTCTTGGAGATCCAGCGACGAGACCGGAGGAGGAGCACTGCATCATCCCCACGTCGTACGCCATCGATGCCAGCCTGCACGACTGGGAGAGCACCGCCGTCATCTCCTGGGCGTTGAGCGCCCCGCCATCCACAGGCCCAAAGGAGATCGAAGCAGCCATCCAAGACGAGTTCCGCCTGCGTCGTGGCGACGTGACCGTCACCAAGCATCACCCAGAGTCTCCGCCGGAGACAACCAGGTACCATCAGGAGACCTTCCTCATCAAGTTCCTTCATCGCCATGACTGCGAGCGGGCGGTCAATCAGGGGTTCGCCAAGCGTCACGGCATCGACATCCGCTTCGTCAAGTGGCGGAGCCTTCACACCGCCAAAGGTGTCTCCATGATGTTCCGCGTCAAGCTCTGCCTTGATGGCGTTCCAAGACATGCTTGGGATGCGGACATTGTGGAGCGTGTGATTGGTGGGCGCTGCGGGCTGGAGAACATCAACACCGACCTGATGTACCCGATAGAGACGAAGACCATCGACCTATGGGCTTGGACTGCGAACCCAAGCTCGATCCCGAAGTGCGTTTGGCTCATCTTCACCAGCAGGGCGAAAGATGCAAAGCTCTCCTGGGTGCTGGTTAAGGAAACTCCACCGGAGCACTGGCAGCAGGGCCGCCAGTATCCAGTACTCCTCCATCTTGAAGAAATCCATGACTACACTACCGCGACCGTCGACGAACGCGGCACCTTCTCGCCGTCCAAGAGACGCCTCCCACCGTGGAACTTGGGGGTCCTCGATGGTGCGCCTGTCCCGGCCCCTGCTGTTGAGGCGTTCCCAGACTCGCACTGGGACCGCGACGGCCGGGACAGGGAATCCAGGAGGGACCGTGGCAGGGAGGCAAGGACCACCCGTGGGCGGTACAACAACGACCACCCCAGCTTCGAGCGTGGACCTGGATGGCATCATCACCACGACGACGACGACTACGACCACGACGGCCAGGGTCGGGACGGCGATGGGCGTCGACCGCACAACAGGCGTTCTGGTGGAGGGAACACCCACCGCCAGCGCGAGCGCTCACCACGCCGTCGTGACTGGGGACGCAGCTCCAGGCACGATGGGCGCCAGCACACGGCGTCCGGAGTGGATGCGACTCCACTCCCGGATCCACTTCCCCTTCAGAAAAGCCTGCAGGCGAAGGAGGGGTCTACGCTGCAAGACATTTTCACGCTCCAGGCCAAAGCTCTGCAGGATGCTGCTCAGCTCCTTCTGGCCGCTGTGGGCAGGGAGGACGTGCACAAGACGGTGGCCTCGGCGTGCACGCTGCTCAACGACTACATCAACAAGGCTTGTGCACTGGCGGCCAAGTTGGGGATACTGGAAATCCCACCAGCTCGTGGGAATGAAGCCTCGTCCGCCTTCGTTCGGCCTGTCAATACCAGGGTGACTACAATCCCAGTGAGTATTGTGTTCAACCGCATCACCGGGGCCTTCCCCATTAATAGGCCACTTGTCGACACATCTGTGACAGCAGTGGAGCAAGCTCTTCGTGATATTGAACTCACTGCGGCAAGGGGTTCCTCTTATTCTGAGCCTCTGCCTGTTTCACCCATTCAAATACCACAGGTTCTTGCAGTTCAGAACGGCCTTGGCGACAGCAAGGAGACAAGGGTGGCGGAAGATGTGGTGATGGAGGATGCGGATGCGACGAATGACGAGCAGAGCACACCGTCTATCGCTGACCTCTTCTCTACTCCATCGCCACCCGTGCTGAACCTCGCCAACATCATCGTCGACCCTGCACCGGCACCAACGTCACCACCAGCCCCAACACGCCGTCGTCGCCAGCGCCACACCTTCGACATGTCCAAGGTACGCCGCAGTGCTAGATTGTCCAACGCCCCACGGATACCAACTATCCAGAAAGCACAACGCAACCTCTACCGAAAGCTGGGGTTGTTGAACAATGAACTGCAGCCCGTCGAGGCTGCACTGCAGGAGTTTATTGCCATGTGTAATGGGCCATTGCCGCAGGATATCGTTGCTGCTCTCGCTGAAATGTTCAGCATCGACAACGACGATGCCGAAGACCTCGATCGGGCGCTTGCTGGGATGGTGAACGAGGGGATTGAAGAGCTCCAGGATGCTCTCCAAGCCATGCAGACGGAGGCTGCAGCCGTGCAAGCTGTAGCAAATCAGCCACATGAGGTTTAGAGATGCAAGGGCAACGTTGGCCCAGCATGGCTGCGAGTGTCAACATTTACTCATGTCACGCCTTGTCTTCAGTTATCTTCTTTTATGGCTTCAGTGGCACTGTCTATTATTTGAAGCTGCATTATCTTCAAACTCCGGCTGTGTTCATCCAGCCTGTTGCCTGTTAGTTAAGCGCAAACTCATCGGCGCGCCCTCAGACTCTATCAGATTAATGTCCTATGGTTTGTCTGCTAAGCTTCATCAGATCCCCCACCTACTTTCTGGTGAGTGTCATTGTATGACAGATAACAATAGGGAGGCTGCGATTTTTACGCCTGGGCATGCTACCTTCACGGGGCTCATAAACCTACTGCGTTTGCTAGTTGGTGATAAATGATAGAGCTAAATATTGACATTCTTTGCTGGAATGTAAGGGGACTAAACCTTCCAGCGCGTCGAGACGCTGTCCATGAGACAATAGCATCAACTTTCTGCCACATTGCTTGTCTACAGGAAACGAAGCTGAGCATAATTGATCAGTTCACAGCCTCCTACCTAGGCGGGCGCCGTCTGAACAAATTTGAATATAAGCCTGCTGGGGGACTGAGTGGTACTAGAGGGGGGATATTACTGCTGTGGAATGACAACTACATTGACATGAGCGACATCACAATTGGCGAGTTTCACATTTCTGCAACAGTAACCTTGCGTGAGAGCCCCAACTCCTTTCTTCTCACCACTGTCTACGGCCCATCTAGGTACTCCAGAAAACGAGCTTCCCTTTAGGAACTCTTGAATATCAGGCCAACGAGGGGGACACAATGGCTAATCCTCGGTGATTTCAACCTCATATACAAAGCCAGCGACAAAAACAACCGCAATCTAAATCGCAGTCTCATGAGTCAATTCCGTGAGGCCCTCGATGAATGTGACCTAAGGGAAATACATCTACAAAACCGCAAATTCACCTGGAGCAATGAGAGGCAAACACCTACAATGGCCAAGTTAGACCGTGTCTTTTGCAATGCTGAATGGGACACTGCTTTTGATACGCATGTATTGCTCGCCCTATCTACCTCATTATCAGATCATTGCCCAATTCTGCTAGCAAATCAGAGAGGCCCACACCGGCCACCTTCCTTCAAATTTGAAAATTTCTGGTCCAAATTGCCGGGCTTTCGAGAGGTGGTAGCAACGACTTGGAACAAGCATTCAGAGCACCACGAACCTTTTCACAGGCTGTATCACAAACTAGGAGACACGGGAAAAGCTTTGAGGCAGTGGAGCAGGTCAATTATTTCTGATGCAAAGATGCAACTACAGATGGCTCTTGAGGTCATCCTGAGACTTGATGTGGCGCAAGAACACCGCCAGTTATCCGCAGAAGAAATGCATTTGCGAAGGAAGTTGAAAAATAGGGTTTTGGGACTTGCAGCAATTGAAAGGGCCCGAAAAAAACAAATGTCCAGAATAACCAATCTCAGACTGGGTGATGCAAACACGCGTTATTTCCACAGGAGAGCAAATGCCAGGAGAAGAAAGAACCACATTTAACAATTAAAAAAGTCGACAGGCTGGGCAATTACTCACGAAGAGAAGATGTTAGTGATCCAAGAGCACTTCACTGAGACAATGAGACGGCCACTTCCCAGGACAGCAGACTTGAATTGGGATGCTCTCAGCATTTCACAACATGACCTCAACGGATTGGATGCGCCTTTTACAGAGGAGGAATTAAAAACTGTGATCAAACAAATGCCAGCTGATAAGGCGCCGGGACCAGATGGGTTCACTGGAGCGTTTTTTAAGACCTGTTGGGAAATCATAAAGGAAGATGTAGTAGCCGCGGCAAATGCTTTCCATTCTCTCAGATGCTCCAGCCTGCAACTTGTCAACTCCGCCAACATTGTCCTGCTGCCGAAGAAAGATGGCGCTGTTGAGATTACGGACTTCAGACCAATTAGCTTGATCCACTCCTTCATCAAGATAATCACAAAGACACTTGCATTGTGCCTTGCTCCTTTTATGAACAACCTTATCTCGAACACACAAAGTGCTTTTATAAAAAAAGAGGAGTATCCACGACAACTTCTTATCAGTCCGCAACACAGCAAGACGTTTGCATAGAAATCGAACTCCAACTCTCTTCCTCAAATTGGACATTGCAAAGGCTTTTGACTCTGTGCGTTGGGATTATCTACTCAGTCTACTACAACACTTGGGTTTCCCACCACGATGGCGGGAAATGATAGCTTCCCTTTTTGCAACCTCCTACTCACGTGTCCTGTTAAACGGAGTCCCAAACCAACCAATTCGCCATGGGCGAGGGCTACGACAGGGCGACCCTCTCTCGCCACTCCTTTTTGTCATTGCAATCGACCCATTACAAAGGCTACTCAATCTGGCAACTGAGAGGGGAATCCTAAGCAAGATTAGAGGCCGAACACCAGGAATTCGAATATCAATGTATGCGGATGATGCTGCGTTGTTCCTAGCACCGTCGAAAAAGGAGGTGACTGCTCTCGCTGAGCTGCTTACTCTGTTTGGAGAGGCAACTGGACTTAGGACAAATTTTCAAAAATCAACAGTTGTACCAATCTGTTGCTCGGGTATTGACATAAATGACATCTTGACAAACCTGCCGGCAAAGAGGGCTCACTTCCCAATTAACTATTTGGGTCTTCCGCTCACAACGGTCCGCCTCCGAAGGATTGACTTCCAACCGCTAGTGGACAAGGTTGTGGCAAAATTCAACGGATGGAATGGTCGTAATCTGAACCACGCTGGACGACTGACCTTGGTCAAATCGGTCCTCACATCCCAAGTTGTTTACTTCCTAACAGCATTGAGGGCCCCAAAGGTGACCTTGAAGGACATCGATGCAAAACGCAAGCAATTCTTATGGGCCGGCATGGAAAGAATCACAGGTGCAAAATGCAAAGTCAATTGGACCAGAGCTGCGAGATCGAAAAAGAATGGTGGCCTAGGTATCCTGCATCTTGGAAAATTCTCTAGAGCTGTCCGCCTACGTTGGTTATGGCGGGAATGGACCCCTGAAGACAAGCCTTGGCTAGGAACAGAGATCCCTTGCAACAACACTGACCGCCTCTTATTTGCCGCGGCAACCACAATCACAATTGGAGATGGAGGTAAATTATCATTTTGGAATAGTTCATGGATGCAAGGCCAAAGGCCAAAGGATGTGGCTCCCTCAGTATATAAAATCTCAAGAAAAAAGAATAGATCGATGCGTGAGGCCCTGGATGGTAACACATGGATTAGAGACATTGACTTGCAACACCCATCCTTCTCAGCTCGTCACTTTGTTGAATATGTACAGCTATGGAGAGCAGTACAACAGGTCCAGCTGCGACCATTTGTTCAAGATGAAATTGCTTGGAAACTCAATGAATCAAAACAGTACACATCGCATCTGCATATCAGGCTCAGTTCTTCGGCGCTGCACACACAAACTTCAATGAAATTATATGGTCAGTTTGGGCACCTCCAAAATGCAAATTCTTTGCTTGGTTAGCAGTCCAGGACAGGATTTGGACGGCAGACAGATTGAGCTCGAGAGAATGGCCACATAATCCCGTTTGTGCGCTCTGTCGTAGAATGCCCGAGACAGGAAACCACCTCTTCTATGAATGCAGATTCACAAAGCGCATTTGGTCTGAAATAGCTACATGGATTGCAGCGCCGGCAATACACCCAACAAATTGGGACCCCGCGATTTCGGTCCACAACTGGTGGTCGACTATAGCATTGACATCCGGCATACCACGGAAGGGGCTTAGATCGCTCATCATCTTAGTTTGCTGGGAGGTGTGGAAGGAACGTAACGCTCGGATTTTTGACCGTTCAGAAGCACCTTCATTTGTAGTCACAACAAGAATCAAGGAAGGAGTATTGGCATGGATTCAAGCTGGAGCGAAACAGCTAGCTCGTCTAGTTGGTAGAGAGTGAGCGTTTTTTAGTCGAGATTGTGTTTTCTTCCTCTCGACCTTGTACACATGTAAATTTGGCTCATCTGGACTTCCCTTCTTTTTAATATAGCAGGCAGCTCTCCTGCCCGTTCGTTTCAAAAAAAAAAAGAGAGAGACCTAGTCATACACGTAGACACAATTCCCGTTTGCAACGGAAAGGGGTGGTACATACCCCATTTCTCTTAATCCAGATTCAAAAAGCGCGCAATAAATCCGATCACACGCCCGGCGAGGTCCAGCGGCGGCGGCCATGGAAGTGCAAGCGGCGGCAGCGGCGGCCTACCCACGGTGGGCGATGCTGGAGCGGAGACGTCAGGACGATGGTGACCGCCCGCACTAGCGCCGGCTACCCGATCGAGGCCTCCCTCCGCCTCGCCGATCCTCCTGCAGCTTCATGCGTGTGCATCCACGTCCAGATTCCACGCTTGGTCCACGAGAAGGATTCCACGGTCCTCGCGGCGCACGGCGACTCGTTGCTCATCCAGATCAATCTCACCCACCAGCACAGCTATCCACGCGCCACGTGTGACCACTTCGTCTACAGAGCCGCCGCCGCCGCCGCCGCACAGCCACCGTCGTTGTTGCTGCTCCCGCCCTGCTGTATACCTGAGGACAGTGGCGAATCTAGGGGGGGTGCAGGTGGGCTCTAGCCCCCCCTACAGCTAATGAATCAATGGAGATCAAGGGTAGGAGGTGGAGGAAAAAATAAAGATTACAAAGAAAAAATGGAGATGGAGAGACAAGAAGAGAGCTCAGCCCCCCTAGTATTCTAGTCTGCATACGCCCCTGCCTGAGGAGGAATCCCCCTCCGCTCGTCAGGCTCGGAGTCGAAAACTGCTCAGTTACGCCACTGGCCTCATCCACCATGGCCGCAGCAAGGACGACAACGATGATCTCGTGGTGGTGGAACTCAGGCTGAAGGAGGCAAGCACGACGAACACGCCAGGCCTAATGACCCCAGAGGTCTTGTTGTTCCGATCCGGCGAGTGGATCATCCATGGCGGCCGGGAATTTACGGAGCTTCCTCTATGGTGTGTCACCGACACCGTCATCCCCATCGGCGACCGTCAGCTATGTTGGGTCAACTTATCCACCGGCGTTCTGATATGCGACGTGTTTGAGGAGATCCCTCGTCTTCAGTATGTAGAGCTCCCCGTGGATCCCTGCTATGGCGAGCCGCAATGGTACCGGAATGTGTGCGCCACCGGCGGCGGCGAGCTCAAGTTTGTCAACGTCTTCTCCCGCTGCTGCTGCGGTCGGTGGTGCTGGTGCTACCGACTGCCAGAGATCTCATGGCGCCTACGTTGTCACCACATGGACGTTGAGGATGAGTGACATAGAGTGGGTGAAGGATGGCATGGTCGACGCCACGGACCTCTGGACGCTTGACGCCTACAAGGAACTCCCTTGTATCCCCCTTGGCCATCCCATGGTGAGCATGGACGACCCCTATGCCATTTGTTTCCTCAAGCGCGAAACCGACGAACATATATATGATCAGACAGTATGGATGCTAATGGTAGACATGAGGAGCAAAACCATACGGTCATCAGTCTTACCAGACCCTGAAGAACCATCGCTGGATGCTAGTGAGACTCTGGTTCCCAGCAACGTGTCCTAAGGGAAGAAAAATTTTTGGTATAATAAAAATTTCGGTGATAACCGATAGAAGCGAAATTTCGGAGATTTCGAGGATTTCGATTATCACTGTAGCATTTTTATTTCTAAAAAATAATTAAATTTACACTAAAAAACAAAAAAATAATTGCATACCGGTAATCTTCACTCATTTCGCTACTTACCGATAACAGCGATATTCCGGAAATTTCGCCGAAATTTTTTTCCCTCCTACTACTTCAACTCCAAGCAGGACCAAAGCCTGGTGGACATGGATAGGTCACTGGTGCAGGTAAGAGATGATGATGAAAAGGAATCCAGCGATTCGACCAAGCAATCTTCTTGCGAGACGAAGTCCTCTACGGAGCCTGTTGTGCAAGTGTCGGAGATCTTGGCGGCGCTTCAAGAGATATCTAGCTATGGCCTGGATCGTGATGATATGCTAAAAGCCGCGTATAGAGTTTTGAGCCACGGCGATGGACGCCGGTTCAGATCTGTTTTGTGTCTACCAACGGAGTTGAGGAAGAACTGGTTGCTGATGGAGATTAAAGCTAGTGATCTCAGCTGATACCATGAGGCATGAGCTAGCAGACGTGTCCTTATACTCGAACCGTACGTGCATTTAATTTTGTACTACAATATTTTTAGTACGACGCTGTTTGTAGGCTTGCTGGTTATCATTTTTTTATTACATGTATATTGAATATAACTTTGTCCCTTAGCTCCCTATACTCCCAAATTGCAGATCTGATTCCCTATACTTAGCTTCGTTGTCATTTGGGTCCATATACTTTTTAAATACATATGTGGCACACTAAATTTGGCTTCGGGTGTCATGAGATCAATGTACCCTTAAAATACATATCATCTCATAAATAAAGCATTATATATTCATATATAATATACTTTTATGCTTTGAAACCTACAATTAATTTTATTGTCTTATTTTTCTAAGTTGTTTTTGGTGCTCCGTTAGTTTATAATAATGTTTTATTTTGTATTCCACAGTATTCATAAGTCATTGCTACATGACAAATGGCAAGCGCAGTTAGATGGTATTTAAGTTTGGATGATCTTTTAATACAAAGGCTAGTTGTCATGTTTACCTATCAAAATAAGATGTTTTTTTCTAGAGTAAAATATGTTTGCTTTTTTATTCATACTTATCAATATCCTATATAAACTTCAATTAAATTAATGTACTATGTATATTATCGATCTAATCGAGATGACACTGCATTTGAAATGTATATGGACCTAAATGACTCTGCTGTAAATAATGGCTGCTTTTGACATATTTGCTCAAGGAGAGCCATCAGCTCAGCAAAGTACAAATGAAATAGAGAAATGGAGAGCCATCAGCTACGTACTCTCGTGGCGGACTGAGGGCGGCGTCTGCTCGTCGTGTTTTGTGAAGTTGACAGCTTCATGGGTTGCATATAGAATGAGAAGTTGACAGCACCTGATCCTTCTATTCAGATCAAATCTGATCTGATTCATATTCGAGTCCAAGTCCAAACAACGAAATTCATTGACAAATTTAGTTTCTGCCACAAGAGACCTATAGCTATACTAGTCAAGCACGTCAAGAACATTCCCGTTTCCAACAAAACGGGGAGTGGTACAGCACTACACCGTACGTCTCTCTATTCCAGAATTCCAGATTCCACAATATTAATTCCAGACGCAATAAATCCGATCACGTAAGCCCAGCTAGAGGAGGATGGAGAATCCACGTCCAGCAGCGGCGTCGTCGTCGTCTTCGTCGTCAGCCGCCTTCCCACGGTGGGTGATACTGGACGGGAGCTGCGCGCAGAAGGAAGGACGGTGACTGGGACAACTGGCCGTACGCTAATGGTGACGTCAGGACGCTGGCCACCGCCTTCACTACCTTCGGCCACCCGCTCCATGTCTCCCTCCGCCTCGCCGAGCCGCCGGCAGCTTCTCGTGTGTGCATCCAGCTTCCTCGTGGCATCGAAACCGAGTGGCCCACCGTCGTCGCGGCGCACGGCGACTCCTTGCTCATCACCATTAGGCTCGTCAAAGATATGGGACCATATATACAACGCTCCGCGCCTGACTTCTTCGTCTACAACGCCGGCGCCGCCGTGGACGACGACGCCGCCCCTCGGCCGCCGTCGTTGTCGCTGCTCCCGCCGTGCTGTGTAACTGAGGAAACCTCAGCTCGTCTTCGGAGTCAAGACATGCTTAGCTACGCGACTTACGCCACCGGCCTCCTCCGACACAGCGAGGACGAGTTCGTGGTAGCGGAGCTCATGCTGAAGGAGGTGAGCACGACGAACACACCAGGCATGGTGACGCCGGAGCTCCTGCTGTTCCGGTGCGGAGAGTGGATCGTCAAGCGTCCATTGATCAGCCACGACGGCAGGGAACTCAGGGAGCTTCCTCTGTGGTCGACCACCGACATCACCGGCACCGTCCCGGCCGGCGACCGGCAACTGTGCTGGGTCAACTTATCCACCGGCGTTCTGATCTGCGACAACGTGTTTGATGAGAACCCACGTCTGCATTACGTAGAGCTCCCCGTGGATCCCTGCCACGGGCAGCCGGAATTGTACCGAAATGTGTGCGCCACCGCCGGTGGCGGCGCGCTGAAGTTCGTCAATGTCTACCGTCGCTGTTGCTGCGGCGGTGTGGGCGTCACTGACTGCCAACGCTCTCACGGCGCCTACGTCATCAACACGTGGACGCTGAGGATGAGTGATATGAAGTGGGTGAAGGATGCCATGGTCGACGCCACGGAGCTCTGGGCGCTCGATGCCTACAAGGGCCTCCCATGCATCCCCCTCGACCACCCAGACGTGAGCATGGACGAGCCCTACGTTATCTGCTTCGTCCTCCTCGAAATCGATGAGGAGACGTATCATCAGAAGTCATGGATGTTAATGGTAGACACGAGGAGCAAAACGATACGATCAGTCTTACCAGCCGACCCCGGAGATCAAGCGTGGGATCCTAGTGAGACACTGATTCCCAGTGACGTGTCCTACTACTTGAACTCCAAGGCCCAAAGCCAGGTGGACATGGAGAGGTCACTGGTGCAGATAAGAGATGATGACGATGATTGCAGAGAAGCCAACGATTCGATCTTGCAATCTTCTTGCGATGGGAAGTCGTCTGCGTAGCCTGCTGTGCAAGCGTAGGAGATCTTGGCAGCAGCAGCAGGGGGAGGAAGGGGAGAGCGCGGGCGCAGGAGGAAGAATATGCCCGGCGTCCGATGGGGAGCATTATTGCCGAAAAATATAACGTCATCGATGGTGCCAAAGTTTGTTTCATTTGATGCACCATGTAATATATTTTGACAGTGGTGGTATAATTATTGTTATATTTTTCTACAAACGTAGTAAAAAAGCTGGATAGACAAAGAGCTTGGTAAAGACCCATTCAGTGTTGCGTGGTGGTGCTTGTTGAATACATGCATATTCGGTATGATAGTTTCATTCAGACGGTCAACGTGAAATATAAACTAAAGAATGATTTTGTTCGTATATAAATATATATTAAATATCTGCAAGAGACGACTTTGTCAAATGTGCAGAAAGAAATCGATGGAGCCCACTGCCCACCACACCACATGCACGGATCGCCCCAACAGACTAGGGAAGGAAGGTCCGATCCATTCCAGCAGCAGCGGCGGCGAATCTCATCTCATCTCATAGACGTCCAAACGGCGGCGCAACCGTCCTCGTCTGTCGCCTCCCCGCGGTGGGTGTTGCTCGAGCAGCATTGCAAGATCAGCAAGCTCGACGACGAGGACTCCTCCTGCTGCTGCACGGCGGACGCCAACACACTGGTGACCGCCCTCACCACCACCGGCAAGACGATCCAAAGCATATCTCCGCCTCGCCGATCCCCCGGCATCGTCAGCCATCTGCGTCCAGTTTCCCGACGACGGCCGACACCACTATGCTTCGTACACTACCATCATCGCCGCACACAGAGACTCCTTGCTTATTCAGGTTCAGATCGATGGCAGTTTTCGTACCCGCGGCCTGCTTGACCACTTCGCCTACAACGCCGGTGCCAGCACGCGGCCGTCGTCGTTGTTGCTGCTCCCTCCTTACTATCCCACTGACGGGGAGGAGATTCGATGGTCCCAAAGGTTGCCGACAGATCATACCAATACATACCTCAACATGAGGCCACCGGCATCCTGCACCACTGTGGTGACGACAACAAGGTCGTGGTCGACCGCAAGCGAGTACACACCGGAGCCGGAGAGGGCGGAGCTTAAGAGCATCTCCAACCGGGCTCCTAAATTAGAGCCTCTATATTCCTTTTAGAGGTCAGCCCACAAAAATTTATAGGCTCCCAACTCCAATGGGGTGACTAAATTTGGAGGGCCTCCATTTCTAGAGGCTTTGAGCCACAATTTGGAGGCCTCCCCAAAATAGGGACTCATTTAGAGGCCCGGCTGGAGATGATTTATCTAGTGGGAGACTAAAACAAGGGATATAGGCCTATTTGAGGGCCCGGCTGGAGATGCTCGCTGTTCCAATCTGGTCAGTGGAGCATCCACCATGCGCAGATCAGGTACTGCGACCACGATACGGGGAGCTTCCTTCTTTTTGGACCACATCGCCGACTGGCAACTGTGCTGGGTCGACCTACGCTGCGGCGTCCTGTTCTACGACGTGTTCGATGAGAGCTCCTGGCTCAAGTTCGTGCCACTGCCCATGGATCCCTGCTACGGCCAGGGATCGCACCGGAATGTGTGCGCCACCGCCGGTGGTGGCACGCTAAAGTTCGTCAACGCCTTCCCCTGCTGCTGCTGCGGTGGCGATGGCGAAACCGGCTGCCGACGTTCTATGCACGCCTACACCATCAAGACATGGTCAATGAGAATGAGTGGCGACATGGAGTGTTTAAAGGATGGCACGGTTGATGCCACCAAGCTCTGGGGTGGCGACGCTTACAAGAGCCTCCCACGCGTCATGCCGCTCTATCCGGTTATGAGCATGGTCGAACCCCATACCATCTGCTTCCTGTTGTGCCATGCGCTCCATGATCGAGATGGTGACGAAACACTGTGGTGAATCATGGTCGACATGAAGAGTAAGAGGCTAATATTGGTTACCCAATACCCTGGAGGATGCGGGGAAATGCCAGGACTCACTCTAATCCCCAGCAGTGTGTCTTACTACTTGAATAATGCTTCTCCAAGCTGTAGTAGCAATGATGGTACTACATCGACTGCCCAAAGTGGCTTTGAGAGCCCTCAGGAACTCATGGTTCATGAGCAGCTAAGAGATGACGACCTTAACAATTCAGCGTTGATGCAATCTTCTTGCCACTCATCTGCTGAACCTGCTATGGAAGTGACAGAGATCTTGGCGTCACTTCAAGACATCCCAAGCTATGGCTTCGACTGTGATGATTTGATAAAAGCCTGTAGAATTCTAAGCCATGGCGATGGTCGAAGGTTCAGATCTCTTTTAAGTCTACCACCGAATTTGAGGAACGATTGGTTGCTGATGATGATTAAGGCTAGCAATGATTGACCCATCAGCTGATACAGCGAGCTTGAAGTATGCTTCATATGTTCTGACGACATGGCTGCGTTGACAACAATAAAAATATGTAATTGGGTGTCATGTCTATATCGTTTTTGTGAGTACGAAAACAGTATAGACCTTTTGGATCTCGCTGTCATTTTGGACTCTAGTTATTTCACTGATTATGCTGCTTGATTACATTTCGTCCTATGCAAGCGACTTAAGACTCCTGTTATACTGTGTTCAGATCTATGTTTGTGGCTGTACAAACCGTGATGAACACCTTACACTCGATTGGTTTATTGCGAGCTGCGTCACAATCCAGAAGAAGGTTCCAGAGCACACCAACCATTTTATATTTCATCCAACATTTTTTGGCACATTTTTCCTCTAACTTGGAACTAACTTTTGGTTTGCATAAAAACTGAAATACGGGTTCCAATGAATAACACATATGCACGTGTACAACATGTAACGGTGCTCTGTTGCCTAAGGGTTGGATATATTGCCATTTTACAATTGGATTTCTGGTTTGATTATTTTCATGTAAGTTAAGGGAGCTAGATAGTCCCGTAAGTGAACCACGGTGAAATGACTTGAGTTGTGAATAGGATCTAGGACACCTACATGGCTTTAGATCTTGGCAGCACTTCAAGAGATACTTAGCTATGGCTTGGATCGTGACGATATGCTAAAAGCCGCGTATAGAGTTTTGAGCCATGGCAATGGCCGCTGGTTCATAACTTTTTTGAGTCTACCAACGGATTTGAGGAAGGACTGGTTGATGATGGAGATTAAAGCTAGTGATCTCAGCTGATACCATGAGCTACCAGATGTATCCTTATACTCTAACAATACATATGTTCACAACCGTATGTGCATTCAATTTTGTACTACACACTTTGTTTTAGTATGACACTGTTTGTAGGCTTGCTGATTATCATTTTTTATTATGCGTACATTGAAAATAACTTTGTCACTTAGGTCTCTTTACTCTCAAATTGCATATCCGATTCCCTACACTTAGCTTTGGTACGATTTGGATCCATATACTTTTAAAATACATATGTGGCACACTAAACTTGGCTTCGGGTGCACAAACCTAAAACAGCCATCGCCCGCCAGCCTCGGTGACCAGCGGTCGACGGGGAACGGTCACCCATGTGCATTGGCCCAACTATCCACCTCCGCCCACCACATACCCATGACCTCTCTGCTGCCCCCCCTCCCCCGCCCACCCTCATGTGCTCTCATCCCCTTCCTTCTCTCTCACTTCTCTCTTTCCATAACCAGATCGGGAGCGGTGGCACGATCAGGGGTGGATCTACGCCTATGACCAGGGCCGTGGCCCTAGTCATGGCCCAAAAACCCCGATCACCACTCTTTAGCTTGGGCCCAAAAACTACCTTCCCAACCCATTAGCTAGGGCAAGCACACAATAAGGCAAGAAAGGATATGAGTAAAAAATCAGAGACAAAGTGACAGTTGCTCCTTATTTCACAAATTGTGTCGAACCTTGTAGTCTTGGTGTAAAAATAGTTGAAACAAATAGACGCATAGCCAAATAAGATGGGAGGTGAGCAGTTGAATTATAGGATGGCATGTTATATTTAGCGAGATGTATTTGTAAGCCTAAAAAGATGGTATCTTATATTATTTTCAAGAATTGAAGTCCCGTTTGAAGAAAGTACCTAAACTACCAGGTAGCAGTGCTTGTAGTATGTTACATTCAGATTATGTAAGCTCAGTAAGAATTAAGAACTCTTAGTTGTTTTGTGATATTTTTATTTGTGTTTCTATCTTGTCTATGCCTAGGGATTATACAAATACATCAAATCTTTACTAGGTATTTATTTGTATGTGTTTTATGTTATTCTCAACTACTCCCTCCATTTCAAAATGTAGATTGTTTGACTTTTTTCCTCAAGTTTGACCGCTCATCTTATTCAAAAATTTTATGTAAATATAGTCAAATTTTGGTCATTCTTTAAATTCTTTTATTACTCAAAAGCTAACCATAACAAAAAAAAATTGAATAAGACATGCAGTTAAAGTTGTGGTCAAAAAGGTCAAACGGCATACATTTTAGAATGGAGGGAGTATCTTATGTTGTTTCACAATACGAAACATGCAAATTCAGTCATCTTCTTAGTAGCCTTTTTTTTACTGTTGGTAATACAACATATATATGGGTTACCTTTGGGCCACTGATTTTTTTGCCCTAGTCTTGACCAAAAGTTGGGTCCGCCACTGTGCGATGGCCTGGGGCCGAAGCAACGAGGGATGCTCAGGCGGACGCGGCGCAGCGGCCGGTGGCAGAGAGGTGCGCCGGAGCTGCGGCGCCGCGATGGAGCAACACGATGGGGCCGTGGCGAGCTCCCCCACGTTGTGCAAGTCAGCCTGGAGCCGACACACTGAGACATCGGTGGGGATGAGCGGCGCGGCGAGCCAACCCGATGAGGTTTTGTCTTTTTGTTGTTTATTTATGCAAAAGTTTTTTTTCAAAACCTTTTTTTAAGAGTCTTTTCTTATTTTTAATGTAAAATTTTTTGGAAAACAATTTTATATTATTTTTCACAAAAAAGTTTTTATAAAAGTTTTCTATAAGTTTTTTATTTTGTTCTGTAAAACAATTACAAAAATGATTTTATTTTTCATGAAAATGTATTTTTTAAGTTTTTCAAAAAAATATTGATGTCATTTTTACTATAAATGGAAATTGTTTTGTCATTTTTTATGTCGGAAAATCGACCATCGGGACGCTCTCCTGGCGGGCGACCATAATTCTACCCCCCTTCGGGTGTCATGAAGGTCCATGTACCCTTAAAATACATATCATCTCACAAATAAAGCATTATATGTTCATGTAATATAATTTTATGCTTTCAAACCTACCACTGTAGATCTGCCCCTGTTCTTGCCGGTGTGCCATTGTACTCTCTTTGCTCCATTGTACTCTCTTTGCTGCCTTGATTTTATTTTTGTGATGTATCATTTTTTTTACTCAAGGCATCAAAGCATAGATGGGTGAATGTGTCTGTACCTTTTTGGCAAGAAATATCAAGATATTAGGATAATAATTAGAGAAATTTCTAGAGTTACATATTTGTGAGAAAGAGTGTAGAATATGAACAAATGACAAAACCACATTAGCCATGAAGTCCTATAAATAGGGGTGCCCTCCACCCCCTCATGTATACCATGACATAGAGTAGCATATTAGGCATAGGTGAAGAGATGGCAAGGTTACCGTGTAGTGTAGTGGTGTCATGTTAGAGTAGCCACATAAAGAGTGTAAGAGTCCTATCATGTTGTATAGTTGAGTTGTGGATGAAGGTTTGAGTTTTCTTATGGAGAGTTAATCTTCCATATTAGTATCTAAGTGAAGTTCTCCACAAAGAAAATAGTGTGAATAAGGGTCCACAGAAGGAGTCGGTGTCAAGGCTAACGACACCAATTTCTCAACATTTTTAAGTCATTCTCATCTTATCCGCCATTTTAGATAAGCTGCAAATAGAGATGATGGCTGAAGCAGGTCCAAATAACAATACCGCAGCTTTCATGTTGATGCTTAAAGATCATGTTCGATAGGGAAAGATAAGGATTCAATCCAAAACTGAAAAAACATTGTGTCGGACAATGGCAGCTGGCCAAATAGAATCTCATGAGCAAAAAATTATAAGTGTGGCATATCTCCTAAGTCGGCTGAGAGGAGATGCTACTGTTATATTTGTGACCAATTCAAGAGCCTACTATTATACTTGTGGATGAAGGTTTGAGTTTCCTTTTACATCTTGCTAGTTTTATCAGCGGGCTATAAGATTGATTTGTTCTCACCACTGTGTTTTGTTATAACTAGATAAACTTCTAAATGATCTATGACTACGGGTCTTCCCAATTGCATCATTAATTGCTGAAGCAATCTGTGCTTTCTTCTAAAAATAAAACTCAACAATATTTTTCATAAGGACATTTATATTTGTCATTAGAAGGACATCTACGAAAGCAAAATGCTGATTTTTAATCTCATCATGCTTGGTTGATATTTGACATTTTCTCTGTGTGATATATCTGTATTACCTCTGTGCCACCTTCATGTGTTTTATTGTTGTGGTGGGAAGAAAAATTTAGATCTTATTTAACTGACAAACTTTGCTCATTTTGACTCGACCTCTTTCGTTGCCTGCAGAACCCCATGTGTCTGGACATATCAGTTGCGCAACCTGCATGGAGGTTGAAGCTTTCAGATTTCATCTCATGTGCACAAGTTGCATGGAGGTTGAAGCTTTCTGATTTCATATCATGCTCGCTCGAGAACTACAATCTTTGGCTCTAGTTACACAAGTTGTGTGGAGGCTAAAGCTTTCTTTTGATCTGTCATCTGACTAACTACACCTGAAAAGAAGTTGAACTATCTAATGTTCTACCATCTAACTGCAACTGGTCTATGTGACTGGCTCTTCTAATTTTCTATGTTCAGAATCTTCATATACAAGTGGTCATCTGCAAACAACTCTTCAGTATTTTAGGTTTCGTAGTTAGGCAATATACTTTGTACCCAACTATGAAGAGTATTGGGCGGGTATGCAGTAGAAGATTTAGACGATATAGGCTGTTGGGACTTCCCATGCCACGTACATCCATAAAGTGTATGACATCCGATGGGCTATAGTGTACGACCTATGTGTAGTGTGTTGTATGTTTTGAAAACGTTCAGCCTATTACGACGAGGAAGACGCAATGCAGAGGTGAAAATCACAAAGAATTGATTGCTTGTCATACTTTCTTCCCAATCAATCCCTATTACAAACATTAAGTTGGCTCGAAGAAATTCATTTTCGGTGTCCTTAGAATTCAAACGAGTTCAATACAACTGCAAATGAAATTCTGATCATTGAAGGCCATTTGAAGACGAGGAAAATTCTTCCGGCTCACTGCTGCCATAAAAATCGCCATTCTGATGAAACTTATTTTAAGCAGACCATAATAAACTTCTAAAGTATGTCGTTCTGAAGGCTTTTGTATGGAAAACATACTTAGTTCATTTTCCATGAAAGAACAATTACAGGTTACATCCACCCATGTGTCACTGAAGTTATCCTATGCAACACAACAACGTGCAATCCTCGTAAGGACAAACCTGCACATAGTCCAAACAAATAGTATTTTGGGATGGAAGGAGTCGATGTTATTTAAGTTTGGATGATCTTTTAATATAAAGGTCGGCAGTCATGTTTACCTATCAAAATAAGATGTTTTTTAAGTAAAATATGGTCCACTTTTTTGGATTCATACTTATAAATATCCGATACAAAATTCAATTAAATTAATTGTATTTAATGTATATCCATAAAAATATCAAGTTAATTAAATGACACTGCATTTTAAGTGCATATGGACCTACATGACACCCAAAGGTATGTTTAGGGATTTCGATATGCAACTTGAGAGTATAGGGATCTAAGTAATATAGTCAAACAAGTTTAAGGATCCACCATACATTTTACTCTTTAGTTTTTACTTTGCACTAAAAACTCATATATAGCCTTTTGAAATATAATGTTTTATTTTAAATCTAGAATATCTATGATGACAAGTCCAAGGAAAATGTATATCTATTGTTTTAGAGTAAAATCAACCCACTATGCAAAAGCATGGCAGATGGGTGCAAATTTGCCCAACAACTTTTATAGAACTCAATTAGGTGAAACATCTTTATATACTAGTGCATCTACGGATATTTTTCTACGCAAGCTTGGAAAGTGGGGTGTCATGGCTTGTATTTTACCATTATAGGATTCTATTACTTTATGAAAAATTTCAAGGTGCTTGGAAATAATAGTAACATTTCATGAGGATAGATCAAATCGTCAAAAGTTAAAACAAACCTATTACGAGGAACCTAAGCCGTGGGCCAGTACTTAAAATAGATGGACCAGGAACTTGTCCTAAAATTTAGTTGAAGGGCAATATTGGTAATTTAACTTAATTATGTTTTTGGGTCAATCCATCAATGGAACAAAAATGTTAACCAAAAGATATGCATAAGTCTCTCTTCAATGTAACGACGCATCTCCTCCCCACGGCGGCTTCAGCCCCCAGCAACCACATCAATAATGGCGAGCCCCTTGCCTCCCTAGGCCATGAATGCCTGGGTCGCAAGCCCCTTATTGTGCAGCGTCAATGCTCTGCTGTTTGCTGCCGGTGTGACGCATGAAAACGGACAGGAATGGGCGGGAAAACCCTCTTCCCATTTCCGGTAGCGCGACGGGAAACGGGATATACAGATATACGAAAATGAAAAAATATGGGCGGAAATACTACAGGAACAGGCGGAAATCGGGAACATACACCGGGATGACACATCTACACATGGCTAACAATACATACATTATGCATGTACGTAGCTCATAAGTCGGTGAGTAGCCTAGTAGCACGGACTTTGCTGCATCCATCATCCAGGAGACAGGACTAGCGTCCAGCAACAAAACAAGAAATTAAGTGTCACTAGTTCTTGTGTCAGTGTGTGCCTGTGTCACCCGCGTTGGGGTCCCAGTGCCACTGTCAGTACTAACCACTTAGGCCTCCTCCAATGGGGGCTAAGCCAGCTCTTAAAATATTTAATTGTTGAACAATGTCAGAACGGTACCAAAACAGAACACTGGGTTAGCTCCTTGCTACTCCCTTCGTCCCAGAAAGAATGCAATTCTAGCATTTTAAGAAGTCAATCTATCTCAATTTTGACCAAATGTATACAACAAATTAATTTTATTTATGATGCCAAATAATCATAATTACGTTTGTCATGACATATATTTTCATATTATATATATTATGTATTGCAAAAGTTAATAATATTTTTTATAATTTTAGTCAAACTTTAGAAAGTTTGACTAAAATTGAACAACAAAGAGCCAACCCAGTGTACTGTTTTGGTACCGTTCTGATACTTTTCACCGATTAAACAATTTAAAAGCTACCTTATAGCTCCTTATTGGAGGAGACCATATTTTGTATCTTCACTTGGCTTGGCAATTTTTGTAGATCTACAGCTGGTCACATCAAGCTCTTCACTGTTCAGTGAATAGAAAATGCTATGAGCTAGCAAAGAGCCAACCCAATATACTGTTTTGGTACAATCTTGACAATGTTCAACCATTAAATAATTAAGAGCTACCTTATAGTCACTTGTTGGAGGCATCAGGGCAAGCAGGGAAGCACCAACAGGGACACGACGACTTAGGACTGGATCAACGACACGACATATGTTGAAGGCCAATATGTGGTGTCTTGGGCCAATTGGGCTGAATATCAAATGCTATTGGTTGTTGGCCCATCCCAGATAAATAAAAAAAGGATAAATACGGGTCTATCCTGGTCAAAAATGGGATCCCGCAAATACGGGCGGGATACACCCTCTCCCATTTCACGTCCCATCACCGGTAGCCTCCTTCCCATTTCCTGTCCCGTTTCTAGACTTTTCATGTCCCGTTTTCGTTTACCCCAAAATATGGAACAGATATAGAAATATGGGCGGATAGAAACGGGAATTTTTCCGTCCGTTTTCATCCCTACGTGCCGTTGCAGGTGGCTGCAGGATCTGATTTATTGCCGGACTGGATGGCCGGTTGAGAACATCGGCAAGCCCTTCCGCAGGCCAGCCGAAGGAGGATTCTTCGTCTACATTGTGTGAACTGATCAGTGCCAAGTTAATTAGCAGAAGGACATTTACGATAGTATCCTTATATTTACAAAAATAAATGCTCTTTATCAAAAATCAATGGCTGATAATAATTGCAGTGAAAGGAACCTGTTCCTCCCAAGCACAGTAACAAGCCTCTTGCTTTATACCCTGAACAAATAAAATTCAGCTTCTATCATTTCTTTGAAATTGATGCTCTAATATCGTGTTATTTTTTTCACACTTCATTATTTATTATATTTCCTTTTTATATGGAATTATTTTATTTTGGTGATTAAGAAAGAGCAAAAATAAATTTCTATAAATAATAATTGTTTTGATGGTACTTTAAACTTAGAATTGACAATTGATACACTCCCAACTTATCGATGGTCGACCACATCACCTGCTCAATTATAAAATCAGATTTCTAACACTCTAACCTTTGTAAAACCATTTAATTAACCCCTTAAGCCACCGAGGCCGCGGACATCGCCGTTGTCGCTACTCCCACCCTGTTGTTTAGCTGCGGAACACTTAGGGATAAACTTTGATTTTTGCCATTGCAAGTGTTGAACTTCACAACTTTATTACGGTAAATGTTGGCTTCGCAAATTTACCATTTGAAAAGACTAAAAAATAAAAAAGAAATCGAATTTTTTATGGTTTAAATGGCAAATTTGCAAAGTTAATGCTTCGAAGGACCTACAGGCTAGTCTTTCATGCATCATCATCTACTGCTCGGAACTAGCCACCCCTTTGCACCGCTCTGTTCGGATTACAAACAATTACTCTTCATTTTAACTTTTCACTATTCAACTGTTCCCCGTCTCAGAAAAAACATGTTCCCAGAACTTAGTTGCAGTGTTTTTCTGAAGCTACAATATTTTTTATCCCAATCTGAATACACCAGAATGACATCTCGAGTTTTGAGAATGATATACAAGCAGGATTTAGGCCATTTATTATATTCTAGTGTGAATGGAGGGAACGTGACTGTATATTGAAAATGATGCATAACAGAAAAGAATTCCAGAAATCCATCGGAGAGACAGTACGCGTAGGCCTGGCCATCGGTACCGAGTGGAGCGTCAAGCACGTCAGTGGTTGATAGGACACTGCAAATACTGATCAGCAAAGGACATCTGGGCCTGTGGTACACATCGTAACAGCTACGGCAGTGACTTCACCCAAGTCTCCAATAAAGATGACATATGACAGAGCTAAGTCTTTCTGCTTTTGACTTTTGCTGATAGACGGCCAACGTATCCACATTCATCCGAATTAAAGTGTACGTTAAAGTTATTTTAAAAAATAAAACATGGCAAATCCATATTTCATATGCCTTTGATTTGTTTTTCAAAAAAGTTGAGGTTGAAACTCTTTTCTAACAAGAATGGTCAATTTCTTATCGTGTGCACTAGGTTAGATTTGTTGTCTACTTGAATTTTGAATGCTCATGAATTTTGGCATTGTCTTACAAATTAATCTTGAAAATTTTTGAATATTAACTTTTGCATTATTAGTGAACTATGGATGTGTCAAGTTTTATTTTAAAAAACCATCATTTTCACTATATCTTCTATTTCACTAGACGAAACGCCTTAAATGTCTTGCATTGACCCAGAGTCGCCCGTGGGCCATGGGTGACTCAGGTGTAAATTATGGCTGCTCTTGACTCATTTGCCCAAGGAAAGGCATCTCAGCTCAGCAAAGAGTATAAAACAGAGAAAAATGACCTTTGTTGGCCGGGCACAGTTCAAACGGTGTTTTTCAGCAACCTTTGTGATCTCTTCGAGTGCCGCATTGGACTACTTCCACGGAGAGGTAATCATCATCCCTCTTGTTAAACCTGTTGGTTTTCTCTTATTGTATTAGTAATATTTTAACAGTATACTTTCTGCTCGTTTGTGCTCGCAAACAAAATACAAATAAAATGCACGCGGCTGCATGCTGATCGAATTATATAACTGTTGAAGAACAGGTAGATGCTATTGTGTTATGAAATAATTAACTGCAAAGTCAGTCCACCTGATTAAGTAGTAGAATGAGAATTCGTCAAGTACTTGACATAACAGAAAAACTGATGCTATGAAATTGAACATGTTGCTATGAATTTCTTATTGTAACTAGTTCATACCGGAAACGGCACAACATAGCTAAGCAGCACACTTACTGGGGTGATCATGAATAGTTATGAGTTGTGGATTTTTTCTTTCCCCAAATTATCCATCCCTTGTTTATTATCTGAATCTTCTCTCTTGTTTCTGGCACATAATCATGGTCAAAATTCAACAGCTAGCAAAAAAAGTGGGGATGAAGCTTACTGCGATTGGACCGTTCGTCTTGGTGCTAATAGCAAGCTGTACACATGTTGTCATTTGCTCTTCCAATGGAAACTACGCAGATAGACTCGCGCTATTGGAGTTTAAGAAGGCGATAAGTCTTGATCCTCATCAAGCTATGATGTCCTGGAATGACAGCACCCATTTCTGCAGTTGGGAGGGTGTCCTCTGTTCTGTCAAGAACCCAAATCGTGTCACTTCTCTTAATCTTACGAATCAAGGTCTAGTAGGGCAAATATCCCCTTCACTTGGAAACCTAACCTTCCTGAAAATCCTTGTCCTATCGGCTAATTCATTTAGTGAAGAGATCCCTATGTCCCTTGGTAACTTGCATCGCCTCCAAATTCTCAGCTTGCATAATAACACACTACAAGGAAAGATACCTGCTCTTGCAAACTGTTCAAAACTAACAGACCTATTGCTGGCAAACAACCAACTAACCGGACAGATTCCGGTAGATTTGCCTCAGCGCCTCGAAAATCTTGATCTTACCACAAATAAACTCACTGGAACCATCCCTGATTCTGTTGCCAATATGACAGGGTTATGGATGTTTAGCTGTGCAATGAATAAAATTGAGGGAAACATCCCAAATGGGTTTGCAAACTTGCAGGGGCTGCAGGTCCTTCGCGTGAGTATCAATAAGATGTCAGGTCAATTTCCACAGGCCATCCTGAATCTTTCTAATCTAGCTGAACTTTCAATTGCGATAAATAATTTCTCCGGGGTTGTACCATCCAGTCTAGGTAATTCTCTACCTGATCTTCAGGCTATCTTGTTAGATGAAAACTTCTTTCATGGACATATCCCACCTTCATTAACTAACGCCTCAAAACTTAGCTTTATTGATATATCAAATAATGGATTCACAGGGGTGGTGCCTAGCTCCTTTGGTAAACTTCCTAAACTATCATTGCTAAGTCTTCAGCTCAATAATCTTCAAGCAAGTAACAAACAAAACTGGAAATTTATGGACGGCTTAGCTAATTGCAGTGAGCTAAGTGCGTTGTCGGTAGCATACAATTATCTAAGGGGTCAAGTGCCGGATTCTGTAGGTAACCTTTCCAGTGAGCTCCAGGGTCTATACTTGGGAGGAAACCAACTGTCTGGCAATTTTCCTTCTGGTATAGCAAACCTTCGCAACCTAGTCACTGTAAGTCTGTTTGAGAATAACTTTACGAGTGTGCTTCCAGAATGGCTTGGGACTCTCAACAGTCTGCAAGTATTACAGTTAAGCGACAATTTCTTTACAGGGCTCATTCCATCATCATTTTCAAATCTATCTCAATTGATATCTATAGATCTTGAACAGAACCAATTAAATGGACAGATACCCCCAAGCCTGGGAGGCCTCCAAATGCTTCAGGCATTGCTCATTTCTTCAAACAATCTTCATGGCACTATACCAAAAGAGATCTTCAGAATTCCAACATTAGTGAGAATTAGCTTGTTCTTTAACAGAATACATGGGCCACTTCATGCAGACATCGGGAATGCCAAGCAACTCATATATTTAGAACTATCATCAAATAATCTATCTGGAGAGATTCCTAGCACATTGGGTAACTGTGAAAGTTTGGAAATTATAGAGCTGGACCATAATTTTTTCAGCGGAAGTATCCCCACTTTCCTTGGCAACATAAGTAACCTACATTTTCTCAACCTGTCTCACAATAACTTAACTGGATCCATACCGGTCGCACTAAGTGGCCTACAGTTCCTTGAGCAACTAGATTTGTCATTCAACCATCTGAAGGGTGAGGTCCCAACAAAAGGAATCTTCACGAATGCGACAGCTTTACGGATTAATGGAAACAAGGAGCTTTGTGGTGGGCCTCTAAGATTACACCTGCCTGCATGTCCTGTCATGCAATCAAATTCAGCTAAGCACAAGCTTTTGCTTATTTGGAAAATAGTCATCCCACTAGCAATAGTGCTGGCATTTGCAGCAGTATCTGCTGTTTGGTTTTTCCGTAGGCGAAACCAGAAGACAAAAGCTATCAGTTTACCCTCTCTTGGAAGATTCCCCAGAATTTCTTACGGCGATCTTGTCAGAGCAACAGAGGGCTTTGCAAGATCCAATCTGATTGGTCATGGAACATATGGTTCTGTTTATCAAGGAAAATTGTTTCGGGATGAAAAGGTGGTTGCGATCAAAGTCTTCAGTCTAGAGACAAGAGGAGCACAAAAGAGCTTCATAGCAGAATGCGGTGCTTTGAGAAATGTGCGGCATCGCAACCTAGTACCTATCCTAACTGCATGCTCAAGTATTGATTCCAATGGAAATGATTTCAAGGCCTTAGTATATGAGCTCATGCCACGAGGAGACCTGCATAACTTGCTGTACTCAACTCAAGCCAGCGAAGATCCTTCATGTTTGAATCACATTTCGCTTGCTCAAAGGTTGAGCATCATGGTAGACGTGGCAGATGCTTTGGCGTACCTACACCATAACCACCAAGGATCCATCGTACATTGTGATCTTAAGCCTAGCAACATTCTTCTGGATGATAATATGGTTGCCCATGTTGGAGACTTTGGACTAGCAAGGTTCAGATCGGATTCGACAGGACAATCTTTTGCTGACTCGAATCCCACCTCTTCAGTTGCAATCAAGGGAACCATTGGATACATTGCTCCAGGTACTGCCCCTGTTCACTCTGTGTTTACTACAACTAAACTCTTCTTTTCTTTTTTCTACAATTCCTATGTTTATTACTACAACTAAACTCTTCTTTTCTTTTCTTTTCTTTTTTCTGCGGGTATACTACAACTGAACTTCCGTATATGCAATCTACAGAATATGCTGAAGGTGGTCAGGTTTCCGCCGCCGCGGATGTCTACAGCTTCGGAGTCGTTCTTCTCGAGATGTTCACCCGAAGGAGCCCAACAGATGACATGTTCAAGGACGGGGTGGCCATTGCGAAGTTTACGGAGATCAACTTCCCTCATAATGTGCTGCAGATTGTTGACCCACAGCTGCTGCAGGAGCTAGAACAGGGTGAGGACGTTCTAGCGAGCGTCAGGGATACTGGCGCGCAGATTCTTCAGTCTGTGCTGAGCATTGGGCTCTGCTGCACTAAAACTTCACCCAACGAGCGCATCAGCATGCAGGAGGCGGCTGCCAAGCTCCATGGCATCCAGGATGCTTACCTTAGAGGAAATTAAACTTAAGGACCAGCTCAGTAGTTTATGTATTGTTCTGAAATCTGAATGAATTTTTTTAGAAGAAGAAAATCTGAATGAATAACCTGCAAAAGAATTTGGGTTCCTAAAACAACTTCCCCAATAATTTAGCCTACATACCTAAAAAGCCCAATACGGCCCACGAAGAAACAAGAGCAAGCTGAATTGTAGACTGGAATCCTAGACATTTGTATTCTACGGAGTAGTAAGCTTCCATTGCCTATAAAAGTTAATTTTATATGTTTTATCTTTGTATTCATTCAACATTCCAATAAGCTAATTTCAACACTTTCTTGGTAGGTACTTCAACATTGCAACGAAACTAGTTCAGTATTTTTTTAAAAAAAAACTGGAAATGGCTCACTGAAAATGTTCACATAGTTCAAAAAAATATTGATTTTCAAAAGATAAAATATACACATATTAGATCTCATTTTTCAGAATTAATGGTTCACTGAATGGATTTTTTTAAAAGAGGATAATCTGAATGATTAACCTACAAAATAAATCTTCATGTGTCATTTTTTTTAGCGCTCAACGCCCCCACAGGCCGTCGCCACCATATCTCGGCCAGCCCAGCTGGGTGACTAGTATATAAACCAGCCCAGCCCAGCCCAGGCAACGATGCCCGCGCGCTGCACCATATGGGCCCAACGCTTACAGCCCATGTTGACCGTACCCATTTGTCGGCCCACTTGATTTCTAGCCGTTGCGACCCCGAAGCTTTCCGAATTCCAAACCCGCCGCCGGCCGCGGCGCATCCCCCCCCCCCCCCCCCCCCCAACACTCCAACGTCTCTCTGCCGCCTCCTGTTAATCCCCCTCGCCGCGTTCGAATCCACCCACTCCCGAGGCTTCTTCCACCACAGATCCGCACACTCCCCACTGGTTCCCTCGCCCTCACAAGCGCAGCACACGCAGGAAGGGTAGCGCGATGCCACACGACATGGAGGCGGATGGGGACGCACCGATCGCGGCGTTCGCGGTGACCAAGGGTGGCGTCGTCATCAAGCACATCTTCCTCAACGCGCCCCCTTCGCCACGCGGTGGGGACGGAGCGGCGGGCGGGGACGATGCGGACGAGGACCCGCCGGTGACGGTGGGGCGGCACCCCGACTGCCACGTGCTCGTCGACCACCCCAGCGTCAGCCGCTTCCACCTCGAGCTCCGGGCTCGCCGCCGCCACCGACGTATCACCGTCACCGACCTCCGCTCCGGTGAGCCATCCCGCCCGCGCTTTACATTTCCCCAACTCCTCCGCGCCCGCGCGCGAGGTGCTGCGCTCGTGATCGCCGCGCTTGGTTGCGTTAGCAGATCGATTCGTGTTCCTTTTTACTGTAGCGTACGCGATTTGGGGACGATTTACTAGGGTTTTGACCCCTCATTTCACTTGGGGGCTATCTCGAGATGCGATTAGCACGACCTTGCAATTGCGGATTTGTGCTGAGAGCCTGAGATTTCATTTCCCCACATCGGAATTTCCTGCGGAAATCTAGCGTCCTAGCATTCCCGGAAGCTAACACGCTATTTTTCCCCCTCGTTGGGGATCTGATTCGATGCAGTGCACGGGACATGGGTGTCGGGGCGGAGGATCCCACCCCACACGCCGGTGGATCTGGCCGCCGGTGACACGCTGCGGCTAGGGGCCTCAAAGAGGGAATACAGGCTCCTCTGGCTCCCGCTGCGCGAGGCGCTTGAGATGGATGATGCGCCGTACATGCCACCACTGCCTGAGGAGAAAGAGGAGCCCCATGCTTATCTGGTAGCAACTAGCAAGTTCTCCCTTATGCTCGTATAGGGTAAAAAAACTCTTGTTATTTGGGTACTGCTCATCGCTCATTATAGTCTAATTGTTTGATGAAATGCGCAGGAGGCCAGCAGCCAGATGGTGGCTTCTGAGCAGAGGGAGTCCGCTTACATGACGGCCCATCAAGTCTGCTCCCAGCAGGTCAGTATTTTCTTATTGCTACCTGTAGAGCTGCACGCTGCACGCTGCTAAGTGATGCCATTTTTGGGTAGGAATATTTTGTGTGACATTCTTACCATCCTAATTGATGTATGTGGTACAAATTCATAAAAAGCTGAGATTCTGAATTGATTAAGATAGCTTCCACCATTTGATAAAGCATTACATCCACTATGTTATACTTGTGTAATGTGTATTTCCTTAATTCCAGTATTTGATGTGGTGACTAGTTCTTCCATTGTATTAATATTCTTGCCGCTCTATTCTACCTATGCAGAGTCTCTTATTTCAGATCCAGCTATGCACTAATGATTGACTACTTGCCACCAGATCTACACTTTGTTCTGTTACTCATTAACTCTCAATTAACATTCTCATCCAGAGTAGTTTACAACGATGGTGCTCCCATTTGATGATACCTAGTTGCTTATAAACATTATCAAATTTTTTTTCTATGCCTTTTGAATGTAGCTTGGCTCTAGGTTTGCATAGAAATAATTTCATTGCCTAGAGGAATTTGTCATTTAGTAGGTTCTATTATTATCTGGACATGTCATACCAATCAACTACTTGTGCATGTGCACAAATTAAATCAAAATCATTACGTTGCTACACATTTTCTGTATGCTACTGATTCTATTGTGCTTAGTTAAATTGCTCTGAAATAATTTGCTAGTTGTTTTCTACTGAGTTTCCCAACTGGTTTTTAAAGGTAGACGTCTGTAATTTCCAGCTTATGCCTAACAATACTTTGTTCATAAATGAATTGGGTTGGTGGCTGCGGTTATGAATGCTGTCTGTCACAAATTACGCTATGTCAGTCTTGCATATATTTGCATGTTGAAGTCAAAGCATGTCAACACTGAAAAGTTAGCCGCCCATTATATATAACAAAATGGTACGACCTTAGGTAGTGTACATTAAGCCACCAGAAAATCATTTAGCGCAAACTATATCATTAAGGGACATATGTATCCAGTTCCGCGTCATTTGTATGCTCAAGTTACCAATACCATTGGTTTAAATTTGTATATCATTTCTCTGTATCTTCTCTCAGTGGAGCTTTATTGCTATTTTCATTTCTTTTAACTGTTTACTTGAGTTCCATTGCTCTGATTTCTTTTCCTTTTCTGATTGATTGTTCAAAATTTCAACTTTGAATCCACTTTCTGGTGTGAATGCTAACTGTCTAGTCTAATATACAGGAATCAAGTCAACAAAGTCTGTTAGAAGAAATTGCTTTCCCAGCCAAATTGATCCCCTCTGCACCACCGTTACCTGACATTGCTCATTCCTTTTCTGTGGAAGAACCTTCGCTTTCCCAAATACATGAGAACGGTGACAGAGTGATAGAGGAAATGTTAGTCGACAAGAATCCAATTTCAGAATCTTTTGGCTCTCTGATCATACAGGAAATGCCAGCTGCATTGACAAATGCTGGAAGATCGGTCCAGTCAGACAAGCAGGATACCTCAAACCAAGTGTCCAAGAGGTCCAAGTTAAAGTCAGTCAAATCACTTCATATCGACACTGGCAGAAGCAGGGATAGAAGCAGCACACTAAGCTATGGCTTTCAGAAAGAAGTTGAAAGTGAGATTCATGTAAGCTCTCAGAGCTGCGGGATGGAATGCACTGCCTGCATAGCTTTATTTGGTATTTCTGAATACGAAAGAGCTGAACAAAAGGAAGAGATGATTGCAGAAGATAAGGGTCATATGAACCCCCCAGACACCATTACCATGGAGGGAAACAAAAGAGAGTCAAACACTGAGAATCATGCCCCACAAGATTTCAAAGATGATGCTTTTTCAGACAAAGAAATTCCACAGTGGAATGCTGCTACTGTTAATATGGAATCCAAGCCTGTTTCGAAAACATTTGTAGCACCAGAAATGAAGCATGATGATTTGGGGCATCTTGATTTGGAGATAAGTCTCTCAAATGAGAAGATGGCCCCAAATAAAATTGCTGAGGGTCCTGAGCTTGACAGCCAAATTTGTGGGAATCTATTTGACAATTTGAACACTGAAGAAATCGAAGAGATCTGTCAGCTGGACAAGGAAAATATCACCCCCTATGTATCAGGTAACATAATTATGGAGAGCAGCCATATAGGTCTAAAGCCTACCATTTCCCAAGAGTTGATGGATTCCATTTCCCCTCTGAATTTAGATCATGACAATTTTTCAGAAAATGAAAACTGCGTGCTGAACAGTGGAAATCAGATGGAACCAAATGAACCTGTCTCCGAGAATCTTAGCCCGCTTACTCCAGCTGATAGAAAAATGCAGAAAAACCAAATGGAGTGTATGCCCGTTTCACATCTGGAATTCAAAGATGACATCCTTCTGGATAGGGAAAACTCAGTTCTGGCCCCTAGAAAGTATGAGACTATCTCCCCTGTGAGGCAGGAAGATCTGTCATCAGACAAGGACAATGTGACTCCTGCTTCTAAAGTTAAGCCCGTTGTTACCCCAGCTGATAGAAAATTGCAGAAAAGCCAAATGGAGTGTATGCCTATTTCACATCTGGAATTCGAAGATGACATCCTTCTGGATAGGGAAAACTCAGTGCTGGCCCCTGGAAAGTATGAGACTATATCCCCTGTGATACAGGAAGATCTGTCATCAGACAAGGAGAATGTGACTCCTGCTTCTAAGGTTAAGCCCGTTGTTAGGAGAGTCCTTGGGTCAAGGATGGATAATTCAGTGTCAGCAAAGAACACTTCAAATAAGGAGAAATGCAATGGATTGTCGGCAAAGTCCGAAAAAATCCACACAGTAGATCATGATGTTTTCTATTCAGATAAGGAGAATTTGACCCCTGCATCTTCAAAAGGCATGAAAGCAAGGAATTGTCTTCCCAAGAACCTCATAGTTGATGCAGACCAAGATCAAGAAGCATTCTGCTCTGACAAGGAGAACATGACACCACAATATTCTGCAGCTCGGAAAACAAGGGATAAATCTGAAAACCGTGCTCGAGTAGAAAGTGCTATCACAAAGAAAAGGGTTGGTGATAGGCTCCCATTCCAGACTCTTCTTTCGAATTCTCCTTTGAGGCCCGCTAGCTCGTTTGATTGTAATTGTGCTACTATTGACTTGGCAATCAAATTGGAAGATAAACTGAGCAATCTTCCAGTAAGTTACTGCAAAGATTATTCTAATATCCTCTATTTTATATATTTCCCTTCTAATTTTGACATCTGACCTGAGCTTATCTTTATGCCGAACAGCATAATAACCAAGAATCTGGTAGGGCTGGACAAGGCATGAAAGCCTGGACCATGGTGGCTAACACCGACTCTCTTCTTGATGACGAATCTAGGAAGTCTATTATGCTGTTAAAAGGCATAAAAGGAACGCATCTGTTCATACCAAGGATTGGTAAGTTGAGAGCAAATATAATGTGTTTGATCTGTCATTCTGTTATGTTGTCATTCACCAAATGTTTGAGAACATCATTCTGTTATGTTGTCATGCTTGCTTAATTTATTGCCTATGATGTGGATATGCTCAAATTGCACCATCCTGATGTGCTGTTAGTATCTGACAACATGATTCTCGTGTATCCAATTATGTTGAGCACCTGTGTACAACCCGGAATAGTACCTGCATTGACTCATTAAAATCCATTGTGACATTCGTATCTTTATTTATTTTATTTTTTTTGAAAAATTGCGACATGTGTATCAACTGAAGGATTGTTTGCTTCCCTAGTTGTTACTGCACTGGTAGGCTGTTAACTGATGGTTCATGCTTGTAGACTAGAATGTTTTTTTTATTGCACTAGTTGATTCAATTTTTTTCAATGCACTAGTTGATTCAATTTTTTTCATTGCACTAGTGATGCAATCCTTTTTTTTTTTGCACTGGTTGATTCATCATTTTGTTTGTGCTGCATGTACTATGTTCCCCATTTTCATCTGCTCCATCTGGATGTATGTCTTGGTACATAACCTTGTTTTAATCCATCTTGTCTGTGGTATCTTCATCGTGTGCACCTGTTTGCACAGCTTTAAGCGCTGCTAACCTTTGTTGTTCCACCCACAGTGATCAGGGAGCTCGATTCCATGAAGCAGCGGGAGGGCCTGTTCAGGAGGTCCACAAAGGTGACCTCGGTACTCCAATGGATCGAGGAGTGCATGGAAACCGAGAGCTGGTGGATCCACGTGCAGAGCTCATCCGAGATGTTCCCGGTCGCGCCAACCCCACCCGCGACCCCTTCCGCTCAGCGCATCGACGAAGAGATCAAGGTCGGCGGCTCTGGCTCTTTCAACCCGATGATGGCCTTGTTCTCCCCGAGAAGCTCCGAGCTCGCTGACCTCGTCTCCCCGAAACCCGAGGACCGCGTACTCGACTGCGCCCTCCTCCTGGCCAAGCTCAGGAACGACCACAACGTCGTCATCCTGTCCTCCAGCGTCGCCCTCAAGATCAAAGCCATGGCAGAGGTACCACGAAACATCAATATTATTGAGCCTCTGCCGAAGTTTGAAATGTGTTTTTTTTTTCCCAAAAAAAGAAGTTTGAAATATGTATTCGAATTGAAACGGTGGCATTTTCTCATGTATCTGAACTTGGTCTGCAGGGAATGGTTTGCGAAGGGGCGAGGGAGTTCCGGGAGTCGCTGATGAACCCTTGCTCGTCGCGGTTCATGTGGGCGGCCAGCGTGGCGCGGGGGTCGGCCTGGTCGTGCCTCGACGCGGCGGCGCTGGCGGAGGACTACTACAACAGCCATTACTACTACCACCAGCAGCAGCAGCAGCAGCAGCGCGCGAGGAAGCAGCAGAGGCTGGAGGCCGGGAACGCCAAGGGGCTGAAGCTGATCCTGCGGCACAACTCGCTGTACGCTCAGGCGACGGACGCCGCGGCAGCTGCCAGAACAACGTTGGTGTCGCTGGCCTCGGTGTGAGGCTCGGTGGTCGGTGGAGCCGTTTCATTGCTCTCGATGAAAGAAAGAGACCAGCAATGACGTTTGCAGCGTTGGAGTAAAATGTTAAACCTCTTTACTTGACCCGTGACTGAGAGGTGATCCGATTTCTGTGCGGAGCATCCGGCATCGAGCAGAAGCAGTGGGCTCTTGGACAGAATCACAGGACAGTGGCAGCGGTTTTGCCCATCCATGAATCCCATCCACCCGTGCCGACGGTGCCGTGAACCGAGCTTGGTGGGTGACGGTGCCAAACAGCTGCTGCGGCAGCGCACGTGGCTGTGCGTGTATTTGGTCAGGATATCATTTCGCTGGGAGCAGAATCTTACGACTGTAGGATGAGGAATGTTTGGTACAGGGTTAAATATATGGAAAGGGCGTCGAATGAAGAGTTAAATATGCCATCGAAGCATTGTTTAGCATACGAGTGTGCTTTGGGTGTTTTGTTTTTCTTGGCTTCTTTTTGGCCCGATGAAGCGCCCTTTTTCAGGCCCACGCCACGTGACGAGCATGGCAAGCTGGAGCTTGCGCGTGGGGCGTGGCAGATACAGAGAGAAAGCGGAGCGCCGGTGGGGCTAAACGGGAGGCGTTTCGCTTCGCCGCTTGGACGACGAGTGGCGAGTGACATCTCACTTGTCGCCTTCTTTTTCCGTCACCGACGGACCAAGCAGTGGCCGTGTTGAACGGGTCAAAGCAGCAGGCTGGTAATTAAATGACGCTGACTAACCAATCGTGGAACCTTGAATAATTACCCCGTCGCTACTCCCATGTGGTTCTCCATCCGTCTATGAACCAACAACCTTTGAGTCCTTGACAGCTTTGACGCTGTTTGCATGGGGCAGTTTACAACATACCACACGGTTTTGACTGTGATCAGCTAGCGTGTCTGACTGCAAGCAACGCAATCCTGTCGGTCGCGGGTGAACGGGGTTACTGTGGCTTTCCCACTTCTAGCTGCTGTCTGACCAAGCCGCCACGCGCAATCTAGTCAGCTGTCTGACTGAGTGGCCAAAACTGAAAGATGACGCGGTCAACCTGACGTGTAGGCCTCGGCACATAGCCGAAGCTTCTGAAGCCCATCTCGCTCTCATCTCATGGGGTCATGGCCATGAAATCGCCCTTTCTTTGGTTCGCAGCATGCCAGCTCAGCTCCTAAAGCCACACTCCACACATACACACACGACGACTGCAGTTGCATCTTTTCGTCATGTCCATTTCATAAACACAAAAAAAAGAAAACAAGAACAGCAGCTTCTCATGTCATGAACAAAGTTGCCTTTGGCACTTGGCTTGACTAGAGCATGCACGCAACGCACGCACGGGAAATCATCTTATCGTTTCAAGGTTAGGTTAGGCAGCTGCTAACGGTGTGCCCTCGTTACATAGAGCCTATAAGCTTATTCTTCACTATCATCCATTCATCCACTTGAGTTGTTTCGTTCCCCCACACAAGCACCTAGTACAGGCCCACAGCGCATGCCCATTTGTGGGGTGCCATGATTCATCTTGGTTTCTTTGCGGCCATCATTCTTCTGCTCAAGCTTGCTGTCCCTGGTGGGTGGGTCCCATCCAGAGTTTCAGCGCTCAGCAATGACTGTGCTGTTGCTCTCTCACCGTGACATGTAAAGCTGGCAACAACTTGCATGGATTTCCCTACGGCGTACAGAATGAAAGGTTTGCACGCCTCCGACTTTATCAACATGTGCAGCATGTGGTAACTTGCCCCATTTATGTGATCATCAACGTGATCGAATTATACCATACTGCTACTCTTTCGAAGAAAACAAAATGAATAAAGTGTGTGATGGTTGGTTGTGACGTGCATCTAGGGGATTATTCTCTGCGATGCGCCATGGCGTGTTGGATTATAGCTTATGTCAAATGAGGTAAAAGAAAAACAACCCAGAATGTGCGTCGATTGACTTTAAATTTAAAAATTGTTTCTTAACCCGCTTCAGATTTCAGCACGTCCACATCACCGAAATCTAAGCGATGTGAGAACCTTGATGGACTTCACAATCCCTACTCTTTTTTAAAAAAGAGTGGAATTTAGGGGTTTGATCGATGGCGTCATCTGCTTATCCGGAATTTAGGTACTACTGGCCGACGTTACTATACCTACCAACCCTGCAACTCTTGAGCCTAACTGATGGTCTTCATCAGTGCTGTACTAGCTGTGTAGCACAGTAGTAGTCTTGAATCATTCACATGGACCAGTGCTGCAATATGAGACAAATAGCTTATAGGGCCAGTGATACAGTGGTCTGTCGTCCTCCATTGGCCCCCAAAGATATCCATCCCAAAGGACTGATGAAAGCCTTGGATGATGATGCGATCAGATACAGTTGAAAAGTACTGGATTCTAAAGTCGTTATTAGCAATGACATAGACATGCACTGCAATTTTGTTTAGCAGAGTAACATTTTTTACACTGTCACAAACTCACAATGCTTGTTCTCTCCATACCATCCATTGTCACTTAAATCTGTTCATGCAAATACGGGATGCAAGCAATTCCAACTAGGGATGCAAGCGGCGCGGGTTCTGCCGCGAACCCGTTGGGCAAACCCGCGCCGTGAGCCCGTGTAATTCCGCATCTTGGTCCGCGATTTTGAAGCGGCTCTATGTGGCTAATCCGCATCGCCCAACGGCGGCACAAAACCCGCTCGCGAGGTGCCATGCTCGCACAAAGAGACTGGCGAGAAACCACCGCATCGCCGTCCCCTCCGGCCCGGCCACGATCTGTTGCTAGCGTGTCCGCCGCAGTCCAATGTCTCTGCTCCCTCCGTCACGGTTCATCCCCGTTGGCCTCTCGCGTCCAACTTATCTGCATGCCCCGCTGCACTTGCAGTTCGCCATTGTTGGCTCCGAATAGTCCTCCATCTTATCATACGATAGTTCCCCATAGATAAGCTTTTGATTTCTTTGTCCGTCTCATTGGCCAACATGGGCTATGTAAGAAGCAAGATGATTCATATGACGGCTGGTTGGTTTTGCGACGCAAGCATCGTCAGATCATAAGGGAGCGGAGAGCAGACAGCATATGCGGGTATATGTAGGCTGCCGCAAACACTGCAAAATTGAAGTGGCGGCATGTGGACGGCCGTACGCGCCCGCAACGGTTGTCACGGCTCACACGGACGAGGGGCGCCCGCCCCGCTTGCATCCCTAACTCCAACCCAACTTCTACTTTTCTATCTAAATAAAAATCTCTTATTTCATTTCTCGAGTCTTATTCCTAGAAGTAGCAACGAGGAAGGCGAGGCCAAAAGAGAGAATGGGATATGAGTAATTCCTTTTTTACTTTCTCCCTCCTAGATAGGGTGTTGGTTCAAGTTTGCTCTCGGAAAAGATGGTAGGGGTAGTATAAAAAGCACAAGTTACAGGAAGATGCGTTTCTCTTTGTCCAATGGGAATGAGTCAAGATAGTACAATGGAGTGGTTGGAATAAACAAATCACCGGATGGTGTAGCAAGCAACGAGAACTTGATAATTCCAATGGGAAAACGTTTGGATTCATCGTTTCAGTGATTCCCACTGACATCCTTTTCATGCTGTTGCCTCTTACGAAACAATACACATTCGGACATTCCCGCGAATCCAATAAAATATACCCCCTGTTTTCTTTCATTTTTCTTCCCAAAGCAATTCCCGTGAATTTGTCATTCGACGTTGCTTACGGAGTAGGATTGTTTCATTTCATTAGGATCTGCCTTTGATCAATAATTACTTTTATTGATACAATCTTAATATATTGTGTTCGTATATGAAATCATGTGTTATGTTATACTTTTTGCATCATATGAATATCAAAATCTTGTTAAAACGTAATGACATGCACTTTACATAAAACCAAAAAATATATACAATAACAGCAATCTTTTTTTTTGTGTGTACTGGCCTTTCAACAATTACATTTGAAGTCAGTTTTAGTTCTGCTTAGTCCTAAAAAAGATAAGGATAAGGGACCGAACCCTGGAATAATCTTGCAGAGAAAACTCCGATCCTATGTCCTGTCTATGTGTTTTACTAGTCTTGTTGACCTTTTACACACTAAATAAATTTGGTGATAACTGTTTCTAACTATATATTTTGAGTAGCCAATCCTTTTTTTTCGAGATTTTGATATTCATATGATGCAAAAAGTAGTTTATATGTCCAATCTTGGTACTTCAAGAATTTATATGTCCAATCTTGGTACTTCGAGCATCTTTCTAAGTTCTACTTCGAATATTGTTGGTATAAAATCGATTAAACTTTGACAAGCAGGAATAAAAAGAACCCGGCTAACAGACATGTCATGCACCCTTAGTTATCGTGATGGCCATAATCCTCTTTCGTCCCACGTAATTAGTAGGTCCATCAAATCATATATGCTCCGATATTTAATTTAGAGACATCACTTAGTTTAGTTATCATGAAAGATCGTTGAGGTCCACCTACGAAGATGTCATTGCCAAAAGGTCCACTCACAGGAAATCTTCACAATAATTTTTGGTACCTTAAAATAATCTTGTAATTACACACACTAGCCCTTTTCCTTTCTGCATGTTCTTTCTCGAGCAAAAAAAAAAAAGGGGACACTATTCTTTCTCGAGCAAAAAAAAAAAGGTACCCGCTTTGTTTATATGAGAACAGGGACACTATTCCAGAAATCGTGTCTTGTTAATGTTTGGCCAGACTTCGGTGTAGATTTTTGCCCATGTGTTCTAGTCTTTTTGGACTTTGCACTAAGTAGTTTTGTAGGTTATGTGACTATATGAGTAAGAAGGAGCAAAATCCTAAAATCAGCTAATTCATTTTGTAGTGAAAAATCAAATAATATTAATTTTAGTGTGCCACAGATTCTATTTTTGAACTATAACCCAGATCATGGATAAGAAACACCTAGATTTTATGAAATCATAGACATGCCATTCTTATGTTAAGGGAAATTCAAAAACTACCCAATATATAAATGTCATCCTAAGTTAATTTAGTACAAATGCCTACATACCTCTACTCGATACCGCTGAAAACTACCCATTGACACATTCACCTCGTTTTCATCAATTTGGGATTGTGTTTATTGTAGTTCAAGCTTCCATGATTATAATACGTTTTTAACTAAAAACACTATTGAAAGCTTAAACGGTTCCAAGCATTACGATAAATAAACATAATGCAACTAAGAAACATTTCGTTAAATAAAAAAAAGAACTAAGAAGGTGTGAACATTTGCAACAAAATGGATTAATGGCATCTCAAACAATCTCCACAACATTTGTTTTTCAAAACGCCATTTCTATTACCTAACATAGGACCTGCGTGTGATTTACCATTTACAAAAGGGGAAAAGCTAAAATAAAACAAAATGGCGACATCGACGTCGTCTCCTTCCTCCCTCCTTCCTGGTCACCCATGGAGGATTCCTTAGATACGACCTAGCTGCACATTCCCCTCCCCTAATCCTCCCCGCCACCAACACGCTCTCCCTTTTCCCATTCCAGCCCTCCAATCGCAAATCAAAAGAAGATATTTTAGCTCTCATCGTCATCATCTCCTCGCCCCATTGGAAGCCGCCTCCCTCCGCAAAATTCCTATAAAAAATGGGTGGAGCCATCACCCACGCCGCCAAGATCCTGTCCTCTTGCGCGGCCAGCTCGTAGCTCCACGCAGGATTAGATAAAGCGGCCAATCTTTCCCCCGCGCTCGTTCCCCTTTTCTTTTGGCACGGTTGCATCTTCCCCCATGTGACACCTGAGAAAGTGAGAGCACAGATTTCATCCCCTTCATCGCTGTAGTTTCTTGTTTCCTTTCTTTTCTGCTCGTGGGTTGGGTTCGTCGTAGATAAACCTCTCATAAAGCTTCGTTTCTCGGCTCTCGATCTTGTCTTCAGGTTCTTTTGCTTTTCCCGCTCCAAGATCCCCAGCTTCACCTGTTCTTCCGTCGCCAATCCGCGGAAATCCCTGGGCGAGGCGCAGAAATTTGTAGCGAGGAATTTTCCGAGGTGAGCTTATTTCCCCCTTTGACCGGTTCTTGATCGCCGTGCGCTCAAATTTCTCACTTTTTTTTTTGGTTTCTTGGTCCAAGAACTCCGTACAGTTCTTGATTGGGGGAGCAGACGACTTGGGGCGCGCCAATGCAGCCGGACCCGAGCGAGAACGCCAATGCCAAGGCGAAGCTGCCGCAGCCGGTGACGGCGCCGGCGCCGTCGTCGGGGCGGCCGGTGTCGGTGCTGCCGTACAAGACGGCGAACGTGCGGGACCACTACCGCATCGGCAAGAAGCTGGGGCAGGGGCAGTTCGGCACCACATACCAGTGCGTGGGCAAGGCCGACGGCGCCGAGTACGCCTGCAAGTCCATCCCCAAGCGCAAGCTCCTGTGCCGGGAGGACTATGAGGATGTCTACCGCGAGATCCAGATCATGCACCACCTCTCCGAGCATCCCAACGTCGTCCGCATCCGCGGCGCCTACGAGGACGCGCTCTTCGTGCACATCGTCATGGAGCTCTGCGCCGGTGGCGAGCTCTTTGACCGAATCGTCGCCAAGGGGCACTACAGCGAGCGTGCAGCTGCCAAGCTCATCAAGACCATCGTGGGGGTCGTGGAGGGGTGCCACTCGCTTGGCGTCATGCACCGGGACCTCAAGCCGGAGAACTTCCTTTTTGCCAGCACTGCCGAGGAAGCCCCGCTCAAGGCCACTGACTTTGGGCTCTCCATGTTCTACAAGCCTGGTATGTGGCTTTCTTTGCTTCTATAATCTAATATTGCTCAATTGTGTTAGGTCAGTTATTGCCTCTCTTTACTGTTGCTATTGGCAGTCTTTATGCTATTAGCTTAATTGCTGTGTTACAATGACCTGCCAGTTTGTTGAAATAATGATACTTATATCAAATCAAAGTCTAACTGGACTTGGCATTAGTGCTTTCCTCTCTTTGTTCATTTTTGACAGAATGCGAATGCTACTTGTCATATTCGTGTTAAGGAGAATGCTAGGAGAGTTGATCAAGACCATGTGGAAGCTCCTAGTTTCCTTTTGGAATGGGTGCAGGTTACTGAAATTCCTAATGGTTTAGAAGAGCGATTAGGAGATAATGTAATAGGTTATAATGTAGACTGTATGCTAACATCACTATACCTACTGAAATACCATGACTCTGAAATGTGCTTGGCAACATGAATCTGGACATCGTACTTGTATTCTTATTAATGTGGCGCATAGAGATTTATGAGATTTTATTTTTATATGTTTGGTACATTGTGTGTGCATTCTAGACTGTGCACAGTTACATAGTTTGACCCTTCTGGTGCTGCTAGGATGTGCTCACTCTCCTATGAGCTAAGTTTATCAATGATGGAAGCTCTCTTCTTGTCCATTCGCTCAGGTGATAAATTCTCTGATGTTGTTGGGAGCCCATATTATGTTGCACCAGAGGTACTTCAGAAATGCTATGGTCCAGAAGCTGATGTATGGAGCGCAGGGGTGATTCTGTACATTTTGCTATGTGGTGTTCCCCCATTTTGGGCAGGTAAAGTATTTGTCATTCTTTCAGAATTAGTATTTTTCGTTATTCAAACTATCAAATTTGTTTTTCTCTGGAAGTTCACATGTTTCCGTTATTGGACATGTTTTCTCCCATCAGAAACTGAAGCTGGAATCTTCAGGCAGATTCTACGAGGCAAACTTGATTTTGAATCTGAACCATGGCCAAGTATCTCTGATAGTGCTAAGGATCTTGTCCGTAATATGCTTACTCGTGATCCCAAAAAGAGATTTAGTGCCCATGAGGTTCTCTGTAAGTACACCCCTCTCCTCATCTCATGTAGCGGCGATGTAGCTCTGTGGGTATATCTAATGTGGGTGCTGCATGTTCACATAGGGTATTCATTTATGTTAACTCAATGGTATTTTCTATGTCAGGCCACCCATGGATTGTTGATGATGCTGTAGCACCTGATAAGCCTATTGATTCTGCTGTTTTGTCAAGGCTGAAGCATTTTTCGGCAATGAACAAGCTTAAGAAGATGGCATTGAGGGTATGGATTACTTATCCCTATTTGACGCAATAGCTGATTATGCACCTTTAGATTCCGTTGTATGTTTTGTTCGTTTCTACATTAGTGCGCTATAGTTAATGCACCAAATATGTTACTGCTGCAATGTCTTTATTTCATGATATACCGAAGCCAGCCCCACTTGACTTGATTTTTTTACTGTCTGTAATAATGATCAGTTGTTCCTGAATAATGATCACACTGAAGGTGGCACTTTATTCAGTAACCAAATACAATTCTAGTAAAGCGTAGAGAGATGAGTAGTCATACTTCTGATGGTCCGACCTCATAATTATTGACACCCTTGCTTTCTTCTTTCTGTGTCTGCTCACTATGTCCCATCAAGTTTTTTTTAATACTCTGTAATGGTTTTGTTCACATTCTTATTTTCATTTTTCAAAGTAGAACATTGGATAGATATGGTGTTCTGATTTGTCTTGTTGTTTTCTGATTCTGGCTGGCAACTACAGAAAACTTATTAATATGGACCATTGACGCATTGCATAATGTCTCAATTGCTCAATACATGTTACTGCAAGTTGCATTGCCATCTTAAAACTTTTGACAGTAGTGTAGCCAACTTTTTAATATGCAGGTTATTGCTGAAAGCCTGTCTGAGGAAGAGATTGGAGGCCTCAAGGAACTGTTCAAAATGATTGATACAGACAACAGCGGTACTATAACGTTTGATGAGCTGAAAGATGGCTTGAAAAGGGTAGGCTCAGAGTTAACAGAGAATGAAATTCAGGCTCTAATGGAAGCAGTAAGTGCTGCTTCAGTCTTTCCTAGTCAATCATAATTCCTTACAGCTGTGCTATGTGGATACTGAATTTGTGCTTGGACACAATTGTAATTTATTTCAGGCTGATATTGACAACAGTGGAACCATTGATTACGGTGAATTCATTGCAGCTACATTGCACATGAATAAGCTGGAGAGGGAGGAAAACTTAGTTTCAGCATTCTCATTTTTCGACAAAGATGGAAGTGGCTTTATAACCATTGATGAGCTGTCACAAGCATGCCGTGAATTTGGTCTTGATGATGTTCACCTTGAGGATATGATCAAAGATATTGACCAGAACAACGTTAGTCCATTTTATATTTCATACTCTCTCTCCATCTTCATGTTTTAGTTGCATTCGTGAATCATTTGTTTGAATTGTACACCAGTTAATTTCTATATGGTTTTCACTTCAGGATGGGCAAATCGATTACAGCGAGTTCACAGCGATGATGAGGAAGGGCAATGCTGGTGCAGCAGGAAGGAGGACCATGAGGAACAGCTTGCAATTGAATCTTGGTGAACTCTTGAACCCCAGCAAAACATAGCCATATCGGAAGGCCTTGTCGGGTACATTCTCATGGCATCTGAAGTTTTGGATGCATCGTTGAACAGCTGGTCTAATCTGAGATGTTTGAGTGGTTGTCCTGTGGACTGATGTTACTGAAATGCTGGAGAATTTTCGTAGTAGTGGTGGTATCAGCTAGAGAAGAGATGGTGCACTGGTTACAAGGATCAATGCTTACATGTATTCCTGTTGATGTAGATTGAACATTGTTGAAAACCTATCCTAGTACAACTTGTTTGCTGTTAAGTACTACTCCGTCCGTTCCAAATTGTACTGTTTTGGTGTATTTAGATTCATAGTCTTTAGTATGTATCTAGATATAGTGTATATCTAAATACATATTACTATGTACGTGCTTAAATATGTCAAAACGACCTACAAATTAGAACGGAAAGGTACCAGTTTAGGTTGATATTAAATGCTACTTTCTACCTCTAAATGCCCCAGCATCTAACTGCTTTCCCCCATCTTTGATCTTTCCTTGTACTATCTATATCAAGCTATGTTCATAGAAAACTAGTAGAATAAGTGTTAAAATGAGATACTGAGAAAGTATCAGTTTGTGAGTAGGATATATAGTTAGATAATTCAATTGCCGTCTACATCTTGAAAAAATGAGTAAGTCCAAACCTTAATCAATTCATTTTGCTTTGTTGATCTATACAGTATTGATTTGATTTACTAATTACTTAATTTTTCCGAACTTGCCCACAACGAAATTGGGAGTGTCTCAAGTGCAAACCAACAATGTTGATCAAGGGAGCACGCAAGGGAGGTGGAAGAGGTGATTTCCAAAAAAATGCATCTCTCGGATCAACATTGTGTGGTCCAGCTTAGAAGTTTGCAGGGAGGTGGAAGGGGTGCTTTCCAAGAAATGCACCCTTCGGATCAACATTTTGCGGTCCAAATTAGAAGTTTGCATGTTTGAGAGCTTGGTTTGCATCATATACGTTGCCAACGAAATTTATCTCGTTTTTCCGCTCATTCGATTTGACTTTTATGAGATGACTCATGACTTCATCAGCTTGATACTATGGTAATTACGTAATCCTTTAATTTTTTTTATACAAATATGTTCATTTGTGGAACAATTCTATAGTTATGAAATTTTTTTATAACATAAACTATAATGTTGAATATTGCACCGAAATTTTGTAAGGACAGAAGAATAATGTTTTTATTAAATGGTGGCTTGATGCATTCTAGGTAGTTTCATTAGTAAGACCATATCCATATTTTGGAAGGTCACTAAAAAAACAAATCTAGCTTCTTCTTTTTTTTGTCGAGAACTTCAAAAATAATTTTAGAACACCAAATTTAATAGCTTTTTTACACATCAAATTTAATAGCTGAGAGTGGGAAATTAGATTTACCTTATGATGTATTTTCATGCAAAAGTTAACGTATCGCACAGCCCACAAAGTCCAGCAGCAAATGGCCCCACCAAGTCCATGCAGTGGGAATTTTAACGTCTCGTAGGGCCCACAAAGCCCAGCAGCAAATTATATTAGCATCCCTCCAACCTTCTCGCCGATGGTCTTGGACCAGGTCGATGCCTTTTTATCTCAATAGTAGCCCATTCAAGCTTCCGCCTCCAAGCCCATGGTATCGAAGCTTGAATTCCCGTTGGGGAGTGTCGCCCCTCAAGAAATCATGATCGAGGGCACGTGTCACTGGATCCCTGTCTTTTCGTTCAAATTTTTCCCAACAGTAACTTGACCGTTGGGTTTCCTTGATGCGGGTTTCGAGATTTCTCTTGCGCCCATAAATACCATAGGTTGCCCCGTCACCCTGTTTTCATCCCTTTCTAAGGCCTGTCCAACGACACACCGACATCGCTGGCTTGAACTGATTTGGCGGAGAGAGAACAGGCAAAAATGCTACCGCTAGCGAGCACCTCGCCGCTAGCTGATAGCAGGGGGTGTTTAGTTGGGAGGAAAAGGTACTTTTTCTAGATGAATAGTGTGTTGGGAAGCGTGTTTTGTAAGTAGGATGAATATGATGAATAGTGAAAAAAGGTACTCTGGGTGGAACTAAACTGTCTTATGAGAGCACGCAGAAACCGAGGTCAAGTAGCAATAGCTTTTCAGCTTTTCTTTTATCGTTCTCTGCTCCACGTCGGTCGTCGACGTGGACGGAGCCGCTGGAGGAGGCCTACCTCCATTCCTTGCCTCGCTGCATCGCCTTGGAGGTCGTCAGGGTGGTGTTTAGTTGATTGGAGGAGAAAAGAACTTTTTTGGGAAACGTGTTTTGTGAGAGGGATGAATAGGAAAGTTGAAGGAAGTTGAAGGGAAATTTTTCTGGAAAACATGTTTTCTAAGAGGGATGAATATGAAAGTTGAAAAGATCTTTTGCAACTAAACTAAACACGGCACAGACTTTCTCTTCGCGGCGCCGTTGGGTATTGCTCCGACGGGACAGAGTGTGTCGTCAGTCGTCAAAGGAATCGAAGTGCCCTACAAAACCAATCTAGCCTATTCCATCTGCCTCGCCTCCGGTTCCCCTCCTTCCCCCCTTCCTGGTTCTGTCCCGTCGGTTTATTTATTATAATATAAATCCGCCAAACCAACATTTCTAAATACGTACAATTTTGATCAAACACGGTTGGTAAAGGCTATTTGCCTTTTAAAGAGTGAAATGACCAAAATACCCTTGTAAAGGTTTTTTTTATGTTTCTAGAACAGCACTCAGGACAAAATAGGAAAATATTTTGCTAAAACGTGAATTGCCAAGTATTTTGATTTTTTTGAGGGGCAAGTATTTTGAAATAAATAAAGTTTTTTCAGGAGCTTGAAATAAATAAAGTGGTCAATGGAGTTTGGCAGCCTTTTTAAGGTGTGCCGTTATGGGCCTAGCCCACTAAGAAATCTGGACCATTATCCACTAATAAGAAGGCAATCCAATCTTCTTCATCCCCCCAATGCCGCCGCCGCAGCAGCATCCCCTACCCCGCGACTCCTCGCCGGCGGCGAGCACCACCCGCTCCCGACCTCCGCCATCTCCCCGGAGCACCCCTTCCTCTCCGCGCATCTCCTCCTCCCATCTCCATCACCGTCCCGCACCGACCTCTCCTCGCCGCACCTTCCTCACGCCCTCGCCTTCGCCTTCCTCACCCAGCCCTCCCCGCTGCCGCGGCGTCTCCTTGTCGCCCTCCACGCCGCCGGCGCCCGCTTCCCCGCCTTCTACCAGGCCTTCGCCTCCGCCCTCCTCTCCCTCCCCTTTCCCCTCCTCCTCCCCCACCCGCGCGCCCGCCTCCTTCGCGCCGCCTCCGAGCTCGCCCGAGCGGCGGCGCCAGGGTTCGCGCCCCTCCTCGCCTACCTCCTCCGCCGCGTGCCGTTCCCCGGAGACGCTCTCTTGCTCGAGATTTTCGCCGAGCACGCACCGTTCCTCGCCGACGAAGAGCCCCAGCTGCTCGTCTCCGCCGTCTTCGCCTTCCTCCGCCTCCTCGCCAGGAACCGTCTCGCTCCGGTGCGGAGCAGCTCTGAGTGCAAGAGCGCCAAAAGCCTCGAAGAATGCAGGGAGAAGTTGGTGTCTTTCTGCGTCTCAATGCTGCAGGATCACTTCCAAGTGTGTGCATTGATTGGAAGGGACCTTGTGAGGTGCCTCCATGAGCTTGCGCTAGTGCCGGAGTTCCAGCCGCTTTGGAGGGACTTGGTAGTGGGCCGTGTTGGTGATGTCTGCCGGATGAGCACACCGGGTTGGTGCATGGCTGTGGCCATCACGGTGGAAATGGAGACACAGCTCTTGTTCATGATGAACAATGTGAAGTGGGGAGATCAGAAGAGGTACCAACTCTGGTTTGCTAGGAAGCACCTGATGGTGCCTGGAGGGGAGGAAAGGATCCCTGACATTGTGCGGTTCATATGCTGCGGGTACCACCCAACAAATGAGGTAATTCAGTCTGGTGTTATTGCGCGTTGGGCGGTCATAGGCTGGCTGCTGACGGGTTGCAGCAAAGGCTACGTTGTGGCGAATGTGAAGCTGGCTCTGTTCTATGACTGGTTGTTTTTTGAGGAGGGTAGGAGTAGCGTCATGAATATAGAGCCTGCAATGCTCCTGATGGCGAACTCGGTGCCTCAGTATACAGATATTACAAACATGCTGCTTGAGTTCTTGTTTCTTCTAATTGACAACTATGATTTGACGAGGAAGGATGCAATTGCTCGATGTGTGAGGAGTGCCTTTAGGGTGCTGGTGAAGAAACGGGTGGTCCCGTCATTGGAGCCATTGACATGTTGTGAGAAGCTATCACCATTGCTAAGGCAGAAGCTTGTGGCATTTTTAAGTAGTTCGAATCCTGGAGCAGCTGAAGATTCTTGCGGGAAGCCAACTGATGTTTCTAAAGAAACAGAGTTGAAAAGAAGAGTGTGTGCTCAAACTAGACCATAGATCAATGGCTGTGTCATGTGTCCCAGTCCTCTGCCTCAAGAATGAATTCAGCACCAATTCAGCAGTTGCAGAGCTTTACCAACTTACCAAGACAAGCAGAGGAAAGAAGGAAGAAAAAGGGATGTGGAGTATGCAGTCATTCATTAATGGTTGGCAGTCTACAGCTAGCATGTTGGCTACTGATTTAGTTCTACAAAGACATCAAACTTAGTTTGACACTATGTTTGACTACATCAGAAGCCAACCTCATTCACATTCTAGTGTTTGCCATATTCTCACCATATCTGGCCTGAGTTTTCTGCCTGCTTGATCTATGTACTAGTTTGCTCAAGCCATGGTGTCTTCAATATAATTATCATGTTCGTGAATGAATTACACCACTGGTTTTATGGTCATCTGCAGGGGTCGTTACATCATCTCAAAGATGTTCTTTTTGCTTCTTGTGACATCATTCACATTAGTCCCAGACATGATCAATTGGAGTACAGGAGAAAAATGGTTCTTTGTAAGATAAAAAAAAATGGTTCTTTGTACAAAATTATCATAATCCTTAATAGACTAAAGAAGCTATTGGATGCTACAAGTCTAAGATAGAAAGTATAACAGATGCTTTCCAGCGATGTGTCCAGTTCCAAGGTTTTCGGATTTGTTTGAATGCAGCCCTGGACCAGGCAGCGATCCTGGCCCAGGCTGACGAAATCAATGACCTGGATGTGCTGCCTTCATGAGTTATTCCAAACAGGCAGCTTTCATGTGTTATTCCAATCAGGCATCTTTCATGTGTTAGAAACGCCATGCACAACATCTTGGTGATAGTGAAATTTTTGTTTGGTATTAGTTCTATACAATACAACCGGCTGTTTAGATGCATGTGTCCAAACTTGTGGTCACAGCAGTCCTACCAATTTAGTTTTATGTACTCTGATGAACCCTTCTCACATAAATATCTGTGCTTGTAATCATTGTGTTGCTGTTCAGCTTTTGTGAATCAATACTAAAATCCCTTTCATTGTACTTTGTTTCTTTCCTTTTCATCGAGATCAGTAGGTGCCATGAAAACCAATTTGCTCTTTGATACCTATGGTTTTTTTCCGCAAGCAACATAATTTCATTTTTCTTCTTTTTTTTCTACTCTTTGGTATCAGTAAACTACTTTTACTATGCAAGATATTATATTTACATCTTCTTTCCTCCCTAGCTAGTATGTTCATTTGTGCAGTATGACATTAGGTAAAGTCAGAGCATTTTGAGAGGGCATGCGAAAAGAAAGGAAAGTCGTATTTTCCCAGGAAATCATTTAAATCAGGTGTCATCAGAAATGATATGAACTAGTGCTATGCTGCTTCACGGCTGGTCCACCGAATGGTGTCTTTTAGTGGCTAAAGTTGTTTAAATTAGTGGTGGATGCCTCTGGTGCAATTAGGCCCAAGATGCTGCACCATTGTCTCAGGAGCAGGAGCAGGACCAGAAAGGTGTGTCACACAACAAGTGACCCTGCATGCAACAAACAGCTCAGAGCTGAAGTTTGTTGTCACCAATATTGGCTGGAAATTCTGGTGAATATTCCTTGGAATAAATGGCAGTGGGACAATTTCACGGATGCAGTATATCAGGACATCTCCACCGTTGGAAGGCACGTATGGGCAGCAGTTCTTGGTGAATTCCACCCACAGAAACCCAGAATTCCTCATCAGCCAGGATCCACCTTACGGCCAAGAATGTGCAGACAATATTTATGGACTGCGTTGCACAAAGAGGAAAGTAGTGTTTCTTTTGCAAGTTTTACATGGTACACAGAAAAGAAAAGAGAAAATATCTGCCAGAGCAAGGACAAAAGAGAGGGTTACAAGCAGATCGCAGCAACCAATGCTCAGCCATTCGTATCCAGAAGGTCAGTCTCCACCTCACAACTGATATCTCTTGTCTGCCTCCAGGTGCACAACCTTATATGTCAACTGCTCCAGCACTTCTCAGCCCCCGAAGGAAAGACTGTGTAAAAGAGAGTGTGGAACTTGATCTCCTTGTCGTCTTCGGAAACAGCATCATGGCATCAGCTACTCTCCTCAAGTCGTCTTTCCTTCCCAAGAAGGGCGAATGGGGCACCACACGGCAGGCTGCCGGTCCCAAGCCTGTCACTGTCTCCATGGTTGTCCATGCTAGCGCCTACGCTGACGAGCTTGTCCAAACTGCGGTATGATTTCTGAACACCAGCAGTGTAAATCTGCATTTTTTTAACATGGACATGATAAATGCTAATTTTATGGTTATTAACTTCCAGAATCTTGTTTGCATAAATGGGAAATGATGTAGTGTCGTACTGTCGATGTCTCAGTAATCATGTATATAGGTCCTTGCTTGGATGAACAATCACCATAAAGTTTTACTTATGTAATTCAAATACTGCAAGTTTGATATAAAAAGGTAGGGAGGGGAGGGTCATCCCCACCTGAATTTCATTCATGGGCTTAGAACAAGCCAAATGCCAATACATTATAATTTACAGTAGTTGTAAGCAAAACGGGGAGTAGCAAGAGATACAATGTTTTTATATTGAAGCAAGCAGTGAGCACCAGACCTTAGCGATCATACCATTGTTCCTAGGCCAATGATTGCCCATTTGCCTATTTTGATCCCAATATTACTTGTTCATACTGAGACACTGGTCTAAATCTACATTTTTACATTGCATAGCTTACATAGCGCATTGGTTTAGGTAATTTTCCACCTAATTTTATACCTCAGGAGCCCCTCTTTTTTTGCCGAACTAAAAATAACTTGGGAAACAAACAACAGACAAATACAAGAGACGAGTTTGTAAACACTGGCAGCTATAATTATGGCCAAGAAGACTCAGAAATTTCAATTGCATTTCGGATAATTTGAAAGGTACTCTTAAGCTCCATAATACATATGAAAAATACATAATTTGTGCAACTCGCTATGGTCTCAAAACTTTTTAAAGCACATTTCATCAGTTTAGAAAAGTAATTATTGAGAAAGGAAGTTTAGATGATTAATTCAATTACGGTTTAGAATATCACAAGCTTTATTCTTCTTGCTGCAGAAAACCATCTCATCGCCAGGAAGGGGTATCATTGCCATGGATGAGTCAAACGCTACCATCGGCAAGAGGCTTGCCTCCATTGGCCTTGAGAACACCGAGGCCAACCGCCAGGCTTACAGGACCGTCCTTGTCCGTACTCCAGGCCTGGGACAGTACATCTCTGGTGCTATCCTCTTCGAGGAGACCCTCTACCAATCAACTGTTGATGGCGAGAAGATTGTTGACGTCCTTGTTGAACAGGGAATCGTGCCCGGCATCAAGGTTGACAAGGTATTTGTTCAACTCCAAACTGACACATGACATTGTTGTCTCTAATAAAGCCTTAGAAAAGTAGGCCGGTGTTGTGATAATCTATTTCCAGATGGAAGACAATTTCATTACTCTAATTTTTGCTCAATCTCAGGGTCTTGTGCCACTTGCTGGCTCAAACAACGAGTCATGGTGCCAAGGTCTTGATGGCCTTGCTTCACGTGAAGCAGCCTACTACCAGGCTGGTGCCCGCTTCGCCAAGTGGTGTGAAACGTGCCCCTGCATTGGAATTTTACTCTCTGTTATGCGAATAATAGAGCCCTTGTATGACATGATGTTCTTGTCGCAGGCGCACTGTTGTCAGCATCCCCACCGGTCCATCTGAACTTGCCGTGAAGGAAGCTGCCTGGGGCCTTGCCCGCTATGCCGCCATTTCTCAGGTATATCCTGCCATTTTCAACACTCAAACTCTCAACAGTAGAAAAAGGACCATTGGTTTCCTTTCAGCTAGCATGCATGTATATAAACATATTTGCATTGTTACCTGTGGAATGCTAGGAAAACGGTCTGGTGCCAATTGTGGAGCCTGAAATCCTTCTTGACGGTGACCACGGCATTAAGAGAACATTCGAGGTTGCACAGAAGGTGTGGGCAGAGACCTTCTACTACCTGGCTCAGAACAATGTGTTGTTTGAGGGCATCCTCCTCAAGCCCAGCATGGTCACCCCTGGTGCTGACTGCAAGGAGAAGGCCACCCCTGAGCAAATAGCACACTACACCCTCAAGCTCCTCCACAGAAGGGTCCCTCCTGCCGTCCCTGGCATCTTGGTCTGTGACATGTTGCTTTCTTATTGTGTCTATTGACCAATAAATGCAGATCATGTTCTGACTGAAATTGTTTTCATGTTGCTAAAAAAAATGCAGTTCCTGTCTGGTGGGCAGTCTGAGGTTGAAGCAACCCTGAACCTGAACGCCATGAACCAAAGCCCCAACCCGTGGCACGTATCCTTCTCCTACGCCAGGGCTCTGCAAAACAGCTGCCTCAAGACATGGGCCGGCCGGCCTGAGAACGTGAAGGCCGCGCAGAACGCTCTGCTGCTGCGTGCCAAGGCCAACTCCCTGGCGCAGCTCGGCAAGTACTCGAGCGACGGCGAGGACGCGGCGGCCAGGGAGGGCATGTACGTCAAGAACTACAGCTACTAAGATGATGAAAATCGCTGATATGCTAGTACCTACCTCGAGGGCACTGTAGACAGTGTGCCGTTGCAGGTTCAGACGATGGAAAAAAGTAGACTGCAATGGGACGGAGAAGTTCTGGCGTGGTGCTCTGGTTGGGATGCTCCCAAACCGTGAATGTATCTCTAAATTTGCACTAAAAAATTCATTCAAAAATATGAATAGATAGGTCTTGCTATATTCTACAATCATGCAAAAATTAAGGATTTTGAAAATTTGTGCAAGAAGAAAAAGGAAATTATTAGTGCAGGAATAGTTGTGAGTATAACTGTTCATCTCTAAACCCACTTCCATTGCAATTCAAGCACTGATTTCTCTTTTTTATTTATTTTTGTACAAACTTTTTTACATCCTCAATTTTTGCATGATTGTAGAAGATAGCTAGACCTATTCAATCATATTTTTGAATGAATATTTTAAACGAATTTAGAGGTGCATCTGCGTGTCGGGAGCACCCCAACCCACCTGGGGCATTGAGACTTCTCCCTGCAGTTGGAGGGATTATAAGAATCTGGATAATGGATGTTAGTTTTGAGAATCCGGATTCTGGATAGTAATGATCCAGACTGTTTGAATTCCTAGATTATTCTGTATATAACTGTTTCAATTCCTAGATTATTCTGCATATAGTGAGTTGAGAATACTTGGATTATAAGAATCTTGGTTATTGGATTATGAGAACGCCAAATGAAATCCGACCTATTTGGATTGGATATTGATTATTCTCTCTGGGTTGTAGAATCATGTATGGATCCAAATGGACCCTTAAGTGAAAACATGGAATAGTTACTGTATTTTCGCATGCTTTTCTAGAGCGTTGTAGAATCATGTATGGATCCCAATGGACCCTTAAGTGAAAACATGGAATAGTTACTGTATATTCTATAGTGATTATTCTTTCTGGATTGTAGAATCATGTATGGATCCCAATGGACCCTTTAAGTGAAAACATGGAGTGGTTACTGTATTTTCGCATGCTTTTCTAGAGCGTTGTGACCTTGTATACCCTACATTTTACCTGAGTAGATAAATCTTTATGTGGCCTGTGGATTTGGTTGTTGGCTTGCTGCAAAGTTTTCTGCATATTCTATACACAAATTTGTATCTGGGATGTTTTTTTTATCAGGTTTTGAGCGATATAATTGCTACGCTATGGAATGGACGGTCTCAGTATTTTGCAGATGTTTGTTGGAGCTTTAACTTTCCTGAGTTTTGGCTTTTGCTCCATAAACTTGTAACGGTGACATGGACGTTCATTGCAACTGCATTTGATCTTGGAAGATCAAATAACAAATAGATGATTTCTGTGTGCTGCTCAAAGAGAATCGCAGTGTCCAAAGAAACTGTCATTTTTTAGAACAACTGACATTTTTTTTGGGTGGCCTTATGATTTGGTTACTCAAAAGCAAGGTAATAAATAGTAGATAGCGGGCTGTTAGCGGATTGGTGTCTGAGTAGTGAATAGCAGTTAGCGGACGCAATAGCGGGCGCTAAGTTCCAATAGCGAGACATAAAGACCACTTATAAATTTAAATATATATGCCACAAAATAGAAGTTTTCAACTTATTAAAAATAGACTAAAAGTAAAATTGTGAAAACATGTATCTATTTGTACTTCAAGAATACATATATAAACACCTATACAATTGCTAATTTATCAATCAATATATAAATATTATCATATGTGATAAATGCAATAGCGGACCGCTAACCCTAAATATCGGCTGCTAAGTTCCAACCGCTATTTCAGAGCCGCTACCTCATAGCGGTAACTGGCCGCTACGAACGTTATTTGTTACCTTGCTCAAAAGCTTTGCAAGCGAAGAAGAAGCAGCCGGCCTTCTTGGGCTGAATGTAGAGATGGGCCTTTTTTTACCTCCGGTGAAGGGCCAGACAAGATACGTTTCCTACATCTCTCTCTGCCGTGGCTGGTGATCACAATGAATCAGGCCGTGGCCACTGCGTCGCTGCAGGTCTGCCGCCGCCGGACCACCTCGTTCCTGACTTCAAGTCCGCACCTCGGAGCCTCCAAATCTCCGATCGAGCTGGATCGAGACATCAGGATGCATGGATGAAGTATCGAACAGGTTTACTGATGGTATGATCTATCAGCCTATGTGTGCCCTAACAATAGATCTACAGTAGTACATCATCAATTGATATATGATGATTCATCGATATTTTCAGTCATTTTGGTTATCTATATAAGAATATTACGCATAACTCATAAGACTAGATAGTTGATTGATTCGACAATGGTTATTAGGGACGGATATTATTTGGATTTGCGAGTTGTTCGTATGATAATATGTAAGATTCCTTTCGGTTGATAAATCACTTTTATAGCTTTCTTCTAGGTTTGAATTTTAGAAGGAATTTATGATTATTGATACTCTCTCTATCCCAAATTATAAGTCGTTTGAATTTTAAAGTCCAAGTTTGACCGCTCGTCTTATTAAAAACATTTGTGCAAACACAGTCAAATTCAAGTCATTTTTCAAAAACATTTATTAGGAAAGCAAGTCATAACAAAAAAAAATATGATATTTTGCACAAGTTTTTAAATAGGACGAGTGGTGGGCTAAAAAAAGCCAAATGTCTTATAATTTGGGATGGAGGGAGTACTTGATAAATGTTAGTTTGATAAGGTACTTGTATAGCTTTGATCTCTAGGCTGGTGATGAATTATCAATTTTTTTTGTAGACATTTCAAGCTAATATGTAAAATTTTGAAGCGATAGTGTTTTTGGAGGCCCTTTACAGGTGCTTATATCAGTTGGGCCTTAACAAATGCCATGATAAACTTGTGAAGGATCATCCATACTTGCTTTACGGTCAATCAGTCCTTAGATTGTTCCCATCGCACACCCTGTTCTAGGCGGAACGGAAATTTAGATGTCTTGGTTCTTGGACCTCTTCTTCGCAGTCCAGTCTGGGTCAGTAAAGGTGTACCTCTTTGCAAGCCGGCCTATTCAACAGAAATCTTGGCTAGTAAACCAGCAAATCACAAGTCCGAATTGCAGTGTGCTTCTCCATCACGACACCAAGTCAGCCTTCACCTCATCATGTTGACTAGTAATTTACGTGCAGCCATTATCGTGTATGGCCGAAGTTTTTCTTTTTTTTTTTTGGGGGGGGGGTGTTAGGGCAGTGCACATGGCATGAATCTATAGGACACAACATTTGGGCGAAATACTAGCATTGCGTCCACCTACTTTGTTTTAGCCTGAGCCAGCTTGGCGAAAAACATGGTGTCCATGAGGACTACTGATATTGGCAGTGTTCGGCTGCTCTGCTGTAGCTGCTGCTGCAGCTGTTTGTACTATTTGTACTGTAGCGATGGCTTGCTAACAGCTGCAGCTGCAGCCCAACAAAAGCCCCGCCGAACAGGGCCATTGACAATGCAAGAGGAACCATCATTTTTGTCTTCTGGAATACTGGCGAATTGGTACAGTCTGTCTGTACAGATGGCAATTGAAGAACAAAACACCAATACAAGTAAACACACACTGACAATAAAAAAACAGAATTGATATGAAATGTCGTGTCGAAGATATGGAATTGAACAAACTGATGAACACAATAAGGCAACTGAAAGTTTGGCCTGTATTAGCACGACATTACACACCAAACACGACATCACACGTCATACAGGCAATGAGGTCATTTGACTCCTGTCCCCTTGGTCTGGCAGGTTTCTCCGTCCTCTGCAGCCTCTCCGCCAGGGTCTCCATCCCCATGAGGGAGAGAAGCAGCCAAACATGGGAGAGGTACTCCCCGCCCTTCCCAAGGCTCTTGGCGTGCAGGTACCCTCTGCACCTACCGGCGGAGAAGCACAACATCTCCACCCATACTCCTTGGATTATCCTCCATGTCATAACAGCATCAATATCAGGACCCCTGAGCGCGTTGGCAGTCCTAACGCATCCCCAACGAGACCACCTGGGCCGTCCGGGGCAACTCTCCCCATGATACTTCTTGTGATCTCCCTTTCATTGGCCATTGGCACTTGTTCGGCATCCAATCGGACCATCACGTTCTTGCGATCATCATAGGCGGTCTTGAACAGACTGCTCCTGGTGCCAGTCATGAGCATCTCTGGATTCACAAACAACAGGTACATCAGGTAGTTGGATATCCGCCTGCTAGTTCTAGACATGTTCCTGATTTGGTTGTTTGTGTAAACTTCATCCATGTAATGAAAGCAAAAATCTGTGGCAAGGTGCCAAAGGAGGACGGCCTCGTCGAAAGGCTTATCGATGTGCACTAGCAGCTCCCTGTGTTGCTCATGCTCGAGAGTCCGCTGGCCTCGGCTGTCATTGAAGTTGATGTTGGTAGCCACATCCCTTATGTACGTTTTCCACCCCCACTGGACATGGTTGTAAACAAGGCTGGTGATGTCACTGGATGACCTGCAGGGCTCCATGGACCAGAGCTGGTCGAGGGTGTCCTTGCAGACTAGCAAGGTTGCAAGCTTCCTGAGCCCCCTGTGCCTCCTGTTGCGGGCCATGTATCCAATGAGGTTATATTGGGCGACTTGGTTTGGCCATGGTAGCTCAAACACAATGCCCCACCACTCTAGGAATGGCTTGACATTAGCTATGAGGTACTCCAGAGCAGTTGTACCCCACAACAAGATGTTTGTGACCATGATGTCGCTCTGGTTATAATCGTGGTAGTTGCTTGAGTCGAAGACCCCGATGGCATGTACTATTAGGTATGCCACTAGATACCGTAGCGCACTACCGATCCGGGCACGGTTAATCACCAATCTTGTAGGACCGCAGTAGTTAGGTGTATACTTGAAAACTCTTTCCTTGGTGTAAAGCCTATCAAACGTTGAGGAGAGCCCGGCCGGATTGCACCAAGTCGTATGCTTCGTCGCTATTATGCATCATGTAGCTCATGTTCCTAATACGATCATCATACGAGTATACAATATCAATGAATAGGCTATAAGGTTTGCGGTCCACGTCATTTGGAGCTAACAGTGGATTGTCCCTCCAGAGGTGGCTCGCAGCTTCCACGTATGCCTCCAATGAGTTAGTCTCGCCATTTTGACCTGAACTCGTCATTGTAGTCAGGCTATTGATGCTAGCGTTTTTGAGAGCCCAAGGCTTCTCGAAGCATTTTAGAATTCCAGGGGCAAACACCAAAAGTGTTGTTTTCCACAAATTTCCTTCATTTGGCCAGGTCCAAGACTTCCAAAACACATAGATGGCAACTGTGACCTGAAATAGGTGAACACACATGAGTAATAAAGGCAAACAAAATCAGTACAAGTTGTCCCACCTGTTTGTTTATACCTTTTGTAAGAAATTACATCAATTTCTGTAACTTTATTTTTAAATGAATGTGGTATGTGTATAAATATATTCGATTGTGTTACACCCCTGTGACTGGAATCTCCCCAATTAGTTCATGTAAAAAATATTTGGCAAGCAAAACATTAGGAATGCATGGCAGCGGCGCAAGGGAGGAATGCTGTAAGTCTGGAAGGGGAAGAGGCAATTGAAACTTGGTTAGGGTAGAGGCTGGACTGATGATACTATTTAGAAAGATAAACAGAGATGGGAAACACCACACACCTATTGTGCGAGTGAATTTCATGCATATAACCAAGTACAACTTGTGTTATACGAATACAACACTTGCTCATGCGGGTGGTTAGGCTAGTAGAGCCCTATTATTCTCTCTAATAATTTTGCTTTCTCATACAATTGACATTTCTTAGGAACTATATATTATATGAAAACTGATTTATTATTTACATTAGCCACTGCAAATGCAGGGTTAGTGACTAGTAGCTTTAATTGTAATCCTTGGGCATGGCTTTTCCCTATGCAAGGATGTTTTTTGATCCCTCGTCTCGCCTCTTTCATCTGAATATTAGAATTTTCTAGTTTTATAATAGTTTATCATTTGAGGAGGAAAAAAGTATTATTGTTTTCCTTAGAAATAAAGTTTGGGCCCTGCCTCCCTCTCCAAATAAACAACTTTATCATACTGCTACGACTACGACAGCCTGTACATTTTAGTAAATCCAACATATAACTTATCTATTGAATAAATGAGATAGCTTTTTGCAATTTTTATTGGTGTATGATTGACAAAGTTAGTTTCATCTGTAGGATCAGCTAGCTGCTGTGAGTTTTTATCAATATATGATCCATCTCTAGCTAATATATTTTGTATATTCATCTCTTTATGAATAGCTATGACTAGTCATTTCTGACAGCTACCTAGTTCTGAGCCTTGAATGAAACAAAACATGTGGTCCAAACTAACTCATATGGTGTGCTTTAAAAGTTGCTATATATGATCACATCTCTTGTTAGGCACTATGCCAAAATTAAAAGAATATGATGATATGGAAGTAAAATTATTTCTAAGGTTGAACTATATCTCCATTTGAGAAACCCAAATAATGCGGGCCTTCATGCTTATTATGTTGATATTTCCCAAAGTTTGACTACAACTCTCTAATAGGAAGGCTATTTATACCAAGCGAAGTAATAATATGATCGAATCAGCTGATGCAGAAATTATGAACCATGATTATTGCACTAACCTGAGGCAATGCAGTTAGGACATGTCGCATCCAGAGCTCATTGTCCTCGATGTTGTATGCCGTTATGCCATCCTGCTCACCAAGGTGCATCAAGAGGATGGGAGCCCAAATGACCTCAATGCTGGAGCTATTCTTGTAAGTGCATGTCCATTTTTGAGTGTCCATATCGATTTGGGAGGCACACCCCTGCTTGTGACGATTAAAGAGGGTAGCAAGGGCGTATATGGCTATGGCATCGCCGCCTATGTAGGCAAGCCAGGTAAAGAACCTTAACCGGGATGGGATATTGTACTTCCGTAAGAAGGCTGAGATGAATAGGAAGTACTGGAGAAAGAGGCTACACAGGACGAGGAAACGAAGCTGGGACTCCTCCCACCATCCCACTATCTGTGAGAAGTAATCCATCTGCCCTGTCACTACCTTGTACTCCACCGATCCAAGATGCTGAGTATCTCCTTAAATACATAGACTCACATCTTCCAGCGGCATCCACCTTCCGTTAGTTGGATCTGAGCTTATTTTTTTATCACCTGATTGACAGACAATCCTGTATTATCTTATATCACCTGATTGACAGACAATCCTGTATTATCGCATAATATACTATTTGCTAGAGTTCAGTACGTATTGTTGTGAGTTGACAAACCATTTACTTATTTTTTTCTTCCGAGACTGCCGGTAGTTTCTCTTATTTATGTTGATCTATATCCCTTTTCTTTAGTACTTCCTGGACACCTATGAAGCTATGATTCGCCAGATTAGAGTTCAGAAGTAGTGCAAAGCACTACTTTCTGGATTATTAACTTTCTTATTTTTAAAAGTATGAGGGCTACTTGGATAAGTTCTACCCTAGATGGATTGTTTTGCATTCAGTAGTTGATCATCAGATTGTTCATAGCATATATTTCCCTAGATGTACACTCACCAAGCCAGACCATTTACTATTTGTTTATTGCCAGGTACAATGATCAACCTCCGTCTTCCTAGGAAGAAAAAGGAATCTCCAGATGCAACAAGGTGGACATCGAATTATCTAGTCCATACCATGATCAATCTCACCTTCCTAGGAAATAAAAGGGAATCTCCAGGGATGCAACGAGGTAGAGATCAAATTATCTATTTATGTGTGTCTTATTTGTGCTCAGGTGTAATGTTAATCATAGTCGTGATGCCTGATGGTGTTGGTTTTCTCATCACTACGACTATTGCCAAGTATTTCATAGAGAAAAAAAGGAAACTAGCATGGTCCCCCCAGACATCTGTGTTGAGTTTATATAATGTAACAAAGCTTTGCATGTTTTCAACATTTATTATCTGGGATATATGAAACTATCATTATCATGGATCATAGCATTCGAAAATTAAAATCATCCTTGAAAATCGATATTATTCTGTGGTACCTTTACCACACAAAGCCAAGATTTCGTTAGAGGGGCAGTATTTTCGTAATAGTAAAGCTCATGAAAACATTAATTTGACTCTCACAAAAGCTGTATTTTTTGTGAATTATATTTGTCAGAGTATTTTCGCGAGGATTTCACGCCACATACTATTTGCATTCAGGCTTAAAATTGCAGGTGACAACAAGTTTAGGTCTCCTTTCCTGCCCTCTTGCTTGACCTTGGCATAAAACAAAGGGCGAAGTCTATTTTTCATCCTCTAACTGTTATAAAAGTCCGATTTTCAACCCACAACTATAAACTGGACACCGATGTCAATCCGCTTGTCGAAACCATGAAAAATTAGACCTTTGGATGGTTTCAAAGATGGTATTCTATTTTCCAAAAATTTCAAAAAACAATTTAATATATAAAAATCCGATGCCAATTTTTTTACTAAAAAAGTGGCCTATATCTCGGTGCATCATCTGAAGTTATTTGGGTTTTTTATAAAAATAATAAAAATTTAGTAATATAAATCAATAATTCTCAAATAACATTAGATAGTGTGCCAATTGGTAGGTTATATTTTTTAGAAAAATCTTCGTACTGATTTCATTATTTTTAGATTTAAAATGAATTAGTTATGAATTTTTAGGTTTAACTAATATTTTTTTCTTTTTCCATAAATCAAAAACCACCTTCAAAACTACTCAAATCGCCAAAAACTGTCCGGTTTGGACAGTTTGGTTTTTTAGTTGTGGTTGAAAATCAAACTTTTGCGATTGTTGGAGTATGAAAAGCAGAGGTTTTCCTAAAACGAATAGTTTATGTGTTGAAGGTGCAAAGATACCAAATACAATTTCACGCATAAAAACTTTCCTTAATAACAATGAAAATAAAGATGGTTAATGATTCCAACGCAGCAAAAAAAACTACAGTATTGACTCCAATTAGAATTTTACTAGCTAAGGTTTCTTTCGTTAAAATGGTCTCCAATTGGTGGCGTTGCTCGAAGAATTTCAATGAAAGCGACATGTTTGTTATGTGAATAATAATACATATAAACTAGGAAAATTAGCCTATCGACCCGTGCTCCCGCATAGCACGCTCTCTTTCATCTATTAGATATTCTAATTAAATACTCTAAATATACATATTTATCATTATCTAGTTACAATAGATTTAATTACTAACATTTTTTTCACTTTGCACACACTTCCATACGTGTTTGTTATGTATTTAATTGAACCCTCTATTCGAGTTACAACATGAATATTAGTATTATTACATCTTCCTTCATACATTGTGACACACACTATGGATATTATTTTTACATAAACAATAACATAAACATATTATTGTAAGATTTATTTTAATTATATAACATAAATTCAGATTTTGAGGATACTTTAAAGTTTAGTAATGATATAATTAGATATTTTATATGTAAATTTAGTGGGTTATTTGATATTATTTTTATGATGGCATAGGTGGGAATTAACATGAAGATTATGGGGGTTATTTTAGATTATTTGTTATAATGGAAAATGTGGGTAATTTGGATACATGTTTGGGGTGTTACTTTAGCATGTTTTCGTAATGACTAAGGTGGGTAATTTATTAGAAAAAATCATATATCCAATGGCTATTATGTTTCGAGATGTCAGATTGATAACTGTATATTTCTAATTTTCATGAGATTTTGCTAGGATTTCTCTATTTTCTTAGAGTGTCTACCTAGGATCCTAGATTGCTTTATGTGGAGGCTTCAAAAGAAGCCTCTAATTAGTAAGAAATAAGATAAGATGGGGCAAGTCACATGGTTCAGGGTTTGGTGCCATATACCACGTACGGGTACGTCGTACCCCAGTGGTTCATTTCTAAGTTCCATGGTGGGTACGTTGTCCCGATACCTATCAGTTTGGTACGAGAAACAAGCACGTTTGATAGCTGGCTAAAGGGTCGGTCCTTCTACTACTCTTTGATGAGTATTTAATGTTGTTTGGTCCCAAGGTTTCATTTTCTCAATGGAGACTATTTAATTACTTTAGAACAACTGGTCAATTAATTCTTCTGACCCTCATTCTCAACAAATCGTACCAGATTATCATGCAAAAACTTAGTGGTTCACGTACCAACATATTGAACCATCATTCCAAAGAGTATATCCTTTTTTACTGGGAACATAAGATGTGTCGATCCACGTACCATGTACCATGGTTACCCGTACCTCAAACCGGTTGTACCAGAAAGCCCACGGCAAAGAAGTGTGTTTGCCGTGAGCCCCTTCTTGGCTCTCGGCAAAAGAGTTAACGGCCGTTAAGAGCCGTTTCACGAGGAGGCCACGAGGAGTGCACGTGGTATTTTAGGACGAGTGGGTCCTCTTTTGCAGAGAGCCGCTCTGTTTGAGCTCACGGCAAAGGTATGTTTTGTCGTGGGTTGTATTTTTGACGAGTGCCGCGCTAGTGTAGCTGTCGGCAAATGTTTCTTTTGACAAGAGCTTCTTGTTTGCCGTGAGCTGCCCTCTTTGAGCTCACGGCAAACATGCCTTTGCCGTGAGCCTGACATTTGGCTGACGGCAAAGATTTCTACTCACGGCAAACAACTGTTTTCCGGTAGTGTATGATAACACAAGTGAACAAGCTAGAGTTCACGCACACAACACATGCATATCCAGACGACACGTAACATACACTAGACTTTGAGAACATGTGGCACACAACACACACTTGCTCATGAGTCATGACGCAGATCGATCGAATTGACCGACCTTTAATTTATCTCACGTCGCGCTGGAGAAGAAGCCCTCGCCGGCAGCACCGCCGCCAGCCTTGTCGCTGTCCTCAGCACTCCCCATCACGGCGGCCGCCGCGAAGGTCGCCGACAACGAGAAGACGTCCTGCACGGTACCATAGGTGGCCCCACAGCGGCGTGTTGGTGGGGTTGGCATGCACTCGCGCAGGCAGCTGTAAGGGTTGTCGGAACAGTAGCAGCCCTTGGCGCACTCGCCGAAGCACTCCCGGCGGTACGCGGCGGCGCGGTCCAGCACGCGCAGGAAGTCGTGCACCTTGTCGTCTTCGAAGTTGCCCGACGGTTCCACCGCGGCGGCAGCGGCGATCACCAGCAGCAACGCGCAGGCAATGGCAGGTATGGTGGTGGTCATTCCCAGATGGAAGGTACTTGTGCGAGAACCGGATGCCATGGCGTCCAAGCAAGCTACTAGTGACCTGCACCTGCTGGAAGATATGATGGATCAATGCTGGTATGCTGGGCCATTTATAGAGAGATTTCTGATCGATCACTGTGCATGCATGTGCTCCATTGTTCTCGCGAATAAAGGAGAAGCTGCCCTACTTCTGCTTCAGTATTAGACGATCTCTCGACAGATGAATTGCCGCACGCGTGTGTGCTTTCATTGCGAAATTTGCGATGATAAAGTATACACATCTTGATCTTGTGCAGCACGTTTTGTGGCTCCAACTCACTCGATGGCGACCTTTCTGATGGAATCCATCAGAAAGAGGAGCGAATTTTCGTTCGGACAAAAGTGAGCAGCAGACATGATGCTCCGGTTAAAGACGGGAGCTGTGGAAAGGATGAGATGCCGTGGTTTCTTCAAACGGACGACTGATCAATTACTGTCGAGCGTCGTATGAGCTGTTTGGGACTGTTCTATTTCAGAAAAACATAGCCCCATATTTTTTTAAAAAAAAAATCCATGAAAAACTCTGAAGTACCCAGCCCTTTGAGGAGTTGTAAAAATACTTGAAGTTATGGCGCCCAAATTAAACCAGGTTGACATGCTGCTGCGGCTTCCTACGTGATCAAAAGAAATCGGCCGGCGCGTGCCTCCCACTTCTCGTCGTGCTCGGAGAAGCGAGATTCCAGCTTACACTCCACATTATCGAAGCGCTTGGACAGCTTAGACAATTCGTCGAGCACCAAGCTTCATCTCAGCCTTTGGAATCTAGTGGTGTAGGGTGGGAATCCAGAGCGGCCAACAAACCACGAGTCGATCCGGAACGTGGATTGGAATCACGAGATTTGATCTGCAGAGCGAACTAGAGAGCTCAACCGAGTCCGTTTGTTAGATCGGCAGGTGATGAAGGCAGAGGCAGAAGAAAAGCACCGAGAATCGACTGAATCTGATACCAATTGTTAGAGGTAGACTCGGAATCCAGGGATAGAGAGCAGCAAGAACAACGGCGAACGAGATATTCTTGCGGAGGAAGAAGAACAGAGGAAGGTTTAGGAGGTAGCAGACTTGTTTTACAATTCAATGATCTCTCTCCACTTACTTATCTTTTCTACTCAAGTTACAGGGCCGACAGGCCTATTCTTCGCGTGCAAGCGAGTTGACCCACTGTGGGCCTGACACTCTAGGATTAATTTTCTTGGCCTGGGCTGACGCGGCCCAGGAGCCTCGTGTTCCTCTCCGGACGACTGGGTGCTAACACCTCCGTTCCGTGGACATGTTCACAGCGGATGAGTGGTGTGCTGGCAAATTGATTTTAGTAACAAAGGATGTCGTTTCTGAAAATGATGAGACCAGTTAGTTTTCCGGGCACATTTCGCAAAAAAAAGGTTAGTTTTCCGGGCACGTCACGTCCCTGCGCGGAACTCGTGCCAGCACACACGACGCGTGACGAAATCGATCCATGCAAAACCGTCCCGATATGATCACACTGTGACCGTACGTTTGCTAACTGGCCCGGTAAACGTGCTAGCTTCCGGCGTATGCATGTCCCAATTCCCAAACGAACTCGCGTCGAAACAGGATCCATCCATGCATCCCATCGATGATATGATACTGTATTTATATAATTATATATTTATATATATATAACTAGCTGCTTCAGGGAACGAAACAAACAAATCAGGCGAGATCGATCCAGTCGAGTGTGCCATCCATCCATCCATGGGAGGCACGCGGCCATCGGTCGCCCTCGAGGCGATCTTCCGCAGCCTGCCGCAGCGGAGCCTCGCCGCTTGCCGCTGCGTCTGCCGGAAATGGCTTACCATCATCGACGCGCGCCGTCTTCTCCGGCGAGACCTCCTCCCCTTCTCCATGGGCGGCATCTTCATCACCCTCGGCTTCAGCGCGCAGGCCCCACCAGCCTTCTTCGCCCGTCCATCATCATCCTCCTCCTCCGCCATCGCCGCCGGCCGCGACCTCGACAGCTACGCGCTGGAGACGAACTCGCCGGGGCTCGTGAGGATCCTCGACTGCTGCAACGGCCTCCTCCTCCTCCGCAACCGCGTCGTCAACCCGGCGACGTGGCAGTGGGCCCGGGTCCCACCACCCTGCCACGTGGCGTGGGCCGACAACGGCGGCTACGGCGCCATCGGCGACGCCTACCTCGTCTACGACCCGTCCACGTCGCCGGACAGCTTCGAGGTGGTCTTGATCCAAGACGCGTCTTTCCTCGAGGACGAGCTCGAGGATGGATCCGAATGCCCGCCGCCGTCCTACACCATGTCGATCTACTCGTCGGCGGCGGCGGCGACGGCGGCCGGAGCTCGTCAAGGACGATGGGAGGAGAGGACGTTTGTCCGGGACGGAGAGCCGGCCGGAACCTTTGGCGTGGCACGATTGGCCCAAGAGCCTAAAGCACGTCACGGTGTCTATTGGCATGGTGCGCTCTATGTGCATTGCACAGGGTATTTTATCATACGGTATGTAACTACATATGTGCTTTTGATTCTTACCTACTAACTACTTGTTACCAGTACCAAATATATTGAAGGTATGTATATGGTGTATAACTGACAACATTTTTTTTCTCTGTCGTCGTTGATGCTTTGAAATGTTGCAGATTAACCTTTTCAGATAACAAGTATAAAGTAATCAAACTGCCGGCAGGCGCAGACGTTGGTACTATGACCGTATACAATCAACATCTCGCAAAGTCGAGGGACGGGGTATATTTTGCGTTGGTTCGTGATGGGTTCCAGCTACAGGTTTGGTTTCTCAACGAGGTTAACGGCCAGACGGATTGGCTATTCAAGTATGACGTCGAACTGCGAGCCATGAACGCGCATTTCAGAGCAGACCTTAGGCACCCAGTGGACAGGCCTTGGATCCTACAACACGGTGAGTACCGCCGCAACAAAGCAGGTAACAACGCAGGGGAAGAAATGGGACGAGAATGGGATTCAGACAACGATAATATTGTTGACATTGAACATTGTGGATGCGAAAAGGGTTGTGGTGGACATGTATCCATATTTGGATTCCATCCTTTCAAAGAGGTGGCCTTGTTGTATGTATCTGGTGGAAGGGTTGTGGCCTTCCATTTAGAGAGCGCCAAGATTCAAGACTTGGGCCCGTTATCCCTTGGATATTGTGGCAATAATGTTATTGAAGCAACATACGTATACACTCCTTGAAGGATAGGACAGTTGTCTGACCACAACAAATGTATATGCATGTGTGGAATGTAAGTTTATTTCAGAATCAATTGTTGTTTTCAAAATATTTTAGCAGCAACGGCAATAATAATTCATTTGTAGTATTGTAGTAAATCATGACACTGTATCTGAATGTATAGTACATTACTTCTACAGGAATGCACAAAGATGTTAGATATTTAGCTATAACATGCAAAGGAAAAAAAATCCATTCGTGAAACCACTCTAGGATGATAATGTTTGCTTCTCTCCCAACTTATATGTCATGCTACATCAGCAAAAAGCCATTCGCCAGGGGCAAAGCCAGTACACCAAGACAACAGTGTCAGGGCACTTCGCCAACGATGTCATCACCTTATGCGAACACTGATGAACAGAGATTAGTACTGGTTTTGCTGGAAATCAGCGGTGTCAGCTGACACCGGTGAGCTCACGTAGATCCGCCCCTGCCATTCGTGACATTTACTGAATACATATATATGATCGAGACTATGTACTGAGATTAGCATTTAGAATCCGGTAGAAGACAATTGAGATAGAAAAAAAAACCTCGTTACTAGAGCTCTTGCGTGGGATCAGAATAGAGGAGAAGAAAAAAACCTAAAGTTCATTGCCGGAATGTCATGACCTCATTGCTATTGGATAGCTAGCTAATTCATTACTCGGTTTTGCAGTTCATATTATTTCATCATCGCTACAACATATGTTTATCTTTCACACTTGCAATTGGGAATATGGCACATACAAACATGCTTAATTCCACCTCTGTGCTAAAACACATTCCGTTGTTGTACTCATTCTTGCTTGCTTCTTTGTCCTTCAAATAGGGAGAGCAAGACTTCTCCTTGGGAAATGGGTCCAGCACAACATATTAGACTTAGAAAGTAGACTGTCGTCTTGACCTCGCAATCTACAAAAGATTTTTTTTTATCACAGGTTTGTCCCTCCAAATAACACGATGGCGACGATCCTCCTGATGAAATCCACAGAAAGAGCAGCGGATTTTCGGATAAAAGTGGAGCAGATATGATGCTCCAGTTAAAGAAAGGAGATGCCATGGTGTCTTGAAACGGACGACTGATTATTGTGATGTATACTATTATTAGTTTTTTAGCATCTCTCCAATTATACAGTAATGGTTACTGTGTTTTTCACATACGTGGTGCTTCAATTTGAAAGATAAAGAGTAATTAAAAGAGGGTAACAAGAATTCTGTCATATTGAGGACTTAGTAACAAATGGCATGCAATGTGGCTGGGCGTATTGAGCTTATAAGTTGGGAGAATAGCAAAAACTTGTACATAGCAAACATATGTAAGGTAGCAGCAGGAATTCAGGTGGGCGAACTTCAGTAACCCAATATCTAGTTTACCACGGTAAACCCGAGGCCTCATTGGACGCAGGGGAAATTTCTGGATTAGGTGGGTATGGTATCTCAAATTCAACCCAACTAATGAGTTGTGATTTGAACAGAGACATATCAGAATATCTGATCAATCCAAACAGGTGAGGGAAAATTGAGTAATTCTTGTGAATCAATAATTTGTAGGTCAAGTTATTACAAGAATAGAAGGGGCTGGCATCTTCTGCTTTTCACAAGACACAAAAGGTGACCTTTGCTCCAGCTCAATTACAAAAGAATTGACAGCATCCTTGGTCCGCCATATATGCTACTTGTCTCGCCCTGTCCATGGATGGTCCTGCCATCTCGCACATCGCAGGCTCAAAAGGATGATGGACAAACCAGAGAAACATTAATGGCTAGAGATGGAAACATCAATTTAATATCAGAAAGTTTGTCCATATAGATAGAATTAGATATTGTTATTCTATTTCTCTAAGCTAGAGACGTCTCATTTCTGAAAACAAAATATCATAAAAATGAGAAGATTTTGCCCCACTATATATAAATGGAGGACCTCTTGGTCCAGACCGGAAATGCGATTCTAGTGACTCAACTGGAATTCATAAGCTGATCAAGATGGCGACCAAGAAGCAAGCAATATGCTCCATGTTTCTTACACTACTGGTCTTTGCATCAAGTATTCCCTCTACCACAAACACAAGCACATCGTATTTTATCTATCTTTACACCACATCTTCTTTATGTGTTATTGAATGACTGTGATGTGATATCTTGTTTGCCCCCCAAAAATTCTAGTAGATAGCGAGGTCGAGGCGACAGCTCTACTTTCCAAGTCTAATCTGTTTTGCTGGGTCCCGTTTCCTAAGGCGAAATCTTGCTCTCCCTATTTGAAGAAGGACACAGTAGCATGCAAGAATGCGTGCAAGCAAATGAAGTACGACGATGGAATGTGTTTTGTCACAGGTGGTAGAATGAAGCATATTTGTATATGCCACATTCCCAACTGCAAGTGTACGTGAAAGATATACATGTGCTAGCGATGATGAAACAATATGAGCGGTAAAACCAAGTAATGAATTATTATCTATCCTTTAACAACGAGGTGATGACATTCCTGCAATGAACTTTAATTAGTTTTTTTTCATCTTTAATCCCATCCCACGCATTAAGGTGCCCTAGGGAACGAGTTTTTTCTTTTATTTTATTTTCTTTTCTTTTTCCCGTGTCTGAAGTGTCTTCCACCTGATTCTAAAGGCTCATTTCAGTACATAATTAACAGTACGTATTTAATAACGGCCGTTCATCGGTCAATCGCCTGGCGTGTTACGTTTCTTGCACGGGGAGTAGAGTAGATCGAGTACGACATAGCGATGGGATCATGTCGATGCAATGGGATTACTTCCGGTGTGGACACGAGTTCGTTCCAGCATATTTATACACTGGCAGCGCGTTTACCGGGAGGCAGTCAGCAAAAGTAGGAAGCTGGAGTAGTCATGGATTATTACTCATCACTGTAGCTAGAGTTCTCTGGATGTAAAGAAAAAAGGCAAGGCCAAAGAGCCTCGTGTTGATGTGTTTTTCATTGCTGAAGTGGACCTTGTTATAATGTTATTTGTTGCAATTGATTGATTTATTTATTTATTTCAGCGTTTGTAACTTGTTGGACCAAAATGGTACAATATAATGATGCGACTTCATGTATATGTTGATGCAATGTTTACAACATGTTGGACCAAAATAAAACAATAATTATGATGGATGTATTTTACTCCTTGGTTTAGCATCTATGTTCTAATGCCACTAATCTGAAACTGAATTTCGCGATACACACATGTTTTATCATTTATTCTTCCACTGATACCTTTGCAAGATGTGAATTAAGATGTTGGGAGAGTTTTTCTTATTTCCTTAATGTTTCGGAAAAGTTTTTTTTTTAAGTTGGGGATTCTTTTTAAATTCTCGCACATTTCGATAGTGCATCTATATATTTCTGCTCAACCTTGTGCGTATGAAATTAAAATTTTCCATAACTTATTAGTATATATTAGTTAAACAATCAATAACTCAATGTTAGAATACAGTTACAAAGAACAAGGATGACTCCATATAACATGAACAGAGGATGCGGACAACTACACATTGATGGCCCTTGTAACAGTTCGTTCTGTACGTTACTTTGCATGCTATAAGTCATTTCCTTCCCGACAATGAACTAACGCAAAATATAACCCATCCCTGGACTTCGTGAGATGTTGATCATATATGGTCGAAGAATTAACGCATGTCGATAGTTTGATTACTTGATACATGTAATCTGAAAAGGTTAATATGCTACATTATTCAAAGTATCAATGACACAAAATCATCAGTTATTCTAGGCGGTGAGGCTCGACTATGGAACGCGGCCTATGACCCCCCTCGAGAGCGCCTGATGGCCGTGTTTACCCATGGCCGGTCGATTGATCGATCATGTATTCATGGTTTCGACATGTACGCCCGGAGGGACAGGACCACGTTTATCACAGAGTATAATTTGAAAGTGCTATTTTGAAATATTTAAGTTACTGAGCGATTCATTTGCAACTAGATTTAAGTGCTGTTTTAGCCTGCCTAGTTCTATTGGCAGACTACGAAAATGTGATCTGCAGCCTTTGGTCCACAAGGTTAAAATGGAGTTCAAATTGAAAACTAATGGTAACCCAATTACGAACAACTGTGCAAATTGGACTCAACTAAAGCTTAGGCCCACAAATATGAGGCAAGTTCTATTTAATCAAGAGTTGAGCTCTTGAATAGCAAGGGCAGACTCAGAGACTCTAGCCCACAGAGGGGTAGGGAGCGAGGAGGGGTAATCCAATTTGGCCTGCACTTCAAGCTACCGCCTGATGCCCGCCCCTCTCTCTCCTTTTAATTTGGTGGGCCCTAGTATTTTTGGTTGTAGGGCCAGAGAGAATGCATAGGATGCTCCACGCCTTAGGTACCAGTTTTGCTACTATATATTATGTAGAGAATAGAAACATCCAAAGTCCGGCATTATTCCAAGGATGTAATCTTTATTTGAGTGTTGTTTAATTTTAAAACCTCAACTCCTATTAGTTAGCCATCATGTTTATTCTACTATTGAAGAATTGAACACCCTTGCACAATGTTGGAGAACAAATTAAATCGTAATGATCTAACAACAAGGACTAACGAGGAGAAGGAAGAGGCTTGGCGGTTGTAGAGAGAACAAAAATGATGACGCAGTGCACCATGGAGGACACTTGTGTTGGTTGTCAGTGTCTGCACCGTTTCTGTTGCATATGCAAACGGAAGAGGAGACTTGGAAGGCACCATGATGGTCCTGCAGACCAGGCCTCGATCATGCCATGCATGGCGTCATCAGCAGCTAGCGGCCGCGCCGCATGGTTGCTTTCATGGAAAATCATCCCACTGTTTCCACCTCACCACTGGCTCCATCCCTTGCATCCCACAGTAGGTGCTAGGCCCTCACACCATCCACCCTCCCTCCCTCCCTATACAACGGACTCAAGGTATCTCTCGCAGACAGCTTCTCCCTACCTCTCCCAGCCTTCTCTCCCAACAACGAGAGGGATATCCATAGGAGGCTGCCCGTCTGTCCTCTGTTCTTTGTTGCCGCTACAGGTTTGATTCATCCATTGATCCTGCTGACTTCATGGGTGTCTTTGCTGTGTTTCGATTGATCCTTTATTTGTTATATATATATGTGTATATACATACAGCTTGTTGACGAAAGCAAGGATGAAGGAAGGATCCATGGACATGATGATCTCCGGCAAGACCAGCAAGGTTAGTGCACCATCTGCTCTCCGTCACAAGCACCAGGTTGCTCCTCTGATCTGTTCCTCAAGTTTCCTGATATTATAGATCGATGCTCCCTGCTTTTCCTTCTTCCATATAAAGACCGATTGATCCGTTTTTATTTACATATATGTTTCTTTCTGGTTCAGATAGCCTTGTTCTCATTTAGTTGTCATGAGTTTCCTGATCCTGGTTACAACTAGGAGTATGACATGCAGCATACCCTAGCTAGCCATGTAGCTAGCTGCTAGGGAGTCTTCTAGGCACTTGTGCACATACATTGCCATGCGGGTAGTTACTCAACCAATAATGCATATTCATGTGTATTTTTCATCAAAGATGCGTGGATTGTTCTATTAATTTGTTTTCCTTAGCTAGTGGTATATGCCTCATAAGCCACCATTGGGTTATATGACATATAAGGAAAGCTAAATTGTTCCAGGAAATTCTTTGGAGGATATGCCACTCAATTTCTGGGGTGATATTTAGAATCTTCAATTCACAATTTGTGCCTTCGTCTTTGATTCTGACAGCATGCCAATGAGGACCTCGTTGGAGTGTAGTGAGCTTAATGGGAAATCAGCCCCATGTCGTTATTCTGGCAAAGCCGATAGATCAGAGTATGTGTCATGGGGAGCTATCGGAGAATAGAAAAATAAGTGGTGTGGTACCAATGGTTGAGGAATTAGAGTGTGTGATGTGGGGGGGGGGGGTGGAGGTTTTGGGGTGGATTAATGGCGTCTCATGGTGGTGATGTGAGCCACAACGATGTCAGAGGAGAATGAGAGAGTGGGCATCAAAAGATTAGAGGGCAGAACAATGGGCCGTCGGTTTGAGTGGATGGCCCAAATTTCCAATAAATAGGCTACCGTCACATCCTAACAACCCAATTGAGATCGATCGAGGGAAAATAAGTGGAGTGGAGTGGAGAAATAGTCTGTTCGATCACTTGAATTGATAGCCAAAAATTTAGAACATACCTAATAAATAAGACGTAATTGGAACCTAATGGGACAATCCTGATCTATCATGATATGAGAATACAAGTGTGGAGAAATGGGCTGTTGCATCACAAGAACGGATGGTCCAACATTTAGAACATGCCCAAATAGGCTCTGTCAGATGTGGAGAATCCTTGTCGATTGAGAGAACATAATGAGGTAGAGAAATGGGCAGTTGGAACACATTAATTGGCAGCCCAAAATATAGGATGCCCAAATAGGCTATGTTTATATTCTAAAAGGATGGTCATGTCAAATCACATGGAGTTAATGGCCCAATAGAGTATAACCGAATTCTACAGGAAGTCACGATTAATAGAGGAAGTGTTAGTGAAGAATGGGCCATAGGATCACTTGAATCGACTACCAAAAACTTATAACATACAACAATATGCTATGGTCAGATCCTATGGGAGGTTTGCAATAAAATGGACACACTACAAGAAAAGGGCTCATTCGTCCACCTTCCATTTGTACCGGTTGTTTACTAATGTCAATTTAGTACCGGTTGGTAAGTACAGTATCTTCGGGAACCATTTAGTACTGGCTCGTAACACAACCCGATACTAAATATTCACATTTCAGTACCGGTTGGTGTTACGAGCCGGTACTAAATGGTCCTGGGGGCTTCCCGAGGCCCCTTATGCATTTGGTACAAGTTGGTAACACCAACCGGTACCAAATGCACACCAAGGGTAACTTTAAAAGGATAGCATCCTTCTCTCAACCACAATAGCTCTATTGGTCAGATTGTTAAGGAAGAATCGCACGAGGGGGGAGGTCGCGAGTTCGAGTCCTACGGACCACGCACACGCATTTATGCGTGAAAAATCGCGTGACTTGTGTGCGGCCCCCCCGGCAAGTTCAACAATTTTTTTTAATTTTTTTGTGCTCAAAATTATTTGGTACCGGTTGGTAACACCAACCAGTACAGATGGGCGTCCATCGGTACACCCATCAGTACCGGATTGCTAGTACCGGTTGCATAACCGGCACCGATGAGTGCCTAGCAACCGGTACTGGGAGATGTTTTTCTACTAGTAACAACAAAGTGGGCCATTGGATCATAAGAATTTATAGCCCAAAATCCAATAGATCCTCAAGTACATTATAGCCGGTGCATGCAGAAGCTTGTGAACTCGTGATCTATCGAGTTAAGAAGTGGGCAAGAAAACAGGCTGTTGGATCATATGGATCGATGTTCCAAAACTGATGATATATTCAAATAGCCTAATGTTGACATATTCGGGGTCTAAACTCTGTGACCAATAGAGGGGAAACGACTTGTTGAATCACGTGGATTGACAACCTAATCTAGGACCTTCGGTCTCATAGGTGAACCCAATGATCTTCACGGGAGAACGAGATCAGGATCTCGCATCATCGCAAGAACTCGATCGTCTTGGTGTGGATGGAGTTGACCTCTATTTTGATGATCTTATGGAGGCCTAGGCCTGAATGCTTTGGATCTGCTAATGATGATATTCACCTAGCAATCGGCCACCTGGAAATCGGTGTCTTCATGACGAGGGGGTGGTAGAGGTGGGTCACATTCCACTTAATCCGGGTCCCTGTGGTCTTTGTCTCCATGGCCTTAATGGTCGCCATTGTCATGATTGTGGTTGTTCTCTCAACATTTGTCATCATTGCATCGACGGCGTTCATTATCTCCGTAGTAGTCACGATGGTTGTCACCTTGATGGTGGTAGTAGTCACATCAACGATTTACATCGTGGAGTTGGTAGTGGCTCCTTCCACCATTGTCGCATGGTCACTTTGCCATCTGAAGAAATTGGCGAGCTCCCTACACTCTCCATTGGTGTGCTTGGCATCCTTGTGGAACTAACATGGTGCATTGAGAAACCTGTCATGCGTTGGCTTTGGCGGAGCATTTTCTACGAGGAAGACCGTGGAATTTCTGTTTCTTGGTTAGCTACCGGCACCATGGTCGTGCCTAAAGTCGCAGTGCTGGTTTATGTTGGTGTCACGGTCATGGTCCTAGCCGCTCTAAAACTGAGTGCGCTCAGCTTCCTCTATGGAGGTGTGGAGGTTGGCGATGGTCATCAACTCTTGGGTCATTGTAGGGCATGATTGCAACATGGCCCTCCATGCCTCCCTATTGAAGAGGCCACTGAGGTAATGGTCAATGATGTTGCACTCTTGGATTCCATAGAGTTGGTTGCGGTTATCAAAGAAGCGATCGTTTGTAATTGTGGAGGGACTCACCACGGCGTTGGCGGATGTGGGCAAGATCTCGTCTATTTTCGAGACGTGTGTATGTCGCCTGGAAGTTGTTGATGAAATCCTTACAGAGTTGCTGCTAGTTATCGATGGTGTCGGGAGCAAGTCCTTTGAGCCATAGGAGTCCCACTTTGCCCATCATAGTGGGGAAGTCGGCAGCCATCTAGTAGAGCATGTTTTGAGCTAGACCTTGGGGTCAGAGCAATCATCATACTTCTCAACCACTGCGGGCTTGAAGTTGTTTGGCCACTCAATGACATGAACTCGAGCAGTGAAGTAGGCAAAACCATCGAGGTCGGGGTCCAGCGTGTCATCATCACTAAGCTCGATGTAGGGATCCTGAGCTGGTGCAACACTGAGGTGAGGTCCATTATGACAGGGAGGCTAGTGTGGTTGTTCAGTGCGAGTAGGTTGAGCATTGGGGTCGTTGTAACTCCAGTTATACTCTTCACACAGGCAGAGTTCTTCTTTGGCTCGTTGACGGGCAGCATCTTAAGGTGAGGGAGACTAGCCTTCCTCAGGGGTTCTGGGCCTGAGGCCAAGGTCACGCTGTTCTAGGTCCATGTTGTATTGGCCACGGCGATGAAGTTCCTTCTAATCACGATCACTATGGTTGTTGTTGATGTGATCTCGGATATTGCTTTCCTATTGGTAGTCATGGAGATCAGGCGCTAAGGATGACGCGTTGGGTGAATGCCTCTCGTTGGAGCAGCCATATTCAGGTGGGCCTTGTGAGCGAGTTGACCTCATGATGGCGTCTACGCTGATCTCAGCTGGTGGTGCATATGTTGGTAGGACGAAAATGCTATAGTGGATTATAGACACGTTGAAATAACGGGGCGTTTAGCAGCACTCCACCCCACCAAAACCAGCTCCACTGCACCAGATCCACATTTTCCCAGCACCATTCCACTAACTCCAAAAACATGAAGCCATGTTGTGGATAGTCCATTTTACCCATTGTAAACAGGCATAGATGTTAGTCTCCTCTCCCCTCCCCTTACTGTCTCTCTCTTCTCTCTTCCTTTGCTCTCATACAACACTGGCTAGTGACCTAGTCTCGCCGTCCTGTGTGTGTCTCCCCTGGCCACGATGCAGACACCCTGCTGCTCGCGATCTCCGTCGTGCCGGTGGCCGCCTGGTTCTCCGTGCTGCGGCTCTTGCTAGCCTTTCTGGGCACCATAGTGACAGCGAGGTGGGGTGAGCTCCAAACCGCTTCAGCCGCGGACGAGGTTGCACGGTTGCTGGACGTCACAATCTATAGTAGGAAGGGGAGATGAGGTGGGATTATGTGGCAGCACTGGTGAAGGAGCTCGTGGAGGCAACCACAACGGTAAGGGAAGGTGACACGTCGTGGTGAGAGCTGTCTTAGCTCATGTGCGAGAAGCTTCTCGGCGAGGTGGAGGTCGGGGAAGGGGCACGGAGCTGCCAACGCAGGCAGCCTGCGAGGGGCGACACGTCGAGGAGGGCAGTAGAGGAGGATGCAAGGGCTCGTCCGGCGGCAAGCACGAGGCCGTTTTACCCCATGGCTCCATGAGGAGATCTGAAACATGGGTTCCTGGAGCACCCCCTTGAGGTACTCTATAAGAAAGGGTGGAGCTTACTCCATTCTCTATTTTTCTGGAGTTGGAGCTGATGGACTTAGATGTGTTTGGCAGAAAATTTTTGGGGGTTAGTGGAGTGCAGCTGATTTTCTAGAGTTGAAGTGCTCCAAGCGAGGCCTGGTATTGATGGGGGGCAAGAGGGGTGGCCCGCCCGGGCCCCCACGCGTATGTTTACAACATAACCATATATAGAGTCCATATAATTGTGGATTGTCGATCCAAATCCTGGCAACTCCTCATGTTTAGTGTGTATCTTTTCATATGTCTTTTGGGGTCTGCGGAGAGGAGGCAATCACGCTGCCGCCATGCATACAGATGGCCGGTTGAGTTTGCATCTTCACTAGTATATGACTCCTTTTGTTTTTGAGGAACTCTATTTGACTATCATGCTATGTTATTCGGTTAAAGAACACGTCAACGAGAGAAGTAGAAGAGATCAGGATGCCCCTTTTCTAGTTTAGGGAATGCAATCTCTTAGACGAGGTACTAATTGAGATACTCTAGTATATAGGTAGGCATTTTTTTCCTTAAATAATTGATGCTTGAAAATTGTGTATATAATTCATCTTCCATTAATTTTTAACACAAAGCATTTCATCTATAAAATATTTATCTGAGTGGTCATGATAAATCAAGTAAGAAAATGTCACTCACAATGAAGAATCAATTTTTACGGAGCATGCCAATGATTAAGGTGATTTTTTTAGTATGAATATTGCTAAGGGCCCCAGGTTTTAAGTTCACCCTGGGCCCCTAAAATGTCAGGACCGGCACTGCTCCAAACATGCCGTAGGTTTGCAGTTCGTGTATTGGTTGAGCCTAGTGGAAAATGTGTGAGATTATTTTATATATGATTGGAGACTATTTTAATTGAGCTTTATTTGAGCCATTTACTTCTCGTTAGTCAATCAAGCCCAATACATGGTGCATTACTTATATTAGTTATAATCAGAAAACACATATAACAATAACACCCTCTCTTACTTCTTGCACGCAGGAGGCGGCGATGATGGCATCACAGACTAACGAGGAAGTTGTAGCAGCTAGCAACACCAAGGCCAAGCAAGCAAGACAGCAGGTGGCTGCACCCAGCGTCAGTGGGGAGCGCAAGCCGCGGCCAAAGCTGGATCGTGCCCTCAACTGCCCGCGCTGTGACTCGACCAACACAAAGTTCTGCTACTACAACAACTACAGCGTGACGCAGCCGCGCTACTACTGCAAGGCCTGCCACCGCTACTGGACGCAGGGTGGCATCCTCCGCAACGTCCCGGTTGGCGGAGGCAGCCGCAAGAACAACAAGCAGCAGCGCGCCTTCGTCGCCGCCGCCGCTTTGGGCTCGGCGCCGACATCGGCATCGTCTTCTAGCTCTGGCAGCTCCAAGAAGATCAACACCAACATGCCCCAGCTGATGAAGATGCCTACAACTGCTATGGCGACGTCGACTGACTTCCCCAACGTGCTGCCAACACTCATGTCGTCGACAAGCAGCGGTTTGGAGCTCCCCAGCAATGGTGGTGACCACCAGCATCAGGTCTCCCTGCCCTTTGCACCTCTGTCCCTGCCGTCCAACCCCCCTGGCAACAATTTGTTCATGGACGCCATGAGAGGAGGGTTCCTTGGTGACAGTGGCAGTAGCAGCAGAGGGATGATGCCGCTGCCATTTCTGCCACCACCTTCGTTTGGGTTTGGGGTGATGCAGCTGCAAGGGCATGGAGTGCTGATGGGTGGCTCTTCTTCAACTGACCAACAGCAAAACCCGGTGGGTCCCCTGCTGCAGGGTCAGGGCGTGCAGCAGGAAGTGAGGCCACCAATGGCTGCTGCTGCTGCTGGTGTGCCCTGGGTTCCAACTGCTAGAGGAGTGGCACAGCATGGGCATCAGCATCAGGTTGGTGATGCTGGTGGTGACGGTGGCAGCAACAACCACCACAACAGCAGAGGATTTTGTGTTGACTGGCAAGTTGGCGGAGGCGGAGGTGGCTCGCTCATCTGATCGATGCATGGTGTCATACTGTCATCTACCAACCATGCATGCTTCGTTTATCGTCATGAATAAGAAGAAACCAATGAAATAAAGGTGATAGATGTGGTGATGCCTACCAGACCAGACAATGCATCCGGCTCTAGTTAATTAGAGGATGCAATTGATTTATTTGAGTTTGCATCGTATACATTTTTCTTCATCATCTGCATGGTTAGATAATTTGGTTAAGTTCGCTTCGGTAAGTCCGTCGCCGGCCCATCTACTATATATCCAGCTATCATGCATTTATTTCTTGAACCATTTAATTAATTTCCGTGGAGTGAGATAGTATTCTCTTATTTGTTGCTTGTTTTGAACATTTTGCTTCTGGCACCTAATATAATGTGCACCCTTTCACATTAGGTGCTTCATGCAGTTAGGCATGCTGCAAAAGGCTGCGCTTATCTTATATCGGCGTATAGGGCTGGACGAAATGCCCGAAGCTCGTTAGTTCGCTCGGCTCGTGTCCAGAGCAGGAGTTTTGGCTCGTTAGAAATAACGAGCGAGACGAGCTGGCTCGCGAGCCGCTCGTGAGCTTAACGAGCCGCTCACGTTATGGCCCAACTCCTAAGAAGCCCATTATTCCAGCCCAATAAACCTGTCCACCCCAGCTAAACCCTAGCCCCCACACACCCACGTGACCCACCCACGTGGTACCCCCAGGCCTGGCCTCCCTTCGCGCCGCCTCCGTCGGTCCGCCCTCCACCTCGCGCGCCTCCTCCGCCGCCCCTCCCTCCAGCTCATACCTCCGGCCTCCCCAATCCATCCTACTCCCTTTGGTCTGTCCACGCCGGCCGCCGTTTCCACGCGCCATGGATGGCGACGAGCACGAGAGGCCTCCAGACCAGTGGCCAACCGTCGGCGACCGCCTCCGCTCCACCAGCGGCCAGCACTACCACACATCCTTCGCTCCGTACCCCCGCTTCTGCTCACGCACCAGCATCCACGCAAGCTTGGGCATGGTTGAGGGCCCGAGGCACTGCAAATCGGCGTCCATTGCATCAGGCAGAAGAACGTCGTTGCAAGTAAGCTCCTCTCCTCATTTTGTTTTTTTTTCCGAATCTCCTCATTTTTCTTTGATTTGCTGCTTTCTTCATTTATTCTCATGGATTTTTGTTTTTATTTTTACCCTGATTTTACTCAGGGAGCTGCCCATCGACGGATGAAATGATATTTTTTTTTTCTTAATAGCGAGGTCTCTGATCCTCTCATGGAGATATTTTTTTTCTTTGGATACCTGTATACCAATGTCGAATTGATGAAGCTGAATGTTTCTAAACGATGAACTAGTGTTTGTGAATGGGAAAGCTCACGAGCTAACCGAGCTGGCTCGCGAGCAGTACCGAGCCAAGCCGAGCTGGCGTTTCAGCTCATTTCGTTAACGAGTTAAAAAAACGAGCTAGACCGAGCCAGCTCGGCTCGCTCGTTATCCACCCCTATCTGCGTACATGTGCGGCGCTCCCTCTCTCTCCCACTTGACATGTCCTACAATACATTGTTTCATTTAAATTTGACAACATATCATATACAAACCAGCCTTGTGGAAAATTATGGAAACTTCAATCTCACTACTACACAAATGGCAACGCAGCCGGTTCCAAAACCCCCTTCGCAGCCGGTTTTGCCACCCGTTTGATTTATGGCGGCTGTGTTGAGGGTGTAAACACAGCCGGTTCCCAACCGACTGTGATGCTCCTCATCACAGCCGGTTCGGTTGGTAATAGGAACCAGCTGTGATGAGGGTGTCCAGGCCAGATCATCACGAGCTAAAAAAATAACAAAAAAAATTTTTAATTAGGGGAGGGACCCCACAGGACAGCCACCCAAGCACTGTCCAGTCCCGAGTCGCAAGATTTTTCGCGCGCTATGCGGTAGCTGAGATTCGAACCCACGACCTTCCCCTTGCGCGTACCCTCCCTTACCACTACACTACACAAGTGGTTGCAACCAAATCACAGATTCATTCCACACATACTATACGGACCCGAGTGTAAATGACATATTTGAGGGCCTAAACAAATTCAAATTAAAAGCTTGTCAACTACAGAGTTTCGTAACTTTTCAAACACTACAACTTTCATGTTGTCTATATTTCCATCCAAGATCGTTTGCAAAATTTGAATTTCAAATTTGAATAATTTCAAACTTGATTTTTGTTGACAATACGAATTCAAATGAAAATATTGTCAACTACAATGTTTCATAACTTTTTGGGCTTTAAAAATTTTATTTTGGTCATTTGTTCATACAACATAGTTATAATAAAGTGTTCATTAATCCTACATCTCTCTTCTAGTTTCATACCCTAAACTTTATACGAGAGATGTAGAATTTGTGAATACTTTTACTACCACTTTGTCATATGAACAAATGACCAATACAAAAGTTTTACATCTTGAGAAATTATACAACTTTGTAGTTCAACACTTTACAATTTGACAACGTTTAGGGCTTCAAATTTGAATTTGCCAAGTGTCTATGCATATAGAACCGGCTACATTGATCAGCACAAACGGTTCGTGGCTAGAACCGGCTGCGTTGATGAGCCCCTCAACATAGCCGGTTCCAACCACCAACTGGCTGTGATCAGTAGCAACGCAGCCGGTTCGTAGCTGGAACCAACTGTGTTGCCCTCACCCCTCATCGCAGCCGGTTGGTAATACAAATCAGCTGTGATAAGAGCAACGCAGCCGGTTACCAACCGGCTGTGATGACCTTTTACAGCCGGTTGTCTCAAAACCGGCTGTAAAAGGGCGTTTGATTTAGGCAATTTTGTAGCAGTGTCTGTTCAATCTGGGTCACACGATATTGATCCAAGAGAGCATTTAGGGGAGATGAGAGGGGTGATTTGCAAATGGCCCCTCCGCCTACCCTGAGCGCCTCCTTGGTCAACAACATCGTGTGATCCTGTTCCATAATTTTGGCAAAGATGTTGGCTTCCACCTGAATTACCTAGTTATTCCCACGTTCACTCCGGCCGGTCCCCATGGAATGCAGCATCCCATATTAATTTGATCTGTGGTTTCCTTAAACAAAACAGTCTACCTCTATATTTGATTTATGACGCTGGTTCTGTCGTCGACTTTGATGGACAAATCAAACGGACAAAAGAAATTCTCTTGGTGAAGCCGCCAGACACACATCCCTACTGCTGCACCTTTGAGAAGAAACCATGTAGGAAATTTCGTTCTGAGTTGCTCACGATTGGAGTTCGCAACACAGAGAGTGTCATCAGGCCAACAAAACAATTATCTTTGCTTCTTCCCTTGTACTTATATAAATATAAATATCACCAAAAAGCATGCTCGCTCCAGCTACTTGTTGTTGAGTGTCTTTGCACATAGACAGCAATGGAAGAGACGGAAGGCAAAGCCGAGCCTGCAGCCTCGGCCGCCGGCTCGATCATCGAGCAGCCTCAAGACGTCAACGAAGCTCGCAAGAAGGGGGCGGTGTCGTTCATTGTCCTTCTCGGCACGATGATGCTCATGCAAGACGTGGTGCAGACGCTGGACGACCGCGGCGACAAGCCGGCGCTGCTGGTGATGGAGCTGTCGACCTGGCTCTCCTTCCTGCTCTACCTCTGGGCGGTCTACGTGGCCCGGGTCCTCGCGACGGACCACCTCCTCGCCATGCGAACGCTGCTCGCCGTGCTTGCATCGATCGTGGCCGCCGTCGCGGCGTCCATGCTCGTCAGCACTGTCGTGGGGATGGTGCTCATGTACCTTGTGTCGCTGTGTGTCGCCGGCTTCTTCGCATGGTGCCTCAGCGACTACTTGCGCACAAGGTACACACAGCCATGTACTCCTTCCGTTCCAAAATATTTTACTTTTTCGACACTAAGTTTGACTGCTCGTTTTATTTATTTCTTCTAAAAAAATATCATATTTTTGTTATGAATTGCTTTATTAATAAAAGGACTTCAAAAAATGACCTAAATTTGACTATGTTTTTAGTTTTTTATAAAATTTTTAAGAAGATGAGCAGTCAAATTTAAGGTTAAAAAAATATCAAACGACCTAGATTTTGAAACGGGAAGTATTCATCAGTAAGCTTTGCAGCTTAAGACAACCTATTTATTATTTGGATCAAAAAGGGATATTATTGGGATCAAATCAGGAACTGAAGATTCACAATTATTTTTTCCTGTTCTGTTTGTTGCTAATTGCAGGGATTTTGTTGAGACTGGTTGGACTTCAGCCTCTTGCCAGCAAGAGAAACCGGTTACTACCTCAGCACCTGACGAAGCGGAAGAAGCTTTGCTTCAGAAAAAGAGCAGCTCAAGACCCAACCTTACACATGAGCATCACGCCGGAGATTTAGAAGCTGGCCTCTCTGGAGCATGAACAGAAAAAAACATAGCTAAAGGGTGCACGCTGGCGCACTTCATCGGAAAACATATTGGTCTATATATACAAGCGTGAACGCGTGTTTGCGAAAATTTAAATAAAAACCACGGGGTGTGAATCGAACAACAAATATATGTACGGTGTAACTGGCTTTGTGGGGTGGGGTTTCTCCAAGCTTGTTTTGTCTAATTGGCATATTAGCCTCAGATGTACGTACGTACTCTGCCAAACTATATTGTAAGTCAGTTACTTCCTGCTGATGCAGTAAAGATGGCATGGAGCTCTTTATTGTGTGCTTCAGGAATCAGATTTCTTGTGAAACATCAGCCGGTGTCTGAGCCAAGCAAGATCCAGTGAATTTGCCACTGTTCACTGCATTAGTCAAAGTAAATATTGAATTACAGACTGAAAGTGCCAATGATATGACACTACTAAAACAAAGGTTTTTGAAGGCGGCCGTTTTGGGTTTTCGGATGCGATTTTTCCATCCGCCTCCGACATAGGGACTCTGTTAATCGAGTATTTTCGGAGGCGCTTGGTATCCGCCTCTATTAAACAAAAAACCCTAGATGGGCTCACAGAGCCCATCAGAGGGTGCATCCGCCGCCACTCGTCGTCTGCGGAGCCCATCCAGGAGAGCAGGGCCCGCCTATTCCTGCGCCGCCATGCCCTCAAGGAGCTGCAGCTGGATCCGTGGCCGCCAGCGCCTATTCCGCGGCCGTAGAGGCTGCCAGGATCGGATCCGCAACTGCCGAGGCACAGGGAAGGAGAAGGGGCCACTCCATCTGCTGCTGCCGGATCCGTCACCCTCGACGGTGAGGCGAGTGACATGGGGGACGACGAGGTGAGCTGGGGGGTCCAAGCATGGAAGCCAGAGATGACAGTGGTGTTGGCGGTTATCGGGCCGAGCTAAATTTGTTGGGCCGTGGCCTTTTTAGGAGGCAGGCCTTATAAACGTCCGCCTCGGAAAATAATTTACGGAGGCGGACACTCTAAGATGACCGCCTCCGAAAATAGATAATTTTCCGAGGCGGTTGTTTTAAAATGTCTGTCTTTGTAAATCTATTTTTTGAGACGATCATATTCAAACGTCTCCTTAAATGAAAAATGTCTGCCTCTATTAATACCTAGGATTAACGGCGCCAGCGCACTTTATATCCACCTTTGAGGCCTATTTTTTAGTGTACTCTAAAATGTTTCTTTTTGTAGTAGTGCGACGCAGTTACCATAGCATGCAGGCGTACTAACTTGTGAGGCTGCAAGCAGGCGTGCCTTTCTTTGCTGAACTCTCCCTCTGGGCTTTCTCATGATAATATCTAGTAAAAACTATCTAGCTGATCCATTTGGAACTGACATTAGCTTCCAATGTAATTCTTAGTTTAATGATAATCACGCCATCACGTTGAAATTCAACGCCAGATTGCAGTCCAAATTAAAAGTTTTCCTTTTAATCTTTTGCATCACTAAACAATTTTCACATTAGGGGCTTCGGGTAATTTCATTTAAAATTTCCCTAATTTACCTAGTTATTCCCGCAGTCACTCCCCATGGAACACAAAAGGCATCCCATATTAATTTGGTGTTTGGTTTCCTTAATCAAACAGTCTACCGCTATTGACTTCGACGCTGGTTATTCTACCGTCGAATGAATCCGATGAACAAAAGGACAAAGGAAAAGAAATTCCATGCTACTATCTTGATGAAGACGCCAAACACACACGACGACATCTTTAAGAAGAAACGAAACCACACCGTTCAGGAAATTTTCGTTCGCAGATGCTCACGATTGAACTTTGCAACACAGAGAGTGTCATCAGGCCAGTTGATTAGTACGGTATCGTACTTGTACGTAACGCCATTGATTCATTCTTTAATGTCCGGACACCAGAGGCCGGAGGGAGGTAGTATTTTAGTATATATACATCTCTATAAAAGATCACCGGAAAGCATGCTCCTTGTTGCTGAATCCATCGCATATGAGTTATGACAGCAACGGAGAATATGGAAGGCCAAGCTGAAGCTACTGAGCCTGCAGCCTCGGCTGATGGTTCGATCGAGCAGCCTCAAGACGACAACGAAGCACGCAAGAAGGGGGCCATGTCATTCGTCATCCTTTTCGGCACGATCTCGCTCCTGGACGACGTCAGGCAAACGGTAGCCAACCACGGCGACAAGCCGGCGCTGCTGGTGCTGGAGCTCTCGACATGGCTATCCTTCCTCCTCTACCTCTGGGCAGTCTACGTCGCCAGGGTCCTCGCGACGGACCACCTCCTCGCCATGCGACCGCTGCTCACCATGCTTGCCTCGATCGTGGCGGCGTCCGTGCTCGCGTTCACCTTCGTTAGCGCCGTCGTGGGCATGGTGCTCATGTACCTCGTGTCGCTCTGCGTCGCCGGCTTCTTCGCGTGGTGCCTCGGTGACTACCTGAGAGCAAGGTACATATCTTAGAGACTTAGACCAGTTTATTTGTACTGGAAAGGGAGACTATTGGGCAAATCATCAGGAGATAAAGATTCACAGGTTTCTTTTTTTCCTTGTTGTGTTTGTTGCTAACTGCAGGAATTCTGCTGAGGCTGATTCGACTTCAGACCTTTGGCATCAGAAGGAGAAGCCGGTTACTACCTCCGCATAGGGATGCAAGCGGGGCAGGTTTTGCCGCAAGCCCGCTTGACAAACCCGTACCGCGAGCCCACCAAAGCCCGCAACTCTGCACGCATAGGTGTAGCGGCCATACCGTAGCTTGCCCACGGGGCCCGACGGCGCCGCATCGTCCATGAAAGAAAGGGGATCGGGGAAGGGGAACCCGCCTCATCGCGAAAGAAAGACCCGGCAATGCCGTATCGTCTCCGGGGAAAGGGATCGCGACAGCTAGGGTGCAGGCGGGGCGGATTTTTAAACGAGCCCGCAAACCCACCCCGCAAAATCAGCTTTGTGGCCTTGTGCGACCCAGCTGCAATTTATTTGCGAACATGTGGCCAGAAGCCCACAAGGCCCAGCGGACATAAGCATCAACCCACATAATCCGCAAGCTCCCGCTTCCTTTTCCCATCACTTGTCTCACAAAACCTAGCCGCCGCCGCCGCCGCCTGGCACAGCTACCGCTGTCCGTTAGCGCTTCGTCTCTCCCTCGTCACTGGTACGCTCGCATCTCCTCCTACCTCATCGCTTTGTTGCGCAGTCCAGCCCCCACACGCCAACCAGCAGCGCCACAAAAGGATCTCCCCGTTCGTCCTCAACACGGATTCCCCGGTGAGGCGAGGTCTCAGGCGGCCTGCGACGGAGCTGTCCGGCCACCAGTCTTCCCGTGCACGGAGCTGCGATTCTTTCTAATCTTGGCCATGGAGACACGGTCCTAGGCTCCCAGCTGTGTGCGTGTTTTCGCGACTGGTTCAGAGCTTGACGAGCATTGCGTGACAGCGTGAGCATGGAGAATCAGGGATTTTGTGTTAGCTCTCAGTTCTCACTTTTCAGGAATAAAATTGATGCAAGCAGATCAGAATATTGGTATACTTCTTCTGTAAAAGACGCCACCTCGCTATTGCTCATTCAGAATCTTGCTATTGTTCCCTCCTATCGTCAGCTCGCTATGATTTGTTCCTTATGATTCATCAGATGATAAGAAAATAGTGTTTGTTTCTTTTAGCTCATGATTTGTTCCTTATGATTCATCAGATGACTGCGCAAGGAGAGGGTGAGCAGGTTGCTCAAGAAGGAGGTGGGCACAGTAGTATGCAAACAGAGCTTGGATCTTCAGCTTTAAGAAGCATTGCTGAAATGAAGTCGTTATTGGTGAAAAGAAAGGCCCCAATAGGAAAGCGAAAGAAATCCTCCGGTGCGAAGGCACCAGTTGTGATGTCGCCACTACTAAAGAGGCGATTGCTATCACCTAGGATCGGACACTCTCGACCAAGACACACGACTTCCCCTTCTGTGAGAGAAGACGAAGTACTACCAGCTGTATTGGAGAGATCATCATCATCATCTCCACCGCCAACCCAAGGTTCGATTCAATTATTGTGTGTTCACTGTTCACTATTCGTTCAATTCACAATATCTATGTGGGTTGTAAAGTAGTCGCGTAAACTAAATAATTTGTATGGTGAATAACTAGAGACTAGCATTTACGTTTGGTATTGTATAGCATAATTGATTGGGCGTATTGTTTCTGTATAACTCTGTATGGTTTCTAAGTAGCTTTCGATATTGTATTTCGTGGAAGTATGTCATGTAAAACCGGGGATCATAACTGTATTTTTGTTCTGTGAGTTATCTGCTGAGCACTTGAGCTATATGTGGCCCTGATTGTTTCTGGCTTCCAGCAGATAGATAGTGGATTGCAGATTGCAATGGGTAGCAGATTATATTGGATCATAGCAATCTGAAACTTGGTTTGTTTCTTTTAGTATACACGTTGAGACAAATAGGATCTACCATGCCCATTAGTTTTACGTTGAAACAAACAGGATCACGTTGAATATCTAAATTATTATGTCTTTAATTTCATTTTTGAATCTATCAGCTTTGTGTTGTCCTGTTTTGCTGTTCAAACCTTGCATATTTATGGTACAGATGCATCAAGACCAAGGGCACCTAAAAGGCGTAAATTTAGGTCTTCTGTATGGAATAAATGTGAGCCAATTTAAGAGGGAAACTTAGTAGTACAAGCTCGATGCAATCATTGTTTGGACATATTTGCAGCTGATCGAGAGAATGGTAGAAAGCGCTTGTCATAGGCACTTGGAAGTGTGCAAGGAGAGGATTAGAATGAATCAAATGGTCGAGAGTGTTAGGAAAGATTCACTGTCTCCTGATGCATTAGCCTTGAAAAACTGGAAATTTGACCAGCAAATTTCACACTATGCAATGATGAATTTTATGGTACTTCAAGAGTTGCCATTCAGTCTAGTTGAACATGGACCCTTTAAGAAATTCATTCCTACTTTGAACCCTTGGTTTGTTATAGTTTCTAGAACTACATTGGTTCAGGATTTTGTGAGCTCATTTGAGGATCGCAAGTTAGCCCTTAGGGAAATTATCAAGGACTCATATTCAAAGGTGTGCCTCACAGCTGATTTTTGGACTTCCAAACAGAATCTTGGTTATCTTTGTATCACTTGTCACTTTATTAACAAGGAGTGGAAACTACAGAAAAGAATAATTGGTTTTAGTGTTGTGGCTTCACCTCATGATGGCCTTACAATGTTCAATGCATTGCTGAAGACATTGAAAGATTGGCATTTGGACAAGAAGGTCTTTAGTATCACATTGGACAATGCGAAGAATAACAACAAGATGGTTGGTTATTTCTCAAAAAATCTAAAGGACAGACAATTGTTCAAAGGAAATGCAGATATGCTTCACATGCGCTGTGCAGCTCATGTGTTGAACCTTATTGTTCAAGATGGGTTCAAACTAATTGAGGCTGCGACTACTCACATCAGAGATAGTGTGAAGTACATCAGGACTGGTCTAGCACGTAAGTAGCGATTTGAAGAGATCGTTCTACAATTGGGTATATCATGTAAGAAAAGGCCATGTATTGATGTTCCAACCTGTTGGAACTCAACATACTTGATGCTTATATCTGCAAACGAGTACAAGGCAGCATTTGAAACTTTGCACACACAAGATGTCTCCTACACGGACTTGCCTTCTTCAGACGAATGGAAAATGGCAGAACTTCTTTGTGATATATTGAAGCCCTTCTATGATGCCACAAATGTGCTCTCAGGTTCATTGTACCCCACCATCCACCAGTATTTTCATGTTCTTTGGAAGGTAAAAGAAAGGATAGAGAAGGAGGTTGCAAATGAAGATCAATCTATTGCAGCAATGGCCATTAAGATGAAAGTAAAGTTCCAGATAAGTTCAATTTCGTCGCATTTCGCTTGGATGTAGGTTTTGGTGAGAAAGGTCCAGCATACACTTCAAAAGTGAAGGCAGTAGTGAATGATTTGTTTGCTGCATATTCATTAGAAATACCATATTCCAGCAACAATTGTCAGCAACAATCCAATGTCCTGGCTACTAATGAAGATAACCCCTGGGCAGACTGGGCTTAACACCTTGCAGTACAGAGGACGACTGCAGTGAAAAGTGAACTAGAAGTGTATCTGCAAGATGATTTGTTCCCTCTGCAACAGAAATTTGATATCCTGCTATGGTGGATGATGCATTCCACCAAATATCCTATCCTTTCATGTATCGCAAGAGACTTATTTGCAGCCCCTGCAACAACTGTGGCTTCTGAGTCTACATTCTCTACTGGTGGGAGAGTGATTAGTGAGTATAGAAGCCGACTGAAAAGCAAGAATGTGGAAGCATTAATATGCCTCCAGGACTGGTTGAGAGCAGAAGGTACACTTTTATTTAGTTGCACTTAATAGCATGCCTATACATGTAACCGTGCAGTCCTAAATGATGTTCATCTATTCCTGTGCTTTCAGGATATACCAACTTCAAGATGGCAGAGGATATTGACGACAACGATGATAAATACTACAATTATCAGGTTAGGCATCTCTTGGTTTTTTTTCTGAACTCTTGAAGCAATTCCATTTATGACTGCATTTCAGTTTGATAACATTTCCCTGAAAGGAGAATGGGAAACAGAGAACATTTTTTGGTTAAGATAATCCCTGCACTGGATGCTATATTACCATTGATATGCACTTGTTCAGATGTCGCTACCAGCACCCTGTAGCTTTCTTATTTCAGGCTATACCAACTTGTGTTTTGGAAGCATATAGTTGATAATTTGATGGAATACATTGTTTTTGCTCTGAGATGGCTGATGGGGATTCATGTGAGATAACAAAAATTAGTATTGTTTACATGTAGTTGCAAAAACTTTCAGTACTGCAATGAGTAGTTTAGACATCGTTTTATAGTCCTAGCTGATTGACATAGAACTGATTATGCTGCACTGCTTCTGCTCGTTTTAAGTATAAAACTGATTATGCTGCACTGCTCCTGCTCGTTTTAAGTATACAACTGATTATGCTGCACTGCTCCTGCTCGTTTTAAGTATAGAACTGATTACTTGCTTGGCTGTTTCTTCTCAGTTTGCTGCTGTTTCTCTTCATTGAATATTTTGTTTTAATCGTAATATGAACACCATTGATAATGTTAGTAATTCTACTGTGTCAGCTTATATAAAAAAATTGATTTTTGTAGAGTGAAACTTGATTGGTCATTTAGGTGTCTGCACTGGAAGGCATTCTGAAACTTGATTGGTCATTTAGGTGTGTCAACTGAATATGCATAGATGACTGCATATTCGATATCTGCATATTTGTGGTGTCTGCATATTCGACTTTTTACATTTTGCATCTAACTACAAGATTTCCTTCAAGTTGCAGACATACAGTACTAATGAGGGTTCCTGTTTTTTTTTCTTTCCAGATTTAAAGAAACAAGATCCTTGGAGTAAACTACTTTTCTACTTGGGAGCTTAGTATAATTAGTGTAATATATTCTTATTTAATTATCCTTAGTTGCTTATTGTTTATTAGGAGATCAAAAGACCCTGTGAGCTATCTGAACGTGAATGCTCCTCTTTGACTTGTATAAATATCCATGGGACCATAGCGCATCACGCTGTATGCACTAGCTACAGACACGTACGCGATCCTAATCATCTGTCATGCACATTGATGCATGATTCGATCATGCACACCTCCAGTCGTTTGATGAATTGGATCTAGTTAATTTAATCAGTAATCTCTCTGCTTTTGATTAATTTGCGTTGAAATTTAGGTGAATGTATGTTTCATAGCGCTTGTTTCATCTACCTGCATGGTCCCGTGACGCATCATGCTTGGATCATCGATCATGCAGGATTTTACAAGCTAGCATGCTTTTGTTTCGATCTGTGGTGTGCGGCACCATCGCCAGTGCGCCACCCGTGCACGTTATTGTCATTAGAATTTGACTCCACTTCTCATCTATCTATGCCTCTCGTAATGGTCTTTACGGGTTCTGGTGGTCTTTGTGGGCCCAGCTGCAAGACCCACCAACCAACGAGGACATGCGCATGTGGGTTTGTGGCTACCCCTAACCCTTGAAATTTGTTTGCGGCACCTGCATGTGGGTTGTGGCTGTCCACAACCCGCCCCGCCTGCACCCCGCCGACAGCCTTCCTGTGTGCCCTTGGCGTTGCCGTCAAGCGCGCTGCCGCCGCCGGCCACTCGCGCTCGCCTGCTGCCGCAGCAGCAAGCAATGAACGCAGATCCTGATGTATGCAATGCAAGTATGCAACAACAAGCTCTCGTGAACAACACACGCACGACCGGGAAAAGGAAAACCCAAGAGCCGACCTATTTGGCGGCGGCGTTGTCGTTGGAAGCGGAAGGGTGGAGGCGTGGAGCAGGAAGTCATGGCGGGACTTGGTTGAAGAGCTTGGAATCCTCCTGCTGCAGCAGATGCCCCGTGTTGGGGAGCACTTTCACCGTCGCCTTCTCCGGGAGAAGTTCTCCCCAAGTTTCCTAGATATGCGTGTAAAATATTTCAGATGTTTATTTCATCTCATCGGCCCTGGAGTAACTAGCATGCATGCATGTTTTACTAGACTAATCAATGTCGAGTTGTGTCGAAGAAACCAAATGTTCAGTAATAATTACTGAGTACGGACTAATGACTGATCACAAGTGGACAGGAATTAAACCAGAAAGGACAGCATAAAATTGAACTCACTCTTTCATCTTGCGCTTATTCTCGACAGGGAAGATCTGGTCAAACTCGCCCCAGATGATCATAACCTCCTGCGATTAAGATCGATCGATCAATTGGTGGAGGGGTCGTGTTCGTATGTAATCGCAGTCACTCGATTGCTATGTATCTCCAGTGTTCATGTTCGTAGGCGGACGTCTCCACGTGCGGCAGCGTAAAGCTGCGTATGCGGGCGTCTGATGTCTCGCGGAAAAAACACGGCGACATGCGGGCTGCCGCAAGACCTGCAAAAACATTGCGGCGACAACGGGCAGCCGCATGAGCCCGCATATGCCCTTGCGGCTGGTGCGGACATGCAGCGGGCAGCCGCAACCCGCCCCACTTGCATCCCTACCTCCGCGCCTGACGAATCGCAAGAAGTTTTGCTTCAGAAAAAGTGCAGCTCAATACCCAATCTTAGTCTTACACATGAGCATAGCGCCGGAGATTTAGAAGCCGGTCTCCTGCTTTCTTCTGGAGCATGAAAGATCATAGCTACAGGGAGCACGATCGAGGACCTACTTCATCGAAAAATGGGCTTATACAGTTATACTACAAGCGTAATTGAACGTGTGTTTGTGAAAATTTAAATAAAAAACCACAAGTGTGATCAATGTGACGAACTATACAAATATCTGTACAGTGTGACGGGCTTTGTGGGGTTTCTTCTCCAAGCTTGTTTTGTCCAATTGGCTTAGCCTCAGTTGCAGTCTGAATGTCTGATGAAGCTAGGCTACGATTGGCTGCTAAATGAAACACACATAAACAACCAAAATTACCATAGTATATTGACTGCATTCTAAATTTGCGAGTGGTTATTGTCTCTGGATAAACATAGCTCTACCATTGCTTGTTCACAGTACTGGACGGCCACAGTACTGATTCTCCTTTCCCCTCCTCACGCTGAACGGTGCTATCAGGTTTGCTCTGATCAGGTTCTGTGATTATTCAAGGGCAAGCAAGAATTTACAATATTCATTGCGTGTATCGTTCCCAAAGTTTCCTGCATTGAAGATTCACGAGCAATTCGACTGCAAACTGAAGAAATTCCCGGTGAGAGCTGTTTACACTATAATTTGGCTAGCATATTTATTTAATTGGCCAAATTATTTAATGTTGCAAGGTGGATGATTTGGCATGTGAAGAGATCATAAACTGTGGGCAGGTTGTATATCAAATCAAGTGTGCGTATGTTCATGCAGGGATATATATGGCTGAAGGCCGAATTAGTTTCATGTACATGATACTGATGAATAATGAAGGGAAGCTATTGGCGTGTGAGTATGGAAGAAAGACAAGGTCGTTGTGCAGGCATGCAAGATTTCTACGAGACGGCGATAACTAATGTGCGAGATTCTGGACGGTTGATTTAAAGGAGGATATTTATTATGAGATTCCATACGTACAGAGGAGTTGTTTGGCTGAGTTTGTTAGAGATAGAGTTGGAAAAAGAATAATTGTAAAAGAGTCTTAATCTTGTACGGAAAGTCCAGGCTGCCCTATAAAAGGGTTAGTGTACGGCCGATTGAACTCTCTCCAAAAAAAAAAAGAAAATCAATCGACACAATTCAATTCTATTTGCATCTACGTTTGTTCTTTTTCGCACAGTAGCTTATAGTTCTTGCCAAGCTCTAGCAGCCCTAGGGTTTGGTTGATCTTTGCCGTTTTGCGCTGAAAAACTATCGGCCTCCTCCACGAAAGCGAGGAACCCCTTTGCTAGTTTGCGCGGAAACTAGTCGCTCTTCGTCGTGAAAGTACGATAATTATCGTGGTGCTGCGCAGATCAATTTTGTGCGGCAACACAATTGGCGACTCCGCTGGGGAAGAAGAAGAAGAAGCATACAATGGAGAACAGCGGCCCCAAGGACCGATGCGCCGTCGATCCCGACAACATAATCGCCATTGCACTGGATGAGTTATCTGAAGATGAACGGCTGGAGCTTCAACGGGAACTCGAGGAAGATATGAAGGAGTTACAGAAGAAAAAGTTAGCAGGTAACCAGAGGACGAGGAACGGCGTCATTAAAAGGGTAATTCCACCAGCTTCATCTGCTCCGCAAACCACTGATGTGAGTAAACCGATCTCTGCTGATGAAATTGCTTATTTAATTGATACATCTGTAGCAAGTAAATTTGGTGATAATATGATGCACTTTATGGATCAGTTTAGTAAAAATCTAGAGAATAATTTACCTGGTCAAATCCGTTCAGTAGTGCTGCAAATTAATGGTGCTGCAAATTAATGATGAACAACGGGGAAAAAAGCCGGTGGCTCAAAATAGTTCTGTTAATCTTCCATCTATTTCATATGCACCAACACACAGTGCATCGCCTAATGTTTCATTACCCCAGATATGTGCTCAAAGTGGCCGGAAATGTTCTAATTCGGCTACAGATTTTATGCCAGTCTTTTCATATAGCACTGTTAATTCTACAGTTGGGCCTTCGGTTCCACCTATTGCAAACATCAATAACCGAGGTATTGGTTTTACTTCTAATTTGCAGCAACCCTTTTATCAGACAGTGGCATATAATACTCCACCATTGCCACCAACGGGTACCGGAATTCCTCACGGGCCAGTACCAGATGCATACTTTAGTAGACCTCCACAACCTACACATTATCCTTTGCATGAAATACCACCACAAACACATGCTGCATCTGCGCCACAGAATAATTTTGTACAACCTTTTGAGACCTTTAAGGATCAGATTGCTAACATGCTTAGAGAGTTTAGTCTGGAACCTAAAGGTAGAGCACGTGCATATCAAAAACCCTACCCAGATCATTTTGATACAACCCCGTATCCTCGTGGTTTTCAAATTCCTGATTTTGCTAAGTTGACGGGAGAAGATGGTAGGTTGACGTATGAGCATGTAGGACAGTTTTTAGCGCAAAGCAGTGAAATTGGGACTTCTGATGTTTATAGAGTGAAATTGTTTCCTTTGTCTTTATCTGGTACTGCATTCACTTGGTTTACATCTCTTGCTCCTAATTCTATTTTTACATGGGCTCAACTGGAGCAAAAATTTCATGAATATTTTTTTAGTGGTGAAACTGAGCTTAGACTTTCGGATTTAACATCGGTGAAGCAAAAGTACAATGAACCTGTTTTTGATTACATTAAGAGGTTTAGAGAAGTGAGAAACCGATGTTTTAATTTGAATATAGCTGAAAAAGATTTAGCGGATCTTGCTTCTTCGGGTTTGCTTGCTCATATTAGAGACAAATTAGAAGGGCAAGAATTTTCAGATGTTAATGAAGTTTTGCAAAAGGCTTTGGCACATGAAAACCGTTCTAAGGAACGTAAACAATATAGCCGGTTTAGAGATAGCCAGAATAAGAACATAGAAAAGCCTGCAGTGAATGTTGTAGGCTATGATACTGATTCGGCTAGTGACGATGATGTTGATGTTTGCATAGCTGAGTGGACACAAATGCCAAAGTCAAAACCATTTATGTGCCCTGCTTTGAAACCTACACCTGCTAAAAGAGAAGAAATTAGATATACTTTTGATGTCAGCAAATGTGATAAAATATTTGATACATTGCTGCAAGGAAAATTAATTAGGTTGAAAGAGGGGCATATAATCCCATCTCCAGAGGAGTTGGGTAGGAAGGCTTATTGCAAGTGGCACAATTCTTATTCTCATGCTACTAATGACTGCAATGTATTTCGTCGACAGGTACAATCGGCCATTAGTGATGGACGATTGAAATTTGCAAAAGGTACAGGGATGAAGCTTGACAGTGACCCTTTTCCTATTAATGTGGTTGAGTTTGAGAACAAGAAGATGCTTATTCGGTCAGATCAGACCGAGTCTGCAAAAGGGAAGAATATTGTTGATGCTAATGCTGCTCCACGGATGATAAAGCCTAAAAGTCCAGAAGTGGGAGTATGGAAGATTAATGAAGGCAAGAAGCAAGTTCCGAAGCCTAGGCCGACAATGCAACAATTGTTGGACAAATATACTTCCAGAAGGGCCAACAATGTGTTCAATCGGCTTGGAGGTGCCAAGCATCCTCGATCTCCTTCTGCATACGATTTTGGTGGCAATAGGCAGTGGAACAGATATTCATATGATCAAATGCCAATGTGTGAGATGAGGCCAAATTCATTTCCTGTGCATCCACAGTTCCTCCACTCAGTTTTAATTTCAGGGCGCCATATTTTAATGGATCATTTGGCCGTTTTCAATCAGGATGGAGGCCATCTGGGCCTATGGTTGGAAGGCATTTTGACAACAAGCGTGTTCGGTTTAATCAGGAAGCAAGGACAGGTGATTTTAGAAACAATGGAAATTCAGTATATGTTCGTTCAACTGCACGCAGAGAAGCTTATGTTAGTTCGCCCCCAAGGAGGACATTTACATTTTCTGCAGGACAGAGATCACCAAGGAACGGTGCAGATGGCACAATTTTTAAGGAGGAAGGAAATTAGCATGGGTTCCAGTGCAGCATGGAGGTCGTGGAGAAAATTTAATTGATAGAGTTTTAGAAGGGAAAGATCCAATTGGGAGCTCGAAAATTGCTGAGACTGAATCAACAAAGGGTCCTGTTCATGGTCTGAAAATGGATACTGCTGCTGGAGAGCAAGGCCATTGTGTGCAGGCTGATTCAGAGCTTAATATGCAAAAAGGTACAGAGAAGCCACCAATTGTTCCATCAAGCAGTTGTCAAGAATTGAAATTAGCTGCCTCTGAAAATTTGGATGTACACAGTAGCAGTGCAGGAACCTCCGGGAGTGAACCTGGGCAACAAAATATTTTTTCGGCCAACAGCAATACTTTCTGGCCGAGAAAAGCTGCACATCCGTCCAAGATAAGAAATATGGGGGGCAGCAGTAGGATTATGTCAGTTGCACCGGGTACTAAACCACAGCCTGGTTGGTGTCCAGCAGGGCTTACTCATACGCAGAAACGGAGGGTGCAACGGTTACGGGCATTGGAAATCTGGGAAGAACAGGCTGAGAAGAAACGTGATGAATGGTTCAATCAAGCAAGGCCTATGGTACCTGCAAAGATGACTTGGAAAGAAAAACGCATTGCGAAGGAAGAGAATAGCACTGCAGATGACATGGTTATTGATGAGATTTCAGAAAATAAAACAGAGAGTCCTGGGAACATTGATGTCAATATGGTCTTCTTATTTCCGACTGAATTTCGTGCTCCTGAAATAGAAGTTGCAGAGCTTGATTTGGGTCTAGAAAATGCTATATTTGAGAAGCCAAAGGATCCTAGGCATTACTTAAAGCCTTTGTTTATCAAAGGTCATATCGAGGGTAAGCCTGTTGGCCGTATGCTTGTTGATGGTGGTGCTGGGGTAAACGTTATTCCTCTTTCAGTTTTTTCTAAGCTTGGCCGATATGAGACTGATTTAAAGAAGACCAACATGGGACTTAGTGGGTTTCCGGGAGAATTGTCTGAAGCTAAGGGTGTGATTTCTATGGAGTTAACAGTTGGGAGCAAAACAATACCGACTGCGTTTTTTGTAGTTGACGTCAAAGGCCGATATAATATCTTGCTAGGACGCAACTGGATTCATGCAAATTGTTGCATTCCTTCTACTTTACATCAGTGCTTGATTCAATGGGTTGACGATAAGGTGGAGGTGATTGAGGCAGATAATTCGGCCTGTATTGCTTTGACGAACGCACCGGTTGATTGGCAACATGGTGAGATGCGGTGCTTGTCAGGAAGGGATTTTTCAGATTGTGATTATCTTTCTATTGGCAGAGATGGATTTGTGCCAGTACATGTGCAGCCGGCTAATGTAGCTCGGCTAAATAATTTATCGTTGTGATAATGAATAAAGAAGACAGCATTAAATGGTTGCAAAGGCGTACTGAAGAGTATCGTTCAGGACAGGACGATATGCATGAGATGATTGAAGATTTTGACGAAGTAGAGAAGCTTGGCCAAGGATTTTCATCGGCTGATCCACTTGAGGAAATTGATATTGGTGATGGAAGTGTTCCCAGATCTACATTTATAAATGCGAATATGGCGGCCGATCAAAAAGGCAAGGTATTTGCATTACTTAGAGAATTTGTTGACTGTTTTGCTTGGGATTATACTGAGATGCCCGGTTTGAGTAGAGATTTGGTCGAACATAGGTTGCCTATTAAACCTGGTTTTAGGCCGCATAAACAATCTCCTAGACGTTTTAATTCTAAAATACATGACCGAGTCAAAGAAGAAATTGATCGGTTGTTAAAAGCTGGATTTATTCGGCCATGTAGATATGCAGAATGGATATCTAGTATTGTTCCTGTAGAAAAGAAAAATACCGACAAGATTAGAGTCTGTATTGATTTTAGAAATTTAAATAAAGCAACTCCTAATGACGAATATCCTATGCCTATAGCCGACATGTTAATCAATGATGCTTCTGGGCATAAAGTAATTAGCTTTTTAGATGGAAATGCTGGTTATAATCAAATCTTTATGGCCGAAGAAGATATGTCTAAGACTGCTTTTCGTTGCCCTGGTTTTGTTGGTTTATTTGAGTGGATTGTCATGACATTTGGATTAAAAAATGCTGGCGCTACATATCAACGAGCTATGAATTTGATTTTTCATGATCTTTTGGGCATTATATTAGAAGTATATATTGATTATATAGTTGTTAAATCGGATGGGTTTGATCATCATTTGGCCGATTTACGTCTAGCCTTCGAAAGGATGCGCCGATATGGTTTAAAGATGAATCCACTTAAATGTGCTTTTGGTGTGTCGGCTGGCAAGTTTTTAGGTTTTGTAATTCATGAGCATGGTGTCGAGATTGATCCTAAGAAGGTGGAGTCAATTAGAAATTTGGAAGAGCCGACATGTAAAAGGGATGTTCAAAAATTATTAGGAAAAATTAATTACTTGAGACGATTCATATCTAATCTTGCAGGAAAGATTGAATCGTTTGTTCCTTTGCTTCGGCTAAAGCATGAGGCCGATTTTACTTGGGGGGCAGAACAACGGGAAGCTTTTAATAATATAAAGCAATATTTGATGAGTCCTCCAGTGCTCCGAGCTCCCAGATCTGGTGTGCCGTTCAGATTATATATTCCTGCACAGGAGAAGGTGATCGGCGCAGTTTTGGCACAAGAAGATGATGGGGAAGAATATATTATTGCTTATCTAAGTCGTCGTTTGCTCGACACTGAAACTCGGTATGTGTTCATAGAAAAATTATGCTTATCTTTATATTACGCATGTACCAAATTTCGATATTATTTGCTCTCAAGTACATGTGTCGTAGCTTGTCAAACTGACGTAATTAAATATATGTTGCAACAGCCGATCCTTAGTGGTAGGATTGGAAAGTGGGCTTATGCATTAGTAGAATATGATTTGACATATGAATTGTTGCTTGCCAAGAGGGGTCAAGTTCTGGCCGATTTCATTGTTGATCATAGGATTAAGGATGAGGAAGATATTAATTATGTTAGTGTATGTCCATGGAGGCTTTATTTTGATGGATCGGCTTGTGATGATGGGCAAGGCGTCGGTAATGTTTTAGTTTCACCTAATAATGTTGTTTACGAAGCATCGATTCGGTTGGAATATTCTTGCACTAATAATCAAGTGGAGTACGAGGCTTTACTGTTTGGCTTGCAGACTTTAGTAGATATGGGTGCAAAAGATGTAGATGCTTTTGGGGATTCACTTCTTGTAGTTCAGCAAATTACGGGTGAAGCTCAATGTTTTAATGGGTGGGTTATTGAATACTTATTTAGACCGATGTTTAGATATAATTAAATCTCTGGATACTTTCACTATCAATAGGATAATTCTAGATCTAATTGTTTGGCGCAGCAAGCATCTGGTTATCGAGTTAGGCGAGGGAAGTTTTTCTTGTTAAAACAACTGATGCTAGCTGTTGAGACAAGTGAAGCCGATCTGCAGGATGTTAATTCGGTACAGGGTATAGTAGAAGCCGGGTTAGCAAGAAGTTCGGTTAAAAATGTGCATATAGTTAGTTTAATAGAAATCAAAACCAATCGTGATAGTGCTGGTTCGGTTCAGCAGCAAACTGGTCAGGCCAAAGAAGATTTAGTACAAGGCTTGCAAACAACCGAACGAGGAGATTTTGAGCCAGATGATTGGAGGGGTCCATTAGTTAAGTATTTAAAAGATCCAAATAGCACTAGAGATAGGAAAATTCAGTGACAAGCTTTAAAATATACTTTACTAAATGATGAGTTATATCGCCGAACGATAGATGGGTTATTTTTAAAATGTTTAGGTACTGACGAATCTAGAGTGGCTACGGGTGAAGTACATGAAGGGATATGTGGTACACATCAGTCGGCTCATAAGATGCAATGGTTATTAAAAAGAGCAGGCTTTTATTGGCCGACGATATTGGAAGAATGTTTCCGTTACTATAAGGGATGTGAGGCATGTCAAATGTTTGGAAATGTGCAGTTAGCGCCCGCGGCTATGTTGCATCCGGTTGTTAAGCCGTGACCTTTTAGGGGATGGGGTTTAGATTTTATTGGTCAAATAAATCCTGCTTCTTCTAAAGGTCATCGCTTCGTCCTAGTAGCTACAGATTATTTTACTAAATGGACTGAAGCGGTTCCTTTGAAGAATATGACTCATAGGGAGGTGATTAGTTTTGTTTTGGAGCATATTATTCATAGATTCGGCATTCCTCAGACTCTAACTTCTGATCAAGGTGCATCTTTTATGTCTCATCAGTTTCGTGAGTTTGGCGAGTCTTTTAGAATTAAATTGTTGAATTCGTCACCTTATTATGCTCAAGCTAATGGACAAGCCGAATCTAGCAATAAGACTTTGATTAAGCTGATAAAGAAGAAAATTGAAGAACAACCGAGAAGGTGGCATGAAGTGCTTTCGGAAGCTTTATGGGCTCATCGGATATCTAGGCATGGTGCAACTAAAGTGACACCATATGATCTAGTCTATGGACAGGAGGCTGTGCTGCCTGTAGAGGTTAATTTACAAGCTCTTAGAATAGCCAGGCAAAATGATTTGTTGGCTGTATATTATAGTAATTTAATGATGGATAGATTAGATGATGTTTCTGAAGAAAGGTTAAGAGCTTTAAGAGAAATTGAAAAAGAAAAGTTGAGAGTAGCGAAAGCCTATAATAAAAAGGTAAAAGAAAAATCGTTTCAGTTGAGAGATTTAGTATGGAAAACGATTTTACCAATTGGAACTAAGGATAACAAATTCGGCAAGTGGTCGCCGAGTTAGGAAGGTCCGTATAAAGTTGTGGAGATTGTTCGTGGTAATTCATATTTTGTACAATCTTTGCAGGGGACAGGTTGCCTAAAGCTCTTAATGGGAAATATTTAAAGAAGTATTACCCTAGCATGTGGCAAGATGCTTGACGTTGGTATGGCCGATGTGTTATCAAGACATCGCCCTAAGCAAAATATTTGGCTGATGCACTGAATAAGCATCGTCCTTAGTGAAGAATGTCTTGGCCGGTATATTTGTACATATCGCCCTAAGTAAAGGACTTGGCCGATGTGTTACTGAAAGCATCGCCCTGAGCTATGGCCGATGGATTAATTAATTGTCGACACCATCAGGTATGGAAGTCTTAGTGTTTTTGGTCAATATAATCATACCGAAAACAGGGGGGGCATGTGTTTACACTGTAATTTGGCTAGCATATTTATTTAATTGGCCAAATTATTTAATGTTGCAAGGTGGATGATTTGGCATGTGAAGAGATCATAAACTGTGGGCAGGTTGTTTATCAAATCAAGTGTGCGTATGTTCATGCAGGGATATATATGGCTGAAGGCCGAATTAGTTTCATGTACGTGATACTGATGAATAATAAAGGGAAGCTATTGGCGTGTGAGTATGGAAGAAAGACAAGGTCCTTGTGCAGGCATGCAAGATTTCTACGAGACGGCGATAACTAATGTGCGAGATTCTGGGCGGTTGATTTAAAGGAGAATATTTTAATTAGGAGATTTCATACGTACAGAGAAGTTGTTTGGCTGAGTTTGTTAGAGATAGAGTTGGAAAAAGAATAATTGTAAAAGAGTCCTAATCTTGTACGGAAAGTCCAGGCTGCCGTATAAAAGGGTTTGTGTACGGCCGATTGAACTCTCTCCGAAAAAAAAGAAAATCAATCGACACAATTCAATTCTATTTGCATCTACGTTTGTTCTTTTTCGCACAGTATCTTATAGTTCTTGCCAAGCTCTAGCAGCTCTAGGGTTTGGTTGATCTTTGCCGTTTTGCGCTGAAAAACGGTCGGCCTCCTCCACGAAAGCGAGGAACCCCTTTGTTAGTTTGCGCGGAAACTAGTCGCTCTTCGTCACGAAAGTACGATAATTATCGTGGTGCTGCGCAGATCAATTTTGTGCGGCAACAAGAGCTTTCCCGGTGGCAGGCGGCGTCTCGGACGGTTGGACGGAGGATGGCGCATGTGAAATCCGAGGAAGATGAAAGGATAAATATGTCTAAGAGAGGGTGCTCGCCGTGCTTGCGTCGATCGTGTGCGCAGTCGCGGCGTCCGTGCTCGCGTTCACCTTCGTTAGCGCCGTCGTGGGCATTGTGCTCATGTACCTCGTGTCGCTCTCCGTCGCCGGCTTCTTCACGTGGTGCCTCGGTGACTACTTGCGAACAAGGTTAGTATTCAGTTGCAGCTAACGACAATCTGCTTTACACCTGTTTATTTTGATTGGAAAGTGGAATTATTGGGATCAAATAAGGAACTATTAAAGATTCAAAAATTTCTTTTACTGTTGTGTTTGTTGCTAATTGCAGGAATCCTGATGGGGGGACTGCTTCGACTTCATCCTCTGGCCACGAAGAGAAGCCGGCTACTACCTCCGAACCCCCTCACGAATCGCAAGAAGCTTTGCTTCAGAAAAAGAGCAGCTCAATACCTTAGTCTTACACATGAGCATAACATCGGAGATTTAGAAGTCGGTCTCCTGCTTTTACCTGAGCATGAAGAATCATAGCTACAGGGGCACGATCGAGGACGTACTTCTTCGTCAAAAATCAAATTGTCTTATACAGTTATACTACAAGCGTAATTAAATGCGTGTTTGTGAAAATTTAAATAAAAAACTACATGTGTGATCAGTGTGACGAACTACAAATATCTGTACAAGTGACAGGCTTTGTGGGTTTCTTTTTCTCCCTCGTTTCAAATTAGAAGTCATTTCAACTTTTTTTAAAGTTAAGGCATCTCAAGTTTGACCACATTTATAAAACAAACTACTAACATTTATAATATCAAATAAATATCATTAGTTTCTTTAATAAATATATTTTCATAGTAAAAACATTTGGTGTCATGAACCTTTGTGATCTCCTCTATAATTTTTGGTCAGACATAAATGGTTTGACTCTCTAAAAAAAATTGAAATGACTTGTAATTTACACTATTACACAAGGCCCTATCACCGTCGGCTCCAAATTGCCATCAGCAACGGTTTCAAAACCGTTGTGGCACAAGTGGTAGTGATGGGGTGCTGCATCACTAACGGTTTTGTAACCAGTGGTGAAAGGGACACATCACCAACGGTTCAAAACCGTTGGTGATGATCTACCTATCACCAACAGCTTGTTTTACAAACTGTTTGTGATGATGTAGCCATCACCAACGCTTTTTGTTGTTAACTGGTTGTGATGCCTCCCTTTACCAATGTTTTCCAACCATTAGTGATGATGTTTTCCAGTCACAAAAAAACATATTTACACCATAACAAGATATACATTCATCGATTGACAGCAATATAAACCACAAAATATAACATGCAGTAGTCGTCCACAAAGAAATATCATTACATGTCCACAATAAAATGTTCCACTACAAGCCCACATAAAACACATTGTCCACATAAAGTCCATATCAACTAACAACAAGGCCATAGATCCAATCAGTTCACAAACAACAAGTCCATACAGTTCCCAAACAACTAGATAAGTTAGCACTTCTAATTATCCCTACCAAGCAAGTGGTACTTTGCCTTTGGACTAACAACCTGATCAAGAACAAACCCGGCTAATTGCTCTTGAAGTGATATTAGCTGGCCGCTCATTAGCTCATAAGTGTCTAACCCATCTCTCTGCCAAACAAATCAAAGAGGTATCAATTAGGTTCAAATACTATGTGCAAGTTATGAAAGATAAATAGAGTATTCAAAACATACATGTGCGCCTACTGCACTGTAGTCATCCCCAGTGTAAGCATGCATCCAGTACATAACATAAAACCTGCAATGATCATTACCGTCAGGCTGTCTTAGGATCCATTTTTTTCCATTAACAGTGAAATCTCGCCAATAAGGTCTATGAACCTTGCTTTTCTTACAACAAATTCTGAAGACCCTATGTCACATTAAAAAAATTGACTACAATTAGGCGGAAGCCGATCTAACAAACAAAATCCAACATATAAATAAAAGAGTGATTTTGCATATGCACTTGTTCATAAGGTTAATGAGTGGCTACCCAGACGGCGACAGGAGGAAAGATTCTCAAGCTTGTTGAGGCCTACCTCGAGCTTCACAGCATTAACGCCCAGGCGCGAGTGGCATTTGACTTGAGATTGCTCAACAAGAAGTGTACCACGAAGTCGTCATCGACAAGTTGGACATTGCTAGAAAAACGATTATCAGTGGCACTCATTACTTCATGCATACTCTCTTCATTCCTAAATTGTTATCGCCATTAATTTTTTTGTTATATTTAACTATTCATGTTATTCAAAATATTTATTCAAATCAAAAGTTATTGGCTATATTTCAAGTTTCTTTAGTGATAGAACATATTCCAACAAAATATATGATATTTCTCAAAAGTTATTGATTAATACAAATGGTCAAATGTAATGAAACAGTCAATACCGATAACAATTTAGGAACGTAGTAGTAGTGGTAGTGGTGATTAGCATTGCAAAAGGAGCCTCTAATCTCCTGCCACTAAAAATCAGATGAGACCCATAACAACATTGGGCATATATTACAAAAACTCCTAGCCGGACACCCCACTCCTCCCCTATGGAGCCGCCACTCTCCTCTCTCTCCCCCTCCCTCCGTTGGTCTCGTGCGGATCTTGGTGCACAACACGCTGCCGAGACAATGGTCGGGCGACGGGCGGGTGGTGGCAGTTCGAACCTGGTTGGTGGCCAGATTTTTTCAATTCTTTTTTGTGCTTCGTTGATCGTTAATACTCTCACCATCCTAAAATAAGTGTCATTCTTGTTTCCTAATGAGTCAAATGATTTTTAACTTTGACCAAGTATATACTAAAATATATTAAATTTTTATACCACATAATTAGTATCATTAGATAGATTGTTGAATCTATTCTCATAATAAACTTAATTTTAGATATAAATGTTATTAGTATTTTTTGTAAATATAATCAAACTTAAGAATGTTTGATTGGCGCGGGTACCAGCAACACTTATATTGGGATGGAGGAAGTAGTTGGGAATGTCCTTTGCTGCCTTTTTTTTAATCGATTTGTAGTGGCTGATTTTTGTCCACCACTGAAAAGAGCCGTTTTCAAATTCCGTCACTATGGTCGCTTTTAACCCTCCATTTAAAACTGTTTTTTTAACTAGTGGGAGAAGTCGACATAACTACGTAAAGGCACGTACAACCCACAGATAACCCTCGTTTTATAGTGTCATATAGACGATTTCAGCTGAGGTGTACAACATTTAATGATGAGAGAGAAGCTTGCCGTCCTCTCACAAGACGACGGTCTCGGCTCGTGCTCCAAGAAAAAACAGATGCACCCGACGCGCATCCCGCTCGATGAGCGATCCATTACGGCACGGAGATTGGCATGCTCGCTCCAAAAATCGATTGTTACGTGCGTGAGAAGACCAGACACGAGAGAGGAAGCACGCAGATGCATTCTTGGCGGCGGCGGAGGCAGCAACACGAGAGAGATCGGTCGCGATGGCGGCTGGTTCTGGAGGCCGGAGCTCGCAAACGATATGCATTCTCCTCAGCGGTACCGCACACGTCGGTCTGTGTTGGCGGCGAGGATGGCCGGCGGCGCTGGAGTTTCTACAAGCGGCAAGGAAATTTCAACATGTGGTGAGTAACTTCTAGAGCTCCGAAAATTCTTTACCATCGTTACGGTCCTACACGAGCATGCGTTTGTCGATTGGCACGCACATTCAAATCCGGCCTCTCCCAAAGCCCACCAGCCGAATCTGGAAACCGAGGCCCCAGTGCGCATATGCGGCAGCACGCCTGCTCACCAAGTTACCGTCACGAGAAGGAGCACGTGCGGGAGCCCACGTATGCCATTCCGAAACGAGTGGAAGAAAATTCTCTGCAGGAGTGCTACAAATTAACCCCTTTACAACACCATTTGGATTGTTGACATGTGGCCTCCCCAACAAATCTCAGTCTTCCCATGATTTCTCCCACAAATCGTGCTTGCAAGCCGCAAACGAGTTGCAGCTCTCGCCACTCTTGCTGCAAGCCCCAGTGAACAAACGAGCAAGCTTAACGAGCGGTTGTGCGCTCAGCCGGAATAAGATCGTCATGCCCAGGAAGCCGGGAGAAAAAGATTTCCATCAGTCAGCGGTGGCCTTGCTCAATGAAACCACAACGCAAATTAACCAACAGACGTACAACCCTAACACTCGACGACGGCGGCAATGGAAAATCATGGCTTGGTTGAAACGGAAGCCGGCGGCGAGATTGAACCTGTTGCTGCCGTCACTGCTGGTTCTGGTGTGACCACAGAAATCTCATGTTAAAAGCAATCTCATTTGTTGCTTTGATCGTCGCTCGAGGAGCAGCAGATGTTGCATTGAACATTAATACTCACGAGCTGCTCAAATTACATCTCTTATCCATTTGTGTAAATATAACTACAGTAGGATATGAATCATAGAAATCATCACTATTTACAATAAAGCTCTATAGCGGCCGGCCAAAAGGGGCCTTAGTGTCGGACAGGATAAACGCTACTGGGCCTTTGTCACTATTGACTTGTTGGCAACATATCCTATGACAACTAGGTTCGTGTGAGAACTATGGGAACTCCAATCTGGGCCACACGATCTTGATCCAAGGGAGAGGTGGGAGGGGGCATTTGCAAAAGTATGATTTTGCAAATTCAAGGGGGCGGTGATTTTGCAAATCCCCCCTCCCACCTCTCCCCTTGGATCAAGATCACGTAGCCCGGATTGGAGTTCTCATAGTTCTCACACGAACCTAGTTCTCATAGGATACATTGCCGACTTGGCAGCGGTTAGATATCCGCTACTACCTTGTGTACTACAAAACTAAAAAAATGCGTCAGCGGCGCTCCGTAATCACGCCACAAAAAAAGGGTGGGTCCCGCCTTAGACGCACCCCCATCCGCCCTTTCCCAGTTGCCTGCCGCCGACTCACAAATTCATCCCTAGTGCAACTAGTAAATCATTTTTGTTTTGTGGTACCACTTTGGCTCCTACCTCCCGTCGTGTTTCTATGTGGTTTTGCCTTCATCCCAGTTTTTTTCTTGACTAGTCTTTTGGCACGTGCGACACGCACGTGCGATTAAAAGAAATAGTGTTTTGGCACATGCTATTAAAAAGAAAAATAAAATAAAAACAACTAATTTGGAACATGTCATTCAATTCAATCATGTGAATCAAAATCATCCACGCTGACGCAGACGCCATGGATGATAGCCATAAATAAATTCTCACCAGGGTGGATGTGTGGCCTCCTAGACAGGTAACGCCGACACAGGGTGTGTCCGTCCTCGACGATCGATGATCTTGACCAGGAGGAGGAAGTGAAGCACCAATTTTGCAGGGCTTCTCATTGGGTAGGACGGCCTGAACACAGTAACAACATATATATGAGTGTAACAAAATATATACGAGTAGGTGGACTACCAGCAAGAATATGTATACATGTTTTTACCTGACTGCTTGCTAGACTCCTTGCAGGTTATGAGTAAATTCATACATACCCTAATGCCAGATAGCCTAGCTAGTTACTGCAAGCAAGTTTCGGCCGACCCATGTTCAGTTATATGTACTATTTTTTCATTTTCTAATTTGAAACCTGGTCCTCGTGATGAAGCAAGCAAGAGTATGAAACGAGTTGTTTTACATGGGCAAACCGATCGAAGTGGAAGCCAGCAGCAGCAAGCTGCTGATTGACTGCATAGATGAATTCTAGCCTCTAGGGAACCTCAACCTGCAGGGAGTGGATGGCGGTAGGAGAACTGTGGATGGTGGCCAAGTAGGTGATGCGGTCGACGCCGAGATTAGCAGGTGGATCCCGCAGAGACGTGGATCACGCACAAGGAGGGGCGACGAGAATCTGATCGTGCGGTGGCATACAACGAGGCGCGACATGAATCTGATCGTGCAGACACCAACATTGGAGGCATGGACAAGCGCGCACTATGGACGCGATCCTCCTAGCGCGGCGACGTGCGCGATGGAGGCGCGACGATAGAAGGGTAGGAAGGAGAGTGCTGGTCCTTGGCGCACGATGACGGGAGGCCTCCAGCTTGGCCACCGCCTCCTTGTCAACGACTTGCAGTCCTAAAAGGTGTAGAGTGATGAAAAAAGTGCCCTACGTCAACCAAAGAAAAGATCATATGGAAGAAGCGTGAGGACTACCAGAAAAAACACCCACGACATCTCCTCTTTCGTTGACCACGGCAGGGAACCCGCCCCCTGCACCGTCGCCTAGGCCTGTCGTGATTGCGACTGCGGTGATTACTTGGAGCGGCAGCTGAGGCGAAATATGGAGGGCACGTGCATCCTCATCTGCGTCGTCCATCCATAAACCGCGTCGTGGATAAATTCCTTTATTGTGGCCATGAAGAGATTTATTTCTTGCATTAGAGAGAAGATCGGGGGCTTTCCATTTTTCTTACCATTGGAACGCAGAGGAGAAAGCAGCGGCCATGGAAAGTTGTATTTTATTTTCTTTTAATAGCACACCTTTATTGACTTTTAATAATACACCTTTTATTTCTATTTAATAGCACACCTTTTATTTTCTTTTAATAGCACACCTTTTATTTCCTTTTAATGGCACCTCCTTTTATTTTCTTTATTTTTCGCATTGATATAAGGGGCTTTCTATTTTTCTTGCCGTTGGGATAGGATGTAGTGAGAGCAGGGAGGAATCAGCTAATCCCAGCACAAATTTGGAAATGTCAAAGTTCCAAACTAATTTGCACATGGGCATATTTGCTGAAAAAGTCCTCAAGATGATGTATCTGGGTATGTGGAGAAATCTGACCCACATAGTGATCATATCAGTCATTGCAATCATACTTCATAGCAGTCATCATATCGAGGCGTTTTGCGCTGCCAGAGAAAAGAAATGTCAGGATACAATCACTATACAGAGAACATTTGTGTGACATAGACATGCAAATAAACTTGCATGAGCCTGATCTACGTTCACCTATTCATGACACTCCTATGGGTTCCATAAATAATGCAGCAGAGTAATTACTTCTATAATATTTTTTCTACTTACTGCATGCTATTTTCCCATTCCAGTAGAGTACTAAAGCGTAGTTACAAAGACTGCGAAGCTTCGCAGAAACAGGTAACTCAAAGATTAGGAAGTGCATGTGTTTTTAGTAAACCCAATATCATGCATACTGTAGATTTTCTTACCTTTGGGTTTATAACAATCTCATCCACGCTGAGAATAGACAAGCAGTTTCCCACACAATGTTAAAAAAAGCATTGATCTGGAAAATATTTTGATGACACCATGTAAGAATTAGAATGTGAAATAAGGACGTAAAAGATAAAGCACATATACTTGACAATAGGCAGGTTCCCCACACAAAGTTAGCAAGAGAATCAAGAATTCTACCAATGTTGATGTCCACACCATAGTTAGCACATTGATCTTCGGCAATTCAATCCCCACTCTGCACCAGACAACAAAAGAAACAGAGTAGAACATCACATCTCTTCCAAAATTATAGTCAATTTACTTAAATTAAATATTCAAAGAAAGAGAGAGTTTATACAAACTATCAGGCCCTATTTTATTTTGACTAATCTATCAAATTCCACATCGACGCACGGTGGCCATGGGGAGCTGGCGCTGCAGGAAGAGAAGAGGAGGAAGAAGCTGGTGGAACGGCAATGTCATGGCATCTCACCGGTCAACATGGTCCATGAACTTAGAGAGGACGAGCTAGTAGTCGCCGCCAACCTAGGCGAGGCGCTGCAACAACCCACGGGTGCGCGTTGAGGGCCGGCGGTGGATCCATGGCTGGCCGAGGAGGAAGGAAGTAGTAGACGAAGATCAGCCGGCCGGCTGCGGCGTGCGCGGATGGTGGAATGGACAATGGAGTCCAGCGGCGACGGATTTAGAATGGAAAGATCGAGCATCGATGGGGCGGGTACTTTACAAGGAAGGACGGGGAGGGATTTCCGGAGCGGATGTATTATGGTGGTGGTGTGATTTGGTGCCTTTGTTTGAATGTGCATAATTAAGAAAGGAAAAAAACTATACATATAAATTAGGAAAGGAAACAATCACATCATGCTAGAATCATGGAAGAAAAGAATCAGAAAAGGAAGGAAACAATTCATTCACAAAAAGGAAGGCAACAATTCATTCAAAAAATAAAGGAAGGCAACAATTGAAACGTCATGCAAGATTAATGCCCCTTGATTGATTGAGGAAGAGTGGTGGGACTGGTGGGTAGGAGTAGGCAAATTGGTGACAGAAAAACAGGTGGGGTGGGGTAGGCTAATTTCAACGTGGTGAGGACAACCAAATCAATCTTCCCCCTTTGGTCGTCCTAGGCCTACCGTTCAGCCCTGGTAGGTGGGTCCACTGTGAGGGGTAAAGAGGTGTGTTTGTAGGTGAGATGTGTCCTCAATTTGTTCAATCATTTATAGTATAGATGATATTTCTGAAACGTGTAGTCTCCGCTAGTTTCCAAACGGAGGATGAGTTCCAATACAAACAATTAGATACTTTTCTTGTTGACATTTGATCTAAAAGGATAATGAATTATTTTAATATTTGCTTTTCCGTGTATATTTTTTTTCGTTTTTGATCCAGCTTATAGCACCTAGCCATTTAGTATTTTATATTTTCATTATATTGAGCATCTCCAAGAGATTAGCAATAATACCAGCTAATCTGGAGATTTAGAGACCAGTTAAAAAATAAAAAGATTCTTAAACTAAAGGGTAAACCAACAGATTCTTTAAAACCGGACTCTCTGTATGTTACTGTGCGACCCCACATGTCATACTCTTTTCTCATCTTTTTCTCTTCCCCCATCCTCTCTCTTCCTTCTCCCAAATCGAACCAGCGAGCAACACCAGCCGGCGGACGCTCCGCCGTGCGCCCGCTCTGCCGTGCCCCTGCTCCACCACCGTCCACCAGGAGCAGCAGAGTAGTAGCTAGCTTCGTGCGTCTGAGCGAGCTAGCTAGCTAGACGGAATAATGGCGTCAAGGAACTTCCTTGGCTCGTGCCGCGAGTTCGAGATCTCCGGATGCCATGCGCCCGCTCCGACGTGCACCCGCTTCCAGGAGCTCGTCTCTCCACGGCCGGGACGTCGCCTCTGCCGGGAGCTTCGCCGCCGAGAGCATGCCTCTCAGCTGCTGGGAGCTCGTGTCCCCGCTTCCAGGAGCTCGCCTTTCCGTAGCTGGGATGGCCGCCATTGGGAGCTTGCCTCTCTGCGGCCGGGAGCTCGTCTCTCGCCCTCGAGGCCGTCGCCGGAGATGGGATCCGACGAAGAGCAGAGGCAATGGGCAGGGAGCAGCACTGCGCCGAGAGGGTAGCAGAGGTGGGGTCCAAGCGGGAGAGGATGCCGAGCGGCAGGGCGTTCGGTACAGATGCCTACCGTGATGCCCGGGATGCCGAACGAGATAGCAAATGAAAGCATATGCATAGACTGTTGGATGCTGAATTTAAGTGATCTTATTTATTTTTTACCTATCCAACTCTTTTTACAGAGTCTCTTCAAGATGCTCTTAGCTAGCTCTATGGCTGTTGGCATGTCCATCCTGAGAATGGGCCATTTAACATTGTTGGGAATGGTAGTAGTGACTTTTGAATTTGCTCCCTTTTTGATGAATTTGACGTCAACATGCTTACTTCCCATTTTTTTTTAAAACCTTTGTAATTTTACTGTAATTTGACCATAACATTTGTTTCCTTTGTTTCGATTTGGTTTAAAGTAAATTCATGTGCTGATAATTTATAATAATGTAGATGTTGTTGGTTTACTAATGCCATTGTAGTCAATCTTTTTTTCCTCCTAGCTAATTTGTGGGAAAAAAATTATTGCATATATCTTCAAGTGGTTTATTAAGGCACCATTGTTTTGTATTCCATACTTGTAAAGGACTTCCATTCCACTTGCTATGGTAGTCGCACCATCTTTGTGATGCACTACTGCTTCAACTGCTCCTCATGTTTTTTTTTGCTTTGAATTAATTATCTTTATAGTTGCACTATATATTTTTTTAATGTTAGGTGATAGTGAAACAAAAACGAAGTGGGAGGCACTGTTAATTTTTAAATAGCGCATCTTAGCAACCTGTTAACTCTGTTGTGTCTCATATTTGCTCTCTTGCTCCATCTCTGTCTCATATAGTTCAGTCTACAGTTAAATTTTTGGATGATAAAGACGGAATTTTCTTTGTAAGTAGTTGGTCCTAACCATGTCCATAATGCTCTTTCTCTCCCGTTGTTATTGGTAACGTATCATATGAGAACTAGGTTCGTGTGAAAACTAAGAGAATTCCAATATGAGCCACATGATCTTGATCCAAGGGAGAGGTGTAAGGGGGGATTTTGCAAAAAAAAATATGATTTTGCAAATCCAAAGGGCGGTAATTTTCCGAATCCCCCTCCCCCCTCTCCCTACGTGGTCCACATTAGAGTTCTCATAGTTCTTACACGAACCTGGTTCTCATAGGATACGTTGCCTTTATAATAATAATTTGACATACATATTAATTAGTCATTCACAAATATCCGTATATATAAAATTACATATATATATATACAGTATATATATTGGGAGCCTATAGGCTTCCTATAGTTATCGGAAGCCTAGACACATCTCCTACCACATCCACCTCCCATGCACCTCATGCCCCACCTCACTCATGCATGGATGCATGCCCGCAAGAACCACCTGTCGTCATGTCGTGCCACCTCTCCACCTCCCATGCATCTGACACATGCATGCATTTAAACCACCTTTTCCTCTTAGTTTTGTGTCTATAATTTATCACTCGAAGATCCAACTCACAAACAGTTTTCATCATAAGATGTGATATTTTTATACACAGTTTGAAATCCATTGTGAATATTTTTTTTGAATTCAAAATTTGTGTGGCCATACAAACATACTGACATGACCATATAAATTGTGTCGAGCATAGAAACATATGGAGATGATCATACAAACGTAGTGACACGAGCACAGAATATGTTCGAGCATAGAAACATACAGGCATGAGCATAAAAACATATGTACTCGGGCATATAAAGTGTTCGTGCATAATATTTTGAATTTAAAATTTACGTGGTCATAGAAACATACTGTTAGGACTATAGAAACAGTTTTGAGCGCAGAAACATATGACCATAATAGAAACCTTCAACTCTTTTTATATCTACTAAAAATGCCTACCATAGAAAGTTCCGCTCTGATCGTATATATGTCACGACTAATCATATATTGAAGCTGAGACTCTATATACTAGACCAACCCCCCCTACCAGGCAAAGTTTTGGAGTTCCGGGGTTTATGGCTCTATACTGTACATAATAAAAACCAGAAACACCTTTTTTCCTACTTAAAATGTATGTCATATAAAGTACCGCTCTGATCATATATATGTCACGACTAATCATATATTCAAGCTGAGTAAAATGCATGTCATAGAAAGTACCACTCTGATCATATATATGTCACGACTAATCATATATTCAAGCTAAGACTCTCTATACCAGACTTAACCTCCCCCTACCAGACAAGGATTTGGGGTTTTGGGGGTTAGGACTCTATGTTGTACATAATAAAAGCTAGAAACTCTATTTTCCTACTTAAAATACGTATCATAGAAAGTACCGCTCTGATGATGTATATGTCACGATTAATCATATATTGAAGCTGAGACTTATCTTTTTTTTACATAAAATGCATGTCATAGAAAGTATCGCTCTGATCATATGTATGCTACGAGTAGTTGTAGCTTAAAATGTGTGCCATAGAAAGTATCACTCTGATCATATATATGTTACGACTAATCATATATTCAACCTGAGTTTCTATGAATGTGAACCAAGGTTTCAATGACCACGAATAAAGGTTTTAATGACTAGATTGGTTTGTATGAGCTGACGCATAGGTTTCTTTATTGGTATCACTACATTCGTATGATCATGTCCACATGTTTGTATGCTCGATACAGTTTATATGATCATGTCAGTATGTTTGTATGACCACACAAATTTTAAACTAAAAAATTCAAAAAATATATTTACAATGGATCTCAGACTGTGCATAAAAATATCACAAATCTTGTGGTGAAAACCGTTTGTCACTTGGATCTTTGATTCAAAAATTATAGCAAAAATACAAAATAGAAAAGGTGTTGCATGCATGGATGTAGGTGGCAGGTGGGTGTCTGGTGCTTGCGTACCTGGCATGTGGGAGTGTGAGAGACGCATGCACATGCATGCAATCATGTGTCAGCGATATGTGGGACAGTGAGAGCTGTGTCTAGGCTCTGAATAACTATTCGGAGCCTATAGGCTCCCAATAGTCGGCCGCTATATATATATATCACGTTACAGCTGGATTTGAATCCTCTACTTTTGGAATACACAGGTTCCCACTTGCAGGTGCCTTGGTGGACTCTTATTCTCCTTCCTCCGCATTCTCTCCAGGTTGCCACTTGTAGATGCCAAAGTGGAACAACAAGGCCCAGAGATGGGTGATGAGCTCGCCACCCTGCGAGAGGTGCTGCATGTGAGCCTCCACTTCGCCATACGGCGCGGCGTAGACCAACGCCTGCACCCAGTAACATGCCAGGAATCCCCAAAGGCTGGACCGATCCTCGGATTACTCATTGTAAATATTCTTCCCCATTTTCACAGCCGCCACAAACAAGATATTGTCCTCGCCATCAGCTTCTGCCAACGTGTTCATAAGCTGTGTGACTGAAGAAATAAAGAACTCTTGTTTTAACTATATATGAGATGGTTTCCATCAAGTCATTTTACATGGAATTGCGGAATTAAAATGGAAAAACAAGTAAAATGAAAAAAAATATGATCCAAGTGAATATCATAGACCTGGTACACTTGTGGCTGTGGCCTTGTCAACTAAGAGCCACAGAAAATTGTAAATTTACAAGGTTATTCTTCAAATGGAACAAGAGAATGGATAACAAAAGTCACAACAAAAGGGGAACCACGATATGGTGGCAACAAAAATAAGTATCAATACATTCTTCATAACTTCCATCCAATCCCATATTATAGGCCACATAGTTTTTCATATAATTAGTGAAATTCAGATCAAAAGATAGTTGAGCAGAAGTGTTCAGGCTCAAAGCAGCATTATCCTCTTTAGCGCTTGAGGTTGAAACGACATCATCAAACTAGATCAAGCTCCAAATCAACTTCCTCTTCTCTATTATCCTAAATGAAACCCAAACTAGTGACAAGCAATATCTTGCCACTCTCTTCCTGCATGTCGAGCTCATCATAGTCACAAATTTGGGTCAGATAAGTTTAAACAATCCAAGCATTCCTTTACTTGTTGCTACCTGATAAATTCTATAATTCCAATATAACAAAACAAATTTTGATATATACATTTGATAAAATATATTTTAACCGAAAGCAATAAAATTTAAAAAACAAGCATCTGAAGGAAAGAGCAGGAGGGGAACCAAATATGGGAGCACCAGCAGTATCGGCGGGCGCAGGGCACGTTTGGATTGTGCCAGCGTCTGCCCTGCCAAAGTGAGGGCTCGCCAATTTTTGGCGCAGGATTTCGCCGCCATCGTTTTGCCATTGCGTGTGTGTGAAAATAGCTGTGAGCAGCCGCTGGCGCATGGGCATGCCAAAAATTGGTGTACATCCAAACATGCATGCAGCAGGCAGTCAACTTCCAAAAAATTGACAGGGCTATCGTTGGTAGCCATCCAAACACGTGCATGGCTGCAACCAGGCGTGCGACGCGTAGCCTGTGATGGCAGCCTACCACTGATCTAAACAGAGTGACTCCATCCTCTGCACCATGCACGATCTGTTGCCGCAAGACGACGACGAATGCAGTGGATCGGAGGACCCACCGTCGGAAACAGGACGCTGCCCCGGTGGATATCCATCTCCCCGGGGGCGTGCAACGCGGAAGTGAAACGGCGGCTAGGGTTTCTTGTCAAGGAAACAAAACCTAAACTCGTGATACTATGTGGAATAATGGAATTGTGTCTAATGGATGGTTGTATTGAGGCCTCAGCCGGTATATATAGGAGTAGAAGTCTTGGGGGTAAGGCAACCCTACCGGATACATATGACAGTCTACAATACGTACTCCCTCCGTCCCAAAATAAGAGTAGTTCTCACTTCCCGAGGAGTCAAATGCTTTTAACTTTGACCAATTATAGATATATATAAATATTAATATTTATAATGCATATTTATTATAATTGGATAGATCTTTGAATCTATTTTCATAATAAACGTCTTTAGATATACAAATGCTACTAATATTTTTTATAAATGTAGTCAAAGTTAAGAATATTTGACCGGCAGGGTACCATAGCTACTCTTATTTTGGGATGGAGGGAGCATATATAAACTACCAAATATACCCAAACAAAAATTATACAACACTAGTAAAAATTTTATGAATTTGACACAAATTAAAAAGTAACAATGAAATAAAGTCAGTACAAATTCCCCCTTACACCTCTCCCTTAGATCAAGATCATGTGGCCCACATTAGAGTTCTTATAGTTTTCACACGAACCTAGTTCTCATATGATACGTTACCTATTATAAATAGACTTGAAATTTTAGTATCTATGGTAATATTATCTATTTTTGTTGAATTGTTTTGAGACCAGGCAAATTATAATGTGATTTTGAGTGCCTAGGCAAATATAGATGCCCACAATTCTGTAGGTTAAAATATTATAATATAATTATAGAGCCAGGCAAATCAAAGCCCAAAAGCAACAGAGCCCAGGAAATCAAAACACAAAAAGCCACAGCACACGATAGCCCAGCAAACAAAAATGGGTTTTAAGGTGTTTTCGTCGCACCCAGCCCAATAACAACTAAACAGGTTGGCTAACTTCTGCACCCAACCCAACCACAGTGTTGTGTGGACCGTTCTCTTTACCAAAACAACCTTGAACTAAACAGCTAATTCATTCGCTACAACATTACACTCTCTCTTTACCAAAACAACTTTGAACTCCACAAGAAGCTGAGCTAAATTTTTCGCCTCCGCCACCAAGAATCCTACATCCGACCTGTCCACACCGCAGTTCATAGCTCGCACAACCCTGGCACAATCAGATTCAGGGTGTGTTTAGATTGAGGAAAGATTCCCCGAAAATACACTGTTCACCAAAAAAACACTGTAGATGAATAGTGTTATGTGAGTGGAAGAGGTGGGATGAATAGGGAAAAGTTGGATGAATAGTGGTTTTTTGGGGAATCTTTGTGAATCTAAACGGGGCCTCAATCACTACTCTCCCCAGTGCCCATCGCGAGGCAAACCGGATACCCTCCCCACACGTCATCGCCTCCGCTTCTGCCGCACCCGAGCAACGAAAAAGCACCTTCCAGGCTGAGAAGATGACAGCCCCAGCCGAGTTCCGGGCTATAATACCCACCCCAGCCTCACCTGTCGCCTGGACAAAGGATCCATCCACGTTGACCTTGGTCCACCCATCCGGTGGCGCTGCCCAGCATGCAGACGGAGGCTGACCCATCTTCTCTTTATCAGCTCGCCGACCCAGCTCCCGGGGGAGGACAGCTTCCTTCCCCTTCCCAGCATTCGAGACGTGGCCCTCCACAATCTGTTCTAATGAGCATCGCATAGCAAGAAGGGACTGGACACCATCATATATCCCGGTATAACCAGATTGATGCGTGATATTGTTGTGCGTCGTCCACGATCTCCATAACACCAACTTCACAAGATCTCTTTGCACCGGGGAACACCTATCAAGCAACAGCAGAAGCCAATCCGGACCTGCATAGGTGAACTGTTCCTCGTGCGGCAATAGCGAATGTTCTCTCATTTCCATTCAAAGTCCCCTTGCCTGTGGACAAGACACTACTGCATGAAAGCTAGTTTCAGCTTCACGATCGCAAAGAGGACATTGATCAGAAACCTCCATTCTTCTAATATACTTTTTGTGATGAGTGGGTAAAATATCCTTGTTCCCCACAAAAACATTCACCTTTGGAGGCATATTTCCACTCCGTTAGAGAATCGAGCATTCGTCCCTCTCACGTTAGTACCGGTTGTCTTAAAACCTGGTACTAACGTGTCCCTCGGGGTTCCCGAAGACCCTCGGACCATTTAGTACCGGTTAGTAACACCAGCCGGTACTAAATGGTGTCATTTAGTACCGGTTGGTGTTACCAGCCGGTACTAAATGGTCCCGGAGGTTCCCGAGGGCCCCGTGCATTTAGTACCGGCTCGTAACACCAGCCGGTACTAAATGTTGGCATTTAGTACCGGCTGGTGTTACGAGCCGGTACTAAATGGGTCCGCGGGGTATAGTTCAAAAGGAAAGCATATCCCACTCAGTCACAACTTATGCATAGGTGGGATGGTAGAGGGGGTTACGCACGAGGCCAGAGGTTGTGAGTTGGAATCCCACGAACCGCGCACGTGCATTTACGCGTGAAAAATTCGCGTGACTTGTAACTTGCGACGTTGCGCGTGTGCGAGCCTCCTGGTAAGCTTACAATTTTTTTTTTCTTTATTTTTTGGCTCGAAACCCGTTAGTACCGGCTGGTAACACCAGCCAGTACTAACCGGTCCGCCCCGCCGACCCTGCGGCCCCGTTAGTACCGGTTGCTGCAGCCGGTACTAACGGGGCTGCCCATTTAGTACCGGGAGCTCAATACCGGTTGCATAACCGGTACTAACGTGGCTTTTGGCCCGGTACTAAAGGTCCATTCTCCAGTAGTGCTAGGACCACAACTTCCTCTCCCCAGACGGCACCAGGGAGGATGTCTGACCCTTCTGCACATGCTCAAGCTTCATCACAAGATTGTATGCGCTACGGACGGAGAACATACCGTTCTTCTCCATATGCCATGCAAGAATATCCTCTGTTGACCTTTGTGGTAGTTTTATATTTGAAATAGCTTCCACATCGGCCTGATTAAATATCTGGCTGAGTTTATGAAAGTCCCAATTGCGACCATCTTGATTCAACAAACTCAGATACCCATCACAGTCTACACCTTCCCTGCCTGGTAGTAACCCAGAGTGAATGCTCTCTTGGGATCCAAGGATCCCTCCATATACGCACCTGCGATCCACAGCCCATTCTCCAGATAACTCCTTTTTTTAGCAGCTCCAGACCATATAAGATTGCCTGCCAGGTTTGCGATGGGTTGGAACAAAAGGCAGTGTCCACCAGATTACCTCTATGGTAGTACTTGGCCTTCAGCAGCCGAGCACAGAGGCTGTCAGGGAATTCAACTAGACGCCAAGCTTGTCGTGCCAACATTGCTTGATTGAACAACCTCAAATCCTCAAAACCAATCCCACCAAAACACTTTTTCAGAGTCAATTCCTTCCACACCAGCCAGGATGTTTTCCTTCTACCCTTCTCCGCTCCCCACCAAAAACCACGAATGATGCTCGTCATATCATCACACAAACCCATTGGCAGCTTGAAGACACTCATTATATAAGTTGGTATGGCTTGACTACGGATTTAATTAGAACCTCCTTTGCCGCTGCTGACATATACTAATTCTCAGAGTAATCCTTGAAGCGCTTGCACAAACGTTTCTTCACATCTTGGAAATGCTCACCCTTGATTCTACCCTTTGGAGTGGGAAGACCCAAGTACTTGGCCTCAAAGACCTCTCTCTGAATAGCTAGCACATTCTTGACCAGCTCATGTTGCTGCACATGTTCCCTCATATTAAACAATATAGAACATTTGGTCAGATTAACTAATTGGCATGTGCTTCGCGCATATGTGTTCAATATCTTCTTTATCACCTCGGCCTGCTGCTGTGAAGCTTTAAAGAAAAGCAAAGTGTCATCTGCAACTGCAGATGCAATATGCCCGGTGCCCCTCTACATACACGCAGATCCTGAAGAGCGCCTTCATTGACCTTTTTCTTAATCAGCATAGATAGTCCATCCGCAACAAAGAGAAACAAGTACGGCGATGGTGGATCACCTTGGCGTAGTCCACGTGGTGGGGAGAAGGGTGCTGAGACCACACCATTGAAGCGGACTGTGTAGGAAACTGAGGTGACACATGCCATGACTCGATCAACCCACTCACGTTGAAAGCCTATGTTCAACAAAACCTTGTTTAGAAATCCCTTCAACAAAACCTTGTTTAGAAATCCCCAATCAACTCTGTTGTACGCCTTGGAAAGGTCCAATTTATACGCACAATACCCACTCCTCTCATCAGTGGTGGAACTGATAGCATGTAGGCATTCAAAAGCAATGATGGCATTATCCGTGATGAGCCGCCCAGGGATGAAGGCACTTTGGTTTTGTGATATTATATCCTTCAGCAACGGTCTCAATCGGTCAACCATACACATAGAAACCACTTTATAAATAACATTACAGAGGCTAATAGGTCTGAAATCTTTCAACGTCTCAGGATGTGGAATATTCGGTATAAGAACAATACATGTCTCATTCACCCCATCCGGCATGACCCCAGTCTAAAAAAATTCTTGTACTTCCCGTATAACATCATTACTATCCAATTCCTCTGAAAAAACCTCGTCGGATATCCATCTGGCCTTGGAGCCTTTAAAGGACCAATCTGGAACAATGCATTGCTAATTTCTTCAGCACTATAAGGCTTACATAGGTCTTCATTCATCTCATCATTAATAACCGGCTCAAATATATCCACTACCCCCGGAGGATCGACTAGGTCGTCCCTCATAAACAAGTCGGAGATATAGTTAACAGCCATGCCCCTCATCTCCTCTTGGTCGGTAGTCCAACTTCCATTCTCTCTCTTAAATTTCTTGATATGGTTTTTCCTTGCTCGCCAACGGGCTTTTTGATGGAAATACTTAGTGAAAGTTGCGATCCCCCTCTTTCAACCATGTTATTCTAGATCTTTGGAGCCACATCATCTCCTCCCAATAGAGAATCTCATATAATTCTCTCTTCGTGCCCAGGATTTCCTCTCTATTCGCTATCCAAATCACCACCTTCTAATATATCCAGCTCTCTCCTTAGGCTCTCAATCTTCTTAGTAACATGCCCAAAAGTATTTTGGCTCCATTGTTTGAGCTCCTGTGTCATAGCCTTCAGAGACTCAACAAGAGCACCCAAGTCACTACCAGGATGCTTGTTCATCCAAGCCTTCTCAATGACAGAACTCAAAGCATCCTCACTTTCCCACATAACCTCATATCTGAAAATTCTTTTTACCTTCTCCTCATTGCCTCCCTGCCTCATGGAAAGAAGTAAGATTTTATGATCTGACCTTGGGGACGTTAGATGCTGGACATGAGCTGTTGGGAACAAATCAGACCACTCCGGGTTAGCGACAACCTTGTCCAATCGAACATGAACATTCCTGAGCCCACTCTGGTTATTATTAATTATACGTCCAAGGTAGACCAGAAAAACCCAGGTCATGCAGGTCACAATGACTCAGGACCTTTCTAAAATCCATCATCTGCCTCTTCGGCCTTGGATGCTGTGAAAAATGTTCATATTGCCACAACACTTCATTAAAATCCCCCATTACCATCCAAGGTCTTAGCCACTCTCCACACAATGTTCGCATACGCTCCCACATATCAGGCCTATTCTCCACCCGGGGCTCCCCTTAAACAAAGGTCGCGCGCCACGGGGCAGCACCAGCCTCCTCCACAATCAAGACGTCAATATAACGATCACACTGAGCCAACAGAGTTACATCAATTGATTCATCCCAGTACAGAGCCAGATCACCACCAAGACCATCACTGCTTACTGATAGACCATGTCTAACATCAAGTCTGAACCGTAAATTCGTACTTCAACCTTCACTCATTCTAGTCTCTGACAAGAACAAAATTTTGGGATGGTGCAGCTTAATCAAGCCGCAAAGCTCGTGAACTGTCCGGTTATTCCCCAACCCCCGGCAGTTCCAAGCCATAGCATTCATTTCCCCTTATGGGGCTCCTCCTGAGCACACCCGTCAGGTTTGCCGGCATATAAGGGGTAATCTTGCAACGTTTCGCTGCAGATTCACCTTGCTTTGCCTTTTGAAACTCCCCAACAACACTAGCTTCTTTTTCAGAGCCATCACCCCCATCTCCATAGTTCTCTTTTGTTTATCAACATCCATAGCAGCTCTACAGAGTCTTTCGTGCATGCCGACATAGTCCACTTTGCCGTGACTAGCAACGCTGCTCGACCCAGCATAGGAATTCAGCCCAGACACCTTCTGCATACCACCATCTGAAGCTTGTTCACCATTCACCGAGCCCTTCCCATCCATCCACATGCTCGCAACACCCCTAGCCAGATTTTCAGCCTCAGCCTCCCTCGTTGGCGCCATGGAGCATATCCTCCTTGTGACATTACCGTCTCCTTCTGGTCGCCACTAAAATTCAGACCCTTTATTGATTTTAGGTCTGCTGCCGGGGTCGTTATACGCTTCCCAGTATCCCACTTTTTGCGGAGAGCACCTTAAAGCCGTCCCAAATTTCACACCTCCTTCCATCTCAGCCTCGTCAGGACATTCGCGATCAGCGTGACCAATCCTCTCACATAGAAAGCAAAAGTGCGGTATATTTTCATACCTAACATTGAACTCCATGATGCCACGACCCTGAACTTTCCTCTTCACCACCGCCACTATGGGCTTATCCAGCGGGAAATCAACCTTCACCCGCTTATAATCCATTCTCGCTTCAGCAATCTCCAACACCTTCCCCACCTTATTACCAAGAGACCTCACAAAGCCATCCAGCATTAATCTCTCCAGGATGTCATAGACGCGAATCCACAGAGCAATTGATTCAATCACAACCTCTGAGAACCTCTGCAACCCGTCATATGGCACAAAAATAACAGCATCACCCCTAAAGGTCCAAGGCCCTCCAAAGATCACTTTCTTCCACAGCCATTCAGAATCAAATTCCACCAAAAAACGATTATCCCGTAGTTCACGTACTGGTACGGGCAGCGCCTTAACCCATGCTTTACTCAGTTCATTAAAAAGAACCCCCGTTTTGTAGACCTGACCTGAGTAGAAGCGAGCCACCGCCATCCAGCATGGCCCCTGCACCGCGTCCTCTTCCTCCTCTATCACATACTCCTCTTCCTCCTCCTGTTCCCCGTCACCCTCCTGTTCTTTCTGCTCACCAATAAGCACCAATCTCCTATCAAGATTCTGGAGATGAACATCATCTCCTTATTATGCTTCAAAATCACCACCACCACCTTGAGGAGCACCAACAGACTCCTTGTCCTCCCCCCGATCATGCTGGTCAACAGGAGCCTTACCCTCACGCTGCCACCAACTATCATCCTCCAACCTCTCCTCCAACCCACCATTGTTTTCCACTTTGCCATAAGGCAGATGGTCAAAACCCTAATCCAGAACACCACGAACACCGGCTTCAGATGGGTAGTCACCTCACCGGTGACCCCAGATCACCCCCCACTGAGTTACGCAGCAACCAGACCTAGGTTTAGAAGTAGCAGCCTTAGGAGAACGCAAGCAGTCAAAAGAAAACAGAAACCCAAGACAGGTCCAACTTTTATAGACTACCAGCCAAGCCGTTGTGTCCTCCTAGGACTCCCCGAAACCAATCACATCTTGTACAGAACAGATCCGATTCAATTGAACGGATCCAACAGAGATCGCGACGACCACAATGGCCAACACCAAAAAAGCTAGCTCCTGCAAAACCATAGATGGGTTTTCCGCAACCAAAAAACGTCGGCAGACCAGGGTCCCCAACACTCTTCCTCGCCTCGACGTCGGCAGGAGATCACTTTCGTGGCTAAGACTAGGTCAGATCCTAGTCGCAGCGCCTTCGCCGCCAAGTCGCCATAGAGACTATTCTTCACGGCAAGATAACCATCAGTGTGTGTGTGCCTGTTCGTGTTGGTTGTAGTAGGATCTGCATCGAACAGCAAACAAAAACCGACTGAAAGATATCCCAAATTTCAGTCACCTGATGAAATTATATACGGAGCGGCTATTCTGCGCATACGCGCACCTTAATTCACAAATTCACAGACCCCGTAGTTACAACACTTTGAACAGCCAGTTGCAACAGTACAAGCACGCCAGTTACAACAATATGCCTTGTTATGTAGACTTTGTAGTTACAACACCTACAACACCAGTTACGACGATATGTATAGTTATAATCACTAGTACACATATTAGTTATAATCGATGAAATATATATAGAGAGAGAGTATATATATTGGGAGCCTATAGGCTTCTGATAACTATTGGAAGCCTAGACACATCTCCTGCCACATCCACCACCCATGCACCTCACGCCCTACTAACTCATGCATGAATGCATGCATGCAAGAACCACCTGTCCTGCCACCTCTCCACCTCCCATGCATCTGACACATGCATGCATTCAAACCACCTTTACCACTTAGTTTAGTGTCTATAATTTTTCACTTGAAGATCCAACTCACAAACAATTTTTACCATAAGATTCGTGACACTTTTATACATAGTTTGACATTCATTGTGAATATTTTTTGAATTTTTTAATTTAAAATTTGTGTGGTCATACAAACATACTGACATGACCATATAAACTATGTCGAGCACATAAACGTATGTAAATGATCATACAAACGTAGTGACACGAGCATAGAATATGTCCGAGCATAGAAGCATACGAGCATGAGCATAGAAATATATATACTCGGGCGTATAAAGTGTTGGTGCATAATATTTTGAATACAAAATTTACACGGTCATAGAAACATACTGTTAGGACTATAGAAACAGCTTCGAGCACAGAAACGTATGACCATAATAGAAACCTTCAACTCTTTTTTTGTCTACTAAAAATGCCTATCATAGAAAGTTCCGCTCTGATCATATATATGACACGACAAATCATATATTGAAGCTGAGACTCTATATACTAGACCAAACACCCCCCTACCAGGCATGGTTTTGGGGTTCCATGGTTTATGGCTCTATATTGTACATAATAGAAGCCAAAAACACTTTTTTCCTACTTAAAATGTATGTCATATAAAGTACCGCTATGATCATATATATGTCACGACTAATCATATATTCAAGCTGAGCAAAATGCACGTCATAGAAAGTACCACTCTAATCATATATATGTCACGACTAATCATATATTCGAGCTAAGACTCTCTATACTAGACTTAACCTTCCCCCTACAGTGGGTTGGAGTTCTATGACCAGAAGAAAAAGTTTCTACGAGAGTGGGCTGGAGTTCTATGACCAGAAGAATATATTTCTATGACAGTGGGCTGGAGTTCTATGACTAGAAGGATATGTATCTATGACGCTCGAAACAGGTTTCTATGGAGCATACAATCATACACAAGCTTGTGCATGGTCAAACATACATGTATGCTTGATCATACATACTTACTGATGTGGTCATACATTATATATGCTCATGTACATATGTTTCTATACTTGAATCAGTTTCTATGATCATCTGTGTATGTTTGTATGATCGTATGAATTTGAATTCAAATTTTTTAAAAAAATATTCACAATGGATCTCAAACCGTGCATAAAAATGTCACGAATCTAATGGCGAAAATAGTTTATAAATTGGATCTTCGAGTAAAGAATCATAGCAAAAAACCAAAAGAAAAAGTTGGAGAAAAGGTGGGAGGTGGGATGGTGCAGGCTGCATGCATGCGTCAGGTGGCAGGTGAGATGTGGTGTGTCTGTGGCACGCTAGTGTCTGGGCTCGGTCCCAGTGGCAGCTCTATCTCTAGGCTCTCGATAACTATTCGGAGCCTATAGGCTCCAATAGTCGAGCGCTATATATATATATATATATATATATATATATATATATATATATATATATATATATATATATATATATATATATATATATATATATATATATATATATATATATATATATAGGGCGGGGCGGTATGGATATGCAAGGCTGGCAAAGTATGTCTAGACTGAAAACACACTTTGAATAATATTCGAAAATTCTTGAGCTACTATTCACTGCACTATTCAAATTCAGGGTACTATTCAAAATACCCGACACTATTCAAACTCCTCGGCTACTATTCAAATTCAGCACGAATATGAACAGTGACAATGCACTCACTGAGTGCACCGGCCACTCACTACTATGCACTTACTATTCTTGACACTATACCAGGCACTCGGGTCGCTTTCACGGTATGCGCAGGCGCGTGATTAGGGAATATTGAGTGGGACGTGTTGCTTTCAGTGAATATTCTAAGCTCTTGATTAGACCTAATTGGCTCTATTATATTCTCAGGATCTTTGGCGAGGCTGGCGAGGCCAAACGGTTCAGTCGGCGTGCGTGCAGACGGGTGTGTTGATCCTACTCGGTACTCACCGTACGCTTCGCGAGTTTGCATCAGAAGTAGCTAATCCTTTGCCAGGCTATGCCCTAGCCACAGCGATATGTGGTGAGGATCTATCGTCTCCCCAGGCAGTTCCACCCGAAGGGAACACTTCTCTACGGACACGGGCTCTCTCAGGCGCCTCTCCATGGGCTAGACGAGAGCAACTCAACTTAGAGGTTTCTCCTATAGGGTCCCTAGCATAGAAACTCTCCCCATATAGAAGGGCTAATGCAAAGCAGAGATTTTCAAAGCAAGAACCGCTCCATTTCAGCAAACAGGCTTACATACGGCTTTCCCTTTCGGGAAGCCCCAAGCACTTAGCACAAACCTGATTACCTTACACACGTAGGAGGTAGTGACCTTCCTTTATTCTCTAATTTACAATGGTGGTGGAGTTGTACTATAGCTAATATGGTGGATGATCTTTAGAGTGGTTCTGAGATCATACGCTGCATGGTGGTCTTCGTGGTTCTGCGGATGCTGGTCTGCGTCGGATTGCGAATGCGAATGCGAATGTGAATGCCTTCTGAAGGAGCCTGGCTTCTCCTTTTATAGCACGAGTAGAGCTCTCTGGACCGCCGTCTTGGATGGATAACTCTTCAGTCTTCGAGCTTATCTGATGGCCTTCAATTATCCTCCTTTACTGTTGCCTGGACATCTGGACGGTGAAGTGCTCTTCAATAATTGTCCTGGCTACAGTGTTCTGACTGTTCATTCCTTTTGCGCTGTCCGTCGCATTCGAGACATTCTTCTTTTTGTACTTATGGCTCTGCTGACCTGCAATTTGCCTATATGTCTGACGTCATTGCATTCGTCAGGGCTTCTAGCTTCAATGTTGCATGCATTTTGTCTGAGCATGCGTGAGTCTTGAAGTTCTTCAAATATATTTTTGGAAATTGTCTGGGGTATGTATGGTCATCCACGCCCGAATAGTTGATGTTGCAAACATCAACTTACTTATTTTCATAATACCTCCCCAGCCAAATTGTTAATAACACCTTATCAACATAGGGAATATATTTATTGATATTGAACTGCAGCTATATTAATTGTTTTTCATCAATATCTTCGTCAATATCGAAGTCTTCAATATTCTGGTGGTTGTCCAGCACCACGAATGTCCATCATATTTTCATCTAGCATTTCATTATTGTTTTCATCATCATTATTTTCATAATCAGATATCTGAATATTCATTTTTATATCATAATCTTTATTTATGTATTCCTCATAATCTCTCTTTATGCTTTCTTCATAATCTTGGCTTATAGTTTGAAATTTTTCATTTAATTCTTCTAAAATTTCTTCCTTTATATTTTTCTTTAATTGAGGAATTATTGAATCCAACCTTTCTTCTATCTTTTTCTCAAAATATTCTTAATTTAACGATTCTGCTTCTTTCTTTAAGGTATCTTTATAAGTGGGCTTCTTTAACGAACCAGCTTCTGGTACATTGATCTTCACATCTTTTATTTTTTTTATATTTTTGAATATATTCTTTGGCAAGAGGCTCTATGAAATAATTTATTCCAAGAATATTTCTTGCATATTTTAGAGCGTCATCAATATCTGAATATTTTTTCCATAACACACCTCCATCTTTGTCTTTTTCTATTTTTTGGGCTATAACTTCTTCAAATGTTACATATATTCCTGGAGTCTTTCCTTTATATATAACATATATGGGTTTCTGCTCTATATAGATAGATGGTTCCTTTGGTTGGATCTTTCCATTGACATATGAAAATATTCTGCCAAACTATTTAATATTGCTAGCATATAACCTCTGTCTTCTCGCTTATTGTTATATTGAAACCAGAAATTGTCCAAGATGCATTCTTGAATATCATCTATTACAATATGGTTTCTAGGTTTAAATTTAAATGTATTTGGTGGAAAGATTCTTAACTTATTATCTATTCCAAATTGATAACATTCACCTCCCATAGGACTAGGGCTTACTCCTCTCTTCATTTCTGTAAAAAAGGTGATCGTGAAAATATATCAGGCAAAATATTATCCTTACCTTTTATATGCTCAAATATTACCTTATAACCATTTCCAGTAATAATGTCTTCAAACAAAACCCATCGTCTAGTTGAACTTTTCTTACTATTAATTTTATTATAATATTTGCATATAGCTTCACAGTCTGTCCTTACTGTGAATTCTTTGAATCCTAGGTATAATCTAAAAGCATTTATAGCATTAATAATAGCCATAATTTCTCTATCTGTATTATTTATTGCTTTTAACTTATATTTTCCTGAGGCGTATCTACATATTTCTTCTTCTAATTTTGATGAATATTTATGAGGACTTTGTTTAAGTATAGCACCCCATCCTAATTCTGATGCATCTGTTTCTATAATAAAATAGTGATCATCTAAAGGTAATTCTAAAGGTTTTAAATCTCTAACTTTCTCTTTTATTATTCTTACAAGTTTTATGTCTTCAGAATTAAAATATTTTTGACCGTTTTTCCTTAATTTAGCCTACAACGGTCCAGCTAATTTTGCTAAGTTTTCAATATGATTTCTAGCATAATTTACAATTCCTAAAAACTGTTGCAAAATCTTCTTTTCATTCATGACATCAGAATATTGTAAGATTTTCTTTGCAATATGATCTTGTAAATGATGCAAATGTGCTTGAGAGTCATGAGCTGAGCTTTATGTATCCTAGAGATAGAAGAGCCGACTGGGGCAAAGTCAATGGCCTTTATTCATATTATGGAGTGCTCTATCGTCTCTTTAGAAAGACTCTCACTCCTAGAGATGGGAACACATCTGATATCACTCTTTATCCGAGGAACTTGATGGCAGCCATGAGACCAGGGGCACCTCAATTTAGTGTTGGGGATTTCATTTGGCATGAGATCAAGTATGTGTCTGAGACTCCTCAGAAGACTTGCAGCTACAGCCCAATTCTCATGCTCCTGTTAAAGAAGGTGACTGGAATCAAGTATCCAGCAGATGTGAAGCACAAACCCTTGAGACCATCAGTTAGTAAAAATCCAAGGGTTCCATCACCTCCAGCAGAGATTCTAGAAGAACCACAGCCTCAGCCACAGGTACAACAGCCGGTTGTGCATGGAGATGCAGGCGGTCTAGACCGCCCGCACAGGCGGTCTGACCGCCCGTTGCAGGGAGAGCAAGAAAAGTCCACTTCTCCAGTTAAAAAGTTCTTCAGCTACTTCATGAATATCTGCAAGAGTCAGAGGGCTATTCAAATTGAGCAGCAGAAACAATGGAGAGAGAACAAGAAGACTAGGGACTCGATCAAAATGATGCATAACTCTATGGGTGTCAGTCCAGCTCGTTCACCTATCTCTCCCATGCCTCCGGAAGTTCAGTTTCCCTCAGAAGAAGAAATGGTAAAAAGTTATGAAGACTCAGGGATTCTTCATCAATATGGCAGCATGCTTGCTCCTTACATGAGTGGTGCCTTTGCTTCTCAACCTCCACCTTATGGACCTCCACCTTCTTTCCCACCTGTCTATGGAGGTATGCCAGCACCCATGTATGGATCATATCCTCAGATGCCTCCTCTTCCAGCTTATGGCAGTGTTCCCGGACCTTCTTTCCAACATCCGGCTCATGCACCTTCCTCATCCACTGATGCACCGGGTGATGCTACTATGGGAACTACAAGCGAGGACTTTGCAGCAGCAGCTACGGCTTCATTCTTTCAGCCCTCCAATAATGCTTTTGCCAATGAATGGCACATGTGATCTATGGATACTTTTGTTCTTCTCGAGGCCCTTTTATGGATGTTTGATGACAAAGGGGGAGAAGAATATGGATTAAAGCTGAATATGGATTAAAGCTTTGTGGCTGTTCAAAGTTCATTTTCATAAGTTTATTGTACTATCTTTGGTGAAAATGGAACTTTGTAACAATCTAGTACTCTAATCTCTTTGTGGACTTGAGAACATTTGTAATGTGTGCTATTATGAGTGTTGAACTTTATTTATGTATCATAAGTGACTTGTGCTAGAGTGATATGCATATTTGATTGATGATTGTTTTTGTGTATGTGCTGTCTGGGCACAGGCGGTCTGACCGCCTGGCTCAGGCGGTCTGACCGCCTGTCACCGGACAGCAACACACATATTTTTCTTGTGTGGATTTTGTCATATGTCATATGCATCACGGCTTATCATGTCATACACATCTGATGCATCCATATATTCTGAGATATAGGGGGAGTTTCCATGTTTTACATATAAATGTGTGTAATTGGCATTTGAGGCCAAATTGGAAAAAGTTCACTCAAAGCACACATTTAGGGGGAGCTTGCTCTATGTCTAAGAATCTGAAACTAATTCATTGATATATCTCTAAGCTTTAATCGAGTTGTCATCAATCACCAAAAAGGGGGAGATTGAAAGTGCATCTAGGCCCCTAAGTGGATTTTGGTGAGTTGATGACAATACGATTAAATGTCTAATGTGTTTATCTAAGATTGTGAGCAGGTTGAGATTGTTACATCTATATTGCAAATATTGTCTCATATGTTGAATACAAGTTAAATGGCTCACAATGTTGAAAAGCAAGCAATTATTTGATCTCGTGATGATATTATGAACAAAATGTCAAGCAAGGATTGAATTATACATAGAGATGATTTTCATGATGAAGATACATATTGACAAGTCTCTAGAATATTTGATAAGCTTGATTTACTAGCAAAGGGATCATTTATCAAATAATGGGTTTATTATCAAACAAACATTGCAAGGCTTCATGAGTTCAATATACATGGACATGGTGATATATCTTAGTTGATGGTCTAATTATTGGAAGCTTGCAATATTTGGTTTATTCTCTATCAATCAAGAACAAGTATATGAAGAAGGCTCTCATATGCTTATATATTATATTGCCATTCATATGAAACTTTGATTGGCCGAATGGTGAAGGTATTGTCTAGTGCATTGAATCGATGGACGAGGCAAGGGTGAAGGGCAAGTGACGACTTGGCCGCGAAGAACCTAGCTAAGGTGAAGAGTCAAGCCAATGGATAATCACCGAGGGATCAACGGTCAAATGAGTATCATTCTGAATAGCAAAATATGTTATGATTGGTAAAGTGGAGTGACTTGTGATTAAAGAATTGTTAATCATGCAAAATGGAATATCTCAAGTCACTAGCTCAAGATTGGATTTGCTCAAGTGTGATAGCAATGTTGGAAGCCCTCAAAGTGGATAATGATCAAAGTATGGTAGTGATAAAGATCAACAAACTCAAGTGGATTTCATGTATTTATTCCTTGACTTGAGTATAGGTATGCCGTACTATCAAGAGGGATGCAACATTTGCTTTTTGACGAATATCAAAAGTGCTCTTAGGAAACCTATGAGAGAATAGCCTTTGAGTGACTTAATGAGAGTACTAAACATCCTAGCTCTGCTAACTATGGTTGGTTCAACTTTTGGGATGAACTAACAATCCTTTTGTGAGTTTTGGGTGCTAACTGGTACAGGCGGTCAGACCCCCTGTTACAGGCGGTCAGACCCCCTGTAGGGCAACGGCTAGTTTTTCGAATACAGGCGGTCTAACCGCCTGTGACAGGCGGTCTAACCGCCTGTCCAACGGCTAGTTGAGAAATGGATGCCTAGAAGTAATTTTTGGATGATCACCTAACTTTGAGAGAGAGCATTTTGCTCACTAACAAAGGCGGCCGGAAATTCCGGTCTTGGGGTCGGATTTTCCGGGTGTCACAGAGAGAGACCGGATTAAATTTAGGATTTTCCGGTGTGACTCTCCGTACTGAGTTTGAAATAGGGTGTACCGGAAATTCCGGTCGCCCCGACGGAATTTCCGGTCATCTGACAAGCATAACGGCTAGTTTTTGAGTGACCTCTATAAATAGCCCCCATACCCCTTCATTTGATGGAGCTGGTTCCCTTGACACACTACACGCCCAAGAACACTAGAGAAGGCAGCCAAGCTCTCCCCAACCTCTCTTTGTGAGATTTGTGAGATTCAAGCCATATCTTTGAGTTGGGTTGAGAGAGTAAGCTTTGTGTGAGCTTTGTGAGTTCAGTGAGCAATAGAGAGCTGAGAAGAGCATTCCATAGCTTGAGCACTTGTGATTCGCGTCAACAAAGCCATTGGTGCATTTGTTACTCTTGGAGGTTCATCCTCCTAGACGGCTAGGCGTCGCCGGCTAGCTCCCAAGGTGTGGTGAGCAGCGGGAAGTCTGTGAAGGTTGCGCTTCGCCTCCGCAAGGGAAGAAGCAAGCTAGTGGAAGTGAGGAGCGGTTGAAAGAGACCCAACTTGAGTAGGAGGAGTTGAAAAAGACTCCGCCCAAAGAGTTCCTCAACGGAGAGTAGGATCCTTCGTGCTAGGCACGTGGTGGATCCGAACTTCGGTAAAACAAATCTTGTGTCTCTCCATTTACATTTGCATTGCCTCACTTGTGTATTTCTAGCAAAATATTGTGCTTCCGCTTCGATCTACTTGGGTGTGGTTATATTGTGTGCAGGGACTCTATTTATCATATATAGAAGCCACTCCCCAAGTTGTGTTGTGCTAGAAATTGTTTTGCAGCTCGAGGTGGATTTTGGTTCCTCTCTGTGACAGGCGGTCAGACCGCCTGTGACAGGCGGTCAGACCGCCTGTGCCTGGCAGCAAAGCAAAAGAGGGAAGAATTCGAAGAATTTGTTGGTAACGCCTATTCACCCCCCCCCTCTAGGCGACATCTCGGTCCTTTCAATTGGTATCAGAGCCGAGGTCTCACTCCTAGGCTTAACCGCCGTGAGAAAGGATGTCGGAAATGTGTGAGGTAACATTTGAGCTTCTCGCTCTAGATGGCTCAAACTACTCTTCATGGTCTGCTCATATTCTTGATATTTTTAGTACCATGAGTTCTCTTGGAGAGCAAATTGTAGTTGCTAGCATTTTGCCCTCTCAATTTGATGAGTTTAATGTTGATATGTCAACTTTGTCTAAAGAGGAGTTAGAATGTTGGCAACTCAACTTTGAAGCTACTAACCTATTGTGGAGATCCTTGAGTCGTGATGTGCAGGAGCTTGTATATAGACTTTGGAGTCTAGATGCACACATCAATTTGGAGTTGATCAAGGATCTATACAATGAGGTTGATAGTGATGATGAAGAAGAAAGTAATGATGAATCACTTGAGGAATGCTCAACATCATCAAATTTCAGTCAAGAGCCTAATATGATATCTCTCAATAAAGAAGAAAGCCAAAAGCATCAAGTTTCGGTTTCTCTGGAACAGGCGGTCAGACCCCTTGTACCAGGCGGTCAGACCGCCTGTAGCAGAGAAGCTGAGTCCATGTGTGTCATGGGAAATTCTCAAGATTCGAGTCAAACTCCATCATATTCAGAAGATCATATGTCTCATGATGAAGTTAATTTATGCTTGATGAGCAAAAAGAAGAAAAACAAGTCAAAGAAGGGTGAAATTCAAAAGATTGAAGAATCAAGCTCTTCGGCCAAAGAAATTGATTTACTCAAAGCCAACTACGCCTCTTTGGTCTGTAAGTATGAATCATTGGAGAAAGATTATACTTGTGCTACTCAATCTCTTTCTTGTGTAAGTTTTTATAAAAAATCCAATGAGATGCTCATAGCTCAACTTGACAAGATTACTAGTGAGCATAAAATTTTGCAAGCAAATTACAAAGAACTTGAGTGCTCTCATGAGAAGCTTGTAGAATCATATGCCACACTTGACATAGCTCATGAGGATGTTTTATCTTCGGTAAAATCAATTAAACCTCTCTCACACCAATGCACATGCTCACTTGTCAATAATGTTATATCTTGCTCTAACTCGTGTGCACAAGCAAGCCAATCTAGCATTGAGCATGTATTTGTAGAAACTTGTGATGACCGCATTACACAAGAGAATCAAGAGACTATGCAAGAAGTCAATGTGCTTAAAGGAAGTTTGATTGAGTTGGATGGGAATAGCAAAGTGCAACCTTCTCAAGATAACCGTGATAACATGGTGAACAAGCTTGAGGAGAGATCAATCGCACCTTGCTCACTCCCTCAACAACACATCAAGATCAGCAAAAACAAGGTTGAAGAGAATAACAAGCTAGAGCATATCAAATGCTCTCATTGCTCAACTTTGGGGCATTATGCATTTTCATGCCCTACCAAGCTCAAGGGTGAAAAGACACTCTCTAAGAAGAAAAGAAGCTTATTCAAGAAGAGAGTGTGCTATGGTTGCAAGGAGAAGGGACATCTCATAGCCATGTGTCCGAATGTCACAAGTGTTGATGCCACTGGTGACAGGCGGTTAGAACGGCTGTCACGGCCGGTCAGACCGCCTGTAACCCAGGGTGAACCTCATCAGGGCAGCAACAAGAAAGAAGCTTCTCCTTCAACACATAAGCCCATAAACAAGCAAGATCAATTGATTCAGAAAGTAAAAGTGACAAGGAAGGTAAAATGTAGAATATGCTACACTTGTCGTCAAAAGGGTCACGTGAGCAAAGATTGCCCAAATGGTAACACTCTCAAGTCAGATCCTATTCAATATGATTTCAATAGACTTGGGAGAGACAAAGACGGTACTTGTGCTACTAGAGAAATTTCACCTCAAACTAGCATAAGGACCATTTGGATTCCTAAGCATCTTGTGACTAACCTTTATGGACCCAACAAGGTTTGGGTACCAAAGAACTCTTGCTAAGCTTGCAGGACCATCGAGATGCATTGGACACTTGACTAGAAGATATGAAATCAACGTTTGATCAAATGGTCAAGTGACGAGCCTCTATGTGCAAAATCCTACATCCAATGCTATCTCGGTAACAAATGCAAAATGTCGAGTCATACAATCTGTCATTCCTACATTAACATGCTTACATCCTTAATTTCATATTTGTTTGGCATGTGAGAATGACTTTGACATTTTTATTCAAAATTTACTCTCTTTCCATATGATGCTCTTAATGGCTCTCTATGAGAGCATATGTCTTGTTAATGTCAGAAAATATACATCATGGTTTGTTCATTGACATTTGGAACAAGAAAATTGGAAGATCATCAAATTGTATATCATCTGACACAGGCGGTCAGACCGCCTGTGACAGCCGGTCAGACCGGATGTGGCCAGATGAACAAAAGTGCTCAGTCAAGTGTGCTTCTCTTGTCTTATAAATTGGTTACACATATAGCAATCATTTGATGATCATGCATCCATGGTAAAGAATCTCTTGGCATAATTTCAATTGGCAAATTATCGATATGCTTTGACCAAGTCTTGTGAATAGCACTCCTCTATGTTCAAATGGATGAAAGAGCAATTAAATTGAGAAATTCAATATCTCTTGCACTAATTGAGGGGGAGCCTATTTCACAAATTGTGTCGCTTGTGGGACTAACATTTCTTCTAGTGAACTTGTAGTCTCATGTTTTGTGCACCTATATGCTATCTCTCATCTTTATGTCAAATGAAAGAAAATAAAAGGGGATAAGAGTTAGCTGAATTCTTATGTCAAAATATGCACAAAAATTGGAAGGCTAGAGGCAAAGGTATGTGTTTATGCTTTCACACTCTTATCCTCATGCATCTAGGCCATATTATCATGCTAGTGTGTGCATTTGTATGTAATTGTTTCATCTCATTCTATTTATGGATATCTAGTTGATGCCTTTCTTTAAAACTTGACCTAGTGTCATGAAGGTGGTACTTTTGTAAGGTATGAGCTAAGAATGCCATGAGTAACATTGATTTAGAAGGGATGTGTGCTCTATGTGACATAGGATAGAATTTTTGCAAAAACTCAACTAGCATGTCTAGGAAATGTGAAATTTGAAAAATATTTGGTTCTTTGTCTTCGTGACTCTATTGATCCACTTGTGACTATTGTTCACTATGTTTGTTTGATGGCTAGTCACAAGTGGTGAGATTTCTTTCTCAAGTCCATAATTATCCTTTATCTCTTGGAAGTATCAAGAAGTGCATTCACTCTGGATTATC